>OY728162.1:1264765104-1269765104 GCA_963277665.1 Viscum album | reverse complement strand
TGATTTCATTATAGCCCAAGGGCTTTTGTTTTAATTTTAGCCATTACCCTAATGTTTTAATGTTTTAAAACACTAAAAATGTGTTTCTAATCTTCCCAGGTAAAGAAAAACTCATATTCAAGTTCCATTATATGTTAAATTTAAAAAATCAATAAAAGGTTATTGTTCAATGAATTTATGGAAATCAATGGTTGTTTGATATGTTTTCACTCCTAGACGAACATATTTAAAGACATTTAATTATTTAAAAACTTATTATTTAATAAATATAAGAACATCACATGTAAAATTTATTTTATATATTCTTTTCTACTTAAAAAATAAATCCATGAAAATTTTAATTTGATTTCATTCCAATATAAGACCGTTTGGTATAGTTTTCACTATTACATGCATGTTCTAGTGATTTAAATTAATAAAAGGATTTTTTTACAAACTATTGAAAATTAAAATGTGGATTAACATGTTATTAGTTCCATAATTTTTAATATACCTATATAGTTGTTTTCTTATGATTTCATGGAAAACATAGGTAATTTTCATGGCTTTGACCCATAGTCTCATGTTTTTAAAGGTTTTCAATTCATTATGAACTGCTTATTCAGTTAGTCCAAGAACACCAGAAGATGGAATTTTTTCTTCATCTGCTCGTATATGTAAAAAAATTCCAATAAATCACCCCTAATATTTCACAAAAATATATATTTGTTTTCAATAGTCAAATTACTTTTTAAAAAAACTATTTACCGTGATGAGAAAAAAATGTTAAAAGTGAGGAACCATATAAATAAATGGGAAAACATGTTTAAAACATGTTTCTATTTGAATAGTGGTTGTTTGGAATGACTTTATCTCCTCCCCAATTTATTATTCATAAATTTTATAGAAACATTCCTTGATATTGAATTCTCATTTTTTTAATTTTATTTGGGTATTTAAAAAAAATGGCATCCCTTTTCACTAATAAAAGGATTAATCCTCTCCTCATTTTCACTCACAAAAAAAACCCAGTTATTTAAGACCAAACTGTATCCAATCATCCCCTGAAAACTCATATCCACCTTAAAGAGGTTCTTTTATCCTCCAAATTTCATGGACTCACACATCAGGACCCCTTTTTGGATGGAAATAAAGGGTGACACCTCACACCCACCTTTAATAAACATGTGGATGAAAACTATCATTGATTTTGAAAATAACCGAAATAGAAGGCCTTATCCAATGTACATGTACACACACACACAACCAACTATAAGAAAAAGTGTAGAAATATTATATATTACTGAAACATATATATTTTAAACCATGCATACAATAACCTCATGTAAATCATCAATGTATAATTGGATAATAAAATATATATTAAGGGGGAAACTAAACACCCAACTAGAAATGAGGTTCCGACATGACAACAATTGAAAATGGGAAAACCAATGTAAGTATAACTGACAATATTTAATGTTGACCACTGAACACGGTTATCATTATAAACCACTATGCACTACCAAAACAAGTAGAAAAAAGGTCACCTTTGATATTTCTTTCATCGGCATAAAATACGACACATACAAGAAAATACCATACATGGGGGACTATAAAAACACCCAGTAGGATGCCTCGAAAAATGGATAAGTAAAAATATCAATAGTTTTCTCAATTGATTAGAAAGAGGGTAACGTAAACCCAACATTAGATATACTCAATGCATGAATTATGGTGTCTTATTATTGAAATTTCCATTTATTTTATTCTTCCAATAGTTTTTTACATTAACATGAATTAAAAATATGTCTTGATTTAAATTTATTCTTAATATAATTTCCATGTTATTCATTATATTGGGATTTTATGTGGGCCCATTAATATGGTTTTTTGGGTTTATTCTACCATTTAGAGATATAAATTGATGTTCCTAATGAATCATTGATCCCCCATGGGATTATTTCTATCCATAGATTTGTATCTCTAGCCATTTGATATTTTCCATCCACTTGTCCATCTTTTCTTGAGTGTGTTTCTTTATTTCTGTTCAATATGTCTTTATCGCATCTTCCAGTTCGTTGGGCCATTTTAAGGGACAACTATTTTTTAGGGTATTTATGAACCCCTACAACCTCCTCCCTTTATTAGTATTACTCATTCTAATTCCCCTCCTAGTTTTTCAAAAAAAATTACTTTTGGTGAATCCCTGACCATAGATTGATATTTTATGGCATTATTTCCCTGATTCTAAGCCCATCACCTCCAGTTTATACATTTAGTTTACTACTCCAACTGGAGTTCTGTGATGGTCATACATATTTAGGAATAATTATTGATTTACAATGAACCAATAAAATTTGGTGAAGTATTTTTTATACACACTAAATCCAGATACATTCTACATCCATTTGAGCTCAAAAAAAGAGCACGTGAGATCATGAGGATATCATGATCATTGTATATAATTAAATATATATAGGTTTTTATTTTCTTCTTCCCTATATAATTTTTTAAAAAATTTGTTTCTTGAAGTTATTTGTTATTCTATAGATGTTATATATTCTTCCTTATCTAGTACCATACATTTATTTCTTTTGAGGTGATTAAAATTCTAGGCTGGGTGGTCTTATCCCAAAGGGGAAAAATAAATTTGAATCTTTGTGTTCTACATTATTTCATTCCTACATTTTTTATCAAATGATTATATGATAAAATAACCAAATTGTCCCTTTTAGGTTTGTGTAGGCTATCCATTTATAGTGTACCCCCCCCCAAATATTGGATTAAAATGTCACGACTCATCCTCCGGGGCCCATCTCGTGACTACCCCAAACCCGCCTTCCATAGTCCAGGGGCTGGAAACTAGCGCCAAAGGAGTAATTTCATATAACTAGGAATGAATTGCCTTTATAACCTGTAATCGCACACAGCAAAGCACACATCTGAATACAAAACACTATGTAAATTGTATTTCTGGCCACTTTACTTTTAACACACCTTTGTTATACTGTTTACTTAGTGTTTTGTATCTAGTTGTGTGCTCTTTTGTATGCGATTACTGGTTATAAACGTAATTCCTTCCCAGTTATAAGGAATAACGCCTTTAGTGCTAGTCTCCAGCCCCTGCCCTATAGAAGGCGGGCTTTCAGTAGTCACAACATGGGCCCCAAAGGATGGGTCGTGACATAAAATCCTAATTAGGTTTAATTCTTTTAGTCTCTTTCTTATTTTATTCATATTTCTATTTTAATAACACTTTTAAATTTCAATTTAATTTTCCTATACACGTTTTATGACTATAATTAAAGTCACTATATGTTCAAATATATTCTCAAATTCTAAAACCTCATTGATAACTTGAGCATTATTATTTATCTTGGATAATTCTTTCAGTAATACCCTAAACATTTTCTCTAATAAATTAGTATTTAATTATTTATATATCCAACAAAATAACTAGTTTTTAAATGAAAATATTCAATGGTTACAGAGATTTCCACATCTGTTTGATTATGATGGGAGACCTTTATATTGAGAAAATTATAATTTATGCCCTGTATGGCCCTAATAAAATCATTATTACAAAGTCATATACTCTAAAAACATATATTTTTTATCATGATTTGTCTTCTAATGTTATTATTAAGGCCCAAAATTCTTTATATCCTTCTATAGGTGACAAAGTGATTAGATATGTTGATTTTTGAACTAATTCCTGTTGTATATGGGTTATCCTAGAGAAATTATTTGTGATATCTTCACTTTTTGATAGAAATTATAAAAAACATTGCATGTTTACATTTAAAATGAAATCTGGTGCTTCAATTAATTATCATTTGTGGAAATTCAATAAAACAACTCTTCATTGAGCCAACATTAATGTGAATGTTGACAATAAATATCATTCTATTATTCATTTAATTAATATTCACAATACCTACCAAATACTAGTAGACAAAATAATGTATGCTCATGACTCTCTGACCCAAGATTAAGTCAAATGATCCTTCTATATAGGGAATTTCATTTTAAACCTATAGTTATAGCTGATACTGATATTTTTTTAATAAGGGGCAGATAAAATCTATGGGTAATAAGAAATATTATAATAAAGATAAATTAAATAAAAATAAACAACACATGTCTTGGTTTAATTCTCAGGAAAGAAAAATTGTTTTCTTCCAATATGGTAAGCTTGGGTACACTAGATCCAAGTGTAAAAAGATAAAGCAAAACATCTAGAATTAAGAACCTACAAAAAATACATTTTAGAGGATTATGGTTAGGAAACTAATAAATATTTTATTGTATCCAACCACTCACTCACCCATGATTGGGTCCTAGATTTGATCTTCTCATTCCATTTGTGTCTCTATCTAATTTTCATTGATTTGGTAGAAATAGTATAAGGATATGTTGTTTTAGGAAAAAAATAATAGGTTTCAAGACTTTGTAAGAGTTTTTATTTTATTTAAACTAGATCAATAATATATCAACACATTTAAAGATGTAAATCATGTTCTTGAACTACATAAAAACCTAATTTCATTAAGAATTATATACCAGGTGTGATTGAATTTTATTTCGGAATCAAGTTTCCTAAAAATAACCAATGGATATAGAACTATCATCAATGGTTCCCCTATCAATGGGTTATATTTATTGATTAAGAAGACCTATTCTAGATAGTTGGGTGGTTTATATATTTCTAATAAAAATAATAAACTATTATAAAATAAAACATTGGGGAATGTAGGCTCCAATGTTCTTGAGGATCTTAATAAATAAGGGTCGTTAAATGGAATTACACCATGGAAAATTCTTTTTTGTAAATATTTTATAAAGGTAAAGGGAAATAGAGTCACATTTAATAGATATACAATTAAAAATAGTTACCTCATATAATATATTTCTTTTGTTTCATGGGCCCCATATAGAAATACCTCAAATAGTGGTGGCTCATATTTTGTAACCTTTATTGATGAATTGTCTTGAGAGGATTATATTTAAATAACAAAGAAAAACTATGATGCTTTTGAAACCATAAAAATATAGAAAATCCTTGTATAAAATCATGTTTGAATGAAAATTAAAACTATGAGAATTGATAATCAATTATAATACCTCTATACTTATTTTATTTATTTCCTCCAATATTAGGGAATTATAAGATACCATAATGTCTTAAAATCCCCACCCCCAAAAAGAACCAAAATTCTCAAATAATGAATACGAATATTATTGAGAGATTACGAACCATGCTTACATTCTCATGCCTCCCTGAAACTTTTATGGAAGAAGGTGACACTGTGGTAGTGTACCTGATAAATTAGTTTGAATCATTTGATTATCATTTTAAATCCCTAGAATAACATTCAAATAAAAAACCTTTTTATAATCATCTAAGATACTTTTAATTTAATTCATATTCTCATGTCAATATTGATAATATAAAATATCAATCTCATAATTTTATTTCTGTGTGGTACCATGGGGGTTTTAATGGTTATAAACAATGAGTTGTTAAGGCGAGTAACCAAAAATGAATAGTTAGTATAGATGTCGGGTTTCATAAATATAGTTAAACTAAATAGAAAATTGTCACACAATACAATGATAATTCTTCCATTGGTGAGGTTTCCAATTCATAATCATTAATATGGGTTGACGGTGTTTTCCATCATCCTCCACCTAATCCTCAACCTGTGAACCAAACTTAATCTAGCTCTAATTCTGATCCAGATTCTAAAAATTAACTTCCTAGAAATGTTAATTAAATGTTGAATTTTGGTAGAGTAGTAAGGTTCCTTATATGTAACACCTTGAAAATTTAGATTATATATTCCTTTAAATAAATTCAATCTTTTTGATATCTTGTGATGCACACAAAATGGGATTTAAATAAAATGAAATGCTCTACAGAAATACTATTATTTAAACAAGACATGTATATCCTATTTCTTATGTTGGAGGGTATTAATAGGAATAACTAAATTATTATTAATTATATTTTTTACACATGTATAAATTAAACTCATTCTTCATCTACTTAATAAAAATAAAAGATGAATAATTTCAATGAGAATGAATTTTTTTTGAATTTTTTTTCTTAAATAATGTTTATCCATGCTTTGAACATAGAATTTAAAATTAACTATTAACACTTTATATTACACCATAAAATTAATTTTTTAAACTAACATTTCAAACTTATCCTTATTTTTATTTTTTACAATTTTTGGAAAGTATTTATTTTTTATGAATAATGAAAAATACTGAATTTTATTGAAAGTTTCCTTTTTATTTAAATTATTTAAAAATGTAACTTATATTTTAAATTTATATTAAACTAAAATTTGTTCAATTATATTACTATTTATATAATTTCATTCATTATGATCAATTTCACATTTAATTATTATAAAAAATATTTTTAAATTTTTGAATGATTTTCTTTGGAAAACCCATTTTTTGAACACATCTATGGGTTTAATTTTAAATAAAATTTATCCACGTACATGATTTTAATTTTTAAAAATTTATTTGATATTTAAAATAATCAAAATTTATATTATTTAATAAGGTAAACAAAATTTTACATCATAATTAATATTAAAAATAAAAAAATTATTTATAATAGTTATGGTAAAAAAGGATTAATGTGGGTTAATCTAAAATGATATGGGTTAAAAATGTCCCAAAACATGTCTAATTGAAATTTTAGGGTCAGATTTATACATTATATCTTATAATTATTCAAAATAATTAGTTTTTGTGAATATTTGTTGAGAAAATGATGGTGGAATTCTTCCTTTTCATGAATTTCAAGTGTGTCCCCTCCCCCACTTATAAGAGGCCACACATATCCTATCATTCCCACAAATAAAAATCCCATTGGTTTGGAAAAAATATCCCAAATAACTTCCTTAATTTCCTTCCCACATCCTATAATACATTTTTTGTCATAAATCAAACTTATGAATCCTTTTGGTGAAAACCAAATAAGTTTTCGTTAGAAGAGGTAACATCCTAAACCTATGATTTTATTTATTTATTATTAGAAATCCTTAAACAATTATTAACACAAGATTATATAATATCCAAATTATTTTAGATTTATATAAATATTTTTTTATTAATTTAATTACCTAAAACCATCTCTTCCTCCATAAAATGATAATGAAAATTATTGATCATTTGTACAGTAGAATTTCACCTCAGGAATAGGTGTAATTCATTTTCCATCATTGCTTCTCACAGATAGATATAACAATGTATATAATTTTTACATATGTTATTTTAAGATATAGTTATAAATTTTGTTTATAATATTATTTACACCATCATAATTTCCATTCTACAAAGAATATGATAATGCCGCTCATGAGTACGGTGGAATAATTTCTCTCGAAGCGACGTAATTTATTTTACCATAACAAATTACATGAAAGAAAAAATGGATAAATTTAAACTAATATATGTGAAATATAATAATTTTTATTTATAAATGAAAATTAATATAAAATAAATTTCCTTACCCTTTAACCCATTAAGTAATTGATAAGGTCACTCATGTGTTCGTATGACCTACCATCTCCTTGAAGCGACATGATTCATACTTCATGTTCAAAATTCAATAATGATTATGAATATGTTTATAATGACAAAAATAATATCATTAACATTATTATATATATTATTTAACTATAACATATTACCTCAATCCAAAACATTCATAAAAAAAATGTCGAAGAAAATAGGGTAATTAACACCCAAAACAATTGGGATAATAGATGATTATTAATGAATGTTTAATAAGATGTTTTAAGAGGATAATATGTGATATTATAAATTATAATATGATTTTGGAATAATTTAATAACATTTTTATAACTACTATAAATTATTTTTAATATCACTCAACTGAATGGAAGCATTTGGTAAGGGGTTTCTTAACTCAAATTCAATTTTTTGGGTTATACAACAACTTTGGTGAATGTATTAAAGAAAAATTATATCTGATATAATTTTTGTTGATTTATTTTTTATTTTTTATTTTATTTTTGTGGATCTACATCTTTTACACATATCTACGAAATTTATTATCTCTCACCTCAATGTTATGATTATTGTAAAGGTTTTACCTCTAAATTTTCTTCTTTGAGACATATGTTATTTTATTCAACTAAATTATTTTATATGGTGTATATATGTAACAATTATAAATCATATCATGAATCCTTCATAAATCATGGTATATTAAGTGTCCATTTGAAATATATATACCACGGTAAATTAACTTCAATGCTACCAACTGGTAATGAATTTAATGACTCAATTTCTTTTCATTGGGTTATATTACTTATTCATTATCTTTGATATTATAATATTATGTGTGTAAGGAATTTTTATTATATTATGTTTTATTTCAAAACGTTTTATATCTATTTACATTTTAAGGTAATAATTTTTTCATTGATTAATTCTGACATTAATGTTATGATCATCGTAATGGATCATTCCAACCACCATTTTTTCAGGCTATGATAATTCTATATCAAACTCATATTATCTCTCATTATGTTTAGGTAATACTTGAAAATAATGTATATATTTCTCTCATGTTTATAAATAACTTATTATTACTTACATTTATAGGGTATTAAAGTATTTATATCCATCTCTCCGATTCTTTATTAACAGAAACAATTTTGATAATGTTATGAAACAAGATTATGCATCCCATTTTTCATGGAAAATTAATATTTTTATTACTTACAACTGATATGCTTTTTTGGAACACATATAAATGTACATAAAATAAATGTGATGGGTGATCCCTACAATATATTTCCATCTAATTCATTGCGTAATGTAATAGTAGAATGAGACATCCTTAATGGGATTAGGGAGTGAACCTAATTCATTATAGGACTTTTCCAACATGTGATGTTGTCTTTTAAGATAGAATTTACTTATTTTTATGTCATTTTTTATGTCATTTACATTTTCCCACAATTCCATGATCTTATCATACAATTAAATTGATTTCATTTTTCCACTTGATCACTCATGTACTTTCACTTTTATGATATCTTGTTGTACCTATGACTTACATGTTATTCTTCCTTATCATGCTTATTACCATAATTTACTTTTTAGCTCAACCCTTTCAATCATGCTTCCCTAGGTTATCCCAAACAATTTTATGACCTCAAATGGATTTAATATCTTATAATTGATATTAAATTTCAATTTAATTTTTTTAGTTTACTTTTATGTATTGTGAACCTAGTGTTCCAATTATTCATGTCCTTTATGATACTCATTTTGCAATTATTTGATATTTATTTCTATGTGTAATTTAATAATATTTGTAAACTGATTGGATCACCATACTTTGTTTCTAAGGAATGGTTTAGTTAACCTTTGGATACTTGGATGAGAAAAAATTATAAAACCCTTAGGGATAAGTCCAAGGATATGTTTAGAGATAATCCTAAGTATAGGAAAATATCCAATAATGTTGTCCATGTTTAGAGTGAGTGGTTTCAAAGAAATTACAACTATTTATAGATACTATAAGTGGACATGATTCTAGAATATATGTATCTAGGGGTAATAACTCTGAAAAAGGAATGTTGGGATTAACTCAACTGTTATCAGTTAAAATAAAATGGGGCTCACTGCACCCTAGTTTTACACTCCTAGTGGATATGATTTGGATAATCATATACAATTTATGAGGATTATAAATTACTTGAGAAAATTCTTAGTTAAAAAATACTAACAATAATTATTTCCCTAGATAATATATATTGGAATCTAGAGGCTCATAATCTATGAAATACCTATCATTTACAAGTTTCTCCCTCTTTGGTTATAAGTTTCCTTTCTTATGCTAATAAATTATCCTCTTGTTTCTTTTAATAATTCCAGTTAATAGAAATTAATTGATGAAAGACTTACACCAACCAATGTGATGGTAAATTTATGATTTCCCTAAGGATATTACTAATATAATTACAATGGATGTTAAGAATCTTATGGTCATTCAAAATATTTTTTCTTAAATTTTGATCAACAACTAGAAAATAAAAGAATTTCCAAAGAAATAAAAGAAGTGAATAATGGTGTATCATGGATTATTAAATGATAATTATAAAAAAAGCAGATTTAATGTTTTATATTTGATGAATGTGGGATGAAACACCTAGAATAATATCTCAAATAGATGGAAATATGTTTTTATGTCAAAAATAAGGGCATAAATAAATGAATTTCCAATTAATTAAATTTATTATTTATGGGAAACTTGGGAACTACCTAATTCAATGCCATAAATAAGGTTTGTCGCTTAGACCAAGGAACTATGTTATAATGGTCATTGAGGTGAGGTATATATATATGTGAATCCTAGAATTATTATTTAAAAATATTTTTATAAATGGTATTTTGGTTATATGAATAATGAAACATCAAAGGGTAATTTGGTATTAGTTTTTAATTATGTATTTTCTTTGGTTAGTATAATGGTAATAATTACCTATAAAGTTTATTTAATGGTAATGTGTTATTTTGTGGAAAATAATAATACATATAGAAAACCATAGTGGTTAAAAAATTATTTTATTATAAATTTTATATTTATGGTGTTTATCATATTTTAAGAAAATTATTGGGAGTATATTTATATAGTTTTAGAAAAAGGAAAAATCGCAAGCTGCTAGAAACCAATTACAACAACCAAGGTCATGAGGCTTGAATCCACAACTAGAGGGTGATAAGGGTGAAACACCTAGCACTATTTTATGTGATGTTTTGGTTAGTATATCCCTTTTTGAATAATTTCATTAACAAATATTATTTTTATTTTATTAATTATATTCTAGGATAAAATATATTAAATTTTTAATATTTTTAGGTTATTAATGATATTTTAGGAAATATTTTATTGAGTTGAGATATGTATATAACATATAGATTTAAGGTAAATATTTATTTTGGAATAATGGTATTATTATTTTGAATATATTAGTTGAAAGGGTATGAGATAAATTTTGAGGTAAAAACATTCAATCATGTTTTGTATATTTAAGTTATTAAGGATATATGTTTATTAACATACCGAATGATCTTTGTTAATCCTTCTGTTTCATTGTTGAATTTTTATATTTATATATTCATGTTATTTTTGGTTACTATCTTACCTTTTACTAAATTTTGGTTTTGATAATGATAGGAGGAATATCTTGTTACTCTTTTATAGATAATAAGTTCTGTTAAAATTAATTTTTAGTGATTCTTGAATAAAAAAATTAGTATTGGATATTGATTTATGTAGAGTAAGTGTTAATGTAGAAATTTATTGACACACAATGAAAGGATGAAATTGTGATATAAAGAATAATTTATGGTGTTCTCTATCTTGATAGAAAATGAATCCGTCAACTCTTGGAAATGGAACATGAAACCAAAATTTTATCCAATGAAAATCATTTTTTATGAATCAATGGTATTTTATTTAATCATATATATATATAGTTTTTTCTATGTTTCCATTCTCATGAAAATTTAATTTCTTTTAACCAATTACATCTACCACTAACCATAATTATTTATTTTTTTAATTCCATGTCCATGTTTTTACATCCCATTAACATTATCCAACATATAACCCTAGATGTGTGTTACTCTATATGACCATGTTATTTCTCTTTCCCTCTTTTAAGTGGATGTTTTTTAACACTTTTGGTGATGATTTTATTCTAAAAAAGGAATTTTTTTAATTCCAAACCCTTGATTACTGTATACAAGATCAACTTTTGAGGAAATAAATTTTTTAATAGGGTTATAATGTAATACATTAAGAATTTATAATATATTTATAATAAAATTAATTCAATCACCTTGATTAAATATGATGAATGCAATAATTGGTTTAAACGAATTGAGATTCTCAATTAAAAATTTATTATATGAACATGGTCATTGTAACTTAGACATTATGTAGTCATGTATGAATAAGAATAAATAAATTATGAAAAATTATATTTTTTACACAAGTACAAAATAAATTAAATTGATATCTAGTGATTTTATATAAAATAATAACAATTTAAAAGAAAATATAATTTTTTCTAAACAATAGTATTTTTCAAAATTATGGTTTAATATTACTTTGGAAATATAATTTAAAATTATTATTTACTAAATTTAAAAAATATAATTGATAAAATAAACTATACTAATGATATATTAATTTTAAATTTGTCTTTGGGTTAATTGTTGAGAATTCATTAAAAATATATTTTTTGATGAATACTGTAAAATACTAATTTTTATGTAAAAATGAATTATCAATTAAATTATTTAAAATGTAAATTATATTAAAAATTGGTTTAAAATTATCATTTATTAATCCATACTAATATTTAACAAATTAATTCATTTTTATCAATTTCATATTGAATTCTGATATAAGAACATTTTAATGTTTTCACAGTTAGTATTTAGAAAAACCTTTTTTTGGAACATTTGTGGGTTTAATTTTAAATTTAATTATTCCCCATCTATGAGTTAAATTTTAAAAAATTGATTTTATGTTTTGAATAATAATAATTTTATTATCCAATAAATTGAAATTATTTTTTTCCATAATAAATATAAAAAAAAACTAAAAAATATTTTCCATAGTTTAGATTAAAACGAGTTTATCAAGGTGTTAATCTAAAGTGATGAGTGTTAAAAATAAACCAAAACATTACTAATTACTTTTTTATGACAATATATAGACCTTATATTTTCTAATGATCGATAAAGGTCCATTTTTTATCTTTATTTCATTGAAAAATGTTGGTGGAATTCATCCTTTTCAAAAATTCCAAGTGTGTCACCTCACCACTTATAATATTCCACACCATCTCCTCTCCTTTACACATTTCCAAAACCCATTTTTTTCAAAAATACCTCCCAAAATCTCTTTATTTGATATATTCACTCATTCTAAAAGCCTTTGTCTTGTCAAAAAATATAACATATAAAGTATTTGTTTTCTAACTTGTATAAGATTTTTAAAGGAGAGGTAAAATCAATAACCAAGGGTTTTATTTTATTTCATGTTCAAACACATTAAAATATTATAAAAACACTATTTAATAACAAAATAATTATCTTGTATATAATTACATATTTATTTTAAGGTCATGACCTACATCCATCACCAACTCTATCAAATGGGAATGAAACCCAATGATCATATGTACGACAGACTACCACATCACGAACTGACGTAATTCGTTTCCCATCACCACTTCTAACCATTGGATATGATGAAGAATAAAATTTTTCAATAGGATATTTATGATATAATTATACTTCAATAATTATAATATCACTTATAATTTCTTAAATTTCATTCTTTATAGAATATTATAAGGACGCATGTGAGTATGGAGGACTACCTCCTTACAAAGTGATGTTATTCGTTTTTAACTAATGATTTAAAATGAATGTAAAAATGATAAAAAGGATAATATATGATATTATAAAAAATAATAGTCCTTTTTAATAAGTTAATAATATCTTTAAATTCTCTATAAATGATATTAATGTTCACTAAACTAAAGGGAAGTGTGAGGTAACAGGTTTCTTAAATCAATTTCCATTTATTGTGTTATAATACTACTTCGTTGAATTTATTATGAAATATTACATGTGAAATTAATTTTTATTGTTTTATATTTTTTTCCACATTATTTTTTTGGATATAAATTTTTCACAAAAAATCACCCCATTGATTGACTCTCGCCTCAATTATTTGTACTTTATAATGGTTTCCCCTCAAAACTTTTTCTTTGAGACACATGTTCTTTTATAGAGAATAATAATTTTATATGGTGTATATATATCCCATTTAGATATTATATCATGAATAAATTATAATTTATGGTATTTATGTTTCAATTTTATTTTTTAAATTAAATGGTAATAGACATGAAATTTCCCAAGTGGTAAATACTTTCATAACTCAATTTCCATTCATTAGGTTATATTACTTCTTCATTTTCATTTATATTATAAGATTATGGGTGTAATAAATTTTTAGTATATTTTATTGTAACTTTAACTATTTATGTGGATTTAAATTTTGTACACATAATTTATTCATTGATTAATTCTCTCTTTGACATTATTATCATCACCAGAGATCTTTCTAACCCACCCCTATCACCGAGTTATGGCCATTATCTCTCACAGACACCTTTTCTCTGTTTAAAGATATATAATACTCGAAAATTATGTATGTATGTATCTCAAAATTATTCCAAAATTATTTTTACTTCCTTTGATGGTGTAATACATAACTTTTGACTATAAATCAATTTTTGTTTTTAAGGAGTATATTTTGAATACATTATGAGGAAATATTTGGAAACCATTTTTCTCTAAGGGTAATTCTAATTTTTATGACGGATATACCTATGTGGAAAATATATTCATGTATAAAAAATTAATGTGATAGGTTTTCCTGTAATTATATTTCCCATTCATTTAATGGGTAATTTTAGTCTCATTAGATGTCATGTTTGGGATTAGAGAGTGTTCTTAATCAATTGAGGGAAATTATCAATCATCTTGTACTATCATGGAAGTTACCCTTGAATTATGTTTATGTTTATTTTTATTTCGTTTCCAATTTCCTTTGTTTCTATGACCATATTTTAATATACTATTTACGTTATTCCGGGACTTTAATACTCAAGTACTTTCTCTTTTATGATATCATGTTGTGACTTTAACTCACATGTTATGATTCCTTATCATGTTTATTCCATTATAAGGTTTCTTAGATCACCCCTTTATTTATTTTATTCCCCAAATTATCCCATGAAATTTTAGTGGCTAAATTAGATTTTGGGGTTTATAAGGGAAAATTAAATAAGGATTTCGTGTCTTATTTTCCTTCTATATATTATGAACTTAATCATTCAAAGACCCTAGGAATTTTTGATTGTTGTGTTGTAATTATTGGATAATTATGTTTAAGAATCATGTAATAATATGTGTAAGAGGATTATATATCTATACTATATCTCTTTATCATTTTATTCAATATGATATGGCTTCATTTTCCTTCAATGTTTCCCAATATCTTCTAGATAATGACCCTCAATATTATATGCAATATATTACTATCAAATTCTAAATACTGTATATCCTCCATAATTGAATAAATAAGCTCCTTAAATAACAATAAAACTTATTCTATCATTGATAAACCTACCAATACTAAATTAACTTGTATTTAGTTGTTTAATAAATTAAAATAAGATTACACCACTAAAAGTTAAATTAAATTTAATGTTATATTAGTCACCCAAAGTATTACCCAAAAGAGAATGAGTTGACTGGCCTGAAATATTTTCACCAGTTGTAAAGAATAATTATATAAGAATAATTCACATTTTTTCTACCTATAACATCCTTCACATTGATGAACTAGATATGAGAACTTAATTCCTTCATGAAGACATTTATGATAACTTATTTATGAATCCTCCATGTGGTTATTCTAATGAAATCAAACATGTTCATATTTTCCTTTTAACTAAATATTTATATGGTTTTAAAAAATCCTCAAGGTAGTGGTATATGAATTTTGATTGTTTTATGCTTAATAACCATTTCTCTATGATTCAATATGATTTTTATGTTCATTTCAATTCCATTGAGAATAAAATGATTTACCTAATGTTATTTTTCGGTTACATTCATATTATATTCAATAACATGAAATTTATTATTCTTCTTAAATTTATAAAATAAATCAATTAGGCGTAGAAAAATAAATCCTAGGTATAGATATTGTTAGGTATAAACATATTAAATTATAATATCCTTCATAGAATTTTTATATCTCAAATGTTATTATATGGAACATGTTTAAATATATAAAACCAATTTTTCTACCATTTGGAAAGAATTTTAAGCTTTTATTTACACAAGTACCCATTTTTGCTACTGATATTCAGTATATATCAATCATACCATGTGAAAAAATTGTTTGAAGTGTCATGTACTCCATGATATTCACTATACCTGATGTAGACATTAAAATACACACTCGTATTAGATTCCTGGATGACCTAAGGAATCCACATTGGCATACCCTAATGCGGCTTCATTACTACTTTTCATACATTACTGAACTGTATTTGTGTTCAGGTAAAAATGTTGACCCTTGTTAAATGATTATTGGATATGTATATTCTTACTATGTGGGGAACATTAGCACTAGAAACTATTTGACAAGGTATGTATTCACAAAATATGGAAGTACTATATACTAAAAATGTAAAATGATATTTTTTGTTTCACTTTCAATCAAAGAATCAAAACATAATTCATTGAACAAGGAGGTCCATGAAGAATTATGGGTCAGGGGTTTGGTCTTTGAACTCAAGATCTATGATTATATTATTACAGTATAGAGCAATATTATATCATCTCTATATTTTTATAAAAAAATTATTCTTACATCGTAAATAAAAACACATTGATATTAGATTTCACTTTATTATATATGTTATTGAATATTTAACTGTATGTGTGAATACAATATATATTAATAATAAACCAGTTGAAAGTTTGAAAAATGTTTTGGTATTACATAAATTAACATACTCTTTAGATAAACTAATCTTTTCCCATTGAAAAACATTTTTGTGAAATAACATTAGTAATTTCAATTGAATTTTGTGTTTATTTTAAATTCTAGTGTTTCTACATTTAAATTTCATTTTATTTTATTCTTCTATTTCATAAATATTCCCATGAATGAACAATTGGTATTGATTTTTCTTTATGATCAATTTTATTTTAATGGAATTATTTGTATTGGAGTCCATCTGTACCTACTGATTTGGGTTATTGAGCATGGAATGGAAATTTGAGCTTTATATCCCTATTCCTATTGAATCGTTGATCTACTGTGGGGTAGTTTCTAACCATTTATTAATGTTTTCACCAGTTTTATCTATTTCGTCCACCATTTCGCTTCATGTGACTGTGACACTTTATTTCTATTTAGTGTGGCTTCATGGATTCTGTTAATTAGTTGGACCGTTTCGAATCTCTATAGTAATTCATGGGGTTAATGAACCCATGATACATCATACCTTTATTGGTATGACTCATTATAGTTCCCCTCTCCTAGTTTAGGTCTTTTTTCACCTCAAGTTAATCCCTACCCTTGGGTAATGAATCTGTGGAACTGAATCAATTTTCCTAATAATGTATTATCTAGTTTGTAACTCTAGTGCACCAATCTTGGTAGAGTATTGTGAAAGGGATCCATCCCCATAAGGAATTGAAACATTAAAATAAACCAAGAATATATTATGAGTTATTTCTTTTTCACACCAAACATTGAGACCATGTTTATTCCATCAAACTCAGATGAGGAGAATAGGTGAAAGATAAGAGTTTAGGAACTATAGAAAGAATTAAATCTTTATAATATTTTATGTTCATGTTCCCTATATTATTTTATTAAAAAGAGGTTTCACGATGTTATTTTGTATTCTATTCCTAATCTATAGTATGATTTATTTTATACCCTATATTTTTTTCTTTTGATCTAAATATAATGTTTGTGTATGTTTTTCATTCCATTCCCATAGGCCCCAAAGGGACGGAATCATTTTAAATCATTCTGCTCTTTATTATTTATTTATTTATTTTTTTTGTCAAACGACTCTATGGAGAGATAATCAAATCATCCCATTTGGTTTCATGTGTATTGTCCATTGGAAGTGCACCCTCCCACTAATACAAATAATCCTAATCAAAGGGAGGAAATGGGATCCTCATCATCCATGCCAGCTAAGAATAAATAATCTTTCCATAGATAAAAAGGTATCATATCTTATCTAAGAACCATATAACATCTCATGATAAATAGGGTGGGGTCCTACTCTTCACTAATGTATAACATTACAGAGAAACCACAATCTCATATCCATACATCTCATATATTCTCTAAATGATGTGGAGGACCCACACCACCCCACTGTGCATCTCAAATGATGGAGAAATAACTCCAAGGTAGGAACCACTCCCTTATATAGTTCAATGGAGGAGTGTCCACTCTAAATATATAGAACATTAACTGAATATAGTTTTTAGGAGTTCTATATTCACTTGTATATTTGATATGGGAGACCGACCACATGGATAGAGATAGGAGAGTACTAAACCTAGTAACACTATAAAGATCACACATGATCACTACCACCGGATAAATGTTTTTGAATGATGTGTTTACTAATATTACCTCATTTCATACCTCCAATGCTGAAATGAAGGTAAAATCACATCCTATGTAGAAAATACACTAAATAGGTTACTTTGAATCAAAAAAATGAGTCTCAAAGAAAGTGATATGAACAATATAAGATTCTGAGCAGAGTTCATGAAATGTACTACTAGGGTACACTAGGTGTCCGATTAAGTTAAAACCTAGCCATGTCTCCTCACATTACTAGATGTGTAACACCAAAGTACACAATAGGTATTTAGGTTGACATTAGGTATGAATCAATCTTCAAACCTTGGAATGTAATCTTCTTGATAAGGCATGGATATCCATGTGATTCTATATTATGTATATATGGGGTCGCATGGCATGTATGTTGACCAAGTATCCTTTCCATGTACACACGGTACACTTATCGGCTAGCCACGTACATATATATCACATGTCCCTTAGGATACATGGTCTGTCTTACCACATGGGTTCCTAGGTGTGTGCCTTTGGGAAATCAATTGGGTTCTTGGTTAGGATCACATGATGTATAGGCCCTGCCACCTGATGAGTTAAATTTAACTCTGCCAATAACCAAGAAAACCTTGAGAACCCACAATACTTGTCATGTCATCATCTAGGATATATGAACTATATTTTTATTTCTCTTCTTAAAGTAATCCTTCCTTCATGGGGATGCTATCTCTATGATTTTTTCCTCCTTCATAAAAGTTTTACCAACCTAAACGGGTCGAATCAAATGGAGAAGGTTCCCTTTTGTTGATTTTCATCATCTGGTCACTATGAATATTATCTATGATTACCTGATCAGTAATCCATCAATCTATCTACATCAATTTTGGGTTCCAAACCACTAAATCGTTACCCCCATCCTCAATCTACATCAATAAATCTGAAAACACTACACTATTGGTTTTTCCCAAATCTTGCAAAAATACAGGGGTTTGATAATTCTAGAATCTAGCATAACAATGTTAAATTTATACCTCATGGGTCAATGATGAAGAACATGAAAAATAGTGGTAAGAAAAGAACAAGGAAAAGGTGAAGAAACATAATTATCTAATGTGATAATTTCTATTGATTTCATAATGAAAATGGTGTGAAATAAAAGAAAAAATAATATAAACATGTGCATTTAGTTACTCAAATTAAATATAGTCACATATAGAGAATGAAAAAAATGGAAATAAAACCTAGAAATAAAATCCACGTGTAAATATTTCTTAAAGTGATTAAAATAGATAAAATAACAATCCATTCATCAATAATTGATCAATAATTGTTGAAAAACACAAATTCTGGTGATGAAGTTAATATTCCTTCTATATTTATCATTTATCTCACGATGATTCATGAGTGCTTGATGTTTATCTATGTTCCCTAGTTATCAATTCTGATGGAGTTATCCTCCTATTACTCTCTAATCTCCTATTGTTATACAGCTAACCATAGATATTTTACACAATGACATACATATAGAGATGGAACTTGGATTATGTGATCAAATAAATTAAATAATTTCATTATTTAACTCAATTAACAAACCCAACAATAGATTCCCTTAATCGGGATACAAGTGCTAACTAACATTATGTCATGCCTAGGTTAATTCTCAAATTCAATAAAAATACAATGGTCTATGATTTCCCATCTATGGTACCAGTAAACTGGGAAACAAATTATTCCAAAATGATTTGTGGTATTACAATAATATATATCCATATTTTAAAAATATAAATTGCCATGTCATATGACACCCAATCTCAATGTTTACTCTAATTAAATATATATAGAGAGAGAGAGAAATATTCAAAGGAAAAAACCCAAAATGTTCGAGACATTACATTCTCATCTCTTTCATGGATTTTCACCCAGAAAGAAAAAAGTACAGAAAAGGTGGGTGTGCTAACACTGCATCTGAATATCACACTCCCAAGAGATCTCCCACATTCACATGTGCTACAAAATAACTCAATAAAAGTAACAGCCTGTAAATGAATTATTTTCACTAGTTGGTCGCTGATTGTGACCGATCACTATGATAAGGTGGCTCTATCTTGAATTCTGATATCATTATAATTGATAATGTTCTATGAGTTGAGAAAATGTCTACTTAGTTTTGACACATGGAATACATCATACACTCATACTCAATGATAGTGTCAGGATAAGTGGTAATAACCAACCCACATAGAAATGTGTTCAGCCTGAAGATCCTTAGTGAAATGTCTACTCCCTAAATAAAACTGTTTAGTCCACATAGTGGGGAGAATGCCAAAAAGGCAATAACTTTTTGATCAAAATAATATGTCTAAAAATTCATTCTATGTAAGATTTTTTTCGACACTGATTTGTCCTTAAATTATCGCGGATCACCTAAACACTAGTCCAACATTTTCTTCACAATTTCTATCCTAAAAAAGAGGTCCCTCCTACCTCAGTACAATATAAGGGTGGCTCTTAGGGTCTCTTATATAGCTCCTCACTTGGTTCCATGCTGAAAGTTGAGTGATATCTTCTATTACTAGAAAAATATAGTAATGGAATGTAATCCCAAAATCTATGACTAAAAAACCAACATTCTAGATCATAACACATTCTCCAAAACCTTGATGGTCTAACTATAGTTTCTATACACTAGGGAGAGGAACATTGTGTTATTTTTTAACTCTTCCCCAAAGCCACTTTATATCCCCTCAATGACCATAATGTATTCCTATTATCATGGATATAGAACAATATTATTCATACTCTTGAATTAGGATGATCTTCTACATGTGAAACCTCCAAAAACACTTAATCAACCACTTCCCTTGAATAAAATGATGTGTTCCAACATGGTAATTCAATCAAAAATCACACATATAACATCATGGATTCTCCCTAAACATGGAATACAATCACAATATATTTGATATACCTCCAAATACTATTTATAAATCTCCATATGTTTAGTCAAACATGCTAGAAATTTTTTTTACAACTAATAGGTGAATATTTTGGAAATAAACATGGAAACACTCTACCATAATCCATCCTACCAAACTGTCACTGAAGGTTATTTTACATATTATCCAAAATGGGAAGTAAAACCAAAGGGATAGTATTAATCTCCCTAGAAACCTATTCATGCAACATGACCAGATCCATCGTCTATACCTAGAAAAGAATGTCATGCTCCCCACCTTTAAAAAATCCTTCTCGTGCATCTCCAAATGATATTTAACAACGAAAAACATCATATTTAAAATCTCCCAACATGGAATATCTCACATGATAAAATAACTTTGGATTCATTTACATAAAAAAAATATAAGATTCACCCATTTCCCACACTAGGGTCATCTATAATGATGCAAACTACTCAAACACCTCCTCTACTAAGTGAGAATAGGATATTCTATTTAGGGAATCTGTCATGATCATATGATAACAACCCCACTACATTGAGAAAACATTTCAACCCTAATATGATCTTGGATTGCTTCTATGAAATAAATACATCAATATATTTCATATCTATAATAAGCAAAATACTCAAAGATCTAATTCCATAGAAAGTGAACCATATATATCCAAAATTGAAATTTCGAGAGCATACCATCATGCTTGTACGATCAAATAAATATTATGACCATCCAAAAATTCTCAACATACACCTCTTTTTCACATATTACATGAGTATGTCCTTGAGAAACATAAATATAAATCAGTTCGAGTATGAATAAAATATTTGGTTCATAAGATCCATGAAAAAAGTGGGGCATTAGACACACTGAAATACATCACTAGAAACTCATATAGGCGATATCAACCTCATAATTTCATCTTCCTAAAATCATCCCCATGAAATATCAACTTATAGTAGTAAAACCTAGGAATTATAATTGAAAACAATCTCACACATTTACACTAATCTAAATGGTTATTAATCCTTAAAAGGGATACTTCTTGATCATTATTATATTCTAGAAATGATAATCAATAAAGAGATTCCAGATATCATCCATCACTTTAATGAACAGTTGTAGAGCTACCCAGAGGGAAACCTTTGGTTTGAAAGAACACTTCTCACAAAGGTCTTACAACAAAACCAGTAGGTCCAAAAACACATTAAGGGACATCTTATCTTCCATATATGATATTGTTGTTATCCTAGGGAGAAATTTAATGTAGAATTCAAACACTCTATAACTTTTACACATTGAAAAAACATCATAGTGTCTCATGAAGACTATGAAAAGATCCCAATAAGAGTATTTAGAAATTATGGTCAATATAAAAATTCCAATTGAATCTCCATGTTATGAAAAATGGTTGTTTAAAAAAAGGAGTGACATTGTAATTCAAATATTTAATGTAGAGAAGTCACAGGTCATACCGTGGATTCCAGTAACACATCCTAGTCATAAGCTTCCACTTTATAACGTTTTATATCCATTTTCTTTCCAATTATTTCACAACTATGTTTTTTAATTTCCACCCTAGCACATCCATGGAGACATTACAAATACATATCAGAGTAAATCATCCACCACACCTCATCATCGTCCTCTTTGGGTGGAACTGAATTCCTTACACAAACACAAATCACATCATAAGTGAATGTATCTAGGTGGTGGAATCATCCCCTTTCCTCACATTATCAAAGCCACAACCAACTACACTAACACAAGGATATCACATAGAATAAGGAATTTGTGCTAAAAATATGCAATGGTAAAGGATTAAAAGTGATATAAACCACAATTTATACTATATGTAGAATCATGGGATTGAAATTTTTAGTTTTCTATCCTTCAACATGATGGGTAATGCACAATAGAGAATAACCACCCTTCCGATCACAGTCATAACATAAACCATTCCTAGAATGTCTAATCCATATAAAATAGATTTTAGTGGAAGAAACATTATTCTGACTGACCCTACCATGATTCTTTTGTAATTTATGTCCTTAAATCTGATTCTAAGCATGATTATTCATCATACACTAAGACCCTGATGATTGATTCCAACTGGTAGTTGTAAATGGATGATCACTATGATGTATAATACTAGCTCTATCTTCCCAATGCTCCATTCCCTAAAATATTCCTATAACATGAGACTTCTTAATAAGCTCATGGACCTGAACAGGTGGTCTAGTAGAGGGATAAAATTCATTAAATAATAGTTACTAAAACATTACCCAAGTGGGTGTCACCTCATCATACATCTAGAAAACAAAACCTCTCTAATGTATTGTTACCCTATAGAAGAGGCTGGTTACAAATGCTTCCATCAACTTAGGTGGAATCCATATAAAATGGGAAACTCAAATAGTAGACTATTCAATCCTCAAGAGCGTGAGGGTCTATCTCAAACTTGATATTTTTGTGTCCCCTGATCCTCAAACTCTAGAGGATTTCTCATTATAATCACATAGACCCCCTAAATATATAGAGAGAATTACTACTACATTCGAGGTGAAACATCAAACTGACCTAGTGGGGTTGTGTTCACTCACTAGTTGATGGGTACAAATAATTCTTGTTTCCCTTATGATAAAACACTCTCATCAACTGGCTCTCAAACTGCAACCTCTATAATATGATGGCTATTGTAGACACCCTAAAAAAGGTCATCCTAACTTGACCAGTTGTCATCATGACCCAGTATCTATATCTAAGAATTTTTTCTTCACAAATAAATTCTTAATACTAATAATAAATACTAGATTTAGATGAAAATATATGGGTACCTGACTCATGATGGGAAATAAAGTCAAAAGATCCAATAAAATATGATTTATATACCATTGGTTTCCACATAACTGTTGACTCTATATACCAAGTCAATAAGAAGGTAGTCAGAGTCCTGGTGTAAGGATACATTGGATGACACACCATAAATGTGATCCCTATCATAATATCTAAACCTGATAGACTCTAAAATCATTTCCCTATGTTCCATAACTGAACCGCATGATTTAACCAACTTCAAATTCCAACATGAAGGTTGAACAACCACTAAAACCACTATGTTACAACCTAGCCCACCAAGACCACTTGTGGGCCAATAATAAACTAAGGGTGACACCCCAAGGCCACCTCCAATAGTCAAGGGGATATTTACTATTCTTGAGTCGGAATATTACTTAAATATGAGGCCATATCTTATGTGCATCCACAGACACACACAACTATCTCCATGCAATAGTGAATAGATATAATAAAATAATGGAATATCTAGACTATAAATCATAAAAGAAATAACTTCTAAAAATGAAAAAAAAATAGTAAGATAATACATTTTATTATATGGTGAAAAACACATGCCCAACCAAAAATGAGATACCAACCTTATATAAATTGAAAAGGAGAAATATGAAGAGTGTCAAACTCACAATCTCTGTAGTTCGCCACCAAATAAGGTAACCCCCATGAACTACAATGCTCCACTAAAACCAGGTCCACTAAGGTTATTTATAATCATTGTTTCATCTATATAAGACACAGAATGTGTGAGACGAACCAATTCATGGCTGAGTATATACGTACCTTGTTTGATTCCCTAAAATTTAAATAAAGGAGTAATAGAAAAAAAATTAGTACCACGCATAGGAAATAGGGTAATGACAACTCATCATCAAATATGCTCAAAGAAACCGAATCGAAGAGAGGAATAGGGATCTCCCAAGCCCAATATAGCTATCAACCAAGTGTCTAGCCCCATATCTAAAGAACTTATCTCAAATCCAAGAACCATTCCCAACCTTGTGAAATGTAGTGTGTAGGGACCACTCCACACAATGATTTAGAAATAACTAAGGGAGAGAAATATCTTTTCCGTGAATCTTGTGTAAAAACTCAAGATTGTTGGGTATACCCACCTCTCCACTACATAGCATAGCCAGGGGATCACTATCTCTAATGGAGAACCTCTAACTACTAGACCTCAATTATAGTGATTCCACTGGACAGATAGATGACCCACACCCTCTATAGTGAAGTGGAGTTCTATCTCGACCTATATATAGGATATGGGGGACCCACAACATAGATATAGATAAAGGACTGTCAACCCAAGTAACACTCTAAAGTCCAAAACTAGTCATTACTACTAGATAAGCATCGATGAAATAAACATTCACCAAAATAACTTTATTTCAAACCTCTGATACTAAAACGAAGGCCAACATCATGTCCCTTTATGGGAAACTACACAGGATAGGCTATTCACATACCTATTTCCAAGTCCAAATGACTGATATACACATGGTGATATATTTTCTGTGGATAACATGATGTTTCTTGTGGGTGTACATGACTTGTCCCATGAAGTAACCCAAGTTTTTTCTTCTCTTTTGACTCATTGTGTAAGACCAACGTACATGGCATGTACATAGGGTCAAATAGTTCTTGACTATGTATGGATATTTTGGGATTTCCTCCCTTAGGAATGTATTTTCTAGCCATGTGACACTAAAAACATGTATTCGGGGTAACCCAACATGTATGGTCACCCATGGTATTGGGTATGTACAAACGATACATCACTCGACTAGAAATGTAAATATACATAGTGGGTCCCATAGTGTATAGGGATTGTCTGGCCACATTGGGCCCTATCCATCTGCCATTATCACATATCTTGGATGTTAAGGTAGTATCACATTATGTTCTTTCTTGGCCACATGATATGTGATATTTAACATAGCCAAAACCCTATCCACTATGATAACCCAAACTACATAGTATGTGTTTCCATGGAATACATGATGTGTAGTAAGTGTTTTTCATATAGAGAAGCTTTCTTTCTTATAAATTCCAAATCCAAAATTTCAACAACATTCCTCATCATTTGAACCACCTAAAATAGTCAAATTTTGGGGGGGAGGTTTTCAATTGATTATTTTCGACCTCTAGTGGAAATAAATTGAATCTCTAATTACATTATCTATAATCAATTGTTCCATATTCAATAATTTGTGGTTTCAAACTTCAAATTCATCAGCATCCACATTTAATCTACCTTGGTACATCCATAAAACCCTAATATATATGTTTTTAGAACATATTATATGTATCTAAGGGATCAACCCCTCTAAAATCAAGGTCAGAAATGTTGAATTAAGGCTCCATGGAACAAGGATGAAGAACACGAAGAATAGTGGTGGGAAAAGCATTAAGATGATGTGAAAACCAACTTTTTTCTAGTTGGATACCATCCAATGATATCAAAAATATAAAGAGAGTTTAAATCACGGATTACTAAATAAAAATAATTCGGTTCAAGAACAAAAATTAAATTTAGTCACATGTGAAGAATTTAAAATGATAGAAAGAAAAATCAGGTAAACAATTCATATATAAATAATATTTAAGTGTAAAAAAATACTTAATATATCATTCCCTATATCAATAATGGATCAATAATTGGAGAATAATTATTTTGTTAGTTATAAATTTTATGATCTTTTTTGTGTTCGTTGTTCGCCTCATAATTCTCCACGATCTCCTACTATCGATCCACATTCCTGAGTCTTTAATCTGAAAAGATCTAACCATATACTCCTACCAAATATCTCAATTTTATGTGGATAACCATGATGATTTTCCATTGAATAATACCTATAGATTTTTCAATAGGTTTTCATAATTAAATAAGTATTTCAATTAAATTATTTAATTGAATTAACGCAACTGCCAATGGCATCCCTAAACCAAGTGCTTATTGCTGACCAACAATTTGTTGTGCCTAGGGGAAACCCAACATTTTGAAAACAATCGTGGTCATAGATTTCCCACCTAATGTCATGATCAATTAGAAAACCATTTATTCACAATATATTCATTTTCATGGTTTCATATATATTAATATTCTTATTATATTATTCTTAGTCTCCTATTACGCTAAAACACAATGATGTCTCAGAGGAAAAATATAAATAAATATTGATATATTAAAATGAGTAAACAAATAAAACCAGACTCATTATATTCTTGAATAATTCAAGAATTTTATTCCCAAAAATATCATGTTATAAAAAATGGTGTGGAACTGAGACCTTAACTAAATCTAATGCTCCCAAGAAATATCATGCCTTCTCTTGTGAATCCAAAGTACTTGAAAAAAAATTATTTTATTTCCATGTAGCATCTTCTCTATTCGGTCCGTGATTCGCACCAAATACTTCAAAATGGTGACTATATCATCATTTTCTTTCTCTCTATTATAAATAATTCACTATGGGAAGAGAATGTATTTATATAGCTATAACACTTTGAATTTTTCATGAACCTAGTATTATAGTGGGGGTAAGGACAAGTGGTAAGAAATCTCATGAACCCCATGTTGAAAAACCATACATCCCAAGAACATAATGGAAAATATTACTCCCATACCAAAACTCTATAATCCATTTCATGGGGAGACTCTCCGGATGAAATGGACTCCCAGTTTCAAATCCAATGATTTATGATGTCAGATTCCATAAACATTTTTTCAAGACTATAGTTTCTTTAATATCTCAGAGATTACATGAACCCTCCTCCAATGATTCTGGAACCATTTCTAGCACAAAAAGAGAGGTATTTTCTACCTCACTCTAGAACAATTGAGACCAATAGGGTATCCAGTACAGTTCCTCACGTGGTTCCATGCCGATAGTGTAGTTATACCCCAATTACCAGAAAAACCCACAAATGAAAAGTCATCTTCATAGCTTTGGCTAAAAAATAAACACATTGAATTACAACACATTCTCCAAAACATGGATGTATATCTTAGATTAGCCATCTTTCTGAGGGTGTGACATTATACTCATCTATAATTGGGTGCCTAAAGAGTCTTATTATACCATCCACAACTATTACATATACTAAGAATGATGGTCGAAGAAAACCATCATGGGTACCTGTGAAGACAAACTATCTATTACACGTACAACCACACTAAACTCTCAACCAAAATCATCCATTAAAAGTCAAGTAAGTGTGATTAATTTTTATGTTGGTAAAAAATAACCCATATATCATCATCTTATCTCAATAAATTTTGAAACCCTATTACAAAATCTATTGATATGTCATACCACGTACTTTTAGAAAACTCAATATTTTGAGTAAGACATGTTAGAACCTAACATTTAGCCTTTATCTACTGATATTTGGAGAATCAAGAAACAAATTTGAGAACATTGTACCCCAATCTAGTCTATCTTAACTCCCTATGACTTTTCTTATACATTTCCATCATACAAGGATTTACAAAACATAGGATATAATGAAACTCTCCCAAAACCTCTTTGCACAAAATGAATGAAACCAACATTCATCGTGGAAAAGGGTGATGTTCTCATCACCTTTATAAAATCAATTTCGTGCACCCCTAGAGGATATATGGTCACAAAACACATCACAAACAATATCTCCCAACTAAGAATCTTTGACATGCTGAGCAATTGGTGGCGTCAGCACATTCAATTGAAGTAATACATACACAACTCTTACACCAAGGTTAGTTGTAATGATCCCAACATCATGATTCCTTCTTCACAATATGATAATGGCATTACATACTAATATAATTTCTACAAACCTTTGATAGTACCCCACAAAACTGAGAAACATATTGAACTCCAACAGGCACTTGGATAGTTCCCAAGAAAGAAATTAATTAATTTGTGTTAGTTACGAAGTTACACCATACTCCGAGATGATATTCCCTATAATGTAAACCCTAAAAATATGAAAAATGACACTTTTTGAGATTACCATAAATCTAGTTATCTTGGAGAAACCATAGGACAATCATAAAATTATTTTCATGAACCTTCTCTAATATAGTGTAAATGGGTATGTCATCGATAAAGAAAACTATGAATTGTTCTAAGTATAGAGAGAATACTTTATTCATAATATCCTTGAATATATTGGCGTTATTATATATATAGAAAGGATTCACTATGAACCCATAGTATCTATAGAAACATGTGAGTTATTTATATTTAATATCATCATTATGAACTCTCAACTAATAGTAGCCAGACCTAAGGCTAATCATTGAAAACCTACTCAGTTATTTTAACTGATTGAAAGGTTCATCAATCCTATTAAATGGGTATAATTTCATGATCATTTCTGAATTTAGTTGATGATAAACAAATCAATACTGCAATTTATCACCCACCTTTTTCATTAGTAACTCTAGTGTTGCCCTGGGGGACACATTGGGTCTGAATAAACCCCTTTAATGAATATCTTACAACTACAGGATTAGGTCCCATAATATGTTAAGGGGAATATGGTTTCCATATAAGATATTGGTATGGTCCTAGGGTGAAAGTAAATTCAGAAGTAAAACTCAATCCTAGTTGGACATAGTACAAAACCAATAAAGGGCCTCACTACCACTTTAGAGATATCCCATGAGATGATCTCCCCTCAAAGAGTCAAGTCACACTACTAGAAGTGATGTGTGATAATTGAAACTCCCTATGTGGAGTCTTTAATTGAAAAGGGTGATCAAAAGGCTTAGTATGAATCTCCATGTCATAAAAACGGGATGATGAAAGAAAGTATTGACTTTTTACTTTTTTTAACTAATTTAGGCAAGTAATTGGTCATTCCATGGATCACACTTGCACCTATGGGTTTTACACTACCACTATCTGAGGCCTTACTTCAATATTCCCTCTGGTTCCCCCAAAACTATAGTTTTCACTGACTCAATGAACATGCATGGAAACATCACACATACAAATCAATTAAACTCATCCACCACTCCTCAAAATTTTCCACTTTAGACCACATTGACTTGCTCTTATGAAATTAAATTGAATCACAATGGAATACATCATTATGGGGTATGTGTCCCCTCTCTCACATGATCAACGCGACAACATAAAAAATCTAACATGGGAATAAAACATAAAATAAGGAGCTAATTATTGAAAGGCCTGAAAAAAAGAAGTAAAAAGGAACATAGACCATACCTAATACTGTATCTAGATTCTTTGTATTGAAATATTCTACTTTCTATCATTTTTTATGATGGGTTCAAAATTATAGAGCATAATGACCCTACCTATCATAAGAATCGCATCACCTATGAACAAAATGTCTGAGCCATCTATAAGACCACTAAGATGGGGAATATTTAAGAAAACCAAGTCCATTACAATTTTGATGTGTTTTAGATCCTAGTGTCTGAGTCTGATCATGGGTATGCCTCATATTTCGAGACCATGAAGATTGACTCCATCTAGACACTATAGATAGATCATCACTATTATGTTCATTTTTATCTCTATCTTCCCAACACTCCATTCCCATGAATATTCACATATCCTTATCTTTCTCAATAAGATCCTAAAATTGACTTGGTGGACTTGTAGAGGGAGATAACATGATAAAAAAAATTCCTTGAAACTCTACATAAGAGAGTGTCAACTTATTATATGCTTGTGTAACAATACCTGACCAACTTCTCACTTCCCCAGAAGATTGAATGGTTTAAAAACAACCATCAACTCGTGTAGTGTCTATATAAAATAGAAAAATTGAATAACAGAATACATCCAAACCATTGTTTCAGGAGGGTTTGTCTCACCCAAAAATCATAGTTCCCCATGTTCCATAAACTCTAGAAGAATTCTTATTCTATGATCATATTCATCCTAAACATCTAAAAAATGGAAAATTAATTTTGTGCGGAACATAAAACTGACCTTCTAGGGGTGACTACTCTCATTTCATGATATGTAGAAATGAATCTCATTTCCCTTATGGAACCCCCCCCCCCTCATAAAATATATCCATAAATGGATCCTTAAATTATTTTGGTTATCATGACAACCCTTAATTGGGGTTTTCTCAATCAATTAATCATTATTATGACCATGTATCTGTATCCAATAATTTTTTAATCATGGAGACATCCTAAAATTTGATATGATATACCATGGTAAGATGATAATATCTATAGAGTTGATAGTAGAAGGACATTAAGATAAAAATACCCAATATTATATATTGTATACAGCATAAGTTTTCTTGTAATATATGTTTGGGCATGTTGTGTCAACCAATATATATTTGGAATCCTAGTTTATATATATGTCTTCTACTAGACCATCATTGAATTCCCTAGCCTAAGAGTTGGAATTTAGAAATACCAACATCATTTTCCATTTTTCCCAAACAAAACATAATGTCATGTCTAACTCCAAACACCAACCAGAAGAATGAACCACATATGATACACCTCTCTCATGACATCTCCCACTATGACCCCTCCTAGGTTATAAGAAATTCAATGGTGACCCTACATGTCTTCCTCCAATAGGATAGTAGATATATACTAGCAAGGAGTAGGAATATCATAGAAATGGGAGACCCTATCCTGAGTACTAGTAGGTACACACATAACCAGATCCTTGAAGAAATGCAAATATATAATAAAATATCAATATTCTTGGAGTTTAAAATATTCATGAAACAACCACAAGGAAATAATAAAAGTAGTTCAGTAAAATACAATAGATATAAATGTGAAAAAATATGTACCCAAATAGAAATGACTTTTGAACATGACAACAATTGATAAAGGAGATACTGGATAGTGATCATCTTTTAATATCTATGGTCATCCATTGAACATGGTCAATAATAAGAATCACTATATGCAAGAGGGTAAATAATTCCCAACATCAAAAATGATCAAAGAAACTAAATAAAATGGTGGTAAAATGATCTTTATCATCTAAGATGGATAATAATTGAGGGTTTTCACATAGTTACAAAGTTCCCAACTCATATCCAGGAACCATCCACAACCTCAAGAGAAAATAGATAGAGGCACCAGTCCTCACTACTGTGTAGAATAGTTGAGGGAGAACTACCACTTAGACATTCATCTCATGTAACATCTGAAGAATTTGGAGGACCCACAACTTGCCACTACGTATCATAACTGAGGGAGAACTATATTCAGTAGGGGACCAACAAACCAATAGAGTTTAATGGTGGGGATTCCACTCTATAGATAAAGGTACCACACCCTCTATAGTGTGATGTATTTATATCTCTACTTATATCTTTGATATGGGTAACCCACCACCTAGAGAGATGTAGGGGAGTACATAACTTGGTAAAACTCTAAAGACCACACCCAATCACTACCACTAGAATGAATCACTAAAAAAACCATTATACTAACATCAACTTACGTCATACCTTTGATTCCAAAATAAAGGCCTCCATCACATACCACAAGTAGAGCTACTCCAGATAGGATACTTGATTACCCAAATCAGATTCTATAAAAAGGAGTTATAAAATGTATAAAATTGTAAGGGGATTTCATGGTGTGTTCTACAATATTACATGGTGTATCTCAGGAATTTGAACCCTAGATATGTCTCCTAATTGTACTCAACAAGTTATAACAAACTACAAAACATGAATATATGGTCACGTGGTGTGTGAATCCATCTGGACATGTGGGAATGCCCTCCCTTAGGCATAGCTTGGAAAACCATGTGAATCTACATGAAATTTTGATGGGGTCACATGGTGTGTAGTTTGACCCAGGGTCTAGGGAATGTAATCATGGTACACGGATCAGTTATCCAAGTAATTATACAAAGAATTCCCTATATAGCACATGAAACAATTTTTATTGACTATTCTCAGAAAAGAAAAATTGCATCGATGGGTATTAAAATAAATAAAAGATTTGATCTGATGTATAATTCATAATACATTAAATTATGTGAATACCCGAACCAACAATTTTTTTTTCAAAAACATATTAAAAAATACAAACATATAATCTAGAGAGTATCGTTGAATGATAAATTTATAATTATTTTATTTAGATGAGAGTAAAATAATTACCTCATCCTATGATCCTTTCTTTGAGGACATCATTTATCTTATGAAAGACCATGTTTGGTTTACCTTAATTTCACTGTAAGTATCCAAGTGAAGTGTCGATCTAGGGGTGATCCACATATGATCCATTGATCTCGAAGAAACACCAATGGATGTTTGGGTTCTAGTGTGGTGAATCAATCATCTGTTAATCTTTGTCTTTATCACTTGTCCTTCGAGGATGAAGGATTACATATAGATCTTCTCTATATTGATATGAAGAGAGGAGTTGAGAATGCAATTATTTGTGTGCAATGATTCTCAATTCTCAATTAAACATACATAAAATAAAAAACCATCTATTTATTGACTGAGAGTTTAGGCTAAAATATTATTTAATTTAATAAAAGCACTTAAATATTATATTAATAATTTTTAAACCCCATTACGTATAAAAATATTATTATTATTATTTTATGGTGTGTGCTAAATCAAAAAAAAAAGATACAAATTATTTACCAGATTGAAAATAAATATTTATCACTGGACGCAATCTTGGTCCTCTTCAACTCCTTTAAATTTATTGAAAAACAAAAAAAATAATTTAAATATATTTTCATTGAAAAATAAAGTATTTTTTTTATAATATAGTGTCTATATATTTATTACATATTCACTTAACTAAATGAATTATATATTAATGAATGTATAATTATTATATTACCTTGTGAATATTAATGTTTAATAAAATTTGAATTAAATTATTACTCAGTCTTAAGAAATGAATTCTTTCTAATATTTAAATTCATCGATAATTTAATTAATATCAAAAGAAACACTTACTGACTAACCCTCTATGATTCATTCTCCTCAACATTCTTAAGTCATAACTATTTACTAATATCAATGTCTAGTAATGTTTCAAGGCACCAAAGAGAAAGAACAGAAATTTTAAACATTGATGATAACATAGGAATTTTCATTGGGTAATGTAATCCGTTTATCAAAATATCTTACCAAAGAGGTTGTGAATCTATGTCACCAAACAATATACTTTATATAACATACTTTGAATATCTATAATAATCATGTTGTTACACCATATACATGGAATCTAATATGATGGTTTCATTCCAATCAAAGGAATGAGATATCAACTTCTATAAAGATTGAAAGGAAAACCCTTCCTCAACTTATTCATTAATAACATGTCACTCATAATGCAAAAAAGGTATCTATGTTTTCCACCAAATTTATCATCATGTGTTTTTAAATAAATAAATTTACATGATTCATAACAAGAATAAATAATAATCTTAATTTGTAAGAACCATTCCACACATTAAGGTATTGGAGTATCCAATGAAACCAAAACATTAATAATTCATAAGGGAGAGTCTATTTTAATATATCTTAAACTATATATTACTAGGTGAAAATTTCATAATAAAAAGACTCATCTAAATATGAGTAATCTCACTAGATAGTCACTTCCTCATGTCCCATCGTAAAAAATTATTTAACAATATAAATCTATTTAAAAATATTTTCAAGGAATTCTTAGGTTCTCATAATAATAGAGAACTGATGTGACCTTTTCAATGTGATAAATATTCTAGTTCATTCTAAAATTAATGTTATAAAAAGAGAAATCAATATGTTTTAAGATATTAATATTAATATTCACTTCTTATATATATATATATAGAATGTAAAGTGAAAAGTAGTTGGTTATAGGTCATTAAATCCAAAAAAATCCATCTTTCACAAGAAAAAGCATATAATGAATGTTTAGTCCTCACAAATTTAACATGATTATTCTGAGTGTGGATGTAGTTTCTATGACTAGCATGTTTCCATGTCTAGGATTTTTAATCCATTTTTATGTGCAGTTAATCTATTCATGGACACATTTAAATCTTGATAAATCCATTATATAGCGATATTACCATGTATCCACCCTTATTCTCATGTTAAAAACCTGAAATCCTGAAGAAAAAAAATCCATAGTCCAATCATATCATTAAATTATATATCTATTTATTTTGGTATAACATAAAATTGGAATAGGTCATTGATAAAACTATTCTTAAGATGCACCAGAAGTTGTAATGTAATCTAATATAGTAGAAATGGAAACTGTTAGGCTTAATAAGTTTTTCATTAATATTACTATAGCCTTATTATTGATACCTGGTCAAAATTAATAAAATGATTTAAAATGTTCAATTCCCAATATGAATAGTATTCCCACTACTCGATACACTCTGAACTCATCTTGTTATACTTTTCCAAGTACTATTTGATATTTCTAACATCAATTATATAAAATTTTATTGGATCTATTTGATATTAACCTATTAGTATTTATTCATCAAAAGCATCATGAAATAGTGTATATCACAGTACATGATTTGAATTACTATAACCTATGATTTTAAAATTAATTTTTCTATATAATCTCTCCCTATTCCCATCAATGTTATATTGTAAAGACTATATGAAAAAACCCAATTTGGATCTGAATTTTTTGAAGATTTATTTTTCGATAATTTGTTAATTTGTGTACTATTATTATATTAAGAAAAATTTTGTATTTATTAATTATATAATGTTCTAGTGAACATGGTCGCTATATTAATTCATACATGGGGATATATCATTCTATATTCTTAACAAACTGATAAGACACAACAATTGTTTCCATATGTTATCAATATATTTATCTTGAAAACTTATAATTCTTCCACAAACTTGTTTGAAACAAAAGTCACTCATTCATTTCAAATAAATATTATATAATCTCTATGCACGATTTATTCATAAATTAATTTATATGATATGCATATCAAATGGGTAATTATTGATTCCACTGACCCATTTAGTTATGAATAGTTGACATAAACAATAGTTTCCCTTTTGGTCAATTTATATGGGAATTTTTATGGATCCCTCTAAATGAGGTGACCTTGATAATCTATATCCCAATATAATGATCTTATAAATATTCATTAAAAAGTAACGTTCAAAAATGATTTTTTTTATGATTAGTGGTGAATATGTTTTTCCTATATTAAACCTTTCTATAATGTACATGCTATATTGGTACCATCTTTTACCATTCATTTCTAGATTCTCTTGAATACTCACTTAAGTATAATTTCCTAGAATCATTCCATATATTGTATCCTTGGATGATGAAGCATAGAGTACTTTACATTAATTTATTCAAAATTTTCAACCGTAAAATATTACTAATTATTGATTCATTTCAGGAAAATTTATTCTGGAAGAATAAAATATCCACTATATAGAACATAAAAACCTATTTTGATATATATTTATATCCAATATATGTCTGTATAACTAATCCTCCCACTAATCATATAATAGTATAGTATTCATATTCCAACTCATGTGCATCCATATCCTTAACCTATTTATGTTATGTATTCTCCAACTATCTTTAAATAAATATCATTTATTTATGGAAATACAATTTTTCTTGAATAGAAATTAAAATTCATAGATCCATAGGTTCATTAAATCTGATATGCCATAGAGTTTTGATGTTAATTGGTTACAAATTCCACCTTTTAACAAACATTTTTCCACTAACACTTGTGGTAATGTCCAAATAGATTATAATAATATCACATTGAAGATGATATCAACTAAACAATATAGTTGATATATTTTTATCTATTTCAAAATTATTTTCAAAATATGAATTTGGTGGAATATTGTATGATTTACAGTTTATAAAATATTCATAATTTATCTTCCATTTACTACCATCATAAAATTAATTTATATAAGGAAATTTGAGTTTGAGATAACCTTCAATACATAAATATGATTAATGATTACAAGGATAAGATGTTATCTAAAACTATTTCTCAAAAATTCATCAATACTTACCAAGTTCAATAATTTACATCACTAAAAATTTCCAAAATTTTATAAACGAATATGATAATGTATATTGAGTTATGTTTATAACTAAAATGGTTCATCTGTCCATGTTGAACCAACTCTAAAAGGTTTTGTGAAGTATCATTGTTTAAAAACGTTTCTTTATATAAAACAAGAAAAGTAGTTTGTCTGTACTTATAGAGTATTCAATAAATTGTGACTAAAGAATCATAAATGGTATAGAAATAAAAACTACATTCGGTTTTATTTGATAATGAATTTACTTGTCAAAATCTTGAAAGAGTTTTACGTTTTATATTAATAATTCATTATAATGGATATTAATTATACAAGAGACCCGAAAATGTAAGTTTAATATTTACGTACCATAAAAAAATCATTTTGAAATGAAATAATGTATTGGTGTTTCAGTCCAGACATTGATAAATAATAATTTGGTAACACTTATTAAAAAATGAAATTAATCCAATTAGGTGATGAGAAACAATGATCTCCACTTGGATGACTTTATAATCTACCATTCTCATATCATTTTGAGATCACTATATAACCGTTTGATTAATACATGTTTCACGTATTTAAATACATGTCTATTGTAAATATAGTTCAATTAATAAACATAAAGAAAATAGAAATTTTATTAATATAGTTGAAATGGATGAAACTTTTTTTCTTCCTCAAGTCATAATAATTTCTTTTCAAGTGTCTATTTTAAAAATATAGGAAGAAAATAAGATCATGTTCATTCATCTATAATTGAATATTTTGTATCTTTTATGGAAGATGTAAAGATATTTTGGCTTTAGATTATCCATGTGATCTTTAGCCTTTTATTTCAAACATAACAGCATAAGGGGTGGATAAAAAGGTTTTAACCAACTCTTTTATTTTTAGTGAGGTGTGTATAAAAGTTTCATGAAAGATTTATCTATGTTTTTATCTTGTCTTGGATAATTTAATATAACCTTGATAGTGAGGATAATAATATAATATCAATGGAAAATTTATGATCTATATGGAAGCCCAATTTCTCTAACATGTTAATAGACCCAGACATTTTGAAAACATGATCAATAGAAATAATTTTTTCATCAATATTATTCTGATATATAGATATTTGAAAATCATACTTATTTATAAACATTAATTATCTTTATCAACATAAATATTATGAGATATTATGGTGTAAGAATCTATGTATTTATGTTGTGTCATAGAAACTATATACATAGTTGATAATATAATACAATGAACATAAGAATCATCCTCAATATATATCCTTTAGGAATCATTTTAACCATCTCTCATTTTATAGTGTGTTAAAAACAAGATTTAAGGATTAAAACACATTATACAAAAATTCTAATAATAATTCATCATATAAATGATTTTTTGATATTTGAAAATTTGTACTTGTAAGGATATACCTTGATCTATGGAATGATCACAGTGTTCTTATGGTTCTTCTTTCAATTTTTTAGAATAATTAAAAAATATGTTTAGTAATTTACATGATTACATATTATGGGAAAAATAAAAATAATTAATTTTATTAATTATCCCACTATTTTATCATGTATCAATATCCATTACCATTGAACATGGAATTCCCAAATTCTTTCTTATTCTAGTGTAAAGGATTCATAGTTCTCTTCTTAATGATCTATAAATTATCCATAAAAATCATAATAAGGTATTTAGTAATGTTTTATTTACAAATTCGATATTTTAGTTCCTTGATCCATTGAGTGGACTCCCCAATCCTAGGATCCTGACATGTATTTCCGTATAACATAGCTCTATATTTGAATTTAATAGAGTTTTCTATTAAATTAATTAGATGTTTAGTTAATTAAACCCACTATATTTGTTAAGACTTCAAAATAATTAAAATTACCCCCAATTTAGGAAAAACAGACACTTTAAATATGGGTTCATCTTAATTTAGAAAATACGAGGCATAATGAATTGTTATTAACTTGTGGGATTGTTTTATTAGGAATATATTTTATCTTGTTTTATTCTTAACATGACTTCATAATATTCAGTTGTTTTTGCTAATTAATTAACCATATTTTATAAATCATTTACATATAATATATTTATATAAATTCCATATTTTCTCATTAATTAATTTATATTTGTTGTCATGATAATTTATCCATAAAATAAATAATTTATAAACAAAAATAAATAAATAAATAACCAGATCATGATTTCTGATAATGGTTGATTTTTTAAGGTGACAATAATGAATCCTATGTCATATGGGAATAACTCTTTCTGTCATCCTTGGTATGAGTTATAGTATTCCACAAGTCCACATATGTATCAACTGGGTTGGTAACATCTCGGTTCTGTATTGAACAACCACCATGTGCCTTGGGATATTCCATTTATTACTAGTATTTAAAACTCAAATGCAGGTGAGGAGATCTAAATGATTTGTTAAAGGAATGTTACATAAATAAACTTGGTCATATAATCCCAGCAGAATAATTTAGGGAGGGATGATAATAGGCCATAAATATTAATTTAATAATGAATTTCAATACCATAAACTAAATTAAATTAAATAGTGCTAACTCATATAAAGGTCTATTCAAGATCATGATCATTTGTACATAAGAAATGATTACATATTTAAAATAACTAGCTAGAAATTATTTCCATTTTTTCTTTAATGTGAAAAATCACTCCATAATTAATCAAATTATTTATCTTATTAATCAATGGATTTATTTTAACTTATTTAATTCAAGAATTATTAAATTCTCATCCTCTATGATTTTAAATAAAGTAAACAATTTATTTTTATTTTAAACTCACTAAAATTTTACAAAACTTTTTACTATTATGAAATATGGTGGTTAACAAAATGAACTACTTGGTATGGTCTAATTGTGAAAAAATCACCCATATGACATGTTTTGTGTATTGAATGTGTCAAAATTTCACTTTATTTACTCTCAAATTAATGACCCGCATAATACATGAAAATTATATAGTAGGTACAATTTGATTTGATAAGACATTAATAAACAGTAACCACAAATCATTTATAATCATAAATATTATTGGTAATTAAGTAAAAAAGTTAATATAATGAAAAACATAATGATCAGCATGTACCATAAATTTAAATACCCATGAAAGATGAGTTGTTAATTTTTAAGGATTAACTAATTAATATTTATACTTCCATGTAAAAAGGTAAAGTATGCGGTCTTTATAAATACAGTACATGGAATTTATGTATCCTCTCTAAATACTTTATGTAAACCCCTAGGGACTAGGCATGTACTTATCATGAACATTTATGAAGTACAAAATGTGTATAAAGGATATAAGACATGTTCATCTAGTTACAAGACTTTAGTATCTAAACATAATGTATAAAATATAAGTGGTTAACTAATTAAATGATGTAGTTTGACCCTGTTTTCGGTCTTTAAAGAATAGGGACTACACAATGTGTAGTAAAAAAACATGGTGGGTAATCCCACAAAACTCTTTACTACCCTAGATATTCTACATGCAGTGAATTTAATGTATGTGGTGTGTATTAATTACACAACAAAATGAAAATCACAGGGGTTTCCTTGTGTAATGAACAAAAAATACGTGAAATATAACAAATTATTATTTGTCATGTAGTATTTTATTATCTATCAAATATAATTATCAATTTTGGATGGGATCATCATATGAAAAATTATTTAATCATAAACCGATATTGCTAAAAATTTCATAAAAAATAAGTGGAAGAAGTGATTTTGATGATAGATCATGAATTATTTAAAACATAAAATGAATCATAACTTTTAAATTTGAAACCATCAATAATAAAAATAAAAATTAAAAATTAAAACATTATTGCTCTAATACCATTTGACAGTTTGGGGTATAGTGGAAGCACCTCAATGGGTATTAAAAAATTAAAATGTATCAACATGAAAAATCATTCCCCATATTTTAAATGTTGTGAATGCCATGACTAAAAAAATCCAATATAATATATACATATATAAACATGGAATAAGAAGATGAAATTTTCATGTTATATTTATAATTAATTAATTTACAACTAAATAAAATAATTACATCATCATGGGATCCTTTATTTGATGTTTTATTGATCTTCCAAAAGACCCTTTTTAGATTACCTTCATTTCACTATTTGGATACAAGTTTCGGATACCTCTAGTGGTGATCAACACTTTCTATTTTTATCTTTCACAAATATTGATAGAATGCTGGGTTCTAGCATGAAAAATCAATCATATTGTGTTGTTTATCTTAATCGCCCAACATTTGAGTTTGAAGGATTTTCTCTGAGACTTTTCATTATTTATAGGAATAGAGGAGGAAGAGTTGAGGGAGAAATCTATTATGAAAAATTATTCTCAATTCTCAAATAAACCTTCACCATAGACATAACTATCTACTTATAGAGTAAGGGTTCGAGGTAAAATATTATTTAATTTATTACCATCCCTTAAATAAAAAAATAATTCTTATGAAACCTCATTACATATAATAATAATAATAATAATATAATTATTATTATTGTATGGAATATGATAACTTACAAAATGATAAATATTATTTACCATATTGTAAAAAAATATCACCAGATATGATCTTGGATTGCTTAATCTCCTCAACATTTAGTAAACACGTGAATTAATATTTTATTAAATAGTTCATTAATCAATAAATAAAATAAGTATTCTATTCACCATCCAAAAAATAGATATTTATTAAATATTCATTTAATTTAATAAATTATTTTATTTCCCTATAAATAGTAGAGATCATCAAAGAATGAATAAAATTAATCCTCAGTTAGGAGAATAATATTTATTATAATTATTAAATTCAAATATAATTTAATCGTGATTAATAGAATCACAAAGTATGGGAATCTGTAGGATTATTATTCATCAGTGTTATGTGGACTTTCTGAAAGTTTTATATTACTATCTAGTAATGGGTAATGGATCCCAATACAATGAAATTAATGGCATGAGCTCGATAATAACATAAGAATGATCATTATGTAATATTATCCATTTTTCATAATATCTCATCAAGTAGGTTACACATTTTCATCACCAATGTAACATCCCAAGTAAATGAAGAATTAGATATCTTTATACTTATTAATATTTTTGAATTAAATATTAATTTTACTTTAAAAGTGTTGCTATGTTCGATAGTGTACCTGATACGCAAGAACGGGTTTCTTTGGAATCTTACGTTGCACACTAATAATATAATATTATTATTTTAAATGGTAGTTAACTCATAACCATTTTATTGGAAGTAATGAATGGAAATAACTACAATTTGATTATACATGATTGTTAAATGTATTTACATTATTCAATAAAAAGTTAGATTCTTAAAATGTGAATGAATCTAATTTTAAGCGTAATTTACATTAAAAGGTTGATTTATCACCTTTTAATGGAGAACCCTTTTTAAATCTAGTTTGGTAACTTTAATTCATTCTATTAGACAAAATATAACCCTTCTTTAGAATGGGGACATCAAAATTTACTTTGTGTAAATTTTTGGAATTTTTCTGATAAAGTTCATTTTTTAATGAATAGTGAAAATATTGTATTTTAATTCAAAACTATGTTTTAAACTAATTAATTTATATGGTTTAATTATCTTTTTAATTGGTTTTAAAGTTTAATTAGAATATATATTTTCCATTTAATCCAATTTTCGTCATTGAAATTAATTTCACTTTGAAATTGGACATAAACATGCATCAATCTTTTGATAGTTATTGTTTCTTAAAAACACGCTATTTGTTTTGATAATGGGAATTAATTTCAAAATTAATTAATTCCACTTCTATGTTTTTAATTTTTAAAAATAGACATCATTTTTGAATTTGGAATATCAAATATATCTTAGGCTAAAGTTTTGGTATTTTTCTGAAAAACATCAATTTTTGATGAATCGTGAAACCACTTAGTGGTAGTTAAAAAAACTAACTTTTTCATTTAAATGAAATTTTACCACTTATGTGAATTGAATTTCCAAAATCCTAAATACATGTTTGTTATCAAGAAGTAAAATTTAGTTCATTAAGATTAAAATAATTATTGGTGAATAGTAACTTTTGACTTTTATTTACCGCAGTTAAAGGTAAATAAGGTAATTCAAAGTAAAAGAATATTATAATAATACAAAATTACCTTAAATCTTGTAAAAACTTTATTTGTTGAGTCATTTATGACCATGGACATCTTTGGGTCGATTCTGGGACCCCATTGATCAACTTGGGAGTGAAAATTACAATTTTGATTAATTAATTTAATGTGAAGACAAAATTGACATTAACAAAAACATTTAGTAATTAATTTTTATATTGTGTTATATAAGTCCTATTATCGACTATAAATATTATTTGGAAATATAAAATGATTTCATATATCATAGAATTTTTTATATATTTTTATACATCAAATAAATTAAATTATTTATGGCACAATAATGATACAGTATTTATCTCATTAATAAATGATTTAAATAAATAAGAATATAATGATTAAAATATTATCCAAAACATGTACAATTATTATTGGATGATTTTATTTCGACCATTACTCATCTTATCTTCTACTATAATGTTTTTTTGACCATTAGAAGCCGAATATCATTATATTATAAAATAATATTTTCACACTTTCCTAAAGAGCCCCTCCTCCCCCTTATAAATGGATACCACTTATAAGCAATTCCTAACACCTCTCAAGCCATTTGGCTCGTCCAACCTCTGCCCAATTAATCTCCCTACATCCCTCTCCTCCCCCTAGAAGCCTTACCTTAGTCAGAAGTCACTTCAAGATGTCCTTTTGGTTCAAACCAACGGAGTTACCCAAATTAAAGATAACAGTTTCTCTTAAATTATTTTCATTTATTTTAATTCTCAAACCCCTAAAATATTTTTTTTTATTTTGTTGCAACACCAGTATCTTAAATATACTAGGATGTTGTTATAAGAATTATTTGAACTACACTTACACACACCTCCATCTAGTGGATGAAGAACATAATGTTTCTATGGATGGCAAACTAACGCCTCATGAAACGATGATTGTTCAATTACATCTTACCACCTATCATGGTGGCCATTATGATGGAAATGTATTTATATATGATATATATTATGTTTATGATTTCATTATTCTTTTTTAATACCCAATTATATCAAGCCTTTATGGTTTCCATAGTGGGTAAATATGATAATCACATTTGAGGAAGTGCGGACTATCGCCCCCTTAAAGTGATGTGACTCGTTAATGTATTACATGGGATGTATAAAGGATAGTGTTAATGATATTATATATGATATTGTACTGGAAGTATAATATACCTATGTATCATTATGTTTTATTTCCATTAAAATAACAAATAGAAATGAATGTATTATTCATGCGTACGTACGGATTACCGTCTCCATGAACGGTGCATTTTATTTCTTACCTCTAAATGTTATGTACTATTATAAATACATGTATATACTGGATATACATGATATATATGATATCTAAATAATTAATATCATTCCGGATATAATGTATTATTGACCACATTGACAACTTGTAAATATAAGGTGTTCATTTTTTACTCAAGTACCAAATATCGACAAAATCAACGTTATTAACTTAAATGATTAAATAATGCTTATAACATGGTAATAATTGATATAAAAGGAATAATAAACTTGAAAAAGGTTCTTAACCAAATAGAAATTAACATTAGTTTATTATTCAAGAGATTAAAGAACAATCAAGTCAAGTCAGACGTGAGGTAAGGGACTTCGTCTCAATCTCCTTTCATAGAGGCATATTTTGTTCTAATAAAAGTCTTTCTTTTATACGTTCTATAAAAACCTTTCAATTTTCATTTCATTCAAAGGGAATATTTTTCTATGAAGCGTTTTACTAAATGAAAAAAAAGAATTTTTCTTTTAACGTATGTGGTGACAACGACCTTTTCCGCCGCCGCGAGTATTATTTGATCTTTGGGTTCCTAAACAAGTCATAATGTTTTTAAAAGAAAATAAATACCTTATACTCCTTTACGTATTTTTTGGTATTGAAAATGGTTTTGAAAATGGATTTGTTATGTCAATATATTTAAGTTATATATTGTGATTGAAATGTGGAAATGTTTCCTTTCCTTTATATTTGTTGTATGTGATAGGATTTTATAATGGTACTTGGACATTTGACGGGTGGTTACGTGATAAACCAAATGAAAAGTGGTGTCGTGAATACCAGGACATGTGGTTACGTTATAACCTCAAACACATTGGGTAGGGAAGTCGGTCGTATGGCTATTCCATTTAGTGATATGTGTGGAAGTCGACCGTGTGGTAATTCCATTTATGTATGTTTATGTCCCAAGTTACCTTTATATGTTACGTGTTATTTATATGGGTTTTATGGAAATATTTTGGTTAAAAAAATGGTAAGTAATGATCTTTTATTTAGTGAAGAGTATTTACTACTTCATAAAGGTGAAAAGTATTACTTATGTTAAAGTATTCATGGTTTACTTGTTGTTTTGATAAACTAATAGTTTTCCTTCTTTGTATATCCCTTACTGAGCTTTTTATTCTTATCCCAAGTTTTTGAAATGTTTTTCACAGGACATAATGTGAAATAGGTACAAGGATGGGATCAAGTAAAATTCATGATGTCTTAAACATGGAAATATACATGAATATTTTTTTCAAGAGTTCAAGTTTTGTAAAAATAATAGAAACTGTGTAGAAGTGTATACCTTGTAAATCTTTTGAGATGTAATAGTTATGGCCTAACTCTCTAAAATTATAAACCTGAAAAGAACCTCAATGTGAATTATTCATTTAATTCAATATTAAGTATGTTTTAAGGTCGGGTCCTTATAGTTGGTATTAGAGGTTGGTTTAGATAACTTTAGGAGTTATGGTATTGATAAATTAATATCCATAAAGTAATTTATGTTAATATTGATATCATATAGCATTTATAGATTACCATGTTGCTTTGCCTTTTATATTTCTATGTTCAGAATGGTTTTTCGCAGAGCAAATAAGGCAGCTATGTTGGGACGACATCAGGAGGAAGACAACCTTCCAAATCAGCAACCTGAGATGGTTGGAATCGGAACTGAACAGATTGTTGCAGTGATATAAGAGTTGACTCAGGCTATAAATGGTGGGGGTATTCATGTATGAGATCAGCCAGATCAACCGCAGAGGAACATGTCAGTAGTGGAGCATTTCATGAGGCAACATCCCCCATCATTTAGAGGATCATTTAACCTTGTGCTATCAGAAGGGTGGATGATGTTATGGGATGTTCAGAACATCAAAAGGTTAGTCTCATTGTTTACCGTTTTGAAGGTGAAGCTGATCGGTGGTGGTTGATGGTGAAAAATATCAGGGATAGTGAGGAGATTGATGCTCTCGATTGGGATGAATTCAAAGGTATGTTTCTTGAGAAATATTTTCCTAAGGTGGTTCGTCTTAGGATGGAAAAACAATTCCTATAATTGAGGCAGGATGATGACTCGGTGGCCGCTTATGAAGAAAATATCACTCGACTGGCAAGGTATGCACCAAATTTCATCTGAGATATTGATAGTAAGATAAAGTGATTTTCCTCAGGAGTGAAGCCATGATATTGAAGAGCATTAGACTCTCATGAGTTGAAAAGTTATGAAAAACTTGTTCGATGTGTGGAGAAGGTAGAAATGGATTTTTCCGATAATCAAGTGTTCTTTGAAAAACAACAGAATAAGAGGACCTGTTGGTAGGCAAAGGGGAAGAATTCATCAAATAATCCTAGAGGTAAGAAAACTAAATATCCATCTTGTGAGATGTTTGGTAAAAAGCATCCTGGAGAATGTTTATCAAAGACTGGAAATTGCTTCTGGTGTGGTAAGTCTGGTCTTATTTCTCGTAACTATAAGGAGGATGAACAAGCAGGCAATCAAAAGCCATCGGTAAGATGTTTTAAGTTCAATGAAATGGGTCATTATGCAATTGAGTGTCCGGGGAAGAACTCAACTAAGGGAAATCAGTCAGACAACAAGCAGAAAGGGGTGGTGAAATCCTTTGCAACTACTACAGTAGATGATGGGCCATCAAATGAAGTAGTATCAGGTACACTGTTTGTTTGTTCAGATTATGACAATGTGTTGTTTGATTCAGGGTCTACGCACTCTTCAATTTTTTATAAGTTTTCTAGTAAATTGGGAATTCCATCTCATTATATGAATACTTAACTTATGGTAAAAACACCTGGGGGAAATGTTGAGAGAAAAAGAAAACATAGAAACATTCATGTCCTTGTGTGCAGAAAGAATCTACCTACAAACCTTATTGTTTTTCCTTTAGTAGAGTTTGATGTTATTTTGGGCATGGATAGGATTTCTGTTTATCATGCTAATATTGACTGTAGAGCTAAAGAGGATTCTTTTCAGAAAGATTTTCGGTTTTTGTACAAGAATGAACCCTTTCTGCTGATAACATATTAAGAAGATGAGAAACTAGTAAAGGATGGGACTAAATCATACTTTGCACATATTGTAGAAAACAAAGGAACTATTCATATTAACGATGTGCCCGTGGTAAATGAGTACCTTGATTTTTTTCCTGATGAGTTTTCTGGTATTATACCTGATCAGGAAGATGAATTTACTGTTGACTTAGTTCCTCACGCTAAGCCAATTTTGAAACCCCCTTATCGAATGTCTCAAATTGAACTTTTAGAGTTAAAGAAGAAATTGCATGAGTTATTAGATAAATTTTCATTCGACCTAGCACATCACCATGGGGTTCCCCTGTCTTTTTTATTAAAAAGAATCATGGTTTAATGAGACTTTTCATTGATTATACAGCATTGAATGACATCACTATTAAGAATAAGTATTCATTGCCTCATATCGATGATTTGTTTGATCAACTGCAGGGAGCTCAGTATTTTTCAAAGATTGACTTGAGGTCGGGGTACCATCAGTTGAAAGTAAAGGAAGTAGACGTTCCAAAGACTGTGTTTTGTACTAGATATGGCCATTATGAATTGTAGTTATTACTTTTGGGTTAACCAATGCACCATTTGTATTCATGTATCTTATGAATAGAATTTTCCATGAGTTCTTTGATAAGTTTGTGGTTGTGTTCATTGGTGATATTTTGGTTTATTCCAAAATTAAAGAGGAACATGAAAGTCATTTAAGGGTTGTCTTGCAAACCTTAAAAAAGGAAACTATTTGGGAAATTCATAAAGTGTGAGTTTTGGTTACAACAAATTCTTTTCCTTGGTCACATTGTTTCAAAAAATGGCATAATTGTTGATCCAACTAAAACAAAAGTTGTTGAAGAATGTCTAAGACCCACAAATATAATTGAGATCCATAGTTTTCATGGTTTGGAAGGTTATTACAAGAGGTTTTTTGAACATTTTGCACTGTTATCTAGTACAATGACTAAGTTAACTTGAAAAGGTGTTAAGTTCATCTGGAAAAAAGAATGTGATGATTGTTTTCAGGAATTGAAAAAGAGATTGGTGAATGCTCCAGTTTTGGCACTGCCATCCAGAAATGGTGAGTTTGTTATCTATAGTGATGCTTCATTGAAAGGATTGGGATGTGTCCTAATGAAAAATGATCAGGTAATTGCTTATGCTTCATGTCAATTGAAATCTCATGAGTTAAATTACCCTACACATGTTTTGGAATTAGCTGCTGTTTTTTTTTGCTTTAAAACTTTGGAGGCATCATTTGTATGGAGTGAAGTGTGAAATATATACTGATCACAAAGTAAATATTCACTCAGAAAGAATTGAAGATGAGACAGAGGAGATGTTTGGAATTAATCAATGATTATGATTACACGATCCTTTATCATCCGGGAAAAGAAAATAAAGTGGATAATGCTTTGAGTCGAAAAAGTAATACTTCATTAACCATGCTACGTTTGGAACGAGATAATTTGGTTTTTGATTTGATGAAATTTGGCATAGAAGTTGTTGGTGCAGGGAATTCTTCTATTTTGTTTTAGGTTTCAGCAAAATCATCTCTATCAGACAAAATAAATTAAGCGCAGAAAGAAGACAGTGAGTTACAGAAAAAGGTAGAGTTGGTTCAAAAGGGTAAGTTTCCTGAATTTAACATTGATAATGATTGTGTTTTGAGATTTAGGAAGATACTATGTGTACCTTGTGATTCACAGTTGAAGAATGAGTTGTTATGTGAAGCTCATAGTTCTCCATTTTTAGTTCATCCTGCTAGTACTAAGATGTATAGAGATCTTCAAGAGTATTACTGGTGGGATGGAATGAAAAGAGATATTGCTAATTTTACTGTGAAGTGTTTGACTTGTCAGAAGGTTAAAGAAGAGTGGAAGTTACCTAAAGGGATGCTTCAGCCTCTACCGGTGCCAGAGTAAAAATGGGAAAATATATCCATGGACTTCACTATGGGATTACAAAAGACATCTTGAGGTAATAATGAAATTTGGGTTATAGCTCATCGATTGACTAAATCTGCTCATTTCCTTCCTATTCGAGATACGTTTCCTCTAGATCAACATGCTAGGTTGTATGTTAAAGAGATAGTCAGGTTACATGGAGTTCCCCTCTCCATTGTATCTGATCGTGATCCCATGTTCACTTCTAACTTTTGGAAAGGCCTTCAGAATACATTTGGTACTGAATTAAATTATAGTACAGCTTTTCATCCTCAATCAGATGGGCAGTCAGAATTAACAATTCAGACATTGGAAGATATGTTACGTGCTTGTTCGATTGATTATCAGGGAAGTTGGGACCAACATCTTTCTTTGGTTGAATTTTCTTATAATAATAGCTTTTATTCCAGAATACAGATGGATCCATTTGAGGCATTATATGGAAAGAATTGTAGAACTCCAGCTTTTTGGGATGAAGTAGGTGAAAGGAAGCTTATGGGACCAGAATTGGTAGAATATATGGCAGAGATAGTTCAGTTAATTTAGAAGCACCTGAGAACCGCTCAGAGTAGATAGAATGGTTATACAGGTAACCGGAGGAAGGATCTTTACTTTGAGGTAGGTGATCATGTCTTTCTCAAAATTTCTCCATGGAAAAGTGTGATGTGTTTTGGTAAGAAGGGAAAGTTGAGTTCGAGGTTCATTGGACCTTATGAAATTCTGGATAATGTTAGTTCAGTTGCGTATATAGGGGATTTACCTCCATGTTTATCCTAGGTACACAATGTTTTTTATGTTTCGATGTTGAGAAAGTATTTTCCAGATCCATCTCATGTTTTGATCCCAAAGGTAGTTCAGTTGGAAAAGAATCTCTCTTTTGAAGAACAACCTGTTCAGATTCTTGACCGTAGAGAGCAGGTGTTGCAGAATAATGTAATTTACCAGGTAAAGGTATTGTGGAAAAACCATATGGTTGAAGAGGCAATGTGGGAATCTAAAAATTCTATGAGGGATAAATACCCCCACTTATTATGATAAGTGAATAAAAATTATGAGGACGCAATTTCCAAAAGGGGGGAAGGATGTATGATACCATGTAAAAGGAGAATAATATATTTTTATACTTATTAATATTTTTGAATTAAATATTAATTTTATTTTAAAAAGTTTGTTATGTTCAATAGCGTACCCGATACGCAACAACAGGTTTCTTTGGAATCTTACGTTGCACACTAATAATATAATATTTTTATTCTAAATGGTAGTTAACTCTTAGCAATTTTATTGGATGGAATGAATGAAACTAACTAAAATATGATTATACATGATTTTTAAATGGATATACATTATCCAATAAAAAGATAGAGGCTTAAAATGTGAATGAATCTAATTTTAAGCATAATTTACATTAAAAGGATGATTTATCTCCTTTTAATGGAGAACCCTTTTTAAATCTAGTTTTTTTCACTTTAATAAATTCTATATTACTAAATAAAATCCTTCTTTATAATGGGGAAATCAAAATTTACTTTGTGTAAATTTTATGAATTTTTCCAATAAAGTTCATTTTTAATGAATAGTGAAAATATTGTATTTTAATTCTAAACTTCGTTTTAATATAATTTATTTATATGGTTAGATTATCTTTTTAATTGGTTTTAAAGTGTAATTAGAATAAATTTTTACCATTTAATCCAATGTTCATCATTGGAATTAATTTCACTTTGAAATTAGACAAAAACAAGTATCAATCTTGTGATAGTTATCGTTTCTTAAAAACACGCTATTTGTTTTGATAACGGGAATTAATTTTAAAATTAATTAATTCCACTTCTATGTTTTGAATTTGGATAAATATAAATAATTTTTTAATTCAAAATATCAAATATAGCTTACGCTGAAATTTTGGTATTTTTCTGAAAAACATCAATTTTGATGAATAGTGAAACCACTTAGTGATAGTTAAAAAAACCAAATTTTTCATTTAAATGAAATTTTACCACTTCTGTGAATTTAATTTTAAAAATCCTACATACATGGTTTTTATCAAGAGGTAAAATGTGGTTCATTAAGATGAAAATAATTTTTGGTGAATAGTAACTTTGGACTTTTATTTACCGCGGTTAAAGGTAAATAAGATAATTCAAGGTAAAAAGAATATTATAATATTTCCAAATTACCTTAACACTTGTACGAACCTTATTGGTTGAGTCATTTATGACCATGAGCATCTTTGGGTCGATTTTGGGTCCCCATTGATCTACTTGGGAGTGAAAATGACAATTTTGATTAATTAATTTAATGACAAGACAAAATTGACATTAACAAAAACTTTTAGTAATTAATTTTTATATGGCGTTATATAAGTCCTATTATCAAATATAAATATTCTATGGAAAGATAAAATGATTTCCTACATCATGGAATTTTTTACATATTTTTAGATATCAAATAAATTAAATTATTTATGACCCCATAATGATACAATATTTATCTCATTAATAAATAATTTAAATAAATAAGATTATAATGATTAAAATATTATCCAAAACATGTCCAATTATGATTGAATGATTTTATTTCGATAGTGGGTAAATACGATAATCTCATTTGAGGAAGTGCAGACTACCTCCCCCTTAAAGTGATGTGACTCGTTAATGTCTTATGTGAGATGTATAAAGGATAGTGTTAATGATATTATATATGATATTAAACATTAATTATAATATACCTATGTATCATTATGTTTTATTTCCATTAAAATAGGAAATAGAAATGAAAGTAGCGTTCATGCGTACGTACGGCTTACCGTCTCCATGAACGGTGCATTTCATTTCTTACCTCTAAATGTTATATACTATTATAAATACATGTATATACTGGATATATATGATATGTATGATATCTGAATAATGAATATCATTCTGTATAAAATGGACTATTGACCACATGGACATCTTGTAAATATAAGGTGTTCATTTTTGACATGAAGTACCAAATATCGACAAAATCAACATTATTAACTTAAATGATTAAATAATGTTTATAACATGGAAATAAGTTATATTAAAGGAATAATAAACTATAAAATTATTCTTAAGAAAGTATAAATTAACTTTAGTTTACTATTCATGAGATTAAAGAATGATCAAGTCAATTCGGACACGAGGTGAGGGACTTCGTCTCAATCTCCTTTCATTGAGGCATATTTTGTTATAATACAAGAATTTCTTTTGTATGTTGTATAAAAACCTTTGAATTTTCATTTTATTCAAAGGGAATCTTTTTATACTAAGAATTTTACTAAATGAAAAAAAAAATAATGTTTTTTTTAACGTACGCGAGGACAATGACATTTTCCGCCGCTACGAGTATTATTTGATCTTTGGCTTCCTCAACAAGCTGTAATGTTTTTAAAAGAAAATAAATACCTTATAATATTTTACATATATTTTGGTATTGAAAATGGTTTTGAAAATGGATTTGTTATGTCAATATATTTAAGTGATATATTATGAGTGAAATGTGGAAATGTTTCCTTTCCATTATATTTGTTCTATGTGATAAGATTTTATAATGGTACTTGGACATTTGGCGGGTCGTTACGTGATAAACCAAATGACAGGTGGTTCCATGAATACTAGGATGGGTGGTTACATTATAACCTCCATTTAATTGGGTATGGAAGTCAGTCATATGGCTATTCCATTTAGTGATATGTGTGGAAGTCGAATGTATGGTTATTCCATTTATGTATGTTTATGTCCCAAGAAACCTTTATATGTTATGTGTTCTTTATATGGGTTTTATGGAAATATTTTGGTTACAAAAATGGTTAGTAATGATCTTTTATTTAGTTAATAGTATTTACTACTTCATAAAGATGAAAAGTATTACTTATGTTAAAGTATTCATGGTTTACCAGTTGTTTTGAAAAACTAACAGTTTTCCTTCATTCTGTATCCCTTTCTGAGCTTTTTATGCTCATCCCAAGTTTTTGAAATGTTTTTTACAGGACATAATGTGGAATAGGGTCAAGGATGGGATCAAGGAAAATTCATACTGTCTTAAACAAGAAAATAGGCATGACTCTTTTTTTTCAAGAGTTTATGTTTTGTAAAAAAATAGAAACTATGTAGAAGTGTCTACCTTGTAAATCTTTTGAGATGTAATAGTTATGGCCTAACTCTCTAAAACTCTAAACCCGAAAAGATCCTCAATGTGAATTATTCATTTAATTAAATATTAAGTAAGTTTTAAGGCTGGGTCCTTATAACCAATCTATACAGTTGATAGGTCTTTCTTTGACGATCTGAAATGAATTTGTTTTTACACCATAGGAATTTAATTAAATGTAATTATTTCATTCCAATAAAAGGGTTGAGATACCAACATCCATAAAGATGGAAGGGCAAAATTCTTCCTTGATTTTTTTATTAATAACAACTCACTCATAGCACACCCAACATATTCAAAATTTCCATGAACTATATATTTATGGTTTATGAAAGAAAACTATGTATATGGGTCCTAACATGCATTAAAAATAATCATAATTTATAAGGAAAATTACACACACACGTCGAAAAAAATATCTAATGGAACCAAAACATGTGGAATTCCTACTATAAATATGTTCAGATAATATCCCATATTTTATATAACCATTTAAAAACATCATGATAATATGTCTCGTCTAGGTATGGCAACACACACCTAACAGTCACGTTCTATATGTATCATCGCAGAATGTTATCCAATCATAGAACTATATTTAAGAATATCATAATACAGTTGTAATGTTCTCATCATAGTGGGTAAATTATATAACCTAATCAATGATAGATATATTATTTTATTTTATTACATAAATGTCATTGAGAATAACAACCAATATGTGATAATATATTAATATTAATATTTACTTCTTCAAATATATAAGTAATCTATAGTAAAAAAAGTAGTTTTTTCTTGTGAAAAAACTATAATAGTCATGACACATAAATTTGAATAGGTTTTAGATGAATAAATATAGTCTTGGGAATAACATAGGTCATCTCACAATTATCATTGATGAGTTTAGAGTGTAAATTTCGAATAATTATTCGAAAATAAATATTAAAATATGGGGTTTTTTTATATAATATTAAAAATAAAGTGTCTCAATTAAATATTTAAATAGTTGATAATCATAGTGAATTTTGAAAATTATATGGAAATTATATGATCATTTCTATTTTACCACACCATTATAATATTTATTCAATCATAATTGATTATTTGGTTTTGGAATAAATTTTCATGTGAGGGATACCCAAGATCTTAGATACCGATAAATCTTGTAAAATTATGTGAATAGAACTAAACCATGACATGAAAATAGTATATCCAAGTAAGATCCTATATCATGATTTTTAGTTTCCCAATGAATATTGAAATATAAAATGTTTGTAAAATAATGGGATCTCAGTGTTTTCCAATTAGCACAGCACCAGTAACACAAGAGAAATCACACAATGATTAGTTATGAAATAAAAATAGATTCAATTAAATTAAAACAATAATTTATGAAAAATTTTAAAGACAATTTAAAAACCACTATATAGAAAAAACTATAATTTAATTTTTCACTGAATCTCCATATTCATGTTTATATCTCCCTCAAATAAATCACCCACTATTTATCCATTCTTTGAGAAGAGGAGGAAATGAGTGCATAACTACATCATCATCCTTGAAAAATTTATGATTTTAGTGAACACCACGACTTCTATGATTATGTGAGGACACCATTTGATTTCAAAAATGGAAAAGCTTTTTCAACTAGTCAAAATTTAAAATGGTGTACCAAAGGTGCCAATAAGTTAGAAATGTTGAAGGTGGTTTTAAACAACCAGATGATGAGGTACTAGTTGGCTCTGGGTATTGGGTGACCATATAGTATTATCACTCATTAGACAAAACGAAAATGTTATTTACCCACAAAATTACTATATATACAAAAAATATGTCACTATTTGGAGTCCTATAACATGATACTTTTTTAAATTATAGAAGTGACCTCAAAACTCTGAGGAGTGAATATTCACTCCAATAATGGTGCATTAATTCCTCAAATTGGATAAATTTTGGTCCTTGGTATTCTAGATATTTTTTATAAAATTTTGTTATATACACCATTTAATATTCATCCCCACTGGAAGTATGGGTTAGACACTATCCAATGTTTAGTCCACATGTGTGTGTTGGGTTCAAAGATGTTTGGAGATATTAACTGACACAAATTTTCCATAAACCACTCCCACATATGGTTTCATTCATCTCAAAGGATTCATAAATTTACAATCATTAATATCATAAAAAATAAGCAATTTAATAAAAAAGAAACCCAAATGTTAAATTCATGTTGAAATCACATTCAATAACAGAAATAAATTTTTTTTAAATAATAAAAAACCTGGAATCTAGAATTTTATTGGGAATTTCCAATAATATTCATGATTTTTTGGATATAAAAAATGGGAATTAATAGAAAAAAATTAAGAAACAAAAAATAATAAAAATTAATAAGAGATGGGGCTAAAATACTATGTAGTTATTAAAAAAGAGAAAATGAATAAATATGATGAAAATATTTCCTAGCCCAAGAATTTACCCTCCCACACACATAGAGTGTGTCATGTCATCAATGAAATAAAAGAAGATGTGTAATCAAAGGATAAAACATAGTGGGTGTCACTGGTATGTTAATTCAATATGGTGGAGTTCCTCTACCGAGGGCTCTAAAATGGATTTTTGAATGTGTTTCAACTACTACCCATTAAAAGTAAATGTTTGTTTTTTTTATTTTAATCCTACACAAAACCAAATAGATATAAATTAATAGTATGGTATGGACCAAACTAGTGGTAATAAAGGTTACCTGGGTGAAATGTTTTCCTTGCATTGAAAAAGAGGACCTTCTACCCAATTATCAATTAAAGATTAATGATGAGGTGATCATGGGAAGCCTTGGTTCTCTCTTTATAATTTTTGGATTTCTTGTATGCGTATATTAACACTTTAATTATCTATTGAGTCTGTAACTTACGTTGAGAACATGAACCAAAAATATTATAACTGTATTGCATAGTGGTCTAATAGGCTCTATGATCTATCTAAATTGGTAGGTGATAACTCTTTCTAAACACTAGTTGATGATGTGACATGACAATGATAGTATTCAAGAGAGTACAATATTCCCACTATGAATCATTGAGTCTAAGACTCCTGTCATTTATATTATTTTGAACCATTTACTCAATAATTTTCTTGACCTATCTATTGGAAACCTCATATTGACTATTGGTTTAGGGGTGATATGCAGTAGAAATGCAATGCCAGACCCATTATCGATACAAAAGTGATTTCATTATTTAGGTGTAGAAATGAGAAACTTGATCAATAATCATGATCCTATAAAATATAAAGCTAAAGAATATTTGGGATATAAAAAATTAAACCTTTCTATTTGAATCATCATTTTTTATGGATCATGCCTCTACCAATTTTGATAATTAATTAACTTATAGAAGAATGTAAAAGTTTCAAAATGAATTATGAAATAGACCTATAAATTCAATTCCCTTAACATAAAATTTTTCATTGAAAATAAAGGGTTGTTATTGATTTTCATTTCATTTAGATTCATTCTATATTCATTAACAATTATGAAAATATTGATATTAACTATGGGTATCCTGAAATAGTGTTATCCAAAATAGACCTGAAACAAGGACATTGTGAGTATCCTTTTTCATAAACACGTATCCCCCACATGAAAAAGTGTGGCAAAAATTAAGGATGGACTAGGTCTCACTATCAATAATGAAATTCCTGAGAAACTGATCACTGTATTTTCACCAAAGGTAGAGGTAATCCCAAAAATAAAAACAAGACTTTTGCTTTAGAATATTTGATTTGTTTTCCATGAAATCACATAGAATGTAAAGTCATACCAAATAAAATATAATTCCAACATCCTAAGGAATGAGACACATTTTTTGTTACTATTTCTATGGAACTACCATAGGAATTCATGATCACAAAACACTATTAATTTTTACCCAAGAAGTCAAGACATAAATTTATCCAAAGAAAACAAAATTTAAAAGAATTATTTCAATGTTATGGTGTATTTTTCTTGAGGAGATTCTAGTTTCCAAGAGGCATAAGCTCTAACATGTGTAGATTAATTGACCTACTATGATAATTCCTCCGAAAATACATAGTTATTAGTGTCACACATAAACTCAAATAGTAAATCCATGAAAGATGGTTGGATTACATGTGCTAAAGAGAGTCTCCATTTTAATTTTCTAAAATCATCCTCATAGTATTTCTTATCAAACACATTTTTTAGGGAAATATGGGGAGGGTTAATGAAATATAACAAATTTCATGAATAAGATAATTATAAAATCTTGCATGAACTAATAAAGACCACATATCTCACACATTTTTGGGGAATGGTATGGAATAAAAGATATCATATATTGATTGATATATATAGATATCATCCCCATAAATGACATATATAATTACTGATCCTTGACAAACTATGAAATGTAATTTCTCATAATTTATTTTAAGATTATTTTTAAATTATAAATATAGGAAAGAACTAATACAACTCCATCACGCATCAAAAGATGAACTACAAATACTAAAATGATCTATGAAGACATCCATGTAATTTTCTAGGCAATCTGAAAAAATACTAACCATGCATCACTGAAAACTACTGTGAGAACTGTACAAAACAAATGGCATCTACATTTATGAAAATGTGCTAAATGGGAAAGTTAAGGTTTTAATTTATTGATCCTATAAGGAATTATATTCCTAAAATTATCAATAATACCAACTAATAAAATAATATCATGACTTCCCTTCTAACATCTATAGCATCTGGTTGATAAACAAAAAATTTCAAATTTTCTATCCTAGTGTACCAATTTAATCTATGATAATCTATATAGACACACCAACTATTCTACACACAATTTTGAATAAATTAATTTTTTTTATACAAGGATAACTTTGAACCATTTTTTATAGGAACTTTCTATACTATACTAAACCATAAGATATCATATAATGGGAATATTAATATTAGGGCAAGTAATTTTTTTACCTTATTTTTGACAACATCACGTAGTATTGGGTTTAGTTTACATTGTTCTAAACCCATTACTTTATCCTCATTGTTTAATAATATGTTATTGGTGAAAATTAATGGTATAATACCATGAATTTTAAAAATATTATATCATGATGATTTTTTATAATTCATCAAAAGGATAATCAATTATTATTCATTCTGAGGAGGGCATGAACTAGAAATAATGAAAATAATATTTTTTACTTTATCAAGATAGAAATATTTCAAATTTTTATGTAGTGGTTTATTTCCTAAATTAAAGGTATTTTGGAAAGATGTGGGTGAATAATAATGTGGGAGGTCAATTATCTCATCTTACTGGTGAGTTGTAAAATCCCCAGAAGAGAACTATTCTTTTACACGTTGATTATTATCATTGATGGTTATAGGATACTAGGTTCTCAATAAATAATCAATTAAAAACATTTATTATAATTTTATAAACCACAAAAACAATAAAAATAATAATAATTACCTATAATGTCAATTAATTATGAAAACTCTGAAAGGGGTCATGGTAAATAAAAGAATCTTCTATGAGGGAAGGGTGTACATCAATTAATTTAACTAATGGAGTGGAATTTTTTTCCAAGGGGTTCTACATTGTATTAAGGGTTATGAACTGGAAAATTTCACCACCAAAATTCATATATATTATATACCATTTAATACATTAATAGTGGTTTTGGTGGTTTTAAATAATGGTATCCCCATATATTTTTGGTTTGTCCATTTATCCCATAATCTTCTAGTTTAGGAATATAAAAGTCTCAAGAAAAATTAAACATTAAACACTCACAAGAATATATTTTTATCCACCAATGGGGTTTATAGTAATTTGGTTGGATTGTTTAATTTCAACTCCTATGGGTTTTATTTCCCAAACCTACAATTAAAAGAAAATGGAATGAATAATAACATTTATATAATCACCCCATTGAATAATAACATCAGAAAATAAATAATCCCTTATGGTTCATGGATTTAGGAATACATTAGGATCATTAAATTTTGAGTTAATTGATGGATTTTTCATTGTAGATATGTTCCTCCACAATACCACCTTTTCATCACCTTAATGTTTCCATCATTTTATAAATATCTCATCTACAAAATTGGTGTGTCATGGAATTTTATACAGTAAATATATGAAGGGGATATTAAACTACACATTTGTTTCAATTATTTTTTTATCAAGTTCATAATATTTATATATCCTTGGTTGGGTGTACCTATTCATAAATATAAGAGAAATGGTTTAGTTTTCGGATTCTTTAAAGAATTTTCTATTTCATTTGTTGGAGTTTCACATAAAATAAGAATTATTCAAATTTATATCATTTATGATTGTTGGAATATGGGTTTCTTTGAGAGGGTATGACTCTAATAGGGGGTTCATTTCAATTTTATCTTTTTTACTCTGTAGGCTAATGGGACTGACATTTCCCCAATCCCTGGGGTTGACTAGTGGTTGATAAGTATTTTTTCCCAAACCATTACATTTGATTTTACCTATCAAGTTTAAAAGTAAGAATAATTGTTTTTTTATTTCATGTATGGAAACATGGGTGTTTTTCATAATTTTTGAATTATTTGAATTTAGTTTATACATCTTCTACTCAAGTATAAGCATGGGTTTATGAAGGGATGTTGTAAAGGACTTTGTAGTGGTTGAGAATTTTTGAGTGTGGTGGAGGGTAACTAATCCTACCATGGTGGTTCTATGATTTTTATGGATGGATTGAATACCCTATTTCTTATATTCATGGTTTATTTTTCACCTATAGTTATATGGGTATAATGTTTATTCCCTAACAAGTTAGTTATAGGGGAGACATGGTAAGATTGTCTCAAAACACTCATAAGGTTCTATCAATTTCAGATGTTGGTATGAGTAATGTGTCTTAATGGAATATTAAGAACCATCATTGGGATTATTAGGACAGAATATACATTTTAAAAAGGAATGTTTTTAGACCAGGGTACTTAAGACTTTAAACATTTTTTCCACCTTCTACTCGAATTTGGACCTTTTCACCCCATGGACACCTCTAATGATTACACGGAACATTGTACCATACTATGGTGTCTTTTATGACTTGTTGTTTTATAATATTATTTGGAATTATTGGGGTTTTTTACACTAGGTTACCACCTTTTTTAGAATTAATCATGATAGGATCAAATGAAAGTAAACCTTTATAAATGTATTATAATAAAGATTTATCTTTTATTTGGTGGTGTGGACAATAAAATAAAATTATTTTATAACATTCGAAATATTCATGAACTTGTCACCATTAGATTTAATTATTCAATAAATTTATTTACATACTATTGTGTATTTAGAGGCTTGGAAATAATTTTCCTGAAATAGGTGTTTCCTGACTTCCAACCTCTAATTGTGTAGTAAACATAGTATAGCTAGTATTATGTTATTTCTTCTAAAAAGAAAGGTATTTCCCAAATATTATATAATTATTCATAAACATTATCATGTTTTATAGTTTAACATATGGTATGGAATTATTTTATGTAGTTATGTGGTTATCCTCTAGTTACTCTATGAAATTTTGGTAATAATTAATGAGTCCAGATTTTAGTTCACAATTTGTTGCTTCTCCTTATAATTGAATGTATTATGCTTATACCACTACATCAGTTGGGGATAGTTCTTTTAATGTATATTTTATCATCCATATCATGAAATTTATCTAATTCATGAAGTTTGTTTCTGTATAATAATAATAATGATTGAGAAGTTTGTTGATGTTTTGTGGGCCGATCTTGAAAGGATCATTCGGTGCTTCTCAGTTTCGATGACAGAAGATCCTCTCCAGTTCATTTTTAAAAGGAATTAGTATATTTAATGAAGATATTTCAGAAATTTTAAAATGAATAAAATATAACAAAACTTTAAAAAATTTTAATGAATAAAATAAAAACACAAATATTTACAAAATGCATGACGTTCTTATAAAAAAGACACACTAAAAACTAAAACAGTCCATAGAAAAAGTTCAATTATTTGACTATTTTTTCTTGAAATATTAACTTAAATATGTTTTAGATGATTAAATATATTCTATGGTAGACTCTACATCATCTATGAAAGAAAATTTGTGAGTTTGAGGTTGTAATTTTTTTTAATTTTTCAAAAGAAACCTAAAAATATGTGGGTTTTATATATTTTTTAAAATAAACAGACTCAATTAAAGAATTTAATAGTTCCAAATGGAAGTTGATTTTGAAAAATATATGATAAGTAAGTGATCATTAATTTGTTACTACACCATTTTAAAAGTTACTTATTGTTAATTTATTAATATTTTTTGGGTTAGTCTTTTGGTTGAGTGTTTTCCAAGATCATGGATACCCAAAAAGACTTTAAAATAATGTGCATTGTACTAAACCTTTATGTAAATATAATTTAGTGAATTTATAGTCCACAATAATGAATTGTGATTTTCCAATGTAAACTAATGTCTCCAATATTGATAAATAATAGGATTTTTTTGTTGTCCAATTTGAACAACTCAAGTCACGGACTCAAAACTAAACACTGATCGGTTTGGAAATGAAACATTTTTTTGATTAAATGGATCAAAAAATGATAATATAAAAAAAATACAAACAAAAATACAAACAAAAATAGTATTGAATTATGTTTTTGAACCCCGACAGCAATTATGTGTCTCCCTCAAAATGATAACTCGCCATTTATCCCTCTATAGAGAAGAGGAGGAAGCACATGTGGAAACCTAATTTCATTATTTATCACCATATATTGTTGTGGAACACTATAACATCTAGAATAAGGATAGAAATAATTTAGGCCTCTAAAATGGAAAATATTTCCCTCCTATTTGAACATTCAAATTGGGTGCCCAAGGTCCCTATTTATAGGCAATATGGAAGGTGGTTTTTGGGAATGTATATTTTGAGATTCTAATTGGCTCATGGTTTTGAAAAATAATACCCTATTATATTTCATTGGAAAAAACATATGTTGTTGTTTTCCTACTTCCTTACTATATTCACTAAATATTTTTGTCCATTTGGTTGAATAAAGCTTCGGATATTGTCAAAATAAAAAAGTAACCTCGAGACTGTGAATAGTAAAGGTTCTCTATAATGATGGTACAAATTGGGCCTCCAAATTGATGACATGGGATCCATATAATTCATTATAAATGTGTCCCAAGTGGTTTTACCTTCATCAACCAATTTTACATCCCAATTGGATACATACATTAGTCAGAGTGTAATGGTTAGTCTACATGTTTTTATGGGATCTTGAAGAATTTTGGAAAATTTTATTTTAATTTCATTGTGGGATCTCCAAATCACTTACCAATACAATGTAAACATCAAAAAAAATTAAAAATATAACTATGATAAAAATTAACAAAATTAACCATATTTTAATTTACATTTTTTATTAAATTTTGGATTTATTATAAAAAATAGTTTAACATTGTGGTATATTGGGGGAAATGAATGGTGTCATGATATTTGATTAGTACACGGTATGTCTACCCACAAGGGTTCCAAGGTATGTTAATTTTACAAATAACTAGATTACCTAGGAAGGATAACAATAAATGTTGGATTCATTACAAAGAATGTGATATTTATCTCATCCAAAATCCTTGTTTTTGTGAGAACATTTACTACATAGAAAGTGTTCCTCTGGTATACACGACATGTAGTCGAATTGTTTCATGGGGAGCAATTCATTCCCCTATATAGTTTCGAAATCTGCAATTTCTACCCCCTTTCTCACCATTTTAATCACCCAAATTGGTCAAATGTAAGTTGAAGGATTCTAGTTTTTTACTTTGGACCTCCAGTGGCCAAAAATCAGATCTCCCATTACCCAATCAGTAATCCATTGTGGCATTCTGCATTTCTCAATGTTCAAAACCATGAAGTCGTCACCCAACAAAAAATATACCTCAATCGGTATAAAAACCCAAAAACCTAGGCCATTCAAACATCCTTTTGGTTTTTGGGGGTTTTATTACACTAACACCAATCCTAAAAATGTCAAATTAGTACCCCATGGGTCAATGATATAGAACATAAAGAACTAAGGTGGGAAAACCAAAAGAACAAGTGAAAAACTATCATTGGGTTGTTTGAACCTATCGAATTATTTCATAATGTATAACAAGTTTCAAATAATGGAAAAAAATATAAATCACTATGTTTAAGGACAAGAATTAAATATATGATCATGAAAAGAATGTTAAATTATCAGAAACAAAGGTAGAGAGAAAGTACATCCTTAAAAATTATTCAACTAAATGGAAAATACATAAAATAACACACACTAACTTAAAAAAAGATTGATAAAATGAGAAAAACAATCCCAATAGTGATGAATATGATAATACCACTATGTTTGTGGTTAATCCCATGATTCTCCCCAATCTTCTGTTGTCGATCCATATTCCCAATCTATTAAGTCTAATGATTCTCTCCCCCACCCACCTCCCAATATTTTAGGGTTATATATCTAAACCTATAGATTTTAAATGATGACATACTTATTGAGAGGTAACAAGGTTCAGGTCATTATATAAATTAAATAACAAAATTATTTAATTCACTTAACACAACTGAAAATGGATTCCCTGAATCAGATACCCAATACTGAACAAATTTATGTTGCATCTTGGGTATACCAAATTTTCTAGAAACAAATGTGGTATCAGAATTTCTATATGATTTTTTGATCAATGGAAGCCCCATTTAGTCAAAAAAAATCTATTCATGTGCTTTAATTTTTATTAATATTTTAAATATACAAATTTTGGGGTTCGTTGACACCCAAAACCAATGCCAACTCCAAGGAAAGATCCCAATATATATAGAAATAATAAAAGGACTAAACCATAAAAAACTGATGTCATTAAATTCTTCCCTCTTTAATGGATTTTTTAATATAAAATAACTATAAACATAAAAATTCTTGGGTATTGAGGTCCCATTTGACTCCAACACTCCTAAGAGCTCTCATGTATGATTCCTTGCTGTTAATGCACTCAAACCATGGGAATAGCCTATCCACAAAGGATATTCTCATTTATATTCCCAATTGATGTCGAGTGCTCTAAGAAGGTGACTATATCTTTAATGTCTAGCCCACCATAGTCGATAATGTTTTACGAGTTGAGAATATATCTACTCAATTATGAAAAATAGAGACATTGTGCACTCAATCTCACTACGGGGTTAAATATAGTATCCTGTCTTTTTATAACATAACTTTTCATTACATTTTACAAAACCTAGGATCTCTAAGGTTTAGTGTCTTGGAAACCAGGAACATAAAACATGAAAACATAAAACATCCTTCTTAAACACTTGAAAGGATTCTCCTTATTTTCATCCAAGGTTCATTAATGCATCTCATAACCTAGGGACATACATCAAAAGAAAGGGTGAGCAGAAGGCCCAGTAAGGGAAACACGGGAAACATTGAACATGTGAACTTGAGATACATCAACAATGGCATGAAAAAGAACTCTAAGGCATGAGAAAGAAATCATGAGGCATATCATAATAAAAATAACATATTTCATAACATGAATATGTGGCTACAACATTTAACATTGAAAATTATTTCCATTTCACAAAGGTCCATCCCCAAGGTGTCATTAAAAATTATCAAGGTTATTCACCAAGGCGTCGTTAAAAATGGTCATCTCTAGAGATTAAGTCTTTACCCAATGCATTGGAGCACTATTAGGGTGCACCCTTAAATTTTTATTTATCATAATGTGAGACACATATATCATCATCAATAATTTCATAAACAACCCATATAGCATAAAATAAATTGGTTTCATTTCATAATCATAACGTTTTAAAAACTTCTTTAAAGACATGATCTTAATGTCACTTTAAACCCACGGAAAAAGGAAAGTGGGTCTCATGTATGTAAATCACAGAATTTAAAATAGAAAATTTTAGTATATATGTGAATACCCCTGTAGGAGAAATATCTTTGAGTATTCACTTAATAAAATAAATGAATTTGTGAATAAGAGAGAGACATTTTGAGATGAAAATTCTACAGCATAACGGCTATGTTACAAGGTTTTAGAAAACATTGAAAAGAGAGGGGACATGGGTCACCCTCTCATAAATGATCCATAAAACAGTAGGAGATAATAATATAAAGTATTTAATAACATGGTAATTAAATTTTCAAGATATACCATATGAAATGAAGAAAATGAAAGGAAGACAAATATAAGATTTCTCTTATGAAAATTCAGCAGCCTAACGGCGTCACTTAAACATAAAAAAAATGATGAGGTCAAATAGGGTATCTCATCATATGAAAATAAAAAATCATTATGATAGATATAGAGATCATACCCCATCATAATAAAAAGGAACATGAAATACTTGACATGAAAATAGATATTGAAAATGAGAAGGGTGAAAGAATCCCTTAAAAATTCGGCAGCCTAACAACGCCACTTAAAACTTAAAAATACTGTATTGAAGAGATAAAATATGGTCGCTCATAGTATGAATATAAAATATCAGTATAATAAATATAGATATCATACCCCAACATAATAAAAATGAACCTGAAAAACTTGACATGAAAATAGATCTTGAAAATGAGAAGGGTGAAAGAATCCCTTAAAAATTTGGCAGCCTAACGGTGTCACCTAAACTTCAACAAAAATGAATTGATGAGATCAAATAGGTTCTATCATCATATGAAAATAAAATATCAGTATGACAGATATAAATATCATACCCCATAATAATAAAAAGGAACTTGAAATACTTGACATGAAATTAGAACTTTGAAAAATGAGAAAGGTGAACAAATCACTTAAAAATTCGGCAGCCTAACGGCACCACTTAAACTTCAACAAAAATGAATTGAAGAGACCAAATAGGGTCTCTCATATTATGAAAATAAAATATCAGTATGATAGATATAGATATCATACCCCAACAAAATAAAAATGAACTTGAAAGACTTGACATGAAAGTAGAACTTTGAAAAAAAAAGGTGAACGAATCCCTTAAAAATTCGGCAGCCTAACGGCGACACTTAAACATTATTAAAATGAACTGATGAGAGAAAGAGGGGGTCTATAATCATATTTACATGAAAAGGGAAGTAAAAGGAATATAAAATAACATCCTCCAACATAAGATCATGGAGTATAAAAGAAATGTCATAAAAGAGATTACTTGAAAAGAAAGAGAGAGGTAGGATCCCTTACCTTAAAACATAACTCTTAAAACTCAACGGTTGGGACCTTGAGGGCTTGGGGGCACCTTGGGAGGACTCCTTTGGAGGTAATGAGTCTAGAGATTCGATGGAGGACAGTTGGGAGTAAATACTAAAGGAGGAAAGGGTGGGTATTTATAGGGAAGGTGAGGGGACAAAGCATTAATGGCCAAGGGAGACCTCACTAGTGGTTTTGGAAAAACCATGGTCTTCCTATTGTATTTTCCCATGGTTTTGGCCACATAGGACCCCTCATAAAATAATTAATCCCCTTTAGTTTTACATCCCTTAAAATATCTCATGACATAATCATGACATAGTTATGATGTCATTAAACATACTGAAACCCTAAAATTGTATTTTTATTATTCACTGAAAATTCAACTTTCTCAGAAAAATCCCAAAATTTCACCTTAACTAAATATCGATGCTCTGATTAAAAAATGAACTCCATTTTATAAAAATAATTTTCTAAATATTTTAAATTTAATTTTTTAATAAATACACTATTCACCAAAAATTCATTTTTTTTCAGAAAAAATCCCCAAAAATTACCTTAACATAATATCTATGTTCTGAATTAAAAAATGAACTCCATTTTATAATAATAATTTTCTAAATATTTTTAATTTAATTTTTAAATAAAAAACACTATTCACTCAAAAATCTAATACTTGACTAATAATTAATGAAACAGTTGTTTACCTATTTTATTGAATCACATTACTTAATCAAGGTGCCTAGATTATATTAATACTTTCTTTAAGTGAGATTACTAATCCATTTGGTCACATTACTAATCCTAAGCGTAAAATCACTATTCATAATTTACTATTCATCAAAAAATCAAGTTGATCTTATTAGACTCCATATTTCTTACTGAACACATTTGCAGAAGACCATTTTTTTTGAAAATCATTACACATCATTAATTATTCAAGGTTTACAAAAATAGTTAAAATATCCTTTTTTTTCAAAATTCATCAATAAAATACATCCTATATTTATCTAGACACTTTGAAAATTCACAAACTTAACCATAAGAATAAATCACAATTTTTATTTATCAAAGGATTACACAAGGCTGTTACAGTCTCCTTACCTAGCCACTTATAACCCCAGCATAGGACCTAAGTGTAAGGTGTGCTATGGTGAGAGAATCTGAGGGCGGTTAGTACAACATCGCACGTGTAGTAATCTTTATTAGTTTGGACTTCTCGCAAAGGTGATTCTGTTCTAGCTTCACAGGATGAAGTTCGGCTTGGGTTTGGTCCAGATCAAAGCCCACTGGTGCTACCTCCTTCCCAAGTTCTTTTAGATGGGCTTCGATTGGCCCGAGACTACTAGATGAGGCCATCGAATCTTCTTTCTATATTAATTAACCTAGATCACTTATATTTAGAGACAATAATCACAACATTTAGTTTCCAAAGGTCATACTGACTAATGTTCATATAATAGTCAAAACCCAACAGTCTCATTTTAATCATACTCATTTTATTAAAAAACAATTGTTAAGTATAAAAATAAAATAACACACAAAATTAGGAAAAATGATTTATTCAAAATTTCGGGTCGTTACAATCTTACCCCCCTTAAGAAATTGCATCCTCGCAATTTTTAAAATTGGGTTTGGAAAATTCATTGAAAGTCCCAAATCGGAAAAAAAGTCAGTAACACTATTACATTAAAATAAATAAAAGGAAGTACAATGGTCACCCAAGATAACCCATACTACGATTCCATTTAGGAAAACATGGACATGGAGGCGAAAAAAAGGGTCACGTTCTGAGGGAGAGTGATAGAAAACATGATTAGGAGAAAGTTAATAATAAGAAAATCACAAACTTATGATGGGCCAAATGGTATTTTATTTCCTAGTAGGAAACGTTAACAGACAATGTTTTTGTTTTTTGTTCCTTTTCATAGTTTTGAGGAATTCATTTACTACATAGAATAAAAACATAAGGAAATATACCTACCTTCAAGTAGAGTTTAATCCTCTAATAAGTTTCTACCAAAACTCATCTTTTCTCCAAACGATGAGCATCTAAAAACACTTGGTCTCATCAAAAGAACAAGAATAATCTTCTATAGAATCATGTATTCCACACATGAAAAACTATTTATCTTTAAACATTTATCCCAAAAATAGAAAGGGTAAATAAAACAACTCTTCAAAAAGAAAGAACCCCATAGGAAGGGAAACTACTTTAAATCTTCAAAGTTCCACGGTACTACCCAAATATTATCATAGACCATTCCATAAATAACTATCCTTAAAATTCCTCAAAATAACCCAAACTAAGATTGAAACCCAAATACAAGATGTATTTGATAACATAGTCTTCCAAGATAAACTTGATCATTCATATCCAAACAACATAAACCACCCCTAACATCTTATAACAAAAGTAATTAACCTAAGCATATTTTCCCCAAGATAGGTCAATCATTTCCATAAGTAACCTATAATACCATAAGTTCACCTTAATTTCATCGATTCTTCAAAATATAAGTCAACCTTTACTCCTCAAGAAAATATCGTAGTAATCCATTTACCTCGATCATATATGGTTCCCAAAATAGTCAATGTCTTCCAAAAATAATAATCATCATTTAATCCCCTAATCAATTTTATCAGATGAACATCCTTAAGACTTCCTCTTCTTCTTCCTTGATGAATTTGGGCATTCAACTAGGTACCAATTGTTAATTGTGATTTTTGATAGTTGGTTTGGCATAATCACAATATGTTCAACTTGATCTCTCGTCATCTCTGTCATATTAATAGGGAAATAGTCACATTTCCTATCACATTGGTTTTTGGGACATGTTCTTCCATTTCTTTCCATTAACTAAGAAAAGAAAGTATAATTAGGATCTTAAATACTTAGCCAATAATCATGAAAAGGAAACTTTAATCATAGAAGGATAAATTTATTGAAGAAAAGTATATCCTAACTTGTGATCCCCTAGGTTCCATTCTAGGTTATCCATGATCATATATTCTTATGTGAATCTTTATTTTATTTTATCTTTGTTCCTTTAATAATGGTTCATACTAAGCTTATGAATTTACCAAAGCATATCCCCCGGGAGTGTCATAACCAGGAGTGCAGCAAGGCTCGTTGTCGTGTACCAGTTCCCATTCGAGTGTAGCTCAAATCAGTGTTTTCGGGTTTTACCCCTATTTACATCTGTGCCAAAGCCACCTCTACCTAATCGTATCCATACATGGATGTATTTTCTTGATAAACCACTTACTCAATACTCACCAAAATAATAAGAATATTTCCTATATTTAAACTTTTCTATAGGGTTCTTCCTAAATTTTTTATATCCTAATTTCGACAAATAACTATTCCATCATTTGATACCAACTATAGCATCCTACCTTTTTATAACATAACTTTTCATTACATTTTACAAAACCGAGGATCTTTAGGGTTTAGTGTCTTGGAAACCAGGAACTTAAAACATGAAAACATAAAACATCATTCTTAAACACTTGAAATTATTCTCCTTATGTTCATCCTAGGTTCATTACTGCATCTCATAACCTGGGGACATAAATCAAAAGAAAGGGTGAGCATAAGGCCTAGTAAGGGAAACAAGGGAAACATTTAACATGTGAACTTTAGATACATGAACAATTTCATGAAAAAGAACTTTGAGGCATGAGAAAGAAATAATGAGGCATATGATAATAAAAATAATATATTTCATAACTTGAAGATGTGGCTACAACATTTAACATTGAAAATGATTTTAGTTTCACCAGGGTCCATCCCCAAGATGTCATTAAAAATTACCAAGGTTATTCACCAAGGCGTCGTTAAAAATGGTCATCTCTAGAGATTAAGTCATTACCCAATGCATTGGAGTGCTATCATGGCGCACCCTTAAATTTGTCTTTATAGTCATGTGAGACACAAATATCATAATCATTAATTTTATAAACAACCTGTATAGCATAAAATAAATGGGTTTCATTTCATAATCATAACGTTTTAAAAACTTCTTTAAAGACATGATCTTTATGACACTTTAAACCCACGGAAAAAGGAAAGTGGGTCTCATGTATGTAAATACCAGAATTTAAAATAGAAAATTTTTGTATATATGTGATTACCCTTTTATAACAAAGATCTTAGAGTATTCACTTAATAAAATAAATGAATTTGAGAATAAGAGAGAGACATTTTGAGACGGAAATTCTGCAGCATAACGGCTATGTTACGAGGTTTTAGAAAACATTGAAAAGAGAGGGGACATGGGTCAACCACTCATAAATGATCCATAAAATAGTAGGGGAACAGAATATAAAGGATTTAATAACATGTTAATGAAATTTGAAAGATATACCATATGTAATAAAGAACATTAAGGAAGACAAAAATAAGATTTCTCTTATGAAAATTCGGCAGCCTAACGGCGTCACTAAAACTTAAAACAAATGAATTGATGAGATAAAATAGGGTATCTCATCATATGAACATAAAAGATCAGTATGAGAGATATAGATATTATACCCCAACATAATAAAAAGGAACATGAAATACTTGACATGAAAATAGATCTTCAAAACGAGAAGGGTGAAAGAATCCCTTAAAAATTCGGCAGCCAAACGGTGCCACTTAAAACATAAAAATACTGAATTGAAGAGATAAAATAGGGTCCCTCATCATATGAAAATAAAATATCAGTATGATAGATATAGAGATCATACCACAACATAAAAAAAGGAACATGAAAGACTTGACATGAAAATAGATCTTGAAAATGAGAAGGGTGAAAGAATCCCTTAAAAATTCAGCAGCCTAACGGCGCCACCTAAACTTCAACAAAAATGAATTGACGAGATCAATTAGGGTCTCTAATCATATGAACATAAAATATCAGTATGATAGATATAGATATCATAACCTAACATAATAAAAAGTAACTTGAAAGACTTGACATGAAAGTAAAACTTTGAAACATGAGAAAGGTGAACGAATCACTTAAAAATTCGGCAGCCTAACAGCGCCACTTAAACTTCAACAAAACTTAATTGAAGAGATAAAATAGGGTCTCTCATCATATGAACATAAAATACCGGTATGATATTTATAGAGATCGTACCCCAAAAAAATAAAAAGGAACGTGAAAGACTTGACATGAAAGTAAAAACTTTGAAAAAAAAGAAAGTTGAACAAATCCCTTAAAAATTCGGCAGCCTAACGACGCCACTTAATCTTTCATAAAATGAATTGATGAGAGTAAGAGTGTAACGCCCCAACCCCAGTTACCCAGAGTCGATGCATTATTGTGTATCATTGGCATGATCACAAAAGATCAAGTCTCGAAAGACCGATTAGTTTAGTATTCTTGGAAACACTAGATACATTAATAAAAGTTACATTACATCATAAAGTGAAAAACTACAATAACATGGTCTTTTTATTCCACACACATATCCCCTTCTGACTATACATGCAGGTCATTCTTAAAATACTTCTTCACGTCCTGGAAAATATTATAACATTGAAAGGGGTGAGCTCAGATGCTCAGTAAGGATAACAATATTGCGGAAGCTTTCATAAATAAACAAAAACATTTAAGGAAATGTATAACTAAAACAAAAGCCTTTTAAACTTGAACTTCAACATAATATGGAAAAATTAAAATGAAATAATGTCATTTACTTATTCACATGGATATTCTACTAGTCGAATAATCACATGCAATATCAATAACCACTTTCATAATGATGGAATGCATAATGCCAGACTTTCATAACCATGTAGCCAAGGTCTCGTGCCAGGAAAACAAATAAGATTTTGTCAAGGCCTCATGCCAAGACACTAGTTTGTCTCATGAGACTTGCTGATGCATCTAGGATCTATAGCAGGCTCCACCCATCACTTATTAAGTCCAATTCATTCCTCATATGAACAGGTTTAAACATATCATAAACCATAACAAAATCATATCACATAAAACATGCATAAAGGAAACATAACATTTCCACATTTTAATCACAAGATATCAATACAACACATTTATATAATAAAAACATTATCAAAACCATTTTCAATACCAAAATAATAGAAAATTAAAACTTGGTATTTATTTTTCATTTTAAAAAAGTTATGGCTTGTAGAGTAAGCCGAAACTCAAATAATGGTCACGGTGGCGGAGAAGTCGTTGTTGCCGCATACATTTGACAAAAAAAACATTCCTTTTTTTCGTTTAGTAAAACACATCGTATAAAAATATTCCTTTTGAATAAACGTAAAATTCAAAGGGGTTTATACACCGTATAGAAGAAATTTGTGTATAAAACAAAATATGCCTCAATGAATGGAGATTGAGACGAAGTCCCTTACAAAGATCTTTTCTCTAAAAAAATAAAATAAATATATTATGTGTATTCACTATAAGTACACATAAAGAACATATAAATACATAATATATATATATAAATTCATTTCTCACAAAATCAAAGAACAACATAAAAAATAAAGATATGTTCAACCCAAAGAATGGGAATTGGGTTGAGAAGTTCCCTTACCTCGTGTCCGACTTGACTAGATCATTATTTAACCTCCTGAATAATAAACTAGAGCTAATTTATACTTTCTTAATAACCTTTTTCAAGTTCATTATTCCTTTTATATCACTTATTGCCATGTTATGAACATTATGTAATTATTTAAGTTAATAACGGTCATTTTGTCGATCTTTGATACTTGAGTCAAAAATAAACTTCTTATAATTACAAGTTGTTCATGTGGTAAAATATCCATTATATCCAGGAGTGTATTCATTATTTAGATATCATATATATCATATATATCCAGTATATATATTCATTTATAATATTACATAACATTTAGAGGTAAGAAATGAAATGCACCATTCATGGAGACGGTAAGCCGTACGTACGCATGAACGCTACTTTCATTTCTATTTCATATTTAATGGAATGAGATAATAATGATATAAAGGTATATTATAATTCCATTATAATATCATATATAATATCATTTACTCCATCCTTTATAAATCCCACATATGGCATTAACAATTCAAATTACTTTGAGGGGGCTGTAGTCCGCACTTCCTAAAATGAAATTATCGCATTTACCCATAATGGAAATCATAAAGGTATTACATAAATGAGAAATAAAGAAGCATAAGGAAAACATAAACATAATATATATCATATATTGAAATAGTTTCATCTTAATGGCCACCATGAGTGGTGTCAAAAGAAGATTGAACAATCATCGTTTCGTGAGGCAGAAATTCACCACCCACCGAAATAGTATGTTCTTTAACCATTTGACGAACGTGTGTGTAAATGTAAATAAAATAATTATCATAAAAATATCCTAGTATATTGAAGTTATTTTTGTTGATACAATAGAAAATAATAAAGAGAGTTTAGGGGGTTGGAGAAGAAAAATAAAACAAAACAACATAAGAGAAGACATTATCCTAAAATCGGGTAACTCTTTTTGATTTGAGCCAAAGGCTTCCTTGGGAAAACTTCTGCCCAAAGGGAGGCTTCTAGGAGTAAAATAGGGAAGTTTAGAGAGTATTTGGGCAGAGTTTGGCCAAGCCAAATGGCTTGAGGGTGTGAATAAGGTGGTAGTGGTGGGGGCCTTTTATAAGAGGAGAATAGGAGCACTCTTGGAAAGTTATGAAATGTTACTTTATTATATAATGATTTTAGAATTTTAAAGGTTCCACAATTATATATTTCGATGCTAAGGTGATAAGGGTTCGAAATATACTCATACAATAGGTTTTTGACATGTTTAAGAATTAGATTTTACATTATCTTTTCATTTTATTTAAATCGTTAATTAATGAGGTAATTGCTGCATCATCATGGTGTCATAACAAATTTAATTTATTTAATGTCTAAAAATTATAAAAAAATATATCATGATGTAGGAAATATTTTTAGATTTCCAAATAATATTTATAGTCTAAAAGTTAACTTATATAACCCCATGTAATAATTGTTTCAGTAAAACAACACATGTTTGTGACAATTTTATATTAACTTTAAATAAAAAGTTATTATTGACATTTTCTTACCCAAGTGGCTACATGGGGTCCCCAAGTTGACCCATGGATTTTCTTGGTCGCCGATTACTCATAAAATAAGGGTAGGACAAGTGTAAGGGTATTTTCATATTTTTATAATATCATTTTTACCTTAAATTTCACTAATTACCTTTAATCGCGATTAATTAATCTTAAAAGTTACTATTCATAAAAATATTATTTTAATCCCATTGAACCAAATTTTACTTCATAATGACAACCATGTATTTTGGATTTTTGAAAATCAAATTAGAGAAGTGGTAATTTTTCATTTAAATGAAAAATCTGTTTTTTAACTACCACTTAGTGGTTTCACTATTCATCAAAGATTGAAGTTTTTCATAACAGTGCCAAAATTTCACCCTAAGCTATAATTGATATTCCGAATTAAAAATTTATGTATATTTTACAAAATTCCAAACATATAATTTTCAATAATTAATATTATAATTAATTCCCGTTGTCACAACAAATAGCGTGTTTTTATGAAACAATATATATCAAAAGATTGACAATTGTTTATGTCCAATTTCAAAGTGAAATTAATTATAATGACCACCATTGGATAAAATGGTAAAAATATATTCTAATTATACTTTAAAACCTGTCAGTAGTATATCTTATCACTACAAATTATTTTGATTAAAAAATTTATTTTTAAGTATTTTTCACTATTCATAAAAAATTGGAAGTTCTCAGAAAAATACAAAAAATTCAACATAGGCTAATTTTGATATTCAGAATCCAAAAATGAAGTAAATTTTGAAATATAAAATATATATAATTTCAAAATGTGTGTATTACTATTCATAATGGCTATTTTTATTGGTTGTGGTGTGTTAGAATCTCGAACTTGCGTACAATGCAAGTTATATCATTATTGAAAGAGAATCATATCATGGAAGCTCGGGGTGTTACATTCTCCCCTCCTTAAATAAATTTCGTCCTCGCAATTTGAAATTTTTCTTTGAAAATAAATGGTTGAAAATAAAAAATACCTTTGTGGAAAACCCACATCGGAAATAAGGTTAATAAAATTTAGCCTTAATAAGAGGGAAAGGGAAATGAAAATGTCACCACCAAATTATGATCTTGATTAGGAGAACATTAGTGGGAATTAGAGACATATAATTGGAGGAAAAATGTAAATATTTGTAGGGAGTGATTGAGTTCATCAATCGCAAACAAGTGTAAAATTGAGGGCCTCAAAGCCTTCAATCTATGGTGATTTAAAATATCATCAGTTCAACAAAACATAAGGTATTAGGATAACACATTTTTTGTCTTAATATCCCTTTCCTAAAGTTTAAGAATTAATTTATTCATAGAATAAGTGATAGGTATTTATATATATTCTTGAAAAGTAGATTTTCAACCTTCAACTAATTTCTACAATAAAATCATCTTTCACTCAAAAAGATAATAGAACCCAAAAATATTATATTTATCCTAATCGTACAAGGTTCAAAATATTAACACATACCATTTAGATTGGGAAAACTATTTTGTAATAACCAGGGACCTCTTGTAGGCTAGTGGTAGGTAATAAAGTCCTGTCGCACTATGGTTGTGGGTTCGATTCCTGCAGCTTTGTCCGACGCGACGGGTTGTCCCCCAACCTGCAGGTTGTCCTTCTTCTAAAACTATAGTATTATAATATTACAAAAATAAACTTCAGAAATGTTTTAACCTTAAATAATACTATCCAAAGTTCAACTTAATTCATTCAAACATTTATAGTTATCCAAAATACTTCTGTCCAAACTCACAGTCCAAATTTTATAAGGAATGTAAACACAATGAAGATCCTTTATTTCGTGTAATAACATGTGAACACCTTCATCATGTATTCATTTAAAACACTAAAACATCCTGAATTACCATAAATCCTTATTTATTACATTCATGATCCCTTATTCCTTATATAATACTAGATATACTCCTTCTATCCAAAAATGTATACAAATCATTAATTAGTTTCAAGGAAGTTAAGAATATCAAATATAATTTATCCAAATCAATCATGTATTATTCTATAATCATTGTCTTGGTATCAAAACCATATTATGGTTTATCTTTCTCTCAACCATATATTTTTCAAAAATTTAAACTGGTGTGGAGTCACTATTCTTGGTTCCACACAATCTCAAGTCCTTGATGAAATAGTACTGCAGTACAATTCTTATATACTCCATAATTATTATAACCAGTACATCATTGATACAACACTCAAATGACATAATTCATTAATAACAACATAAGAACTCTAATCATTCCTCCTCATCTGTGGTAGTATCATAACTTGATTATTATCCAATAACATCATTTGTGGCATACTATGATGATTTGGACATTGGTTCGCGTAGTGTCCCCACTCCTTGCAGATAATGCATTTTACATTTGAAACCTTTTTCTTACCCTTGCAGTCATGCACTTGGTGTCCTTTTTCTCCACACTTATAACAAACTCTCATTCCCTTTAGGAAAGTTCCAATGTGATTCTTCCCACAGTTATCACATATTGGAAAATTATTCTTTCCCCTCATCCCTTTATCCATCATTCTCTCTTTCATCATTTTCTTCTCTTACATCGCTTCAAAGCCATAGGACTCAGAAAATTATTTACTTATCTTATTAACACATGATACTATCTATTCATATGTTGAGAACACATGGGATACTATTTCCCTTCTAAATGTTGTCTTAATACCATGAAAGATACGATCCTTCTTACTCTTTGGATTATACGTATTGCTAGAGTTCACATTCCTTCTACTGGGCGCCATTTCTATACAATGGCATAAACTAGGTTAGTTTATGAATTGCAATGAATAATTCCAAACATGTAAAATACTTAACGTAAATTGAACGGTTTATGGATGTAATCCATAATCATAAAAATGTTTTCATTGATTAATTATATACTCATAAACCTTCATAGTGGTTTGTAAAGAAAATGAGAATTATCCTAAGAATATCCCCCGGTAGTGTCATAACCAAGAGTGCAGCAGGGCCCGTTGTCGTGCACCAGTTCCCGTTCGAGTCTAGCTCAAAGCGGTGTTTTTGGGTTTTACCCCTAGGTACATCTGTGCCAGAGCTGCCTCTACCTACTTGTATCCAGACAGGGATGTATTGCTCGGAAAACTCACAAAATATCTATAATACCAAAATTCTAGGAAGTTCTTCTATACTAATCCTCAAAGTTTATCTTAGGTTTATGTGCTATAATCAGTGTTTATCTTAATCTAGATTCCAAGTTTAGTACTAAAATACCTCTAATACCAACTGTAATGCCCCAACCTCAGTTACCTAGAGTTAGTGCATTATTGTGTAACATTGGCATGATCACAAAAGATCAAGTCTCGAAAGACCGATTAGTTTAGTAGCCTTGGAAACACTACATACATTCATAAAAGTTACATTACATCATAAAGTGAAAAACTACAATAACATGGTCTCCATAGTCCACACTCATATACCCTTCTGACTATCACTGCAGGTCATTCTTAAAATACTTCTTCACATCCTAGAAAATATTAAAACATTGAAAGGGGTTAGCTCAGATGCTTAGTAAGGATAACAATATTGTGGAGGCTTTCATAAATAAACATAAACATTTAAGGCAATGTATAACTAAAACAAAAGCCTTTTAAACTTGAACTTCAACATAACATGGAAAAAGTAAAATGAAATAATGCCATTTACTTATTCACATGGATATTCTACTAGTCAAATAATCACATGTAATATCAATAACCACTTTCATAATGATTGAATGCATAATGCTAGACTATCATAACAACGTAGCCAAGGCCTCGTTCCAAGACTACAAATAAGATTTTTTCAAGGCCTTGTGCCAAGACACTAGTTTGTCTCATGAGACCTGCCGATGCATCGAGGAGCTATAGCGGGCTCCACTCGTCACTTATTGAGTCCAATGCATTCCTCAAATGAACAGGTTTAAACATATCATAAACCATAACATAATCATATCACATAAAACATGCATAAAGGAAACATACCATTTCCACATTTTAATCCCAAGATATCAATACAACACATTGATATAATAATAATACTATAAAAACCATTTTCAATACCAAAATAAAAGAAAATTAAAACTTTGTATTTATTTTTTATTTAAAAAAATGTTGTAGATTGTAGAGGAAACCGAATCTCAAAAAATGGTCACGACGGTAGAGAAGTCGTTGTCGCTGAATACGTATTACAAGAAAAACATTCCTTTTTGTTGTTTAGTAAAACGCATCGTATAAAATTATTCCTTTTGAATAAATGTAAAAGTCAAATGGGTTTATACACCGTATAGAAGAAATTTGTGTATAAACCAAAATATTCCTCAATGAATGGAGATTGAGATGAAGTCCCTTACAATGATCTTTTTTTATAAAATAAAATAAATCTATTATGTGTATTCACTATAATTACACATAAAGAAAGTATAAATACATAATAACATATAAAAATTCATTTCTCTCATAATCAATGAACAACATAAAAAAGAAAGATATGTTCAACCCAAAGAATGGGAATTGGGTTAAGAAGTTCCCTTATCTCGTGTCTGACTTGACTCGATCATTATTTAACCTCATGAATAATAAACTAGAGTTAATTTATACTTTCTTAAGAACATTTTTCAAGTTCATTATTCCTTTTATGTCACTTATTACCATGTTATGAACATTATGTAATTATTTAACTTAATAACGGTCGTTTTGTCAATATTTTGTACTTGAGTCAAAAATAAACTTCTTATAATTACAAGTTGTTCATGTGGTAAAATATACAATATATCCAGAAGTATATTCATGATTTAGATATCATATATATCATATATATCTAGTATATATATTCATTTATAATATTACATAACATTTAGAGGTAAGAAATGAAATTCACCGTTCATGGAGACGGTAAGCCGTACGTACGCATGAACGCTACTTTCATTTCTATTTCATATTTAATGGAATGAGATAATAATGATATAAAGGTATATTATAATTCCAGTATAATATCATATATAATATAATTTACTCCATCCTTTATACATCCCACATATGGCATTTACGATTCAAATCACTTTGAGGGGGCGGTAGTCCGCACTTCCTAAAATGAAATTATCGTGTTTACCCATAATTGAAATCATAAAGGTATTACATAAATGAGAAATAAAGAAGAATAAGGAAAACATAAACATAATATATATCATATATTGAAATAGTTTCATCTTAATGGCCACCATGAGATGTGTTAAAAGAATATTGAACAATAATCGTTTTGTGAGGCAGAAATTCGCCACCAACAGAAACAGTATGTTCTTTAACCATTTGACGAAGGTGTGTGTAAGTGTAAATAAAATAATTCTCATAAAAACATATTATTATATTAAGATACTGGTGTTTTTACAAAATAATAGAATAAATAGAGTTTAGGGGGTTGGATAATCAAAATAAAACAAAACAACATAAGAGAAGACATTCTCTTAAAATCGGGTAACTCTGTTTGATTTGAGCCAAAAGCTTCCTTGGGAATACTTCTACCCAAAGTGAGGCTTCTAGGAGTAAAAGAGGGAAGTTGAGAGAGTATTTGGGCAGAGGTTGGCTGAGAAAAATGGCTTGAAGGTGTGAATAAGGTGGTAGTGGTGGGGGCCTTTTATAAGAGCAGAAGAGGGCCACTCATGGAAAGTCATGAAATGTTACTTTATTATATAATGAGTATCGAATTTTAAAGGTCCCAAAATTATATATTTAAAGGATAAGGTGATAAGGGTTCGAACTATACTCATCCAATAGGTTTTTGACAAGTTTAAGTATTGTATTTTACATTATCTTTTCATTTTATTTAAATCGTTAATTAATGAGGTAATCACTGCATCATCATACTATCATAAACAATTTAATTTATTTAATGTCTAAAAATTATAAAAAAATATCATAATGTAGGAAATATTTTTATCTTTCCAATGAATATTTATAGTCGAAACGTTAACTTATATAACCCCATGTAATAATTGTTTTAGTAAAACAACACATGTTTGTGACAATTTTATTTTTACTTTAACTAAAAAGTTATTAATGTCATTTTCTTACCCAAGTGGCTCCATGGGGTCCCCAAGTTGACCCATGGATTGTATTTTTCTTCCATTACTCATCCAATAAAGTTAGTACAAGGGTAAGTATAAGGCCCCAGCCTTAAACCTTAGTTAATCTTGAGTTATTACAAGATTACACATTGAGGATCTTTTCAGGTTTAGAGTTTTAGAGAATTAGATCATGAAACTTGCATTACGTTCCACATTTTAACAAAGTGGTTACATAAAAGACAGTATTCATTCTTCCCATCAACGGAAACATATTTAAAATAAAACATGGGTTCTTTATGGACACATCCTTGACACTATCATCACATCATGTACCTTTCCCTTGACCTGTGAAAAACATTCCAAAAACTTGGGATGAGCATAAAAAGCTCAGTAAGAGTTATAAAAATATCGAAAGGAAACATGAGTTCATATATACATTATAATAATATCACACTTTACCCATAAAACATAGGCATATCAAATCATGAATAAATCATAGAAAACATAAGACATAAAGGTAACTTGAGGCATTCATAACATTCTTACGTAGGGAGTAACCCTCTTGGTTACGTTTGGAATACCCATCACAGTATATTCCCTAAATCTCTTCGGAGAAACCTTAACGTTTCACTCCTTCACGTTACCCAATGCATTGGAGGGCTATATCGGGCTCACCCGCCCTTAGTTTATCACGGAACCACCCGTTCTTCATAACAATGCCCAAGAACCATAACATAATCGTATCACATAAACATGAATAAAGGAAACATAACATTTCCACATTTCAATCACAATATAACATTTTAGGATATTGAAATAACGAATCCATTCACAAAGAAACCATTTCCAAAACCATTTAAAACATTTAATAAAGAGATTTTTGAATCAAAGTGTCCCATACCACCTTGAAGCTTTTAACATTTTAAACCATTAATATCCATATAAATAAATCCTTAAAACAAATTTGAAAACATGGATATTAATAAGAACAAATAATTAAAACATTTAAAATGATATTTTGGTTAAAGGGTTTTTACCAAAATTAGAGACACTTGAATACAATAATCGAGGAATAAAATTTAGTCAGAACTTTATAATATCATGAGAATAAAAGGATTCATGATATAATACTCCAAAGGACAGTATATACACCATATAAGAGTGAATTGGTGCATAACAACAATGAACCCTCAGTAGAAATGTCAAATGTGATGAAATCCCTTATAGAGAAGGTATCCTTAAATTAAGGACAAATAAATCTCAAAAATATGTGTGACAAAAATAAATACACCCAATATAAGTGGATATTAAGTGTAAAACAATAAAAGTTCATTCACACATATTCAATGGATGACATATTCAATGACTACAAGTTGAACCCAAAGAAATCGAAATGGGGTTAAAAAGTTCCCTTGACAGCCTAACGGCATCACATCAAAATGAGTTGATGAGAGATAAAAAGTGTATCTCATCACTTGGACATAAAATTTACATCAATAAAGATGTATGAGAACATATCCCAACATAAAAATATGTAAATTAAAAGACCCAATAAAAGAAGTCTTTTAAAAAAGAGGAGGGTGAAAGGTTCCCTTACCGACTTGGGTATCTTTCAAAACATACACCCCATGAAAGAAAGACAATAGGTCATTGATGTAAATACTCATAAACGAAAGTATATTACACAAAGAGTATAATAATGGGCAGTACATACACCACTCAATGGAATTTGTGGCGAATGTAGCATAAATCTCACGGGAATAAAAGTGAGATGAAAAAAATCCCTTACGAAAACTCGGCAGCCTAACGGCGCCACATAAAACTTCCGAATATGGATTGATGAGATCAAATAGAGTATCCCATCATATTACAATATAATTTATAGAAAGTGGAATATAAAAGAAAATCCCCCAACATTGCAAGGAGGAGTTTAAAAGATGTGACATAAAGGCGAGTACTTAAAAAGAAAGAGAGGGGTTAGATCTCTTACGAAAGTTCGGCAGCCTAACGGCGCCACTCAAAACTTCCAAAATGGATTGATGAGAGAGAATAGGGTCTCTCATCACATGAACATAAAAATTACAGTAAATGTAATATAAAAGATCATCCCAATAACAAGAAAGATGAGCTTTAAAAGGAATGACATTAAATTGTGTACTTAAAAAGAAAGAGAGTTGTAGGATCCCTTACCTCGGGTCTGACTTGACTCGATCGTTCTTTAATCTCCTGAATAATAAACTTGAGTTAATTTATAATTCCTTAAGAACCTTTTTCAAGATAATTATTACTTTTATACCACTTATTACCATTTCATAAACATTATGTAATCATTTAAGTTAATAATATTTGTTTTGTCGATATTTGGTTCTTAAGTCGAAAGTGGACTTCTTACAATTATATGTTGTTCGTGTGGCCAAATGTTTATTATATCCAGAATTGTATTCATTATGTAGATATCATATATGTCATATATATCCAGTACATGCATGCATTTATAACATTACATAATCATTTAGAGGTAAGAAATGAAATGCACCGTTCATGGAGACGGTAAGCCGTACGTACGCATGAACGCTACTTTCATTTCTATTTCATATTTTATAGAATGGAATAATAATTATATAAAGGTATATTATAATTCCAGTATAATATCATATATAATATCATATTTCCATCCTTTATACATCCCACATATGGTATTTAACGAATCAAATCACTTTGAGGGGGCGGTAGTCCGCACTTCCTTAAATGAAGATATCGCGTATACCCATAATGGAAGCCATAAAGGTAAGACAAAAATGAAAAATACAAAAGCATAAATAAAACATAAACATATTATATATCATATATAAAAATAGTGACATCATAATGGCCACCTTTGAAGGTGTTAAATGAGTATTGAACAATCATCGTTTCGGGAGGCAGAATTTCACCATCCACGGAAACCGTATGTTCTTTAACCATTTGATGTAGTTGTGTGAGAGTTTAGCTCGAATAAATCTTATAAAAACATCCTAGTATATTGAATATACTGGTGTTGTTACAAAAGAAGTAAATAAAAAGAGTTTAGGGGGTTGGAGAAGCAAAATAAAACAAATGAACATGAGAGAGTGAATTACCTTTAAAAGTGTAACTCCTTTTGATTTGAGCCTAAAGGGTTCCTTTGAAAGGATTCTTCCCAAAGGGAATCCTCTAGGATGAGGATAGGGATTTGGAGAGAGTAAATGGGCATGGTTTGGCCGAGCCAAAGGCTTTAGGAGTTTGTGAAAAGAGGTAGAGGTGGGGGCCTTTTATAAGAGGAGATGAGGGGCACTTTTGGAAAGTAAGGAACTATTACTTTATTTGAAAATGTTTTTCGGTTTTAAAAGGTCCCACATTGATATAATTCGTGGATAAGGTTATAAAGGTTCTAAATCCACCCATCCAATAAGTTTTGGACATGTGTAGTTCATATATTTTACATTATCTTTCCATTTTATTTTAATCGTTAAATAATGATGTCATCACTGCATCATTATGATGTCATAAATAATTTAATTTATTTAATCTCTAAAAATTATAAAAAAAAATACTATGATGTAGGAAATATTTTTATATTTCAAATGAATATTTATAATCAAAAAGATGACTTGTATAACCCCACTTAAAAATTGTTTTAGTAAAACATATCATGTTTGTGTCAATTTAACTTTTACATTAAATAAAATGTTATTTATGTCATTTCCCAACCAAAATGTCTCCATGGGGTCCCCAAGTTGACCCATGGCTTGTCTTGGTCGGCCATGATACAACCAATAGGTTTAGGACAAGTGTCATGGTGTTTTCACATTCTTATAATATCATTTTTACCTTAAACTACACTAATTACCTCTAATCGCGATTAAAAACTTAATAAGTTACTATTCACCAAAAAATTATTTTAATCTCATTGAACCACATTTTACTTCTTAATGACAACCATGTATGTCGGATTTTTGAAAATCAAAACACAATGATGGAAAAATTTCATTTAAACGGAAAATCAGTTTTTATAAGTACCACTTAGTGGTTTCACTATTCATCAAAAATTGAAGTTTTTCAGAAAAATCCCAAAAATTCACCATAAGATATATTTGATATTCTGAATTCAAAAATGAAGTCTGTTTTACAAAATTCAAAACATATAAGTCACATTAATTAATTTAATAATTAATTCCCGCTGTCATGACAAATAGCGTGTTTTATGAAACAATAAGTATCAAAAGATTGACACTAGTTTAATTCTGATTTCAAAGTGAAATTGATTCCAACGACCACTATTGGATTTAATGGTAAAAATATTTTCTAATTTCACTTTAAAACCAATTCAAAATATAATCTAATCATATAAATAAATTAGATTAAAAAGTGGTTTTGAATTAAAATACAACATTTTACACTATTCATTAAAAAAATGAACTTTATCGGAAAGATACCAAAAATTTACACAAAGTAAATTTTGATGTCCCGATTCTTAATAAGAGTTTTATTTGGTCCAAAATAATTTTTAAGAGTGAACAAAACTATATTTAATGACGGTTCTCCATCAAAAGGTGATAAGTGAACCTTTAGTGAAAACTAGGGCATATACGCCTAAAATTGAATTCTTTCCGTATTTTAAGCCTTTATCTTTTATTTTATAAATGTAAAAATATTTAAGAACATATATAATCATATTTTAGTTAATTCTATACATTCCCTCCTTTACAACAGCTACATGGTAACTACCATTTAAAATAATATTATTTTATTATTAGAGTGCAACGTAAGATTCCCAAGAAACTCGTTGTTGCGTGTTGGGTACGCCATCGAGCATAGCTTCCCCTTTAAAGTCATTTCAATATTTTATTCACAAATATAGATAAATATGAAATGTCATATTCTTTATTTACCTGGGGTGTTACATCCTTCCCCCCTTTTGGGAATTGCGTCCTCGCAATTTTAAAATTGCGCTTGGAAACATCCTTGAAAGTCCCACATCGGAACAAGAGTTGGTAAAAGAATCACTTTAAAATAAAGAAAGATAAGTACAAAGGTCACCCGAGTTAACCCATACTAGGATTCCAAGTATGAAAATATGGACATGGAGGAAAAAACAAAGGGTCATGTTCTGATCGAGAGTGATAGAAAACATGTTTAGGAGAAAGTTAACAATAAGAAAATCACAAACTTGTGATGGGTTAAACGGTGTTGGGTTCCCCAGTAGGAAAAGTTAATAGACAACATTTTTGTTTTAAGTTACTTTTTATTGAGGAATTTATTCATAAGGAAGCATAATCACTTATCATGTTGACTTTCAACTTTTATTAGATTCCTTACACAAACTCATATTTTCTCCAAAAGACGAGTATTTAGGAAGACTTGTTCACATTAAGAGTACTATAACCAACCTCTAGAGAATCACCTAATCCACAAAATAGAACTATATACTTCCCATTTCTTTAACCAAAACCAAAACCAAAAAGGCTAGTACAAGATAAGATAATCCAGAAAAGGATAACCCTTTATAAAAAGAAAATCTATTCTTAATCTCCAAAATTTGTCCAACAAAACCCAAAGTTCAACGAGGACCATTCTATAATCAATTTGTCCATAAAATTCTTCAAAGTAAACCAATATAAGATTGAAACCCAAATATTTGAAAGATTTAGTCACATAGTCTTCCAAGTTAAATCGTAACATTTATCTCCAAACAACATTAGTCGCTCCTAAAGTCTCACATTGAAAAGTAATTATCCTAATCACATATCCTCCAAAATCAACTTACTCTTAATTAATAAAATCATATAACTAAAAATAATCAGTCAAACTAACCAGGGACTTCACGTAGTCCAGTGGTAGGCGATAAATACCAGTCGCACATTGGTTGTGGGTTCGATTCCCGCAGCTTTGTCCGACGCGACGGGATGTCACACGGTCTGCGTGTTGTCCTTTTTCCAAAACTATATAATTCTTAAAACATTCCCCAAAATGAGATAAAATCTTCAAGAATAATCATTACATATTTTAACCTCAAGTTTATCTCATTCCTTTCTTTTTACATCATAACATATAATAACCCATAATTACCTAAAAATTAAGTATCATATAAACCCTAATGGTTACCTTAATAATTATTACCTGAATTTCCACATCGGTTTGGCCATCTCATACATGATGCATTAGAGAACTAACCAAGGTTGAAGGGGTTGATCATGACTCCTTGATATTTGGTTTAGAACAACCATGAGTTTCCTCATTGAATCCTCCATTTTATCTAGTATCTTAATCAGAGAACCACCACAGTTTCCTTCAAACCTGTTGTCTCTTTGGTGCCTGCTAGATCCATCCATTCACTAAAAATAGAAATGTCAGTGTGAGTATATCAACAAAACCATCATGTACAAACGATGAAGGTAAACACTAAGATACACTTACTCATTCACTTTATCTAAAACTAGGACTCTTTCTGAAATCCTAACCATTATGGTAATTGTCAATTATGCTTAAAGAATACCCTAACCTCTAAAGTTATCTAAACCGAACTCTGATACCAACTATAAGGCCCCAGCCTTAAACCTTAGTTAATCTTGAGTTATTACAAGATTACACATTGAGGATCTTTTCAGGTTTAGAGTTTTAGAGAATTAGATCATGAAACTTGCATTACGTTCCACATTTAAACAAAGTGGTTACATAAAAGACAGTATTCATTCTTCCCATCAACGGAAACATATTTAAAATAAAACATGGGTTCTTTCTTGACACATCCTTGACACTATCATCACATCATGTACCTTTCCCTTGACCTGTGAAAAACATTCCAAAAACATGGGATGAGCATAAAAAGCTCAGTAAGAGTTATAAAAATATGGAAAGGAAACATGAGTTCATATATACATTAGAATAATATCACACTTTACCCATAAAACATAGGCATATCAAATCATGAATAAATCATAGAAAACATAAGACATAAAGGTAACTTAAGGCATTCATAACATTCTTACGTAGGGAGTAACCCTCTTGGTTACGTTTGGAATACCCATCACAGTATATTCCCTAAATCCTTTCGGAGAAACCTTAACGTTTCACTCCTTCACGTTACCCAATGCATTGGAGAGCTATATCGGGCTCACCCGCCCTTAGTTTATCACGGAACCACACGTTCTTCATAACAATGCCCAAGAACCATAACATAATCGTATCACATAAATATGAATAAAGGAAACATAACATTTCCACATTTCAATCACAATATAACATTTTAGGATATTGAAATAACGAATCCATTCAAAAAGAAACCATTTCCAAAACCATTTAAAACATTTAATAAAGAGATTTTTGAATCAAAGTGTCCCATACCACCTTGAAGCTTTTAACATTTTAAACCATTAATATCCATATAAATAAATCCTTAAAACAAATTTGAAAACATGGATATTAATAAGAACAAATAATTAAAACATTTAAAACGATATTTTGGTTAAAGGGGTTTTACCAAAATTAGAGACACTTGAATACAATAATCGAGGAATAAAATTTAGTCAGAACTTTATAATATCATGAGAATAAAAGGATTCGTGATATAATACTCCAAAGGACAGTATATACACCATATAAGAGTGAATTGGTGCATAACAACAATGAACCCTCAATAGAAATGTCAAATGTGATGAAATCCCTTATAGAGAAGGTATCCTTAAATTAAGGACAAATAAATCTCAAAAATATGTGTGACAAAAATAAATACACCCAATATAAGTGGATATTAAGTGTAAAACAATAAAAGGTCATTCACACATATTCAATGGATGACATATTTAATGACTACAAGTTGAACCCAAAGAAATCGAAATGGGGTTAAAAAGTTCCCTTGACAGCCTAACAGCATCACATCAAAATGAGTTGATGAGAGATAAAAAGTGTATCTCATCACTTGGACATAAAATTTACATCAATAAGGATGTATGAGAACATATCCCAACATAAAAATATGTAAATTAAAAGACCCAATAAAATAAGTCTTTTAAAAAAGAGGAGGGTGAAAGGTTCCCTTACCGACATGGGTATCTTTCAAAACATACACCCCATGAAAGAAAGACAATAGGTCATTGATGTAAATACTCATAAACAAAAGTATATTACACAAAGAGTATAATAATTGGCAGTACATACACCACTCAATGGAATTTGTGGCGAATGTAGCATAAATCTCACGGGAATAAAAGTGAGATGAAAAAAATCCCTTACGAAAACTCGGCAGCCTAACGGCGCCACATAAAACTTCCGAATATGGATTGATGAGATCAAATAGAGTATCCCATCATATTACAATAGAATTTATAGCAAGTGGAATATAAAAGAAAATCCCTCAACATTGCAAGGAGGAGTTTAAAAGATGTGACATAAAGGCGAGTACTTAAAAAGAAAGAGAGAGGTTAGATCTCTTACGAAAGTTCGGCAGCCTAACGGCGCCACTCAAAACTTCCAAAATGGATTGATGAGAGAGAATAGGGTCTCTCATCACATGAACATAAAAATTACAGTAAATTTAATATAAAAGATCATCCCAATAACAAGAAAGATGAGCTTTAAAAGGAATGACATTAAATTGTGTACTTAAAAAGAAAGAGAGTTGTAGGATCTCTTACCTCGGGTCCGACTTGACTCGATCGTTCTTTAATCTCCTGAATAATAAACTTGAGTTAATTTATAATTCCTTAAGAACATTTTTCAAGTTAATTATTACTTTTATACCACTTATTACTATGTCATAAACATTTTGTAATCATTTAAGTTAATAATATTTGTTTTGTCGATATTTGGTTCTTAAGTCGAAAGTGGACTTCTTACAATTATATGTTGTTCGTGTGGCCAAATGTTTATTATATACAGAATTGCATTCATTATGTAGATATAATATATGTCATATATATCCAGAACATGCATGCATTTATAACATTACATAATCATTTAGAGGTAAGAAATGAAATGCACCGTTCATGGAGACGGTAAGCCGTACGTACGCATGAACGCTACTTTCATTTCTATCTCATATTTTATAGAATGGAATAATAATGATATAAAGGTATATTATAATTCCAGTATAATATCATATATAATATCATATTTCCATCCTTTATACATCCCACATATGGTATTTAACGAATCAAATCACTTTGAGGGGGCGGTAGTCCGCACTTCCTTAAATGAAGATATCGCGTATACCCATAATGGAAGCCATAAAGGTAAGACAAAAATGAAAAATACAAAAGCATAAATAAAACCTAAACATATTATATATCATATATAAAAATAGTGACATCATAATGGCCACCTTTGAAGGTGTTAAATGAGTATTGAACAATCATCGTTTCGGGAGGCAGAATTTCACCATCCACGGAAACCGTATGTTCTTTAACCATTTGATGTAGTTGTGTGAGAGTTTAGCTCGAATAAATCTTATAAAAACATCCTAGTATATTTAATATACTGTTGTTGTTACAAAAGAAGTAAATAAAAAGAGTTTAGGGGGTTGTAGAAGCAAAATAAAACAAATGAACATGAGAGAGTGAATTACCTTTAAATGTGTAACTCCTTTTGATTTGAGACTAAAGGGTTCCTTTGAAAGGATTATTCCCAAAGGGAATACTCTAGGATGAGGAGAGGGATGTGGAGAGAGTAAATGGGCAGGTTTTGGCCTAGCAAAAGGCTTTAGGAGTTTGTGAAAAGAGGTAGAGGTGGGGGCCTTTTATAAGAAGAGATGAGAGGCACTTTTGGAAAGTAAGGAAATATTACTTTATTTGAAAGTGTTTTTCGGTTTTAAAAGGTCCCACATTGATATAATTCGTGGATAAGGTTATAAAGGTTCGAAATCCACCCATCCAATAAGTTTTGTACATGTGTAGTTCATATATTTTACATTATCTTTCCATTTTATTTTAATCGTTAAATAATGATGTCATCACTGCATCATTATGATGTCATAAATAATTTAATTTATTTAATGTATAAAAATTATAAAAAAAATACTATGATGTAGGCAATCTTTTTATCTTTCCAATAAATATTTATAATCAAAAATATGACTTGTATAACCCCACTTAAAAATTGTTTTAGTAAACATATCATGTTTGTGTCAATTTTACTTTTACATTAAATAAAATGTTATTTATGTCATTTCCCAACCAAAATGTCTCCATGGGGTCCCCAAGTTGACCCATGGCTTGTCTTGGTCGGCCATGATACAACCAATAGGTGTAGGACAAGTTTCATGGTGTTTTCACATTCTTATAATATCATTTTTACCTTAAACTACACTAATTACCTCTAATCGCGATTAAAAACTTAATAAGTTACTATTCACCAAAAAATTATTTTAATCTCATTGAACCACATTTTACTTCTTAATGACAACCATGTATGTCGGATTTTTGAAAATCAAAACACAATGATGGAAAATTTTCATTTAAATGGAAAATCAGTTTTTATAAGTACCACTTAGTGGTTTCACTATTCATCAAAAATTGAAGTTTTTCAGAAAAATCCCAAAAATTCACCATAAGATATATTTGATATTCTGAATTCAAAAATGAAGTCCGTTTTACAAAATTCAAAACATATAAGTCACATTAATTAATTTAATAATTAATTCCCGCTGTCATGACAAATAGCGTGTTTTATGAAACAATAAGTATCAAAAGATTGACACTAGTTTAAGTCTGATTTCAAAGTGAAATTGATTCCAACGACCACTATTGGATTTAATGGTAAAAATATTTTCTAATTTCACTTTAAAACCAATTCAAAATATAATCTAATAATATAAATAGATTAGATTAAAAAGTGGTTTTGAATTAAAATACAACATTTTACACTATTCATTAAAAAAAATGAACTTTATCGGAAAGATACCAAAAATTTACACAAAGTAAATTTTGATGTCCCGATTCTTAATAAGAGTTTTATTTGGTCCAAAAGAATGTTTAAGAGTGAACAAAACTATATTTAATGACGGTTCTCCATCAAAAGGTGATAAGTGAACCTTTAGTGAAAACTAGGGCATATACGCCTAAAATTGAATTCTTTCCGTATTTTAAGCCTTTATCTTTTATTGTATAAATGTAAAAATATTTAAGAACATATATAATCATATTTTAGTTATTTCTATACATTCCCTCCTTTACAACAGCTACATGTTAACTACCATTTAAAATAATATTATTTTATTATTAGAGTGCAACGTAAGATTCCCAAGAAACTCGTTGTTGCGTGTTGGGTACGCCATCGAGCATAGCTTCCCCTTTAAAGTAATTTCAATATTTTATTCACAAATATAGATAAATATGAAATTTCATATTCTTTATTTACCTGGGGTGTTATAGTAAGGGTATTTTAATATTTTTATAATATCATTTTTACCTTAAATTTCACTAATTACCTTTATTCGCGATTAATTAAACTTAAAAGTTACTATTCACCCAAAAAAATTATTTTAATCCCATTGAACACCATTTTACTTTCTAATGACAGCCATGTATGTCGGATTTTTGAAAATCAAATCACAGAAGTGGTAATGTTTCATTTAAACGAAAAATCAGTTTTTTAACTACCACTTAGTGGTTTCACTATTCATCAAAAATTGAAGTTTTTCAGAACAATGCCAAAATTTCACCCTAAGCTATAATTGATATTATGAATTAAAAATTGATTTCTATTTTACAGAATTCCAAACATATAAGTTGCATTAATTAATTTTATAATTAATTCCCGTTGTCACAACAAATAGCGTGTTTTTAAGAAACAATATATTTCAAAAGATTGACGATGGTTTATGTCCAATTTCAACGTGAAATTAATTCTAATGACCACCATTAGATAAAATGGTAAAAATATATTCTAATTATACTTTAAAACCACTAAATAGTTTAATTTATCACTATAAATTATTTTTATTAAAAAAGATGTTTTTAAGTATTTTTCACTATTCCTAAAAAATTGGAGGTTCTTAGAAAAATACCAAAAATTTAACATAGGCTAATTTCGATATTCCGAATCCAAAAATGAAGTCCATTTTAAAATATAAAATATATATAATTTCAAAAAGTAGGTATTACTATTCATAAGGGCTATTTTGTTTGGTCGTGGTGTGTTAGAATCTCGAACTTGCGTACAATGCAAGCTATACATTATTGAAAGAGAAGTGTATCATGGAAGCTCGGGGTGTTACAAAGAGGGGGTATCTCATAATATGAAAATTAAAATGGAAGTAAGAGGAATATAAAAGAACATCCTCCAACATAAGAGCATTGAGCATAAAAGAAATGGCATAAAAAGATTACTTGAAATGAAAGAGAGAGGTAGGATCCCTTACCTTAAAACGTAACTCTTAAAACTCAAAGGTTGGGAACTTGAGGGCTTGGGGAACCTTGGGAGGACTCCTTGGAAGGTAATGAGACCATAGATTCATTGGGGGAGAGTTGGGAGTAAAGACTAAAGGAGGAAAGGGTGGGTATTTATAGGGAAAGTGAGGGGACAAGACATTAATGGCCAAGGGTCACCTCACTAGTGGTTTTGGCAAAACCACGGGCTTGCCAAGGTATTTTCCCATGGTTTTTGCCACATGTAATCCCTCATACAATATTTTCTCCCCTTTAGTCTTCCATCCCATAAAATGTCTCATGAAATCATCATGACACAGTTATGATGTCATTAAACATACCGAAACCCTAAAACTGTATTTTTACTATTCATTGAAAATTCAACTTTCTCAGAAAAATCCCAAAATTTCACATTAACAAAATATTGATGCCCGGATTACAAAAATGAACTCCATTTTATAAAAATATTTTTCTAAATTTTTTTAATTTAATTTTTAAATAAATACACTATTCACCGAGAATTCATTTTTTCAGAAAAATCCCCAAAAATTACCTTAACATAATATCGATGTTCTAAATTCAAAAATGAACTCCATTTTATAAAAATAATTTTCTTAAATATTTTTAATTTAATTTTTAAATAAAAAACACTATTCACCTGAAAAAACTAATGCTTGACTAATAATTAATGAAACAGTTATTTACCTATTTTATTGAATCACATTACTTAATCAATGTGCCGAGATTATTTTAATACTTTATTTATGTGAGATTACTTATCCAATTGGTCACATTACTAATCCTAAGCGTAAAATCACTATTCATAATTTACTATTCATCAAAAAATCAATTTGATCTTATTAGACTCCAAATTCCTTACTGAACACATTTGCAGAAGACCATTTTTTTTTTGAAAATCATTACACATCATTAATTATTCAAAGTTTACAAAAATATTTCAAATATCCTTTTTTAAAAATTCATCAATAAAATACATCCTATATTTATCTGGACACTTTGAAAATTCACAAACTTCACCATAAGAAGAAATCGCAATTTTTATTTATCAAAGGATTATACAAAGCAATTACGGTCTCCTTACACAGCCCCTTATAACCCCAGCATAGGACCTAAGTGTAAGGTGTGCTAAGGTGAGAGAATTTGAGGGCGGTTCGGCCAACATCTCACAATTAGTAATCTCTATTAGTTTAAACTTATCACGAAGTTGATTCTGTTCTAGCTTCACACGATGAAGTTTGGCTTTGGTTTGGTCCAGAGAAAAGCCCAGTGGTGCTACCTCCTTCCCAAGTTCTGTTAGATGGGCTTCGATTGGCCCGAGACTACTGGATGAGGCCATCGAATCTTCTTTCTATATTAATTATCCAAGATCACTTGTATTTAGAGACAATAATCACAAAATTTAGTTTCCAAAGCTCATACTGACTAATGTTCATATAATAGTCAAAACCCAACAATCTCATTTTAATTATACTAATTTTATTAAAAAAAATTATTGAGTATAAAAATAAAATAACACACAATATTAGGAAATATGATTTATTCAAAATTTTGGGTCGTTACAGTAAATCCATGTGTTAAGAAACCTCACCAACAACATGAAAAAACTCTTAAGACCCGAAGAATCTATAAGAAAAGTTTACTCTTCAATCAAAACTCTAAAATACATATCATCAGGAGACTCTCATGAATACATGTTATCTAATATTTTACTACAATTGTCAATGAAATTGGTCTATATATGATTTTTATTAATACTGAGCTATGCCCATATGGTCATGGATCACATATACCCTTCTCCAATGTTTTCACCACTATTTTATCTCACAAGAGAGGTCCCTCTATCCATAGTCCATCACAAGGGTCACCTATAGGGTCTCTCTTCTAGTGCCTCACATAGTTCCATGATGATATTTTAGTTATAGATTTTATTAAAATAAGACTCTAACAATGGAAATTGATCCACATAAATATTTCTGTAAAACTATCATGTTGTCCTATAAAACATTCTCCAAAACGAAGATGTTATTCTAATTATGGTGATTATCCTAGGGTTTGAACATCACTCTCATCCGAAACTATGTCCTAAATGCCTCTTCATACCCTATCCGAATCCAGGATGTATACTTGAAAACATGGTTCAAGAAGAACATTATGGGTACCAATGAAGCTAGATGATCTATTACACATTCCACCACCCCCAACTCTCAATCATGCTCTGATCATGAATGACAAGGAAGTGTAATGACTTAGTAATTCAGTCAAAAATCTCTTAGATGGTTTCATAACCTCACACAGAACATGGAATCACCATAAAAATATATATTGATAGGTCCTACCACTAAAATTTATAAAACTCTAGAGGGTGATTTAGCCCTACCGAAACCTAAAATTTAACCTTTACCTTATCAAAGGTGATTCATTGAGAAACAAACATAAAAACACTCCTCCACAATAAATCCTATGAAAACTATATCTGATGGTACTCCTACATATTCTCTACACCATGATGTATAATCGGAGGGTTAGTATGAAATAATACAAAATCCTCTTCACAAAATGTGATTTGAACATTCATTCATCCCTAAATAAGGATGACATCCTCCCCACCTTCATAAAATCCACGTGGGGTGTCTCCATATGGTATATTTTCATACAAAACATGAAATTCGACATCACCCAACAAAGAATTTCTCACATGATAAAGAAGAGGTGGATTCAACATCATAAGTTCAAATAAATAGAAGTTTCACCTCTCTCTTCCACCAGGGTCTACTAAAATAAGGTCAACTACTCTAACGCCTCTTCCACTAAGTGATAAAAATAAATTCCTATTAATTGTATCCACATGGAATGTATTATCTTAAAAAATCTAGAATAAATTTATTTTAAATAAATATTCATTAATTGGATTTTTTTATAACTAAAATAAATGATGTATTTTTTGAATACAAATAATCTTTTTTGAAAATATATGATTTTTTTTAATCAATCTATGTTTTGGATATCAGTTAATATTAAATTTATAAAACAATATTTATTTTGAAATTTTTTTAAATCAATATTTATATTAAAATAAAAATTCTATTTACTAAAAATATATTTATATATATATATATATATTTTAAATAAATTTTATAATTGAAACAGACTGAAATAAGTTCCACTCATTATTTTAAAACAAGCATGTTTCTTGAAAATCACTATTATTATGAAGGAAAATAATCAACACATTTGAAATTATATATTAAATTATAGTTATAAGTTAATAATTTAAATGAATCATATTTTTAATTAAATTATTTAACAATATTTGTGTAACAAATTTATTTTAATGTGACTTTATGAAAATTATAAAAATGTAAATACTGTAGTTAGAAAAATGTTAACATAACTAAAATATAAATTAATATAAAATGATAATTTATTTAAAAAAATATATTTTTGAAATATAAATTTATAATGTGTACATATATGTATAAAAATATCCTACAAAGAGTATACTATATAAATACAGTATTCATTTTACATATATATTGTTTTTTTACAATTAATTAAAGTGTAATTTAATGTTTACTTTAGTGTTTAAAAAATTGGCCACTCAAACAAGCTAACATAGCTAGCTCAACCATGCAATATGGATAGAGGCTCAACCATATATGGAAGCCAGCTAAGTCAATCAGATAGAATTAGGGGGTGTTCTGAACAGCTGTGTACGTGATACATTCTGTATAGAGAGAGTGCATAACAATCTCAAGGTTCACACTCATGTGAGCACATGGGCGTGGGCCTTCAAGGATCAGCACGAGCTATGGTCCCAAGTGGTGTGTGTGATTGTTTTGGGTCTCAAAACCAGTTGCAGACTCTAGAAGTGGAATGAATGGAAAAAAATATATAGAATCACCAGACTGATTGGGTTTTCCATGTACGATCATGAAACCCGGGTCATTGTTCAACATCTTAAAAATGTCCTCGTATAATGAGAATCATTTTATCAAATCAACATCATCCATCTAATCACCCAAGTCATCTCTTCATCTTGAAGATAAACTAAGTTCCCAAGCACCACCTTTTGCATCATTTTCAACCTCCAAGGATAACCTTATCCTCTTCTGTCCTGTATTTCATGTAGTTTTCCTAGCTCAATGCCACACTATACTAACACTATTATAATATTAATATTAAGATAGGCTAATGACTCTCAAAGAGAATATACCAAACATAGGTCTTTATCAACAATGATCAACCATAATGAGCATTTCTTTCTCGATGATTCTTGGAAAGTTTTAAATAAGTGAGATAAATGAACAATTATAACATTAAAAATCAGATTTTAATCCATAAATTGGTTATGGAGTAGTTAAAATTTCCCAAAATCATAATTATAATTTCTTATTTGGTTCATATTTTCACAAGGATAAATCTCGATGTGTGCATATATATATAAATAAAACAATCATTTTTAACTAAATGACTGCCATCAGTTCTTCTTAATCCTCTTGTTTTGTAACTTCCTCCTCGAGTTATATCATTCACAATAAAAATATGTACATATCTATTAAAAGAAAAATAATGTAATTTTTATCCATAGCTTTATTCTCAAGCCATAAGAATCCAAAAACATCTTGAATCTTTAAGAATCATAAATATGTGTCTGTTTATCATTAAAAATATCAGTATATCATATGAATTTCAAAAGATACGTAGTTATTCTATTCCACATATGTCGACCACAACATACTAAAAGATAATAACATACTCAAATATTATCCATGATTATGAAATTTATGCAATGTATAAATTTCAGTATCTGAACTGCTAAAAATAAAAACCATCTCTTAACTCATAGGAAAACCTCAAGTTGTATTACCCAAGTTCTCCCCTTCTCACTTATATCATACATTCACCTCTATGCTCTGGAATTAGATAATTTCAATTCCCAAGATTGATTAAATCTTAGATTTTATGTAAGGGAAAAAAAATTTAAAATTATATTTTATGATTCTAAGGGGAAGAATTTTTCTAAAAATATAATATATATTTAATTTAAAAAACACATTCTTAAGGAAATTTTTTTTGGAAAAAACCTTTTTATGTTTACAAAACCAAACCTAAAAAAAAAATATTAATTTTATTAAACCCTCATTATAGAGAAAAATGATTTAAGGAATTGATTTTAAATTATTATCTAAAAATTACCATTTATTATTTTGTACAAGTTCTTAGAAAAAAAAATTAATTTTATAAATTCAAAGTTGATTTTAAATTTATAATTTTATGTGGAAATGTACTTTTATCTCTACCATTTTCATTCATTAATATAGTTATGGAAATGAAATATAGTTTCCATTGGAATTTCATAATTTTATGAAATGAATTTTGACAAATATATATTTTTCACTACATGAATTGTTTAAAAATAATATTAATATATTTTTGATTTCTCCAGATAATTATGAAATAATGATGTTTTCCTAAAAATATGTCTTTCTTAATCTAATTGATATAAAATTAGATTCCTCATTGAAAATAATTTAACGATTTTTTCAAATGAAAATTTAATTGTCTATTAATGATAAATTAAATCTTCTAAAAAATGTTTTATTTAATATTTTAGAAAATGGGTATTGATTATAATAATGAGAAATGAAATGTGAACCCATGATGTAAAAGGGAAATTTTCCTCCAAAAGTGATATTTTAAATACTGCTAGTTTCCACATAGATTTCTCATGCTTCTCAAGTTTCATTATATTCAATAATGGTAAAAAAACATTTCAAGATAAATTTTTTGAATTTTCAAGGAAATATTTTTATGTAAATAAAATGAAATTTTTCTTTCAAAGGAATGTATGGTAAATTATTTCTTCTCTAAATTTTTAAAACAATAATTTAGTAATTTAGGAAATATTTATTTGTTATATCAGATTCTTTTATTTTTTATAAATCTTATTTTTTTTAAAAAATTTAATGATTCTTAGAAGAAAACGTTTTCATCACTATTTTAAAACCCATAAAAAATAATTATTTTCACACCATATGTTTTCAAAAAATCATTTGGTTTTTTATAAAAATAATAACGGTGAAATTAAGGATCTAATTCCACTGAAATTTAATATCTATTTGTTGTTTTTTTGGAGAACTTTGATATGTATAAAGGTTTATCTTTTTCATCCATAACCTAAACCTAAAATATCCAACATTTTTAATGGACTCTGTATTTTTCAGTTGAAATTGTTACAAGAAAATACATAGTATATTTTAACACATGATGCAGGAGTGTGGGTCTTTGATTATTTAATTTGGGGTTAAATGAGAGGTTTAGAAAAATTTAAATATTAGAACTTTTTTACTATAATTTAAGATATGATAATTTTTTTTTTAGGTATACGTAATTTAGTTCCAATAGAATATTAATAAAAAAATTGATGCTATTTTTCCTAATTATAAAATGTTAAATTTGTAATTTATTTTTATGTACTTAAAAATACTTTTGAACACACGATTACTTTAATGGGATAGAATTTAACATCCAAATTATTCTACCATTAATGTTTGTAAACAAATATTCATTAATTTGATTTTTTTATAATTAAAAAAATGTCATATGTAATAAATATAAAGAATAATTTATGAAACTAAATAATTCACATTAATAAAAAAATTGTTATTAAATAATATTAAAATTACAAAAAAATGTAAATTTTTTCTTATTTTTCAAAAAATACTATTTTAATTCAAAAATATAAATTCTATTCTAACAGAAATATAAAAATTTATTTATTTATTTTGAATTAATTTCAAAAATAAAATATGTTGAAATAAAAAATCAGACATTATTTTAAAAAAATGACTACTAAATCTACATTATTATAAAGGTAAATAAAAACCCCTTTTAAGATTATTTAATAATTTATAGTTGTAAGTTAATAATTTTGATTATTATTTTTGTCAGAAATGTAGTTAATAATATTGGTGATTTTTGTTTTAAATTAATGTGAAATTAAGCTAAATGAATTGAGATAAAAATATGTTTAAAAAATTTACATCACTAAAATGTAAATTAATATAAAATGATAAGTAAATATTCTATGTATATTTCTAAAATAGATTCTTTTAATGTGTATGTAAATGCATAAAATAATTCTGGAAAGTGTATATTATGTAAATATAGTATTTATGTTATATATGTTTAGTATTATCCATTCTATGTAAAAATTAATTTCAATTTAAATTAAGTGTTTAAAACACAGTTATCCACAAAAACTACCCAGACTAGCTCAACCATGCCCTCTGGGAGCAATCTCAGCCATGCATAAGAGCCATTTAGGATATTTTAATTGCATAAGTAAGGGTTTTTGAGTTCCTTTATAAATGTTATATTGTTTATGGTGAGCATGCATAGAGCTTGTTGGGTGCATATTCATGTTAGCGGATGTTTGTGGGAATATATGGGTTTGCATGGTTCATGAGCCTAAATGGAGTGTATGAGTATTATGGGGCTGAACCGCACTATTATCTCAAGTGGTGAAAGGAATGGGGTGAAATATATAGAATCACATGAATGATTGGATTTTTGATTTGGGAACATGAAATGAGGGTTACAATTCACACACTTAAAAAATACGTGTAATTATTTTCATTCAGTCTCATTATTGTCAGCCACATGACCACCCAAACCATCTTCTTATACCATATGCTAATCTAATGCAATATTCATTTCCTACTTATTCTTCTTTATCTATCACTGATTTCAACCTTTTCATCTTACAACATGCATAATTCATAGGTGTCCTAGCATGATGAAACCCTATACCAACACTATTATAATCATCTTATGGTGATGGGCCTATGACCCTCAAGTAGCCTTTATCCTTTATTAGTTTTTGTCCGTAGGTATAAACAATTGAGATCATTTTCTTTCTTAATACACATAGAGAGTCTAAAATAAACGTGTTAAACTAAAATTTATAATCAAAGTAATCATAGTTTTATACCACAAATCTTCCACATTATAGTTAACATTTCATAGAAAAAATATTTTATTTTCTACTTCAGAGTATTTCAACAGAAATGGTGAAGGTAAATATATACAACAAAATGAAACAATCACTATTAATCATGGATCACCGTCATCTCATCTTAATCCCCCAGTTTTGTCACATCCTCCAAAGTTTATGTCAATCATGATGATAATATATATATATATACATACATATATATATATATATATAATCAAATCAATGTAATTTTCATTCCCATATTACTCCCCAAGAAAAGAAAAAACTCAAACCACACAAAGCTTCAACCCTCATAAATAGGATTCTATTCATCGTTGTAAATATGGTTATACCTTATAGATTTATTAAGAAACTCGGTTATCATTATTCATGGATATAAACATAAACATCTCACAGGATGGTACATACCTCAAATATTTTCCATGTTTATGTATTACATGCAATGAATGAATTTTCAGCATCTGAACAGCTATAAATACATACATACTCTTGAATTTTTTTAAAATCCTACCCTATACATCCAAATTTTACTCTTTCTCTCTTATTACATACTTTCATTTAATATATCATGTAGTATAGAATTTCATTTCCCAATATCAGTTTAGTTTGTGAGTCTACATAAGAGAATAAAATTTTTATACTTCTATTTTATGATTTTAAATGGAATCATTTTTCTTAAACTACTATTTATATATATATTTATTTATTTAAATACCCCCTTTTAAGGAAATTATTTTTGGAAACAATTATTTATGTTTCAAAAACCCTGACTTAAAAAAAGAAGCTTCATTTTACTGAACCCTCTTTGTGTAAGAGTAAGATTTAAGGAATTGATTTTAAATTATTATCTTATATTATCATTGTAAAATTCATCTATGTTCTTGGAAGTATTTTTACCCTAAATTCAATTTTGATTTTAAGGTTATAATTTTTGGAGAAAAATCACTTTTATCTCTATAATTTTCATTTTTCTATATAGGTATTGACATGAACTATAGTTTTCATTTACATATCATTATTTTTTAAAAATAATTTTAACTAATTTAATGATATCATTACTTGAATTGTTTATAAATATTTTTTATAAGTTTTAGATTTATCAATATTTATAAGAAAAATGATATATTCCTTAAAAGTAATATTTTTGAAACCAAAGAGATATGTAATTAATTTCCCAATTTAAAATAATTAAGGATGTCTCCAAAAGTTTATTTTAATGATATAATAACGAGAAAATAAAAGTTCATAAAAATGGTTTATTTAAAATTGTATCACTTGGGAATTGATTGTGATAATGAAGAGTGTGGACTAAACCCACAACCTTAAGTGGTTCATTTATTCCATAAGTGATATTTTCAATATATCTAGTATCCCCATAGATTTCTCCAACCTTCCAAGTATCATAATATTATATAAATGTACATTAATTTTTTAATGGAAAGTTTTTGGAATTTATAAGGGGGAATCTATATGTGAATCAAATATTATTTTTTTAAAGGGTTAGGAAATTACTACTTCTATTAATTTTGAAAACCCAAATTTATTATTTTTGTAAATATTTATTCATTATTTAAAATGTTTATGTCTGTTATGAATATTATCATTTTGAAAAGTGATTCTAATTCTCTTTAGAAGAAAATTTCTTTGTTACTATTTCGAAACACCTTACTGAGAATTTTTTTACTCACTCTATGTTTTAAAATGATTTTCATAGGTTAATGATACATAGAATAACTATGGAATTGAGGATCTAGTCCAAGTGATTTTTAATATTTATTTTTAATGTTATTTTAGAACATTTATATGTATTAATGTTTCCATAATTCATTCAAAACCAAAAATAAAAAGATCATCAGGTTTGAAAAAACTATTTATTTTTTAGTTCAAATTTTAATAAAAAATAAACAATATATTTTTAGTGCTAGTTTTGGGAATGTGGGACTTGGATATTTTCCAAGCACCTCTGATAATTACCATCCAACCTAAGAAACCTATACAACTCTAACATATTCTTGGGTGTTTCCCCAGAAACCATTGCATCTATATTTGTTGGATTCATTGCTACACCATTCTTGAAGATTACATGCCCCAGAAATTAAGCATTGCAAATCCAAAACAAATTCTTTGAGATATTAATAAAAAGGTGGTTCTATATGAGTTAGTGTGACACCCCAAACATTTTCACGTGTAATAATGATAATTTTCTGTTTTATTTATTGAACTAACTAGTACGATTTTCAAAGTAAATATTATCTCACGTTGTCTAAAGAATAATTCAAACTAACTATTTTAATTAAATAAAATTTATTCTTATTGAATAATTATTTAATATAATATTTTTAAAAAATTATAATAATAAAACTAATTTGTTTGTTGTCCAAAATCTGAAATGTACATATATATATATATTAATATTCCATTTGAATGAAAATTATATTATAAAATTTTAATTTTATATTGCAGTTATACATAACATTGTGAATTGTTATTTTAAAATATTTTAATGACATTATTTATGCGCTATTTTAACTATGAAGATAGTTACTAAAACAATTATAAAAATAAATATATGGTTTTTATATATATATTCTAAAATATGAAAATTATTAGATTATAAATTGGATTAAAGTTTCATAACATTGTTAACTTTGTTAACATATAATAAAACTATTTAAATAGAATGATTAAAAAGTGCACAATTTTAATTATGCCCATAATTACATAATCTATTTTTTATATTTTTTGGAAATGTTATATATACATATATATATATATACAAAAAAGGAATTTAAATAATAATACAAAAAGAATAAAATATGATATTTTCTATAAATATATATAATTATTTTGTATATAAAAACATGATATAGTATATATATGTGTGTGTGTATATTTATAAATATTATTATCACTTTAATTATTATTATATATATATTTGTAATATTTTTTTTTATTAAAAAACATAATATATATATATATTAAAACACTATAGTGATAAAAAAAATTTAAGAAAAAAATAATTTAATAATATACTAAAAATGTGAGTAATGTTTGTGTTCTATTAAAAAATGATATGATTTGTAGTTAAAATAATGTTAAATGGAAAAAGGTAAAATTCAACCATGGAAAAATGAAGAAAAAAAGGTATAAAAATATATATATTTTCAATGATGAATTTGACAAAAAAAGCTTGATTGAAAAAAAATGTTAAAAACGTGATTGACAAAAGAAAATGCAAAAGCAAATTTTAGAATTAAAAAAACAATAAAAAACAATTGGATATTTGTTCAACCATTTTTTTCTTCTTATTCCTTGTTGAGTCAAGCCGCACAATAGGACATTCAATTGGATTCTATCCTAACTATTGGATCATCTCACCCTCATCCAGACTGCCCATTAATTTCTTGGTAGTCTTCTCCACGCCGCACACCATTTTGTGTTGCATGATGGGTCGATTGTCCTAATTCACTTTTATTCTTCATAGAACTTTGATTATATATCCATATCTATGAAGGGACCCATGCACACTCCTCTTTCCACTTCAATGATATGATTTTAATTTTTTTAACCCAACACGTGACTCAAATCTTAGATTAAGCTTCAAACTTCCTTTCAATCTGAATTATTTATAATTTTTTCTTTGATTAGAGTTTCTATTTCCTTCTGCATGAGTCTCTTCTAGAGTCATTATTTATCATTTTATCATTTTTCCATGATTTTTATAAAAATATACATAATTTATATATACAGTATATATACACTCATTTTTCACACAAACTTTTTGGGTTTTCTTCCTCTAAAGGGATTCTCCAACTTTGGCTCGTCCCTACCTCCTCATTGTTTACTAGAAAGGGTTCAATTGACATTGAAATACTTTTTAAAACATGAATATACACTCTATGTTTGCTATTATATATTTTATATACATTTAAATAATTTTAATCCACCCGATTTTGAAACTGCTAGGTGTTGATTTGATATAGTGTTTTAAAATGTAAGGGTTAAATATTTGTCTCGAATATTTATTTATTTTACGATATTTTGTTTTATGATGTAGGAGATTTATATTTTCTTGATTGGGTGAAGTTATATATTCATGTACACTTGTGCATATATATATATATATATATGTTCTTCTGGTTTGAGTTTGAACCATTCTTTACTCGATTTAGAGCTTCGGGATCTTTGAGTTATGGGGTATTAATAGACCCGAAGCATGAATTCCCCTTGCAAGCACATTTTCATAACTCATATAATTAATCAGTTAAATATATATATATATAGCCTTGTAGACTTACATAAACCCCTGTTTGTCCAGATTTTGAGATTTCGAAACTTGAGCGTCGAAGTTAATTTAAGAACCTAAAACATTCGAAGAACATTATTTTGTATAAAACATTTACCCAATTATGTACATTCCTATATATACATACATACATATATATATATAAGGTTATATGTATATACTTATGTTTTTTTATCAGATCCTGAAATAATTTTTCATAAGACCGAGTTTTGGTGGTTAAATAATGTTATGAAGTATTTATTAATTGTAAGGGATTTCATTTTCTTAAATTATGAATTACTTTAATGATGCTTAGGGTTTATTTTTATTATAAAAATTACATTTATTTTAATATTTTCATATATATATATGTGTGTGTGTGACTTTATTTTTTAGAATATATAATGTAAGGGTGCAATAAAAATTATTTTAGATTCATGGTTTTTCTTAAATTATGGAATGGAATTTTATTTATTTATTTGTGTCAAAGTTGAAATCTATATTTTTAGGTTCTACATAAGGGTTAAATACAATTTTTCTTCCTTTTTAAAAGTTGAATATAAACTAGTATATATTATATATATACATTCATATATTTTTATTCTACCCGATTTTAAATCTTCTATGGGTTTATTTACAATGATGTTTTAGAATGTGATGGGTGGAGATTATTTTCAATTATGGTATTTGATTTTAAACATGATATCTATTTGATTGAAAGCGATGTAAGTGGGTACAACATATACATATCTTAAGGTATGTTTTTGATATTTTTAATTAAATTCTCATGAATTTATGCATTGCATAAAACAAATGTTTCACCACAAATCAGTTGACCATATATGCTATGCAACATAGGGTATGACCATTTATTAAGACATGACCATTTATCGGCGCATGCTTATATACAAATGGCATATTTCCTAATTTAAAATTTTCCATTTTAAACTGTAATTATTCTTTTCCATGAATCAAGGATTTTGAAAATTAAGGACATATCATTTTATGTGGTAACCCCATTACTTGGATGTTTTAAATTAACATCACATGCGCAAAGAATGTTTACTAGTTTATGCATGTCATCGGAAAAATTATTATTTAAATAATAACAGACACATTATGGTTTAGTCCAATATCATTTCCATTTATCAGCGCATGAATTTAGAATGAATAATACCTATATGAAGTTATAAACATGCAATGTAATGCATTGAAAGTTTATGGAAGAGTTGTAAAGTTATTAATTTATGTAATAAATTGAACTATTTATTATTCATCACTTATGATAATGAATTAATAATTTAATTATTTGGAGTGGTATGGGACAACCCAAATAAAAGACAAGGAATTAGGTATTCAAAGTGGTATGGGACACTTTAGATACATGGCCTTTTTAAACATATGAGGAATGTAATGGACTAGAATGTTCTAAGATGGGGACTCGTAAAAGTAATCCCCTTGGGTTGGGGTCCACTTATAGGAAACCATCCGAGTTGGAGTCTAGTTACAGAGGCTCTCTGGGATGGAGTCCAATTACAGAAGCTCTCTGGGTTGGGGTTTGGTTACAGTTAGCCCCTAGGTCTTGGAACGAGGCCTTGACATAAAAATTAATGTCTGGAATTATATATTCCCTCATTATGTGTATGATAATTAGTTAACCATATATGTATTTTACTAGAATAATAAACATGGTTAAGAGCCAGTACTTATGAGTATTATAAAAGTAAATTTTTATGTCATGACATATGTTTAGCACTCAGTGGATTATTATTCAGCATATGAAATTTAAGTTGTTACCTTTATGTGAAACTCTAATTATTCATTACTATTAGTTTTCTGATTTGTACTTACATTTTCATATGTAATACATATTTAGAATGTCTTCTAATTATTACTCCAAATGAGCGTGCCTATAATTGAATCATGCACCCTTGTAATTCTGTTAGCATTTTTTTAATTAAGTACTTTTATTATGATATATTACATGTGCTACAGCTTTTCTTTATGAAAAATATTTTATGAAAAGTTTTAAAGAATTTTTTCAAAAGTTATATTGGTTTATTATGTTATTTTAAAACCCCTTACTGAGCATTCATATACCCACCCTACATTTTTCAAATAAATTTTCTGGTATTGGGGTTTAGCTGAAGAAGCACAACAGAAGTAGCTGGTTTCCCAGAACCTGAACCGAATTTGATCCTATGTATGGGACAAGATGTGTAATTTATCAGTGCATGGTTTTGTTAAAAGACACACATCATGTTATCAAGCACTGGACCCTGGCATTCTGGGGGTCGGGTCATTTTAGTTGGTATCAGAGGATTTAGTTTAGTTAACTCTGGGAAACCAGAACTGAACAAAGAAAAATTTATTTAGGCATTACTAAGTATGATTTCTTAGAAAATAATACAAGTCGTATATCTCTTTGGAGACATATAATAAATTTAAAACAATACTGAAAACTTGGTTAGGTGTTACTAAGTAGTGGTTTCCTTAAATTCTTAGATGGTTGATGCATCACGCCTTCGGTCTCTCCCAACGGAGATGGTAGAAATTATAGTGGACAAGTCATGTTCAAGGGGCCACGAGACTTTTGAAAATCTTAGGTTTTCCTGTAAACAACTACATCGGGTGTTGAACTGCCCAAACATCCTCCATATTTACCAAGGATGAAATTTGGTCAATTACTGTATCCCATTTTTACAATTTCCATCATATAGGAAAAGAGAAAAGTTTCACGAAGCCCTTTTTCTATGTTTCACTTTGGATGATAACTACCGAGTTTTAGGTAAATTTATAGAAGTTTCTTTCAATGGTGACCATCGAGAGGCCTTCCCATTCCAGGTCCTGAGTTTTAGTATGTACAGATAAATCTACGACAACAATATTTTCAAGAACGACACGGTGCATGGGACTTATAGGGATTTAGTCCACTCTGAAATTCCTGGCCTCCACACTTCTTGTGCCTCTCTATGGAAGGCTGAGTGCTTTAGGAATAGGATCGACCCTAGATGTTCACAGTGCGTCTGGGTCAAGGATATCAAGTAGCTAAACACTACGTTAGGAATCCACCTAAGTTCGTCAGTAGCCTACCATCGGTGGTGTTCCCGGTAAACGGACCTCATGAGTGACGTGTGTCTGGTTTTACTGTGGTTGTGTACAAGCATTTTATAATTGCGAGGACGAAATTCTTTGTAGGGGGAATAGTGTGACACCCCAAAATTTTTCATGTGTAATAATAATGATTTTATGTTTTAATTATTGAACTAACTAGTACGATTTTCAAAGTAAATATTATCTCATGTTGTTCAAAGAATAATTCAAAATAACATTTTTTATCAAAAAAAATTATTATTATTGAAGAATTATTTAATATAATATTATAAATAATAATTATAATAATATAAATATTTTTTTGTTTTCCAAAGTGTGATACACACACACGCATATATATATATAAATATATTGGATTTGAATAAAAATGCTATTATAAAATTATAATTTTATATTGGGGTTATACATAACATTGAGGATTTTTATTTTATAATATTTTAATGACATTATTTTTGTGCTCTTTTAACTATGCATATAGTTACTATAACTATTATATGAATAAATATATGGGTTTTATAGATATTCAAAAATATGACAATTATTATATTATAAATTTGATTAATATTTCATAACATTGTTAACATTTTTAATATAAAATAAAACTATTTTAATAGAATGATTAAAAAGTGCACAATTTTAATTATGCGGACTATTACTTAATCTATTTTATATATTTTCAGAAATTTTATATATACATATATATATACAAAAAATTACTTTAAATAATAATACAACAATAATAAAATCTGATATTTTATATTAATATATATAATTATTTTGTATATAAAAACATGATAATATATATATATATATATATATGTGTGTGTAAATTTATAAATTCGATTATCACTTTAATTATATATATATATTTGTTTTATTTCATTTTTTTATTAAAAAAACACGCACTATATATATATATAATGCTACAATGATAAAAAAATTAAAAAAATAATTTAATAATATACAAAAAAATGTGACTAATATTTGTTTTCTTTTAAAAAAATGATATGATTTGTAGTAAAAAAATGTTAAATGAAAAAATGTAAAATTCAAGAGTGGAAAAAACAAAAAAAATAGAGATATAATAATATATATATTTTCAATGATTAAATTGACAAAAAGAAAACATGATTGAAAAAAACGTTAAAATTGTGATTTATAAAAGAAAATGCAAAAGAAACTTTTATAATTAAAAAACGATAAAAAAAAATTGGATATTTGTTCCACCGTTTTTTTCTCCCTATTCCTTGTTGAGTAATGCCACAGAATAGGAAATCCAATGGGATTCTATCCCAACTATTGGATCATCTCACCCTTTTCCAGATCACCTATTAATTGCTTGGTAGTCTTCTCCATGGCTCACACCATTTTGTGTTGCATGATGGGTCGATCGTCCTCCATCACTTTTCTTTTTCATCAACCTATGATTATATATCCATCTCCATAAATGGACCCATGCACACTTCTCTTTCCACTTCAACGATAAGATTCTATTTTTTTAAAACACAGCCTATGACACAACTGTTGGATTCAACTTTAAGCTTCCTTTCAATCCGAATTATTTATAATTTTGGCTTTTATTGGAGTTTTTTTTCCTTCTATATGAGTCTCCTCTAGAGTCATTATTTATCATTTTAGGGTTTTTTCCATGAGTTTTATAAAAATATACATAATTTATATATACAGTATATATATACTCATTTTTCACACAAACCTTTCGTGTTTGCTTCCTCTCAAGGGTTGCTCCAACTTCTTATTGGCCCTGCCTCCTCATTGATTACTAGTAAGAACTCAATTCACATTGAATTCCTTATGAAAACTTGAATATACACTCTGTGTTTTCTAGTATATATTTTATATACATTCACATAGTTTTAATCCACTCGATTTTAAAACATCTAGGTGTTGATTTGAAATGATGTTTTAAATTGTAAGTGTTAAATATTTGTCTTGAATATTTATTTATTTTACGATCTTATGTTTTATAATGTTTGCGATTTATATTGTCTAGATTGGTTGAAGTTATATATTAATGTAAAATTGAAAATATATATATATATATATATAAATATATATATGCTCTTGTGGTTTGAGTTTGAACCCTTCTTTACATGATTTAGAGCATCAAGATCTTTGAGTTGTGGGGTATTAATAGATCTGAAGCATGAATGCCCCTTGCAAGATTGTTTTCGTACCTCATATAAAGAATCAGTAAAATATATATATATACATATATATATATATATCCCCTCATACTTACATATACCCTTGTTTTTCTAGATTTTGAGATTTCTAAACTTGAGCGTCGAAGTTAATTTAAGAACCTCAAACATGCGAAGAACCATATTTTGTATAAAAATTTTACCCAATTATGTATGTTGTTATATATAAACACACACATATATATATAAGGTTATATGTATATACTTATATGTTTTTATCAGAACCCAAAATTGGTTTTCATAAAATCAAGTTTTGGTGATTAAATAATGTTATGATGTAATTATTAATTGTAAGGGATTTCATTTTCTTAAATTATGAATTACTTTTTTGATGCTAAGGGGTTATTTTTATTAAAAAAATTATATTTCTTTTAAGATGTACATATATATATATAAATATATGTCTTTATTTTTTAGAATATATAAATTAATGGTGCATTAAAAATTATTTTAGATTAATGGTTTTTATTAAATTATGAAAGGGAAGTCTATCTATTTATTTGTGTCAAAGTTTAACTCTATATTTTCAGGTTCTGCATAAGGGTTCAATAAACTTTATCTTCCTTTTTCAAATGTGAATATACACTAGTATATTATTTATATATATATATATACATTCATAAAGTGTTATTCCACCCGGTTTTAAATCTATTATGTGTTTATTTACAATGATGTTTTAGAATGTGATGGGTGGAAATTATTTTCAATTATAGTATTTGATTATAAAGACGCTGACTATTTGTTTAAGAGTGATGTAATTGGGTGCGACATATACATATTTTATATATATACATATATATGGTTATGTGTATGAACCTATAAGTTTTAACCATATTCCAAAATAAATTGGCCTAAAAAACTTTGGTGGTTAAAGTATGTTTTTGATATGTTTAATTAAATTATCATGAATGTATGCATTGCATAAAACAAATGTTGCACCGCAAATCCTTTGACAATATATGCTATGAAACATATGGTATGACCATTTATTAAGACATGACCATTTATCGGCACATGCTTGTGTTCAAATGACATATGTCTAAATTTAAAATTGGTCATTTTAAACTATAAATATTCTTTTCCATGAATCATGGATTTTGAAAAATATGGAACTATCATTTTATGTGGTAACCCCATTACATGCATGTTTTAAATTAATATCACAAGTGGAAATAATGTTTACTAGTTTATGCATGTCATTGGTAAAATTATTATTTAAATAATAACAGACATATTATGGTTTAGTCCAATGTCATTTCCATTTATCAGCGCATGAATTGAGCATGAATAATACCTGTCTGAAGTTATAAACATGCAATGTAATGCATTGAAAGTGTATGGAAGAGTTGTAAAGTTATTAATTTATGTGATAAATTAGACTATTTTATTTTTCATCACTTATGATAATGAATTAAAAATTTAATTATTTTTGAGTGGTATGGGACACCACAAATAAAAGACAAGGAATTAGGTATTCAAAATGGTATGGGACACATTGGATACATGGACTTTTTAAACATATGAGGAATGTATTGGACTAGTATGTTTTGGGTTAGGGACATGGTAAAAGTAGGACCTTTGGGATGGGGTCCGATTACAGCACACCCTCTAGATTGGAGTCTAGTTATAGAGGCTCTTTGGGATGGAGTCCAGTTACAGAGGCTCTTCAGGTTGGTTCGAGTTATAGTTAGCCCCTAGGTCTTGGCACAAGGCCTTGACACTGAAATTAAATTTTGGCATTATACATTCCTTCATTATGTGTATGATAATTAATTAACCTAGTAGGTATTCTACTAGTATAATATATGTGGTTAAGATCTAGTACTTATGAGTATCAGAAAAGTAAATGATTATGGCATGACATATGTTTAGCACTCAGTGGATTAGAATTCAGGGTATGAAATTGAAGTTGTTACCTTTATGTGCAACTATGATTATTCATTACTCTTAGTTGTTTAATTTGTACTTACATGTTCATAGGTCATACATATTTAGAATGTATTTTATTTAGTACTCCAAATGAGCATGCCTGTAATTGAATCATGTACCCTTGTAACTCTGTAAGCATGTTTTTAATTAAGCACTTTTCTTATGATATATTCCATGTGCTACATGTTTTCTTTAAGAAAATTTTTTTTGGAATGTTTTTAAAGAATTTTTTCAAAATTTATATTGGTTTATTATGATATTTAAAAACACCTTACGGATAATTTGTGTGCTCACCCTACGTTTTTGAAATAGATTTTTCAGATATCGGGTTTTAGCTGAAGAAGCATGACAGAAGTAGTTGGTTTCCTGGAACCTGTACCGAATTCGATCCTCTGTATGGGACATGATGTGTAATTTATCAATGCATGTTTTTTTTAAAAGACACACATCATGTTCTCAGGCATCGGCCCCTAGAATTCTGAGGGTTGGGTCATTTCAGTTAGCCTGGGACTATCCACAAAATTCATGCACTCTCCTCCACAGATTCTGAGTATATTGGTATGCCATTGAAAAATATAACTATGAATCATTACAATTATGGATGGAATATTTGTTTTATAAGAGCCTTCAACATAGTGTATCCATTAAACTCACTGAATGGTGTTTTCGTGAACTTAAATTCTACATAACAATATTAAAATTATGTCATAAGAATATCATCCTCATGAACTCTTAACTGATGGATGGAAAACGTGTCATTTATCTTTGATAAACAACTCACAAATTTAAACCGATCAGAAGGGTCATGGATCTTTATAAGGGTTACTTATTCATAATTGTTTTTAATTAAAGAACTGATAAATAATGAAAATATCTAATATCTCATCTACCTTTTACATGAAAAACTCTAAATTTGTATAGGGGGACATAATTAATATGAAGTAACCTTTCTCATGAAGGTCATACAACAACACCCTCAACACCAAGATCTCATTTGGGGCCACCTGATATATTGTGGATGATATTGGTACAATCTTGTGGTGCAATTTGATACAAAATTTAAAATCCCACCTACATGGAAATTGTGGAAAAAATATCCTAGTACATGATTTCCACTGTGTAAAGATCCCATGAGAAGTTATTTTCTTAAAGAGATGAGACACACTATTTGAAATGAAGTGTAATCATTTACACTCCCTTTGTAGAAGTCATTATATGTTGAGGTTTATCTAAATTCCCTATTAGGATGTTTTAGGCATAAAAAAGGTATGTGGAAATATAGGAGTGGAACGACCCTTCATCTAGATAATGTGGAGAAGTAATGTGTCAAACCATGGATCACTATAATGCCTTCAACTCATTAGATTACTCTGTATGAAGTTATCGTACCATTTACCAACCAGTTCCATAATAAATTGGTTTTTCACTAACACCCAATATCATCCATAGATACATCACACATACACAACAAATGAATCCACCACCTAAACCTCGATAATTTTAACAGTGGGTGAGACTAACTCACCCTAGAAGGATTTAAATAATATCATAAGGGAACACTTATTGATGAGTGTTGCGTCCACCTTCCTGCATGGTCAATGCCACAACCTGACACAATAATGTTTGGATAATATATAGGTTAAAGAATGTATTATATAAATAACATAATAATGAGGGGAAATGGATATAAACCATACCTCATAAGGTAGATGGAGTAAATGTTTTTGAAATTTCATCATCAAAAGTCAGTAAAACCTGAGTATAATTACCCTTCCTATAATGGGAATAGGATCTCCCTTGATTGGAAAGTTAATGTATTATACAAGACCTATGATGTGATAAACCACCATGTTGACTAATCCCACTATGCCATCATTATAATGCAGATACCTTTGTTTGAGTCCAAGCATAATTACTTTTCTTCTGTCGAGACTATGATGACTGATGCATGCTAGCTACTGCAGATGGCTCAACACCATGATTTCCACTTCAAAATCTAGCTTTCTAATGCTTTGTTCCTAGGAATCTTTCAAATTCCAAAGCCTTCTCAAGAGGAACTTGAACCTGAATTGGTGTTCTTGTTGAGGAGTAAAACTTGTCATGGAATAGGTACTCAAACTATGCCTAAGTGAGTGTTGCCTCATCATAGGCCTATATAAAAAAACCCCTCCAACTTCTCTCTAACCCAAAGAAGATCTTAGTTTCAAAAAAAACATCATGTATATTGGAATACACATAATATATTAATGATGAATCATATAATCCAACCAGGCCCCTTTTACTGAGGTTCTATCTCACCCAAGAATCTTCATGGCCCTGATCCTTGAACATTTCAAGTATGTTCACTCTATGTGAATAGTCATCCTATATAGTACTAAATAATGAATGTTACATGAAGTGTTGAACATACAACTAACCCACTTTGTGTAGCTACTATCTCTACATGATGTGTATAAATGACGTTGATTGTCCACCCACTGAAACCCCTTTACAAACTAGCTCTTAAAATTGGCCCATGAAACTATTTTTGTTATCAAAGTGACCATGAACTGGGGAATCCTCAATAAAATAGTGGTTATCATGACCCTATACCTTTATAATCATTGTCTTACATCATGGATATATCCATAAATTAGACGAGGTATGCCATGGTTAGAGGTAAATATCTAGAAAGATCCCTCAATAAGGATATGAAATTCAAAAGACCCAAACATATATGATGAACATACCATTGGTGTTTGAAAAACTAATACCTCGACATACTATGACAACAAGAAGGTATTCAATGTTATGATGTATGGATATATAGGATTTTGGGCCATCACTTTGTTCCATGTCCTAAATACTAATCTCAAGACACTCTAACAACATTTCTGTATGTCCACAAACCAATTCTCATGGCACGTCCAACTCAAAACACCCAACCCAAAGGACTAACCACAATTGATACAACTTTTTTAAAACCTGACCCATCTTCACCCCTCTAGGGTTTTCAGTAAGCTAAGGGGGACATGGAAAAACAATCTCCAAAATGCTAGGGGTTTGAGACTAGAGATTCATAGTAATATCACTAAAATTAGAGGTTATAGACAATGTACCTATATGCACACTCACAACCAGATCTATGAAGCTGTTTGAAGATATAATAAAAGAATAATACATCTAGATTAAGAACCATTCATAAAAAACATACAATAGATCATAAAATTATAGAAAGATAATACAATAGATATACATGGGAAAATAAACCCCCAACTAGAATTGAGGTCCCAACTAAATGACAGCTAAAAAATGGAAAACAGAAGTGAGGTTAGCTCGCAGCCTCCAAGGATAACCAATAAAGACAATCAGAACCAAGAACCTCTATGATCCACTAAAACCATGTGTACCTAGGACACCAATAATCTTTATTTTAATTTTATAATACACAAAAAATGTAGGGAAATCCCATTTAAAGGATAATATATACATACCGATTATTATTCCCCTAGATTCATAAAAATTAGTAACAGAAATTAAAATAGTAATATCAACCCATAAGAAAGAGGATAAATAAAACACAACCTTATATCTCCTCAATTAAACCCAATATAAGGTATAAAATGGGATCTTTATCATCCAATATAGCTATGAATGAAGAGTATTCCCACTACTCATAATCTAATATCACATAGTCAAGAAAAAAACTCATAGAAATGGGGTTGAGGACATGCTCTTTAGTATTGTGTAGAAAATCAAAGAAACCACTATTCAAAGACATGTATCTCATATATCCTCTCAAGAATGTGGTATACCCACACCTTTCTATTGTATAAAATATTGTAGGTAGCACTTTCTCTAATAAAAAATTCACTCACCACTAAAGCTCAATGATGAGGAGTCCACTCATCATATAGAGGGCCCACACCTTAGATAGTGTAGTAGAGATTCATCTCTACCAGTATATTGGATATAGGGGACCCAAAAACTATATATAGATAGGGTATTATTGATCCCAATTACACTTGGGAGATCAAAACTTATCGTTACCACTATATAAGCATAGTTCAAAGAATTTTGATGATTACTTCACCTTGTTTCATACCAATGATTTGAAAGAAAATTCAACCATCATTTACCACATATAGAACTACTCATGATAGGATACTGATGGCCCTATATATGAGTCCCAAATAAATAGACACAAAACATAGATGATTTGATGGGGGGTATATTTAGAGTTCTTTTAGGGTACATGGAGTTTTTGATGAATCCAAACCCTTACTCTATCTCCTAGAAAAAACTCAGTATGTCATACCAAAGTGCATGGAGTGTACGCATGGTTCACCTGGCATGTCACTCCATCTATACACGTGGGTTTATCCTCCCTCAGACATAACTTGGTGATCATTATGACTCTAGATGGTGTGTATATGGGTCCATACAGTGATACATTCAGCTTAGGTTCTAGAAATGTAAACACAATACATGGATCATGATGACATGAATATACATGGAAAGTTCTATAGGGTACATTGTGTGTCTAACAACATGGGGTCCAGAGTATGTGGCTTTAGCACACGGCTTGGCTGCTTAGGTAGGACAACATGATGTGTGGGTTTAACAACATGACTTTTGATATTTAATGTTTTCCTTACCCAATCCACTATGAGATCCAAAACAATATAGTGTTGTTCCTTTGTAATACATGGTGTATAGTTTTATTTTCCACATATAGTGAATCCTTAATTAATATGGATTATAGTTCTATGATCTATATTGTGTTAACAACTATCAGACTCACCCAAAATGGAAAACTATATGTGGGAAGGTTTAAAAATATTTATTTTAGGAATCTGGTGGTCAAAAATCAAATTTCTAATTGCATAATTGGAAATTTTTCATATCATCCACCATCTATTGATGTTTGAACCCTCAAACTAATGACCCTAAACCTAAAATATACCTCAATTCATAAATATAACATAAAACACTTGGTCATTAACACAGAATCCTCCTTTCCTAGGCTTCAATCATTCTTGAATTCAACCTAGCAAAGTCGAATCAGGTCTCTATGGGTAAATGATAAAGAATGCAAACAACAATTGTGGGAAAAGAATAAAAAAATATGAAAAATCATAATTGGAAAATGTGGTCCCATATTACCATTTGATAATGTATAATAGGGGTGAAATCATGGCCTCATAAATATACATAATTGGGTTTAAAAATGTAAATTAAATTTTGGCTCATGTGAAGAATGGATAATGGTAGAAAAAAATAAGATATAAAATCCATTATAAAATATATATTAAAATGGGAATAAAATCCATAAAATAATGTTCCATACGAAAAGAATGGATCAATAATTAGTGGAAAAAATATCTTATTGGGATTAAGGTGATGATCCCACCACATTAATTATTCATCTCACACTCTCCAGAATTGCCTAATACAGATCTACTTTCTTGATTCATCAATTCCAATGGACTTATTCTCCTACTCCTATTTAATCTCAGAGGGTAATTCTACTAACCCTATAGATTTTCCATTAAAAGATTCTTATATAGAGGTGGCTAACTTGTGGTTATCAAATAAATTAAATTATTTAATTATTTAATTCACTAAATGCACCTTCCTACGGCTTCCCTCTACTGAGTATTGGACACCGACCAACGTTATGTCATGTCGAGGGTAAACCCTATGTTCCTAAAATAACTATTTTCTCAAATTTAAAATATTATTTCACAATAAATAAAAAACCAATTTATTCCAAAAATTTGTGTGTACATGATATAATATATATTAATATTATTAATATATTAATTCTTGTGTCTTGAAAAACCTAAAAAGAATAATGAACCTTAGTGTAAATCCAAATATAGAAAGAAATATTCAATGGAATAAACAAATGAAACCTACATTTTCCTCTCCTTCATGGATTTTTACCCCAAAAAGAAAAATATATACAAAAAATATTGGGGAACCAATTCTACATCTGACTCTCATACTCCCATGAGCTCTCCATCATGCTCCCATACTACCCAAGCACTTGAACCAAAAGAATGGTCAATCCATAAAGAATATTATAGTGTTGGTCCTCACATTCCCCTGAGTACTTTAAAAATGTGACACTCTCCTCAATGTAAATCATGAAATGATTGATAATGTGTTTCATGTAAAGCATGTTTCCACTTAGTTGTGATACTTGGAAGATGGTGTACACTCGATCTCATAGTGAGGGTAAGTCTAAGTGGTATGAAACCTCACAAAACCCAACCAAAAACTTGTATGGCCTGAAGAACATTTGGAAAAAGTTTACTCTTAGAACAAAACACTATAATAAACATCATGGGGAGACACACAAGAATACACTGTCTCCCTGATTAAATTCAAAGGGTCTATGATGTCGGTCAGCATAAAATTTCTGTTTATACTAAGCTATCTTGGAATCATAATAGATCATTGGAACCCTTATCTGGCATTTTTTTACATTTTCGTCCCAACAAGATAGATCCCAATATCTATATTATAGTATAAGAGGACCTATAGAGTCTCTTATATAGTTTCATGCATGGTTCCATGCTAATAGTGAAGTGATAACTACTATTATAAGAAACTCCACTAATGGAAAGTGATCCACACACCTCGGGTCTGAAAACATATGTTCTTTCCCAATAAACATTATCCAAAATGAAGATAGTTATCTTATATATCCCATATTCCATGGGGTGGAAATTGTTTCTCATTCAAAACTATATTTTTAAAGCATCTTTTTATCTCCTCTATAGTAGTGATGTATATTGAGCATCACAGTCATAGATGAACATCATGGTTACCAATGAAGATGGATGATCTGCTACACATAAAATTATCCCAAACTATCAAAAAAATCTATTATCTTAAATGAAATGTAAGAGTGTAAACATGGTAATTTATTCAATCTTCATCCCAATAGTGTCATGGAATTTCATTGAATGTGAAAGACCCATATAAATATATCTTGAGTTTTCATCCCTTTACCATTCAAAAGGCACAATAGGTTGAGTCAAACCTATTGGGACCTGATGCTCAACATTTTCATACTCATTAGTGAGGAATCAAGAAATAAACTTGAAAAAATTATACCTAAATCTAACCTACCAAAAAATTTCTCAAGTTCCTTCTACATATTCACTATGATAGAATGTAAAGCCCAAGGGTTATTATGAAACTCTACCAACACCTCTTTAATAAATGTGACTAGAACCACCATCTATCCCTGGAAATGAATTATGTGCTCTATGCCTTCAAAAAAATATCTTTTCCATCTCTAAAAGATATCTGGTTTCACAAAACATCATAGTTAACATCTTTTAAATAAGAATATCTCACATACTAAAGAAGTGGTTGAGTCATCACCATCATCAAAATATTAGTTTCATGCTTATCATCCACAAAGGAAAACGGCCAAGTGGCCAAATTCCCTAATGCCTCCTCCCCCAAGTGATAATGATAATTCCTATTAAGGAAATCTACTACAATCCTATAATACTAACTCAAAATACAAAGAGAACTCTTCACCTCTAGAACACTCTTCGGTGGGTACCAAGGAAGTACTATATGAATCTTTTCTATATCCATAGCTACACCATACTTAGAGATGACATGCCCAAGAACGTGAAACTCATATATCAAAAATATATACTTGGAGAGACAACCATAAATATGGGGTTACTGGATTAATCGTAGGACCATCTTCAAATGATATGAATGTTACTTCTATGATGTAGAGTATATGAGTATGTAATAGATAAATACAAATTTGAATCAGTACAAGTACGGATGGAATATTCAGTTCATAAGATCCATGAACACATCGGGGGAATTAGTCACACTAAAAGGAATTATATAAAACTCATCATGTCAATAGAGACATTAGAATGTCAACTTTAGAATATAATCATTTTGAAATCTTAAATTATATTATCAAAATTTGAGATCTTTATTGGAAACCAACTCATAATTTTTAATATAGTCAAAGGGTCATTAATCCTCAATAATGGGAACTTGTTCATGCTCATTTCCGAATTCAGAAGATTATAAACTAAAAAAAGACTCAGTAATTCATCCTCATTTTTCAAAAACAAAATCCTGAGTTTCCATGGGGGAACACTAAGATTATAAGAACAATTCTCATAAAGGTCCTAAAACTAAACCCTCGTCTTCTAGAGCTCATTGGGGGCCATCCAATATACTAAAGAAGATATTAATGTAGTATTTGGGTGTGAGTTAATGCAGAATTCAAAATCCTACCACCATAGACACAGATAAAAAATCATAAAGTCTTATTACCACTATGGAATGATCCAATGAGAATAAATATCTTCAAATATTTTAGATGCACTGCTGTAAGAAAAGTATAATCATTGAAACATCTATAGTAATAGTCTTTAAATGTGATGTTTGAGTTAATAAATACACTAGAATCTCCATGTAGTAAATAAGGGATGTGTCCAGATATATGTGAAATTTTAATTCTTCTATCTATGGTAGAGTAGTCACAGATAATACAACAGATCACTCTAACACCTATGGGTCATAATATTCCACTCCCTGAAGTTATCCTTCCATTTATCTCATGGTACCCCCCACAACCTGGGTTCACACCAAAAATATATCACATCTAAGATGACCTAACACATACACATAAAATGATTTCATCCACCATACCTAAACTCTACAAGTTATGGGTGTCACTAACTCACTTACATATATTTAAATTGAATCACAAGATAATGAATCTTGGTAGGGGAAGTTTCTATATTCGTTGCATGATCTAATCCACAACATATCACACTAATAAAGAGAAAACATATAGTTAAAGGAAACATTTATAAAAATAACTAAATAAAAGGTAAAAATGAATATAGACCATACCTCATACTATATCCAATGTCAGTAGATTGGAAACTTCAAATATATATACTTTGGTATGATGGGTTGGTACGTCTTAAGAGGAATGAACCACCCATCATAGTAATAGAATCACTCATGATCGGAATTTATGAGTCTTTGATAGGACTACAAAGAGGAATAACCTTCAAGTATAATGAGTCCACTGCACATATTTTATACTACTGATCCTCACATATGATTCCAAGCATGAGTATGTCACCTACATCTAGACCCTAATGACTGAATCCTACTTGCCACTAGAGATGGATCATCCCCATGATGTACACTACTCACTCTTTCAAACCAATGCTGCCTTTATATGATGATACTCATATATTGATCCACGTAAAGAGGATTTTAGTCCTAAATTGGTGGTTTGGTAGAGGGATAAAACTCACTACAGGGTAGGTGATCATACTCTACCCAATATAGTGTCTCCAGATCATATGCATTGGCAACTGAAACTCACCATCATCCTGCTACCCCATATAAGAGTTTGATTGAAAATGTTATCATCAACTCAGATATAATCCATAAAAAATAGAAAAAATGAACTAAGAACTCCAGAAAATCCTTCATTACCTAAGAGTATATCTCACCCCAAAATTTTGTTTCCCCTAGTCCTAGAAATCTATAATAATTCCCATTCAATATATATAGTCGTCCAAATAATAATGAAATGATAGTTATTTCAATTTGTGTGAATCATCAAAAAGACCCACTAATGTTGGTTCCTCTTTATACATGATGGGTAGAAATAATTCTTAGTACCCTTTTAGAGATAATCACTCAAGAACAGTCTCTTAAACTAGAGCCTTAGTACACTTTTTTATCATGGAGACCTTGAAAGTTGGTTTCCTCACTCATCTATTTTTTTTGGATGACCCTGTATATGTATCCTTACTAGATATTGTCTTAAAGACATCCTAAAATATGAAAATTTTTACCATGTTTAGATGATCATATCATGGAATATGACTCATGAAGGAAATGAATTTCAATAGACCCAATCCAATATGATGCGAGTACCATTGGTTTCCCTATAACATATTCGTTGGCATGAGAAGTCAACGGGTTTGTAGTTATAGTCCTGGGTTATGGATATGTCTATCATTGTAATATAACTATATTCCATGACCATCTAGCTGAACTCATGACACTCTAACCTAGTTTACCTATGTTCCTAAACCAAAAATCATTACATGTCCATCTTTAAAAACCAACTTCAAGGACCAACCACCTCTAATACCACTCTATCTGAACATAACTAACCATGACCCCTCTTAGGCCAATTGTATACCATGGGTGACACCCCAATCATAATCAAAAAGTATAGGTATTTACAACTATCAATTAATTTCCAAAACACTTAAATGATTGGCCTTAGCCTAAGTACCTATATCACACACACAACTAGATCCATATAACAATGTACATATATATTGTAAGAAAGGAACATATAGAGTGTAATCCATGCATGAAAAATCACTAGGAAACCATCATATTATAATAAGATAATACAACTTATATATAGGAGAGAAATATATTACCTACAAAAAATGATGTCCCAACCTAAAAAAATAGAAAAATGGTAATCTGAAGAGAGATTGTCTCTTAATCTCCATAGTTGACCACCGAAAATAGTCAACACCAAGAACAGTTATGCTCTTTCGGAATCATTTCCACCAAGGCCAACATTAATATATTTTTCATATACATAAGACTAACCATGTGTTTCCAAATCCCATACAAGGATAATTATATAGGTCTCCAATTGGAAATCATGAAAACTAAAAAAATGTGTAATAGAAATAACCATAGTTAGCTCAACCTGTAAATAAAAGGGTAAATAAAACCCAAAATTAGATATGTTCAAAGAGTGCCAATAATAGGTATGAACGGGGATATCTATCATCATATCCATCTAATAACGAATATTGTTCCCACTTCTCCAAAAATCCCATCTCGTAGACAATGACCAAGCGTATAACCCTAGCCATCGTGAGAGGACAGACTACATGGCATGGGTTACTATGGGTTCATGATGTTCAGTTAATATTTTCAACACAGTGACTCCATAAATCATAATAATTGTATATTTTTTATTTATAATTCCTTCTTATCCATTTTTTCTGCATGAAATGACCCAAACCGAGTTGTGGTTTTCAATAATTCATTTTCATCCTCTAGTGGCTATAAAAATATCTCTGATTACCTTATCGATAATCTATCATGCCATCCACTAGAATTTGGGATTATAAAACTTTAATTAATCACTCAAAACCCATTATATACCCTTATAAATCCACTAAACACAAAACCCTATGGTTTTGACACATCTTCCACATAATTGGGGGGTCAATCACACTCTAATTTGGCTCTCCAATGTTGAATCATGACCCCATGGGTCAACAATGGTGAACATGGATAACATAGGTGGGAAAAGAATAAGGACAAAGTAAAAAACCCCTAATTATTTGATTTGATCTCATGAAATGATTTCATAATGTAAATCAATGGTCAAATAAAGTCACAATGAATATAAATAACCTTCTTCAAGAACTCAAATTAAATCTATTTTCAATGGAAGAATATAAAATGATTTAAATTAAAAAGAAGATTTAAAATCCATTCCAAAAAAAATTTAAAAATGCGGAAAATACATAAATTAAAATAACCTACATTAATAATAGATCAATCCTTTATTAAGACCATTTTTTCTAGTGATTAAGGTGATAATCCCTCTATTTTTTATATTCAACTCATGATTCTGCATGATCTCATGTTATCAATCCATGTACCTAAGTCATCAATGCTAACAAATCTATACTAATCATAATTTGTAATATCTTAGTGTTATGTGGATAAACCTAAGTATTTTACATAATTTCATTCTTATATATAGGGAACTAGGTTTAAATCACTAAATAAATTAAATAATTAAATTTCTTATCTAACATAACTCACCCACCAATGGCTTACCTCAACCGAGCGATCAAATCCAAACAAATTTTTGTTGCTTATAGAGTGTACCCCATATTCCAAAAACCAAAATATTCTCATATTTACAATTTTAGGTCTCAATAAATAAAAAACACATTTATTTTGAAAAGATGTGTGCACATGTTTTACTATATATTAATATTTTTATATATTAATTCTGAGGTTCTACAACACCCATAAAAATTGAATATGTTGAGAAAAATAAAAAGATATATAGATATATTATATTAGATAAAATAATTAAAGTGATTTAATTACACTAAAGACTATCCATTAAATTATTAACCCCCCTTAGAAACAATATTATCCATGAATCTAGGTATAAGTTCCTGGCCAACTTTTCTCTTTTATATTTCTTTATATGATTGTCTTCTTTCAAAACAATTAATTTCACCAATGTTAAATGATATAATTAGTGTCCATATTATATTTTTATTATTTTATAATGATGTTAAAATCATTAAACATGCTCCCCATTTCAATTAGTAAAAATGAAAACGTGAATCATGCTTTGTGTGGACTGCCACCTCAATGGGAGGAATGATTTCTTTTTATTAATTCATCACCACATTATATGGAGGGTCATGAGAATGGTTTTAAATAATAAATATTATATTTTTTATAAAATTAATGTTATTTTATAAAACAAATATAGAACCTATTAATGATATGATCAATATACATTATCATAAATTCAATCATTTAAAACAGGTATACTAAGAGGGTTATTATGAATTAAAATTATGAAATATTTTAATATCCATTTCTTATTAATATAAATCCTTTATAATTATGAAATATAACCCTATTAATTAATAAATAATATCATTATGGTACTCGTTTAGGGATTGTTCAACTAAACCACCTTATAATCATCAATAGTCATTGTTAGTTCATAATTGGGTTGGTTAGAAACAATATAAGACAAATAATATGAAATTATATCATTTATGATTATGATAACATAACTAAATGTATTTAATGATATAATTTTAAAATAATTATTATTTTTTCTATAAATGATACCCCAATATATTACTTATTAATTATTAAAACACCATTCTTTTGTTGAAAATCACCAAAACAAACTCATTGTATATTTCATATGCTATGATAAAAAATAAAGTACTTATGAAAGGAAACTAAAAATTTATATATCATTAGAAGTCAAATATTAAATTAAATTAAATTATCTTGTACTGATGATCTTTACAAGAAGAATTAATAGTGAAATCGCTCCTATAAAACTTCTACAAACAGCCAAAAATATAAACACCTTATGTGGGAAAATGGAAAAAACTAACCAATATGCCTTAAGATAATGATTATAAATTCAAATTATAAATAGTTTTATTTTTTAATATAATTAATAAATTAGTTTTTAAGATATATATATTTGTTTTATAAGATATTAGACTATATAGGGAAATAAGGTAAGTGTTCTTTTGTCTCAAAATTGAATAGCTTAAGACAAGTTTATGCAATACTCTATGTTTCATTTTCAAAGGAGTAAATAATTATATATTTTATGTTTTAATCATGATACTCTTATATTTCAAGATATTAAATGTTTTATTTAATGTTGTACCTCTATTGGGGTTTTTAGTGACTCAAAACAAATTAGGTCATAACCACTCTTATTTTACTATTATTATACATGATTGATCAATTATAACCAATGATGATGTTATTTTTTATTTGAAGCTTCTTTTTGGGGAAAGATAGATTTTCCCACCATATTATTTTTCCTTGATGATTCTATTTATTCATTAAAATTCTTATTTTGATATCAATAAATCTAGTTCTCTTGATGGATCTATCTTACATATTCATATTTATAATTCCCACAAATGTTCTTATTCCACTAGTATAAACTCTATTTTTTTAATCTCTAATTATCCATTATTACTCATTATTCATTTTCAACCAAATTTTTCAATATCCTTTTATTGATGTGGGTTTTCAAAATATCCATTTTAAAAATTTTAAAAATATTTTTTTCAGCATAACTTAATATACTTATCTTATGTGTCACATTTTTATATATGATTCATTTCTTATTAAATTATTTTTATTATATTTTTGTCAAAGTAATTTTTTTATATCTTCTCTTCATCCTAAAATATTTGTTTTTGGAATGTGAAATTATGATTTTTTTGTAATATAAAATAACACTATATAAGTTATCATGTTCTTAAAAAAAATTCCAGATTTTATATATGACACTAAAAAAATTCTAATTATGATCATTAGTCTTATGGTATAATGATATTTCAACTAAATAAATTCCTAATATTCTTTTAAAAATGGTATGTTATTTTTCGGTTTAGTTTAACTACATGGTTGAACAACACTATAAATTTATATCATGGCTGAAAATGGGAAGTGATTTTACAATATTATATGATATAAATTAGTAAATAACGAATTTTTTGGTCCTATATTGGTAATATAAAAATTTAAAACATTATCTAATAAAACACCCTTATTTTGGTAGTAATCATGAAAACATACTAATCACCAATTTAATCGTTAAATATTATTACCAAAACTCACATAGAATAAAATTATATCATTATAAATAGTTATTAAGCATTAATTCCAATACCATCTATGATTTGAAAATGACGAATTACTAAGAAATAATGAATAACAACACCACAATTGCAAAACTTGTTCAAAATGATCAGGATTACTCATATCTAATTTTGAAAATAGATATTAACTGACTAGTATACATTTATATAATAATTATAAATAGATTTTATAAAATATTATAGATATGAAAAAGTCTATAAAATGAGGGACTAATATAGTTAATTTGTTTATATCATAGGTAAGTGTGAATTTTGACTATGTATTAAAGTGTTGATATGAATGAAGAAAACATCAAAGATTATCTAGCCATACTACAAACTACATTCATAATCTGGATATTAAGATTATCAAACATTTTTTGATTAATGATAGATTCTAATCAATGGTGGATGTTTATTCAAAATAATAAGGAGTAAGAAGAAATATATTTCATGAGATAAGATAAGTTTTAGGAGATATTATTTAAAAAATACATTCCCCATGAGAAAAAAAATTGATTTGGAAAGGAATTTTTAAATTTTGGATAAAGTTAGGGGGAAGTGTTACTAATTATGGATCAAATGGATTGTTTTCTATTTATATGAGAGTATTTTCCTCGATTTACAAATATATTTTTTTCATTTTTTAAAATAATGTATTCACTAATATATAATGATTGATTAAATTCATTTTTACCCATTTTAGAATTTCTAAAAAAAGTTCAAACCGAATATTATTTTTCTTTTTTGAACATGAAAATGTCTACTATATGTGTGAAAAAATATCTAAACATACACCACATGAATCACTTTTACTACCATCATGAAAATTATATTATTTAAAGATTCCTTTCAATTTTTTCATGGTTCTTTGCAAATAAAAAAAATTATTAATATTTTGGATTTTTCTAGTAATTAAATAATTGATTTCAAAATGAAATCAGTATTTTCATCCAGAAATGTTATTGTTGTATTTTATAATTATTTTTATCTATTTTAATATCCATTGACAAATTTTATTATTTACTATGGATATACTATAGTGACACCATCCACCATATTTCTTCATATGGATTATGATCATTTTGATAGGGGAAAGTATTGACACTTTGTATGCTAGATCTTCTAATATTGAATGTTATTTATTATTAAATAATTCTGATTAAGTTGTATCATTTATTAATATTAATAATGCATTAGACTTGTTAAATACTGGGTTGGTAATGGAATTATATATTCTCTAGATTCATTGGTAGGTCTCATGAGACAATATATATTGGTTATTTGGAATATGTCTTACCCATTTATTTATATTTTCTTTGCATAAATCCTCATTTGTAAGTTTAGGATATTTAAAATTATGATTTCCATCTTTATATAATCATTTATTGATGTCCATGTGATTATAGATGTAGTTATTTTATCAATTGATAAGTTTTAATCTATCTTGTTTATTTATACGGTATTACCTATAATAATTTATTCTTTCCATATTATTTAATCTTTACTTATTCTATGATTTTTACACTATATAAATTCCCTTACTAAGAATCATATTTCACCTTATTAATTCTTTTATGTTCCCCATGATTCCAAGAAGTTTATAATGATTTATAAGAATATATATTATATAGGAAATAATAATTCTCTCAAAGAAAATACTATATGCTATTTTACACTTTCAAATGTAATGTGATATTCAAGCATGCTTCTGGTTTTCCAAGACTAGTAATCTATTCAATCACTTGGGATGTGATAACTTGTATCTATTGATAATATAGTAATGTAACTACTAGTTTTATTCTACAAGGGACAATGTTGTTATATTTGGTATTAGATCAAGTTTAGTAGGACCCTTATGAACTAGATTTAGAAAAAGATTTAGAGAACGTAACACTGTGATATAATATAATGATAAAGTTATGTATCATAAAATATCATGACGCTTTTGTAAAGATTGTATGGTTTTAAAACAAAATACATCCATGTATGAATACTAGGTGTTGTATATGGTTTTTGAATGGTTTCACTCAGGGGAAAGAACTCTGAAATGGTCATATTATGTATTAACTCGATTTTCACTGATGTATGATGAGAGGGCCTAAGACTACACACTAGTTTAGAAACTCATGGGGACATTATTCATATCATTCACATGATATTTATAAATCATTATTAAGGATTTAAGAATATTTTTATGATTTTATTATATTTATAAAAATACTATGTTTATGGTTCTGATATTAGCTATGTATAAATTTTCAATTTTTTAGATATACGACTATATATATAATTACACACTATGATTCATAATACTATGAGAAAATATAAAATATTCCATTTTTTAGAAATTGATTCTAATAGAAGGAATGGAAAATATATAAACACCCATAGTATTGGTAAGGATTTCTACTCTATGAAATTCTATATGACTATACTTGGATGTAATTATATTATAAATACATATCAAGGAATATTATAACTAGTAATATTGGTTATATAAAGTGACCTTTTTCTTTATCACATTATACTAAAATGTTTTAAAACATCATAAAAATAAAAATCAATCATGCAATGGAAGTATTAATCTATTACTGGTTGAATAATGGATTGAGACCCTTGAAAATATATTTTATTTTATTGGGATGTAATGAAATGGAGAAGTTTATTCAGTAAATATTTTTTAAATAGATATTCTAATCAACAGTGCATATTGAGTCAAAATAGTATGGATGATGGGAAATTATATGATACAGAGTGGGATACTTTTAAAAATATATTCTTTCAAAAAAAATTTCTTCATAGGGAACAAATATATTTAAAAGGAAATTTTTCAATTTATGAAAATAGGAAGTGGAAAGTGTCTTAAGTATGAATCACACATTCCATGATTAATAAGTCATGTTTTTACTACATACAAAATCCATATATTTTAAATTTCATAAATACATATAACCTATTATGAACACATTTTGTGTCATATAATTTTTTTATACTCATATCTCTAATCACGTAGGTTTCATTCTTTTGTAATCAACGTATCTTCTCTTGGTATATTTCGTTTAATTTCAAGAAATCAACTTTCCTTTAATAACAATATCCATTGATTTAATTATGTTATTTAACTCACATAAATGTTCCTAGGATATAAACATCATTTTAATAGTGGAACAGAAAAATCCTTCCATGAATTATTCATAAATTTAATATTAGTTATGGTGCACCCAACATATTACACTTCACCATGATCATATGTCTTTAGAGTTTTCATAAATGCAATAAATCACATGACTCATACTATTTATTACTAATAGCCTTAAATTATAATTATAATTACACACATCCATAAATAAAAACATCCATTATCACATATAAATGTGGATTCATTACAAACAACTCAATTTTTAATAATCTCATGAAATAAAATTAATAAGGGAACACACCATGATAATGTGAATTAAATTCATTTTAGTCTATACCCATAATATCCTATATCATTTTTGTCTCATTTAATTATATAATCTAGATATATAAAATATATTTATGAATATTATTGTGGAATTTCTATGTTCTCATCATATTGGTGAACTATTATGATATTTGAGTGTGACAGTTACTCTTATGACATTATAACACGCTATATCACATGGAAGAATAATAATGATGGGATAAGATATTTATATATTTTAAAAAAAATTAATACATTGTATAATAAATAATTTAATTGTATGTTACTATGGAAATTTAATTTTACACATATTATTACATTATTTTAAGGATAATTATGAATTAAATACAAACCAATTATCGTATAGTCGAATGTCTATTGGGGATTAGGTACATAAAACTAAAAACATGAAACAAAAATGAAAAAAAATTATTTGATCTTTATAATGATCGTATAAAATTGTTTTATCACTTATATATTCATAGGAAAAACTAGGGAATACATGGATGAAGTAATGATCTAAAAAACCTAGTATGGGAATAAATATAAGAATAAATCATATAATATGTGTTAGAAGGCTTAACATAGTGACATAAAAATGCATAAACATATAGATGCATAACATACAAAACATGGGACCATGTAATAATGGAATGATATTAATGTTTAAGTGACATAAAACAAGACATAATAATTATTCATGTATCATTTTACTTGGAGGAGCACAAGTCAAGCTAACCACCAAGACTAGTGCACATGGAGCACATGTTAAGGCTAACCACTAAGACCCTTGCACATGAAGTATCCTGAGACTAAACATTTTCCAAGACATTGGAGAAAAATATAGGTTTACCCATAGTAATATGTTCTTGAATATGTGTTCCACATAATGAATAATACATAATGAATCAAAAAAAAACATAAGCATAAGCCATGGAAAGAATTGGGTATCCTAATCATATCAAAAGGCACAGTAAAAGACAATATCATAATGGTGTCGATGAAATAATGGATTTAAATAAAACATGGACATTCATAAGGTAAAATATGAATATATAATAATAATTTATGTCTAAATTAGGTTATTTCTTGTAATAAAGAGTGTTAAATAAAAATTACAAATGATGCATTTTAGTACGGTTTAAGGAAAATATTGATTATTAATTTAAACAGAAAAGGAAAAATTGTTTTTAAAAAAATAACTAAACCAATATAGTTTTTATTTTTAAAATTAATTATTTAAAAAATTATAATGGTTTCTTAAAATATACTATGTATTATACTTTAAAAATGGGAAAGAAATTGGAAATTTTCCTTTAATCAAGATTGCTTATTAGAAAGAATTGAGAATAGAGCCATTTTAAAAACAGGCATTTCCCCATAAACAAGATTGATGTGACCTAGATACATGATTAAAAACATATAAATAGAATTTATAAGAATTATATAAAAATAAATAAGAGTTAAATTGTTCTAAATAGAGATAAGTCGTGACCCGAAGGAAAAAATAGATGTTCGGAAAGAATCTCTTACCATATTTCTGAAAGTGTTCTGCACTTGAAATTAATTTCTTAGATAATAAAATTAAATCCATTAACTAAATAATTAAGAACCTTATATACATGTATTTTATTTATTTTAATTTTATAAATATCATTTATGGAATGTTTTATGAATTATGATATTAAATTTAATTATTTTGGTGCATTGGTTTCCTTGGTTTTTTCATGATCGATTTAATTGTATACATGTATAGACAATAATATAGAATTAAAATAGTTATACTGAATTGAACTTTTATTTTATTAATGAAAATATATAAGTTTAAATTTTTATATAATTAATTTAGTTATTTTTTGTGAGGATGATTCATTAGACAAGACGTTAGTAATAATCATTTGGATTATTTTTCTATTTTTTATTATCACGAACTAGTGTTGTTTTATTAATTAATATCATGTATATATAATGGTTTTATAACATTAAATATTTTTTAATACATATATAATGATATTTTTCAACCATAAAATGTCCTTTATGACTTTCCATGAAGTACATAAATGAAATTGAAAACTTGTTTCTCTTGAATGTGATAAATTAACACATCACAAATGACGTTTTCATTTTTAGAAAAAAAATAGTAGGGTAACATAATGATGATGGATTATTCCATTAACATAATGAAATTAAATTATATATTTGATAATATAGTTACCATTCCACTTTTCATAATGGTAGGTTATGAGAGAATAAGAAAATAAAATAATTGAACGAAAAAATTGAAGAAAAAATGAGTATGTTGCCTCTTCAATTCTCCTCCTTGGTAACCTACTTAGGGAAATTAATTTTAGTGTTTTGTTGAGAAAAAAGGATCTTAAATTTGGGTAAAGTAATTTTGAAGAGTATTGGGAAGAATTTTTACAAGGATAAAATCTTTTAAAGTGTGAGTAGAAGAGATGGTGAGGGGTGGTATTTATAGATGAGAAGAGAGGTGTTTTGTCTTTATTTTATTCATTATTTTATTATTTTTCTTCAAGAAAATAAATAGTGATGATTCCATGAATAAATATAGTAATAAGAAAATTATAATTATAGATTATTTTTATTACATAAATGATGACTCAAGGAATACTATATTTTACATATATTTTATATATATAGTAAATTATCGTATTTTACTATTCACCAAAAATTAAAGTATTTCAGAAATATCCCAAAAATTCACCTTAACAATTTCTCCTTCTGTGTAATTAAAAACTAAGCTCTATTTTATGAAAATAATTTTCTAAATAAGATAATTTTAATTTTTAATTAAAAACACCACTTACTTGAAAAATACTGATTTTAAATTTATAACTGATTTTATGAAACATTCAAAAATTAAATAAGACCTCAAAAAATTATATTATAATCATAGGATAAAAAATATTAATTTAGAAATATATTTTATAAAAATATTTTTTCATTTAAATCATTATATTAATAATAAATTTTTAAATAAACATTTATTTTTTCTAAAATTACCAAAACATAATTATTAATTTTTAAAATATTTATTTAGTTTTACAACGATAAGTTACTTCATATATTCATTTTTATGATTCCTAAATTTTATTTATACTTTCATAGATGAGGTTAATATTCTATTGTATGATTTACTATTTTTATTGGACACTTTACTATTCCAAAGGACAAGTTACTATTCCATTGGTAAATGATTCTAAACTTCAAAAAATACCTCTTATTTAATTCATTCTTAATTTCTAAAGTTTTTTATTTTTTCTCTATATGTGATTTTATGAGTAATATACTAAATAACAAAATTATAATAAGGGAATTTTTCATTGATAAAAATTTTAGGTCATTACATAGGTTCTAGGGAACCGAATCCAACAGACATCCCCTTGCACTAGAGCCCACTGTTAATACATAGCGCATGTTCATTCCTAATGAAACCATATCCCTTTAAATATTTATCAAATAGAATCTTTCATAACCTCTAAGCTTACAACAATCTACAAATGGATCTATACAACTTTCATGAATTTTTTAATTTAGATTATTTTCCAAATTGTAACAACCCAGGTAATAATAGAATAAATAATATTCATACTTATTCATATAAACTAAATTTTTATATTAGTTATAATAATATTATGTTTTTTATTAAATTAGAGAGGAAATAGTTTAACTAAACACTTTTATTAAGTGATTTTATTTAAAACATTAATTTATAAATATTAGAATTTTAATTTGATAAAATTAATTTAATTTTTTAAAATTATGGTTTCAAAATTTAATTTTGGTGAAATTTTGGCATTTTTCATAAAATGTATATTTTTTCAATGGATAGTGAAAAATACAGATTTTTTCATTTATTTAAATTAATTAATTTATTTAAATTTTTCAATATGTTTGAAATATGTTTCTATTAAATAAAGTTTTATTTATTAATATTTAGTCCACTTATAGACTTTTTCATTAACTATATATTGGTTTTTAGTATAAGTTTTTTTTGGGTTTAAAGTCATGTTTTTCTAAAAAAATGTATTCAAATGAATAATGTATCTAATTTCAAATTAATTAAATTCATTATTAATGAGAAATTTCATGAATTTAATGTAATTATTATACATCATTAAATATTAATTCATTTTCATTTATTTATTATTGTTTATCATGGTGTTAATATATAATTATCTTTTTCTAAAAAAATACTCTTATTAAAAATTTGTTTAACTCATCGTCTATGAGATTAATATTAAATTATTATTTTCCACATATGTAAATTGAATTTTTAAAAATGGATTCCATATTTTTAGTAATAAAAATTTATAATATTTCTTAATTCCAGCTTCATTTTTTACCAAAGTTGTTAGTAAAAACTATTAAATTAATTACAATGATTATTGTAAAAATGAGTTTACTTGGTAGTTAAACATTAATATTAACTAAACAATTACCTATAAATATTTTAAACACCAATTTATGGAAATATTCAGACCTTATACATTATTGGATATAATTTTTATCATTATTGGGGACTGGTTACCCAAAACAAAACATGGAAGGAATTATCCCTTTCAATAATTTACATGTTTTCCACTCACCCCAATTATAAAGTCCCACCCATCCCCTACTCTATTCACTAAATCAAAACCATTTTTTACAGTACCTTCCCAAATAACATGTCTACTTCATTACCCTTATCGAAATATCTTTATTTGGTTTAAAGTCAATCAAATCAAGGCCTTTGTTGCAAACCAAAAAGAGTTACCTGAGGAAGTGGTAAAGTTCATCAACGTGCATTTTTGTTTTATCTATATATCCATCCGATTTAATTATTCTTATACCATGATTATATAATTTCCAATATATCATAAATATACGATTTTTGTGTTATGTTTTTTTTATCTACACCCACATACACTTTCATCAAATGGGTTACAAAATCATCATTCGTGTGGAAAGTCGACTACTGCCTTTTGAAACTATGTCATTCGTTTTTTTATTACCGCCTCTCATGGTAAGGTATAATGATGGATATGAAGATTATATATGATATTTATAACATTATTATACCTATGTAGAAATTTTTTCATATATACCCTTTTTTATATTTCAATATCTTAGTGATATGACGATGTCATCCATGTGTACTGGGACTACTGCCTCGTGAAGCGATGTGATTCGTTTTCTCTTAATATTTACATCGATTGTAATAAGGTTAAATATAATGAAAATGTGTGACATAAATGAAATATTATGATATTAATGACATATTTATAATTTTTTGTATATAATATAACATTTTATTTATTACATTTTCACTCACTGAAAAATCTATAACTTTATTCGGGGACTTGTGGACAGCCCCCTCCTCGAAGTGATGTGATTATTATTTTCATAACCACATAAATAGAATGATATTTTTATGTATATATAATTGAATAATATATTATTTATGGTATAATAATATTTCATTAAATATAAAATATTACTTACTATCTTTCTATAATGGTCACTGCAAAATGAAAACATTACTCATGTGTACGTATAACATATAGTCTCCATGATAGTTACATTTTTTCATTTCTCAGAACTATCATCCATTATTTTTTTTAAATTATTATTGATCTATAAATATTAAATTAAATCCATGATAATTATTCAATAAATGAATAAATAGTGGCCTCTTTTACAAAGTTGACCTACCAATGCTTTTTTTGACACATAAGTCAAATATATAAAAAACATCTTATCTAAACTAATTGTATAAGTAATTATATATAACTTGTTATTAAATTATATAAATGTAATAATAACCTCTAAAAATATTGTCAATAAATTAAATAATTAACATAAGTTTATTATTCAGGAATATAAATAAACAAGTGATAGGTCAGACTCGAGGTAAGGGACTTCATCTTAATATCCTTTCACTAATGAATTTAGTAATTTTACATGACTATATTCTTTTATGAGGTGTATACAATTCCCCTTTTAAATGTTATAACACTAATTTATTTATTCTCAATTTTCTAATGTTTTTTTTATTTTATTATTTCATTGGGATTTTGATTCAATGTTTTCCAATATGATAATCTATATTTTTAAAAAATCATCTTTTAATGTTTTCCATCAGGTTCTCTTTCTATTTTGTGTACATGTTTAAAAATTATTTTTGAAATGTTTTATATGGAAAAAAATATTCATAAAATTTTTTTGTATACATTATACATTATTTTAATGTTTTTTATAAAGAATATTTTTATGTTTTTTAAATTAGAAGGCGATAATTACTTCTCCTTCCATAGTGACTCTTATTTCATTCCAAGATTACATTCCATGTTTACATGTTTTATTAATTGAAAACCCCTTTTTAATTTTCTTTGAGTATTTTGATATTAAAGATTATTTTTCAACATAAACTTTTATATTGGTATTGAAAATGGGTTTATTAAATAAAAAGGTATTATGATATCAAAAAGTGATTATTTTGTGAGATTCAATGATTTTTTCAAAACTGAAATCATAATAATGTTTTATTCATGTAATGGTACAAGAATATTATTAGATGGGGAGACCCATATAGAATTGGGTGATTCTATTATATCTTATACAATAGTGTGGCCTAGATAGCATTGGGTGATCCCATTATAGATCTTATGATGGGGTGGCCCAGATAGTACATGGTGATCCCATTATAGATGAAATGATGAGTGTTCCTAGCTAGTGCTCCAATGAATTTGGAAATTTTCCTTGACATAATAGGTTATAATGACGGACATTCTAAATGGTTTTTCTTATGTATTTAACTGATATCCAGTTTCATCTCATATGAGTTTAATTTGGGTTATGAGTGTTATGCTCTAAGTTACCAAAAAATGTTTTTAATTACTTGGTATTGGTTTTAATTATTTTATTTGAGAAATTTTTTTTGTGATTTTCCTATATGTTTTTTTATTTCATATTCTTAGCTAACATTGAATATAATGTTTAACATTATCTAATCTTTAATTATTTTCACTGGATTAATAGTTTTCTTTTTTTGTGTATCCCTTACTAATATTTTTGTGATCATACCACATTTTTAAAAGTTTTCCACAAGGTTTAAGGATGGGTAAGTTAAAGGAAGACATCATCTTTAAATTCATGAACATTTTCAAAGTGAATAAACAATTATTTATTTTAAAAAAATTATATTATTATAAAAATAGAGATTGATTAGAAGTTTCTACTTTGTATTATATAGTCTTGTAATGTATGATTTATGTGATAATTCTCTAAAACTGTAAACCAAAAAAATATCATTATATATTAGTGAAGAAATTTTATACTTAAAACTATATTTTGTAATGAATATGTTAATGTCCATATATTTGGTATCAAAGTAATGGTTTAGATAACTTTAGAGGTTAGGTTAATGTTAATAATTTTCCCTTAAATGATTTTACCTTAATGTTATGTGGAAGATATATAGTATCTTAGATTTACATGTTTTATTGGAAAAACTATTTCTATTCATATTTTTTTCCACAGACGAAACAAGGAATCTATTTTCATTAGGAACCAATAAGAAAATATCCTCCCAAATCAGCATCTTGAGATGGTTGGAATTGAAACAGAATAGTTTTTTAAAGTGATGGATGAGTTGATAGAAGATATAAATGGTGGTGGTATTCATGCTAGATAGAAACCTAATCTACCATAAAAGAATATGTCTTTTTTAGATAATTTAATAGGGAAATTTACCCCATAAATTTGTGGATAATTTGAACCAGTGGTAGCTTAGGGATTAATCAATGCTCTAAAAAATATATTTGAAGTCATGGGATGTTCATAACATTAGTATGTAACTATTGGAGTTAATAATTTTGAAGGTGAAGCTTATCAATGGTTTTTTTTCATTAATAATAACATAGTGAATGATGATCTTGACTCCATGGAATGGAAAACATTCATGGATATTTTCCTTGAGAAATATTTCTCTATGGTTGTTCGATTATAGTAAGAAAATAATTCATAGAATGCGGGAAAAATTGATGTTTTTTAGGTGCATATGACAAAAACATCACAATATTATTCAGGTATGCACCGCATTTTATTCTGGAAACTGGTTGTAAAATTAATATATTTTACACAAGGTTTAAAACATGTTTAAAAGGTGCATTGGTTGCAAGAGAATTTAAAATTTATGATAAAGTGTTTCATTGTGCAGAGAATGTTGGGATTGAGTTTTATAACATGTATATTCCTTGAGATAAAAATAATAAAAAAAGTTCAATGTGGTAGGAAAAAAGGAAATAACTAGATAATAATTATATATTTAATCTCCCAAAATGTTCCATGGGTGGAAAAAGAAATTTGAAGGAATTGTTAACAAGATCTAAGAAGTGTTATTGATGTGTAATGTTTTTTCATATAGTATATGAATGCAAGGAATAGAATAATAAAGAATAAAATAATAAGGTAAATGGTATGCACCCAATGGTAAGTTGTTTTAGGGGTATTGAGTAGGATCATTTTTCTAATGAATATACAAAGTCAATTTTATAGTATTTAAATCATTATGATCGGAAAAAAGGGTGCAGTGATGTAATTTACTACTGCTGTAGTTGATGTAGGTCCATTAGATGAAGTGGTGATAGGTATGTTACATGTGAATTAAAAGCATTCCAATAACCTTTTTGTCACTTGATCTTCACATTATTTCATTTATGATAAATTTTTATGTAAATTTGGAATATCACCTAATTAATATAATAAATAATTTTTTGTGAAAACTATAGGTGGATGTATTAATGAAACTATGATTTATAGTAAACTTTCTATTGTTTTCAGTTGGATGTTATTTCCTAAAAATCTTGTGAAAGTGGCCATAGTATAGTTTGATATCATTCTTTGTATGGAGTGGATTTTATTTTATCATCTTAATTATATAAAAGTTCAAATAATGTGTAATTAAATGATTTTATTCATTTGATAACTTACCAATAATATGAGAAATTGATTATATATGGTAGTGAAATCAACCTAGCTCACATCATTAAAAATAATGAAGAAATTAAAATCATTGATGTTCTAGTAGTAAATCAATACATGAGTGTGTTTCCATATTATTTTCCTGGTTTTATTTCTAATCGGGGGGTAGGGTTTACTACTGACATTGTTTTTTATGCTACAAATAGTTTATAAACCCCCTCATATAATTTCTCATATAAAACATTTAGAATTGAAAAAATCAATTGCATGAGTTATTAGATAATATTTTCAACTGAACTAGGACTTTAACATGGGTTGATTCTATTGTTTTATTAAAAATAAAATTTTATAAATGATACTTTTCTAGGATTATAGTTCCCAGAATAAGATCACTATTGATAACATGTATCGTTTTCCTAATATCGATAATTGGTTTGATAATTTCTAGGTATCTTTTAATTTTTCAAAGGTTGAACTAAGTTTGGGGTTCCATTAGTTGATAGTGAATTAATATGACATTATGAAAACTATTTTTCAGACTAGATATATGCACTATAAGTTTCTCAGTAATTCCATATGAGTAATCTAATTCACCTAATATATTTATAGACCTTATGAATATAAATTTTCCTGATTTCTTAGAAGAAGTCTTGCTTATATTAATTGATTAAATTTTGGTTTATTCTAAAAATCGATAATAACATGAAAGACACCAAATTATTTTTTGGAATAACTTAAATGAAAATAATATGTATGGGAAATTTAGGAAGTGTAAATTTTGGTTGCAAATAATTTCTTTCCAGGGTCACATTGTTTATAAATATGGAATAATTGTTAACCCTACTACATAAAATGATGCTTAATAATGGAAAAGATCAACAAATATCATTGAGAATTTTATTTTTATTAGATTAGTGTATTAATACTAGAAGTTTGTTGAAAACAATGATTTTTTTCTATCCCACTAAATAAGTCAACTAGAAGAGGAATTAAATTCATCAGGATAAAATAATGTGATAACTATTTTTAGTAACTGAAATGAATATTGGTGAATTATTTATTTTTTTCCTACCTTCTAGAATCAAAGAATTATTTATCTATAGTGATGCTTCATTGAAAAAACTTGGTTGCTTCATAATTCAAGATGAAAAATTAATTTTTTATGACTTAGATCATTTGAAACCTCTTAATGTATATTAGCCTATATGTGATTTTGAATTAGATACTATGGTTTTATCTTAAAATTTTTGAGGAATCATTTGTATTTAGTAAAGCCTGAGATATATACTGATCACAAAAGATTGAATTATATATTCACTCAAAAATAATTGAACATTGGGTAGAGAACATGGTTATATCCAATCTAGAATATTGATTTCATGATTCATTATCATACTTGGAAATAAAACAAAGTGGTTAATTCCTTGAGTGAAAAATGAAATTCTATATTAACCATGTTACAATATTAACATAACCCTTTAGTTAATGATTTGATGAATTTTTTTCCTATATGTTGTGGGTGAATGGAAAAAATCTATTTTTTTAGGTTTTAGTGTAGTTGACTACCATGAAGAATTAAGAGATCTCAAAATGAAGATCAATATTTGTAGGAAATTGTAGTATCTATTAAGAAGGGTGTGTTGCCTGATTTTAAAATTGATGACGAAATTTTTTTACAATTTGGAAAATGATTATTTGTTCCCTATGATTCCCAGTGGGGGAAAGAGTTCTTGAATGAAGCTCATAGCTCTCCCTTATTCATTGATCTAGGAATAACTAAGATGTACAGAGACCTTCAAGATTGATATTGGTGGGATTTAATGAAAAAGAGATGTTGTTGAATTAACCGTGAATTTTTTGACTTTTCAGTAGGCTAAAGATAAATAACAGTTACCAAAGGGAGTGATTAAAACATTTACTGTTCTAGAGTAAAAATGAGAAAATATATCCATTGATTTCACAGGAGGATTTCCAAGTATATCATGAGGTAACAATGTCATTTGGGTTATTGATGATTGGTTAATCAAATCACCATATTTCCTTCCGATATGAGATATAATTTATTTAGATCATAATGATTGATTTATATCTAAATGAGATAGTTAGGTTACATGGATTGATTCTCCCCATTATACCAAATCATGATCCCTGGTTCACATCCACTTTTTAAAAAGGACTTTAAAATCCATTGGGTACTGAATTAAATTTATGTACAGATTTTCATCCCAAATCTAAGGGACAGTCTGAGAAGATGGTTAAGACTATGGAATACATGATTCTCTTTTTTAAATGAATTACCGAGGAATTTGTTATGATCATTATTGTTTGTTCGAGTTTACTTATAACTATAATTTTGATTTCAACATATTGATGACACCATTTTAGGAATTATATGGAATGTGGTGTTGGACACCAGCTTTTTGGGATGAGGTAGGAGAAAAGAAGTTTATGGGACCTGAGTTGGTAGAGGAAATGACTGAGATTGTTATGATAATTTAGTAACACATGAGCATATTTTAGTATTGGAAGAAATGTTATCCAAATAACAGAAGGAATGATCCATCATTTGAGATAGGTGATCATGTCTTTCTCAAAGTTTCTCCATGGAAAACTATTTTATGTTTGGGTACAAAGGGGAATCTAATCCTATTATTCATTGGAACATATGAAATCTTTGATATATTTGGATATATTTCATATCAAGTGACATTTCCCTTGTGTTTATCTTTGGTACACAACTTACTCAATGTTTCAATGTTGTATAAATATGTTCCAGATTCATCTCATGTTTTAAGCCCTCACATAGTTCAGTTTGAAGAGAATGTTTATTATAATGAACAAACTTTTTCAGTTTTTGAACACAAAGATCAAGTGTTAATGAATAATGTAACTCGCCATGTCAAGGTATTATTAAAACCCCATATGGTTAAAAAGGAAACATGGGAATCTGAAAATGCAATGAGGGAAAGATATCCCCACTTATTTAGTAAGTGAAAAAACATTTAGGGGACATGATTTCAAAAATAGGGGATGGATATAAAAACCTAAGTAATGATAGAATAAATCTTTTACATATTTATTAATATTAATTATATAGTTATATTAGTTGTAAAAAAATATTGTATTTTTAAAAAATCAAAAAAGAAATAGTTTAACTAAAATATTTTAAATCAAGGTTTTTCATATAAGATTAATTTATTATTTTTTGAATATTATGTTTTAAAAAGTAATATCGTATTTTAAATCTTCATATGAAAATTTAATTTGGGGGAAATTTTGGGATTTTCCTAAAAATTTTGATTTTTTAGTGAATAGGTAAAAATACTGATGTTTTCATTTTTTTTAATAAATTTATAAATTTGAAAGTAACAGTATGTTTTTAATATTTTACCATGTAAACTAAGTGATATATAGTTATATTTAATCCACTTATATACTTTTTAATAATATTTATATTAGTATGTTTTATATTTTTTGGGGTTTAAAGTAGGGTTTTTTAAAAAATTATTTTAAAATTCATAATTTTTTCCTTTTTAAATTAATTAAAATATTACCTAATTTGGAATGTTTTAAATTGAATTTATATATTATATATCATTAAATATTAATTTTTTTCATTTATTTATTATTATTTGTCATGTAGTTAATATATAAGAATCTTTTTCAAAAAGAATACACTTTTTAAAAACCCTTTGTCTCATTGTGACTGATATATTACTATTAAATTAAAATTTTCCAGTTGTGTGAATTGAATTTATAAAAATATATTCCAAATTTGTAATAATCATAATTTATATTTCTATTAAATCTAAAATAATTTTTTACTGAATTTATTAATGAACACAATTAAAATTAATTACAATGATAATGGTAAAAACGAGTTTACATAGTGGTTAAAATTTAATATTAAGGTTCTAAATAACTTAATGACATGTAAAAAACCCATTTAATGAAAATATATAGACCTTATACCTTCTATTATATATGTTTTATTATTGGTTACTTCTTAAATGAAAAAAAACATTGGTGTAATTCCCTCTTTAAAGACATTAGTAGTTTTCCACTCACCTCACTTATAAAATCTCACCCCCTCTCCTCAATTCACACATTCAAAACCAATTTTTTCAGACAATAACTTTATAAATTACATCTAAACAATATACCCTCATAATATCATCTTTATTTGTGACATAAATCTCTCCGAGGAAAAAGTTTTGTGAAAACCACTATGATTTACTCGAGGAAGACATAACATTCATCATTATTCATTTCTGTTTTATTTATATTTCCACCACATAAAATTATTCTTATACAATTATTATATAATAAAATTAGTATAATAAACATACTAATATTTTTTTTATATTATTTTTATTACCTACAACCAAACACACATCCATCAAATGCATGATTAAATCATCATTCATATTTATAGCAGACTACCACCTCGTGAAGCAATGTCATTTGTTTTTCCATTACCCCCTCTCATAGATGGGTGTAAGGATGGATATAAATTTTATATATGATATTTATAACATTATTATACCTATTTAGTCATTATATCATATATATCCTTTTTATATTTTAATTTTTAATGGACAAGATAATGTCTTTCTTGTTTATAGCGGAGTACTGCCTCGCAATGCAAAGTGATTCATTTCCACTAATGCATTAAATGGAAGATAATAAGGGAAAAGATAACACATATATGTGATATAAATTAAATAAGGGATATTCATGACATATTTATCATTATCGAGTTATAATATAATGTTTTACTTCATACCTTTTAACTTACTGAAAATGTGATAACATTATTCATAGACGTGTGGACTACTGTCTCCTTAAAAAAATTTGATTATTTTTTCTCCATCACCACATCATAATAATGATATATATAATAATATATAATTAAATAATAAATTATTTACGATAAAATGATAATTTTATAAATATAAAATATTACTTTCCTTCTTTCCATATTGTTCATTGAAAAATGGTATTGTTACTCATCTGTATGTACAACCTACTGACTCTATGATCATAACGTTTGTTCATTATTCAAAACCATATTCCAGGATTTTTTTTAAAAATTATAATTTATATAAAAAATTATGATTATTTCATGATTATTATCTTTTATATTGTTAAATAATTACCACTTTGAACATAGCTAACCTACTAATGTCATTTCTGACACATAAGCAGAATATTTTCAAAACACTTGACCTCAATTTAATTTGTTATGTAATTTTATATAACTTGTTGATAAGTTAAATAAAATTTAAAATAAATATATAAAATTATCTCAATAAAGTAAATAATTAACCTGTGTTTATTATTTAGGAATATAAAGACAGGGATGACAAGTCAGACTCAAGGGAGGGGACATTGTCAACTCTCCTTTCATTGAGGCACATCTTGATTTTATACACCTATATTCCTTTCTGAGGTGTATATACAAACCATTTTACATTATATATCATAATTATTTTATTTATAATGGTATTTAAATTTTTTATTGTTAATCCTTTATGGGTCTTGTGATTAAATTGTTTTCTAAGTGAAAACTAGCTCTTCTTTTAAAAGAATCATATTTTATTGTTTTCCTTAAAAATATTCATCTCTCTTCTGTATCCATGTTTTGAAACAATTTTTGATGGTTTTTATATATAAATAGATTGTTAATAAATTTTATATTATATATATTTTAATTTATTAAAATTTTATTTAGTAGGGAATATTTTATTGTAGTAGGACTGTAGCAGGTTACACTAGCAATACTGTAGTAGTATTTGTAGTAGTATTGTCGTAAAAATATAGAAATATTTTAGTAGTACTATAGAAGTATTGTAGTAGTACTACAATGGCGGTGGACTGTAGAAGTGGTGAAACTGTAGCAATGGAGGCACTATAGTAGGAACTATAGTGGTTGTGGTACTGTAACAGGTACTATAGCAACCCGGGTACTGTAGTAGTACTATTCACCAAAGTGCCCTTTGGGCCAAAATAGGGATTCAAACCATTTATTCAGGCTACTTGGACTTAAGAATTTGGGCTACGTAATGGGTTTATCGCTACCCAGAAAAAAAGAGTTAATTTCTTTAATAATAAAAATGATTCTTCAGCCCCAACCTTTAAAAAAGTAAACATATTATGTGTTTTAATTGGAATGGAGACAACGACTTTTCCTCCCATCGTGACTGCTATTTCATTCCTAGGTTTTATTGAATGCTTACATTTTCTATTAAATGAAAAAATAACTTTTATTTTTATGGGTATTTTTTATTCAAAATTGTATTTTAAAAAAATAGTATTTTGTTTTTCAAAAATAGTATTTCAAGGGTATTTGGATATCCAAAATTAATTTGTTTATGAATTTAATTTTTTTTCCAAAAGTGAAATAATAAAAAATATTTATTCATCTAATGGTATATAGGAATTATATTATGGGTTATACCAGATGGTTTATGGTGTTCTTATATAATCTTATATGGCTGGGTGGCCCAAATAGATGCAGTTGGACCTATTATAACTTTTAGGATGGGGTGGAAAAATAGTGTCTTGTGGGCCTGTTATATCTTAAATAATGGGTGTGCTTAGATAGAACTCTAATAAATTATGTAATGTTTCATGTCCTCATACGATATAAGTAGGGAGTTAAAAAATTTCTTCACATATAGATATAACTGTACTCCAATTAAATCTGATAAAAGTTTAAAATAGTTTATGAATTATATGCTCAAATTTTTTTAGAAGGGTTTTTAATTTATTTCTGCGATTTTTAATGATTTTATTTAAGAAAAAATGTGAGAGTTATTTTCATGTGAAAAATGATTATTTTATATTCTTAAATAACATTGAAGATAAAGGTAAATGGTATATGATTTTTTAGTTACTCGCTATATTAACGGTTTTCCTTCTTTGTGTATCCCTTACCAAGCTTTGTATGCTCATCCGGGGATTTCAAATTTTTTTATAGTGATTAAGTATAGGTAAGGAAAAATAAGATGTAAATTTAAAATTCATAAATATTTTCCATTAAAAAAATCAAGATTTATTTTAAAAGTTTTATATTATAAATAGAATGGATGCTAATCAAATAATCCAACTTTGTATTATATAGTTTTGTAAAGCGTGAGTTATGACATAATTCTCTAAAAACATAAATCTATGAAATAACCTCTAATTTAAGAGAGTGATTTTTTTACTTAAATTTCATGATTATATAAATATTAATTTTAGAGAATTATACAAACCCTTCTTTTTAGGCCATATAGACATCATCCATAAGGTTTTTTTTAAGGAAGGATCTTTTGATATCCATCTTACAAATCACATTGTCATGGAAAGCCACTATATCAATTAAAATTTTGATGCATTTAATGAAGGAAATTTTAGAAATTGTTTCCTTATATAGAATTACTAGATTCAATTTAAACCCTGTAGCCACTAGTTGTGATTCCTTGTACTATTTTATCTTGATTTCCCATTTAAACGCAACATGGCATACATTAACTAGAAAATAAACCCAAACCCAGAGATGGTTATGATACATGGAATAATCCATATAATAAAAGTATTACTTACATTATAAAACCCCATATATATTTATTTACACATTATTGAAGAGGGTTTTATTATTTTCAATCAATAATGAGTCACTATATTTTGTGACTATAAAATTACACCTTTCTGGAACTCTAATCTCTTTGGTTCTCCTAAATAAAACATGTGTTTCAAGAAAAATGTATTCCATGGAGACCACTAAAATTTGTTCACATACCAACTCTTCTATATCTTGATCATTAAATTCATAAAATATAATATTTATACAGTTATTCTTCTTTAGGATGTGCTCCCACTCAAGAAATATTGTATGTATTATGATTGTTACATTCTTGTATTATTGGTCTTATAAATAGTTTCCCTTATTTAATTATGATACCATTTAAATATACACTTCTTGACTTGTGGGGATATTTTTTCCCATAAATTTACTTAAAATTAAGCACAACCAGATACTCAAATGTGTGAAAAAAACATATTTCCTTCCAAAAGTTAATTCAAAAAGTATTTTGTTTCCCACCATAATTGGTACTTAGTTTTGAATCTGCAGAGAAGTATGTGATATGTATCACTGAAAGAGTAATAGATGTTCTTACTGAATTTTTATAAAATTAACTATATTAGGGATGGTATGTTTCCGCCCTTCACTAATAGTATTTCACTATAGTGTATATAGTGGTTTCAATTGAGATAAAATCCAAAACACCCTTTGAAATTCAAACAAAATAATGGATAACATATTCACCCCCTCAATCAGGTCAACACTTCATTACCTTATAACCAGGTTGATTCTCTAATTCATTATTAAATTATTTTTATTTTGAAAGGGAATCAAACTTATACCACATCAGGATTACATAACCTCATTTACTCAAGCCATCAATAATATTTATGACGTAAGAATATCAAACTTTAGCATTTATTCAAAGATGTATGCACACATCAAGGTATATCAATCCTATAATATATTTGAAACATTCACCTTTTCGACCAAGTGTTGGTTTGGCTATTTTTTTCTATAAACAATAATAACATATTTCTTGTGGTTTTATCTCAAAATAGTCTAAATAACCATCTTGATGGAGATTTTTCAGACACTTCTTATTTACATAATCAACAAAGTGATGCCACATCTAAGTGTTATTTTAAGTCATAATAATATGATTCTTTATATATTTCCAATAATTATATTTAACAATTTATTACTTATCACCATGATTTAGGTGTGTCATACCATAGTAAATGGTGTCTTTATAAAATAAACATTATTTATTTCAAAATTCTAAAATAAATTTATCCATTTCAACTAAATTATTGGAGATTATGTTCTTAGTAATACTTGGAACAGAATAAAAGGACCTTAAAACAAAAATCATTCTAGTTAACATTGGAAGGTTGTAGTACCTTACATCTAAATAAAAAATTCATGCCCAGTTAGATGCTCGAATATCCTCCTCTTCTATAGAAATCTTCTAGAATCTACTTGGATCCATCATTCAAATACAAATCTATCCCCCATAACTAGTATCTAGTACTCCATGTATAGATATATAAATATTTCACTCAATAAAAAATTCACCTTTAACATCTCTATGCATCGAGGTATAGTTCTTCCTCTTGTATCATTGCTTTCCACATGCAAAGCATACATTGATTTTTTAATTTTCCTACCTTTGAATCTTCCTTTCCATGAAAGGATAGTGCTCAAGAGCCTTAAACATGGAATTATTATTTTGATATTATGTTGTATTTTACCTATTCTTATCCACCATAATGAATATAGGTTTTACACACCCCATGTTCGTGTCAACATGGATAATGAGGTTAAGATATTATGGTAGAGTCCTCTCATTATTTATCATATTTTAGTTCACAATGTAACTAGAAAATGATATAGGTAGTGAGGACAATATGAGATATGTGTGTATCACATTAGGTATCTTATATCCAAATATTTTTATGTTCTTTATGTATCCAATAATTGTGAATTCATGTTCCCCTAGTAACACCTAGTCTCCAAGATTTAACATGAACATTGTATTAGAGATCTCATATCTTCATTGTCTAAACTTCTCTTGATAGATACCATGAAGGTGAGACTGCATATTATATCCATACATATATACCTGTTACTTTATAATCTCATTGGTCATAGAAGATAGAAGGTAACATTTAACATCTACTGTGACATCTAATTGTTTTGTGTATAGTGACAATTCTTCTTCACTAGCCTCTTGTCTAGGTACATTAGGAATAGGGTTTTCCTACACAGATAATTTAATTTCATTCTATATAATAACACAAAATCATGTTTCTATTCATGAAAATTAGTGTTAGTGATATTTTTATCCTTGTCAATTATGGATCGTAGTGATATGGTTGAAATCATGTGGGTTTTCATTTATATAATATATAAATAGAATAATTTCAGGTTTTCATTTGATAAAATTAAATAATAAATGTTTTATTTATCTCCAAATATTTTATTATATCCCAAAAACCCTCTACATTGACCATGGATTATCTCATTTTTAGAATATTCTAGTGGAAATGATCCATATAATATTTCTCATAAAATATATGGTCATCTATCTATATATTCAAAGATATTCACTTTGCGTAATTGGACAACTACATTAACACATAGCTCCTTGATTTTTTGGTTGGACTCACCAATTGTGAAATCTTGAATAATTATATCCTCAACAATTTCCCCACTAGTGGAACTTAGTCTCATGAAGATGATAAAACTATAATTTAAACTTGGTTAAGTAAACCCAAAAATCAAGATCGAAATTTCTTAATAATTAAAAGTACCCTGAAAGTGGTTGGGAAAGTACTTTAAATAATGGTTTTATTCATACACAGGTAGTCGACTGCTACACTAACTTGGTATATATAATTGAGTTATATTTTATATTTATTCCTATATTAAAAAAATTCTATTTTAAATTCTTATTAATGTTGTGTGGATTTTTACAAGTGATTAACCATGATTTGGATAAATTTTATGCATAATAAATTTTACTCTAAATCCAAATTTTAGGCTTGTTAATTCATTATGTTATGTGATTTTGAAAAAAAATTAATAAAAAAATTAACCATACTACTTTATAGAAATAAAATAATAATTGGTTGTATGATCACTAGTATTTCTTAATTTTTAATTATAATATTATATGATAAACTAACACTTTTTCTTGGGGAACATAACTTCATCCATGACTTTTTTCAGGTTGAAACTTTCACCTATACTCTCAGGTATCTCCTGAACTCATTTTACCTTGGATAAAAAATTGAACAAACATTATTTTCCTTCAATCTACATATATTTCATATGATTTACTCACATGTAGGTTTAGGGAGATAAAATATTTGTTTAAGGGGATTAAAAAAAATAAATTTTGGGCACGTAGGGCCTAACATAATTATACTTGGGATTAAATAAATTTTATAAATTTATTTAAATTGAAATTATAATTTAAAGGAATCAAATAAAATGTGAAGTCCATGTTTTTGAACATTATCATCCACATACATGATGCTTTTCTAATAAATTTAATTTATTCTCAATTATTCTTATTCATGTAGCCTAATTGAATTAATTATTTTCCAAAATTAATCAATTCAGTTATCTTAAATCTCATTCAATTTTTTTGAAATTTCAACCCATAAAAATTCTAATGAAATAAAATAATTCATTTAAAATTGACTATATACAAAATATGTACCTTATTGGGAACATGGTGAGTGTCCATCTAAACTACCTTGAATTTATTATATTCTTATATTCTTTTTCCATGTGTCTTGTAGAATACACTTCTTATCCACTAATACAATGGAATGTAATGTTAAATAAATAAAACATGAACATATCACCCGGTACCCTAAATTACTAATTATATTGGATGAAAATTAAATATTAATAAACCCAATTAAAAACTAGTAAAATAGTGAATTATGGTCAATTTATAGGAAATAAATTCCAAATGTTTGTGTGGCCAATTAGACAATAAAAAATTTTTTGGAAATGGTAACATTGCAAAGGAAGTGGTGAAGTGATGGAATAAAATTATGGCAGAGAGTGATAATAACTAAAAACCATGAGATTAACAATAAATAACACAAGAATTAGATAAACAATTATAGATAAATAGGGAATAATTCGTAATTGAATCATATGTGCTAGACTGGATGATTTTTTATATTTGTTTTTATATCTTCATTTATTTACAAGTATTTCTAGATCAGGAGAAAATGAGTTAATATATTTACAGTAATAACCAACCAGTGGTTGAATAGATCATATGGTATCCCTGATATAGTATCCATTAATCTAAAAAATAATGATACAAGTTTTACACCAGGTTCAAATTATTAGTTAATCCTAATGTGCTATCCTTTTTAGCTATCTTCTTCCCAATTGGAATCTCAGATAATCAAGTAGTTATAAAGATGCATCCATGAATGGTTTCCACTTCTTTTATCATTTCAAAAAAAATTACTACTATAATGAATATAAATTAAAATAGATTCCAATGATATATTTCCTATGAATTAAGTTATGTTAATAACCATCATAATCACATTCCCCTATTTTAGTTTTATCAAATGATCATTCTTGGATGACAAAAATATTTAAATAAGTTCAAAATAATAATTTCAATATTGAGATTTAATGAAACAGTGAGTGGAAATGATTGTTCAATTCAAGATCTCCAGCTCCTCACAAGCTCCAATGGTGTTGTTTCCTATTCATCTAATGGCTCACCGATTGATTATTCTTTCAAGTGTTTTTTATCCTATAGCCACCCATATCTTCTAGAGTCCAATTTTTTCTTAAATATCCTTCTTCACTATATATAATAGTATGTGCACCAAAACTCCACTTTAAGAAAAAAAATTATCACTTAAGGTTACCCTTATACTCCACATTAAACATTCATTATAGAAAACCCTACCTTACAATGGCCCTAGACTATATACCAATAAATAATACATTTATCCATGGAAATATATTATTTTAGTGAATATGATCTTGACTTTAGATGATATACATGTGTAAAGTTAAATGGTAAGGACTTATGTGTGAGAATCCTTGAATATTTCATCTACTTCCATAATCACCTACATGTTGATATTTTTATGATTCAAGAAGTTGTAGTGAAAATTAAAAAATTATGAAATTGAGAAAATATTTTATGATTAGGAAATTTACCTTCATCAATCATCTCATGTATTGACATCAATTTCTTCAAATATGATATTTTGGGTACCTTGGTAATACGATTTATTTTTTTGGGATTTTGTTTAATTTTTTCCCTCTCATGAAAATCTATTTTTATGGGCCATTGTAGCATGTCCTAGGTATCTTTATGTAGATTAAATTTCATAGGATTGATCATTCCACATCATTTAAATCCACATAGTGAACCTTATGTAGTAACAATTTTCATCAAAAATCTGGCCACATTGAACAATCAAACATGCGGATAAAATCATCATCTACTTCACCTTTCCCAAGGTCACAATTTATTAAAAACTAAAGACAATATTATTTCATTTATAAAACTATAAAAATAATTTCCTCAAGAACCTAGAATGTATCCTCCTTTAAACACACATTTTTATCAATGGGGGAGAAATTGAGGACTCCACTTTTCTCATGCTGACAAACCGAGACAAATAAAAAAAAGAACCAGTAACATGCAAAACTATAATTCAATTCTTCAACATAATCATAACACAAATCATCTTTTTAATGTTGAATCAAAGATAATATACAGTAGTGTTGAAATATTCATCATGTATTCAAATTTAAGTTGTGATTTACTTAACCAATATAAAACAAATGTTCTTTATTTCATTTCTAGTAAAGTTTGGTTGTCTTCCACCCATTCAAGACCAAGCACCTTGTTATGAAATTTTACAACACCAGAAATGTGGTCCACAACTCTTCATTAAATTTCATCATTGATAAAAGTACCCTTAAGAGAAGAAGACCCACCCTTATACAAGAACATACTTAAATTTATTCCGTCTATATATTTATAATTATTATAGTTGATAGATCCCATAGACTCGGTCAACCATTATCCATATTTCTATATCTATTTTGAAAAATATTAAGAGATAAATCATCAATTTTAGTCACATTTAGGGTCTTCCTTAAGTGGAAGAACCATGATTAAGTGTCTTTTATATCATGTTTGGATTCAAGGTCATGGTTCTGTGGGTATTCAATGGTTTGGAGATATCTTTAAAATTAAAATACAACCATACACTTCATGATTTGTTTTGATGTCATTTTATTGTTTCAATATTGATATATCAAAATAAATCTCAACCTTTAACTAGTTTTGTATTAGATTAATTCGTACCTATCATAACCTATTTCAGCATCACCCCCATCTCCATGTGAATTTGGTATCTTTCTATATTTATTATTCATTTGGGTGTCCCTTATTTTCACAAATAGTATTTGTATTCTTTGAAAACATATGGTTTGAACTTTGATTTATACAACCATATCACTAATACTAGATTGGATAGATTCTCATTGGGCTCAAATGAGGCTTATTATTCTTTCATGACTTAGATAGAAATTATATATTACTATTGGAATTCATATTTCCCCTATAGTTATTGTTCGATCAGCTTCTCAGGATTGTTGATTCTACGTTAACAATATTTCTCCGACCTCAAAGGAATGACTCAAAAAATTGTCAATGATTATTCATCATGTATTGTATCTAAATAATCCTTGATGATATCATCCCATATTCATTGACTAATACATATAATTTATATCCCCAATTCCAAAATTTATCAAATCATATTTATGTTCTTCAGCCCAAAATTATATCCTTCCCCCAACATAAAATTACTGATCTCAGTTTGGTGAATTCTTCATCAAGTAGTGAGATTAATTTTCTTAGCATCACACCCCTGGTCCGATAATCAATTAATATTGTATTGATGGTGGTTATGTGATATATTATGTGGTTATGGTGTGGTTTATCGTACAATGATTCAATCTTCACTGATTATTAGTAACTCTTATGGTTTCTTTAAGACTTTGTTGAATTTTCCTTGATTGTTCCTCGTGGTCACTCCATTTTCCCATGCATTCGATTAGCATTGACACAAACACTCCTTCAAAAGGAATGGTACCATTTTACTTTTCTATATTATCAAAATAAAAAATCATGATATTTATTCATGTTTTCTCTTCAAGAGATTTCCATTTTTTATGGCATGTTGATATTTTTCTTATGATTGCTCAAGATTTTTGTTATTTTTAAAATGGGTGGTCATAAACATTCACTTCTTGTCACTCTAAACCATTCATGTTTTCTCTAACATTTAACAAAAATTTCACCTATGGGTCCTAAAATATAGAATTTCAAATAAAAAATTATTCATTCATAAAAACTTAATTGAACATTAAAATGTTTTACTTAAATAGAAAATAATTTGAAAAAATAAGTAATTAAATAATACTTAAAAAATGAATTTTTTTCAATGTCCTGTAAAATTAAATTCATCATTATATATATGATTGAATCATTTATATTAATGATTTTATTCACATATACATAGTACTTTAAAAGAAAAAAGAATTTATTTCAACTAGTTTTTACACAAAAATTATATTTTCAAAATTATAAAACCAAATCTATATTTAAATTTTTATTGAGAAAAAATATTCCAGTGAAAAGATGTTATGAATTCCAACATGTAAAAATGAATACAATATTTTCCAAAATGAAAACATCATCAAAAAAAATTCATAAAAAATATTTTCAATGAATAACACGTAAAATTTTGTTCATCAAATTATATATAGAAAATGAAACTAATGAACTTTTTAAACATAGGATAACAAAACACTAGTTTTAGTTTTGTCACGACCTGTCCCCCTGGGCCCGTGCCATGACATTCCCCAAGCCCGCCTCTCGAAGGTGATGGGATTGTGACTAATGCCTAAGGAATCAATTTTCAAGTGGGACACATTTATCTGAGTACATGTATTCACGCACACACAACCACATCCCAAAGATGGAAAATTAAACAAACATACCACTAAACAACCAATGAGTACTAGTACAATAGAAAGTCAAATGGATGGAATACAAACCCAAAAAAAGTATAACTAGAAAATAGGAATATAAAAAGAAACTCTGGATAGCCATCCACTGATAACCCCACCTGATGGGTCGGTACATAGTATTTGGTGGAAGCTTTAGAAGTGAATCTCGTCTACCTAGTCTCACTGGGCACCATCGGGTCCTTGGACACTAAGTCCACTGTCAATTTGGCGGTCATCTGCACAAGACAGAATACTTATGGGCGAAGCCCGTGCAGGGGTGAGTAACAAATTACTTTGTAGGGACCTCAAAACACAAATGAAATACCATAAAACAATATAGAATATAGTGCATTAAGCTTGATCATGATTCAAGAAAGCTCACACCAGGTATATTCTAGAGTATGATAGTAGAACCATTAGTCACTGCATAGAACACCATGGGCTTCTAGAGAGCTCCTCCTTAATGTGTATGGTGGTTCTTCTAGGTCACACAGAAGCATCTCCCCACTAACCTTAGGACTATTCTAGTACTCATCCCTAATAATTACTATGGGTATGCTGGGTCACACAGAAGTCACTCCCCACTATAGGAAATCTAGGTCACAGAGAAGCTGCTTCCCACGAATCTATAGCCATACTAAGGTACTCATCCTTTCGAGTATCATGGGTCTATCATGTTACATAGAAGTCTTTCCCCAGCATGGGAATTCTGGGTCACACAAAATCCTCTCCCCCCTAGGTTATAGTATCTGATCCATATAGGGTTGATCGTCAGTAGTCTTTAGGTCTCATCCAACCGTAGGGTTTCTGTACGTAGCATGCTTTATCTCCGGGGAACCGCCCCCCAATCCACTCATATAATTTTAGAATCCACTAAATCCTTCATATATTATTCCAAAATATCTGCCTCATATCAAGGGTTTCAATTCCTCAAATGGCTCATCAATTGGACAACTGGTTTTCAAGTTATTGACATTTTTTCAAAAAGGGGTTGGTTGGGTCCAGGTCTGGTCTGACCTGGTCGGATGGAACTGACCTGACTCAGCCCAGCCTAGATCCATTCTGTTGGGCTATGAGTCTATCCCATCCTACTAGGCTTCTTGTTTCTCCATTCTCCACCCGACTGGGAAGCTGTAGGCGGTTGTGTCTAGCTCCCCATTCCCCGCAGGTCGTCCGAGAGGCTGTCTGCTAGCCACGTTCGGTTGACCACGGCTTCGCTATGTGGGACACAGTGTGGTGCCACATCCGCATTGTGCCAACGCGGCTGGGTGGCCGTGTCCAACTTCCGGCCCAACTAGAAGCCCTCCCCACTATGCCACTGCCCGAGCCGGCCGCAATGGTCTTCTCCGGTGTGTCGTCATGGCGCGCCGCTACTAGTCACTGACATCACCACATAGTCATTCCGCAAACCACTGGGCTCACACTGGTGGTCCGTTCTTCACATATCTTTCCTTTAAGGCCTTCATGGAATTCCATATTCCATGTGATGGCCTCAAATCCACCTTGCTTCCCACTTGGAAATTCAGTCATGAAGAACGCACAAGTGGAGGGGCTCAGTCCATGTTCGTGTCAGCCTACACCCTCCGCGTTAGAATTTTAAAATAGGGGAGATTTGGGAATTATAGTTCTATCAATCATAAATTTAATCCCAAATATAAATCCTAGGAAACAATCACCCTCCCGTAAGAATGGACGATCCACGGATCAACCTGTTCATGGGTTGATCTGTGATCGTCATTTGGAATGAAAAATGGGGAAAACATAAAACAAAAATAACCCCTACCTTAAAGAAAGTCAATGTTGAAGCAGTCTTCCCACAAAGATTAATGATGTTAAAGGTGAATTTTTCTTCCAGGTTCCATTTTTCAATGTTTTTTGATTTCATCAATGTTTCACCAATATTCGTCATTTTTCGTTGGAGAGAAAAATCACTGATGGTTATTAGAGAATTGTCCTCTATTTAATTCTCGTTTCCCCCAACATGTTAGCTTATTAAAAGAAAACATGTCACAGTTTTTTTGCTACATTGTGACATCTTGTCATTATGTTTCACCTTAATTATCCATTAATGGTACTATTTTAAATTTCCTCATTGTCGCCTCATCCCAACACGACAACACTGCCATTTTCTGCTCAATGGTTCGAAATAAAATAAAATAACCTTTTTATGTTATTTTACTATTTTCAGAAAATTATAAAAATTATCTTTTCCCTCTGACCCTTGATGGTCGAAGTTTATTCCTTTCTATGAAAGTCTATAAATTCTTATCTCAACAGTACACCCACGATTTTCGATCCGAGAACTGATTTAAAATATAGAAAACTCTTCTCGCACGTTTACTTATGTGAACTTTAAAATGTTAAAAATTATGTTCCAGGATCACCAGGCCTCGGAATCATGTGATTTAAAATATTTTGGTCTCAAAATAAATCAATATAATTAAAAATTACATTGAAATTCCAAGACATTACATTCTCTCGACCTTATGCATTTACATCTCAAAAAATGAGAACAATGGATAATCAAACAAAAGGGTGTACTGAGCATGAATATGAGCCTCCCGCTCCCATATGCTCTCCTAGAGATTCTCATGATACCACCAAACGTGCACTAGAGGAATTGACCACCCACTTATAACATGCTCTTTTCGATCATATATCACTATTGGGAACTCCGTAAATGTCACCACATTGTCAATTTCTATCTCTCCCTAGTCGATAACGTGTGATGGATCATGCACATTCTTCCTCAGGTGTGACACGTGAAAACTATTGTGAAACTAGTGCATCTGTGGGGAAAGAGCTAGGTTTTATGCCACCTTTCCAACTCTATTGAGAATCTTAAAAGGTTTGATTAACCTTGAAGATAACTTGTCGCCCCAGCCAAATCTTGGTAATCTTCATTGGGGTGAGACCCAAAGGAACACATGGCCCACCTCCTCAAACTCCAAGGGTCAAAACCTCCTATCATTATATGATTTGTGAATGCTCTGTGTAGTCCCCATCTGCTCTTTGATGATCTACACATTCTCCGTGGTAGCCCATACCAACTATGAATTGATGAGTGCTGACTCTCCTGGGTCTATTTAATATAGAGTTGATCTGCATGGCTACAGATATAGGACCTCAAACAATTCCATTCCAATGATGGAGGGATATCTAGAGTTATATGAAAAATCCAACAGTAGTAGGTGGTCCTCCAAATTGTGAACAAAATCATGGAATCAAGAACAAAGCATGTTCTCCATGGTCTGTATGGTCCACTCTATCTGAACATCTGTCTGGGGGTGAAAAGCTATGCTCAAGCGCAGCTGAGTCCCGAATGCCTCCTGAAATCCCTTCCACAACCAGGATATAAATTTTTCATCATGGTATATGAAGATCTTTGATGGAACTTTGTGAAGCCGCACTATATCCTGGACGTAGAGCCATCTCAAGCCCTCTACCAAACCCTGCTTCCGAGTGGGTAAGAAGTGAGCTGACATGGTGAGTCATTCAACGATCACCTAGATAGAATCATTTCCTTTGGACGAGTGTGGTAACCCTATCACGAAGTCCAGGGATATACCATCCCACTTCCATTCTAGTACCTCAATTGGCTGTGTCAATCCTGGTGGGACATGATGGTCAGTCCTCCCATGCTGACAAGTGAGGCATCGTAAAACAAACTCTACCACCACTAGTTCATCCCTGGACACCAGTACTGACATCGGAGGTCCTGGTACATCTTCACCACACTATGATGTACCTCCAAAGTGGATGTATGAAACACCCTCAACACCACCTCTTGTAATGTTACTAGTTCTACGGTACATCATCTGAAAAGGATTATGTGCTCCCCACCTATTGAAAATCCATCAGGAGCTTGTCCTGAGGATATCTAAGCACGTCGGGCCCTATAGTCAACACCCGCAAGTTGTGCCTCCATAAATCACTATAAGAGTGGGTGAGTAATAGTCATTTACTAAAGTTAAGATTCTCCATCATCATCCACAAATGATATCTACATCACGGCTACCTGCGTTGTCGCCTCACTCAGCAGCTGCAAACTGGGACTCCTGCTAAGCATGTCTACCACTGCATTCCCCTTCCCAAGAGTATAGATTCTCTCAAATTCATTGTCCTGGAGGGACTCTAGACATCTACACTATCTCAAGATTAGGTCCTTCTGTGATAATATATACCTGAGACTCTTGTGGTCATAGTAGATGGTAAATCGGCCACCCATCAAATATTATGCCACATCTTCTAGGAAAATACCACTAATTCAAACTCTAGGTCATGGTTTTCATACTTCTACTTATTCTTCGTCAACTACCATGAGTCATAGTCAATCACCACTCTCTCTTTTATTGGGAAACAATCCAATTTGGTCCCCGATGCTTCGCAGTAGACTACATACCCAACGCCCTCTTCTGGTAGTCTGAAAATTGGGGCACTTGTCGGTCTATACCTTAGCTCTTAGAAACACAGCTTTCACTTCTCCATCCACGCGAAAGGGATGTCCCTTTCCATGTCAAGGCTAATAAGGGTGTTGTTACTTTTGAAAAGTTGTCCACAAACCTCTGGTAGTATCCATCCAACCCCAAGAAACTCTGCACATTATTTATGCTCCTAGGTGGATCCTAAGAAATTACTACATCTATCTTCACCGGATCCACTAAGAATCCAGCCTTCGAGATGATGTGTCACAGAAAGTGGACCTCATGAATCTAGAACTATCACTTGAAGAGAATACCACAAAGTTGGGGCTCTCAGAGTGTATTCAAGACTATTTGTAGGTGTGTAGTGTGTTCCACCTCTAACGTCGAATATACGAAGATTTCATCAATGAAGACGGCTACAAAATGATCGAGGTATGGCTAGAAGATCCTATCCATGAGTCCCGTGAACACTATTGGGCCATTGTTCACACTAAAGGGAATCACCAAGAACTCATAGTGGCCATACCAGATCCAGAAGGTTGTCTTTGGTACATCATCATCTCGTACTTGAAGCTGATGATATCCTGGTCTGAGGTCTATCTTCTACAACCACCTCACTCCCTTTAGATGGTGTAGTATTTTATCAATCCTCACCAGTGGATACTTGTTCTTTAGAGTCACCAGGTTCAGGTAACAGAATTCCACGCATAGCCTCAAGCTCCCGTCCACCTTCTTGGCCAACTACACTAGGGCTACCCATGGTGGAACACTGGGCCTCATGAAACCCTTCTCATATAATTCCTCCACGTGTACCCTAAATTCATTAAGCTCTGTGGAAGTCATCCTATATGCTGGTGCAGATATAGGTGTCATTACCAGGTATAGATTGATACATATTTTTACCTCCCAGCAAGGAGGTAGTCCTAGAACATTCTTAGGAAAGACATTATCATACTTGAACACCACTATAGGAAAGGTCGAACTACTTTCATCCACTATACCAAGGGTGAGGCTATCCAACTACCGAATGATCGGCTACGCCCTCCTCTGAAAAATTCCATCCTATCCTAAAAAATATCCCATCTCACTGATTAATGAAAAAATAGTCCCATCCTCGCAGACACACCACACATTGCACCTAAAACAGTCGATTTGATCATGGATTGTAGATAATTAGTACATACCCAGGATAATGTTGTAAGGCCTTGACAACGCTACTAAGAGATCCCAAATTAAGTTCTTGCCTCTTAGAGTAAGGTCACATTGCCGTCACCAGTGTGTAATCATCAAATCCCCCCTCGTAGGAGTCTTTAACCGTAAGGATCGAGCTAATGGCTCCTCCGGAATCTCTGAGCCCCGATCGAGGACCATGGAAAGGAAAGAGTGATTGGAACCTATGTATATAATAACGGTAGATAAGGTGTAGAAGACATAGATCATAAATCTAATCATATCTGTAGAATCATGGTCATAGGCCTCCATCTCTTGAAGTTGGCCTCACACCTGTCTACCGGCTCCCTGAGCCCATGGTGAAAAACCTGGCCATGGTGGTGGTAGTACCTCCAACCATTATCCACTTCCTACCACTCGACCTACTCCCCTACCACATATTCCACCCTATGAACAACCTCACTCAATCCTCTGCCTCTTCTTTGGTGGTCCTTTGACCTTCTCATGATAGTTTGTGCAGTGGGTTGGTTAGTCATGAGCCATGTGTCTCTGCCCATCACACGTGAAGCACAAACTGGATCCCCATTCAAAGTTCTAGTCTCTAAGGAATGTGTCTCACACAATTTATGTGGAGTAGAAATAGAGGCCTGCAAACCTAATAGAGTACTCATCCACTGACAGGTTTCCCTTTTGTAGGTGAAGCAGCTCATGTATGTGCACTGAGGGCAAGGTCACGGGGAAGAACTCATCCCAGAAAAGTTGTTTGATGTCAACCCAAGAGAGGCTCACCTCATCATGAGTCTAAATATTTAGACTTCACCATCTCCCTGATGAACCCTGAAAAAGTCTCGCATCTAATATCATCATCTGGTCAAGTGGTTTCCTCACTAAGAAGAAGACTTGTGTCACTACCTCAAGCCAGTCCTCAGCGGCCTGAGGATCTGTCTCTCCCATGAACCTAGGAGGTCTCTATCTCTGAAACTCATGGAAGTTGTTGATCCTACATTAAACCTCTACCAGTAATAAAAGTAGTAACATCTGATTAAGGGGTGGTGGCAACACCGGTGCACCACCCGGTGGGGCCATCTCTAGGACTGGTCCCTAAACCGACTCCTCATCTCTAGGCGGACTATCTGCATGATCAAGTATCGAAATCATAGTTGGATGTCTACGTGGATTCATCCAGAAATAGATCAATACGTACAAAAATCATAATATTATACCTGGTGAGATAACTCTTATTCAATAAAATCATAAGGAGACACTTCTGCAACCGGTGTTTTCATGTATAGAGTCTAAAAGTAGAAATCTGGGTCCTGGTGTATGGATACGTCGTCCGTCGCACCAACAATGGACTCCCCAAATATGAAAGTAGAAATTGATACATTAAACACTATTTCCCCAAAACAAAACAACAGACTCTTAGTCTTTTAAGTAGAACCAACCATCTCTGATACCGCTTAGTCACGACCCATCCCCCGGGGCACGTGTCGTGACATACCCCAAGCCCTCCTCCCAAAGGCCAATGGTTGGTGACTAGCACTAAAGGTGTCAATATTCATGTGGGAGGAATTTTCATGAGTACCTATATGCATGCACACATAACCACACCCCAAATCTAGAAAAGTAAACATTCATGCCACTAAACAACCCCTGATTATAAGTACAACTAAAAGTCAAATGGCCAGAATACAAACCCAACAAAAGACTACATAGAAAACATGAAAGTATAAAAGAAACTATGGATATCCATCCACTAAAATCCCCCAACTAATGCGTCAGTACAGAGTAGTTTCTGGAAGTTGTAGAAGAATGTCATGTATTCATGGTCACATCGGGCACAACCGAGTCCTGGGCCACTGAGTCCTCCATCAAGTCGGCAGTCGTCTTCACCAGACACAACACGTGCGGGTGAAGCCCATACAGAGTTGAGTAACAAAATACTCATTAGTGACCACAAAACAAAAAGGAATGTTCACAAATCAATCCAAAAGGCAAATCAAGAAGCTTGATCATGAAGCACGATAGCTCACACTAGGTATATTCTAGAGTTGGATAGTAGAACCATTAGTCGTAACGTTGAACACCATGGGTTACTAAAGAACTCCATCTCAATGAGTATAGTGGGCCTTTTAGGACACATAAAAGATGTTTCCCACTAACAATAATATTTTTTTGGTACTCATCCCCGATGATTAATGTGGGTATATTGGGTCACATAAAAGCTGCTCCCCAGCGTGGCCACGTTGGGTCACATAGAAACTACTTCTCACAAATCTGTGATCATACTAAGGTACTCCTTCAATCGAGTATTGTGGGTCTTCCGGGTCAAAAAGAAGTTGTTCTCCACCATGGGCATGTCGGGTCACACAGAAGATGCTTCCCACTAGGCTATAATATCCTATCAACATAGGGTTGCTCGTCATCAGTCTTTAGGTCTCATCCAACCACAGGGTTTCCGCATGTAGCACACTTGATCTCAGGAAAACCGCTTCCCAAGCCATTTGTCAAATTTCAACTTCCATGAAATCATCTAGAGCATATTCGAAAATATTTTTCTCATCATGAGAGTTACAATTCCTCAAATGGATCTTCAATCAGAATCTCAGTTTTCAAGTTATCGATGTTTTTTTAAAAAGGGGTCGGCCTGAGTCTTGTCCTTTGGGTCGTGGGTCTATCCCGACGGGGTGGGTCCTGCCTGGTGGGATACCTGATCCACCTGAGGTAGACCGGTTCCCGCCCATTTGGGACATGGTAGGTGGCTGCGTCCGTCTCCCCATGCCCCCCCCCCGGTCATCCGTGGGGCCGTATCCTAGCAATGGTCGGTTGATTGTGGCTTCACCGTGTGGGAAACAGCATATTGTTGTATCCAAGGTGCGCCAATGCGGCCTAGTGATCGCGGCGGTCTTCTCTGGTGTGCCGGTGGGGCATTCCGCAGACCACCAGATCTGCACTGGTGGTCAATTCTTCATGTCTCTTGTGCCTATATCCTCTGAGTGATTCCATCATCCCTACGATGGCATCGAAGCCTCCTCTTCCACTTGAAAATTCAGTTACAAAGAACACAAAAATGGAGGGTCTCGGGCCTTGCTCGTCTCATCCTTCACCCTCCGTGTAATAATTTTAAAATATGGGAGGTTCGGGGATTGTGGTTCTTTCAATCATAAAATTAATCTCAAATATAAATCCCAAGAAACAATCACTCTCCCGCAATAATGGATGATCTATAGATCAACCTATTTGTCAATTGATCCATGTTCATCATTTTGAATGAAGAACGAGGAAAACATAAAACAAAAACAAACCCCTTCCTCGAAGTAGTTAGGCGTTGAATCGGTTTTCCCAGGAAGATTCAAAAAGTCAATGGCGTTCATTGCTTCCCAACTCTGTTCTTCGAGGTGCATCATAGTCATAAATGTTTTTCCAGCATTCATCGTTCTTCGCTAGAGAGAAAAATCTCTTGTGGTTCATTAGACAATTGTCCACCATTTAATTCTCTTTTCCCCCAACACATTAGTTAATTAAAATAAAACTCATAGAAACATTTATATTATGTGGTGATGTCACATTGTTCTGCTAAACATTAATGATCGATTAATGATCCTCCTTTAAAGTGCCTCATTTTCGCGTTGTCACTGTACTGCAGTGTCGTCATCCACCACTCAACGGTGAGAATGAAAATAGAATAACTTTTTTAAGTTATTTTATTATTTTCCAAAATGTCCAAAATTTATCTTTTATACCCGACCCTTGATGTTCGTAGTTAAGTCCTTTCTAGGAGAATCTCAAAATTCTAAGTTCAATGGTGCCCTCATATTTTTAATCTGAGCATGGGTTCAAAATCTAGAAAAATCCACATGCATGTTTAATTAAGTGAACATAAAAATTTCAAAATTCTATTCTGGGCTCACCGAGCCTCGGAATCTTGTGTCGTCAAAGTGTGTGGTCTTGAAATAATTTCATATATTTAAAAAACTTAGACAGAAATTCTAAGACATTACATGTTAGATTTTAAAATATTGATAGTTTTAAATCATTTTACACAATATTAAATATTTATTAATTAAAAAACATTTTTTTAGATCAAAAATTATTTTAATTCATAAAAAGGAATCTGAACAGCTGTAATAAAATAATGCCATATCAAATTCTCCCATATTTAGTAAATTTTACTACCACTAAATTAAATCAATTTTTTTTGTTAATTACGAAAGGAACCTAAAAACATGTTGATATCTTGTCATGTTTCAAATACATAATAGTATTAAGACAATTCATTTTATTATTCACTTCTAAATTATCATTTTTTATATATGAATTAATCTCACTACCCTACTTCAACCCAATTCATGTTCTAGTTATGGTAGTGATGACTATTGGAATTCAAGTATAATTAAATAAATAATAAAAGAACCATCATCATGCACTCTATAACAAGTTATTCAACCAAAATTACACTTTCCACTTCATTAAAAAAACTCAAATTAGTTTATTTATAAATCAATTTCTTCATTCTTTATTAGGGTTCAATATTCCCCTCATCTTAGTGAACTCATTTTTGAAAAAGGCGCATTATTTAATTTTTCCGTAGTAATGAATTTTTTCATGTCACTATGAAAAGAACTTATTGGGTTTTAATTTTATTTATTTATCCAACACGTTCATCCCTTCTATCATAAATTCACTATAGGATCTCAGTATCCCATTTTAATCCAAATTCAAAGGGTATATATGATCTCAATTGATTTGGTTTCCTCAGGTGTTCCATTTTCACAAGAATAATTTACTAAGTTCTTGTTCAAACATCAATTTTCTTTTATTTTTTATGCCAATTCCACAAAATATAATCATTAAAACATATTTTTCAAGTTATTAAAAGGTATTTTCATAAAAACAGTATACAATATCACTCAGAAATCATGTGATTCTGAGAATTTCAGACTCATTGAAATCCCTTAATCAAGTATGAAATTATCACTTAGGAAATACTCATTAAATAACTTATTTGTATAGAAATTAAGAAAAATAAAGATTAATGATTAAGAAATAGTTTAGAATAATGAAAAAACCGTCTACCCCACATATAAATCCCAAAATTATTCCTGATTTTGAATCTTAAGGATACCTAACTTTTCTATTCAAAAAATCAATTAGGAAGTTTAATGATATTAAGATGTGGTTTCATTAAAGTTGAATTATGATATTTTCCACAAATCCAAATAATTTTTCATTGTTGTTTCTTAAATGAATTTATAGTTAAGTATTTTTGTTCTTATACATTAGCACAATAATTATAATTTCATCTCCAATAAAAGGATAAAAAAAATTCAACAACAACATGAAACATTGAAAAATCCAAGGATGTTTAAGGGTGCAATCCAGGATTAAAAACATTGGTTCAAAATGGTTTTCAAAAAATTATATATAGAAATCCTACACACTGATTCTTGAAAACATATTAAAATTTATCAAAACATTAGGGGAAATTCCCCCATACATAATTTACATAATCATATAGCCTGAATGTGTATAATTAAAATTTGTAGAATTAAAAATATTAAAGCACTGAATTGGGAGATTTTATCATCTTGGTTGAGTTAGTTTCACTCTCTTATTGACCTATGAAAATATCTCTCTAGTTATCATGTTAAATATTCTATAATAAAAAAACATCTGAACCTCAGTATACAGTGACAAATAATTTTTAATGAAATTAAATATAAGTTGAAATTAAGAGAGTTTTTTTTCTATTTGTTTCACGAAATTATCCCCCTCTTTTTCTTTGAAAATTAATTTAATTTCTACTCTAGTAAAATACAAGTAAATTTTATCATCATTAAATACCCAGATGAATAAGAATAAAAGTAGCTAGTCAATTATTATTCTCATATATAAACAATGAAATATAACACAAAAAAACAACATAATGAACCATGGGTTGACCCCCATGAACCATTGAGATTATATTCTTTTGTTAAAATCCATTAATAGATCATCTTTCACAAAATTAGATATAATTAATTCTCATTATATTCCCCTCAATGTAATGTTTTATGATCTTTCAATTGAATTTGTATATTAGGTTATCATCATGTACTGATTCAATATCATTGTTTCCCATTACACTTAGAATGGTGAATTAGACAGACCACATGGTTATCAGTTTTCTAATAAATTTCTTCATTTGTGGATTAAATAAAAAACACTTTAATATATCCTCAAATAACTTATTTTAGATGATAGAGTCATAAAAATATTTGGTTAATTATTAATAAAATTTATAATTTTAATAATATTCTGTCTTGATACCATTAATCTCACTTAACTCCAAGAATCTTCTCTCTCCATCAGAATTACAATCATAGTGAAGGGCCTTCACTACCCTAAAGTAATTGTGATTAAACTAAATAGGAAGATGAAATTTATTTCCAAGGAGCATCCTAGAGAGAGACATACCTAGTGTGGTCTCGTACGTTGTCTTGTAATACCACAAAGATTGATCAAATTTGATTGGTCAATCATTTGAAAATTTTGATATTGTCTACTCTAGAATTTGATTAATATCTCTCTGCAAAATTTTATCCTAACCACTAAAATATGGGTGAAAAGTGGTTCTAGTTATGTGATAACACCCATACTTATATATTAAATCCTTGAACAAATAATTCGTTAAATGAGTGCCATTTTTTAATGCTTTTGAAACTCTAAAAAATGAATATATATATTTAATTTCAAATTTAACAACACAAGAAAAACTATTTTTGGAAATTGAAATAGCCTTATCACACATTGACACATAGTCCACAACCAAAAGTATGTAATCATTCCCATAAGTGCATGAAAATGGTTCTATGATGTCAAAACCCCACACATAAAAACTTTTACATCTAAAATTCCTTTTTGTGTCATCACTTTCCTTCTACCAATTTTTCCAACCACTGACATTTATCACATCCTATCATTAAACTCCTGAAATTCTTGAAAATAATGGTCCAATAAAAACTATCATGGAAGAACTTTTGGGAATTTATCTCCCTCCCATGATATCCACCTTATGTTGATGAGTGAGAGTAATCAATAATGGGAATTATTTCCTACTAACCACACATCTACTCAGAATTCCACCAATATATCTTTAAAATTCTAAATTATTTTCCAAAAAAATATTTCAGATCAGAAAATAATTCATTTCTTATATTCTAGGAAATATCATGGAGAATGAAACCTACTATAATAAATTTTTCATATTCTTCATACCTTGTAGATTTCATCACTATTATAGAAAAAAGTTTCTCATTTAGAAATGTGGTGTCGATTTATTTGGGTTCTTTGGATTGGGTGTTGGGTAACATACCATGTGGTTAGAAACTATGTTCTCAACTCCTTTTCTATCCTTAATTTATAAATAAATCTCTTATAGTTAAATATTCCATGTGATAGTCATAGGTTTGGAATCCTTTTTAGCTATAATATATTTGATAGTTGAGTGGTCTGTTAAAATAATAACCTCAAAACCTACTAAAATCTTCCTAACCATTTCTAAATAAAAAATTAAAATAACCAACCCATTTATATTTTTGTTATAATTATTTTATTAATCATATAATATTTTATGAACATAATAAAAACAATCATTATCTTCAATTTCATTTTCCTAAAAAAGGTACGCACTACCACACCACTAGCATCACACAACACCTCAAAAGTAAATTCCAATTCAGGTACAGTGATCACGGGTGATGTTGTTATTTTATCTTTCTATAAGATAATGTAATCTACTAATTTATCATTAAATTAAATGGGTTTATTTTTAGAAATTATTGTCTATAAATTCCTTGAGATTTTAGCGAAATATTTAACAGATCATTGGTAGAGACCAGCATGTCCCAAAAAAATTGATTTTTTAAAAAATTTCAGGAGGGGAAACTTATAAAATATATTTATTTTTGTATTTTAAACTTATATCCCCCTATTTTTAAACCTTATATCCCAATAAAATTCCATCAATGAACATGAACTGGCACTTTTACAAGTTTAAGATAAGGTTTGTTTTCTTTCATCTATCCAAAACAATTTCAACATTGTGTAAAAAATTTTAAAAGTCACCTAAAAAAATTAAAAAATGATCCATCATAAAATCAATTATCCTATAAATCATGTCAGTTAAAAAATACATCATTCATATTTAAAATGTGTTTGGGGCACTATGTAAGCCAAAGGGTATTCTCTGGTAGGATAATGTCTCTCATGAACAAGTGAAAGTGTCATTCCCATAATCCCAAAGAGTTATGAAAATTTGTTTGTAACTATAATACCCATATATAAAGTAAAATAATTCATTCTTATCCAACCACTCTAAAATTTTCTCCAAAAATAACACTGTGAAATTTTCTTTCCTAATAGAAGAATTCATTTTACTATAGTCTATACAGACTCTCCATTTGATTGTTTTCCAAAATTAAACATGTACTTTTTTCATCTCTAATGACCATGAATTCACTTTTTTAAGGAAAAATTGGAGATGGATCACTCATACACTATTTTAGATTAGATAAATTAGACCAACATCCTGTAATCTAATCACATTCACTTTAAACACTTCCTTTAAGTTGGGATTCAATATTCTCTATGCTTCAACTCTAGGTTTATGGTTCGGTTCTAGGAGACTTTTATTACTATAGTATGATGACCTTATAACATTGCTATAAACTATATAAAAAACAATGATATACATATACATCATCAATTTATCCAATATAATTACATCTTAACTTACCTATAAACTATAAGAGATGATAACCTGTAATGTATATTACCCGCCAAGTAAAGTATATTAAAAATTAATAAGCGGTAGCTTGAGCTATAGATTTGAAACATGTTGATTTGATAGAAGACACTTGGCTCTAGGTGGTCCAATTTCATTATGTTTAATCTTAAATAATACATATTAGAAAGCTTCCTCATTATCACTATTGTTACTATAAAAGTACTCCTCACATCATGATTATTTTATTTATGTAATAATGCGTTCTAAAGAAAATTCATCTTAGCGATCTTATATTTACTCCTCTATCTCATCTAAAGGATCCTTCTCCTTGATAAAATTGTTTCATGTATAGGGATAAGTAGGGAAATCATGTGCACTAATAATTTCTTCCAGCGTTCTCAAAAAAAATCTTCCATCTCATTAAAATATTATTCACCTCCTAAAAGATCATCTTAAGAACAAACTTACTAATTTGTGGGTTATTTAATTTTTTTGAAAATATTAAATTTCTTGTCATTTTCACCCAAATTAAAAAATAATTTTATATTTGACACATTAATGAAAGGTCCATATATATATATAGGGACTAGCAAGAATGATTGATACCTCCTAGTTAAATTCTATATCCAAAAATAGAAAATCAATAGGAAAAAATAGTTTCCCTACTCCCACTAACAATTCATCCACATTACCAGCTGGGTGATTAATGGAATTATATTCAAGTTGAAAAACTACATTTTTGGGTTTTGGAACTCTAAAATCATGTTATGGAACAAAGATAGTGGAATCATATTGATGGTTTCACCAAGATCACATGGAAAATTAAACTATCCACCTCTATCTCCAAAGGTCCAAGGGATAAAAATACTTCATGGGTCATTAATTTAAGGAGGTATTTTATTTTATATGAAAATAATAAATTTATATTTGAGATTATAAAATCAAATTATTCCATTTTTTCATTTCTAAATATATTTTCTTGACTAATTTTATAAAATATGGGTTTTAAATTAATACCTCGAGGAAATGGATGTATATGTTCAATTTATTAACAGATTTAATAATTTTAAATAGTACTCCATTAGGGTTTATTTCTCTATATAAAATTAATGATTGTTGATAATATCCTAATTTTTTTTCATTTATTCAATTACTTTGTTAAGATTGATTTTCTATTAATTTTCTAAGATATAAAAAAATTTTTGGGTTTTGGCTTGTAAAAAGGGTTTCAATGGTTTTCCAATGGGGCTTTCCAGATTTCAAATTTCTTCATTTTCTAGATTTTGGGTTTTTATTTCATCAAAATTGTCTTTTGGCTGGCTTTGGGATCTCATATAGCTACCTTGTGGATTTGGAGACCACTCCAAGTTATAAAAACCATAACAACATTCTCCTTAGGATTCATTTAGCAGTTATGGGTAGTTTACCCTTGTTTATAGCTCCAACATATCTAGCTAACATCCCCATTTGTAAATATTGTTTTTTAAATTGGAATATATTTATTCTTTAGAAAAATTAATTTTTATCTAATGGTCATCAAACCTTCAAATAAACCTTTAAAATATCCCATTGACTTCATCATGAGATTTAGAAGTTTCATCCATTGGTTGGGGTTTTAATTACTACCTTGTTTTTTGTTTGAATCCCAAGGTAGTTGTAGGTTTAAGAACTCCATTATATCTCCAAGAAATTATTAAAAGGTTCTTAATCCTTGGTTGAATTTGTTTGAGAATAGTTCACCTATAGGTTATATCATAGGACCTTATATTTTATAATTTTTATTTCCTTGAGCATGGGAGTGTATATAAAACTTGGAACAATAGGTTTTTTGTGTTCCCAAACATTCAATAGTGGTGGTAGTTCACCCTAATGGTGTTTTAAGTATTTTAATTCTAGAACCCATTATATTTAACCTCATCTTGTTGGATAGAACTAGTTTATTTCTTAAAATTATTAGTATTCTTGATCATTTGTGTTGTGTGTTTCCCTCCATAGTGTGGAAAAAATATTTCAAATACTCAATGGTTTAATCACTACATTTTTCTACTGAATAATAATCCACTAATGTTTGGTGTTATGGGGTTATACTATTGTAAAATGTGTCCATAAAAATCTTTGGAGTTAATTTATTATTTAAATAGTACCTTAGTATATCCTTGAATTTTTCAAATGTTTCTTGGAATAGTTCACCCATATCATTAAGAAATCCAAAAAAATTATGCACTATTTCATTTATCATTATTAGGGGAAGAAATATCATGAAAAAATAAATGTGCAGTTTCTTCCAAGTATAAAAAATTTCTTTATCCATCTGTTATAACCAACTCCAAGCATTTCCCTTCAAATGGTATGGGAAACATTGATGTTTTAGTTTTACTTCACTCAACCCTCTAAGGGGGAGTCACTGAACCAAAAAATAAAATTCCCTAATGAATTATAGATAAAATTTATTGAGAATTCCAGTTAATGATATTAACATAGTATAGCACCCCAAACATTTTAAGGTATATTTCTCTTAAATACATTATAGTTATAGCCTATAATTCATGAATCACTGAGCCTATATAGAATAAAACATGGTTACTTATAGGAGATATCCATAACCTATCCATAAAACTTATATTTGTCTGCTCTGTGATTTGAATTTTAAAAATCTAACATACACAGTTGTGATCAAGATGATAATTGGAGTTTGAGAGAATTAACTTAATTTTCAGTAAATAGTAACATAACAATATGAATAGTAACCTACCCTTATGAATAGTAACCTACCCTTATGAATAGTAACTTAACCTTATGAATAGTAATATGACTTTTATGAATGGTATCCATACCCTTGAGTGTATAAGTGAACTTAGGCACCTTAAAAATGAAGATGAATATTTTAAATGTTTATATTTTTCTACTAAATAATGATTTTAATTAAATATATAATTAATCATATTTAGGAAATTATTATTGAAAAATGGAATTTATTTTTGAATTATTCATGTCGAAAAATGGTGAGGGTGAATTTTTGGGATTTTTCTAAGATACTTAAATTTTTTATGAATAGTAAAATCTGATAATTTAAGATAAATGCTAAATAAAGAATTTATTGAGTCATTGATGATGATCTGCTGATGTAATCCCAATTGATTCAAATACACATGCATATATTACAGTTTGTTTTCATGGAATACTCACTATTGGTTATCTTGACAAAAAATAATAAATTAATGACTATAATATTAAGAAAACTCATCTCCCCTCCACTATATAAACCACCCCTCACCCCCTCTTCCTCCCACACCACTAAAGCTTTAATCCTGGCCCAAATTATGCCAAATAGTCTTTCCAAGCCCTCTACCCACGTCCAAAATCTCCTAGACTTTTCAAAATACCAAAACCTCTTTCCTTAAGAGGTTCTCAAAGGATGAAGTATAAAGAGGTAAACTCCCCTTTCCAATTCCTTCATTTCTTTTAAGTTCTTTTCTTTTTGTTTCTTTACTCACCTCCCTTCACCCAAATGGTATGATAACTCCATTAACAAACAAGTAATGGAATTTTTTTATGATAATGTGATATTTCATTATCTTCTCTCCTTTCCCCACCTTTTATTTGGATGAAATGAAAGCACTGTTTGAGATGTGCTAATTTAGCACATTCAAGGACAACAGTTTATCAATTTCTATTATAATCATTAATTATGGTCATGAAACCATTTGTGTTATAGTTTAAAAAGATTATTATATATGTAATATATCATATTTTTAGTTCTATAATCCTCTTGTACAAATGGTATTAATTTATAAAGCAAAACATGTTCATTGTAATCAAACCCACCGTTTAACAAAAATGGTTGTCACTAAGGTTATATATATGTAATAATTAAACCTCACTCTAAGTAACCAAATTAAATTTAAAACTATGTAATCTATTGTAAGTTCAATAATGGCATATAACTTCATTTCTGTATGACCACTTCCTTCTTCCATATTTATCATAATTTGAATATAAGTCAACTAATCTTTTAAAAACAAGTAATCAAACGAGCCCGAGCAATGAAATTAAACATTATAGCTAATCAAATAGGCCTTGAATGAACTAAAAATGATTTATAATAAATTATTTACATATATTATAGGTTCTTTACTTATTAATTAGTAAGCCTAAAATGTTTTTTCTGGTCTTTAATAACAAGTCAAGAACACCTTCAAACATTAGGTAAGGGATCGTCTCTCTTACTTTTGTTCAAGAATCTCCCCTATGTTGTGCTCTTTTATTTTTAATTCCTAACGATGGGGAATATTTTTTCACCTCCCGCATACTTTCTTTTTGATATATAAAAAATTTAATACCCCTTTAACTCTCATTAATCCCTCGCAACAACACTCGTTACCATGCCGAAATGTTTGTAAGGGGTTTCTCACCTCACTTTCGTTTCTGTGAGATTTCTATTGTTCACCAGTTATTTCTTGTATGTGGTACATTTGTACATCCATTTGATATATAATAAAGTTATTATTTTTATATTAATGGTATTAAATGAATCATTTCAGGGTTATTAAGTTCTTTTTATATGATTCAATAGATTACATTGTGGTAAGATACTTTGTCTCAACTACTATTTTATTGTGACTAACTTTGTATTGTGCACCTAATAATACTTATGTATTGTACCTACTGCCCATTTGAGATCACTTATCATTTTGAAATTATATTTATATTAAATATCAATAATCTCATATCATGGATATGTTTTTTTTCTAAACCTTATACTATTTTACATACGGTGTTTATTTGGAATGTAATTTTAATTATGGAAAAATTGATGAATCTATATAATCTACTCAATACAGATATTGAATAGGCATATTAATCTTGTATTGAATCAATTTATAAAAAATTATTTGGAAATTTAGTGGAGGTTGGGGCCTGCTATAGCCCCTCGATGCATCGTAAGGTCTCATGAGACAAATCAGTTGGTGACAAACCCTTCGAGTTTGTTTCCAAAAATCAGACGGGTTTCTACCTATTAAAATAAACCATTTTAATGTTATTATGGTTTCATGTTCTAGATACATGAAATCCAATTAATAATAATTCTATTTATTCCTTATCAATCTTTACTATCCTTGAGGTTTTCACTTTGACAAAATCTATGGATGCGGTTTCATTCTCAATTTATTAATGGCATGAGTTTTTAATTTATTCACCTTTCCATATTGATTATGTCAGATTGATTATGATTCACTTATTATTTTATTCATGCTTCCATGAATTTTAACCATTACTAAGTGTTTGACCTCACCCCTTTCATTGTTTTCCATCAATAGGTGAGGAATAGGTTATCGTTTATTGAGTTCTTGTGGTTGCAGTTTTTAGTTTTTGTTATGTATTGTATTTTGTACCCTTTTCCAATGTAATTTGAGTTACATATATGTATCTAGATTATTTAATACTACCAAAATAATCATTCCTTCAGGATTTTCATTCCTTATAACCATACCAATATAACAAGTAATGCACCGGCTCTGGCCTAGAGGGGTCAGGGTGTTATAGTTGGTACCAGAGGAAGTTTTGTAGAAAACTTGGAAACTAGAGTAGGAAATTTATATTTGGGAACAAATCTCTAAGGTAGTATTTGAGGGTAAACATACAAGAATGTCCTGGTATTTTGGTAAGGAATATATTATGTGGATATTTTGATAAATACATCCCTTTCTGGATATGACTAGGTAGAGGTGGATCTGGCACAGATGTATCTAGGGGTAAAACCCAAAAACACCGCTTTGAGATAGAATCAAATGGGAACTGTTGCATGACAATGGGCCTTATTGCACTCTTGGTTATGACACTCCTAGGGGATATACTTTGGATAATTTATATTTTCTTTACAATCCATTATGAAGGAGTTTAATGTAAATCATTCCTCAGAGAAACCATTTCTATGACATTAGATATGCATAGAATTTCAATATATATTATATTCGTTCTATTTTAGATTCATAAACTGATCTAATGTATGCCATTATTTAGAAATCGTGCCTAATGGAAGAAGGAGAATCAATACTCGTGGACAATGTTGGGATTTCCCCACTGAGAAAGTCAACATGGTCAACATCGAAGTAGATTAGATTATGACCATATTGGGACAACATACCCAGGTCATGAAGAATAACCATGCTACACCTATGTTGGATTGTTTCTTGCGGTAGAAGCCACTATAATTTAGTGGGACTACTAATTAGATAGTATTTGGGTAGTGGATCAAGTAACTTAAAAAGATATTCATGGCATTAAGATGCAATGAAAATGAGAAGGTAGTGCTTGTAGTATATTATCTCAAGGGTGACGCAGATCAATGGTGGTATTTGATCCAGAATACCATGGAGGAATAAGAAATAGAAGATATTGAATGGAGGAATTTTAAGGAAATATTTTTCTAAATATATTTCCCTCATGATAAATGAACTGAAATGAAGAGGAAATTTCTTAGCTTAAAACAAAGAGAAGAAGACAGTGTTGTGGAGTATGAGGCTACCTTCACAAGGTTGGCCAGGTATGCCGTAGATTTCATTCGTGACTCGGCAGACAAGATTGATCATTTCTTTGAAGGTCTTAAGAAAAGTCTTCGAAGGTAACTGTCTTCTCAATCATTTTCATCATATGATTAAATTGTATCAAGTGCCATCAAAACAGAGAAATAATTTGCTAGATCAAATCTTTTTAAAGGAAACCAAGATAAGAAGTGGTACTCAGAAAACAAAGGAAATGGAGAATCACCAAAGAAGAGAAATGGAACAAACCTATTCCCATTATGTGAGAATTTTGGAAATAATCATCTCGGGAAATTCTTGAAAGGCATGGGAGTCTGTTATAACTGTGGAGAAAAGGGTCATCGATTTGATGAATGAAAAGGGAAGAAACAATTCAATGATATTCAATGCTACAATTGTGGAGAGATGGGAAACTATGAAAATGAGTGTCCTGAGGGCCAAGGAAACTTGACTCAGAAAAGTCCAAGAGAGTAAGGGAGAGCTTATGCAATTACAACTATGGAGGTTAAAGTTCCTAATGACGTGGTGTTAGGTACTTTAATTATTTCCTCAAACTTAGCCAACACTTTATATGATTCTAGATCATCGCATTCATTTATATCTTCTCATTTTTTCAAGAAAACTAGATATGTCCAATTTTATTTAATAAAGGAGTTGTCAGTCAAAACACCCAGGGGATGTATCATTGCAACAAAGGCAGGTCGACTTGTCCCCCTATAGACACCAAAACGTGCTTCAGTTACTAACCTTGCCATCATACCAATGATTGACCATGATATAATTATTGGTATGAATTGGTTTTCAAATTATGATAAGAAGATTTATTATAAAAATAATGAAGTTACAATTTTTGAAAATGGTGTAGAATCCCCTGTCTTTTGGGCAGAAACATCGCCACCTGATTCTTATCTATAACCACCCCCAATAGCTCTATAGAATGAAATACTTAGAGAGGAAGATAAATAAATGTTTATGGGCGAGGAAAGAAATATTCAAATTGAATATGTGCACATAGTGCAAGAGTCCATTGATGTATTTCCAAAGGATATACTTGGACATGATCTAAAGCGGGAATTTGAGTTCTCTATTGATTTAATTCCTGGTTAAAGACCTATATCAAAGACTCTCTATAGAATGGCCACTGTGGATTTAGTAGAGATAAAGAAAAAACTATAGGATTTGATTAAAAAAGTATTTATTTGACCTAGTGTTTCTCCATGGGTATCCCCTATCCTCTTTGTCAAGAAGAAAGATGGATCCATGAGGCTTTGCATTGATTATTGGGAAATCAATTCTATTACAATAAAGAATAAGTAACATATGCCCCAGATTGATGATTTATTTGATCAACTTCATGGAGCTCAATACTTTTCAAAGATTGACCTTCGATCCGGATATCATCAGTTGCGTGTAAGGAAGGAAGATATTCCTAAGACAGCATTTCAGACCAGGTATGGGCATTATGATTTTACAGTGATTCCTTTTGGACTAACAAATGCACCCTCTATTTTCATGGATTTAATGAATAGAGTTTTCAAAAAATATCTTGATATATTTTTGTGGTATTCATCGATGATATCCTTGTATACTCAAAAAGATATGAAGACCATGAGAATCACTTGTGTGTTATTATGTGAACTCTAAGAAGAAATAAATTATATGGTAGTTTGGTATGTGAGAATTAGGGCTTCAATTAGTTTTTTTTTCTAAGCCATATTGTCTCTAAGGATGTAATCCTAGTTGATCCTGCAAAGATAAAGGAAATCCAAGAATTTCCCACACTAACAAACATAACTAAGGTACGTTTATTTATTGGCTTAGCAAGTTACTATCGGCGTTTTGTTCAGAATTTTTCCCAACTGGCTAACCCGTAAACCAAGCTCGCACGTAAAGGATTTAAGTTTGTGTGGACAGAATAATTTACATAATGCTTCAAAGAATTGAAAAGAAGATTGGAAAATTCTCCAATTTTTACTCTTCCATCTAGGAGTGGTGGATTTGTAATATACAATGATGCATCAAAGAATAGATTGGGTTGCATCCTTATTCCAAATGATAAATTTATTGCTTATTCATCAAGAAGGTTGATTACTCATGAGAAAAATTATCCAACTCATGATCTTGAGTTACCAGCCATAATCTTGGCTTTGAAAATATGGAGGCATTATCTCTACAGAGAGAGATGTGAGATTTATATAGACCACAAGAGTTTGAAATACATTTTCACACAAAAAGAACTCAACAGAAGGCAAAAGAGATAGTTTGAGTTACTCAAAGATTATGATTGTTCAATACACTACCTCCCAAGAAAGGCAAATAAGGTGGAAGATGAATTAAGTAGGAAAGATCATGGACTTTTGACTCAAATGAGGACTGAGAGAGATCCTATATTTTTTAATCTACTAAAGATAAATATAGGAATTTTTAAGGAAAGGGAAACATCATTCCTCTTTCAAATGATTGCTAAACCATCTTTATTAGATAAGATAAAAAGATCTCAATCTGATGATGAGAATATTCATAAGAAAATTAATGATGTCAAGGATGGGAGACTCGAAGACTTCGTGTGTGAAGAAGGAGTTCTGAAATTTGGGAAGAGGTTATGTGTTCCATTAGTACTTGATATTAAAAGGTAACTATTATATGATTCTCATATCTCATATTTCTCTATACACACAGGTAGCACCATGATGTATAGAGATCTGAAGGAATATTTTTGGTGGGATAATATGAAGCAGGAAATTACTGACTACATGCCAAGATGTCTAGTTTTTCAAAAAGTGAAGCCAGAGAGACAACATCCCAAAGGAGTGATGCAACCTCTACCTATTCATATGTGTAAGTGGGATAACATTACGATGGATTTTGTCACCAAACTACCAAGGACACCAAGAATGAATGATGCAATATGGGTAATTGTTGATCGTCTCACAAAATCAGTACATTTCATTACTATAAGAGATGATTTTTCACTTGAGCGCTTGGAAAGACGTTATATTATTGAAGTTGAAAGACTTCATGGTGCACCTCTATCAATTTTGTCTGATTGAGATCCCCGGTTTACATCAAAATTCTAGAAAAGTTTTCAGAAGGCTTTGAATACTGAGCTTCATTTGAGTACAGCTTTTCACCCCCAAATTGATGGACAGTATGAAAGGACTATTCAAACTCTAGAAGACATGATGAGGTCATGCTCTCCTAACTTCCAAGGTATGTGGGATCAATACTTGCCTTTGGTGGAATTTTCCTACAACAATAGTTTCCATTCTAGAATTAAAATTGCTCCATATAAAGTATTATATGGAAAGAGATGTGGAAATCCAACTTGTTGGGATGAAGTTGGTGAGAGAAAAATTATTGACCCAGAAATTATTGAAGAGACCAAGACAAAGGTGAAGACAATCCAAGCCCATATTAAAGAAGCCCCAAGTAGGTAGAAGAGTTATGCTGTCAATCGGAGAAAGGATTTATATTTCTGGGTGGGAGATCATGTCTTTCTGAAAGTATCTCCATGGAAGGATGTCATAAGGTTTGGTAAGAAAGGGAAACTGATCCCCACGTATATCAGAGCATTTGACATTCTGGAAAGAATCAGAGCGGTAGCTACTATTTAGAAATGTTTCCAAATCTCTACAAAGTCCATGATGTGTTACATGTGTCATTATTGAAGAAATACATGCCAGACCCAACTCATGTACTCACCTATGAATAAATTGAACTGGAACCTAAATTGTCATACTCTGAAAAGCCTATTGGGATTCTTGACACAAGGGAGCACATATTGAGAAATCAGACAAATCATCCAGTAAAGGTTCTTTGGAGAAACCAGAATATGGAGGAAGCAACATGGGAACTAGAGGATTTCATGTAAAATAACCACCCACATCTTTTTGTTGGTCTTCATACATAAAATTTTGAGGATGAAATTTCCAAAGGAGGGAATAATGTAGCACCCCAAACATTTTAAGGTATGTTTCTCTTAAATACATTCTAGTTATAGCCTATAATTCATGAATCACTAAGCCTATATGGAAAAAACACATGGTTAATTATAGGAGATATCCATAACCTAGCCATAAAACTTACATTTTTCAGCTCTGTGAATTGAGTTTTTGAAATCTAACATACACGGTTGTGATCAAGATGAAAATTGGAGAGTGATAGAATTAACTTAATTTTTGGTGGATAGTAACATACACTTATGAATAATTACCTACCCTTATGAATAGTAACTTACCCTTATGAATAGTAATATGACTTTTATGAATGGTATACATACCCTTGAGTGTATAAGTGAACTCAGGCACCTTAAAAATGAAAATGAATATTTTAATTGATTATATTTTTCGATTAAATAATAATTTTAATTAAATATTTAATTAATAATATTTAGGAAATTATTTTTGAAAAATGGACTTCATTTGTGAATTCTCCATGTCGAAAAATGGTTAGGTTGAATTCTTGGTATTTTTCTGAGATACTTAAATTTTTTATGAACAGTAAAATGCGATAATTTACGATAAATGCTAAATAAGGAATTTATTGAGTCATTGATGATGATCTGCTGATGTAAGCCCAATTAGTTCAAAGTCACATGAATATATTACTGTTCTTGGTCATGTAATACTCGCTATTGGTTGTCGTGAGAGGAAATAATAAATTAATGATTATAATATTATGAAAACTCATCTCCCCTCCTCTATATAAACCACCCCTCACCCCATCTTCCTCCCACACCACTCAAGCTTAAATACTTGCATAAATTCTGCCAAATAATCTTCCCAAGCCCTCTCCCCACGTCCAAAAGCTCCTAGACTCTTAAAAATACCAAAACCTCTCCCTTTAAGAGGTTTTCAATGGAGAAAGTATCAAGAGGTAAACTCCTCTTTCCAATTCCTTCATTTCTTTTAATTTCTTTTCTTTTTGTTTCTTTCCTCACATCCCTTCACCCAAATGGTATGATAACTCCAGTAACATACATGTACTGGAAATTTTTTATTCTAATGGGATATTTCATTATCTTCTCTCCTTTCCCCACCCTTTATTTGGATGAAATGAAAGCACCGTCTGAGATGCACTAATTTAGCACATTCAAAGACAATAGTTTATCAATTTATTTTATAATATTTAATTCTGGTCATGAAACCATTTGTGTTATGGTTGAACAAGATTATTACATATGTAATATATCCTATTTTTAGTTCTGTAATCCTTTTGTACATATGGTATTAAGTTATAAAGCAAAACATGTTTATTGTAATCAAATCCACCGTTTAACCAAAACGGTTGTCACTAAGGTTATATATATGTAATAATTTGACCTCACTATAAGTAACCAAATTAATTTTAAAACCATTTAATCTCCTATAATTTCACTAATTTAATATAACTTAATTTCTTTACAACCACTTCCATCTTTAATATTTATCTGAACATGAATATAAGTGAACCGATCTTTTAAAAACAAGTAATCAAATGAGCCCAAACAATGAAATTGAACATTGTAAATAATCAAAAAGTCCTTTAATGAACTAAAAAGGGTTATAATAAATCATTTAAATATATAATATGTTCCTTACTTATGAATTTATAAGCCTAAATTGTTTATTGAGGTCTTTAATAACAAGTCAAGAACACCTTCAAGTATAAGGTAAGGGATCCTCTCTCTCACTTTTGTTCAAGAATCTCCCCAATGTTGTGCTATTTTATTTTCAATTCCTAATGATGGGGTATGTTTTATCACCTGCCCCATACTGCCCTTGTGACATATAAATAATGTAATACCCCTTTACCTCTCATTAATCCCTCTCAATAACACTCATTACCACGCTGAAATGTTTGTAAGGGGTTTCTCATCTCACTATCGTTTCCGTGAGATTTTCATTGTTCGCCCGTTATTTATTGTATGTCTTATATGTGTACATAAATTTTATATATAATAACATTATTCTATTTATATTCATGGTATTAAATGACTCATTTTATGGTTATTAAGTTCTTTTCATATGATTCGACTGATTACATTATGGTAAGAGACTTTGTCTCAACTACTATTTTGTTGTGACTAACTTTGTATTGTGCATATAATAATACTTATGTGGTGTGAATACTGCCCATTTGAGATCACATATCTTTTTTAAATTATATTTATATTAAATATCCATAATCTCATATCATGGAAATGTTTTTTTCTAAATCGTATACCATTTTACATACGGTGTTTATTTTGAAAGTTATTTTAATTATGGAAATATTGATGAATCTGTATACTCTACTCTATATAAATATTGAAAAGGTATATTAATCTTGTATTGAATCAATGTATAAATAATTATTTGGACACGAAGTGTGGGGTGGGTCCCACTATAGCCCCTTGATGCATCGGCAGGTCTCCTGAGACAAATTAGTTGGCGACAAACCCTTTGAGTTTGTTTCCAGAAATCAAACAGGTTTCTACCCATAGAACTAAACAATTTTAACAGTATTATGGTTTCATGTTCTAGATACATTGAATCTAATTAATAATCATTCTCTTTATTAATTATCAGTTTTTACTATCCATGATTTTTTCACTATGAAAAAATCTATGAATGCAGTTTCATTCTTAGTTTATTAATGGCGTGAGTTTTTCATTTATTCACCATGTCATATTGATTATGTTAGACTGATTATGATTAACTTATTATTGTATTCATGTTTCCACTATTTTTAACACTTAATAATCATTTGAGCTCACCCCTTTCATTTTTTTCCATCAACAGGGGATGAGGTGGTGATCGTTTATTGAGTTCTGGTGGTTGTAGTTTTTAGTTTTTGTTATGTATTGTATTTTTTACCATTTTCTAATGTAATTTGAGTTACATCTATGTATCTAATTTCTTCAAGACTACTAAACTGATCATTCCTTTGGTATTTTCACTGCTTCTAACCATGAAAATATCACAATTAATGCATTAGCTCCAGCCAAGAGGGGTCGGGGTGTTACACATAGAATAGTGAAATCGATTGATTTCATAATTTCCAACACTAGTGGTTTGGAAAATGAATGACGAGTGCCTTGAAATTCTCATTATGAGAAATTCATTATGTATAATTCTCTCTATTAGGTTATATGAAGTTTGATATGGATCGACATTTTAATATTTTTATTTATTCCTATTTTCTCTATTTTCTTGCTGATCTTCCATCTCCAGATTGTTTATTAGTTTTCATGCGCTTAATTTTTTTTGGATTTTACGTATAAAATGATATATATGTTTCCCAATATAACTTGTGTGGAATAACAGATTAAATATATATTTTATGAAATTATAATGTTTGTTTTTTTTATAATTTTTTTTTATTTTTGTGTTCACTTGGTCATGCTTGCCCTTTCCAAAAAAATCACCCAAATTTGACTCGGTCCCCGGTTCATTAACTTATTTAGAGCCAAATGAATTATTTATAAACCTATTAAAAACTAAAAAATTAGTTCATAATGGTCAATATATGGGGAAATGAACCAGAATGTGTGTTTTTTACCAAGTATAAAACTAAAAATTCTCAAGTACAGAGTAACGCAATAAAGTAAGAAGTGAAGTGATTAAAAAAAATAATGGTGGAGAGTGACAATAAAATAAAACACAAAGATTAACAACAAAAATCACAAGGAAGAGATTAAATAATTTAATAGCAACAAATAATAATCCAAACGTTAAGCAAGTGAATTGAATTGGAAAGTTTTTATTTTATTTTTTTATATTTAGTTTTATATCTTCTTTGAAGTAGAAGTATTGCTAGATCTAGTGAAAATAAGATTATCCATTCATTCTAATGAAAATCCAGTTGGTGAATAGATCTTATAGTATCAAGACAATAATATCCTCTAGTTTAAAAGATGATGATGATAGTTTTACCCAAATATCAATTTCTCATTTAAACCCAATGTGCTACCAACTTTGAGTTCCCCCTTCTCTAATGAAATCTCAGAAGATCCATTAGTAAAAAATATGCATCTAGGAATAGTTTACAATGGTTCCAAAATTTAAAAATTATCTACTAATATAAATAATTAAATTAAATATATATTCCAATGATATTATCATATGAATGAAGTTATATTAATAACCAACATAATCTCATTTCCCAATTTCAGTTTTAGCGAATGACCATACATGGATTGTCAAAATATTTCAATAATTAAAAAAACATTGTGAAGGAGTAAAATAATTAAATATAGTAAGAAAATAATTTCATAGAGGATATATCCAACCCTCTCAAAATCTTCCAATGATTCTTCCTACTCCTCTAATGGATATCCAATTGATTCTTCTATCTAGTGTCTTCCTGGCCTACAGTATCCCATCTCCAATAACACTCCCTCTTTTTTCTAGATGCATACTCACAATATATAATAGTGCATGTGAAAAAAAATCTCTTCATGAAAATCATAATTTCCCTTAAATGTATACATTGGATTCATATGGCACATTCACTATAGAATATCATCCATTTTAGGAATGCTATCTAAACTAAAGTAATAAAATGTGTTCCCCCTTAGAGTTTCATTACAGTAGAAACCACAATATAAATTTTATATGATATCCTCATAGAAAGTTAGATGGTTGATATTTCTAAGTGATAACACTTTAATCATCCATATACTCCCATGACCATATTTTCCTTGGTGTCTTCTTGATTTAGGCAGACAAAGAGAAAAAGGAAAAATCTTTACCTTAGGAAAAAAATTCTAGATTGTGAAATTAATATTTCTCTGTAAAATTCAAATATTCTATTAAATTTAATTATTTCTGAAATTTATGGAACTATTGAAATAATATTTATTCTTCCCGAGCAATGATTTAGTTTTGGGTCCACTCAAGAAGATCCATTTTTCTAAACCATTGCATCACGGTCTGGGTATTCTCTATAGGTTAAATTTATAGGGATTAGTCCTTATATTTCATTTGAATCAATAGTGTTTCCCTTACATAGTAACAATTTTCAATGAAAAGTCAGTCACCTTAAGCCTTTGAACACACCTAGAAAATCCTCATCTTCTTCACCTCACCCATGCTTACAATTTAATAACTTGTTGATACTATCTTATTTAATTGGTCAACCTCTTAGAAGTATTTCATCTAGTAAATAGAATGAATCCTCATTTAAACTCTAAGATAAATAGTTAGGGAAAAAACCAAGGAATCCTCTATTCTTGCATCTGCAAGCTTTGACTAACAAAAACATGAACCGATGACTTCAAAAAATAAAATTCTATTCTTCTCTATCACCATTAGAAAAATTGTATTCTTGATTCTAAATCAAAGGTTGTCTTTAGTGGCATTGACATCATAATATTATATTGAATTAAGAGTAGTGGTTTATTTACCAAATAGAAAACATAGGTTCTTCATTTTAATTCAGGATAATATTGGTAATCTTCTACCCATTCAATACTAAGAACATGCTTATGTGACAATGAAACCATAGAAATTGGGTCTACAACTATTCCTAAAATTTTTTCCACGAATAAATTTAACTTTACATGAGGAAGACCAACAATTATGTGATAATATACATACCCATATTCTATCCAAATACTCATCCTTAATCCATTCAGTAGATCTTAGATCCATATTTGGCCTTCATCAAGAATTCTCGGTCTTTCAAAAAACACTAAAATCTAATTATTCAAGTTAAGTCGCATGTCTATTCTTCTTCAAGTGGTGGATCCACTATCTAGTTTTATCTTTAATAATTTTATACTAATATTCTTGGTTTGATGGGTATTTTACTATTTTGGGGACATCTTCATGCTTTTAAGGTAATCTTCCACTCAATGATTGGTTTCAGTGGAATAACTTTTTGTTTTCAACAATGTAACATCCTAATGAATATCAACCTTAAACTCATTTCATTTCAGCTTTATCAGGACCTGGTTTACAATTTAGTTTCAGTTGACCTCCCTGGTTTATAGAATATAATAAATAATATTTCTCCAACCTTGAAGGAGCGAATCAACAAATCATCAATGATTGTTTATCACCTACTAGATTTTAAGATTCATTATTGATTTCATTCAATAATCATTGAAGAATATTTCTTAGGTTAGTTCCCATATCCTAAATCAAGAAACTCAAATTTAGGATCCTCGGCCACAGATCGTGTTCTTCCCAAAATATTAAATTCAGGATCTCAATTTGGCAGTTTCTTTAGTAAGCAGAGGATTTAATTTTCTTGGAGTCTCACCCCTGTTTTGTTAATATCTCTATATTTTATTATTGTTGGTCATGAAATATGTTTAATGGGTGACGTGTGGTCGATGGGACCCTTTTTCAATTTTTTCCTATGGTTGATTACTAAATCTTGTCATCACTTCAACACTTATGAATTCTCTTCAATGGTTCCTCATGGTTTCTCCAGATTCCCATGTGGTTGATTAGCACTAGATAAGTTATTCCAGAGAAATAAGTTCTAGCTTCTACACTTTTCCATATTATCGAAGAATCAAATCTTGATATTTCTTCCTGGATTTTCTTCAAAATATTTTTATTTGTTTTTCACAAAAAAATAGATACTTTCCTTGAGATCACACTATAATTTTTCTATTTTTTAAACATGAGGTCTCTCTATTTTCGCATTCAAACACTCTAAACCTAGCACGGTCTCGTTGAACCTTAACCAAATATTCACTATGGAATATAAAGAACGAAATATTACAAATTAAAATTTATAAATTCATAAAAATTCAAAAAAAACATCAAAATTCCCAATGTCAATAGATAATGAGTTGAAAAAAAGAATAAAGAGAAAAAAATTAACCTATGAAAATTTTTCATTGTCCCATAAAATAAAACTTCAAAAAATATATCCTATTAAAGAATATAAATGAAAGAATTTATTAAAATATCAGTAACCCATTAAAATAGGAATGAAATTATTTTAATTAATCATTACCAAAAATTTAAATTCCCAAAATTACAAAACCAATTACAAATTTAAATTTTATTCCAAAAATGAATTGTAATGAAAATATGTTATGCACTCAAATATGTAATAATGAAATAATTGTCCCTAAAAATAAAATATTCTTAAAAATAGTTAATAAAAATAATTTTAATGAATATGACAGAAATGATTATTCTTTAAAATATATATAAAAAATGAGACAAAATAACTTTTAAAATTTATTGCACCATATCATTGATTTTTTCAAAATAAATTAGGAATGGTAGTTTTCACTCAATTTACCCAATATTCTATAAATATCCATTAAAATATATTTTTAATTGAAAAATGAATTTATATAATAAAAAGAGATATAAAAAACTATAATAAATAATACCACATCGAATTCATTGTAGACCATAGAGGGGAAAATAGAGTATATAAATAAAACACAGATGAGGATTAAGATGAAACATCAACTTCAATAAACATAAACGAACTTCAATGATCAATAGTGAATTGAAATATCCCATGATCATTGGAAAAAAAATTATATCATCAATTCTTTTTCTTGAGATCTCTTTGTAGATCTTTCTTCAAAAAACTTCTATCTCTCGTATTTCTCTCTCTCTAAATCCCTTAATTTTATTTTATTTTTTATCCTTTTATATAATTGTGAGTATTTCTTCAATGGTTTTGTGCCTATTAAACCCTCCATTTTCTCTCTTCTTGTTTTATTCGTAACTATTAAAACCAATGAATTTTTTCAGGTTTCTTTCCTACCACTAAATTTAAGGTTTTTTTATTTTCATATTTCTTTGGCTACCCCTAAATTGAAGGTCTATTAATTCATAAACCCTCAAATAATTGAGGAGACAAATGTAGGGGATCATAAATATCATCCACTAGGTATTTAATGTTATGTATATTATCAAACATTCATATCAAATTGTGTGAATTGTCTAATATTAAATTTTAGTATATTTATATTTTTAATATCATATCAATCACTTAATATTTAACCACATATAAATAAATCTCTCCTTTATTTAGTATATATAATTTCTTTTATTCTAATAATTCTCTACTCATTTATTCTATCAATTCCATTACATTTAATCTATCATTAAATTATTTACACTTCCACTATCAATTTTTTTAATCTTTAAAAATGGGTTATTTGTGTTTTAATTCTTAAAATCATATCCATCTCCCCAAATTCCATCATACTCTGACCAATATAATGTTCAAAATTAATCGTGTATAATGAAATATATCTATTATTTTTGTGATATGTTAAAGTGTTTGCATTAGTTGAGAGGGTTATTTCCCTAAGATACTTGACACTTTTTATGAGTTGAGAAAGATAGGGGAATATAACCAATGCAAAAAGCCTATAATATTTTATTTTTTACATCTTTTTTCCTATAACCAACATGAAAAATAAATTATACTAGGGTTTTTCGTGTTGGATCTTCTATAATCGATGTGAAAAATCTTTTTCTGCATCAGTTTTTTTTAAACCGACATGGTAAAATCCTAACAATCATTTTCATATTGGTTTTTAAATAACCAATGATAAAAAAAAATTAATAAATGTCAACTAATTCTTTCCTTCCCCAGCAAACATAAGTAGAACACCAGTACAAAAAAATAAAAACACACCAAAAAGCATCATAAACACTGAAAAGTTATACTTTGAAGCTTGAAGCTTAAAATGTAGGTTATAAATGAACTAAAATTCAATCAAAACTATAAAATGATTCACCCATTGAATTTTTAATTTTATCACCTTTTTTCCTATATAAATAAAAATTTTATCAAAGAGATACATATTAAAAATATTTAAATAAACCTATATTGTGAGAAAAATGAATGAAATATTAATCAAAAGCGTATAAAGAATTATAACCTTATAGAACTTTGTAACTATACCAGTTGAAATTATATCATACATAATCCATAATACATAATATCCAAATTCCATTACTCTTTCTTGTTTATAATATTAGTGTTTAAAATAACTTTTCAATTTAAAAAACATCTTTACGTAATATATCATAAATTTCCTAATTGTAAGTGAAATGGTTCCTTTGCTTTTACATATATAATCATGGAACTATTCTTTCTTATGACCTATCTAAATAAATTCCATCCATATTTTAAAATAATATGAATAATATAAATTTAAATTTCATTATAATATGAATAATATTAAAATATTCAAACTTACAAGTTTGATTCATTCATAAAATTTTCTCAAAATCGCCATGGATAGAGAATATATAGTAAAGTGTCTTCTCCCTTAGAAAAAACACCCAACATCCAATTGATACTGATATATAATAAAATTTAATGTCAATTTTTTTTATGTATTGATTTATATAACACTATGAGATATATGTCTCATAATAATTAAGATAAGGAAACATCCATCACTAAATAATTCAATTCTTTTGAAATATTTCAGTAATAGAAATTGTTTTTTCTACATCATAAATTGTCCTCACTATAGGTGAAATAAACAGTTGGTCCATAAATCCATATACTTATGTATTTTCATGATCCTTATAAATTTTATAAATACACTTGATACAAAACAAGCATAATTATAAATTTTCAATAAATTAAATATACTGAAAGATTTATTTTACTCAACTTACATGGAAAAAACATACATCATGTTGATTACCAACTGATCTCTAGTTACAAGCACCACGATATCATTTTTTAAAAGTGTCATCGTTATTTAACAACCACAAATGATGTATTACATTATAATCTCATAAATATCCAATAATAAATTTGAATGTGATGATAATCTATTAAGACTAGTATAAGTTATATATGATTTCATAACACTTTGTATTTTTTGTTTTCTATACAATATTTCTTTAAATTTAATGTATTTTTATAAAAATATATAAATATATAAAATTTAAATTTTTAAAAAAAATTAATAGAGAAATTAAATAAAATACCTAATATACATATGCCACTATGGTAATTTTCGAAACAAGCTGAGATGGACAAATTAGAAAATGGTCGATGATTTGTAAAACTGCTCACACCAATTTTGTGGATACTAGTTTTTCTTGTTGATCTATCTATAATATGTTGTACAATGACCCTATGATGATTTATCTTTATCTATTGATGATGAATGGTATCACCAATATAATATATCATCCCATATATGAGAATGTGATATTGGTGATCATTAACATATAACTCATAATACCTAGGAAGTTTTGTAGGAGGGGATGTTGGAGTAGGATAAGAAGTGGGGTCTACAGGAGGATTTGTATCAGTAGGATAAGAAGGAGTTGGGTCTAATGGTGGTGGTGGAGGAGTGGGAACAGAAGTCTGAAATTTTATTTTTTTTGTTAGTAAATATATATTGTACCAAATCATTGATCTTATCCTCTATCTTCAAGTGAATGTCCTAAGCTTCAGCTACAAAATATTCTATTTACTTTTTATAAAAATATTCAATTAAAGGCACTTTAGAATGTAGAAATTATGTTTTTTTACCGATACACCAGTCAGGTATCCTTGTTCACTACCCGAGTGTTTGGGCTTTCTCAATGTTGTATCAAAAATATCTTTCATACCCTCAGCTATGAAGATCCCATCTGTGCTTTGTTCCTCGATTTAATCTAATATAGAATATTTCAAAAAATCATTAATGAATCACAATATATAATTAATTTATTTATCTTAAATAAATAAAGTAAAAAACTGATAATCCTCTCATCTATGACCCATAAATCATCTGTATGATACTGTCCATTTTTTAAAATGAACCCCATTAAATTTTTTATGTCTAGTGGGAGGGGAAAGAGGGTCCACCAATGTGGAACAAGAAGACTCAACTCTCAATTTTTGAAAATTTTAAACAAATATTTGTTCTCCCAATAATTTATGCCCTCCATAAGATAATGTATGAGGGTACACATTTCTATAATAGATATCATGATGAGATCTCCTCACTTTTTGTAATTTAAGAATAAATAAATCATTAAAAAGATCATTAATATACAAAATTACTTTTAAAAGTAAAATTACTCTTACCAAAAATGATTATAATCGACTAATTTCATCAAATTACATCCATGTATCATAATCTATAAATATATATATATATATATATATATCACATGTATTATGATGTTTTCTATACCCAAAAAAAATTCTCCGACGAGTCATTTTAAATTCCACTATCTCCTAGCAGCCAATGATAAATAATTTTTTCTGAATCTTCAAGTATCAGGTATATAATATGTCATCTAATAAGAATGGGAAAAATATAAATTACTATAAAAATTTCATGATAAGTTAAATATTAACAAATGACCGTAACAAAAGAGTCTCCCACAACTGAGATATTTTCAGTTTGTCAATACTTCTCTAATATCCATTAAAAATGCTAACTTTTCTTTTATCTTACACTACTATAAAATCCTTGAATTTTTTTGGATTTTGGACCTCCTATAATATCATTATCATTAAATTCTTATGGTTTCCTCTTATCTTGGATCCGAGCAACTAATTATTTTGGTAAACGCATACAACCACATTTACCCTTAAAGTCATTTTCCCCCATGGAAGTAACTATCTCTTGTAAAGAAGGATGAGGAGGCTCATCAACCAAAGAATGTATATTTTCCTCCTATGAGGTATTTTTTTGATTATCTATATAATAATGTGGTGGATTTGACGATTGATCTATCATTATCCAAAAATTCAAAACAAAAAAAATTAGTACACAAAATATACAAATATAACAATTAAATACAAATATAAATAAAAAAATATCAAAAAAATCTAAACTAGAACTATTTTTATTCATATTTTTTGTAGTTAACATAAATTCTAAAAAAATTAATAACGGATAAAATGACAAAAAAGAATTAAAATAAAAGGCCTTGGCCTTAAACATCTCTTAATATTGAATTAAATGAATAATTCACAATGAGGACCTTTTCAGGTTTAGAGTTTTAGAGAATTAGAACATAACGACTACATCTCAAAAGATTACAAAGTAGACACTTCTACTAAGTTTCCATAGAATAAAACAACTCTTAAAAAGAAACATGTCTAGTTCCAAGTTTTATATAGCATGACTTTCCCTTGATCCCATCCTTGACCCTATTCCACATTAGGTCCTATGAAAAACATTTCAAAAAAACATGGGGTGAGCATAAAGAGCTCAGTAAGGGATACACAAAGAATGAAAACTGTTAGTTTATCAAAACAACAAGTAAACCATGTATACTTTATCAAATTAATACTTTTCACCTTTATGAAGTAGTAAAAACTCTTCACTGAATAAAAGATCATTACTTACCCTTTTGTAACCAAAATATTACCATAAAACCCATAAAAATATCACATAACATATAAAGGTAACTTAGGACATAAACATACTTAAGTGGAATAACCATACGGTCGACTTCCACACATATTACTTAATGGAATAGCCATACCGCCAACTTCCATACATACTTAATGGAATAGCCATACGGACGACTTCCATACCCAATGCATTGGAGGTTATAACGTAACCACCCATCCTGGTATTCACGGCACCACCCGTCATATGGTTTATCACGTAACCACCCGTCAAATGTCCAAGTACCATTATAAAATCATAAGACATAAAATAAACACAATGGAAAAGAAAACATTTCCACATTCCGATCACAATATATATCATAAATATATAGACATAACAAATCCATTATAAAAAGTCCATTTTCAATACCAAAATACATAAAAGAGTATATGGTATTTATTTCATTTAAAAAAAACATTACGGCTTGTTCAGGAAGCCAAAGACTAAATAATACTCGCGGCGATGGAAAAGGTCGTTGTCACCGCGTACGTTACAAGAAACATTCCTTTTTGTCGTTTTGTAAAACGCTTCGTGGAAAAAGATATCTTTTGTATAAAAGTAAATGTCAACGGGGTTTATACACCGTATAAAAGAAATTTGTGTATAAAACGAAATATGCCTCAATGAAAGGAGATTGAGACGAAGTCCCTTACCTCGGGTCCGACTTGACTCGATCGTTCTTTAACGTCATGAATAATAAACTTGAGTTAATTTCTACTTACTTAAGAACCTTTTTCAAGATTATTATTCCTTTTATATCACTTATTTCCATGTTATAAACATTATGTAAACATTAAGTTAATAATGTTTGTTTTGTCCATATTTGGTTCTTAAGTCGAAAGTGGACTTCTTACAATTACTTGTTGTTCGTGTGGTCAAAGGTTCTTTATATCCAGAATGACATTCCTGATTTGGATATCATATATATCATATATATCCAGCATATATATGTATTTATAATATCACATAATCATTTAGAGGTAAGAAATGAAATGCACCGTTCATGGAGACGGTAAGCCATACAAACGCATGAACGCTACTTTCATTTCTATGTCATATTAATGGAATTAGAACTAAATGAGAGGTATGTATATTTTAATTCTATAATTATATTAATCATTTATATGTAACATACATCATATATATCCATTATATATATGTACTTATAATAGTACATTACATTTGGGGATAAGAAATGAAATGCACCGTTCATGGAGACGGTAAGTCGTACGTACGCATGAACGCTACTTTCATTTCTATCTCATACATTAATGGAAAGAAATAATAATGATATAGTGGTATATTATAATTCCAGTATATCATCATATATAATAACTTTAAATTCATCCTTTATACGTCCCACATATGGCATTAACGAATCAAATCACTTTGAGGGGGCGGTAGTCCGCACTTCCTAAAATGAAATTATCGTGTTTACCCACAATGGAAACCATAAAGATATACCACAAATGAAAAATAAAGAAGCATAATGAAAACATAAACATAATATATATCATATATAAATATAGTGACATCTTAATGGCCACCTTTGGAGGTGTTATATGTGTGTTGAACAATCATCGTTTCGTGAGGCAGAAATTCGCCATCCACAGAAACAATATGTTCTTTAACCATTAAATGTAGATGTGTGTAAGTGTAGGTATAATTATTATTATAACAACATCCTAGTATATTTAAGATACTGGAGTTGTTACAAAAATAAATGAATAAAAAGATTTTAGGGGGTTGGAGAAGCAAAATAAAACAAAAGAACACAAGTGAACACATTACCTCAAAATCGGGTAACTCTCTTAGATTTGAGCTCAAAGGCTTACTTGGGAAGACTTATTTCCAAAGTTAGGCTTCGAGGAGTAAGATAGGGATGTGGAGAGACAAAATGGGCAGGGGTTGGCCGAGCCAAAGGCTTTTGAAGTGTGGGTAAGGTGGTAGAGGTGGGGGCCTTTTATAAGAGGAGAGGAGGGGCACTCTTGGTAAAGTATAAAATGTTACTTTATTTTCAAATGGTTTTCGGATTTTAAAGGTCCCACATTGATATAATTCGAGGTTAAGGTGATAAGGGTTCTAAATCCACCCATCCAATAGGTTTTGGACATGTGTAGGTCATAGAGTTTACCTTATCTTTTCATTTTATTTAAATTGTTAAATAATGAGGTCATCACTGCATCATCATGATGTCATAAAGAATTTAATTTATTTAATGTGTAAAAATTATAGAAAAAATACTATGATGTAGGAAACGTTTTAGATTTATAGTGAATATTTATAGTCAAAAATATGACTTTTATAACCCCATGTAAAAATTGTTTTAGTAAAACATCTCATGTTTGTGTCATTTTATTTTAACATTTAATAAAAAGTTATTTATGTCATTTCCCAACCAAAGTGGCTCCATGGGGTCCCCAAGTTGAACCATGGATTGTCTTGGTCGGACATGACACATCCAATGATGGTAGGACATGTGTCAAGCTCATCTCATATTATTAAAACATTATTTTTACCTTAAACTACACTAATTACCTCTAATCGCGATTAAGAACTTAAAAGTTACTATTCACCAAAAAATTATTTTTATCTCATTGAACCACATTTTAATTCTTAATGACAACCATTTATGTAAGATTTTTGAAAATCAAATCACAGAAGTGACAAAGTTTCATTTAAAAGAAAAATCAGTTTCTTTAACTACCACTTACTGGTTTCACTATTCATCAAAAATTGAAGTTTTTCAGAAAAATACAAAAACTTCACCCTAAGCTATATTTGATATTCTGGATTCAAAAATGATGTAAATTTTAAAAAATTAAATCATATAAGTCACATTAATTAATTTAACAATTAATTCCCGCTTTTAGAGCAAATAGCATGTTTTTATGAAATAATAAGTATCAAAAGATTGACACTAGTTTAAGTCCGATTTCAAAGTGAAATTGATTCCAATGACCACCATTGGATTAAATGGTAAAAATATATTCTAATTTCACTTTAAAACCAATTCAAAAGATAATATAATCATATCAATAAATTATATTAAAAAGAGGTTTTGACTTAAAATACAACATTTTTTCACTATTCATTAAAAAATGAACTTTATCGGAAAAATACCAAAAATTCACACAAGGTAAATTTTGATTTAAAGATGGTTTGCCACAAAAAGGCAATAAAACAATCTTTTAAAAATATTAGTGTATTTCATGCTTAAGATTGGATTTATTTTCATTTTAAGCCTCTAAAACACTATCTAATTCATTAATAGGCATAGATAAAAATATCTATTATTCATTACTTACTTGGGATGTTACATCCTTCCCCCCTTTAGAAAATTGTGTCCCCGCAATTTATTTACTTATCGAATAAGTGGGTGTATTTATCCCTCATTGCATTTTCAGATTCCCATGTTGCCTCTTCAATCATGTGGTTTTTCCACAAAACCTTTACCTGATGAATCGCCTTATTCCGTAACACCTGCTCCCTGTGGTCAAGAATCTGGACCGGTTGTTCCTCATAAGATAGGTTCTCTTCCAGCTGAACTACCTCTGGACTCAAAACATGAGATGGATTTGGCATATACTTTCTTAGCATCGAAACATGAAAAACATTCTGTACCTGAGATAAACTCGGAGGTAATGCCACTCTGTATGCAACTGATCCAATTCTCTCCAGAATTTCATATGGTCCAACGAACCTTGGACTCAGCTTTCCTTTCTTACCAAATTGCATCACACTTTTCAATGGGGAAACCTTGAGAAAAACATGATCACCTACCTCGAAAGATGGATCCTTCCTCCGGTTGTCCGCATAACTCTTCTGCCTGCTCTGAGCTGTTCTCATGTGTTTCTGAATCAACTGAACTTTTTCTGCCATCTCTTCTACCAATTATGGTCCCATCAGCTTCCTTTCACCCACTTCATCCGAAAATGCTGGAGTTCGACACCGCTTCCCATATAATGCCTCAAATGGTGCCATCTGTATACTGGAATGAAAACTGTTATTATAAGAAAACTCAACCAAAGAAAGATGTTGGTCCCAACTTCCCTGATAATCCACCGAACAAGCTCGTAGAATATCCTCCAAGGTCTGAATTGTTCGTTCTGACTGCCCATCTGATTGAGGATGAAAAGCTGTACTAAAATTTAATTTAGTACCCAATGACTTCTGAAGTCCTTTCCAAAAGTTAGAAGTAAACCTGGGATCACGATCGGACACAATGGAGAGAGGAAATCCATGTAACCTGACTATCTCTTTAAGATACAAACGGGAAAGTTGATCTAGGGAAAAATTATCTCGTATAGCAAGGAAATGAGCAGATTTAGTCAAGCGATCAACAATAACCCAGATTGCATTATTACCTTGAGATGTCTTCGGTAATCCCACAACAAAGTCCATGGATCTATTCTCCCATTTCCACTCTGGCACTGGTAGAGGCTGAAGTATCCCTTTCGGTAATTGCCGCTCTGCTTTAACCTGCTAACAAGTCAAACACTTCACAGTAAAATCAACAATATCTCTTTTCATTCCATCCCACCAGTAATACTCCTGCAGATCTCTATACATCTTAGTACTGCAAAGATGAACTGAAAACGGAGAACTATGAGCTTCACATAACAACTCATTCTTCAACTATGAATCACAAGTCACACATAATCTCTTCCCAAACCTCAAAACACAATCATTATCAATGTTGAATTCAGGCAGCTTACCCTTCTGAACCAGCTCTACCTTTTTCTGCAACTCACTGTCTTCTCTATGTGCTTTCTTAATTCTGTCTGATTTGGATGATCTCACTGATACCTGAAACAAAACAGAAGAACTTCCTGCACCAACAACTTCTATGCCAAATTTCTTCAAATCAAAAACCAAAGGATCTCGTTCCAAATGTAGCATGGTTAATGAAGCATTACTTTTTCGACTCAAAGCATCGGCCACTTTATTTGCTTTTCCCGGATGGTAGTGAATTGTACAATCATAATCCTTGATTAATTCCAGCCATCTCCTTTGTCTCATGTTCAATTATTTCTGAGTGAATATATACTTTAAACTTTTGTGATCAGTATATATTTCACACTTTACTCCATACAAATGATGCCTCCAAATTTTTAAATCAAAAACAACAGCAGTTAATTCCAAATCATGTGTAGGGTAATTTACCTCATGAGTTTTCAACTAACGTGAAGCATAAGCAATTACCTGATCATTCTGCATAAGGACACAGCCAATTCCCTTCAACGAAGCATCATTCTATATAACAAACTCACCATTCCTGGAAGGAAGTGCCAAAACTGGAGCATTCACCAATCTTCTTTTCAACTCCTGAAAACAATCATCACATTCCTTTGTCCAGATAAACTTAACACCCTTCCGAGTTAGCTTAGTCATTGGACTAGATAACCGTGAAAACTTTTCAACAAACCTTCGGTAGTAACCTTCCAATCCAAGAAAACTACTGATTTTGGTTACATTTGTGGGTCTTGGCCATTCTTTAACAACTTTTGTTTTAGCAGGATCAACAGTTATGCCATCTTTTGAAACAATCTGACCCGGGAAAGAAATTTGTTGTAACCAAAACTCACACTTGCTGAATTTTCCATATAGTTTCTTTTCATTTAAGGTTTGCAAGATAACCCTTAAATGACTTTCATGCTCCTCTTTAATTTTAGAAAACACCAAAATATCATCAATGAAAACAACCACAAACTTATCCAAGAACTCATGGAAAATTCTATTCATAAGGTCCATGAATACAGCAGGTGCATTGGTTAACCCAAAAGGCATAACTACAAATTCATAATGGCCATATCTAGTACAGAATGCAGTCTTCAGAACGTCTGCTTCTTTTACCTTCAACTGATGGTACCCCGACCTCAAGTCAATCTTTGAAAAATACTGAGCTCCCTAGATCTGATCAAACAAATCCTCGATATGAGCCAAAGGATACTTGTTCTTAACAGTAATATTATTCAAGGCTCTATAATCAATGCAAAGCCTCATTGAGCCATCTTTCTTTTTAACAAACAAGATAGGAGCACCCCATGGTGATGTGCTAGGTAGAATGAAACCTTTATCTAATAACTCCTGCAATTGTTTCTTTAACTCTAAAAGTTCAACTTGAGACATTCGATAAGGGGGTTTTGAAATTGGATTAGAATCAGGAACTAAGTCAACAGTAAATTAAACTTCCCGATCATGAATAATATCATGCAACTCATCAGGAAAAACATCACGATACTCATTTACCACTGGCACATCATTAATCTGAACAGTTCCTTTATTTTCAACAATATGTGCAAGGTAACATTCATTTCCATCTTTTACTAGTTTCTCAACTTCCTGATATGTTATCAAAATCAAGGGTTCATTCTTGTACAAAAACTAAAAATATTTCTGAAAAGAAACCATTTTAGCTCTGCAGTCAATCTTAGCATGATAAACAGAAAGTCAATTCATGCCCAAAATAACATCAAACTCTACTAGAGGCAAAACAATAAGGTTTTCTGGTAGATTCTTTCCACACACAAGGATAGGAAGGTTCTTATAATTCCTTTTTGTCTCAACGTTCCCTCTGGGTGTTTTTACCATAAGTTTAGGGTTCATAACTTGAGATGGAATTTCCAATTTACTAGAAAACTTCTCAGAAATGAAAGAATGTGTAGACCCTGAATCAAACAACACATTGGCATAATCTGAACAAAAAAACAGTGTACCTGATACTACTTCATTCGATGGCCCAACATCTACTAAAGTTGTTGAAAAGGATTTCACCACCCCTTTCTACTTGTAGTCTGGCTGCTTTCCCCTAGTTGAGTTCTTCTTTGGACACTCGTTTGCGTAATGACCCATTTCATTACACTTAAAACATCTTACCGCTGGCTTTTCATTGCCTTCTTGATCGTCTTCCTTACAGTTACGAGCAATATGACCAGACATACCACACCGAAAGCACTTACCATACTTGGATAAACATTCTACAGGATGCATTTTACCACACTTCTCATAGGATGGATATTTGGTTTTCTTACCTCCTTGCTTCTTTGATGTATTCTTCCCCATTGTCTGCTAACAGGACCTCTTATTCTGTTGTTTTTCATAGAACAACTGATCATCGGCAAACTCCATTTCCACCTTCTCCGCACATCGAACAAGTTTTTCATAACTTTTGAACTCAAGAGAAGCTAAAGCCCTTCGATACTTTGTCTTTAACCCTGAGTAAAAAGGGTTTATTTTACTATCAATATCTCGTATGAAGTTTGGAGCATACCTTTCCAATCGAGTGAACTTTGCTTCATAAGCAGCCACTGAATCATCGTCCTGCCCCAATTCTAGGAACTTTTTTTCCATCCTAAGACAAACCACCTTAGGAAAATATTTCTCAAGAAACATACCTTTGAATTCATCCTAATGAAGATCCTCAATATCATCACTATCCTTGATATTTTTCACCATCGACCACCACTGATCAGCTTCACCTTCAAAACGGTAAACAGTAAGACTAAACTTTTGATGTTCTGAACACCCCATGACATCAAAAATCTTCTCCAGTGCTTTAATCCACCCTTCATCTTGTACGGGGTCAGATGATCCTCTGAATGATGGTGGATGTTGCCTCATGAAATGTTCCACCACTGACATGTCCCTCTGCGGTTGATCTGGCTGATCTCGTGCATGGATACCACCACCATTTATAGCCTGAGTCAACTGTGCCACCACTACAACAAACTGTTCAGTTCCGATTCTGACCATCTCAGTTTACTGATTTGGAAGGTTTTCTTCCTCCTGATTTCTTCCCAAAAATAGTTGCTTTGTTTCCTCTATGGAAAACCATTCTTGAACACAGAAATATCTTAGGCGAAGCAACATGGTAATCATTAAATGCTATATCATTTCATTCATACCATAAATTAACTTATAATTTAAAAATTTTCTAACTCCTAACATTGTCTAAACCGACCTTTGATACCAACTATACGGCCCCGGCCTTAAACATCTCTTAATATTGAATTAAATGAATAATTCACATTGAGGACCTTTTCAGGTTTAGAGTTTTGGAGAATTATAACATAACGACTACATCTCAAAAGATTACAAAGTAGACACTTCTACTAAGTTTCCATAGAAAAAAAACTCTTAAAAAGAAACATGTCTAGTTCAAAGTTTTATATAGCATGACTTTCCCTTGATCCCATCCTTGACCCTATACCACATTAGGTCCTATGAAAAACATTTCAAAAAAACTTGGGGTGAGAATAAAGAGCTCAGTAAGGGATACACAAAGAATGAAAACTGTTAGTTTATCAAAACAACAAGTAAACCATGTATACTTTATCAAAGTAATACTTTTCACCTTTATGAAGTAGTAAAAACTCTTCACTGAATAAAATATCATTACTTACCCTTTTTTAACCAAAATATTACCATAATATCCATAAAAAGATCACATAACATATAAAGGTAACTTGGGACATAAACATACTTAAGTGGAATAACCATACAGTTGACTTCCACACATATTACTTAATGGAATAGCCATACGGCCAACTTCAATACATACTTAATGGAATATCCATACGGCCATGTTCCATAACCAATGCATTGGAGGTTATAACGTAACCACCCATCCTAGTATTCACGGCACCACCCGTCATATGGTTTATCACGTAACCACCTGTCAAATGTCCAAGTACCATTATAAAATCATAAGACATAAAATAAACACAATGGAAAGAAAACATTTCCACATTACGATCACAATATATCTCATAAATATATTGACATAACAAATCCATTATAAAAAAACCATTTTCAATACCAAAATACATAAAAGAGTATATGGTATTTATTTCATTTTAAAAAAAACATTACGGCTTGTTCAGGAAGCCAAAGACCAAATAATACTCGCAGTGGTGGAAAAGGTCGTTGTCACCGCATACGTTAAAAGAAACATTCCTTTTTGTCATTTTGTAAAACGCTTCGTGGAAAAATATTACTTTTGTATAAAAGTAAAAGTCAACGGGGTTTATACACCATATAAAAGAAATTTTTGTATAAAACGAAATATGCCTCAATGAAAGGAGATTGAGACGAAGTCCCTTACCTCGGGTCCGACTTGACTCGATCGTTCTTTAACGTCCTGAATAATAAACTTGAGTTAATTTCTACTTGCTTAAGAACATTTTTCAAGCTTATTATTCCTTTATATCACTTATTTCCATGTTATAAACATTATGTAATCATTAAGTTAATAATGTTTGTTTTGTCAATATTTGGTTCTTAAGTCGAAAGTGGACTTCTTACAATTACATGTTGTTCGTGTGGTCAAAGGTTATTTATATCCATAATGACATTCCTGATTTTTATATCATATATATCATATATATCCAGCATATACATGTATTTATAATATCACATAATCATTTAGAGGTAATAAATGAAATGCACCGTTCATGGAGACGGTAAGTCGTACGTATGCATGAATGCTACTTTCATTTCTATGTCATATTAATGGAATTAGAACTAAATGAGAGGTATGTATATTTTAATTCCAGAATTATATTAATCATTTAGATGTAACATACATCATATATATCCATTATATATATTTACTTATAATAGTACATTACATTTGGGGATAAGAAATGAAATGCACCGTTCATGGAGACGGTAAGCCGTACGTACGCATGAACGCTACTTTCATTTCTATCTCATACATTAATGGAAAGAAATAATAATTATATAGAGGTATATTATAATTCCAGTATATCATCATATATAATAACATTAAATCCATACTTTATACGTCCCACATATGGCATTAACGAATCAAATCACTTTGAGGGGGCGGTAGTCCGCACTTCCTAAAATGAAATTATCGTGTTTACCCACAATGGAAACCATAATGGTATACCACAAATGAAAAATATAGAAGAATAAGGAAAACATAAACATAATATATATCATATATAAATAGAGTTACATCTTAATGGCCACCTTTGGAGGTTTTATATGAGTGTTGAACAATCATCGTTTCGTGAGGCATAAATTCGCCATCCACAGAAATAGTATGTTCTTTAACCATTAAATGTAGATCTGTGTAAGTGTAGCTCGAATTATTATTATAACAACATCCTAGTATATTGAATATATTTGAGTGGTTACAAAATAAATGAATAAAAAGAGTTTAGGGGGTTGGAGAAGCAAAATAAAACAAAAGAACACAAGGGAACACATTACCTCAAAATCTGGTAACTCTCTTAGATTTGAGCTAAAAGACTTCCTTGGGAAGACTTCTGCCCAAAGTTTGGCTTCAAGGAGTAAGGGAGGGATTTTTAGAGACCAAATGGGAAAAGTTTGGCCGAGAAAAAGGCTTTTGAAGTGTGGGTAAGGTGGTAGAGGTGGGGGCCTTTTATAAGAGGAGAGGAGGGGGCACTCTTGGTAAAGTATAAAATGTTACTTTATTTTCAAATGATTTTCGGATTTTAAAGGTCCCACATTGATATAATTCGATGGTAAGGTGATAAGGGTTATAAATCCACCCATCCAATAGGTTTTGGACATGTGTAGGTCATATATTTTACATTATCTTTTCATTTTATTTAAATCATTAAATAATGAGGTCATCCCATCATCATCATGATGTCATAAAGAATTTAATATATTTAATGTCTAAAAATTATAGAAAAAATACTATGATGTATGAAATTTTTTTATCTTTCTAATGAATATTTATAGTCAAAAATATGACTTGTATAACCCCATGTAAAAATTGTTTTAGTAAAACATCTCATGTTTGTGTCATTTTTACTTTAACATTTAATAAAAAGTTTTTTATGTCATTTCCCTACCAAATTGGCTCCATGGGGTCCCCAAGTTGACCCATGGATTTTCTTGGTCGTCCATGACACATCCAATGAGGGAAGTACATGTGTCAAGCTCATCTCATATTATTAAAATATTATTTTTACCTTAAACTACACTAATTACCTCTAATTGCGATTAAGAACTTAAAAGTTACTATTCACCAAAAATTTATTTTAATATCATTGAACCACATTTTAATTCTTAATTACAACCATTTATGTCGGATTTTTGAAAATCAAATCACAGAAGTGACAAAGTTTCATTTAAAAGATAAATCAGTTTCTTTAACTACCACTTATTGGTTTCACTATTCATCAAAAATTGAAGTTTTTCAGAAAAATACCAAAACTTAACCCTAAGCTATATTTGATATTCTGAATTCAAAAATTATGTCTATTTTACAAAATTCAAATCATATAAGTCACATTAATTAATTTAACAATTAATTCCCGCTTTCAGAGAAAATAGCGTGTTTTTATGAAACAATAAGTATCAAAAGATTGACACTAGTTTAAGTCCGATTTCAAAGTGAAATTGATTCCAATGACCACCATTGGATTAAATGGTAAAAATTTATTCTAATTTCACTTTAAAACCAATTCAAAAGATAATCTAATCATATAAATCAATTAGATTAAAAAGTGGTTTTTACTTAAAATACAACATTTTTGCACTATTCATTAAAAAATGAACTTTATTGGAAAAATACCAAAAATTCACACAAGGTAAATTTTGATGTCCCAATCATAAAGAATAAGTTTATTTTGACAAACATAGCTTATAAAATTTTCAAAATATTGATTTAAATATGGTTTGCCACAAAAAGGCAGTAAAACAATCTTTTAAAAATATTAGTGTATTTCATGCTTAAGATTGGATTTATTTTCATTTTAAGCCTCCAAAACACTATCTAATTAATTAATAGGCATAGATAAAAATATCTATTATTCATTACTTACTTGGGATGTTACATAAAAAAGAATCCAAAAATGGTGTGTGAATAGTAAAAATCCTCCAACACACTACATAATTTTTTCCATTAAAAATAATATTATTTGAGTATATAAAAAATTATCAAAAATAAATTAAACTAATCTAATGAAATATTTATTCATGTTTTTTATAGTAGTTAAAAAAATGATAAAACATTAATAGGATATAAATATACATTAAAAATGGAAATAAATCCAAAATGGTGTTTAGTAGTAAAAATATCTAACATAATAAAGCATTTTTTATCAAGAATAATATTTTTTGAATATGATATATTATACAATGTTTTTTTATCTAACATATTAGATTTTAAATATTTTTTTCTTCAATATAACAAATTAATAGATAAGTTACGTAAAGTTAAACAAGGTAAACTAAACAAAAAAACAAATTCAAACAAAAAAATTAACTTATTAGTTATAGTACATATTCTAATAAATAAAATAAAATTTAAATATCTAACATTTTATTAATTTGAAAAGGTAAACAAGATATAAACATATGTTTCCAGTAATATTAGGAATTTACTAATGGATTTTTTCCCACATTCCTTTGTCATGATCATTCTATACGGCACAAATCATGTCTACGACGTGCTCATAAATTTTATCTATTAATTATTATATAAAAGTAGGGATATCACATAAGTTAGCTTCTCCACCATGTTTATCACACAAAAAAATAATTTTTTCCCCTCATAAAAAATATATATCTATATATAATATTAATAAATAATATAAATTATTTTTTTCACATGTGTTTCCATGATAAAAGGATAAATTGTGTATTCCAATCTATTTAGACTAACTATGGTCATTCCAAATCCATCGTTTCTGATATTTCTGTTACTGATAAACCATTTTATTTTAACATTGGAACATTAAATTTAATTTAATCAAACTCCCATATTTCATCAATGAATATTTAATATGAACTTCAATTAGATATTGGGTTTTTTTATTTTGCGCTCAAAAATGCATTGCATCTACAAACACCAATACAATATTATTCTGAACTGCATGTCTATTTTCATGATCTTTCATATGAAATGTATAGCCATTAATTTCATACCCAAACCATGTTATCAAATTCAAACTTTGACCACTAACTAACCATATCAATGTTTATAATTCATACGATCTACCAAGCATGGTCACTTTGAAACATGGAAAAATAAAGTTTTGTTATGCTCATTCAAAATCCACATATCATTCTTATTTGGATATAATTGTTCCAACACATCAATATGAAATTTTATATATTTATAAGTATAATATATGTTATTTAATATGTATATATTTACCATCTTTATCAGTTCACCTGTCAATGATTTTACTTTCAGGCCAAATATCCACTTTCCCCTTAATTGACTCATTCATGGAAAGATTTATGAAAATTGATGTACTTCAATATAGACAAGTAAATTGTACAAAACTCTTCAAACTCACCATAAATTTAATTCTTAATAATGGAGGATTTAGGTCGACATGGATTTATAACATACCCCTACAATATCTTCATATCCCTTTCAAAAGGACACTTCCAACCTAGATATACAGATCCATAAAGCTTTATGTTTCACACCAAATGAACCATTATATGCACCATAATATTGAAACAAAATGGAGGAAAATAAATTTCCTACTGAAAAATAATATAAAACTCTTCGTTATCAAAAATTTTAAAACCATTTAGATCAATCACCTTATTACATATTGAATTGAAAAAAAAATAACAAACCATTATGATAGTTATTATGACATGGATGGGAAATATTCCAGAAAATGAAACTAGTAAGAGATGTTAAATCATGATGTGATAGTCATGAGATATCATACCAATCAACATCAAATCATTTAAAGAGACAAAAAGGATTACATATTAATAATAGCCATCTGTTACTGTGATATCATGAAGAAACTAACAGAATCTAATATTACCCTCATGGATAATATAAGAAAAGGTGGGGGAATTAATGTTTTCCTTCCACCAGAAGTATGAGATAACTCCAAATGTATTATCAATGAGGGTAAGTCCAATTTTATATTCAACGTATATTTATCCTTTTCTTTAACATCTAAGAGTTGTCCAATCAATCTTTCACATATATTCTTCTCCACATGCATGATATAAATGTTATGTTTCTCCTCAAAATATCACCAATAGGTTAGCTAAAAAAAATTTACCATTTTATCTAAATATTTCTATCCTTAGAATATTTCTAGTTCATTACAAATGTCACATAAATTTTTTCACCCTCTCCAAATACTGATCGGTGGAAAAAGGTTTTATAGAAATGCCAAATTCTTCTGATCCATTGAATGAAATTTTTAATCATTGATAAGAGTGAACTATAGAAAAAAACTTCTAATGACCCATGTATACTATTTTTTAAGATTATTTAGTTGATAATTTAAATTCATTAGTTCTCAAATTAGAAAAGCAATACTAAACATATCAATGTATCCAAAAAACTTCTATATCCTGAGAATTCATTTATAGTTAACATAATTATATCATGCAGTATAAAAAATTAAATTTTATAAAAATTACACACCATAATAAATCCCTCAAATAAAAGTTTGAAATAATCAATTAATGGTGAAAAGAAAACATCAATATCATTTTTGGACATTTTTTATCTAGAGATCATTAAACTCAAAATTATATATTTTTGTTTTGTATAAAATTCAATAAATAATCATTAAATTTCCAGTAAAATAGGGCATGAACTATGTGTGCTACTAAGGACTTGATATGGATTCATTCCATCTGTGAAAATCCCAATTATAATATTTATAACTTCATTTATGTATGTAAAAAACTGTTGATTGATTTTCCTATACTATAGACAATCTACTGGATGTTATAATTTTCCATTACATATCTACTCATCTACATGATTACTTAACCTTTATGAATCATGTAAATTTGAAAATAAACCTCTCAAATGATAAGTTATAGGAAGATAAAAAAATTCATTGCAACAGGTCTCTTTAACATCTAAATAATCCTGATATTTTTCTTTCAACTTATATCTTGACATTCCACATTTAGGAAACCTTGATAAAAGTTTATATTAGTTCCTATAAAGCACACAGTCATCATAAAGGAATATATTTTCTTGTACCCTAATCTTAGTAGGCATAGTATTTTATTGTCTTTATAAAGTAAATAATGTAGATCATTGTCTTTAGGAATAATGTATTTCAAAAACTATATAATCATAGTAAAAATATTATCACTTCCTCTATGTTTTCTATTAAATTTAATCAGTCATAACTACATCGATAAAACCATAAACTTTATACAACCCAGATACAATGGTTTTTCAGCATTACCATATAGACGCTAAATTATGGGTTCTTTCTTAAATTCACTTACTTCAATGTCATGAATAATTTCTTTAATTTAATTAGACTTATCATATTTCAAAACATCATCATCAATAGATCTGAGATTATGACCAATTTCACTATGATAAATCCAAGGGTCCGTAGCTCAGATTAAAATATTGAAAAATAAAATGATATTAGATCTCTCAAATTTATACTTCTTCATGTCTAAACATTTAATGCATGGATAGAAAACATGAATTGGTTTTGGAAAATTTTGTTTAGTAAATTAAAAAAATCATTAAAACCTTCCTCACAATCATCACTTATTCAACGTGCATTAATCCAACTAAAACTCACCATAATCTATAATGAATATCAAAACAAATATCATGTCAAAAAATATAGTGGTGATAAAAGTGAGTTATAGGTATAAATAAAAGATTATTTCAATGATAATTAAAAAGATATAGATATTATATTATTAATTAGTATAATCTTGATATGATTTTCAATGATAGTGAATATAATTTTTACAATGTTAATAACATCAGAGATGAAATTTAATACTGATTAGAATGACTATACAACCAAATATTAAGTAAATAAAATAAATTTATTTTATTAGAGTGTAAAATATAATCTTACTAGAAAATAAAAAATTATTAAATGTCTTATAAGAGTGAATAAATATCAGGAAATATCAACTGAAGATATCATTGAATTGAAAGTAAAAAAATGAACAATTGTATATGATAATTGTTTACTAGAATAGATTTGTTAAAGATAAGAGATTAACTATAAAATAATTGTTATAATTAGTAGTTTCTAAAAAAACAAGATATAGTTTGAAGTTAATACACTCGCTAAGAAAAAGTTTTTAAAATTAACAGTAAAACTAATGAAATTTCAAACAAAAAACAATGTGAAAAATCATAAAATTTGGAAGAAAGTATTAACATTGAGTGATATAATTTCCTAAAAATGTCACTCTTAGTTTTTATTATTATATTCTTCATCCAATAAAAATAAATATTTCATTGAACAAAAGGATAAATCTTCTTAATATAATATATGGTAAAATTTTCTATGTAACCGCATTAATGAAAATAGGGTGTTTGATACCCAAATATATTCACAATACTTTGGAGGGATATATTGCATTCATCCATAAAATAATTATTACTTTTTGAACCTAAATGAGCAAATAATTTTAATCATAACATATCATATTGAGCACATGATAAATAAATTGAATTAAAAATTATTTCTAAAAATTTGATCATAATCCATACTAAAAAATAAGTAGGGTGGTTTTATTAGAGTATATATCAGGATGATAATAATAAATATTAAAGGTTGATTTTATATATGAAATATAAGTTATAATCAAATAATAAAATTATATTGAAAAAAAATATTATATATAAATCATTTATCAACCTTTATTACAAATGGAATATTTTATACAATATTTTTAATATAAATGATATTAAAAACTATAGAAAACATATAAGAGAAACATTATAATGAAAATAGAAAATTTTATGAAAAAACTAATTCATGTAGATGGAATTAAATAATATATTCATTTCAAACATTTTTAATGTAAAAATAGAAAAAATATAACCTTATGAAATTGTAAAATTATTTATAATGATATCCATAAAACAATATATAGAATATAGACCTGGAGGAGAATGATTCTCATTTGAAAAATAGAGTTTCTATATTGTAATATGAGACATAAAAATAAGAATGTATATATTGCACTAAACATGTGTGGATTGAAAAATGACATAATATCGTTCAATAAATCCCATTATTTCATCTTTATCACCTAGTTACTTTATATTCATTTATGATTAAATAATATAAACTATGGAGAAACCACATTAATAACTTATAGTAGAGTTTCTCTATGTTGAAAAAAACATAAAAAATGTTAATAAATTTTTTCTTATGAGAAAAAAATTGAAAGGAATGGTTAAAAATAACTTGAATATTCATTTGTCAAAGAATATCTTATAAAGGATTTCTATGAAACCAAAGCTAAAGAGGGATAGCACCAAACATGAATCTATTTGTTTCACATGTGGCAAGAAATGATACATGATGAAAAACTTCATTGAATTGAACTATAATCATAAATAATCTTCAAATTCATGGATATTAATTATAGTATATAATATCTCTATTTTTAAATTTGGAATTAGATATTTTTTGTGTGGACCACATTAGTATACAAAAAATGTGAACATGTATATTGAGAAACATTTAAAAATTATAAGTTGTATTCCCCTAGTATTTTAATATGGGATATTATTGGGTTAATATTGATAAGAACATAACATCCTTTTTTCCATGTTGATTTATTCTAGTTGAACTAATATTTTTTGATAATTCATATCAAAAAAATATTCTAAAGTCTATGTTTGACACAATGATACATTATATAATATTAGGATGAATATTATTTATTATATATCATAATCCGCTAATATTTTATTAATACTTGAATCAATTATAATAATTTATGAATATATAATATAAGAATCAATATAACTCAGTTCTGGAAAGTTAATTCTTATTCAAGTAAATCCACAAAAAATCCCAACAAGGTTGTATAGATTCATCAAGAGATAAAATTATATTTTTTCTACACGATTGTGTATTGGCTTTAAAATAACAAATAAACCAGATGCATTAAAGGGGGTAAATAAAAAATTCATTTATTACTAGACATAAAATATATATTTTCAAATTTTTAATTAGAATATAGAGGTAAATTTATTTTCTTCATTCGATTCCTGTAAAAAATTAATTGAATGTAAAATTAGTGAAAGTAATATACTTTTAAAAAGATATTAAAACATTCAGGTGAGCTAGTTGGAGATGAATAGATCCATATTCCAATGCAAAATGATGAGGATGATGACACTTGAGGGTGTGTCAATGTGGTAATTCAATATTGGATTCCACTGGATTGAAAAAATGAGGGTTAGAGTCTCCATTCCATGGAATGACCAAATGATAGAAACATTAATGTATGAGGCATATATGAGATATGATAAGATCTATATTTGATATACAATGATAATTCTAATGAAACTTTATGTTTTATGAAGATTTTAATACGATATTAGAGACCACTGTATTAAAGAAACGGGTGTTTGAGCTTCTATGTGAGACAAAAACAACAGAAGTTGTGAGAAAGGAAGACATAGAAATGAAAACACCTGATGATTCATAAAAGGTTAAAAGGTATATAATGTAGGTTATTTATAAATAATTTTAAAAGTCACTTTTTTACATCAGTTGTATAATAACCGACCTTAAAAAGGTGAAGTGATAAATAGTTTTTTTACTTGTTTGATTTCACACTAATCTGTGATCATTTTTTATAGTTTTCACTATCACATTAACATTGTACTAATTTAAAATAAAGGGGATTTTTCCATTATCCTATCAAAATAAGAACTTTTATTGACACATATTTCATTCGACAATTTCAAAAATTATTCTATGGTTTTTGTTGTAGGATTTCATGGTAATCATAGGTCATTTTTTGTCTCATCGTCACATGTTTTTAAAGGTAGTCAATACTTTAAGAACTGGTTATTTATTCAGTCCAAGAACACCGCAAGATAGAATAATGTGTCTTCTACCTCTACATGTCAAAAATAATTAAAATATAGTTCTCCTATGATTTCACAACAATTTTTGGTCATTTTTTATGGTTGTGATCATTACATGTGTGACTTAGTGTTTTAAAACATTAAACAACATTTTTGGTAATCCCAAGAAAAAAACTAATTTTGATTTGAATCTAATTCCAATATTTAATAAATTAATATACAGTTCTTCTCGTATGATTTGATAGAAAAAATAGGTCATTTGTTTTCTTTTTACCCAATTTTATTCATTTTTAAATATTATTAATTCTTTAAGAATATCTTTTTCAGTTAGTATAAGAACATCGCACATTATATTGAGGTGTTGTCTACATGAACACATAAAAAATAATTGAAAGATAATTTATGTATGATTTCACATCAGTATGAGGACTTTTTCTATGGTATTAAATAGTAAATTAATATTTAAGTGGTTAAAAACACTAAAAATAAATTTTTGATCATCCTGGTAAAACAAAAAATCAGAATGATGTTCCATAAATCTAAAAATTTATCTAATAATTATAATATTTTTGTCATATTATATCTATAAAATCAAGGGGTTTTTTCTTTGTTCTGAACCTATGATGCATGTTTTTAAAGATTGTCAACTCTTTAATAATTTCTTATTCAATAATTCTAACCACACTACCCATCATATTGATATGTATTCTTCTTATATAAATAAAAAAACTGATTAGAAGATATTTTTTCTATTATTTTACATAAATATGAGGTTTTTAACTATGGTTTGGACAATTACATACATGTTTTGATGTTTTAAAACACTAACCATGATTTTTTGGGGTTCTTAAGAAAATAACATCTCAAATTGATGTTTTTTTGGTGAATCCATTTAAAAAACAATTGTATAGTTGTTATGATATGACTTCATGGAAATTAAAGATAGAATTTTAGGTTTTAATTCCATTGATAACATTTTTAATGGATTTCAATTCATTAAGAATAGGTTAGTCAGTCAATATAAGCACACCACATGTTGGCTTAAAATTTTATCTATTTAAATATGTAAATAATAATTTGAAGAAAATTTTACTATGATTACTTGTAATTAATATGTCATTATATATATTTTTACTACTACACAAATATATTAATGTTTAAAAGAACTGAAAAAGTGCTTTATATCCTCCCAAAAAAATGAAAACTCATTTTTGTGCACTGTCAGTTCATATATTTCTCAAATAAATATATATTTTTTTTCTTATGATTTCAGGGTAAATTGGAGTTTTTAGGGGTTTTAACCCCCTCACACATGTTTTCAAAGACAAATAATTCTTTAAGAAATTATTATTCAGTCAGCTTGACAACACCACATGTAATATTGATATATCTTTTATTTTTCACATAAAAAATAATTAGAATATAGTTTTACTATGATTTCACATCTTTCAAATGTCATTTTCTTTGGTTTTATCCATTACACGCATATTATTATGTTTTAAAACACTAAAAATGTGTTTTCATTCATCGAGAAAAAATGAAAATTTTGATTGACACAACTTATGTTCTAACATTTATAAAATCAATTTAATTTTAATTTCCTATGATTTAGTTGCAATCAATTTTTATTTATTTCTTTTGACCCACTTGTATTGGCCCAGACCTATCCAGCCCATTACTTTGTGAAAATGTGGTGTAAGAGGTGTTCGAGGAGGTCAAGGTAACTTATCCCCAACGCTTTTCCAAAATCGTCCTTTTCGATGAACTATTTCGACGGTAGGCAGTTGTGAACTGTAACGTCACGTTACGTCTTCAAGTACTTTTGATGTTTCTGACTACCCTTGTTTTGGAGTAGTGACTTGGGGGGTGCGTTTGGGTGAATCTTTAAGAAAAATACATGGCAATAGTTTTCGCACGGGCGGGGCACGGTTTGTCTAAACCGTGCGGCCAAACCGCGTGAGTTTGGTCTTGGAGGCAGTAGCTTCCACACAGGAGGCACACAGTTTGTCTAACCATGCATCCAAACCGTGCGAGAGGGGTTTTCGAGGCAGTATCTAATTCACGGTTAGCGCATGGTTTGTCAAATCGTGTCGACTAACCGTGCAGACTAACAGTGCGGACTAACCGTGCGGGCACTTAAACTAGATCCTAAAATTGTGGATCTCAACTGTTTCACCTCTAACTTGCTCGTTTAAGCTTCTAAGTGGCCAAAACTCTGTATTACCCTCCCTTGAAGGTAGAATAACCCCTCCCATGAATTTTTGAGGTGATTTGAAGGCTTCTCTTGACAAATCGAAGCCATTTTCTTATGGTATGTGATCGTTCTTCTTCGTTCTTCTTCATTCTTGTTCGGTTTCATAGATCCACTAGGATCTACTTCTCCTCCTCTCTCGGTATCTTATATCTACATTCTTTATGGGTATATCTAAGTGTGTCGAAGCCAAATATGATGAGTTTTGGTCTTGTTTGTGTTAGAAGAAGAGATCTAAGGATGATTCTTGGAGAATCAAGCCGGCTTTCTTGAGCGTTCTTCGACCGTCGTGGTTTTCGTCAAAAACTTTTGAGGTAGGGGATTCGTTGCTTCTCTTTATTTTACGTGCAACTATAATGTTATCATTTTTATCCCACTGCATGAAAATGGAATTGACATAATAAATATTTGAAACTGATAAAAAAATTGATATTGATGGTATATTGTTGCCTCTTTTTTTGATAGATAGTGTGATATCTATGTTTGTTCCTGATGAAAATCGGTAAAGAACGTAAACTAAGGTTAATTGATAATTGTTTGGATAAAGATAAAGAGGCATGAATATGAATCTGGTTCTTGTTATAATTTTATGTTAATCAAATTGGTGAAGTAATCATGTTTGATCATTTGTGGTAGCTTACTGGTTAGGTTCCCGATTTTGGAACAAAAGAGTTACAAATCTGTTAATTCAATATGGATTAAGGAATTTATTGTTTGATAATTCCTTGAAGGGTTCTGAGTTACCCTCTTGATTTTTAAAGGGCTAATAAGCCAATTGATGTGATGTTTGTTTTTCATGCTTCTTGTGTTGTGACATTATCTTGGATGGTTGTTGTGATATGTGGGGGCATAGAGGCCTTTTGGTTGTGGTAGAGGATGGCACCTAGAGTGGCGTGATGCATTGGTTAATGCATGTGGGCGTCGGGGAGGACACGAGGGTTGATGGAATGGGATGGATGTGATTCGTGGTTTCTTGCTGGTTCTTTGGTTGATTATCTGCATTACCTTTCTCCACTACTCAAGGCAGCTGGTCTTGCTTACCCTTCTCCCGAAAGAGGCAAAGAACGCAGGGTATGCCACGTGCTTTCCGTGTTTAGCTTCTCAAGGGGTAATGGGTCTATGCTCTTGCTATAGGCAGCAAAGACTCGATGGGTAGTACATCTACTCACCGTGTTGAGCCCCTTGTGTTTAGTAGCATAGAATGCTTTTCTTGAATGCCTTGGAATATGGAACAGTGTTTCTATAATGAATAATTGATTAAATGGTGTTAACCCATGGGGTTGGAGTTGTTGGAACATAATGATGAGGTTGTAATTTTGAAGGAACAATTGACTTGGGTATGATGCTAATGAAACTTAATGTGGAATTGTTCATGATTAATTAATGTTTAAAGAATTAATATACATAAAGTGGAACTGAAAAGAAAAAGGGAATAAAGTGATCTAATATAGTTCTTTAAATGGTTGTGAGCTTAGAGTATACCTAGTCTTAGAAGTAGTAGCTTGGAGTCTGAGAGAAGTTAGCTGCAGTTGTGTCTAAGACTAGGTTATGCCCGTAGTGTGGTTGTGAGTTATGATATATCTTGTACTTTTTGTGTTTCTATATGCTACTCCACCCTTTCAGTAAGGGCAACTGAAAACCTAGGAATTATGAGCCTTGGGGAGTGTTTTCCCCAACATTCTGGTGGGAGGATGAATGGCTGACTACCCCCTTTGGCCCCACTCTCTTCTCTTGGTAGTTACTTTTTCCGGAAGTCACAGTGGTTAGTTTTCCACATATATGTGTGTAGAGGTTTGTAATGGATTTTGTTTTTTCACACACATATATTCTAGATATATTATCCTATGGACTAATATAGGTGTAACATGTATAGGTTGTGATGGCTTGATGATCCCCACTCGGTGTATGGGTTGTAATGCCATGAGTTATAATGCCCGATAGATGATACATGTTATACAAACTATGGAGGCTCCCAGAAACTACTTGGTTACTTTTGGTTGTGAGGATGGTGTGGTGCTTCACCCAGGTGTCTATGATCAATACTTGTAGTGCACGAGGTGCATATTATCATGCTTCGCCCAGGTGTTTACGGGAAAGCCTTTTTGGAGAGAAATGCTCAGGACATGCGACGTTGGGGAAAAGCGGAAAACCATTGGGGAAGTAGTGGTGGGGTGCCCTTGATATTCATTACTACATGTTATATTCTTGTATGGGTTACTTGGTGAGAGTAGCCATGGTGAGGTTGGGAACTTAGTATACATGCTTAAGTAACGAGTTAGTTTCACTTGTTGCTCACTGTACTTTGGCATGCTATCTTTACTTTTTCATGAGAGGATTTTTGAAGGATCCTACTGAGTATACTGTTATACTTACCCTATGTACATATAAACTATTTTTTAGGTCACTTGGAGCAGGTTGGAGGTCAGGCCGGTGTTTACTAGCTTGTGGTTGCAGGAGCTGTTCGGACTTGCGGTTGCTGTTGTTTTTAACTTCTTTTGGGTACTTGTGGTTTTCCTCTTTTAGTTGTAGTACATCTTCATGAAATTTCATATGTGTAATTGGGTTTATTTTATATTCCGGTTCTGAGTTAGAGTTTATTGGTGTCTATATTATCTCTATATTCTACATGTGTTCTCTTAGAGGGTAATGCCTCCCATTTGTGTGTTTAATATACCCTCAATGCTAGTCGCCAACCCGGGGCCTACTGGAGGCGGGACTCAGGGGGTCATTATCTCCCTTCCCACATTGCCGGCCCAGGAGGGGTACACTTTGTGGGGAGGGGGTCATGACAGAGTGGTGTCAGAGGCTCTGGTTGAGGGATAGGACGGAGTTTCGAGTTAGGCACATGTGAGGTTGCATGGGTCGGTAGGGGAATGGTGTCATTCATGTTTATCAAGTGAGTGAAACACTGGAGACCATCTAAGAAATAGGCGTTTATGGACCCCTATGATCTGATGTACGGACCTTTATGTTTACAATGGCTACTAAATAAGATGATACTAGTTGTAGGGTAGAGACCTAAGAAAGGATCATGCATTATTATTCTTTATGCCTGTGTTTGAATGGGTAGACCTTGGGATCGTTTAACCTAAAATTAACAAAAGAAAATAACAAATTAATTAATGTTGAGTCTTCCATATTATAGTTTTAGGAGCTCTAACGGTTTATTATTTTACAGGTATGGCTCCAGGTCGACGTCCTCGTCAGGTTTGTGCAGAAAATGTCCAGCAAGCTCTTCTATCAGGTCGTCGTAGGGTAGAGGTTGATGACGATGACACTTAGAGGAAGACTATCTGAGAGTTTCAGTGCCAGAGTCTACAGAAGTACGAGGGCTCCGTTTCATATACAGTCACGGAAGACTGGTTGGAGGAGGTCGAGATAGGATTCAGTTTGATCTTTGCTTGGAAGGAGAACTGGGTGTCGTTATCTGTGACGATGCTGCATTGAGTAGCAAGACAGTGGCGGTTTTTGTACCTCAGGGATCGTGAAGAGACAACAATCTCATGGGAGGAGTTCCGAGACAAGTTTAGAGTCGATTTCCTTTCTTCGACTGCAAAGGCCTTCAGTTTCCAGTAACTTATTACCCTTCGATAGGGGATCTCTACTGTTCAAGAGTTTGGAATCCGTTTTAGGAACCATTTACGATATGCTTCGGACCTGTTACCAGATGAGGAGGCCAGGGTGAGGCACTTCAAGGAGGCTTTACGTCCAGAGATCCAGCGCCAGGTCACCCAATTTATGCTGAAGACATATCTTGAGGTGCTGGAAAGGGAAGAGGTTGTTGAGAGGACTTTGGCCAGGACTGGATCATCATGAGAGGGGGATCATCATGATCCCTCACGATGCAGAGTTGTGGTCTAGGGTTCTCGATTTTCAGGGTAGAAGAGTTTCCGTTTAGCCGAAGGTAGGTCCAAGCCCTTCACATCTCGTTTCTCTAGAGATATCAACTCTCAGGCTTATGCCAAGGGATCAGGCACTTTTTTTCTTGTGTTGGTTGTGGCCATCAGTAGTGGGAGGGCCCGACCTTTCAGAGTGGTCATCGTGCACCAGGCGCTACGCTCCAGGTTCCTCCATTGAGGCAGTTCCAGCCGAGGCAGCAGTAGCCAGTTGCACCATTTTTAGATTAGCTGAGGGTAGATGGGGCAGGTAGAGGACATCCCCATGACGCTCCCCGTCCTCAGAGATTAGAGCGCATCCATGGTGGTGGTCGTCATCTAGGTCAGAGATTCCGTGGAGGATGTCGTCGTCAGCTTAATTATCTAGAGTTCCTAGCTCCAGGAGAGCCAGATGTCGTTTGAGGTACCATTTGCTTGTTTTCTACCTTGGTGTATGAATTGTTTGATTTAGGATCCACACACTCCTCCATTTCTCCTACCCTTGTCCATGGTTTGGAACTTGAGGTAGAGAGGCTTCCATTTCCCTTGGCATTGACCACGCCAGTTGGAGGTCGAGCTGACTTGTTTGAAGTATGTAGAGACTGCGAGCTAGTGTTGGTGCAACACCGCTCTTGGGGAGATTTCCTATGTTTACGAATACAACCATATGATGTCATACTCAACATGGATTAGATGTATTCAGTGCAGGCTATCATGCATTGCTTTAGGAAGAAGGTCATTTTCTTTGGTGTGTATGAAGAGAAAGTGGTGTTTGTTGGTGAGTGAGATCCTTGGATGGGTCATAGGTGTGTTCCATCCTTATCATATATGATGGCTGAGATGATACTGAGTTATTTAGAGGTTTAGAAGTTGGTGTTTCCAAAGGTCGTAGAGGAGTACCCTGATGTCTTTCTAAAATAGGTCGTAGCATTACCTCCTCGATGAGAGATCGAGTTTGGGATCGAGATACAGCCATGAGCGTCTACTATCTCTATGTCTCCATATAGGATAGCGCCTTCTAAGTTACGAGACGTATGTATATAGCTTGATGGTCTGTTACAGTGCAGATTTGTTCGACCGAGTGTGTCGCCGTGGGGTGCACCACCTTTGTTTGTGAAGACGGCCGACGGCAGTTTGCGGTTGTGTGTCAATTATCGTCACTTAAACAAAGTTAAAATAAATAATCTCTATCCTCTTCCATGAATTGATGACTTATTAGATCAACTAAAGGGTGCAAGATGGTTCTCAAAGATCGACTTGTGGTACAGATATCATTATATTCTTGTGAAGGATGAGGATATCCCGAAGACTACCTTTCGTTGTCGTCATGGTAATTATGAGTTCGTTGTAATGTTGTTTGGAATGATGAATACTCTAGCTGTATTCACGGGATTGATGAATGCTGTGTTCCAAGAGTTCCTGGACATGTTTGTGGTAGTTTTCATTCACGACATCCTTGTGTACTCCACAACAGAAGAGGAGCATGCAGAGCATCTACAAGATGTTTTGGGATTCCTTCGTCAACATCAGTTGTTTGGGAAGTTGTCTAAATGTGAGTTTCGGGCTCGAGAAGTCCGTTTCTTGGGGCATGTTGTGTCCTAATAGGGAGTAGCTGTGGATCCATCGAAGATTGAAGCAGTTGTTGTCTTGGAAATCCCCCAAGACAGTGTCAGAGCTGCGAAGTTTCCTTGGTCTCGCAGGCTACTATAGGAGGTCCATAGCCAATTTCTTATGAGTTGTGAACCCTCTAACAGCTTTGACCAAGAAGGGTCAGGCATTCATATGGACTGATCAGTGCCAGGCAGCTATCGAGTATCTAAAGTAGAAGTTATTAAGTGCTCCAGTCCTTTGTCTTCCAGTTGAAGGAGTTCAATTTGATGTTTTCTGCGATGCTTCACATATGGGATTAGGCTGTGTTCTCATGCAGCAAATGTCAGTTGTTTCTTATGGGTCTCAGTAATTACATCCCCATGAATGCAACTATTCTACCCATGATCTTGAGTTGGCAGCCGTGGTGTTTTCTCGGAAGTTGTGGAGACATTACCTCATTGGTGAGCGCTTTGTGGTTTTCACCGATCATAATAGTTTGAGGTATGTTTTCTCCCAGCGTGACTTGAACTTACGACAGCGTTGGTGGATGGATTTATTGTAGGAATATGACTTCAAAATATCTTATACACCTGTAAAGGGGAATATTGTAGCTGATGTGCTGAGTCGAAAGTCACGTAGTGATGGTGTGCGTGAATCTGGTGATTCCTGGAGAGTAATGGAAGAACTGCCAGCATTACATCTTGATATGGGAGAAGTTGGGGGTAGAGGATGTCTTTTTTAGTTGATGGTACATTCATCCCTGATGAAAAATGCTGAAGAGTCCCATTTTGGAGATCTAGAGGTGGAGGTCTAGAGAGATCGATGTTGATGATGATGCAAACTTTGAGGAGTGACCTATGGAGATCCAAGAACGCAAGGATAAGGTGTTGTGAGGGCCTTCTATTCCTTTAGTTCGTGTCTTGTGGAGTCACAGTGGCTTGGAGGAGAGTACCAGGGAACGTGATCAGTACCCAGAGTTGGTTGATGTTTAACTCTTTTCATGTTTTGATGTAACTTATGTGGTTATGAAACTTTCATGTTTATGAGATGGTTCCCTTTGTTGCTTTTGTGGATTTCTCTCTTTTAAGAGGTATCTTGGTGGGTGGTTGTTTAGACCCTGTTTTGTTTTCACTTCAGGTGGATTTTGGATTATTGTGGACAAGAATGTTTTGAGACATATCTGATGTAATTTCATGGACCTCTCCAGCCCATTACATTGTGAAAATGTGGTGTTAGAGGTGTTCCGGGAGGTCAAGGTAACTTACCCCCAATGCATTGCCAAAATATTCCTCTTTGAGGAACCGTTTCGACGGTAGGCAGTTGTGAAATGTAACGTCATGTTACGTCTTCACGTACTTTTGATGTTTCTAAAAACCCTTCTTTTGGAGTAGTGACTTGGGGGTTTTTTAGGGTGAATCATTAAGAAAACTAAAGGGCAATAGATTTTGCACAGGTGGCGCACGGTTTGTCTAAACTGTGGTTCCAAACTGTGCGAGGTTGGTCTTAGAGGCAGTAGCTTCCACACGGGAGGCGCACGGTTTGTCTAACCGTGAAGCCAAACTATGCAATAGGGGTGGTTGAGGTAGTAGCTAACGCATGTTTAGTGCACGTTTTGTCAAACCATGTTGACTAACCGTGCTGGCACTTAAGCTAGATCCTAAAATTGTGGATATCAACTGTTTCGCCACTAACTTTCTTGTTTAAGATTCAAAGAGGCCATAACTTGGGATTAACCTCCCTTGAAGGTAGAAGAACTTCTCCAAATCATTTTGAAGGCGATCTGAAGGCTTATCTTGACGAATTGAAGCCGGTTTCTTGAGTGATGTGATTGTTCTTCTTCGTTCTTCTTCGTTCTTGTTTCGGTTTCTTAGATCCACTTGGATCTACTTCTCCTCTTCTATTGGTTTCTTAGATCTACGTCCGTTATGGGTAGATCTATGTGTGTTGATGACAAATATGATGATTTTTGTTCTTGGTTGTGTTAGGAGATGAGATATAAGGAGGATTCTTAGAGAATCAACCCGACTTTCTTTAGCGTTCTTTGACCATCGTGGTTTTCGTCAAAAACCTTTGAGGTAGGGGATTCGTTGCTTCTCTTTCTTTTACGTGAAACTGTAATGTTAGCATGTTTTATCCCACTAGATGACAATGGAATTGATATAATAAATATTTGAACCAGATAAATAAATTGATATCGATTATATGTTGTTGCCTCTTGTTTTGATAGATAGTGTGATATCTATGCTTGTTCCTGATGAAAATCAGTAAAGAACGTAAACCGGGGTTAATTGATAATTATTTGGCTAAAGATAAAGAGCCATGAATACGAATCCGGTTCTTGTTATAATTTGATGTTAATAAAAATGGTGAAGTAAGCATCTTTGATTATTGGTGATAGCTTATTGGTTAGGTTCCTGATTTTGGAACCAACGAATTACAAATCTGTTAATTCAAGATGGATTAAAGAATTGATAGTTTGAAAATTCCTTAAAGGGTTCTGAGTTACCCTCTTGATTGTTAACGGGCTAATAGGCCAATTGATGTGATGTTTGTTTTTCCTTTAGATTGTTTTTTGACATGATATTGGATGGTTGTTGTGATATGTTGGGGCATAGAGGCCTTTTGGTTGTGGCAGCGGATGACGCCTAGAGTGGCGAAATGCATCGGTTTATGCATGTGGGTGTCGGGGAGGACACCAGGGTTAATAAAATGGGATGGATGTGATTGTTGGTTGCTTGCTGGTTCTTTGGTTGTTTATCTTCATTACTTTTCCCCACTGCTCAAGGAAGCTAGTCTTGCTTACCCTTCTCCCGAAAGAGGTGAAGACATGTGGGGTATGCCATGTGCTTTCCGTGTTTAGCTTCTCAAGGGGGAATGGGTCTACACTCTTTCTATATGCAGAAAAGACTCGACAGGTAGTACATCTACTCACCGTGTTGAGCCCCCTTGTGTTTAGTAGAATAGAATGCTTTTCTTGAATTCCTGGGAATTTGGGAAAGTGTTTCTCTAATTAATAATTGATTAACTGGTGTTAACCCATGGGGTTGGAGTTGCTGGAACATAATGATGAGGTTGTAATTTTGAAGGAACAATTGACTTGGGTATTATGCTAATGAAACTTAATGTGGACTTGTTCATGGTTACTTAATGTTTAAAGAATTAATTAACATCAAGTGAAACTGAAAATAAAAAGGGAATGAAGTGATCTAATATAGTTCTTTAAATGGTTGTGTGCTTATAGGATACCTAGTCTTAGAAGTAGCAGCCCAGAATCTGAGATACGTTAGCTGCAGTTGTGTCTAAGACTAGGTTATGCCCATAGTGTGGTTGTGAGTTATAATATATCGTGTACTTTTTGTGTTTCTATACACTACTTCACCTTTTCAGTATGAGAAACTGACACCTATGGGATTCTTAGCCTTGGGGGGTGTTTCCTCCAACATTCTAGTGGGAGTATGAATGGCTGACTACCCCCTTTGGCCCCACTCTCTTCTCTTGGTAGTTACTTGTGCTGGCAGGCACAATTGTTATTTTTCCCCATATATGTGTGTAGAGGGTTGTAATTGATTATCGTTAGTCACACACATATATTCTGGATATAGTATCCTATTGACTACTATAGGTTTAACGTGTATAGGTTGTGATGGATTGAGGATCCTTACTCGGTGTATGGGCTGTAATGGCTTGTGGTATAATACCCGATGTATGATACACGGTATGCAAGCAGTGGTGGCTCCCAGAAACTACCAGGTTACTTTTGATTGTGAGGATGGTGTGGTGTTTCACCCAGGTGTCTATGGGAAATCTTTGTGGTGCACGAGGTGCATATTTTGGTGCTTCGACCAGGTGTCTGTGGGCAAGCCTTTTTAGAGAGAGATTCTCATAACGTGCGACTATGGGGCAAAGCGGAAAACTAGTGGGGAAGTAGTAGATGGGTACCCTTGATATTCTTTACTACATGTTATATTCTTATATGAGTTACTTGGTGAGAGTAGCCATGGTGCAGTTGGGAACATAGTATACCTACTTAGGTAATGAGTTATTATTACTTGTTACTCATTGTGCTTTAGCATTCTCTCTTTACTTTTGCATGAGAGGCTTCAGGAAGGATCCTACTGAGTATACTGTTATACTCACCCTATGTATATATAAACTGCTATCAGGTCACTTAGAGCAGGTTGGAGGTCAGGCCGGTGTTTACTAGCTTGTGGTTGCAGGAGATGTTCGGGCTTGTGGTTGCTGTTATTTTTACATTCTTTTGGGTACTTGTAGTTTTTCCCCTTTCAGTTGTAGTACTTATACATGACATTTCATATGTGTACTTGGGTTTCTTTTATATTCTATTTCTGAGTTGTAGTTGATTTGTGTCTATCTTATCTCTCTCTTCCGCATGTGTTCTCTTAGAGGGTAATGCCTACCATTTGTGTGTTTACTATACCCTCGATGCTAGTCGCCAACCCGGGACCTACTGGAGGTGGGACTCAGGGTTCATTATCTCTCTTCTCACATTGCCGGCCCAGGAGGTGTACACATTGTGGGGAGGGGGTCATTACTCCCCTAATATACAATTTAAAAGTCTTTCACACTTTAAGAGCAGCTTAATTAGTCATTCTAGATACACCACTTGTCATATTGATGCATCATGTGATCAAATGAATTAAAAAATAATTCAAATATAGTTTTCCTTTGATTTCATGTTAATCGTAGGTTTTTTATACAGTTTTTACAATTACACATGCATTTTAGTATTTTAGAACTATCAAAGGGTATTTTACATCATCATAGACAAACCAAAACACGTATTGATGTTTTTCAGTCCCTAAATTTATAAAATAATTCTATATTTTTTCCTTAATATTTCAAATCAATCAGAGGTCATTTTCATGGTTTTCCCAAATAAGGATATTTTTACAGACTATCAATTCATTAATAACAATATATTAATTCAATCTGTGACTACCACACATCATATTAAAATGTGGTTTTCTTCTATACATCAAAAACAATTAAGATATTTTTCCTATGATTTACCTAAATATAAGATAATTTACCCTGGTTTGGGCAGTCACATGTTCATTTTAACATATTAAAAAATAAAAAATGAATTTTCAATTATTTTGGGAAAACTAAAACATGAATTAATGCATCAATATTTCATGTATTTCAAAAATTAATATACATTTGTTTTCTACAATTAAATGGTAATCAAAGGTTCATTGTTTTTTTTGACACCCAGGCGTTCATTATCAAAATATTGTTAACATTTTAAGAATTTCTAATTAAACACATCCAAGTAAAATGTACATTGGATTTAAATTATATCTACTCAAACATGTAAAAAATATTTCTAAGAACTTCGTCTACTGATTTAATGTAAATATTTTGTCATTCACTATGTTTCTCACCATTAAACTTACATTTTCATATTTTAAAACACAAAAAATAAATTTTCAGCTAACTTGAGTAATCAACAAATTAGATTGATATTTCAGTCACTCCAACACTTCCCATATCATTATAAGGTTATTTTCATTTGATTTCATAGCAATCATAGGCTATTTTATTTATTTTTACCTTTTTAATACATGTCTTCAAAGATAAACATTTTTTTAAGAACTACTTGTTATATCTTATTAGGAACATTGTACATAAAAATAATGTTTTATCTTCTCATAAAAATTAAAAATAAGTCCAAGATATTTTTCATATTATTTCATATTAATACAATGTCATTTTATATGGTTTTGTTCATTAAATGAAATATTTAGTCTTTTATGTCAAAAAAAGGACATTTTGTGTCATTATTGGAAAGAGAACACTCAAATTGATGTGTCTTTAGTCCCCATATTTCACAAATAATTCTATAGTTTTACTCCTACAATTTTGTGGAAATCAGTGGCTGATTACTTGGTTTTTACCCCCTGATGTGTGTTTTTGAAGACTGCTAATTTTTTGGGAAAAGGTTATTGAAATAGTTTGAACACATCACATGTCAAATTGATCTGTTGTCTTCTTGAAATTTTTAGAAATAATAATAATATAGTTATTATATGATTTATCATCAATATGATGTCTTTTAATTTGTTTTTAACCATTACACACAAGTGTTAGTGTTTTAAAACACTAAGGAAACATTTCGGTTCACCCCGAGTAAACAATAACTTAGATTGATGCATCATCAGTCCCAATATTTCAAAAATCATTTTATGGTTTTCATATGATATCATGATAATAATAGGTCATCTTCATAATTTTGACCCACTTCTGCATGTTTCTAAAAATACTCAATTCATTATAAAATGTATAATCAATTATTTATAGTAAAAAACCCATCTAATTTCCATGTTTTTACTCATACACATCAAAAAAAATCAAATACATTTTTTCTATGATTTCTGGATAATCTATTGTCATTTTTTATGATATTTACTATTACATGCAGTTTTTATTATTTTGAAACACTAAAAATATTATTTGCTCATCTTGGTGTTATAATAAAATAGGATGAACCAAAAGTTGATTCATTTCACAAGTCAATATATGGTTTTAAGACTATTATTTTATGATAATTAGAGGTTTTTTCTTAGTTTTGACCCCCTTTCACAATATTTTAAAGACTATAAATTCTTTAATAACTACTTACGTAGTAATTATAATCACTCTTCATGAAAAATTAACATTTATTATAATTCTAAACATCAAAAATAATTCAAAAATACTTTTTCTATGATTTCACATCAATCCAAAGACATTTTATTTAGTTTTGACTATCACACACACATTTTAGTGTTTTAACAAACTAAAAAAAATATTTTATTATAAAAAATGAAAACATTGATTGACATGTTTTATATTAATTTATTTTAAAAATTAATCAATAGTTCTTTCCCTAGGATTTCACAATAATTAAGGATGTTTTCTTATTTTTTACCACATTGAATAAATTTTAATGATCTTCAATTCTATAAATATTTCTTATTTATTAATTATGAGCACACTCTATGATGAATTCATGTTTTATCTTTTCATGAAAATAAAAAATAATTCAATTATGATTTCTATTAAATTTCATGTAAATATGAGGTTTTTTCTATGGTTTTGATTGATACATGCATGTCTTGGTGTTTAGAAAAATAAAAATATATATATTCAATCATCCTAGATAAGTAAAAATGTGGATTGATGCATTGTATTTTTGTGTATTTAACAAATAAATGTATGGTTTTTTTCTTATTATTTCATGAAAATTAAATGCTATTTTCTTTGTTTTGACCACTTTTTCTCATTTTTAAAGATCATTAAATGGGTAAAAACATCTTATTGAGTCATTTTGAGCACACCACATGTCTAATTGACTTACCGTCATCATGTATATATAACCAATAATTTTAATATCATTTTTCTATGATTTCATTTCAATATAAGGTTTTTATCAAGTTTTGGATCTTTAAACACACGTTTTATTGTGTTAAAACAATAAAAATGTGAATTTAGTCATCGTAAGAAAATAGTAACCCATATTGATGTAAAATCAATACCTACATTTCAAAAATAAATCTATGTTAAGTTTCATGAGATTTCATGGAAATTCGAGGTTTTTATTACTCTATGACACTTATTTTTAATGATTTTATATTTTATAAGAACTTTAAATTCATTTAGTATGAGTACACCACACATCAGAATGATTTTTCTTCTACTCATACATGTCACAAATAATTCAAATATATTTTTCCCTCTTTTTCAAATAAATATAAGGTTTTTTTATATGGTTTTGATTTTGCATAAAAGTTTTAGGGTTTTAAAATACTAAAATGGAATCTTCAATCATCTCGGTAGAATGATAAATATGAGTGAGGAAACATTAGTTCATTCATTTCATAAAAAATTATGACAACTTTCTATGATTTCAAGGAAATTCAATGATCCTTTTATAGAATGCTTCTCTTTATACAAAACAATTGTGAACTAAAATGAACCAATTATTGATAATTAATTAAACATGCCAATTATTTTTCGAAAATGATTTTATCTAAATTAAATCTTATAGTCATATAAATCTAATTTATAAATATAAGCTAACAGTTTTATAAAATATTTTAATGAGATAAAAAATGATCAATTATTATGTACATCAAAATAACTAAAAATAATAATATATTGTAATTCAGCTAATGATAATAAAGAAAATATTTTAACTATTGTAGTGATTTTTTTGTACTTTGAGAATAGAAACACATAATATCAAGTAAATTTCTATATATGAACATTGTAAAATAGAAAATTCATAAATTAAACAAATTTTGGCATGAACAAAAATGAAATAAATTAATGTTCGACATATCAAACCCAAATCAGAAGAACCCAAAAATGTGAAGGAATATAGGAAAACAACATTACATTTAAAAGTGAAATTGATTCATAAGGAGAAAATAGAAAAAATTATTGGAAACATACATATAGATGAAATGGATGGTAATGTGGATCAAATAAGTGACTCAGTGTATGTCTATTCACTATACAAAATAAAAATTTATTTTTATGAAAATCTATAGTGACTAGAAACCTAAAATTTTCATAAAAGAGATAAAATTTTCATATCTTATTTGGTAAAAAACCAGGAATGATTTTTTGGAAACATGAAATTTTTTATTACTAAAAAGTTAGGGTAGATCCCTTTTTATTAAGAAGAAAAGACATAAAAAAGAGATGATGAATGAGTTCATACAAGCAACATGACCTCATGCCAAGAAAAAAACATCAAAAAACATAGCTACAGTAGGAAACATCATAATCATCATTAAAATCAGACTCAAAATCAAAAGGACCATGGGATTAGTTAACTATAGTTTGCTTCAGATGTGAGTAGTATTTCTTTGGTCTGGCTTTCTTAGGAGGAACTGGTTGTAACCCTTCATCATTCACAACCACTTTTCCTTTGGATAAAGTTTGGATATAAGTTTACTTTCTTGGGGAATCATCCTCAACATCATCCCACTTCCCATGGGTGCCCTGTGTCTCCCTTAATTTGGTAATTTCATCCTAAAACTTTGAAACACCACTTGTATTTTGTTTCCCCTCGAGTGAAAAACCAAATTCATGCTTCTCCATTCTCATGTTGCCTTCAACACCCTATTCAAGAACCAACACCCGGGCCAAACCTGGCTCACATCCAATCAAGTTCGTCCTACCTTCCCCTACATGCATAGGCATGCTTGATTCAACCTCCTGAACCACCAGAGACCCATGTGCCAATTCACAAGGAATATCTTCCACCGCTTGTGGAACACTAAATAAGTGAGTCAGTATATATCTATTCACTATAAAGAATAAAACTATATTTCTATAAAAATCCATAGTGGGTGGAAACCTCAAATTTTCAAAAAAAAATGTTAAAAAATTCATATCTTATTTGGTAAAAATCAAGAATGATTTTTTGGAAACTTGAAAAATTTTATTGAGTAAATTATTTCATTCAAAATGTACAGTCAATATACATGATAAAAGTGATCCATAAAAACATAACTTGTGCTTCTAATTCTATTAATGGATAGTTATATAAACTTTTTATGCTAATATCTATAAAAAAACTTTTCATTTATGTCATCTAGAAATTGGTCTAGAGATTGTATTATAATTTACATCCACAAAAATAATCAATTTTAAAAGTGTAATACTGTTAAATAAATTTAACATAAGTCTCTATTTTTTTCCATAATTCTATCAATCATACTAGAAGATCCTCTAATATGAAACTTCCATTCTGAGAAATAATATAAATTAATCTTGCAATTTCTTAACTTGTAATTTCATTCTTTTCATTTAATAATCAAATAGATTAATATTTATAAAAAATTATTTAGTATAAAGGAATATGGACCTAAAAATTCAATTGGTATATAAACAAAACATAGGTAAATATAGAAGAACCTCATTCAAGTAAACATTCAAGAAGGAATTTACATAAAATATATAAATTTTTGTGTGATGATAACTAGGTATGTAAAACTTGAAAAATTAATCATTTCTTATAAGTCATGTTATTCCCCTATCAATTATAAATAGAACAGATACAGTGCTGAAATTGTAATTAGTTAACATAACATTTTAAATTTTTCAATGTGTAAAAGGAGAAGATAAGTTAAAGCTATGAAGATGAATATAAATCAAAATTATCACATTACAAATATCCTATAAAATAATTTCAATTCATTTGGAAATCATAAATTAAATAATAACATCATTAGTTCTAATACTAAATAAAATATTCATAGCTTCATTATCCTTGGAAAAATAAAATTTATTATCTCAAACATACATAAAAAAATAATGTGAAAAAGGCATATAGATCCAGTTTTTTGAAACTAGTAATAAGAGAGAAAAATAACCATCAATGAAAAAAACAATTTATTTTTCAAAAAAAATAAGAATTGAAGTACCCTAATTCAGGATTTGAGAGAATAAAATACTTTCTATATGTTTTGGATGAATAAAATAAATATATGGTATTATAAGACTATACATTAAATTGGTTCCCAATGCATTGGCCTTTTAAATTTAACTCCATTCCACAAATATTATCTACAATTTAACATAAGATAATATTCACTAATGAAATCCATTTTTATTTCATTCGAATTTAGAATTTGACATAAATCGAACATGGTACGAGCTCAGTATTATGTAAAATAAAATATTTTATAAAAAAATTTAAAATAAAAATAAATAAATGTGTTGAATAAACTATATTACATTTAAATTTGAATGGATAGTTCAAAGTAATTGAAAATTGAACAATATTATTAGTAATCACTTTTTTTAAAAAAAATAGACAATAATATCCATCAATTTTTTATGCATGAAAGGTGAAATGACAATTTAATCCAAATTTTTTAGAAACCAAATTAGTAAGAGAAATTTTTTGATATTTAATTATGGAAAATATAATAACGGTTATCTCAAAGGATATAAATATTTCATTGCATTTCATAAATATATATATATATATATAATATAAAATATTTCAAAAAATGTTATATGTCACTAAAATAAAGTTATATTATAATAAAAAACATTACATTAAATTCATAAATCATTAGAAAATATGATTCTAAAAGAATTTCAATAATAGGAAAAAATAAGTAAGAATTCTATGAATCCCCATCGGTTTCATATGGACCAATTATTATCATATTAAAAAACATTCAAAAATAATAATTACATTTTTTATGATGAAAATGAACATTTAAATTAAGAAATATATAAAATATAACTTGAATGGAACCTCCCATCATGTGATTAAATAAAATGTTCATTTTCCACTAAAAATTATTCAATCAAGAAAAAAATAAATTTTAACATCAATGTACTAGCCTATATGTGTTTTTTACTAATAAATTTTACTTTTTTAATGCAAGTCAACTACACTATGCATATAGAATCTACTTGGAAACCCACTTGAAGATTTAATCTTAGATGTATCACATGAAGTAAAACTAAATATATTTTATAATTTCATCCATTATATTAACTATCCCAAGTGTTACATGTAGATGATATAGAGTAAATGATAAAAAAAAATTAATTGTGTCCTATTATGGAATTCGATAGAGAAGCATGAGCTAGATAATAGGTATTCAAATAAGTCAATGGTCTTAAAATTAATAGAAATTGTTATACGAACCCTCTGATGTCAATTGAAGTATATGGGTATAGAAAAATCTTGTGATTGGCCATGGAAACCTCATATGTTATCAAAATAAATGATTATTATGATTTGTAAATGATGTATAATGTCAAAAACAACAAAAATTAATTCAAGGATTAATTGGACAAAGAATTTTGAAACCAAAACATAGGATTATCACATGATGATTTGTAATTAATTTAAGAAGTTAAATTAAATTATGGTTAATTTTTTCTCCATTTATGAATCTGAAAATGTCTCTACATTGTATTATTGTTTCATCATAAGAAAAAAGTGTAGATTCACTCAACCAATGATACACATCTGTCCCATGACCCTCTGAGGATCATCGTAGAAATCCTTCAGTGTTTACATGGGGGACCCCACCACTCTAGTCATTCATCATTGATCTCCATGAGAATCGCTTAAAAGGAATCTTGTTGATATCTTTAGAATTGTGAGGGGTGGTGGAGGAGGATCACTATATACTCTTATGAGAATTATTTGATAGGATCACATTATGGATTTAGAGGATTATTTGACTATCATTGTTCACAATAAAAAAATGGATTGAGCTTCAATGGGAAATAATATAATGTGTTTACATAGTGATAGAAATAGAAAATAATAATTAAACATGTGCCCATATTATTTCATTAATACACATGGAGCCCCATGTCTATAACAATAATATTATAATTATACTTTGGCATGCAAAAAACAAGAAAATTAGTTAAATATTACTTTCTGAATAAATTTTGGAAATTTATTCAAACAAAATTTAATATATAAGATTTCTCACTAGTCCTTTAAACTCAACCCAATATTCATCCAAAATATTTATATGTCCCAAAATAATTACTATTTATTAAATAAATTAAGTATATTTATTGTTGTTTTCATCAACCTATATGACCAATTTCTCATTCTTTGAATTTTTGGAAATGAGTTTTTCTTTCATCAACCAGGCTGGAGATTTAATTAGGTTATTTCAATATTAAGAAAGGGATTAAGATATAAACATCTATTTAAATTAATAAGGTATAAATAGCCTATTTCATTACTCATTAAGTCAATATTATTCATAGTACACTGATTGTAACCTACTTCCTCATGAGCATATGTCATCACAGTTTTATTCAATACATCAATACACCTGACTCATAATATTCATTATTAATAATATTAAAGTATAGGGACCCTTAAACACATCGGAAAATAGATTCTTACAATGGAACAAGTAACTATGTATTTCATAATAGAGTTGAGTGTTCTCATAATCTCCATTACTAGAAATTATCAAGAGCATACACCATTAGAATGTGCCTCAGAGTCCTAGGAGTTTCCCCCCCTTATATCATATTTCATTTTCATACCATAAATTGATATAATATAATTATAGAAAGTTTGTTTAAGAATAAAATCATTTAACATATGGGTTATCATCCTAGTGTGAAATTACTATGACCTTTCAGTATGATATTTACTCTTAGGATATTATCACAGACTATGTCACATGGAAGAAAAATCATGATGTGATAATATGTTTATTAATATTCAAAACAATAAATTCAGCTAATCATAAATTTAATAGTAGTAGATCCAATGATTATTTAGTACTAACTAAAAAATTGGATACCCAAAAGGTTTTATTATATCCTAGAAAGATACATGTAATCCATCATCTAACTGGTGTAGGATACTATCTACCCAGTAGAATTGAGATATGTGGTTAAAGCTTCATGCTTATCTTCCCTCAACATATAATGACTCTTAAGATTCATTTAGACAATATAAAACATTTAGGGGAATATTAAGGATATAAATATACCTCACAAGATGAATAGAAAGAAAAATCAACTTTAGTGAACATGAATGATCTTCATTGATCTATAGTGAGTGACAGTCAATCTAATGAGAATTGGCAACAAAATTGTTTCCTTGGTTCCTCCTGTTGGTATCCCTTTGTACTTCTTACATATAAAACATTGATCTCACAAATTTTTACATCTTTTTATTTCAATTTTATCTTTTCAATATTTCAAGATAATGGATAGAGTTTTTTTAGAAGGGTTTGTGCCTAAGAAAACCACTTTTTTATCTCTTTTTAGGTTATTGGTAATCGCTAAAACAAATGCCTTTTCTAGGTTTATTAGCTACCACTAAATTCATGGTTTTATGTTTATTTTTGGTATATTTTATACCACTAATGTTATGCTTTATTAATTCATAAACCCTCCTGTAATTGATTTGGGTGATGTATAGGATCATAAATAGCATCCACTATGTAGTCGGTGGTATATATATTATCAAATTCCATTATCAAATTGTGTAACTTTTATTATATTTAGTTGCTACATATTTTAATTTTAATATATTATAAATCACTTAATATTTTAACTTTTACAAAAAAAATATTTCATTTACTTAATATACATCATTTCTTCCACAGTTATACTTTTGTATTCCTTTACGATTATCAATTAGATTTCATTTACTATATCTTTGAATTCATTCTTTCGCCACATGAAATATTTATTTAATATTAAAAATGTATTTTTTGTTTTAATTTATAAAATCCAATACATAAAATCTCTTTTAATTATACTAAGATCAACATAATGTACAAAATTTATTTCATATAATGAAATATATTTATTATTTTTGTTATATTAGAAAGTTGGTACAGTAGCTGAGTCAGTTATTTCTATTAGATACATGACACTTTCTTATGTGATGAAAAAAATAAGGGATCCTAGTGGAATATATTTTTTTAATTAAATTTATATATTATAGAAATAAATATGATATTTTGGGGTAGATAAAGTATATTCAATAATAATGATATGGGATTTAACAGTGCTATAAATACTCATCAGTGCTAAAAAAACATTAATGATGTAAGTGTCTCTAAAAGTTGCTTGATTTCTTTATTTCTAAATAAGAACTGGTAATAGATCACTTCATCAGTGTTAAAAAGGACTGATTAATGGATTAGTTTATCAGCTCTATATAACCACTAATAAAGGGTCTCCTTTATCATTGCTTTTTGTAGAGCTGGTAAAGGGAAAATATTATCAACACATTTTTAGCATTGATAAAGTGAACGTTTAACAAAGTGGTACCTAGTATTGATAAAATATATAATGATGAAGTGTGCATCTAAAATTATAGCACACTACCATAACAAATAATAATAATAACTTCAATTAAATTAACATCACAAATATAAGAAAAAAACACTTATTGTAAAATTTTCAAGTATTGGTTTGTAAAATTACATTGGTATGAACCATTTTCAAAAACATAAATAAATTAAAAACATTAATATTTAATTATCTTTGGACCCTAACCCCCTCCCAAAATATCTAAATAATTCTATAAGTTTCTAAATAAACTCCATTCTTAAGAAAATTAGGGTACCTGTATCAAAATATAATTTTTACATTGGAAATACTATTGGAAAATAAGGTAAACATAACTATTAAATAATGAAGTAATAAAATTACACTTTAAAACTTAAAACATACACTTTAAGTCATACATAGATCATCTTGGGTTAGATTAATGTGTGTACCATTTTCAAAAATGGGACACACTTGAGTTTCTTTGATGGTATCTCTAGAAAAAATTTCATATGTAGGAAATTAATTTATTATCCCATTCAACAGGATCTCAATGTAAAATATTCATTTATGTAATATTCATAAAACAAAATCACTCATTAATTTTAAATATTTAATCAATAGAGAAAAATATACACCAATATCAATACACTTTTTTGTCCTGATTTATATAGAGACAATAAAATTTATTTTCACTTCATGCATAACCCTGGTAGAACAGTATAATTTTCAAACATAACTGGAAATGTATAGTGAGTACATATTTTTAAAGAAAAATAAATCACTCCATATATAGATAAAACAAGATGAAGGTTTCTCAACTCGTTTCCAAATTCAGGATACTCGTGATGAATTTTCTTCCACTAAGAAGAGCATACTGGGTGACGAAGTATCCCATCTTAATTTCTTGTATCTGTGTGCCATGTCAATTAACTTACTGTCTCCCTACATCCCCATTAGTTACTAAACCTTGGAATGACTGTTATGCACAACTTTTGATGGGAAATACTTATCTCTCTTTTATCAGGACGCACCACACTTTTTGTATTTTTTATGTGATTCATGGTCCTTTCAAAACAATATATAGTCATTTGGAAAAGTATGTATTATTTCAGAGATCATAACCATTGAACATAACATTCATTTAAAATCATATGATTCCAATGGATGTTCATTGTATTCTGATAGCTTATCAATCATGAGATCAATAATTTCAATAAAAATTGTCTCACTCTATCAGTTTCCAGTTTTTACAGTATATATCTCTAGTATGACTGACAATGTTATATGTTTAATACAACCATTATACAGTGGATTCTTTGCACAACTCTTAGACATCTAAAATAGTTTTTTAAATTCAATAATTTCATCTTCAGCAATAATTATCATTTCCTCTATACAATCATTATCATCATTCACACATGTAATCATATCCATGATATAGTCTTCATCAATTTTCACAATTGTAATCATATATTATGATCCATAAAAAATAGTGTTATCATAGACACTAGCTACATTTTATTCTTCCAAATGATTAGTCCTATATTTATAACATTGATTTATTTTGTCATATACCATGTTTTCTTCCAACTCCAATAGACTAATATTAATGTATAATAACAATGTAGACATGGACAAAGGATTTGAGAAGGGTCATACACACTATCTTTTTCAGAATTGAAGAAAAAATTCATATCATCTTCATAATCCTTTTCATATGATTATAATCCATTCATTTTTTATTCATATACATCCTTTTTTATTAAGTAATACCTATATTTAAAAAAATTTAATAGAAAGTATGCACTTAAAACCCTACAAGGCCATTATTTACATATACACACATATAATCATCATATTTGATAGAATTTTTCATTGCATGAATAACTTTTTAGAACATATAAAGGCCAAGAGTTATATGAATTTAAGGACCAAAAACACTTATTTTTTTATTAAAAGAAGTTAAATATCATAAATCATTCTTTTGTAAAATGGATTCATCAATATAGATAATTCGCTTCCTCTTAAAATAAAATTTAAAAAGAAACCAACGAATTTATATAATTGGATAATGGTTACGGTATATTTAATATTATTTCAATATCAAAATACATATAAAAACAAATTATTTATTTCCAAAATGATTTCAGAGTTTTTAAAATAAATTAATCACATCAATGATGGTTATTATTTTTTGTAAATTGATGAAATATATCATATTTGAATTCTTATCTTGGTAAAACAGGGTTAAAACATTAAAATTTTAATTATCTTGTGTTTTAAATTTAATCACCCCCACACACTATAGTTTTTGTTAGATCCTATATAGGTTTTTAATTGTATAATGATCTTATTTAACAATATAAAGCACACGAGAAAAATTATGACTTATAATATGGAACCCACCAACACTACTTGAAAATAAATGCTATGAGGCACCCTATTTCTACAACCCACTAATAATATGCTCTCCCGAGCTCATCCCTATGGTGAAAGACTGACCAAGATTCATCAAAAACAAGTTCTGAATATCATACCTTTTGTTTTGAGATTCGATTTTTCCAAAAAGATCAACTTTGACTACAGTAGACCTCAGGTTCTTTGACAACTTGAGTGTGGCGTGAGGAAGACATGACAACGGGGTACTTTTATAGAGGGAGAAGGGTTTTATCAGTTCTTTCTTTTCACCGATAAATTATAACTTTGATCATCACTAAAAAAGAGCTAATAAAAGTAGCATTTATAAAAACTTAGCTTAGATAAATTGGACTTTTATCATAACTCAATCTAGCGCTAACAAAAATGTACAGACATGAATAAATTTTAATAAATAATTCATATTAATTAAAAAATTAAATTATTAAAAATTAAATATAAAACTATTTAAATTAAAAAAATATTATAAAATTAATTTAATGGAATTAAATATAAAAATTACAAATGTATTGAAATATTCAAATTTATTAAATAAATATTTATAAATAAATATAAAATAATTGATAAATAATGAAAATATAAAAAGTAGGATTAGAAAAATTAATAATTAATATTGAATAAATGACAACAAAAAATGAATAAATAAATTTAAATAAATTACAAAAATATTTATAAAAATTGTATTTGTAAAACTAATTAACTGACTAAAAAACACATAAAAATTAATAAATAAATAATATTAATTATGTAAATTAAAAAATTATTAAAAATAATAAATTCACTGTTTAAATTATAAATTTATGAAAAATACATTTTAATAAATTTAATATATAAATTTATAACATATTGAAAATTTTAAAACATAATAAAAAATGAATAAAAATCATTCATATAAATTACGAACATATAGAAAATCTAAAAACATAGTACATAAATATGTATAAAATTTTTTTGAGAATGATTGAATGCAAAAAAAATCATTACTATTAAAAATAAATATGTGATGTTAAATAAATGAATTTTGAAATGAATAGAATAAAGTTACTAGATAATAAAAAAATTTGAAAAATGAATTAATAATATTAATTACATGGATTGTAAACACATACAAAAATGAATAAAATATTAAAAATTCATTTAAATAAATTATTTATGTAAATTTCAAACATTTCTAAAATATTAAAAATTAATGAATAAAATTTAATAAATATTAATCATATAAATGAGAAACATATTGAAAATATTAATTCTTAGTAAATAATTATGCATAAATGAATATTAAAAAATTAAAAAATTCAAAATATATTAAAAACTAATTATTATTAAAAATGAATAAATAATAACAAATTAAATAATATTAAAAATGAATAAATTACATAAATAATTTAAAAATAAAACTCATAACATTAATTATTTAAAATACTACCACATAAAAATGAATAAAAATAAATAAATAGAAAAAATTAATCCAAAAAAAATGTTGAAAATGAATTGTATTAACTATAAAAAAATATAAAAATTAAAATTCATTTCTTGGAATCAAGTATATAAATTTCATATATATTAAAAATCGTTAAAAATAATAATTAAAAATGAATAAATATTAATCATATAAATTACAAAAAAATGAATATATTAAAACTTAATGATTAAATATGAATAGATTTTAAAATGGATAGATTCTAAAAATATTAAAAATTAATGAATATCATAAATTAAAAAATATATTAAATGAAATAATATATAATATGAATAAATTAAATTTAAAAAAAATATTTAAAAATTTTAATACATAACATTAATATCGTGAATTTGATACATATAAAAAAGATTAAAAATAAAGAAATAAATAATAATGTTTTGAAAATTATTGATGTATGCATTGTATTAATTTCATATAAAAATATAATTACAGAAAAAATTTGAGTTTAATCCCCTTATTATTGGATAGAAAGAAAAAGAAAAAGGCACATGAAAGATGAATGGAGACAATAACATGAAAGCCCACCTCTAAGGGAAAAACAACAACTCCATCATCACCATGGTCATGATTCGAATTATGACCAGAACCATCATCATCATCATCATCAGACACCCATTCTAATTGTGAGTTCCTCTGATTGTAGAGCATAACATACTATTCCTTATCCTTCTCCTGCTCTGGAGTTAACTTAGTCAATCTAGAAGACATGCTTCACCCACGCCCTTGATTTGAATCATCATGGCCACACCACCCTCAACTTTTTGGATGCCTACCCTACCTTCATGTTTTCTAATGCATCATTGTATCATGCACACTCGCTTCATCATAATCAATTTCCTCAAAACTATTACCTTCTCCAACATTCTTGGACATATCATATTTCTAATCAGAAACTTTAGGTAACTTATAATGACATTCTGATTAGCTTGGAACCATTTGGAAACCTTCATTACCCACTATCTTAATTCCCAATATCATTTCCTCACACATTACATCTATAGATTGCACAGTCTCTTCCCTCTCAACAGACTCCAATCTATCTAACAAAGCATAAGCATCTTTAAACTCATTTTTTCTTAACTTTTGAGAAATCCACATGCTCATAAGAAACAGCTTGTGCATCATCCCATCTGATACCTTGCTCACCAGGTTTGGAAAGATTAGAAGGACTACCTGCATCATGGATAACTCTATCTTTGTCAACCATTGTGCACTTCCCATTATCATCATGAGTTACCTCATAAACAATATCAAATAAAATCCTCTGTTTACTAGAACCCCACATGGGATTATCAAATGACTGTTGGATTCCCTTCATAACTACTTTCTCAAAAGGATTAGTCATGTTTCCTTAAGATTGGCCATCATGACCTGCATTGGAAACAACATATAACTTCCCAATAATTAGAGTATCAGAAACACTTAATTTCCTTCTACTTTTGAAATAATAATCATTATCATAACCGCGAGCACGAAAAACCTCATGGACAACTGATTTCTAGTAATTGGATATATAATGCCTAATTATATTACATTCCCTGCAGAATTTAGGAACCCCATCATAAAATATTTTCAAATCAAAATAATCTTCATCTGTAGAAAAGCATTCCTGACCAACTAAATTTGTACCCAAATCAACCTCAACTAGAAAGTTAGAATAATGTATAAACCTTTAAATCTTGGTTTCCCTATCCATTCTACTGGGAATACCAATTGACATGGAAATTCCATACAGAATTTTTGGATGCCAAAGGATCCATTAAAGACCACAGACCATAACCCATATTTGAGCAGACGAGTTACCTGCATCCAAAGGATTGAACTTTTTGTCTCATTCCTTAATATGATGAAATGCATGCTTAAGAGATATAGAAATGAATCATCATTCCCACATCTTCAATTCCACATAATGGAAGAAGATATGATAAAACTTGCATCCCAGTTAAAAACATATCCAATGACAGAAGCCCCAAATCCCTAATAACCATTCAACCAAGTCACAAATATTCAATGGTATGAATCATCGATGAAAAATAAGTTCAGCAGTGATAGAGTGTTTACCAGTTTCAAGTCACCCTGACACCACATTATAGTCATCCTTAACATGTACAACACTTCCCTTATGGTGAATTGTAAAGGCAGTTGACCCTTTCTAGTGGGAGAAAGTACACCCATCGTGAAATCGCTGCTTCACTAAACCAATGTCGGGTATACCCACATCATCAACCTCAATCGGATAATGCTGCAAAAATTCATCCCCAAAAAGACCAACACCATCAACCTCTTTCAGATCTTGCATGCTAGAAATGCCTGCAACACCATCCTCTTATAGATCGTGTGTGCTAGAAATGCCCACAACATCAGCCCCAAACAAATCTCATCGAGCTCCGGCATCAGTGACTTTCGTTGGAACTCACCGCTTTAAACCCACAACGGGAGAACCCACATCAAGTAGACCCTACTGCTGCATCAACAATAAATCACATGTCCCCACATGATGATTCGGATGAGAAACCTGATCTCCATCAGCAAAAGCCCTATGTGTGTCAAAATGGACTTGAAAAAGAAAAACTTCCTCCATTAAAGCTCAAACCAGACACTCTTCAAGAAAGAAACCCTAATCACCATTGCAGGCTCGGGAGCAGATTAACATATTCATCTTTTCCTAAATATATAATTAATTAACAACTTTTATAATTTTTAACAATAAATACTAAATTATTATATTACTAAATGTATAAATATCTAAAAATTTATAAATAGGTATCAAAATTTAATATATTACAAAAAAATTAAATGAATATATATTAAAAATATATAATATATAAAATGAATAAATTACATAAAATACGACAAATTCAAAAATATTACAAATAATTAAATAATATTAAATCAATAAATGGTAATACATGTACACACAAATATGCACAAAAACATACATGTACTGATACATACATACATATACACATATATATACACATACACATACACATACACATACACATACACATACACATACATATGTGCATACACGTACACATACGCATACACATACAAAGACACATACACGTGCACATATACACATATAGATACACATACAGATACACATACAAATACACATACACATACACATGTCCATGCATATGCATATATACACACATACACATATGTATACAAATACCCATACATACAATTACATACAGGTGCATGCCCATACAAATACATACATATTCATACATACACATACTACATAAACAAACATACACATAAACACATACATATGCATAGACGTTCATTTACACATACCTATATATACACATACACATATATACATTTACACATACACTTACACATACACATCGACATACACATTCACATACACATACACACATACATACACATATACATGCATATGTACACATGAATGCATATACACGTACACATATATACATACACATACACATATATATAATTAAATACACATGCATGAAAATACATACACATACATAGGTATACATACACATACTATATAAACATACATACACATACACATACAAAAACACACATAGATACGCATAGACATTCATATACATGTATATAGACATACGCATACATAAATATACATGCACACACACATACACATAAACCAACACATACACATACACATACACATATGTATATGCATACACATACACATATACACATACATACACATAAACATGCATATTTACACACATGCACATGCATGTACACTCACACACACATATAACAAGTGTATATGTGTATATATATTTTTATGGATATTTATTTGACATGTGTATGTTTATATACTATGTGTATGTTTGAATATGTAGGTTTATCCCTCATAATTCCATATTATCTTAATTTATTGGAATTTTTATCCATCAATATTATAGATAAAATTTAATCCAAACCTGTGCTAGACATTTGAGGCCTCTCCTAGAAAAATGGTCCATGGTTTTTGAATAGTGGGTCATCATCTTCTTCTTTAGATGAGGGATAAGAGCCTTGTTAGGAGGAAAAAATTTGGAGGTGAGGCCAACAACCACTTAGAAATGGAACCTTTTGAGGTTGAATCATGCGACATTTATTTTAGTTTTTTCTCTTTTGTCTTCGAACCCTCTTTGATGAGTGCGGTTGAAGCATTGTTTGTCTCCATCACTTATTTGATGTTCTATTTCTATATTTAATAAATTGGACGGATCCCTTGGGTCCATCCCCACTAGTTAAAAAAAATACATGTACACATACACATACGCATACACATATGCATACGCTTACACATACAAATACACATTGTAATGCCCCAACCCCAGTTACCTAGAGTCGGTGCATTATTACGGAATATTGGCATTATCACAAGGGATCAACTCTAAAAAGACCGATCAGTTTAGTAGCCCTGGAAACACTAGATATATTCATAATTCATACATTACATCATAAATAAATAAACTACAACAGCATATTTTCTTCATATCCTCTCATACTATCCTTGCAGGTCATTCATAAAATACTTCTTCACATCCTGGGAAAAATAAAACATTGAAAGGGGTGAGCTCAGATGCTCAGTAAGGATAAAAATATAGCAGAAAATTGAATAAATAAACATAAACATTTAAGGCAATGTATAACTAAAACAAAATCCTTTTAAACTTAAACTTCATCATAATATGGAAAACATAAAATGAAATAATGCCATTTAATTATTCACATGGATATTATACTAATCTAATAATCACATTAAATGTCAATAACCACTTTCATAAAAAGGAATTCATAATGCCGAACTTTAATTTCTGTGCCAAGGCCTCGTGCCAAGACCTAAGGGATAACTGTAACCGGAACCCAACCCGGAGAGCCTCTGCAACTAGACTCCATCCTGAAAAGCCTCTGTAACCGGACTCCAACCCGGAGTGCCTCTAATAACTGGACACCAACCCGGAGTGCCTCTAATAACCGGACACCAACCCGGAGGGTCTACTGTAACCGGACCCTAACCCGGAGGGCTTACTTTTACCGGTCCACAACCCGGAACATACTAGTCCAACACATTCATCTTAAGAAGATGATGAAATATAACATAAACATTCATATTAGAACTAGCATACAAAATTCAAAAACATTACTCATAAACCATTAACGGAAAAAAAAATAACTCATGCATAGTCAAAATTATCACAAAACCTTATATACAATATGGATGATTTGTATCATAATAAATCAACTTCAAATAAGTGTAAAATTTATCAACGGATTTCGAAATAGATGAAATCAAAACTATTTGATGGAAAAATCTCTTATTTTGAAATCATTTAAAAGTCACATAATTATAAAAGAAAACATTTACTTTTAAAATATTCTTATAAGATTGTAAGGGAAGCTTCAAAGATTTTATAACCGCATAAAATAGCTGCACCTGCCATATAATTTAAAAAAAAGATATTCTTACCTTAATTCTATCAAAAAGGTTAAAAAGGACCTTGTTTGGAAAACGACGGAAAGATTCCTTTATAAACTTCTTATAAAAAGTAAAACAAGGGTATAAATGACTTTAACCCGTATTCTGAAAAATAGTAAGAATGTTTTGAAATACATTTTTAAGAATCATGGATGTGGCTGATAAAGAGGTCATAGTAGATAATTACGTATAAACAACCTCAGATAATGAAGAGATTGTGAAATAAACCCTTAAAAATTTGGTAACTTACGAAACATACACCCCATGAAAGAGGTATCATACAATGAATATGTAAATAAAAATAAATTAAAGTTTATTTCACAAATAATACAATTATGGGAAATACATACACCACACAAAAGGTAATAGTGGCAATATGGCATGAATCTCACGGGAATAAGGAGTGAGATGAAAACCCCTTACCTTGTAATTTACCTTGGTTGAGGGTAGGTTAACCTCTTTTATAATGGTGAAATAATTGTTATTAAATTATACAAGAATCATATACATTAATATGATATCATATATTATCTTTTAACTTTTCTTTGTTATTAATATTTTAGTATTATCGTCGTTTTGGGTGTTAACTTGCATGTTTTCTTTTATATGTTTTGTTACATAAGCCATGTTTGTTATGGATAGGTTTAATCTTATTCATATACAGAATGATATCAAGTCCTTAAACAATATTTTTAATCATCAAATGAGAATTAGACTTTAATGGATACGATGGGGAAGGAATCTCATCGCGTTCGTGGAGACAGTAGTCCGTACGTACGCACGAGTGAAAAAAACATTACTTTGATATAAAAATAATATATAACTGGATGGTGTATCATATATAAAGAATAATTATCATGTTATATTTATTATTTACATGACATAAAAATCATTTTTATACCCATTCAAATAATAATGTATTGAATAACTATTACATCACGACGTGGAGACGGTAAGCAGTACGTACGCACGTATGGTGACATGTCATTCAAAGGATGGATAGAATACTGAATATGGTTGTACCATATTTATAATAACATCACAGTATATATGAGATACTAGATTTATTATTTTAGAATGGAAATAACAAAGAAAGAAGATGTTGAATAAGAAAGGAACTTGAAAGAGGGTGGTGAAAACATTACCTCTTCTTCGGGTTGTTCCTTTTGATTTGATCAAAAGGGCTCCTTAGGTTGTCTTTATGATCAAAATAAGGCCTATAGGTTGAATTTATGGAAGTTTAGAGAATATTTTGGCAGGTTTTGAATGAGACAAAAGGCTTTGAAGGTGTGAATAATTTGTTAGAAGTGGTGTCCTTTTATAAGGGGGAGGAGGGGCTCTTTAGGAAAAACATAACATATTAATTTATAATAAATTCTTATTCGGTTTATAATGGCTCCAAAGTGGATTATTAAAATTATAATGTGGGTATGAGTCTAAATACTTTCAACCAATATATTCTAGACAGGTTTGGGTCATTATATCAACCTTCTCTTTTAGTTTTAACTCTTAGTTAATTAGATTGACATTTACCATGTCACTTTGTATTTTTATATTATATAGTTAATAAACTTAAAATATACATCCAAGAGACCCCCAAGTGGTCCATTAATGATACACCTATCATGATATAAGTCTCTTGGCCAAACCTTATATTTTTAAGAATAGAATATAAATTAATAATATAATATTTGTTTTAAAAACTCTTTTATTTCAATGTGGACGCTATTTGGAATTTGATTTTTTTGAAAATCACAACAGCATTATTACTTCAAAAAAAGTTAATTAATTAAATCCTAACATGTCCTAAAATCATATAAAATTAGTGTAATTCATAAAATGTCTCAAATTACATTTCTTTTGATATTTATAATATTAATTATTTTAATATATCATTAATTTGGTAATTACTACATCACCATTGTGTCATAGATAAATTAAATTATTTAATGTATAAAAATTATAAATTAAATACCATTATGTAGGAAATATTTTTAGCTTTCTAATTAATATTTACAATCGAATGTATCTTATGTATAACCCTATATTAAAAATATTTTAGTAATTAAACCTTGATTTTAACTCTTTTAACTCTTATTTGAATTAAATAATAATAAATGTCCTAATCTAATCCAAGTGGACCTAAATGATAATATTTTATTACTAAGGTTTTTTTGGGTCGAGATACACTTGTCCAACATAATTAGGACATGTGTTATGGTAATATTAATATCATTTTTACCCTTAATTACCCTATTTACTTTTAACTGTGGTAAATAAAAGTAAAAGGTTACTATTCACAAAAAAATTATATTTATCTTATTGAACCACATTTTACCCCTTGATATTAACCTTTTCTCTTGGATTTTCAAAATTCCACTCATAGAAGCAGTAAAATTATGTTTTATGTGAATTTCCAAATTCTCCTAGGAGGTGGGTAAAAGACGGTGAAAAGTTCAATAAAATTTGTAAATATCTAAAATTATTCTAAACTAAACTCAATTAATTACATTGAACATATATAGGTATTATGTATCTATTTTGATATTAATTAAATTTAAATAAAATAAATAATTATTTAAATAAAAATTCGTTTTTAAACCCTAACTCAGTGTTTTTTCACTATTCATCAAAAATTGAAAGTTTTCATAAAAATACCAAAAATTCAACCTTGGATAATTTCAATATTCCAAATCAAAATATGAATTCCATTTTGAAATATAAAATTTATAAAATTTCAAAAATTGGTTATTACTATACATAACGGTTTCTTTGATTAGTCGCGGTGTGTTAGAGTCTCGAAGTTGCGTACAATGCAAGCTATTGCATTATTCAAAGGGAAATGTACCATGGAAGCTTGGGGTGTTACATTCTCCCCTCCTTAAAATAATTTCATCTTCGCAATTGTAAAATGTTCTTTGAAAATAAAAGGTTGAAAATAGAGAATACCTTTGTGGAAAACCCATATCGGAAATAGGGTTAATAAAATTTAGTTTTAATAAGAGGGAAAGGGAAATGAGAATGTCACCACCAAATTAGGATTTCGAATAGGAGAACATTGGTGGAAATTATAGACACGTAATGAGAGGGAAAAAGTAATTATTTATGGGAATTGATTGAGGTCATCAATCAAAAACAAGTGTAGAATTGAGGGTCTCAAAGCCATCAATCTATGATGATTTAAAATATCATCAGTTCAACAAAACATAAGGTATTAGGATAACACATTTTTGGTCTTAATATCCCTTCCCTAAAGTTCAAGAATTAATTTCTTCATATAATAAGATAAATATATATATATACATCTTGACAAGTAGAGTTTTCATCCTTTAACTAATTTCTACCACAAACTCATCTTTCACCCCAAAAGATAATAGAACTCAAAAATATTATATTTATCCTAATAGTATAAGGTTCCAATCATTAACACATACCATTATAATGAAAAAATATTTTGTAATAACTAGGGACTTCCTGTAGGTTAGTGGTATGTAAAGACTCATAAATTTAAAGGAAATTATTTCCTAAAATTCTTTGGGATTTTACGAGTACGTAGTTTCTAACGGCACCTAATTCTGAGGCCCGGTGTGCCCGGAATAATTTTCTGAAGTTTAGCTCAGATACGTTCAGTGAACGAATGAGCGGGTTTTTCTATCTTTTGAACCGGTGCCCGGAATTGGAATCTGAGGGCACCGATGAACTCGTAGTGCCGGAAATTGATTAAGAGGAACTTTACCGAAGATGCATTTTCTCGAGAAGTGATGTTAAAAAAATGTGGATTAAATGAAAAGTGAATAAAATTGTGGTAAAATTTTATTTCTTTTTTTAAGGTGGTTTTATCCTACATGGGGGAGTTAGGGTGGGACCCACTAGCATCCTAACTACCCATGTGAAGATAAATGTAAGGTGGGGTCCACATGATCCCCAACCTTTTCACTTTCCATAACCCCCCAACCCCCTTGGAGTTAAATGTGTAACCCTTCCACCTTATCTGCCTCTCCCTCTTAACTCTTTCCAACACACATTAAACAATTAATTTAACCACTTAAATTAGTTAATTATGTGTTTTGAATTATTAAATTTTGAAATGCATGGGATAAAAAATTAAAATAAGGGGTGACCTTATTTTAATTTTGTTGGCTTGTTGTGTAAGAATTTGGGGAGACAGCCTTGTGTGAAGGAAGAAAAAATCTCCTCCATCGTTGAAGAGCATCATCCTCTCCATGAATAACAATGACGTGCAATCCTTTCTTCTCTCCATGACAAAAACATGAGACGACGCTTCTTCATCAGACGCTCTCCGTCGACGTCTAAAAATCCTCACCTCGCAATGCCGTCAACCGCAAAGTCGATGTTCGTCATCATTATTGAGGTAGAGGTTATTTTTGTTCAAGTTTTAATCATCATTCTTTGTTGCTTAAGGATTGGCCGCTTGATATCATCATAACGGGAGGAGATCGGACCGCACAAACACGGACGATTCTCCTCCCATCTTCCTTGTTGATCTTCGTTGATGTTTGAGGCGAAGGCGGTGTGGTACTGTTGCACCATGCAGGGATGAAGAGGACTGCAGCCAGAGCAGGCGACGGCGGTGGTACGCGGTGTCGTCGCGCCGCGCCGGTGAGGCCAAAGAAGGCCGCAACCAAGAGTGGTCCACAGTAGAGGGGTGAGGCACTGTCGCACTGCGCCGGTGAGATGAGTCGCGGCCTTAGGCCGCAGCGGAACAACAGGGGCGGCCGGCTGAGCCGGCCGCCGACGTCTCTCGAAGACGGGACCCCGTCTAGGTCCGCAGTGGCTCACAACCGGCCGGCCATAAAGGTCAGCCATTACCCGGAATACCGGGGGGTGTAACCCCCCGCCCCCCAACCTGCTGCTAGGGTGGACCCCCACTAGGTCCGTCGTTTCCGGAAACAGGGGGTCGCGCCCCCATGGCATCCCGCTCGGCCAGCGGCCAAGCCGCGGCCGGCTTCCGAGTTGGGCCGCAGGCCGTACGGGCCAGGCCAGCCACAGGCTATGCGAGTCGGGCCAACTGTAGGCCATGTGGGCCGGGCCGACAATGCCTAGTCGGGTCGACCCAGGGGGGTTGGGCCAGGTCAGGTCGGGCCCAGACCCCCCACTTCAGACCTTTTTCAGTCTTTTGCCCATAACATGAGCTACGGACCTCCGATCGATGCACTGTTAGTTGCGTAGGAATCCTTGGAATGAGACTGTCATTTCGGTATATTACACTTGAGGTTTCAGCAAAGTTTGGGTATGGTCGGGATGGTTTGAACCTGAAACCAACCGGGCCCTTGGAGCGGAAAGCCTTATAACTTAAGGACCGGAGGTCCGAATGACCTGTCGTCAATTACGTTGAATTCCTATTAGTGAGACGGTTCTTTTGGCTTACTCCACTTGAGGTTTGTACATGTCTAGAGTATGGTGGGGTTGGTTTTAGATTAAAAACCAACCGGGCCCCTAGGACGGAAAATCCAATATCTCTCAGACCGAGCGTCTGATTGACGCTTCATCAGTTGCGTAGAGTTCCTTTTGACGAGATGGGACTTCAAGATATATCAACTCTGAACTTTGTGATAGTTGATGTAACGATCCCCATGGCTCGCGGAGCAAACCCTCCCGGAATCGAGCATGGTGTGTGCGAGAACCCTAGAGTTGGCTGCGACTGCGACGACGATGACGACTGTACTTGGACCCTACGTGGGTTCGGCAGCGAGGACGACTGTACTTGGATCCTCTGTGGGTTCAGCAGCGATGAAGACTGTACTTGGATCCTACGTGGGTTAGCAGTGATGGTTACTGTACTTGGATCCTATGTGGGTTCGGCGGCGACGACTTCTGTACTTGGATCCTACGTGGGTTAGGCAGGGAAGATGATTCAGAGGCTACATCTATCATCTCCACCCAAATTCATGAGTAGTATTCCTATGTGAGCTGAGTCTTGAATTTCAATCAATATCATCAATATGATTGACTTTCTTTCCTGTGTGGTTTGGGTTGTGGTTTCCTGTGTGGACTAGGTTGTACTTGGGCTCATGAGTTGACGCCGAACTGGAATTGATGACTTATGTATATGTATGGGAATATACCTAAGTAGAGTTGGTTGATACTTCGTGTTTGTATCTTTCCTTTGTGGTTTATCCTTTGTGAATTCTGGGAGACCATCGGGGGTCTCGGGGTCCCTACTGAGTATCGTATACTCACCCCTACATGGGCTATGCCCGTACTACGTTGTGTTGGTTGCAAACGATGGACAACGCTGATCGTGGTTGAGGATTGTGGAGTGGGGCAGTATTCGGAGGTGGACTATCAGGCAGGATATATGAAGAGCGGAAGGTCAGACCCGAGGAGCTGAGGAGACCCTCTGTACCCACATTCAGGTGGGATAGCCGGAGGACGACTCGGTGGTTTCTGATTTACTTTTTTTCTGATGTACTTTCTTTTCAGATGTACTGTACTTTCAGTTTGGTTTGTATTCTGGCCCATTTACTTTTCAGTACTTACTTTTGTACTCAATTTACTTAGTGTTTACTTCAGCTTTCATTCTTTGTTGTTTTTTTACTCATATAAAGTCAATGTCTTCCCATTTATCGATATTTACGCCTTTGGTGCTAGTCTCCAACCCCTGGCCTATGGAAGGCGGGCTTGGGGTAGTCACGGAATGGGCCCCGAGGACGGGTCGTGACAGATTGGTATCAGAGGAGTCGGTTATACCACAGAACTCAAGACTCTGATAATTTCTTCTCTGTGAAGCAATAATGTTTAGAGTAGTGAGTGTGGTTATCAGTCTAGGGAATCCATTTTTGGTGCAGCGGCCGACGTATCCATACCCCAGGACCCTAAATTCGGATTTCCGACTCAGTGCATGAAAACATTGATTGCATGTGTGTTTCAAAAGTTTTCTTAGTGATTACTTTGTGTCAGCTCACCAGGTATACTTTATTAACCATGGTGCACCTGTTTCTTTTTAGGATGGGCCCATGATGGTATCCAGCTAGTGTTCCTAGTTACGTGCGAGATGGTTGCCCACCAAGCGACGAGGCCTCAGTGTAGGGCCCCATTACAGCTGAGGCACCAGCGGTACCTCTACCCGCTGGGCCACCAATACCACCAGCCCCAGCAGCGGAGAGTGCACACCGCCTGAGTGCGCTGCATGAGTTTCAGCGACAAAGGCTGCCTAGGTTCTGCGCAGAGATGGACCCTCAGGCAGCTTAGGATTTTCTAGAGGCTGTTGTCTGAGTCTTTAGATTAGTAGGGACACCAGCAGACCTCATGGTGATCCTTGCGGCAAGTCTCCTTTACGTAGCAGCAGGTAAATGGTGGAGCTTGATGCTCTAGGAGCATGATGAGGCATATATACTATATATGGACTTTGAGAGTCTCTTCCGCTCAGAGTTCATTCTAGCCACCCTTCGTGCGGTGCGCATACAGGAGTTACTACTGCTGCGGCAGGGCAACATGACAGTATCCCAGTACGCGGCGAGGTTTACCGACCTCTCGCGCTACTCCACAGACATGGTACGAGACCCATTCTTCTGGGCATTAACCTTAGAGCAGGGACTGAGGCATGAGATCAGGGATTTGATGATCTCCCTCAGCATTCCGACAGAGGCCGGAGTACTTGAGCGAGCCCTACTTGTGGAGAGCTTCCTTGCTGACCCTACGCCAGCAGCAAGGCCAACCGCAGGGTGACATGTAGCGGAGTCTTCTGCAGCTGGCATTAGATAGATGTTTTAGAGGTCCAAGCGGACCAGGCCATCATGTGGGTGACCTCAGGATACTAGTTCGGAGGTGCGGGGCACACGCAGCAGAGCTAGTCATACAAGAGGCAGGCAATGCTATGCATGCGGAGGGTAGAACCACATGGCTCGTGACTGCCCGGCCCACCAAGCATAGGAGCAGCATATGATTGAGGTACCACCCAGGCAGAGGCAGAGGTTTGACCGTGGAGGTCCGCAGGGAGCAGGTGGATGAGGCAGAGGAGCTGGCCGAGCAGCGGGTGGTGGGCGACACTTCGAGGCTCTACCACCACCACCACCACCAGGAGGTCCACCCCGACCACAGGGAGCTGGCAGACAGAGGCCGACTCAGCTTTAGGCAGTGGAGGCTTATGACCACGGCGCACCTGAGATGATTTGAGGTACTATCTGTGTCTACTCCACCACTTCTGCAGTTCTTATAGACACAAGATCAAGTCATTATTTCATTACCGCTACCCTTTTTCGAAGCTCTGATATTCCGAAGGAGTCATTGGCCCGATCTTTACTGCTAGAGACTCCTACAGGAGCAGACTCGACTATTACACACCAGTGCCGGCATTGTGAGCGTACTCTAGGAGGCGGGAGCATCGGCTAATATCTTCTTGTAGCAGCGTCGAGGCCTTACAACGTCATCTTGGGCATGGATTGGTTATCTATAGTCCATGCTCAGATCGACTGTATTAGGCGCAAAGTGTGGTGTGTCCACACAGATGGGAGCTGGTTCACCTTCACTGGTGATAAAAGAGCCTTTGCAGCATAGGATGGACTTACGCAGAGGAGGGGGCAGTCGATCACACATCTGTTGGCTAATCTCATCCTCGAAGCGGTTGATGTGCGGAGTCCGAGTTTTCCTGTTGTGGTGGATTAGTATGCAGATGTTCTTTCTTGACGACGTTCCAAGACAACCTCATCGCAGAGAGGTATATTTCTACATTGACTTGTACCCTAGGATAGCCCCGATATCTACTCCAGCATATCGGATGGCTCCCACTGAGCTTTGTGAGCTACGGGTACAGCTGGAGGACTTGTAGGTCAAGGTATTCATCCGACCCAGTGTTTCACCCGGGGCTTCTCCAATTTTATTCTCCAAGAAGGTGGATGGGAGATTAAGACTATGTTTCAACTACCATCGCCTAAATCAGGTGGCTGTAAAGAACAAGTATCCACTTCCGAGGATTGATGACCTCTTTGATCAGCTCAATGGAACACGATGGTTCTCGAAGATAGACCTCAGGTCAGATTATCATCAGCTCAGAGTTCGAGATGAGGATGTGTATAAGACGGCCTTCAGGTGTCAGTATGGCCACTATGAGTTCTTGGTTATGCCTTTTGGTGTAACCAACGCTCCAGCAGTGTTCATGAGTCTTATGAACAGGATCTTCCACCCTTATCTCGATCGATTTGTCGTAGTCTTCATCGACGACATACTGATTTTCTCAACTACTGAGGAGGAGCAAGCCTACCACCTATGGGTTTTACTGGACACACTCTGAGAGCACTATCATTATGGAAAGATCTCAAAGTGTCAGTTATGGATTTTAGAGTTCCACTTCTTCGGGCATGTCATCTCTGAGGTGGGAGTTGTGGTGGATCCTGCGATGATCGAGGCAGTACTTTTGTAGGAGCCACCGAGGAGTGTGACGGAGGTGAGGAGTTTCCTAGGTCTGGCTGGGTATTACCGGAGATTTGTTCCAGACTTCTCCGGAGTTGCAGCACCACTTTTAGCTTTGACGAAGAAGGGGAAACCCTTCGTGTGGTCAGATAGATATCAGAAGAGCTTTCAAGAGCTGAGACAGATATTGACCAGTGCACCCATCATGAGGCTACCAGAGGAGGGCGTAGGGTTTATAGTATACTGCGATGCATCAGGGACCGGACTTGGGTGTGTCTTACTATAAGAGTAGGCGGTGATCACTTATGGTTCACGACAGTTGAGTCAGCACAAGCAGAACTACGCTACCCATGACCTGGAGTTAGCAGCAGTGGTCTTCGCCTTGAAGACGTGGCAACACTATCTAATGGGCAAGCGCTTTATAGTTTACTCTGACCACCAGAGTCTCAGGTACATCTTCTCACAGAAGGACCTGAACCTGAGATAGTGGTGATGGCTTGAGTTCCTCCAGGACTATGAATTTGAGATATTCTATACTCTTGGGAAGGGGAACATGGTAGCTGATGCTCTCAGTAGGAGATCGGGCATTCAACTACTTGGAGAGGTGAGGGAGCAACTAGCCGCATTGTAGATATCCTTCGTGGATAGAGATGGAGCAGCCTTTCCACAGTCACTCATAGTCACTCCTCCACTACTTCAGTGGGCCAGAGAGGTACAGTGTGGTGATGTTGACTGTGAGATTTGACGTGCATAGATATCCACAGTACAGGCACCTGATGGATTTTCTTTAGGAGGAGAGCACGTCATCCTCTTCAGGGGACGTACCATGCTACCAGCTGCATTATAGGAGGAATTGTTGAGGGAGTTTCACACTTCCCCTTTGGCGGTACATCTAGGAGTAGTGAAGATGTACCAGGATATCAGACTACAGCACTAGTGTCCGGGTATGAAGAAGGTTGTGGCTGAGTTCGTTTCACGATACCTCACCTGCCAGTAGGTGAAGGCAGAGTACCAGGTGCTAGTAGTCTTGGTACAGCCCTTAGAGGTCCCGGAGTGGAAGTGGGATGGGATATCCATGGATTTTGTGATGATAATTCCATGTAATTCAAGAGGACATGACTCCTTTTGGGTGATCATAGACTGACTCACCAAGTTGTCCCACTTCCTACCGATCAGAGAGCAGTTCTTAGTGGAGAGATCAGGACGCCTCTACGTTCAGGAGGTTGTACGGCTTCATGGTGTGCCATCTTCTATCGTCTCCGATCGAGACACATGTTTTACTTCCCGGATTTGGAAGGGGTTGTAGGAGTCATTTGGGATGTAGCTACACCTAAGCACCGCCTTTCATACTCAGACAGATGGCCAGACAGAGAGGACCATTCAGACTCTCGAGGACATGATCTGTGCATGTGTCTTCGACTTTGGTCGCAGTTGGGAGGATCAACTACCTTTGGTGGAGTTTGCGTACAAAAATAGCTACCACTCCACCATCGGGATGGCACCATATGAGGAATTGTACGGCCGACCTTGCAGATCACCTATGTGCTGGACAGACCCTGGGGAGTCAGCACTTGTGGGACCAGAGATGGTCCAGGCTACGACAAAGATGGTACAGATCATCCATTAGCATATTAGGACTGAAAAAATCCAACAGAAGTCCTATGCTGATAGGAGGCGGAGACCACTGGAGTTCGAGGATGGCGACCATGTTTTCTTACGGGTCTCACCTCGACGTGGATTATGGAGATTTGGTCGGGGCGGCAAGTTATCTACGCGCTTCATCGGACCATTCCAGGTTCTCAGCAGGATAGGCGAGGTGTCTTATCATCGGGCTCTTCCACCTCAGTTGCACCGGGTGCACGACGTCTTCCACGTATCTCAGCTGAGGAGATACGTGCACGACCCGACGCATTTCATTGATCATGGGGAGCTGGAAATTGATGACGGGGTGACTATTACGGAGGTTCTGGTAGAGATCGAGGATCGATAGGAGCGGGTCCTATGTGGATGGTTGATTCCTTTTGTGTGCATTCGTTGGCAGCACGGGAACCTCCAAGAGAGAACATGGGAGTGGGAGGCTCAGATGTGTGCATAGTACCCTCATGTGTTTTCTCGGGAAGAGATGCTAAAAATATGTGGATTAAATGAAAAATGAATAAAATTGTGGTACAATTTTATTTCTTTTTCTAAGGTGGTTTTATCCTACATGGGGGAGTTAGGGTGGGACCCACTAGCATCCTAACTACCCCATGTGAGGATAAATTTACGGTGGGGCCCACACAAGCCCCAATCTTTTCACATTCCATATCCCCTCAACCCCCTTGGAATTAAATGTGTTACCCTTCCAACTTCTCTCTCTCTCCCTCTTAAATCTTGCCAACACACATTAAACAATTAATTGAACCACTTCAATTAGTTAATGAAGTGTTTTGAATTCTTAAATTTTGAAATGCATGGCATAAATAATTAAAATAAGGGGTGACCTTATTTTAATTTTGTTGGCTTGTTGTGTAGGAATTTGGGGAGAGAGCCTTGTGTGAAAGAAGAAGGAAGATCCTCCATCGTTGAAGAATGTCATCCTCTCCACTATGAACAATGACGCGCAATCCTTTATTCTCTCCATGACAAAAAGAGCAGACATCGCTTCCTCCTCGGACGCTCTCTGTTGACGTCTAAGAATACTCACCTCACAACGTTGTCAACCGTGACGCCGATGTTTGTCATCATTGTTGAGGTAGGGGTTATTTTTATTCAAGTTTTAATCATCATTCTTCATTGATTTAGGATTGGCTGCTTGATAAAGTCATAACGGGAGGAGATCAGGCCGCACAAACATGGCTGATTCTCCTCCCCTTTTCCTTGTTGATCTTCATTGATGTTTGAGGCGAAGGCGGCGCAGTGCTGTTGCACCACGCGGGGATGAAGAGGACTGCAGCAGGAGCAGGCTGCGGCGGTGGTACGCGGTGCCGTCATGCCGCAACGGTGAGGCCAAAGAAGGCTGCGGCCAAGAGCGGGCCATGGAGGAGGGGTTTGGTGTCGTCGCATCGTGCCGGTGAGATGAGCCGCAACGGACCAGAAGGGGTGGTCGGCTGAGCCAGCAGCCTGTATCTCTAAGAGGTGGGACCCTGTCTGGGTCCCGCAGTGGCTCACAACCGGCCAGCCATAAAATATGGCCATTACCCGTAAAACTGGGGGGCGTAACACCCCCGACCTGCTGCTAGGGCGACCCCACTGGGTCCGCCGTTTCCGGAAACAGGGGTCGCGCCCCCTTGTCGTCCCGTTCGGCCAGCGGCCGAGACGCGGCCGGCTTCCGAGCCAGGCCGCACGGCCCGAGCCAGCTGCAAGCCATGTGGGTCGGGGCGGCCGCACTCTACCGGGCTGGGCCGCGCCCTCCCGGGTTGGGTCAACCTGGTTTGGGAAAACCCATGGGGGGTTGGCCCAGGTCAGGCCGGGCCCAGACCCCCCACTTCGGACCGTTTTCGGTCATTTGCCCATAAATTTAGATACAAACCTCCGATCGATTCACCATTAGATTATTAGGAATCTTTGGAACAATACGGTCGTTTAGGTATATTACACTCGAGGTTTCAGTAAATTTTGGGTACGGTCGAGTTGGTTCGAACCCGAAACCAACCAGGCCCTTGGAGCAGAAACGCTTATAGATTAAGGACCGGACGTCCGAATGACGTGCCATCAATTACGTTGAATTCCTCTTAGTGAGACGGTTCTTTTGGATTACTCCACTTGGGGTTTGGACGCGTTTGGTGTACATTCAGGTTGGTTTTAGCTTAAAAACCAACCAGGACCCTGGGACGGAAAAGCCAATATCTCTCAGACCGGGCGTCCGATTGACGCGCCGTCAGTTGCGTAGAGTTCCTTTTTATGAGACAGAACTTCATGATACATCAACTCTGGACTTCGTGACAGTTGATGTAACGACCCCCTTGGATCGTGGAGCGGACCCTCCCGGAATCGAGCGTGCTGTGTGCGGGAACCCTAGAGCTTACTGCGACTGCGACGACGATGACAACAATACTTAGATCCTACATGGGTTCGATAGCGATGGTCACTGTACATGTATCCTACATGGGTTCGGCAGTGACGACTTCTGTACTTGGATCCTATGTGGGTTCGGTAGGGAAGATGATTCAGAGGCTACATCTATCATCTCCACCCCTCTTCGTGAGTAGTATTCCTGTGTGAGCTGAGTCTTGACTTTCAATCAATATCATTGATATGATTGACTTGCTTTCCTATGTGGTTTGGGTTGTTCTTTCCTGTGTGGATTGGGTTGTACTTGGCCTCATGAGTTGGAGCCGAACTGGAATGGATGACTTAGGTATATGTATGGGCATATACCTAAGTAGAGTTGGTTGATACTTCATGTTTGTATCTTTCCTTTTTGGTTTATCCTTTGTGGATTCTAGGAGACCTTCGGGGGTCTCGGGGTCCGTATTGAGTATCGTATACTCACCCCTGCACGGGCTATGCTCACACTACGTTTTGTTGGTTGCAGATGACGGACAGCGCTGATCGTGGTTGAGGCTTGTGGAGTAGGATGGTATCTAGAGGTGGACTATCAGGCAGGACGTATGTGAAGTGGACGTCCGGACCCAAGGAGATGAGGCGACCATCTGTACCCACCCTTCAGGTGGGATAGCTGGAGGATCACTCAATGGTTGCTTATTTACTTTACTACTGATGTACTTTCTTTTCAGTTGTACTGATCTTTTAGTTGGGTTTGTATTCTGGCCCATTTACTTTTTAGCACTTACTTTTGTACTCAGTTTACTTAGTGTTTACTTCAGCTTGCATTCTTTGTGGTGTTGTTACTCATATAAAGGTAATGACTTCCCTTTTATCAAGATTTACTCCTTTGGTGCTACTCGCCAGCCCCTGGCCTATGGAAGGCGGGCTTCAGGTAGTCACGGCACGGGCCCCGAGGATGGGTCGTGACATGGTAGGTAATAAAGGCCTATCGCACTATGGTTGTCGGTTCGATTCCTGCAGCTTTGTCCGACACGATGGGTTATCTCTCAACCTGTAGGTTGTCCTTTTCTTAAAACTATAGTATCATAATATTAGAAAAATAATCATAAGAAATGTTTTAACCTTGAACAATACTATCCAAAGTTCAATGTAATCCATTTAAAAACATTATTGTTATCCAAAGTACCTCGGTCCAGACTCTCTGTAAAAGGTATCTAAATTCCAAAATCAATCGCAACGTCAGATTCTCCAAACAGAGTAAAGTTTCTCTTATTGTCACATACTGAAAATATGATTACCTTAGTCATATTAAAATATTAATGAAAACAACAAGCACTGTATTACAATCCTTATATATATCACGTTATTCTCATAACCAGAATATAATCCTTGAGTCCAAAAACACAAATACATTAATTATTCCTCTTCAAATGTAGTAAATACATAAGCTTGGCCTTGATCCCTTGTCCTTTTCTGAGGTAATTTTCCCTAACTCTTAGGAAATGCATTCTCATAATGCCCCATTTCTCTACAATTTTAGCATTCAACATTGAAAGCCTCCTTGTTTCCCTTGCAATCACGAGTCTGGTGACCTTTTTCTCCACATTTGTAACAAACTCCCATTCCTTTTAGGCAAGTACCATGGGTTTTTCTTCCCACAATTTTCACATAATGGAAAATCCTTCTTTCCCTTTTTCCCTTTATATGTCTCTTGCTCCATCGTTCTCTTCTTCTCTTGCTTTACTGTATTGTCATAAGATTTAGATCATTCCTTTTCTGTCTTGATAGCACATGAGACTATATCTTCGTACGTTGAGAAATATTATGACACTAATGCTCGACGAAGAAATTTTTTTAACCCATCAAATAAACGCTCAATATTACTTCGCTAACCTTGTAAAGTTATCCTTATACTTTGCAACATTTTCATCCTCCTTTTGTCTTAGACTCAGAAATTTCCTTTCCATATCTGCTTGATGGTCACAAGTAAAGTATTTTTCTAAGAAAAGCTCTTTGAACTCCCTCCATTACATATTTGATACTTCATCATCTTCCTTCATGTTTTGAATCGACGACCACCATTGATCAGCATCTCCAGTGAGGCGGTAAACTGCCATGACAACTTTTTCCCTTTAGCTACTCCCCAAGGCGTGGAATATTTTCTCTAAGGAATTTATCCATTTCTCAGCTACTAATGGATTTTTACTCCCATTTAATGTTGTTTGTTTTTGCCTCATGAAGTGATCTAACATTGATCCTCCACGTTGTGGATCAGGGTTCTCCATACGGGTAAGGTTATTATTCATAACCTGAGTGAGTTGTCCCAGTATGGTGATTAATTGATCAGCACTAGTTGCATCACCATCTCCACTATAATTATCTTGAGAAGGAGCGAAATCCCTACATGGAGTGTGTGCATTGATATGGTTTCCATTTCTTCGACTAGGCTCCATTTCTAAATAACGGCATAAACTAGATCAGTTTATGAATCAAAATACATAATTCCATAACTGTAAAACACTTTACAAAAATTGAACTATTTATGGATATAATACATAATCATAAAGAGATGTTTTCTTTGAGGAAGTGTATACTCATAAACCCTTCATAATTATTTTTAAAGAAAATGATAATTATCCTAAGCATATCCCCCGGGAGTGTCATAACCAAGAGTGCAGCAAGGCCTATTGTTGTGCACCAGTTCCCGTTCAAGTCTAGCTCAAAGTGGTGTTTTCGGGTTTTACCCCTAGGTACATCTGTGCCAAAGCCGCCTCTACCAGCTCATATCCAGATAGGGATGTATCGCTCGAAAAACTCACAAAAAATCTATAATACTAAAATTATAGGAATTTCTTCTATACTAATCCTCAAAGTCTGTCTTAGGGCTATGTGATCTAATCAAGGTTTATCTAAATCTAGCTTCCAAGATTTTTACTAAACTCCCTCTGATACCAACTGTAATGCCCCGACCCCAGTTACCCAGAGTCGGTGCATTATTACATAATATTGGCATGATCACAAGGGATCAAATCCTGAAACACCGATCAGTTTAGTAGCCTTGGAAACACTAGATATATTCATAAGTCGTACATTACATCATAAATAAAAAAACTACAACAAAATATTTTCTTCATATCCTCTCATATTATCCTTACAGGTCATTCATAAAATACTTCTTCACATCCTGGGAAAAATAAAACATTGAAAGGGTGAGCTCAGATGCTCAGTAAGGATAAAAATATAGCAGAAACTTGCATAAATAAACATAAACATATAAGCAATGTATAACTAAAACAAAAGCCTTTTAAACCTGAACTTCATCATAATATGGCAAATATAAAATGAAATAATGCCATTTAATTATTCACATGGATATTCTTCTAATTGAATAATCACATGTAATATCAATAACCACTTTCATCACAAGGGAATGTATAATGCTGAACTTTAATTTCTATGTCAAGGCCTCGTGCCAAGACCTAAGGGATAACTGTAATCGGAACCCAACCCGGAGAGCCTCTGTAACCGAACTCCATCCCTAAGAGCCTCTGTAACCGGACTCTAACCCGGAGTGCCTCTAATAACCGGACACCAACCCAGAGTACATCTAATAACCAGACACCAACCCGGAGGGTCTTCTGTAACCGGAACCCAACACGGAGGGCTTACTTTTACATGTCCCCAACCCGGAACATACTATTCCAACACATTCATCTTAAGAATTGGATGAAATATAACATAAACATTCGTATTAAAACTAGCATACGAAATTCCAAAACATTAATCATAAACCATTAATGGAATAAAAATAACTCATCCATAGTCAAACATATCACAAAACCTTAAGTAAAATATGGAAGATTTGAATCATAATAAATCAACTTCAAACAAGCGTAAAATTTATCAAAGGATTTTGACATAGATGAAATCAAAACTATTTGAGGGAAAAATCACTTATTTTGAAATCATTTAAAAGTAAAATAATTATAAAAGAAAACATTTACTTTGAAAATATTCTTATAAGCTTATGAGGGAAGCTTTAAAGATTTTATAACGGCGGAAAATAGTCGCACCCACCGTATAAGTTAAAAAAAGACATTCTTAGCTTAATTCTGTCGAAAAAGTTAAAAAGGACCTTGTTTGGAAAACGATGGAAAGATTCCTTTATAAACTTATTATAAAAAGTCAAACAAGGGTATAAATGACTTTAACCCATATTCTGTAAAATAGTAAGAATATTTTTAAATACTTTTTTAAGAAACATGGATGTGGATGATAAAGAGGTCCCAATAGAAAATTATGTATAAACAACCTTGGATATTGAAGAGATTGTGAAATAAACCCTTACCAATTTGGTAACTTACGAAACATACACCCCATGAAAGAGGTATCATACAATGAATATGTAAATACACATAAATTAAAGTGTATTTAAAAATGAATACAATTATGGGCAGTACATACACCACACAAAATGAGAATGAGACTTGAATGGATATGATGGGGAATGAATCTCATCGCGTTCGTGGAGACGGTAGTCCATACGTACACACAAGCGACAAAATCATGCCTTTGATATTCAAATAATATATAATTGGATGGTGTATCATATATACAGAATAATTATCATGTTATATTTATTATTTACATGAAATAAAAATCAGTATTATACCCATACAAATAATAATGTATTGAATAACAATTACACCACGACGTGGAGACAGTAAGCCGTACGTATGCACGTATGGTGACACGTTATTCAAGGGATGGATAGAATACTGAATATGGTTATACCATATTTATAATAACTTCACAATATATAGGAGATACTGTAGTTGTTATTATAGAATGGAAATAACAAAGAATGAAGAAGTTGAAGAAGAAAGGAACTTGAAAGAGGGTGGTGAAAACATTACCTCTTCTTCGGGTTCTTCCTTTTTATTTGATTAAAAGGGCTCCATAGGTTGGCTTTATGGTCAAACTAAGGCCTCTAAGTTTAATTGATGGAAGTTGAAAGAATATTTGGGTAGGGTTTGGCTAATCCAAAAGGCTTTTAAGGTGTGAAAATTGGTCAGAAGTGGTGTCCTTTTATAAGGTGGAGGAGGGGCTCTTTAGGAAAAAACTTAAAGTATTAATTTATAATAAATTCATATTCGATTTATAATGCCTCCAAAGTGAATTATTCAATGTCTAATTTAGGTATGGGTAGAAATAATTTCAAAAAATAGATTTTAGACAGGTTTGGGTCATTATATTAACCTTATCTTTTTGTTTTAACTCTTAGTTAATTAGATTGATATTTACCATGTCACTTTGTATTTTTATATTATATAGTTAATAAACTTACCATATACATCCAAGTGACCCCCAAGTGGTCCATTAATGATACACCTATCATGGTAAAAGTCTTTTGGCCGAACTTAGATTTTTAGGAATAGAATATGAATTAATAATATAATATTTGTTTTAAAAACTCTTTTATGTCAATTTTGACACTATTTGAAATTTGATTTTTGTGAAAATTACAACAGCATGATTACTTCGAACAAGGTTAATTAAATAAATCCTAACATGTCCTAATATCCTATAAAATTTGTTTAATTTATAAAAAGTCTAAAATTATATTTATTTGGATATTTATAATATCAATTATTTTAATATTTCATTAATTAGGTAATTACTGCATCACCATTATGTCATAAATAAATTAAATTATTTAATGTCTAAAAATTATAAATAAAATACCATTACGTAGGAAATCTTTTTAAATTTCTAATTAATTTTTACAATTGAATTTATCTTATTTGTAACCCTATATTAAAAATATTGTAGTAATTAAACTTTAATTTTAACTCTTTTAACTTTTCTTTGAATTAAATAATAATAAATGTCCTAATCTAATCCAAGTGGACCTAAATGATAATATTTTGTTCCTAAGGTTGTTTTTGGTCGAGATACACATGTCCAATAGAATTAGGACATGTGTTAGGGTAATATTAATATCATTTTTACCCTTAATTACCCTATTTAATTTTAACCGTGGTAAATAAAAGTAAAAAGTTACTATTCACCAAAAATTATTTTTATCTTATTGAACCACATTTTACTCCTTGATATTAACCATGTCTCTCAGATTTTCGAAATTCCACTCACAGAAGCGGTAGAATTAAGTTTTATGTGAATTTTCAAATTCTCCTAGGAGGTGGGTAAAAGACGATGAAAAGTTCACTAAAATTTTTATATATCTAAAATTATTCTAAACTAACTTCAATGAATTACATTGAACATATATAGGTATTATGTATCTATTTTGACCTTAATTAAATATAAATAAAATAAATTATTATTTAAATAAAAATTTGTTTTTAAAATTCACCCTTGGCTAATTTCGATATTCCGAATCGAAATATGAAGTCCATTTTGAAAGATAAAATTTATAAAATTTCAAAAAGTGGGTATTACTATTCATAACGGCTGGTTTGATTAGTCGCGGTGTGTTAGAGTCTCGAAGTTCCGTACAATGAAAGCTATTGCATTATTCAAAGGGAAACGTACCGTGGAAGCTTGGGGTGTTACACACATACACATAAACATACACATACACATACACATACACATACACATACACATACACATACACATACACATACACATACACATACACATACACATACACATACACATAAAAATACACATACACATACAAATACACATACACATACACATACATATACACATACACATACACATACACATACACATATAGATACACATACACATACCCATACACATACACATACACATACACATAAACATACACATACACATACACATACACGTACACAAACACATACACATGAACATACACATACACATACACATACCCATACCCATACCCATACTCATACACATACACATACACATACACATACACATACACATATACATACATATAGATACACATGCATGTACATCCACATACACACACAGACATATACATACACGTACATATGCATATTTACATACACAAACAAACATGCAGGCATATATGCACATAAACAGACATATGCACAAAGAACAAACACACACAACACAACACATGAATATGCATACAACACACACATACACACACATAAAGACATACACATACATCCACATACATCCACATACATACACATGCATACATATACAAAAAAATACATGTACGCATATTTTAAATTAGTTAACATGAATATAAATATATAAATTAAAATATGAATCACATATTTATATGAATTTAGTTATTTATTTATTTACATAATTGTTTAAATAAAATATTAATATATCATATTTAAATTAATTATATATATAACTTATATTCAATGTATATTAATATTCTATTAAACATTTTTACAGATTAATATAAATATGATAATTTTCATATATAAAATTATAAAAATAAAATTGATAATTGTTTTTTATTAAAATTTATATAAATCATATTTATAAATTAAATATACAAATATATACTTATTATAATATAAATATTATTTAAATATATATATATAATAATTCACTATAACCTTTATCACAACTTTTTTCACACTGTTAAAGATGATGAATTTATCAACACTAAGAAAAGCACTGAAAAATTGACTCCCTTATCAGTGCTAACAAAAGCACTAAAAAGGTTACCATTTTGTCATTAGTGATAAAATATTCATTTATCACTGCTTTGAGATAACTCTAATAATATTCCCCCTTTTAGCAATTTTTGTTTAGTATTGATAAAATTCAAAGTTGAATATCATGCGACATATTGGAAGACAGAATAATAATAAAAAGTGTTTAATGTGTAATTAATGTGCACAAAAACTACATGAAGATCAGAATCCTTAAGGGTAGGTGGGCCTTTAGCCCAAATTATATAGGGTCTTTAGGCTTCAATTCATCTGATGTGGGCATTTTATGCCTTGATTGACTTGCTTCCTTCCTTCTATGATTTACTTTTGTTTACAAATTTCAGGTTATGGGTTTGGTTTCTAAATCCCTGATTGATCCATATTTCTATAAAATAATTTATTAAATATGATTCACATATGAAAAATTATGCATTTATACTCGATATAAAAGAATTTTAATTAAAAATAGGTTATAAAATAAAAATTATATATTATTAAATTTATTATTTCATATATAAATATATATTGATATATATATTTATATATATAATTTTTTAAAATTTTATTTTTATCATATTAATTAATGCATTATGAGTCATATTTATATGTCAAATATTTAGTGAAAATGGTTTTTAAATTAATTTAAAATTAGTATTAATTTTAAATATTGACTAATTAATATTAATAAATATTTAATAACATTGTGATTTATAAATTTAATTTTTTTCAACATGACATATATATGAAATAATAAATATTTAATAATTAATTAAAAATGGACTAAATATGTTTCACTTAATATGAAATGAAATAATTTCACAAGTATATACATGGAATAAATTCAATTTTCTAGAGACAAATATAAAGAAAAAAAATAAATAGTTAATATTGTCATTTTATATTTTCATTTATTAATATTTGATATTTAATATTTAATCTATTATATTTTTAATTATATTAACTTTTTTATATTTATATTTATTTTATAATATTTTTTAGATCTTAATTAATATATTCACATATATATATATATTTATTTATTTAAATATTAAATTCACCCTTTTTAGTATTAATTCATTGAATTTTATTTATTATTATTTATTCACTGATAATGTTAATTATTTTTTAAATTTAATTTTAATTTATTAATTTTAACATTTATTCAATTAATATTTCTATAATTTATTCATTGTAAATATTTTTTATGCATATTTATTCAATAGAATTTTATGTTTTTAATTTGTTTTGGATGTTCTATGGTGGACTTTCTCTGGGATTCCAAGGTTTAGCCATTATTTGGTGGAATATTTGCTCTTAGGTTTTTCATATGAGGCTCTCTATCCTCAACGTTGGATTCTCTCCTCCATATGAGCATCATGATGGAAAACAACCAAGTTGATCAATGGCAATGTCTCTCGCATTCAGGGAAGGAAGTCACCTATTATTACGGAAAAGGATGAATATATTTTCTTGTTGCGCTATATGTCTCTCCTCATCATCAGACAACTTATTTCAAAGTACCCCTTCAAATTTATTGCCCTATAAAATACATTACAGATGGGTCGGAAACTGGAGGACAATGTGGAAATATAGGACATCAGATCTGGGCATATAATGATAAAAATTTTCAATGAGACCGATCAAAATAAGGTTCTTCTCAGGAGACCATGGTATTTCGAAAACAATATCATCCTTATAGAGGATCTATAAAGTGATGTAGATATCATGATTGTGAACCTCTCAAAATCATTATTTTGCATTTGACTTTTTGGCATCCCTTTTTATGGGAGATATGAGTGCTTCATGAATAAGATCAAATATCGCATTAGAAAATTAGTACAGTGACATCAATATAACCCCATTCTCTGGGGGGTCCTTTTGTGAAAATTGTGGTTTGGGTCGACGTTACCCTTCCATGGATAATGGGAACATTTCTCTCCATGGAAAACTATAAGACCCAGATCTTGTTTAATTATGAAAAAAATGATTTTCTTATGTTTCAAATTTGGATTCATGGGGAACATGGAAAATTATTACATCTCTGTTATATCAGATATAGAAGATAATATTTTATTTCAATATGGTACTTGCCTCTACACAAGAAACCCTAGAAGATCCTGTTTCTCAGAGTCAAAAAATACATTGGGGTTAGGAAAGTCCCACCAAATATCATTTCATTTATGCCTCTAATAGTAAGAACAAGGTTTTCATGATTGGGACACTACACTTTATTAATGATCCAAGATCCCTTATGGGATGGAATTAAATGGAGAAGATGGTCCCTCTGGCTACTTCTAGGGACTCAGTGAGTGCTTCGATTGTTTAAAAAACTATGGGAATGTTTTCTCTATTTGTATTCCCTCTGCCAGTATCTGAGGATAATCTGAGCCCCCTCCCCTAGTCAAAAAAAATATGTTTGGATCCCACTAACCTAGATATTTCTACAGGTGTGGACCCTACAATGATAAATTCACAGGAAGGTTAGGACATGATTGGGATGACTTTTTGGTACTTCTAAACACCATACATAGAGGAGTAAAATAAGAGGTAATCCCAATAAAAACTCCATTATGGAAGTGATATGAGGCACCAAATGATGCTATGAGACATGTCAAGTGGATGATAATTTTCCAAAAATATAAAATGTGGTAGAAGATGTAAATTTCCATGAATTGTCATAGGTGGAGGCTGGTTTGAGACATCACCTCCCATCCCAATAAAAATTATAAGTTGGAACTGTCATGGTCTTAAAACCCCATTATCTAATCTGATTCATCATTATTGATGTGATATAAGTCTTCTTCATATGGATTCCTATCTAAACCCATATAAGAAGTCAAGTAAATGGATTTTATCAAAAAATATCTATAGTTCTATGGTTTCTTCTTGATTTCCCTCTAGGGCCACTTAGGTGTAATTTTCCATCTATGAAGGAAGGAGGTGAACATTGGGTGAAATACTTCTAATAAAATCAAATCCTTTCTTACATCATGAATCATGACACCATAAATTGAGAATTTATTTGTTTTTATAGATGGTACTCCTGTGATAAGTTGAAGACATGGAAGTTTATTAATTCATTACACAATAGCATCCCTAGACTCCTCTTCAAGGAAAATACATTAATGAAATTTTGTTTCCTAGTGGGAAGTAAGGGGTTCCAATGGATGTTACTCCTCTATGATGAAGTTACATCATGTTTCTCAAATGGTAGACCTATCTGGCATAGGCTATACTGGAAATCCCTTTACGTGTGCTTTTGAAGAATGGGTGGGAATACCCACATCACAGAAAGTCTAGATCAATTCCTTAGGTGTTTTTAATGGCCCACCCACTTTAAATCCTTCAAAGTCTCTCATTTAGTTCCCAACACTTCAGACTACTTCATTATCCTTGTCAAATTTTTACCTAAGAATAGTAAACAAAAACATGAGAGACTCTTCAAACTTGAATTATTTTGGGATAAGGAAAATGAATGTGTCGAGTTTGTAGGAAAAAGATAGATTATGGGAGATCCAAATATGAGAGGAAATTTCTACTATGTGGCCTCTAAGTTTAGAAGATTAAGAGATTTCAATTTGTATCATCCTAATAAGTGTTTTGATAATATTGAACAGAATATGATCATCCTTTATTCTCACCCCCATCAAAAAGCACTACCTCCATCCTCATAAACATCAGAATAGAACTATATTTAGAACTCCATATCAAATAATGTTACTAGTCACTTCATGCTAGTGAGACCCATATCAAGGAATGTGATGATAGCACCTTATACTTCTACCTGAAGTCTTCAAAGAGGCTTTATAAGATCACTATTTTGTGATTTAATACCTCAAAAGATAGGTATGTGACTAGTGAGTTAGGTATTCACACCATTATAATATATTTTTATCATAATCTATACACAGTATGGGAATATTTCATCTCCTTTGATATTTCATACTACATTGAACCTATGGTTATATACAAAATGAACAACTAAATTACTTGGTATTTCATGAATGATGAGATTTTAAGGAATCTCCATCAAACCCAATCTATGAAGGAACTTGGGCCAGATGGGTGTCATTCTGTTTTCTTTAATATATTTTTGAATATCAGCATTCTAGATATTTAAATCCTCATGAAAGACATGGGGTTGGGAAAGGAAATTGTTTTCCCTGTTAATGAAATATTTATCACCCTCATTAAAATGATCAAAAACCTTTCTCAGTGGTATAATCCAAACCAAAATCATTTTAGTGTTACCAAAAACATATTTTCAACAATTCTTGACAACCGCCTATGCACAATATTACCTTCCATTTTCTCTAAAAATAAAAGTACCTTCATACCAAAAAGGCTCATTATTGGTAATCCCATGATCACCCATGAAATATTACACTTCATAAAAAATCATTCTACTGTAAAAAAGTGGCATTATATCATGGAAAATCTATATGAAATAGGCCTATAATTGAGTGCAATGTCCCTTAATTCAGTTTGGTTTAGAAAAAATGGGTTTCTATTATATGTGGATTATGGTTTCCATGTAGTGCATCTACACTATTTCATACAGGATCGAAATTAATGGTGTAATTTCCCATAGATTAACCACTTCCAAGGTCCTACTCCAACGATATCCTCTCTCCCATTTCCTGTTAATTATACTTCATGATGTTTTCTAAAATATTTTTCCATTGGAAGTGAAGAAAAATTTTAGTCAGAGGGAGAAGGTGTGCTAAAAAATCCCTCCCATGTCTATATATTCTTGGTAGATGATATCATCCTTTTTTAAGGAAAACTATCTAATGATGCATTTTTTTTATAGCCTTACCCATAGTTATGAATCGAATTATTGTAATTTAGTAAACCTCACCAAATCTATTATCTTTTTTAGCTGAGGAGTACCATTATGAATGAAGTGAAATATAAACAATTTCTTGGGTATTCGGGTGGTAAACAAGAATAAAAAATATATATTAGGATCTCCACAATCATTGGATGTTCTAAAAAATTGGTATTTTTAAATATCCTTAATAAAGTGGAAAAAGGATTTAGGGATAGACTATTATGGTTATTTCAAAAGTAGGTATGTAAATAGTGATTAAGTAGGTTACTCAATCAATCCTAAGCTACATCATGTCCCTATTAAATCTATTGGGATTGGTGGTAGACATTATTCAATCTAGTATAAATAAATTATGGTAGTTCCATAATATTGAAATAAATAAAATTCCTTGGATTTCTTGGAATAATCATTTCACCCCTAATGGAAGTATTAGTATGGGGTTCTTGGAATTATGTCTCTTCAATGACATCCTTTTGGAAAATTAAGTTTTGTGGATGCTACTTCATCTTGGTTCCCTTTTCCCCCAAATCATCAAAGAAAAATAATTCCCCCACTCAAGTTTTGAGTATCTTCTTTGGGACCTCGTCCCAGTTTCCTATGGAAAAGCCTATATGGATCATGCTACCATCTTTTCAAGGGGTCTATTAGAGGATTCGCGATGTCATTTACTTTAAATTTTAGAAGGATCCTTGGATAGTGTATAATGAAACCTTGATTTAAACTTATCCACTAATACTTGGTTTTAGGGGGTTATAGTTAGCTCCATGTTCAATGTTAGTGATTGGTCGTGAAATGATAAGTTTGACTCATGGTTTAATGAAATATATAGAATAATTATCCTAATAATCCCATGTGTGATGGATATGAGACAAGATAGGATGTGTTGGATAAAATATGGCTCATGATGTTATTTAGTGAAGTCAGGCAACAAGGTGGCACTAGAGACTCATAATATGTTTAATTCTATGCCTTGGGAATTCCTTTTGCATTTGGTGGTCTCAACCAAACTATATTAATTGATAGGAAGATCTATGTTTTTATACTCACATCCATGGAATTCCTCTAGCTTGTCCCAGCACTAGATGACCCCCCCCCCATTAAAATTGTGCATAGAAGCACCAGAAACCCATCTACATGAAATTTTCCCATGGATAAGGGCTAGGGTCATGTGGAACACAAGGAATTAAAATTATTATCAATTTGTGGATAGGGAGTCTGATCCAATTGTTCTACTATTTTTGTGGTCATCCTCCCATTATGTGGATATGTCGGCATCATTTTTCACCATGAAATGGATTTCCTGGATCAAAATAAATTACCATATCATTAACCAGATATCAAAAACACCTTCATTCTAGGTTTAAAAGGCCATTTATTTGATGGATACTTGAAAATGAAATGATATAAATCATAGTAATACTATTATTTGAACATGATTAATCACTTAGAACCCCCCCCCCCCCCCCCCCCTCCAATAGTTTTCGTAATAGTTAATGTGGGCATTTCATTATCTGGGGAATGAGTTATCTATATCAGTGTGTTAGTTCAAAATTCCTTTGTATGTATGATTATGGCATACCAAGAGTTACTTCATGATCTTTTAAAACCATCAATGGATAAAAATCATGTGGTCTACATTGTAATAAAGGTTTTCCTTATGAGAGGATAGATATTTTTCATCATTTAATAATACTTTCCCAACATTATAGATGTTATCCATGTAATGGATATGAAATTCCAATCATTCAGCCTATTGATTATAAATATTCAGTCCATGATTAATCCATTTTCAGCATGTCCCTTCCCCATTACTAAAATATAAGGGAATAGGATAGCTTATCTTCTTTCAGACCATGGTTTTTCAAGATAGGTTCATGTTTGGTTTGATACATTTTCTTGGTTAAACTCTTTTGTACTTCCTAATAATCAATCATCTTATTTAATCTTCTTGTTTTGATGAAAAAAATAAAGCAATTATATTTTACTTTTTACATAATTTATTAATTTTTAATATATATTTGTTTAATATTTTTATAATTTATTGTATATAGTTATTATCAGAAATTTCCAAAAAATCACAAGTAAAGAAGGGGTTTATCATCACTAAAATAGAAAGCAATAACAAAACATATCCTTATTTGAGTTATCTATGAGAACTGAAAATGATATGTTTCTTTAGTTCTAACAAGAATAGATTATGACCCATATTTATTAGTGCTAATTTTATTATGCTAAAAAAGAAAGGTTTTATAAGCACTATTTATATTAGCTATGAAAAAACTTATCAAAATCAATGCTTCTTTAGAAGCCCTGATAAAGAAACATCTATTAATTTAAATAGTACTATAATAGATAACCCCATCACTCACACTTTTTAAGATCCCTAAGAACTGAACCATTTTTTATGCTCCCCCTTGAAATTATTTGAATGACCCCGACCCTAGAAACCCAGAATCGGTGGTTTATTTATTACACTGGAATAATATACAAGGACTCACATCCTGAAATACATGATAGTTTATTAGTTCTAGAAAAATAAATACATACTTTAATCTTATATTAAAATTGAAAATAAAAAATAAAACATAGTAACTATTTTGAGAACACCATTATTTTCCAAGCTTAACCACTCATATCAATCATGATAAACTTCTTGGAATCATGAGGAAAAATGAAATATAAGAAAGGGGTGAGCTCAGATTCTCAGTAAGGGTATGTATAAAATAGAGGCTATCATGATTACTTAATAATAAAAAATATTCCAAGGTACATAGGTGACACACATTCCATTGAAAAATAACTTGATCATGATATGCCAGGAGTAAATGTAAATCAAATAATTCTATATTAACATGAGCTAAAACATATCCATGGATATCAAAAATAATCACTTAATCAAATGGGAATCAATAAATAATATCATAATGAGTGAAATCATAATGTAGGACATCACAAATATACAATCAAGTCTTTTTGAAAGACATGATACATAAATCGGTAAGGCCTCATCCAATACCAAAACGTTTTGGTCTCACTAGACCTACCGATGCATCGATGGGCTATAGTAGGACCCTTCCATCACATAATAAGCCCAATTAATTTCTCATATTAAAGGTGTAAAAAATATTCAATATAAACATTTATTTTGAATCTATAAAATAAAATATTAATAATTTTCCCAATAATTAAACCTAATAATAAACCATTCAGAGAAATATGGTGAATGGTATCAAAATTTTATATCCCCAGTCAATCTAATATTAAACCATTTAATAAAATATGGTATATGGTATCATAATATATCAACCTAAATTTAACATAATATCCAACTACAACTATTGACATATATGAAAATACTTTAAATGTGGTCATTGAAAAATTCTTGATTAAAATATCCTTTTTCACTTTGAAAATCTCTTATTTTTAAAACACTCCACAATTATTAATGAAAACATTTCATTTAAAATAACCTTTAAAAATTTAAATATTTCTTCAAACAAATGGGGTGTCATTATGGAATAAAAATATACTCATGTTTTATATGCTAAAAAACATTTCATCCAAGATTTTGTTCTAAAATTAAAAAAGTTCCTTGTTTGGAAAACGAATAAAGATTCCTTTCAAGTAATTTTTTGAAAAAAAAGACCATGATTAAAATGGATTCAAATATTAATTGTATAATACTAAAAATATGTTTGAAAATATATTTAGAAAACATTGATAATGAAGAGAAATTTTCCCTAAAAAAACATAAATAAAAATCTTAAATAATGATGATATTGTGAAATAAACCCTTACCTCAGGTCCAATTTTTTCATACGTGTTCAGACCTCCTATATAATAAATAAAGATTTATTGTAAATTTACTCTATAATAATACCAATATATATATATATATATATATATTTATGTATCATACCAAATGTTATTTACTTATAATATTTCATCACACTTTTTTATCAATACATTGTTAAAATCACTATTTCATGAGGTAACTATTTTGTTTTTCATGATTGTTTTGATTCAATATTTCAGGTACTTATACTTTTATCAAAGTTCCACCATATCCATAATATTATTTATGGTTTAAATATAAAATATATTTAATTTATTTATATTTATATTCATTTATAGAGATAGATATAGGATAGATAATTACATCATTTATAGAGACGGTAGGCCCATGTACTCATGAATGTTGTATTCATTTAATTCGATGGATGAGGTGAAATAAGGGTAAATAATAATTAATCATTAAATAAAATTTATTATTTCATATATATCATATATTTTAATTTGTTCCATGTTTACAACCATCCATGTAAAGTGGTAATGAAAAATGAATTTCTTTCTATGTTGAGATAGTAAGTCGTACATACGCACAAGCGATGTTTTCATTTTTAATAGGATGGAAACAAAATGGAATATGAATTTCCTATAGTCATGAAAGAATATAAATATATTTATGATACTACAGTTAATAATTTAGGTTGGTAAAAACACATTAATAGGATGTAGAATAAGAAAAAAAAATTGAATGGGTTGGTAAAACTGTTTACCTCTTCTTCAGTGCACTTCTATTAGATCCATTCTTAAGGGAGCTAAGGATGGTATTTTTGGCAGAAAACGACCTAAAAACATGAATGATAATGTTGGAAAGATAAAAGGTTAATTTTTATATATATAAGGTTCAATTTGATTTGAAAAAGTGAGGGAGGAGGTTCCCTTCTATAATTGAGGTGAGTGGAACTTTTGGAATTTTTCAAAAAAAATAAATTATAATAAGTTAATTTATCATCTAAAACTCCTAAAAATGGAAATGTGTTTGAAGATAATATATAATAGGATTCTAAAAATAAATAAAAAATATAATTTAGATAAGTTTTTCATGTCATTTTAATCATTATCATTTTGATTAACGCCATGGATAATTATTTTTCACCTTACCAATGGTAATCACCATTTTAATCATAAAGTGTTGATTATGTTACTATAAATGAAAAAATGTCCCATAAGTGTAAAATGTTTGATTTTTTAAACTATAACCAATTCATATGGATGAAGATAAATTTTTTATTATTTTTAAATAATTTAACAATATATTATTTTGATAAATTATCATTAATGTCAATTTTGACACTATTCATATAATTTGAAATAGATACATCAAAGAAAAGGATGAATTTGAATATAATACCTTAAATACTCTATAATATGACATATATATCTATAAAGATAATTTCACAAATTTAATTATTCAAATTATATCAAAATTAATATTTTAAAAACCATTTATTTTATTTTTCTGGTAAATAAATAAATAATGAATTCATATATCACAAGAATTTAGGATAATTATATAATTATCAAAAAAAATATAAAAAAACTTATATGATAAAAATAAAACCATTAATATCAAAATAAGTATTTATTTTCATTATTATCTTGATTTTGTCCCAATATAGGCACATAATATATATTGAACATAAAGAGAGTGGCATTTCGTAACTATCGTTGATTTGAATAATATATAAGTCATTTTCATGGAAAAGTGTCTATTAAACAACTAAAATTAAAAAAAAATTATTAGGGTATAATGCTATTAATTAAATAATTTTAGGATGATTTTAGTTTAGATTTATACCCTTATCATTTTGTTTTAACGACTCATTAATTCTTCTCACAATTACCATACTATTAAAATTTTCTACCATATAAGGGTCTGTAATATTACTATAAAATTTCAAAAAAACCCATAAATGTATTATAGTAAATTTATTTAACAATGTACCATTTATTTAGATGAATTTAAATTTTTTAGGTTTTTTTAATCATTTAATAAAAAATTGTTTTCCATAAAATATTTAAAATATCATTTTTTATAACTATTAATTACTTTGACTTTAATAATATCAAGATAGCCCATATAATTATCAAAAAAATCTTATATACATAACATGTATTATTAATCTAAAAAATTCATTTTTATTGTTAATTATTCCTAATTATATTTATTTTAAAAATATTAATTTAATTTAATATATTTTTCCAATAATTGAATAATTACTTCATCAGTGTTTTATAATAATTCAAGGAAATTATTTCCTGAATAAAAATTAAAAATTAATTACCATGACAAATTTAAATATTTATGTTTTAGAATAATATTTATAGTCAAAAATAACCTCTATATAAAACCATGTTAAAAATGTTATAATTGTTAAAAACATGTGTGTGACATCTTTAAAACTACTTTAACTAAAATATTATAAATATCTTAATCACTCCCAAATGGAAAAAAATCCATATATTCAAAAAATATATTATTATGAACTAAAGATACTAATATAATAAAATTGAGGCAAATTTTAGTGTCATTTTATAGTCCTTACCATATTATATTTACCCTTTGTTACCGAATTTACCCTTTAGAATGGTAATAAAAATTAAAAAGGTTTTTATTAATATTGAACAAATAAAAATGGGAATATTTATTAAATTTTATAATTAATGATTCAGAATATGGTATTAATTTTTAATAATTCAATACAAAAATATTTAGATTTTAATTTATAGTTAAACTGAAAAAAACGCAATAAAAAATGTTTTTGCAAAAAATTTCCCATTTAAAGTATAAAATGTTCTTATAATAATTTCATGAATAAAATTAATTTCAAAGATAAAAACTAGATTAAATTTTACTAATTAAATTTTAAAACTAATTCAAAATATAATTTTTCTTTTTAAATTCCATAAAATAAAATAAAAGTTTTATTGAAAATCATTATTTTCATTATTCCTTAAAAATTCATACTTTTCTGAAACTCTCAAAAATTAATCAAAAGATAATTTTTACATGATGAATGAAAAAATTAAATTGTTCAAATAAATTTCCTAAAACTTATGTAAATTATTTATAATATTCACATAAAAAAAGAAAGAAAACCTATTTTTTGAAAAACAAAATTTAAAGAATAAAATTAATTTACTAAAAATGAAGTTCTTATTCTAAAATAATTAATAAATAAATTTTTAATGAGTAATCCCTATATATATATTTCATAATTTGGTTAATAATATTTATCTTAACCAATATAATGTCTAGCTTTTAATAGTGATATCGTAATATTTAGGGGTTCATTTAGGTTCGGTGTTGCATGCTTTATATGCTATTGAACATAATGTTCTTTCAAAATCCCAAGTTGTTACATTATCACCTATTTTAATAAATTTTTTACTAAAAATTTGAAAATTTAATTTGTAATAATGGATTTGACATTTGAATGTAACTATTTGTAAATTCCCCATCAAAAAAAGGGTTAATAAAACTTTCTCATAAAAATAGGGAAAGGAAAATGCAAAGGTAAACCAAAAACTATGTATCAAAATAGAATAACCTCAGTGGGAAGTGAAAACATGGACATTGAAGAACAATATACATATAAAGTAATAATATAGGGGTATATAAAAATTTATCATGAGAAATTAAGCCATCCCAAAATCATAGATTTTTTATGAGTAAAAACGCCATTTATTTCGTGAAAAGAAAAGTTAGCAGATAACATTTTTGATCCAAAATTCTTTTCTTGGAGTTGTGGAATTATTTTAATACCTAGATGAATCACTCAAGAAAATAAACTTTCATTATTTAATTCCTTATTATGAATATAATAAAATCATTTTTTTACTTCACTCAATATCCACTTTATTTATTACTTGAGAATATGGATATTCATGATGAATTTTTATTCTTGAATCCATTATAATGAATCATAAGATCCATAAGTCATTTATTTAGCCTCTAAATTTCATTTGAAACCAAAATGGTAAGAACATTTTATCCAATATGATAAATCTTACTTTGAACTCAAATAAAAATATCCATATAATAAATTAATCCATTTCTTAGGTAATTGACCATAAGAATCTTCTAAAATATTTCTAAAAATATTCAAAATACAAATATTTGATCAAAACATTATCCCTACAAAACATATTTCATCTCTAAATGTGACATTAAAAGATAGTGAAAACTTTTATAACATATATTTCAAAAAAATAATAACTTAAATTTCCAAAAAAAATTAATGAAAACATTCTCGCTTCCAAAAATAAAATCTCGTGTTGTTAAATATATTCCATAAATCCAAAAAATAAAGTAAACTCCATCATAAATTTAATCACTAAAAATGTTCAAGTTCACAAATACAATCACATATACTTTTTCTCAACATCAGTATAATATTATGGTTACCCTCTTCAAAACATGTGTTCTCCAAAAGATCAACTATCAACAGAATCACTTCTCTTGGTTTCCAGTTATATTCATCACATGCTTCCAAATCCATAAACAATAAGTATTGTAATAAAATCCTAATATATATCATGATTCTTATGACCAAAATATCATTGATAAAATAATTTTTCAATATAATTATTTAGTCCAAATACACTATCACTTTAATCATTCTACTTCAATAGCATCAGTGGCATAATATTGACCATGATCCCTTTGCTTGTTCTGAGGTATATTCCTTTAACACTTGAGGCATTCATTTATATAGTGTCCCATATCCTTATAGTGGAATCATTACACATTGGAACACTCTTTATTTCCCTTACAATCAAGATCATGGTTCCCTTTTCCCTATACTTGAGGAAAACAGCTTTTATTTTTAAGCATGTACCAAGGTGTTTCCTTCCACAAGTATCACATGTTGCAAAATACTTCTTTACCTTATTCCTATTTTATATCTTTTTTAGACAGTCCCCTATTCTATTTCGTCCCTTTAAATCCATAATTCATATAGAATTATTTATTTTTCTTGATTTTACAATATATTATGTCATGGTATGATAAGAATGTTTGTGACACTTCTTCCATTTGAAATGTTGTCTTAAGATCACTAGGGAAACGATCACTCACACTCTTTGGGTTACATGAATGGATATGGTTTCTATTCCATCAACTAAATCCCATTTCTCAAAAATAATGGCATACAATATATTAAAACATTGCATTGTAATGTATAATCTCAAAACTAATGAAATAGTTAATGTAAATTGAATATTTAGAAAAAACTAATCTCTAAATCATAAGCTTGGTTTCTTTGGAAATATCTAAAAATTCAATCATAGGGTTTCATTATCTAATCTAGGTTTTCTTAAATCTAGTTCCCACGGATTCTACTAAACATCTTCTAAAATCAACTGTAAATACCTAGACCCCAGTATCCAAGAGTCAATGATTACTTTATTGCCTTGGCATGAAATACATTGAATCGCGTCCCAAAGGACCAAAATGTTTAGTAGTTCTGGAAAACTGGATACATAATTTAATCGTACATTAAAATTTAAAATATAAAATAAAACACTGTAAATCCTTTTATAATTCTATTATTCCTCTATCTTAACAAGTCATATCAATCATAATAAACATCTTGAAATCATGATTGAAAATTAAACATAATAACGGGGTGAGCTCAGATGCTCAGTAAGGGCCTGCATACAGAGGAAGCTATCATGATTAATTATCCCTAAACATTATTTAATGTTAAATAACTAAAAACATGACATTAAATAAATAGATTCAGTATCATATGGAAGGAATAAATGTAAATCAAATAATTCCATAATAACATGAGCTAAAACATATCCATATATATCAAAACTAATTAGTATATTGCATGGGAATCAATAAATAATATCATAATTATGTAATGCATAATGCATGACATCATAAACTTACCATCAATGTTTTTTCTAAGAAATCATACATAAACAGATAAGGTATCAACCAATTCCCAAGATATTTTGTCTCCACAGACCAACTGATGCATCGAGGGGCTATAGCAGGCCCTGCTCATCACTTACTAATTATTTATGTATTACTTTTATGAAAGAGGTGAAACATTGCCAACATAAACATTGATATTGAAACTATAATATGTAATTTTCATAATTTTCCATTTCAATAAACATATTCTTAAACCATCTAGAGTAATATGGTGAATGGTATCAATATTGTACATTCCCAGTCAAGTTGATCATAAACTATTAAACTAAATATGATAGATGTTATCATAATAGATCAACCTCAATTAAGAATAATATTCAACAAAGGATGTTCACATATATTAATATACTTCAGATGAGATCATTAAAACGTTTTTGAGGAAAATACCCTTTTTCACGTTGAAGAACATATGTTTTTAAAACATTGTTGAATTGTAAAAGAAAACCTTTTCTTTGATAATAACCTTGTAATATTTTAATATCAGCTTAAAAATAATGAGTCCTTCTGAAAATGTAAAAATATACTAATTTTTTATTAGTTGAAATGTTCATTTCATATTTTTTTTAGAAAGTCACAAAGTACCTTATTTAGAAAAATAGAAAATATTATTTAAAACTATTTTGAAAAAAAGTAAAAAAAATTGTTTAAAATGGTTTCAAATATACATAAGATAATATTAAAAACATTTTTAAAATATTTTTAGAAAATATGGATATATAATAGAGTTATTCCCCAAAACATACATAAATAATCTCAAATAATGATGAGATTATGAAATAAACTCTTGCCTCGGGTCTGGATTATTTCATACATGTTCAAACATCATTTATAATAATTATAAATTTATTATAAATTTTTTATAAAATAATAAACATATATACCATACAATATTTTATTTAATTATAATATTTTATCACCCATTTTTTATCAATTCATTGCTAAAACGTCTATTTCATGTGGTAACTGCCTCGTTTTTCATATATGTTTTGATTTAGAAGTTTTGATCCTCATAGTTTTATCATAGTAACATCATATCCATATTAATATTTATGGTTTAAATATCATATATATTAAATATATTTATATTTATAGATATACATAGAGATAGAGATATAAAAGAGAAGTACACCGTTCATGGAGACAGTCGGCCATACATACAAATGAACATTGTTTTCATTTTTTAAAATGGATTTTGAGAAGGATTGGTAAAGAATAATTAAAATATCAAGAATCAATATTATTTCATTTATATCATATATTTTTATTATTCCCTTTTAATAAAAATTTATGTAAAGTGGTGATGAGTAACGAATTACTTTGCTATGTGGAGACAGTAAGCTTTATGTACGTATGAGTGATGTTTACATTTTTTATAGGATGGAAAAAATGGAATATGGTAGTCCCATAATCATAAAAACATATTATAATATTTATGATAATAGAGATATTAATTTATGATGTACTCAACACATAAATTGGAAGTTTAGGTAGTGATGAATTAAATGAGTTGGTAAAAATGATTACCTCTTCTTTAGAAGACTTCTATTAGATCCATTCTTATAGGATCTAGGGTTGGTATTTTTTGAACACTAGAACCTCCAGAACTTGTCTAAGTATGTTGGGAATAAAAATGGGTAGGTATTAATTTGATATATAATGCTAAATATTTTGTGAATAAGTGAGGGAGAAGTTTCCCTTTTATAATTGAGGTGAGGGGAACTTTTGGAATTTCTGAAAACATTAAATTATAATAAATTAATTTATCATTAAAAATACCTCCAAATAGAAATTAATTTATAGATAATATTTTATGGGTTTTTAATACAATCAAAAATGTAATTTATGAAAATTTTGGTCTAATATTAAACCTGACCGTTTTGATTAACCCCTTGTTATTTTTTACTTTAACCGTGGTATTTACTATTTTATTCATAAAGTGTTAATAATGTTACTAAAAATGAAAAAATCACTTATAAATTGAAATTTTATGAGTTTTTCAATGATAAATAATTCACATAGGAAAGTACTGAATTTTTATGAATTTTAAATAATTTAATAAAATATTATATGGATATATTGTCAATAATGTCAATTTTGACACTACTCATATAATTAAACTTCTAATACTTAAAGGAAATTAGTAAAATTGAATCCAATTCTTTAAAACCTCTATAATATTTCATAATGATTTATAAAATTAAGTTCACACTTTAAATCATTAAAATTATATAAAAATTAATAATTTAAAGTAATTTCTTTTACTTTTTCCCTACAGTAAATAAATAATGTATTAGTATTTCACAATATTTTACGGTAATTTAATAATTTATAAGAATTAAAAATTAATTTATATAATGAAGATAATTTTATTAATATAAATATTGATAATTAGGTTCGTTCCTATATATCTTTTTTCCCAATGTGGACCCAAAATATTTATTGAATACAAATGGAGTGTCATTTTGTAACAATATTTTATATGAATAATATATAAGCCATTTTCATGGACAAGTGTCTACTAAAAAAGTAAAATTATAAAAAACTATGATTAATGTCTAATAATATTCATTAAATATTTTTTGTAAAATTTTCTCTCATGGTAATACCTTTATCTTTTTTATTTAACATCTCGTTAACTTTTTTGAAATTATTGCACAATTAAAATTTTATAAAATATATGGGACAATAATTTTATTATAAGATTACAAAAGACCCATAAATGTAATATAGTATATTTAATTAACCTTATAACATTAATTTGACCAAATTTAATATTTTTAGAATTTTTTTAATCATTTAATATAATATTATTTGCTATAAAATATTCATACTGTCATTTTTTCAACTATTCATTACTTTGACATTAACAATATCATGATCACACTAATAATTCAAAACAAATATTTAAATATGTCCCTAACATGTAAATATCCTATATAAAAAAATTATATGATTAATTATCATAAATTATATTTATTTTAATATTTTCAATATCTTTTTTTGGATTGATCCAATAATTGATTTCTTAGTGCTTTAGCATTGTATAATAATTTAAGGTAATTATTTATTCACTAAAAATTAAAAATAAATTACCCTTTTAAATATTTTAGATTTTAGATTTTTTTTAATATTCGAATATATCCTCCAGAAAACTCCATATTAAAAATGATATAGTTATAAAAATATTAATGTGACATCATTGGATCTTCTTTAAATAAAATATTTTAAATATCATAATAAACTCCAAATGGGTAAAAAGGAAACATATTTGATCCTTAAATAATTATGGAATTTAATTAAACTTCTAATAAAGTTATAAAAAGTGTTAGGTTTATTTTATAGTTCTCACCATATTATGCTTACCCTTAATTTCTCGATTTACCCTTTACCATGGAAACAATGATTAATAAGGTTGGTATTCATATTGACAAAAAATAACACAGTTATTTTTAAAAAATTTAGAAATAATAATTCCATATATGGAATCCATTTTTCAAAACTCATTAAAAAAAATTTGCAGAATTTAATTTCAAATTAAACGTGAAAAACTCAACAGAAAATAGTTTTTAGAAAAAAATCACTTTTAAAGTATAAAATGTTTTTATTGTAAATTCTGGTATAAAATTCATTTCAAATACAAATATTATATTTAAAGAAACTAATTAAATTTTAAGAATAATCCAAAATAGTGTTTGACTTTTTAAATTCTTTAAAAATTATATTTTTCAGTAAAAAGTAGTATTCTTTACTATTTATTAAAAATGAAAACTTTTTAGAAAATTCTCAATAATTCTTCATAAGATAATTTTCACATGATAAATAAAAAAAATTAGTTCTTTAAATTAATTTCCAAAAATTTCTCAAAATTAAATATAATATTCTCAAAAAAACAATAAAACCCATTTTTAAATAAAACATATTTTTTAGGAATAAAATTACATTACAAAAAACATTTTATTCAAAAATTATTAATTAATACATTTGTTCTGAGTAGGTCCTATATATATTTTTTCATAATTTTTTTAAAACTATTCATCCTTTCTAATTTAATGGTTATGTTTTAATGGTTATGTAATAATATTTTGGGGTTCGTTTAGGATCAGTGTTGTGTATTTTATAAGCTAATACACATAATATTCTAATAAAATATTTGGGTGTTACATTCTTGGATTAATATACTCTCAAAACCTAAGGTTTGTGATTCTTTCTTCTTCATTGTATTTGATCCGGCATTTCTTGTCTTTTTAATTTTTCCAAAGGGTTTAGGTTTGTCATATGATATGTGGAACTAGAAGATTCTTGAGACCCAATGATACGAAGTTCATCATACTCCCCACCTCCTATTAAGTATACCGTATTTTGTAAAATGTATTTCTTATGAAATAATTTTAGTTTTCTTTCAAAATGATTAACCAATTATTGATGTAGTGTATAGATAACCCTTCCATAAACTAAGGACCAGTTATTGATTATTAATTTTCTTTTTGAGTGTCATGCACTTATATGTAAACCAAAAATTTTAATTCTTTACATTACCAAATATACTTCAAATGAGGATTGTGGCATTTAATTTTTTTCTGTAGCAAGTAGAAATTTTAATTATTTTTCTCATTTACTTATATTTTCATTATATCTTTAGTACTTATATATAATACTAATATATCATTATCTTTAATCTTTATTTTGCTAGGAATTGTATTTAATAAAAGAAAAATCAAAATAATAACTGCTTAGAATTAATTTTACTTATTACGCATGGAACACACACACTCATTCATCATGAGAGGAGTGACCCAATTTCAATCTTGGAAAGATTTTTTGGTTACAACATAGCAAAGTGAATTTTAATTAGTTTCTACAAAAAATAATTTATTATTTTATTATTTTATTAGGTTAAATTACTATCATTTATTAAGTAATTGATTTTGTTTTTATTATTCTCAATTGAAATTGTTGCAGTATTGAATTCACTATAATTATTTATAAATATATCTCATTTTTTCTATGTTATTTTTTTTCACTACATATATTGACCATTTTATTTAAATTTATATTATTTTCTTTCCAAATTGGATTTAATATATTATAAATTTGAATATTTTTTATAATCTATTACTGATTTGTTAACATTTGATATTTCATGGTTTTCTATTTTATTAAATATGAATACAATATAGGTTTCATTTATTATTTTTCTATTTATTTTATTATCAAATTATAATGATTTATATATTAATAATATATATATATATAATGAATTCTTGATTAAATGGATTATATTTGTGGGATAGATGATTTTTCTATTATTTTCTTTAGATATATCAATAAAAATCATATTGTAATTATATGATATTTGGATGGTTAAATATCTTAATTTTAATTCCAATATTTGAAATCATGTGTCACAAATTTTATTAAAAAATTATTCATTTTTTACTATATATATTATATTACATATTTGTATCTCTAAAGCCAATAGTTTTTATTTTTTTCTTCATAAAAACATAATCTTATACATTTTATATTTCATTTATCGTTTTATTAAATACAATTTCTAACACTTGAGCATAATCTATATTCAAATTAATACTATGATATTTTTAGATTGTTTGTGTGATAATTTTCCAATATGGAATCTTTTTAAAATGGTAAATCTATGATTTAATCCATGACACCATATTTTCTAAAACTCTTGTCCTATAATTTACGGTTTTAATATTTTCATGATAGATTAAGGTTATCTTGAAAATTAATGTCTTGATGGGTTGGATAAATATTTTTATAGGTTTTGTATCATTAATGTAATTGAATAAATTACTTATTCCCGTTTCTAGGGTTGTACCATTAAACATATCACAAATATCATTGATTGTGTTCCCTTAATAAAAATATTTGAGAACTATCCAAACATGACATCACAATAGAAACTTTTAGAATTTCATCATGAGAAAACATCACATCTTCAATGAATATTTGAACTTATATTAAGGTTTCTAATACACTCAAATTGAATTATCCCAAAAATCCCGAATAGAGTTAATTTTTCTTGACTCTATTAACTTTAGAAGTAATAAAATCAAAATCTACTTTACTAAATAGTTCTAAATTTATTTAAATAAACTATTATATCTTCATCAAAAACATGTTCAAGCTATATAAACATTCCCAAAATAGAAAATGCATACCTTAAAATTATGATACATTGTTTACATATCAATGTATATCTATTATGAATACTTTATGTGTATTTATTTAATTAATGTAAAAAATAAATATTATTAAAACTTATAGGGTAAATTTGAATCGAAAATAGATTGATGCTAATCGTTTGATAAAATAATATTTGGATGGAGCTAAGAAGTTTATCACGTTTTACATAGATCATGTATATGATCTTTCTCAAATCCATTTAATATGTTAATACTATCGTTATTAATGAAAAATTCATCTAGTGGAGTAGAAAGAACATTTGATTTATCACAGAATAGATTAGAGTTATAATTTTCTTACTAAACACTAAGAGAAACTAAATGTACATACAGATTTTAATGATACTACAATTTATAGATAATTTGATATGAATATGAGTGTGAATGATTATGGAGATCATACAGAGTAAATGAAAATAGAAATATAAGATGACTTACATGATTGTCCAAAGTTTTTTGAGAAGTAAAATATTTGTGCTAAGAGACCATTATAGATTAGTAATACTAAATATACAACATTGTGAGATGTATTCAGGATATATAATTTGAAAGATAGTAGTGGATGTAGTGATTATTACTTTATATAACATCTTCATATTCATTTTTATATGATACCAGAATAAAATAAGTTTCCTTGTGTAATATATGATGCAAATTGAATCCTATGTTTAATGGGCATCATCTCTAAAAAATACATTATTGTTCAAATGATTATATATTGTTTTAAAGGGACTATGAATCACTAAAAAATACCCTAAATGAGGCATGAATTGATACATGAAATATAAATAAAGTCATTTGAAATATATATGGTAATTTCATATTGTAGCGACTCGGGTTTTTGGCCCTGTCAGACTTTGGAATATTTCTACGAATAATTCCATAGCTAGGCGCGAAAACAGCGTGCGATTCTGAGGCATGGTGTGCCCGGAATTAATTTTATAAAAATATTAAGTATTTTTATACTATGCACATGGAGGGGGTGTGATATCTCCTAAACGGTAGCTCAGAACGGGAATCTGAGGGCACGGTTGCGTCCGGAACGTGCCGTTTACCCTAGGCGAGGTGTAAACTTTTTGGGCGTGGGCCTGCGGTGAAAAACGCCACCAGGGGCATTTCCGTAATAAGTAGCGAAGTTAGTGTGCGAGCGTCGGCTCGAATAACTTCTGAACGGAGTCTCGGATCGTAAATCTGAGTCCGCTGTTGCGTTCAGAACGATGTTTTTAAGCTAAAGATGACCTTATCCTTGTCTGCGTCGGACGCGGGGTCGGGGGCGTGTCGGGGCGGGGAGTTGAGCAGATATTTGTTAGAAAAAAATATCCCCCCCTTGTGGGACGTGTGAAGCGCAGAGGAGTTCCTCCTCCTCCTCCTCCCCTTCCGACGGCGAATCAGCGGCCGAATCGTGCGATCAAGGTGCCGTCGAGCTCGGATTTCGACGGCGGACATTCCAGGATTGTGCAGCGGAAGCTTTGGAGCGCGGATCATCGGTGTTTCGCCCGCGAGGTAGGCGGTTTGAGTTTTGAAATCCCGGACCCCGTTTATTTGTTGTTTTTCTTCAAATCGTTATAAGGATTGTATAGTTTGGGTCCCGAGGTTTCCGAAACATGTTTCGGATCTGATTTTGCAGCACCGGGGTGCTCCCGTGGGTCCCCGGAAGTTTTCCGGCGGAAATCCTGGATTCCAGCGGCGGCCATGGCGGAATCCGGCGAGGCAGGGCGGCGACGCGGTGGCGACGCGGCGGCGACGCGGCGGCGACGCGGCGGCGACGCGGCGGCGACGCGGCGGTTTCTGGTGACGGCGGCGGCGGCGCGGCGGAATCCGGCAGCGGCGCGGTGGTTTCCGGCGAGGCTGGCGGTGGTCCGGCCAAGATTTTTCGGGGGTTCTTTAAACCCCCGTAACTCGCAAACCGTAACTCAGATTTGCGAGCCGTTTGCGGCGACGCGCTCCTTGCATCGAGACGGACCTTTTGAACTCACTTTGAGGGTTTCAAGGTTCGGGATCGTGGCCCGGGAGTTAGAAACGTCGTATAAAATAATATTATTTTATTATTTTACGACTTCGGGCCGTTGTAACTTCTACCCGGAGCGTCCTATTGACATGTCGTCAGTGGCGTTGAGACCCTGATGGTACGACGGACTTTTTGAGATGGTTTCTGGGTGTTGGGTCTGTGAACGGGGTGCGGGCCCCACGAGGCCGTGTTTTGGCGTTTGCGGAGAAACGCAGCTTTTGCACCAGGAGTCCGATTTTGGCAGAGGAATAGTCGATCTTGTGTGTTTTTCTGAGGGGATCGCAATGGTGTGATCCGTTCGATGAGTTTTGGAATCCAGGCGTGGTCCCCACCCGAGCTGGCCTTCGGTGAATAGTACCTTTTTCACCGGGTGTCCGTTTTAGACGAGCGAGTAGTCGATTCCGCTTGTTTTTCCGAGGGGATCGTCGTGGTGTGGTCCGCTCGATGGGTTTCGGGATCGTTGTGTGGGCCCCACACGGGCAAGCTATGGTGAATAGTTCCTTTTTTACCGGTACTCCGTTTCGGACGAGTAAATAGCCTATCCTGTGTGTTTTTTCGCGTGGGACGCGATTGTGGCCTCGGTTTTGGCCTAGGAGGTGTGCAGTGTGGCGTTGTGGCAAGTCGCTCGGGTTAGCAACGTTTGGACCAGCAGTGGTTGAGGGTTCTCCCTTGGTTCGTTCCTACGAGGGTTCGCGTGGCATCACAACCTTCGTATGGGTTTGTGATCCTCTCAATGGGATGTTTTAAACTGTTAGAGTTATGGTATCCCTCCGGTGGGCCCGGAGTGGATCCTCTAGCATCTTTACCCTAGATCGGGTTCTTGGTATCGCTGTGACCGCTTATTTACGGGCGGCGATCCCCTATCTAGTAGTTTAACCCCGTAGGGTTTATGGCATCATCGGAAATATGATCCCCTACGCGGTGGGCCATGCTCAGTAGGGTTGTGGCATCGTCGGGTATATGATCCCCTACTCAGCATGTGGTTTATAGTAGGGTTACGGTATCGTTGGTTATGTGATCCCGTACTCAGCGCGTGGTTTCGGTAGGGTTGCAGCATCGTCGGTTCGATCCCCTACATCGTGAGTTATACCAGATAGGGTTCTGGTATTGTCGTGACCATCTTTATATGGACGATGATCCTCTATCTGAGTGTGGAGATTCTGTCGAGTGCCAGATTGGGTTGTGGTATCCCCCAGCGGATCCTGGCTGTGATCCCCTATCTGTGAGAACTACGTATGCCAGATCGGGTCGTGGTATCCCCCAGCGGACCCTGGGAGTGATCCCCTATCTGTGAGCTACGTATACCGGAGTGGGTCTTGGTATCCCCTAGTGGACCCTAGCGGTGATCCCCTATCCGAGGAGTTTGGAGGTTTTGTTGTTTCAGCGCTGTTTCCTCAGTGATGTTATTCGATGAGCGTGGTCTCTCGGGTGAGCATCTGAGATGTTTGTTTGGGACCCGATGGAGTGTATCTCTCGGATGAGTGTCATCTAGTATGACAGTGATCATGGGGTGTACTCTCCTGGTTGGGACAGTTACTGGTGATGAGTTTGGTACCTCTTGTGGCTTTGTGGTGTGAGCTGAGTATATCTGTATTGTTCAAGGTGTATGTATGGGCATACACCTGAGCTGAGCTGACTAGTTGTGTTTAGCCGAGGATGGTCACGAGTTGGAGTTTCTCTCTCGTCTGGGTTCCCTTTGGCTGGGTTGAGCGGACTGTTGCCCTTCAGTTTCTCTCTTGGTTTTTGGGTTTTGGGTTTTTGGGGTGCCTACTGAGTATGTTTATACTCACCCCTGCACGGGCTTTCCCGCACATGTTTGTGTATTGTGCAGACCACATGCCTTTTGACGAAGTCCCAGGAGGATCCATAGCAGGCGGAGCTTAGTGAGCGAGTGGACCAGGGTGTCTACCGGATTTGTTTCGAGGGATCTTTCCGGCGGGTGTTTGTGGCAGTGTTCCCCTTCTTCAGAGCAGGTTGGACGTGCTTTGTAGTTTTCTTTGGTGGGCCCTGTTTTTCCCTTTGTACTTTTTCTGTTGTACTCTGGTTTGGGATAGATTGTATGCATGCATTTACTTTTCAGTTTCTATATCTCTGCATTGTTTCATGGAGGTTTTTGTGGGTGCGTGTGTACAGGTACCTTAGGCTAATGCATCCCATGTGTGTGATAGCCTACTCGGCGCTAGTCGCCAGCCCCTGGCCTATTGGAGGCGGGCTTGGGGAGTCGTGGCTCGAGCCCTGTAGGGTCGGGTCGTGACACCTATCATTACAAGGTTTAGACAACTAAATAAATGTCAGAAAACTACTAAATAATTGACCTATCATAATAATAAAATAATTGATGGTGGAAAAATATATCATTTAGTAGACTCTCCTCGGTGTAAGAAAACTGATTATGAGTATGCTAAATTTTTAAAAGAGTTGAGAAACCTCCATCTTTATTTATAAAAATAAGGAATAAATCTTTTTGGTGTTCATATTAGTACTCACATTACATGGACAATTTTGTTGGTAAATTATAACTTTCCACCATGGTTATGCATAAAGTGCAAATACATTATGTTTTCTCTTCTTATATTTATACCATAATAGCATGGTATTGATATTGATGTCTATTTGTATCCATAAATAAAAGATATAAAATTGATGTGGGATACATGTGTTACATTTTATGATACTCATATAAGTAAATAATTCACATTTTGAGATATATTTTACAGGAAGATAAATGACTTTCCAAAATATTTAAATTTTTAGGCTTTATCATTAATGGAATGTTTGGGTGTCTCATTTTTGAATAATTAAAAACCTCATTTTGGTTGAAACATACCTTGAAGACTATGTTTCTTGTACAGTTCAAGTTTTTTACAATGATGACATAAAAACTGATCTTAGAATACATCATTCAATGGAAATATGAAACAAAGTACAACACTACCTCCACTAATAGGTGATCAAATATTAAAATAAATTAAAATATATTGAAACTATTTTCTGTAAATATTTTTTTAAAAATATTAAAAAATAATGTTGGAATAACATATCAGTTATCTTTGAATTTCCAAAAATGGAATTTTTCTTACGTCAGTCATTTTATTGATGTCATGTAGATAGAAAAAAATTATATGATAGTTTTTTAATGTTACTAAATGTTTCTAAAAACAAAATATTTCATAAAGTCTAGGTTGCAAATCCTTTACATGGGGATAAGTGAATAGTTGGAAATGGGGAAGGCTGAAAGATGGAATTTTCTTCCTCCATTATCTTACACTCTATAAAGATAAGAAAAACTCAATTTTTTAATTTCTTTATTTGTGTAAAATATAATAACCCCAGATTAATGTACATGTAAATTACATTACTTTTATGGAATACTTAATACATGACACAAATAGATTCCCAAAGACCGTATTAGTTTAGTGTATTTTGAAACTTGGAAACTAATCTTCTATCTTGGTAAAAGATCTTCAACTTCTCTCATAAATATCTTCCCCTTTTTTCATACCAAAAACACTTCTTTATATCTTGGGGAAAATAAAACATAAGAAGTGGGAGCTCAAATGCTCAGTAAGGGTAAACATGGAGAACATAAAACAAACCATAAACATAAGAATGTAAAAACATGAACATAATGTTTAAATATCAAAATCATGAGACATGAGAAAAATCTTGGCAATTCATAAGGGATAGATCATAAAGGAACATTAACCATGATAAAATAAAATTGTCATAAAACTAAAAATTATGGAAAACAATTAAGTACATAATATTATTTCTATTTTATTCAAGGAATTATTTCCAAGACCATCATAGTAGATAAAGTCCATTACTGAACTAGGTTTACATTTCATTCCATCTATGTATTACTGAACCAGATTTACCTGTTGTTCCACTCATGTATATCTCATAAGATATAAATATTTACTCAATTTATTGGTGTGAGATATTGGTCCCCCTAATCTCATAATGAAATCATTTTTAAATTTTCCATGAAAACATAAAAACATTCACCATAGCATAACCCATGAAATGAAATGGGTTTCCCAAAAATCATTCCATCATAATTGATATAAAACAAATGGATTTCCTCAATAAAATTCCATAATAGACAAAATAAAATCATAGTAATAACAGGGATATAAATATAACCCTATTTAATGAGTGACAACTTAGATGGAAAATAATTTTGAGAAAACACTTGAAATTAATTCCTAGGGAAAATATCATTTCTTCTTCAAAAATGTTTTCCTTCCTCAAAAAGCCAGACAATTTTAGAAGAAATAATTTTATGTAAAAATATACTTGTAATATTAAAGGGTAATCTTCAAGGAAATAAGGCATTATTAAAGAATATAAATCCTTTCATGTCATACAAGTTAAAAAAACATTTTTCTCGTACTTTTTTCAGAAATGTCAAAAAGTAACTCGTACTGAAAACGATAAAATATTTCATTCATACCATTTAGTAAAAAGTTAACATGGGTAAAATTTATTTTTAATAATTATATAATCATATAAAGAATATTTTAAAATACATATTTAGGAGACATGGACATGGATTATAATTATACCCCAGTAAATACTTACTAATAAACAATATCGAATAAAAAAAGATTGGAAATGTTATCCTCTACCTTGTACTTTTTGTTAGTCGAGAGTGTGGTCACCTGTTGTATAATGTTTAAATCATGTTATTAAATTATACTTGGACCATATACATATTTATTACATAATATATTACCATATAATATCATTTTGTTATTAATATTTCAATATTAAAATTATTTCAGGTGTTAACTACTTCATTTTTTCATTCTTGTTTTGCTATGTAAGTCATGTTTTTTATAAATAGGATGAATTTTATTCATGAAATTAAGTTCATAATTAATATTTTCACTCATCATATAAATTTTATAATCACTCTTGAATTTTGAAGATGGAGAATGAATCTCACCGCGTCATGGAGACCGTAAGTCGTACGTACGCACAAGAGACGGTATCATTCTCTTGATGGTTAAATGGTATGTAGTTGGAGTGTATATTAATTATAAATAATAATTATAATTTTATATTAATTATTTAAATCTATTATACTCATCATTATACCCCTCTTAATTATGTATTTTTTTAATAACAAATGACACCACGGTGTGGAGACGATAAGTCGTATGTACGCATGCATGGTGATATTGTTATTCATATGATGGATAAAAAGAGATATAAGGTTGTCCCATAGTTATAATAACATCTAATCAGGTATAATATAATGTGTTTATTACTTTAGTATGGAATCAACATAGAAATAGGATGTATAAGGATAAAATAAATTGAATTGGATTGGTAAAAAATTATATCTTCTTCATTGGACATCCTTTGGATCTCTTTTTATGGACACTAGGGATGGAATTTTTGGAAAAACAGGACCTAAAGAAGTTAACTAAGAATGTTTATAGGATAATTTGGTAGGGTTTTGTTGATATATAAATCTGAAGGAGGTGTGAGGAAATATAGGAGGAGAGCCCTTTTTATAAGAGAGGAGAGGGGCACTTTAGGAAACTCTCCAAATATTGAAATATAATAAGACTATTATAGATCTAAATAATTAAAAATGACTCGTAAATGAAATTTATAAAAAATATTAGACCATATCTTATCTTCTAGTGATTATTTAACATTTTTTTATTTTTAAATGATTTAATAATAAGTTAATTCAATAATGTTTTATTATTTCCAAATTTAATATTATTCATTTAAGTTGACTTAAAATAAAATAATACAAAGCTGTAATTCTATTAAAATTCTTTCACACATCTATAATATATCTTATAAATCGTTTATTTTTGTTACAAACATCAAATAATCCAAAATATAACAAAATTAATATTATTAAAATCATTTATTCTATTTTTATGTTAATTGAATAAATATTGTTTTAGAATTGAAGAGACTTTTAATGTAATTCTATAACTTATAAAAATTAAAAATAAATTAATATAATGAAAATAGCTTCATTTATATCAAAATAGAAATTTATATTCGTTCATATATTGATTTTGGCTCTATATGGACACATAAAATATATTAAAATACAAGATTGTGATATTTTGTAACAATCTTTGATTTAAATAATATATAATTTGTTTTCATGTACAAGTGTCTATTAAGCAACTAAACATAGATCCTATTGTGATAATTATTGAATATTATTCATCCAGTAAATTTTTTAGACATGTTTTTGTTTTATTTTAAACCTTATAATTTTCATTTTCCGTTAATTAATTCCTTTAACTCATATCATGGCAACATGTATTTTTATTTACTAAGGGTTAACATAGTCACTCTAAAATGCCAAAGGATCCATAAATGGACCATTGTTGACATATTTAATTTCTACGAAATTATTTTTCTGATGTTTATGTTTTTATGAATTTTATATAATTTAATAAAATTTTATTTATTTAAAATATAAATAGTGTCAATTTAACACTATTCATTAGTTGACTTTTTAGAAATAACATAACATAAATATATGTTCAAACAAACTAATTTAAACCATAAGTAACATGTAAAATTCATCCAAAAATTAGTTGATGGCTTTATTTCATTCAAATTATATTTATTTTAATATTTTTAATATCATTTATCTGATATTTATATTAATAAAATAATTTATGCATCATTATTGAGTCATCATTAATGTTAATTATTTAAACTACGAAAAATATAAATAACTTTCTATGATGGATTTAATTCTATAATCTTTCCATAGACTACCTGTAGCCTATGTTATTCCCTGGTAATCCCTAAATTAAAATTAATATACTTATATAAAGTTAGAATGTGACAATTTGTCACATTCCTTAATTTTTTTATATTCATGACATATTCATGGTCAAGTGGCCATTAATTGATTCCATTTTGAACCATAGATGATAAGGGTCTAATTTATTCATCCAATAGGATTTTTATAGGTGTTAAGGTAATTTTACAATATTATTTTTACCCTTAATAACCCGATTTACCTTTTACTAGGGTAATAAAAATAATTACTAAAGTTACTATTCATAATGCCAAAAAATAAAAGTAACCTATTAACCTAATTTGGACCCACTAACTCCAAATATGGAATCAATTTTTCGAAATTCAAAATATTGAATTGGAAGAAATTAATTTAAAATTAATTCCCATTGCTAAAACCAAAAAGCTGGTTTTTAAGAAGTAAAAACATATAAAAAAATTGCCATGTGTTTATGTCCAATTTAAAGGTGAAATTACTTTAAATGAAAAAAATTGTATTAAATGGTAAAAAAAATAATCCAATTACACTTTAAAACCAATTAAAAATACAATCTAACTATATAAAAAATTTAAATTAAAAGGCAGTTTTCAATTAAAATGCAGTATTTTTTACTATTCATTAAAATATGAATTTTATCAGAAAAATATGAAAAATTAAACCAAAGTAAATTTCTATGTTTTTTTTTCCAAATAAAAAGTTTATTTTGTCAAATAGAATATATAAAAGTGTTAAAAACTAAATTTAAAATGGGTGTGCCATCAAAAGGTGGAAAAACTGCATTTTTTGAAAAATACTTCTTTTATCTAAAAAATTGAATTTGTTCTTATATCATGTATAGAAAATACATAATATGAATTATAATGTTATATAAAATTTAAAATTTGGTTAATAATATTCATAAATGCTAGTTTATATCCCATTAAATAATAATATTTTAATAATATATCATTGTTTAGGGAAACTCGGTATTGCGTACAACACAAGCTATCAAGGAAGGTATCTCTTGCGTGTAATGAAATCCAAGTTAGTGTTGCATTTACTGCAAGATAATATGGGAATTTTTATAGTTCAAGCTAATCTTGGTGTATCCTACAACACAAGAAATCAAATAAATTCAAAAACAATATATCTCTTAAAATCTCAGGGTGTCACATTCTACCCCCATACAATGAATTTCGCCCTTGAAATTCATTGGGGTTATAAAAGTATTACTACTTGAAAGTTTCATTCATGGAAACCCTCATTGATAAAAGGAATACTAAAAATTAATTTTAAAAAGTAAGGTTAGAAACATAATTGTTACCCAAAGTATCTCATCACTAGGTTTCCACATAGGGGAACATAGGTGAGAAGTGAAAACATGGATATGGAAGAGAAATATGACAATCAATTTTTGATGGATAATGATAGAGAATAAGGTTTGGAAAAAGTTAACTACCAGAAATCCAAAAATCTATGATGATTTAAGTGACTATCTGATTCATCGTATAAGAAGGTACTAGGATAAAAAATTTTATTTCAAGATCCTTTCCCTAAAGTTTATGAATTTTTGAATGATAAGAAATTATTAATTGATTTCAGTATAGTATCATCATTGATCATTCCCTGAACAATTTCCTCTTCATCTCTTATTTAATGAAATTAAGGTGAATTTTTTATTCTTGAACTCTTATCAGGTCATATAATAGAATGATAGGTCATTCCACCTATCTCAATAATAAGGGTAGAACATGTTATCAATTTTTCATAAGTCCTTCTATAGTGAGATTAATCTAACTAAAATCAACCAGAATATAACTTATACAATCCATCAATGGATAACAATACAATCCTTCCAAAAACAGAAAAAAAAAACATTAGAAATATGTGAACTAAATCAACGTAACATTTGTCTCCCATATCTCATTTGGTCGTTCTTGGTTGTCACATTCCAAACATGTGAATACCTTATTCAGGTATTCTGTTGAAAAATGGCAATGACATGATCTACCATACAACCTTATTAAAAACATGCATTCTATAAAAATTTACTCTTCCCATGCACCAAAAATACCAAAAATTCTATATACTAAAACCATGATATAACTATCAAACATCTCACTACCTTCATTATGTTCATATCATGTTCTTTCCAAAACAAATCAATCACTTTTCATGGTTATTGGTACCATATAATTATGGAAAACCATAATGGAACAATACATAGATATTCTAATATTCCATAATATTATAAAAGAGATCTTGCAACACTATTTTGGAATCCCATTACATAAACACATAATCATTCCACCACATCATTTTCATACTCAACATCACCAATAGTGATAGTATGTGATTTTCCTCTGTCTTTGGACATAATAGGATGTTGACATAGATAATAATTAACCTTTGGATTAGGTCATTGGTTAGCATAATTCCCTATTTCCTTTCACTTGTTACATTGAAGTGTGGGTGGTGTATTCTCTGTAGTCTGTTCCCTATTCACAACATTAGAAAACGTTTTTCCCATTACTTTGGAACTCAACTTCTTGATGACCTTATTTTCCACACTTAAAACATTTTCTAGTCCATTTAAGACAATATCCACCATTCTTCATTCCAAACTTTGAGGATAAGGAAACATTCATTTTCTTTTCACCACTGTTTTGAGATTTTCCTTTGAACTCCATATTTTGTTTCTTGTCAAAACCATGGTATTGATATGTAACACCAACTTCCATTTATACCTTGGTAGCACAATTAAAAATCTCAATATAGCTACTGAATTCCTTTATAGATAATTCCCTTCAAATACTTGGTTTTAATCCATGGAAGAATCGATCAACTTTACTTTCAGGTTGGATGATAAAGCCAGAAGCATACCCTGTAAGTCTTGTAAAATTTTCCTCATATGTACCAACTAATTATTCATCCTTTTGATGAATATTAGGTAACCCCTTTTCCATATTTTTTCAAAGAATATGAGGAAAGTACTTATTCAAAAACAATTTCTTGAACTCGTCCCATTCCATTTTTTCAATTTCATCTTGGTGCCTTGTATTCTTAATTTGATTCCACCATTGGTCTGCTTCACCTTCTAAACAATAAACAGCCAAAATGACTCTTTCATATTCTGAACATTAAAGTATTGAAAATATATTTTCAATGGTTATAATCTAGTGTTCAATAACAAATGGATCAGAAGGCCCACTAAAAGAAGGTGGACATTGCCTCATGAAAGACTCAATAGAATGTTGTTCCCTTCTCTGCTCATTTGGAAGTCTATAATTATTCACAACATGTGTAAGTATAGTAATAATATTTTTCATTCCATTTCTCATGACATTTGGTTATCCAAGAGGCCAATCATTGCATTGAATAGTGAATTTATCATTAACATGGTTTTTTTGGGTTCCATCCATCGTCTAAACCACAAAAAAAATAGAGAAGGAAAATCATACTAGGAAAACAATATATTCAAGGGGGGGTGCTTTCAATATCTAACATCTTAGGTTTAAACCTAGGTTATTCATGATCATTACCATAAGTATAGGACTATAACCTATAGTTATACTTACTCTTAGAGACATCCCTAGACATTCCTTAGAAAAATCTTTCAGGATCTCACTAAAGTTTTCACATCCAAGTTTCCAAAGGTTAACTAAACCTTCACTCTGATACCAACTATAACGACCAAAGATTTAGGTACATGGAAATTACATTACTTATTTGGAATAATTAATAAATGAAAAAAACATATGCCCAATTACTTTATTAGTTTAGTTTCTTTGTAATCTTTGAACATAATCTTCTATCTTGGTGAAAGATCTTTAACATCTCCCATAAAGATATTCCCCTTTTGTTTTTTGACCTAAAACTTTTATTTATATCTTGGGGAAATGAAAACATAATAAGGGTGATCTAAAATTATTAGTAAAGGTAAACACATATCACATAAAAGAAACCATAATCATAAGAATGTAAAAAACATGAACATAAAGGTTAAATACCAAAATCATGAGTCATAAAATAAAACTTGGCAGTTTATAAGGAATTGATCATAATAGAACATTAACCATGATAAAATAGCATTGGAATGAAACAATGAGTTGTGGAAAACAACTAATCCTATAATATGATCTCCATAGTAGCCAAGTCATTATTTCCAATACTATCATTGTGGAAAGTGTCCATTACTAAACCGGGTTTACATGTTGTTCTAGTCATGTATTATTGAACCATATTTACTTGTGATTCCATTAATTTCTACCTCATGATATATAAACCTTTACCCAATACATTGGGTGGAGATATATGTCCCACCCATATCATAATGAAATAATTCTTACATGTTCCACAAAAATATAAAACATTCACCATAACATAACCCATGAAATAACATGGGTTTCTTAAACGTCATTTGAACATAATTTATATAAAAGAAGTGGATTTCATGAATAACATTATATCATAAACACAATAAAATCATTGTAATATCAAGGATATAAATATAAAACAATTTTATGATTTTCATCTTAGATGGAAAATAATTTTGTAAAAAAACTTGAAATTAATTCTAGAGTAAAATATCCTTTCTTCTTCAAAAATGTTTTCCTTCCTCAAAATGCCACAAAATTTTAGAATAAATCATTTTATGTGAAAATATATTTGTAATATTATAGGGGAAGCTTCAATAAAATAATTTATTATGAAATTTTAAAAATTATTTCATGTCGTACAAGTTAAAAGAACATTCTTCTCATACTGTTGACAGAAATGTCAAAAGTACCTCGTACCGAAAATGACAAAAGATTTCATTCATATCATTTAGTAAAAAATTTCCAATCGGTAAAATCGACTTCTAAAAATTATATAATGTTATAAATAATATTTTTAAATACATATTTAGGAAACATGGAAATGGATTATAGTTATACCCTAGTAAATACTTACGAATAAACAATCTCGGATAAAAATGATATTGGAAAAGTTATCCCTTACCTTGTACTTTTCATTAGTCAATGGTGTGGTCACCTTTTCTATAGTGGTTAAATCATGTTATTAAATTATACCTAAAAAATATCCATATTTATGATATCATATATGATCATATTATATCATTCTTTTAATAGTATTCAAATATTACCATTATTTCGGGTGTTAACTACTTCTTTTTCCCATTCCAGTTTTTCAATGTAAGTCATGTTTGTTATGAATAGGATGTATTTTATTCATTAAATTAATTTAATTATTATTATTTTCACTCATTATATAAATTTTATAATCTTTCTATAATTATTAATGTGGAGATAGAATCTCACCGCGTCTTGGATACGGTAAGTCGTACGTACGCACAAGCGACAGTATCATTCTGTTGATGGTTAAATGGTATGTAGTTGGATATAATATTAATTATGAAAAATAATTATCTTGTTATATTAATTATTTAAATCATTTATACTCATCATTATACCCATCCTAATAAATTATTTGTGAATAAAAAATTACATCATGGCGTGGAGATGGTATGTCCTACGTATGCACGCATTGCGATATTGTTATTCGTAGGATTGATAAAATAAGGTATAAGGTTGTCCCTTAATTATAATAATATATCATAATGTATAATATACTATAATTATTACTTTATAATTAAATCATGAAATAAATAGGAAGTAGAACAAGAAAATAAATTGAATTGAATTGGTAAAGTAATTACCTCTTCTTCGTTGGACTTCCTTTGGATCTCTCCTTAGGGACACCAGGGATGGACTTTTTGGAAAACCCAGACCTTCATATGATTAAATAAGAATTTTTATAGGATAATTTTGTAGGGTTTGGTCGATATATAAGGATCAAGTAGGTATGAGGAACTTTGGGAGGAGATGCCTTTTTATAAGAGAAAAGATGGGCACTTTAGGAAACTCTCAAAATATTAAAATATAATTAGACTATGCTAGATTGAAATAATTAAAAATGGACCATAAATGAAATTTATAATACATTTTATACCATATATTATCACCTTGTGATTATTTAACATTATGTTTATTTTTAAATAATTTAATAATAAATTAATCCAATAACATATTGTTATTGCCAGATTTAATATTATTCATTTAATTTCACTTAAAATACAATAAGACAAAGTGGTAATTAAAATATAATGCTTTAAAAAACTATAATATATCTTATAGATATTTTAAATTTATTAGACACATTAATTAATCCAAAATATAACAAAATTAATATTGTTAAAATCATTTATTCTATTTTTATGTTAATTGAATTAATATTGTTTTCGAATTTAAGAGGCTTTTAATGTAATTATATCACATCTAAAAATTAAAAATAAACTCATATAATGAAAATGGTTTCATTTATTTTAAAATATACATCTATATTCATTCATATATTGATTTTTGACCTATGTGGACGCATAAAAGATATTAAAATACAAGATAGTGATATTTTGTAACTACCTTTGATTGAAATAATTTATAATTTATTTACATGTAATAGTTTCCATTAAACAACTAAAAATATATCATATTGTCATAATTATTGAATATTATTCATCCAATAATTTTTTTTACATGTTTTGTTTTATTTTAAACCATATAATTTTTATTTACCCTTAATTAATTCTTTTAACTCTTACCATGGCAATGTGACTTTTTATTTACTAAGGGTTAAAATCGTCACTAAAAAATTCCAAAGGATCCATAAATGGACCATTGTTTACATATGTAACTTTATCCCAATTACTTGTCCTGATTTTATATTTTTATGAATTTTATATAATTTAATAAAATATTATTTATTTAAAATATAAATATGTCGGTTTTGAAACTATTCATTACTTCACTTTTTAGAAATATAATAACATAGATATATGTTGGAAAAAACTCCAAAAAACAATAAATAACATTTAAAATTCATCTATAAAATTATTTTATGAAATTAATTCACTCAAATTATATTAATTTTAATATTTTTAGTATCATTTATTTGATTTCTATATTAATAAATTAATTTATGCATCACTATTAAGTAATCATTAATGATAATTATTTAATATTTAAAAATTATGAATAAATTTCTATGATGTAGGTAATTATATTAGATTTCTAGATACTACCTACAGTCTATTTTATTTTCTAATAATCCGTAAATTAAAATTAATATACTTATATAAAAGGAGAGTGTGACATTTTGTCACATTTATTATTTTTTTTATATTCATGTCATATTCAGGGGAAATTGGGCATTAAGTGATTTCTTTTCAAATCATAGATTATTATGGTCGAATTTATTCATCCAAGGGTATTTTTATAGGTGTTAGGATAATTATAATAAATTATTTTTACCTTCAATTACTCGATTTACCTTTAACCATGGTAATAAAAATAATTACTAAAATGACTATTCATAATGCCCAAAAATAAAAGTAACCTATTAAGATAATTTGTACCTAATAATTTAATATATGGAATCCATTTTTCATAATTCAAAACACATAATTGGTAGGAATTAATTTCAAATTAATTCTTGTTGTTAAAATCAACAAGTGTATTTTTAAGAAGTAAAAACTTATCAAAAGATTGTCAAGCTTTTTTTCCTATTTAATTAAAAAATTACTTCACATGAAAAATAATTGTATTAAATGATAAAAATATAATCCAATTAAAATTTAAAACCAATTAAAAAGATAATCTACCTATATAAATAAATTAAATTAAAAGGCAGTTTTGAATTAAAATTCAGTATTTTTAACTATTCATTAAAATATGAATTTTATGAGAAAAGTAACAAAAATTTAACCAAAGTAAATTTTTTTTTGTTACTATTCTAAATAAGAGGTTTATTTTGTCAAATATAATATATAAAAGTATTAAAAACTAAATTTAAAATGGGTGCACCATAAAAAGGCGAAAAAACTACATTTTTTGAAAAATACTTCTTTTATCTAAAAAATTGAATTTTTTCTTATATCATGTCTAGAAAATACATAAGAATAATTTTAATGTTATATAAAATTAAAAATTTGGATAATAATATTCATAATGGCTAGTTTATATCCCATTAAATAATAATATTTTAATAATATGTCATTGTTTTGTGAAACTCGGCATTGCGTACAACACAAACTATTGAGGAAGGTCTCTCTCATGTATAACGCAAGCGGAGTTAGTGTTGCATTTAATTAAAGATAATACAGTATTGTGTATATCACAAGTTAATTTTAGTGTACCATACAACACAAGACATCAAATAAATTAAAAATAATGTATCTCATAAAATCTCAGGGTGTTGCATAAAAGATCCATATGAGTATTCGGAAAATATCAATAATTTCATGAAAATGAATAATTTAAAGTTATAGGATATAAATCAAAAAAAATACCATTTTTTGATGAAATATTTGATGTTTATCACTTTACAATGAATTATTCATGTAAATTTACACCATATATTAACCAATATTTTCTTATTTTTCAATGTCATATATAGTGAAGTAATAGACGCATTGAGGTTTCCAATCATAAATAAAGATGTTGTAGTCATATTATGTGAATTAGATATGGTCTTCCCACCATAATTCATTGAAATAATGGTCCACCATGTGGCTGACTTGGTTATAGTCATGAAACTATGTGGTCTTATCCATTGTAGATGGATGTACCCCATCGAATGGTATATGATTATTTTGAAATGGTACATCATGAATTGAAGTTTGTAAGAATGTTGTATTATAGAATGAAATATTTCTAAATAATCCATTGAATTCTATAACTATTACCTATTAGTTTTTTATTGCATCAGTCTCCCAAAATCCCATTATAGTGGATGTCGTGTAGGATAAAGGATTTTAAGAAGATATGTTGTTACAATTACCATAATAGAGTTGGGGAAACATCTCCTTTAAATTTTAAAAAAAATTATAGAGGTTTCCCCATATTTTAAATCCCAAAATGTAATTCGTAGACAATTGAATTCATTAGGGGCTGATAGAATAATATGAAATACTCACAATCAATTGTTTATTAGATTGATCTAAGATAAAATTTATAAAAAGTTAACTAAAAATATGAATTCAATTGTTGAAAAACTTCTATAGATATATAAGGGACCAAATCCCAATTTTTTATCTTACATTAGATTTATTATTAATTATTATATGTTCTATAAAAAATAATTTCATTAATATACTATGAAAAAAATAGTGGAGTTATTCTTGTGGTAAAAGTGATGCACCAATCTATTTATAAGGACTGAAATCCAATTTATGTGAATATTTCATAGTTCAATATCATCTAAAAAATATACGAGTTGGATTATACAACATTTCATGTACTAATTTTCCATAGAAAATGGGTTGAAAATTGGATTTCAATGAAAATGAATGAATCGAGCTTAATGAAGGTCAATTTTAGTGTGCAAGGTTATAAGGATGATTCATTCATTATGGAATCACAATTATTGTAATTATTTTATGTCTCAGATCTAGAAAACATGAATTTTTCAATTGTTATGTTAGAAACTAAAATAACTAAAGTTTCAGAAGAAAATTAATTTGGGTATGAACCTTTCATTTTGAGATCAAATCATTTCATTATAGTTCCAATGTAGACAATGCCTTTTATGTTAGAAGGGAAAAAAGAGAGGATTTGAAAAATAAATAGAGGATTAAAATCCCTTTGAACATTAAAGAAAAAAATAGAGTTCACTGCGTAGTTTAATTTTATTTTGATATACTAGGATATTCATCATTTTATTATGTGTTCACTACTAAATTTACGTAATATAAATTAAATTTTTAACTAAAAATGTAGATAATGAAACTTTCACATGATGATGTTACCAATGTATAGGAAGAACTGATTTTTTATGATGAATGTTTGAAATTATTAGGCGATCAAAAACATTTTGATCGAAAAAAGAAGACTGGCATAGTATCACTAATTTAAATAATATTATAAAGGTAAGAAGAAATGGTATAAAATTTAAGGTTTTTTGGAATCAATGAGGCCAACCAGTTAATCCCAACAAGTAAATTTTCATTAGTTTCATTGGGATCAAAATGATAATTCATGATCCAATTGTTATATATACATGGAATAATTTCAAGATTTCATTAAAGACAACTATATGGGAAGATATTAAGGTAATGATATGATATAATTTCTATATTTTACCAAAAATTATATAAGGAATATTGATTTACATTTCATTATCCCTTCTCGAGTTCATTTATTTTAAATGATTTATATAATAAATATGTCTAAATGGTCTATGGAAAATCTCATATAGGATTTTATACCCTTCTTAAAAATTATCATCTCATAGATGTCCTAGGTAAAGTAAACCCCTGCCCACCAATTTTATTTACATTAATTATTAACCAGGAAACATGGAAATCATTCACAAGTCACAATGATGTATAAAAATTTTCAATTCATTGTAATTGATAATATTTTTTTGAAAATTATTATTTTATCCACTTTGATTAATAAACATTAATTTATGAAATAGTAAATAAGTGCAGAAAATAAGTAACATGCATCAAGACTTATATACCACTATTTGTGAAGCAATTACAGGGTATTATTTACTTTAGAATAAAATTGTATGTATTTTAAATTTATCATAATAGTTTTGTGTGATATTAAAAAAGGTGTGTTCCTTTATTTATATGCATAATGATTAATCAAAATCCAAATTCACTTCCATACCAATGGAAGGTGGATCACGTAAATAAAGAGGGTAAAATTGTTGATAAAAATGCACAAGAATTATAGGAATCATGTGTATGAATTACATAATTCTAATTCATTATGATTTATAAAAATTATGAATAAAATTATAAATTTATGTTTGTATGTTTTTTTACAGTTTATACACAATATTTAGTATCAGTTGTTTCTGAAGACAAGCTACATGAATTATTTTTGATGTGGGCAGGAAAATATGGTCATGCTAGAGGTAGTGGATTTGGATTATCACCTATAACATATGTTGACAAGAAAAAGTTGTAAGAAGATATATATGAGATAATGAAATTAATTTAGGTGATGATAGATGCTTTGAAATAAATTATTGTTTGTCTTGGTTTGTTGGACCAATATATAAAAAAGTCTCAAAGATAACTAATAGTGGAACAATGATTAGTACATGAAAATCCAAATGACCCCACTAGATTTGAGGTTATCCATTCCCTATAATCACTTTCCATGCCAAAGGTAATAAATTTTTTCATCACCCTTTATCCTAAATGTGAATCAAACAAATTCTGATAACATTATATTAATAAAATTATATAAGTCCATATAGTATGTGATTTATACCAATTAACACCCACACATGTCCCTGTTGTGAGGGGTATAATATACAATATACCATGAGAAATGCTACATAATATAAAACTCCCAAAAGCTCACATGTGAGTGGTGATTGAAGTAGCTCATGTGTAGAGCATTGAGTTACCTATTATGGTTGATGATATAGATTTTATTGTGGTCAATAATGGTATTTAAACTTTCATATCATGATTTTAAAATCTTATATAGAAATATTAGGGATCTATTTACAAAAAATAAATGGAAAACCTTTAACAGATGATGAAAAAAGGTACGAATTAAGGTATGGTATTATATAAGTTTAAAACTAAGGGAAAATAGAAGTTCAGATCAAGATAATACAGTTAATCCACTAAGATAAAAAAAGGACCTTTTGAGAGTACCATCACCCTACTAGTTCCACTGCCACATATATTAAATTTAATAGTTTAGAAAGATACAATATTCAAATATGGAAATATTTCTGACATTAAATATGAAAAAATAGAGATTTCATTATAGGCATAGTTGGTCTAGATAGTATAAATGTTATTATAAAGGTTGAATGGTTGGGAGTCTCAATTGTGAATACATACATGAGGTATATTTTCATACTCCATTTATTCAAGAAATAATCTTTTATGTTAATTACAGTGAAAAATTATTTATATTTTCTATAGGAGTATATATTACTATTATATAAAGGGAGACCCTTATGAAGTAAAAATTATACTCATTAATCCCTCTATCATTTTGGTTAAAAATATTTCATTGGAATTGATATAAATTGAAAAGAAAAAATATGAACTAAGAGAATAATTGAAAATAAAATAACATAAGCTAGAATGCTCTTGATTCCTACAATTATGGTGTAAAATTATCTAAACTAATAATACAAAATATTTTTTTATTTCATTACTTTTTTTGTTTTTTAGGTACAACTAGATGTTAATCATAATAAATTTTGATACCGTAAATGGTTTTCTGATCTAATGAATGGAGTTTCATAAAACCAACCAAACATAATGTCTATTGTTAATTATTAATACATAAGAATAATTATTTTATAGATAAAATTAGAATTATTTTTTCAATATTTTTTTAACAATAATTTTTTTATGATAGGGTGTTCTACAAATATTGGCTAAATAATGGTATGAGTTTAGGGACTTAACATAAAACCCCTATGTATTTCTTCAAATGGAATCATATTAAGGTATATAAAGTAATATTTAAATATTAAAATATATTTCAAATCAATTTAATTATTGTGTTCAATGTTTCTACAGTGTTTGATGAAAAATAAAAAAAATAATGGATATTAGGTTATCAATTTTATGAAAGATATCATATACCATCAAAAGACTCGTATCCTTAAAAGAGAAATTTCTGAAGGTAATTACAATTCAATTTTAAATATTTGTCAATAATTTGTTTTTCTATAATTTCTCAGTACAACCAAGATTTAAATAAATATACTTACTCAAAAGATGATGTAAATTTTTTAAGTGATGAGTGGGAAGAGTACATGGTGCCAGAATGTTTGACAACATGAAGTTGAGGTGATTAAATATTATGTTTTTGGTCAATTATAAGCAATGACCTTAGAGATACCTTTGGGATTTGAAACATTATTATCATAATTTATATATATTTTTTAGAAAGATTTCTCAAGGATAATTATAATGTATGGTTATATTATTTGGGTTATGGTAGAGCTAGTAACATGTATAAAGCTACTCATGCTGGTGAGAGATTGAAATTTTAGGTTGCAACAGATATAATAGAGATAGTGAAATGGCTCAAGGATACTTCTATCCAAAAATCTAATGAGGTATTTATAATTTCATAGGAGGTTACTTCCATGATCATAGAGTAATAATTTTATTTTTTTTGTCATAAATATAAAAGTTTAATTTCAGTTTAAACCATGAGTCACATATCAAAAACTGATAAAATGATCACAAATTGTTCTCAAATATTAGAACAATAATTCATAAATCTTTTGTGATGTGTAGGAATCAACCAAACGGCTGTCCAACATAAGATGTGGTTAGTATGAATCAAATTGTGTGTATTCAAAATAAAATTTTTATTTTAGTTTAAAATTTGCATCACAAAAAAAATCCACAAATGAGCTCATGTTTTTTTCAAAATTTACGTTAATGATAAAAAAATCATTTTTACATGCGATAACTGACCACATTTCATTATGGAACATGGTGTGGTCGATATGACTTGAAGTGCAATTTTTTAATATAAAACAACCATTTTATTTAAAAATTCATGTCATATATACAAATATTAGAAATGAATTTCAGATTATCATCAAACTTTATAACAATGATCCATAATTCATTTTTGATGTGTGTAAAGAAACTAAATATAAATATAACACATGATGTAGCTGGTATGACATGAAGTTCATATTTATAATTTAAAAGTGGAATTTATGTTTAAAACATACATCACTTGAAAAAATAGAGAAAATGATCTTGTATTTTTTCTAAACATTAAAAAAATTATCCATAATTCATTTGTGTTTTTTAGGAATTAACTGCACATCAATCTGACAAATGATGTGACCTATATGACTTGAAGTGTGTTTTTTTAATATAAAAGTTTCATTTTAGTTTAAAAAACACATTACATATCCAATGATGATAAAAACAATCTATGATTGTTTTAAAACATTAGTAAAATGATCTATAAATTATTTTTGATGTTTAGGCATTGAACTCGTAGCAATTTGAAACATGAAGTGGTTAATATGATCTGAAGTGTGTGTTTTTAATATATATGTGCCATATAAGTTTAAAAAGTATGTCATATATCCAAAATATAAAACCTTTCTTAGATTTCTCTCAAACATTAGGAAAATAATCCATAATTCATTTTTGATGTCAAGAATTTGACACCACATTAATATGTCACCTCATGTAGCAGTTATGTCTCGAAATACATTTTTCAATATATATGTGGAATTTTAGTATAAAAATCATGTACCATATCCAAAAAATTCAATGAGCTCAAGCTTTTATAAAAATTTGGTAAAATTATAAATATTTCAATTTTGATTTATAGAATTTTACCACATGTCAATCTGAAACATGATGTGGTCAATATTACTCAAAGTGTGTGTTTTCAATATAAAAATGAATTTTTTTTAATGTGTGCATAATTTTGGAAAATCCAATCAAATGAGCCCATATTGTTTTCAAATATTAGTAAAATGATACATAATTCATTTGTGACACGTAGTAATTGAATACAAATCAATATGAAACATTATCTCACTGGTATGACTCGAAGTGTGTATTTTAAATATATGTGTAATTTTATATTACAACATTACTCACATATACAAAACTAAGAGAATGATATCAAATTTATTTCACACTTTAGTAAAATATAACATAATTCAGTTGAGACATTTAAGAATTGACCACACATAAATATCACACAAGATTTTTCTGGTATAGCCGGTAGTTTTTATATTCAACATAGAGGTGAAATTTTAGATTAAAATGAGTTTCAAACTTTCAAGCCCTAGAAAATGAGATTATATTGTTTTCAAACTTTAATAAAATGTTCTATAATTAATTTTCTTCCCAGGGGAATCAACTTCGCATTAATCTGACACCCGATGTTGTCAGTATGACTCAAAGTATGTGTTTTTAATATAAAAGTGTAATTTTAGTTTAAAATTATTTTTAATACCCAAAACCAATAAAACAATATCGTATTTTTTTAAACTCTATCAAAATTATCCATAATACATTTTTTATGTTTAGGAATTGACTACACGTCAATCTAACACATAATGTGTTTTATATGAATTGAATTATGTGTTTTCAATATGAAAGTGTCATTTTAGTTTAATACGTACATCACATTAATGAAACTAAGAAAAAGATTTGAAAAGTTTTTATTAATTAGTATAATAATCCATAATTTATTTTTTCCACGTAGGAATCAACCACATATAAATACAACACATGATGCTTCCAGTATGATCCAAAGTTTTTATTATCAATATAAAAGTGTTATTTTATTTTAAACCATGCATCACAAGACAAAAATGATAAAACAAGTGCATATTGTTTTCAAAAATTGGTAAAATGATTCATAATTTATTTGTGATGTGTTGGAATCAACCACACATCAATAGAGGTCTTCCACACATGTTCCACAAATCATCGAACATCATCTTATGAATCTCTGGGTGCTATCATGGAAGATCCTAGTGCTTTCATTATCCTCCACTGATCACCTCGATAACCACTTTTAAAGAGTTCTCTTGGATCTCTCTTGACTCGAGAGTGGGAGTAAGAGGAAGATCACTCTGTATTCTTAGAAGTGTTCTTGGAGAAGATATCTCTCTAGTTCTTAAGAGGATTCTCCAAATCTGTTGTTCAAAACCAAAAAAAAATGAATATAAATATTGAGAAAATAATATAATTGGGTTTATATATATTGTTAGAGTTTAAATAAAATAATAACATCAGTGTCATTTATTATTTATTTGATCCCAACGGAACCTCTTGTCAAATAATAAAAATATTATTATTATTCCTCGGCATGCGCTTAAATTTAAAATTAAATTAAATATTATTTAATCTAATAATATTCAACATTTATTATTTATCACTGGGCCATTAAACTTGGTCTTCCATTCCTTCATAATATTTATAGGGCCTTAAATAATTACTATTTATTAATTTAATAAATATCACTGCATTATTTTCCAATAAATATATAAATATTATATTCGCAAAATAGAAAATAAATATTTATATGAAATCAAGAATACATGAATAATTATTTAACCACATCCAATAGTAATATTTATTAAACTTGTTTAATAATAAATAATAATATATTATTTAACTAAGATTCTAGATACACTTAATCTATGACCTTCTAGGCCACTTTCTCAATAGCATTTGGCAAAGCAGCCCAAAGTCCATGGTTAGCATCTAGAAACACACCAAGGCATCCATATAGAAAGAATTTAATGTCGCAATGACATGATACCTCATACAAATTCTTAATTTATAATATAATCCATTTATCATGATATCTCAAATCAAACAGGTTCCATGCGGGTGAGATAAACCTATGTGCTCGATGTCTCTTTCTTTGACTTCCTAGAATATGAACTTGCCTATAAAAAACCATTTATATGGATTTATTTAGTGTATATCATTTCCATAAAAGGTCTAGTGATATCAAATTCCATTAAATAATAGAATTGAAATTTATTTCTTATATTATTCATTAATACAATATTACTCATGACACACCCAACATATCCTACCTCAATGCAAACATCTTTCATCATGGTATTCATCAATGCATAAAAATGCACGACTCATAATACTTATTAATAATAATATTAATTTATAGGAACCAATACACACACCCATAGATATGAACATCCAATGACACATATAAATGTGTATTTCCTACTAGCGGGTCTCATTCTCCTAATATCCAACTGGATATTACCAAGTTTATACACCATGGGAAGGTTCTACAAATTTGTATGAGTCTCCACCATTGATAGCTTATATAATTTTTGTATGTCAAGTGATACCACCTAGATATATAACAGATATTTAATAATAGTGGTGTGTCACTTCTGAGTTCTCATCATATTGGGGAGTTGTTATAACCTTTTAGTGTGAGAGCTACTCTTGGGACATTATCACGTACTATGTTATACATTAGAACAATCATCATGTGATAAGATGTTTGTTAGTATTAAAAAACTATGAATACATGTTATTATAAAGTACATAGAAGTGGGTTCTAGGGAACCAACACCAACAAACTCTCACTTTCACTAGAGCCAACTGCTAACAACCCTTAGTCCGCTAGCTCTCGCGTGATTCTCATGGTTCTGCTAATATAGGCCTTTAGTAAAGGGTTATTCCATGTTCACTTTCATAGAAACTATTCTTACTGTAACATCACTCCACTGATGAAAATCCATTAAAAGGTGATACTTCCATAGTATGTTCTTTGTTTTAGTGTGAGCTTGGCACTTTTGCATGAGTCACCACTGTAGTATTATCACAACACAATTTGATAGGGTCTTTACTACGAAGTTCCAAATCAAGATCCAAGAAAAAGTTCCCAATCCAAAATGTATTCCATAGATGAATCAAAAGCCACTATATACTCAGACTTTTCTGAAGAATCAATGAAAATTGGCTGCCTTGAACTTTTCCATCTCATGGTTCTTTCATTGAGACAAAAAACATACCATGATTGCAACTTCAAATCACTATGATATTTATTTAAACTAGAATTAGTATATCCCCTAATGAATATCTCCTTGTATCCTCCATACACCATAAACATTTCCTCATTTCTTCTTAGATATTTAAGGATATCCTTAATAGTAGTTCAATGATGTTTTCTTGGATATACTTGATATCTTACTACCATTCTCAATGCATAAGAAACATAAATTCTAGTACATAACAAAGACTACATGATTGATCCTATCACTGAATTGTATGGGTCTTGATCATTATTTATTTCTCTTATTATGTCTGGGGACACATTTTCTTCAAAAGATGTAAACCATTTGACACCAAAACCAATACCCTCTAGGATTTTTCCATACTAAATCTCTTTATAATCTAATTAACATGGGTACTTTGTCTTAGTCCAAGAATCCTCTTGGAACGTTCATGAATGATCTTAATCCCTAGAATATAGGTTGATCCACCTAATTCATTCATGGAGAAACACTTATTTTACAATTCTATAGCTATCTATAATATTGGTATGTTATTTCCAATAATTAATATGTAATAAACATATAATTCTAGGATAACAACCACATTAACACTAAATTTCTTGTAAACACATGAATCACATTAAATCATAATGAAACTAAATTATTTTATGGATTCATAAAATCAAATATTCCATGACCATGATACTTTCTTTAATCCATAAATGGATCTCTAAAACTTGAAAATATTATTGGCATCACCTAGAGTTACAAAAACTTATGGCTATTTCATATAGAAAACTTCCTAAAAGTTCCCATCAAAGAATGCAGTTTTTACATCCTTCTCCCAAATCTCATAGTCCTGTTAAGATACTATTACAAGTATAACTCCAATGGATTTAAACATGTAAACTGGTGAAAATGATTCATTGTATTCAATTCCTTGATATTTATTAAACCCTTTGTCCACAAACCTTTATTTATAGGTATTTTCTTTACCTTTCATATCTAGTATCCTCTTGAATACCCATTTTCATCTAACCAGCTTTACATCAACCAGTGCATCGACCAGAACCCAAACTTAATTCTAATACATGGAATCCATTTCATAATTCATGGATTATTTCCTTTTTGCAACTTCTGAGCTATCTAATGCCTTCTTATAGGAGAGATGTTCATAAATATCAACCAATAATGATTCACCATCTTCATTGACTAGAAACCCATATCTCTATGGTTTTCTTACCGCTCTTATATTCCAATGGAGTACTTTTTTTTCAGGAAATACTTATTCTATGGAGACCTATGGAATCTATTCTTGTACCAACCCTTTTGTATATTGAGCATCAACTTAAGAAAAGTTAATCTTTTTACCAATATCTTTTTTAAATATTTGATTCCTCTGAATAAAAATGGTTTGTCTAGAGACAGTTACTTTATTTTGTGAGGGTTTATATAGGTAGTATCCCTTTTTTCCTTAGAATATCCTCAAAAGATAATATTTGGGTCTTAGGATACTAATTTTTTTCCTACGAAGGACATAAAAATTTCCTCACAACCCTATACATGTGTGTGTGACAAAATGGGTTTCTTTCCACTCCATTTCTCAAAGGGAATTACATTCTTCATTTTATTTGGTACTTAGTTTAATGTGTATGTCGTAGTTTTTAATTCATATCCCCAAAAGGATAATATAATATCTATATGACTTTTCATTGAACTTACCATGTCTAACAAGGTATGGTACCTCATTTTTCTAACACCATTACACTAGGTTGCGTAAGGTGCAGTGAGTTGAGATATAATCCCAAACTACCATAGAAATTTGATGAACTCTTGGTTATGATATTCCCTGCCTTGATCAAATCAAAGATTCTTTATCTTTCTTCCAAGATGATTCTCTACTACATTCTTAAATTCCTTGAATTTCTAAAAGGACTTGGACTTATACCTCATCAATTAGATATATCCATATCTACTCAAGTTATCAGTAAAAGGTATCAAAGTAAGAATATCAACCTCTAGATTCCACTATAAATGGTACACACACATTACTGTGTTATAATCCTTGATTATTTGTCAATATTTCACCCTATCAACTTATGGTGGTTTTCCCATTCTTTCTTGTAAAAAAACATGACTTATTTCAAGTGGTTTTAGCTCAGATGTGTCTAAATAACCATCTTGAGAGAGCTTTGTCCAATGCTTCTCATTTACATGACCATAACGGTGATTCCAAAGTTGGGTGGTAAATTATTTGTGTGGACATGATTCATTATAAATTTCCAATACTGGATTTATGTAATTTAACACATAAAGTCCATTATTTAAATGTTTCATTCCATAACATATGTTTTAGTTTAAAATAAAAAAAACATTAATTTCCAAACATGTAATTAAACCCATCTTTATCTTGTCAGGATAAAAAAATTATGTTCTTGGTAATTGTAGGTACATAATAAAAAATATTTTAAAACCAAAATTATTCATGTTGATAATGAAAGGTGGTAATCACCAGTTACCAGAGCATCCATCCTCGGACCATTAGCAGCTCTTATATCCACCTCTCCTATGGAAACTATTCAAAATCTACATGGTTCCTTCATTTGGATACAGATGGAAGCACCACAAGATATATCTAATAATTAATGTGTAGATATGGAAATATTATATTCTATAGTGAATGGACCTTTATCTTCCCCTAAATTTTTTGTGTAGTTCCCCTTCCAGTGGCCTAGCTTTCCACATGAAAAAAATATTTCTGCCTTTTTCTTGACTTGCCTCTGGATCTTCATCTTCTTGGAAAGAAGGTGTTTGGGAGATTTAGACTATTTATAGGTCTTTTTCCCAGTTTCCTTATTCTTAATTTTCTTATTCACTATAAGGACTATGGGTTTATCATGCCTCATGTCCTTATTCACTTGGAAAATTAAAAAAAATAAGTTCCAAAAGACACTTCTGATTATTTATCATGTTGTAATTAACAATAAAAATCAATAATTTTTTATGGAGGGATGAAGGTATGATATATATATAAAACTCATCATGGAATTTAATACCTATGATTTCTAATCATTCAATGTAGAAAATAATCATGAATACATAAGGCCCAACTGGAAAAAACTCTCTGATATTCATTTTTAACAAAGCATTACAGATCCCATACCTCTCTTGTATCTCTTTCTATTGATAGAGATATTAAAGCTGAGACAACATTCTATATGCATCCATGTTCTCATGATTATTCAAAATATCATTGGACATGGATGATAGAATTAAACATTGAACATATATGGAAATGTTCAAAAAAAATTAGAGCGATAACTCTTCATCACTAACTTAATTTCCAGGAACTTTAGGGAAAGGATATTCTAAAACATAAAATTTCCTTTCACAAAAAATGATGATGAATAGGAACCCTTTCCATTCATGGAGATTTTTTCCAGTGAGAAGGTTGTTCTTCTCAAGTATGGATCACAATGATATGTTTTATGAAATTTTATTTTTTTATAAAAATAAGATAAGCATAATTTTATTACATTATCTTATAAAATTTAGGAAAATAAGTAAATAAATATTATAATTATTAGTCTCCCACTATTTTATCGAAACCCAATAGCTCTCTCCATTAGTTTCAGAATATCTTGTTTCATGGACATACTAGTGGAAAGGATCCATATTCCCCTACTCATTACCCAAACTTTTGTTGGTCAAGAAAACTGAATGGTTTTAGGTTGGAATTAAAAATTCCAACTACATTAACTCAGATTTCATTATCTGCTAAGTGGATTCCCCAATCCCAAAATCTGTAAATTAGATTTTCTCAAGATTTCCCTCTTAGTTACACCAATTCATTCTTTGGAAGTCAACCCTTGATGTGAACTAAGTTAAGTTACAAAAAATCTTTAAGTTAGAATGATCTGATAATTGAAAGCACCCCAACTTTGTCTGGTCAAAAACTTTGAACTGTGTTTCTATTTTAACTGAAGTAGTGGAAGACAACACTGACATAATATATTGTCATTTTATTTTATCCTTTTATGAATAAATTTCCAATTATTATCTTTAATACATGCTTGATAATATTAAGTGGTTTTATTTAAGTGATTAACTATGTACTAGATAATATTTACACATAAGCCAATTTATTTTACTTCTATCTTAAATTCTTGTTAATTTCATTAAATTATGTGATCACAAAAAAAACATTCATAATAAAATAACCATGTTTCATGATAGAAATAAAATAATAAAGTAGTATGATCATGAGTGTTTACCAATGGTTAGTTTGTATAGTGGTTGGTAAAATAATCGTTGACTTTGGGGAAAACACTTTGAACCAATTAAGGTTATTTTTGTAGCTTTCCACCTATCCACCAATGTAAGTCTCTTGTATTGGTTTCTCCTCAACTCCAAACATGAACCACCTTCACTAGTTTGGGATCTCCATCAATAACATATGTGTTTACTCACATGAAGGTGAGGGAAAATGGTTTACATAAAATAAATCAAGGGCACGCAGGCCCTACATAATAAGAGGAGGGAATGAAAGAAGGAAAAATATATAATTTAATAAGAAATTAAATGAAACCAATCCCATAAAAAGGTATGGTCTATGCTAATTATAATCCACACGCATTCAAAGAATTATAAATTTAATAAAAATAAAATTCATTTATTAATCATTTTTATTTAAGATAAATCACACTGAAATGAATCAATTATTATTTTTAATTAATCAATTTTTTTATCTTAATTATCATCTTAATTTCCATGAGATTCCCATTCATCATAATTTTAAAAAAAATTAATAAATTAATTTAATATTAACTATGTACATTAAATAAACTTTGGATGACACATGGTGAATACTCGTCCGAATGCACCCAACATATACTATACATATATACAGTTTTACTTTTGTGACATATAGAATACACGACTAATCATGTACATTCATGGCATATATTATCAACTTAGTGATTACATTAATTACATGATTTTTTTGGAAACGTGGTATGTTTCAATGCATGTAGATTAATAACTATAATAAAACTAATACACGATACGAAGATCTTTACACAATGCATATATTAACTAAACATATATATATATATATTAAAAACCCATCACATGGTGTGTTCTATCAACTTAATGATTTCATGCAAGAACATGTCACAAGGATTATATAGTATAATAAATAAATTTTAAATCTGTATAATTTGGTTTAAGTACAGGGAATCTAAAGGTGAGATACACTAAATTTATATCTATCACCATCTATCTGAGGTAAACACCTAGGTACTCAGTGTGTAATCATACCTCAGAAAAAATAGAGTACACAGTTTCTCGTGAACCATCCTGGGATGTCATCCGACCCGACACCCGACCAGGTCTGGCAAAAGGCCTGATGGGAGTCCCCAATCCCCATGGGCCGGAAACTAGTGTTTGGAATAAAATAAAAACCATATGGGAATGATTTCATAAAAAATAAACCAGGTTAAATTATTAATACGTAACAAGTAGAAAACTAACCATAACTAAATTCCCAATAAATATAAATAAACAAATTCAGTTTTAACTGATAAACAAGGATGGAAAATAAATACAAAACTGAAACTGAATAAACCCGAAATAAATATATACCAAGAATCCCCATGTGACCTCAAGGTCACCACTATCCCCTACAAAACAAAATTAATCCAAAACGGATCCACAAACTGACAACCTAAAAAATAGAGAGGACCATCAAAATAGATCAGGTCTACCGACACAGAGTGGTATAAGTAGGGTGTGATCTACATTGCTCAGTAGGCAATCACCATGAATCCATGCATTTTTCTATCCCAAAAAAATTCCATTAATAATAATTTTAAATTAATTTATAAAACTAAGTTTTTCATATTTTATTAAAAAAACATAGCCTTCCCATTTTAAAATCCAACACACGCCACCTTCCATTTTCAAAAAAAAATAAAATTTATATCCAAAGCCCAAAAAAATAATACTAGTGTTGTATAGAAAATAAATAATCAGTGCATGATGGGGTAAAATTATAATGGAATGTAAACAAGAATAAAAAATATAGGAACCAAGGGCTGCTGAAAATAAATGCGAAGGGTAAAAAGAAAAACATGTTCTGAAAGATACAAACAAGAAAATTAGGAAAGTAACCATGGGATTTCCTAAACATCACTAGAAGACCCCTATACATATTCAGTTCAGAACCACCTGTTGGCATATCGTGAAGCCCCAAAGTTTATAACTAGGTGGATTCCCTAAAATATCCCCACCAGTGGCACAACCCACCAGGACTAACAACAAATCTAGGGGTACCAATCCATTTAATTGGGGTCGATTAGAAACAATTTCTCAATCCTCTAAAAGATTCCCAGGAACCCATGGTAAATTTAATAATGTGTAAGTAGAAGGCCCTCACACGTTTGACTCACCTTACCTTCCATGACCGCACTTGCCTACCCCAAACACGGACACACTATATGATAACCCATAAAGGTATATCCCCAATATAGAGGTTCCATATATATATATATATATATATATATATATATATCAAATCATCAAAGGTGTCAACCGGGACATCACACCATATAAGTATTCAAACCATTCCATAAAAACACTTTAAGTTTCCAATTGGGTGTTCACGTTTTCCAAACCAAATTCGTTCTGAAAATTAACAACAAATATCCCATTTAAATTCACAACACCAAATGGGACCTTAATCGAATATTTCACCAAAACATACTCTAAATTCCAAATAGGATTTAGCTTCATTTAAAAAAACAACCATCCTTGATAAAGTTCAAAACAGGCCATGGTTTAAGGTATACACACACTAAGAACCATTTTAATTCATCTAACGCACCAACATAACATTTAAAAACTAATGAATAATTATTTCAAAGTGTCGTATTCATTTGAATTCACATCCATGTGTACACCTTGTGTACTCATGGATGTGAAACATCTAATGGAAAACTAATAGTATCCAAGGAAATATTTTGAAGCCTTTTTCAATAACATCACTTATCATCAAACAAAAAAAATAAGCTACATGATACCAAATCCACTAATAAATGTTTAAAAATGAGAAGATCCTCTCCAAAACATTTTTACAACAAATCACCAAATCATAAAGAGGATTCCAAACTGCACAACCGAACTAATTAAATATCAAAATAATGATATAAAATGTAACTAAGGCACAACATTATCACAAGATCTCAATTTCATTTTGAAAAGAACAATCTCCATTTTAAAAAACCCCTCATGTAAACCACTATATAGCATATAGGAATAAATCCTTAGAAAATATCTTCCACCAATTTTTTTCATCATAAAAAGTCCACAAAAATCTATGTAAATACACTAAAATTATGAAAATAACATTTTAATATTAATTACAAATACACAGGAATCAATGGAATGAATCAAAAAGAAAAATAATGGAATCACCTACTTGGATGGCATGTGAATGCACCAAATCCCTCAGAGGAGGAATAGTACACCCTGAAGAATAGTCCATACACCCTAACAACCAATAAAATCAAATCAAACATAAAACCTAACTATTAGTGTTTGGAAAAACCCTACTCACCCCATGAAATCAAAGGAAACCACAAAATAAGGGAGGGGAAGGGAGAAGATACTCACCGAAGGGGAAAACACACCAATCTAGAAGAAGAAGTAGTCACTAGAAGGAGGGAGAATATTGTTGGAGGGACTTGGCTAGGGGTAGTCTCACACGAGCAAGGAGGCCATGTGAGGGAGTGGGTGCTTCATCATGGAGAACCACTGGAGGGGGATGGGTGTGGTCGCCGAAGGGGGTGGTGCGCCCAAGGATATGCAGTGCATCAAAGGAGGTGGCGCATGCATAGGGAGAGGTAAGGGGATAGTGGGTGTCATGTGGGTGAGAGGGAGTAGGAAGAGGGAGACCCATATCAAGGTTTTTCCATAAAAAACAAAATTATAATATTAATATTAATATTAACAACAATAATAATAATAATCTTAATAATTATAATAATGTTCATACTAATAATAATATTCAAAATAATAATAATATAATCTTAATAATAATAATAATATTCATAATAATAATAATAATAATAATATGATTATTGTTATTATTATTAAACATTCTTTTAATTTTTCTTCATATTTTATTTTATTTTTCATTTAATTTTTATTTATTTCACATACTGGGAAACCACACAATTACCTACAGTCAGATGAATTGTTGATAAAATCATGCTCAAACCATGCCACTTGGCACTTCCCTCTTACAGAGCCAAGCCTCAATCTTGTCGCATGGTTTTATAAACTATGTGCAAATCATGCACCATAAGTCAAACCCACATGGGCACCCACACGGGCACCACATAGTTACCCCTAACTGTGCGGTCTAACCTTGAAATGATAAAAAGGCTTCTAAAAAATATAAATTTGACCATACGACTACAGAAAATCAAAATAAATATTAAAAAAATGAAATGATAAAATAATCGATATTAAAGGTTAGGGTGTGACAGTTCTCTCCACCATAAACACTTTATACCCCTAGAAAGTCACCAAGCCCAAAATAGCCAAAACATGAATTCATTCCTAGTAAAGGATGAGAGAAATAAAAAACCAGAGGGTTACCTTTCACTCTACAAGTCACACAAGACCGATCAAGAAGAAACTACAACATAGGAGAAAGGGATAACATGAGAGGGTTCTCCCCCCCACAATGACTTACCTAGAAAAGAAATTAAATCCCAAACACACCACCCTAGGGAGGGGGGCCAATGATGGAACTCCCAACCCTAAACTAACCAACATAAGGTTTAAAAGAACCCAAAATAGAATGAATGATTCAAAAATCCACATCCCAATAGGCACAACTGCTTTGATTGCAATATAACATGTCCATTGACAGAGAAAATTTATGCACGTATGTTTTTATTAAATAATGAATTTTTATTAATGTTTTTCAATTATAAAACCCACATATTTAATTTTTTTTATAAAAATAATGGGTAATTTTAATTTTAGAATAAAAATGGTCTAAATTGTGGAAGGTGCATAATTCTGGATTTTTGATAGATTTTTACATCAAGGGTATTTTAGTCATTCCATGAAAAATATAATTCCAATTTGAGTGATTATTTTTTTATAATAACTATTTTATTTCCTTTGACTTTCAATTTAGGAATAGGGGCTTATTCAAGCGTCTAGATGCCATAAATAATCAATGAAGTTGAATAATTTTCTAGGAGGACAATGTGGACCCCACCACCGTAATAGAATCCTATATCGACCTTCACACCTACAATTGAAATTATTCAAGATGGGATATAACGATAACACATAGACACTCCTCTAAAATGAATTTTAGGTAGTTTTGAAATTATTAAGGTTGTTATTGGATGTTATACTTTTGGAGAAATCTTTATGGAACCTTCATCTAGAAAAAGAAAATGCCTATGAAAAAACAATTACTCATACATCCAGTGGAAAAATGAGCAGACATTTGGAGGGTGAATGGACAAAGAATTTATGAAAAACATAAATGAAAGGTTACATGAATGAATTTTCCAATTAATGTGTCCAAAACGTGACAACTTGTGGAGGACATATTTTTCATACCTCTCCATTCTTTCACATCTCATTCCATCTGGTGGAAAGCATCCAAGAGGAGGATAAATTTCTCCTCCTTGTTTTTAATTCCAAATTATTTATTACATGTTTATTATTTATTTTAATTTGATGACCCCACCTTACATGGAGTGGTATAATCCATAGTGATTTGTTGAAATGAAGGGGGATCCCATTTTGTGATGTTTGAGTTTCTGAAGTTTTATTCAAAGGAATTATTTGATTTTAAATGAATGGGTTTCAGTTTAATTTATTTTTGAATTTAAATTAAATAATATTTTATTTTGATTTATTATTAAATAATAAACTTATTTTATTTAAATATTATTCTACCCTTGATTGATCTATTCATTTTTTATGCTAATTGGTTAAACTGTGAAGAAAATCAACAAAGGGAGTGATTTGGTTATTGCTAAAATACATGGAGAAATTAAGATAGATTAATTTATCTATTTAGGGAAAATCAATACCATATTTTTTATTTCCTTAGTAATTAATATTAGTCTATTAATATTTCTACACATTGATAAATAATTAAATCAAATGTGAAACGAAGAAACAATTTTTATTCAATTAATTTAATTATTTTTTCTAAAACCAAAGATTCATATTTTCTTAAAAACTATAATGAAATAACAAATGGGAAAACCCAACATAAATCCAATCACTTATATATCATATTAAATTTACAAACCTTATTAAGAAAACCTATTTCTTTCTTAAATTGTTCAAAATTTTTAATTTTAAACAGCCACCAATATTAATACACTACTCCTTAGAGAACAACATTCTGGTTACCATTCAAACTACACCCTTAGGGAGATTTTATTGTTTTTTCAACACCTCACAACAAGAGTTTGTCAAAACTGGAACCACATCTTAGGAGAAAGTGTAAATTTTCAAGACTAGGACCTATAATGAGGAACTATTTGATTTTTACCGTGAGATAGAAAGAACATTGTTTTATAGGAATAGAAATCTCAATCATGAAATAAATTTTTAATAAATAAGTTTAGAAGACTAAAGTGTCCAATCAGAATTACCAATAATGGCACAAATCCCACAAAAAACCATGAGGGACCTCTATTCCCCACCATTTTCTAACCAACATAATTGGTTAAACATGCATGAACAAACAAATTATTTTGAGTTATGAGTAATCATGATTCTCATGCTAACAAAATTTCATGGCCTTCTAGTTGAGAATCCCAATCTGCACATTCAAGAATTTATCCATGTGTGTTCAATATTCAAACCAAGAGGTGTAGTGGAGGATCAAGTAAAGTGGAAATAATTCCATTTTTCACTTCTGGGAGCAGCTAAGGAGTGGTTTATACCTTACAACCTGAAGAAATCCAAGATTGGGATGATCTCCAACAAAGTTTCATGCCAAGGTTCTTCCCAACCTCTCGGATAATAACAATCAAGAAGGATAAATACACCATTTGACAAGCTACTAGTGAGACTCTTTATGAGTATTGGGAATGATTCAAGAAGCTTAGTGTAAGCTTCCCACACCAAGAAATAGAGGACCACCACGTCTAGGTCTTTTTCTACCATAGACTACTGGACAGTGACAGGAACCTTTTGGATGAATCCTTTGGAGGACCATTGATTGAAAAATTACCCTCAGAAGCCCGGAGCCTGATTGAGAGGATCTCCAAGAATTCGAAACAATTTGGGACAAGAAGAACCAATACAAGAGGGATACACGAGGTAAAAAATTATGACTCATCACCTCTTCTTTCAATGAAAATTCAAGAACTAACCAGCCTTGTGAGGGAAATGGCCATCATGAAGGTGAATTAGAAACCATATCCACCTCATATATGTGGGTTATGTTCATAACCAAATCATTACACAGATCAATGTACTGAGATACAGGATACAAAAAGTTGTGCAGCTGCATTCCTGCAAAGGTAATTCCCACAAAATCAACGATGGAGAGAAGGTAAAACCCAACAAAGATACTGAGGACAACAGAACCAGGCCTGTAAACCATTTCAACAACAATTTTAGAACCAAACACCATACAAGCAGCCCTTCCATCCACAATAAACATTTCAAACACCACCTTTCCAACGATGGAATTTTGAATTTCCTGTAAGAACTTCTGAGAAGTTCCCCCAAGAAATAGAGATTGGAGAGCTGAAGAAGACTTTGAAAATTTTAGATATAAAGTTTGATAACCTTATAGATCTTTTGACTATTAATCAAGGTAATCTCATGGTCCAAACTATCCCAAATACATAGGATAATGTTAGTGCAATCACAACTATAAGCGGCAATGATATTTCACCACCTATTCCAAGTAAGTTAGAAGATTCCAAACAAAAACCTGAAGATAAACTCATCCACTGCAAGAAGAAGGAAAAGACAAAAATGAAAAAGAAATAAAGAGATAAAATAGGAAACAAGGTCTCATTCCATTCTGCACTGAATTGATCATAAAAGGATGAAGAACAACAACTTCAAAGAGATATCCATGAAACCTTTTGAATAGTGGAAATCAACATTCCCTTTCTAGAGGAAATTTTCCAAATACCAAAATATGTGAAGTTTCTAAAGTAAATATGAACCAAGATAAGAATTATTATGAGGATGAAAAAATAAGTTTTGAAAATAGTGTCTCATCCATTTCCACCCCACCATTACCCAAAAAATGTAAAGATCTAAGGTCATTCTCTATTTCATGAGCAATGGGTTCTTTAGATTTTTCTAATTCTTTGTGTGACCTTGGTGCATCTATAAATATAATGTCTAATTATGTCTTATTGTCTTTAAAAATAGGTGAGATGAATCCCACAATATTGGTTATCAAACTCATAAATGGATCCACTGTTTTTTCAACCGGACTTATGGAAGATGTGCTAGTAAGAGTTAGAGAACTCATTTTTTCATCGTACTTTTACCTACTCACCAGGGAGGAGGAAAATGCACTAAGACATTCACCCATAATTTTGGGAATACCATTCCTGAAAATAGAAAATAAAATTATCAATTTAGATGAAGGAACCCTGACTATAGATCTAGGATATAGCAAGTTCAACATCAGTGTCCTTGACTCAAAAAGAAACCCTTCAAACAACAACCCCCTCTTCGTAATCTCCCATGAAGAAAGTAATTATACAATTGAAGAAATAGGTATGGTTCATAATTTTTTTCCTTTAAGAGATCAATCCTTGGATTTGGAGAGAGTTGGGAAAGCGGAAAAACTACAGTTATAAGAGCTCTAAGAAACCAGAAGATGATCTTTTGGAAATTTGAGGATTTACTAAGGAAGAAATAAGGTGGAACTAAACTAATCCAACCAAATACCTTTTAACCTTGAGACCAAATTATACTATACAATTCCATATTGAAGATAATTCTAGGTAATATTCATTATATTTGGGAATTTCATTTTCTTGTTACTAATTTATATCCTTTTAGTTCCATTCAGGTCAAGAAAAAAAAGGAGGAACCCATTTACTATAAATGGGAAAAGGATGAATAAGGTCTACAGAATTCTACGTTAAGAACCAGTGGAGGTGGTCGATATTATCCAACCCCTCTTCTGATTTCTTCTCATAAGATGAGGTCGACCCAATGACATTAAAAAAATTCACTTCTAGGAGGAAACTTTATTTTCACTATTTTCTTAATATTTAGGACTCAATTACCTCTTACATCACTCATTTGAATTATAACAGAATGGTTCCTACATTGGTATGAGTGGTTTTATTTTTTCATGAACCATCATGGAAGGAAACCACAAGGAATACCTAATAAGAAGAGGAAGAGGACCAAAATCGTTTTGTCAAAATAGAGTTCACTTTTTATTATTATCATTTAAACTCCATTCATTTTTTTTTCAAAATAATGTTTTGAGATTTAAAGATGAAATTGCATGCCCACACTTGAATTTATGCCCTACTTGACTGAACTACGATACATGAGTTTCTTAGGAATCCTCTAGTACCATGTTTTAGATATCAATGTTAATTATATTGAATAAATATAATTAAGAATTAAATTTTTAAGTGAATCACGGATATTAAAATGAGGACTCATGTTTTGAGGGAACAAATTGATTCGTGTAAATGAAATTTCCCAACCATATTTCATGCATTGAATTTATGAAATTTAAGTTAATTGATTTGTTATTATTAATCATGACTTGAGTGATTGTACATTATCATATATCTCATTCCAAGAGGATTTCTATACCAAGTACTTCTTATTTATCTTGAGCATATTTTTTTAGTGAACATGGGACATGTAACCGACCATAACTTGTATTGAAAATTTTCAAGGCTATGACTATGAAAAAACACATTTAAAATGATTTATGAATCCTTTTAAAAGAAAACTTTCCTTAAAATACCATCTATACATAAATCCTTCCTTTATCCCATATACACCATGAATAACCTTTATAGGGATGATCCATGTTTCAATCCATATTTAACTATTCCTACCCTACTCTTAGAATTTAGATGATATTTTAATGTTAAAGTGAGGGGTAAAGGGAATCATGGTGGATGGGGTGATATAAATTTTATGTAAGAATTATGGGGGTGCTATTATGAGAATTGTAAAAAATTGTGGAATCATTCATTGAACTCTATTGTTTTTCCCCTATTGAATAAAAAAAGGAAAAAAAGAAAAAAATGGTTTGGGATTTGGGAAAACAAAAAATCACTATTTTCCAAACAGATGATATAATGATCGTATGTGGTTAGGGGATGGATGTGGATTTTGATCTTATCATAACTTTCAAAAAAATAAAAAAAATAAAAAATAAATAATGTGAACAAGTCATTCATTATGCTTATTTTATCATGACCTTTACATTGAGTATTGGGGAAGTGGGTGTTGCTAATTTTAAAAGAAGAATTTCATTACATTCTGGATATCATGAATTTTACTTAAGAGATAAACCTCCTCTTTGAGCCTTAAATTTTAAATCATAAAATCCTACCAACCTTAAGCCTTAGAGTCATTTGAACCATTATTGCAAGTCCTCTAGATTTTATGTGCCTTTTGTTTTTAAAAATTGGAGAAAGTAGTTCATTTACAAGCCTATGGATAAGGAGCATATTCTGATGATATGAGAATAAATCTACTTGAATTGTATCATGAGTAATGAGGGAAAATAATCTAAAGTCAGGTAAATCATGACTTGACATGATTAATAAAAATGAATTTAAGTGAATAAATGAATGAAATTATAAGTTCTATCATTTTTCAAAGGGGAAAAGTAAAACTTGTGATTTATTTGTTTCATTGAAAAATGAGAAATAAAATTGATATTTTATGTTATTTTTTGAATGTTTTATTTGACATTGAAATTTCTTTGACTAAATATCATTGAAATTTTAATATTGATAACATTGGGGTCCTTTGATTTCTATGTTGAGATTTTATGCTTGAGGATAAGCATGGTTTAAATGTGGGGGTACTTGATAGAGAAAATCTAGGCACATATTTTTTATCAAATAATGAATATTTTTTAATGTTTTTCAATATTAAAACCCATGTACTTAATTTTTTTATAAAAATAATGGGTAATTTTAACTTTATAATAAAAATTGTCTAAATTGTGAAAAGTGTTTAGTTCTGGATTTTTGACAGATTTTTATGTCAAGTGTATTTTACTCATTTCCTTATATTTAAAAGTACATATTGAGTAATTATCTATTTATAATCCTTATTTTATTTCCTTCGACTTTATTTCCAGAACTAGGGGATGATTCAAGTATCTAGATGCCTTAAAAATCAATGAAGTTGAAGTATTTTTCAGGCGAATAGAATGGATCCCACCACCGTAACATAATCATTTCTCATCCTCCACACCTCTAATTGAGGTTATTCAAGATGGGATATAAAGAGGACACGTAGAAGATACACTACAATGAATTTGAGGGAGTTTTAAAGTCGTTATGTTTGTCATTGGATGTTATACTTTTGGAAAAAGCTTCTTGGAACCTTCATCCAGAGAAAGAAACTGCCAATGCAAAAAATCATAACCCATACATCTGGTGGCCAAATGAGCTGAAATTTGGAGGGTGAACGAAAAACATATTTTTTTAACAACATTAATGAAAGGTTCCTAGTGTTAATCAGACACTTAGTGGGTCAATAATGTGACAACTTATGGAGGAAAGATTCTACCTATAAAAGGAGAGGAGCTCCTACCTCACAAATCATTCCTTCACATCCCATTCCATCCAGTGGAAAGCATCCAAGAGGACGATAAATTCATCCTCCTTGTTATTAATTTTTAATTGTTTCTTCCATGTTTATTTTTTATTTGAATTCAATTACCCCACCTTGCATGGAGGGGTATAATCCTAATTAATTGGGTGAAAGGAAGGGGGATCCCATTTTGTGATGTTTGAGTTTTTGAAGTTTTATTCAAAGGATTTATTTACTTTTAAATGAATAGTTTTCATTTTAATTTATATTTTAATTTAAATTAAATTCGATTGTATTTTGATTTATTCTTAAATATTAAATTTCTTTGATTTAAATATCATTCTACCTTTTCTTGATCTATTCATTGTTTTACAACGATTGGTTAAACTATGAAGAAAATCAACTATGGGAGTGATTTTGTGATTGCTAAAACATTTGGAGAAATTAAGATAGATTAATTTAATTATTTAGGAAAATTCAATACTGGATTTGGTATTTCCTAAGTAATTAATATTAGTCCATTAAGATTTCTACACTTTGATAAATAATTAAATCAAAGGTGAAACAAAGAAACAATTGTTATTCAATTTATTTAATTATTTTTTCAAAAACCAAAAGATTCATATTTTCCTAAAAACTATGATGACATCAAAAATGGTAAAATCCAACCTAAACACAATCACTTCTCCCTCATATTAAATTCCCAAACCTTCTAAATAAAACCACTTTATTTCTTAAATCATTCAAACTTGTTATTTTTAATGTGACACCAAGATTAAAACACTGCTCTTTGGAGAATGACATTATGATTACCATTCATACTACACCTTTAGGGGGGTTTAATTGTTTTTTAAACACCTCATGAAAAGTTTGTGTCATCCATCATAATATCCCAAATAAATGTTTAACTTACAAAAATGGTGAAACTTTAAAGCAAAAAACTAGAACGATAAGAATTTAAATATTCCAATCCCAAAATAGAACACAAAACCCAGACCGAGGCTTCACACACCCCCGAAAACCCCAGACTATGTGTGAGATTCACCCTAATACATTTGGATGGGGCTCTGATGGCTTATTAAGATCCTTCTTCATAGTCAGTCACTAGAATACTCTAGTTACCATTTCTTCTTCTAGAGATACTTCTTGTAAAACTTCTTCAAATGATCCAAAAACCCACAATGATGGAAGGTATTTGGAGGGATGAAACAAGATGGTTGTGAATGCTTGAACTCACCACACCGATTTCACACAATAGAATGTTCTGATGAACTAGAATCCTGAAACAATGAGGAGGAACCTTTTTAAATAGGTTCCTCTATAAATTTCTCCTCTCTATACAGGGAACCTTCAATAGAAACAAGAGGCACTACATTTCCAATTCCACTTTCTCCGGAAACCAATTAATCTAGGAATTATTCATCCAACAACTCCTTATAAATAAGGTCCTTAGAATAGAGTAACTACTCTGTGATCTCTATAAAAAGGCCTTCAAGGAAAATAGAAGCCTTTATCACATCCAACAATTCCACCTCTAGAAAAAAGGAAACTAGTTCCTTAAAATGGTCAACATATGCTTTCACCATCTGATGGACTTATTGAATACACATGAGTTCTTCCCTTTTCTTCATATTCACCTCCTCAGGTATGAACCACCAAACGAAGAAGGAATTAAAAACTTCCCTCATCATCCGAAATCGCAATGATGGAGGGGTGAAAAACTCTCATTTCACCAAATATGGACCTTTAAATAACTCTAGGATAGCTTAGACTCTAACAACTTTGAGAGTTCCCAACATCATGAAGAAACGCTATACTTACTCAAGACACTATGCTCCCTCTAAATAACATTGATTACCTTGAAGGATAGGTAGCACTCAAGAAGAATCAAAAACTGGGCATGAATCATCAGAAACTTTTAGGAGGTTTTTGGGTGGAATTTTCTGAATAACACAAAAATCACATGTCTAAAATCTGACACCAAACCAAAGTGTAATAAAACAGAAACATCTAGAGCTGAAGCATAAGGATCACAAACTGAAAAACACACCAACCTAACCAAAAATCATCCCCTTAAAAATACCATTTCGATTTTAATTTTCAGAACCAGCTCATTTTAAAGTTACTTCCTAAACATGAATCCACCTTTAAAAAAAATACCCACATCATAAAATAAAAACCAATTTCTAAAATTATTTTCCCTTCCAAAAATTACTTTAGAAAAAAAGAATCCAAGACTTTAGTTTCAAATATGCACTCATATAATCTCATAAACCATTGTGAATTTTTTTCATCCACTTCCATTCATATGTTCCAATACTCACCTTCCAGACATACACTCACATTTGAAAAAGTTCATGAGGAGAAACCAAGGCATTTTCTTAGAAAGTACAAACAAGAACCGAATTTTCAAGACAAATTTCTTCCAATTTCATAACCCACTTTACCAATTTAAGACAATTTTAAAACCAATATCATTTAAAAAATAAACTAAAACCAACTAGAACCAAAATAGATAATAATTTACAATGAAATACCATAAATGAAAAACCAATGCCTATGCCCACTACTACAAACCCGGCATTCATCAGCGCTAAAAATGGCCTTTATCCGCGCTAGAAAAGCGCTGATAAAGCCAGCATAGACAAAGGGGGGGTCCCTTTTATCAGCGCTCCGAAAAGCGCTGATATAGGACCCCTTTATCAACGCTAAAAAAAAGCGCTGATAAAAGGGGTATTTTATCAGCGCTCAAAAAAAGCGCTGATATAGGACCCCTTTATCAGCGCTTTTTTTAGCGCTGATAAAGGGGTCCTATATCAGCGCTTCCTTTATCAGCGCTCTCATTTTAGCGCTGATAAAAGTTAAAAATAATTAAAAAAATTAAAAAAATACTGCCAATCGGGGGGGCTTTTATAGCGCTTGAACCCCCCCCCCCCCTCTTTTACAGTGCTTTTCGGCCCCTATACAACACCCCACGCACCCCCATCCACCCTTTAACAGCGCTTGATCTAATATTCCCCATGCGCGCACACCCCTGCCTCCACCAGGATTTGAACTCGAGACCTCCCCTCTACGCGCCTAAGCCCTTACCACTACTCTATTTTGATTTGCTTTCCAATTCATGATATCTATATATATATATATATTTATATATTTAGTTATATTTATTCCTATAGTAATATATATTTATATTAATATATATATATAGTTATATTATAATATATATATATAGTTATATTATAATATATATAGTAATATTAATATATATATATATAGTGGTATTAATATATATCTATATCTATATATATATATTTATTTAGTTATATTTATTCGTATAGTAATATATATTTATATTAATATACATATATAGTTATATTAACATATATATAGTTATATTAACATATATATAGTTATATTAACATATATATAGTTATATGAATATATATTTATATAGTTATATTAATATATATATAGTGATATTAATATATATATTTATGGTGATATTAATATATATATTTATAGTAATACTAATATATATATATGTAGTTATATTAATATATATATATAGTTATTAGATTAATATATATAGTTAGATTAATATATATATATATAGTTAGATTAATATATAGGTATATAAATATTCATATATTGGTATTTTAAATAAAATGGATATTAGATATTATTTAGATAAAGCTAATATATTTTATATGTAAATATGTTTAATTATTTATTTAAAAAATTTAATTTTTAGGTGTGAATATATAAAAAATATATACATATAGTTATAAGTTTGATTATAAATAGCAGTTCATTATAAAAAAGGATGAAATTTCAAAGACATAATATCAATATGAATGTAATACCTTGGAATAAATTCAGTCCCCACCAATAAAAGCCAATAATACCCCCTTAAACGAGTTTGAAAATCCACAAAATGTTAAAAAATCCGGGTACCCCGACAAAAAACTCAGTTTTGGAGGCCTTATGGGCCTTTTTTGGCCTCGAAAAACGCTTGACTCGAGTCCTCCCAGTCATAGCGACGTAGAGCTCATCGCAGGCTTCGATTTGATATGTGGTAGAGCTCAAACGGATACCCGGATCAAAAGTTATGGTCGTTTGAAGTTTGAGTTGCGTTTTCAACATATTTTGGATCTTTTTTTAATTTTTTTAATTTTTTTAGTCCTCAAATTGTTATTAAATGAATATTACTCCATAATGATTATCGAAATATTAATTAAAAATATTTTTTTAATTTTTTAAGAAGTCATTTTCACTAAATATCTTAAATATTAAGTATAATAAGTGTAAATGTACATTTATACTTATCTAAAATATATTTAAAAATTATATATTATATTTATATAACAATATAACTATATTTATATGTTAATATATTAATATATTTTTAATTTTTTTTGAAGATGACACTTTATCAACGCTAAAAAAAGTGCTGATAAAGGCCCCCCTTTATCAGCGCTACTAAGCAAGCGCTGATAAAGGGGGGCCCTTTATCAGCGCTAACAAAAGCGATGATAAAGGGGGGCGCTGCGAAAAACTGTTTTTGTGGTAGTGGCCTAACCCGGTGACATGGTAGTGGGCCATGTCCCAAATAATCGATAACACTAAGAAGACCTTTAATCATTAACTATGACTCTAAATGGGTCACTACTCCATATGAGGTCACAACATGATAATTTCTCACCTCTGTTGTCATCCCTTAATCCAAAATAATGACATAAGACTCAAATATTAGACCACCCATCGTAACTCAAGGTTCAGAAAGAGAAAGGGTTCCTGATTCCCTTCTCGTACCAACCTCTTGAGTCCTGATAGTCCTAATATCAAACAACTAGAAACCCCAAATAATAACAGCCTACTCTGATACCATTTTTTCATGAACCAACACGGGATGTCATCTGACCCAACAACGGACTCGGTCCACGATACGAGCCAAATGGCGTTCCCGATCCCCATTGGCTGGAAACTAGTGATGAGCATTAGAAACAAAATAGATTTGAATGGTTTTAGCCCAAATAAACTAGTATCAATAATCAAGATAAGATAAGGATAAAACTAACCACAACTAAACTTCCCAAAAAAATATTAATAAATAGATTCAGTTTAAACTGATAAAAAAATAGGAAATTAAATAGAAAACTGAAACTGAACAAAACTAAAAATAAATTTCTACCAACAATCACCAGTTGACCTCGAGGTCACCATAATCCTCTACCAACCAAACTTCCCCACAGTGTTCACATAAACCAATAACCTGAATAAGTGAGAGGACCTACAAAACATCTTGGGTCTACCAACACCGAGAGGTACAAGTAGGTTGTGTGCTAGATAGCTTAGAAAGAAATCACCAAGAATCCATGTATTTTCCATTCTGGGAAACATTCCATTAACACTAGTTTGAAATAAATTTATAAATATAACATTTTAACATTTTATTAGACAAACATATCCTTCTCAAATTAAAATACAACACTTTCCATGCACTATTTTAAAAAAATTACCATTTTATAACCAAAACTCTAACAAAATAATACTAGGATTGTGCACAAAAATAAATAAGAATTGGAGAATGGGATAAAGGTATAATAGAAATTATACAAGAACATAAAATATATTAACCATGGGATAATGAAAATAAATGAGTAGGGTAAATAGAAAACTAAGTGTTGAATATTAAAAAAAGTAGATATAGAATATAACCATGGGATTTTCTAATCATCCCTATAATACCCCTAGTTGTACTCAGTTCAGAACCACATACCAGTTTATGGTGAATCCACAAAGTCTATATCCATCTGGATTATCTAAACTAGCCTCACCAATGGCACAACCCACCTATCCTAACAACAAATCAAGGGGGTACCAACCCGTCTAATATGGGATGATCAGCAATCATCGCTCAATCCTCTAAAAGATGCCTAGGAACCCATAGTAATAGTAATATCATGTAAGTAGGAGGCCCTAGAATGCATGACTTGCCTTTCTTATCTTTAGCGTACTTTCCTACCCCAAACACAGACACCCTATATGTTAACCCATAAAGGGATATCCCTCTAATAGAGGTTCCCTATATATATGTGTGTATATATATATCAAATACTTAATGTTCCAACTGGGCCATCACATCATATAAATATTCAAACCATTCTAGAAAAACAATTTATGTTTCCACCCATGAATTCACATTTTCCAAACTACATTCTTTCCCAAAATCAACAAAAAAACATCCCTTTAATTTCACAACACCAAAAATCCCATTAAGAAAATATTTGACCAAAATATACCCAAAATTCAAAATAGACTTTAGCTTCATTTAAAAAAATAACCATCCTTGCTAAAGGTCCAAATGGGATATGGATTAAGGAACACACATAGTTGTAACCACTTCAAGTCATCAAAATCACCAGCATACAATTTAAAAACCAAGTAACCATTCATTCAAACTGTCATCTTTATTTGAATGCACATCAATGTGTGCACATTGTGTACTCATGGATGTGCCACATTCAATGGAACACTTAGAGTATCCAAGAAAACAGTTTGATAATATTTTTAAGAACATCACTTGTCATCAAACCAAAACAATAACTCTCATTATACCAAATCCACTAATAAATTTTTAAAAACCAAAAAAAATTACAAAACATTTTTACCACAAATCCTTAAATCAAAACGAGGCTTCCAAAGCACATAACCTACCTAATTACAAATCAAAATCATGATATAAAATGTAACCAAGGCCAAACATTATCACAATTTCTCAATATAATTTTGGAAAGAACAATTTCTATTTTAACAAACACCTCATGTGAACCACTATATAGCATATAGGAGGAAACCCTAGGAAAATCACTTCCACTAATTTTTTCCATCATAAAAACAACTCACAAAGCTATATAAATACACTATAAGTATGGGAATCACATTTTTAAATTAATTAAAATTGCATAAGCATCAATAGAGTGAATTAAAAAGGAAAATATTATAATCACTTACCTAGAGGGCATGTAAAGGAAATAAAACCCTTGACGGAGGAAGAGTACACCCCAAAGAACAATACACACACCCTAAAACCCAAGAAAATTGAACCAAACACAAACCATAAAAATTATGGTTTATCCAAACCCTACAAACCCCATGATATAAAAGGAAAACCCCAAATTAGAGAAGGGGAAGGGAGAGGATACCCACTGGTGGGGACCGCACACCAAGATGGTGGAAGAATCGGTCATCTGAGGGACGAAGAAGCTTTCCAGAGGGCCTTGTCCAGGGGCAGTCGCATGTAAGTAGGGAGGTCATGTGAGGGAGGTGGGCACCGCATGAGGGATATTCCCTGGAGGAGGAGGGGTGTGGCCTCCGAAGGGGGGTGGCGCGCCAGTGCATAAGAGGTACACCAGAGGGGGTGGTGCAAACCTAGGGAGAGGGGAAGGGAGAGGGGGTTTTCATGGGGTAAGCGGGGAGGAAGTGGGAGACACAAATCTAGGGTTTCCCATAATAAACAAAATATAATAATAATAATAATAATAATAATAATAATAATAATCTTAATAATAATCATAATCATAAAAATAATAATATTCATAATAATAATAATAATAATAATCTTAATAATAATAATCATCAGGATAATAATAATATTCATAACAATAATAATATGAAAATTATTATTGTTAAAAATTATTTTAATTTTTCTTCTTGATTTATTTTATTTTTTATTTAATTTTCATTTATTTTAAATACTGGGAAACCACACAGTTACCCGCAGCCAGACGCACAGTTGAGAAAACTATTCTCAAACTATACCACTTAGGACTAACATTATACATATCCAAGAAGCATGCTTGTTTCATAGTTTTATAAATTGTGCACAAGTCATTCTCCATAATTCAAACCCACCTGGGCACCCGCACAGTTACCCCTAAACGGGTGGGCATACTGTGCAATGATAAAAAGCACCAAAAATTTTGAAATTGGACCCAACGACAATAAAAACTCAAAATAAAGACTTAAAATAATTTAAATGATTAAAATAATCATTATTTAAGGTTGGGGTGTGACACTGTGTGTAAAATGGACTACTAGGTGTGTGGACTCTGAGTTACACAATCACCAGTCTGGTAGACCATATTTTAAACCCAAATTCCATATGTGAATCAAAGGGAATACATGTCATATAAATGAGATACACATCATGTACTATGTCTGATCATGCACTAGGATTTCTCGGTCAACACATAGTGAAACAATTAATGGCACCGAATGTCATCAATTCACACACAATGAACTAATTGATGAATTTAGTCCTGATGAATTAAACAAAAGTACAGAGCATGTAACTCTAGTTACATGGTTTGTACTCTGTTGTTATCCAGCTATAGTATTTGGCTCCTCTAGATGAATTATTTTATTTTATTTCATTTATAAAATTAATTTTATTGATTAGATCTGCGAGAAACAAAGGAGAAAGAAGAAGACCTCGCAATTCGGATTAAAATAATGATAAAATCGAATTGAAAAACTTAAACAGAAATGTGTAAATAAATCAATGATCATTAAATCATTATAAATAATTATGATAATACTCTCATTTCACTTGTAGGATCTGGGGGTAATGAAAGTGTGTGGTAGACGGTTCCCATCTTTTATTTTTCTCCCTAATCGATGATCAATCCAACATTTACAAAATGATAATCATCATGATCTTTGGAATTGAATAAAAGAATATTGATAAGGGATAAAACACTAGAACCAAGAGATGGTATCATCCCATATTATTTATAAATAATTTAATTTTATAAATAATAACTTTGATGGAATTATTTCTTCACAGATGGATCGGATAACAGATCTGTGTTGTTTCTTCGTTGCATTGTAGGAATCAAAGTAGATGCCCTATAGTGGTGATCCACATGTGTTCCATAAATCCCCAAATTTTGTCATAGGAATATATGGATGCTAGTATAGTAGATCTTATCACTTGAATCATCCACCTGTGATCTTCTCAAGAACTACTTCTAAAGCATTCTCATAGATCTCTCTTTATTTGAGAGTGGGATGTGGAGATAGATTGCTCTATGTTCTTACATGTGTTCTTGGAGAAGAAATACCTCTAGGTATTTAGTGGATTCTCTAAATCCATTGTTCACAACCAAAACAATGAATTGGATTATTGATAAAATAATATAATTAGGTTTATATATATTACTAGGGTTAAAATAAAATAATTTCCCAAGTTCCATTTATTTTTTATTTAATCCCAATGGAACCCCTTGATAATAATTAATAAGATTATAATTATTTATTAACATGCTCTTAACTTGTGAATTAAATTAAATATTTTTTATTCAAATAATATTCAATATTTATTATTTCTCACTGGACCATTAAATTTTTTCTACCATTCCTCCATAATATTTATCGAACAATGAATAATGATTATTTATTTATTAAATAAATATCACTGAATTATTTTCTAATAAATATATAAATATTATATTGAAAAAATAGAAAATACATATTTATATCCATTAAAGAATACATGAATAATTATTATACCACATCTGAGAATAATATTTAATCATCTTGATAAATAATAAATAATAATATATTATTTATCTAAGATTCATGATACACTTAGTGTGTGACCCTCTAGGCCTCTTTCTCAGTGGTATTAGTCAAAGCATCCTTAGGTGTAAGGTAAGTTTCTAGAAACATTCCATGGAACCCATATAGAAATAATTTAATTCCATAATGACATGATACCTCAGATTGAGTCTTACGATGTAATATAATCCCTTTATCACGATATCACAAATTAAGTTGGTTGCATGCTGGTATCGTCAACCTATGTACTTAATGTATCTTTGTTTGAATTCCTGGAATATAAACTTGGATATAGAAAACCATGTAAATGGATCTATTTAGGCTATATCATTTCCATAAAATGGATATAGATATCAACTTTCATTAAACACTACATCATAAATCACCTTTAGCAGTGGTCTTTTAGCGGCAGTTTACAAAACTGCCGCTAAACCTTTCCGTAAAATGGTTTAGCGGCGGTTTATTAAAAACCGCTGTGAATCCCATTTAATTTTTTACAGTGGCGACACTCCCCCCCACCCGAGCCGACCCACTTCCCCGACACCCACAATGCTTCTCCCCCGACGAGCCCCAACCCTAGCTACGCTCCCCTCCTGGGCTGCTGGTGACCTCGTCACTCGTCGCTGCTGACCCCCCTTCTCCCCCTGACACCCGTGACGCCACGTTCGGCTCCCATCCTCTGTTGTTGGTGGTATGCATAGTCGTAGGTATTGTTTTTCATATTTTTTTGTAGCCTTCAGTGCATAGGTTTATAGAAATATACAACCCTTTTGTATGTATAAATATGTCTTCGAAGAGGTTAGTGTTCATTCATGATTCATATATATTCACCTTTGTTGGTTTGGATTTGGATATCAATTCTGTTTAATTAGGAACATAGAATTTACCACCAAGTGATGACTTGGGTCAAGGGGATGGGTTTCTAATCACGATTTTGGGTTATTAATTAGGTCCTACATAGATTCAAGATACACTAGGTTAGTTAAATAGCTCCCAGAGGGGAAGTATTAGTGTATTTTATGGGTGTGTGCTTTCATGATCCAGATGTGTGCTATAGTGTGAGTTTTTTTCACGGGTAATATGTATCTTATTAACTAGTTTTTAGCATCAATTTTATTTTATATAAAATGTGAGATAACTTGTTTTTATTATAGTATCATGTGTAGGAAGTATTTGGTTGACTGTCTACTGGGTGTACATACTCACACCCCACATATGCATCTTGGTGCATATGAAGTTTGACATGGGATAGGTAAAGGGAAGACCTCTTAATTCTATAGAGTATCACCTTTATTTTTTGGTTATTGGTGTTAGAGGTAGGATATTAGATATAGTAGTGGTTTGTATCTTGGTGTAGTGCCATTTTTGGCTCCCCATTCTACCTTTTTAAGTCTTTTGTCATATAGACTTATTTGATGAAATTTTTGTTTATTGTATCTCTGATTATTATTATTATATTATATTATTATATTTTGGTTTTCCTTTCTCATGCATCATGTTTACATTTTAACATTATAGTTATTCCACTAAAGGTTATGTATTTTAAGGGTAAATCATCCCCCAGTAATATTCTTAACCCTAGGTTTTTATTTCAAACCTTTAGTGTTTGGGGGATGGACCTAAGGTTAGTGGCATTCCAATATTATCTAAGGTGATCGGTTGGGGTTGTGATATTACAAATGATATCAGTTTTTTATGATCTATTAGTTAGGATGTTAGGTGTGGATATAGGATGTTTTAGTAAATGAAATATCGGGTATAAAAAGGTATATATAACCTCTTTATACTAATATTCAATTTACCTAGGTGGTATGAGTATTAAAAGTGTTTTAAAACACTTCTAGGAGTGTTTTATCCTCATTGTCATGGGTTTAGTCAATGAGAGTTGTGTATCAACATTATTAAAGAGACTTACTTCCATAAATTCATCATTCACGTGATATTTCATGGGTTGTTACTTTGAAAATTTTCCATTTTGATCTTGCTTGTGTATTATTGCACACTATAAAACCTATAACTAATGTGTTGTGTGGTGACTAAGTAATTATTTTAATAACATCGACTACGGTTATAGAAAAAAATACCATTGGTTAGAAGACCTATAAGTTAGCAGGAGTGTGACACTAGGAATGTGGTTCCACCTAAACCATATGTAAATTAGTAATTATTAATAAGAATAGTGAAATATTTTTGGGTAGTGGAAAAGAAAAAATTGGAATGATGAACCCCATTATATGGATCAATCATTGGAATTTCAAAGGGAAATGCTGCCAATATTATAGGGTGACTTGGGACCTGAAGATTCAAAGTCATGGATGGGTTGGATAAATAGGATCATAGATTTTTATGGAACTATAGATGGGACTAAATTAAATATAGTAGTGTGCATACTCAAAAGACTATCATGAAAATGGGGAGACTGAGTCATCTATGTTAAGGTTGATAAATACCTTTCCTTGGATGGATTTGAGGATTTTTTTTTAAAAAACTTCTTCCTACATACCTTTCAAGTATTAAGAAAAATATATTTTTTATCTTAGTCATAGAGATATCTCAAGTATGTAATATAGAGCCCAATTTACTTACCTTCCTCACTTTGTACTATAATTTGCATCTAGTTAATCTCTCAAATCATGTGTGTTTGATTTGGTTCTGTGACTTAAGAATCACTCTAAGGTTTTCATGTATTTTATTGATAATTTCATTGAGATTGAGAATAACATGATGGTATAAATGGAGTACATTATAGGGAATATTAGTGGAGGGAACATATTTTTCCACATGATCATAGGTGGAAACTTCGGCAGTGGGAATAAGTATAGAAGGAAAAATTATCCCTAGGGTAGAAAAGAACCAGATAACCAATCCTTAAGTTCGGTTTACTTTTATCCACTTAAAAATAATTAGTTGTGTTAATTCCAATATGTCTCTTTGGATCACTTAAAAATGTAATGTATGATATTCCTTTAAGAATTTCACAACCGTGGTCAAATATAAAATCTCAAATGTTTGTATACTTATCCTCTGAATTCAAAATGAGGCAATTGTTTTAATCTAACTCAATCTTATCACCGAATAAGACATCTCAAGTTTTTCTGGATTGGTTTATTTATATCTCATGGTTATGTAATTTTTCATCCATAATGTAATCTGATTGATTATATTTATCTTGTTATATATGAGAGATATTTTCTTGTTATTTTAGTGTGAAATCACTCCCATGGTTATGTGTGTTGATACCCAGGTGCTTGTCTCTTTCCCATGGGGATCAGGAATACTCTTTGGGACCCATGTTGGTTCATTAAAAAATAGTATTATATGAGGTTTTATTTCTATGCATGGTTGGTAATATGGAATTATTTTATAACAATCTCTAGGAGTGTGTCTGTCCATGTTTCACCACACACATTGAACTAAGTTATCTTTATGTGGAATCGATTATTTTACTTTTTGACTATACTTTTCTTGTGCTTATTTTATTTTCCAGATTTTCTTTATAACTTCCATATATATAACTAACATGTCATTTTTTTCATTCGTAGAATTTTTGAACTTTCAACTTTGATACTGCTAACTTCCCTCCTTTTTATTAGTTCTTTTAGATTATGAACCTTTCATAAACTTCTCAAATTTAGATTCCAAGGCCTCTTAACTTCCCTATGTCAAATATTCTTAGGAAGTTTTTTTCTTACAATATTATTTCACTTTTTCGTAAGGATGATTTTTATTTATTCAATAACTTATGTGGCCTTATTTTCTTATTTAATTAATATATAGGTTGATATGAACATGGGCCAATCCTACGAATACTACTTCTTCATACATCAGACACATTTTCAAAATTTCAAATTATTTTTTATGTATACATGTTTCTCTAAACCTATGGATTTTTTTTCTTCATATCTGGATTTTTATCCCATAAAATTGGATTCCTTTATAATTTTTCATTTAACAGTCTATACCAATAATCTAATTCACAATAAATGAATTTTTCACAACACCAACATTGATCCACAACCCATGGTCATCTTATTTCATTTGAATAATAACATTAGGTCTTGTTTATAACTTTTTTAGATTTTTAAGGGAACCCAACTTCCTTAATTTTCTTATCCACCTTAGCTAAGGTGTAATATTCCATAAAACATTTCAAAATTCATATTTGTACATAATTTCTTTCCTACCACACCCTTTATAAAAAGAGATTTACAAAAATTATTACGAGATGGTATGGATAGTACCTCTTCCTTATTAGTGGTCTAATTCTACTAAATTCAATGCTTGATATACTTTGTTACAAACCAGATTCAATATGACATCATTTATTCTCTTATTTAAGGCTTGGAAACCTTTTTTTATTCTATAATAATCCCTTTTTTTATATAATTCTAGATTCAACAAGTGACTTTACTTTAGTATGAAACTTCTAGATCAAGTTTTGAAAAACAAAAGTGGTTTCTTAACCCCACTTCTGAGTCATGATCAGCTGTGACACGTTTTGATCATATTTTATATCAAATGAGACTTGAAATAATTATTACATCACTAATTTCATGAATTTTTTGGATTTAATCAGATCTTCCTTTAGATGAATAACATGTAATTTATTAGCACATCCACCCCATGGAACATATCTCACCCTAAATATTGGGACACTTCAAACAATGGTTAGAATTATTTAATTTAATGGGAGAGGGGAACCTCCAACTTTCTTAAGTTGAGTAATGAGGTTGGAATTTGTTCACTCACCCTAATCTCCCAATTTAATTCTAATCCTTTGTGGTGGTATAACTTTATATGACACCACTAGTGGGTGATTTACCATATGTATTGATATAGGAAAACCATATGTAACATATTTATATATTTTTTTCAACTAGTATATATGAATCTATTTTCCTATTTAGTAATAGTTATGTGTTTTAATTTTTTTTAATATTGTGTAGGCACATTGTGACATACATGGATAAAATCTGGATCATATTACCGAGGAACGCACCTTAGTGTATTAAGGGTATGAATGAGTTTTTAGATTTTGCAATTTCCAATCGATCCGTTGAAGGGGGAATAATATGTCCATGTCCTAAATGTAAATTTAGAAGATGGTTGAAGAGAGATGAAGTTTATGAACATTTAATATTGAATAAATTCCCTGGTCAATATTTGTGTTGGATTTGGAATGGAGAATCAAACATTACAGAAAGGTTGAGCAATGATGTCAATCCACAGAATGACCTCCCAACTTCATCGAAAATGGAAGATGAAATGAAAAACCTTATAAATGATGCATTCGGAACTACAAGAGACCACCATCAACATCGAAACATATTAGAACAACCAGATGAGGGTGCTACAAATAGCAACGTGACAAGTGATGTTTTTGAGACTGTAACACAACCAGATAAAGATTGTAACATATCATTGGATCCTCTTCTTGATTCTGTGGAGCCAAATGTAAGCAAAAACTTCACGGAGGAAAATGAATTTCATGATTTAATTGACGATGGAAATCAAGAGTTGTATAGTGGGCGTTTGAAATATTCAAATATTTCTTTTCTGCTAAAGTTATACGATATCAAATGTCTGTGTGGAATTACAAATAAGGCAATGTTGATGATATTGGAATTGATTCATGATGCATTTCATGAAGCAAAAATCCCTGAGTCTTTTTATGATATGAAAAAAGTTGTTAATAGTCTTGGTCTGAATTATACAAAAATACATGTGTGTCCCAATTATTGTATGCTTTATTGGGGAGAGGATTCAAGTAGATATAATTGTAAATAATTTTCTTCTTATAGATGTTAGTAAAAGGGTGATGTTGGAAGTATGAATCAACATAATTTCATAGAGAAGAAGAAAAGGAACACACCTACAAAGGTTTTTCGTTACTTTCCTTTGATGCCTCGATTGCAAAGAGTATTCATGTCATCAAAAACCGTCGAACACATGTAGTGGTATTTGGTAGACAACAAAAATGATGGGTTAATGAGACATCCACGAGATTCAAAATCATGGAAGAAATTTGATTCATTGCATCCAGATTTCTCAGTTGATCCTAGGAATGTTCGATTGGGATTGGCTGTCGATGGATTCAACCCATTTGGGACTTTAAGTACATGTTATAGCATTTGGCCAGTTGTTTTGATCCATTACAATCTGCCTCCATGTATGTGTATGCAACAAACATCTTTTATCATTTCGATGGTTATTCCTGGAAAAAAATTGCTTGCAAATGATATTGGCGTATACTTGTATCCTTTGATTGATGAATTGCAGGATTTATGGAGCAACGGTTTTGTTACATTTGATGCTTCTTCTAAAACAATGTTCAAAATTCATGTTGCTTTAATGTGGCCCATTATTGACTTCCCTAGGCTTGGGAATTTAATTGGTTGGAACACTTACATGGGTTTGTACTGTCCCATTTGTAACTTTGATTTTGAGACCAAACGCTAACTCATAGTAGAAAATGGTGCTTCTTGTGCCATCGAAGATTTCTTGATGCATCTCATAGATTTCGGCTGAATAGATAAAAATTTAATGGTTTCATTGATCGTAGACCACCTCTAAAGTTTTTAAATGGTTCTAAAATATTGACACAACTTCAAAATTTTGAAATAGAATTTCGGAAGGTTCATCATTTGAATGATAGCAGAAAATGGGTCTAAAGTGCATCATCAAGTGAAATCAGAACACAACAATGGAATAAAAAATTATATTCTTAAAACTTCTGTATTGGGAATTTAATTTTTTGCAGCATAATATTGATGTGATGCAAATTGAGAATAATTTCTGTGACAATTTTATTTTCATATTACTTAATGAGCATGAAAATTCAAAGGATCATCTCAATGCTCGCAAATACTTACAAGTAATGAACATAAAACGTGATCTCTGGCCAGATGAGAATAAAAGGTATGCTCTGGAAATTTTTTCAATGAAAAATAGGGATAAAGATACATTCCTTCAAATTTTAAATAATGTGAAGGTATCTGATGGGTATTCTAGTAACATCTTGAGGTGTGTTTACTTGAATAATCAAAAGTTACATGGATTGAAAAGTCATGATTCTCATATTTTGTTACAACAGTTACCATCATTGGCATTGCATACATTATTACCTGAAAAAGTTATTGTTGTTCTACTCCAATTATGCACATTTTTTTGGAAATTATGTGAGAAATATATGCGTCCATTTCATCTTGACAACCTTCAGGAGAGGTTTTTATTGACCCTTCATGCAATAGAGATGATCTTTCCTCCATCATTTTTTACTGTCCTGATGCATTTAACTGTGCATTTGGTTGAGAAAGCTAAATTAGGAGGGCCCGTTCATTATCGATGGATGTATCCAATTAAGATGTATTATATTTATATGTTTTTCAGTTAAGTAAAAAAAATTGGCATTTAAATAAATGCATAATTATGATTATTTTATTTCACAGATATCTTGGGCATTTGAAAGCATACGTGAGAAATAAAGCTCAACCAGAAGGCTCTATTGCTGAAGGCTATTTGGATGAGGAGTGTCTTACCTTGTGTTCCATATACTTGGATAATATTGAGACAATATTTAATCGATTTGGACATGTTGATGACACATCAACTCAATCTCAAATACATCATAAATCAAAAATATTTCCGGTTATTGGCCGATCAGTTTGGAGGACCTCAAATGTGACATTGACAGAATTGGAATTATTACAGGCACATAGATATATGCTACTGAATAGTGAAATTGCATATCCATTTATTGAGGAGTTCATGATACAAACAAATAGATGAATGAGATCCCGAACACAAAATAAGAAATATATAATGAAAGCTGTAAATAAAGAGCTTGTAGAATGGTTTGCACGACGTGTAAGTTCATAAATATTTCAATAAATATGAATATTAGTGTAGCACATACATTTTGTAAATATAATAAATTATATTTCATTTTTTAGTTCATGAATACTGATACTTGAGCAGATTTGTCAGAATATTTGGAGTTTCTTACTAGAGGTCATATAAAACAAGTTATAAAGTCTGTTGATTACAATGTGAATGGCTTTAGATTTCGTACAGTCGATCAAGAAGTGGGTTTGAAAACACAGAATAGTGGTATATTTTCATTTGATGTAGTGGGATACTATGTAAAGCTTCTTGATATTATTGAATTAAACTAGCACGGGCATTTTTCTGTTGTTTTATTCAAATGAAATTTGGTCAATATTTTTAGAGGTGTTAAAAGAGATTCCTTGCAATTTACTTCTGTGAACTTCTCTCGCTTGATGGATGTTGGTGATCGTGAACTGCAAGATCCATATATCTTATCATCATAAGAAAAAATGGTATATTATGTGAATGATGTTGTGGATTAAGGGTGGAGTGTAGTTTCTCACATAATACAAATAGATTTGTATGATATGGGTGATGAAGTGGAAGATTTGACCTCTGAAATTGAATCTCATCAATAACAAGAAGTAGAATTATTTGTCCATCATGATATTGAAAATATTAGTCTAGCAAGGAAGAATAAAGTGGATGAAGTAATGGAGTAGTAAACTGACATGATTGAAGGGTAAAATGATTGTATGTACAGTTATTTATTCATTCAACAACCACTTATTTCATTTTTATAGTCATTCATTATCATTGTTATATATATTTTGTTTGTTCGTACTGGGAATCTATTATCATTTGTAAAACAAATATCTACATAATTGTTTTGAAATATATATTCTAAAAATAATTTTATTTGATTAAATGACAGGAATTCCAAAGAGAAAGTGGTACACTATTTCATCTACTACTGCGACAGATGACGATCCATCTGTCTCCCTCCACACGTCATCTGAGCCACCAGCTGCCTACACCCCTGCACCATCTACCCCTGCACCATCTCTCACACCCTATATGGGTGTCCCATTAGAGTCTGAGTCATCCACTCTCCCTTCAGGAGCCTCGGTAGTATGGTGGCAGCACACCCCTTCCAGTTCATTATGGGCATACTAGAGGGTCACTGTCATAGGTACAAATTTTAATATAAATAAATTTATTGAATTTTGTTTATACTAATTGTTAGCTCATTGAAGATGAAAAAAATGAAACTATGGAGAAAAATATAAAAATTTCAGATGTTTGGAATATGAATGGAGAGAATATAGTCTTGCCATTTGATTCATTTGGGGTCCCTACAGATGACGCCATGGGGTTACTTGGCCAGATTCTAGGCCAACTGGCAGCGGAGCCCATTTCCCTATCTATTTCTTATGATGATGGATACATGTGACTTCAAGTTGGAAAATGAAGTGTTTTATTCCCAAATAAAGGTAATTTTAATACATTATGGTTTAATTGAATGTCATGTTACTAATATGTTCAAAATGAATTTCTGTATACAGATGTTCTTCCACTTTAGAGTTGCAGATGTGATAGCATGAAAGTGGAAGTTAACAAATTATGGTAAGAAATAGAAAGACTTCAAATGGAGATTGTGGTTCAATGTCAATGATACTTAGTTGATCGTGCAACAAATGTTTGAGAAGCTACCCAGTGGGGTACAGAAAGAACAGTGGAAAGTTTTTGTTGACATACATCATGATGAGAAGGTGATGGTATTGAAATATATATTATTATATTATCCTCATTTTACATTTATACATGTATATGAAGAGGATATGGCATTGAATACATTACTGTTAAATTTCCTTTTATTAATTTCAGGATCTCTCAAGAAACAATTCATCAAACTCGGCTAAGCAAGTCATCCCTCACACTGCTGGGTCAAAAATATTTTCTAGAAGTCAAACGACTTTGGTAATCTTTTCATTTGTTTAAATATTTATAAGACAATATTATCTATTTAATATATTAAATTATTGATTTATCTTTTCTTAATGCAGTCACATATTTTAGGGAACGAAGTATCCCGAGCTGAAGTGTGGTTGGATGTTCACAAAAAATCAGATGGAAGTTTTGTTAATGAGCCCACAAAAGAAGTTGTAGTATGAAGTCAATTTTTTATTATAACAACTTATTTTCATTTTTTATGGTGTTAATATATATTTATATTTGATTTATAGGTAATAATTAAAGAACTATCGGATGCCAAACCTGGGAAGTCCTACTCAGTCTCCCAGGATGACCTGGTTGCTAAAGTCCTTGGGAAGGAGCATCCTGGTAGAGTGTGCGGGATGGGTTTTAGACCCATACCATCTGATGTATTTGGAAATCCACTAGGGATTCCAACTACATATAATCATGATTATACTAAGTCCATACCCGAAGATGCTCATAGGGATATTGCTTCTCAATGAACCACAGTTCAAGACCAGGGGGCTCAAATATCTTCTTTTCAGAAAGCGATGACGGATATATATCAGCAGATGAGCAGATATGCCCTCAGTGGTAGTACATAGACTGGTGGTAAGTAGGTAAATCACAAAAAATAAAAATCATTTTTTTTTCAACCTTTTATTGGTTTTAAGTTTAAATATAAATATTCAACAGTACTTAATTTTAAATATAATGTTCTTACAGGTGATAGCAGGAATTGTAGATGGAGGTGGAGAGGGTGACGATAAGTGTTCATCATCAGAATGTGAGTAGTTGTATTGTTGATGTGTTGGAAAAAATATGGGAACAGTTTGTTTGTATATGTATCATGTGTGTCACATAGTTTCCTTTTATTCGTTTTATTGATTTCTAATGTTTTCTTTCATGTCTTGATTTCTCGAGTGTGGTGTACACCATATATGTTGATTCTTTATTATTATGGTTCATTTTTTATGATTCATTTTTTATGATTATTTTTTCCATAGAAATTTAGGACTGAAAGAGCCAAAGATTTTATGCATTTATAGTATAGTTCTATGTTTGTTATAGAGTGTTTGACTCACTTTACGATCTTTTAGGTTTTGTGCATATTTGTCTTATGGATGATCCATCTAGGGTGATATGATTCCCGTTCGGGCACCATCATGTTGTTTGATCATAGTTGAATGTATTTTGGTTGTACACCATATCAAAAATAAATTATGTTCTTATTACATAACATAACTCGAGGTAAGGTTTGGGCACAAAGCAGGGTAGTTCATTTTGTTGACCCAATGGAAAAGATTTTGGCGGAAGGAAGTGACACTTTGTGACCTATAATTAAGGGAATAATTTCTAGATCATTGGTGTTGTTGATTATATTTTCTATCATTGGTGTGGGAGGCAGGGATACATGGGGAGACTGTGTGATAGTAATCAATTTGAGTGTCGAGATTGCAGTAGGATGAGCCATCTACATGATTTTTGTAGATCTTGTCCTATAGTATATAGTGAATGAGTGTCTGCAAAAATTAAACATTTAGGAGTGGGGAAATCAGCTTCATGTTAGGAAAGGATATATTCTTTCACCAATCGATCATTCCGAAATGGTGGTAACAGTTAAAGCATACAGACACAAGACTTACATCACTAGCATAGAGGACCTACTCAAGGTATCTCGCCTATATATTAGGGACACAGATCAGTATAATTGTATAATGTGAGATAAATATGTAAGGAATATAGTGTTAGACCTTCTATAGTGAGATATACTATTTTGGTAGCTTCCAGTTTAGTATCTAATTTTTTTTATATAGGTGCTTCTCATTCTATCATATTTGTGCATGTTGTGGAGATCCTTGGGCTCGACATTCAGTTTTCCTATAAAGTGATGACACTCATAACTTTTTTGAGGATTTGATTAGAGAATTTATGTTATTGTAGGGAGTGGACATTGATATAAGTGGGTGTCACCTCGTATGGGACTTCATTTTCCTCGAGATGAAGGTTTTTACATCATTCTTGGGAAGGAATGGTTGTTCCCCTACTATGCTTACATTGATTGTTATCGCCAAAGGGTGTCATTCACGTCACTATAGGGTGGGTTTTTTATTCATAAGGGTCAATAGGATATAAGAGAAATATGAGATAGACTCGAGAATCTTGGGTTGGGTGTGATGATAGACTAAATTACTTTATTATATCTGGAGCATAATCAAGGCATTGGAAAATTTTACATGCCAACAAGGCTCATAGAATCTAAACCCGGTCATGGGAATCCCTGTCATAGAGTTACCAAACAATTCATTTCCTACATTCTCATAATAGATGTAGAGGAAAGATGATGTTGAATAATTAATGATGATAAAATCACACAAAATTAACTTTGTAACATAAGTGCATATATGAGTTTATGTTTGTTGTATCTCTTTGTGAATTTTTTATTTATATTACTAAAGGATGTGATTTCTTCTTATACATGGAATCTCTTTTTATTCTCTACATATATTACTAATTTTATTTTTTCCAATATACATATTAATATATGTGCTTATTTTCTAGTATACATTACTAGTTTTCACTTATATAGAAAGTAATTGTGACATGACTACTGTATGCACTGTTTTTTCCACTATCCATTACTAGTACTCACTTTTAGAGAATATAAGTCCATTCTTGTATGAACTTATTTTCAAATAATTCATTTTGGATAAAATCAAATTATTTTTAGGTGAACATGTAATTGATTGATCGTGTCATGCTAATTCACAGGTTGGGTTGTAGTTCTTTATAACCTAGTGGTTAGGGAAACAAAATAATGTGTCAAATCAGATTTTCATTTAGGGTAAACGCAAGAGATAACAATTGATAATAATATGAAAGGATAAGATAAGAATAATTATATGAGAGAATGACCATAAATTATGAATATCATACACAATTCATCATATATTACAAGTGGGATGTATGTTGATATGAATTGCTATGTCAGGGTTGGAACTGGTATGAATGGAATTGGTTGAACCTAGGCTTGGCATTGTTTTAATGAAATATGACAGAAATGCTTGTTTATAATTTTTTTTAATGGTCAAATGGCCATGTGATATGTTTATCTGCATTCCTTTACTGAAAGATTCATTTTATTGTGATTAGTTAAGCATCTCTTTAATAGTGGGATGTATGTTGATATGAATTGTTATGTCAGGGTTGGAACTTGTATGGATGGAATAAGTTGAACCTAGGCTTGGCATTGTTTTCATGAAATATAATAGACATGATTGTTTATAATTTTGATTAAATTTCTAATGGTCATTTTATATTTTTATCTGCATTCCTTTACTGAAATATGAATTTGATTGTTCTTAGTTAAGTATATCTTTTCATATTGACTAGTATGTATTCTGTTAGACTACTCATATTCCTGGAATGGTTTGTTTTTCAGGGCACTGGTGCAGGGGATGTAGAGCTGCTATTTTTTTCGGATTAGCTTTTAGTAGTGGTCTTAACCGCTGCTAAATGAAACTAGTAAAATTTTAACGACGGTTTTAACATCCATTAAATATAGATATTTTCCTATATCAGTGGTTAAAACTTCCTCTATAGTGTCCCACTATGTGCGTGTATTCTGCGGAGGTTTTGATTATTTTAGCAGCACTTTTCTTGTGAGGTGGTGTTTTTTATTCGCGATGGTTATAACCACCGCAAATAAAAGAGATCCACTAGCCGTAAAACTGATGCTAAAAAACTTGAACCCCTGCGAAATGAGGCAACAATGACAATTAATTAAAACCGCCACGAAATGGATATAACCGCCTCAAAAAGTTTCCTGACACGCAATTTTGCAGCGGTTTCCTAAAATTGCCGCCAAAACATATAGCGGCAGTTTAAACCTCTTCTATCTGAAAAAAAAAACCGCCGCTAATAGTATATTTTCCTATAGTGAAAGAATATAAGGGAAAAATCATTTCTCTTGTTATTCATTAGTATAATATTACTCATGACGCACCCAACATATCATACCTCGTTGTGCACATTTTTCAGCATTATTTTCATTAATACATCAATGTACATGACCAATGATACTCATTAATAACATTATTAAATTATAAGGACCAATTCACATGTCCGTAGATAGAAACATCTAATGGAACATATAAATGTGGACTTCCAACTGGTGGGCCTCATTCTCAAAATATCTTACTAGATATTACCAAGGGAGTACTTCATGAGAAGGTGCCTCAAAGTTCTACTAGTCTCCACCCCTGATATCCTTTATTATTTATGTTAATCAAATTATAGAATCTGATATAGAATGTATATTTAGGAATAGTGTCATAGCACTTTTGGGTTCTCATAATAGTGGGGAATTGTTATGACCTTTTAGTGTGCCAGATATTCTTTGGACATTATCAAATACTATGTTACACAAAATAAGAATCCTGATATGATAAGAATTTATTTAATACGCAAAAAATAAGAATATAGGTTATCATAAAGTACATAGAATTTGGTTCTAGGGAACCATCTCCAACAAGAATTTACCGCATGCTAATTTGATACATGATGTTGTAGGTATGACTCGTTGTGCATGTTTTTGACATATAAGTTAAATATTATTTTAAAATTCACATCACATAGAAAAAAATGATAAATTGAGCACATGTTTTATTCAAAAATAAATAAAATTGTCCATAATTAATTTTTGATGTATAGAAACTGAATATACATCAATATAATACACAATGGGGCTAATATGACTCGATGTAAATGTTTTCAATGTAAAAGAGTCATGTTAGTTGAAAATGTTCATAACATTTTCAAAAATGAGTAAACATTCTTGGTTTTATTTCAAATTTTCAGAAAGTGATCCATAATTTCCTAGTATCATATTGGAATTTATCACATGTTAATTTGACACACGATGTGGCCAGTATGACTCGATGTACGTGTGTTAAATATAAAAGTTTCATTCTAGTTTAAAATGTGATTCAAGTTGCCAAAATTGAGAAAATACGCTTAAATTGTTTTCACCATTGTAACAATGATCCATAATTCATTTTTGGAAGGTAGGAATTGTCTGCACATCAATCCAACACATGATGTGTCCAGTATGACTCCTAGTATATGTTTTTAATATAAAATTTTCATTTTAGTTTAATGATATAATAATTACCAACTATTTAAGTAATGAATATAATTAAAAAATTATAATATTATTGATACATTAAATAATAAATATTATAATTATAAAATTATTAATTCAAAATGTAATTAATAGTTTATAATATAATTATTAATTAATACTATAATTAAAAATTAGTAATTAATAGAAAATTTATCTTATAATCATTAATAATATAATTAATTGTAAAACTTATAATATCTTTAATATGTCTAGTAATTTAAAATATAATTTAGCATGTGTTTATTATATATCATTAAAATTATAATTTGTTTTTTCTAATTTACTATAAATAAAATCAATATTGATTTTATTGTAGAGACAATATTTTGTATGAAAGTCAATATTTGGAGAAAGTATTCTATAAGAGTTACAATTTTTTTATTGGTGGTCATTTTATTGATTTATTGTTAATATCACTTATTTGAAAATATTTTGTACATAAGTTTTTAATTGAAATGATAATGTAATGTTATATTTGAATTTAAATATGGTTTTCTATTCATATATTTTTATTAATTTGGCTTACCACTATAGGGATGATACAGGTCCTCCATACTTTACCACATAGGACCACAAAAAAGCGAAGAGGGGTGATTGGGTCTCATGAAATTCACCTTTGACGGCTAGAGTGCCCAAGAAGCCTCCATTGTCACATGAATATCTACGTGGGCACCACAATCAAAACTATTACATCCCTTCACCTAGATCCCATCCATAGTATTTGGGTAGTGAAATAATTAGGAATAGATTTTATAACAGGTTTCATGGGTTTGGCTATGAATACATAGGTGCAGGAACACTTCAATTCACAAGTGGTTAAATTTTCCAACAGGGGTAGGCTTGATGCCAACATATTTTAATAGGTGTAACAAGTAAAATATTATTCACTATGAACTCCATGTTCATTCATGCACCAAAAAATTGGAATAAAATATATATCAATCATTCATTATAAAAAATAAAAACAGTAGAATAATATACTTCATAATAAACAATTACTAAATGGAACATTATAATTATTGTTCAATTATCACTCTAGAAATAGTTGACTCCTAGAAACCTATATTTTGGTACACCATTATTGGTTGTAGTGATCATCTTTTAATAAATTTCTTATAATTTCACATCAATATGATTGTTTTTACTATAGTTTTGATCTTTACACACATGATTTTATCTTTTAAGACACTAAAAGTTTGTTTTTTAACATCCCTGGAAATTGAAAACATGAATTGATGTGTCTTTAATCCCTTAATATAAAAAATCATTATATGGTTTTTTCATATGATTTCATAAAAATCAATGGTAATTTTATTAGTCCCCTTCCCTCTGATGGATTTGTTTAATTATAGTTAATTCTTTAAGAACTAGTTATTCAATCTCCCCAATAACATAAAATATCATATTAATGTGATTTATACTCATACACATCAAGGATATTTCAAAGAAAATTCCTTGTGACTTCTAATCAATATGTGGCCATTGTGTGTGTAGATCTAATAATTAGACACAAATTTTAGTGTTTTAAAGCACTATAATAAAATTTTTATCCACCATTAATAAACAAAAACACAGATTGGTGTGCCATAAGTTCCTATATTTCAAAAATCAGTCTAGGATTTTCCTATGATTTTATGACAATAAGATTTCATTTTCATTTCTTTGAGCCACTCAACCATGTTCTTAATTACCAAAAATTATTTAATAATGACTTATTAAATAATTTTGAACACACTAATCATCACATTGGGATTCCATTTACTAGTAATTTTAAAAAATAAATTAAATATAATTTTCCAATGATTTCATAACATTAAGAAGCATTTTTCTATGATATTTAATTTTACAATAACATTTTAGTGTTTTAAAGAACTAAATACTATTTTCTAATATAGAGTGAATAAGAAAATATATTAATGGGCCATGAGATGATACTTTTCAAAAAACATATTTTGTTTCTTTCTTATGATTTCATGAAAATCAATGGCCATTTCTTGTTTTTGACACCCTAGAACATGTTTTTAAAGACTATAAATTATTTAAGAATAACTTATTAAGTTAATAAAATCACACTGCATGTCAGATAGACACTTCATCTACTTATAAACATCAAAAATAATTCAAAGACAATTTTTCTATAATTTCATATTTATCCTAGGTCATTTTATTTGGTTTTGACTATTGCATATTTCAGTATTTTAAAATACTAAAAGACATATTTTTTTCATCCTGAAAAAATGACAACTTGGATTGACATGTTGTTGATGGATACATTTCAAGAATTATTCTACAGTTTTGTTTCTTTCATTTCATGGTAATAAGAGGTTCTTTCTTGGTTTGGATCCCATTACACACATTTATAAGGACTGTCAATTCATTGAAAATTTATTATTCAATTAGTCCAAGAACATTGCTTGTTGGATTAATCTTCCAACTTCTTTTATATGTCACAAATAATTCAAATACATTTTTTTATTATTTCACATCAATGTGTGGTTATTTTATGTCATGACCCACCTTCACCAAGATGAGAGAAGGGACAGCAGGTTGCCAGACCCTTCCTTCTTCAAGATAAAGGAGAGATAATGACCCCTGAGACCCGCCTTCAATAGGTCCCGGAGTGGCGACTAGCACCAAGGGTATAGAATCACACACAAGATGGAAGGAATTACCCCTTTTTATTTTAATAGGATCGGGAGATAAGATAGTAATTCCAAACAATGCCAAAAGTGGAAGTATAAGTAAAGCCAAAACAACCATTCCCATATGCATGTTCCAAAAGTAAATGCTACAAAAGTACAAGAAAATCCCAAAAGAAAGTACCAAAAAGAAACAAAAAGACAGCAACAACAACTATCCCAACGTCTAAACTAGTATGATCCTGCATGATCCCTAAAGTCCTCTAGGAAACCTGAAATAAATTTTATATACTTAGGGTAAGCATACAAGTATACTCAATAAGGAAAACCCAAGACTCTCATGAAAATGTGGGGAGGAAAACTAATGCCCCGTGAGAAAAGAGATAACCAAAACACCCAAAAAGGAAAACTAGCCACCCAAACATCACCAAGGAACACTCCCCAAATAACGCGAATCAAGTAATGTAATAGTAACAACACATCGATGTTTGGGTAGCCCGCGCCACTTCCCCCATTGGTTATTGAAGACATCCTATGCATCGGACTTATCCCGCCATTCTCACCGCAGTCCCACTGCCATCCCCCCACCATCACACACCTGTGCTATAAACACACATCCCGCCCACAAACATCTGGGCCACAACAACCACGCGTATCCATACCCGCAAACACCTGGACCAGAACAACTACTGCCACTCCCAAAGATACCTAGGCCTCATCCCAAAGACACTTGGGAAAAAACCTGCCCACACACACCTAGGCCAACCACCACAACTACCCTGCCCAAAGAATCTTGGTCTATAATGGACCTCAGGCCATCACATTCTATCCGAAGGGTCTTGGGCCACTCGGGAATGGGAGTAGAAAAGGAGTTAATAACCAGCCACTTGTAAAAGTGATGGGAAAAACACCCTCCCCCATGAAATGGGGGTGTTTGGAACAAAGTGATCAACTTGGGTGGGGCGCGAATACGAAACATAAGAACTAAAATTATATATATAGGTAACAAGAACTCATTCCAACCTAATGGGTTCCAAACCAGCCCAACAAAACACCCTCGTTACTATTCATTCACAAGAAGCACCAAACCCACAACCATGTCACCACTCATTCCCAGAAAACAATTCCCCATTGAACCCATTCTTGTTTTCATGTTCAAGTGATTCCATTTAATTAAATTCGGTACTACTAGGCAATGATCAGGCATAACCACAAGCTAATAAAATGAAATTAGCTAAACAGAACTTTTAAGCATTCACACCTAGTTCTCTTGTAAATTCACAACAAAAAAGGGATCTGTGAGATCCCTCAAAGTACTGGAACCAAACCAAACCTCAAGATACTTCCCCACACGGCCTAAGGTCCACAAACAACTACAACAATAGAGGATCCCATCCAAGTCCATATCACCCCATATGCATCAAGCAGAACAATCACACATACCACCAAGACAGAGCAAGGAAGTTCCCAGATTCAAGCACATCATTCATTAAGTTCCCCCTTTCTGTTTGGCTAACCAGAGTGATCACACAGGGGTTGTTGTTCACTGAACATCCATTTAATCAACTGATTTTACGTGATTAACCAAATTCCCATGTTAGAGCCATTTAATCATCACAGAAGATAGGGGTTCATTAGCGCACAAGGAAAGATCACCAACGGTCATGATTTTCAATGGGCATAATCCCATACAATTCACAACACAAAATCAAGGATAAAAAGTACATCATAAACATTGATCACACCCCCTTAATTATTTAAAAGTCTTTTTATTATCTATGTTAAAGTTCAGTTTCATCCATCCTCGTAGAAACAATAGCATACCTACCCCGCATGATACACAGTAAAGATAGACGAAGGAAAACCCTACCTTGATGATCAATGATTGAAGTTTCTCCTCCCAGCTCCAAGAGCTAGGGATGTGCGACTTAGAGGGGAAGATATCCAAGGACTCCAATAATGAGTAGGAGGGACTCTAGAATGGGTGCACGACTCGTCTCAGGAAGGGGGGACTTCAACTCGCCAAGGAGAGGAAAACAGACCAGCCAAGAAGAATAAAAAAAGAAAGAATTCCTATGCAATAAAAGGTGAGATCCTAGAGTTACAGGATATGGAATTTTAAATGGATTTAAAAACGGATCGTGGTTTCACCATGCAGTTGGCAGGTTACACATGATGTAATTAGTTTTCATTTAACAATTCTCATTGGAGGGGTTTCCATAACTTCTTTGTGTTTAAACAGTTTCCTTTAAATCATGCAACAAGGGTAGAATTGGAAAGTGTGGGGAAAGGGTGTGACACCTAAGAAAACCCACGTGTTTTGGTAAGTTAAGGGTCTCCCAACTCTTTTGGGTTTTAGATATTATTTATGGGCTTTAAACGGCTTTTTAAAGGGGGTATTAAAATTCTTTTACGTCAAAAGTTACATTGCAGAAGCGGAAAAAGTTGGAACTAGAAAATGAATGAAGGGTGGGACACCATCTGATGAGAACACGGTGGAACTTTCACCGTACCACCCTCACAGTGCCACCGTCACAGTGCCACCCTCACGGTGCCACCCTCACGGTGCCACTGTCACGGTCCCACCGTGACCAGTGTGCGACTGTCACAATGCCACCATCACGGTGCCACCGTCACGGTGCCACTGTAATTGGTGCCACTGTTTCGGTGGGGCCATGTTTTGGAAAAGTACTAGACCATGGGGGTATGGGCCATTACATCAGTCACCTCCCAAACTATTCTCACCCATGAGAATTAAAACTAGACCCGAAGAAAGGAAGGGGGTATGAACAACCACCTTTAAACATACCTATCAAGAGTGAACATCATCAACATCTAGGAACACCTCTCCCTCAAGTAGCCATGCAACATTCAAGGTTCATACCATCTAGTCATATGGATTAGGGATTTCCTTCCTCCATATCAAGATATTATCCACATTGGGTGGCACTGACTATCCAGAACGGGTTTAATCGCATCCACCATAATGCATCTTGATTAGGGATCGAGTCCTCCCCTCCCCATAGTCATAAATCATCACACACACATCCAGAGAATAAGGTAAATATTCCATTCCATAGTTAACAAGGTAAAACACTTCATCATAAACAAGTACAATCAAACAAAAAAACTCAAAATATCTCTATGTACTGGGCGCGCATTTGTGCCTCTCGTTCCTAGGTACTCTCCTCGAGCTGACAATGCCTCTATAACACACAAACCAAAGGAATGGTTCATCCATGGATCACCTTCTTCTCGCGATCCTCAATCCTCACCGGTCTTTCTACAAACATCATGTCAGCCTCGATATCCATCTTTCCTCAGTCGAGGATGTGTGAATCATCGTTTAGATATCGTCGGAGCTGAGAAACATGGAAGAATTCATGCATTCTCAATAGCGGTGGGGGTAGCTCTAGCTGATACTCCACTTCACCGACCCACCGCATGACTTCAAATAGTTCGACTAACTGAGGATAAAGTTTACTCCCCCTGCCGAACCTTGTTTTCCCATGCTAAGGGGGGACCTTCAGGAATACGTGGTCCCCAACCTCGAACTCCAAGGGTCTCCTCCAATTATCAGTATATGACTTCTACCGGTCCGGAGTCACCTTAATCTTCTCCCGTATAAGCTGAACCTTCTCCGTCATGCTCTACACCACCTCTGGTCCAAGAACACCTGCTTCCCTAACCTCTGTCCATCATTTAGGTGAGCGACACAGCCTCCCGTACAAAGCTTCTAAATCATTCATGCCAATGGTAGAGTGATATTTGTTGTTGTAAGAAAACTCTACTAGAGGCAAGATTCATACCCATGATCCCCCAAAGTCCAAAACACATGATCGTAGCATATCCTCCATCATTTGGATGGTGCGCTCTATCTGTCCATTAGTCTGGGGGTGGAAAGCAGTACTGAGGCATAGTTGGCTGCCAAAATCACATTTTAATCCTTTACAGACCCATGAGGTAAACTGGGTATCCCAATAGGAGACTATGGACCTCGGAACCCCATGAAACCGCACCACCTCATCCATGTACCTCTTTGTTAGGGCACCCACCGTACCCGACTCCTTGATCGCCATGAAGTGAGATGATTTCGTCAGTCGGTCCACCACTACCCAGATAGCATCGCAACCCCCTTGAACTCTGGGTAGTCCCATGACGAAATCCATCGAGATTTCATCACACTTACACTCAAGGAAATCTAAAGGTTGTAACAGACCTCCTGGGATGCATTGTTAATCCTTTACCTGCTGACACATGAGGCACTTTTCTACGAACTCTGCCACCGCCCGCTTCACCCCAGGCCACCGAAACTGACTCTTCAAACCCCTGTACATCTTGGAAACTTCTGGGTGCACTGCTAGAGGTGAGTTGTGGAACTCACCAAGAACTATATCGTACATCGTGTCTAGGACAAACATCCTCCCTTGGAAAATAATTTTATTCTATCCATCCTCCAACCATATTTCTGGAGCATTGCCCTAGAAAATGTGATCGCACATTACTTTAATCTCTGAGTCTCCCCACTAAGACTCCTCTACCTACCGCAATAGAGATGACTGAACTATCATCTAAAACAGGAAACCTCTACCACCATCCATCTTTCATATAAGTGTTGGGCATCCAACTCTCCCATCACCTTCCAAGCATCTGCTGATTCGTGAACCATGTCCTTCTGCGACTTTCTGCTCAGGGCATCAGCCACCATGTTCCCCTTTCCTAAGGTATAGGATATTTCAAAGTCATAGTCCTGAAGTAACTCCATCCACCTTCACTACTGCGATTTCAGGTCCCGCTGGGAGAAGATATACTTCAAGCTCTTGTGATCCGTGAAGACTACCAAGCATTCCCTGATGAGGTAATGTCACCACAACTTTAGTGCGAACACGCCTGCCGCAAGCTCCAGATCATGGGTGGCATAGTTACACTATTGGGGACGTAACTGCCTTGATCTATAAGAGATCACCCCTTGCTGTTACATTAGCACACATTCCAGGCCTTGTCCTGAAACATCACAGAATACCTCATACGCCACCCCTTCTTCTGGAAACCTCAGCACTAGGGCACTAACCAACTTCCCCTTCAGATAACAGAAGTTGGCCTCACACTGCTCATTCCACACAAAAGCCCGGTCCTTCTTGGTCAAGGTTGTCAATGGTGCTGCAACTCGGGAGAAGTTAGGCATGAACCTCTGGCAGTAACCTGCTAGACCTAGGAAACTAGGAACCTCTACCACATTCTTGGGTGTTTCCCAAGAAACAACCTCCTCGACCTTTGATGGGTCCACCTCTATTCCCTGTTCGGACACCACGTGTCCAAGGAAGTGTAATTATCGTGTCTTGAACTTGCACTTGGACAATTTCCCATAGATTTGGTGTCATCAGAGGACCTCCAAAACCATTCTTAGATGATCAATGTGATCCTCCTATGACTTGAGTAGATCAAGATGTATTCAATAAACATGACTACAAACTGGTCCAGATATTCCCGAAAGACGGAGTTCATGAGCCTCATGAACACATCTGGTGTGTTTGTGATGCCGAACGGCATGACTACAAACTCTATGCGCCCATATCTGCACCTGAAGGAAGTCTTTGAGATGTGACCCTCCTTCACCCTCAATTGATGATATCCTGATCGCAGGTCGATCTTGGATAACCATCCTACCCCTTTTAACTGGTTGAAAAGGTCGTCTATCCTCAGGAGAGGGTAACTGTTCTTGATCATTACCTGGTTCAGTCTATGGTAGTCTATGAACATCTTAAGACCACCATCTGCCTTCTTTACAAACAAGACTGTAGCACCCCATGGTGACGCACTTGGTCGAACAAATCCCTTCTTAATCAGATCGTCAATCTAAATCCACAACTCCCACAACTCAGAAGGCATCATCCAGTATGGAACCATCGAAATCGGATGAGCACCGGGTTGCAAGTCTATTCCGAACTCAACATCACATCGAGGGGTAGAGTCTCCACCTCTTTGGGGAAGACATCCATGAACTCACGGACAATACCCGGGACTTCTGCTATCTCTATATCAATCGACTCCACTGACAACTCAGCTAATAAGAAAAGGAGGGGCCCCACTCGCTGGTTGCCCTCCTGGAAACCCTGCTTGCCCATGAAAGTCACATGTCGGCCGCCCAAATTCAAAAACATGATTCTTATTCGGAATAAATAAATAATGTCACATATAGAGAACTGTCATTCGATTCCCGGGATGATATCGTATGGCTTTATTTATAACAGTAGAAGATCCCTACTAGAATGGTGTGGCCCTATCATTAGTCTACAACCTTGGAAAACTTAAGACAAGTCGGTCTGACCTCCGACTGGCGTACTCAACACCAAGGGCACTGGATGTCTCTCAGCTTCTAGACCCAGAGCACGGGATATACTAGGTGCAACAAAGGAGTGTGAAGCTCCTGTATCAAACAAGGCATAGACAAGAATTCTAAACAAGCTGATCATACCTCGAACGACTTTTAGCCCTACCGGAACTGGTGCCTCTATGGCATGTAACTATCCACACCCATCTCCTATACCCCTTGGCTGTCGTCCACCTCCCCAACTGTGCCCTGGTCAAGGTCCCTGAGGAGCGCCTTGAGGTCGGCCTCCTCCTGTAATGCCTACCCTTGGAGGAGCAGAAGTTCCCTGTCCCTACTGGTGCTGCTGAAAGGGCCTGGCTAGAAATTGTTGCGGCTGAGGTGGGTACTGCACCGGCCCACCCCCACCGTATTGTACTCGGTCCGGGAATTGATTCTAAAGGTTCCCACGGTTTCCACAGATGAATCATCTTGGTTATGTTCCCAAAAGGAAAGGGTGAGGACTATGAGATCGGAACTGGAACTGTTGAGGCCTGCTCCCTACTGGTCGAAACCTAAAGGTCCCTGATGCTGGAGGCCTGCTACTGATGGCCTTCCCCTTCGACAAGCCCAACTGGATTCTCTCTTGAAATACATCTCCTAGTGTGTGCATCCTTTCCACCACTTCATCCTTCTTCTGGACCTCCAAGTATGTCGGTAGGGTGAAGGGGGTAACCGCATATTGAAGAGAAGGTCAGAGTGCCTCCTATAAATGTCTCGCATGAGACTCCTCATCCAGAAAGAGGTCCATAGAAAAGATAAGGAGATCCTTGAACTTGATCCCCAACTCTCTCACTGAAATATCCCCCTCCTGGTGGGAGATTAGTTCCTACCTCTTATCAACCTTCATCGTGGAAGAGAGGAATTTCTCCCGGAACTCCCTCTTGAAGTCAGTTCACGTCACCTCGGCCTCCCTCTTCTCCATAAGATAAAGTTTCCACCATTGACCCATTGCTCCCCACATCTAGCTTATAGCCAGAGGAACCCAGTACTCCGTCAAAGCCCAGATCCTGATGAAATCTATCACCAGCTCCTCTAGCCAGCTCTCTATCTCCATGTTTGATATGTTACCCTCGTACTTCCCTAGGGTCTTCTGCTAAAAGGCACGAAGCATCCCCTGCCACTAATCGTCCTCCTCCTCTCGGTCAGCCCTCTGTCGATTAGCCAAATCAACCCCCTGGGCCTCGATCGCCTGTACTACCCTTGGTCACCGTCTAGGTGCCATAGTTGGAAGTTAAACAAGGAATTCCTAATCCCGAGTAGTGTAGAATATTTCTTTAAAATTTTCTTAGAATTATTATTCATTTTAAATATCCAAAATACCCAAGAAACACAAGAACACAAGTCATTATGATGCATGTACCTTTCCTAGGGTCTCTACCCTAAAATCATTGTAGCCTCACTTGGTCATTCGGTAGGCCCAGAGTCCTTGAATCGGATCATGGGGGGCCCTAAAATCCCATGTCCTAGTCGGTCTTCCCTATCCTATTTAATGCACCAAGAATGTCAAACATTATTTCCCTACCATCCCATGCAATCCTCACTATGCCTAACCCTAGACTTCATCTTATCCCCCAACCTCCACCTTTGATACCATTCTATCACGACCCACCTTCACCGAGATAAGAGAAGGGACAGTAGGTTTCCAGACCCTCCCTTCTTCAAGTTGAAGGAGAGATAATAACCCCCGAGACCCGCCTTCAATAGGCCCTGGAGTGGCGAATAGAACCAAGGGTGTAGAATCACACACAAGATGGAAGGCATTACCCCTTTTATTTTAATAGGATTGGTAGATAAGATAATAATTCCCAACAACGCCAAAAGTGGAAGTACAAGTAATTCCAAAACAACCATTCCCATATGTATGTTCTAAAAGTAAATGCTACAAAAGTACCAGAAAACCCCAAAAGAAAGTACCAAAAAGAAACAAAAAGACATCAACAGAAACTGTCCCAACGTCCGAATTAGTTCAATCTTGCACAGTCCCTAAATTCCTCCTGGGAACCTGAAATTAGTTTTATATACGTAGGGTGATCATATAAGTACACTCTATAGGGAAAACCCAAGACTCTGGGGAACAAGTGGAGAGGCACACTAATGCCCCATGAAAAAGAGATAATCAAAACACCTAGAAATGAAAATTATCCACCCAAACTTCACCAAGGCACACTCCCCAAATAATGTGAGTCAAGTAATGTAATAGTAACAACACATCGATGTTTGGGTACCCCACACCACTTCCCCCACTGGTTATTGAAGACATCATACACATCGGACCTCTCCTGCCATTCTCACCACAGTCCCACTGCCATCCCCCCACCCGCACACACCTGGGCTATAACCACACATCCCGCCCACAAACACCTGGGCCACAACAATCATGCGTAACCACGCCCACAAACACCTGGGCCAGAATAACTATTTCCATGATCGAAGACACCTGAGCCTCATCCCGAAGACACTTGGGAAACAACATGCAAGCACACACCTGGGCCAACCACCACAACTACCCTGTCCGAAGAATCATGGGCTATAATGGACCTCAGGCCATCACAGCCTTCCCTAAGGATCTTGGGCCACTCGGGAAAGGGAGTAGAGAAGGAACTAATAACCAGTCACTTGTAAATGTGTTGGGAAAAACACCCTCCCCCATGAAATAGGGGTGTTCGGAACAAAGTTCTCAACTTTGGTGGGGCATGAATACAAAACATAAGAACTATAATTATATATATAGGTAACAAGCACTGATCCCAACCTAGGGGTTCCAAACTATCCCAACAAAAAACCCTTGTTACTATTCATTCACAAGATGTACTAAACCCACAACCATGTCACCACTCATTCCCAGGAAAAAATTTCCCATTGAACCCATTCTTGTTTTCATGTTAAAGTGATTCCATTTAAGTAAATTATGCACTAATAGGCCATTATAAGTCATAACCAAAATATAAGGAAAGGAAAACAGTCAAACAACACTTTTAAGCATTCACACTCGGTTCTCTTATAAATTCACAACAACAATGGGATCTGTGAGATCCCTCAAAGTACTGGAACCAAACCAAGCCTCAAGATACTTCCCCACATGGCCTCAGGTCCACCAACAACCACAACAATAGAGGATCCCATTCCCATCCATATCATCCCATAAGCATCAAGAAGAACAATCACACATACCGCCAAGACAGAGCAAGGGGGTTTCCAGATTCAAGAACATCATTCATTAAGTTCCCCCTTTCTGTTTGGTTAAACAGGGTGATCACACAGGGGTTGTTGTTCACTAGAAATCCATTTAATCGACCGAGTTTATGTGATTAACAAAATTCCCATGTTAGATCCATTCAGTCATCACAAAAGATAGGGGTTCATTAGAGCACAAGAAAAGACCACCAATGGTCATGATTTTCAGTGGACAAATGCCCATACAATTCACAACACAAAATCAAGGATAAAAAGTACATCAGAAACATCGATCACACCCCCTTCATTCTTTAAAAGTTTTTTTATTATCTTCATTAAAGTTTGGTTTCATCAATACCTGCATAAACAATAGCATAACCGCCCCGCATGATACATAGTAAAGGGAGACAAAGGAAAACTCTACCTAGATGATCAATGATCGAAGTTTCTCCTCTCTACGCCAAGATCTAGGGATGCATGACTTGGAGGGGAAGAGATCCAAGGACTCCAAGAATGAGTAGGAGGGACTATATCATGGTCTCACAACTCGTCTCAGGAAGGGGGGACTTCCATGCACCAAGGGGAGGAAAATAGACCATCCAAGAAGATAAAGAAAGAAATAATTCCCTTGTGATAAAAGGTGAGATCTTGGAGTTACGGGATATGGAATTTTGAACAGATTTAAAAATTTATAGTGGTTTCACCACTCAGTTGGGTGGTTACGCACGATGGAATTAATTTTCATTTAACAATTCTTCTCATAAGGGTAGCCATAACATCTTTGCGTTTAAACGGTTTCCTTTAAATCGCGGAAAAGGGGTAGAACTGGAAAGTGTGGGGAATGGGTGTGACACCGATGAAAAGCCACGCGTTTTGGTAACTTAAGGGTCACCCAGTACTTGGGGGATTTTAGATATTATTTATGGGATTTAAATGGGTTTCTAAAGGGCGTATTAATATTATTTTACGCCAAAAGCTACGTTGCGGGAGCAGAAAAAGTCAAAACTAGATAAAGAACGAAGGGTGGGAAACCGTCCAGGGAGAAAATGGTGGCAATGTCATAGTGCCACCCTCACAGTGTCGCCGTCATGGTGCCACCTTGACCAGTGTGCGACCGTTATGGAGCCACTATGGCTGGTGTGCGATTGTCATGGTACCATCGTAACCGGTGCCATCGTTTCGGTGGAGGTGTTTTTTGGAAAATTACTAGACCAGGAGGGTCTGGGCCATTACATTTTATATTTTTTTGACCATTAAACACACATTTTAGTATTTTAAATCATTAATAACATGTATTAAGTCATTGAAAATAAATGATGACTCAGATTGATGCATCTTCTATTCCTATATTTTACTAATAAATCCACAATCATAGGGATTTTTTACCTCTGGTGCATGTTTTTAAAGACTGTTGGTTCAATAAAAACTATTTATTCAATCATTTTGAGCGCACAACATGTTGTATTTGCATACATTCTACATGTATACATCACAAATTACTCAAAGATAATTTTTCATTAATTTCATGTCAATACACGTTTTTTTGTTTCATTATTTACTATTACACACATGTTTTACTCTTTTAAAATACCAAAAAGAATTATTCAATCATATTGAGAAAATAGAAACCCCAATTTATGTTTCATTAGTAACTACAATTAAAAAATAACCCAATTCTTTTTTTCTAATGATTTGATGACAATCAGAGGTTGTCTTTTTGGTTTTAACACCCTGATGTTTTTTTAAAATTTTCTATTCATTGAGAACTATATTTTCATTTATTCTGAGAAAAAAACACATAGTAATTATTATTTTTATTCTTTTACATGACACATATAATACATTGAATGTTGTCTTTTGATTTAAAATAAATTTGAGGTATTTTGTATGGTTTTTCTATTAGAAACAAGTTTTAGAGTTTTAAAAGACTAAAAAGTTATATTTGGTCATCTTAGGAAAATATCATCTCAGAATGACATAATTTTAGTTATTTCACTTCCTAAATAAATTTAGGATTATTATCTTATGATTTTTTGGAAATATAAGGATCCTTTTTTAGCATTATTCTCACTATAGAATAAAATTTGTAAAATAAATCTAAAAATTATTGATATTGAATTAAACATTTCCATTGTCTTCCAAAAATGATGATCATATATATGGAATCTTGTATTCATAAAAAGATGATTTAGAACTATAAGATAACATTGTGACAACTTGTTTTAATGAGTTATAAAAAGAAAAAAAATATAATGTACATAAAAATAACTAAATAGAAAAGGATATTGTAATTCGACTAATGATAAAAGATAAAAATTTTAATCTCTCACATTGATCGAATAGTAGGTAGACACAATAAACATATAATATATAGTAAACTAATATATATGAACATTTAAAATAGAAAAATTCCAAAATTAACCAAACTTTATAAGGAATCTAACTGAAAGAGCCCATTGTTATACATATCAAACCCAAATCATAAGAACCCAAACATCTAAAGAAATGTTGAAAACACTTTACCTCTTAATAGTGAAATTGATTCAAAATGTGATAAGAATAAAATATAATGAAGCATAATTATATAGATATTATATGAATAGATGGATAAAATAATTGATTTAATATATGTCTTTTCACTACATAGAAGACACATTTATTATTATGAAAAAACCCAAGATGTAAGAGACATCAATTTTTTGAAAACAAGACATAAAAATGCATATCCTTCTTGGTAAAAAATTACTGAAGGGGTTCCTATAAATGTGCAATTGGTTTATTTAGAATACTGATTCATTATAAATTAAGTGTCAATATACACGATTAAATAGATCTATAAAAAACATGTACTTGTAATTCTACTAATGGAAGGCAATATAATCTTTTCATATTAATCTCTATAATAAATTTTTCATTTATATCATCCAAAAATCAGTATATATATTTCAGTACAATTTAAAACAACAATAGGATTGAAATTTTAAATAGAGAGACTATGAAATAAATATTACACGAGTCTTTATGTAGTTCTTTAATTATATCAATCATACCAGAAGCTCCTCTATTATGGCACTCACATTCAATGAAATAATAGAAATTTACCTTGAAACTCACAAAATGTATTTTCATTATTGGGATTTAATAATCTAGTGGATCATTATTTATAAAAACTTATCGAGTAAAGAAAATTAAAAACATTAAAATTCAATTAGTATATATAGAATCCTTTAGTAAATAGAGAAGAACCTCATATGAGACAACTTTCAAATAGGAATACACTGATGAAGTCTCTAAATTTTGTAGTGGGTAACCAAGTAAGGAAACCATAAAAAATATATTATTTATTATAAGTCAATTTATTCTCCTATCAGTTATACATAGAAACAAATCCAAGGTTTAAATTTTAATTAGTTAGCATAATATTTTAAATTACTAAAAGTAAAAATGGGGAAGATAAGTAAAGGTTATAACAGTGAATATATATCACTCTTAAAACATTATTGATATATTATAAAATAAATCCCATCCCTTTCCAAATCATAATGTAAATAATTAAAATTAGTAGTTGGAATTTCAAATCCAATATTCATAGCTTCATTATCTCATACAACTAAAATTAATTTTCTAAAAAAATATATAATAAGAAAAATATTAATTTGATAAAATAATGGAGAGTGAACTTTATAAAAGAAATAAGGGAAGATAAAAATTTCTACCCTAGAAAAAATTAGATTCTACAGGCAAAATAAAAATTAATTTTCCAAGATTCAATGGTTAAAATAATTTAATACTTTATTTATCCATTGGGTGATTAAAATAAACATAAGCTATTTTAATCATTGAACTGAAATATTTACACAATGTATTGGCCTCGTAAATTTAACTTTAAGACACAAATATCACCTTGAATTTAATATAATGGAATAATAAATTATGTAATACACTTGTAATTAATTATAATTCAACATTTGATATAAATCTCACATTGTATGAGTTGAGTATTAAGTAAAATGAAATATGTTATAATGAATTTTAAAAAATAATAATATAAATGTGTAGAATAAAATATAATAAATTAAAATTTGAATGGATAGGTTAAAGTAGAAAAAAATCGTCAAACATTATTTGCAATCAATTTGGAAAAAATATGAAAAATATTATTAATATGTTTTTTATATAGGCAAGGAGATAGGACCATTGAATAATAATGTTTCAAAATCAAATTAGTAAGAGAAATTTTGTTAATATTTAATTATGGAAAATATCTTAATAGTTATCTCAATGGATATACATATTATATTTCATTTCAAAAATTTAGATAGAATAAAATTCTAGAAAAACTGTTATATTTCACTAAAATAAAGGGAAATCATAATAACAAAATATTACATTGAATAAATAAAATAATGGAATCTAAGATTCTAAGATAATTTCAACAACACAAAATATCAATAAGAATTAGATGGATCATCTTGGGTTTCACCTGGACCTCTTATTTTCATATACAAAAATTTCAAAAAAAACATTACATGTTTGATGATGAGAAGAAAAATTTAAATAAATAGAAGATATAAAATATAACTTCAATGGAATCTTTCATCATATTGTCAAATATCATGTGTAGTTTATAAAAAAAATATCGTTAATTCAAGAAAAACCAATAGTGAACATCATCATACTAGAATAATGATTTTTTACTGATAAATTTTATTTCTTAACATATGTAAACTAGAATTTGGATATAGAAACTACTTGAACAACCAATTGGCTATTTATCATAGAAAGATCACATGATGTAATAAATTATCTGTTTTATAATGTGATCCCATGAAGGAAATGCCCCTAGGGGTATATTTGGATGAAATGGATGATATGGGAAAAATATAAATTTTTTCCTATTATGGAATCAGATGGAGGAGAATGAGCTAAATAATAAGCAAGTAAATCAATCAAAAATATTTAAATAATCATAAATTATTTTACAACCCCTTTTATATATCCTGAATACTTCAGGCACAATGAAAGCATGTGATTGGATATGGAAAACAATTGCCATAAATGATGATTTTTTTGAGATGTGAATGATGTAGAAAGTTGTGACCAACAAAAATAATTCAAGGATAAATATATTTAAATAATTTTGGAACTAAAAAATAGGATCATCAGTTAATAATTTATAATTAATTTAATAAGTTAAACAACATTATGACGAATTCTTTATTCATAGTTGAATCTAACAATATATTTACAATGTGACATCATTTCATTGTAGGTAAAAATTTTAGATTCTCTCTAACGGTTATTCAATGTGCACCTTGAGCCTCTAAGAATTTCCATAGAAATCCATGAGTGCTAAAATAGGGGATCCTAACACATGCATTATTCATATTTCATCACTATGAAAATCATTTCAAAGGAATATCATTGACATATATCGAATTAGGAGGAGTGTTGGATGAGAATAACTCTATGTTATTGAGATAATTATTGGATAGGATCTCTCTAGGGATTGAGAGGATTCCCTATATTTCATTTTAGACAACAAAAAAATTGATAGCCCATCAAATGGAAATAATATAATTGGGTTCACAAATTTCTAGGGTTATAAAATAATAATTTCACATGTGCCCTTATTATTTCTTTAACCCCATGTCTATAATAATAATATTATCATTATTTCATAGCATGTGAAAACTAGAGAATTAATTTACAATTATTTATTGAATAAATTATCTGAAATTGATTCAAAAAATATTTAACAGATAATATTTCTCATCAGGCCTTCAAAATCATTCTAATATTCCTCCACAATATTTATCAGTCCTTGACTAAAAAAATATTTATTTAATAAATAAATATTACGTAATTATTTTCCAATAAATAAAAAAAAAATATTATATTCACTAAATATTAAATAATATTTATTATGTATTTTTCTCACAAATAATTTTTCAAATAACTAGTTACTGAATTTATATTATCAATAAAATGAAAATAATTATTAAACCATGTATGAGAATAATATTTATTCAAATTATTAAATAAATATTTAATTAAGGTTCTGGATACACATAGTGTGTGTCCCTCTATTCCATTTTATCAATGGAATTTGCTATAATCGCCTAATTATCACGGTTATAATCATTTTATGCACCAAGTATCCCATAAATAATGAATTTAATTATTAAAATGATTAAAAATTATACAGACACTTAATCTGTAATATAATCCTTTTATCCCCATATCTCAAATCAAGATATTTTCATTATGTTTTCATCAACCTATGTGCTCTATGTCACTTTATTTTAATTTCTATAAATTTAATTTTCTTTATTCAACATGGTTGTGGATTTAATTAGACTACTTCATTTTCATCAAATGGATTGAGATGTCAAATTATATTTAAAAGTAGAAGGGGTAAATCCTTTCTTGCATTATTACTCAATGAAATATTATTCATAGCACACTCAACAAATCCTAATCCATCATAATAATATATCATTATAGTTTTTTCAATACATCAAGGAACCTGACTCATAATATTCATACTAACATTCCCCATGGCCATTTTTATTTCCCTATGGGTATAATCAAATAACAAAATCTATAAAAACCCAAATTATGAAATTAATTAATTAAAATATAGAACTCTGAAAGTTTTAGGTAAAACCTATTGAGACTGTATATTTGTTTGATTAGGTTTTTTAAAAAAGAAAGTTTTTTTATTTGATTTTGAAGAAAGAGGAAAGAAAAAAAATTGGTTGATTTTTAAACTGTGGGAGAATTGGGCAGATCTTGTTTTCTTAGAAAAAAAATGGAAAAATGTGTGTTGGGGTTTTATAGTTTTTGGGTTTCGGTGCAGTTGGATTTTAGAAAATAATTTGACTAATCCATGTTTTTCATCAAAATTGAGATGAGGTGTATCCAATGGTCATGGTATCCTCTCCTCAACCCAATAATCCTCATTTTCCCATGGTTAGGTAGTTTAGGGCATTGTCGAATCGAGTTTGTCTCGATACCATTTTTAAACATGGTTACACTGAATGTGATAATGGTCATGCCTCAATTTAGGGTAACTATTTCAGAAAATTAAATGATCTATTTTAGATTCAAATATCAATTTTCAAGATAAAAATAAAATAGAGGTATTGGAATTGAATAAAAAAATTGAAGCAATCTAGAACATGAGTAAAAAGAAATAAATCCAATGACACATTCCTCTTTCGGCTACATAAACTTATCACAATGTGGGTTATAACCATTAATCCTAGTAATGAGAGAGTATAATGGATGGAAAAAAAATAAACTGTAGAGAAAGTGGTGGAGGATCCTTTAGGACCTCAGCTTCTCACTTTAGACATTGGTCTCTGGAATCTGTCATTGGCAACAACATCATGAACCTCTATTTATAAAACTTTAGGTGGAGTTGGTTTCATTTAATTCATCATTAATATGGTATATTATTAGTGTTGGGTCCACCTAAGGTATTAAATGGTTGTTAGAGTCATTATTTTATCTTTCCCATAGAAATCCTTTCAAAATAACATTATTAGGTATGTCTTGAAACATTCACAGTGTGAATGGGGTTCATGATGTGAAAGTGTCAAGATCTCCTCCAATTGAGTTTCCATCACTCCATGCTTTGTACTAATTTACTCTTTGTAATGTTTACACAAACAATAATTCTTTCACATTTTGAATGTCTAGTTTCTAGTTCAAGAAGCTCCTTTTTGTTTCATTTTTTCACTTCTGAGCTCCATTACAACTTTAATTTCCTAGTGTCTTGTTGCGGTGTGATGTGTCACGGTGTGAAGTGTCTATTTCTCCTCAAATTTGTTCCTATTTGATCTTTTTCTAGATATTTGTTGAATCCTACCAAAAATAAAACAAATTTAAAAATTCCAAATAGTGGAAAGAATATCATTTATATTAGACAAATAAATGCATTAAAACATCCTAAATTATATGCACGAAATACATATATCAATTACTAATAAAATTAAGCTCTAATGAATATTACACACTTATATAAGCATAAACATCCAATGACACGTGTAAATGTATATTTAATACTGGAGGATCTTATTCTCATAATCTCCTTCACAAGATATTATCAAGGGCATACACCATTAGAAAATTCCTCAAAGTCCAATGAGTCTACACCCCTGATAGACAATTTCATTTGTGTCCCATCAAATAGTATCATCTGATTATAGAACATTTATTTCAGAAAAATTTCATGGCACTTCTAGGTTCTCATCCAAGGAAGGAACTACTATGACCATTAAGTGTGATATTTACTCTTAAGACATTTTCACATACTATGTCGCGTAAAAGAACAATCATGATGTGATAAGAAGTCTATTAATATTCAAAATAATAAATACTGGTAATCATAAAGTACATAAAATTTAATTTTAGGGTACTAATTACAACAGTGGCTACCAGATGGGGTCTACAGTTTCTTAGAAAGCTATAGGGACACCGCTGGCTACCTGGTGAGGACTATTGGCCAGCTTGTGGAATTCATTCAGGCGGTAAAATATTTCATTGATTATGTATCTTCCATCCATGACCCCACCTTTGACGAGTCCTAAAACTCCCTTACACCCCGAAGAACATGGAGGGACAATTGGAGGATATAAATAGACTGATTAAGAGACATGGGAAGTAACCTCAATTGCAGTGAACTTTAAAAAATCATTGTTCAATAGTGAATGACAATCAATCCAAAGAGCATTGGAGACAAAATGCTTTCATTAGAATCTACTCTTGAGATAACGTTATGATAATTTCATCAAACACTTCGATATCCCAATCTCTCATTCTCTAAATTTAATCTTCACAATGATTATATATAATTTTTATAGTTTCTTCAAAGGGTTTTTACGTATGAAAACCATTTTTTCTCTATTTTCATGTTATTGGTGATGGCTAAAACCCAATTCCTTTTTCTTGGTTTCATATATACTACTAAATCAATGGTTTGTGTTCATTTTAGGTTTCATGTATACCTCTAATGTTGAGGAATATTTATTAATAGACCCTGAAGAAATTGAAGTGGGATATGTAAGGGCTTAAAATTATCCTCCACCAGGTTTTCGGTGGCCTACCTATTGTTGAACTTCGTTATAAAATTGTGTTTCTTGCTTCATATTTACTTTCTATATCGTTTTCTTTTTAACCTTATATAAATCACTTAATATTTAAAATTATACCAAAAAATATTTTATTAATTTAATATAAAAAAATTCTTACAAGATTATAATTTTGTATTCCTTTATTCTTATTAATTCTCTTACATTTACTCAATATTTATATGCATTATGCTTCTTCATAAAATTTTTATTTAACCCTTAAAAGGTGGTTTTTTTCTATTTTATTTTTTAAAATAAAATTCATCTACTATATTTTCATCTTACGGTCACCAAAAATATTGTAAAAAATTTATTTCATATAGAGAAATATATTTATTATTGTTTTCATATTAGAAAGTGGGTACAGTGGTCAATATGGTTATTTATCTATTATACATGACACTTTTTTAAGAACTGAGAAAGACCAGGGCACTTAGTGGAATATTTTTTCAATGATAAATATTTATTATAGGACTAGAAAACTTCATTTATGGTAGAGAATATAGATTCACTACTCTTGATATGGGATTTAAAAGAACTAGAAATAGCCTTCATCAGCATTAAAAAGTTCTAATGTCATACGGATATTTAAAATCTAATGAATTTTATCAATTCTAAAAAAGTTATATTTAGATATCCCATCATTGATCCTAAAAACAATTTATTAAGGGATTACTTTATTAGTGCTAGTTTATCACTAATAAATATTTCCATTTATTAGTGATTTTTGTCGATTTGATAAAGGGGACACTTTATAAGAACATTTTTAACACTGATAATGTGACCATTTATCTTTTTTATTCCCAATGTGGATAAAAGACATGCGACTACAGTTTCTAGCTAAAATTGAATCACACCGCAATAGCAAATATAAATTTTAATTTTAATTAAATTAGCATCACAAATACAAGAAAAAATATTTATTATAAACATTTCGACCATTGGTTTGTACAATTACATTTTTATGTACAATTTATCCAAACCATCAATAAATTGAATAACATTATTGTTTCATTGCCTTTGGACCCCGGACCCCTCTAAAAAGGGCCATATCATGCTACTAATTTTTGAATAAACCACCCCATCTTTAGAAAAAGAGTATACTTATATAAAAACCATTCTTATGTTAGTAATACTATAATGAAATAAATTAAACATAAATATGAAACAATGAATTCATAAAATGTAACATTTAAACTAAAATCATACACTTTGAGTCATATTGGCCATATCATGTGTCATATCAATGTGTATACCTTGTTCGTAAATGGGACACCCTTGAGTTACATTAATGTTATATTTGAAAAAAAAATCCCAAGAAATAAATTTGTTTATCATCCCATACAAAAAAGGATCTCAATGTGAAATCTTCATTTTTATTCGCATCATACAATGAATCCCATATAAATTTTAAATCATTGATCAATGGAGTAAAAAACTTCAGTATCATTACCCAGTTTTTTTTTGTCCTCATATAAGAAAAGAAAACATAATATATTTTCACTTCATGCATAACCATGGTGGAATTTTATAATTTACCAGCATAACCATCCATGTATTATGATTGTTCATTTTAAACCAAAATGATTAAATACATATACAGATATCACGAGACAAAGTTTTCACAACTCATTTCTAAAATCAGGATAATCATGATCAATTTTCATCCACTAATGAGAGTCTAGTGGGAAAAAAGTTTCCCATAATGATTTCTTTTATTTTTGTGCCCCATCAATTGTCTTATTGTCTCCTAAAATCTATATAGGTGCATAAACCATGGAATAAAAAGAAAATACTAGAAAAATTTGAAGTACTTGATTTATATTCCTGTATCAAGACACATTACACTTTGTGAATTTTTTATGTTATTTATGGTCCTTGAAAAAATTACCCAGTCATTTAGAGTTCCATGTATTATTTCATAAATCAAACCCATTAAATGTAGAATTATTTTATCATATTATTATTGGAAATGAATATCATTATCATTTAGTAGTATATCATTAAAGAGAGAAAGTGGTTTTATAAAGCTAGGTTCACTCCATCTATTGTTAGATATTTTTATTATATAGATTCAGTATGACTAACAATGCGGTATATTAAGTACAGATAGCATACAATGGAATACTTTCACTACTCTTTAACTACTTAAATGGTTTTTTATAATCAAAAAGTTCATCTTTAACTATCATTTCCATTTCCTTAATATGTTCTTCATCATTTTTCACATCTTTAATCATATCCTCAATATGGACATTATCTTTGTTCACACTTGTAATAATATTAGAATATCCATAAAATATATTAGTATCCCAGTCATTAGATACATTATTTTTCTCTCCATGTTTAGTATGAAATTTTAAACTTTTATCTATTTCATGATAGATCAATTATTCTTCCAACTCCTATAGAATAATTAGTTTTTTATAACAACAATGTAAAACACAAATAAAGGATTTGATAAGGATCATATGCCTGAAATTTTGAAAACTTTTTGAACTATTTCACCTCATCCTATTAAACTTTTATCATTTGATTTGAATCTATCCATTTTTGATTCATATCCATCCTATTTGATTCATAATATGTTGGGCATGTATTGTCTCAAGAATACTATATAAATAATAATGATTTTGATGCTCACAATTACCCTTGTTTTTTTATAATAAATTTTTTTTGAATGAGTTTTTAAGAATTTATATTTGGGTTAAATTAATTTAACATTATTATAATTACTCTAGAAACACTGTTTTAAAACCCTACATTCAGTAAATGAACGTATAGTATCAACTCTGCGTTATGTTGGAAATGTGAAATGCTTGAGTATAGTATCAACCTTATGTTAAATAAATAGTTTATTTTTGGATTGATATCCTTATCTTTGAAGAATCATCAAATGTATGGATCAGAAACCCTATGTTCAAGTCAGGATTTATTGTTCATACCCTACATGCGGAAAATTTGAACGTATGGTTAATTAATGTTATGTTCAGGATTTTATGCTGACCAGGATAACCGTATGGATTTTTATCCCTACACTACTTTTGTTCCATACGTTACTTAAATGTGAAATTATGGTTAAAGAACCATACGCTGTGTAAAGGAACCCTACACTATACAAAGTAACCATACTCTATGCATTTCAGTTCTACATTGTGTTTCCAATGATGAATTTTTTTCAAGCCGTGTTTTCAATCCAAGATTTCTACAATGGTCAAGTCAGAATTAAATACCTATTTAAAGATAATTTTTATTTTTTTCAGAGAATGATGTTCATTAGAGAAACTCTCTCTTATTTCTATGGGAAGTTTTGACTCTCTTGGTCTATTGGAATTTGAATTTTCATTATCAACAAGGATATTATTTTGGTTATAGAATACCAAAGCAATATATCTATTATATATATTACTTCAGAATATATCTTAAAATATATGTGTGTGATAAGTGATTCAAATATACTACTGTATTATTGAAATTATCTTTTATAGTACTGTTGTAATAATTGATCGATTCTGAAAGAAGCTACACCTTGGAGACATACAAGTTCATTTTTTACTATTATAAGATTACTACTATTGTTTAGTTGCTACCTTATTTAAGATCTTTTTGCAACAAGGATCTCTTTAGACTATTTCATTCTTGAATATTTTATTTTTTGAAGAAGAAGATCCATTAATTTTTTGTTTCTTACTACTACAACTGTGAAGATCAACCTGAATGAACAAATCAATTTCTTTTGATTTGTTGGTGTTTCAACTACTCGTACTCAGTTTTTGTGGATTATCAGCTTCTCGATCTAATATTTGGATATCTTGTTCTCTATTATTGAACCATAAGGCTTTTTTATTAGTCTTATTATAAAGGTGTAAATTGTATTCCCTTAGTTTTGAATTCATGGTCTTGTGATAAGAAGACCATTCTAGTGAAATTCAGCAAGCTAGTAGATAGAGTGATTGGTAGAGTGGACTAGGGGATCTATGTGCCCCAAACCACTATAAAAATATATGTTATTTATTTCTATTTATCCACTAAATATTCTTTTTACATAATAAACACCGCATATCTGTATAAATCACAGTGGGTTTCAAAAGCCATAATTGTGGAATATTTTTTAAAAGACACATTTCATCCCCCATATTGTGTTACTTGGTATACTCTGACCTAAAAATTGGTATCAAATGTGAGATTTTGGGATAAATCTATAGTAAGATAAAAGTATAAGGTCTATAAAAAGATGGAAATGGATGATCCTAGAGAAGAAATTTCAATGGTATGTGCTCCATATTTTAATGGTGAAAATTATGGATTCTTGAAGTCTTGAATGATTATCTATCAAAAAATCGTGGATTCAAAGTCTACTAAAAATCATTACTCCTTATAAGATTCTTGAGAAACCAAAAACTTGTATTGCTAAAACAAAAGCTGAGTATGTTATAAATTCTAAATAAATTAATGCTATCATTGGTGTTCTTGGACCAGATGAATTCAATTGTGTATCATAATTTCCAATTGCCTATGAAATGTAGAAAACTATTTCAGTTTATTATGAAGGAACATATAATGTTATCCAGATGAGATATTCTATAACTAAACTACAATTTGACACATTTTGAATGTTTTATGGTGAAAGCATCACATATATGAATGTAATTATTGCATCAATTGTAAAAAAAATTATAGACTTAGGTGAACCAATCAAACAATCGGATCAAGCATTGAAAGTAATAAGAGTACAATCTTTTAAAAGGAATGGCATATCTAATGCAATTCTCCAATAATCACCTATAAAAGATATGACCATGAAGGAACTAATTAGAACACTGATGATGTATGAATAAAAAATACAGGATGAATCTTAAGATCATTTTATTATACTAAAGAAAGAAAATACTACTCTAAAAGTGACATCTCATAAGCATAACAGAAGATCAAACCAATAAGTCAAAGAAGGTAAAAATTTAGATTCCTCAAATTCCGAAATGGAATTATATCAAATATTTTTAGATTTATTCAAGTCTTACAATAAAAAAATAGGATTCATAAAATCCTTAAAGAAGGATGGAAATGAACCAAGATAATTTTGATGGTATGAATGAAATAAATTGGGTCATATCAAACCTAATTTTCCACAACTAAAAGATGAAGCAAAAATTACATAAAAGAGATATAATAAAAATGATTACTATGAGCAAAAAAGAAAAAGAGAAATTAAAGCTACTCGGAGTGTATTTGTAGACACCAGTAGCCCTTCAAGGTCTTATTCATAAAAATAAAAATCTAATATAAAAGCTAATATGTTCTTTATGGATGAAGAGTAAATGGTACAAACTTATTAATCTTCTGATTCTGATTCTGGTAGTTTCTCAAATGATAAATTGGCATCAAATTGTTCAATGTTTGAAGAAAAATATTATTCTTATCTAAAGAAGAATAAATATTTCAAAAACATTCATAATTTTGTTTCAGGTAAAATAGATACCATGCTAATACAACATCAAGAGCTACTTGAAAATTTCAATTCCACTACATCAAATAGTATCAATCATGAAAAGAAAATAACGGAACTGAAGGATATTGTTAAATACAATAAAAGTGATACCCTTGTTTTTAATAAAGAATAAAATACTTTAAATGAAATTCTAGGAAATAATTTCATTAAAGGGGAAATAATAAGAATAGGGATTAAGAGTGAGAAATAAAAATTGCGTAAAAATTATTTTGTGACCAACTCTAAAAATATTATCATTTATGACAGTGGAACGAAATCCAATGTCACTAATAATTACTTTTTGAAAAATACCCAAATTAGTGGTATTAAAAAAGAATTTATTTCTAACAGTTTATCTCATGAAAATTATATAAATTATGGAAAGATAAAGAAGATCTGGATTCCTAGATCATTTCTTGTAGACACTTCTGTACCCAAGAAGATATTGGTAAAAAACAAACATTTGTTTAACTACTTTTGAAGGAATTATGTCACAGAAAAATAAAATCCATATGGTATATAGATAGTGTCTATTCTAGGAATATGAGTGGGGGCTCAACAAACATTCATACACTAACTCAAATGGATGGAGGATTAGTCACTTTTAGTGATAATGAAAAAGGGAAAATTATTAGATTTGGAACTATTAGAGGTCCAAAGACTATCCCAATCAAAAAATTATTGTGTGTGAAAATGTTAACACACAATGTGATAAGAATCTATCAACTCTATGATGATGGATTTTGTGTTTCTTTTTCTAACAATTCATGATCTATGTTTAAAGATAAGTTACATAAATTTAGAGTTCCTATATCTGATAATGTTTATACATTGGATTTAAATTCCTTATGTAAAAAAAAGTGAATTTTTTAACTACTAAGAAAAATGAATCATGATTTGGTATAGAAGACTTGGACATTGTAATATATATTCTTTACATAAATTATCGACGAAATATTTAGTTTCTAATTTTCCTAGTCTTAATTTTGACAATGAAAGATTCTGTGATGCATGCCAAATTTTCAAGCAGCATAAATCATCTTTCAAATATATTAAAAAAATTGCTACATCTAAACCATTAAAACTTATCCATTTGGATTTTTTTGGACCATCAAGAGTAGAAAGTTTTTCTGGAAAATAATATGTTTATATTTAGGTAGATAATTATTCTAGATTTACTTGGGTTTATTTTAGAAAACTCAAAACTAATGTTTTCACTATATTTGAATGTTTTAAAAAAATTTAAAAATGAAAAAGGTTTTAAACTAATTTCATTAAGAATTGATCATAGGGGAGAATTTGAGAGTCAATAATTAAATTATTTTTTCTAAAATATAAGCATTAAACACATCTTCTCTACACCGAGAACACCTCAAAAAAATGGAATTATTGAAAGAATAAATAGAACTATTCAAGAAATGGAAAGGACTGTGCTGAATGAATATAGTCTTATTAACTATCTTCGGGAAGAAGATATTAGCACAGTCTGCTATATCATGAATAGAGTTTTAACAAGACCTATTTTTAAAAAGACACCCTATAAACTTTGGAATAATAGAAAACCTAAATTAAATTACTTTAAAGTTTTTAGATTCAAGGTTTATATCTTGAATACAAAGGACAACCTTGGTAAGTTCGATCCAAAAGATGATGAAGGAATATTTTTGGGATATTTTGTTACTGAAAAATATTATTGAGTGTTTAATAAAAATTCAAGGATTGTTGGAGAATCAGATCACGTATAGTTTTATGAAACTAAACCTTTTATTAAAGATAAATATCAAGTATATGAAGTTACAAAATCTTTTACTTGAGACTTGAAACTCCTAAAAATGATTATGAAAATGATCTTAATAAAATTTAGTCCATTTCAGAAGAACATGATACTAATGAACCTAAAAGTGTCTTGTCAATACAGTTTATAACTCTAAATAACCATCCTTTATAAACAGTTATAGGTGACCTAAACATAGAAATTAGAACTAGAATAAATGTAGGAAACCTAGTATAATTTTCTACCTTTTATCTCAATTAGAACCTTAGTCTATTGAATAATCCTTAGAAGATAAGATTTTGATGATAACAATAAAAGAAGATTTATACCAATTCAAAACGAATGATGTTTGGGTACTAGTAGAGAGACCAACCAATTATCTGGTTAGAGTAATTAAGTGGGTTTTTAGAAATAAATAGAATGATTAACAGATCATAACTTGAAAAAAAAGACAGATTAGTAGCCAAAGGAAATAATTAGGGAGAAGGTATAGATTATGATAAGACCTTTACCCCAGTAGCTAGATTATAATCCATTAAAATCCTTTAAGATTATGTATCTCATAGGAATATTGAATTATATCAGATGGATGTTATGTTTCCTTTTTAAAATGTTTATTTAATAGAGGAAGTTTATGTTGAACAACCTTCTATTTTTAAAAATTCTCAAAAACCAAACTCTATTTTTAAACATAATAAATTTCTCTATGGCCTTAAACAAGAACCTAAAGATTTTTATGAAATATTAAGTTCTTTTCTTTTGAAACAATGGATTTACTATTCTATTAGAAAGACTAACACTTTTTAAGAAAAACTTTTGTCCTAATATTTTATTAGTTCAAATTTATGTTGCTGAGGTTATTTTTGGTTCAACTAATAAAAATATTTGTCATGGTATTTCAAATTTTATAAAAAACGAATTTTAAATGTGTATGATGGGAAAACTAAATTTATTTTTAGGGTTTCAAAATTATCAAAAAGATTATGGAAATGTTTTAAATAAAATTATATTATTGATTTACAGAAAATTTTGGACAAGAAAATAGCAAGACATATAGAACTCCTATGTGTACCAATATTAAACTAGATTTGGGTGATGCTGGAAAACAAGTTGAAAATAAGTTATATATAGGTATGATTAGAAGTTTGTTATATCATACTATTAACAGACCAAAAATTCTGTTTTCTATATATCTTTGTGTAACATTGCAATAAAATTCAAAAGAGTCCCATCTTATTACTGTTAAAGAAATATATAGATATTTAAAATGAACTATTTTTCAATCTCTTCTGTACCCCCAAAAATTATGATTTTAATTTCTTTTCATATTCTGATGCACACTTTAGAGGTGTATATTAGATAGGAAAAGTACCCCAGGAACCTTTTACTTTTTAGTAAAATCATTACTTTCATGGTCTAGTAAGAAACAATATCCAGTTTCCCTGTTAACCACAGAGGTATAATCTGAATATAATAGTAGTTGTTGTGCACAAGTATTATGGATGAAAAACACTCTACTGGACTTCAGACTAATCTTTAATAGTATACCTATTTTATGTGATAATACCAGTGCTATTGATATTTTATAAAATACTATAAGTCATTCTAGGACTATGAACATTGAGATAAAACATCATTTTCTAAGAGATCATGTCATCAAAAGGGATATATATTTATAATTTTTTAATAAATAATATCAATTATATGATGTTTTTACTAAACCACTTCCCTCTTCTAGTTTTGATTTTATTAATGGGGGATAAGAATATTTTAGTTTAAGTGATTTTTTAATAATTTATTTCTAATCTCTCTATTTTTATTTTAGTAATATTTAATTAATACGTGTTATTCTATTACATTTTAATTTATAATTTCATTTCAATTTTATTATATTTTTCTTTTCAAAATTAAAAAGTAATGAGTATATTCTCAATCGACGCGAGAAAACCGTTTTCTATTTCCCACTCTCTTTCTTCTATCCTACACATCTTTTCAGTTTATAGATCTTCTGTTAATTCCCATGTGCCAAAACCCTAAACAATTAATTCCTTCAATCTCAAAACCTTAAAATATGTAAACCTCTCAAAGATCTATAGATGCTAAGTTGGATATATCTACGTATGCTTTAGGTAAAACTGAAAAGTCCTCCAAGGAAAGGTAATTTATTTTGATTATTTAGATTCTAAGACTCTTTTGCTCATAGAAGCAATGAGATTTCAAGGTTTGGTTTATACTTTTGGAGAATATAATATTCATTTGGTATAAAACAATGAAGTAAATGAATTTTGTATAAATGATTCATTTAGTCTTCGATTCGAAGAAGATTCCACTTTCTCTAAGATTAATTTTATGAGTTTTCTTTGCCTTTTATAGAAATGTATGGTATGATATATTGTCCCTATGAGGGGGAGTTTCAATTTTATTTATGAAATATCATTAATAGAATACATTAATCAAAGGATATTATCTTTTCATTATTAGGAACAAGAACTGTCAAGAAGTTAATGACGAAAGAACCTACTTCTGATCATAGAGTTATGTTGGAGTATATTCAAACTAGAATATTTCCTTGGACTTCTGATCTAGATAAATTCCTATATCTAGATATTTATATCATGTTTTTTTTCTAAATAACATAATTTTTAATTTCTATCAGTTTATGATAATATATCTTAACCACTACTACCACACTGATGAAAATATAGGATATGATCCCTATATAAGGATTATTTCTTTTTTTTCTATGAAGGAAATGAAAAAATTTCAATATTATTTTTTTGTAAAAACATGTCACCATGTCAACACTTTGAATGTTGGAATTGTTATGAATCAAGGATTTGTAAGGAGAAACTTGTGGAATATTCTTCTACCAGTTGGTGTAGAACAACATAAAAGGTGGTTGTCAGCTACTTAGGGGGAGAAAAGGATTATTCCTTCAGTGGGTTCTATTCCCCATAGGCCTAGGGAAGAAGGAACATCAAGTCCCTAAGAATCTTTTGTTCAAAAAAGAATAATTACATTTGTCATTCCAGATACTATGGATGAAGCACCATGATTAGCTGGGCATGATAATCCTATGGAAGAGAAAGTCAAGCAAGAGGCTCAAAGTTAAGAACTTATTAGGTAATTTGTTCCTGATACTCAAACTCTTGTTGTTCCTGATTCTGATGTTGTTGGAGGTTCTTCCATAAGAAATATATTAGTTGGTAATAAAGATCCAATTTTGGCCTTAGTTGAATTTTTTCATAGGGAAGTTATTCCAGACCCTGACACTCCATCTCATGAATTGTCTAATTCTCCGGCTGAAGCCTTAGTTTTAAAGATAAATCTATTAGAGGCTCAGAAGTTTTTTCTCAGAGAACAGTTGGAGGTTTAGAAGAAGAAATTTGAAGAATAAAATAACTCATTAGTTCCAAGATCTGAGTTTGATGCTCAGAAGCTCCATTTAAGGGAATTCAAAGAAAATATAATTTATTTTGGATACCTTAAAGATCTTATCAGCAAGATTTCTAGATAGTTCATTTTATTAAGTGATGAATCTGTTTAGAAATCAGAGTTTGAAGAGTTTAGGATGATGATAAGGATGAATTTCAAACTCTCAGGGAAAGTAGTCAAGAATAAACCTCCTATCAACAGATTCCACCAGAAGTTCTCAAAAAATTTGAAGTTATTACCTCATTATTGGATGAGTTTAAAGATAGACTACACACTCTTCATTGTGATAGTACTCCTTTAAGTGTGCTACTTTTAAATCAAAGACCACTGATTATTCAACTAACTTTTATTGAATCCTGGTTGGGACTAGTGATTAATCAAATTAAGGACAAGTTGAGCTCATACATTCAGTCATAGGTAGTGGTGAATGAGTTTTTAAAGGTCAATCTTGTTGAGAATTTAGAGGTTGAAAATGATTTAAATAATATTATTCAAAAATAGTAATAAGACTTTAAAAACCATTTCTAGAGCCTTCTTTTGAAGCTTCTTGATATTAGCAGTGCAGTTCAAGCCCTTCCTCATCCTGATTAACCCTCTGTCCCTACCGATTCAAACCAAAGCCCTTCATTTTGAAGACCCTTTCACTGACTGAGGATTTTACTTTATTTTTCAAAATATTTGAATTCATTTTTAATTTCAATTTACTTTATTGTTATGTTTTTAGTATCTTTTATTTTGCTTCAATGTTTAAACGTCCATTCCTAGATTAATTTTTCATATGAAAGTTTGTATAAACTATTCATTTATTGTTTAGTGCTACATTAAATGTGGTTTATATCATTTATTATTTAAAAACATATTTTTTATATCACAAAAAAGGGTAGAATATTTAATAAATTGGTGAATATTTTAAAAAAAAATCTAATATTTTTATAAAAATCTATGTATTTCTATGAAGACTATGGGGAGATGAGAGAATATAATATTTTCAAAAAACAAAATTTAATTATGAAAAATATTTGATTTACAAGTATCTATTTTCTTTATCAAAATAATACTTTGAAATAAAATATAAAAATATTTTCTATATCTATTTTTGAATGTCTACAAATCCTACATTTTCATTAAATTTTGTTATGGGTTATGTTATGGGTTTTGTGATCATAAAAAAGGGGGAGATTGTTGGGCATGTATTGTCTCAACAATACTCTAAAAATTATTATGATTTTCATGATCACAAGTACCCTTGATTCTTTTCTAACAAATATTTCTTGAATGAATTTTCTTGAATTTATATTCAGGTTAAATTACTTTAATGTTATAAGAATTACTTTAGAAAAACTATTTCAAAACACTGCATTTGGTATATGAATGTATGGTATCAACCCTACATTACGCTGGAAAATTCAAATGCTTGTGTATGGTATCAACCCTACATTATACCAACTAGTATTCATTTTGATCAACATCCTTACATTCAGAAAATCTTCAAATTTATGGATTAGAAACCATGCATTGGATTCTAGATTTATGTTTCATACCCTACATGTGAAAAAGTTGAATGTATAGTTAATTAATGTAACAGTTAGGATTTTAGGTTGACAATGATAAATATATGTATTATCATCCCTATACTGCTTTTATTCCCTGTGTTATGTAAAGGAAAAATTATGGTTAAAGAACCATATGTTGTGTGATGGAACCCTATGCTATGCGAAGGAACACTATGTTATACAATGGAACCCTATGGTACACAAGGAACCCTATACTATTTAGTTCATTTCTACATTGTGTTTACAACAGTGAAGTTTTTCAAGATGTGTTTTCAATCCGAATTTCTACAACAGTCAATTCAGAATTAAATATTGATTCAAGGATTGTTTTTATTGTTTTCAAAGAACTGTGTTCATCATAGAAACTCTCTTCTATTTATAAGGGAAGTTACAACTCTCCTGGTCAATTGGAATTTTAAGTTCTAGGATCAATCGTGAAATTATTTTGGATCTAGAATATCGAAGAAAGATATTTTTTCTATATATTTCTTCAGAATATCTCTTCAAATATATGTGTGAGATAAGAAATTCAGATATGAGAATGTATTATTGAAATTATTTTTTTATAGTTTGTTGTAATGACTGATCAATTCTAAAAGAAGCTACACATTGGAGATATACATGTTCAATCTTTTACTGCAATAAGATTACTACTACTATTTAGTTTCTACCTTATTGAAGATATTTTTCAAATAAAGACACTTCAGATTATTTCATTCTTGAATATATTCTTTTCTGAATAATTATATCCATCAATTTTTCCTTTATTCCTACTGAAACTATAAAGATCAACCCAAATCAACAAATAAGTTTCTTTTGATTTATTGGAGTTTCAACTACAAGTACTCAGTTGTGGTGGAGTATTGGCTTCTTGATTTAATATATGGATAATCAGTTCTCTATAATAGAACTATGTGGAATTTTTATTAGTCTTATTATAAAGTTTTCAACTACTTGCACTCAATTGTGAATTCATGGGCTTTTGATAAGAGGACCATTCTAGTGAAATTTACTAATCTCATAGAGAGAGTAATTGGTATAGTGTACTAGGGGATCTTTGTGCCATGAACCACTATAAAAATTTGTGTTCTTTATTCATATTTATCCACTGCATATTCTTTTTGAAGAAGAAATATTTCATATCCATATAAATCACAATGGGTGTCAAAGTTTATAATTGTGGAAGATTTTTGAAAATACACAATCACCCCCCTCTTATGTTACTTTGTATATTCTAACCTAACATAATATTCATATTTAAAATATAAATAAATACACAAAAATTATGATCATATAACCCTAAAAAGATAATCTTTATATATACAAATATATTTTCATCATATTTGGTAAAAATACCATGAATTATATGAATTTGATATAATATAACACTTATTTTATATTATAATAAGTCACATATCATAAATCATTTTTTTAAAAATGGATTTATCAAGGGAGATAATTTACTCCCTCGCACTATCAATTTTTACAAGAAACCTAGGCATTTCTACAACTGGATTAGTATTTGGGTATATATAATAATATTTCACTATCAAAACATATAACAAAACAAATTACTTCTTTTTCACAATTTTTCTCCAGTGTTTGAACCAAAATAATCACATCGATTATTTTCATTAAATATTAAAATTTATGAAAGTTATCATACTTGAATTTTTATCTTTATAAAAGAAGATTAGGCAACATTAAAATTTTATTTGTCCTGTATTTTAAATTTAATCACCCCCACACACTATATTATTAGAAAAATCCTACATATATTTTTAACTGGGGAAGGATCATGTTTAATAATCTAAGTCACACCCACCAAAACATGATTACTAATATGGAACCCACCCACACTGCTTGCAAATACATGGTACAATAACTGCCTCTTCCAATGGCCTACTAATTATATCCTTTCTCAGAAACATCCTTAATGAAAAATATTTACTAAGATTCCATAAAACGTTCATGATATCTTACCTTCAGTTTTTAGGTTTGATTTGTCCAAAACGATTGACTTCAGTTGCAACAACTCTCCAATTCTATGAGTTCTTGAGTGTGGTATGAGGAAAATGTGATCCTAGGGTACTTTTATAAAGAGGGTGAAGGGTTTTATTAGTGCTTACTAAAAATAGATGATAAAAGAGTATTTTATTGGTGCTAAAAACATAAGTGTTGATAAATACTCCTTTTTTTAGCGATCTCTTAAAACTTATAATTCAAAACTTTTGTCAATGTTAAAAAAGAACTAACAAAATTAGTATTTTTTAGCCCTTATATTTTTTTCTGAAAAAAAATATACTTTTATCAGTTCTTAAACTAGTGTAGACGAAAATGTAAAAAATTTAATAAAAAATTAAATATGTAATATTAATTATACTGACTCTTTAACTTACAAAAATATTAAAAATGAATTTAAATGAATGGATATCTAAATTAAAAACATATTGAAAGTATTGAAAAATAATAAATAAATATGTTAAAATAAATAAAAAATTACAATTTATCAAAATATTAAAAATTAATAAATATAAAAAACTAATAAATAATATAAATTGAATGGCTGTTAAAAATGAATAAATAATTTTCAATAAATTAAAAAAAATTAAAAAATGTGAACTCATTATATTAATTATACAAATTACAAACACATTAAAATGAATAAAATGATTAAATACATAATATTAATTATCTAAATAAAAAATTAAAATTGAATAAAAATAACTACTTAAATTACAAAAATTATTAAAAATATTTTTAAATAAATTAATTATATAAATTTAAGAAAAACATATGAAAATAGGTAAAACATAATAAAGAGAAATGAATAAATTTAATTCATATAAATTACCAACATATTAAAAATATTGAAACATAGTAAATAAATATGTATAAAAAATATTAGAAAATGAATAAATTCCAAAAAAAATATATGAAAATTATTAAATATTGAAAATGTATATGTAATATTTAATGAAAAATATTAACAAGGAATAAATATAATTTAATATAAAATAAAACTATTTAAAATAATGAATTTTTAAGATTAATTACATAAATTGTAAACACATAAAAAAATAAATAAAATATTAAAAATGAATTTGAATAAATTAATTATATAAATTTTTAAGATTTTAAAAATATTACAACATAGTAAATAAAATTGAATAAATATTAATCATACAAATAATAATCATATTTAAAATATTAAAAATTAGAAAATAATTATGTATAAATAAATTATAAAAATGAAAAAATTTTAAAAAAATATTAAAAATTAGTTAATATTAAAAATTTAAAAAAAATAAAAGAAAGAATATTAAAAATGAATAAATAAATTATAAAAAATATTTAAAAAAATGAATTTGTAACATTAATTACATGAACTACATACACCAAAAAATATAATAAAAATGGATAAATAGATAATGTTAATAATCTAAATAAAAAATTATTAAAAAAAATTATATTAGATATACAAAAATATTAATATTAAATTGCATTTGTAGGAATCAATTATATAAATTTCAAACATGTTAAAAATATTAAAACTTAATAAATAAATATTAATAAATATTAATCATATAAATTAAAAAAATGAAAACATTAAATCTTCTTAAGTAAATATGTATAAGTTTTCAAAAAATGAATAAATTCCAAAAATAGTAAAAATGAAAAAAAAAATTAAATAAACTAATATAAAATTTGAATAAATAAAATTAAATAAATTACAACAAAAATTAAAAAAAATGTGATTTCATAAAATTAATTACATTATTGCAAACACATAAAAAGAATAAAAAAATAAAAATATTATTACAATTATTGATATATGCATTGTATTGATTGTATATAAAAATATAATTAATTATTAACATTTATAATTTCTTATAATAATTATGGATATTATTATTTATTTAAATGTATAAATATTTAAAAATTTATAAAAAAGTATAAAAAATGAATAGATTATAGAAATATTAAATTTATATATATTAAAAGTGAATAAATATTAAAAATAATTAAATTACATAAAAAACTAAATATAGAGAAATAATAAAAATGAATAAAAAATATTAAATCAATAAACAGACATATACATACATACATACATACATACATACACATCAACATACATGTATAGACACATACCTGTACATATACACATATACACATATACATATGCACATTCACAAGTGCACATACACATATACACATATACACATGCACATGCATATGCAATTTCCTAAATGCCTCAAGGCTTCTATTTTTATTTATTTTTTATAATCCCAATTTGTAGGTTGAGGGGTAACATTAACATAGTCTATAGACTGAGAGGCACTAAGCCTTAGTACATGTCCATTATAGGCCCAAGGATCAAACACCCAACTGCAATCCCCACACAACTGATAAAAAAATTTGGACCACCCCAACCGACCTACAAACCTGCATATCAACTAGTCCCAATGCATTACTACATGGGACTAGCACTTATGGTAAAGACATACCCTCTAATTCATCCAAATCTAAGGGCATTTCTGGTGGTTTCTTCTTACTATGACCTTTTTGGGACTGCACCATGGTATATAACCTAAATATATACGTAATCATCTTTATTTACACTCCATAGACACATTGTTGTTTTATGCCCCTATATTATTTCATTTAAATTCCTTTAATGTTGTTTTATATATAATTTGTTCCTATTGAAATAAATGTGTTTAATTTTGAATGGGGGATTTATATGTACATGGGATGGTTCCTGTGGGATCTGTTATTTACTTTTTTATCTTATTAGTTGTACACCGAAAATTTTGTTTTTCTTACCTAGATTGCAGTTGATAATATGTAATGTTCATTAAAGGGGATCTAAGGGCCCTCATTTAGTTCAAGTGTGTTTAATTGGATCATCTTCGACCTGGGGTGCCACCATTGCTCCAATCATGTGGTGTCACTTGTCTTCTATGTTGTCCCTCCTTCAGTTACGTGAACCATCAACTTCATCCCTGTCATCCATGTGGTTGTGATCCTAGGTATCTGCCTAATCCATCTAATAGTCCTTGGCACGCCATCAATAATCCCACTGATCACCTGGATTCAAGGATCCCATTCTCTCATATCACCTCCTTTTGGTCTGGTTTGTAGATGTTTTTCCTAGGGTGAGGTTTAGTTATGCCTCTAGGGTCCTCAGAGGACAATAAGAATGAGAAACAAGGAAATATGACCACCCGCACACCCCATCCATGAGTTTGGTCCACTTCCCAGAACTATAGTACTTCATTAGTAGAGATTCGGTGTAGATTGACTTGGTCTTGGGTCTAGGAAAACTGTGAATCAAGGTGTTTCCTAATCTTTACTCTCTTTTCATCGTAACCACATTTCAATTTAGATTCTTGGATATGTAGTAATTTATTCTTTTTTGTCTAGTATAGATCTATATCATTTTTGTGTGTGTGAATGAGTTCATCTAGGAGTGGATGGTGTTGAATCTTCATGATAGATTTCACCATTGTCACCTAGTTCAACAAGTTTGGCCTCCATAGATAGAATCTTTGGTTTTTCTTTTCTTTTTTTTGAGTTTGTAACTTCTTTTCTTTCCTTATTTCTTTCTTTCTTTCTTTCTTTCTTAGTAATAAAAGGCTAACATGGGTAGTGTTCTCGTCATTCATGTAGGATCATGCTGAATAAAATCATGTTATATCCTATGTTATTTTTCTTTATATTCTTTCTATTTTATATTCCAATAGATCAATTTTTTAGGAAACTCATTTTGGTTCTTTGTCTCCAATCGATTAATTGAACATATCAAATTACTATCCTGGTAATTTGCAACAGTGGATCTTGGATGTTTTTGGGTTTAAAGGATTAACCCCAACAAGTGGTATCAGATCCCACTGTAATGTTTATAATGGGTTCTAATAAATTTTATATTGATAAATTTTATGGTTAAAATGATTTAAATCTATGGTGAATTAAAATTACTTCCCTACTGTATCATTACAACTTAATTGATTCCCTTTCTGGCACTAGAAATAAAATGACCACCCCTTCCCAAAATTTAAATACTTTCATCACTTATATAGATTTACCTAAAAAACTCTTAAGAGATACTATATCTTAATCCTTTTATCATTAAGAGATAAATTCCTTATAGAATTTTCATATTTACCTTCTATCACTGGTATATGGTCTAGAAAAGAATCCCTTTATATAACTAAATCACTTGTCGGTAGGTTATACCAAAAAATAGATTATAAACTTTCAAAATTCTCCATGGAACTATATTTAGGATACACAATGACTAATTTAGTAAAATTTTTCTAGATCTAGAAAACATACAAATTTAATAGTGTTGGTCGGAGTGGTTTACTCAAGAGGGGGGTGAATTGAGTACCAATTAAAATTTCTATATTTAAAAGCAGTGTCTTAAAGACCCCAAATATAATAAAAAATTAAACTGTAGTGAATTTATATTAATGTAGAGATTCTGTTAGGTTCTCAAGGGATTGATTAATTCCCAGTTAATCAACACAGGAGTGCGTGATTATCTTTTGAAACTAACTTACTAATCTACACTTAACATAAACACTTGCTAATTTAATTATCAAAGTAATCTTTAAAAACAGTATTGGTTTTAAAGTGATTAGCAGTGGAATAAAACTTTGAAGTAGATGGCGCAACAATGTAACCAAGAGGTTCAGTCTCAAGCCGAGACTTAGTCCTCTCAAAAGTTTATATAAAAAATTGATCCACACCCTGGATCGGGGTTCAACAGTTTACAACTGTCCAGGTCCAAGACCTCTACCACTGTTCTTCGTGGGAAACAGTACAACAGCAACCAGCTATCCAGGTCACACACGACCTCTACCACAGTTCTTCGTGGGAAAGAAAGAATGAAAGAGTTTTGTAAGGATTTACAGATCCTTCAGTTTGAGTACAGGAGACAGTGTATGTGTTAGATATAGCAGATAACACACACTGCTCGAAATGAATGGTAATAAATCACAGAATAAGAGATGTAGAGTTTAGAGATGGTTCTGGTGATTGCAGTATAGCTCTGGACTCCTTTGGATTCGATTAGAAGTGAGTCTGAGTCCTCTTCTCGTTTCTGTTGAGAAACAGAGTGTCGTATGCTCCAGGTTCACAGGTGGTGAGAATGTAGTCAATGAAGTTCTTCTTGTATGCACAGAACACTTCTCAAGTATGCTTGATTGTCTATGAGATTCTCTGTGTTCTTCTCATGCTTTGTGTCGTGTTTTTGGTATATTGGATGCACCGCACTTTTCTGGTTCGCACTTTTCTCTTTCTTCACACGTTCGCATATCTCTGGTATGTAGTCTTCTCGTATTTATCTCCCATCAGGGGACAGAAAAGATTTCTTTTCAGCAGGTACGAGGTACGGGTTCCTGACATCCGACAACCTTTATCAGATATTTGACAAATCATTAAAATGTATGATATGACCGTTAGATAGATTAAATATAGGAAATAAAGAAATTCAAACAGTGAGTTGAGTGATCGGTAGGTAATCGGCATCGGTAGCTTGAACATCGGTAGCTTGAACATCGGTAGCTTGAACATCGGTAGCTTGAACATCGGTAGCTTGATGTCATTAGTTGCTTTGACTCTATCGGTGGCTCTATGCGTCGGTTGGTACATGCATCGGTAGCTCCATGCGTCGGTAGGTACATGCGTGTATCAATGACTGTTTATCGGTAGCTCCATGTATCGGTGGCTGTGAGTCTATCGGTAGCTTCGTCCATAAGTGACTTATTCCATCGGTAGCTATTTATACTTACACCGGTAGCTCTACGTTTGTATCGGTAGCTGTATTTATAAGTACATCGGTAACTCTGTGTTAAGTCTATCGGTAGCTGTCTGTCGGTAGACTAAGTCTATCGGTAGACTGGTTACCGGTAGCTCTTTATCAGTAGCTATAGGCAGATTACTTATCTGTTTTATGCAGAACACATCCGATTGTGTTAGAATCAATTTATAACTTTTATGAACATGGATAAATGATGATTAACATATTCCAAAGACTATTTTAAAAAGATGTTATTGGTTTGATCACAGATTGGAAAGAATTAAAGTATAGATCAACAATACTTAACAATATCATAGAGAATGAAGACATAATTGGGATTTTCAACACAAATAAATACATGATTGAGATTATCAAAACAGGTGAGGTCAACAATCTCCCCCTTTTTGATAATCACAATTTATGATATGGGCATTTAACATGGTGAAAATATAAGAGTAAAGAGTATAATATTGAATTCAATTTTCTCAGAGAAAACAGCATCAGAGATAATAGAAATAGTATGATATAGACATAAGTTATCAGAGGTAAAAATAATAAGGTACTATATAGACATAAGGTATCAGAGATAAAAATGGAAACAAAACAAAGGATAATGTGTTTCCCCTTATGCCTTATTTTTCTCCATTGAAAATATTTCTCATTTTGTTCTCCTCCGTATTCTCGCATAAAAAGTTTCTCCCCCTCTCTTATTGTTCTCCCCCTTTGTGATAATCAAAAAGTGGGAAAGCATATATATATATATATATAGGAGAGAAATAAAACAAAGAGAAGTAAAAATTGTTCTGTATTAGAGTAGTCAAAAAGTACAACAAAAACAGATTACAAAGGAATTTCTATCAAAAAGCCTGGCCACTGGTTCAATCCGCATCTGCAATGTGATATTTTCCTTTGGGAACAGAAAGATGCTCGGGTGGTGAGGATTCAGGTGAAGGTTTGGGAATGCCAGAAAAGATTAAAGGAGGCTGGGCCACTGACACAGAGTCAGGCTTGTATGTTGAAGATTTTTGGGTGATCATTGGTTTGAGGCTTTGAATGGCTTGAACAGGAGTCAGCTGGACTGAGGAAGCAGCTGAGGCAGAAGCAGGCAAAGCAGGAGGGATGATGACTGGTCTAGCATCAACATGCAAGAAGGGCAGCAGCAGATTTCTAAAATCCATAATAATTCCTCCTCCTCTTTCCATAGCAGAGATGAAATCATCTTTGTTCTCCATAAATTTCTCTAAGGCAGGAGTCAATTCTCTTAGCTTGCTCACTTGTTCTCTGAAGGCTTGAGTGACTGGAGGGAGCTTCATGTGTTCCAACATTAGCTTGAAGTGGTGTTCGAGTTGATGCTTGGTGAAAATTTTGGAGAAGTAGGAGTCCACTTTGCTTTTTATGGCTTCTTGAGAGGCAGAGGCTTCTCTCATAAAATCTTGGTCTATCTTCATGATTTCTCTGGCAGAATCCCTTGTAGAAAGCACCACTCGGCTTAACTCTGATGAGTCCCCAGAGCCACTGGTTGAAATAGAACCAATCTCTTCCTTCAACATTGCTCGAACTGAGTTCATATCAACTGATGGTTTGGATGTGAGAGGGCCAAGAGAGAAGGAAACAGTTTCTTTAAAACTCTTTGACAAACCACTGATTAGGCTTTGAACTTGAGAGTCTTGTAATTGAACATGATCCTTCACTGAGGTTTTGAAACTTTCAAACACTGAGACAAACTGGCTGACTACACTCTTCACATAGGCTAGGTCCTTGTCAGCTTGAGACTTGGAGCTCATATAGGAATCCAAAGCAACCACTGATGTCTTGAGAGCTTCCAGATCAGCTTCGATTCTTGAAGACTGAGTCTGGCATTCTTTCACTTCTTCCATAAGCTCAGACATAAAGGAAGATAAATTACAAGCCAGAGATAGCTCGAAGGATCTCTCTAGCACTTTCATTTCTTCATAAAAGCTTTCCTTCATCTCAGCAACTGAAGCACTGAATGATTCTTTTATCTCATCCTTCATGGATTCAAGATCTGATTTGGAGACAAAATCACCTGAGACAACTGCAGCAGATCCCCTTGCTGAGGCCAAATTAACTACAGAAGTAGTCATTATTGAATTAATTGAGGATGCAAGAGAGGTTTCCATTAGCTTCACTTATTCAATAAAACTGGATTTGAGGTCTTCTTTCAGCTTAGTCAAATCATGAAATCTGACCACATCGTCTGGCAACAACTCAGCAGCAAGATCATAATTGGACTTTGGTCTATCCACAGACATCTCATTGTTAGAATCTGGATAATCCAATCCACAGACTATAAACCCTGGGTCTTCTACCCAGTCTCCAATCTCAACAGCTACTGTAACATTTCCAAGCATAGACTGATGCTCCCCCTCAATGGGTGAATTCTCATGTATCACAACAGCCTTTTCTGCTGGCCGTTCTTCATCAGAATCTTCTACCACAAGTTCTACAGGTGCAGCATCTGGAAGATCTTCTGATACAGGTACAGCTTCTTCAGCAGCAGGTATAGCTGAGTTTCCAATTAAGGGACTCATACTTAACCTATCAGAAGCAGGCGATTCAAATGCATTCTCCTTTTCCTCTTCTTCTTGGTGAGGTACAGACTGGTCTTCCTCATAAGTAGGCAAAACTTCCTCTACTTTTCCTTTCCTAGAATAAACTAGTTCTGCAACAGGACTTGGGGGCAAGTCTGGATCTCCTCCAACATCCATAGGAGTTTCTTCTTCTTCCTCTTCTATCTCATCACTATAAGCAGGTTCCTCTTCATCAGGTCTTAGACTCGGATCTCTCATATCCTTTGGTCTTGAGGGATAATCCACAGGATTAAACCTATCATAGATCTTCTGATCATCACTGACCCATTCTCCCTTCCATGGGTTCCAGTTAATTTTCATATACTTACATACAGTCGAGGTGATACAGAAATTGTTCTTGACTACAACTGTCTCATCCTGAGACTCAGCTATTTCTTTCACTTTTATCATCACTGAAATCAGCTTGGCAAAGAACAAAGCATTGGTCTTTGACTTTGGTCTAATCATGTCTTCCATTTGAAGCATCAACAATCTGCACAGATTGACTTTTACACCATGTCTTAGCAAATGAAGAAGATAGATATCTTGATATCTCAAATTTGCAAAATCTCCTCTCCTCGGTATCAACACATGCTGAACAAATTTGAAAAGCAGTCGATTCTCTCCATCCATTTCAGCAGCAACCACTTGCCTTTGATTTCAATTACCAGTCAGCTCTTTTAAGGCGGTCTCATAATCAAAAATGTCACTACTAGGTGGCATTGCTCTTGATACATACCCAGAGACACCTTCATGTGGTACTTTTAAACTCTCAGCCCACTCTACTGAAGAAAAAGACATCTCTTTTCCATTTACAGAAGAGCTTACCCGATTCTCATTCTCAGACTTCTCAAAGGTCACAAACTCATAGAACTGCTTTACCAACTTCGGGTAGTATGGGCCATTGTTATTCGAGAAACAATCCACCCATTTTTGGTCTTCCAGAATCTCAAGCACTAAGGATTTGCTAGGCAGTAGCCATTCCACGCACAGTTCCTTCTCGATTACTATGTCTCTATTCTGCAAGTGAGGATTCACTGGTCGCCTTCCCGATCTAGTTTTGACTTCACTAACACTGGCTTTATGCTGTGTCTTCTGCTTCTTAGCATTAGGTTCTTCACTTTCATCTCTGATGATAGGAAGCTTGGTTTTTGCCATCGCGGGTTTAGGGTTCTTGGTCGATTTGGGTGCTAAGGTTCGAAGGTGAGAGATTTTGAGCTTGGTGAGGTAAGAAGTGGCTTAGACTTAGTTTTATCATTTAGGAATTCCAAATAAACGATTATAATAGAGTAATAAAGTAAAATAAAACGATTCGTATTCTTGGCGGCAGACAGAAGTTTTAAACTTTGCATCGGTGTGAGTTAATCATCGGTGAGAAAAACAAATCGGTGAGAGTTGTACATCGGTGAGAATTTCTATGTCGGTGAGAAACTTACATCGGTGAGCATTTTCACGTCGGTGAGAATTTCACATCGGTGAGAATTTCACATCGGTGAGAATTTCACATCAGTGAGAATTTTACATCACTGAGAATTTTCACACCGGTTGTGATTAAACATTCCCAGTTCATGTCTTATGAAACTTAGCCTATCCGAACTTAAAGGTTTAGTGAAAATATCAGCCAATTGATGTTCAGTGCCAATAAATTCAAGAGAAATATCACCTTTTTGATAGTGATCTCTTAGGAAATGGTGTCTTACATCTATGTGTTTGGTTCTAGAGTGAGATACAGGATTCTTAGAGATGTTTATTGCACTGGTGTTATCACAGTTGATTGAAACATGTTTAAAAACATATCCATAGTCCAAAAGAGTGTGTTTCATCCACAGAATTTGTGCACAGCAACTACCAGCAGCTATATATTCTGCTTCGGCAGTAGATAATGCAACCAAGTTCTGTTTCTTACTACACCAAGAAACTAAGGATTTTCCAAGCAAATGACATGTTCCTGATGTGCTTTTTCTATCTAGCTTACAACCAGCAAAGTCAGCATCTGAATAACTTATTAACTCAAAGGATTGTCCTTTTGGGTAAAACAAACCTAAGTTAACCGTGTGTTTGAGATATTTGAAAATTCTTTTAACAGCAAGCAAATGAGATTCTTTTGGGTTAGCTTGAAATCTAGCACACATACACACACTAAACATAATATCAGGTCGACTAGCAGTAAGATAAAGTAAACTACCAATCATACCTCTGTAATTTGTTTGATCAACTGGTTTCCCAGTTTCATCTGCATCCAATTTACAGGTAGTACTCATAGGAGTTTCACTTTCCTTGATACTATTCAGACCAAAACGTTTTAAAAGATCCTTTGTATATTTACTTTGATTCAAAATAATACCATTTTCATTTTGAAATACTTGAAATCCAAGAAAGTACTTAAGCTCTCCCATTAAGCTCATTTCAAATTCATTTTGCATACTTTTTGAAAAATCAGTACATAAAGAGTGTTTAGAAGATCCAAAAATAATATCATCAACATATATTTGTACAACTAAAACATCTTTCGAAATTCTTTTAATAAAAAGAGTTGGATCAGCAATCCCTTTAGTAAAACCTTTTGAAATAAGGAAATTGCTAAGTCTATCATACCAAGCTCTTGGAGCTTGTTTTAAACCATACAAAGCTTTAGAAAGTTTAAAAACTTGATTTGGAAAATGGGGGTTAGAAAATCCAGGTGGTTGTTATACAAAAACATCTTCAATTATAAAACCATTTAGAAATGCACTTTTTACATCCATTTGATATAACTTGAAATCCAGATGTGCAGCATATGCAAGTAAGATCCTAATGGCTTCTAGTCTAGCTACAGGTGCAAAAGTTTCCTCATAGTCTATGCCTTCTTCTTGACTATATCCTTGTGCAACTAGTCTAGCTTTGTTTCTAACTATATTTCCAGATTCATCTACTTTATTTCTAAAAACCCATTTTGTGCCTATTGTCAAAGTGTCCTTGGGTCTGTCAACTAATTCCCAGACTTTGTTTCTTTCAAACTGATTTAATTCTTCCTGCATAGCTATTACCCAGAATTCATCATTGATAGCATCATTGATATTTTTGGGTTCCAGCTGTGAAAGAAAGGCTTGATGTTCAACCTGGTTTCTTAGAGAAGCTCTAGTTTGTGTTCCTCTATCAAGATTACCAACAACAGCTTCTAAAGGATGATTCTTTAGAATCCTCGTTGATCTAGTAAAGGTTGGACTAGAAATTTCAGGTTCATCTATAGGTTCGGGTTCAACAGAAGCAGATTCTGGAGAAAGTCCAGAACTGGATACTTTTATAACAGGTTCTTTAGATTTATCATTAAGGTCCAGAATAGACAAATCTTCTTCAAGATTTTCAAGAGAGGTTTTAGGCTCATGTGGATCAGTTTCATCAAACTTGATGTGAACAGATTCTTCCACACATTTGGTTTTCTTATTGAATACTCTATAGGCTTTACTAGAAATAGAGTAACCCAGAAAAATTCCTTCATCACTTTTGGAAGCAAACTTATCCAGATTATCTTTAGTATTCAGAATAAATACTTTGCAACCAAAAACTTTAAAGTAATTAACCTTAGGATTTCTATTGTTCCACAATTCATATGGGGTTTTCTTAAGAACTGGTCTAATCAAGACTCTATTAATAACATAACAAGCTGTATTTACAGCTTCAGCCCAAAAATAAATAGGCAGGTCATATTCGTTGAGCATGGTTCTAGCAATTTCTTGAAGGGTTCGGTTTCTTCTTTCTACTACACCATTCTGTTGGGGTGTTCTAGGGGCAGAGAAGTTATGAGTATAGCCATTGTGTGAGCAATAAGATTCAAAATCTTGATTTTCAAACTCACGACCATGATCACTTCTTAGGGTTTTAATCTTAAGTCCACTAAGGTTCTCTACAGACTTGGAGTATTTGACAAAGTAAGAACAGGCTTCACTTTTGTGAGCTAGAAAATATACCCAAGTATATCTAGAAAAGTCATCTACAAGAACATAAACATAGTGCTTCCCATTTAAACTAGAAACTCTTGATGGTCCAAACAAATCCATGTGAACCAATTCAAGTGGTTGAGAAGTTGAAACTTCTTTCTTTGATTTAAAATAAACTTTGTGTTGTTTTCCCTTTTGACAGGGGTTACACACTCTATCATTTGGGAATTCTAACTTAGGTAGATCTCTAACTAGGTTTTTCCTAGAAAGTTTTCTAAGTGAGTGAATGTTGCAATGTCCTAATCTTTTGTGCCATAGCCAAGATTCTTTATGAAAAGCATTCAAACAATTAATATTCTGCTTAGCTAAAGAATTCAGATTAACAGCATAAACATTTTCATTTCTTAAGGCAGAAAATACCAAAACATTCTTAGAATTAAGAACTTTGCAAGAATCATTTTCAAATTTAACATAAAAACCATCATCACATAACTGAGAGATACTTAATAGATTGTATTTAAGGCCATCAACAAATAAAACTTTAGAAATCAAAATTGAATCAGTGTTACCAATCTGGCCTAGGCCGATGATTTTCCCTTTTGAGTTATCACCAAAGGTGACAAAGCCTCCATCAACTTTTATTAAACTCTTGAAATAAGAGAAGTCTCCTGACATATGTCTTGAACATCCACTGTCCAAATACCATGTCTCTTTACAGGAGCTCTTTAAGCAAGTTCCCTACAAAACAGATTTAGATGGGAGATGATTTTGGTACCCAGATTTTCTTGGGTCCAGACAGGTTAGCCAATAACACTTTAGGTACCCATATTTGTCTAATGGGTCTCATATAATTTGTAGAATTGACATGCTTTGAAAGATAAACTTTATTAGATCCATAGCTATGTATACAACTGGTTGAAACATATGAAGTTCCAAAATTACCTTCATTCTGTCCAGATTTAGAAATGAATCTAGTTTTAGCAATTTTCCTTTGTCCAGGTTGGTATCCTATACCAGTAGTATATTTAGGTGCTACTTGCTTTCCTAGCATCTGTGTTAGAGTATTCTTGCCATTGGTGAACTTCTCTAAGTCTTTTCTAAGTTTCTCATTTGACAGTTTCAGTTCTGTATTTTCTTTTAACAGTTGAGCATTTTTCTCTTTTTCAATAGTGAGTTCGGTTTTAACTGTAGTGGTGAGAGCATGCTGTTTCTTTAATGACTTGTATTTATCCTTAAGTTCATTACATGTCTCTTCCAGCATATCACAGTATTCAAACAGTTCAGATTTAGACATGTTATCACCTTCAGAAACATCTCCAGAATAATATGAATTTGAAGCAGGAGTTTCAGCAGTTACCTCAGAAGTGTTTGTCATAAAACACATGTTGGCTCGATTCCTTTCAGAGTCTGAAGATTCAGCTTCCCTTGTGCTGTCTTCTGAAGCACTCCAAGTAGCCTTCATGGCTTTCTTAAACTTATTGTCCTTATATTCATATTTCTTTTTATACTTCAGCTTTGGACAGTCGGCTTTAATGTGTCCTTTTCTCTTGCACTCATAGCAGACAACATCATCTGACTTGTCATTCTTCTTCCAGCCCTTTTTCCATTTGCCTTGGTGATCATACTTACCCTTATAATTTGTTTTTCTGAAGAACTTCTTTTTCCTATAGAATTTCTTAAATCTTCTAGCAATGTGAGCCATCTCAGCATCACTGTCAGAATCACTTCCACTGTCTTCACAGCTTGAACTTTCAACTACAGCTTGAAGCTTTTCCTTGTCCTTATTCTTTGAAGTTGAGGATTTGAAAGCAACAGACTTTCTTGCAGGTTCATTGTCTTCCTCTTTGTTCACTTTAAGCTCTTCTTCATACATCATCAGCTTTCCAATTAGTTCCTTGACAGGTAGAGCAGCTATGTCACATGATTCTCTGATTGAGACAGATGTGCCTCTCCATCTATCAGGTAGACATCTCAAAATTCTCATAATTTGTTCCTTCGATGAGACATCCTTTCCCAGCGAAATCATTGTATTGACAATTTCATTGAACCTGAGATACATGTCAGAAATGGGTTCGTCAGGCTTCATTTTAAAATTATTATACTTGATAGTATAAGTGTTCAATCTCATTTCTTTAACATTAGTTGTTCCTTCATGAGAAACAGCTAAGGTATCCCAAATTTCAAAAGCAGTTTTACATGCAGAAATTCTATTAAACTCTTCATCTCCTAGAGCACAATACAAGGCATTCATAGCTTTACAGTTGTTATTGTAAGCAGTCTTTGTAGGTTCATCCCAAGTAGATCTAGCAGTAGTAGGCATTTTGTATTCTGATTCAATAGCAGTCCAAATATCAAAACCTATGCTTTCTAGATGGATTTTCATTTTCAGCTTCCACTGAGCATAATTAGTTCCATTGAAGAAAGGTGGCCGGTTAGTAGCAGCACCCTCAAGTCTATTGTCCATGATGAGAAAATTTTAAAGAGATAAAAATTTAGAAATAACAGAAATTTTAAGAACTTTAAAATACAACTAAAATCACAGTTCAAAAGCAGAGTACTTTTAGAAAGTATTTTGATCCTCTGATACCAAGTGTTGGTCGGAGTGGTTTACTCAAGAGGGGGGTGAATTGAGTACCAATTAAAATTTCTATATTTAAAAGCAGTGTCTTAAAGACCCCAAATATAATAAAAAATTAAACTGTAGTGAATTTATATTAATGTAGAGATTCTGTTAGGTTCTCAAGGGATTGATTAATTCCCAGTTAATCAACACAGGAGTGCGTGATTATCTTTTGAAACTAACTTACTAATCTACACTTAACATAAACACTTGCTAATTTAATTATCAAAGTAATCTTTAAAAACAGTATTGGTTTTAAAGTGATTAGCAGCGGAATAAAACTTTGAAGTAGATGGCGCAACAATGTAACCAAGAGGTTCAGTCTCAAGCCGAGACTTAGTCCTCTCAAAAGTTTATATAAAAAATTGATCCACACCCTGGATCGGGGTTCAACAGTTTACAACTGTCCAGGTCCAAGACCTCTACCACTGTTCTTCGTGGGAAATAGTACAACAGCAACCAGCTGTCCAGGTCACACACGACCTCTACCACAGTTCTTCGTGGGAAAGAAAGAATGAAAGAGTTTTGTAAGGATTTACAGATCCTTCAGTTTGAGTACAGGAGACAGTGTATGTGTTAGATATAGCAGATAACACACACTGCTCAAAATGAATGGTAATAAATCACAGAATAAGAGATGTAGAGTTTAGAGATGGTTCTGGTGATTGCAGTATAGCTCTGGACTCCTTTGGATTCGATTAGAAGTGAGTCTGAGTCCTCTTCTCGTTTCTGTTGAGAAACAGAGTGTCGTATGCTCCAGGTTCACAGGTGGTGAGAATGTAGTCAATGAAGTTCTTCTTGTATGCACAGAACACTTCTCGAGTATGCTTGATTGTCTATGAGCTTCTCTGTGTTCTTCTCATGCTTTGTGTCGTGTTTTTGGTATATTGGATGCACCGCACTTTTCTGGTTCGCACTTTTCTCTTTCTTCACACGTTCGCATATCTCTGGTATGTAGTCTTCTCGTATTTATCTCCCATCAGGGGACAGAAAAGATTTCTTTTCAGCAGGTACGAGGTACGGGTTCCTGACATCCGACAACCTTTATCAGATATTTGACAAATCATTAAAATGTATGATATGACCGTTAGATAGATTAAATATAGGAAATAAAGAAATTCAAACAGTGAGTTGAGTGATCGGTAGGTAATCAGCATCGGTAGCTTGAACATCGGTAGCTTGAACATCGGTAGCTTGAACATCGGTAGCTTGAACATCGGTAGCTTGATGTCATTAGTTGCTTTGACTCTATCGGTGGCTCTATGCGTCGGTTGGTACATGCATCGGTAGCTCCATGCGTCGGTAGGTACATGCGTGTATCAATGACTGTTTATCGGTAGCTCCATGTATCGGTGGCTGTGAGTCTATCGGTAGCTTCGTCCATCAGTGACTTATTCCATCGGTAGCTATTTATACTTACACCGGTAGCTCTACGTTTGTATCGGTAGCTATATTTATAAGTACATCGGTAACTCTGTGTTAAGTCTATCGGTAGCTGTCTGTCGGTAGACTAAGTCTATCGGTAGACTGGTTACCGGTAGCTCTTTATCAGTAGCTATAGGCAGATTACTTATCTGTTTTATGCAGAACACATCCGATTGTGTTAGAATCAATTTATAACTTGTATGAACATGGATAAATGATGATTAACATATTCCAAAGACTATTTTAAAAAGATGTTATTGGTTTGATCACAGATTGGAAAGAATTAAAGTATAGATCAACAATACTTAACAATATCATAGAGAATGAAGACATAATTGGGATTTTCAACACAAATAAATACATGATTGAGATTATCAAAACAGGTGAGGTCAACAAATAGGATGATAAATATCGAGACAATATATTGTTAACTTCATTAGACAATTCCTTTAATTCTATTAGAGATTCTATTATGTATGGAAAAGATACACTTACTCTTGAATAATTTAGGTCTTCTTTAATCTCCAAACACTTTCAAGTAAATGGTAGAATTAATATTGAATATTGGGTTTTAATATTAGGGATATAAGTGATTCTATGGAAAAAAGTGAACCAAGGGATAGGAGGAGTGGAAGGGGTCAGACTAAGAAGAAAAGGTATAAGTTCAGAACAAAGTAATCAAGTGTTTTCAATAAAAATAGCTTGTACACATTTAGAGGAATTTCCCTAAAAATAAATGTGACTATTGAGGCCATAATAATGACCATTACTTGTTAGTTGAGAAGGGATTTGACATTGTTTATGCATTAAATGTATCTGTTATTTCAAATGAATGGATCCTAGATTCAAGTTGTCCATTACACAAGTGTCTTATGAGGTATTTCTTTACTGAGTTGAGGTAAATTGAGTCATGTTATGTATATCTTGGTAATAACAGGAGCTTTTACATTATGGTAATAGTCTTGGTTTAATTAAATCTTCATGATAAGACTGTTAAGACTCTTGAGGAAGATCGGTTAGTAACCAAATTAAAAAGAAACCTAATATCCCTAATAATTATTAACTATAAGGGATATTGTTTTAATTTAGACTCTAGAAACCTTGGAATTTAATGAGTATCCCTTAAAATTATGAACGGAAACCTTTACAATGGCCTTTATGTGTTAGATAGAAAAGTTTATAGAAGTCATTTGAAAAATTCTTGTGTTTCAGAACTTGATTCCACCACACTTTAGAATATAAGGTTAGGGAAAGTTAGTGATAAGGGCCTTAATGAACCAAAAAAAGGTGATCTTGAGTAATATTACTCATAAAAGACTCTCATTCTGTGAATATTGAATATATGGAAAATATAAAAGATTTAACTTTACTAGGTATATGTATAAGGCTAAAGAACCCCTTTAATGTGTTCATTCTAATCTGTTGGGTCCGTATAGGGTCACCTACCATGGTGGAGGATTATAATTCATGACATTCAATTATGAAAACTCTAGTAAATTATAGATTTATATACTCAAACATAAGTCTGATAATTTTTTGACATTTAAAAAATAGAATATTGGGGTAAAAAGTGATTCGAATAAAAAACACAATACCTTAATAACTGATAATAGTTTAGAGTATCTATCCATAGATTTAATGGAATTTTGTGAATATAAGGGAATAAAAAAAATACCAAACTATTGTGGAAACTGTATAGTACAATTGATTAGCAGAAAGGATGAATATTACTATTCTTTAGAGGGTTAGGGGCATGTTGTCCCACTCAAAACTCCTTAGGTCCTTTTGGGTTGAGGTTGCCTCAACAGTAGTGTATCGCATCAACTGTTTCCCATATTATTATAATTCATTTAAGACACATGAAGAACTCTGGAAAGGATCACCCATGCGCCTTTCACACCTTAGGACCTTTTGATACATAGATTTTGATCATACACACACTGATAAGATAGCTCATGGGGTTTTGAAGTCAATATTTGTGGGTTATCCAGAGGGTATTAAGGGGAATCATTTTTGGGTAGATAAACTAGTTTATCAAAAGTTTAGTCAGTTGATATGTTGTGTTTCATGAATTTTTTCACTCTAATGAAAGGGGGACTGAACCTGTAGAGTCTTCTAATGACACTGTAGAACCAACTAGAGTCCTAACACCTGCAGGTGTTCACGTTACTTTAGAATCTGGGGACCACTCCCAATTAGGGACTGGTCCTACTCCCCACATTATTAAAACTCATGTTGAATCTGATTTTGATTCATATTTGAACCTATAATAGAGGATCCATATGATCTAAGAAATTATCCTCTCACACGAGATAAATAGATAAGATTAATTAGGCCTTCATCCCACTTTAATCATGCTGATATTTTTCGTATGCATTTAATGTAGCTCAAGATTTATTTAATGATGAACCTATAAATTATAAGCAATATTTCATGTCCACAGAAACCACTATGTGGTTAGCTGCAATGCAATAAGAGATGAATTCACTTATTAAGAACAAAACTTTGGTTTTATTCTCTAAACCTAATAACTAGAATATTATAGGTTCTAAATTGATATATAAGAATAAATAAATTAATGTAGAAGAAACAAAAGTCAAATTCAAATCTCAAATGGTTTCTAATGGATTTATTTAATATTCATTCATTGATTATAGTGAAATATTCTCTACAATTGTTAAATATTCATCCATAATAATTATTCTAGCTTTTGTATCCAAATTTTATTTTTATGTTGAACAATTATATGTAAATCATTTTTTTGAAAGGTACACTTGATGAAATTATTTATATGATTCCTTATAAATTTATTTCAAATATATTTAAACCCAATCAAGTTTTCCTTCTTAAGAAGTCTTTTTATAGCCTTAAAAATATTACAGACAATGGTATAAAAGGTTTACTTCTTTTATGGTTGAAAATAAGTTTCCCAGAAGTAAATTTTATGCATGTGTATATTTTAAAAATGTTAAACAATAATTTTGTTACCTATTATTATATGTTGATGACATTATTTTAATCCGTAAAAACATGAGGATCATAAACTATGTATAGAATCAATTGAACTCTATCATTGAGGGTAAAGACTTAAAAAATTCTAATCAAATCATAGGTATGGACATAGTTAGACATAGGAAGTCTAGAAAATTGTACTTATCTCAGTCTTTTTATGTTAAGAATGTATTAAGAAGGTATTAAAATGGTATCTATTTGAGCACATTAAACCAATTAGTATTACATTTGGACAACATTTTAAAATTTCTTTGGATAAATCCCTTATAAATGATGATGTGGATGCCTTCATGAATAAGATTCTATATTCTAATGTAGTAGGTAGTCTTATGTATCCTATGATCTATTCTAGGTCATACATTGCATTTTTTATTTTTTATTTTAGCGTGTTTATGGGGAAACCTAGTAAACCTTATTGGAATGCATTGAAATGGATCCTCATGTATGTCTCTATGTCTGATAGGTTGTTATTTTATATGCATTAAATAGTAGTTTTAATGATGACATTATTGTATTTATTGACACTGATGATGCTACAAATATTGACACTCCAAAATCAGTCACTTGTTTTTTGTTTCTTACATATGGAGGACCGTTCTCTTGGAAGTTAAATATGAATCCAATGGTTTTACTCTCCACTACTGAGGTATAGTATATTTCTTTGACAGTATCCATAAAATGGGCTATATGGTTGAAAGGTTTGTTTTATGAGTTCTCTTTATCTACTAATAGAATAGTAGTCCACTATTATAACCAATCAGCATTGAATATATCTATAAACTATATATTCCATGGTATATCAAAGTACATTGACATTAGATATCATTTTTTAGGGATATTATTGAATCGAGGATAGTGAGTTACATTAAGATGCCCATTAGGGACAATCTGGCTGATAATTCGACTAAGGCTATGACATTTTCTAAATTCATGCACTATATTAAATTAATGAACTTAGTCCTAATTCTATAACTTAGGTTGTGAGAAAATCATCCTAAATTTCCATTTAATTTCAAGGTGGATATTTTTTGTTTTATTCCCCCATGTTGTTTCATTTAAATTCCCTTAATGTTGTTTTATATATGATTTTTTTATATTGTATTAACAAAGTTTAATTTTTCATGGGGGTTTGTATCTTTATGGGACTATTCACATGGGATGTGTTGTTTCTTTTTTTATACCATTATTATTAAACCAAAATTTTTCTTTTCCATACTTAGAGAGTGTTTGATAATATGGACCACTGATTAAAGGGGATCTGTAGGCCCCTGTCTGGTCCACGTGTGTTTCTTTGGCTTGGCCTCAATCTGGGGTTCCCCTATTGTGTCAATCCCATAGTGCAACTTGTCACATGCATTGTTTGGCCTTTACTTATGTGAAACTTCAAATTAATAATGTTTTTTCATGTGACTATGATCCAAGGTCTCTTCTTGAGTCGTTTGACGATCCCTAACACGCCATCAATGCTCCCACTAGTCACTTGGATTCACAAGATCCCATTCTCTCGGTTCAGCTCCTTGTGGTCTACTTCATCAATGTTTCTCTTAGGGTGAGGTTTTATTATGCCTTATAGGGTTCTAAAAGGAGAAGAAGAAGGGAAAAAGAGTTAATCAATACACCTACACTCCCCATCCTTTATTCCATTATGCCTCTTGGAACTGGAGTACTTCTCTGGTGGAGATTCAGAAGAGATCGACTTGGTCTTTCATCTGGGATGATTGTGCATCAAGGAGGTTCCCAATATTCAATATTTATTCAACATAACCAGGTTTTGATTTATATTCTTAGAGATATATATATATATATATTATTTTATGTCATGTATATATCTGTATCCTTTTTTTGTCTTTATGAGTCCATCCATGAGTGGACGATGTTGACTCTATGTGACAGATTTCACTACTTCAACCTAGTTCAATAAGGACGACCTCCTAGGATAGTTTCTCTAGTTTTTCTTTACTTCTGATAAATTATGTATCTTATTTTCTTAAATTATTTCTTAGTAATTAAAGGCTGACCTAGTTGGTGTTCTCGTTGTCCACATAGGATCGTGCTCATCTAAAGCATGTTGTATCCTATATTATTTTCCTTTCTGTTTTTTTTCATTTACAGTAGATCTATTGTTGAATAAAATCATTCTAGTTCTTTGTCTCTAATTGATTAATTGAACATACAAAATATGTAACCTAGTAATTCACATCTCCAATTGATTAATTGAACATATCAAATAAATAACCTGATAATTTGTCACAGTGGATCATCGATGTTATAGGGTTTAATGGTTTAACCCCAACACACAACATCCCACTCTATACCACCTAGTCAAACTCCTACTTATGGATGTTCATAAAACTATCTCGTCTTCACCTATTTAGTCATCTAAGGAGGCCCCCCATTCATTGACACCACCCGCTGTCATCCTCCTGACCCCTGTTGAGCTGCCCGCACCGGGGTTTCTATCCCATGCCCCAACCGTCGACGTAGCTCACTGATGTTTACCTTCATGCCTCCACACAATTTTAGATATCCCTTAATAATACCTCATACAAGGATCCCCCACCCCATTCCTTGTAGCACACCACTAAATGACCACCACTGTTATACCCCCCCCCCCCCACACACACACCCTACTGCCTCCACCCATGCCCCATTATGATTCCCTACTTGATGACAATCCTTCAACCAGACATGTGAACCGTCAGAAAGAGAATTAGTTTCCAACAATTGTGCATCCCTATTTTACTCCATTTTGAAAAAAGTGAAAGACAAGGTAGAAAAATAGAGGAAAATAGAGAAAATATTCCTGAAATGAAAACAAAATGGTAAGAAATAAATCTTATATGAGGATATAACATAGAAAATAGAAAGGTGATATAACTCTAAAATAATAGATCTCCAAACTCTCTCAATATAAAACTCTAGCCTAACAAGAATGGATATGGCCTCTACCACTAGTGGCACAAAATTTTTGGTAAAATATTTATGGAATTCCACAAGATCCAATCCATGAGAGACTCTAAAATCCACGCCAACAAAATAAATTCCACCATTATAGATAGGTGTATACACTTTAATCTCCAACACTCCTAAAGGAGGAGGTAACAAGGAACCTGGATCAATCTATTCATTTCTTCTTTCATGAATCACATAATTGAATTTCTATGTGGTCAAAAAAAGAGTTTCCTAGTAAACCTCAAAGGAGCTTGATTTTTTCAAATTATTGAAGACAAGATCATACCATCTATCCAAAGTAACCATTCCATTGAGCATAAGAAACTTTCTATCTACATTGAAAGGGATGAGGCCCACATATGTAGCAGTGCCACTAAAATGAATTTCACATCCAAGAAGTTATATGTATTGGAATTATAAAAATTACACACAACCATTTCCTTAGGAAAAAGGATGATAGTGTGCAAGGGAAATTCATTCATGGATATATAAAGGGGACAGGTCAAATCATTGGACACATGGAAATAAAAAAAAGACACTCTTAGAAGGTAGGATCAGGGAACAATATTTTTTACCAAGAGTACTGAGAATTAAGTGGGATCGAGAGGCACCAGATAATTTCCCATTGCTCATCCACCCATGGGGTCGACATTTTATTCACTAGTTTATAAGCATACCTAAACAAGTAAGTGATAGAAGAATTATTTCTCAAGAAATTTTGGTCCAACCTCAGGTCCCTCCAACAATGGAGATTTAGAATGATACTCATATCTCACTCATTAAACCAGGACACCAGTTTATAATTTCACTAATCATTACTTACCTCATTAAACAGGGGTAGAACTATAGAATCATCCAAATAAATGAACATATGGGATTTTTCCTTAGATAAAATGTGGTCAAACATTCATGGGTCCTTCAAGATTTTAACCATATCCCCATCACAAACAATCCAATAAAGTCCATGAAAAATTAGATTATGTGAACGCCAATGGATTCTCTATAAAAAACTAGGATTATGGTCTAAAGAAGATCAATGGAACTCTAAATGTGGGAATTATTTGGCATGATGGTAATTTTGATGAATTGGGTTTTCAAATTTAAAAATACATTTTAAATTTTCCATGAAAATTTATAAGTTTATTATTAACATGAAATTTTCTATTTTGGATTTTGTTTCTACTTCTCTATGGAATATATTCAATTGGGACATTTTGGTATGTTGGGATCCCAATGGATGGTTATGTGTGGGACAGTGAGGTAATCTGGATTACTGAACCTTGTGATGGGCTATGTTATGTTATCCCATTCATTGGCACAATCGTATCTATACTGATATCTATTATCCTTCAGGTTTATTCTCCTGGTCATTGATAGAGGGTGATTAGATGGCTCTTATGTTCTGAATTTGTTTTTGAATGATCTGTCTCATTTACTATTGGGCTACTCTACTCCTATCATGTGCACCATCATTATTTTTGTCTATTTCACCTGCTACCTTTCCAAACAACCCAAATTCCCTCATCTATCCATGTGTCCACCTTGGATTATGTTCCTGGTAACTTGTAGCCTCTCCACCTACTAATATTTATGATTTATTTCCACTTAATTTATTTATGCCATTTAATTTTTCTTTCTTCCTGATTTTATTCTAGCGAGATGATAGTTCAAGAGAATATTATGCCCCACTTCTTCCCTTGGAATTCCCAATTACCCTTTATTTCATTCATAATCTCATACAGAGAGCTCATTACTCATGATCTCTATCTAGGACACTTCAAAAAAAGTTTCCATAACTCTGTCAATGTCATTTATTCTTCAAATGATCCTAGATCTGGGCTTATGAGATTTTTATTTTTTTATTTTAGCCTCTATTTTTTATTTCCTTATTTATTTATGGTCTAGGTTTTGGGGTTTCTTTCTTGAATCTATTATTCCTAGAGGTGAATTCTATTATTTTTATCTAGGGTTCATTTTTAGTCCTAGAGTGGCAAGTACCTCATGCATGTATATTTTTTGTGGTCCACATGTATTGTATTTATCCCTTTATATTCTTTTTTGTACTTTTTTTCTTTTTTCCCATAATAATAAACAATTGTGGTGGTGTTATTTTCATGAACATGGGATCAAAAATACATGAAGAACATGAATAACCTTTATTCTTTACATTCTTCATTTCCTTTGTAGAATGTTTATTTCTCCATCTTTTCATTCTTACTTGTTTGTCTCTACTTTTTAGACAATATTGATTATTAAATTTAGTTTTTTGTTTAAGAATTTATTCTATTTTGTTTGATAGGAATGTACACCCATACCCTCCCATAAAAATTAGTATCATAGCCACTATTTTTGAGTTAATAATGTCTTTTGTTTAAATATAAGTAGAAAATTTTGGTAGAGAAAATGATTTTATCCTATGGAGATTTATGATGAGGTTGATGCTCATCCACAAAAGATTTTTAGATTCTATTTTCGGTCCAAAGAAACCTATAGTTATTGTTTCTATTGATAGATAGTCATCCAATACTTATATTTATATTGACCCCAATATTCGAGTGAATTCCCACTACATTATTTTATTAACCTTGGGTGATAAAGTCTTATTTGAAGTCATGAAAAAGATAACTGCTAAAAAAATATGGCTTAAAATTGAACATTTTTTTATATCTAACTATCTTCTTAGTTGTTTATATAATAAAATGCGACTTTATAGTTTTAAGATGATCCATGGTTCTTCTTTTCATTCTCATCTTGTTGATTTTAATAAATTTTATCTTCAGTTTGCTAATATTTATGTTAAGATAATTGATGAAGATCAATCCATAATCATGTTGACTTACCTTATTGATCGATTTAATTCCTTAAAATATTTTATTATTTATGGTATATAATCGATCATCGTAGAAGAGGTTAAATTATCATTGTTGTCATGAGAACTTCAAACACATGGTTTTAAGGATGACTTTAGTGGAGTGAAATTTGCGCCTCAATTAATGAATATTAGGGTTCAAATGAAAAATAATAATAATAAATGGAAATATATAAACTTCTGTAGGAACGTTCAGTTTTTATAGTGTGGAAAGACCATCCATATTAAAAGGAAATTTCTCAATTTTAAAATAATTATTGTATAGATCAGTATCATGTGGTATTCCATAGGTCCAACCCTATGGATTTTCTTTATTTCTTTAGTATATCTTTAGTGATAATTAGGAATAGATTATAGAGACTCTCTCTTTTTTTATCTTAGTAATAGCTCTGCTTTTGTTTGTAGGGGAACTCAAATGGAAGAGAGGGTGTGTTATGGATGGTCTATGTTGTTCAGGATTAGTTGTAGAATCTTATTCTATTGGATTCTTAGTTTTGGTCACTATGATTTTCTACTTATTTTAATTTTTCATTATATTGAGATTCTTTTTTCTTCTGATTTTTCATGTTCACTTCATTTTACCTCTGAGGAAGTTTTTTTATTTCCATGTTGTTGGGATGCTACAGAGAATATGAATCCTTTGTTGAAGACTTAGGTAATGTTGGTAAGAACTGATTTGAATGTTTTTTCTTAGTTTTTTGTAATTTTTTATCATGATTTTAATCTGAATTATAGTAGTAGATGGGTAATGTGGTCAGAACATATGCCGCTTTCAACGCATACTAAGAGGAATACAAAATAATTGAATATTTTGTAGACTTTGGTGTTTCTATTTTGAAAATATACCTGAACTAACTGATAATATATGTTAGATATCTTACAGGAACATTTTCTATGAGTTTTTTTCTTTTTTATTTTAAAAAGGTGTAGATTTGTTAATTGGGGTTTCAAATTAAAAAAATCCATTTTAAATTTTCCATGAAAAATTATGAGTTTATTATTGTTGTGAATTTATCTATTTTGGATAGGGTTTTTTCCATATGGGTTATGTTTCTTTAGGACTTTCTATTACATTTATCTCTTGTTGGGAAGTTTTTATAGCTTTTGAGGGCCTCATACTAACTAGACCTTGTGTTAGGATATGTTATATTTACCCATATACTAGAATGTTTGTATCTAGCCTGATCTCCATGATTCTTTAGTTTTTTTCTCTTGTTCATTGATAGAGGATGATTGGATGAGTCTCAAGTGTTGCTTTTGTGTTTCTTAGTGATCCATGTCATTTACCACATGGTTGATCTGTTCTTGTCGGGTGTCCAACCATTCAACCTGTCTATTTCACCAGATTCTTTTCAAACCATACAAATTCATCCAGTAATCCTTGCATCCACCTTGTCTACCACACCTAATATTCCATTATCATGCCTCCTTCTCACCTTTATGACTCTTTGATACTTTATTTATTTAGTGAAATTTCATTTTCTATATTCAAACTTTTGTTCCAGAGAGAAGAAAGGTCAAGATATGAGCAGACCTCCATATCTCCCTTAGTGTTTATATTTTTTCTTATTCCAGTAATCATCTCTGATGGAGAGCTTAGTACTCATGATATATTTCTAGACCACATTAGTAATAAGATTCTACAACATGGGTAGTTCCACTTCCCCTTCAAAATATCTAGGATCCGGACTTGTGAGATTGTTCTTTTTCTATTTTTAGATCTATATTGTATATATTTCTTTAATTATAGTTTGGGTGTTGGGGTTGTGCGAGTGAGTCTATCCTACTTGGAGGTGAATACAACCATATTCATCTCAGGTTCACTGGGTTTAATGGAGTGGCAAGGACTTCATTTATGGATAGTTTTTATGGTCAGTATGTGTTATCTCTCTACCTGTATCTTCTCTATTATACATTTTTGTTATGCTTTTTTCATAATAATAAATCACTATGGTGGTGTTATTTTCATTTATATAGTATCAATGAGATCCAAATAATTTAAATCACTTGTGTTATTTAATTTTCCTCATTTACTTCATTTTATTTTTATTTCCCCAACTTTCCTTTCTTTCTTGTTTACCTATTATTTTTTGACTGTTTTGATTATTGAATTTATTTGTTGTTTTTACATTGATTCTGGTTTATTTTTTTGGTTCAAACACCTACACCCTCACATAACACCTTTGCACATAGAGAATTTGGGTATTGAATAAACTAAAAAACATTCTTGAAAAAATAGTATAGTTAAAGTGGTGTATATCCCAGAATCCCATACCCTTACATGATTAAGGGAATCAAAGCTTTTCCTATTCAATCGAATCAATTTTATTCCTCACATAGTTTATGCCCCACCATAAATTATCCATAAAGTATTAAAGTTGGTTGATAATAAATCTAGGAAGTTTAACGAGGGATATAACATATGTTGGAATTTATTGTGCCACGGATTTGATGATAATTTCATGTCCTACTTTAGATATCCTTTTAAAATTTCATCCATGAATTTTCTTTCCACCCTATCCAAAATTATTGAAAACACCTGTATTTTATAATGAATAAAAATAGTGGGGAGCTTGTGATATTTTGGATTCTTATCAACCACCCAGATTTAAAAGGCATTATGGAGGTCATCATACCTACTTTAAGGAACACATAATCAAAAATAAATTTTTTATTTAGAGATATTGACAGACTATCGAGAATCCATATTGTATATATGGATAAGGTTTAAAATAGAACCAAATGCTTCCATGTTATCTCGAAAAAACTATGTTTTCATCATTAACGAAAAGTTGAAAAATATGAGGACCATGATGATAATATTCTTCACCATAAACAAGGTTTTCACTTATGTACATAGAAATAAATTAAAAGGAAGGGAGAGAGAGTATCCCCCAAGTAGAGAACACTAGAGGAGCTAAAGCTTTAATAAAGGCTATCATTGATATGAATCATGAAGGAAACTAAGGAAACACATTTCATAAAAACCCCAATAAATATAAAATAAAAACCCCTTGTTTCTCATCACAAACTAGATGAAAGACCATTCCACCTTGTCATAATATTTTTCCATATCATGTTTCCATGTCATAACACCTGTTTTATCTATAGAGAATGTTTTTATAGAGTGTAAATTTTTTTGAGAAAATCTATAATTATTGGAAATTACTCTCTTGGGAACAAACTCACTTTTATTATCATAAATAATATAGGGCAACCAAATACATAGTCTGTTAACCAAGATCATTGAGAAAAAATTATACAAGACATTGGATAAACATGTGATCCTGAATTATGAAACCAGATAATAATTTTTAATTTTCATAATGATCATAATAAGAGTTTCATTCATATAATGGAATTTAGATTTACCCATCCATATAAATTTCATGATACCTGAGATTTCAAGATAGAAAATGTAGAAATACTTCTTGAATAATAATTCATAGAAAGAATTGGGACCCAATGCCTTAGTAGAATGGATTTTTTCTAGCGTCAAAAGAATTTTTTTCATATAAAATATCATGAATAATCTAGAGATTAATCATGTTTGCATTCACATAATGAATTTATGTTGTAATTTCTAAAGAGGTGGATGAATCCCCATCTTTGTAAATATCTTGGAAAAAATGAAATATTGGGTCATGGATCATCCATTAATTCGAAACTGAACTACAATAAAAAGTATTAAGGAATGATATAAGGTTCATGTGATATCTTGTGGATGCCTTTTGATGGATGTAAATAGTATTGAAGTCACATTATTTGATGTGCAGGTTACGTGTATGCATGGACTAGAAGATTTCATTGTTTCAGAGAGAGGTATCAAAATTATCTTCAATAGTCAAGATTCCAAATAAAACCTCATTCGAGGGGAGTCAAAATAAAGTTCATCCATCCTTCTTTAGAGAGTGTCACACTGAACATTAGGCTAGTGAAATATTTTATTACTCCAAAACACCAACATATAATCCACTTGGAAAATATTCTGCTTAAAATCAGTATCTCACATAATCTAGCCAGACTGAATCACCTATTTACATTCCTCATCCCTTTCCCAAAATCTTTTAAACCCAAAGATCCAGTCTTTTATAGGAGTTATTCCATCGATAGAAAAGTTTTTGAGTGTGGGGGATTGGTATGATATGCTTTGGGAAAGGTCATAAACCTGGAAAAGGTTAAATAGATTAACTTAATCAGTCGATCCCAAACAACTATCCAACAACTACTCAATATGAAGGTTTTTAGATTACCCATAGAACCACATAACAATGTTTCCTAAAAAATAAAACTCATAGAGCTCCAAAATCTAGATAGTCAACATGAAGTCCAGAAACAAGTTATAAGGCCTAGTGGATCCCCATCTCTTCTCATGATGAGACATAATTTCACTGAACCCCCCCCCCCCCCCCATGATATGAAGTGGGACTGTAAGACTCTCTTCTAGAGACCTAGTCAACTGCCAATATCTCCATTTTTTATTCTATGTAATTCATCCATCAAAACCTAGAAACACCCATGCTAGAGCATCAGGATAGTGAATAAAGGTGGAAATGTGATTCAAAGAAAAAACCTTAACCATAAAGGACAATCACTCCTTACAATGGAGACCAAGACCACTGATGTGGATTCATCAAGAAATAGGAAGACACCCATAAAATCCCACCTTAGTCATGACACCACACATGTACTTACAATAAAACGTCATTTCAGATAGGGAAACTATCTTTGTCCACTTTTACCACTTTGAAGCTGGAGCATCTAAACTATGCATGGTTTTCTAAGCCCAAAATATTTCCAAATAATGATTTTTATTAGGATGGATGGGGATGGTTCACTCAAACCTACACCTCTAAGTATTTGATAAAGGATCCATCTCCTGGAACTTTCCAACTTTTATAGTAATATTCAATAACTTGTGGGGAATTGATACTTATCTTAGAGATGTTAGGATACACAATAGAAGATTTAGTACCTCCAACCCCTCATCTTATCTTTATCTAAGTCTGGTGGTTTTTTAGGGCCAACCATTGTAGACTCAAATAGATCCTCATCTAACTTGGGTGGTTGTACAAATTGATTGTCTCCTAAGGAGGGAAGCTATCAGGTGGGTTAGAGAATATCCATTTAATACTGGAGGTATAAAAATACCTTCCCAAAGTAATTAAATGATGATATACATGAGGTTTGACTCTAACCATAGAATATTGGACCTGATCTTCATGGGTATTCCCTGAGCTGGCAACATGGCTTGGGATGCTTACCTTCCCACAACCATTGATCCCACAATAGATAAATTGTTTGAAAAAAATATTAGATACCTTGACATTATAACTATATCCTTTCAAAAGAAAACCGATAGTATAAATATTTTGATATTTTATCTCTATCCTTTACTTTCTAAAACTCTTGAATAAAGAATATACTTGAGTTTTTAGCCATCAAACATGACCCATATTTCCTAACGAAATTTCCTTCTCCACTAGCCCCCTTAATGGAATATTACTTTCCCATATGACCCATCCATCCACAGAAAAAGAAAAACGTTGTAATATTATCAAATAATAAATAAATCCATATGTTATATTAGTCAATATTAAGGTAAATTACTCACATAAGAAGTTATAAAATTTCCACCATCACCCTTATATGGACAAAATCTCTCCAATGGATAGGTTCAGAAAGATCCCAATCAACAAATTCTTCGATCTGATAACTAATTCCCTTCATTACCCATTCAAAACATCCAAAATAAGGAATTACCTTTAGAATAATCCAAAAGGGGGACTTATCAAACATGATATTAAAAATATCCTCATATTTTTAAGAATATCTAATAGGTTCATATGATTTTCAGAGGATAACGGTCTACCCTAAAGCACCTTCATTTTATCATCTTGATTAAAAAATTTAAATATAAAAATAATCGAGTTTATTTCCCCTATTACCACACCATCTTTTAATCTCAAAATATATTTGAGTGTGTTCTTGAATGCATAGAGGATTAAAAAATGATGGATAATAAGGTTACCCATGATAAGGTGATCCATTGTTTTCAATAAGATTGCATCATCGCCCTTATCAGTGATGATATTTGATTTTTTCTTTTCTAATAATGATATGTTCTTCTAAAATTTTACCGGATAATTATCAATGTTGTCAGAGGGAAAATTAAGGTGAAGAAGAGAAGAAAGTATTCCTAACACTCAGATTCAAACACCTCACTTTCAATAGAAAAGATTCCAAAACCTAGGAAACCCTCAAACCACCGCTCTCACCAACAGATAGATTTTCATGAACTGTTCTTTTTTAAGTCTAACTTTCATATTCATATAAATACACATACACCACTACTATAAAATAGAATATTTACAATGGGGTAATTGTGATGGGAAGTTACCCCATTTCAAATACTCTCTAAAAAGCACCTATTTTCATTGGATGATTTATTCTATCTTAAATGGCCATAGTTTTTAATAGAGTAAATCATAATTCACAAATAATTTTGGATGGAATTCCTTCCACCCACTGAGAAAATTTGTAGCGATGGGTATTCACGATGGACTAATAAGTTTATTGAAAATATTCCTCATCTTGGAAGTATTTTTGATAGGAAATAATGTGCGTCACAAATAATTTTTTAGGAAAAAACTATTTGTGAGGGAATTAATCCCATCACAAATAGTCGTTTGTAATTAATATTAAATTATAACCCATGACCACCCTTTCTTCCTCCCCTTCTTCTTCCTCTACTTCTCCTGAAAAACTGCAGCACACGACTATCCCCTCTCCAATCCCACTCTGATATACTCCATTGTAGCCATTTTTTTTATAGATCATCCTTCAAATCATATTGGTATGGATTCCTCTTATATACTTTTTCATTATATTTCCATTTTATTCATTTTATTGCATGATTTAGTTTTATCAAACCATAGGTTTAGAAATTTATATGATTTCGAGATTTAATTTGTATTTATAAAAAACAATTTAAGGTTGAATCCATAGTTTATTCAGGGAAAGGGGATACATTACATTGAAAAGTAGGAAACCTACAATACAGGGATGTACTCAGAAAGACTAAAACTCAACATCTCATTGAGACCCAAAAAGGAAGATACTACTGAGATACACCCTGGCGGAAATGTATTTTTTATTTAGGAATGGTTTAAATTAATCATTCCCAATTTTCATGTTAATTAGGTCTCTATGAGTTATTTCAATTTATTTTTTGGTATTTTTATTATTTATTAATTTTGATATATGTATATGTTTATGTATATATATATATATATTAAAATTTGAATATATATATATATATATTCAAAAAAACATTAATGATTTATGATATATAAATATCTTTATATATATATATTAGGTGCTTAGTGGTACAATTCGATTAAACACACACACACCACATACATAGGCTGGAAAGGCAGACCATATCCCCACTCAAGTGAAAGCCCACCCATCACACCTTATTTATTTGAAATATATATTTCTTTAAAAACATTTAAAATATATATTTTTTATAAATTTTGATGCTCTAGGTCCCCATTTATTGAATAAAAAAGAATAAGTTGGGGGTAAAAACAAAACATCATAGTTCCAAAAACAAGAGTAGATAAAAAAGATCATGATGAGATCAAGTAGCTCGATATCTAGTACTCATTCTATAATGAGAAACATGCCCACTCCAACCTCATTGATGTCATCCTCTTCTCTATGTTTTGACTTAAATCCATCACCCTCCACCATTATCCTAAAGTTCCTCATCATTGGTCACTATCCCTGTATTAACATCCAGAGAATGATCATTTCATGATGCTTCCTCTTCACTACTTCTAGAGGAAATTAGATCAAATGTGTTTTTGATGCAAACTTTTGAAGTAGTATTAACATAAGAAGAGATGTTGGAAGATAAATTAATAAACATTATAATGTTTATTTCCCTATATATAACTGCATCCACTGGTATTAAATCATATACATTGGTCTTGATACCTTGAATTGGATCAAAAATCATTTCAAGAGTCATCTTTCCATTGTTATATTTAAAATAAAAATTAGCATTGTGACCAGCTGAATGTCTAGAAATAATAGGATTGTCCCTTTCTACATAAACTGATGATACATCATCTATAGAATGAGACCCAATAATTTTAATTGGTTCAAGGATCATAGTGGGCATCCACCATTCTTGATTGTATTTAAGACATGTCTCATCAATGCCTCCATCTGAATGAGAAGACATAGTAGCATGTTGCACCTCCCCATGCACTGAATTCAGTTCAAATGGAAGATGAATGGGATATTTCCTGCAATTAAGGTTAGTATCATCTTGAATTGAACTATTAAATCAGTTTATATCCTTTATCCTTGAATCTAAAGTAAGATAGTTAAAATTCAAAAGATCATTATCTTCCTTGGATATGGATATTTTTTTATCATCCCTGCCACTGGTATTTTTATCAAGTAGTACTCTATCATGAGGTATAGAAATGAATAAAGTCTACTTACCATGATATTTAAAATCATAAAATAAATTCACTATATTTCCACTATCAACAGTGGTCTTAGAATGCATAATTATAGAAGAAGAACATTTATGCAAGGCTTTTATTGAAGCAGCAGCTTCCACTTTGGACTTACCTTTTCTATTTCTAGAGGTAGTAAAATTCCCATCCTACCAAAAATTAAAATCCACCTCATTTAGAACTGAGGTTTATTTATCATCTTGGATATCAATAGATCCATCATCAGCAATACCATCCATAAATCCTTTTTACAGGGAATCTTTGAATGTGACAACTGTAACATGTACATGCTCCTCATTGATCGCATCATCTCAAAGAAATTTAGAATTAGAATAATCTATTGGATTTGAAATAATATTATATGAGGATACATGTTTGGAATTTGAAATAATTTCACTATACTCCCTCGTATGAGAAGAACTAGAAAGGAAAAATAGTGACTTCTCCTATAGGGGTTCCCCCAAGATGATATTGGCCTTGTTCTATTGTGGGAATAATAGCAGCCTTACTTTTATCATTAGATTACTGAGCAGGAGCATCCTATTTATTTCTGTGATAGTGAAGAGATTCATGATCTCTCGTATTATAGTTTTCACATACAATTTTTAGTTTACAAGTATATTTTATATGTACAACAATTCCAAAAGTGTCAAAGAATGTTGGAATACTTTAATATTAAATGTTCAAATAGACTTCATCATGTGTTGTGGATAACACTACCTTCTCAATTAAAGTAGAGATCACGTAAATATCACTGAGAATCAAAGAAAATTCCCTTAACAGAACAATTTTTTAGAAGTATCCCTCTGAACTGGAACTCCAAGAGAAGATTTTATGTCATACAAAATCTCAGGGTGCCAAAGGACCCAATTCAGTCCATGAATCTTGACCCATACTTGAGCACAAGTTTCACTAAATTCCTATAAATTAAAATTCAATGACAAATTGTGGATATTAAAAAAATATTTACTAAGGTTAAACAAACAAAAACAACATTCTTTTCCTTTTATTCAATATTACTAAATAAATTTAATATTAGTTTTAATTACAAAATGTTATTAATAATTTTAAAATTTTAGTAAATTAGGAAAATTTGTAAAAATTTGTAAATGAAAAAATATGAAATAATAATTGATAAAAAATAATAATATTTATTAAAAAAAACTATCATAAATATTAAATAATTAATATTACATAACAAATATTTTTATCCACTGGAAAAATTTAAAAAAAATTGTAATAAAAAATAACATTGTTTTCAAACCTTGCAAAAAAATAAAAAAAACAATAACTATTAGAAATTCACAATAATTCATATAATTTTTTTATTGATTAAAATAATTTTAATTAATAATAAATTTAAATGTTTTAATAAATATATATGTATATAATATTAATAGAAAATTAAAATTATACCCTCATGTGCAATGTTACCAAACACCTGACGTGCACAAAAGTTATATCGCACCTAGGGTAAACCCAGCATCCCCAATTGAATGATGGTATCAAATTTCTAGTTGGATACAATGTTATAAAGATACTACAATTTTTTATAAAAAATTAAAATGAAATATTAAAAGTAATTACCATCATGCATGATGTTTCCAAACTCCCGATGCACAATAAAACAATGTTGTGTCTAGGATAAACCCCACATCCCAGAATAAATGTTTGCCTTGTATTTTTCACATGATACATAGTTTGAGAGATAATTTATTTTTTAATATGAAATTATAATATAAATATTAAATGATTTTACCTCATGTACATTGTAACCAAACACCCGACGCACACAAATATTATGTCTCCTAGGCTAACCCCAATATCTTAGACATAAAGGTGGTCTCATATTTCTCAAATGATACACCATTCAGGAGACACACCAATTTTTTGTAAAAAATATAATAATTAAATTAAATTAATTACCATTGTGCATGATATTACCAAACTCTCTATATGCACAAATGTCATGTCACATCTATGGTAATCCTCACATCCCATACCAAATGGTGGTGTTTTATTTTTCATATGATACAAAGTATGGGAGATACATAAAACTTTTATAAAAGTTATAATAAAAATATTGAATAAATTACCCTCATGTTCCATGTAATCAAACACCTGACGCACACAAATATTTTGTAAAACCTTGGGTAAACCCCGCACCCCCGATCTAATGGTGGTCTCTGATTTCTGATACAATACACCATTATAGAGATACTTCAATTTTTTGAAAATAATAATATTAGACAAACATAAATGAATTACTATCATTCATAATGTTACTAAACTTCTAATGTGCACAAATTTTATGTCATGTCAAGGCAAAACTCTACATCCTGGACCTAACGGTGGTCTATGATTTTTTATATGTCACAAAATTGGAGTGATATTTAAATTTTTTATAATAAATTATAATAAAAATATTAAATGAATTACCATCATGTATAATTTATTCAAACACCTGATGTACAAAAATGTTATGCTCCACATAGGGTAGCCCCTGTATCTTGAACCTAACGGCCACAATTAGAAATTGATGTATTTTTTAGGTTCCATTTACAATGATATCCCTTCACTAATGACCTGTTAAAAAAATGGCATTGTGAATAGTGTTTTTTGTGAATGGTTTTCATAAAAACACTATTTTTTATAGGTAGGTATCTCGTCACAAATAATTTTTATTTGTATTTAAAACATGTATTTTACGATAGGATGATCCTCCCATTACAAATAATTATTTGAAATGGGAATATTCACCCATCACAAAAAAATAAAAAAAATAAAAAAAATACTCATAAAAAAATAAAAAATATTAATATTAATATTAATAAATAAAATTAGCCAAAATATAAAAACAACCTATATAGATTTGTAAATATATGACTTAACAAAAATATTACAAAAAATATGTACATTATAATGTTAATAAAAAACAAATAAATCACTAAGAGGGGGGTCATATAGATGAGGTGGTGGAGGGAACTTCATCCCTAAACCATGATTCAGATGTCAAATGTACTCCATCGTCTGCCCATGTTGTTGTTCTTACCATCTCAACATATTGATGACATCGTTGATGGAGCTCTTCTTTCTCTCTATGCATGGTCTCTATAAGCTCACCCTGAGCTCAAAGCTTCACCTCATACAGTACAGAAGATGATGATGACTCTCTAGGCTATCCCCTTGATATGGATGATGAAATCATAGGGGTACCATAATAACTCCCATACATCACTTGAGAGATGATACAAACAACTCATCCTTTCTCGAAGGCATAATATGTCACCTACATCCATTCTATGTCATTAAATCTTGCTGCACTAGTGGTCCAATCCTCAATCTAGGCTGGACTATCATCATGTTTCTGAGAATTTTCGGCCTCATATGAATCCTTCAATTTCAAGTTAAATATGAAATAGTTAAACTATTATTTTTAGTTAATTTTAAAATATAAAAAATCATATTGGCCATAATATGATGTTAGCGACCACCTGTAATCTCTCTAGTAAAATGATCATTGTACATCCTCTTATAAATGTTGAACGTCTTAATACTGGGATGCTCAACCACCTATATGAGTATAAAATAAATATTTCACATTTAAAGTTATCTAAATTATTAAAAAATGTATCTTTCCATATTTTTTCGATGCGTACTGAATGTACAAATACCTGCTCCATGCATCACCTCCTTCCTCCCCCAGTTCTGTCGAACTAATGATGCTCTACTATGAAAAAAACTCTCATACAATATAAAAATAATCCATCCCAAACATGATATGAGATATAATATGTCCATTGGTCATAGAAAGACTTATCAGAATTTAGGACTCTCACTTTCTGCTTGGATTTCCTTTTCAATTGTGCAAAAACTGACAGCAATGCCCACGCGTATAGACCTCCCATGTCTCTCGGATAGAGTTCCATGTAATATCATTGATGGGATACCATAAACCCTACAAATAATTAAAAATATTAAGTTACTAATTAAATAAATTTCAAAATAACTATTGTTTGTTTACATGCCATCCAATTATCAAATATTTGGTGTCGAATATCAATGGGAATCAGATCCCATGTAACCCACACTACAAGAAAATAATTTTGAAATAATACACTCCCCTTTCTAACAACTATATGCAAAAAGCTATGAAAAAATATAAAAAATAATCAAACAATTAGTATATAAATAAATTAATTAAAATTAATGAATACTAGTTAAAATACACAACTAAACATATCTCTGCATACGTGGATCAAACTAAAGACATGAACATTGCTCGGGGATAAGGTCAGGAATCATAAATCACGCAAGACCACAACCCATCAAAGTTTCTTCCAAACCTCTAGCAGTCTGAGGGTCAGATGATGTAGCATCTGGCTCATCACCAGGTAGTACAGCCTCATCAAACTCATGAAATATATCAGATAAATGGTGATCGGCCATCTAGAATAAAAAATGACTATCTTCTCCAAATAACTGAAAACAAGTATTATATATTTATATATATTATATAAGATTATAACTAGTACTTAATTGTTTTAATATTTATATTTATCCTCATGTTAGTATATGATGGTGGAAATATCTTCGTATTCCTCCTCGGTATCATCAATTTCAAAACTAGTTTTAGCTCCATTATCTCCTTCTATTTCAAATCCACTTGTTACATCAACATCATCATCGCCACCATCAACCCATAACAATTTGGTTTCATCATTGATATTCATGTCTCTTCATGTAAAAGATGGATAAGGAGTTGTCTCATGAAAATTTTCAATTTCTTTCACTTCAGTAGAACCACATTCACTTTGGATAAACTGATTTTCATGAGATTTCATTTTTATTATGTTGTACCAATCACTTAACTCTATTGAAGTAGCATAATAATTTTCATAGTAAATTTTTTGTTCTTTATGATACAATAAAAATGGGTCATTTACTATAAGAAGGATTTTATTTTTAATATCAATAATTTCATAGCACGAATGAACATGAAAACCATTATCATTATCCAACCAATGACATTTAAACATCATTACATAAATTTGTCCCAGATAACATAGTTCAATTATTTCTTCCAGTAAGTCATAAATTCAACTTCACTTTCTCTATGATGAGATCCTCTTAATAAAAATCCACTATTTATTGTATTTTTTATTCCCCATTTTCATATGTATGAAATAGAAAACCATTCACAACATATTCATTATATGATTTAACCATTTTGAATGGCGGGTTACTCAAAACACACAATTGATTATCAATTTTATCATCATATTGAGATACATGAAAATTTGAAAAAAAAATATCAATATAAAAATTAAATAATTGATTTTATATGTTAAACCATAAATAATTTACTTTTACAGTTTTTTAAACCAGTAAGAAAAATTATTTTAATGATGTTATTCAAGAACAACTGTTGTGTTTACTAGAAACTGTTTCTTGATTTGACTATCATATAACCTAAAAATAAAATAATATTAATTATCTTTAAAAATAATAATAAGTGATATTAGCACTCACTATACAAATGGTTTAATTTTTTCACATTTGATCACAACATATGTATGAGTCACTTGATTTTCATCATCTGAAATCCATCATTCATTAACTCCACCAAATCCAAGTTCGGGATGATTAAAAACTGATAATTAATTTTTTGTTTCTTCTTTATCATTTCCCTCATTATGGACTATTTGGTTATGTTTTGAGGGATATTCATATTAACAAAAATGAGAGAAGAAAAAAATAAATTTCCTCTTATAAATAAGATTCTACAATTGATCCTTCAACCTATTCTTAGTTACGTACCTTTTTTATTCAATTTATTCATGAATCTCTCATATGGGTATATCCTTTTGAACTGTATCAACCCTATAAATTTTTCTTTATGTATTAAATGTAATATCGAATATTCCATTCAATAAAATAAGTTTGGAAGAATTTTTTTTCTAATTTACATAAAATTAAAACAACATTTTCTTAGAGACTACTTAATGCATTTTAGTCTGTTGTCACTATAAAAATGTCTCAGAAAAAATATGATATTTCTGTAATGGAATTTCAAATCTTAAAATTCAACAAACCTCGAAATCTTATTGGTAGAATTCCTTCCATTACAGTATGATTGTCAGGAATTTTTAATCTGTTAATATGACCATTTCTAACACCTCTATCCAAATAGGAAACATAACCATCAAGAAGCCTCAACTCTACAATCCACTGACAAAATAATAAATTATTTTCTTTGGAAATTTTATAAGCCACTTTTGGATTATTTGACTTCTATGATCTTTTATTTTCAAAAAATTAAAGTTATATTCGCCAGAAAATTTTCTCAAGATCTAATTGTGTCTTTACATTATCTTTAGTCTTACTAGGTTTCTATAAAACTATATAAAATATTTTATCAATAGTTCATCTCAATATGAATGACATCCAACTTTTGATAGAACAACATATTTGAAAAATATGGAAGTTCCTAAAAGTGATTCATTTTATCCAATTATGTTCTTTCCCAAATCCATATATTTTTATTGGATTATAGTCAGTCCAAAGTTAATGGGAGGTAATAACAAGATATTATATTTTAACATAATACCTAAGATCATTATTGGATGTACATATTTTTTAATTGTACCTTTTCTAAAATGATATTTGTTCCTCCAAAAATGATTATTGGTTGGAAAAAATATTCTATGATCGTCAAAAAACAATTTTTTCCTCCATTGATGAGCATAAATGCTTTTCTATCACTCATAAAATACAGAAATGATTTTAGACCATGTTTACTCCAGCCAAATAACATGGAATATGCTTGGAAGTCACTAATTTTCAATATTAACGCATCTTTTATTAGAAAAAAATTTTCATAAAAAAATTATATTCTTAAAACCCATTAATCAAAAATAAATTCAATTCATTAATTAATGGATTCAAATAAGTATTGATATTCTTTTTTGGATGTCCTAGAATTAATAAAGTCAAAAAGATATATTGATCATTCATCAACATCCCAGGAGGTAAATTGAATGAAGTGATAAAGATTATCCAACATGAATATTGACTAATCTAAAAAAAAGTGACAGACATCATCTATAGAAAGACCCAATATCAATTTTTGGGCTTCTAAAGAAAAAGAAATATATACTTGGTCAAAATGTTTCCATTAATAACAATAACAAAGATGATTTAATCTTTTACTAGTTGAAATATTTTTTTTGTACCATGACATCAATGATGTTGTGTTTTGAGACAAATAAACTCGACAATCAAGGTGTTAGTGGGAAATAACTTAACTTTTTTATAGAAATCAATCCAAACTTCCCTATATGAGTCTCTGTGTACCTTGTTTTTTCACATGTTGAACAACTAACCAATTACTCATTTTCAAAATAATATTAGATGCAATCATTTGAACATGAATGGGTCTTTTTAAAACCAATACCCAAATTATGAACTAGCCTTTTCTCTCATAAAAATTTTTTGCAAACACATTTCCTTCAGTTAACAATGATTTAAACAATGAGAATATCTTATAAAAATAGCTATTTGACATTCTATTGTCTTATTTAACAGCCATAAATTTTGAAACAACTTCAAATTTTATTATCTTTCAACCAAGATATACGGCATCCTCAACATAATTCAACAAATAATAAAATTGAGATGGTTCCAAATCAAAAGCTAAATCAATAAATTCCTGAGTTTTAATTTTTTAAAAAGATGGATCAGCCACATCATGTACTAAATTATGAAACCGTGATGGATTTGGAATAAAATTATTAATATCTTCTCTAGTACAATGTTCCCCATGATGATGCCAAAACACCTAGTCCGTTTGAAAACAATAATGCAATAGATGACCCCCAACATTTTCAAATGTTTCAAACCTCCTCTGATCACATTTTTTATATGGATACATAATTATAAATTTTAAATAAAATTCTGGTTTTGATGATGCAAATGATAAAAAATGATTCAACACCTTCAATATAAAAAAGATTTATACTATAACAATTTGGATTCCTATGATGATTTATCCAATCGTGATTATGTAATAAATATTTTTTCAACTTTATTATTCCATATTTCTCAAAAAAATATAATAGAAAAAAATTATTTATGAATGATTTGATATAATAAAATGTCGATCCAAAAAAGAGTAGAGACAAAAAATATAATATACCTGTAAATATATTCAATTTTATCTATTTACAACTGATTTTTACTAATTACCATTTATTTTTACTAATTAACATTACATTTTTCTAATTATAGTTATTTAATGTTAATTTCTACTAATCTTTATTAATTACTGCTAATTTTTACTAATTTTTTCTAATTACCACTAATTTTAAAAAATTATACTGATTTATCGTTAATTTTTAATAATAAATGGCACTTTACTAGTAATTTTTACTAATTAATGCTAATTTACTGGTAATATTAAATAATTATAGTAATTTATCACTAATTTTACTAATTACCACTAATTTTAACTATTTACCCTTAATTTTATATATATAATACTAATTTAATTTTTATTTTTACTATTATTTACTAATTACAACTAATTATTACTAATTATAACTAATTACCACTAATTTTTAATAATTATCATAATTTACCTTTAATTTCTCCTAATTACTGCTAATTTTTACTTATTATAGCGATTTATCATTAAATTTTCCTCCTCCTCCTACTGCTGCTTCCATCGACACGTCACATCCTGCATGCCCCGATTCTAGAGACCTAATGACAAATTTGGACATAGTTGGCATAAATTTTTCATTTCTAATCACTTAAAGATTATAAATTATATGAATTACACCTTATTAGTAATTTATAATATATGTTATTAATTTATATTAAATTATTCTAAAAGTTAACGGTAATTAGTTATAAGTAAAAATAATTACCACTACTTACCCCTACTTTTTGGAATAATTTGATATAAGGTAATGAAATATATTATAATTTACCAAAAATTTGTCAATCATATATTTTACAATCATCAGGTAATGAAACAAATTTATGCTAACCATATCCAAACCTATCATCGATGTATCTCCTCCTACTACTATTGCTACTATCATCGATGTGTTACATCTTGCCTAACTCGGATCTGGAAACATAATAACAAATTTGGAAATGGTTGGCATAAATTGGTCATTTCTAATCACTTGAAGATTTGAAATTCTATGATTCACACCTTATTCAGGTGATGAATTAAATTTATGCAAATTGTGTCCAAATTTTTCATTGCACCAATTTATGCCAACCAAGCATAAATTTTTCATTGCTCATCACTTATAAATTAATGACTTATTTCATTTTGAGTTTTCTAGTAATTTATATTATAAAATACTATGTATTACAAAGTACCTCTAATTATCAATAATTTTTACTAAGTACCACTAATTACCACAATTTATTACTAATTATTACGAAGACCCACTAATTATTAATAATTTACACTAATTTTTTCTAATTTTTTCTAATTTTTACTTAATTATGGTGATTTACCACTATTTTTTAATAATTGACACTAATTTTTAATAATTATGGTTATTTATTTATATTTTTTACTAATTACAACTAATTTTTACTAATTAATGTTATTTTTTACAAATTATAGTGATTTAATGTTCATTTTTTCTAATTTCTACAAATTACTGACAATTTTACTAAACTTGAGTTATTACCAGAAATTTTTAATAATTAATGTTTTTGAACATTAATTCTTAATAATTACTACTAATATTTAATAATTATAGTGATTTACCATTAATTATTACTAATTACTACTAATTATTACTAATAATACTAATTTATCACTACTTTTAACCAATTTTTACTAATCATGGATATTTTTTATTGATTTTTAGTCATTACCAATAATTTGTACTATTTTTTTCTAATTACAACTTATTTTGATTAATTTTTTCTAATAATTGTGTTTTACTAATTATTTTAACTAATTAATTCTTAGTTTTACAACTTTTTTTTCATTACAACTAATTTTAAATAATTATAGGAATTTATCAGTAATTTTTTCTAATAACGGTTAATTTTTACTAATTATAGTGATTTATTGTTCATTTTTACTAATGTTTACTAATTACTGCTAATTTTCACTAATAACACTAATTTTTAAAAAAAATACAGTTATTTACTATTAATTTTTACTAATTACTACTAATTTTTACTCATTATAATTGTTTAAAATTCATTTTTAATAATTTTTATTACTTATTAAAAACAACACTTAATTTTTAATACTTATTACTAAGATCTAAAAAGTATTACTATGTTCTTTTAATTAGTACAATTTATTAATTATAAGTAATTACTATTAATAACACCCACTCACTAATAATTAAATGTAATTATTGAAAATTAAAACTACTTACTTTTTAATGATAAAGTATATTGGTAATTAAATATTTCTAATTTAAAATAACTACTAAAAATTATAAATAATTACTTCTAATTATAAATCATTACTTCTAATTAAATTTAATTACTAATAATTAATAATGTTAAAATCTAATAAAAAACAATTAAAATTTAAATTAAAAACATTATATAAATGCCTCAAAATGAAGCTTTTGTGTGATGAAAACCACAAACATTCCTTCCCCATAAAAATTTAGACTTCTAATTGAACAATTAAAGATAAGAAGAGAGAAATTGAGTAAAGGAGAGCACAAATGGAGAATGGAGAGACAAAATTCAGGCGGTATATATAGGTTAGATTTGTAGTGATGGGAGTATTTGCGGCGGGATTCCCATTGCAAATAGTTCCCTCAATAAATAATTGAGGCGGTAGCTAAGAAGTTATTTGGGACGGGTACCATCGTAAATGCTCACCTACCGACAGAGTATTTGTGACAAGAATTCATGCCTGTCGCAAATAACTATAATTAAAGAAGGTAATTTGTGATGGTACCATTCTTCCTTCACAAATAAAATTACATGACCAAGGTTATTTACGATGGGAACCGAGTCCTGTCAAAAATAATCATTCCAGTGTTGTGGTCAGAAGGCGCACCAAAAGTTTTTGTGACGAGTTCATTTTCCCATAAAAAATAAGAGTTTATTTAATAGAATTTGTGACGGTCAATGGGCCCATCGCAAATATCCATTTGCAACAAGTTATTTTTTCCATAGTGGGTGGTCCCAAATTTCCCATATGGGACATCATTTGGGAGATATTATACTATTTTTGAAAAATATCATTGTTCTGATATAATATATTTAATATTTTTATTCTATCTATATAGAGCCTTTACGATCCCTATAATATAGTGTTAACTTAGAACCTCACTTTGATCATATTTCGTTGAATATTCCAAGGTGTTAAAATATAATAATAATTTCCAATTAGTCAAAATGATCATTAATATTTTTTTTTCATATAATTATGGACTCAAGAATTAGACATTAGATTATATTACATGATCGTGATTGGATAAGTCATCGAAAAATACCAAAAAATTTGGTATCAATCCTATCTACATTGAAGGTTTTGAAGCATATATATCATTTACATTGTTTAATTCATAATTTGTTTCTAAATAAACAATTAAATGTTCATGTCAAAAATGTGATATTATGATATTTTAAATGTTTGACAATGTTGGACTTCATTTATTGCATTTTTGTTTTCAAAAAAGTTAAATTTTTTTGGTACCAACATGGTGAACATAATTTAGTAGAAAATACAATATTTTTGTTTTTGGATACATCAATTAAAAATTTAGTACATGAGGCTGATGGTATACCTATTTTTGGAACAATAAATCATAACGATATTCTAAATCATGTATCAGAACCTACTCAATTTAACAATTTTTTTAAATCTTCTAAGAAGGCCTTATATGTGAGATTTCAGATGATAACACTTGAAGCGGTTGCAAAATTTATTTCTATAAAATCATATTTTGGAATAGTTGTTTTATTAGATATTATTATTGTTTAAATCATTGTTTCCTAAGTTAAATACATTTCCAACAAGTTTGTTGGAAATTTAAGAGGATGGCCCATAATTTATTCTTTAGTTATCAGAAGATTCTTGCACATTAAAATGATTGTATGTTATATTAAGGTGATTGTGAATCCTTATATAATTTTCCAATATGTGGAAAATTGAGGTATAAAGAATCATGATAAGGAAAGTCTAGATTTTCTATGAAGCATTTGTGGTATTTTCTAATTACAGCTCATTTACAACATTTATTTATGTCTCGCAACACAGATTCATTGATGACATGGAATAAATCAAATATTTATTCAGTAAAAGATTAAATCATATATCTGATGATGATTCATGGAAACACTTTGATTAGATGCAACCTTATTTTGCTTTAGATCCTCATAACATATAGTTGGGTCTTTCTACTGATATTTTTTATCAATTTGGTGCTTACAACAGTCAATATTCTTGTTGGCCTATTTTCATTACACCATACAACTTACCTCCTTGGATGATGATAAATGAACCATATATATATTTGACACTATTAATTCCAGCACATCTAAATAAAAATATTGATGTTTATTTGAGGCACTAATTAATGAGTTAATTTCATTATGTAACAAAGGTGTGACAACATTTGATATAGTTGGAGATCAGAATTTTTCACTGGATGTTGGATTAATATGGAAGATCAATAAATTTTTGACTTATGGTATGTTATCTGAATGGATCACACATTGTTTAAAATCAATTATGTACTACATTGATAAGAAAAAATTGTTTATTCTTGGTAATAGGATAAATACTAGTTATTTTGACTATCACCAGAGATTGATTCCTATAGATCAGCCTTTATGAAGTAATAGAAATAATTTTACAAAAGGTAAAATTAAATGAGACGAACCTAAAACAGTGATCTAAAGTATTCAAGTAAAATATATCATCTATGTATTACCTTTTATTACTTTTGGACCAACCATAAATGAACAAAAAATAAATTAATTTGGGAGATATCATAATTGGATAAACAAAATTATTTTTTGGGACCTTCCATATTAGTCTTGGTTCATTACATGTTAGATGTAATGCATATTGGGAAGAATTGTTTTGATAACATATTTTATATAGTGTTTGACACACCCAATAACACCAAAGATAATGTAAAGGCATAGTTAGATATTTCTAAGCTTTAAAGATTTCATGAACATGAATTATTAGAATGATGGATTTTAGATAAATAAAACCACAGAACTCATACATATGTTCTTCTAAATTTTGAATAAATGATATGATTTGTGCAGTAAGTACTATTCTTTTATTATTTTATTAAATTTTTATAAAATATACCTTTGTTTACATTAATTATTTTATGAACTATATGATGACCACATCAAAAAAAATATTTTATAAAAATTACATCTGCTACTCTTGAAGAACAATGTCAATAGAAATTTACATATTGGTTTCAAAGACTGGTAAGTGAATTTTCTTTCGATGGAACAATAAATCTTTTTTTCAATGATATCTATTATTAATAATTTTTTTTTTCATGAAATGTGACATGAAAATAAAATTGATAATCAATTATGTGTGCCCAAAAACCCTCTATAAAAATTGTTAAAATCTTATAATGTCCATGTGGTCAATGGATTTTGATTCCATACATGTATATATGATGACTCAAATAAGTTAATGAAAAGTGGTGATTTTTTTACACATATCATCATAATGAAATTGAAGTTAAATTTTATGGTATGCTGGATGAAATAATTGAGTTACGTTATCTCGGACCAATTTATGTAATAATGTTTAAATCTCATTGGTTCGATACTGATTGAGGGTTGTGAGTTCATCCACAACCTAGAGTTGTTGAAATTAAATATAATAGTCTTCTTACATTAAATTAACCATTTATATTGACACATCAAGAAAATAAAGTTTATTTTTAAAATTATTGTGAGGTTTTGAGAGATTTTAATGGTTGTTGGATTGTGGTAAAAATGAAATCACCTAAAAATTAGTTTATTAGAAATTAAAATGGTTTTTTGGTTGTGATATATATTGAAATTTTTCAAGAAATATCCAAAAATATATCTATTACTCGATGATATTTATATATATCGATGATAAAACCCATAGTTAAGGTTCAATGATATAGATAATGTTGATAAAGGAATAAGGGATGATGAAACTGAAAGTTATATAGTGGTTGATAATATTGAATTAGAGGATTCAGAAATTTTCTTTGATTGAAATGATATAGAAGATGATGATTTATATATTATATTCATGTATTTATTCATTTTTTTATATTTATTATTTTTATTCACAATTATTTATAGGTAATATTGTTTGTTTCAGAAGTATGGACCCGATGATATATTCTTCTCCTTTGTTGATGCCAATAATTATTAGTTTTTTTCTATATGATAATTATATTAAAATTAATTTATAGGTAAGGATAATATATTATACATGATATTTTTTAGTTTTGTATATTTGATATTGATATTAACATTTATTTATAGGTTAAATTGTTATTTTCTTGTATTTATTTAAAGGTAATTATTATATTATGATATTTATTAGTTTTTATATATAATATTTGTATTAACAATTTCTTATAGGTAAGATTATTATATTTTGGTATTTATTAGTTTTTTTATATTTTATATTTGTATTGAAAATTTCTTATAGGTAAGATTATTTTTTTAGATGGCTAGAGATGTTCTTGAAAATCTGTTTTGATCTCTCACTGATGTCGGACTTCCTGCGGATGAGCATGATACATCTGATCTGTAAGATGTTGCACCTATTATGAGGGGGTGTACTCCTAATCAACTGATGATTTTGGGATCTGTTCTAAACATATTCCTATCTGTTGATTTTGATCCTTGTTTATGAAGGTATATTTAATTTTTTAGGATATCTATGTTATATTATACTTTTATTTTAGTTTTCATAAAAATATTCTGGTTATTTGTTTTTATTTTAATATTTTTTAACATTTAGTTGTTGGGAAAGCTAGTGCGATTATATGAAAATATTTTTCTAATCCATGGGTTTCATGGGACTAGGTTCTCATCGTCATAAATAACCAGATACTCGACCACTATATTGTACATTATTAAAAAATATATAAATTTTAAAATTTATATAATTACTAACATATTGTTTTTATTTATCTTGTAGGATTTACATTATATGATTGAAAATATCCTAAGTGATCCTATCCGAGAGGATTGGGATATTTTTATATGTGAGCTCTTTCATTGGTTTTTACACAACCTCAGAAAGTGAGTTATGGTTAAAGCTTCTGTTGTTATTTTCAACCATTCATTTTTCTCCGATCAACATGACTATATCTCAGATCTAGTATGGGATGGATTGTGCTCCTACTATTTAGGATAATATTTAGTAAGATTTCATCATCTGGATGTTTGAGCTAGGGGAGGCAGGAGGTCACACATTGGTCTGAAATTCATGCATTTGGCATACATCGATGACATATCGTAAGTGATATTATTTATTAAGGTATATATACTTTAATTGTAAAATATTTTTGATATTATACAGGATATTACTGACCCATATATTATCGAGTTTGGAGTTTATAAAATTATATATATTAATCCTCATATAGGAGAACTCGTAGGCGACTGACAGCACCATATTATGGTTACTGATTTTTTTAAAGATTTCACGAATATTAATTATATTGTTTTTCTAATTTCTGATTATATTTAAATGAAACATATGAGGCTGTTTCTTATCATTAATAAGAGAGTTTGGAAGTGAGTGAAGTATATTCCATTGATGATTCAGGTTTCGATGAGAGGGCCTGGATATCCCTAAATTTGTATAGTGTCAAGAAAGTTCAGGTGATTTGTATTAGTATCCCAACTGAAACCCATGAGTTATTATGGTACTTATGTGATGTCATTGGTGAGCTCTAAGGGATCTTGTGGAGAGTCGTTGTCAATATCGTTATCCATTGCATATTATGTGGAGAGGTTGAGAGCTTAAGATGAGATGATATAATAGATGCCAAGAGAGAGGGAGGAGGACCGTGAGTAGTAGCATTAGAGATATTATCAGATGTTGAAGTATATGCGACGACTTACATGTTTCATGGGTATGAAGTTTCCTCCCCCTGATCCTTCGATTGATCCTCCTCCACCTAACAACAGTTGATGATTTGTAAAGTTTTATTATTGTTTTTTAATTTGGGGTGAAAACATATTATATTTGAAATGATGTATTACTTTAATGTATGTGTTAATTTTTTATTTTATTTTATTTTTATTTTTTTTATTTTTATTTTTTTAATTAATTTCAAATTTTATTAATTATCTTTAATTATTTTAATTATTTAAAAATAATTTTATTTATTTTTAAGTTAATTTTTAATATTTTTAATGTAATTTTTTTATTTTTTATTATTTTTATTTATTTTTAATTATTTCAATTTTTGTATTTTATTTTTAAAAACAATATTTACATTTGGGATGGGTGAACAGTCAATCAAAAATAATATCAATTGTGATGAATTGTCACAATTGATCTTTAAAAAAAAATAAAAAAATCATTTTTGATGGGTTTTTTACTCATTGCAATTAATAACTATTTGTGACAGACCGTTGTAAATAACTATATTTTCGACATCATTTTTTGCAATGATGCATTAGTGACAAACACTAGTCATAAATGACTTTTTATGATAGAAGTCCATTGTAAAAGAAACACCGCAAAAAAGGAAATATCTAGATACACACATACATACGCATATACTTGCATATATTCAAATACATGCACATATACTTTCACATATATACATACACATACACATACACATATTCAGATACACATACATATACGATTACACATGAATATGCATATACATACACATACACGGATTTATACACATACACATACTTATAATTACATACACACGCATGCACATACATACACATACATATGCATCCATACGCATACAACATAAACAGACATACACATACACACACACACACATACACATACACATACACACACACATACACATACACATACACATACACAAACACAGACATACATATGCATATACATACATATACACATACACACACATATACATACTTTTAAAAAAAAGAACTCATATAATAAGAGATCAAAGATCATGTAAAACAAGTGAAGACAACCAACTAGGGAACATGCCCATCCTGATATGTGGGTGATTAAAGAGGCCTCAATTATCTAAATGATGAGCCACCATATTACATTCCCTTTGGGTAATGGAGAAGGGACAAGTCAAAAAGAGAAGTTAATGTGACTGGATCTTTGAGATCAGGAGGCCAAAAGGATAAAGGACTTACTATGGAGTGGAGATAGTATGGATAAAAGTGAGGCAATCTAATTCCAGAGTGATGGATTTACACCCTAGCTCTAAAGTGAATTTCATTCCAAGAACAATTGCTTTTGCTTCAGTGAATATGGGTAAAATCGAGTCCGAATAGGAAGATTGAAGAGCCACAACAATTAACCCATGAGAGTCTCGGGCTATGGTGCTCAAACATGTGATGCCTTTATCCGAAGGAGATGTGTCCATGATAATTTTCAGGTTTCCACCAATGGGGGGTGTCCAGGTACAGGGATCATTCTTGAAAGTTTGTTTGTCAATAAAATGCTTTATGTGGTTCCAAAATGATAACTAGTGGGATGTGTTCTCGACCCAGAGGGTCCATGTCTTAGAGGTGTCATTAAAGAGGATCTTGTTTATCCTCACCCAAATAATCCATGCCACTGTGCATTGGGAAGCCAGGTCCTTAGCGCTGAGGTTCAAGGACCATTTGTTGAGAAGAGATGTGAGGTCATGAGCCATATCTAGGATGTTTTCAGCATGAGGGTCGAAGGTGCGCCAGACATTCCTTTCTCCAGGGTAGTGGGTGATGGCGTACACAATAGATTCAGGCATGGACATACAAATAGGACATGTTGGTTTGTCTGACACACATAAACATACTTATATATATAGATACACATACAAAAACATATACACACATACACATGTAAGCACACATACATGAGCATTCACATGCACACACTCACACACACTTATACATACACATACACAAACATAACCACATACACATACATGTATATACATATGCATACATCTACATATACGGACTTGTATACACATACACATATATAAAATTACAAATGTGTGTGAATAAATACACATACATATGATTACATACATGTACTATATAAACATGAACATTCCACACAAACATATGTACAAATACATATACATATACACATTCCGTGTACATACACACACATACATACAAAAACACAAACAGATACACATACACATGAATGTACATCCAAATACACACACACACACATACATACACATACATATGCACATATATATACAAACACATACATATATACATACACATACACAAATAAAAACACATACACAAAACACACAAACAAAACAACACACACTACTACAAAAATGACTTTTAATAGCGCTAGAAATATCCATCAACAACACTAAAAAGGCATTGTTGATTTATGAATCATTAAAAAGGGGTCCCTTTTATCATTTTTAACAAAACCGTTGATGAAGGCCCCTTTTATTAGTGCTAAAAACACTGATAAAAGGGGTCTTTTATCAGTTCTGATAAAATTCAAAAAAAATAATATACACGCACATTATATAAGTATATAAATTTTCAGATTTTTTTATTTAAAATATAATGTATAATATTTTTTATTTAGATATGGTTCATATCTTTATAAACATATTTTATATGTTAATATTTTTACATATTTATTTATAAAATTATATTTTTACTAGTAAATATACACAAATATATATATATATATATTTGTATATACTTAACTATAAATAATATTACATTATGAAAAATAAAAAAAAAATATGAATACCATAATATCCTTTTCATTATAATTCTTAAAAATAAATTGAGTCTCCACTGAAAAAAGAAAAGAAAACCCCCTTAAACAAGGCTAAAATTCCATTGAATGTTAAAAAAATGGGATAACCCAAATAAAAACTCGGTTTTGGAGGTTTATGGGACTTTTTAGGCTTCTAACAATGTGAATAGGGTACCCCCTCATCACCAAGGTGTAGATATTTTCTAGATCTTCAATTTGATATGTGGTAGAGCTCAAACAGACTCTCATATCAAAATTTATGACATTTTGAAGTTCGAGTTACATTTTCAACTTATTTTAGATCGTTTATTAAATTTTTGATTTTTTAATTTTCAAATTTTCATTAAATTAATATTACTCGATATTAATTAGAAAATTATTAATTAATATTATTTTTTAAATGGTTTTATATTCCATGTTTCACAAAATATCTTATATATTATGTCTAAATGTGTATTTATCCCTATATATATCATATTTAATAAAAAATATTTTATATATCTCAATATAAATATATTTTTATCTTAATATATTATCTTTAATGATTTATAACTTTTTTATGAAATTTAACCTTTATCTGCGCAAGTAAAAAAGTGCTAATAAAGACCTCTTTTATTAGTGGTAATAAAAAAGAGCTAATAAAGGGGGTACATTTAACAATGTTAAAAAATAACTTATAAAGGAGGTACCTTTATAAGTGTTAAAAAAGTGCCGATAAAGGGGTGGTTTTAGCAATGCTTTTTTAGCATTGTTAAAATCTCATTTATCAGCACTTTATTTTAGCGCGGATAAATGTAGTCCCTTTATCAATGCCTTTTTTTAGCATTATTAAAGGGTGGTGCTGCTTAAAGATGAATATGTGGTAGTGACAGCACATGCAAACGCATACAACACATACACGCACATAGAGACATACATCCACATACATACATATAGATGCAAATCCATGTACATGTATTTTAAATTATTTACTATAAATATAAATATATAAATTCAAACGTGAATCACATATTTAAATAAATATATTCATTTATATATTTATATAATTATTTAAATAAAATATTAATATATCATATTTATATTAATTATATATATATTTTTTAATCAATGTATATAAATATTCTATTAAATATTTGTACTCCTTAATTTAGATTTTCTAATATTTTATATATACAATTATGAAAGTAATATTAATAATTATTTATTATTAAAAGTTAAATAAAAAGATTATATATTATATTTACATATATATATTATAAGTATTATTTCAAAAATATATATAGTTGTATATATAAATTAAATTATTCATTATTCCTTTTATCGGTGATTTTTCACATTATTAAGATAAAGATTTTATCACTGCTAAGAAAAGGGGTAAAAAGGGTACACTTTTATCAATGCTGATAAACATCACCTTTTTGAACACTGATAAAAATTTCCCCTTTATCAACATTTTATGTATATTTGATAAAAGTATGTGCTTAATACCACACAATATATTGGTATAGAAAATAAAAAATGACTAGTATTTAATGTGCAATAGATGTGTAAAAGACACATGAAGCAAGGGAGCATCAATGGAAGGTATCTTAAAGGATAGGCCTCAGAATAATTATTGAGGGGACCATCACTAAACTATACACCATTCATTAGATGAGTAATGACAGAAGTGGGAATAGAATTTATAAGAGGTTTTGTGGGCTTGGTTTTGAATGCGTGGGTGCAGGAACTCTTCAATTCACGTGTGGTTGAATGGTCCAATTAGGGTAGGCTTGATGCCATCATATTTGAATAGGAGAAACAAGTCAAATGGTCTTCACTATGTACTCCACCTTCAATCATGGGGAAAAAGGTGGAACAAAGTGCATCTCAAGCTTCCAAAAATGGAAAAACAATAAAATCATATAATTGACAATAAATAATTATATAATGGAAAATAATATTCATTATTCATATATAACTTCTACGAATAGTGGAACCTCGTAGTCTCTTTTGGTCCATCATTATTGGGTGTAGCAATTTCTATTTGATAATTAATTCTTATGATAAAATTTATAGAAATTACACTCTATGACTTATACTTAAAAAAACTAAAACAAAAACCACCATAATTCAGATATTTAGTATGTCTAGTTGAAACATAATTTTATAATCTCCCAAATAATATATTCCTATAATTTTCCAAGATTCACACTCATCACTTCACTAAAAAAATTAAAATTAAAATTTATTATAATAAAAAATAAATATATAAAACTAAGGACTCGTTAGATTATTTAAATTAAAAGTTGGTATAATGAAAAATATGTGCTCATTTTCTTTTAGGAATATTACTTATTTATAATCATTTTTTTGTTAAAAAATTCTTTCAATAATTCTAAGAAAACCACATGTTGGATTAATTTTTTTTATACTCGTACATGTCACAAATAATTCGAAGAAAATTTTTCTATAATTTCAAGTAAATCATAGATTTTGTTTATGGTTTTCATGGATAAATGTCTTTTTAGTGTTTTAAAACACTATAAATGTATTTTTCCATCATCTAGAGAAAAATACAGCTTATATGGACATGCTTCAATTTTATACATTTCTGGAATCAATTTACGGTTTTTTTCATATTACTCCACAACAATAAGATCTTGTTTTCATCATTTTGACCCCCTAAGTGCATATTTTTAAAGACTCAAATCTTTTAGAACTATTTATTCAGTCATTATGTGAACACTAAACATCATATTAATGTCTTTTCTACTCATAAATGTCAAAAATAATTCCAATATAGATCTCCTATGATTTCACAACAAGAAAAGATCATTTTCAATGATGTTAGATGAAACATGTGTTTTAATGATTTAAAATGTTTATGTATGTGCATGCATGTATTTTTGTTTTTTTTACTACATCTCCCCTAATGATTATTTAATATTATAACATGCTTTAATTTTTTAGTGTTATATAATTTATATTAAATGTTCCTCAAATGTGTTTATGTTTAACTAGTACCCAACCCATGCATTTTCATAGCATAATCATTTAACACACTCATGATTCAGAGTTATTAAAGGGAACTAAAATGTACATCTAGTTTAAAAAATTAAACCAACTTAAATATATGGAATGTAGATATAATTAAAAACCTTTAATAAACTAATTTTACTACAATGATAGATGGGAAAGATATCTAAGGTTTCAACATCAATAAAGTAATTAATAAAAAACTGTAAACCAATTGTACTACAATGAAAATATTTTCTCAAATTATCCTGAGATTTAATCCTTACAATGAACCATATATCTCCACCTTAAACCAAAAAAAATTATAGAAAATTAAATTTATAATTAAAAATAAATTGAATAGAAATTCTTAGTTAATACAGATAATGAAATAAAAAATAATGGATTTTTGGTTAACCATCAAAAGGTATCTCTAATTACGGTACCAATACATTTCAAGAAAATTGTTGTCTGTTCAATTTCTCTTTTCATATTGCATTGATATTTATTGAATTAATTTTTCTTACCCTATGATATTGAAGTGTCTCCAGTAAAATCATTTTGGACTATTCTATGGTGTAAATAATTTTAACATGTCATTCAAGGTTAGAGAGTAAAATGAGTGATATAAAATAGGTAAAGGTATTCACGTTAGTATATATAGTTTATATTAAATATTAAACATTAGGTAAAATTAAAGGAAAAAAATTATCAATTGTATGAATAATTTATTTGGATATAGTTTTTGTGAAATAGGTGAGGGATCACACACTATGAGAAAACCTCCGTTTAGCGGCGTTTTTTTCGCGGCGGTTTTTAAAACCGCCGCTAAACGGAAAAAAAATTATTATTTTTTAAATTATTTTTTTTATTTTTTTTTTTAATTTTATTCAAGGATTAGCGGCGGTTTTTTAAAAAACCGCCGTGAAATAGCGGCGGTTTCGGTAAAACCGCAGTGAAATAAAATGAAAAAAATAAAAAAACATGAAAAACCCCGAAATCACTAAAACGACCATAACTTTTGATCCGGGCGTCCGTTGAAGCGCCACAACCAGTCAAATCTGTAACACCCCAAGAATTCATAATGTGTTATTTCTTCAAAATAGTTCAATAACTTGCACTACACGCAACACCGAGTTCAATTGCACCATGACTTACCAAAAAGCCATTCAAAAGAGGTTATGAATAGTATTAACTAAATTTTAAACTTTATATAATCCTTATAATTTTTCCATATTATGAGTATCTTAGACATAATACAAGAACAAATTCATTTTCAGTATTGCACTTTTATCAACTTTTAATAGTGAACCATTTTTTAAATACTATATTTTAAACTTTTTGACTAAATGGGGACATCAAAAATTTAAAATGAAATATCCCAAGCTTCCACGGTACGTTCCCCTTCGAATAATGTGATAGCGTGTGTTGTACGCAACCTCGAGTTCTAACACACACCACAACTAATTAAACTAGCTGTTGTGAATAGTAATACCTACTTTTTGAAATTATATATATTTTATATTTCAAAATGTAATTCATTTTTGGATTCGGAATATCAAAATTAGCCTAGGGTGAAATTTTGGTACATTTCGGATAACTTTCATATTTTGATGAATAGTGAAAATTACTAAATTTTAATTAAAAACAACTTTTTTAATCAAAATAATTAATAGTGATAAATTATTAATTGGAGTGGTTTTAAAGTATATTTAGAATATATTTTTACATTTTAATATAATGTTGGTCATTGGACATAATTTTACAATTAAACTGAACATAAACAAGTGTCAATCTTTTGATAGTTATTATCTCTTAAAAACACGCTTTTTGTTTTGACAGCGGGAATTAATTTTAAATTAATTCCTGCCACTTCTGTGTTTAGAATTTAGGAAAATGGATTCCATATTTGGAATCAGGATGTTCAAATTGTGTAAATAGGTAACTTTTATTTTTAGACATTTTGAATAATTACTGCGGTAAATATTTTATTTACCATGGTTAAGGGTAAATCCGGTAAATAAGGGTTAAAAAATAATATTATAATAATACTAAATTACCCTAAAACGTGTCTTAACCCTATTGGTTGATACATGGTCGACCATGGGCATCTTTGTGTCAATTTTGGGACCCCATGGATCCACTTGTAAGTGATAATGACACTTTATTTTAATTAAGTTAAAATGAATACAAAAATGACACAAGCATATATCTTTTAGAAAAACAATTGTTACATAGGGTTATATATGTTGGATTTTAGATTATAAATATTCATTAGAAAGATAAAAAGATTTCCTACATAATGATATTTTATTTATAATTTTTAGACATTAAATAAGTTATTTTATTTATGACACAATGATGATGCAGTAATTACTATAATAGTGAAAAATTAAAATAATTGATATTATAAATACCAAAAAAAAATATAATATGAAACTTTTAATGAATTAAACTAATTTTCTAGGATAATATGATATATTAGGATTGATTTAATTGACTTTGTTCGAAGTAATCAATCTGTTATGAGTTTCAAAAAATCAACTATTGAATAGTGTCAAAATTGACATAAAAGAGTTTTTAAAACAAATATTATATTATTAATTGATATTAAATTCCTAAAAATCTAAGGTTCTGCCAAGAGACTTATATAAGGATAGGTTCATTATTAATGGACCACTTGGGGGTCTCTTGGATGTATATAGTAAGTTTATTAACCATATTATATAAAAATACAAAGAGACATTGTAAAAGTGAAACTAATTAACTTAGAGTTAATACTTAAAGATAAGGTTAATATAAGTACCCAAACCTGTCTAAATTCTATTGGTTGAGTGGTTTTCGACCTATCCCCACCTTAGCCTTTGAATAATCAACTTTGGAGCCATTAGAAACCGAATATGAATTTATTATAAATTAATATTTCTAGCTTTTCCAAAGGTGCCCCTCACCCCTCTTATAAAAGGGCACTCCTACTTCTCATTTCTTCACACCTTCAAAGCCTTTTGTCTCGGCCAAACTCTGCCCAAATACTCTCCCAACAACCCTCACTACAACCTAGAGGCCTTATTTTGATCAGAAAGCCAACCTAAGGAGCCCTTTTGATCAAATCAAAAGGAAGAACCCGAAGAAGAGGTAATGATTTCACCACCCTTCTCCAAGTTCATTTCTTCTTCCACTTCTTCTTCCTTTGTTCTTACCATTCTAAAATAATAACTCCAGTCTCTCACATATACTGTGATGTTATTATAAATATGGTACAATCATATTCAGTATTCTATCCACCCTTTGAATAACATGTCACCATACGTGCGTACGTACGGCTTACCGTCTCCACGTCGTGGTGTAATTGTTATTCAATATAATATTATTTGGATGGGTATAATAATGATGTGTAACTCATGTAAATAATAAATATAACATGTTAATGATTCTGTATATATGATATACCATCCATTTATATATTATTTGAATATCAAAAGAATGATATTGTCGCTCGTGCGTACGTACGGACTACCGTCTCCACGAACGCGATGAGATTCATTCTCCATCGTATCCATTCAAGTATAATTATAATTTGATGATTTAAAAATGATGTTTAAGGACTGGATATCATTCTGGATATGAATAAGATACAACAACCATGGCTTATGTAACAAAACATATAAAGAAAATGAGTAAGTTAACACCCGAAACGGCGATAATACTAAGATATTATTATCAAATCAATATTAAAAGATCATATATGATATCATATTAATATATATGATTCTTGTATAATTTAGTAACAATTATTTCACCATTATACAGGAGGTTAACCTACCCCAACCAAGGAAAAGTACAAGGTAAGGGTTATTTCACAATCTCTTCATTATCCGAGGTTGTATTATACGTAATAATCTACTGGGATCTCTTTATCATCCACATCCATGTCTCTTCGAAATGTATTTCAAAACATTTTTACTATTTACAAGAATATGGGTTAAAGTCATTTATACCCTTGTTTGACTTTTTATAAGAGGTTTATAAAGGAATCTTTCCGTCGTTTTCAAAACAAGGTCCTTTTTAACCTTTTCGACAAAATTAAGGTAAGAATGTTTTTTTTAACTTATACGGCGGGTGCGGTTATTTTTCGCCGTTATAAAATATTCAAAGCTTTCCTTACAAGCTTATAAGAATATTTTAAAGAAAATGTTTTATTTTATATGGCTCTTAAATGATTTCAAAAGTAAAAGGAGATATTTCTTTAAAAAGAATTTTGATTTCATCTATGTCAACATCCTTCATTATTCTTGATTGAGGTCAATGTGATACAATACAATCTTCCATATTGTGTCGAATGAGTTATGTTTGACTGTGGATGTGCTATTTTTATATCACTCATGGTTTATGTTTAAAGTGTTGACATTTCAGAAGTTATTTTTAATCCGAATGTTTATGTGATATTTCAAACTTTTCTTCAGATGAATGTGCTGAACAAGTATGTTCCGGGTTGGGGACCGGTAAAAGTAAGCCCTCCAGGTTGGGGACTGGTTAAAGTAAGCCCTCCAGGTTAGGTACTGGTAAAAGTAAGCCCTCCGGTTTGGTGTCCGGTTATTAGAGGCACTCCGGGTTGGTGTCCGGTTATTAGAGGCACTCCGGGTTGGTGTCCGGTTATTAGAGGCACTCCGGGTTGGGTTCCGGTTAGAAGTAACCCCTAGGTCTTGGGATGAGGCCTAGACAATGAAATTAACGTTTGAAATTATGCATTCCAACATTATGAAAGTGGTTATTGATTTTTGCATGTGATTATTCGATTAGTAGAATATCCATGTGAATAAGTAAATGGCATTGTTTCATTTTATTTATGCCATACCATGTTGAAAGTTCAAGTTTAAAAGGCTTTTGTTTTAGTTATACATTGCCTTAAATGTTTATTCTTATTTATGAAAGTTTCCGCTATATTGATATCCTTACTGGGCATTTGAGCTCACCCCTTTTCTATGTTTTATTTTTCCCAGGAAGTGAAGATGTAAGTTATGAATGACCTGCAGGGATATTATGAGGGGATTATAGTGTGGATTTTGGAACATTATGTTGTTGTAGTAGTTTTTCATTTTATGATGTAATGTAAAACTTATGAAATATATCTAGTGTTTCCAAGGCTACTAAACCAATCGGTCTTTCGAGATTTGATCTTCTTGTGATCATGCCAATGTTACGAAGTAATGCACCGACTCTGGGTAGCTGGGGTCGGGGCGTTACAGTTGGTATCAGAGGAAGTTTAGTACAAACCTTGGAAGCTAGATTTAGATAAACTCTGATTAGAGCACGTAGACCTAAGATGAACTTTGAGGATTAGTATAGAAGAACTTCCTAGAATTTTGGTATTGTAGAGATTTTGTGAGTTTTCCGAGCAATACATCCCTGTCTGGATACGAGCAGGTAGAGGCGGCTCTGGCACAGATGTACCTAGGGGTAAAACCCGAAAACACCGCTTTGAGCTAGACTCGAACGGGAACTGGTGCACGACAACGGGCCTTGCTGCACTCTTGGTTACGACACTCCCGGGGGATATGCTTAGGATAACTCTCATTTTCTTTACAAATCATTATGAAGGGTTTATGAGTATATACTTCCTCAAAGAAAACATTTTTATGATTATGGATTATATCCATAAATAGTTCAATTTATGTTAAGTGTTTTATAAGTATGGGATTATGTATTTTGATTCATAAACTGATCTAGTGTATGCCATTGTTTAGAAATGGCGCCCAGTAGAAGGAATGAGAACTCCAGAAATGCACATGATCCAAAGAAAAGGAAGGATCATATCTTTCATGGTCTTAAGCTAGAATTTATAATAGAAATAGTCTCCCATGTATTATCATCATATGAAGAAATAATATCATGTGTTGATAAGATAAGTAAAGAGTTTACTGAGTCTTATGGCTTTGAAGGGAAGCAAGAGAAGAAAAGGATGGAAGAGAGAAAGATGGATAAAGGGAAGAGGGAAAAGAAGAATTTTCCCATATGTGGTAACTGTGGAAAGAAACACCCTGGAACTTGCCTGAAAGGAATGGGAGTTTGTTATAAGTGTGGAGGAAAAGGGCACAAAGTACGTGACTGCAAGGGTAAGAAAATGGTTTCAAATTTACAATGCTTCATTTGCAAGGAGTTTGGACACTACGCAAACCTATGTCCCGGTCATCAGACTATGCCGCAAATGATGCTATTGGATAATAATCAAGTTATGATACTACCACAGATGAAGAGGAATGATTAGAGTTCTTATGTTGATTGAGTGTTGTATCAACAATGTACTTGTTATAATAATTATGGAGTATATAAGGATTGTACTGCAGTACTATTTCATTAAGGATTTGAGATGGTGCGGAACAAAGAAAAGTGACTCAATAGCAGGATAAATTTTTGGAAAATATATGGTTGAGAGAATGATAAACCATAATATAGTTCTGATACCGAGGTAGTGATTTTCGAATAATACATGATTATTTTGGAAAAATTATATTGGATATTCTTGACTACCTTGGAACTGATTAATGATTTGTATATTCCATCATTGTTGGAGTTTAAAACATTTTTGGATTGATGAAGTATATCCAGCATTCTATATGGAACAAGGGAGCATGAATGTAATCAATATGGAATATGGTAATTCAGGATGTTTCAGTGTATTAAAAGAATACATGATGAAGGTATTCATATGCTATTACGGGGTAAAAAGGATCTACATTATGTTTACATTCCTTATAAATGTTGGACTGTGAGTTTGGACAGAAGTATTTTGGATAGTTCTAGTTTGGATTATTTTGGATTGCCATAAAAGGAAAACCCGGAGGTCGGGCGGCAACCCGTCGCGTCCGGCAAGGCTGCGAGACTTGAACCCGCAACCGAAGGGCGACAAGGGTGTATCACCTACCACTGGCCCACGAGATGTCCTAGATTAAATAATGTTGTTTTTATTAAAAGATCTTGTAGATGAATTATAAATTCGATTATTTTGGAACCCTATACGAATAGTGTAAATAGAATTTTTTGAGTGAAAGATGTATTTGTGGTAGAAATTTATTAATGGATAAAAATATAATTATAAAGTAAGTATATCTCCTTATGATCTTAGCCAATCTCATAATTAAATTCCACAACATTAAGAAAAGGAACTTAGAACAAAAATGTTGTCCTAGATGGTACCATAAATCATCACTAATTTATGGCTTTGGGATTCTTGGCCTTTTCATAGCCATGTTCTCTACCACTCTCCATCAGATAATTGATGGTTAGATTTCTCCTCCATATCCATATTTTCCTACATGGAACCCTAGTATGTGTTATTTTCGGTAATCTTCATACTTTCCACTCTTTATTTTAAATAGAGGCCTCATTAATTCATTTTTCGATGTGGGATTTCAACTAAGATATTTTGAAACGTCAAAAATATGTTATCCTAATACCCTATATTTTGTTGAACCGATGGTACTTCAAATCATCATAGATTGATGAGTTTAAGGACCTCAATTTTATACTTGTTTGTGATTGATGACCTCAATCACTACCTATAAATATTTACGTTTTTCCTCCAATTATATGTCTCTAATTGCCACCAATGTTCTCCTAATCGAGATCATAATTTGGTGGTGACCCTTTCATTTCTCTTTTCCTCATATTAAGACTAAATTTTAGTAACCCAATTTCCGATGTGGGTTTTCCCACAAATATATATTCTACTTTCAACCTTTTATTTTCAAAGAACAATTTCAAATTGCGAGGACGCAATTTATTGAAGGAGGGGAGAATGTAACACCCCAAGAATTCATAATGTGTTATTTCTTCAAAATAGTTCAATAACTTGCACTACACGCAACACCGAGTTCAATTGCACCATGACTTACCAAAAAGCCATTCAAAAGAGGTTATGAATAGTATTAACTAAATTTTAAACTTTATATAATCCTTATAATTTTTCCATATTATGAGTATCTTAGACATAATACAAGAACAAATTCATTTTCAGTATTGCACTTTTATCAACTTTTAATAGTGAACCATTTTTTAAATACTATATTTTAAACTTTTTGACTAAATGGGGACATCAAAAATTTAAAATGAAATATCCCAAGCTTCCACGGTACGTTCCCCTTCGAATAATGTGATAGCGTGTGTTGTACGCAACCTCGAGTTCTAACACACACCACAACTAATTAAACTAGCTGTTGTGAATAGTAATACCTACTTTTTGAAATTATATATATTTTATATTTCAAAATGTAATTCATTTTTGGATTCGGAATATCAAAATTAGCCTAGGGTGAAATTTTGGTACATTTCGGATAACTTTCATATTTTGATGAATAGTGAAAATTACTAAATTTTAATTAAAAACAACTTTTTTAATCAAAATAATTAATAGTGATAAATTATTAATTGGAGTGGTTTTAAAGTATATTTAGAATATATTTTTACATTTTAATATAATGTTGGTCATTGGACATAATTTTACAATTAAACTGAACATAAACAAGTGTCAATCTTTTGATAGTTATTATCTCTTAAAAACACGCTTTTTGTTTTGACAGCGGGAATTAATTTTAAATTAATTTCTACCACTTCTGTGTTTAGAATTTAGGAAAATGGATTCCATATTTGGAATCAGGATGTTCAAATTGTGTAAATAGGTAACTTTTATTTTTAGACATTTTGAATAATTACTGCGGTAAATATTTTATTTACCATGGTTAAGGGTAAATCCGGTAAATAAGGGTTAAAAAATAATATTATAATAATACTAAATTACCCTAAAACGTGTCTTAACCCTATTGGTTGATACATGGTCGACCATGGGCATCTTTGTGTCAATTTTGGGACCCCATGGATCCACTTGTAAGTGATAATGACACTTTATTTTAATTAAGTTAAAATGAATACAAAAATGACACAAGCATATATCTTTTAGAAAAACAATTGTTACATAGGGTTATATATGTTGGATTTTAGATTATAAATATTCATTAGAAAGATAAAAAGATTTACTACATAATGATATTTTATTTATAATTTTTAGACATTAAATAAGTTATTTTAGTTATGACACAATGATGATGCAGTAATTACTATAATAGTGAAAAATTAAAATAATTGATATTATAAATACCAAAAAAAAATATAATATGAAACTTTTAATGAATTAAACTAATTTTCTAGGATAATATGATATATTAGGATTGATTTAATTGACTTTGTTCGAAGTAATCAATCTGTTATGAGTTTCAAAAAATCAACTATTGAATAGTGTCAAAATTGACATAAAAGAGTTTTTAAAACAAATATTATATTATTAATTGATATTAAATTCCTAAAAATCTAAGGTTCTGCCAAGAGACTTATATAAGGATAGGTTCATTATTAATGGACCACTTGGGGGTCGCTTGGATGTATATAGTAAGTTTATTAACCATATTATATAAAAATACAAAGAGACATTGTAAAAGTGAAACTAATTAACTTAGAGTTAATACTTAAAGATAAGGTTAATATAAGTACCCAAACCTGTCTAAATTCTATTGGTTGAGTGGTTTTCGACCTATCCCCACCTTAGCCTTTGAATAATCAACTTTGGAGCCATTAGAAACCGAATATGAATTTATTATAAATTAATATTTCTAGCTTTTCCAAAGGTGCCCCTCACCCCTCTTATAAAAGGGCACTCCTACTTCTCATTTCTTCACACCTTCAAAGCCTTTTGTCTCGGCCAAACTCTGCCCAAATACTCTCCCAACAACCCTCACTACAACCTAGAGGCCTTATTTTGATCAGAAAGCCAACCTAAGGAGCCCTTTTGATCAAATCAAAAGGAAGAACCCGAAGAAGAGGTAATGATTTCACCACCCTTCTCCAAGTTCATTTCTTCTTCCACTTCTTCTTCCTTTGTTCTTACCATTCTAAAATAATAACTCCAGTCTCTCACATATACTGTGATGTTATTATAAATATGGTACAATCATATTCAGTATTCTATCCACCCTTTGAATAACATGTCACCATACGTGCGTACGTACGGCTTACCGTCTCCACGTCGTGGTGTAATTGTTATTCAATATAATATTATTTGGATGGGTATAATAATGATGTGTAACTCATGTAAATAATAAATATAACATGTTAATGATTCTGTATATATGATATACCATTCATTTATATATTATTTGAATATCAAAAGAATGATATTGTCGCTCGTGCGTACGTACGGACTACCGTCTCCACGAACGCGATGAGATTCATTCTCCATCGTATCCATTCAAGTATAATTATAATTTGATGATTTAAAAATGATGTTTAAGGACTGGATATCATTCTGGATATGAATAAGATACAACAACCATGGCTTATGTAACAAAACATATAAAGAAAATGAGTAAGTTAACACCCGAAACGGCGATAATACTAAGATATTATTATCAAATCAATATTAAAAGATCATATATGATATCATATTAATATATATGATTCTTGTATAATTTAGTAACAATTATTTCACCATTATACAGGAGGTTAACCTACCCCAACCAAGGAAAAGTACAAGGTAAGGGTTATTTCACAATCTCTTCATTATCCGAGGTTGTATTATACGTAATAATCTACTGGGATCTCTTTATCATCCACATCCATGTCTCTTCGAAATGTATTTCAAAACATTTTTACTATTTACAAGAATATGGGTTAAAGTCATTTATACCCTTGTTTGACTTTTTATAAGAGGTTTATAAAGGAATCTTTCCGTTGTTTTCAAAACAAGGTCCTTTTTAACCTTTTCGACAAAATTAAGGTAAGAATGTTTTTTTTAACTTATACGGCGGGTGCGGTTATTTTTCGCCGTTATAAAATATTCAAAGCTTTCCTTACAAGCTTATAAGAATATTTTAAAGAAAATGTTTTATTTTATATGGCTCTTAAATGATTTCAAAAGTAAAAGGAGATATTTCTTTAAAAAGAATTTTGATTTCATCTATGTCAACATCCTTCATTATTCTTGATTGAGGTCAATGTGATACAATACAATCTTCCATATTGTGTCGAATGAGTTATGTTTGACTGTGGATGTGCTATTTTTATATCACTCATGGTTTATGTTTAAAGTGTTGACATTTCAGAAGTTATTTTTAATCCGAATGTTTATGTGATATTTCAAACTTTTCTTCAGATGAATGTGCTGAACAAGTATGTTCCGGGTTGGGGACCGGTAAAAGTAAGCCCTCCAGGTTGGGGACTGGTTAAAGTAAGCCCTCCAGGTTAGGGACTGGTAAAAGTAAGCCCTCCGGTTTGGTGTCCGGTTATTAGAGGCACTCCGGGTTGGTGTCCGGTTATTAGAGGCACTCCGGGTTGGTGTCCGGTTATTAGAGGCACTCCGGGTTGGGTTCCGGTTAGAAGTAACCCCTAGGTCTTGGGATGAGGCCTAGACAATGAAATTAACGTTTGAAATTATGCATTCCAACATTATGAAAGTGGTTATTGATTTTTGCATGTGATTATTCGATTAGTAGAATATCCATGTGAATAAGTAAATGGCATTGTTTCATTTTATTTATGCCATACCATGTTGAAAGTTCAAGTTTAAAAGGCTTTTGTTTTAGTTATACATTGCCTTAAATGTTTATTCTTATTTATGAAAGTTTCCGCTATATTGATATCCTTACTGGGCATTTGAGCTCACCCCTTTTCTATGTTTTATTTTTCCCAGGAAGTGAAGATGTAAGTTATGAATGACCTGCAGGGATATTATGAGGGGATTATAGTGTGGATTTTGGAACATTATGTTGTTGTAGTAGTTTTTCATTTTATGATGTAATGTAAAACTTATGAAATATATCTAGTGTTTCCAAGGCTACTAAACCAATCGGTCTTTCGAGATTTGATCTTCTTGTGATCATGCCAATGTTACGAAGTAATGCACCGACTCTGGGTAGCTGGGGTCGGGGCGTTACAAAATCGAAGCTCATGAAGAGATATAAAGGCACATATAATCAAAACTGTGAGACGTTCTAAGGTGTGGACGATATTTGAGTTATAAAAAAGTTGAAAAAAGTTCTCCAACTTCAAATGGCCATAACTTTCGCTCCGGGTGTCCGTTTGGGCTCTACCACATATCAAATCGAAGCCAGCGAAGAGAGCTACGCACCGATTCAACAGAAGCAAGCTTCTGTCGAGGTTTTCGACCCCAAAAACCCCTCCGAAGGCCTCCAAAACCCCGTTTTTGTCACCGGTGTCCCGTCGAACTTGTCTTCAAAATATATGAAGTATCATAATTCCTTGCATTTGGAAATGTTGGAATCCCCCACTATAAAGGATGCTAATGAATGGAAGGCTGCTGTAGAGATAGCTTATTTTAAATCCACCAGCAAGGCTGATGCTACTGAGGGCTACATTTCCATCCATGTCATTGATGAGATGGTTATATTAGATTTTATAAATAGATCTCATAAATATTATTATAAATACATCAATAATTATTAAAGATAAATTATAGGTTGAAAGTGATGAGATATAATTAGAGCACAATCGATTCGCTCAAATAGCTTGTTTCTAGCTTCATTAGCTCACAGTTACAATTTGATGTTCATCTTAAATGTCTCTCAAAATCTACGGATGTATAATTTTGGTGTTAAGAAAACTCACTAAAAATGGAATAACATAATACCAAAATAGTATGGGTATCTTTCATATGAATATAGTGCAATTATAGTAGATGGTAGAGTAATATTTTCTGGTAAGGGTCCATCTTCTTACTATTAGATTAGGTTCGGTAGTAGGATTTCATGTGGGTCATCTTTTCAGATTATTTCCTACAGAAACAAAAAAAATAGTATTATATTGTAGTTAAATTGAAAATGTGGATTTCAATTTATAAAATAAATTAGTGATAGAAATAGTTGAAGTAAATCATAGAAAGTGCATTGGAATTATTAAAAGCATTAAGAAAACTATTTATTATAAATTTTGATAATGGAACTCATTATAGAATTGGTATGTTATTTCCATTAAATAAATTTTATTTATGTCACCAAAGTTGGATATTTGGTTGATATAATTTAACAAACTACACCAAGTAGTCGATCCTATAATCCAAGATGGAATTTAAATGAGTATATAAGTAAAAAAACTAGAAAATTAAATTGAATAAAATTTGGAAAAAATAATGAAATAAAAAATTCATCCATATCAAACCTACAAGGGTGTTGAATTTTTTTCATAGTTAACTTATCACATATCCTACATTCCTTGCAACAAGAAATATCTTTGGTAATCATTTGTGGAATCTTTGTGATGATAATGAGATTATAAAGCGATCATTGATAAAAGATATGGAATTTTTTTATAAGAAAAAGGTTCATTGCATATGTAATACATGATATTGAAGTTAAATGAAAATAATATAGGGGAGTGACACATTCATCATGTTGGAAGGCGGTGACACGAGCATGATGTAGGATTGGTGATAGTGGGAGGTTGATGCAGGATTAACGCTACACTAGGCCTTCAAGCCGGTTTCTTAGACCACTTGTCCTTGGGCCTATGGGAAATGTAATGGGTATCTATTTACCTAGATAAAAATAGGTTTTAAATTTCATAATAAAAAGATCCTTTGGCCCCAACTTTAAAAAAATATCATAAATACAATATATGAGAATAGCAATCCTTAAAAAAATGTTGAAATATATATTAATAAAATATAATAAATATATCAAATAAAATATATAAAATTGAGCATCATAGTCAAGGAATATATATTTTTATTTTCTTAATAAGATAATATACATGGTACATGACCAAAAAGGAATTTGTATAATGGTAAATATAATATGATAACAAAAAAACATAGTATATAGAATAATGGTTATAAAATGTTATCAAACATATTAGAAAAATTAATATGACATTGCATTTTTTATAAACATAAAGTTCATTGTACAAGTATAGAAAGTGAAATTGAATTAAATTGAATGTTAATACAAAATATGAATAAAGTAAATGCATACAGAATATTAAAATTCATACATTTAGATATAATAAGGATTTCATACATGAAATCCATATTGAATATGGAAATGAATATAGGTAATGAATATAAAAAGTACATAAAGGAAATGGATAAAAATATGAATAAATAATATTTGAGAGGCTAATGAGTTAAAATGAATCTATAAGAAATTCATGTAGAATATGGAAACTAAATATGATTTTATAGTATTATAGGTGGATATACAATATGGTTATACATGAAATGAATATAAAACAAGGAAAAAGTAAATAGGGAGGAATATAATCCTAGTAAGAGGAACATAATATAAAAAATATGGGTAGAAATTTTGAAAAAATATCCAAAATATAGGAACACGGTTCATTTTTCAGATTATATTCTTGAATTGGATTGTAAAAAAATTACTGGTTGAGGACTTCTTCAGTGGTGTCAAAGGGATTTGAAACTGTAAAATAAGTGTATCTAATATATCGAAGAGTAATTGTATAATATGGATTCCCAATGACTGATATCACTTTTATTGAATAAGAAACATAAGATCTACAATTTCAAATAGAAATTGAATGGAATTAAAATATATATATAGGACAAGGTGAAAAAACTTGGGTTTAGAAGAATTGGATGATGTTTTATAATGATAAATAGTAAAATAATTAAAAAATATATGTTTTTTTGTGCATAATTGAAGAAATAAAAGTATAGAGAAGTGAAAGTTTTAAATATCCAAAGATGTAATATGAATGTTTACCCAGAAAATTAATGGATTGGCACCACTAATACAATGAAAGAGAAATTAAATATCCAAATTAAATCATCAATGAAAATCCTGAGATAAAAAAATAGAGAAGTTTAATCTTTTATGAAATGGGAAATCAGACACCAAGGACAATCAATTGGATGATTAACAGGAAAACATCAATGAAATAAGATAGAGAAGTGAGATGCCAAAAAGGGATTCATTAGAGAATAGAAGGGGAAAACATGAAGAACAATGTAACCTCACCTGAGTATCTCAATTTTTGAGTATCAAATTGGGTGACGAATACATACCTTATTTGGTATGGAATAGGAAAGTTCCAAAAATATTAATAGGTTCAAAAAATGATGATGAATAATAGAAAGAAAAAAATAATAATAAATACAATACATGGTCCTCGATGATAAAATGTTATTCATTATACCTTATTTTTATATAGCCTGGAATCCAAAAAACACATGGTTTACATATTCTCAGTTCATATAAAGTAACACCCAAAAACACATTGCATTGAGGAACTTATGTAATCATTTATATAAATCATAATGTATAGAAAAACCTAAAATGTTAAATTCAATTAAAATATTATATCATTACCTTGTAAGAACACATCGTCCATATTTCATTATTATGCTCAACAAAATCATGCCAAAATGATGCACCTACCACTGCAAACATAATAAAAACATGGATTTGAAAATAAAGAAAGAATAATATGCATAATAGGTTCAAGAAATTACAATGGAAGATGCCAAAAAAATTATTACCCAAGTGATACATTTGACACTATAAATAGAAAAAACATTAGTTCAAAAATGTAGAAAGTATTAAAAGATTAACAGGTTCAAAAAATGACTATAAATAAAGGGAATTGGAAAAAAGATAATGAAAAAATAAATATGTGTACCTCAATAATCACATCTTATTCATTGTTCAATATTTTCCAACAACTTTCAAGCCAAAAAACACATGTTTTATAAACGTTTTTTTGGAAAAGATGGGAAATGAGATAAAAATTGACAATTTTTAAATACAATTATTTTTTATAAGTAAAAAAATTGTTTTCAAGAACATTGTAAATATTTTTAAAGGATACAAATACTTGAATGAAAATCATGATGTAAAATATGTATTGATAAATTTTTCTTTCACATTGTTGAGGGGGTGAAATAAATACATTGCAACAATGGATACCGATGATTTTAAAATTTATAATAAAAGAAAAACCGAATGAAAAAAATTAAAAAATAAAAATTATAAAGGTAAATACAGATAGGTAATTAGTAAATGAAGAAATAATAAATAAAATAATGCTAAGTTTGTGATCAGTGTCATTTATAGAGAAAAGTGTTTTAGGGTTATTGAGTTATAGTTTCTTATAGAATTAAATAGAGAATAGAAACCCACCAACGTAAGAAGAGGTTCATTACGATAAATACACACATAATATTGGGAATTAAAATTAGGGATTCAGAAATATAGGAGTGCTCATATGGTAAAAAGGGAAGAGAAGGATACCTGATTGGATTATATTTCACAACTCTACCTGGTGATTTTTTATTTGAAATGTAAGGTGAATTCTAATCTATGTGATATTGAGGTCGATAGAGTTATCTTAATGCGATGGATGCAGAGATATTCATTGGGGTATGGTGGGAAGTTAGGACTAGGGTAACGGGGACTGGGGGAGTGGAGGGATACAGAGAATAGGATTATATGGATAAACAGAGAGTGGGAGACAGGGACTGTTGATTTGAGATCAGGGAGGGATCTGATTTTCAATTAATGGGAGATTGATTCTGATTGATTGAGCCTAGTTCAAAGAATATGGAGACACTTATTTCTTGAAGGGAGGGAAGTAGGGGCCATGGTTAAGGAGATATAGGAAAATTGGTAACTAGTTTGAGGGAAGGAGAACTTTTCTGAGGAATCATGGGTATGGAGAGTGGCGAGTAGTTGTGTAGGTATCAGGAGTTGTTAAAGATGGAGGTGAATATCAAGGCATAGATCGAGGTGCATGGGAGGTCTCAATTGGAGAATACAAACATGGAGGATATGAAAGCATAGTCAAAGGGGTGGTTGTAGTTGGATCCAAAGAGATAGGTGGAGGTAAAGGCCATGGAGGAGGTGCAGGTGGTGGAGATATTTTAGGTATCATGTAGGTAATATGGAATTGAGATTTGGAGGAAAGTGGAATGCATAGAGAGGCGGCCATGTAAGGAGGATGGTGAAGGAAAAACATATGGAAGGAATTGGAAAAGTGTATAGTATATATAATAAATGTAATAACTTCCTATAAGTCTCATTAATTATTAATAATAAAATTGAACTACGTTAATTTTTATGTTTCCAATATGCAACTCCAAATACATGTAAATTTAAAAAATTTAAAACCTTCTATTTTTAAATGCATACAAACATTAAAGAAGTCACAAAATGAAAAAGGTGATAAAAAAAGGAAAGTAAGTTATTATCTATGTGTTTACAAGTACCTATCTTGAACTTATGATAAATTCTAGGGAACATAGTAGTCTTAAAAATATCCCTTTGTTTAAATCATGTGGATGAGCAATAGAAAACCCATAGAAACGCCTTTATTCAAAAGGATGCATATCCAAATCTATTATCAAAAAGATATAAATTTGAAAAGGTAGTTAAGCATAGATAAACCCTAATAAATAAATTGGTGTCACACATTAAATGATTCAGTTTTGAAACATCAAATATGCAATCAAAACCATAAAAAAACTAATACAATGTATAAAAAATATAAGAATAGTTAATCAAAAAATAATAGACATATATGAAATATTCAATCTTGTGTGGGATTAAATTAAGGCCTATCCTCTCACATTATACTTTTGAAAATTCTAATTACTTTATTGATACAAAATATGTCGAACAAAAAGAGAAAAATAATGGAATATTACTCATAGAGAACATATATAGAATCTATCCAAATTGGATTCACTTTAAGGTATGAGATCATGGGGGTTATGGTCCAAATTTTAACACAAGCAACTCTATCAGAAAAATACATACAAACATAATTAGAATAAATACTTTAGGATAATGTTCAATATACTCAAAATTTCAATGTACATGGATGACATATATTGGAAATCTTGAATATTTTTCAAATATATCATGAAACCATACTCAGAGAAAGAAACATCAACATTTGAGGTTTCTCAAATGTGAAAATCAGATAAGTGGGCCTCATCAATTGCATGAGAAGAAATAATCTAGAGAATAAAATCATCAAACAACTAGGATTGAATTATATTTTATATTCAAAAATCATAGAATAATATAACAGAATCATGTTATAAAAATTATACATTAACAATCGACTAGAATTAAGAATTAATAGAGAACAATTATAAACTATAGAAAACATAAAGGGACAGATAAATGGTACTAGTACCTAGAATATCAAATTTAAATATTCATGTAAAACATTCTATAGAATAATTAAATCAAAATAAAATCATAAACCTAGATTCTCCCAATCTGTGTATAACTTTCCTTAAGTAAAATAGGTCCATATTAAGAAATAAGATAGTGTAGTTGGTAGTTGACTCACCTATATCAGTCGTATAAGGAATCTCTTCCTGGGTAATCACATGGAGTTGAGGATATTGTAAATCATAGGAAACCTATATGTAGCAAAGAATTTGGATATGTCAATGGAAGAAAGCTTGTGCTGATGAAAATTATTATTAATCAGAATGATGCAAATCATGGTTAATCAAAACAAACCATGACATTAGAAATTGGAGGGTGATGTGAGGAAATGGAAACCACCAAGGGTGGGGATTTAGAGTCAGAGTCAGAGTTGGAGGTGGAGGCGGAGATGGAGGTGAAGGTGGATGTGGGAAGGGGATGGGATGGGAGGATAAAGCTGAGAGGGGTGGTGAGGAGGTGGAGGTGTGGAAGATGGCCTCAGGGAGGGGATACTGATATGGGACTGGGGAGAGGTGGGGGAGTAGGGTTGAGGGTGCGGAGGAGGTTTGAGGGGGGGCTTGGGTTTGAGGGAGGGGAGGAATTTGGGAGGAGTGAAATTGAATGGGAAGGAGGTTTATACATGTAGAGACGTATGCGATGAATCTTGTGGAGGAGACACGTGTCCTTTGGATGAAATCCCTATATTATATATAATATAATTTTTTAGATTTTTTTATCTAAATAAATTTTATTGTGGTTTATATAAAAATTAAATGTGTGTTACTGAGAAATCAAGAAATGTTTTACTAAAATGGGATAAATATTGGGTAAATGGTTACTATGCATGGGATACAGACCATGTGAAAAATGGGAATTTATTGTAGAGTTTTAGTGGGGTTTAAATAGTTCAAAAAAGGTTGGGAAGACATGAATTCAAAAATTTTGTTGACTTAAACCACATATTTTATGTTGTTTTTCCTCCTTATGATCCTAAATAGCCTCTATTATTATTTATTTATTATTTGATATAAACTGAAGAGTATTTATATAATGTATTGTTTTTTTATTAAATGAATTTTCATTTTATTCATATTTCCATTTGAATTATATTTTAATCAACTTTTTCACCCAGTTCTCTAATAGAAAATTCCTTCTATAATGATAGTGGTGAACTATAGAGAGAGAACTATGGATAAAATTCCATAGGTAAACCTATTATTGAATTGACTCTTATAATGTATATCATATATACCATCTAGACATTATATAGTGAAATTGAATGAGATCTAACCCAAATGATGGATCATGCTTTGCAATTTTACAAGTAGAACTTGTATTCCTTCTATAGTGATCAGGGGTCCCATATCTTGAGGATTGGATATAGAAAATCAAGTGAATATTTGATTTTACTATGACACCTAACATTTATATAGTAAATTTTTTAACTTAAATGTTGGAAGTACCTTATTATAAGTGGTGGGAATCAATTGTACAAGTCGTGTTTCATAAAGACTTCACCTAGAGTGGTTTTAAAAAAATATTAATCAAAAAATTCTATCCTAAAACTTTGAAAATATATAAGGATTGTTAATTTTGGACTCTTCCATTATGGGTCATTTGATGATAAAATATTCCACTTACATGGATAAATTAGTTCATTTCTCTCCAGACCTTGTCTCTAATGAAACCCCAACTGATTTTTTGTTTAATATGGTCTTGAAATCAGATATATAATAAAAATTCATTCTATTTTTCCTCCCTGTGAAATAAATCACTCAATAAGGTAATGATGGATGACATAGATATCGCTGGAATGATCAGTATGTGAAGTGGTTCATTTACAATTGGTGGAAGCCATATTTCTTCATCTTTTCAAATGAGTAAGAAATATTAGACCATGAACCATAATTAAATATTATTTTATATTAAATATTATAGGAGAGAACACAAAGGTATTTGATGAGAAATATGTGACTCAATATGCTAATATTGATTTCATAATTAGTTATCCAGTATGTGCATAAAAATATTAATGTGTATGCATATATTTCACAGTGTATGCCTCTGTATTTAACATATTGAAGAATACATAATCACTAATATGTGCATAACATGTACATATCAGGTAGTGTATGGATGTCAACTATCATTATAACATGTTCATATTATTGAAACATGTTAACATCTGTGAATCTATGTTCATATCATTTTAACATGATCATATTATAATATATCATTGTAACATGTTCATATAAAAAATCATCGTAACATGTTCATTTCTATGAATCTATGTTACCATTCAGATTGGATTGTAGATGTTAATGTCGGACATGCCTGGTTATCTAAAGAGCTTCACTCTAGTGCAAAGACTAATTCATTTTTTAACAAAATACATGTTGAGAATGAACTCCATGTACATATGCTACAAATGTATTATTACTTTTTATGAACTTATACAAATTCAAAATGAATGATGGGAAATAAAAACCCTACCTTAATACCTTTCATTCAACACTAATTAGATCAATGAAATTATATAGCATTAAGTAGGATCTACTCATCATGAAGATAAAACATAAGTTTTAGGGAAGAAATATCGTGGAAAATTTTCACTCTCCAAAAGAAATAATAATACATAAGAAAACAACAGAAGGGGAAATGAAAGCTAGAATACATATTAAATAAATAAAATGTAAAACATTGAAAACTAAATAGATAATTTATGGAAGAGACCATACCTAAATTGGATTACTACCTTTTAGCCCTTTTGGTCTTGGAATTTTTCTATCCAAAAAAAAGTTTCTTTACTTCTGGAATTGCTTTCTTAGCATGAGAGGGAACATGTGTTGTGTTTACTGCACAAAATCAAAAAGAATAAGGTCAAAAAAATGCAGTAGTGTTTCAGATAAAATTTTATAATAATAAAAAGTTGAGGTTCCCAATTTTAATTATTATCTCATCCAGTTAAAATAAATGAATTATTTATATTAATTTAGTAAGGGTTGAAGTAGTTAAAAAGTTGATGATCCCTTAATAACTATAAACCATTATATTCATTTTAATGGTAAATATGAAGCTCTTGTAAGGGCCTTATTTTTTTAACATAGTGAAGACGTCATTGAATTACTTATCCTTTTCATGGGATCATCAAATTATATTTTATTCACTAATGTAAGGGCACTAACTAATCATTATTGATATCAGTTAATACATAGAATTAATTCGGCACGATGCAAGTTTGGTCCTATTTAGAAACATGGATGAGCAGGTTAATATACTTAAATTTTTAAAAGTATTCTTCTCACTTATTTTCAATTTAGTTTCAAATGCAGCATCATTGGACTCCTTACTGATAGTTTTGCTAAAGGTATGTTTCTTTAGCCTAAATGGAGTTTCTATAAGAACATCAATGCATCCAGAAGTATATCAAGGATCTATAAAAATTGAATAGATATTTATAAATTACAAATTATCATTAGATGCAAAGGATAGATTCCAAATCATAAACAGTTTAATGCACACACTAAAAACATTTTATATAAATTTTAATTCAATTTAATATTTATGAAATAATATCTTCTTGATGAATACTTAATGAATCATACATAAATAGAAGAAAAATAAATAACATGTTATGAGACACATAAGTAGTATATTAGCATAGACATAAATAACATATTATAGTAATTTAAATAAATAATAGTTGATAAATAACATATTATAGTAATTGAATTAAATAATAGATGATAAATAAAATATTAGCATATGCTAAATAACACTTTAGTAGTAATTTAAATAAATAATACACATATTATATAATGTAGGATAAATAGATATTATGAATGATATTTGATTTATTATCATAAGAAGATTATATTTCCCAAATCATGTCATCTTTAATATAGATTAATAGAAGGAAACTTATAAAAATTGTATTAATAAGATGTGAATAAAACACTGAAACATTTACATAGATAGTACCAAATTACATATACACATTATTGTAGACTAAACCAAACCATGATGTAAACATCGATCATTGAAATTAAAATTATCAGTTACAGTTAAATTATAATTCTAAAATTATGTCAGTGTTATTATAGATTATTAGTAGGAAGATTCTAAAACATATGTTATATTAATAAGATATGAATAAGACATTGAAACAATGATATAGACAAACCCAAATTATTTATAAGCATTTATGTAGATTTAACCAAACATTTATGTAAACATATTTTATTGTGAGTAAAATAATAGTTTACAAGTAAATTATAATTCCTAAATCATGTCATTTTTATTGAAGGTTATTAGTAAGAAAATTATAAAATATATATTGAATTAATAATATGTGAAGAAAATACTAAAACACTGATGTAGACCGAATCAAATTACCTGTAAACATTGATGAAGTATAACCCCTTGAATAAATCTTACCTCAATTGATGATGATTTCAAACCCTTATGGCATAATAGGATAATAATGTAATTATTGTAATTGGAGAATAACATATTTATCAGTGTGTAAATAATTGGAGATCATAATAGAAAGGGAAGTTTTCAGTAGATAACTAAAGTAGATATATACCAATGAAGCATAAACAAGAAGAGCTTAGGGGAACACCTAGAGTTTTAGCAACATAAATACATTCTATTGCAGTAGTCTCTTAAAATAGAGATATGCCTTTTATAGTAGGGGCACAATGAACCTACCACTACTATAAAAATGGGCAAGGGAAGCGCCATCTTATATCAGCGCTAAGCAAAAACCGCTGATAAAGAATCCTTGTATGAGAGCTAAAATTTTAGCGCTGATACAGGGAATATTTATCAGTGCTTTTCTAGTGCTGATAAAGAATCCCTTTATCAGTGCTTTTCTAGTGCTGATAAAGATTCCATGTATCAATGCTAAAATTTTAGCGCTAATACAGGGTAACCTTTATCAGTGCTAAAAAAGTGCTCATAAAGAGACCCTTTATCAGCGCTAAAAAAGCGCTGATAAAGAAGGCATGTATCAGCACTAAAATGTTAGCGCTGATACAGGAAGGATTTATCAGTGCTAAAAAATCACTGATATAGGTAGCCTTTATCAGCACTTTTTTAGCACTGATAAAACCGTAGTCCCATTTTTTATAAAATCGATCGCACAGTGTCCTCAGTTTATCGCGCCCAAAAGCTCTTGTGGTACTGTAACCCTATGAATCCCCTCTGCCTCCCCCTGATCTTCACATTTCCGGACCATTGCCGCCCCCGATCTTTGCATTGTCGGACCTCCTCCACAAGCCCTTCTTCTAATCCTTCCCCTTGAACCCCTTCGGCAGATCCTCCTCCCCACAATTCCTACTTCTCCTCTTCTTCTCTTGACCCTACTCCTCCATTTCTCAATGGTTTGTGGCTCCTCCCATGCACCTCCACCTCTGGCCATCGCGCCTTCCCCTTCCGATGTAGCACATAAGGTTCCCTACTTCTCCTCCTCTAAGGTGAATTTATTTTCTATTGTTCTTGATTCTCTTCTTGAACATTATTCTTAGGAAGGATGTGACAACAATGTTGATTCGGTTTTTGTGTTTTTATGTTATGTTTTTAATGGTTAATGGTCATACATAGGACTTTTAGTGTGAATTTCTTATATATTTTCCCTTTCATGCTACTATGTATGGGGTATTTATCACAATGATTATAGGGGTGATGGTTGATTGATGTGGTTGGGAGCATGTGGTGTGGTAATTAATACAGTAGTGATGGATGGATTATTGTGAGGTTATGATAGCAATGATATGGCTATTTAGGCAGAAAATAAGTGGTTTTATGGATTTTAGAATGTTTTTAGTTGTATATTATGTCATGAAAATTTAGTTGTTATTGGGTGGTGTTATAGTTTCCTTTTGTCAAGGAATATGGTTGGAATAAATGAAAATAGTAATGGGTGATGGGTTGGAAATGATAAATGATGGTTTGATAAATGATTAATGATAATGATTGGAATAATTATGTTTAATAAATGGTTAAAGATAGAATAAATGTTATTAATGATTAATGAATGGATTATAGTGGGTAGTGATTTAATGATTGGTTTTATATTAAAATGGTTAACAATTGAAATGCATATGGTAATAAAAATACAAGATATTATAATGTTAAATGAAATGAGAAGTTGGTAATGTTGATATGGATGCTTATGTGATTTGTTGGGGATTATTTTTGGCATTATAATGGAAGTGGTTATAAGAGGGTGGTAGTAACAAGGAAATGGTTGACGAGGGTGTTTTCAATGTTAGTTTGGTGTAAACCCTTAGGAAAAATTTATGTGTGACTATATACTTATTATATTTTCTTATTATTTCTTACACATCACCACTTGAGTCGAGTAACCTGATTGAAATCCATATGGGTACTTTGGTTCTGAGTGTTTTTCTCAATATCTATGTTATAGAGGGAACACATATAGAACCACTCCCTCTTCCCTTTTCCCCCTTCACACTTAGTATGATTTGTAATGGCTCACAGTGGGTGTATATATATGACCTATAACGATTTTAGGTTTTGGTGTATATATATTCTTTTTGACATGATTATGTGTATTTTTTGTGGATACATAGTGGGGTTTGTGCATTGTGGGAGGAGATTATGATGTTTATGTCCTTAATGTTCACAATATCATACTGTGATGAGGATGTGATGTGTGGTTGTGATGGGAATATGGTTTTTTATGTGTTTGTTACATGTGTATGTGTGGATATATGGTTATGAGATTATATAGAAGGGGTTAAAGCATAAGAAATATTCCAATAGAGTGTGAGAATGACAAGATTAGTGGGGAAGTGGATGTGGGGTGATTTATTAATATATATTATTTTGATATTACACTTAAGATGGAGTTTGGAATTAGACACTCATGAGGATTGAATGAAATGATAGGTCAATAATATTTGTTAAAATTTTCATATGGAATAACATGGGAGACCATCTATGAAACAAGTGATTATCCCCCCTGTGATTTAAAGTAAGTAACTTTATCTTACCAAAAATATTAGTCATGATGATATTGAATGTAGGGAAGAGACCTAGGAGTGGTAGATGTATCATTCTTGATTATTCTTATGTTTGGACTAGGGTGATTTGAGGAAAATTTAATGAATCTAAAGTAATTATATTTAATGAATTCCATATTGTATAGATTATGATAATCCTTTCTTTACTTATAGAGATGGATACTTGTTTTCATCCATATGTATTTTAGGTTGGTGAGGTATAAAAGGATGGACTAGTTGACCATAGATGGGTTGACCCAATAGAGGAGGATGAGCCATAAAGGATGATTCCATGTGAGTTTAACCATCTATGACACAAGTTATTATCCCCACGAACCACTTTGTGTTTGGAAACTGTGTTGATTTTGATGGGGGGTTTATCCAGGTTCAGTTGATTTCCAAATCTTTATTGGAAATGGTTAGGCTCTATTAATCTCTATTTTTATAAGGAAGTAGTTCTCTTCTACTATATTTAGAAGTCTTGTTTTGTGTACTTGAACCCTAAATACTAATATTTGATATTCAAATAGGATGGAGATGAATAAAGATTGGATGGATGCTAATTGTTTGACAATAGATTATGAGAACTGAGTAAAAGAGTTCATCATGTTTTCAAATGATCATGCAAAGGATCCTTCTCAAATCCTTTGTTTTTGTTTACATTGTTGTTATTCTAGACTACTTACTCCAGAGGAGTTGGAAGAACATTTGATATGTCACAGAATATATCGGAGTTATAAATGTTGGAATAAATAGGGAGAAAAAGAGAATGTAGCTACTGGCTGGGATAAAACTGTGTTTTATGGATCATCAGATATAAATACAAATATAGATAATGAAGAAGATTGTATGGAGGATGTGATTATAGATGTCAATGATGATGAAGATAGTATTGAGGAAATGACAAATACAATTGAAGATGAACTCTGTGATTTCCCAAAATTGTTTGAGAAGTTAAAGAGTTGTGCAAAGATGCCATTGTATGCTGGTTGCACTAAATATACAGCATTGTCAGTTGTATTGAAGTTGTGTAAATTGAAATAAGGCAATGGATGGAGTGATGTCAGTTTTACGGAACTACTTTCTCTCTTGAATGACATGATCCCGGAAGATAATGATCTCCCAAGCTGGGCATATGAAGATAAATGAATTATATGCTCGATGGGTATGATTTCTGAAAGAATACATGCCTGCCTAAAATAATGTATATTGTTTTTCAAGGAGAAAAAAACACTTACAAAATTCTCAAAGTGTGGTGCTTCTCAATACAAGAAATATAAATCCAATCCTATGAAAGTTGTATGGTACTTTCCAATCATTCCAAGGTTTAGGCATCTATATGGAAGTGAAGAAATTGCAAGACAATTGTCATGGCATGCAGATAAAAGAAATAAATATGAGAAATTACGTCATCCGGTCGACTCTCCTCAATGGAAGAAAATTGATCATGAGTATCCTGAATTTGGAAAAGATCTGAGAAACATTCGTCTTGCGTTATCTACAGTTAGAGTGAATCCTTTTGGTTTTCAAACCAGCTCTCATAGTACATGGCATGTTATGTTGGTAAATTATAACTTGCCACCCTGGTTATGCATGAAGTGGAAATTCATCATGATATCTATGCTTATATCAGGACCAAAAAAACCAAGTGATGATATTGATGTTTATCTGGCTCATTTGATCGAGGATTTGAAGTTATTGTGGGATTCAGGTGTTATGTTGTATGATGCTTATAAAATTGAATACTTCACATTGAGAGCGATGTTTTATGGGATAATAAATGATTTCCCTGCTTATGGAAATTTGTAAGGATATATCATTAAAGGAAATCAAGGGTGTCTGGTGTGGAAAGAAGATGCAGAATCAATTAGGTTGAAACATTCATCAAAATATGTGTTTCTAGGACATTGTAGATTTCTACCTCATCAGCATAAGTACCGATCTTGGAATACATCATTCAATGGAAGTTCAGAACAACGTGCAGCACTGTCTCCACTAATAGATGATCAGCTGTTTGAGAAAGTAAAAGATGTGACCACTGTTTTTGGTAAACCATTTCTGAAAAACCTTACGAAAATAAATTGGAAAAAGAGATCAGTTTTTTTTTAATTACCATACTGGAATTGTTTGCACGTCAGACATTTTTTTGATGTGATGCATGTGGAAAAAAATGTATGTGATAGTGTTATCGGAACATTGCTAAATTCCCCTGAAAAAATAAAGGATGGAATTAAGTCAAGGTTGTACATGGTTGACATGGGAATACGAGAAGACTTGGCTCCTGTGAAGGGTGAAAATCGAATGTTTCTTCCTTCAGATGCTTATACTCTTTCTAGGGAAGAGATATATCAGTTTTTCAACTTCTTTAATGATGTAAAGGTTCCAAAGGGGTATTCGTCAAATATCAAGAACATTGTTTCAATGAATTATTTGAAGTTAAAAGGTTTGAAATCACATTACTGCCATGTTTTGATGTAAGATCTAATTACTATAGCTTTACGTTACATTTTTTCCAATAATGTTCGTCATATGTTAACCAAACTTTGTTTCTTTTTCAAAGCTATATCTAGCAAAGTTTTAGACCAGTCAAAATTTCTAGCTATGGAAAAATAAATTTTCATCAAATTATGTGAATTAGAAATATTCTTCCAGCCATCATTCTTTGATATGATGGTTCATTTTATGATTCACTTGGTGAGAGAGATTCGACTTTGTGGTCCTATGCACTATAGATTGATGTACCCCGTTGAACGGTATATGAAGATTTTGAAAGGGTATGTCAAAAATCGAAGTCGGCCAGAGGGTTGTATAGTGGAGCGATATATTGTTGAGGAAGCCATTGAATTTTGTACCGAATAACTATCTGATGTGGAAAGCATTGGTCTCCCAAAATCTCGTCACACTGGACACATTGAGGGTGATGGAATTTCTAGAAGAGATGTTGTGACAATCGGTATTACAGATCGGGAGCTAGCCCACCTTTATGTTTTGCATAACAGTTGGGAGGTTTCTCCATATATTGAAACTCACAAAGAAATTCTTAGGCATTTGAATCCATCAAAGGATGAAAAATGGTTATCAAGTACACATAATCACCAATTTATAGGATGGTTTTAGGACCATATTTTTAAGGAGTTGAATGAAAATCCGAATTCAATTTCAGAACGACTTCGATGGCTAGCCACCAAACCAAGTGTGTATGTATTATCTTGAAATGGTTATGTAAGTAATGGTTATACATTCTATAAAGATGAACATGATGAAGATAGTACCATGAAAAATAGTGGAGTTACACTATTGGATGAAGCGATGCCTGTTTCTGGTAGTAAAGATAGAAATCCAATTTATGCAAATATGGCATACTTTTGCATTATCAAACAAATATGGGAGTTAGATTATACAACATTCCAATTGCTTAATTTTCAATGAAAATGGGTTGATAACAACAGTGATGTTAAAATAGATGAATGGGTATTTGTGAAAGTTGATTTTAGTAAAGAAGGGTACAAAGAAGAATAGTTTATAATGGCATCACAAGTGGTATAAGTTTTTTATGTTCCAGATCCCACAACCTGAAAGTGGTCGATTGTTCTGTTATCGTCCAAAACTATTGAAGGTTCCGATGAAAATTAAGTTGAGGATGATCCTTTCAGTGGTACGTCACAATCATTTCGCAGTGGTCCCAATGTAGATGATGTTTTGTATGTTAGAGGAGACCACAATGAAATGATTTGGATAATTGATAGAGGTGTCAAATCCCTTCAGCCTTTGAAAAAAAGAAAAAGAGTTCAATAAATAGGTTATATTTTGTTTGTAATATAGATCTTGTTATCTCATGTTATTATCTTATCATTACTAAATTTATGAAATCTAAATTAATTGTTTAACCACTTTTGTAGATAATGACTTCTGCACGTTCTGGTGCTCCTAACTTTGATGCTGAATAAGTCTCTCAAGTTGTTGTTGTTGCAGCTGCTCCTGTTCCTGCTACGGCTGCTCACAGTGCAGAGCACCAAGAATTTTCTAAACCTATTATTGCTCCTAGTGTTGACGTCCAACAACCATCAGCACATGTTGTTGCTACCATTTCGGATGAACATATAGATGATGTTGATATTGATGAAATGGTCATGAATGAAGGCCAACGTCATAGAAAACACAGGTGTGTCATAGTTTGACGGTGTTATCCAAAGTTCTTAAGGCAAAAAGAAAAGGCATAAAATTTGATGTCGTATGGAATGCATGAGGCCAACATGTGAATCCCAACAAGGCTATGTTTAGTAGTTACATTGGAGTTTTCACTCAGCAACGCGTGCTGATTGACATAGATTCATGGCACCATGTTGTGTCCGGGATGAAGGCTGTGATCTGGGAAGAAATTACAGAAACATTATGATATTATTTCTTTAATTTACTAGCAAATAAAATAATTAAACAATCTCTTACTCTTCTCAATCTCTTGCAGAGTACATTTATAGTAGATGATTCACACAAGGATTATGTACTAAGGCTTGTAGGAAGGATTCATCGAGGTTTTCGCACTATTTTAACAAGATGTCACCTGAAAAATTCCAAATGTAAAATAAACCCGCACCCACCCATTGTCTACGCTCACCTAATATCCCAAGAAGCATGGGATGGATTTATTGGCCGTTGTGGGGATGAGAAGTTTTAGGTTCATTTTGGTTGATAATACATTGTTTGAGGATACGTTTATTCATCACTTTGATTGTCAATATTTCATTTATTAAATATAAACTCTATAATGAAAATAAGGAGCGTGCATCAAAACCAACATACCCCTATCGTAAAGAAATGATGGGGTACGCTTCACTAGAAAAGAATATGGTACGTATTTTAAATTTACAGTAATATATTTAGGTTCCAATAAACAACATCATAATTATCTTTCTATATTTATATGTATATTGATGAGTCTAAAACTAAAGACACTTCCATCCCACGTCATGTGCTATGGAAGGAGGCATGTGTGAATAAGGAAGGGAAGCTAGTATATTATAACACACAAAAAAGTGTGGGAAATATGTGTAAGTATGAAATAACGATAAAAATATTTGTTTTAAATTACTATAACATAAAAAGAATGAGTTATTTTCTTATATTCAATAGTCACAGGAATCAGCTACTCCTGTAGCGGATGCAGACGTATTATCAATGGCTCTGAAGCAGCCAGAACAATATGGTCATGTTAGAGGTGCGGGGTTTGGGGTGACACCCCGAGTATATTTTAAGAAGGAAAAAAACGAATGATAGAGATGAAAAATTGAAACAAATGAGAAAAAGACTAGAAAATCTTGAAGAATGATTGCAATTATAGGGAGAGTTTCTAGAAACTTTTATGGGGGGGGAAGCAAGGATAAGACACAACTCAGGAACAACCAGCACATGAAGATCCCACCCCACCCCCCCCCACCAACTTTTAGGTGAGCCATTCCCCTCAAAGAGCTATCTTAGCCATGGTAATCAATATTCTAATAATTGTTCCCATGAAATGTGAATCAGAAAAACACTAATACTTTTCCTGTATTGATCTTCTACAAGGTGAAAATGATTGTGATTTATATCTGTCAACACCCACCTATCACCTTGTAGCGAGGGCTACAGTGTTCAACATCTCAGATGACAAGCTGCATAATAGACCACTTCTGAAAGATCATCTGAAAGTGACGATTATTGTAGCTCATGATCTAAATGTAGAGCTATATATTCCACTTGATGAAGATGATATTCATATGGTCTAAAAGGTTATTGGGACATTCATTGCATGGTCTTCACAACTTGTAAGAGTACATACGGACAAAGAGGTATTTATTTCCTTTTTTCAATCTAAACATTTAACAATTAATGAAAAAAGGGTCTGAACCAATGAATGTTATTATAGACGGAGAAAGGGAAGGGGGTGAAAAACATCATATCAAACCATCTAAAGGATCGACCAACCAATCCCAAGGAGCTACTGAAAGCACAATAACTCCACCTGTTCTCTATCCACATTTACTAGCATTGAAGACTCATGTGGATACGAATCTAAGAGGTGGTAGTATTCATATTGTGGTTTTCAAAAAGAATATATATGGAGAGGAAAGTCAAGATTTTGTTGCTGCTAAAAATGTAAATGAGATCCTTGAAAATGGTTGGCTAGGTGTCACAGTTGTAAATATATATATATGAGGTATGTTTTCATGAATTGATTTTCTAAAAGTTGATTTAATATGCCAATTATGACTAAATGCATTTTATACTATTGACAGACGTATATATGAAAAACAGTTGAATGGATTTTCTCATGGGCCAAAATTCGGACTCGTTATTCCTCATAAATTATCAACACATATAATGAAATTAGAGCCATCAAAAAAGAATGAAATAGTGAACGCCTTGCTGAAAACATTTGAAAGTAAGATTATAGATGATAGGCTCTTCCTAATACCAACCATGCAGGGGTAAAACTCTATGATTAAATCATATCAATTATATTTTTACTTATTTTATTACTTATTACTTATTGTGTTTTTAGGAAACATTGGATGCTAATTTTGGGGAACTTGGATACTCCAAAGATTTATTTTCTGGATTCAAATCAAGGATATCCATCAAACTGACAACACATGATGGGTTTTTTGAATCTGTAAGACAGTACATCCTACGTTTTTGGTCTAAACATACAGTAATATAATTTATATTATCTTTTACTAAGGATTATGTTATGATAGGGTGGTGTATCATTATCATCTAAAAAGGAATGAGGACAGGGGCTAAGCATAAGGAGGCGAGCAAGTACTACGTCTGGACAAATATCAGGGTATATATAATAAAATTTCACTATCCAAACACATCTCAACACAAGTTACTTATTATTCTAATGATAAATTTTTTTGCAGTGTACAAAACAAACAAATGATAATTATTTCGGTTATTATGTTTGTAAATTTATGAAAGAGATCATTTTTCATCAACAAACTAGAATCCCTAAAGAGTTATTTTCAAAAACAACTACTATTTAATTTAATTTATTTATTAATTCTTTATTTTTATATTTTTCATTACTACTCTGACTTCCAAAAATACTCATACTCACAAGATGATATAGATTTTTTCAGAAATTAGTGGGTCACATACCTAATGGGATATTTTACACAAATATCATGAAGATCTGACTTGGGGATGTGTACAATTGGCGGTCATTTCTTAGAGGGGTTAAGGGGATCAAAAGATGAAACATTGTTGTATGTAAATGTTTGTAGGAAAATTGTAATTTTTATTAAATAAAACATCCTTTCTCCAATGAGTCATTTTCTTATTTTAACATATTATATGCACCATCAACATGTAGGAATGATGAACCACTCAAAGTGTTTCTCTTTTATTTAAAATTGACAGATTTTTAAGTGAAAACAACAACTAACATACGGAAAGATGACCAAACGCATTCGGATTGTGTTTATACTTTAGAAGAATGATCCATGGGTGCATTGTGGACGTGTAAGAGTCAACCCCACCTCAATCCAAGGTACGGTGTGGCCGGTATCACTCAAAGTGTCTGTCTTTTCTTTAAAATGGACACAATTTTAAGTGAAAACAACAACTGGCATATGAAAATCTGACCAAACACATTCGGATTGTGTTGATACTTTAGGATAATGATCCATGGGTGAATTGGTGACGTTTATGAGTCAACCCTGACTCAATCCGAGGCACGCTGTGACCGGTATCACTCAAAGGGTCTCTCTTTTGTTTAAAATGGACAAAATTTTAAGTGAAAACAACAACTGACGTATGCAAATCTGACCAAATGAATTTGGATTGTGTTGATCCTTTAGTAGAACAATTCATGGGTCCTTTGTGACATGTATGTGTCAACCCCGCCTCAATCCAAGGCATGGTGTGGCCGGTATCACTCAAAGTGTCTCTCTTTTGTTTAAAATGGACAGAATTTTAAGTGAAAACAACAACTGGAATACGGAAATATGACCAAACGCATTCGTATTGTGTTGATTCTTTAGAATAATGATACATGGGTCCCTTGTGATGTGTAAGATTCAACCCCGCCTCAATCTGAGGCACGGTGTGGCCGTTATCACTCAAAGTGTCTCTATTTTTTTTAAAATGGACACAATTTTAAGTGAAAACAAAAACTGACCTACGGAAATCTGATCAAACTCATTCGGATTGTGTTGATCCTTTAAGAGAACAATCCATGGGTCATTTGTGATGTGTACAAGTCAAACCTGGCTTAATACGAGGCACAGTGTGACCTGAATCACTCAAAGTTTCTATCTTTTGTTTACCCGGAAAGTCTGCCATAGGAGGAGATCCCCTGACAATTTATTAAATAAAAGAAAAAGTACATAAGCACACAACAAAGGACGCAGGCGAACAGCTTGCCCGCATCCAGACATCAGTCCTAACAAAATCAAGACACTTACATATCATAATACTCATACCCTTCCCCACCACCATAGTCAGGTATTTCATCCGTATTAGCTGATTCCCATTCTGAGTCTGTTTCATATTTCTTCAAGAGGTTGGAATACTTCTCTCTGGGCTTCATCTATTCCAATGACCAGCCCTCTTTGCCGGAATGTGCACGACCCTTCTTAGATACAGGTACTGTGTAAAGACCTGAAAAATTCAAGGAAATTTTTTTTCTTAATTTTCTTTGGGATTTTACAAGAATACAATTTCTGACGGAACCTAATTCCGAGGCCCGGTGTGCCTGGAATCTTTTTCTGAAGTTTAACTCGGGTACGTTCAGTGAACGAATGAGCGGGTTTTTCTAACTTTTGAACTGGTGCTCGGAATCAAATTCTGAGGGCACCGATGGAATCGTATCGCCGGTATTTTCTTAGAAACATCTTTTCCGGAGTTGTGTTTGCTCGGGTGTGGTTTTTAATTTTTCTTTGGGGTTAAGTTAAGAAATAAAATAAAAGTGGAACAACCGATTTTTATTTTATTTTACTTAACTTAAGTTAAGTGGATGATGTGGGACCCACAATATCTTACCCACTTGGTAGGATATTTGTGATTTGGGGCCCACACGAGCCCCACCGTTTCTTTTATTCTAAGTAACGCACCTGCACCCCCATTTTAATGAAGTCAACTCTTGCATTTAAACTGGATATTAAACGCCTCATTAATTGGGCGGTTTTAAACTCCTTAATTAATTGTTTGTTTCGTTTCTTTTAGAAATTCAAACGTTGGCTTGTGCGTTAATAAAATAAGACAACTCTTATTTTATTTGGGTTGGAACTTGTTTCATAGAGAGGATTTGGAGAAAAGTCTTCTTCTTCGACGAAGAACGCGAAGAACGCGAAGAACGCGAAGAACGCGAAGAACGCGAAGAACGCGAAGAACGCGAAGAACGCGAAGAACGCGAAGAACGCCGGATCCTCGGAGATCGACGATGCGACCCTTCTTCCGTAACATTCCTTCTTCCGCGACGCTTCCCCGCGACGTGACAATCCTCCCTCTACGACGCCTTTTTCCATGATGGTTATTTCCGTGACGAATCCTCGACCATCGATTCGACGAGGTAGAGATTTATTTTAATTGTTGTTCATGATTTCTTCGATTGCCTTTCTTCTTTTATATTGGAGCTTCCTGTTACCGCAATAACAGGAGGGGGTCGGACCGCATGAACACGGCCGACCCTCCTCTCCCTTTTTGGTTGTTTGATATTGTTGCGGCACGAGCAAGGCAACGTGGTGTCGAAGCACCACGCAGGAATTATTAAGGAAAGGAGGAGAAGTGCAGCGCCGTCACATTACGCCGTTGAAGAAGAACCAAAGACGCGGCACCGTCGCGCCGCTCCGGAGAACCACAAAAGCACCCCGGCCGGAGCGGGGCCACGGCGGAGGGGCGCGTCGCTGTCGCGCCGCGCTGGACGGACCAAGGACGCGGCCGGTTCCGGGCCGCGGCGGAGCAGGGGGACCAGCGGCCAGTTTTGGGCCACCGGTGTCGGAACAGAGAGACAGGCCCTTGCCGGTCCCGTGGTGGTAGCAGCCGTCCGTCCAGAGCGGGCCGGCCGGTCAGGGGAAAACCGGGGGTTCAAAACCCCCGATTAGCCAGCAGGTGCGGCCCCCCAAATGGGGGCCGCGGGTTCTCGACGCGGGGGAGGGGGGGCAGCGCACACCCCCCCCCCCCCCTTCACCGCTCGGCCGTTACGGCCGAGCCACCCGGGTCGGACCCAGATTCGTGTCGGGTCGACCCGGTTCGGGCCGACCCAGGGGTACCGGGCCGGGTCGGACCGGGATCAAACCCCCTAATACCGGACTTTTCGGTCTGTTGCCCATAACTTGAGCTACGGGCCTCCAATCGATGAATCATCAGTTTCATAGCGATCCTTGGATCGAGGCGGTCGTTTCAGTATATTACACTCAAGGTTTTAGAGAACTTTGGGTTCGGCCGGGTTGGTTCGTACACAAAACCAACCGGGCCCTCAGAGTGGAAACGCTTATAACTTGAGCTCTGGACGTCCGATTGAAGTGCCGTAGACTTTGTTGGATTCCTCTAAGTGAGACGGACCTTTTGGGTTACTCAGCTCGAGGTTTGGATGCAGTTGGAGTACGGTCTGGTTGTTTTTGACTTAAAAACCAATCGGGCCCCTAGGATGAAAAAGGCAATAACTCTCAGACCGGGTGTCCGATCGACGCGCCGTCTGTCGCGTTGAGTTCCTGTTGACGATACGGAACTTTTGGATACATCAACTCCGGACTATGTGTCAGGTGATGTATCAGCCTCTCGGCTCGTGGAGTGGACCCTCCCGAATGAGCTTGCTCTGTGCGGGAACCCTAGAGTTGGCTGCGACTGCGACGACTATGACGACTGTGCAGAAATCCTCCGTGGATTCGACAGCGACGACTATAGCACTCAGCGATCCTACGTGGGTCAGTAATACCGATCCTGTGTGAGTTAGATCCTGTGTGGGTCAGCGCTCAGTGGTCCTATGTGGGTCAGCACCTACAGATCCTGTGTGGGTCTGATCCTATGTGGGTCATTGCGGGGGTTAGTTACCTATCAATCCTGTGTGGATCAGATCATGTGTGGGTCATTGCGGGGGTTAGTACCTATCGATCCTTTGTGGGTCATTTCGGGGGTTAGTACCTATCGATCATGTGTGGGTCCGACGGCTTAGATGAATCAGTGGTTATATCTGATCATATCTATCATCATACGAAGAAGTATACTTGTGTGAGCTGAATCTTGACTTACTTTCCTATGTGGATTACATTATGTTTTCCTATGTGGATTGGGTTGTGATTTCTTGGGTGGATGTGATCGAACTTGGGCTCGGATGTTGGAGCAAACTGGAATTGATGACTTAGGTATATGTATGGGCATATACCTAAGTAGAGCCGGATGTTACTTTGTGATTGTATCATTCCTTTGTGGATTATCCTTTGTGGATTCTGGGAGAACTTCAGGGGTCTCGGGGTCCCTACTGAGTATCTTATACTCACCCCAGCACGGGCTTTTCCCACACCAATTTGTGTTGGTTGCAGACGACGGACAGCGCTGATCATGGTTGAGGCTTGCGGAGCAGGTCGGTACCTAGAGGTGGACCATTGGGTGGGACGTACACGGAGCGGACGGCTGGACCTGAGGAGCTGTGGAGACTATCTGTACCCACCCTTCAGGTGGGACTTCCAGTGGACGGCTCAAGGCTGCGGCTTTACTTTCAGTTGATGTTTTCCCTTTCCAGTTGTACTTTACTTTCAGTTTGGGTTTGTATTCTGGCCCACTTACTTTTCCACACTTACTATTGTACCCAGTTTTTACTTAGTGTTTATTTCTTCTGCTTGTTTCCTCTATGGTGTTTGTTTACTTTACAAAGGCAATGCCTTCCCTTTTTACCAGGAATTACGCCTTGGTGCTAGTCGCCAGCCCCTGGCCTATGGAAGGCGGGCTTGGGGTAGTCATGGCATGGGACCCGAGGACGGGTCGTGACATACTGCTCCTCTTTCCTTCTTGGATGAAGACCTAGTGTTTACCAGCTTTGGAAGGTAAGATAAATCCTTCCTTGCTTTCCTACTTGGTGGAACAGACTTAATTCCATCACTTTCAGATGCCCTGCTTCGCCCACTTTGAATAATGTCACTATAAGAAGGTCTAACCACTCCGTTGTTTTCTTTGTCACTACCCGAGCAGCTTCCTCAGTTCCCTATTCTCTTCATGGAGGTGGAATTCTTGACTCCATGATCCTTCCTCACCATGACATTTCCTACATCATCCAGTATCCCTCTCACTGCAGATTTACTTTTATTCTCAGTTACTACAAGAGGTTTCCCTACCTTAACACCACAACCATCATGCAGCTCCAGCACAGATTCAGTCATGCCAGAATTCCCATGAATCTTGGGAGTGATCTGCACCATTTCAGACAGCCTGGAGTCCTCCATCATAGCAAAAACAATCTCATTTTCTAATCAATCAAACCTATTTCCTATTGCCCAGCATCCTTGTACCACATTCCTATTATCCGACCCCAAAAGGGAGCAGTGAACACCACTGGCCATCGCGGACAGCTTCCCAAACCCAAGGTCACTCGCCAACCTCTCAAATACACTCTTCACTGATGGGTTAACACTCATTTCCATCTCTTTAAAATCACTTCCATTCACAGTTTTTTCAACTGGGTTCCCCTGCCTCATTTCCTGCACCCCCACCTCATTCAGCATAGCTTCATCCACCACTGCATCCAGAGAAGCATCAGTCACTACTGCCACAACTTCATCAGCCACAACACCTCCATTTTTCTCACCTCCCGCACAAGTACCCTCATTGCTGCCCTCCACCGCCAGTTGCACCAGTCGAGGTTCCTCCCATACAGATTTTGATTCTGTAATACCAAATCGGGCCTCTCCAGTACCGACACCCTCACTGCTACCTTCCACCGCCAGATGCACTGGCCCCAAGTCTTTCAACCTAGAAATTTCCTTCCATGCCATCATTGTGTGGATTCAGCTCGTCTTCCCCTTACGGCAAACCACATCCATGTAGAAAAACCTCAAACAGGAAGATCAGTAATGCATCCAGGATTCAAAGACAACTTCTTGCTTCCACCAAAACTCCTCTCCATCAGTTATCCAAACACAGGTCACTGGATCCCTCGCAACGTCTACCTAAACACAGATCCTCGGGAAAACTGGATGACTCACCACCTCGGTGCAGAGATCCGAGCACAAGTAACTCCCCACCATATTCCCAATGACACACAGAATGGATGGATTTTGAAATGAAAGGGGTAAACCAGGGAGCCTTACCCACGTCACGATCGTTGAAGGGTCGCGCATCATGTGGAAGTCGAAGCTCCAATGGAACAGGTAAAACGAAGATTCCTTGCATCGTCGAGGATCCCTTGACCAAGCCTCAATCAAATCCTCCTCTTAATGGAACCGAATCATGAAGTGCTTTCGTTCATGCAAGACAACGACCGCGTGCTGCTGCAGATTCCAGGCTTCAGCAACGAAGTGATCGAACACATCCACCGAGGGCCGATTCAGTCTGAAGCATGAAATTAGGGTGACCCGGCACAGATATGTTGCATCATTTAGCTCCGATGGAAGGAGATTCATAATGGGTGCCTCGCTAAAAAAACCAAGAACATTCGGAGACAGTCGGATTCGCGGAAATGGAGAAAGGGAATCAAACGTATCTGAGATATCCCTAGCTTTCCCAGGGAAAACAACAACTGACGTACGCAAATCTGACCAAACGCATTCTGATTGTGTTGATATTTTAGAATAATGGTCCATGGGTCCTTTTTGATGTAAAATATTCAACACTGCCTCAATTCAAGGCATGGTGTGTCTAGTATCACTCAAAGTATCTCTCTTTTTCTTTAAAATGGACACAATTTTAAGTGAAAACAACAACTGACCTACGAAAATCTGACCAAACGTATTTGGATTGTGTTTACCCTTTAGGAGAACGATCTATGGGTCCTTTGTGACATATATGAGTCAAACCTACATCAATCTGAGGCACGGTGTAGCCGGTATCACCCAAAGGGTCTCTCTTTTGTTTAAAATGGACAGAATTTTAAGTGAAAACAACAACTGATGTACGGAAATCTGACCAAATGCATTCGGATTGTGTTGATCCTTTATTAGAACGATCCATGGGTCTTTTTTGACATGTACGAGTCAGCCCTGCCTCAATCTGAGGCACGGTGTGGCTGGTATCACTCAAAGTGTCTCTCTTTTGTTTAAAATGGACAGAATTTTAAGTGAAAACAAAAATGACGTACGCAAATCTTACCAAACGAATTCAGATTGTCTTGATACTTTATTAGAGCGATACATGTGTATTTTGTGACATGTAAGAGTCAACCCCACCTCAATCTGAGGCACGGTGTGGCCGATATCACTCAAAGTGTCTCTCTTTTGTTTGAAATGGACACAATTTTGAGTGAAAACAACAACTGACCTACTGAAATCCGACCAAACGCATTCAGATTATGTTGATACTTTAGGAGTATGATACATGGGTCCTTTGTGATGTTTAAAATTAAACCCCTCCTCAATCTGAGGCATGGTGTGGCTGGTATCACTCAAAGTCTCTCTCTTTTTTTTTTAAATGGACACAATTTTAAGTGAAAACAACAACTGACCTACGAAAATTTGACCAAACACATTCAAATTGTGTTGAACCTTTTTTATAATGATCCATGGGTCCTTTGTGATGTGTAAAAGTCATCTCTGCCTTAATCTGAGATACGGTGTGGCCGGTATCACTCAAAGGGCCTCTCTTTTGTTTAAAATTGACAGAATTTTAAGTGAAAACAACAACTGACATACGCAAATCTGACCAAACTCATTCAGATTGTGTTTCTACTTTAGTAGAATGATCCATGGGGCCTTTTTGACTTGTGGTAGTCAACCCTTCCTCAATATGAGGCACGGTGTGGCCAGTATCACCCAAAGTGTCTCTATTTTGTTTAAAATGGACAGAATTTTAAGTGAAAACAAAACTGACATACGTAAATCTGACCAAACGCATTTGGATTGTGTTGATCCTTTAGTAAAATGATACATGGGTCTTTTGTGACATTTTCGAGTCAACCCCACCTAAATCTGAGGCAGGTTGTGGCCGGTATCACTCAAAGTGTCTCTCTTTTGTTTAAAATGGACACAATTTTAAGTGAAAACAACAACTGACCTATGGAAATTTGAACAAACGCATTAGGATTGTGTTGATACTTCAGGAGAACAATACATGGGTACTTTTTGACATGTAAGAGTCAACCCTACCTCGATATAAGGCACATTGTGGTCGGTATTACACAAAGGGACTCTCTTTTGTTTAAAAAGAACAGAATTTTAAGTGAAAACAACAACTGACGTACGGAAATCCGACCAAACACATTCGGATTATGTTGATATTTTAGGAGAATGATCCATGGGTACTTTTTAAAGTTTAAGAGTCAACCAAGCCTCAATATGAGGCATGGTGTGGCCGTTATCACTCAAAGTTTCTCTCTTTTGTTTAAAATGGACTCAATTTTAAGTGAAAACAACAACTGAACTACGGAAATCCGACCAAACACATTCAGATTGTGTTGATCCTTTATAATAATTATCCATGGGTCCTTTTTGATTTGTACGAGTCAACCTCGCCTCAATATGAGGCACGGTGTGGAAGGTATCACTCAAAGTGTATGTCTTTTGTTTAAAATGGACACAATTTTAAGTGAAAACAACAACTGACGTACGCAAATCCAACCAAACACATTTGGATTGTATTGATCCTTTAGGATAAAGATACATGGGTGTGTGGGTGATGTGTATGAGTTAACCCCGATTCAATCCGAGGCATGGTGTGGCCGATATCACTCAATGTGTCTGTCTTTTGTTTAAAATGGACACAATTTTAAGTGAAAACAACAACTCAGCTACGAAAATCGGAACAACGCATTCATATTGGGTTGATCCTTTAGGAGAAATATCCATCGGTATTTTTTTATGTGTATGAGTCAACCCTGCCTCAATCTGAGGCACGGTGTGGCCGGTATCACTCAAAGTGTCTGTCTTTTGTTTAAAATGGACAGAATTTTAAGTGGAAACAAAAACTGACCTACGTAAATCCAACCAAATGTATTTGGATTGTATTTATCCTTTATTATAATGATCCCTAGGTATTTTTTGATGTGTAAGATTCAACCCCGCCTCAGTAAGAGGCACGGTGTGGCCGGTATCACTCAAAGTGTCTCTCTTTTGTTTAAAATGGACACAATTTTAAGTGAAAACAACAACTGGCCTACGAAATTCTGACCAAACACATTTGGATTGCATTGATCCTTTAAGATAACAATACATGGGTCCTCTTTTATGTGTATGATTCAACACTACCTCAATCTGAGGCACGGTGTGTCCGGTATCATGCAAAGGGTCTCTCTTTTGTTTAAAGTGGACAGAATTTTAAGTGAAAACAACAACTGACGTACGCAAATATGACCAAACACATTAATATTGTTTTGATACTTTATGCTAATTATCCATGGGGATTTTTTGATGTGTATGAGTCATCCTCGCCTCAATTTGAGGCACGGTGTGGCCGGTATCACTCAACGTGTCTCTCTTTTGTATAAAATGGACAGAATTTTAAGTGAAAACAAAACTGACGTATGCAAATCCGACCAAACACATTTGGATTGTGTTGATCCTTTAGGAGAATGATCCATGGGTATTTTGTGATGTTTATGAGTCAACTTCGCCTCAATCTAAGGCACACTGTGGCTGGTATCACTCAAAGTGGCTCTTTTTTGTTTAAAATGGACACAATTTTAAGTGAAAACAACAACTAACCTACGAAAATCCGACCAAACACATTCGGATTGTGTTTATTTTTTAGTAGAACCATCCATGGGTCCTTTTTGACGTTTACGATTCAAACATGCCTCCATAAAAGTCACTTTGTGGCCAGTATCACTCAAAGGGTCTCCCTTTTGTATAAAATGGACACAATTTTAAGTGAAAACAACAACTGACGTACGCAAATCCAACCAAATGCATTTGGATTGTGTTGATCTTTTAGGAGAACGATCCATGGGTATTTTTTGACGTGTACGAGTCAACCATGTCTCAATATGTGGCACGGTGTGGCCAGTATCACTCAAAGTGTCTCTCTTTTGTTTAAAATGGACACAATTTTAAGTGAAAACAACAACTGACCTACGAAATTCCAACCAAACGCATTAGGATTGTTTTGATCCTTTAATAGAATTATCCATGGGTCCTTTGCGACGTTTAAGAGTCAACCCTATATCAATATGAGGCATGGTGTGTCCCCCCAACCCCTGGACTCCCCCACCCCCCCTAGACACCACCCCACCACCTAGACACCTCCCCCCCCCGGACACCCCCACCCCCATGGACAGCCACCCTCACCCCCTTGGACACCACCCCACCCCCCCCCCCCTTGGACAGCCCCACCAATCCCTTTGAACCCCCCACCCCCTGGACACCAACCCACCCCCTGGACTCCCCCACCCCTCTGGACACCCCCCACCCCCTAGAAAGCCCCCTCAACCCCCTGGACACCCCCTCCCCCCTGGACACACCCATGGACACCCCCCCAACCTCGGACAGCCCCCCCAACACCCCCCCCCCCGAACACCCCCCACCCCATGGAAAACCTCCAACCCCCTAGACGGAACCCCCACCCCTCTTAGATACCACCCCACCACCTAGACACCCCCACCCCCTGGACACCCCCCCCCCCCCCCACACCCATGGAAGACCACCCCCACCCTCTCAGACACCATCCCACCCCCCTCGGATATCCCCACTAACCCCCTGGACCGCCCCCACCCCTAGAAATCCCCCCCCCGACACCCTGGACACCAGCACACCCCCCTAGACACCCCATAGACACCCCCCCCCCACCCGGACACCCCCCCCCCTCCTTGGACACCACCCCACCCCCCTTGGACAGCCCCCAACCTCCTGGAATGCCCCCCCCCTAGACACCCCCACCCCGCCTGGACACCCCTATCTTCTCGTACACCCCCATCCCACCCTCCTGGACACCACCCCACCCCCCTTGTACAGCCCCACCAACCCCCTGGACCCCCCCCCCCCACCCACCCACCCCCCGCACCCCCTGGAAAGCCCCCCCCCCCCCCCCCCGACACCCTGGACACCATCCCACCCCCCTGGACACCCCATAGACAGCCCCCCCCCCCCTCCTTGGACACCACCTCACCCCCTTGGACAGCTCCCCCAACCTCCGAGACCGCCCCCACCCCCTGGACACCCCCCTTGGACACCCCTATCCCACTAGACACCCTCATCCCACCCTCCTAGACACCACCCCACCCCCCTTGGATAGCCCCACCAACCCCCTGGATTGCACCCCACCCCCCAGACACCCCCACCCCCTGAAAAGCCCCCCCCCCCCCCAACACCCTGGACACCAGCCCACCCCCTGGATACCCCCATGGACAACCCCTACCCCCCCCCCACCTGGACACCGCCCCCCCCCTTCTAGACACCATCCCACCACCTAGACCCCCCCCCCCCTGGGCACCCCAACCCTCCTTGGACAGCCCCCCAACCTCCTGGACTTCCCCCCACCCACCTTGTACACCCATATCCCCCCGGACACCCCCATCCCCCCGGACACCCCCTACCCCCCCCCCTGGATAGCCACCCCAAACCCCTGAACAGCGCCCCAACCCCCTGATTTCTAAATTGAATTCTTTATGTATTTAATTAACATATGAATTATGTGTTAATGGTTTATGTGTATACTTGTTTTATGGGTATACTTGGTGTAATTACCTTATGATTTATGTGTTAATTTTGTATGGGTATACTTGTTGAGATGCTGAATTTTTGCAGGTGTTGTTTGGGTGTGCTGCTGCAGAATTTTTTGTTGCAGCAGACAAGGAATTTATCAGTGCTAAAAAAGCACCGATAAAGGATCAGTTTATCAGTGCTAAAAGAGCACTGATAAAAACACATTTATCAGCTCTTTTTTAGCGCTGATAAAGGGGTCCTTTATCAACGCCTTTTTAGTGCTGATAAAGTTTCCCTTTATCTGTGTGTTTTTAGCGCTGATAAAGGTTTCTTTTATCAGTGCTTTTTTTTGCTGGTAAAGTACCCCTTTATCAACGCTTATTTAACGCTGATAAAGAGGACCCCCCCCCCCCCCCCATTTATCAGCGTTGAACTTTACAGCGCTTTTTTAGCGCTGATAAAGCCCGTTTTGAGCACTGATAAAGCCCGTTTTTGTAGTAGTGTACCACTATGAGGGAGAAATAAGAATAATATTTTTCTTGTAACATAATTACAGTACAAAACTCTATATATGATTAGGCATGTTGTAAATGGAAAACAAAAATTTAATTGAAACCAATGTACAATAGTTGTGATAGATCATAAAATTTAATTAGAGGGACTTAAATTAATAAAATGATAGGTTAAAATTTAAAAACATAAAGTGTACTGGTACTTGGAATATGGAAATGATAGATTCATGGAAAACTTTCTAAGGAATAATTAAAACACCATCAAACCATAAACCTCGAATCGTCCCATTCGTGTGAAACATTCTACAAGTCGAATAGGACCACATCAAGAAATAAGATGGTGGAGTTGGTAGTCGACTCACCTGCATAGACCATAGAGGGAATCACATCCAATGGGATAGACACTGAGAAGGGGATATAAGAGGGTTTTCATTTTAAATGGGTTTATAAATTTTTTTTTACAAAAGGGATAGGGTTTTCAATATTTTTAAAAAGGGGTCTGAGATGACTGAACCATGTTCACGCATCCTCCCGATTGGAAGGATGTGTGAACGGGGTTCACGCATCTTCCGACGAGTCTGGGATGCGTGAACGGGGTTCACGCATCCTGTAAAAACTTAATAAAGCATGCGTGAACCCCGTTTACGAATCCTACAGAAAGTTTTAATTTTTATTTTTTGTTTTGTTTTGTTTATATATATATATATATAACAAAAAAATTCATCAAAATTTATCTGCTATTTAATATCCAGCAGTTCTGTCATTACAGCAGTCTGAATTCTGATAGACACCCTCACCCAAGGCTCTCTTTTATAAGAGGGCTAGCCCTGGAAATCGTTCTGCATTATGGATGTGGGATTCAGCTTCCCTCTTTCCTACACAGAACATTATACATTTCCGATGTGTAATTCTGTTTCAAGTACGTCACTTTGAAAGACTATAAAATACAAAAATATAAAACCAATATAAATGAAACTTAAAACATGGATTAAACATATAAGAAATTGTTGAAAATAAAAAGAATTTCATAAAAAATGTTGATAAATAATAATTTATAAGCTTTTAAAGCCACCAACATGAAACATAAAAATGTTTCAAATATGTGTCTTTGAAAGACTATAAAATAAAAACTATAGGACAAATATGAATGAAACTTAAAACATGGATTAAATATATAATAAATAGTTGAAAATAAAAAGAATTTCGTAAATAATGTTGATGAAAAATAATTTATAATCTTTCAAAACAACCAACTTGAAACTTAAAAACATTTCAAGTACGTGGCTTAGAAAACTTATAAAATAAAAACTATAAGACCAATATAAATGAAAATTAAAACAGGGATTAAACATATAAGAAATTGTTGAAAATAAAAAGAATTTCATAAAAAATGTTGATGAATAATAATTTATAAGCTTTCAAAGTCACCAACTTGAAACTTAAAAATGGTTCAAATACATGTCTTTGAAAGACTATAAAATAAAAACTATAAGACCAATATGAATGAAACTTAAAAAAAAGAATTAAACATATAAGAAATAGTTGAAAATAAAAAAGAACTTCGTAAAAAATATTGATGAAAAATAATTTATAAGCTTTCAAAACCACCAACTTGAAACTTAAAAACATTTCAAATACGTGGCTTTGAAAACCTATAAAATAAAAACTATAAGACCAATATAAATGAAAATTAAAACACAGATTAAACAAATAAGAAATAGTTAATGATTAATTAGTTAATTAGCAATATAATTATTAATTAGTTAATAATTAGTTAATTAGTAATATCATTATTAATTATATAATAATTAATTAGTTAATTTGTAATATAATTATTAATTACATAATAATTAATTTGTTAATTAGTAATATAATTATTAATTATACAATAATTAAGTATTTAGTAAGTAATATAATTATTAATTATATAATATTTCATTATTTAATTATTAAATTAGTAATATAATAAATAATTATAATTATTCATTACAATTATTGGTTATTAATTATTAATAATTAATTATATAATAATTAATTAGTTAATTAGTAAAATAATTATTAATTATATAATAATTAATTAGTTAATTAGTAAAATAATTATTAATTACATAATAATTAACTAATTAATTATTATATAATTAATTTTTAATAATTAATAATTATATTGTTAATTAACTAATTAAACATTATATAATTAATAATTACTAATTATAATTAATAATTATATTACTAATTATAATTCATAATTATATCACTAATTATAATTCATAATTATACCACTAATTATAATTAATAATTACATTACTAATTAACTAATTCTTTATTATATAATTTATAATTATATTACTAATTAACAAATTAATTATTATATAATTAGCAATTAGCAATTAAAAATTAAAAATTAGAATGAATAATTATAATGAATAATTATATTACTAATTAACTAATTAATTATTATATAATTAATAATTACAAATTATAATTAGTAATTATATTACTAATTATAATAATAATTATATTACTAATTAACTAATTAATTAGTATATAATTATTAATTATTAATTATAATTAATAATTATAATTAATAATTATATTATTAATTAATTATTGTATAATTAATACTTATATTACTAATTAACTAATTAATTATTATATAATTAATAATTAATAAATAATAAATTATAATTATAATGAATAATTATAATAAATAATTATAATTACTAATTATATTACAAATTAATTATTTATTTATTTTATAATTACTAATTATATTACAAAATAACTAATTAATTAATATATAATAAATAATTAATAGTTATAATTAATAATTATATTACATATTAACTAGTTAATTATTATCTAATTAATAATTAATAATCAATAATTAATAATTATATTGAATAATTATAATTAATTGTTATATTATTAATTAACTAATTAATTATCAATTAATAATTATATTACTAATTAACTAATTAATTATTATATAATTATATTACTTATAAACTAATTAATTATTATATAATTATATTACTTATTAACTAATTAATTATTGTATATTAGTAAATAATAATTATTAATTATTAATTAATAATTAATAATTAATAATTAATAATTATATTAATTATTAACTAATTAATAATTATATTACTAATTAACTAATTAATCATTAAAAATTTCTTATATGTTTAATCTCTGTTTTAATTTTCATTTGTATTGGTCTTATAGTTTTTATTTTATAGGTTTTCTAAGCCACGTACTTAAAACGTTTTTATGTTTCAAGTTGGTGGTTTTGAAAGATTATAAATTATTTTTCATCAACATTTTTTATGAAATTCTTTTTATTTTCAACTATTTATTATATATTTAATCCATGTTTTAAGTTTCAATCATATTCGTCCTATAGTTTTTATTTTATAGTCTTTCAAAGACATGTATTTGAAACATTTTTAAGTTTCATGTTGGTGGCTTTGAATGCTTATAAATTACTATTTATCAACATTTTTTACGAAATTCTTTTTATTTTCAACAATTTCTTATATGTTTAATCCATGTTTTATGTTTCATTTATATTGGTTTTATATTTTGTATTTTATAGTCTTTCAAAATAACATACTTGAAACAGAATCTCACATCGGAAATACAGAATGTTCTGTGCAGGAAAGAGAGAAGTTGAATCCCACATCGAAAATGCAGAACGATTTTTCATGGCTATCCCTCTTATAAAATACAGCTCTCGGTGAGGGTGTTTTTCAGAATCTAAACTGTCGTAACGAAAGAACTGCTGGATATTAAATAGCAAATAAATTCTACTGAAATTTTTTGTTATATATATATATCTATATAAACAAAACAAAACAAAACAAAATTAAAAAAAATTAAAAAAAATTAAAAAAAAATTAAAACATTCTGTAGACGCATCCCAGACTCGGCGGAAGATGTGTGAACCCCGTTCACGCATCCTTGGGAGGATGTGTGAACGGGGTTCATGCATCTTAGACCCCTTTTTAAAAATATTGAAAACACTATCCCTTTTGTAAAAAAAAATTAAAAACCCATTTAAAATGAAAACCCGATATAAGAAATCATAGGAACCCTAGATTTAGTGATGAATATGGATATGTCGATGGATGAACAATTGCGTCGATAAAAATCTTTGTAAATTATAATGATGAAATTCATAGTTAATCAAAACATACGGCGAAAGCAGAAATTGGAGGGTGACATGAGTAAATGGAAACATTGAAGTGTGGAGTCAGGAAATCTGTGCACGATGTGAGAAACCCCTTGATAAAAATCCAAAGTCGCTTGAATGACTTAGCTTATTCAATGGGTATGAGAGGGGAGGCGAGGCTTTGGAGGTGGGGACAGATGCGGAGCTTTGGAGGTGGGAGGCGGTGAGGGGGAGATAGGGGTCGGGGGAGACAGGGGAATGGGAGGTGGGGAGGTGGGGAGGTGGTGCTTTTGAGGCGGGAGACGGGAGGCGTCGATAGGGAGAGGGGGTCGGGGAGAGACAGGAGGGGGAGGGGGTCTCGGGAGATAGCTGGAAGCAATGGGGATAGTGGCTTGGAGAGAGACGGGGGAATGAGAGGGTTGCGTATAATGGAGACATGAGCAGGTGGAAGGAGAGGTTGACACAAAGACATGGATGAAGGAGAGGGTGACACATGGGTGGAAAAGGCACAGTCTTTAGTATATATAATAGAAATTTTGTTTAGCATATTTAATTAGTTTCAATGGTTTATATCACATGTATGTATTATGTTTCATATAATATGTTTATGTCTATTTTTTTTTTGTTAAATACATTTTTTATATCATTATATATATATTGACACACTCACCATCTTCATGCACTGCAACTATAACTCCTAGCATCACCACCACGCCGGGCATGGCTCCTCTGCCCACAGTGGCAGCTCGTCGGGCAAGCATCGCACGCTTGTAGTTCGACACCAGGTTCTCCATTCACGCACCGTTGCAGTACGGTGGACCCCTTCATACTAGCGACGGTAGCGGCGCGACACCACCTCATCCTCACGGAAGGACACACCTTCATCTGCTTCCTCCACGCTCCACGCTCCACGCTCCACGCTCCTCTGTAGCAGCGCGCTGGGCTCTTCTCCACGAGGGTAGCGGGTATTTATCCACCTTCTAACGGTAGCAGGCCTTCGGTACACCGGTAGCAGCGTGCTGGACTCTCTTCCTCCCTCGACCGTAGCATATCCTCGGCCCTCGACAGCACCGGAAAAAGCATACCAACGGTAGCACGATTCCGTAGTAAACTAATATTAATTGAATATTTTGAATAATTATTTTTTTTTTTACTATGACTAATTTTTACTAATTAATATTAATAAATATTTAATAACATTTATTTCTAAATGTTATTTGTTTTTTCAATATGACATGTACATCCACTACTATAAATATGGGATTTAAAAGCTTTAAAAAATCACATTTACAATGCTAAAAAAACGTTGTTAATCTCAGCGAAGATAGAGGGGGTCTTTTTTATCAACACTCAAAAAAGCGAGGATAAAGGCCTATTTTATCACCACTGATAAAACTCAGAAAAAAATTAAAAAATCTTTAAATCCCCCCACTTTTAACGGCACTAGCATCCACTTTCACCCACCCGTGATCCACCACCCTCCCTTTAACAACACTAGCCCCCCCCCCAACCCTGCACTCACCCGCAACGCCTCTCCTCTGCACGTCTGGACCTTTTACCACTCACCCATGTTACATTGTTCTCTAGTTAATGATATATCTATATATATATATATATATAGTTATATTTATTCGTATATTAGTATAGATTTATATTAATATATATATAGTTATATTAATATATATTTAGTTATTTAGTTATATATATAGTTATATTTTTTATCCGTTTATTTATTCATATATTAATATATATTTATAAGATTAGTTTTAAATACATTTATAAAATATATTTTTGTGTGTGTTTATAAATAAATACATACATACATATATACAACATACATGCACTTGTATATATTATATATATGTGTGTGTATCTGTAAGTATAATTATACATATTTATATATATTTACATATATTATATATTCATATGTATATTGATTTGTATATTCATATGTTAGAATATATAGATAATATATATCAGTTTGTTAATACAAACACACACTAATACACACACACACACACACACACACTATATAGGTATATAAATATACATATATTTGTATTTTAAATAAAATCGATATAATAAGGGTTATATATTTAGAAATATACGTTATATGTAAATATGTTTAATTATTTATTTATAAAATTAAATTTTTATGTGTGAATATATTAAAAATATCTATATATTGTTATATATTTGATTATAAATAACATTACATTGTGAAAAATGGTAAAATTTCAAAGACATAATATCAATATGAATATAATCTCTTAGAATAAATTCATTCCTCACGTAAAAAGGGCAAAAAGACCTCCTTAAGCAAGGTTGAAATTCCATCTAAGGTTAAAAAGTTGGGTATCCTGACTAAAAACTCGGTTTTGGAGGCATTTTGAGACTTTTTTTGCCTTGAAAAATGGGACATAAGGTTCCCTTATGTCGCCAGTGCATAGAGCTCATCGCAGCCTTCAGTTTGATATGGTGTAAAGCTCAAACGAACACTCGGATCAAAAGTTATCATCGGTTGAAGTTTGAGTTACGTTTTCAACTTATTTTAGTTCTTTTTGTTGATTTTTTTATTTTTTATGTCTTCGAATTGTTATTAAATGATTATTTGTCAATGATAATTAGCAAATTATTAATTAATAATATTTTTTAAAATATTTTGAAGCCATTTTCACTAAATTTCTTATATATTAAATATAAATGTCTATTTATACTTATCTAAAACATATTTAAAAATATATATATTATATTTATATCAATATAAATAAAATATATTAATATATTAATATATTATTTTTAAATGATTTTTTTAAATATACCTTTGAACGATGCTAGTAAAAAAAGCGCTCATAAAGAACATCTTTTATCGACGCTAATAAAAAAGCGCTGATAAAGGGGGCTGCTTTATCAGTGCTTTTTTTAGCGCTGTTAAAGGGTGGCATTGCAAAAACTCATTTTGTGGTATTAATCAAATAATATATATTTAATTTTTAGTTAAAAAAATTAATTATATATGTTACATTTAATATCGCATATAATAATTTCACAAGTATATATAAAAAATTAATTCAATTTTATAGAGACAAACACATGCAAAAATAATAAATTGTTAATGTTATCATTTTAGATTTTTATTTATTAATATTTAACGTTTAATATATTATGTTTATAATTATTATGTTTTATTCATCATTTATATATATATTTAATATATATTATTTCATTATTTCTAATTAATATATATATATATATATATTAAATTTATTCATTTTAATTTTTTATTTGTTAAATATTTTATTCTTTTTTTTAATATGTATTTATATTTATTGAATAACATATAATATATTTTTAATAAAGTTGTAATTTACAAATATTATACTTGTGTTACATAAAAAACGTTACTAAAATATAAAAAGTCTCATTTTCGTGGGAGTTTTTGTCTCCTCTATGTAGGAGTTTCATCTAAGGGTTTCTCATAGTTTTGGAAATTGGTGCCTTATTGCACCGATTGTTTGATTGGTAGGACATTGTTCTCTCAGCTTCCTCAGATCGGAGGTTTTCTCAACACCTGTTGGTTCTTTTGATTTCTTATGCACCCTTTGGTTTATGCATGATCGTTGGCTTATTCTTTGGCTCTTGGTTCACCCACATGGTTGTTTTATGCCCTTGCATAATTTTCAATTTAATTCCTTTAATTTTCTTCTTATGATTCATTCATATTTTCTTAAGGGATTCATGTGTGCATGGGGGTGCGATTGTTGTATGGGGACTATTCACATTACGCTACTTATTATTTTTACTATAACTACTCATTTTCCTTACATGTATAAGCACTTGAATCTGAACCATTGATTGGGGGCGATCCAATGGCCTTGGGAACTCATGGGTGAACTTATTTGGTATGGCCTTGATCTGGGTCACCTCCTCTATACCAATGGTGTGGCACCACCTATCCCACTAGTTGAGATGACTTCTGTTTAGAGAATCGTCTGTGCTATTTCCACCATCCATGCATCTTTCATCTTGTGGACCTGAAACTGCCGCTTGATGATTTCCTAGAATGCCATCATAACTTCGTTGTGCACCTAGATTCAAGGAGATCCATCCCTTTCTATGTAAGGTTTTTTGTCTGGTTCACCAGGAGAGTTCCTGGAGTGAGCTTCTATTTCGAAAAGAAGGGTTCTCATAGAAGAAAAAGGTGAACTGAGGGGTTTCGGCCATCCACACTCCCCTCTTTCGAGTTCATGGAACCTCTAGGAATTGGAGTACCTCTCCAGTGGAGATTTAGTGGAGATTGACTCAATCTTTGGTCTAGGGTGACTACACACCAAAGGAGGTTCCAAATCTTGACTTTTTTTCATCATAATGAGGTTTCAGTTTATGATTCTTTGCATAGTAGTGATTTATTTCTTTCTCTCTTGTTTGGAACTGTATCCTTCTTGGGTGTGTGCATGAGTCCATCTAGGAGTGGATGGTGTTGACTCTACATGGTTAGTTTCATCACCGCTACAGTTGGCCTCCTAAGATAGTTTCTCAGTTTATCTCATTTAAAAGTTCTTCCTAGAAGCAAAGCTTATGACCCATATTAAAAGAAATAAATATATAACAAGATAAGAAGGTGGGGACAAATAAAGAGAATTCCCCTCATCCAACAAACTAGTTTAGTATCCATAATAAGAAGGATCATTCCCATAATCATAATCATATTCGTCTACATTTTCCCACTTCGACTGTGAGTTACCTTGATTGAGAAGCCTAAGAGTCACTGTTTTGGACCTTTTCTATTCCGGAGTAAGCCTGAACTTTGCAGCCTTGGAAGATGATCTGGTAGACACTGTGGGAGTTGGTGCCTCATAACCAACTTATTTTTACTTTACAATAAACTTTTATTCATGTTTACAAATATTAATGAACTCTTTATCACATCATGATTGTTCTTCTACGTAATATAGTATGTGTCAATGTCCTAAGATTAGTTGTCACACTAAAAAGTCATAGCAGTTTCCTACTATGATGAGATCCCAGAAGTGCTATGACACTATTCTTGAATATATATTATATAGTCAGAAGATGTCATTTAAGTGACACAAATGATACAGGCTATCAGGGGTGGAGACTCATAGGACTTTGAGGCACCTTCTCATGGTGTATGCCCCTGGTAATATCTAGTAGGATGTTATGAGAATGAGACCCGCTGGTAAGAAGTCCACATTCTTACGTGTCATTGGATGTTCCTATCTTCAAATTTGTGTTTTTTTCCGTAGAATTTAAGATTATTATTAATGAGTATTATCGTTCATTCACTTAGTTGTATTGGTGAAAAATGTGAAGACAGATGTTTGCGGCGATGTTGGATTTGTTGGGTGCATCATGAGTTAAATTGCATTAATGAATAATGTGAGAAAATATTTGTCCCTTTTGTTCATTAATGGAAGTTAATATCTTAGGCCCTTTGATGGAAATGATATAGTCTAAATAAATTCATGGCCATAGTGTTCTATAGGCATGTTTTATTTCTGGAAATTCAAAGAAAAAGATATTGTGCATATAAGTTGATGGTAATGGCATGCAACTTGCTCGATTTGAGATATTGTGATAAAGGTATTATATTACATGGTAAGCATTTGTATGAGGTTACATGTCTTTATGACATTAACTTATTTGTCTATGGGTTCTTTAGCGTGTTGCTAGAAGCTAACCTTGGACTTTAGGCAACTTCACCTAATGCAACTGAGAAAGAGGCCTAGAGGGTCACACACTAAGTGTGTCCAGAATCTCAGTTAAATAATATATTATTATTTATTATTTAATAGGTTGAATAAATATTAATCTCGTATGTGGTTTAATAATTATTCATTTATTCTTAATCGCATGTAAGTATTTATTTTTTGTTTAGTAAATATAATATTTATTTATTTATTGGAGAATAATATAGTGATATTTATTTAATAATTAGATAGACATTATTCAAGGCCCGATAAATATTGTGGAGGAATGGTAGACCGAGTTTAAGGATTTGTTGAGAAATGATAATATTGAATATTATTTAATTAAATAATATTTAATTATAATTTTCAAGTTTAGCACATTTCAAGAAATAATAATATTACTATTATTATTTGACCTGGGGTTTTTCGAGGATTAAATTATAATAAGGGCACTTGTGCAATTATTTTATTTTAACCATAACAGTCTAAATACCCAATTATATTATTTTTTCATTATCTTATTCAGTTGTGCACAATGATTCAAGGAGATTCCTCTCAAGCATAGAGAGCTCCCTTCACCAAGAACGCTCCAAAAAATAGCAAGAAATCCTCCTCCACCAGATCTAGGAGAATGATTTGGAAGTGATTCTCAAGGCGATCAAGTTGGATGATGCAAACGCAAGGATCTTTTGTGCTAACACATAGAGACTCCTTCGACGACGTCTAGAGATTCATGGAACATGTGTGGATCACCGCTAAAGGAAATCTATCCTTGGTTTATACAACTCAACGACGGTGTACCTCAGATATTTCTCCAGACACATCAATAAAGAAAGAATTACTTAGAGGTAATTCTTTATCTAATTAAATTAATTATAAAAAATATATGTTGATCCTTCTCTCTCAGTTTCATCACAATTCTTCTTTGTCTATTTCTTTGAATCAATTCCATGGATCATGGCGTTCATCGTCGTATATATCTAGGACTGATCATTGATTATGAAAAAAATTAAAGTTGGGAACCACCCTCTCACGCTTCCAAAATGCCCAAAACCTACAAGTGGTATTAGGGTGGGTCATTTCATTGTTTATAATTATTTATTTTTATTGGCTATTTACAAATTCATAATTTAGTTTTTCAATTGCAGTTTAATAATTATTTAAATCTGAATTATGAGATCTATTTATTCCTCTATCATTTCTAATAGATCTAATGTAAAAAATTAATTTTATGATTAAAATAAAATCGAGGATCTCATCCGGAGGTTCCAAGGTTCCTAGACATACAACATGAGACTGCATGTCATGTAATCAGTATTACACACTGTATAGTCATGTTCAATTCATCAAGATTGATTCATAAAATAATTTGAATTTTTCATTGATTAGGGTATTAATTGCACCGCATGTTTACCAGGATTAGCTGACACACGATCATCCAGACTACATTCCATGTGGGCCATTGGAAATAGTGTGTAGTCCCTTAAAGTCAGGGTTGGGCTGTATATTCCATACATGGCATACCCGATCAGTGACCATGAAATACGGAGTCAACACAGTGTGTGGCCCACTAGACACATCATGCACTCCAAGAATTCTGAATTATGCCTCACACACAAAGTCCCTAGGTAGTGAAAGGTGTACACGCCATGTAGATCAGATCTACATGCTATGTACTTTTACCACATTACATATATTTAAAATTTATTTATTTTATTATGTAACCCTTGAGACATGTACTTGTGTGTAGTCATAAAGATAGGACATGCCATGTGATAGGTTTTAATATACATAAATATTTAAATGTTTAATTTATATCTACGTAATGTTCAGATCTTCATATCATGTATGAGTTATTTTACAAGTTGTTACAATATGTGAATTTAAGCATAACTAATGACCAAAAAATCATGTAATTTGTGTAATCATTTGTGAAGTACACTTCATGAAATTACGTGATAAGTCGTGTATGCTATATATCACATGAGTAAAATAGGATATGAGTATAATATATGTTGGGTATAATCGGACTTTTATTCATCATGTTACCTCCAAAGTACAAGTTAAGTACATATTTAATTTTAAATGAATTTATTTAATTTGTTTAAAATTGTAATGGATGAGAATCTCATGGAAATTCATATAGGGATTAAGATAAAATTATTGATTAATTAAAGATAATAATTAATCGATTCGAGCATGATTTATCTTAAATAAGAATGATTAAATAATTGAATGGTGGTTTTATTAAATGTGTAATCCATTGCATGCATGTGGATGATCATGATATGGACCAGACCTTTTGTAATTGATTGGTTTCATTTAATTTATTATTAAATTAATTTGTTGTCCTGCATTCCTTCTCTCCTCATTATTATTTAGGGCCTAAGTGCCCATGGTTTCTTTTATGTAAACCCCCTTTTTCCCTCACATGTGTGTGATTAAAAGGCATATGTGATGGATGGAGTTCCCAAGATAGTGGAGGTGGTTCAAGTTAGGAGTCTAGAAGAAACCAATCTAGGGAGATACAAAGGTAGAAAGGTGGAAAATTGTAAACACGAAACTCAATTGGTTCAAGTTGTTTCTCCCCTAGGTCAATAGTTAGTTTATCAACCACTAGATAAACTAACCCTTAGTATAAGATCATGGTCATACCCTTTATTTTATTTTTTTCACTTTCATGGCTATTTCATTATGGATATCTTGTCATTATCAAAAAATTAATGAATTAATAAGAATGAAATGTGGAATTAAAATAAACTTTCTTATGCATAAAAATTATCTAAGACATGGTTAATCAATTAAGTAATCCCACTTAATATTAACAAGCATGTAATAAGGAAAATAATTGAAAAATTATGCATAAAGGATAAAATACCTCAGTAACATATTAATTTGGTATAGCCTTCCATTACTCCGGTTAGAATCAAACCATATTTTAAAGTGTTTGACCATCCAAAGTTGGGGTGCTTTCAATTATTGAAGAATTCTAACATGAGGTTTTGGGTTGACTTAACTTGGTTCACATCAAGGGTAGACTGCCAAAGCAGAAATTGGTGTAACTGAGTGGAAAAGGTTGAAGAAATATATATTAATGATTTTAGAATCAGGGAGTCCAATCAGTGAATCAAGTAACTATGAGTTAACATGTTTGGAATTTGGAATTCCTACCTAAAACCATTCGTGTTTCTTGACCAACAAAATTTGGGGTAATGAAAATGGGAATATGGATCATTTCCACATGAATGCCCAAGAAATATGATATTCTAAAGACAATGATGAGGGATATTGGGTTTCAATAAAATAATGGGAGACTAATAAATATAATATTTATTTATTTTCTAAATTTTATTAGATAAAGTACTAAAATTGTGTTTATTTTATTTTTAGAAACAACATTAAAAATGACATCAAACATATCACTGTGATCCATACTCAAGAAAAAAAACCTTCTCACCGACATGAATTTCTAGGAGTGGAAAAAGTGCCTACGGGTCATCCTTCTCCATTAAAAGAAATTGCATGTGCTGGAAGAACCTTTATCAGTTGCTCCTAGAAATGAGACAAGTGATGAAGAATTATCTCTCTATGAGAAACATCTAAATGATGTTGAAAATGTTTATTGCTTCATAATATCATCCATGTACAATGATATTTTAAATCAATATGAGGAAATGGATGAATATATCATGATGTATCACCTTCAGGATCTTTATCAAGAGAAGGCGAGACAAGAGAGGTATCAATAGACAAAGCATATACTCCAGAAGTATCACTTCTTGATGGATTTCTATCAGAGGGGTGAATTTTTAGTGAGTAGAGTACCCATAGAATAGAGTGTAGCATACCACTTAACTAAAGGCCTAACTTAGCATAAGCATGAGTATCATGTGAGAGATATCGGACTAAATGTTGTTACCAATTAGATCTAGTGCAAGTGGGAGTCTGTTGGAGTTGGTACCCTAGAACCAAATTCTTTTTACTTTATGATAAAAAAATATCATGGTTATGAATATTAATAAACTCCTTTTTACATCATGATTATTATTCTACGTAACATAGTATGTGATAATTATCTAAGAGTAGTTGTCACACTAAAAGGTCATAATAGTTCCCCTCTATGATGATAACCAGAAGTGCAACGACACTATACTTGAATATATGTTCTATAGCTGGATGATATCATTTGAAGGACACATATGATATAGTATATCAAGGGTGGAGACTCATAGGACTTTGAGGAACCTTCTAATGGTGTACGACCTTGGTAATATTCAGTAGGATATTATGATAATGAGACCTACCAGTATGAATTCCACATTCTTACATGTCATTGGATGTTCCAATCTATGAACAAGTGTATTGGTCCTTATTCTTTAAGATTATGATTAATGATTATTATGAGTCATACACTTAGATGTACTGATGAAAACCACGATGACATATGTTCATGAAAAATTAGGATATATGTTGGAGTTGTTGTCCTAGAACCAAATACTTTGTACTTTATTCATTAATAAATACCTTATCACATCTTGATTGTTCTTCTGCATGAAAATTCATGTGATAATTTCCTAATTATAGTTGTTTCACTAAAAGGTCGTAGAGGATCCCTGTTATGATAAGAACCTGGAAGTTCCATAACATTATTCTTGAATATATGTTCTATTGTCAGATGATGTTATTTGAGGGACACAAATAATATAGGCCATTAGGGGTGAGGACTCATAAAACATTGAGGAACCTTCTCATGGTGTTTACCCTTGGTAATATCCAGGATGATATTATTAGAACAAGACCCACCAGTTGGAAATCCACATTTCTTTTTTTAATTGGATGTTCTTATCTACGGATGTCTATATTGGTCATTAGACTTTAATATTATTATTAATGGGTATTACAACTAGCACACTAAGGTGTATTGACGAAAACTATGATAACACACTGTTCAAAGAAAGGTAGGATATGTTGGGTGCATCACGAGTAATACTGCATTAATAGATAATGCGAGGAAGGATTTGTCCCTTCTGTTCCATAACAGAAGTAGATATATCAAGCCCCTTGATGGAATTGATATAGCCTAAATAAATCAATGGCCATGGTGAGGAATGGTAAAGTTCAATTCAATGAATTCAAAGAAAGAATAATCGAGCACATGGTTTGATAGCACCAGCATGAAACCCTCTTGATTCGAAATATCGAGACAAAGGGATTACATTACACGGTAAGTGTTCATAGGAGGTGAAACATCATTGTGGCATTAACTTCTTTCTCTATGGGTGCCTTGGAATGTTGCTAGATTCTAACCTTGGAATTTAGGTAGGCTCTACCTAATGCAACTAAGAAATAGGCCTAGAGGGTCACACACTAAGTGTGTCTAAGTATCTCAGTTAAATATTAATTTAATATGTTGAATAAATATTACTCCCAATTTTGGTTTAATAAAAATTCAAGTATGCATGATCAAATTTATTTCAACACTAGTTTTTTGAGAGAATATATATTGTGGGTGAATAATAAATTTATTAGTGAGTAATGCAGTGATATTTATTTAAGAAATAAATAGACTTTATTCAAAGTCTAATAAATGTGGTGGAGGAAATAAAGAGAATGTAAAAACACAAGTACACACCGTGTATATTAATATACACGCCATGTAGTTTTTTTGGGGATTTGTGAGAAATAATACTATTTATTTAATTAAATTATATTAGGTGTAATTATTTGGGTGCATTTCAAGTGATAATAATAGTCAATTGTTACTATTAGACATGGGGTATTACTAAGAATTAAATTAAATTAATAAATGCTTTTTGGTAATTGATTCATTTTACTATTCTAAGTAATTAAAATCCCAATTATATTATTCTCATTAACCTGGCCATTATTTGTGGTTGTGCACAACAGATAAAGCGAAATCACTCAAGAAAAGAGAGAATTATTTTCCTTCAAGAATGCTCTCAATTTACAAGAGAGATCGTCCTCCACCAAATCAAGGAGAGAGCTTTGGAAGCGTCTCTCAAGGAGATCGAAGGCGGACATTGTAATTGATGGATCTTTTATGCTAGCACCCGAAGATACCTTCAGCGATGTCCAGAGATATGCGGAGCATGTGTGGATCACCGCTAGAGAATCCTACACTTGGATCCTACGACACAATTAAGGATCACATTGGATCATGACCGGAAACATTGATGAAGCGTTGTCGCGCACGCTCTCAAAAAAATTTATACTAAGTGCAGCACAATACCTGACCTAGGTCAATCTATTGAGGAGCCTTTTGTGGTCAATCCCTCACTACTTATAATTAACTTTTTATATATAAACTAAAATGACCAGAAATGATATTTGATAATTGAAAATGCAAAACTAAAAGTAAATTTTCAAATGCAATGCAACCGAATGAATGCAGACAAAATTATGTTAGATAGAAAGAAGATCCTCCCAGGAGATTATCTAGAGTGAACCTTCATTGTATCCTTTTTTTAGTTTCCAATTTACTTAATGAACATGATCCATAGTATGCATGAACATCCCCTTATTACTATGTTTGTGAACATATGATACACTCAATGATCGTCGAGAGACAGTACATCCACCTCCTCGATCGAGGGAGAATGTGAAAGAAGTGAAAGTTAAACCTTGGGTGGCAAGTGGAGACACAAAGGCACCTTACCCACTAAGATCCCCCTCGGTATAACTATAAGTAAATAAGAAACATAAAACATGAATTTTCAAGGACTTCGGTTCATCACTAGATTACTCCCCTGTGAACTTCCTCAAGTTAGATACACATGATCACGAGCATAAGAGTTCACAGTGGTGGAGAAAACGGGGGGAGAAAACAAAATAGAGAATGAAATGGAGAGAAAGAAGAACACTAAAATAAATATGTAATGAAATTACAGAATTAAAATAAAATAAAATAAAAAACTAAACTACATAAAATGGCCAACAAAGTCTACCCCTAATTTTCCAACCCTTTGGAATGGAAAATAAACACTCTTTTATAGGGAGAGGGTGTGAAAATTTGGATCCAAAATTATTCCTCATAAAGTATATTCAGGTATGGACTCCTTAATGATGGAATTGAGAAATTGTTCCTTCTTAAAATTTGTTCCATTACTTCTCCTATATTTACCCAAGAAATTTGAGGATTATTGGAAACTTGGGGTGAGGGATATAGCCAAAGTATTACGGATATTCAATTCTGCCAAACAGACTCTTCATCTTCTAATGCACCGAGTTCCAACGCATTAATGACCTTGAGAATGAAAGCATCATGCATGGCCATATTAATTAAAACTTTTCCTCAATATTTCTTCTAGCTACATGGAAAATTTAATCTTCAATGGTTTGTCCATTTATGCGATATGGTCCTCACAATAAAATTCTCCAGTTCTGTACACCGTTTTCGAGGCCCAGTTTGTGAGCTAGATTTGAGCTTCCAAATGATTGATTGAGCTTTGGGTACAGAAGGATAAAATGAATATAATCTAAAATAAAAACCTATAAAATAAGAAATTTTCAATTTTGATTAGTTTAGAAAAAGGTATGGCCGAAACATTAAAATAAATTAAAACTATTTAAATTCCAAAATAAGCCATTTTTCCAATTAAGCTAAAAAATGTTCCTAAAACATTAAATGTGACACTTTCCCTTTAAATAACACATTGGTGGGATTAAAAAATGAAATTCAGAATAAAATAATTGAAAATATTTGTTCTATGAATTCCCCCACACTTAAACATTGCACTCCTGGGCAATCATCTTATACCATGGTCAAAAACAAACTTCTCAAAGCATAAATGACAACACAGCTCAATTATCATATCATAGAAAATATCATGCCCCCTAAATGGATCAGAAATTCAGAACTCCTCAAAAATAATATGAATCCATTCAATATCATGTTAATCCTCAGATGTATGTTGTACCTACCTCCCTAGAAAAATATTTCTCTCTTCACTCAAGGATATTTAATGTGGAGTTTTTCTCATTCTCAAAACACATGTGATCTCCATAGGCGTGATATCCTCATAATATCTCCAATTCATAGAGTCAAAAAAATGTGTCAATCATGAGGTGTTTTTCATGGGTTGTTCTGATGCTGAGGGTTGGCAGGTTGAAAATGTAAAAACATCTGAGGTGGAATGAGGAGGGTTATGCTCTAAAGTGAAGTAAATGCATGAAAATAGTTTTGCTCAAGAATGATGTGCTCCTCAATCAGCAAAAAATGAATCACCTCAAAACACCTCTTCTTTTGGGAAGTTCACACTTATAATTTCAGCATCAATGATTTTGATCCCTCTTTTCCCCATTTATAGCATTGTTTCAACTTGAATTCAAATCTGGATTTCTCTTCAGAATCATGTTTTGGAGGAAAAGAGAGACAACTTTTGATCTTAAAATATTAGTGAACATTCAGCCCATATATGTAATGATATTTTGGGCCACCCATAAATCTTCCCATAATGACATTTCTTCCACCCAATTAGAAATAAATATGGCAACACTTTCAATTCATCTCAAACAGATTTTTCAAGAGAGCAAAACAGAGCCCATCTTCTCCCTCCCCCACACTTGAGTTCAACAATAATCATGCATTTAACTTCTAGAGCAGGTTGGAAAGGGATAAATGGATTGTAATGTGGCTGACTAACAAGGTATTTTATGGCTAATATGGGCTTAATTAAGGTCATATGTAAAGGTAGGCCAAAATAAGAGTTTAATGCAAAAGGGGCTTTCAATGTGATGCCTCAATCATACTTGACAAATTGCATGAACTCTAATGGCTTTTTAAAAAGATAAAAATAGAAATTTATAGACAAAAAAATATGTTTCAAGACTCTAAAGAAAAAGATAAATATAAGAATATGTCAAATAGGTTTAGAAACCTCCCGGGTTGGGCAAGATTTTCAATTTGGATAGTACTAGTGCACATGAGTTTCACAGTCATTCAAATATAATCAAATGAAAATATCGGAAATCAAGAAACAAAATCCATTCAGAAATAATTTAAATCCTCAAATACTCAAATCAAGAAATGTGCCACAAACTCCAAGATAGTTTGAATTTTACAAAGTATTCGATTCAGCTCAAGACACTTAAAAACACACCCAAAAAAAGAAAATAGAAAATAGAAGCACACTCAAAATTCTTAAAAATACAAGAAATAAATGACAAGACATAAGAAAAATAATGAAAATGAAATATAAAGGGGATAAAAAAGGGATAATGCTTGGTTTTACCCCCCAAGAAGGTGATAAGTCTTTGCTACCCCTAGTCAGGCAGTTGCAGCAAATTATCCCCAATCAGAAGGTGGGTGTGGTTTCTTTGAGATGAACCACCACATGTTAATTTTCCCAGTGTCCATCAGTAGACACCAGGAATAGATAACCCCAAAGAAAATAAGAAAGTTTCAAACCTCCAAGAAAGAAGAAAGATAGAATTTTATATCCAGAGTGGGAGGGAATAGAATATAGGGGTGCTCCCTGTGAACTTTTTTGGTGTCCTCCTCCAAATAGTATGAAAGTTGTTGTAGAGGAGCCAGTCGCACCACCACCAGATTATCTAACTCTTCTTCCTCAATCACCACCACTTGGGTGGTATCATCATTAACATCCAAGGTATTCTCCATTTGTGTTGTATCAGAAATTTTAGGAAAGGAGACGTCAGAAAACAATTCAGTTTGAATAAAATTAAAACATGACGAATCAATCAAGAAATATTCTATTTCAAGTAAGTTAGCTTGAAAATTGATTTCTTCTGGCACGACCATTGGCAACTCCATATCAGTAGGTGCATTTTATTCTTCATCTTCCAAATCAAGAGAGAGGTCAAAAGGTGTTTATTTTTCAATATCAAATATGGGAAGATCAAGTTTTAGGTTATCTTCAACAAAGTGATTCCAAGGTTCTTCCAAAAATTGTTGATCTCCCATAAGTGAATCAGCTGGAATGCATACATCAGGGACCTCCTCAAGCAATGGATGAGTACGAGATTATATGATTAAATCCTTTAGTATCTCCTTCTCACCTGCCTCAGGTTCTTTAACATAAAAAATGATCAGTGAAATCTCTTCCACCACTTGTTCAAGTTCAAGTTCAGGTTCAGGTTTTTCTTGAAAATCATGTACGTATTCATCAATAAAATCTATTTGACTCTCCAATTTTTCCACTACATTACTAATCCTTTTATATTTAGCATCAATATTATCTAAAAATTCTTCTAGCACCTAAGATTAATCAGTCCATGCATAAAAATTTGAATTGAAAGACATCATGAACAAAAAAAATTATTTTTTGAGATTTATAATTTTTTTTGTGTTTTTTTAAATGAAAGGAAGAGAAATAATTTAAAATATGTGAATAAAAATATAGAGTGAATACCACTTGGCTCCCTAGAAATGGTGCTAATTTGATGAAGCGTTGTCGTGCACGCTCTCGAAAAAATGTATACTAAGAGCAACACAGTAGCTGGCCTAGGTCGATCTCTTGACGAGCCTTTTGCGGGAAATACCTCACTACTTCTAATTAACTATGTATATATAAACTAAAATGACCAGAAATGATATTTGAGAATTGAAAATTCAAAACTAAAAGTAAATTTTCAGATGCAATGCAACAAAATGAATGCAAACAAAATTATGTTTGACAGAAAGGAGATCCTCCCAGGAGATTATCCAGAGTGAACCTTCATTGTCTCTTTTTTTTAGTTTCCAATTTACTTAATTAACATTCTCCATAGAATGCATTAACATACCCTTATGACTGTGGTTGTGAACATACTATATACTCAACGATCGCCGATAGACCATACATCCACCTCCTCGATCGAGGGAAAATGTGACAGAAGTCAAAGCTAAACCTAGGGTGGAAAGTAGAGACACAAAGGCATCTTACCCACTAAGATCCCACTAGGTATAACTCTATGTAAATAAGAAACATAAAACATTAATGTTCAAGGACTTGGGTTCATCACTGGATTACTTCCCTGGGAACTTCCTCGGGTTAGCTACTCATGATCACGAGCATAAGAGTTTACAGTGATGGAGAAAACGGGGGGAGAAAAAAAAGAGAGAATGAAATGGAGAGAAATAAGAACACTTAAATAAAAATATGTAATGAAATTACAGAATTAAAATAAAATAAAATAAAAAACTAAAATACATAAAATGTCCAACAAACGCTACCCCTAAGTTTCCAACCCTTTGGATTGGAAAAAACACTCTTTTATAGGGAGAGAGTGTGAAAATTTGGCTCCAAACTTATTCCTCCGAAAGTATGTGCGGGTATGGCCTCCTTAATGACAGAATTGGGAAATAGTTCCTTCATAAAAGTTGTTTCTTTATGTCTTCTCTGTCGACCCCAGAAATATGAGGATTATTGGAAATGTGGGGAGAGATATATAGCTAATGTACTTAGGATATTCAATTCTGAAAAACAGACTCTTCATCTTCCAATGCACCGAGTTCCAATGCATTAATGACCTTGATAATGAAAGAATCATGTCTGTAAATATTAATTAAACTTGTTATACAGATTTATTATAGCTTCATATAAAATTTCAGCTTCAATGGTTGGGCCATTTATGAGATATGGTCCTCACAATAAAATAGTTCATTTCTGTACACAGTTTTTGAGGCCTGGTTTGTGAGCTAGATTTGAGCTTCCAAATGATTGATTGAGATTTGGGTACAGAAGGATAAAATGAATATAATAGAACATAGAAACCTATAAAAGAATAACTTTGCAATTTTGATCAGTTTAGAAAAAGTTATGGCCGAAACATTAAAATAAATTAAAACTGTTTAAATTCCAAAATAAGCCATTTTTTCAATTAAGCTCAAAAATGTTCTTAAAACATTAAATGTGACAATTTACCTTTAAATAACACATTGGTGGGATTAAAAACAATGAAATTAAGAATAAAATAATTGAAAATATTTGTTCTATCAAACATCAATGAAGAGATAATTTCATCAAGGTAATTCATGTATTTTAATTAAATTAATTATAACCAATATATGATGATCCTCTCTATGGTTCTGGGACTCCCATATTTTATTTTGTTCTTCGTTCTATTCTGAAGATCAGGAATTTTATCATCATGAAGGATCTTGTATTGATTGTTGTTAACGAAAAAAATTGAAGTTGGGTACACCCACCCACATGATTCCACTGTGCCCGGAACCTACAAGTGGTATAAAAGGGAGGTTATATATTTGATTATAATTATTTAGTTTTTTTTTGATGATTTACGCATTTAATAATTTAGTGGTTTCAATTCAAGTTAATCATTCTGCAAATCTGAATCTTTAGATTTGTTCCTCCTCTTTTGTTTCTCATTCACCTTACAGAAACGATCTTTTCTCTTAATTTTGATTAAAATAAAACAGAGGATTTCATCCAGAGGTGACAATGAATCCTGGTCGTACAACACCAGAACACACGGTGTGTATTCGGTAGTACACACCATGAAGTATAGGTTCCATGCATCGGGACTGGTCCGCCAAACCAAGCCATGTGGATATTCAATTTTTTAGACACACAGATCTATGGATCATTAGAAGTCTTCATCATCGAACTTCTTCTTTAGCTTTTTGGATCATCGGTGGATTTTTTGATCAACTTTGGATCATCAAACATATTATCCAAGTCTTCTTCATTGGTTTTTCTTTTATCTATTTGGCCACTACTGGTTCCTAGGTAGTGGTTCTTTTTGATTTGGAGGTTCCATAAACGATGCAGCGCTAGGGTCCCTAGAGGAGGTGTTTAATTCTTGACCTATGATCATTCTCCTTTATGAGTGGCTATTCATCTAATTTTTTATTAGTGTTATATGAGTTTTTTTCATTTATATCTTTACCATATAAAATTCATATTCTTTAATAGTCATGGGATTGGAACGACATGCTCATTTCAGATGCTTCAATATTGTTTCACTTCAAGTCAACATGATACGATTTTGCTATCAGAAAACATATTATAAAGCAAGAACATATATTACATTGGATTTTTTTAGTTTTCACAAATGATTCTAGGTCTCCCGATTTGTCCAATTAGGTGGTATATATCTTCTCTAGAGGGAGGAAATGAATGTTAGAGTTAAATATTTCTCTCCAAACCACATAGTTTCATCAAACCACCAATATGACACCCCTACATAGGCCTTTGTAAGATTTTACAGATGGTATTCCTAGAGAGATAAATGAAAATCATGGAAACTTCTTCAATTCATATGTGAAAGTTTACCTGGACCCATCCTCTTTGGTGGGGACTTCATAGAAATTATATTCCTGAATAAAAAAAGGGGGTGCTAATAGATCATATGCCTCAATGTTGGAATTCCTGCAAGCAGCATCGATGTTGGATCTATCTAACCATATAAATACAGGAAACCCTTTACTGGGTTTCAAAGGAATTAATAAATCAGTCACACTGATCAATGAAATTATCATTCATCTACACTCAAATTATGTGTGATTTTTGGGTATTTTAGGTGCACTAGTGTGGCTGACCAAGGTCATATCTCAAAGGAGAAAGAAATTTAAAAAACATATTAATGGCATTTTTAAAAAAAATTGAAATAAAAATTAAACACACTAATTAAATGGATAGAGTATTGTTTTATGTTTATAAATAAATAATAATTATGTTGGAATAGGATTGATTTTTTTTATTTTGAAATGATATTGAGAGAATGCAACGAGAAGATGTTTTTCTAGAAAATATTTTTAGATTGCGTAATTGATCTTAGTCAACCACTTAACTTAATTATTAATCATTATCATTTAAATAAAACACAAATTAATTATTATCCCATAATTTTTTAACCCTCAAAACCTGTGGGAGTTAACTTAACCACACAGAGAAAATTAATTAAACCATATGTTAGTTTCGTAACATGCAATCGTAGCACCCTTATTTGATTGTTTCTATAAGTCTAGATTATTATAAATGGTAATTTATGGAACATATACATTATAGAAATGAGTATTAATTAAGTTTTGAGATTTTCTTTGAACTCTATAAATTGATCCCATTTTATTTTTTTTATTGATTAAGATCGTGCTCTCACAATTCACATGTTACTCGACCTCATGAGTTTTGTGATAATTATTAAACTACATACATAGTTTATTTTAAGTTAAAAATACAATTCATGGATCATATTAGGTGAATTATAGTATCTTTTTTATTTAAAATAAATAAGTGATTAAGGTGATAATTATATCAATTACAAAGAATAACTACTCTTCCATGGGTGGTGTAGTCATCATAGAAAAGTTTTGCATGTGTAAAGGTTTAGAAAGGGTATAACCCAATCAATTTTATACAATTTATTTCCAAACCAAATAGTATGAGTAAATAAGGTTAAAATTTAATAAAATAGAACAAATATATCATAAGGTACAAATTTTATTATGAAATCACAAACATTACAACATAAAGAATAAGAAAAAGGCTTTGATGAAGGGATCCTTACTTCAAATGATATCCCACTTGAAATGATTGGATTAATGGTGTTAAACCACTAACAATCTTATATTAATCTTATAATTAAAATAAAACACTATAAAAATGAGAAAAATATATATTTATAGAGTTTAGGGGGGCTAGGGTTTCAAGACTTTTCAAGTGTGAATAGGAAATTCAACTAAATATTTTAATTTAAATTTCATCACCTTTTTTACCTCTAAAATTCATGAATCATATATCCTTAGAGAATGATTATTTTTGTGGAATTATTTACTCTATAAACTATCCAAATTCGATCCCAATACATGTCTGTATGTGTATGATATGGACCAAATGGTGAAGTGGTGTCAAATATGGTGATTCTGGTCCATATTTGAATTAATGGTCTATTTAATCCAAAAAATGCATGGTCCAGATTGGATGATACAAATGAAATTTTTCTCCCATTAATTTAGGATTTTTTCACAAAATTTCGAGTTCAAATAATTCATAGGAAAATAATTATGATAAAAATTATACGGTGCACTTTAAAGTGTCAAAACTAGAATTTTCTTCAACTTTGGAAATGAATGATCTAATCCAAAATATTCTATAAATAAACATATTTAACACAATTAGGGGAAATTATGTCATTTATTATCAATAAAATATTAAATAAAAATATTTTTTATCAACTTCCCCACACTTACCCTTTTGTACTCCTAGGAAAATTCACATGTCTTGTATTCCAAAAAATTGTGACAAGATATGCATGTTCATATTTCCCAATCCACAATGGAAATATAAGAAAAGTAATAACATCGTCAAGATTCAATAATAATAAATTTTAAATTCATTTTCTCATAAATTATATCAAAAAAATCTGGTGAGATTAATTACACTAATCATAGAGAAATAAGTTATGGGTATACCAATCCATTAATTCTCCATGTGTGTGTGTGCCAACCATTTAAAGCTCATATCTCCACCATTTATTCAGTATATTCAGGTAATGTAAAACATTTCTTCTTACATGGTTTGATTCCACCAAACTTATTCTACATTCCTTTTCAATTAGATTTCAAGACCCACTAACTTAATAATTCCCAAAAGTCAAATCTTAAGCTCTTAATATAGATATCCCCAGATGTTTTCAATTTCATCACTCCCCTATTTATTAAGATAATATTTTTTATTTGATTTTTTTATTTTGGAATTTATTATATGTTTTTTAATGTTTGGATATCAATTACACACATATAGGTTGATTTGGTATAGTAATGAAATTGACCAGAATAGAAATGAATGTAAGGATCAACCATTGATATAAGATGATTTTTTTACCTTATTTGGTTATACCTTCAATTAGGTAGGAAAAATTTTACAACACATAGTTCTATGAAAATTTGGGTAGAGTAGTAAATGGAAAAATTTACTAATAAAAAATATCACAAATTATGGTGTCAAAATATAAAAGGTTTATAATTACACAACAAATAATTTCATCAAAAACTCATATTTTTATAAAAAACAACACTTGGTGATGAAATATTTCTCATGCCTATCATTATACTAATGAATTCTGAAAACATGAATTTTTTACATGTTCCAAATCTAAATGAGTATGTTGAATGGAATTTTTCTTCTTTTTTTTGTTTTTTTAAATGAACAGAAAACACACAAAACAAAAAAAAAATTAATATCCTAAATAAGCTACACTAAAATTTTATTCCCTCCCTCTACACTTAAAATATTACATTTTCCTAAATATGAACTTATTAGATGATAAATGAACAAGAAATGTTGAATTTTAAATAGGATAAATAATATAAAAGTTAAAGGGTTAGGGATATCCTGATATTCTCAATTGATGATAGGCTCATGTAGTGTAATGGATCATCTACATGTTTGAGTAATCCCACAATGTACTACATTAACCACATACCATTTACTATAAATATCCTTTCTGTAGTCTCTTGAGTGACCTTCAATGCTCTATGAGAAAAAAAATTTGATACAACATTAGGACCCAACAATTTGGAATGAAACTTATCAGGAATCAGCTTCAATCATGAACAGTAGAGTAGTAATTTCACTCCAACATGAAACTCATTTTTTAAGATCATTCTATCATGAGACACTTTTTGATATTTTCTTGTATATCCTTGAGTTATCATATGAATCCTAAATCTCTTGAATTTGTAACTTCCTTTAATCTTCATCTTAAGCTAAATCCATGTATCATTTATTTATAGTCCAATATGTATGATGCTCGACCTCCATGGGAGAAATACATGCATTCCTAAAAATGATTTGAAAGGGGGGTATTTGAGTGGGATATTTGAATTTAGTATTATAATCCCATAGTGCATCATTTAGTCCCTTTATCCAATACTTTTTATTTGTATACATAGTTTTTTTCCAAAATTTGTTTCAAATCTTGATTCGGAACCTTAGTCTGGCCATTTGTTTTGGGGTTTGGAGTAGAAGTTTTATGTGTCACCCCATTCTTTCAAATGATGGAACAAAAATTTTGGTTTCAAAAGTGTTTTCCTTGGTCATTGATGATATCCTTTGGTACTCTAAACCCATAAAAAATTTGATCCTTTATAAAATCTACTAAAGCATGAGAATAAAAAATCTTTTTGGCCTTGGCCTCCACATTTTCTAATATAATCAAAAAAATTCAAAATGTAAAATAAAATAAATGACCTTGTAAATAGAACTATAAAATCAATTCTCTATACATCAAAAATCTCACAAAATAATATGGGTTTTTGAGGCATCTTGTGTCTCTTTGAAATGTTTCTAATGTGTTAGAAATGAGAGAATGACTTACAAAACACAAGGACGTCATGAAACAAGGTAGTACAATATAATCAAGAGTATAATACCATCCTAGACATCCTTTAGGGTCCAAAGTGTCCACCAAAATCAATGTATGAAAAAAATGAAAAACAAACTCAAACTCATGATCGAGAACACATCTCCCAATGACTTGGTCGCTAAAAATGCACCAAGGGTAAGAAGTATTCCACACATAAAACCTAGATTGACTCTTCAATTTCACAACTTGGTGTTTCCTTAGGTTTACATGAATTTCAAAGGCATCCATGTAATTAACTAAATCTATATACCAGGGATGCATACATAGGATGACATGGAGATTCCCATCAGGGAAAGTGTCTTGATGTGATACCTGGTTTGAGGTATCATGCTCTAGCATGTGAGTGATCTGGCTCATTTGGTTATCCACCAAGTTCTATAACCCATTATTATTACGTATCTCAATTTAAAACTCTTGAATATGGGTCATAAAAGGAATAGTCCATGGATTTGCATCTGGATTCTTTAGGAGGTACCTCAAAACTGCATGATCAGAGAAAATAACCACTTTGGATCCTAATAAATAAGAGTGGTATTTATCTAAAGAAAATATAACAAAAAGAAACTAATTTTCAATTATGATGTAATTTTCTTGGGTTGAATCCAAATTCCTTTATGCATAAGAAATCACATGGGATTTTCCTTCCACCATCTGGGATAAGACTGTTCCAACTTTGAAGTTCGAAGAATCACACTTTAGATCAAATGGGAGGTCCTACCAAGGGGGATGTATGATTGTGGGTGTGATGAAACTGTTATTTATCTCATAAAATGATACCCAACATTAATCATCAAAAAATAAGATAATATATTTTTAAATTAATCAAGATAAGTGTATAGAGAACTTAATAAATTCCTTGTTGAAGTGTCGATAAAAACCAGCATGTACAAGGAATGATTGAACATCACGCACACATGTAGGATATGAGAAGGATGAAATAATATATACCATATATCTATCAACCTCAATTAAATGTTGTGACACTACATGAACTAAGAAAATACCCCTCTCTACTATGAAATGATATTTTTCAAAGTTCAACACATTTTTTGTTTTCAATGTCGTAATGCCACACTTTACACAGACTCGAGAGACAATCATCAAAATGAGGAACCATACATAGTAGAATCATCCATAAATACATCCATTCAAGTATCAAGTAAATCAAAAAATATACTCACTATAAATCTTTAGAAGGTACCTAGGGAGTGATAAATTTCAAACAACATCCTTCGGTAAGTAAATTCACCAAACAGGCAGGTGAATGTCATCTTTTCCTAAGACTCTACTATAATGGGAGCCTACAAATACCTTGACAAACCATCCAAATAATAATATTTTGTTCTAAATACAAGTCTCTTGAGCATATTTTCAATTAATGGAAGTGGGAAATGGTTCTTACAAGTGGATTGATTCATTTTCATATAATCTATGAACACTTGCCAACAATTTTATACTCTCACAAAAACTAACTCATCATTTTCATTATCTATAATAGTGAACTCGGGTTTCTTGGGTACAACCTAGATAAGGCTAACCCATAAACAGTTAAGAATAATGTAAATTATCCTACCTCAATAAAATTTTACACCACTTTTTTCACAACTTCTAATAATGTGGGGTTAAGTCTCATCTGTGTGTTCCAAATTGGTTTGTCCCCATCCACTAAAAGAATTATATGCATGAAAATGGAGGGGATAATACGTTGTATGTCTATTAATATCTACCCAATTACCCAAATATTTTATATGAAATTATTTAAAAGTTTTTTTATTGTTTAAGTAGGATAATATTAGAAATTATTACAATTATTTTTTATCATTCTATAGGTATGAATATTTCAAATATGGGAGATATGGTTTTAGTTCCAATTTGGGTGGGTTTCTTACTGATGTAAATGATGTGGGAACTAATATACATACACAATTAATGTCTATTTATGAATAAAAATCATCAACATTAGTGAACAATGAATCAAATTCATCTAAAAAATCAATAGCCATGTCATAATCAGAAAGTACATACTCAAAATTAGAAAAATAATCCACAGAAGAATCAGAAATGAGTTTGGTTTGATCATGAGGAAAAGGTGTGAAAGTATTTTGTGACATGAAAATAGAGCCAATTATCAATATCCCTATAATAATGGAATTATCCCCATTTTAAAAATATTTAAAATAATTATTTGGGGAATCATCATAAGGTGGGTCAGAATGGGAGATGAAGAAAGTAGAATAGTCCTCTGAGGAGTACTTCAGGGAGCCTAAAATAATAAATCATGTGATCTTATCTCAAAATTCCATAAAAAGTATACCTTCATGGAAATTTATGATTTTATTGGTAGTTTTTAGGAATTTTCTTCCTATAATGATGGGATCTTGGGAACTTACCTAATCATCCTCCATATCTTGCCCATATAAAACCTTAGGAAAGATTATGTACCTTACCCAAAAAGGACATCCTCAATGAATCCCATTGTGTATGTTGGGACCTATTCACTAGTTTAGACACCACCCTTATTGGATTCAGATCACCAAACATTAAGTAAGATAAAATAGAGTGAGTCATGAAATTAATGGAGGCACCTAAATCATATAAAGCATTAGATAAATGAAACTCCTTTGTGGTGCATGGAATAGTGAATGTCCGTGGGTCCTTTCACTTTTTAGGAATCTCCATGGTTGGTGTGATGAGTGTAGATACATTCCTCCCAAGGTTTATCTTCTCATTACCCTTTATCCCTCTTAAATTTGGATTCATTTCTTTCAAAAATAGGCATACCTTGTAATTTTCTTTATTTCTTCAAGTAGAGGGATATTGATCTCAATGCACTTGAATGTATCTGAAACCTATTATTTTCATCACCTATTTAGCCATATTTTTTTAATATTTATTAATTAAATTTAGTGGTTTAGGAAGAACCTAATCTATATTTTTCTTACCTTTTTTATTTCTCCTTTAGATGTTCCTCAGTTGGTCTTGAATGGTGATTCTTTGGGATTGTGGTGAATCTAAGTGGAATGATCAGTGTAGATGTATCAGTAATTTTCTTCCCACTTCTCAATTTTATGGCACAAACATTCACCGTGGTATATTTAGTATGTTGGGAAGGAATATTTCCAGAGTTCATACATACTCATTCTTGGAGGGCAGTGGAATTCAGGCTCATTTGTGTCTTCAACTCACACAAATATGAACATTGACTCTTTAACTCATTCTATTAATTAAGAACATTTTGTTGAAAAGTTATTCATAATTATATTCTACCTTTGGTTGATAATTACCTTTTTTCTTATTACTTTTTATGTTTGGGCTTCAAATCGCCTTCGAGTTTGTTGAAATTTTTTTTGGTAAGGCAGAGATTGTTGGATGTTTTGTTAAAAATGAGGCCTTTATTGTTTTCCAGAGTCATAACTCATATCTAATTGATATTTACCCCCTTGGTTTTATACTGGTGAAAAGGAAAAATAATTCTTATGGGGATGTGATTTTTGTTTCTACTGATATGGTCTCTTAGGGAATATGGTTTCACAATCCTCTATCACTTGTAATCGGGTGGACATAGTCAATTTGGTGGCCTGTTTTAGTGAAAACTCCACAAGTCCTTATTGGGGTGTGTTGGTATGTCTTTTGATCCAAATTAATTTGTCTCACCATATAGTGGTAAACTTTGATAACTTCGTATCAATTAAATTATTTTCAATAGAATATTGACTTACTTTATGTAATCCTCTAACATATGGTGTACCTTGATTGACAAATGTTTGGGAGTTTTGTTCCATCTTATCGATCAATGCACATGTATCTACTAGTGTTTTTTCAACCAATTCCCCTCCATACACGACATCCACCATGACCCTCCCTCTAAGAGATATGACTTCATATAAGTATTGAATGAGGAGTTGTTGACTGATTTGATGATATTGACAGCTTGCACATGGCTTCTTCAATCACTCCCATTATTCATACAATGAATCCCATTGTGCTAGATTAATCCATGTGATCTATTTTAGAATAAAAGTGGTCCTTGATACTGAAAAAATATCTCTTCAATAAAATACAGTCCAAATCATTCTAAAATTATACATCTTTAGGTTTTAAATAATATATCCAATATTTTTCAGTTCCTTCAAGTTTGAATGAGAATTCTCTTAGTTTGATTTTATATTCAGATATATTTATATGTTTTAGGGTTGAGAAAACTACACTAAATTCTTTAAGGTTTTTTTTCCTCACCAGATAAGCCATGAAATGTTGGAAGATGAAGTAGCCTAAATTTTAGTTTGATATCCAATTCAAGGTTTGGGTATGCAATACAATTTATTTGATAGTAAATATCTAGTGAAACTAATTCTCCAATGGTTTTATTAATTTCATTTTAATTATTTTATTCATTTTTTTTAAAGTTTTTTTCATAAGTTTTTCCAATTTTTATATTCCCATAAGGATGAATTTTCCAAATTGGTCAATGTTGAAAATTCTCATAGACCGTGATTATTTGATTCAAGCCCTATGTTTGTGTTCACTCTTAGAATAAGAATCTTATAAATCCTTGGGATTATTTCATGTCATAAATCAATGAAAAAAAGTAAATAGAGAAACATGTACCCTAATAAGAAAATAAGTTTGAATTTATGGTCAAAAAAGGAAGAAAATAAAATAAAAAATTGAGAAAGGAGAAAAACATAAGAATAAATAGAGAATCAAAAAATGAAATAAAATTGAAAAAATACCTTTAATTAGTTGAATAAAACACTAGAATCCTCATAAATACTGCTAATTTTAAAGGATCTATCACGGTCTCTCTCAAATGATGAGAGATTTTTGGGTGCTTTAGGTGCAGCAGGTGGATGACCAAGGTCGTATCTCAATGGAGTAAGTATTTAAAACAACATATTAAGTTTTTTTTTAAAATAAAATTAAATAATATATACAAACTAATTAAAATAATGTTGGTTTTTTTTATTTTTATAAATCAAGAAGAAGTGTTATCAAATAATATTTTGTTTTTTTAAATGAGATTGAGAAAACGCAATGAGAAGATGTTTTTTTAAAACTTGTTTTGAAAAGCCATAATCAATATAAATCTACCTATTTACTTAATTATTAATCATTATCATTTAAATTAAACTCCAAATAATTATGATCCCAAAATATTTTAGAGCTCAAACCCTACATGAGTCAACTTAATAACAAATATGAAATTAATTAAACCCTAGGCTAGCATCAAAACATACAATCATAGCACCATACTTTTATTTTTGTTATAAGCCTATATTATCATTAGTGGTAAATTATGGAACATATCCATTTTATATAATATTATAAAATGAGTTTTTTTATTTTAATTAAACTATTTAAATTGATCTCGTGTTTTTTTTTTGTTTTACCGATTAAGATCATGCTCTAACAATTCACACATTATTCAACCTTGAGAGTTTTGTGTTAATTGATAAATTTCTAGGTTAGTTTATTTTAAGTTAAAAAATTAATTCATGTTTAATATTATGTGAATTAAATTAGATCATTGATTCAAAAAAAAAGGTAATAATTTGAGAATTAGATTGATTATTAATAAAAACTACTCCTCCATGGGTGGTGTAGTCATCATAAAAACTTTTTTCATGCGCAAAAAGTTTTAGAAAGGGTATAAACCAATCAAATTTATAATATTTATCTAAAAAAATATGATGAGTATATAATAATTAAATTTAATAAAACTTCATAAATAGAATATAAACTAAGATTCTTATTATGAAAACACAAATATTGGAATGTGAAGACTTCCAAAAATATATTAATGAATTTAAAACCCCCTAAAATGAGAAAACACACATTTATAGAGTGGAGGGGAGGCCAGGGTTTTACGAATTTTCAAGTGTGAATGGAAAATTCGGTCAAATATTTTAATCCAACCTGAAACACATTGTTAACCTTTAAAAAAATGAATCATATCTCATTTTATAAGGTTTATTTGTGAATAATTGGGTCATATACCTAATTTAAATTTTTTTATCCCAATCCAAGTACGTATGTAGAAGATATGCCCCAAATCGTGAAGTGGTGTCCAATCTAATGAGTCCAATCTAGCTTTGACTTCATGGACCATTAACTATAAAAAATGCATGATCCAACTTCTATGATCTAAATGAAATTTTTAACCCATTATGTTATTAATTCATACAAAAAAATTCAATTTTAAATAATCCTAAAACAATATTTAAGACAAAAATACTACAAATCACTTTAAAGGGTCAAAACTAGAATTTTCATCAAATTTGAAAATGAATGATATAATCCCAAATATTTTATAAATAAAAAAATTTAACAAACTGTGAGTAAATTATATTCATTTATTATCAATAAAACATTAAATAAAAATATTTTTTTATGGTCAACTAAATGGACCAACCACTTTAGGTTCTTCCAAGTTTTTCATTTGGCACCTATTACATCATAACACTGCCCTATAATCATTGATATTTCACATGGATACAGAAAACTAAAATATGTGATGCCTTTCAGATTTTAAAGATTCTGGTATAAAGATAAAGAATTAAAATACATTATTTTTTCATATTTGAAGGATGGAGACTCATAAATGTGTAGGAATATCCACCGTGTGGCATCCAAGAAGAAATATTGGAGTACCATTAAATATCTCCTAAAATAGTTTTTATGCGATCGAAAGGGGGTTTAATGATCTTTATTATTTTCCCCATTAATATTCCAAACTTTCTAGAATCAGAATACTTGAATAACATATGTATACGTCAATTCATGTTAAGGAAAGATTATTGTCCATGCACGGTCGTGAAACCTACATTTAAGAAGGTGGAAAAAACATTCATTTCAATTAGAAGGCCTCCTTGAGTTATTTCAAGAACTCCATATGTATCATTAATAATCCATATGGAAGGCCTATTACCAATGAGGTGAGGACACACAATATTATCACATTATTCTTCCAGAATATTTAAACTGCATGGGACTCTTCCACCTCAGCTAAAATTGAATCTTGCATTGAACCCATGATTATAGATGAAATGAACTGACAGATCCCAAGTGATTTTTATGGTGATGAAATTCTGAGGGTCCACAAGTAAATACATTATATAAAAGTTCCAGGACTAGACAGTTTCCATACCATAATTTTTAAAAAATTAGTTGCATATTATTGGGTCAGATATTTCAACCATTATGAAGGATATTTGGGTGGCTAAAACCAATCTCTTCTTTCTCAATGAAACCATCATAACACTTATCCTTAAGATCAGAAACCCCTATTTACATCATATTTCGAGACAATTATCTTATTAAATGTCTCATATATGACCTTATCAATTATCTTATTCAACAACTTATGGCCTTGATTACCTATCATTATATTTGAAAACAAAATTTCCTATAAAAAAAAGAATCATCACTAACAATGCTATTGTGGACCATGAGGTGTTCCATTCTATGAAAACATTCTCAAGTGTGAAAAATGGAATTATAGATTGGAATCTTGATATGGAAAAAACATATTATAGAGTGAAGATTCCCTTATTTCATTTCGTTGTGAAAAAATGGGATCATTCTCTAAATGGACTAAGGTCATCATGCATTGCATCTCATCAGTGCCTTTCAAGATTAAAATTAAATGAGGAATTTCTCAAGGTTTTACCATATCTAGGGGTCTTCAGAAGTGGGGACCCTATTTCTCATTTTCTCTTTATTTTATTAGATTATTTATTTTATAATCTTATTTCAATGTTAACAACTAATCATAATATTCATGGGAAAAAGGTGTGTCGACATAGCCCACCCATTACCCATCTTATTTTTGCGGATGACATCCATACCTTCTCAAGGACCACCCATGAAGAATGAAACATAATTTTTCAAATGATATACTTCAATGGGATGGATTTAAGTAAGGTGGTTCACTTAGATTGGTTTGAAATAACTTATAGTGTAGGAGTTCTATCAAATATGAAAATTGATCTCATCAAAGCATCAGCTATTCATGTGGTTGATAAACATTTTAAATATCTTAGACTACCCCCAATTTTTGTTCAATCAATAAAATAGATATTTTTAGGAATCATTAATAGAATTAAAAAAACATACAGGGTTGGACATCCAAAATAGTTTCTAAATAAGGAAAGGAAACTCTTATTAAGGCAATGATTCAATCTATTCCAAGCTATGAAATTTCCATTTTCAAATTCCCTATCTTGACATTTGATCAGATTCACTCCCACATAGTGAACTTACCATGGGGTCATAATAATGGAAAAAATAAAATTCATTAGTTGTCCTGGGAAAAGTTGTGTTCATAATAATTATGTGGGGAAATGGGATTTTGGGTCATTTATCTCTTCAATGATTCTCTTGTTTTCAAATTAGGTTGGAATCATTTAATCTATCTTAACTCACACTATCTATGAATTATAAAAGCCAAGTACTACCCCCACTAGGTCTTATGAGGATCTGCATTAGGCCCTCAAACCAAATTCATCTGGAGAAGCCTATGGGGTTCATGAAAATTTCCTAGTAATGGGATCTTTTGGAGGATCAGGGATGGCACCAAGGTCAATTTCAAGAAGGACCCATGGTTGGTGGACAAAAATGGTCTGGTGGAAACTTCTGCAATGATACGTGACTAGAATGAAATAGTATCTTCCCTCTTCAATGATGTCGAAAATGGCTAGTTCTTTGAAATTCTTGATTTCTGATTTAATGGTAGTGATAGAAGAATTATTTTGAGCATCCCTTGAATCAATGATATGGGGTAGGATAATCTATGATGGAGTAAGGATAGTTTGGGATATTCATATATCAAGTCTGGATATAGTTTGGTGCATGAATATTATATTAAAAAGGGTAATGTGCTTTGGATGGTTGTGTGGTGTCTTGAGGTACCACCTAAGGTATGTTAATTTTGGTGGAAATTCTGCATCAGAATCCTTCCCAATAAGTAATTTATTTCTTTTCACCATTCCACTAATGACCAACTCTAACCTTTTTTTCTTGTATGAGACAGAATACCCTATGCATGAAATCATCATTTTTCCTAGGGCCAAATCCTTATGGAATGAATGGGGATCAAATGATGACCATCTTATGGATATGGTGCCTAATCTTCTAACACTATTGGAGATGTGGGAATCTTCTCTTCCTATAGAGATGGTGGCATCATTATGCACTGTGGCTTGAATTATATGGTTAAAAAACAATTACCACATATTTTACTAGATTTCAAGGACTTTTTCATTATGGATTGAGCGAGCTATTCCATGGTTTAAGTGTGGATGTGTCATAATAATCTAGTTGAGAATTCAATTTGACATCTATGTATCCAATACTAGAACCCCCTTCCATTGTATTTAAGATCACCGTGGATAAATCCCTCTTTGGGGTTGGGATTATCAGTATTGTAGTTATGGTATGTGATCTCTTCAGATGGGTTGTTGCTTCTAGCTAATAGTCACTTTATTCTCATTGTAATCCTTCGGTGGCCGAAGCCCATGTAATTATTATCTGAATGAAACTAAATCTTTAGAGAGGATGGAAATTCATAATTATCAAATTGGATTACCTCACCATCATCAACATTGTTCTTTAAAAGGATAAAGGCCAACGATCATTAGGATTTCATATCATGAAGATCCATTTCCTTATCTATCACTTCTCATCTTTCACTTTCTCACTAATCATAAGATAATGGAATAGAATAGATCAGATTTTTGTGACTCTAGTTATTTTTATCTTTACCCTATCATAAACCTTTCGGGATACCAAAGATGTTAGTATAGACAATGTGTCAATAATTCTTAATGAACAATTCATGGAACCCGTTGGGGCCCATAGCCTTGGTAAAATGGATTTGTTTGAGGCTTGAAATAATTTTTTCATATGAAATTTTAAGTAAAATATGTACATTAATCATGTCTATAGCCATGGGATAAATTTAGAATTAAATTTATGAAGAGATGGATGACTCCCCAACTATGTAAAGCTCTTGGAAAAAAAGTAAGATCAGGTCATGGGTACCAATTTAATTAAAAACTAAACTTCCATCAGAAGTATTGAGGTAAGATGTAAGTTTCTTGAGACATATCACGTATTCCTTTTATGGATGTAAAGATTATTTAAGTCACCTTATTTATTGTGTTCATTAGGCACACACATGGACTAAAATATTTCATTTTTTCTAAGATTAGTGTACAAATTAGCTTCAAGAGGGAAGAATATAGGTAAAACCTCATTTGAGGGTGGTTAGAATAAATATCATGCATCATCCTTTAGATTATGTGACACTAAACATCAGGAAAGTGAAAATTTTATTACACCAAAGCATCAACTTAGAGGCCACCAAGAAAATATTCTTATTAAAATCAGGATCTCCCATCGTCTAGCCATACAGAATCACCAATTAACATTCTTCCTCCCTGAACCAAAATATTTCAAACCTAAATAGCCTATCTTTTATAGATCTTATTCTATCAAGGTAAAAGTTTATGTGGATGGAGGAGTGATCTGATATGGTTAGAGAAATGTGAGACACCAGGAAAATGTTAAAGACATTAACCCATTTGGTCAAGACCAAAACCCTATCCAACCACTCCTCAATATGAGTGTTTTTATATTACCCAAAGAAACTTGTAAATGAGTTTCCCAAAAATATTAAGAGATATAAAAAACCTAGACATCCTACAAGAAGTCCAGAAATAGGTTATAAGTCACGGTGGATCCATATCTCTTCTCATGATGAAACATGATTTCATTGACCCCCCCCCCAATTAAAATAAGAGGCCTTAGAAAACTCTCCCATATAGACCTATAAAACTCCCAAGATCTTCATTTTTTATTCTGATAAAGGCAACCATAGAAACACACAAATACCCATGTAGGAGCATCAAGATAGTGAATAAAGGTTGAAATTTTATTTTAAGTAAAACTCTTAAACCTTAAGTCCAAGTCCTCCATCCATAGGAGGCTAAGTCCACCAGTGTGGATTTATTTGGAAATAGGATGATACCCCTAAAGTACAACCTTAGTCAAGACACCACACATGGACATCCAATAAAACATCATTTTGGATAGGGAAACCATTTTTATTACACTTTTATCACTATAACTTTAGAGAATCCTAAATATTTGTTGGTTTCCAAGCCCACAACAGTTCCAACTTAAGATATTCATTAAGATGGGTAGGTCCAGTTCACTCAATCCTCCACCTTTGAGTATTCGAGAAAAGATCCTTCTCCTAGTAATTTACACCTTTTATAGTAACATTAAATAACTTTCAATATCTCAATACTACTCTTAGAGTCACTATAATCCCCAGTAGAAGAATCAATACCATGATCCCATCTATCTATCTTTCTCTAAGTCTGGTGATTTTAGGGCCAACCATCACAGACTCAACTAGCTCCTAAACTAACATGGGAGGATTTTTCATAGTGATTTTCAACTAGGTAGGGAACATAATCATGTGGGTTATAGAAGATATTTTGAGGACTAGAGGGATAAAAATAACTTCCCTCAGTGATTTCATGAGGATATGTAGGAGCAGTGACCCTCGTCGTAGAAGATTTGACATGATCTTCATGGGTAATTCCTGATCCACCAAACATGGCTTGGGAAGATTTAATTTCCCTGTCCTTTGATCCTACAAGAGATAAATGGTATGAAACAAATAGATGTGGCCCCAACATTATAACATTATCCTTTTCATAATATATTAAGTGTTTAAATATTTCAAGAGTTTATCTCTATCCTTTACTTTCTATGACTCCAAAACAATGAAAAGACTTAAGTTTTTAACCATCAACCATGACCCATATTGAATAACAAAATTTCATTCTCCATTAAACTCCTTACAGGAATAGTCCTTTACCATATGACCTAGACATCAATAGAAAAAGAAAAAGGTACGTAGCTTCTCAAATTCGAATGAAATCCATATGTTTGATTCATCAGTAGTATGGAACATTCCACACATAATCGGCCACGTGATGTCCTCCATCACCCTTATATAAAGAAAATCTCTCCAATGGATATGTTTAGAAATATCCCAATCAATAAATCCTCCAATCTGATAACCAATGTCCTTCAATACACATTAGGACATTCCATAGAAATGGATCCCCTTTAGAAGAATCCATAAGGGTGACTTTTCAAAGTCAATATTAAAAATTTCCCCCACTTTGATAATATTATACAACATGATCAGATGATTTTCAAAGGATAATGGTCTTACCTAAAGCAAATTCAATTTATCAACCTCGTTAAAAAATTCAAAGATCAAAATCCTCGACTTGATTTACCTTATTGTTGCACCATATTCTAATCTCCGAATAGATTGGAGAGTGTTCTTCAACATGTTTAGGTTTAACAAACGATGGGTGATAAGGTTACCCATGATAAGTAGATCCATTTTTCATTAAGATTGCATCAACTCCATTATAAGTGATGAAATTCAATTTTTCCTTTTCTATTAATGATAATTTATTCCATCTTGTAACCATATCATTCACCATGTTTCCAGATGGAAAACAAAGGTGATGAAAAGAACAAATTCTTCCTGATGGACCAATGAAAATCACACACTTTCAATTTAAAAGAAACCAAAACCCAAGAAACCCTAGGACCACCACTATCATCGATAGAGATATTTTTATAAAATGTTCTTTTTAAGCCTAACTTGCATATTTATATACATACACATACAAAACTATGGGGAAATAGGGTATTTATGATGAGGAAATTGTGAAGAGAAGTTACCCCATTGAAAATACTCTTTTAAAAGCACCTATTTTCATTAGATGATTTATTCTTTAGAGAATATTCATAATTTTCAATAGAATAAATCGTAGAGTGCAAATACTTTTTTGCAGGACTTCCTGCCGCCTAGCGTGAAAATCTGTAGAGATGAGAATTTTTGATGGTATAATATGTTCATCACAAAATAGTCCATGCCTAGGAAGTATTTGATGCATACATTAATTCATTTTAAAAATACTTTTTATATAAAAAAACTATTTATGACAGAATTAATTCCATCAAAATTAATATTAAATTATAACCCACATCCCCCTTCTTCCTCTCCCTCCTATTCCTCTCCTTCTCCAGATTGGCTATGATGCATGACTCTCCCCACTCTAATTATACTCTAACATATCCTTTAAAATTATTTTTTAATTATCCACCTGCAAATCGCCTTGGTATGGGTTCTACTTGTCTTATTTTTCATTATATTTTTATTTTATTCATTTTAATGCATGATTTAGTTTTCGCAAACCATAGGTTTATAAATTTATATGATTTTCATGATTTATTTTCTATTTTGGATTGGGGAAAATTTATCATTCCATATTTTCATGTTAATTGGGTATGCACAAGTTATTTCAATTGATTTTTAGGTATTTTCTCACTATTTAATTTGGAAGTATGTATATGTGTTTGTGTGTGTGTGTGTATTAACATGTGAATATATATATCTCTGTGTGTGTGTGTGTGTTTAAAAAAACGTGTATGATTTTTGATATATACACACACACACACACACACATATATATATATATATATATATATATATATATTTTTATACCATTATGTCTATTTGTATCTATGTATATATAAATTTTATATGTATATTGTTTTTAAAAAAATTCAAAATATATTTGATGTTTTTATATTAATTAAGAAATCTTATAATATATATATATAATACCTTCTCAATATACATATATAAATGTTTTAAAAAAACTTATATGGTTTTTAATATATATTTATTTATTTATTTATTTATTTATTTATTTATATAAAAATGTTTAATTTTTTTTATGAAGGACCTCCTGCTATGAGAGACCTCTCTTTGGTTTTCCAAGGGTTTGTTCCTAGGTTCTCCAAGTTTGATTTGATCTGATCAATGGTTTCTTCATCTTCTACAGGGTGCTCATTGGTGACCTCTTCACATCATTATCTAATCATTTTTATCCCCTCATCTTCTTCAGGCCCTACTTGTCTCCCTAACATGGTCTTCTTGCTCTAGCTAGAATCAGATCTCTTGGATAATTTTTTATAGTCATTTCAACAAACCCTTGTCATGGAATTTTCATCAGAATCTTCTCTTTTTTTGTTTTGGTTAGAATCTTCATTGAAGTCACCTCTTTTTGGTCTATCGTCAGGGGACCCTTATCATTGGAAAAGGTTATTGTGTCCGTGCAGTAGGAAATATGGAGAACGATATGGTTAAACTTTGGTGGTGTATGTCACTCTCTAATAAGGATAATAATCCTATTGTCGTGACAACAGAGGAAGACTATTCCTTATTATGGATAATGGTTTTATTTACAGGGGTAAGTTTACCATGAACTGACCCATCAATCTAATCACACTAAATAATATGGTACAAGGTATCTTACATCTGAAGGATGGTGTTTCTATTCATGAAATCGGATCAAGGGTCCTGGTATTTAAATTATTTAATGAGAAAGACAAGTATAAGATCATACACAAAAGGCCCTAGCCCATTTTAAACCACAATATCTTAATGAAAGATATGTATTAGGATAAAGATATCTCAAAAATAACATTCTCTCAGACCCTGTTTTGGATTTGTCTTACCTGAAACCCCGAAGGCCAATTTTTTTTATAAATTTTAAGATAGTATAATTCCATTTATAATTGGGTTGAGGGGGAAGCTTAGGTGGCCCTTAGTCCAAAGAAACTAGGCCTATTTCATGGTTGATGAAAGCCCATAGATAATATACCCAACATACATCCCCATCCTAGCTAATTAATTTTTTATTTTGCTCCAAGTATCCAACGTGTAATGCAACTCAGTAAGCCATCCCCATGCAGGACTGCATGGGGCCTAGTACTGATGGAAAATCTATACCGTCATTCTTTCAAATTCGAAATCATTTATTGGTAGTTTCTCCTTGCTCAGACCTCCATTGGAACTATACCTCAGAATATGACCCACATATTTTTACTTCATTCAAATTCATCTATCAAAGCCTGAAGTAGCCCACTGTATCAACTGCTACAGCCTGATCACATCCCCTGCTTGAATATCATCACCATTAAATACTGGTAAGTTAAGACACATTCGATGGAGCAATAAATCAATTTTGTAATGATATATATTATTAATAAATTTTATTTTTTTTAGGAAACACAACATGAAAATAAAATTGATAATCGATTATGTGTGCTCAAAATCCCTCCATCAAAATATATAAAATCATATAATGGGTATGTGTATAATCTATTTTGATTCCATAAAAGCATGTATGGAGACTCAAATTAATAAATAAATAGTGGTTTTTGTTTGAAATCATTTCATCATATGGAATGTGAAGTTGACTTTTATAATATGTTGGATGAAATAATTGAGCTATGTTATCACTGAAAAAATTATGTAACCATGTTTAAATTTTATTGATTTGATATAGATAAAGTGTCGTGAGTTCATCCATGAAATAGAGTCATTGAAATTAAATATAATAGTCTTCTTAATGAATAATTTATGTTACAACATCAAGAACATCAAGTTTATTATGTAAATTACTATGATGTTTTGAGATATTTTAATGACTGGTGAAGTGTGATGAAAATAAAATCATGTGACCATTAGTTTTTTTTAAATGAAAATGTTTTTTTGGATGTGAAATATATTGAAATTTTTCAAGAAACATTCAAAAATATATCTCTTACTCGATGATATATAAATATTAATGATGAAACCCCCAATTAAGGGTTGATGATATAGATAATGTTAATGAAGTAATAAGAGATGATGAAACTGAAAGTATTATAGAAGTTGATGATGTTAAGGATGAGGATGAACACATTGTACTTGATTAAAATGATGAAAAATATGAGGATTTCTGTATTATATTTAGTTATTTATCAGTTTTTTTATATTTTATATTTTTATTAAAAAATATTTACTTGAAATATTGTTTGTTTCATATGGATGGACCCGATGATCTATTTTGTTCCTTTGCTAATGCCTGAAATTATTAGTTTCTTTATATTTGATATCTATATTAATGTTTATTGACAGGTATAAATATTATATTTTGAATGATATTTATTAGTTTTTTATATTTGATATCGATATTAACAAATATTTAGAGGTTAAATTATTATTTCTCGGAATTTATTTATAGGCAATTATTAAATTTTGATATTTTATCAATAATTTCATACAGGTAAGATTATCATATTATTTAATTTATTTGTTTTTTATATTTGATATTTGTATTAAAAAATTCTTACATCTAAGTTTATTTGTTCCAGATAGCTGGAGATGCTCCCGAAAATCTATTTTATTCTCTCAATGATGCCAAACTTCCTACTAATGAGCCCAATACATCTTACTCACTAGATGTTACACCTATTATGAGGGAGTGAGGTCTTTCTCAATTAATGATTCTGGACCATTTTCCAAAGAGATGCCCATCTATTGATTTTGATCATAATTTACAGAGGTTTGTTTAATTGTTTATGATATTTATTTTATATTAACTTTTGGTATTAATTTTTGTAATAATATTCTAGTTATTTGTTTTTATTTTCACTTTTTTCATTTAGCTATTTGGTGGGTTGATGCGATTATAAGAAATTATTTTTTGAGCCATGTGTGTCATGGGACTAGGTTCCCATCGTTGTTCATCATCAGATGTTCGACGACTGAATTTTACATTATTAAATAATTTATAATTTTTAAAATTTATATAATTAAAAACATATTATTTTTATTTATCTTAGAGCATTTATTTTCTGCGATTGATGATAGCCTAAATGATCCAATCTAAGAGGCATGGAATATTTGTATACGCAAGCACTTTTGTCAGTTTGTACACAACCTCATAATGTGAGCTATGGAAAAATATTATGTTACTGTTTTTGACTAGTCGTGTGTCTCCCATCGACCTCACTATATCTTAGCGAAAGTATGGGATGGAGTTTCCTACTACTGTCTAGGAGAGACCTTTAGTTGGAGGACATCGTCTGTATGTCAGAGCCGGGGAAGGAAGGAGGTCACACATAGGGCTAAAATTCATACATTTGGCATACATTGACGATGTATGGTAAGTGATATTATTTATTAATGTATAAATAATTTAACTATAAAATGATTATTATATTATACATGACATTATTGGCCCATCTATTATGGAGTTTAATGTTCATAAGAAGATGTATAATGTTCCTTGTATTGTATGAAACAAACAACATCATATTGTGGTTAGTAAGGCTATCAGGCCACCACTAGGCCTTTGGGGCTCCTCAAGGCCTTCGGGCCACCTGAAATTGTGCTCAAATGATTAGACAGACTCTACAAGAAGCAGACTCCGTATGGGGATTCAGAGCAGGCGTATTCACCAGAGTAGAAGCTAAGAGGATTTTTCAGAAAGATAGGGTATGAAATTGTCATCGAGACCAGCCTGTGCTTGCATAGGAAGCCTAGTCGAACTGTCATGCGAAGGTGGAGAGCCGATATCACGATGAAGAAGCTAGGAGGAGGAGTTACAAGTATAGTCTGTATAATTCCTAAGACCTATAGGTCATTAATCTCTAAAGTCTACAGGCCTTGTAATGGATCCCCCTCATCCCTTAAAAGGGGGGTTATCAAGAATCAATAAAAAAAATAAGGCCTTCGGGCTATTCGGGGTAATTTCTTTAAAATTTCATGAATATTAATTTTATTGATATTCTAATTTCAAAGTATATTTGGAGGAAACGTATGAGGTTGTGACTTCTCATTCACGAGAGATTCAATCAAAGAGTGAAGTAGATGCCACTAATGATTCAGGTTTCGATGAGGGGCCAGGATACGAGTGACATTGCATAGTTTCGAGAAAGGCAAGGTGATTTGCATTGGTTCTCGACTAACACCTATGAGTTATTATGGTACTTTTGTGATGTCATCGGTGAGCTCAAAGGGAGCTCGTGGAGAGTAGTTGTCGATGTCGTCATTTGCTGTATATTATGAGGAAAGGTTGAGAACTTAGGATGACATGATATAGTAGATAAAGAGAGAGGGAGTAATACCATGATCAGCAAAGTCAGAGAGATATGATGGTTCTTCCCCCTGGTCTGTCGAGTGATCCTACACCTAACACCTATTGATGATTTGTGAAGTTTTATGATTGTTTTTTAATTTGGAGTGAAAAACATATTATGTTTGAAATAATGTATTACTTTTATATCTATTTTAAAAAATTAAATTTTTTTAAATTTTTTTAATTTTTTAATTTTTCAATTTTTTCAATTTTTTCAATTTTTTAATTGTTTTATTATTATTTTTATTTTTTTATTTTTTAATTTTTTTTTAATTTTTTAATTAATTTTTGTTATTTTTAATATTTTTAATTATTTTAAATATTTTTAATATTTTTAATTTTATTAATTATTTTTAATTTTTTAAATTATTATTAAATATATTTGATTATATTTAACTGTTATTAATTATTTTTAGTTATTTTTAATTATTCTTATTATATTAAATTTATTTTGAATATTTTTTATTATTTAAATTTATTTTCAATTATTAATTTTTTTATTTCGTATTTTTATTAAATATTAATATTTGGGATGGATGAACAACCCGTCACAAATAATATCAATTACGATTAACTGTCACAATTGATATTAAAAAAAGAAAATTGTGATGTGTTTTTACTCGTTGCAATTAATAACTATTTGCAACGTATTAGCGCAAATAACGATATTTGTGATGCCATTTTTTACAACGATGCATTAGCGACAAACTCCCATCGCAAAAGCGTGATCGCAAAAAATGAAATATCTAGATACACACATACATACACATAGACTTACCAATGTTCAAATACATGCACATATACATACACATACACATACACAGATGTATATGCATATACATACACATACAAATGTATATGCATATACATACACATACACAGATGTATATGCATATTTGTGATGCCATTTTTTACAACGATGCATTAGCGACAAACTCCCATCGCAAAAGCGTGATCGCAAAAAATGAAATATCTAGATACACACACACATACACATAGACTTACCAATGTTCAAATACATGCACATACACATACACATACACATACACAGATGTATATGCATATACATACGCATACACATGTATATGCATATACATACACATACACAGATGTATGCACATACACATACTTATAATTATGTAGATGTATACACATACACGTACACATGTATATGAATATACATATACATACACAGATGTATACACATACACATACTTACAATTACGTGCATGCACATACATACACGTACATATGCATCCATACACATACTACATAAACAGACATAGACATAGACATACACATATGCATACACATACACATACGCGTACACATACACATACACATACACACATACATATGAATAGACATACATGTACACATACACACACACACATACTTATATATACACACACATACACATACATGTACACATACACATACTCATATGCATAAACATACACATACAAATACATAAACACACATACATACATAAGCACACACACAGACACATACACACACACAGACACATACACAAAAAAATACATGCATATACATATTCATACATGTACACATATGCACTTGTATACATATACACATCCATACAATTAAATATATGCGTGCATGCATACGCTACCATATATATGGATATGGGATGCGCCAGCTTTTATCAGCACTAAACAAAAAGTGCTGATAAAAGGGGGGGGCTTTATCAATGCTAGCTAAAAGCACCGATGAATCTACCATTTATTAGTGCTAAAAAGAGCGTTGATAAAGGTGTACCATTTCTCAACACTATTATTACCACTGATAAAAGTTTTTAATAAAAAATATTATTAATTTGTATAAAATTATTATATTTATATTTAAAAAATAATGTTTATTTGTATACATTAAATAAAAACACATGTTTATAATTATTATATTTTTTTTAATAATTTAAATATATATTTGATGTTTTAAAAAAAGTATTTATAAGATTATAATTAAATAAATATATATTCAAATAATTATAATATTATCATAAATTTCATTTAATAATAAATATATTTATTAGATTTATTAGATTTATTATATTTCTCAGATTTGTTATATTTATTATATTTATTATAGTTATTATAGTTATTATAGTTATTATATTTTTTATATCTGTTATATTTATAAATATTTTTTAAAAATATATTTATAATTATATATATGTGTGTGTGTGTGTGTGTGTGTTTCCAATGAATTTGGTCAATAAATATATTGATCTGTGACATTAATTGACATGCATATATGTTATGTATTCACCATGAATGTTCATTTATACAGTACACTCTTCTTATTATTCATGTTGTCCATGTGTGATGACTCGTTTTTTATTATCTATACTTTACTTGGTATATGATTCATTCATGTTATACCCATAAATCTATTATGTTCTAAAAAATACTTATAAAATTATAATAAATATATTTAAAAAATGAATATATTTATTATATTTATAATTATAAAATTTTAATAATATATAAATAAATTTAAAATATATTTATTTTTAATAATAATCATAACTAAATAAATAACTATATATATATATATATATATATATTTATATTTAAATAATTAGAAAATTAAAATAAATACATCCATTATAATTTTATAAATATATTTATAATTATATTAAAATATTTATAAATATATTTATTTATATTTATAGTTATAACTATATATATATAATTATAAAATTATAATAAATATATTTATTATACTTATAACGTTATAAATATATATCATTAAATAAATATATTTATAAATATAAACAAATAGTTATAAATATAACTCCAAATAAATATAGATATATTTAAATAATTATAAAATTATAATAAATATATTAATTATATATATTTGTATAAAAATATGCTGTTGGGGACTTACCCATGTTGTAAAGGCTCCTGGTAATTCTACATTCGCCCCTGGTTCAAATCCGGGTGGGTGGAGGTACTACTACAGTATTATGCAGGCGGTGACGCATACGATGATGCAGGTAGGATGATACAGACATGATGCTGCATTGGGCTTTCAGGCCAGGTTATGGGCTTCGTGCCCACTAGGCCTATAGGTCATGTACTATATAAATAAGGCTTGATGGGTGGCTTATCACCTTAGGGGGTGCTATGGTCTGTCTTTCTAGTTTGTGTGTGTGGTGTGTGTGTGTTTGAATGTAATTACACCCCCAAACACCTAATATATATATTTATAAATAAATATTTATAAATAAATACAAATAGTTATAATTATAATTCTAAATAAATATAGATGTATTAAAATAATTATAAAATCATAATAAATATATTAATTATATATATTTATAAGATTATAAATATATATGTATAATTATAGCTATAAATAAATAAATATTTAATTATAGTCATAAATATGAATATTTATTTATTTATTTATAGTCATAAATATAAATAAATATTTATTTATTTATGAAATTATAATTTATAAAAAATATATTTATTATTATTATATAATGTCATTTATAATTAAAGAAATATATTTAGAAATATATACAAATATTGATAAATAAATAAATATATTTATAATTATAAATAAATAAAGATATATTTAAATAATTATAAAATTATTACAAATATAATAATTATATCTATTAATTAAAATTATAAATATAATAAATATATTTTTTATAATTTTATAATTATTTAAATAAATAATTATTTAATTATAGTTATAATTATAATATATACATATTTATTTATTTAAATAATTATAAAATTATAAGAAATATATTTATATGTATCTATAATCTTATAAATATATATGATTAATATATTTATTATATATATTTATAATATTGTAAATAGATAAAAATAGTTAGAATTATAATTCTAAATAAATATAGATATATTTAAATAATTATAAAATTGTAATAAATATATTAATTATATATATTTATATACAAATATTTATAAATAAATACAAATAGTTGTAATTATAATTCAAAATAAATATTGACATATTTAAACAATTACAAAATTATAATAAATATATTAATTAAATTTATAAATATAAATAAAAATATACTTATTTAAATAATTATAAATTTATAAAAAAAAATATTCGTTATTCTTATATAATGTTATATATAATTAAAATATATATATTTATAAATACATACAAATATTTATAATTATAATTATAAATAAATTCCAATATATTTTAATAATTATAAAATTATAATAAATATATTAATTATATATATTAATAAAAGTATAAATATAATAAATATATTTGTGGGATGGAGAGGAGGATGGGTTTGCGGGTTGCGGAGATCTCAAGAAATATCGATTATTGCATTTTGGGAAGCATGGCTGTTTTTTTAATATGTTTTTAAAAAATATATTTTTTTAGAAATGTCTAGGTTTAAATTTTTTTTAAAATTGCACATCAAAGGCGGCATCGCAGATGCCGCCTTTGGCGTCACGTGGAAGGCGACATCCGCGATGCCGCCTTTCCACTAAAACCCAAAAAAATATTTTTTTAAAAAAAATCTTATTATTTTCTTTTGTTTTGTTTATATATATATATATATAAATATATATAAACATAACAAAACAAAAATAAAATTAAAATTTTCAGCAGAATTTATCCGCTATTTAAAATCCAGCAGTACGGCCATTACAGCAGTCTGGATTCTGACAGAAGCTCTCACTGAGGGCCCCCTTTTATAAGAGACCTTACCCTGGAAATTATTCTGCATTTCCGATGTGGGATTCTGGTTCTCCCTTTTCTGCGCAGAACATTCTGCATTTCTAATGTGGGATTTTGTTTCAAGTACGTAACTTAGAAAGAATATAAAATATAAACTACAAGACCAATATAAATGAAACTTAAAACATGAATTAAACATATAAAAAATAGTTGAAAACAAAAATAATTTCATAAAAATTGATGATAAAAAATAATTTATAAGCTTTCAAAACCACCTACTTGAAACTTAAAAAGTTTCAAGTATTTGACTACGAAAGCTTATAAAATATAAACTACAAAACCAATATAAATGAAACTTAATACATGGATTAAACATATAACAAATAGTTGAAAATTAAAAGAATTTCGTAAAAAATGTTGATGGAAAATAATTTATAAGTTTTCAAAAACACCTACATGAAACTTAAAAATGATTCAAGCATGTGACTTTGAAAGCCTATAAAATATAAACTATAAGACCGATATAAATGAATCTTAAAACATGGATTAAACATAAAATAAATATTTGAAAATAAAAATAATTTCGTAAATAATGTTCATGAAAAATAATTTATAAGCTTTCAAAACCACCTACTTGAAACTTAAAAATGATTCAAGTATGTGGCTTTGAAAGACTATAAAATATAAACTATAAGACCGATATAATTTAAAGTTAAAACATGGATTAAACATATAATAAATTATTAAGTTATTAAATTAATATTACTAATAATTAATTATATAATAATTAATTAGTTAATTAGTAATTATTAATAATTAATTATATAATAAATAACCAATTAATTGGTAATATAATTATTCAGTATTTAATAGTTAATTAGTTAATTAGTAATATAATTATAAATTATATTTATTCATTATATTAATAATTAGATAATTAATTATAATATAATTAATTATTAATAATTACTAATTAACTAACTAATTATTATACAATTAATAGTTATATAATTAATAATTATATTATTAATTAATAATTAATAATTAATAATTAATAATTAATAGTTATAATGAATAATTATAAAGAATAATTATAAAGAATAATTATAATGAATAATTATAAAGAAAAATTATATTACTAATTAACTAATTAATTATTATATAATAATTTTTAATAATTACTAATTAATAATTATAATGAATAATTATATTACTAATTACCTACTTAACTATTATATAATTAATAATTATATTACCAATTAACTAATTAATTTTTATATAATAATTTTTAATAAATACTAATTAATATTTATAATGAATAATTATAATTTATAATTATATAACCAATTAACTAATTATAAAAAGGGCCCCACCTCTATCGTTCTCAAAAAATTAACTAATTAACTATTATATATTTAGTAATTATATTAATAATTAACTAATTAGTTATTATATAATTAATGATTACTAATTACTAATTAACTAATTAAAAATTATATAATTAATAATTATATAACTAATTAACTAATTAATTATTATATAATTAATAATATATTACTAAGAAACTAATTAATTATTAAATAATTAATAATTATATTACTAATTAACTAATTATATTACTAATTAACTAATTAATTATTATATAATCAATTATTAATAATTACTAATTAACTAACTAATTGTTATATAATTAATTGTTATATAACTAATAATTATATAAGTAATTAATAATTATAATGAATAATTATAAAGAATAATTATATTAGTAATTAACTAATTAATTATTATATAATAATTTTTAATAATTACTAATAAACAATTATACTAAATAATTATATTACTAATTAACTAATTATCTATTAACTAATTAATAATTGTATTACCAATTTACTAATTAATTATTATATAATAATTTTTAATAAATACTAATTCATAATTATAACAATAAATTATAATTTATAATTATATTACTAATTAACTAATTATAAAAAGGGTTTCGGCTCTATTTTTCTCAAAAAATTAACTAATTAACTTTAATATAATTAATAATTATACTACTAATTAACTAATTAGTTACTATAGAATTAATGATTAATAATTACTAATTACCTAATTACAAATTATATAATTAATAATTTTATTATAATTAAATAATTAATTATTATATAATTAATAATTATATTACTAAGTAACTAATTAATTATTAAATAGTTAATAATTATATTACTAATTAACTAATTATATTACTATTTAACTAATTAATTATTATATAATTAATTATTAATAATTACTAATTAAGAAACTAATTATTGTACAAATAATAGTTATATAATTAATAATTAATAATTATATTATTAATTAATAATTAATAATTAATAATTATAATTAGTAATTATAATGAATAATTATAATTAGTGATTATAATGAATAATTAGAATTAATAATTATAATGAATAATGATAATTTATAATTATATTACTAATTAACTAATTAACTATTATATAATTAATAATTATATTACCAATTAACTAATTAATTATCATATAATAATTTTTAATAATTACTAATTATTAAGTATAATGAATAAATATAATTTATAATTATATTACTAATTAACTAATTAACTATTATATACTGAAAAATTATATTACTAATCAATTGGTTAATTATTATATAATTAATTATTAATAATTACTAATTAAATAATTAATTATTATATAATTAATTTTTAGTAATATTAATTTAATAATTCAATAATTTATTATATGTTTAATCCATGTTTGAACTTTAAATTATATAGGTCTTCTAGTTTATATTTTATAGTATTTCAAAGCCACATACTTGAATCATTTTTAAGTTTCAAGTAGGCGGTTTTGAAATCTTATAAATTATTTTTCATTAACATTTTTTATGAAATTATTTTTATTTTCAACTATTTGTTATATGTTTAATCCATATTTTAAGTTTCATTTATATCGGTTTTATAGTTTATATTTTATAGGCTTTCAAAGTCACATGCTTGAAACATTTTTAAGTTTCATATAGGTGTCTTTGAAAACTTATAAATTATTTTTCATCAACATTTTTTACGAAATTCTTTTATTTTCAACTATTTGTTATATTTTTAATCCATATATTAAGTTTCATTTATATTGGTCTTGTAGTTTATATTTTATATGCTTTTAAAGTCACGTACTTGAAACTTTGTATGTTTCAAGTATGTGGTTATGAAAGCTTATAAATTTTTTTTATCATAATTTTTTACAAAATTCTTTTTGTTTTTAACTTTTTTTTATTTTTTTAATCCATGTTTTAAGTTTTATTTATATTGGTCTTATAGTTTATATTTTATAGTCTTTCAAAGTCACGTACTTGAAACAGAATCCCACATCGGAAATGCAGAATGTTCTGCGCAGGAAATGGAGAACCAGAATCCCACATCGAAAATGCAGAATGATTTCCAGGGTAAGCTCTCTTATAAAAGGGAGCCTTGGGTGAGAGCTTCTGTCAGAATCCAGACTGTTGTAATGGTAGTACTGCAGGATTTTAAATAGTGGATAAATTCTAATGATTTTTTTTGTTTTTTTTTTGTTTTTTTATATATATAAAACTTTAAAAACAAAAAAAAAATAGTATTTTTTTGTTTTAGTAGTAAGGAGCCAATGGGGTTGCCTCATTTCCACTTAACCTGAAAGCCAACACCACGGATTTCGCCTTTGTGTTGGTGCACAAAGGCGGTATCCGTTGTGCTGCCTTTGTAGCATATTTTTTTAAAAAAATTTACCTAAGCTGTTTGTCAGAAATATTTTTTTTTTAAATCACATTTAAGAAAATCCAGGGTTTGCTGCTTATGGGGTTCCCGCACTATCTCAGATAGTCTCTCATGGCTGGAGGAGGTGAGTTCAAAGGAGCTCATTGTTCACCCATGGTGAATTTTGCGGGATCTAGATCTGCTATGAGGGTGAATGTGTTTCACAGATCCAGTAAGGATGGCACTTACGGGGGTGCGGCAATGTCAGAAAGACCACGATCGATGGCGACGAGCATGGTGGGTTGCAGATCTCGTGTTGATGGAGTTGCGACAGCGCTGGCTGGTAAACCTAGGGGCAATGCGACTGCGCCTGTTGGTGTGATGTCAAGAAAGGGTTGCAAATTTGGTACTGCTAGAGATGTGACGACGTTGGTTAGTGTGATGTTGAGTGTGGGTTGCAGATCTGGTGTTGATAGAGATGTGGTTGTGCCGATTGGTAAACCTTGAGGTTGTGCGGTGCCATCCTTCATAACTATGCATCACAGTTCCTTTTCGATGTACAAGGATTCTACAGTTGATATGATTCGTAGAAAGGGAAAAATTTCCCATGTCAAATCCAATGTTGAGGCAGTTTAAGAGTGCCTAAAAATGGGGAAGCACTCAATAATGGCGGGATTAATCTTTCCTAAGGGTTCAAAACTATGGAATATGGAAGATCTATTTGTGTGACTCTCAATGGTGTGGGGATGTAATGATTAGAGATGCATCTCGATGGGTATAGGACTTTTCCACATTCTCTTCCCCATAGAGGATTTGAAACTATGGTCATGGGGTCTTAGATCTGTGTCTCTCAAGCCCAATATCTTTCATCTTCGAGAGTGTGACAAAAGCTTCAATCCTATAGAGGTATGTAATTCCTCTATCCAGTTGTGGGTTAAATGTTTTTGCATTAATTGGTTACTATGGCATCCAAAGATACTCTATGATATTGAGTTATCTATTGGTGTTCTGATTAATATTGATAAAAAAATAGAGCTAGTTCGCTTTGGATTCTATTCCCAGTCTTTTGTCGAAGTTGAATTTGAATCAACCTTGGTTAACATGGTCTTTCTTTCTACTGATCTGAATGAACTTAAATTAAGAGTTGAATATGAGAAATTTCCAAAGTTCTGCAATGAATGCAAGTTGATCAGACATGATTTCTCATCTTGCAATCAAACCAGGACCTTTGGTTTTTATGACGATCATGTTCATTATGAAAGAAACTGGTCCAAAAAGTAAAGAAATCCTATACTGAGTGGTATTGACACCCACTTTCCATCTGGAGGTGAGATGCATGTTTCTCCAACTCTGGTTGAACTTGCAGGTGTGGTGAAAAGTGGTGACAATGTGACGCCAGTGGGGGATGTTTCGTGTTATAGGGAAGGTGATGATGCATGTTTTGGATCTGACCAGCATGATTTTGAGAACAAGAATACTTCTATGTCTTGGGTGTTAATTGTTGAGGATGAGGATACTACTGAGGAAGGCATGGCACAAGCTTCAGGTCACCCTGGAATGAGCATGAATTTCCCTGCTTCGCAGGGTCTCATGGGAAGTATCCCCATACAGGGTTGTGAGGTGGTGAAGGCAACCTCACAAAATGTGAAGGGGGTTACAATGCATGCACCTTTCGAGCAAGACTAAGAACTTCTCCCTATGGACATAGGAGAGTAGGAGCATGCTGATGTCGTTGCTGATTCGGATGAGTCAATGAAAATTGAAGTGGCTATTCAAGATGAAGTGGACAAAGAATTGATACAAGAACAAGCATTGACTTCCTCTAATAGGAAGGGTAAATCTAGGCCAGTCTTGGCTTCTTCTATGAAGAAGACTATGATGAGTCTCGCTGATCCTATGCAGTACCCTGGTTTGGAAAGGGATGAATCAGGAGGGGATTGGCATCAAGCAAAGACTTGGTAGTGGGGCCATCATCCCAAGAAATCGTGGTCGAGCACACGGTCATGATGATTGGGCTGGTTCATGAGGGTGTGGTCAAATGTCGACCAGGTATTCTTCTAAAGAGATCACTCTAGAGTAGAAATAGGTCCGGGAGAAGTACTTCATGCACTTCAAGCAAAAGAAGTCACAATCTGAGTGAGAAAATACTGACAAGGCTGATGATTCTGACTACGACCATGGGGATGACCCAGATCCTTATAATCTGTAGTGTTTTCCCTTGATGGAGGGAAGGAATGCATGTCTGTCCCCATCCTCTCTTTTGTTTCAGTTACTTTTTTTGAAAAAAATAGTATGGGTATGGGTTGGCTTGCCAACTTGTATTCGGACATATTTCGTTATAATAAATATATTTTTTATAATTTTATAATTATTTAAATATATAAATATACATTTATTTATATTCATAATTATAAATAAATATATATTCATTTAAATAATTATAAAATTAAAAGAAATATATTTATATATATATATAATCTTAGAAATATATATAATTAATATATTTATTTCAAAAAGGGTCTATGAGCTAGGAGAACTTTCTCCTACCAAAAATTTATTGAAAAATAGAAGATAGTACATGAAAAATATGATGTTCATGTTCTAACAAAGGGCATTCCCTCATCTAAAATAGAGAACTACAAATGAGGAGAAGTATGATCGTCCCCATCCTCAGTAGATTCTCATTCTGATTGCGATTTTTTCTGATTAAAGAGTACATAGTACTTTTCTTTAAGATTCACCTACTCGAGAGTGAGCTCCTTATGAGAGGACAAAGAATCCCGAACATGCCTATCACAAATATATTCATTATATTTATAATTTTATTAATATATATAATTAATATATTTATTATAATTTTATTAATATAAATAAATTTTAATTTATTTATAGTTATAATAATATATATATTATATGTATATATATAATTATATATAATAATATAAATAAATTATTAACATTATATCTTTATCAGTGATTTTTAGCACTAATAGATGCATGTTTTATCAGCACTGTCTATTTTATTGAGGATAAAGCATACCTTTATTAGCACTTTTTACTAGCACTGATAAAATCTTCACTTGATTTTATAAATGAACCCTAATAGTCCCCTACTTATCTCTCACACCTCAAGATCTCGTGGAAGCTGACCTCCGCGCCATTGAACCCTCCTCTACCCCAACCTCACCTCTACTTCTACTGACCCCTCCTCCACCTCGAACCATCCTCTGTCACGAACGCTCTTCTACTGGGAACCCTCCACCACCACGAACCCACCTCCATCACAACCCCTCCTCTGCCATGAACCCTCCTCTACTGTAAACACACCTTCACCAAAAACCCATTTCCACCATGAACCCACCTATTTCATACACCAAATCTCACCTACTCCACAAACCCCCCTCGTCCACAAACCCCTTTACTTCCTCTATAGATACTACTGCCACCACCTACCCCGAATCTGCCGTTGTCATACCCTAATGCTGCCTTGGTTATTCCATTTTTTCCACATTATTATGAATTCCAAATATATAGATAGATTTTGGTCTTAATCGGGTTTTGGTTTGTTCTTACATTACATTTAAATATTTAGTATGTTTCTATTTATGCAACCCAAGTTCCCCAAACATCTGGGTCAGGCCCACCACTCCTAAAGATAGTTTATATTGAGGTTACATCTAGGGAATTACCTTTAGCACTACATTGCTCCTTCTATATCTGGTGAATATTTAGGTGTACAAATCAAATATCCCACCTTTTTTACCCTCCAAACCCCACCCCCACCATGCATTATAGAAGATTACCAACCCTAGAACCTCATGTTTCTCCCTTCCCCAAATGAGTTGTGGTTGGTGAACGTCACTTAACACTATATTTCACTCTCTATTCAGTTCAACTGATTTCATGGAATCAATGGATTGTAATTTGATAGATGGATCTTGATACCTATGGAGGGTTAGCATGTATAGTCTTATCACATTAAATGTTCATCTTTTATTTTTATTTTTGGGTATGATCATAATTCATTAAAGATATTGTCCATTGTAATGAACTCATTTTACCTCTATGGTATGGATACAACTTCAATAATTAACATGAAATCATTTTTCAAACATCTTTTCTTAGAGATGTATTTTATCTGGACCTTTCTTAGGATGGTCATAGTTGCAGTTGTAATAGCTTTATCCTTATTTGAGGGACCTTATATTCTTAACAAGGTAAATATTCATCTTAGTAAGAAATAATACAACATATTTCTAAGCTCCCTCACCCGTATTAGAATCCTTGTATTATATAATCAATTTGGAATGCATTTGAAATTTTTCTATATTCCAAAAAATCCACTCTCCATATATAGAACAATATAGTGGACATAATCTATATAGATCATGATTTAGACTCACTTTTAATTCTCAACATCATTGAGGCATGTCCTTCTTACCTCATGGATCCATATTATTTTATTAAACTTTAATTCCACAAATCTTAGGATTTTTTTCCCTTGACTTAGCCAAATTTCATTTTATAATTTTATTTTTTATAATAATAATATAATTTCTATATTTACATGTATAATTTTACTAACCATGTTCATTAGGTCCCACCCTCTTATGTGTCTCCTCCATTGGACTTGGATTATTCTCATGATCAGATTGTGCAGTCAGTCAAATCACCCAATGCATTATCCTTCATGAATCTATTGTAGACAATCACCCTTAACTTCTTAACAAATAAAATAAGAAGAAGAATGCTAAATCTTTTTCCCATAATCCATGATGTATGATCACTCGATAAATGCATAATTAAAAAATACATGTTGATACCCAACATAATTGTGTTTCAAGTGCCTAGTATTCCACTATGTCATCTTGATGAGCTCTACATTGATATATAATTCTAAGCAGATTTGATCCCCATTAAAGATTAAATATCAGTTCAATGTAATTGGGATAAATGTCATTTAGAAACATAAATTTCTATATCCCATCAATTAATATGGATTATTTGGGGTTTTTATCAAAAGCATCATATATCTAATATCTTACATTCTTATCTATAGATCTAACATCTTACTTTAAATTTTCAAAAATATGTATATATATTTATATCAGATAGTGATTATTATTTTGTTTAACAGTAATTTTTTAATTTCCTTGGAATATAATTCACATTAATAGGTTATAATAATTTCCCACTATAATGAGAACGTAGATATTTCCTAAATATATTCTTAAATAAATATATCAGAGTCTAGATAAATATATATTACATGATATAGATTATGATTGACTATCAGGTGATGGAGTCTCATATGAAATTGATACATATTCTCATGAAGTTCACAATTGGTGATATCTAAGAAGAATGGTCCCAAGGAAAGAAACACTAATAGGAATTCCACATGTTTTATTTTTCATTTTATATTACTATATTAAAAAATGTTTATTTTCCCTAAAACTATATTTTTTTGTCTAATAACTTTATATTTTATAAAATATTGGTTATTTTTTATTCAAGTATCTTTTATAAAGTGCCTCTTTTGGAATTTATGTCTTTGTAAAAATGCCTAAGTTCATCTTTTAAAATTATTCAAGTGTTTTGAAATATTTCTTAAAAAAATTATGTGTTAAACATATGACTATTTTTAAATAGATTTAAAATGATTTAAACACTTGGCATAGACTTAGGTTGCATGCCAAATATTTTTCAACTCACTCGATTGGCTTTAATAAAGGGATGTGAATGATTTGAAACTGTATTTAAGGATGGTTTCATTTTAGAAAGGGGTGTGTGAACTTTTAAATGAAAATTTGTAAAATATATATGGTTGTCGTTCATTTTAAATGATTATGACTGTTGGTTTATGAAGTTTCCTTGAATTATTTAAAAAAAGTAATTGTGGTTTTGTGAAAGAGTGCTTGGAATTGAGTGTTTTATTTCAAAAAGGGCGTGTAATTTTAAAGACAAATTTGTGTAAATGGTTGGTTTTTTAATTGGATTTCAAATGTGATTTTATAAATAGTTTTTAAAGTATATATGAAATATATTTTTTTCATAATCTTTTATGTTTATATATTTATATAATTCGTAAAACCATTACATTATATACGGAAGACAAGTATATTGATAATAAAACCATGGAAAGGGAATGTCACTAAATCTATCCAATCCATAGGATATCCATTACAATATCACCTGCATGGTTTAAATTAGGGGGAACCTTGTTTGATATGTCTATTTAGACCTTTTCCCTCATAGGGATGAGATTTATTATTAATATGAAATTCTTGATGCTTATAAATGGATGTTAAAATGGTCTCTTTCTTGTTAGGGTATTAGAGTTGACATGTGATTTACTGATTATATTATATTTATTCATGTGATGATCATTGACTTGTTTTTTCTCACTTCCACTTATTTGGATGCATGGGAACCCTATGAATTAAGAAATAGGTCTAGATGGATACTACACTACTCATCTCATGCACAAGCTAGTTTTACTTAATTGTATGGTTTGATTTGTTTATAAGAGTGTCTCTAATGTGTAATGTGTGAGTAAGTCATGTGGATTTTCTATTTTCTTAAGATTCAACATAGGATGACTATTGGACTCATTGTAGTGTGAGTAGAAAATGAAGTAATAATTAAACTCCCCATATGATTTTGATACATTGCAGATAATAAAATTGGAACAATAAAATATGGGTCTATAGAACAATTAGATTTATCATCTAAAGAAGAAAGCGGATGATAGGAAATAGTGAAACATGTCTCTAGTTGTAAATGTATTTCAATAATTAGAAGGATTATATTTCAGTTAGATCTTATCTCTTACTATAAAGCATATAATAATTCATATGTTTTTTGGCTTGCTTTCCATTGAAGGTTTATTTCTATAAAAAATAGATGTCATGATTATATTCCATCATGTACATTCGAAGGAAGAGATCTACATATATCAAATATATGGTTTCATTATAAATGGAATATAATTTTTGGTTCCACTCTCAAATGGAGTTTTGTGGGCCTAAGTAGGCACCAAGACAGTGTAACTAGAATTTCAAAGCTTTCATGGTAGAATTAATGTTCATGCAGTGTAAAGTAAATAATTGTTACTATGTGAAGGTGTATTATGATGGGAGTCTTTTCATTTTACTTCCTTTTGAGGATGAATTTCTCTTAGTTAGACCAATGAAGGAATGTATAAAAGAGATAAATATTGATTTATCTAAAGGATCCCAAATGAAGGACCTTTGTTCTAGAAAGTGTATATTGGGGATAAATATTGAAATAGACTTAAAGTCTATAACTTTTTTTAGCATTGGTTAATTTTTATATTAATTTTTTATATATTTATTTTTTAAAATATTAATATTACCAAATTAAATAGGATGGATATGAATAAATAATGTGTGGATAACAATCTTCTAACAAAAGAGTATGAATATGGAGTCAAAGAGTTCATCAAGTTTTCAAAAGATCATGCATAAGACCATTCTAAAATCCTTTTTCCATGTTTACACTATTTTATTCAAGAAAAATTATTCCAGAGGAGTTGGAAGAAAACTTGATTATTCACTAAATAGATCGAAGTTATAAATGTTGTAATAAACACGGAGAAAAGAAAATATAACTAGTGGTTGGGATAACACTATATTTTATGGATAATTTAAAATGATTATAAGTGTGGGAAATAAAAAATTCCATATCAAGGATGTGATTAAATATGTTAATGATGATGAAGGTAATATTGAGTAAATGATAAGGAAAGTTGAAGATGAACTTCATGATTATCCCAAATTGTTTGAGAAGTTAAATAATTGTGCAAATATGCCATTGTATTCTAGTTACACTAAATATATAACATTATCAATCATACTAAAGCTATATAATTTGAAAGCATACAAAAGATTGATTGAAACCAATTTTACAGAACTACTTACTCTCTTGAATAACATGTTCCTAGGAGATAATGAGATCTTGAGCTGAACATATGATTCCAAAATAATGCTACACTCTATGGGTATGATCTCTAAAAGAATACATGTCTGCCCAAATGATTATATAATGTTTCTAAAGGACCAAAAATCACATATAGAATTCCCAAAGTGTGAAGCTTCTCGATACAAGAAATATGAATATGGTGTTGTGAAAGTTGTATGGTACTTTCCTATCATTCCAAGGTTTAGGAACCTATATGGAAGTGAGGAGACTATAGGGAAATTGATATGGCATGTAGATAAAATAATTAAATATGGGAAAACATATCACCCAATAGAATCTTATTAGTGGAAGAGAATTGATCATGATTATACTAAATTTTTAAATGAGCCAAGAAACCTTCCTCTTACGTTATATATAGAATGAGTGAATACTTTTTGTTTTCAAAGAATCACTCATAGTACATGTCTAGTTATGTTGGTAAATTATAACTTTCTAGCCTGGTTATGCATGAAACAAAAATACATCATGTTATCTTTGCTTATATCAGAAAAAAACAACTGGGTAATGATATTGATTTTTATTTGGCTCCATTAATTGAGGATTTGAAATTATTGTGGGATTCAGGTGTTACATTGTATGATTCTTATAGAAATTAAGATTTCACATTGAGAGACATGTTGTATGGGATGATAAATGACTTTCTTTATTATAAAAATTTATTAGGATATAGCATTAAAGTAACTCAAGGGTTTCCCATTTTTGAACAAGGTACACATTTAATTAGGTTGAAATATTCATCTAAAACCATGTTTCTAGGACATCACATATTTTCTACCCCGACAGAATAAGTACTGATATTGGACAACATCATTCAATGAAAGTTTATAAGAACATAAAAAACCATCTCCACTAATAGGTGATCAACTATTTGAGAAATTAAAATATATGGACACTACTTTTGGTAAAACTGTTTTTGAAAAACCTTATGAAAACCTATTGGAAAAAAGAGATCATTTTTTTGAATTACCATACTATAATTGTCTATACATTAGAAATTTTATTGATGTTATGCATGTTGAAAAAAATGCATGTGATGGTGTCATCAGCATGTTTCTAAATTCAACTAAAAAACACAGGATGGAATTAAGGGTAGGTTAGACATGGTTGATATGGGAATACGAGAATACTTGGTGCCAGTGAAGGGTGAAAAAGGAACTTTTCTTCCACTAGCTACTTACACTTTTTCCAAGAAAGAGAGATATCAATTTTTCAACTTCTTGAATGATGTAAAGGTTCTAGAGGGGTATTCATCGAATATCAAGAACATCATCTCAATGAACAATTTAAAGTTAAAGGGTTTGAAATCACATGGAATCCATGTTTTGATACAAGATCTAATTCTTAAATCTTTATTTTGAATTTTTAACAAGAATTTCTATCATATATTAACCAAACTTTGTTTCTTATTCAAATCTATATGCATTAAAGTTATGGACCTGGAGAAATTTTTGACTATGGAAAGGGAAATTTTCATCATATTATGTGAATTGGAAATGTTCTTCCCACCAACATTATTTGATATGATGGTTAATTTGATGGTTCAATTAGTGATAGAGATTCAACTATTTGGTCTTGTACACTATAGATGGATGTACCCCATTTAATGGTATATAAAGATTTTGAAAGGGTATGTGAAAAATTGAAGTCGTCCAGAGGGTTGTATTGCGAAGTGATATATTGTTAAAGAATTTGTTGAATTCTGTACTGAATACCTTTTCAGTGTGGAAATCATTGGTCTACTAAAATCTCATCACATTGGGAGGCTTTCGGGTGAAGGAATTTTAAGAAGAGATGTTATCATAATCAAAACTACAGATCAGGAGCATACCCACCTTTATGTTTTTCATAACATTTTGGAGTTTTACCCATATGTTGAAACCCAAAAAGAAATTATTAGGAATCTGAATCCATCAAGGGTTAAAAGTTGGATATCAAATACACATAATCAATAGTTTATAGGATGGTTTCAAGACCATATTTTTAAGGAGTCATATGAAAATATGGATTCAATTTCAGAATGAATTTGATGGATATTTAGAGGACCAAGTGTGTATGTATTATCTTACAATGGTTATGTAATTAATGGTTATACATTCTATACAAATGAGCATGATGAAGACAGTACCATGAAAAATAGTAGAGTTACACTTTTGGTTAAATCGATACATGTTTCTGGTACTAAGGACATAATTCCAATTTATGCGAATATGTCATACTTTGGAATCATCAAACAAATATGGGAGTTAGATTATATGACATTCCAAGTGAAAATTTTTCAATGATAGTGGGTTGATAATAGAATCACTATTAAAAAGAATGGATTGTGATTCGTGAAAGTTGATTTCAGTAAGGAATGGTACAAAGATAGGCCATTTATAATGGAATCACAATCAGTATAAGTATTTTATGTTTCAGATCCTACAAACCAAAATTAGTCAATTATTATGTTATCAACCAAAACCACTGAAGGGTCAAATGAAAATTCAACTGGAGGGTGACACTTTCATTGGGACATCACAATCATTTAAAAGTGGTCTCAATTTGGATGGAGTTTTTTATGTTATAGGAGATCATAATGAATGGATTTGGATAGTCGATAGAGGGGTCAAATCCATTCAACCTTTCAAAAAGATTTTAATAATCAAGTAATATTTTCTTTGTAATTTGCATCATGATACCTCATGTTATTATCCATTTGATACTGCATTTATGTACTCTAAATTAAATGTTAAACCACTTCTGTAGATAACGACTTCCACATGTGTTGGTGTTCCCCATCATGAGGAAAAACAAGTCTCTCAACCTACTACTGCTTTTAGTGTAGAGAAACAATGACCTTCTGTATGTAATGGGGATCCCAATCCCTAGGCACAATAGGTCTCTCAAACTATTGCTACTCATAGTGTAGAGGAACAATGACCTTATACATGTTTTGGTGCTCCCAATCCTAAGGCACAATAGGTCTCTCAACCTACTGCTGCTCATAGTGTAAAGGAACAATGAATTTTTGTACGTGTTGGTACTCCCAATCCGAAGGCACAATAGGTCTCTCAACCTGCTACAGCTCACAATTCAGAGGAACAATGACCTTCTACACATGCTGATGTTACCACTCTAGAGAAACATATTGATGATTTTGAGTCTTGTGAAATGGTAGGTAAAGAAGGACATGTGATGTAGAAAAAATAGGAGCACCATAGTTTGATGGTGTTAGAAAAAATAATTAAGGTGAAAGTCAAAGGCATCAAATACAATGTCTGATGGAATGCACAAGGATAACATGTTAACCCCAACAAGGACATGTTCAGGAGTTACATTAGAATCATCACTCGAAAACATGTGATGATTAATATAGATTCATGGAAACATGTTGTGTTTGGGATTAAGACACTGATGTGGGAAATTATTATGGTAACATTATGATATCATTTCTTTATTTTACTATAAAATAAAATAATGGAACATTGACTTACTCTTCATCATCCATTGTAGAGTGAATTTATAGTAGATGAATCCCATAAAAAATATGTATTAATGCTTTCTAGAAGGATTCATAGAATATTTCACAAAATTCTAACAAGACGTCATCTTAAATACATTGAAGGTAAAATAAACTCACACCCACCGCTTATCTATGCACACATGATAACTCAAGAAGCATGAGATTAATTTACTGGCCATCGTGCGGATGTGTCTTTTTTATGTACATTATGGCTAGTAATATATTGTTTAACAATATGTGTATTCATTACTTTGATTGACAATTTTTTATTTATGAAATAGCAACTGAGTGCTAGAAATAAGTAACGAGCAACAAAACTAGTGTACCCCTACTTTAAATCAAGGATGAGGTATGTTTCACTAGAAAAAAAATCGGCACATATTTTAAATCTACCGTAATACTTTTATGTGACCTGAAACAACACCAAAATTATTTTCTTCTGTTTATATACATATTGATGACTCTAAATCCAAATCCACTTCCATCCCACACCATTTGATATAGAAGGAGGCACATGTAAATAAAGATGAGATACTAATAGATAAAAATGCACAAAAAGTGTGGGGAACATGTGTAATAATTACATAATAAAATTTTTTCCTTTAAATATCTATTACATAATGATGATCACTTATTCTTTTATATTTTCTATCTGATATAGTCATAGGAATCAACAATACCTGTAATGGATGAATACATACTATCGGTGGACTTGAAGCAGCTAGAATAATATGGTCACATCAGAGGTGTGGGTTTTAGGGTGACACCTCGAATATATTTTTAGAGAAAAAACAACTGGAGGATCAATGGGAATTAATAAAATAGATGAGAGATAGAATAAATACCCTTGAAGAAGAATTCCAATGGGAGAGAGAGATGATGGAAAATGTTAGGGGGGAAGCAGAGAGAATAAGAAACTCAAGAATAGCCACAGTATAGAGATCCTGCCCCACCCCCTCCAGCTATGAGGTAATCTATTCTCCTAAAAGAGATGTCTTTCTGAGGAAATCAATGTTCTACTAAATTTTTCTGTGAAATTTGAATCAGATAGACAATGATACCTTTCCTGTATTGATATTCTATAGGGTAATAATGATTGTGATTTACATCTATCAACACCCACCCATCACCTTTTAGAGAGATATATGGTGTGAAATATCCAAAATGATATTCTACATAGAATACCACTTCCAACAGGTCATGTGTGAGTGTCGATTAGCATAGCCCATGGGTTGAGTGTCGAGCTACCTGTTCCAATTCATGAGGAAGAAATTTATACGATTGAAAAAGCTACTAAAACATTAATCACATGGTCATCACATCTATTAAAAACATGTAAACAAGGAGTTATTAATTTCTAATTTATTTTTGAAGCTAAACCATTAAAAATTAATACAAAAATTTATGAACTGGTGAATGTTATTACAGACAGACAAAGGGAAGGGGATGAAATTAAATACTGACTCAAAACCATCTAAAGGATCGACCAACCGATCAAAAAGATCTACCAGAAGCACCATTACCCCACCCATTCTATATCTGAATTTACTATCATTGAAGGTTCATGTGGATATAAAGTTTAAAATGGTCATAATCACGTAGTTGATTTTGAAGAAAATATGTATGGAGATAAATATCAAGACTTTATTTGTGTTGAAAGTGTAATTGAAATCCTCGACTATTATTGTCTAAGAGGCTCAGTTGAAAATGTATACATGAGGTATATTTTCATAATTTGTTTTTCCAAAAGCTAATATACTGTGTTAATTATGACTAAATACATTTATATTTTTTGTTGGTGTATATATGAAAAATAATTTAAGGTATTTTCCCATGAAAGAAAATTTGTACTCGTTAGTCCTCACATCACCTCTACAGAATAACCAAAAATAGATACAAAAAAATAATGAAATAGTATTAGTTAAGATCAAATTGTTTAAAAGAAAATATTTAGATAATATACTCTATATATTACCAATGATGTAGGGTTGAAGCTCTAAAATTTAATCATATCAAATATATTTTCATTTCTTTCACTACTTTTTTTGGTTTTTAGGAATCATTGGATGCTTATTGCGGTAAATTTGGGTACTCCAAAGATTGATTTCCTAGATTCAATGCATGAATATCCAACAAACCATCCAAACATGATAGATTTTTTCAATAAGTAATACACAACATATAAAATTTTATATTTAAACATCAAGTTATATAATTTATATTATCTTTTAATGAGGATTCTATTATGATAGGGCGGTGCATCAATATCATGAAAAATAAAGAATGAGGCCAGGGACTAAGCACGAGAAAGAAGAAAAGTTCTACGAATTGACAAGTATCATAGTATATATAATAATATTTCCCTATCAAAACAAATATAAAAACAAACTACTTATTCTCCTAAATGTTTCAGTAGTGTCTAAAATAAACCGATGGAAAATATTGTGGTTATTATATTTGTAAATTTATGAGAGAGATCATATTCCCTGAAACAACTAGCATCCATAAAGAGGTATTTCTGAAGATAATTATTATTTAATTTAAAATATTTATTAATAATTTGTGTGTTTGTATTTTTTTCAGTACTACTATGACTTTTGAAGAGACTCATATTAACAAGATGATATAGATGTGCTTATAAATGAATGGCCAACATACCTGATGGAATAATGTACAAAAATAGCATGAATATGTGAATTTTATAGAAGTAGTGGATTTTCTCATATTTATGTTTAATTTAATTATTTTTATTATTACTCATAAAAGAATTGTTTTCTTATACAAGTGGATTCCTTTGTTTGAGTTGGTGCAGTTTTTTCAAAACTGATCATGCTCATGAGAGATTGGACTTCGAGGCTGCAACTGAGATAATGAAGACATGGAAATGGGTCAATAATGTATAAAGGTTAATTCATAATACTTACATAATTTATTAATTTTTTCATAATTTTACAGACTCAAAAATTGAGCAAAAAGAACAAGTGACTAGTATCACTCAAAGTGTCTATTTTTATTTAAAATTGAAATTACTTTTCATAAAAATAATAATTGACATAGTGAAAACATAGAAAATGAATCCAGATTGTTTTTAAACTTTAATAAAATGATATATAAGTCATTTTTTATGTGTAGGAATCAACCACACCTCAATATGAGGCATGGTGTCGCCTGAGTGACTTTAAGTGTGTATATTTATAATAAATTGAAATTCAATTCAACAAAAAGAACAAGTGACATATTGACAACTAAGAAAACGATATTTTATTGTTTTGATACTTTAATATTACTATAAATGAGTCATTTTTGATTTTTAGGAATAAATATTACCTAAATCTAATGCATGGTGTGACATGTATGGCTAAAAGTGTTCGTTATCAGTTTAAAATTTACATTTTAGTTCAAAAGGCGTCACTCACTAAAATCCAAGAAAACTCACTTCGATTGTATTCACAATATAAAAAAGATATTTATATGTCATTTTTGATGTGTATTAATTAGTATCAAATCAAACCGATGTATGATGAATTCTTTATGAATCGAAATGCATGTTTCTAGTTTGAAATGGAATTTTAGTAAAAAACTCATTTGGCATACTGAAAACCAAGAAAACACATTCAGATTGTTTTGATATTTTAAGAAAATGATTCATGAGTCGTTTTGGATGTGTAGGTGTCAAAATCACCTCAATAAGATGCATGATGTGACTGTTATGACTAAAAGTGTTCATTATCAGTTTAAAATTGATATTTTAGTTCAAAACATGTTACTCATTTAAACTAAGAAAACACACTCTGGTTGTCCTTGTAATTTATAAAAGATATTCATAATTAATTTTTGATGTGTATGAAGCAGTCTTACATCAAACTGAAATAAGATGAAACCAGTATAACTGATAATATGTGTTTACATTTTGAAATTACATTTTAGTAAAAAAAACACAACTGGCATACCGAAAATCAAGAAAACATATTTGTATTTTTTTCTCTAGAAAAATTATCTATAAGTAATTTGTGACATGTATGAATCATCTGTAACTCAATACAATGCACAGTACAGACAATATAACTCAAAGTGTCTCTTTTTATTTAAAATTGACAGCAATTTAAGTAAAAACAATAATTGACATGCTGAAAACTGAGAAAACACATTCGGATTGTTTTGAAATTTTATGAAAATGATTCATGAGTCATTTTTGATGTGTAGAAGTCAACTAAACCTCTATATGATGCATGGTGTGACCAGTATGAATCCATGTGTGTCTTTTTAATTAAAATTGTCATTAATTCACGTAAAAAGAACAAGTTACATACTGAAAACCAAGCAAACAGATTCAGATTGTTTTGATACTTTAGAAAAATGATACATTAGTCATTATTAACCTGTAAGAATCCACCAAACCTCAATACAACACATGAAAAGCATGAAAACATGCTCCGATTGTTTGGATAATTTAGGATAGCAATTCATATTTCATTTGTGACGTGTATGAAGCAGTCTCACATCAAATTGATGTGCGATGTAACCGGTATGACTCATAATGTGTGTTTCCAGTTTGAGATGAAATTTTAGTAAAAAAACACAACTGGCATACTATAAACCAAGAAAACACATTTATATTTTAGTAAAATAACATGTGGCATACTTAAAACCGAGCAAACACATTCATATTATTTTGATACATTAGTAAAACGTTCCATGAGTCATTTGTGACATGTAGGAATCAACCACACCTCAATATGATGCATGGTGTGACCAGTATGACTAAAAGTTTCCTTTACTAGTTTAAAATTTACATTTTAGTTCAAAATGCAAAACTCACTAAAAACCAAGAAAATGCACTCTAACTGTCCTGATACTTTAGGACAATGATTTGTAAGTCATTTATGACATGTATGAAGTAGTTTCACATCAAACCAATATATGATGCGACTGATATGGATCATAATGTGTGTTTCCAGTCTGAAATGACATTTTAGTAAAAAAAGCTCAACCGACATAACCAAGTAAACATATTTAGATTATTTTTATACTATAGTACAATGATCTATAACTCATTTTTGGCATATAAGAATCATTCACACCATAATATGATTCATGGTGTAGCCGGTATAACTCCAAATGTGTCATTATTTAAAATTAATATTAATTTTAGTAAAAGAAAAAGTGAAATACTCAAAATCATGCAAACACATTCAAATTGTTTTGATATTTTAGGAAAATTATCCATAACTCATTTGTGACATGTAAGAATCAACATTACCTCAATAGGATGAACGATGTGACCAGTATAACTCCAAGTTTTTCTTTTTAATAAAATATTGATATTTTATTAATGTATTCTTTCATATTAATGTTTAATTTATTTCTTTATAGTATTACTAACATAATATTTCTTTTCTTATATAGACGGGATCTTTTTCTTTGTTTGAGATGATTTGTTCGACAAATGGTACCATGAGCGAACACTTTTTAGAGGGGATCACAAGATTCAAAAGATGAAAAATTATTGTTTTAAAATGTTCGTTGGATAATTGTATATGTAATTATATAAAACATTTTTTGAAATGTTTATAGTAGTTTTTTATATAAACCATGGGTGGGAATTTTTGTATTTCCGGTGTCACGTTAAATGTATATAGAATTGTTTGAAATTATAAGTTTTTGTTGGGTGCGCTATTATATTACCAACACATTCACTACTAGAAAATTGGACATTTGAGGCCCTTAGAAATGGGTGACTGCCATTGGTGGTTGCTAATGGTTACTAACAACGACCGCCATTAGCGGTTGCTCTCCCAAATTAAAAAAACGGTGAAATCGGGCCCCCCTCCCTAAATCTTCCTCACATGCCCTTGCTAACCCTCATCTCCCGACACCTTCCCTTCGTGTAGAGACCTTTCATGACCACCCCTCCCTTTCACCCATCACCGCCATCACACCAAGGTTTTTCTTTGTCGCCGCACCTAGAGTCGCTACCTCTACCCATCCTCCTCCATCGCTTCCCCTCCATCATGCCTCGTTGGACCTCTTCCTCTGCCCCCACCTACACCGCCACACCTGGAGCCATTGCCACAGCCCATCTGCCCTCACCGCTGCCCCTCCCTCATGCCTCACCCAGCCTCCGCCTCCATTTGCACCCCCGCTCTCACCTCTAACATCTCCCATCTAAATATCTTGGTGGCCTAGGGATCTAGGTTGGAATTATTTCATTTTTTGATAATTTTTGTTCCAAGTATCTCATATGCAGATAATTTTTCTTCCAATTGCCATTATTCCAAGAATCTTTACATCCTTCTATTCAATATTCAGTGAAATCTCATCTCATCTTATCCTTAGGTTAATCATGCACATAATATAAAGTTATCTCTCACTGTTTTAAATTAATTAATGTCATTTTCATAAAAAATTGTCCCTGTTTTAGGTTCATCTATTTCTTTTATTCCATCTCTTAAATTATTTTACTTAATAATTGACTATCATTCATGTTGTCATTGGTTTTATATTTTAATCATGCACAAAATCCCAATAATAAACAAGTATGTATTTTATTTAATTTTTTTGTTACATTAGATTTCATCTATGACTTAATTTTGACTAAAATTGATTTTTTTGGCCGCATTGTTTGACACCACTTTTCTTGGATTCATTTCTTGATTATAATTTATCTATTTTTCATGGTAGCTATATGGATGGTGAGATGACCAGATTTTTTAGCTTTGATTTGGTGTTGTTAATACACTATCAAAACCTACCCATTTAACATTGTCAACTATTATACACAGTATACTATTATACTCTATCATTTTTTTATTGTCTACTATTATAGTCTTCTGTTATACACTGTCTTTTTTTAATGTCTACTATTATACAATTTAATTTAATACTATACTATTATATACTGTCTATTGTTATACACTATTATTTTCTTAATGTATACTATCATACACTATCATTTAATATTGTCTATTATTATACACAATAATTAAATATGGTCTAATTTTATACACCACCCATTTAATGTTTTGTCTACAGTTATACACTATCATTTTTTTAAATACCTGTTGCTTTTGATATTTATTAATTTCAATGGAGGACTTTCCCATTTTTTTTATGGATGTGATATCTAATAAATCATATTATTTTTTTTAATACTTCATTGATTTATTACATATCCCATTTACTGAAATATTTCAGGAATAAATGGTCATATATTAGTTATCCCAAAAATTATTGTATCTCACTGAAATGTATATGAATATATTACTGCATACATTGTATCCCACATAGTGTGTTATATCTCACTGAAATGTATAAGAATATATTGTGTTCAATGCAATTTATTTATCACCATATTGTGTTCAATGCAATTTAATCTTTTTGAATTTGGTATTGTTGAAACTGGAATTTAATTTAGATTGGGTATCAAGATACATATAAGAATTATTTAATGTGATGTTATATAGGTATCCATTGTTTTTCACCACAAGTGATGAAAGTTATTTTCTTGGAACCTACTTTTCTTGTTTGGTGCCTAAATTTTTTTCATGAGATGCTTGAAAGAGATCAAAGATATAAGGCCAAGGATATTTTTATATCTTCTTCTAAATATCAGTTATCTTACATACCTAGTGCTAATGATATTTTTTCATCTATTGCATTTCGAAATATCAACAGAACTTCGAAGCCATATGTCTGTAGGGCGATCTATTCTGAGATAAGAGTATTCTTAAAAATGGTGTTTTTTTGATTTGGAGAATAATGAGTGCACTTTTAATAGATGAGGATATTCAAATTCAAGGTATTGTGATATCCTTTAAGTTCATATGTTGTGGAAATCATTTAAGGACTTATAGGAATCATATATGTACTAAAAATGATTAACACTAGGATTGTGGAGGTACTATGGGGATATCATGGATATTTCTATCAGGCTAGAATTGGTTCAAATTCTCCTTAAATCATGGTTCTTATGGTTATCGAATAAATATTTATTTCTTATCAGTATATGTTACTATGTATACAAGTTTTGTCTTTTCATTAAAGTGAATGTTGAATATTTTTTGGATGAAACTTTAACCTTATGAAGATTTTAGAGACCATGGAAGCTAGAAAGATTGATATATTGACATTCTTGTGACTCGAAGGTGTGGTATGAGGTAATTTGATTGATTATATTTATTAATAGAGGTTGTTATTTGTTTTTTGGTAAAAAGGAAATATATTCTTGTTTTTTTTGTGGTGAAATTATGAGTATAGTAAAAAAGAAATATATTTTTGTGTGTATTAATCTTATAAATCTAATACCTTAATAAAGTGGTTCATGTTATTCTAAAATTTCATTAGACACTTAATAAAATTCCACCACAAAGGTTATTGACTATAAAACTCTGTGAATATAACCACAATTATCAAGATAGGTTGGACACACAAATTCAACCATAATTTATACAAGAGGATTCACCATATCATTCACTCGAACATGTTCTAGTGGTTTAGGAATTATAACCCCTATAGATCAGAGTATTTTAGATGGTAACATCCCATGGAGGAGGTATAAAAAGTACCATAGTTGACTATCTCTATGAATTTCAGCTCCAATATCTGCCAGCTATTTAGAGAATGGGAGGACTATAGGATGTCATGTAATAGATAAAAATCATAGAGGTAATATTAGAAATGTTCAAGAATATTTTTAAGCGATATGTCAATATACCATTTATTAGGATTTATAGACCAACTAAGGGATTGCGGGGTGTCATTGGATAAGAATAATCTTTAGTTGGAATGTCAGTTGTTGCTTAATGGTTTAATGTTTGTAGGTTTCCTAGAAGAATGAATTGCTGGTACAATTCCATAATACACTCATTATTTACCTCCTAAATTTTCTCTTGGAAAATTATATTAATAGATTTCTCATAAAACATTATGTGTTTTTTCCTAGATAGAAAAGAGCCTATTTATATTTTCTTTATTTAATTGTTTTTGTATTATATTTTTAGGATGATTAAGAAAGGATATTGGAAGGTCCAAAGTTTTGTGAATACTGGTTCTTTATTTTGTACTTTCATTATCTGGATGACATATATTTATGGTAATTTTGATGGGATGATATCATGATGGTTGCATTTGAAGTAATATCAAGAATGGAAATTGCATGCTTTTGGTCAGTAGTTTTTTGATGTTATATATCTGGTTTTCAATTTTGTGTTTTTTATATATCTAGTTTTCCATTTTTTTTTGTTTTGTTCTTTGGTTTATATTAATTTTGGTTTCTCCATTTTTGTGTCTATGTTGTCTTCTATGGCCTCTTGGAAAGCTGGATGTCTCACGAGCGGGGAAGATTCATCCATACATTAATATTGTTTTAGAATTGCTCCATGGAGCTTATTATTTTTTAGTATTTTAGAATCTATTTGGAATCATGATTTTATTATATTTGAATATTTATAATAAGTCCAAAGTAATTTCTATGAAAACTATGATATTAGTTAATTACTGCAATCTGATGATAACAGCCCTTGGTAAAGTGAGATTTCTTGAACCTTTCACTCGATGCTGAAGTTTTATCATGTATCTTTATAATTGTATCGTGAATTTACTTTTTTACCTACTCTTCAGTTGGAATAGTTTATTATCTTTGCTCTAAATAGATTGAATGAATATTATCTTGATTTTTATGGTTGTTTGTCTAGGATTTTATCCTTCTGAATGTTTCCTTGGTTTTTTATTCAATATGGAAGCATCTGATTTCAGGTTTGGTTTTTTTATTTACAGTCTAGCGATTGCCTATGGCGTTGCTCTAGGCCCTTGTGCTTAAGGAGAAACCCTTATACAATGATCCTGGGGTAAAGTCTGAATGTTTTTCACCTTAGGTGCATTCTAAATTTCAGTTGACTTTCACTTAATCGAAGGAAACAACCACATTGAACCTTTTTCACATGATTCGTTTGTATGAGGTCATTTTTTTTGGCTCATTGGATACCGCCTAAGATCTGGTTTTTTAACAAAAATTCCCAGGTTAGTGACCACCTTAGGTGAGTGCTAATGTGGCCATTTTTTCATATTATTAGTGACCACTTTTGAAGGTTGATACTGCTCCTCTTGGTGACTGCTGTCGTGGTCGGCCATGGAGACCCTATAGAGACTGCCAATGGGGGTCACTATTGGCCTTTACCGACGGGCCAACTGCGACTGCCATTGGCCATCAATGAGCGATTGCTAAAGACTATTAGTGACCACTTTTGGCGGTCGTTAATGGTCAGTTTTGTAGTAGTGACTGTAGTCAGCAAGGCCTTTATTAGCACTATTTTGAGTGCTGATAAAGGGCCTCCTTTATCAGTGATTTTTTTAGCTTGAATAAATGACCCCCTTTATCAGTGGTTATAAAGGGGACCCCCTATCATTGCTGCAATTAAGAACACCTTTTTAGCGCCGTTAAAAGCCATTTTTTGTGCTGTTAAAGGGAAAATGTGTAGTAGTGATACACATACATATTCATACATACACATTATATATAAGAATACACATGCCACATAAAAATATGTACAAATACATATACATATACACATTTCATGTACATGCATACATATATATACAAAAACACAAACACATACACATACATATGCATGTACATCCACAGACAGACACACACACACATACATAAACATAAATATGCACATATGTATACACACACATACAGATATACATACACGTACACACACAAACACACATAGAAAAACCACACATAGAAAACAACATACACTACTATAGAAATGACTTTTAATAGCACAAGAAAAAGCCATCAACAGCGCTAAAAAACATTTTTGATCTACGGATCATTAAAAGGTGGTCTTTTTTATCATTTCTAACAAAATCATTGATAAAGGTTTATTTTATCAGTGATAAAAAAGCACTGATAAAAGGGTTTTTTGATCAGCGCTAGAAAAACACTCATGAAAGTCAAAAAATTAAAAAAACTACATTTGTTTTAAAAAAAATAGGCATAGATCACCCCTTTTACCAATGCTAGAATCCCCCTTTAATAGTTCTTGGCACCCCCCCCCCCCTTCCCATCAGTACACCACTACCTTCCCTTGGATTCATACTCGAGACCTCTTCCTTGTGCACGTAGACCCTTACCACTCATCTTTGTTGCTTTTTCCTCCATTTTATGATATATCTATTTATTTATATAAATATATATCTAATTATATTTTGTATCCACATATTTATTTTTATATTAGTATACATTTATATGATTCTTTTCAAATACATTTATAAAATTTTTTGAGTGTGTGTGTGTGTTTATAAATAATTACATACATACATACATATATACAACATATATATATAGTATATGTGTATCTATAAATATAATTATACTTATTTTTATTTACTTACATATATTTTATATTAATATTTATATACATATATTATAATATATATCAGTTTGTTAATAAAAACACATACAAATATATATATATATATACATGCACACAAGCATGATGGTGACGTAGGCGGTGACGCATGCATTACGCGGGTAAATGATGATGCATGCATGATGCAGGCATGACACAGCATTGGGCCTTTGGGCCATTTTGTGGGTCTTTTGGCCATGTAATGTGCTTCGTGCCTATTGGGCCTTCGGGCAATATACTAAATAAATAAGGCTTGATGGGTAGGTTGTCCCTTGGGGGGCTATGGCCCACCTTCCCGGCCTGTGTGTGTGGTGTGTGTGTGTTTAATGTAATTGTACCCCCAAGCACCTAATATATATATATATAGGTATAGGTATAGGTATATAAATACTCATATATTTTTATTTTAAATAAAATGAATATTATTTTTTATTTATATTTGGTTTATATATTTATAAAGATATTTTATATGTAAATATGTTTACACATTTATTTATAAAATTATATTTTTATTTGTAAATATACACAAATATTTATATATGTGTATAAACTTAATTATAAATAATAGTACATTATAAAAAATTACAAAATTTGAGCTTCATAATATCCTTATGAGTGTAAGCCTTGAAAATAAATTGAGTCTCTATAAACAAGGTTGAAATTCCATCGAATGTTAAATAACTGAGATACCCCAAATAACAAACACAGTTTTGGAGGCCTTATGGGCCTTTTTGACCTCTAAAAATGTGAGTGGGGTTATCCCTAGTCACCAGCGCATAGATATTTTTGAGAGTTTTGATTTGATATGTGGGAGAGATCAAATGGACACTTAGATCAAATGTTATGGTCGTTTGAAGTTCAAGTAATGTTTTAAACTTATTTTATATCTCTCATTGTTTTTTTATTTTTAAATTTTAAATTGTTATTAAATGACTATTACACGATGATAATTAGAAAATTATTCATTAATATTATTTTTTAAATTATTTTATATTCTAGGTTTCACTAAATATCTTATATATTATGTGCAAATGAGTATTGAGCCTTATATAAATCATATTTAATAAAATATTATATATATATATATATATATTTATGTCACAATTGGAATTTGAGGTATTTTTGAGGAGCTATTTACCACGGGATCCCGTTGCAAATAGCTTGTTACAGAAAATAGCATCGCAGATAATATTTTTTGTAATGGGCCCATCGTAAAAAATATTATTTGCGATGGAAAACCATCCCGTCGCAAATAGTTCTCCCATTATATACATTATATATACAAAAACCTATTACAATGGACCCATTTTCCCATCGAAAATAGTTCTCTGATTATATATATTATATATATCAAAACCTTTTGCGATGGACCCGTCGCAAAAAAAGTATTTTCGACGGTCTCGTTTTCCCGTCAAAAATAGTTATTTACAAATATATATGAACTATTTGAAACGGGTTCCCCTAGAAAAAGGGACCATCAAAAATACTTAATAAAATAAAAATATATATATATTCAATAAAATTATGATAAATTAATGAAAAAATAATATTAAAAATAGTAAAAAAAATTAAAAAAATTATAAAATATTAAAATTCTCAATATTCGAAAATAATAAATGAAATCATAAAAATATTATTATTATTATTATTAGTAAAATAAACAAACATTAGAAAATATAATACTAATAATAAATATTAAAATATTAAAATATTAAAATATTAAAAATAATAAAAAAATTAAAAAAATATGCAATATTCGCACCAATATAAAAGACAGAAACTGTAAATAGTTTATATTACAACAAACTTTGAATTCAAATGTTTTTAACATAACAAAAAAATCACTGGGGGGATAGTATTCTGGAGGAGGTGGAGGAGCTGAAAGAGATGGTGGAGGAAACTTCATCCCTAAACTACGAGTCAGATGACACATGTACTCCGTCTTCTCATGTTGATGTTGGTTCCATCGATGTATCTCTTACTCATAGTGTTGTTGTTGCTACAGCTAACACATTTCTTCCTGCTGCTTACACAAACTCTTCATAAGCTCACTCTGAGCTTGCAGCTGCTCCTGATACTGTAAGCCAGAAGATGATGTCTCTCCACGAGCTCCTCTCAAGTTGGATGCCGACATCGCAGTAGTACCATAATAAGTCTCTCGAGTCAAATGAGAGTCGATACTAATACTACTAGAATTTGTGCTATTTGCAACGGGCTATTTGCGACAGGATCTCGTCGCAAATAAGCTTTAGCGATGGAGCCTCGTCGTAAATAGCCTGTTGCATAAAACGACATCACAAATACCTTTTTTTGTGATGAGCCCATCGCAAAAAATGTTTTTTTGCGATGGGGAACTTCCCCATCGCAAATAAGTCTCCGATTATGTACATTATATATAAATAAACTTCTTGCGACGGGCTATTTACGATGAGCTATTTCCAACGGGGAAGTTCTCCGTCGCAATTAAGTCTCCGATTATGTACATTATATTTAATTAAACCTTTTGCGATGGGCCCTTGGTTCCATCGCAAAAAGTATTTAAAAATATATATTTAAACTATTTATGACGGGATCCCATCACAACAGGTCTCATCGCAAATAATAACCAAAATAAAAATATATATATATTTAATAAAATTATAATTAATGAAAAAATAATATTAATATTATTAAAATAATAAAAAAATAAAAAATATTAAAATTTTCAATATTCTCAAAAAAATATAAAAAATTCATAAATTATTATTATTATTAGTAAAATAAACAAACATTAAAAAATATAATACTAAAAAAATATATTTAATAAAATTATGATTAATGAAAAAATAATATTAATATTATTAAATTAATAAAAAATATTAAAATTCTCAATATTCACAAAAAAAATATAAAAAAAATCATAAATTATTATTATTATTATTATTATTAGTAAAATAAACAAAAATTAAAAAATATAATAGTAATAATATATAATAAAATATTAAAAATAAAAAAATTAAATTATGCAATATTCACACCAATATAAAAGACAGAAACTGAAAATAATTCATATTACAACAAATCTTGAATTCAAATGTTTTTAACATAAAAAAATCACTAGGGGGTCGTCTTCTGGAGGAGGTGGAGGAGCTGTAGGAGATTGTGGAAAAAACTTCATCCCTAAACTATGAGTCAGACGACGCATGTACTCCATCTGCTCGTGTTTCTACTACTACCATCGACGCATCTCCTAATCATGATGTTGCTGCTGTTGTTGCTGACGCATCTCTTCATGTTGCTTCTGCAAACTCTCTATAAGCTCACCCTAAGTTCGCAACTTCTCCTGATACCGTGAGTCAGAAGATGATGGCTCTCCACGAGCTCCTCTCGAGCTAGACGCTGACATCGCAATAGTACCATAATAAGTACCAGTAGTCACATGAGAGTTGATACCAACTACTTGACCCTTCTCAAAGCCATACTGAATCGCCTGCATCCATGCCGCCTCATCGAAATGGTGGGCACTGGTCTGATCAGTCACCTCATCCTAACTCCCTGCCTATGTCTGAGAGGTCGCAGCCTCATATGACTCCTTCAATTCCAATTTTAAATTAAAATTGTGAAAATATTATATGCAGTTAATTTTCAGACTAGAAAAAATAATACTAACCCCAATCTAACACTGGTGATCACCTCTAATCTCTCCAGTGGCTGGATCACTATACATCCTCCGATAAATGTCATACTCCATAATATCGGGATGCTCTAATGCCTATAAAAATATAAAATAAACTATTTATATTAAAAGTTATATAAAATATTTAAAAAAGATACTTACCAGATGCTCTCTATGCATACTCAATGTACGACTACCAGCTCGATGTGTCACCTCCTGTCTCCCTCGGTTCAGCCAACCCACTGAAGACCTCCTCTTAAATCTACCACCCAAACAGTGTAAACATAATCCATCCCAAACGTGAAATGAAATGTACTTTGGTCAGTGGGCCCTACACAACTCATCAAAATCTGTTACTCCTGCTTTCTTAATGATCTTCCTTCTCAAATTGTGCGAAAACGGATGGAAACGGTCACGCATAGATGCCTCCCATGCTGCATGGATAGCGTCATGCATGCTATCATCGATGGGATTCCATAAACCCTAAAAATAATTTATAATATCAAGTTATTAATAAAATGAATTTCAAAATAAATATTATTTATTTATGTACCAGCTAATGATTGAACTTGCTGAGCTTCACATCAACAGGAATCTGTTCTCATGTGATCCATGGCTGAGAAAAATAATTGCGCAAGATAGCACTCCCCTGTCCAATAGCTACATGCACAAAACTATGAAAAAAGAATAAATAATCAAACAATTATTATATATATAAATAAATTAATGAAAGCTAACTAAAATATACAGGTTACCATACCTCCATGTGCGTGGATCAAAGCCAGGACGTGGACGTTTCTTGATGATAGGTTCGGGAATCACTACTGGAAATTCCTTCTATACCAATGCCTATATCCCAACGGTTTAGAAAAACCATTGGGATAGGTTTCATATACCAATGGTTTGTTGAAAACCATTTGTATAGTAATTGTTAGAGTGTTTTTCCCCAACGGTTTGGAAAACCGTTGGGATAGGCCCGGGTGGAGACACATTTATAAATAGTTATATATAACCATTGGGATAGGTGGTAGTTTTCCCAACAGTTTCAAAATACCATTGGGATAGGTGATAGGTTCCCCCCTTATGCTAATGGTTCATGGAACCGTTAGTATAGGAATGATATTTACCAATGGTTTTAAAAAACCATTGGGATAGAATGCCACAAATATAGCCCCAATTCAGATTGGGATCCTCCCACATTGAGCCCTAAACGAGAGCTCCCATTTTTCCAGCGTGCAAACCCTTCTTCTGAGCAACCGATTGTTTTTTCTTCCACATAAAATCTTTAAGTTATGAGTTTTATGTTCTACCTCCATTTATTCCATTTTTCATTCTCATTTCTCTGAATACAAGGTTGTTTTTTGTTTTTTTTTTTTGATTATCCGTAAAGGATATATCCCGTATTCTTTGCGAACCCTTCTTCCCAACCTACGATCCATCCTTGATTCAAGTAAGTGTTTGTTCTTCCAACTCAAATAGAGCCACATTTCATGTTCTTTTTAGGTGTTCTATTGATACCCTTTTGATTAGAATCATGGTTCAGGTATTATATTGATATTTTAGTGATTTCCTATTATATTGATGCAACATGGTAGTGAGATCTTAAATGTTTGGGAGACCTACTATGAGTCTCCATTTCATAATTTATTTTTCAAGGCAATGGGAGGGGGTTGGCTATGGGAGAGGGGGTTGTGCAGTGGGAGGGGGCTGTGGGGGCGGGGTTGTGCAGTGGGAGGGGGCTGTGGGGGGTGCAGTGGGAATGGGGGTGTTGTGCAGTGGGAGGGGGTTGGCTGGGCTATAGGGGGGTTGTGCAGTGGGAGGGAGGTTGTAGGGGTTGTGCAGTGGGAGTGGGGGGGTGTAGGGGGTGGGTGTGTAGGGTGGGGCTGCAAGGGGTGAGGGGGGGATGTGAAATGTGGGGGTGGGGGCTGCAGGGAGAGGTGGGGGTGGGGGTGGGGGCTTGTAGAGAGATGTGAGGGAGGGGGACAACAGGGGGGCTATAGGAGGGGTTGGTTATAGGGGGATGTGTAGTGGGAGGGTTGTCTATGGGGGGTGTAGGGGGTGTGCAGTGGGAGTGGGGGGGGCTATGTAGTGGGAGGGGTTGGTTTGGGGGGGTTCAGTGGGGAGGGGGCTGTAGAGGAAGATATTTAGGGTGGGAGTTACATGGGTGAGGGGTCTGTGGGGGGTTGGGGTGGGGAATGTAGGAGAGAGGTGGTGGGGAGGGGGTTGTGCAGTGGGAGGGGGTTGTGGGGAGGGGGGTTGCGTAGTGGGAGGGGTGGCTATGGGGAGGGGCTGTGCATTGGGAGGTGGGGGTTGTAGGGGTGTGTGCAGTGGGATTGGGGGATTTATAGTGGAAGGGGTGTTGGCTTTGGGGGGTGTAGGGGTGGTTGTGCAGGGTGGGGGCTGTAGGGGGTGAGGGGAGTTGTGCAGTGTGGAGGGTGGGGGCTGCAGGCAGAATCTGGGGGAGGGGGCTCACACACCACTAGTGATTAACATCACCCATTGTCACATGGGCCTTTCCCAACACATACCTGTAGAAACAAAGACAAACAAAAGGAAGGCATAAAAATATACTCCACCAGAACCAAGTCACTCCATACATGCATTTCTAGAACCTACACCAACCAGAGTATCTTAGCCCCCTTCCAACATACCCTCAGAAAAACCCTCCAATCCAACAGTCATAACCCTCACCCAGGACCAAAAAACAAGTATCTCACACCCTCTAAACCTATTAGCACCACAACCCAGCCACAAGAATACCCCTAGAACTAGAAACAACACCACCATATAACCAAATAATAAAAAATAAAAATAAAAACCACAAGAGAATACAACCAACAAGTAGAAAACCACTCACAATAATGTATCCCAACCACCATCCAAATAACAAATAGCCTACTAGAACACAGGTCAGCTTAGTACATAGTAGAATTAGTATTCATCCCTAATAAAAAAACCTAAAAGGTAACACATTCAAACCAACTCCTGGTAAACCCTATTGTTAGGTAACTGTTTGAAAGAATATATATTGTATTAAATAGTTAGCTCAAACTTTATCCAAATAAATATTCCATAATGATATGAGGAACTATGTAACTAATAATTTATCTCCATAAAAGTAAAATATGCCAAAGTGAAAAGCCCCAGAATTCTGAAAACACTTCTCAATTATTCCTAAATAAACAAGATATTACACCAATATAAAATGTCTCTAAAAGAACAAGCATAGAATTCAACATTCTAAAGGCCTAATAAGGACTTACAAATAATTTTATATAGCATACAGTTGAAGAATATGCTATCAATGTTATCAGAATCCAATTCATAAAGAAAATAATGATTTAGAAAATCCAAGACCCTTTTCAACAACCTATCTTGGGTGGTCAGACAATTGAGGGTTCCAAGCCATAAAAGTAATGAAAATCCTAGTTGGGGAGAAATTATTCCAAACCAAAGACCTCCATGGTACCAAAACAAATTTCTAATTAGGATCATCCCAAACCATGATAAGGGAGAACCCATAATATCCATTCCATATAATCCTTTCACAATCTCCCCCATGCTCAAAAAAATAAAGGATCTCCAGTCCAATATCCATGAGATTAGTATAAACAAAAATTGGTGGATTCCATGATCCATTAGAGATAATTTCCACAACTGAGGGAAACATGGATAACCTTGAATCATATATTATGTTTTCATCGATAGAGAAGAAAATAGGTCCCCTAGGAAGCCAAGAATCAAAAATATCCCAGACATTAGAATAATTTCCATCCAAGAACATCATGCCTTTTGAAAGATTAATAGTCAATCCAAAAAAGGAAGAGGATAAATCTATGTCATATTTCAATACTAATAAATAATTTATATTTCTAAATGAGGGCAATAAAATGTCATTCACAAAAAAATATGGGAGATGGAAGTCTTACCCCAACATTAATAGAACTTGAATGAGTATCAAATAGAGATTTGAGACTTCATAATGTGACAAAAGTCCTGTATGAAAATCACAAAAATAAGAGGAGGTAAAGCTTCCCCTTGCCTCAAACCTCTCTTTTCATGTAAATAACCTTAAAAATTCCATTTATATTCATAGAGATAATTAGAGAGGAGACAAATCTTTTAATCTAGGTGGCGGATGTGGCTGGAAAACCAAGAAGGTCTAAATCATTCCACATGAACTTCAGTGTATTTCTAATGATTCCAAGATCTAGAAGTAAAAGAGTGACATCCCTCACTTGGGACAGCCCTCCCACCCCCCTGGACACCCCCCTACCCCTGTGGATAGACCTCCACCCCCATGGACAGCCCTTCCACCCCCCTTGGACACCCTAATACCCCCCTGGATAGCCCGACCACCCACGTGGACAGCTCGCCCACCCCCTGGACACCCCGTACCCCCTGGACAGCCCATCCACCCCCATGGACACCTTACCCACCCCCTTGAACACCCCCTACCCCCTAGATATCCACCCACCCCTATGGATAGCCCTCCCACCCTCCTGGACAGCCTCCTAACCCCCTAGACACCCCCACCCACCCTCCATGGACACCCCCACCTTCCGTGGACATGATTCCCACCCCCTGGACACCTGGTACCCCCCTGGACAGCCCCCCCCCCCCCCCCTCATGGATAGCCTGCCCACCCCCCTTGGACACCTCATACCCCCATAGAAAGGCCCGCCACCCCCCTATGGAAATATTTCCCACCCCCTGGACACCTTGTACCCCCTAGACAGCCCCACCACCCTCGTGGATAGCCCGCCCACCCCATGAACATCCCCACCACCCTCCTGGATAGCTCACCCACCCCCTGGACATCCATACCACCATGGATAGCCCCGCCACACCCGTGGACAGCCCATCCACCCCCCTAGACTCCCCTATTCCTTCTCATTTATTTTGTTTTTTAGGTTACATGTTAGTTATCCTTTTCTATTTACTTCCATATTTGCTTTCAAATGCATAAAAATAAAACCAATTGAAAAGAGGTGACGAAAATAGATTATGGACAACAATCGTCGCATGACTGAGCTGAGAATTCCACCACTAGTGCCTGCAGTGAGTATTTTATTTCAAATATATATATTTAAATAATATATAATGTCATGTGATTAATTTTTTTAAAACATTTTTACAGGATCCATCTATTAGGAAATAGTTATTTGATGAGAAACCTAGTGGTGGTCCCAGTACTCAGGGTGTTCATACGAGGGGGTGGTACGAGAGTTAGATGATCTGGTCAACATACCTGATTAGACCCGGACCCTTCCACTGGCATACCATCCATCCCACATGCTGATCCCGGTGTGTCGTTAGGGACACATAGGATATTTAGGCCTCCCATTTTTTCACCACCCTTTACATCTGAGCCTCCTCACCCATTTTTACCATATCCGATGATGATTCCTACTCCCCATCCATCATTCAGCTATCCATCCATATCATCTTATTTTACTACTGATTCCTTCTATCCGGGGTTTTATATTTCATCTTCTTCGATTCCTACTCTGCTAGAGTCTGTCCTTGTGGAGCATACATTGGGACCCACTCCATCCGTACAGGGTGTTCCTTCAGTTTCTACAGATCTAGCAATGCCCATTGATCAGACTACTGCAGGTATACTTATACAACCCTAAAAAAATTACACCATTATTTATTTACATTATAACATGTATTGATAAAATATTTTTTTTATTTCATAACAGATACATCTACTGATAGGAGGCGGGGGTGGGGGCGTACACGCATGCGTGCGGTGTGGAACCGCCACACGCAGTTGATGGTGGAATATAATGAAGATAGTCAGATGATTGAAAAATCAGTGCAGCAATGTCAGATTTTTTTGATGATGTTTTCCAAATACTACGACATCATTCTTGTCAGCCCACTCTCATGGAGACAGCTGCCAAATGAAGTCAAGAATAAAGCATGGGTAGAGATATGGGTAAAAAAATCTGTTGTATTTAATGCAATATATTAATTTTCTTACTTATATGAATTAATATTTTGGTGTCAACTATGGTTTAATTTCCCCGATGGTGAGGGTGCACGACTAGTGCGTCTAAAGTATTTAGGCGAGATTTGGGGAGCTTATAAGAATGGTTTGTACATTGGCTGGCATGCTAGAGTGGGCACAAAGTTAGAGGCAGTCCCTATCATGGATGATTGTCTGTTAGAACTGTATCGACAAATGATTACTCATCAGACGACTAGCCAATTTAAGGTATTAATCACATTAGAGGCATTTAAATGAAAATGTTCATGTTTTTCTTTAATACTAATTATTTAATTTTATTTAGGATTCATCTGGAAGAATTAAAAAAAATTGATTCTAAGAAATACACGCACACATTGGGACGTACTATGATGCCAAATCATGAGAGGCAGCAGGTATTCCAGTTTATAATCTTTCTTTATAACTTGCACTTTCTATTGCTTCCTCAATAATATATTCAATTGCTAAAGTTTTTATATAATTTTAGTTATTAAATTAATTATTGGAATCCTATTTTTAATTTTGGTTTTCTTCATTCAATTTCATTGTAGATTCATAAATTGAATATAGAAGGACGTGTGCCATGAGCAAAACTATTTTGCTCGAGTAGAAAGAAGAAAGATGGAAGTTTGGTTAATGAAACGACTCAGCAGAAGATTGTAAGTTTTAATTTGTAGATTGAAAATATTAATCTCTATTTTGTAACTTAATAATCTGTTTATATTTATAACAAGCTACTTTAGAGTCCCTTGATGCCCAGGAACCTGACAATATTGGGCCAAACGATCACTTACATCAGGTGTTGGGAGATGAGCACCATGGTAGAGTATGATGGTGACCTTGTAAGAGTATAGTTACAATGAGGTATTGTCCCTCCTTAGCTACGATTTGTAGTGCCATCAAGTTTCATCAAGTTAAGGCATAGGTAGAACAGGCTGAAAAAAGGGACATAGAGATGATAGAACAATCTTCTAGGGAAAACACTACATTTATGAAACTGATGGAATTTTTACATCCAACACTTACACCAGAGGCTAGCACTGCTTGTGATGAATATATGTCATCGATGCATTCTATATATGATGCACCAGGTGGAAGTTTTAGTGGTGGTCAAGATGATAGTGAAGAAGAGGTCAAGGAAAAGGAGGAGGCTGAGGAGGAGGCTGAGACGGAGGAGGAGGCCGAGGAGGAGGTCGAGGCGGAGGAGGAGAGCGATGAGGAGGCCAAGGCTGAGTACAAGGTCAATGAGGAGGGCGGGGATGATGATGGGGATTAAGATGAGGATGAGGGTGACGGTGATGATGATGGTGATGATAATGATGGTGATGAGGGACAGATTGATCCATTACATTTTTTACTGATATTACTGACCTTTGATGTTTATTCATTTGTTGGGCCTGAATATGTGTGATTAGGTAGGTCAGATTATCTTTATTTTTTTATCTAAAAATAATAAAACTTGACTTGATGATTTTTTGTGACTGATTCACCCCTACCCTAGACACCCCCCCACCCCATGGACACCTCGTACCCCCTGGATAGCCCCACCACCCCCATGGACAGCCCACCCACCCCCTGGATAGCCCCTCCCCCTATGCACAATACCCCACCCCCTGGACAGCCCTGCCCACCCTCGTGTACAGCCTGCCCACCCCCTTGGACACCCCCTACCCCTAGATAGCTTGGTCACCCCCATAGACAGCCTGCCCACCCCCCTGGACAGCCCGACCACCCCCATGGATAGCTCACCCATCCCCCTGGACACCCCTCCCCTCGTGGATAGTCCCCCACCCCCGTGGATAGCCAGCCCACCCCCTAGACATCCCTACCCATTGTGGACAGCCACCCACCCCCTTATACACCCCTACCCCCTGGACATCCCAGCCACCCCCGTGGACAGCCCGTCTACCCCCTAGACACCCCCTACCCCCCCTGGACAGCCCGTCAACCCACGTGGATAGCCCGCCCACCCCCTAGACAACCTGTACCCCCCTAGACAGCCCCACCCACCCCCATGGACAGCCCGCCCCACCCCCAGGACACTCTTTACCCCCTGGACAGCCCGAACACCCCTGTGGACTGCCCACCCACCCTCTTGGACACCCCCTCCCCCCGTGGATAGCCCTCCCACCCCTGGACACCTCTACCCCTCATAGATAGCCCGCAAACCTCCCTAGACACCCCCTTAACCCCCTAAACAGCCCGGCCTCCACCGTGGACAGCCCACCCACCCCCCTTGACACCTCCTACCCTCGTGGATAGCTCCCCACAACCGTGGACAGCCTACCCACCCCCCCCCCCCCCCCGGACACCCTGTACCCCCTGGATAGCTCGGCCACCCACGTGGACAGCTCGCCCACCCCCTTGGACACCCCGTACCCCCTGGACAGCCTTGTCCACCCCCGTAGACACCCCCTACCCCCTGGACAGCCCCCACCCCCTGGACAGCCCTGCCCACCTCCCTGGACACCCTATACGCCCTGGACTGCCTAGCCACCCATGTGGATAGCCCCTCCCACCCCCTAGACACCTTGTACCCCTGGACAACCTCGTACACCCCCGTGGACACCCTCTACCCCCCTGGACAACCCCCCACCCCTTTGGAAAGCCCCTCCAACCCCCTGGATACCCCTACCCCATGGACAGACCTACCACCCCCGTGGACCACCCCCACCCCCTGGACATCCCCCACCCCCCTTGCCCAACCCCCTGGACCACCCCCACCCCCTGGACACCCCACCCCTGGACACCACCAACCCCCTCGACACCCCACCCCCTGGAAAGCCCCCAAACCCCCTGGACACCACCACACTCTCATGGATACCACCCCACCCTCCTGGAAACCCCCATGGAGAGCCCCGCCTGGACACCACCCCACCCCCCATGGACACCACCCCACCCCCCTAGACACCCCCATGGACAGCCCCCCCCCCCCATCCCCCCTAGACACCCTGTACCCCCTGGATAGCCCCGCCCACCCCCCGCCCACCCCATACCCCCTGGACAGCCCTACCCACCCCCATGGACAGCCCTGCCCACCCCCCTAGATAGCCCGGCCCCCACCTCCTGGACAACCCCCCCCCCCCACCCCACCCCACCCCGATAGACAACCCTCCCACCACCCCTGGACACCCCTACCCCTCGTAGATAGCCAACCCACCCCCCTGGACAGCCCCACCCACACTCATGGCACACCCTACCCCCTGGATAGCCCCCCCCCCCCCACCCCCATAGAAAGCCCCACCCACCCCCTGGACACCCCCTACCCCCTGGACAGCCTTGCTACCCCCATGGACATCCCCCACCCCTTGGATATTCCCCACCCTCCTGGATAGCCCCCCACCCCCATGTACACCACCCCACCACCCCATGGATACCCCCCCCCAAACCCCTAGAGCGCCTCCACCCTCTGGACACCACCCCACCCCCTAGAAACCCCCACCACCTGAAAATCCCCCCCCCCAACCCCCTAGACACCACCCCACCCCCCATGGACACCACCCCACCCCCTAGACACCCCCCTTGGACACCCCTATGGACACCCCCCCCCCCCTACTACCACCCTAGACACCCCCCCCCCCCCGCACACCCCCATCCCCTCGGAAACCCCCACCCCCTGGACACCCCTACCCCCCTTGGACAGCCACCCCAAACCCCTGAACACCCCCCAACCCTTTGAATTCTGAATTGAATTCTTTATGTATTTAATTAACTTATGAATTATGTGTTAATGGTGTATGGGTATACTTATTGTATCTGTATACTTGGTGTAATTACCTTATGAATTATGTGTTAATTCTGTCAATAGTGTATGCAAATCAGACTATTATGGTCTCTCTTTATTGTGAGGGTCCTCTCACCATTATGAGATGTCTCCACCAAAAAAATTGAAATGGGTTAGTTGGAAGAGTGGTTGTCATGTGAAGATTGAAATGGGGAAAACTATGTCAGTGGTACATGTCATGGTTGGAATATTCTACTGATTTTTATGTGATATTCCAGGTGTTTTTTTGTTCTATTTTAAGTACAAATTGTTCTATTTTAAGTGTTATTTGCAGCTGTGTTTGCAGGTGTTTGCAGTGGAGGGAATGGGTGGTTTCTACTGTGTTGTTTACAAGAAAAACACTATACCAACAGTTTTAAACCATTGGTAAAGCGTTTTTGGAGAATAGTTTTACCAATGGTTTTGAACAATTGGTATAGTGTATTTCTAGAATATTTTTACCAACTGTTTCTATAAAACCATTGGCATATTGAAGGTTACAGTTCCATATACCAACGGTTAGAGAAAAACTGTTGGTATAGGCCTTTTGCAATATCTTACTAGCCAACAGTTTTCAAAACCATTGGTATATAGTATACCAAAAGTTCTGATGCCTATACCAACGGTTTCAAACCGTTGGTTTATACTGTATTTCCAGTAGTGAATCATAATTGTGCAAGATTGCACCCCCTTCGCGTAACCCCTAAACCGCTAGTAGGCTGAGGGTCAAATGATCCAAAATCCCCCTCATCCAAAGGTATCTCAACCTCCTATAACTCATAAAATAGATCATGGTCCATCTGAAACACAAAATTATTGTTTTCAGAAGATAGTTGAAAATAACTATTATATATAGATATATATTATTTATGATTATAGCCAGAATTTAATTGTATCAATGTTCACCTTTATCATTATCTTTATATCTAACAATGTCAATGTCTTCATATTCCTCCTTGGCATCATCAATATCCACATGAGTTTCAGTTTCATCATTTCTTATCATTTCAAATTCATTTGTAACATCATTAACATCTTCGCCACCATCGACCCTTAATTGTGGGGTGTCATCATCGATATTAACATCTCTTTGTGAAAAAGATGGATTTTGAGTAGTCTCTTGAAAAATTTTAATTCCTTCCACTTCAGCGGAACCACATTCATTTTGAGTAAACTAATTTTTCCAAGATTTCATTTTTATTATGCTCCACCAATCACTCAAGTCTCTTGAAGTATCATGGTACTTTGCATAATAAATTTGATGTGCCTGTTGAGCTAGTAAAAATGCTTCATTTAATGAAAAAATACTTTTATATTTAATATTGATGATTCCATGAGTTAGATGAACATGAAAGCCTTTCTCAGTATCCAACCACTGACATTTAAACATCGTTATGTAATTCTATCCTAGATAACACAACTCAATAATTTCATCCAAAATGTCATAAAATTAAACTTTAGTTTCTCTATGATGTGATCCTCTCAAAAAACTCTATTGTTCATTGTTTTTTTTATTCCCCATATGCACGTGTTTGAAATCAAAAACTATTCAACACATATGCATTATAATATTTAACCATTTTGGATGGTGGGTTACTCAATATACACAGTCACTTATCAATTTTATTAGCATGTTGAGACACCTGAACATTTGTAAAACAATTATCAATATTATAAATAGTAAACTGAATTGATATTAAACTATCAATAATTTATGTTAATTGTTTTTGAAACCACCAAGAAATTTTTTTTGTCTATGTTTTTCAAGAGCAGCTGCTGTAATTTGTGGAAGTTATTTCTTGATATGATTATCATATAACCTACAAATAAAATAATTTTACATATTGTAACATAAATTATAGAATAAGTGATAGAATCACTCGCATTACAAATGATGTCATTTCTTCACAATTGAGTAGAACATATGTATGATCTCTGTGATGTTCATCGTCCGAAATCCATCATTCTTGAACTCCACCAAATCCAATATTTGGATAATTAAAAACTGATAATTGATTTTCCATTTCGATATTAAAATTTCCCTCGTTCTATCCCATGCGGTTGTGTTTTGAGGGATATTCAGATTCAAAATAATGAGAGCATACAAAAGCAATTTCCTCTTACAAATAAGATTCAGCAATTGAGCCTTCAACTGATGCTTTGTTACGTACTTTTTTCTTCAATTTCTACATGCATCTCTTGAATGGGTACATCCATCGAAGTGATGCATGTAGAAATTGAAAGAAGCTGCTCTTGAAGAATGCAGACAAAAGAACCCCTGTTTCGTCGATGAATCATCTTCTTGCAACTATCAATGCCGAAAAACATTATGAAAAATGTGGTCCTAAGAATGAATATTCAAACTCGTGCATACAAGATTGGATATTCATGCATAGAAGCATACATTTCATAATGTTTTGAGTCGGTGAAAGTTGAAAGAAGAAGATTCATTGAGCAAAAGGAGTGTCATCAATCCACTATAAATTGTGCCAAGTTATTAAAAGTTATTACAATTCAATACAATTTATATTATTCCTAATTATTCCTAATTATTCCTAATTATTCCTAATTATTCGTAATTATTCCTAGTTATTCCTAATTATTCTTATTTATTCCTATTTATTCCTATTTATTCCTATTTATTCCTATTTATTCCTATTTATTCCTATTTATTCCTATTTATTCCTATTTATTCCTATTTATTCCTATTTATTCCTAATTATTCCTAATTATTCCTATTTATTCCTAATTATTCCCAATTATTCCTAATTAAAACTATTTATTCCTATTTATTCCTAATTATTCCTATTTATTCCTATTTATTCATATTTATTTCTATTTATTCTTATTTATTCCTAATTATTCCTATTTATTCCTATTTATTCCTATTTATTTATATTTATTCCTATTTATTCTTATTTATTCCTAATTATTATTATTTATTACTATTTATTACTATTTATCATTATTTATTACTATTTATTACTATTTATTCCTATTTATTCCTATTTATTCCTATTTATTACTAATTATTACTAATTATTACTAATTATTACTTTTTCTTACTATTTATTACTATTTATTACTAATTATTAATAATTATTCCTATTTATTCCTATTTATTCCTATTTATTCCTAATTATTCCTATTTATTCTTATTTATTTCTATTTATTATTATTTATTACTATTTATTACTATTTATTACTATTTATTGATATTTATAACAATTTATTACTAATTATTACTAATTATTACTAATTATTACTAATTATTACTAATTATTACTAATTATTACTAATTATTACTAATTATTACTAATTATTACTAATTATTACTAAATATTACCAAATATTACCAAATATTACTAAATATTACTAAATATTACTAAATATTACTAAATATTACAAATTATTACTATTTATTTCTAATTATTACTAATTATTACTAATTATTACTAATTATTACTAATTATTACTAATTATTACTAATTATTGCTAATTATTACTAACTATTACTAATTATTACTAATTATTCCAAATTATTCCTAATTATTCCTATTTATTCCTATTTATTCCTATTTATTGCTATTTATTGCTAATTATTCCTATTTATTCCCATTTATTACTAATTATTCCTATTTATTCCTAATTATTTTTAATTATTCCTATTTATTCCTATTTATTCTTATTTATTCTTATTTATTCCTATTTATTGCTAATTATTGCAAATTATTGCTAATTATTACTAATTATTGCTAATTATTCGTATTTATTCTTATTTATTCGTATTTATTCCTATTTATTTGTATGTATTTCTATTTATTCGTATTTATTCCTATTTATGCGTAATTATTGTTATTTATTACTATTTATTATTATTTATTACTATTTATTCTTATTTATTACTATTTATTCCTATTTATTACTACTTATTCCTATTTATTCGTATTTATTCCTATTTATTCCTAATTATTCCTAATTATTACTAGTTATTCCTATTTATTACTAATTATTACTATTTATTACTAATTATTCATATTTATTACTAATTATTCCTATTTATTACTAATTATTCCTATTTATTCCTACTTATTACTATTTATTCATAGTTATTACTATTTATTCCTAATTATTACTAATTATTACTAATTATTACTAATTATTCCTCATTATTCCTAATTATTACTAATTATTCTTAATTATTCCTAATTATTCCCAATTATTCAAAATTATTACTAATTATTCCAAATTATTCATATTTGTTGCTAATTATTTCTATTTTGTTATTAATTATTCCTATTTATTACTAATTATTCCTATTTATTACTAATTATTCATATTTATCACTAATTATTCTTATTTATTACTACTTATACCTAATTATACCTATTTATTACTAATTATTCCTATTTATTCCTAATTATTCCTATTTATTTCTAATTATTCCTATTTATTTCTAATTAATCCTATTTATTGCTTATTATTACTATTTATTACTAATTATTCCTATTTATTGCTATTTATTACTAATTATTACTAATTATTCCTATTTATTACTAATTATTCCTATTTAATACTAATTATTCCTATTTGTTACTAATTATTACTAATTATTCCTTTTTATTACTAATTATTAAAAATAAGTACTAATGATTTCAATTTATTATTACAAATAAATACTGATAACAAAACAATTTAAATCTAATTTAATTAAAACTAATCAAAAATAATTAAAATTAACATAAAAAATGTAATAAATACTAAATTAAATAAAATATAAATACCTTTAAACTTGATCTCCTATTGATGTAGACGACTTCACAACTTTTTCATGAAAAAAATACTAACTCACACAAATTTTCACTCTGAAAATAGAGTTCAGAGAGAGAGAGAGAGAGGGAGAGAATTGAGAAGAGGATTTGAAAAAATGGATGGGGATATATATAGGTTGGATTAGTTGTGACGGGACTATTTGCGACGGGTATCCCGTCGCAAAAACCTTTGCCCGCATTAATTACAGTCAGTGGTTAAAAGAGTATTTGCGACGGGTCACGTCGCAAAAGGTACCTGCCGACACACTTTTTGCAACGAGACAACATCCCGTCGCAAAAACCTATTTACTGCCGCCGGGTATTTGCGACAGGTCCCGTCACAAATACCCTCCGACCGATGCACTATTTGTGACAGAGGAATCTCTCCGTCGTAAATAACCTTCCCGCGGTTTGGCGCACAAACTACACCAAACTTTTTGCGACGGGACCCCAAATCCCATCGCAAATAACCAATTATTTGCGACGGGCAGAATCCCTCATCACAAATAATCTCTGGAACGGGCTATTTGCGACGGGATTAATTCCTGTCGCAAATAGCCCGTCGCAAAATGCTATTTTTTCCGTAGTGCAACTACTCGGCCCTTCTCAAACCCATACCGGGTCGCTTGCATCCATGTCGCCTCATCGAAATGGTGGGCACTAGTCTGATCAGCCGTCTCGGCCTGACTCTCAACCTATGTATGAGAGTTTGCAGCCTCATATGACTCCTTCAATTCCAATTTGAAATTAAAAGAGTGAAAATATAATCTGTAGTTAGTTTTCAAACTGAAAAAAATAATACTGACCACAATCTGACATTGGCGATCACCTCTAATCTCTCCAGTGGCTGGATCACTGTACATCCTCTGATAAACGTCGTACACCGTAATATTGGGCTGCTGATCTTCCTATATTAATATAAAATAAACTGATTATATTTAAAGTTATATAAAATATTTAAAAAAGTACTTACCATATGCTCTGTATGCATACTGAATATACGGCTACCGGCTTGATGCGTCACCTCCTGTCTCCCCCAGTTCTATCGACCCAATGAAGATCTCCTCTGAAATCCACCAACCAACTAATGTGAACATAATCCATCCTAAACGCGAGATGAAATGTACTCTGATTGGTGGTCTCTACAGAACTCATCAAATACTGTCACTCTTGTTTTCTTCATGGTCATTCTTCTCAAATTGTGCAAAAACTGACGGAAACGGTCACACATAGACACCTCTCATGCCGCGTGGATAGCATCATGCATGCTATCATCGATGAGATACCATAAACCCTACAAATAATTTATAATATCATGTTATTAATGAAATAAATTTTAAAATAGATATTATTTATTTACATACCAGCCAATGATTGAATATGTCGAGCTGCACATCAACGAGAATCTGTTCTTATGTAATCCTTGGATGATAAAAATAATTGGGCAAGATAGCGCTCCCCTTTCCAATAGCTACATGCGCAAAACTGTGAAAAAAGAACAAATAATCAAACAATTAGTATATAAATAAATTAATGAAATCTAACTAAAATACACAAGTAACCATACCTCTATGTGTGTGGATTGAAGCCAAGACGTGGACGTCACTCGGGGATAGGGTCAGTAATCATAAGTCGTGCAAGACCGTGCCCCTCCGCATACCCCCTGAACTGTCAGTAGGCTAAGGGTCAGATGATCCCAAATCCTCCTCACCCAAAGGTAGCTCAGCCTTTTGCAACTCACAAAATAGATCATCGTCCATCTAAAACACAAAATTATTGTTGTTAGAAAATAGTTGAAAATAACTATTATATATAGATATATATTAGTTATGATTATAACTGGCATTTAACTGTGTCAATGTTCACCTTCATCATCATCTTCATATTTGACGATGTCAATGTCTTTATATTCCTCCTCAGTATCATCAATATCCATATGAGTTTCAGTTTCATCATCTCTTTCCATTTCAAATTCATTTGTAACATCATTAACATCATCGTTACCATCAACCCTTAATTGTGGGGTGTCATCATCGATATTCATTCCTCTTTGTGAAAAAGATCGATTTTGAGTAGTCTCTTGAAAATTTTCAATTCCTTGCACTTCAGCAGAACCACATTCACTTTGAGTAAACTGATTTTCTCAAGATTTCATTTTTATTATGCCCTCCAATCACTTAAGTCTCTTAAAGTAGCACAATACTTTGCGTAATAAATTTGATGTGCCTGTTGAGCCTGTAAAAATGGTTCATTTACTATAAGAAGACATTTATATTTAATATCAATGATTTCATGAGTTGGATGAACATGCAAGCCTCTATCAATATCCAACCACTGACATTTAAACATCATTATGTAATTTTTTCTTAGATAACACAACTCAATAATTTCATCCAGCATACCGTAAAAGTCAACTTCAATTTCTCTATGATGAGATCCTATCAAGAAAAATCCATAGTTCATTGTTTTTTTTATTCCTCATATGAATGTGTATGAAATTAAAAATCATTCACCAAATATGTATTATAAGATTTAACCATTTTGGATGGTGGGTTACTCAATATACACAACCGCTTATCAATTTTATCATCATGTTGAGACACCTGAGAATTTGTAAAAAAATTATCAATATAATAAATAATAAACTGAATTGATATGTTAAACAATCAATAATTTATGTTTCTAGTTTTTGAAACCATTGAGAAATTTTTTTTGTCGGCGTTCTTCAAGAGAAGCTGATGTAATTTTTGGAAGCTGTTTCTTGATATGATTATCATATAACTTAAAAATAAAATATGTTTACTTACTGTAACATAAATTATAGAATAAGTGATATAATAACTCACAGTAAAAATGATTTCATTTCTTCACAATTAAACAGAACATATGCATGAGCTCGGTGATGTTCATCATCTGAAATCCATCATTCATGAACTCCACCAAAGCCAAGATCTGGCTGATTAAAAACTGATAATTAATTCTCCATTTCATTGTCGACATTCCCCTTGTTCCATCCCATGTGGTTGTGTTTTGAAAAATATTCAGATTCAAAATAATGAGAGCATAAAAAATAAATTTCCTCTTGCAAATAAGCTTCAGCAATCGAGCCTTCAACTGATACTTTATTATGTACTTTTTTTATAATTCTTGCATGAAAATCTCGAATGGTTACATCCATCGAAACTGTACCGGACCTCCACATTTTTCTTCATGTGGAAAATGTAATATTAGATGTTCCATTGATTCAAACAAAGACGGTGGGAATTTTTTTCCAGTTTACATATAATTACAACAATATCTTCTTCTAGTTTTTTTAATGCATCATAGTCTGTTGTCGCCGCACAAATGTCTCAAAAAATATGATATGTCTATTATCGAATCTCAAATAATAGAATTCAACAAACCTCTTAATCTAATCAACATAAGTATTTCCATTATAACATGAAAATCATGACTTTTTAATCCGATAATATGACTATTCTTAACACATTTGCCCAAATTGGAAGCATAGCCATCTGGAAGTCTCAAATATGTAATCCACTGACAAAATAACAAGTGACTCTCTTTGGACAGTTTATAAGCTGCTTTTTCCTTCATTAACCTCTTTGATTTGACATTTTCTAACAGCTCATGTTTTGGTTGCCTATAAATTTGGGAAAGATCTAATCATGCCATTACATTATCTTTGGTTTTACCTTGTGTATCCAAAACTGTATGAAATAAATTATCAAAATAGTTCTTCTCAATATGCATGACATCCAACATGTGGTGGACCAACAAATCAGACCAATATGGCAGATCCCAAAAAATTCTCCGTTTTATCTAATTGTGTTCTTTCCCAAAGCCATGAATTTTCTGTTGGTTTATTGTTGGTCCAAATATGATGGGAGATAATGAAGTTACAACAGGTTTTAACTCTGTACCTGAGATCATTTTTGGAGTTTCATCCCTTTCAATTTTTCCATTTCTAAAACGAGATTTGTTCCTCTAAAAAGGATGATTGTTTGGAAGAAATATGCGATGACAATCAAAATAGTAGGGTTTTCCATTAACGAGCATAAATGCTTTGTTGTCTCATATACAGTAAGGACATGATTTTGGACCATGTGTACTCTATCCAGATAACATTTCATATATTAGGAATTCAGTAATTGTCCACATCAATGCACCTTTTAGTGGAAAATTTTGTTTCGCAGCAACATCATATGTATTCACACAATTACTCCACAATAAATTTAACTCCTCAATCAATGGTTTCAAAAAAACATCAATATTCTTTTTTGGATGTCTTGAGATTAATAAGGTCAAAAAGATATAAGGCGCCTTCATCAACATCCATGGAAGTAAATTTTACAGAGTTATAAAGATAGTCCAACATAAATACTGATTACCATAAGAACCAAATAGACAGAAACTGTCAGTAGAAAGACCCAATCGCACGTTCCAGACTTCTAAAGAAAAAAATGGATGCACTTGGTCAAAATGTTTCCATGAATCACCATTATATGGATGATTTACTCTTTTAACAGTTGAAATCTTGATTTATTGCTATGACATCATTATCGCTATGTTCTGAGACATAAATAAATGCCTCAAACTGGGTGTGAGAGGGAAATATCTCAACTATTTTACAGGAATCAATCCATACTTCCCCGATTGAGCTTATTTATACCTCGATTTTCTACATGTGGGATAACTATTCAATGACTCATTTTCACCAGAATATAAGATGCAATAATTTTCATATGCATGAATCTTCTAATAACTAAGGACCAGATTATGAACCAACCTCTTTCTCTCATAGTAATTAGCAAGAAACACATTTCTTTCAGGTAACAGTGTTTTAACCAAAGAAAATATCTAATCAAAACAGTTGTTTGACATTCCATTATCTGATTTAATAACTATAAATTTTGCAACCATTTCTAATTTTCTTTTCTTGCTACCAGGATATAATGCATCTTCAATAGACCTCAAAAACTCATAAAATTCAGATGATACCAACTAAAGAGTTAAATCAATATCATCCTGAGTTTCAGTTTGTTGAACAGATGGACATACAACATCATGTACTAAATTTTGAAACCATAATGGATCCGGAATCAAATTATTATTATCTTCTCTGGAACTGTGTTCACCGTGTTGATACCAAAAAACATAATCTAGTTGAAAACTCTAATGTAAGATATGTCCCCCAACATTGTCAAATGTGTCAAACGTTCTAAGAGCACATTTTTTACAAGAACACTTAATTGTGCCTTCTAAAACAAATTCTGGTTTTGATGATGCAAATGATAAGAAAGCTTCAACAACCTCAATATATACAGGACTTAAACCAGAACTGTTTGGATTTCTGCACTGATTTATCCAAGTGTGATCATCTAATAATGACTGTTGCCGACTTCCATGTTCCATATTTTTCTACAAAATATAAAATCATTACTATTTTTGAATAATTTGATATAAGAAAAACACTATCCAAAAAAGAGAAGATAAATAATTACTGCTACTTCTTGCTAATTACCACTAATTACGGGTGACACAATTTCTAGTGGATTGGCGGCTACCCTTTTGTCTGACAGCTCATTTACATTCAACTTTCTCACACTGAAATCACAATAAAGAATCTACTCTGAGGTACGCATATCCATTCTTGTGCATACAAGAATGCATAAATGTACCTCCGACCAGATTCTTCATTGTGATTTTAGTGTGAGAAAGATGCAAGTAAATGAGTCGTCAGACAAAAGAGCCCCCTTTTCATCGATGAATCGTCTTCTTGAAACTGTCACTGCCTGAAAACATTATGAAAAATGTGGTCCCACGAATGCATATCCAATCTCGTGCATGCAAGAATAAATATGCATATGTGGAAGCACATTTTTCATAATGTTTTGAGTCAGTGAGAGTTCAAAGGAGAAGATTTGTCGAGCAAAAGGAGTGTCGCCAATCCACTAGAAATTGTGCCAAGTTCTTACAGTGTATTACAATTTATTCTTAATTATTTTTCATTATTCCTAATTATTCCTAATTATTCATAATTATTCCTAATTATTCCTAATTATTTCTAATTATTCTTAATTATTCCTATTTATTCTTATTTATTCCTATTTATTTCTATTTATTGCTATTTATTTCTATTTATTGCTATTTATTGATATTTATTTCTAATTATTGTTATTTATTTCTATTTTTTGTTATTTATTACTATTTATTGCTATTTATTGCTATTTATTGCTATATATTTCTAATTATTTCTTTTTATTTTTAACTATTTCTATTTATTCCTAATTATTGCTATTTATTCCTAATTATTTCTATTTATTTCTAATTATTTCTAATTATTGTTATTTATTGATATTTATTGTTATTTATTGCTATTTATTCCTATTTGTTACTATTTATTGCTATTTATTTCTATTTATTCCTAATTATTGCTAATTATTGCTAATTATTCCTATTTATTGCTAATTATTGCTAATTATTTCTAATTATTACTAATTATTACTAATTATTACTAATTATTACTAATTATTACTATTCATTACTATTCATTACTATTTAGTACTATTTATTACTATTTATTACAATTTTTTACTATTTATTACTATTTATTACTATTTATTACTAATTATTACTAATTATTACTATTACTATTACTAATTATTACTAATTATTACTATTACTATTATTAATTATTACAATTAATATTACTAATTATTACTATTAATATTATTAATTATTACTAATTGTTACTAATTATTACTAATTGTTACTGATTATTACTAATTGTTACAAATTATTAGTATTTATTAATAATTATTAGTATTTTTTACTAATTATTAGTAATTATTACTAATTATTAGTATTTATTACTATTTATTTCTAATTAATACTAATTAATACTAATTACCGCTAATTATTTCTAATTAGCGTTAATTATTATTAGTTACAACAAATTACCGCTACTAATTACTAAGTACCACTAATTATTTATATTTGTAACGCTTCGACCCTAGTTACCTAGAGTCGGTACATTATTACATAACATTGACATAATCACAAGAAATATCAAATCTCAAAAGACCGATTAGTTTAGTAGCCTTGGAAACACTAGATACATTCATAAAATTTTACATTACATCATGAAAAAAACATCTTGTCTTCATATCCCCTCATACTATCCCTGCAGGTCTTTCATAAATTACTTCTTCATAATCCTGGGAAAAATAATACATTGAAAGGGGTGAGCTCAGATGCTCAGTAAGGATAACATTATAGCAGAAGCTTTCATAGATAAGCATAAAAACTTAAGGCAATTTATAACTAAAACAAAAGCCTTTTAAACTTGAACTTCAGCATAAAATGGCAAGGGTAAAATGAAATAATGCCATTTACTTACTCACATGGATATTTTACTAGTCGAATGATCACATGCAATATCAGTAACCACTTTCATAATGATGGAATGCATAATGCCAGACTATCATAACCACATAGCCAAGGCCTCGTGCCAAGACTACAAATAAGATTTTGCCAAAGCCTTATGCCAAGACACTAGTTTGTCTCATGAGACCTACCGATGCATCGAGGAGCTATAGCGGGCTCCACCCGTCACTTATTAAGTCCAATGCATTCCTCATATGAACAGGTTTAAACATAACATAAACATTCATATTAAAACTAGCATACGAAATGTCAATACTTTAACCACAAACCATGAATGGTATAAAAATAACACATCCACAGTCAAACATAACTCATTCGATACAATATGGAAGATTTTATTGTATCACATTAACCTCAATCAAGAATAATGAACGATGTTGACATAGATGAAAATAATCATCAAAACTATTTGAGAGAAATATCCCCCTTTTTCTTGAAATCATTTAAAAGTCACACTATTTGTCAAGAAGCCATTTAAAAATAGATTTTTGAATCAAAGTGTCCCATACAACTTTGAAACTTTTAAAAGGAGTTTTAATTTTAAAACTTTAATGTCCATATAAATAAATCCTTAAAACCATTTTTTTAAAACATGGACATTAATGAGAAAGATTTAGAAGAATAAGTCTTTAAAACATTTAAAAATGGTATTTTAGTTAGAGTTTCTAACCAAAATAGAGACACTTGAATACAAATAATTGAGGAAATCAAAACATTTTAATATCATGAGAATAAAGGAATTCATGATATACTATGTCAAAGTACATTATATACACCACATAAAAGTGATTTGGTGTATAACAACAAAGAAGTCTTAATGGAATATAAATTGAGATGAAATCTCTCATAAAGGCTGTATCCTTAGGTTAAGGATAAATCAACGACATAGTTATGTGTGACAAATATAAATACACTAAATATGATTGGATATTCAGTGTAAATCAATCAAAGGATATTCACACATAATCTTATAAAAACAACACCAATGAATTGGATGTTTAACTCAACAAATGGAGAGTGAGTTAAAATTACTCTTATCAAATTCATATCGATGACTTGAGAAATTATCAATTGAGTGATTATGTGTATCAAAATTATATCCACGGAAAAGGGGAGTGGAAATTATGACATAATCAAATGAATAGTTATTCCACACATAATCTCAGAGTAAAATAATCAATGAAGTTTGCGTAAAGCCGAATAAATGGAAATTGAAATTTCAAATTCCCTTATTGATTTGGTAACATACAAAACATACACCCATGAAAGAAGGATCATAAAATGATGATGTAAATATACAAGAATTAAAGTATATTACATAATGAATACAAACATGGGAAGTACACACACCACATGTAATAAATAAGTAGTGAACAATGGAATTTTCACGGAATTAAAAGTGAGATAAGAAACCCCTTACCTTGTACTTTTCCTTGGTTGGGGGTAGGTTAACCTCCTGTATAATGTTGAAATAATTGTTATTAAATTATTAATGAATTATATACATTAATATGATTTCATATATGATCTTTTAACATTTCTTTGTTAATAATAACTTAGAATTATCGTCGTTTCGGGTGTTAACTTACTCATTTTCTTTTATATGTTTTGTTACGTAAGCCATGTTTGTCAGGGATAGGTTCTATCTTATTCATATCCAGAATGATATAAAGTTCTTAAACATTATTTTTAAATCATAAAATGATAATTATACTGGGATGGATATGATGGAGAATGAATCTCATCTCGTTCGTGGAGACGGTAGTCCGTACGTACGCACGAGCAACAATATCATTCTTTTGATATTAAAATAATATATAATTGGATGGTATATCATATATAAAGAATAATTATCATGTTATATTTATTATTTAAATGAGTTACACATCATTATTATACCCACCCAAATAATAATATATTGAATAACAATTACACCACGACGTGGAGACGGTAAGCCGTACGTACGCACATATGGTGACATGTTATTCAAAGGGTGGATAGAATACTGAATATAGTTGTACCATATTTATAATAACATCACAGTATATATAAGATAATGGAGTTATTATTTTAGAATGGTAATAACAATGAAATAAGAAGTGGAAGAAGAAAGGAACTTGAAAAGGGGTGGTGAAAACATTACCTCTTCTTCGGGTTCTTCCTTTTGATTTGATCAAAAGGGCTCCTTAGGTTGGCTTTCTGATCAAACTAAGGCCTCTAGGTTGTAGTGAGAAAGGTTGATAGAGTATTTGGTCAGGGTTTGGCTGAACCAAAATGCTTTGAAGGTGTGAAGAAATGAGAAGGAGGAGTGCCCTTTTATAAGAGGGGTGAGGGGCACCTTTGGAAAAGCTAAAAAATATTAATTTATAATAAATTCATATTCGGTTTCTAATGGATCTAAAGTTGATTATTCAAAGGTTAAGGTGGGGATAGGTTGGAAACCACTCAACCAATAGAATTTAGACAGGTTTGAGTCATTATATTAACCTTATCTTTAAGTATTAACTCTTAGTTAATTAGTTTCACTTTTACAATGTCTCTTTGTATTTTTATATTATATGGTTAATAAACTTTCCATATACATCCAAGAGACCCCCAAGTGGTTCATTAATGATAAAACTATCATGATATAAGTCTCTTGGACGAACCTTATATTTTTAGGAATTTAATATCAATTAATAATATAATATTTGTTTTAAAAACTATTTTATGTCAATTTTGACACTATTCAATAGTTGATTTTTGTGAAACACATAACAAAATGATTACTTCGAAAAAAGTTAATTAAATCAATCCTAATATGTCATATTAACCTAGAAAATTAGTGTAATTCAATAAAAGTCTCAAATTATATTTATTTGGGTATTTATAATATCAATTATTCTAATTTTTCACTATTATGATAATTACTGCATCACCATTGTGTCATAAATAAATTAAATTATTTAATGTCTAAAAATTATAAATAAAATATCATTATGTAGGAAATCGTTTTAGCTTTCTAATGAATATTTATAGTCTAAAATCCAACATATATAACCCTATGTAACAATTGTTTTGCTAAAAGATATATGCTTGTGTCATTTTTGTATTCATTTTAACTTAATTAAAATAAAGTGTCCCTATCACTTACAAGTGGATCTATGGGGTCCCAAAATCGACCCAAAGATGCCCATGGTCGACCATGTATCAACCAATAGGGTTAAGACACGTTTTAGGGTAATTTCGTATTATTATAATATTATTTTTTAACCCTTGTTTACTGGATTTACCCTTTAACCATGGTAAATAAAATATTTACCGAAATAATTATCCAAAATGTCTAAAAATAAAAGTTACCTATTTACACAATTTGAACATCCTGATTCCAAATATGGAATCAATTTTTCCAAATTCAAAACACAGAAGTGGCAGAAATTAATTTAAAATTAATTCCCGTTGTTAAAACAAAAAGCGTGTTTTTAAGAGATAATAACTATCAAAAGATTGACACTTGTTTATGTTTGGTTTAATTGTGAAATTATGTTCAATGACAAACATTGAATTAAATGGTAAAAATATATTTTAAATATACTTTAAAACTACTCAAATTCATAATTTATCAATATTAATTATTTTGATTAAAAAAGTTGTTTTTAATTAAAATTTAGTAATTTTCACTATTCATCAAAATATGAAAGTTATCCAAAAAGTACCAAAATTTCACCCTAGGCTAATTTTGATATTCCAAATCCAAAAATGAAGTCCATTTTAAGAGATAGAATTTATAAAATTTCAAAAAGTAGGTATTACTATTTATAACGGCTAGTTTGATTGGTTGTGGTGTGTTAAAATCTCGAAGTTGCGTACAATGCACGCCATTACATTATTCAAAGGGAAACGTACTATGGAAGCTTGGGGTGTTACAATATTCATTATTAATTATCTTTAATAATTCATAATTACTGCTAATTATTAATAATTAGTACTAATAATTTAAATTTATTATTACAAATATGTACTGATGACAAAACAATCTAAATCTAATTAAATTACAACTAATTAAAAACAATTAAAGTTAATATAAAAAATGAAATACATATTAAATTAAATAAAACATAAATACCTTTAAACTTGATCTCTTATAGGTGTAGACGACTTCACAACTTCTTCGTAAAAAAACTGACTCAGAGAAATTTTCACTCTAAAATTAAAGTTTAGAGAGAGCGCGAGAAAGTAGGAATTGAGGGGAGGGATGAAAAAAGGGATGAGGGTATATATATATAGGTTAGATTAGTTGTGACGATACTATTTCCGACGGGCATCCCGTCACAAATATCTTTGGCCGCATTAATTACTTTCGACGGTTAAAATGATATTTGGGACGAGGCCCGTTGCAAATAGTGACATGCCGACACACTTTTTGCGATGAAGGAATATCCCGTCGCAAATAGTATTTACCATATCTCGATATTTGCGAAGGGGGTGCATCCCCGTCGCAAATACCATTCCTGCGGTTTGGCGCGCAAACCGCGCCAAACCTTTTGTGAAAGGACGCTTAATCTCGTTATTAATAACTAATTATTTGAGATGGGTTAGTGTCTCCGTCGCAAATAACCTCTTCGACAAACTATTTGCAACGAGAATAGATCTTGTCGCAAATAACCTGTTGCAAAAAGTCATTTTTCCCGTAGTGTGTTAATATATTATTTTTAATGATTTATGGTTTTTTATGAAATTTAACCTTTATCGGCGCAAGTAAAAAACGTTGATAAAGATCCCCTTATTAATGCTACTAAAAAAACGTTGAGTATTTTTAAAAGCGCTAATTTTTTTTGATAACTGGGTAATTTTATGAGCGCTAAAAAAAAGCGGTGATAAGAGGGTGCTTTTACCATTGCTTTTTTAGTGTTGTTAAAAGCTCTTTTTATTAGCGTTTTTTTAGTGCCATTAAAGGGTGGCGATGCGTGAAACCAAATATGTGGTAGTGACAACACATGTATAAACATACATGCACATACATACACATGCATACATATACTTACAAAGCCATGTACAAATATTTTAAATTATTTATTGTGAATATAAATATATAAATTCAAATATGAATCACATATTACAATAAATACATTCATTTAGATATTTATATAATTATTTAAATAAAATATTAATATATCAGATTTATTTTAATTATATATACATTTTGTAATCAACGTATATAAATATGCTATTAAATATTTTTATTGATTAATTTAGATTTTCTAAATTTTTATATATAAAATTATGAAAATAAGATTGATAATAATTTTTTATTAAAAGTTATATAAATCAAATTTATATATTATATTTACATGTATATATTATAAATCTTATTTAAAAATATATACATATGTATATATAAATTAAGTTATTCATTTTGCCTTTTATTAGTGTTTGACGTGCTAAAAAAACGGTGACAAATGGTACCCTTCTATCAATAAATGTTTCTTTTATGAGCGCTAATTAAAGTTTCACTTTTATCATCATTTTTTGTATCACTGATAAAAGCATATTGAATATCACATGATATATGGGCGTGGAAAATACAAAATGGCCGGTGTTTAATGTGTAATAGATGTGCACAAAAATCACATGAAGCAAGAGAGCATCAATGGGAGGTGTCTTGTGAGATGGGGCTCCGACTAATTGCTGAGGGGACCAGGGCTGAACTATACACCATTCATTAGTAAATTGTTTGATTTTTACGATAACAACTACAAATGTAAATCCTCAAATATAAAAAACCCAATGACTAAAATTAAAAGAATATTTTACAAGCACGGGAAAATGAATAGAAGGATTTAATTTCAGTTGGCTAGTGCCCCTGGCCAGGGCTGGGTCCGGAAGGCAGTTGCTGAAGCCATAACTCCATGGAGGATTTGTGATAAAAGATGGAGGACCAGGAGTGCGGCGAGGAGGGGTGATTGGGTCTCGTCGGGAAATTCACCTCCGGCAGCCGGAGTGTCCTGGAAGCCTCCACTCTCGCATGCAGCACCGCGAGAAGAAGCAGGATCAAAACCATCGCATCTCTTCGCCCAAACCCCATCCTTGGTTGGTATATGGGTAATCAAAGAAGTGGGCATTTAATTTATAAGAGGTGTTGTGGGTTTGGCTATGAATATGCAGGCGCAGGAAGTCTTTAATTCACGTGCCGTTGAATGGTCCAACATGCACATACACATACTTATATAGACACACACACATGTACACATACACGTACATACACATACAAATACACATACATGCACACACACACACACATGTACACATACACACATGTATACACACACATATATACAATTATATACACATGTGCATACATACACATACATATGAATACATACACATACTATATAAGTATAACATGACACATAAACACACACACACACATAAATATACACATGTCATGTACATATATACACATACACAGACACAGACACAGACACACACACACACACACAGACACACACACACACACACACACATACAAATACAAATACACATACACATGCGTGTACATCCATAGACACGCACACACATACACGTACATATGCACATATACATAAACATACACATACATATATATACGTACAAATATAAACAAACACACACACACGACACATGCAACACATACATACACGCACATACATCCACATACATACAATGCATACATATACATAAAAATACTTATATGTATGTTTTAAATTGTTTAATATGACTATAAATATATAAATTCAAATATGAATCAAATATTTATATAAATATATTCATTTATATATTTATATATTTGTTTAAATAAAGTATTAATACATCATATTCATATTAATTATACACACATTTTATAATCAATGTATATTAATATTCTATTAAACATTTTTATTGATTAATATAAATATTATAATTTTATTTATATGAAATTTTGAAAATAAGATTGATAATAATTTTTTTATTAAAAGTTATATAAATCATATTTATATATTATATTTACACACACACATATATATATTGTAATATAAATCTTACTTAAAAATATATAAATATGTATATATAAATTAAATTATTCATTGTGCCCTTTATCAACCTTTTTTTGTGTTGTTAAAGACAAATAATATTCTTTTATCATGGGTGATAAAAGTCGGTGTCATGTGAGTTGGGCCTCAAACTAATCGCCAAGGGGAGCAGCGCCCAAACTATTTACCATTCATGAGTAAATTTTTTCGTGTTTACCATAACTACAAATGCAAAACCCAGACTATAAAAAACCAGATGAGTAAAATTAAAAGAATGTTTTATGGTTTGTATATGCACCGCAATCACGGGGAAATGAATACAAGGATTTCTGGGGTGAGGCTAGTGGCCCGGACCCTGAGGGCTGGGTCCGGAAGGCAGTCGGTGAAGCCAGTACTCCATGGAGGCTTTGGGGTAAAGGATGGAGGACCAGGAGGGCGGCGACGAGGGGTGATTGGGTCTCGTCGGGAAATTCACCTCCGGCAGGCGGAGTGTCCTGGAAGCCTCCACTCTCGCATGAAGCATGGTGATGAGAAGAAGCAGGATCAAAACCATCGCATCTCTTCGCCCAAATCCCATCCTTGGTTGGTATATGGGAAATCAAAGAAGTGGGCATTCAATTTATAAGAGGTGTCGTGGGCTTGGCTTGGAATACGCGGGCCCAGGAACCCTCCAATTCACCTCCGGCAGCCGGAGTGTCCTGGAAGCCTCCACTCTCGCATGCAGCACCGCGAGAAGAAGCAGGATCAAAACCATCGCATCTCTTCGCCCAAACCCCATCCTTGGTTGGTATATGGGTAATCAAAGAAGTGGGCATTTAATTTATAAGAGGTGTCGTGGGTTTGGCTATGAATATGCAGGCGCAGGAAGTCTTTAATTCACGTGCGGTTGAATGGTCCAACCGGGGCAGGCTGGACGTACGCCATCATATTTGAATTACCACAACAAGTCAAATGGTCTTCACTATGTGGCGCCAACAAAGTGGAACGAAGAGCGTGTCAAGCTTTCATAAATGGAAAAACAATAAAATCATATAATTGACAGTAAATAATTAGATAATGGAAAATTATATTCATTGATCATATATCACTTCTACAAATAATGGCCTCTCATTATCGTTTTTGGTCCGTGGTTGTTGGGTGTAGCAATTGCCGTTTGATAATTAATTTTTTTTTTATAAAAAAATACCGAAATTACACTCTATGACATGTACTTAAAAAAAAACAACCATAAATCAGATATTCAGTATGTCTACATGATACATAATTTTATAAGCTCCCAAATAATGTTGTCCTATGGTTTTCAAGCTTCACACTCATCATTTCCCTATAAATCAAATAAATTGAAAATAAAAGTTATTATAATAAAAAAAATAACAAAAAACTAAGAACTCGTTAGATTATTTAAATTGAAAGTTAGTACAATAAACCACATGTGCTTGTTTTCTTTTGATCATATTACTGGTTTGTAATCATTTTTTATTTAAAACTACTTTCAGTAATTCCGAGCACACTGTAAGTTGGATTAATGTGTCGTGTGCTCGTACATGTCGCAAATATTTCAAAGACAAATGTCCTATAATTTCACATCAATCTGAGATCATTTGTCATGGTTTTGACGAACACACATATGTTCTAGTGTTTTGAAACACTAAAATATATTTTTCAGTCATCTAGGGAAAAAAATAACTGAGATGGACATGTTGTCAATTCATATAGCGACCCTAGCCTTTTACACATAACACTACATGATTTTAAGCATAATTATAAATCACAGTACAAGCCAAGAATCGTCAAGTTTAGTGTCTTTGAAGACGAGAAACATAAAACAAAAAATATGGAACTGAATAAAACATTTCTTTATTTAATCTTCAAATTGAGCTCCTAACTTCCGTTGTGCTCATACAGATGCATAGGATAACCTGAGGATAACATGAGTAAAGAGATGAGCTAAAAGCCCAGTAAGAGAATAACCATAAGAACAAAGCTTTAACATATGTAATAAAAGGCATGACATGATGATATAAAAGGCATGTATATATGGAATCATTACATATAAATATGGAATCATATAAACATGGAATTAAAATAATGTGGCAACAACATATATAAAACATGACTTTAGCATGAGGCAAGACTAACCGCCAAGATCGTGGAACATGGTAGCACAATCCAAGACTAACCGCCAAAACTGTGACACATGGTATCACAAGACAAGGCTAACCGCCAAGACCATTGCACATGGTACCACAAGCCAAGGCTAACCGCCAAAACCGTCGCACATAACATCTCATGAGACTCAACTATACCCAATGCATTGAAGTGCTATCTAGGTGCACCCATCTTAACTTTTCATTAAAATGTTTGTCACATAAATAATCATGCATAATCAATCTTACATAAACATAAGGGTTACCCATGGAAAAATTCAGTACCACAACCATATCATAAAGCAATTTAAATAGGCGTATAACAAAAGTGTCCTTGAGAGAAAGGAATTAAAACATACATGGACATTAATAAGGTAAATATAGGCATATATCATGGTAAGTGTTGTCAAACAGAAGTGAAAACATGTAAGAAGAGTATTTAGGAAATTCTTAGCGTTAAAAACATTTTAGTGCGGTTTTAAGGAAAATACTAAAGAGCATTTAAAATCAAAAAGGGAATAATATTTTATATAAAACCAAAAGTGAAACAAGAATTTTTCCATAACAAAAAGACTAATTTAATAAAAACAATGGTGGCTTAAAACAAATGGTAGAGTGCACTTGAAATTGGGTAAAAAGTTGGGAAGTTCCCTTAAAACGGGGTTGCTTATTGGGAAGTATCGAGGAGAGAATCACTTAAAAGCATGTATATCCCCGAAAGAAAATGATGGATGAATCTTGAAACATGATTTTGGAGCATATACACAGTATGTATTAGTTGTAAATTAAAAGAAAAGACAACTTCATTTGGGTAAAAAGAATGATAGAGCAACTCAGATGAATAAAGGTGGTTTAGGTAGAATCTCTTACGGAATATCGACATGGTATCATGTGTACTTAGGAGGGCTTAATGAGAGAGAAATGAGTTTCTCATCTTTTATACATCATGAGGGAAGTGTGGGTAAGGTGCGAAATCATACCCCATCATTAGGAATTGCACGTAAAAGGGCACAACATAGAGGATATTCTTGAATAAAAGTAAAATAGAGAGAATCTCTTACCTTACGTCCGATGGTGTTCTCCACTTGATATTAACGACCTGAATAATCAAATTAGGTTCATTAATTAATAATTCCAGAACCTATTTAACATGTAAAATATTTATTATAACCATTTTAAGTTCATTCATGACCTTTTTGATGAGTTAAGTGGTTCAATTTCATTGTTCGGGTCCGTTTGTTTTCTTGGCTTTTACGACCAGTTTACTTATTTTCATGAAGGGAGAAACATGTGAAATAGGGATGGTTTCCCAGAATTGGAGTTATATTTTATTATTGAACATCTATAAGGTTACATGGTTGTAAATTTAATTTTATTACTTGGAGTGAAGTTGAAGCATTATATAAAATTTTAGTGATAACCTTTTGGGTTAATTGGCGGTTTTTTGATCACAAAGAACACATTTTGTTTTACAAATAAAAACCATGTGTACAAAAAGATTTTAGAATCATAGATGAGACATAATACATATATTATGGTATGGTTCAACCATGAAAATGGCCTCATGACCATAATTTAAATCGATAATGGAAATTGAAAACCCTTCTTCCTTGAATGTGGTAAATTAACACATTTCGGATGACTTTTTTACTACTAATATAAAATAAGGGTAAAGGAGAGAAGATAATTATTTTTTCCATTATCATAACAAAATACAACTAAATATAAGGTACTGAAGTTTTCATAACATTTGGATGAGGAGAGGTAAGGATAGAAAAGAATACAAAGGGACTAGAAAAGAAATTAAAAGAATTGAAAAGATAAATTTACCTCTTGAATCAATCTTCCTTGAGAGACTCTTAAGGGGAGAGGATTTGGTATTTTGAAGAGACTAAGGGTTGTTGGATGTGGGGGAGGAGCTTCGAGAGAGATTTGGGGAGAATTTAGGCAAGGCCCAAGATTTGAGAGGAGTGAAGAGAAGAGGGGAGTGTGGGTGGTTTTTTATAGTGGAGGAGAGGAGGGTTTTCATAGTATTTAATTCCTTTATTAATTTCCTTCAAGACCAGCAATAATGATGATTCCATGACCAAAAATAGTGATAAGAGTATGTGAGTTTGATATTTTTGTGCTTACATCACTTATGATGTTAGGAATAGTGGATTTAAATTATAATGTATTTATACAGTAAATTAATGTATATTATTATTCACCAAAAATTGAAGTATTTCAGAAAATATCTCAAAAATTATCCCTAAAATTTTTTCAACATGTAGAATCCAAAAATGAACTCCATTTTTCAAAAATAATTTTCTAAATATTATTAATTTAATTTTCAATTAAAATCATAGTTTTAGTGAAAAATACAAATTTTAAAACTATAACTGGTTTTATAATGCTTTCAAAAATTACATAAGGTCTTATAAAAATTTCTTAAAACTAGAAGGCATAAAATTTTAAATTTATAAACACCTTTTAGGAAACTATATTTTCTTTTAAATTAATTAATTAATTGTAATTATTTATTTATGGCTTATAAAAATACCAATACTTTTACTATGGTCATATTATCACTTATATAATGCCTGAATTTTATTTATACAAACAAGGGTGAGGTTACTATTCTTTTGGATGATGTACTATTCATAAGGGTCATATTACTATTAATAAGGGTATATTACTATTCATAAGGGTAGGTTACTATTCACAAAAAAGTTTTTCTTATCGAACTCCAAACATCTTACCGATTGCAACCATGTATGTTAGATTTTTGAAATTCAAAACACAGAAGTGTTAAATTTATGTTTAAAGGTCACATAGTACTTAGTAGTTCACTGTGTTGTGATTTTATGTGATTGTATGAAATATTTATAAGAAAGGAATTTCCATTGATAAAACATTGGTTCATTAAATTATTCCCCCCTTATTAAATTTCACCCTCAAAATTTTGTTTTAAAATCTAAGCCATAAACAAGTGCAGGTGCTTTTCCTTCATTCCCTCCTCTAGTTCCCAAGTTGCCTCTTCGTACTTATAGTTCCTCCACATTACTTTGACCTGGTAAGTAGTCTTGGTGTGTAGAACTTTATCTCTACGATCCAATATCTTCACTAGATTCTTCTCATAAGAAAGATCATTCTACAACTGTACCACCTATAAATAGAGTACATGTGAAGTGTTTGGTATGTACTTCCTTAAGATGGATACATAGAAGACATCATGTACTTTGGTCATGGTAGGTGGAAGTTCCAGTCAATAGGACATAGCTCCAATATGATCAAGAATCTCGAAGGGGCCGATGTACGTAAGACTTAGCTTTCCTTTCTTCCAAAACCCTATTGCCTTCTTCCATGGAGATACGTGGAGAAATACCATGTCTCTAACTTCAAACTCAAGGTCTCATCGACGATTTTCTGTATAACTCTTTTGTCGACTTTGGGCTTCCTTGATGCGCTGTTGAATGGTTTTCACTTTCACCACCATTTCATCAACCATTACTAGTCCTAGCAGCTTACGCTCACTGACTTGATCCCAACATGCCAATGTTCTGCATCTTTTCCCATAAAGGGCTTTGTATGGTGCCATTCATATTCTCAAGTGGAAACTGTTGTTGTAGGAGAATTCCACTAGTGGTAGATGTTGGTCCCATCATCATTTGAAGTCCATAGAAAATTCTCTCAACATATCTTCTAGTGTTGGAATAGTTTGCTTAGATTGGACATAAGTTTGAGGATGATAGGTCGTACTGAAGTTCAGTTTAGTGCTTAGAGCATGTTGGAGACTTTTACAGAACTTCAAGGTGAATCTCAGATCTCGACATGATATAATAGATAGTGGTACTCCATGAAACATTACCACCTCTTTGATATATATCTGTGAAAGTTCATCCATTGAGAAGTCCTCTCGAATTGTGATAAAGTGATCTATCTTTGAAAGACGATTCACAATGACCCATATAGCATTGATTTTTTTGATGTCCTTGGAAGTCCAGTGACAAAGTCCATGATGATATTCCCCCACTTCCATTTTGGTATGGGTAGTGGTTGCATCATCCCCTTAGATTTCTATCTTTCAGCCTTCACTTGTTGACATACGAGACACTTTAATGTATATTCAGAAATCTCCTTCTTCATATTGTCCCACCAAAAGTTCTCTCAGAGATCTCAAAACACATTTTGGTCCCTAGGTGAATAGGGAAGGTTGAGCTATGTGCACCATTCAAAATATCCTTCTTTATCTCTATATCGGATGGTATACATAATCGTCACCCAAATATTGCAACTTTTTCCTCATTAATCTTGAACTCTGAGGATTTCCCATTTTTAATGGCTTCCACCATTTTTTGAATTTCCACATATTTTCTTTGATCATCCTCTATTTTCTCTATGAGGGATGGTTGAGAAATCATTTGAGAAAGGATTGATGACGGGCCTCCCTTAATGATTCCCATGTCCATCCTCTGCAAATCTAAGAAGATCAGATCATTTTCAATTCTCATCAGATAAAGATGTAGGATCCTTTCTACTTGGAGCATATTCCACCTTATTTTCCTTACTGAGATGGTAGTGGATTGAGCAGTCATAATACTTGATGAGATCTATCTATATTTTTGGGCGCATATTAAGATATTTTTGTGTGAATATATATTTTAGACTCTTGTGATCAGTATATATCTCACACTTCTACCCATAGAGATAATGCCGCTAGATTTTTAACGCCAAGATCACAACTGCCAACTCTAGATCATGTGTAGGATAGTTTTGGTCATGGATTTTCAATTTCCTTGAGGCATAGGCTATCACTTTATCATTTTGTATCAGCACAAAGCCTAATCCATTCTGTGAAGAATCATTTTACACCATAAAGAGTTCTCCACTTGCTGGGAGTGTGAGTACTGGTGTAGTGATTAACCTCTTTTTCAACTCCTTAAAGAAGTCTTCACATTCTTGGGTACAGAAAAACATCACTCCCTTTCATGTAATCTTGGTCACTGGGCTTGAAAATCGTGAAAAGTTCTTAACAAATCATTAGTAATACTCGATTAGACCCATAAAGATGCAGATATTCGTTATAGATGTTGGCTAGGGCCACTCTTCAATTGCCTTTGTCTTAGAAGGGTCTACCGATATCCCTTTGCTGGTGATAACATGCCCCAAGAATGATACTTCCTCCATCTAAAACTCACATTTTCTGTACATTGAATACAACTTCTTCCTTCACAAAGTCTTTAAAACAATATTTAAATACTCCTCATGTTCCTCCTTGCTCTTAGAGTATATCATAATATCATCAATAAAGACTACCAAAAAATTTTCAAGGTAATTTATAACGACTCTATTCATTAAATCCATGAAAATTGCTAGGGAATTAGTGAGTCCAAAGGGCATCACTATGAATTCACAATATACATACCTCGTTCGAAAGGAAGTCTTGAGAATATCTTCCTTCCTCACCTTTAATTAGTGATATTCCGATTGAAGGTCCACCTTAGATAAATAACTAGCCCCAAAAAGCTAATCGAACAAGTCATCTATCCACGACAAGGGATACTTATTATTTATCGTGATTTTATTTAGCTCACAAAAATCAATGTAGAGGTGCATTGATCCATCATTCTTCTTGAGAAGAGGACTGGCGCACTCCATGGTGAAGCACTCGGGCGTATAAAACCCTTCTCTAGATTCACCCATAGCTGCTTTTTTTAGCTCTTCCAATTCTATGGTGGCAATTCTATAAGGTTTCTTTGATATAGGTAGATATCCAAGAATAAGTTCAATTGATAACTCAACCTCTCAATCAGGAGGAAGACTAGGAAACTCTTCAAGGAATACATTAGTGTCATCCCTCATGATGGACATGTCTTCAAGCATGATTCTCTCCTTTGTCTCAATCATTTGAGTTAGAAATGCTTGATCATAAGGAATTAATATCCACACTTGAGACACTGATTCTAAAGGAGATTCATCTTCCTCCTTACACTTGTCAAGAATTTTAGGATGCTTTGAGTTGTGAAGAGTGATATCCATTTCCAGGCAGTTGATGTTGGATTTATATAAAGATAGTCAATCCATGCCCAAGATAGCATCAAACTGCACTAAAGGAAGTATGAAAAGATTTTCTGGGAGGTTTAGTCCACAAATATTAACTTGGGAGGAGTTATAAACCATGGACAAAATAATTTCCCCATTCTATGTTCTCATAGATAACTTATCCTCTAAATTTTGAGATGGTGTTTGAATAGTTCTACTAAACTTGCAAGATATGAAAGAATGTGTAGAACCAGAATCAAATAGTTTGTTCACTATTCCTAAATGAATAACTAGAATACTTATCCCCAAATCATTTCCCAGCTCCACCTCAATAGTAGTAATAGAATAATCCCTTCCTTGTTTCCTTGGAGGTTGTTGTTGATTTCCTCCGATAACCCTTGGCTTAGGGAAATTGTTTGCATAATTCCCATGTTCCTTGCAGTTGTAACACTGTACCAATGGATAAAAATTTATCTGAACCTTATTTTCTTCTTCTACATTAGTAGGATTTTTCATATATCTTCATCAATATTTATCCAAATGTCCCAACTTTCCACATTTTAAGTAATTCATGGTTCCCTTTAGACTAATCCCAAGATGCTTCTTCCCATAATTTGTACACATTGGATGATCAAACTTATTTCCATCATGGAATTTGTTTATGGGACCTCCCACATTAGATTCCATTTTCCTCTTGTTTTCATCAGGGCCACGATACCACTTAGACTCTATGATCTCTATTTCAATCTTGAGGGCACAACGAACAATCTCCTCATAAATGTCAAAGTCACAAATTTCCAACACTTTTCGTAGACTCAGATTTAGTTGGCTAAAGAAGTGATCCACCTTAATTTTGGTGTTCATGAAAAAGCCTAATGCGTACCTTTCAATCCTTTTAAGGTTTTCTTCATATGCCCTAATCAACTCATCTTCCTTCAACTTGAGTCCAAGGAACTCTCTTTCCATCTTGATACAAAGGGTTCATGGAAAATATTTATTGAAAAAAATTCTCTTGAATTCCTCCCAATCCATGGAATAAATTTCCTCCTAGGGCTTCATATTCTTGATTAATGTCCACCACTGATCAGCTTCCCCATCAAAACGATCGACCGCTAGCATGAATTTTTCTTCTTCTGAGCACTGGAGGGTAGAGAATATCTTTTCAATGGAGTTAATTCGCTGTTCCATGAGGAGGGGATCAGATGATCCACTAAAAATGGGAGTCCTTTTTCGTATGAAGGATTCAATGGAAACTTTCACTTTCCTTAAGGTGTTACATAAGATTCAAGTTATTATTCATAAATTGAGCCACCTGAACAAGTACTGTCATGAAGTTTTGAGCACCCATTCCCATCATATCAGGAATATCATTAGGGAAATCTTCACATTCTCTATCACATTGATGATTGGAATGTGTTCTTCTATTTCTTTCCATTAACTAAGAAAAATAAAGTATAATTAGATGGTCTTAATACTTAGTTATTGAGCATAAAAAGGAAACTTTGAAGATAAAAGGATAAAATTTTAAATGATAAGTATATCCTAACTTATGATTCCTTAGGTTTAAATCTAGGTTATCCTTGATCTATTTCATAGATTATATTCTTATAGGATCTTTTATTATTCCCTTAATAATGGTTTTTACTAAGCACATGAATTTACTAAAGCATATCCCCCATGAGTGTCAAACCAAGAGTGAAAAAAGGCCCATTGTCATGCACCAGTTCCCGTTCAAGTCTAGATCAAAGGGGTGTTTTCGAGTTTTACCCCTAGATATATATGTGCTAGAGCCACATCTACTTGTTTGTATCCAGACATGGATGCATTTTCTTGATAAACTACTTACTCTATACTTACCAAAATTTAGGGGTGTTTTCTTATACTTAGTCTCATCCTTAAGGTTCTTACTAAAATGATCTATTCCTAATATCGAAGAATAACTAGACCATCCTCTGATATCAACTATAGCGACTCTAGAATTTTACACATAACACTACATAATTTTAAGCATAATTATACATCATAGTACAAGCTAAGGAACACCAAGTCTAATGTCTTCTAAGACTGGGCACATAAAAATGAAAACATGGAACTAAATAAAACATTTCTTTATTGAATCTTCAAATTGAGTTCCTAAATTACATTTTTCTTATACATATACATAGGATAACCTAGGTATAGCATGAGAAAAGTGATGAGCTAAAAGCGCAGTAAGTGAATAACCATAAGAAACATAAAACATTATAAAAAGACATGTACATATGGAATCATTATATGTAAACATGGAATAATATAAACATTGAGTCATAATAATGTTGAAGAAACATAAAACATTATTTTATCATGAGTCAAGTCTAACCGCTAATACCGTTGTACATTTTGTTGGGCGGAGAAATAAAGGAGTGATGGCAAGAGGGGGGGTGAATTGCCTTTTAAAAATTAATTGACAAATTAAAAATCAAAGTTAAAGTGCAGTGGAAATAAAAGAGGCAAGACACGCAACTTGATAACGGAGTTCGGCCTAAAACCCGGCCTACGTCTCCGCTCCCAACTCAACTGTTGAGAGATTTACTACCGCTTGCTTTTCAATGGTTGTAGCAAGAAACCCACTAGCCTTTTTACAGGTGAAGGCTAGCTCACCTATTACAGCTTGCTTTTTAATGGTTTCAGCAAGAAACCCACTAGCCTTTTTACGGGTGAAGGCTAGCTCACCTTTGTCTCAAGCCTTTTAAAAGGAAAGGCTTGACTAACCTCTTCACACCTTGAAGGTGGTGTGAGAACCCAAAGAAAGAGAGATGAGAAAGAGATGGGGTTTGTAGGCACAAACCCAAAATGATGCTCAAAAAATGATAAAAAAGAAAAACCGTAATGGAGAAGCCTTGGGCGCCAATGGATGATTGGAGTTGAAGACGTGCACTCCCAAGCTTCTATGGTGGTGCTCCTTGGATGTGGAATTGGATTGGAGCAGTTGGGGTTCCTTGGAGGAAGTCCGCCGGAGGTTCGCCAAATGATCAAAAATGTGTCCGTTGGCTTGGTTATGGTTCTACAATAAATCCTTAGGGTTCCGGGGGTTCCTAGTCCTTTATTTATAGAGGGGGAACCCTCATATGGCCGTTGGAGGCCTTTGGAGCCGTTGGAGAGGCTTTCGGAGCCGTTGGAGGCCAAGTGGACAGGCTGGTCAAAAGCCCAACGGCTAGTTTGACTGGCTCCACCGGCTGACCGGTGCAGAGCCACCGGTTGGCCGGTGCTTGCAAAATGGAGATGCCTTCGGGCTCAGGCACCACCGGCTGGCCGGTGAGGAGGCCACCGGTTGGCCGGTGGTGAGACAGTAGGTCTCACTGTTCTGGCTGGGTGCCACCGGCTGGTCGGTGCTGAGGCCACCGGTTGGCCGGTGCTGAGGCAGTGGCTCAGCCTTCTGTCTGGGTGCCACCGGCTGGCCAGTGCTGATCCACCGGTTGGCCGGTGCTCTGTACAGTGAGGAGATTCTCTGCCCAGGCACTACCGGCTGGCCGGTGCTGAGCCACCGGTTGGCCGGTGCACATGAAAACAGTGCACTTTGCTCCTTTCTTGGCTTCAGCTTGCTTGGCCCAATTCCTTGGAATCCTGAAATGATTCCTATCATCCAAAAACACTTGAAAGAGGATTAGATAAATAAGTGAGTGATTGTGATCATGAAAATCAAACCACGAGGGGTACGAGAGGTACAACACATTTTAGCATAAGCCAAAGCTAACTACCAAGACCGTTGCACGTTGTAGCACAAGCCAAGGTTAACTACCAAGACCGTCACACATAATGTCTCACAAGACTCAAATTTACCCAATGAATTGGAGCACTATCTGGGTGCACCCATATTAACTTTTCATGAATATATTTATCACATAAATAATCATACATAATCAGTCTTACATAAACTTAAGGGTTACCCATGGAAAGAATTGGGTACCACAACCATGTCATAAAGCATAACAAATGGGCGTATAATAAAAGTGTCTATGAGAGAAAGGAATTAAAAAATACATGGAAATTAATAAGTTAAAATAGGAATATATCATGGTAAGTGATGTCAAACATAAGTGAAAACATGTAAGATGAGTATTTTGGAAATTCTTAGCATTAAAAACATTTTAGTGTGGTTTTAAGGAAAATATTAAAGAACATTTAAATTCGAAAAGGGAATAATATTTTTTATAAAACAAAAAGTGAAATAAGAAAGTTTTCATAATAAAAAGACTTATTTAATAAAAACAATAGTGGATTAAAAAAAATGGTAGAGTGCACTTGAAATTGGGTAAAAATTTGGGAATTTACCTTAAAACGAGTTTGCTTATTGGGAATTATCAAGGAGGGAATCACTTAAAAGCATGTATATCCCCAAAATAGAATGAGGGACAGATCTGGAAACATAATTTTGGAGCACATACACAGTATCTAGTAGTTTTACATTAACATAAAAGACAACTTCATTTGGGTAAAAAGAAAGATAGAGCAACCTGAAGGAATAAAGGTGGTTCGGGTAGAATCCCTTACGGAATATCGGCATGGTAACAAGTGTACCTAAAAGGGATTAATGAGAGATAAATATAATGACCCAAACATTACATACATGGTTATTACATCAAAATTGAAGCATACTTATTACAACTTATAACAAAACCATGAAAGGACTGTATAGGTATAGTGTCTTCAGAAACTGGGAAACATAAACAACTGGTTCATAAATCATCTACATTGTCTCCCATTTATTTCATCATATCTAGAGTTCCTTTTTGGGATATCCTACTTAATATCCTTCTTACTGACCTTGGGAAAAGAAAACATTCAAAATGGTGATCTCAAATGCTCAATAAGGGTAAACAAAAGAAATATCAAACATATCATATTCATAAGAACATAACATTTTGAAAAATCTTATCCTGCAAAAGAGATCATAACATGGGATAAATCATAGAAGTGAAATGTAATCCCAATAATCATAACTTAAAACATGAAGCTTTGTGTCATACACAAATAATCATAGAACTTAATTTCTTAGTAGTCAAGACTCATTGCCAAGACTATCTTAGTGGACAAAGTCCATTTCTGAACCGAGTTCACTCCTCGTTTCAGTCCTGTTTCACTGAACCGGTTTAACCTAACATTCTAGCCATGTCTATCTCATGAGATATAAATCTTTACCCAATGAATTGGAGGGAGATATAGGTCCCACCCATCTCATAATGATACCATTCTTATGTGTGCCACAAAATCATAAATCATACATCATTTCATAACCCATGTAATAAAAATGGGATTCTTAAACATTGTGATATCATAAAACAATTCATATAAGATAATGGAATTCATAAAAATAAGTCCATCAGAACATAATCAAGTCAATGTAATAATAGGGATAGAGACAGAACCCTATATTATCTTAGATGGAAAATACTTTTGATAAAACACTTGAACTCTATTCTTGAGGAAAATATCCTTTCTACTTCAAAAACATTTTTCCTTTCTTAACATGTCATACAATTTTAAACTAAAAGAAGTTGATTAAAAATAAACTTGAAAACTTGTAAAGTAAGATTCTTGGAAATAATTTTTTAAAAATCCATTCATGCCGTATAAGTTAAAAAAACATTCTTCTCGTACTTTTTTCGGAAAAGTCAAAAAGTACCTCGTACGAAAAACGACAAAAGATTCCTTTCATATCTTTTACTAAAAACTCACAGAAGGGTAAAATTGGATTTAAACAATTGTAGGAGGATATAAATAATATTACATATTGAGGAAACATGGATGTGGATGCTAAATATTCCCCAGTAAATTCTGAAGTATAAACTATCTCGGATAAAAATTGAGATTGCGAGATTGTCCCTTACCTCAGGTCCGATTTTCTTTGTAAGTGTCTGAACCTCCTGTATAATGATTTAAATAATGTCATTGAATTATTCCAGAATCATACTTATTTTTATGATATCATATATGGTCATATTCTTAGCTTCTTATTAGTAATATCTCATTGCTACTTGTTATTCGGGTGTTTATTGCTTTATGTTCGTATGTGTGTTTTGTCGAATAAATTCTTATTTCTCCTTTTAGGTTATAGACACCTCATTTCCAGAATGGTATTAGTTTAATATATATCATATTTATTCATTCAATTCATTTATATAATCATTATTCAATGAAGATCATGTAGAACGAGTCACATCACATCGTGGAGACGGTATTCTGTACGTACGCACGAGCGATGATATCGTTCCCATGATTGTGGAATTGTATTGGTGTGTATGTATACTATTTCAGAATCAATATCACTTTAAAATAATCATATATAGTCATTTTTTACACAATTATACCCATCCAAGTAAGGTGGTGGTGGAAAATAGATTACACCACGGCATGGAGACATTATTCCGTACGTACGCACGCGCGATGATTTCGTTTTCCGTAGGATGGATAGATGGTGAAATAGGGTTGTTTCATAATTATAATAACATATCGGTATATAAGTGATACTGATGTTGTTACTTCGTAATGAAACAACTAAAGAAGAAGAAGTAGAAGAAGAAATAAAGATGAAAGAATCGGTAACAGACATTACCACTTCTTTGAAGCGCCTCTTTGAGACCTCCTCTTAGGGTACTAAAAGTGGTCTTTGAAGAAGACCAGGACCTCTAGGATGTTTCTAGGGAAGTGGGGAAGTGAAATGGGCAGGTGTTGGCCGATATTGAAGGCTCAAATTGGTGTGAGGAGGAGAGGGAGGAGGTGCCCTTTTATAAGGGAGGAGAGGGGCACCTTTGGAAATATAAGAAATATTAGTTTATATTAAATCCCAACCCCACATAAAAACTTCCAAAATGACTCATATCTGAATATTATATTAGTTAGGGTTGTAATATCATCAACCAATAAAATTTAGACATGTTAGGAATTTATTTTAAACATTATCAACTTGATTTATCCTTATTTATCAATTTAATTTTATTTGTGGTAATAATATTCTAAATTTTGAATTATTATAAATAATTACATATGTGTTGTGAATTTTCCATAATTTGACACTTTATGACATTTTCGACCATATAAATTTTAATTTATAATTTTTAAATATTTTTGTGATTTTTAAACTATTTTATAATATGTTATTTTTATAAAATAACAACAGTCTCAATTTTGACACTATTCATTTATTTGTATTTAAATAAAATATATACAGAAGATATGTTCAAACTAAAAGCTTTAATAGATTTATAAAATTTCATATGTATCTAGAAAATTAGTGGAGCACATTAAACAGTTCATATAATATTTATTTTAATATTTTTAAAACCATTTATTTGATATTTTAATTAATAAAATAATTTCAACATCACTATTGTGTCATAATTAATGATAATTATTTAATCCCTAAAAATTCTAAATAAATTCATATGATGTATATAATTGTATTATATTTATGAAAACTATTCATGTTTGAAGTTTCATTAAGTTTATCACTAAATTAAAATTATTATACTTATAAGATTTAAGGAAGTGACATGTTGTCACTTTCTTTGGTTTTAATAATAATTAAATTATTTTCATGGAAAAAAGTCCATTAAATTAATCTAATCCGACCCTTAGGTGATATGGGTCGACTTTTAGTCATCCAATAGGATTTTGAAAGGTGTTAGGGTAATTTTATAATCTTATATTTACCCTTAATTACTCGATTTACCTTTAGCTATGGTAAATAAAATTTACCGTAGTTACTATTCATAATGCCCAAAAATAAAAAAGTAGTCTATTAACATAATTTGGACCCACTGATTCTAAATATGGAATCCATTTTTTAAAATTCAAAACACATAAGTTGCAGTAATTAATTTAAAATTAATCCCGTAGTTAAGAAAACGGGTTTTAGAAGTTAAAACATTGCCAAAGATTGAAATGTTTTTACCTATGAATTCAATGTGAAATTAATGCTAATGACATAAATTATATTAAATGGTAAAAATATATTCTATTTATACTTTAAAACCATTCAATATTATAATTTAACCTTATAAATTATCTCAATGAAAAAAGTTGTTTTTAATTAAAAATTAGCGTATTTTTACTATTCATCAAAATATGAAAGTTATCAGAAAAATATCAAAAATTTATCCAAAGTAAATTTTTATATCCTGATTCCAAAGAAGAATTTTATTTTTTCAAATTTAACTTATAAGCATGTCAAAAACTAGATTTAATGTGGGTGCGCCATCAAAAGGCGGCAAAACTGCATTTTTTGAAAAATACTTATTTTACACGAAAAATTTATTTTGTTCTCTTACCATGTTCTAGAAAATGTGTAAGATGAATAATAATATTATAAAATTCAAAATGTAGTTAATAATATTCATAACGGCTAGTCCATAATAATATATCGTTGTTTAGTGAAACCTGGTATTGCGTACTACACACGCTATCGAGAAAGGTCGTGATTGCGTGCAATGCAAGCCAAGTCAGTATTGTGTGTTGTGAAAGATTCCTTTGGTGTTGCGTATAACATAATACATAAAAAAAATATTTCTCATAAAATCTTAGGGTGTTACATTCTACCCCCCTTAAAATGAATTTCGCCCTCGAAATTCGTCACTTCATTACAAACAGATGAGGATACCTCTCCCTCATCATATCCTCAAGTTCCCATGTAGCTTATTCGAATTGGTGGTTCTTCCATAAAACTTTCACCAAGCGAGTTGTCTTGTTCCGTAGGACTTTTTCTCTATGATCCAGAATCTCTATCAGCTCTTCTTCATAAGAAAGATCTTGCTCCAGCGGTATAACTTCTGAGCTGAGTACATGTGAAGAATCAGGTATGTACTTTCTCAGGGGAGATACATGGAACACATCGTGAACATGAGAGAGATTCGGTGGAAGCACCAATAGATAAGCTACCTTCCCAACACGATCCAGTATTTCGAAAGGACCGATATATCTAGGGCTTAACTTTCCCTTCTTTCCAAATCTCATGACCCTCGTCCAGGGAGATATTCGTAAGAACACTTTATCACCTACTTCAAACTCTAGGTCTTTTCTTCGGTTGTCGGCATAACTTTTCTGTCGACTCTGAGCTGCTCTTATATGTTGTTGAATAAATCTGACCTTTTCTTCCATCTCATCAATAAGATCAGGTCCTAATAGCTTTCTTTCCCCAACTTCATCCCAGCAAGTTGGAGTTCTGCATTTCTTTCCATAGAGGGATTCATAAGGAGCCATCTGAATACTGGAGTGAAAGCTATTATTATAAGAAAATTCCACCAAAGATAGGTGTTGATCCCAACCACCTTTTAAATCCATAGAGCAAGATCTCAACATGTATTCTAGAGTTTTAATTGTCCTCTCAGACTGACTATCTGTCTGAGGATGGTAAGCAGTGCTGAAACTCAACTCTGTATCTAGAGCATGCTGAAGACTTCGCCAAAATTTCGAGGTAAACCTCGGATCCCGATCAGATATAATGGAAATTGGTACTCCAGGCAATCTTACCACTTCCTTTACATATATCCTGGCAAGCTGATCAAGAGAAAAATCTTCTCTAATAGCAATGAAGTGTGCCGACTTCGTAAGACGATCAACTATAACCCAGATAGAATTATTGCCTTTGGATTTTTTAGGAAGTCCAGTGACAAAGTCCATAGTGATGTTTTCCCATTTCCATTCTGGTATGGGTAATGGTTGTAACATCCCCTTAGACTTTTGTCTCTCAGCTTTAACTTGCTGACAAACTAAGCATCGAGAGATATATTCAGCAACATCTCTTTTCATTCCATCCCACCAGAAGTACTCTTTCAAGTCCCTATACATCTTCGTGCTTCCAGGATGAATAGATAATGAAGAACTATGAGCCTCATCCAGTAGCTCCTTCTTTAATTCTGGGATGGGAGGAACACAAACCTGATTCCTGTACCTTATTATCCCATCACAATCAAGGTTGAATTCAGGAACATTTCTCACCTTCTTTTGTAACTCTATATCTTCTTTCTATGCCTCTTTAATCTTCACGTGTAAAGATGGTTGAACATTCATTTGAGAAAGATAAGATTTCTCCCCTTCCATTATAATTCCAAGATCCATCCTTTGTAAATCCATAAAAATTGGATCTTTTGTGATCCTCATCATGGATAAGCTAGCATGGTCTTGTCGACTTAATGCGTCTGCTACCTTGTTTGCTTTCCCAGGATGGTAATGAATTGAGCAGTCGTAATCCTTAATCAGATCCAACCATCTTCTTTGACGCATATTCAGATCCTTTTGTGTGAAAATATACTTTAAACTTTTATGATCAGTATAAATATCACACCTTTCACCATAAAGGTAATGCCTCCAAATCTTTAATGCAATGATTACCGCAGTTAACTCCAAATCATGAGTTGGGTAATTTTGCTCATGGATTTTCAACTGTCATGAGGCATAAGCTATCACCATATCATTTTGCATGAGAACACACCCCAGTCCCTTCTTGGATGCATCACTGTAGATCACAAACCTTTCTCCACTGCAGGGTAGTGTGAGCACAGGTGCACTGGCTAACCTTCTTTTTAGCTCTTTGAAATTCTCTTCACATTCCTCCGTCCAAACAAACTTAACTCCTTTTCGAGTCATCTTGGTGAGTGCACTACCAAAAAAACAGTTTTTCGCAGCGCCCCCCTTTATCAGCGCTAAAAAAAGCGCTGATAAAGGCACCCCTTTATCAGCGCTTGCTTACTAGCGCTGATAAAGGTCCCCCCTTTATCAGCACTTGCTTAGTAGCACTGATAAAGGGGGGCTTTTATCAGCGCTTTTTTTAGCACTGATAAAGGGTCGACTTCAAAAAAAAATTAAAAATATATTAATATATTAATATATAAATATATTTATATTATTATATAAATATAATATATAATTTTTAAATATATTTTAGATAAGTATAAATGTACATTTACACTTATTATACTTAATATTTAAGATATTTAGTGAAAATGACTTCTTAAAAAATTAAAAAAATATTTTTAATTAATATTTCAATAATCATTATGGAGTAATAGTCATTTAATAACAATTTGAGGACTAAAAAAATTAAAAGAATTAAAAAAAGATCCAAAATATGTTGAAAACGCAACTCAAACTTCAAACGGCCATAACTTTTGATCCGGGTGTCCGTTTGAGCTCTACCACATATCAAATCGAAGCCTGCGACGAGCTCTACGTCACTATGATTGGGGAAACCCCAGTCAAGCGTTTTACGAGGCCAAAAGAGATCCAGAAGGCCTCCAAAATTGAGTTTTTTGTCGGGGTACCCGGATTTTTTAACATTTTGTGGATTTTCAAACTCGTTTATGGGGGTATTATTGGCTTTTCTTGGTGGGGACTGAATTTATTCCAAGGTATTACATTCATATTGATATTATGTCTTTGAAATTTCATCCTTTTTTATAATGAACTGCTATTTATAATCAAATATATAACTATATGTATATATTTTTTATATATTCGCACCTAAAAATTAAATTTTCTAAATAAATAATTAAACATATTTACATATAAAATATATTAGCTTTATCTAAATAATAACTAATATCCATTTTATTTAAAATACCAATATATGAATATTTATATACCTATATATTAATCTAACTATATATATATATTAATCTAACTATATATATATGAATCTAATAACTATATATATATTAATATAACTACATATATATATATTAGTATTACTATAAATATATATATTAATATCACCATAAATATATATATTAATATCACTATATATATATTAATATAACTATATAAATATATATTCATATAACTATATATATGTTAATATAACTATATATATGTTAATATAACTATATATATGTTAATATAACTATATATATGTTAATATAACTATATATATATATTAATATAAATATATATTACTATACAAATAAATATAACTAAATAAATATATATATATATATAGATATAGATATATATTAATACCACTATATATATATTAATATTACTATATATATTATAATATAACTATATATATATATTATAATATAACTGTATATATATATTAATATAAATATATATTACTATACAAATAAATATAACTAAATATATAAATAAATATATATATATAGAGATATCATGAATTGGAAAGCAAATCAAAATAGAGTAGTGGTAAGGGCTTAGGCGCGCAGGGGGGAGGTCTCGAGTTCAAATACTGGTGGAGGCAGGGGTGCGCGCGCATGAGGAATATTGGAGCAAGCGCTGTTAAAGGGTGGAGGGGGGTGTGTGGGGTGCGTGGGGTGTTGTATAGGGGCCGAAAAGCGCTGTAAAAGGGGGGGGGGTTCAAGCGCTATAAAAGCCCCCCCCGTTTGGCAGTATTTTTTAAATTTTTTTAACTTTTATCAGCGCTTTTTTAAAAGCGCTGATAAAAGGTTCCTTTATCAGCGCTAAAATGAGAGCGCTGATAAAGGAAGCGCTGATATAGGACCCCTTTATCAGCGCTAAAAAAAAGCGCTGATAAAGGGGTCCTATATCGGCGCTTTTTTTAGCGCTGATAAAAGACCCCTTTTATCAGCGCTTTTTTTTAGCGCTGATAAAGGGTTCCTATATCAGTGCTTTTCTGAGCGCTAATAAAGGGGACCCCCCCCCCTTTATCTACGCTGGCTTTATCAGCGCTTTTCTAGCACTGATAAAGGCCATTTTTAGCACTGATAAAGGCCGTGTTTGTAGTAGTGGTGGGTTAGATAACCTTGAAAAATCTTTCACAAAACGTCGGTAATATCCATCCAAACCAAGAAAACTTCGGATCTCAGTTACTGTTGTTGGTCTCGACCATCTTTAGATAACCTCTGTTTTTGCTGGATCCACAGATATCCCCTCTTTTGAGATTATGTGACCCAAGAATGAAACTTTTTGAAGCCAAAATTCACACTTGGTAAATTTGGCATAAAGATTCTCCTTTCTCAGGGTCTTTAATACAATTCTCAAGTAATCTTCATGTTCTTCCTTGCTCTTTGAATAGACAAGAATATCATCTATAAAGACTACCAAAAACTGATCAAGATAGTCTCTAAAGACTCTATTCATCAGATCCATGAAGATAGCAGGGGCATTAGTAAGATCAAATGACATAACTATAAATTCATAGTGTCCATACCTTGTACGGAAAGCCGTCTTTGGTATATCCTCCCTTTTGACCCTTAATTAATGATACCCTGAACGAATATCAATCTTGGAAAAGTATTGAGCTCCACGTAGTTGGTAAAATAGGTCATTAATGCGTGGGAGAGGATATTTGTTCTTGATAGTGATCTTGTTAAGTTCTTGATAATCAATGCAGAGTCTCATTGATCCATCTTTCTTTTTAACAAACAGAACAGGTGCTCCCCAAGGTGACGCACTAGGGCGTATGAATCCTTTTATCAAGATTCTCTTGGAGTTTCTTCTTCAATTCCTGCAACTCAATTGGGGCCATTCTATAAGGTGTCTTTGAAATAGAAAAATCACCCGGTACGAGTTCTATTGAAAACTCAACTTCACGATTTGGTGGAAGACCTGGAAATTCCTCCAGAAAGACATCATCAAATTCCCTTACAATGGGAATATTATTAATTGTGAGTTTCCCTCTAACCATTTGAGATAAATAACCTTCATTTAGTGGAATCAAGACCCATAAGATGGATGAAATTTCCACTGGAAGGTTATGTTCATCCTTACATCGATAGACGATCATAGATTGATCTAGAATATGAAATGTGACTTCCCTTCTTTGGAAATTGATATGAGCACCATATAAAGAAAGCCAATCCATGCCAAGAATCACATCAAATTCCACTATAGGAAGGATCACAAGATTTTCAGGAAGCACTTTCCCACAAACTTCAATTGGAGAAGAATTGTAAACTTTTGATGCGACTGTTGTGCCATTAGGAGTTGTCATAGCCAACTCAACATATAATTGTTGAGGTAATACGATGATACCCTTAGAAAATTCTTCAGAAATAAAAGAGTGGGTGGATCCAGAATCAAATAAAACATTTGCTACTTTAGAGTGGATGGTAAGTGTACCTCTCACCACTTCGTTGTCGTACTCCACATTGCCGATAGTAATTGCATGTGACTTTCCTTTGTCTTTGGCCTTAAGAGTTTGTTGACGTCGATCATCATCATCAACCCTTGGATTTTGGCATTGATTGGCATAATGCCCCATATCCTTACACTTGAAACATTGAAGTGTAGTGGGTTCATTCTGTGTATCCCTTCCTTTGTTTGCATCATTAGACATCTTCTTCCCATTATTTCGACATTCAATTGCCCGATGACCCTCTTTTCCACAATTATAACATTTGCTTGTCCCCTTAAGACAATTTCCTCCATGTTTCTTTCCACACTTTGAGCATAAGGGAAAACTCATCTTCTTTTTAGTGTGGTCTTTAGATTTTCCTTTGAATTCCATTTTCTTCTTCTTATCAAACCCATGTGATTGATGGGTTACACCAATCTCCATCTCAACCTTGAGAGCACATCTAACAATTTCCTCATATCTATTGAAGTCCCTTATGGCTAATGCCCTTCGAAGACTTGGTTTTAAGCCACTAAATAATCGATCGATCTTACTCTCAGGTTGGATAATAATTACGGAAGCGTACCTTGCAAGTCTTGTAAAATTTTCTTCATAGGTACCAACTGATTCATCATACTTTTGCTTCAGTTTGAGAAACTCCTTCTCCATCTTTGTTCGAAGAATACGAGGGAAATACTTATTGAAAAATAAGTTCTTGAACTCGTCCCATTCCATGGACTCAATTTCATCCCTTTGCCTCGTATTCTTAATAAGATTCCACCATTGATCAGCATCACCTTCCAAACGATATACTGCTAAGATGACTTTATCATGTTCAGAACATTGAAGAACTGAAAATATCTTTTCAGTGGTACTGATCCATTTTTATGCCACTAATGGATCAGAAGACCCGCTGAAAGAAGGTGGACGCTGCCTCATGAAGGATTCAACAGAATGTTGCTCCTTCCTTTGCTCGTTCGGAAGTCCTGCATGATTCATAGCTTGAGAAAGTTGTGTGAGCATGGCTACAAGATTTTGCATTCCAGCTCCCATAACGTTTGGTTGCTCAGGGGGACAATCATTGCATTGCCCATCACATTCCGTATTAACACGGTTCCTTTGGGTTCCAGCCATTGACTAAAACCAAGAAGAATAGTGTGAGCAACACTAATTATAATAGGAAAACCACATAATCAAGAATAAAATTTCACACTTAAGGTCTTATCATAGGTTTTTCATGGCCATTTCTAAAACACTAAGATTGTGTTCTATGCATAGACATATCCTTAGGTTTCTTACTAAGGCTTTCACATCCTAGTTTCCAAAGGTTTACTATACCTTTCCTCTGATACCAACTATAATGACCCAAACTTTACATACATGGTTATTACTTCAAAATTGAAGCATAATTATTACAACATATAACAAAACCATGAAAGGATCGTATAAGTATAGTGTCTTTAGAAACTGGGAAACATAAACAACTGGTTCATAAATCATCTACGTTGTCTCCCATTTATTTCATCATATCTAGAGTTCCTTTTTGGCATATCCTAATTAATATCCTTCTTCCTGACATGGGGAAAAGAAAATATTCAAAAGGGTGAGCTCAAATGCTCAGTAAGGGTAAACAAAAGAAATATCAAACATATCATATTCATAAGAACATAACATTTTGAAAAATCTTATCCTGCAAAAGAGATCATAACATGGGATAAATCATAGAAGTGAAATGTAATCCCAATAATCATAACTTAAAACATGAAGCTTTGTGTCATACACAAATAATCATAGAAAATCATTTCTTAGTAGTCAAGACTCATTTCCAAGACTATCTTAGTGGACAAAGTCCATTTCTGAACCGAGTTCACTCATCGTTTCAGTCATGTTTCACTGAACCGGTTTAACCTACCATTCCAACCATGTCTATCTCATGAGATATAAATCTTTACCCAATGAATTGGAGGGAGATATAGGCCCCACCCATCTCATAATGATACCATTCTTATGTGTGCCACAAAATCATAAATCATACATCATTTCATAACCCATGTAATAAAAATGGGATTCTTAAACATCGTGACATCATAAAACAATTCATATAATATAATGGAATTCATAAAAATAAGTCCATCACAACATAATCAAATCAATTTAATAATAGGGATAGAGACAGAACCCTATATTATCTTAGATGGAAAATACTTTTGATAAAACACTTGAACTCCATTCTTGAGGAAAATATCCTTTCTACTTCAAAAACATTTTTCCTTTCTTAACATGTCATACAATTTTAAACTAAAAGAAGTTGATTAAAAATAAACTTGAAAAATTATAAAGTAATCTTCTTGGAAATAATGTTTTAAAAATCCATTCATGCCGTATAAGTTAAAAAAACATTCTTCTCGTACTTTTCTCAGAAAAGTCAAAAAGTACCTCGTACGAAAAATGACAAAAGATTCCTTTCATATCTTTTAGTAAAAACTCACTGAAGGGTAAAATTGGATTTAAACAATTGTAGGAAGATATAAATAATATTACATATTGAGGAAACATGTATGTGGATGCTAAATATTCCCCAATAAATTTTGAAGTATAAACTATCTCGGATAAAAATTGAGATTGCGAGATTGTCCCTTACCTCAGGTCCGATTTGCTTCGTAAGTGTCTGAACCTCCTGTATAATGATTTAAATAATGTCATTGACTTATTCCAGAATCATAATTATTTTTATGATATCATATATGGTCATATTCTTAGCTTCTTATTAGTAATATCTCATTGCTACTTGTTATTCGAGTGTTTATTGCTTTATGTTCGTATGTGTGTTTTGTCGAATAAATTATTATTTCTATTTTTAGGTTATAGACACATCATTTCCAGAATGGTATTATTGTAATATATATCATATTTATTCATTCAATTCATTTATATAATCATTATGCAATGAAGATCATGTAGAACGAGTCGCATCACATCGTGGAGACGGTATTCCGTACGTACGCACGAGCGATGATATCGTTCCTATGATTGTGGAATTGTATTAGAGTGTATGTATACTATTTCAGAATCAATATCACTTTACAATAATCATATATAGTCATTGTTTACACCATTATACCCATACAAGTAAGGTGGTGGTGGAAAATAGATTACACCACGGCGTAGAGACGGTATTCCGTACGTACGCACGCGTGGTGATTTCGTTTTCTGTAGGATAGATAGATGGTGAAATAGGGTTGTTTCATACTTATAATAACATATCAGTATATGAGTTATACTGATGTTGTTACTTCATAATGAAAAAACTAAAGCAGAAGAAGTATAAGAAGAAATAAAGATGAAAGAATCGGTAATGGACATTACCTCTTCTTTGAAGCGCCTCTTTGAGACCTCCTCTTAGGGCACTAAAAGTTGTCTTTGAAGAAAACCAAGACCTCTAGGATGTTTCTAGGGAAGTGGGGAAGTGAAATGGGGAGGGGTTGGCTGATCTTGAAGGCTCAAATTGGTGTGAGGAGAGGGAGGAGGTGCCCTTTTATAAGGGAGGAGAGGGGAACCTTTGGAAATATACGAAATATTAGTTTGTATTAAATCCCAACCCCACATAAAAACTTCCAAAATGACTCATATCCGAATATTAGATGAGATAGGGTTGTAATATCATCAAACAATAAAATTTATACATGTTAGGAATTTATTTTAAACTTATCAACTTGATTTATCCTTATTTATCAATTTAATTTTATTTGTGGTAATAATATTCTAAATTTTAAATTATTATAAATAATTACATATGTGTTGTGAATTTTCCATAATTTGACACTTTATGACATTGTCGACCATATAAATTTTAATTTATAATTTTTAAATATTTTTGTGATTTTTAAACAATTTTATAATATGTTATTTTTATAAAATAACAAGTGTCAATTTTGACACTATTCATTTATTTGTATTTAAATAAAATATATACAGAAGATATGTTAGAAATAAAAGCTTTAATAGATTTATAAAATGTCATATGTATCTATAAAATTAGTGGAGCACATTAAATAGTTCATATAATATTTATTTTAATATTTTTAAAACCATTTATTTGATATTTTAATTAATAAAATAATTTCAACATCACTATTGTGTCATAATTAATGATAATTATTTAATCCTTAAAATTTTTAAATAAATTCATATGATGTATATAATTGTATTATATTTCTGGAGACTATTCATGTTCAATGTTTCATTAAGTTTATCACTAAATTAAAATTATTATACTTATAAGATTTAAGAAAGTGACATGTTGTCACTTTCTTTGGTTTTAATAATAATTAAATTATTTTCATGGAAAAAAAGTCCATTAAATGAATCTAATCCAACCCTTAGGTGATATGGGTCGAATTTTAGTCATCCAATAGGATTTTGGCAGGTGTTAGGGTAATTTTATAATCTTATATTTACCCTTAATTACCCGATTTACCTTTAACTATGGTAAATAAAATTTATCGTAGTTACTATTCATTATGCCCAAAAATAAAAAGTAGCCTATTAACATTATTTGGACCCACTGATTCCAAATATGGAATCCATTTTTCAAAATTCAAAACACATAGGTTTCAGTAATTAATTTAAAATTAATCCTGTTGTTAAGAAAACGAGTTTTAGAAGTTAAAACAATACCAAAGATTGAAATGTTTTTACCTATGAATTCAATGTGAAATTAATGCTAATGACATAAATTATATTAAATGGTAAAAATATATTCTATTTATACTTTAAAACCATTAAATATTATAATTTAACCATATAAATTATCTCAATGAAAAATGTTGTTTTTAATTAAAAATTAGCGTATTTTTACTATTCATCAAAATATGAAAGTTATCAGAAAAATATCAAAAATGTATCCAAAGTAAATTTTTATATCCTGATTCCAAAGAAGAATTCTATTTTATCAAATTGAACTTATAAACATGTCAAAAACTAGATTTAATGTGGGTGCGCCATCAAAAGGCGGCAAAACTGCATTTTTTGAAAAATACTTATTTTACCCAAAAAATTTATTTTGTTCTCTTACCATGTTCTAGAAAATGTGTAAGATGAATAATAATGTTATAAAATTCAAAATGTAGTTAATACTATTCATAACAGCTAGTCCATAATAATATATTGTTGTTTAGTGAAACCTGGTATTGCGTACTACACACGCTATCGAGGAAGGTCGTTATTGCGTGTAATGCAAGCCAAGTCAGTATTGTGTGTTGTGAAAGATTCCTTTGGTGTTGCGTATAACATAAGACATAAAAAAAATATTTCTCATAAAATCTCAGGGTGTTACAATAAATGGATTTATAATATTTTATACATAATTAGGGAAGTATGGATAAGGTGAGAAATCATACCCCATAATTTGGAATTGCACGTAAAAGATCATAACATAGAGGAGATTTTTGAATAAAAGTGAAATAGAGAGGATCCCTTACCATAAGTCCAACAGTGTTATCCACTTGATATTAATGACATGAATAATCAAATTAGGTTCATTAATTAATAATTAAAGAACCTATTTAACATGTAAAAGATTTATTATAACCTTTTTAAGTTCATTTATGACATTTTTGATGGGTTAAGTGGTTAAATTTCATTGTTTGGATCCGTTTTTTTCTTGGATTTTACTACCAGTTTACTTATTTTCATGAACGAAGAAACATGTGAAATAGGGACAGTTTCCCAGAATTGGAGTTTTATTTTATTATTTAACATCTATAAGGTTTCATGGTTGTAAAATTAATTTGGTTACTTGGAGTTAATTTGAATCATTATATAAAACTTTAGTGATAACCTTTTGGGTTAATGGACGGTGTTTATCACAAAGAACACATTTTTTTTACAAATCAAAACCATGTGTACAAAAAGATTATAGAATAATAGATGAGACATAATATAAATATTATGACATGGTTTAACCATGAAAATGGTTTCATGACCAGAATTGAAGAAGTTAATGAAAATTGAAAACCCATCGTCCTTGAATGTGGTAAATTAACACATCTCAGATGGCGTTTTTACTACTAATATAAAATAAGGGTAAAGGAGAGAAGATAATTAATATTTACATTATCATAACAACATACCAGTACATATAAGGTATTGGAGTTGTCATAACATTTGTATGAGGAGAGTTAAGGATAGAAAAGAATACAAAAGAACTTGAAAAGAAAGTAAAAGAATTGAAAAGAGGAATTTACCTCTTGAATCAATCTTCCTTGAGAGCCTCTCAAGGGGAGAGTATTTGGTCTTTTGAAGAGACTAAGGGATGTTGGACGTGGGGGAGGATCTTTGGGAAATATTTGGGTAGAATTTAGGCAAGGAACAAGGCTTGAGAGGAGTGAAGAGAAGAGGGGAGTGTGGGTGGTTTTTATAGTCGAGGAGAGGAGGGTTTTCATAATATTTAATTTCTTAGTTTATTAATTTCCTTCAAGACCCGAAATAGTGATGATTCCATGACCATAAAAATTTATTAGAGCATTTGAGTTTTATATTTGGGTGATTACATCACTTATGATGTCACGAATAGTGTATTTAAATTATAATGTATTTATACAGTAAATTAATGTATTTTACTATTCAAAAAAAATTCATGTATTTCAGAAAAATCCCAAAAATCTACCGTAACCATTTTTCGATGTGTAGAATCAATAAACGAAATCCATTTTTACAAAATAATTTTATAAATATAATTTTTTTAATTTTTAATTAAAATCATAATTTACTTGAAAAATATAAATTTTAAAACTATAACTGATTTTGAAATGCTTTAAAAAATTACATAAGGTATAATAAAATTATCTTAAAACTATAAGACATAATTTTTTAGTTTATGAACAGATTTTAGGAAAATATATTTTCATTTAAATTAATTAATTAATTGTAATTAATTATTGATGACTTACTAAAATTCCTATACTTTTACTAAGGTCATATTATCACTTATAAGATGCCTAAATTTTATTTATACAGACAAGGGTGAGGTTACTATTTTATGGATGATGTACTATTCATAAGGGTCATATTACTATTCATAAGGGTGTGTTACTATTCATAAGGGTAGGTTACTGTTCACAAAAAAATTTAAATATCTTACTGATCGCAACTGTGTTAATCAGATTTTTGGAATTCAAAACACAAAAGGGTCAAAATTATGTTTAAAAGTCACATAGTACTTAGTAGTTCATTGTTTTATGATTTCATGTGATTATATGACATATTTATTGGAAAGGAATATCCATTGATAAAACATTGGTGCGTTAAATTTTATACATTTCTCAAATTAATTTACGATTATTTTCGTATGACTCGACAACAATCCGAGCTTGTTTGCATCATTTTGACTCTCAAGAACTCATTTTTAAATACTCAAATCTTTAAAAAATATTTATTCAGTCATTCAATGAACATTTCACATCATATTAATGTTCTTTATACTTGTACATGTCAAAACAATTCTCCTATGATTTCATAACAACCCAAGGCCATTTTCAATGATTTTATTCTACACACATGTTTTAATGTTTTAAAATGTTTGTGCATGTGCATGTATGTATTTTTGTTTTTTTGACTAAAACTCCTCTAATTAAAATTTAATATTATATTATGCTTTAAATGTTTAGTGTTATATACTTTATATGACATATACATCACGTGTGCTTATGTTTAAAATTTTGTTTAGAATATTTAATTAGTTTCAATGTTTTATATCACTTGTATAAAAATATTGTTACATTATTTCATTATATCATGTGCAATTTTGTGAAAAAATAATATTTGTATACTTGGGTAAATACTTTAATAATTTAATTATTTTATCTTGTGCCAAACATTACTGTTATTGCTTTTTTTCTTTAATATTTTATCCCTTTTTTGACAATAGAAAGGTTATTAAATTAATCATAATGGAAAGTCCGAAGATACAATGGGAAACAACCATGAAGGAAAATTATCGCCGCAAATGTGGGACACACTAGAAAGACCTTGTGTTGCCAAAAAATGGGGCGTTCTGTTTCCTACTCTTCTGAAAAAAGAGAAAGAGTAGGCTGAAAAATTGTGGAGTACACACTAAAATTTCTGAATTAGTGGGCTGATATATTGAAGGCCCCTCTCTATAGTGCTGATAACATTCAGAACAGAAAGGCAGTCTGACTCCATGATAATATATTTCACGAATTTCTCAATTGCAAAGGACATACCCACATAGATTGCATAAGATTCTCCCATAGGAGGTTCCCAAAAAGATTCATGTAAGGCATGACCAACTGCAATAATATTCCTAGAGGAGTTACGAGCCAAGAATCTAGTTCCTACAATGCCATTATTATAGAGTGAGGCGTCAACATTGATCTTCAGCATATCTACAGGTAGAGGGCTCTAGGTACCTGAGAGGGGATGGGAGAGTGTAAGTCCAGACCACTCCTCCTATCTATTCCATATATCAAACCATGTGCAGGCCTGATTATCCCAGTAGATGTGAGGCCTTGAAAACTAATTGAGCATGAATTCATTTCTTCTTACCTAGATGATCCACATGAGAATGTAGAGAAACATCACTGTATCATCTGTAAGGGAGGATGTCTATCATGTTAGGAGAGAAGGGAGATTGGGTTCCATCGAGATGTGTGGATCCACATCCTAGGACCATGAATTCCAGACCACCCTTGCACCAGGGAAATGAATGATCACGTGCAGATGGGTCTCAGGAACTGAAATGCATAACAGTCATAAAGGGTCCTTGGTTTCATGCTGGTATGAGAGTAAAACATTAGAAGTTGGAATACCGCAAACAATTTTCCACCAGAAATAGTGGACCTTGGAGGTACTGCCAGATTCCAAACGGTGTTCCAGATCACCTCACCCTTGTATTTTTGAGACCATAAATGATTGTCCCACAATGCAGTAATCATCACAAGATAAAATAAAGTGAAAAAATTAGGAAGAAATGGACAACTAATGTAATGTGAAAAAACCCCCAAAATGAAAGGGGTAAAATACCACAGGCAAAATAGAATGATCACTATGGGTAAATGTGGGCACACACTACCATAATATTATAAAGAGAAAATTGTCATAAAAATATCTCTTGAATAAGTGGAGAAATTGCCTCACAAATACTTCACAAACTAAGGAAGAAATGGTGATGAGAAATAAAGATGATGGATGAGTGATTGTTGATGAGATGAGATGTTGAAATGGGATGAGGCTCTTTCCTTTTATAGGAAAGCCTCATCTCCTGCTACTCTTCTCCCGTAGGGGCATTTGGTGGGTTTTCCACCAAACACCTACCCTTTGACTGCCTCCCTTGAAAAAGAAAAGGGGCAGCACCGTCCTGAATTAACAATTCTATCGACACATCTCCCACTTGAGGATTTTATTAAGAATCAATTACATCTCCAAACATCCTTTATATCAGCCAAACCATGATGTTCTCATATCTGTGAGACCGATTGAGTATATACACCATCTAAACTCCTAGCGAATAATAACCTAGATAGATGCACCATAAGTTAATACATTCCAAAAGTCAATCTATATTTGTAAACATATTATTTAATGACAATCATAGGTTGTTTTCTTGATTTTGACCCTTTTGAACACATTTTTATAGAGTGTAAATTCTTTAAGAATTTATTCAGTCATTCTAAGCACACCGCATGTTAGGTAGAAATGTCGTCTACTAATACATATAAAAAATAATTCAATGATAATTTCTATATGATTTCATGTCAATCCTAGGTCTTTTTCATTTTTTACCATTACATGGATGTTTTATCGTTTGAAAATACTAAAGGGTGTATCTGATCATCCCAGGAAAACAAAAACTTTGTTTGACACATCATTAGTTGATACATATCAAAAATTAATCTAAGGTTTTTTTCCTATTATTTCATAGAAATAAAAGGTTGTTTTATTTTTTTATCCCCATGACACAAGTTTTTAAAGACTATGAATTCTTTCAAAATTTATTATTCCATCAGTCCGAGCACCCTGGAAGTTGGATTGACGTTTCATCTCCTCGTACCTATCACAAATAATTTAAATAAATTTTTCCTACAGTTTTACATCAATATGAGGTCATTATCTATGGTTTTTATTATTACACCCTTGTTGTAGTGTTTTAAAACATTTAAAGGCATATTTAGTCATCCTATAAGAACAATCACTCGGATTGATGCACTGTCTATTCCAAACATTCAAAAATCAATCTATGATTATTTTTCTTATGATTTCAGGATAATCAGAGGTTTTTTTGGGTTTTAACCCTTGTCTCACATTTTTAAAGATTATCAAATCATTAAAAATTACTTATTCAGCCAGTCTGAGCACACCACATATCGAATTGATGTACCATCTCCACGTACATATCACTAATGATTCAAATACAGTTATTTTATTATTTCATGTCAATATATGTCCATTTGATATACTTTGGACAATTTTAGACATGTTTTAGTGTTCTCCAACACTTAAAATATGTATGTAGTCATCCTGAGAAAACAAAAACTCAAATTGATGAGAATCATTAAGAAAATGATGATGATACATAAAACACAATTTTGTACAATAAGGTGACCATTAAGTTTCAAAATCAAAATTAAAAACTGGACATGACAAACCAGTATGATTCTTCAAACTAGATAAGTTTCCTAGTATAAAAAAGTCACTAATTATCCAAATTAAAGCATCATGCATTTTTAATAGTTTTCTCATTGAAGAATCATATCTTTTCAGACCATCATTCCGTAATTCTCACAATAATTTTATTAGAGGTTGAAGGTATACATCATTGTCATTTCTATGAATTTTTATTCCATGAATAATCATTGAAATAATGAAAGAAGTCTTCTTCATACACATATGTGGAGGTAGATTATAGAGGATCAAAACAAATAGAAATACCACTACTACAATATTGGATTTTAGAGACCACTAAAAGCGGCCGCTAAAGGGCTTTAGAGACCACCCATAGACCATTTTTGGCGATTGTAGTTGCTCCGACGGTAAAGAGAAACACCGACAGCCAACAACGGTCTCTAAAACTTCTCTCAAAATTGAGCCTATTTCTGCTACCAGGGACACATGTGGAGTGTAAGTAGGATGTGGGGGACTCAGGTGGGGGAAAGGAGGGACGACAACCTTCTACCACCAACCATTGCAGATCTGCGGTGGTTAGAGGGAGGTGCGGTAAGATGATGGTGGTTGAGTTGGGGGTCCGATGTCGCGGGAGGGTGATGGTGATCATCTACGAGGGGAAGGGGGTGGCAGGGGGCGATGAAGGAGGTGGCCAGGGGGATTGGATGAGGCGGGGTGGCGGTAGGGACAATAGTGGAGAATGAATGTTGTTGCAGTGGCGAGGTAGGGGAAATAGAATGATGAGGCGGGAAAAATCCCCTGTTTTTTTGTTCTAGATTAGCTGCCACCCCCAGCGATCGCTAATAGTATCAATAGAGACCGCCAATGGCGGTCACCCGATTCCATATGTGCAAAAATTAAAAAATCTAGTAGTGTGTGCTATAATTAGTACTTAAAGAAGAAAAAGGGTTACAACCATTAGAAGACAATCCCAATGGAATATTTATAGGATCTGAAGACAAATATTGATATAATAAATTAAACAACTTCCATGATGTTGAATCATTTGGATATCTCATCAAGCCATCTTTTTTAATATTGTATGCATGCCACTTCATGTTGTATGCAGCCTTAAACAACATGAATAATCTTTGTAAACGTGGTTTCAGAGGAAAGTAATGCAATACCTTTGCATGAGTTTTTCTCTTATACTTTTTCCCGGCATTGCATTGATTTTTCCTATCATTATTGCTCATTGACTTCCATCTGCTTGTATAAACTCCTTTTCATTCTTCTTTAATGGACTCTTCTCCATAGTAAAGCATGCAATTCTTAGGGCATGCATGCATATTTGTAAAATCAAGTCCACTTTTCTAGATTATTGTCTTCATCTCATAGAATGATGTAGGGATCTTAGTTTCATTAAATTCATCATGAACTCTGAAATCATGGACATTGTATTCTTAGTAATTGCACAGAGACGCTTGATATGATGCAACTTATGTACAAAAGACAACTTTGAATACTTAACACACCCTACATATAGTTCTTATTGTCCCCTTTAACTAATTCATAAAAATCATTTTATGGGCATTGAAGTTTTGAGCAAGATTAACATGTTCAGGATCAACTAAAGGTTCTGTTGATCTATTAAAATCAGGGACATTGTATCCTATAAAGCCAAATAAATCAATTATCATGTTTTGAACTGAATTCTCCTACGACGGGTCACTTTGTTTTTTTGTTGACATGATAGTCATTGTTTTGACATTCCATAACATTCGATTCTCCATGTAAAATCCAACATACATATCGAGCAGTAAGCTATTTCAATATCAAGTGCTCATATATATTGTTTTTGTTTGAATTTACAATTAGGACACTGCCATTTTATTCTATCATCAACCGATTGGTTTGCAATTGCGTAATTCAAAAATTCCTCCAAAACCCATGACATACCAAGGTGTGTTTCGACATAAATTAATCCAACTTTTATCCATAGGTATTGGCGTGTCATTCTTCTCCCTATACATTCAGATATAACAATATAAATGTTTAATCAAACAAATACAATCAATTTTTAACGACACCCAATTTCATCATTGGTCATGGTACGGTCTTGATTTGATAGAATACATATTTAACATGATGATGATTCAATTCATCATGAAAAATATAAACAATATAAAGGAATAAATATTCATCCTCGCAATAAGAGGGTGTGATGTTGTGGAATAAGGCCACTAAAGCGAGGAGAGGGCAATGAACAACATGGAGGTCAGTGATACGAGCCTAGAAACGTTCGACACATACATAATTAGAGGAAATCGGGGAGGCATAGAAGAGTACATGGTAATGGGGCAGGGGTTAGGGCTCAGTGGCCATTTGGGGTGGTGGTTGCTGAGAAATGGGGAAGAGGGGTTTACATCTTGGAAGAAGAGTTGTCCAGGGTGTCATCGCAGTCGACGTTGAGCAGGGGGGGGGGGGGTTGGGGTTGAGGTGGGGGGAGGGGTAAATTAGGTTTTTGTTAAAGGATAAAGCGGCCATTTTTATAAAAATGTTGCTAAATCTAACGATTAGGAGTGGTTTTATGAATCCCCACTTTTTTAAATGGTATTCAAAAAATTTTAATTAGCAGACGTCATATGAACCACCGCTAAATTCTCTTTTTTAAGTGATTTTCTCGTTTATTTAATATGGATCATTTGTTCCACGCTTATACTCCTGTATTCTTGTACGCATATCAATTATATTGCATTTACTCTCTTTCAATTGGTTCTACTTCGCCTTTCAATTTTTATTTGATCTTTAGAAAGGAAATGTTTTTGTTTAAATTTTAAAAGCCAATTCATCTCTCCTCTTTTCATCTTACTCCCACCAACACATTGCACACATTTGGACCTCATATAATGAAATATATTTATTAGTTTTGTTGTATGAGAAAGTGGGAGGGTTATTTCTTTGCCATACTTACACTTTTTTAAGCACAGATAAAGACCGGGACACTTAGTGGAATATATTTTTTGCAAAGATAATGATATCTTATAGGACTAGAAAAGTTTTTTTTGGGGCTTGCAGAGAGAATAAATAATGAACAGTGATTAATGTGTAGTAGATGTGCACAAAAACCACACGAAGCTAGAGAGAATCAAAGGCTGGATGTCTTGTGAGTTTTTCCTCAGACTAAGGGGGCCCAGAACTATACACCATTCATTTGTAAACTTATTGGTGTTTATGATAACAATTACAAATGCAAATCCCAAACTATAAAAAAAAACATGACTAAAATTAAAAATTATTTTATGGTTTTGTTATGCATAACAAACACTGAAAAATCAATAAAGGATTTCATTTCAGTGGGCTAGTGCCCCTGACCACGAGCGCTAGGTCCGGAAGGCAGTCGCTGAAGCCAGAACTCCATGGAGGCTTTGGGGTAAAGGATGGAGGACCAGGAGGGCGGCGAGGAGGGGTGATTGGGTCTTATCGGGAAATTCACCTCCGGCAGGCGGAGTGTCCTGGAAGCCTCCACTCTCGCATGAAGCAGCGTGAAGAGAAGAAGCAGGATCAAAACACTCGCACCTCTTCTCCCAAATCCCATCTTCGATTAATGGGTAATGAAAGAAATGGGCTTTGAATTTATAAGAGGTGTGGTGGGTTTGGTGCACCGGGAACTGGTCAAATGCACCGGGGTTTTAGCTTGCGTTTCAACACACATGGGGTTGAATTGTCCAACCGGGGTAGGCTACGCCATCATATTTGAATGACCACAAGTCAAATGGTCTTCACTAGGCACTTCACATTCACTCATGCACCAACAAAGTCGATCAAAGAGCGTGTCAAGCTTTCATAAATGGAAAAACGATAAGATCATATAATTGATAATAAATAATTATATAATGGAAAATTATATTCATTGTTCATCGCCGTGTTGGGCCTGCAAGCACCGCCTCTTTTCTCATGTTGGTACATGATTTCCTTGAAATCTCCGACAATGTGGACAGGTCCCGGTAAGTGCTTGTGTAAGGACCTGAGAAGCTTCCAAGATTTACATTTATCCGTGAGGGGTGGCCAACCATAGAACCCACCCAATGCCCAAGAAGGGGCATCAAGCTAGTGAATAAAAACATCAATGTGATTTGAGGAAAAGCTATCAACCCTAACATCCACCTCTTCTTTCCATAGCATGTAGAGGCCACCCAAGTGACCTTGTCGAGCAACGGGGAGACATCCATAAAATCCCAATTTATTAGACACTCCAATCATGTCCTTTCATTCCAACATTGTTTCAGACAAAAATTCTTGGTAAGGCCAACCGAACTGTGCATGGGTTGCCAAGCCCATGACAGTTCCAGCTTAGGATTTCATTAGGATTGACACAGGTGGTTCAATCCAGCCTCCACCTCTAAGCATTCAAGAAAAGATCCATCTTCCACCCCTTTCCACATTTTTATATAATCTTTCAATGTCCTATGGAGATTCCAAACTTCTTTTTGGACCACTAGGATTCGTGGCCAACAAATCCGCGCCACTATCACCCCATCATTTCCCCCTCCATGTTCACCACTTTTTAGGGATAGGTAGTATGGGATCATAAGTGGCCTCACCCATTTGAGAGGTGTTCATGGGGTGGGGTGGGGTGGGGTGGGGGTTGAACTGTGGATGACTAGAATAGTCTATGGGATCCGAAAAAATTCATTTTGGGCTAATTGAGGTTTTGCAAATCTCCCTAGGGAGTGGATGACTAAAGGTCAGGGGGAGAGCTGGGGGAAGGGGCACAGTTGTCGGGGGAAGTGCCACAGTTGATGAAAGAACTACATGGGGTTTGCATGTGATCATCGTTTCTGCCGAAGAAGGATTTTACGATAGCCTCTCCACACCCCTTGATTGTGTTGGAATTGCAAACCAAAACCACAAGTCAAAGCTGCCCGTGACATCATTTATTACTTGCACATTTTTTTCTTCCATGGGTCCACCTCCATTTATTTTCTTTGAATGAATTTAATGCTCTGCATTTAATATTTTGGTCTTTCTTTGTACCGTCATAGATTCTCCGTATTTAATGTTTTGGCCTTTCTTTGTACCAACATAAATGCTATGCATTTAATGTTGTGGATCTATAAATTGATGTAATTGTAGTCTGAAATTTCAATTGTGAAAAATCTTGAAAGATCCTTTGTGTTGTGTGCCAATTTTCTTCCTCTTCAATTTTTATTCTCATATTTCTCAGCTTGTATAGCCAACAGATTGCACTAGGTTTCTGAGGTCCGTATGAAGCATTGGAGGTCCAAACAAAATGACATTATTATGCTCATGGGCTGCCTATGTGCCAAGGGCCTCGGTAAATCACTCTCCATCTCTTTGATTTTCAGTTTCAACAATAAAAGACAATACCAGACTCCTAAAGCAATGCCACAGACTATACTACAGCACCGTGTTTCCCTCTTCATTTGCAACCTTGATTACACAATCTTTTACCGCATGCCCAAGACACCCACAGAAGAAGAAAAATACCGGTAACTTCTCATATTCAAAGGATATCAAAACATTTGATTCATGTTGGAAGATGTTATTGAGAGAGAAAATATTAACAATGGTCATTGCATTCATTTGGACACATCGTGGTGAAACCCAACCATTGATCCCCCATTTAATTATTTAACAAAAATTTAATAGAGGGGAGGCCAAAGGAGGGTGAAGGCATGCTATAAAAGGGGATCTCCTCCACAAGTTTTTATCATCAGATTCAGAAGAAACACATCTTCATCCTTGAGTGTAGTATTTTGTGAGGTGTTTCTCCATATTTTAAGAGATAATTTCTTGTGTGTTTTCTTCTTATAATTAAGGGAGAGAGAGAGAGAGTTTGTACCCACATTTTACCATAGTGAAATCCTTATATTTGCCTGTGGTCTTTTACCACTTTCATTTGGCGAGTTTTCCATGTTACATTTGGTGTTCTTTTAATTCAACACTTTTGCACTTTGTTTCTATCTTGTAATTATCATTGAATCGATTGGAAAATTGTTTACGATCCTAAAAAGTGGTATCAAAGGGATGAGGTTTTGGCATGAGGAAACTCTAGACCAATGACGTGTCCAAATGGAGGCGATATACAAGATCAAAAAATTCAATGGAAATAATTTTTCATTGTGGAAAATGAAGCTGAAAGCGGTGATGTGAAAAGATAATTGACTATAGGTGATTGGAGAGAAACTAATAGGTGTGACGAAGGAGAAATGGAGTGACATGGACGAGAATTCTATTGAAAACATCCATTTGGATTTGGCAGACGGGGTCCTATCAAGCATTGCAAAAAAGAAGATGACAACAGAAATTTGGGATACTCTGACAAAGCTGTACGGGGCAAAGTCACTCCACAACAAAATTTTCTTGAAGAGAAAATTATACACTCTTTGAATTGCAGATTCATCATCGATGATCGATCACATCAACACCATCAATAGCCTTTTGCTTAGCTTATAGCGTTGGGCTATAAAGCTGTGGATACTGAACGTGTGGAGATTCAACTCTAATGTTTTCCAAATTCATATGATAAACTTATCATCAACCTCAAAAATAATATCCCAATGGATATGTTTCCCTTAAACAATGTTGTAGATGCGGTTCTTGAAGAATAAAGTCAGTGCAAGAACATGGAATATAGGTAGAAAACTTCACACTAAGTGGAAGCTTTGTCAATGGAAAGAGGAAGAATGATGGAGCGTGGTTCCAGTGGGAGCCAGAATCATGGAAGGTCCAAATCAATGAGCAAGAAGAAACACGTAAAATGTCACAATTGCAGTAAGAGGGGGCATGTCAACAAAGACTATTGGAATAATAAGGGTGGTGAGAAGAACTCTCAAGGAAATGTGGTGAGTATATCTGGAAATGGAGATGTACTAGTCAGTGACGTGACAATGACTACTGAAGGAAGACAAAATCTTGAAAATGCATGGATTATTTACTCAGGAGCAACATGACACATGACATATCGACTGAAATGGTTTGACCAATATGAAACTATCCCGAAAGGACTTGTGTATATGGGGAATGATCATACATTGAAGTTCGTTGGAGTCGAGACCATCAAACTGAGGATGCATGATAACATAGTCCGAACCATCCAAGGAGTATGCCATGTGGAGGGTCTCAAGAAGAACATTTTTTCCTTGGGAAAATTTGATGATACCTGATGCAAGACTCACACTGACAAATGGATGATGAATATTGTGAAGAGAGCACTTGTAGTGATGATGGAAGAGAAGATCTCAAAGAACATGTATGTGTTTATGGGTGAAACATACAAGGAAGCAGAGATAGTTTTCTCATCAACTAACTCGATGGAAGAGTTGACGACATTATGGCATCAGAAGATTGGACATATGTCTGAATGAGGCCTGAAGATTATTGTGGATCAAAATTTATTTCCTGGGCCTATGAAGGTATCCTTACCATTTTGTAAGAATTGTGTTTTGAGCAAGCAACACAAGTTAATGTTTGGAACGCCAATGATGAGGAGTAAGGAGGTCTTGGAGTTTTTTCATTCTGATGTTTGGAAAGCACTGGTTATGTCCCTAGGAAGATAAAGGTACTTTGAATATTTCATTGATGACTATTTCAAGATATGTTGGGTGTTCCCAATCTAGAGAAAGTCGGATGTCTATGAAGTCTTCAAAACATTCAAAGCACAAAAGGAGCTTGAATCTGAAAAGAAGATCAAGTGTTTGAGGACTGAAAATAGTGAAGAATATATAAGTGAGGCATTTGATTCTATTTGTAAATATAAAGGCATCAATAGGAAGTTCATGGTGGTATACAATCCTCAAAATAATGGAGTGGCAGAGCGACTGAATAGAACTTTGTTAGATAGAACAAGGGAGATGCTAAAGACAATAGGAGTTACCAAGATGTTCTGGGCAGAAGAAGTAAATACCACCTGTTATGTGATAAATTGATCCCCTTCAGTGGAAATTGATATGAAGACACCGATGGAGATGTGGAATGGTAAACCCACTGATTATTCTCAATTGCATACTTTTGGAAGTCCTATATATGCACTGTTTCATGACCAGGAATGATTGACGTTGAACTCGAGATCCAAGGAACGTATCTTCTTGGGATATTCTAATGGTGTGAAGGGGTATCGTTTGTGGGATCCCACTACCCAAAAACTTATCATCAGTAAAGATGTCATATTTTCTGAAGAAAAATTGAAAATTACGATTGATAAAGACATAAAGAAAGAGAGTACAGAAACTAAAAAAGTCGAGGTGAAGGAAGAACTGATTTCCTTTGAGGCATTACCGGAGCATGATGTTCAAGAACTAGATGATCCTAGACTATGACAGTCAAATAGAGAGAAAAGAGCACCAATATGGAACTCAGATTATGTCACTGAGAGCAATGTCACGTATTTTTTATTGACAGAAGATTGAGAGCCATAATCTCTTTTGGAGGTGACCCAGAGTCCAGATGTATCTTCATAGATGGCGGTGATGCAAGGGGAACTTGAAGCCATGCACAAGAACAAGACTTGAGATCTTATTCCATTACCTCACAAAAGGATGGCCATTGGTAACAAATGGGTCTACAAGATCAAGAGGGATGAAACTGACTAGGTGGAAAGATATCATGTGAGACTAGTGGTCAAAGGATATGCTCAGACGGAAGGTATCGATTTCAATGAAATATTTTTTCAAGTTGTTAGATTGACGACTATTCAGGTAGTTCTAGTGATATGTGCTGCATACACTCTACATCTAGAGCTTCTAGATGTGAAAACATATTTTCTCCATGGTGATCTTGATGAATAAATATATATGCTCTAACCAGAGTGTTTTGGAAAATAAGGTTAAGAGAACATACTTTACAGGTTGAAAAAATCTCTATACGGTCTTAAACAGGCACTGAGGTGTTGGTACAAGAGATTAGATTCCTATATCATGAGCCTTGGATACAACAAACATAATTCAAATCCTTGTGCATATTTCAAGGGTCTAGATGGTAATGATTTTATCATTCTATTTTTGTATGTGGATGACATGTTGGTTGTAGGCCCCGATAATGATCAAATCCAGGAGATGAAAGCACAGATGGTTAGGGAGTTTGATACGAAGGACTTGGAACCCGCAAACAAGATTCTTGGGATGTAAATTTACTAAGATAGGAATAATGGAAATATTATTCTATCATAGAAGAATTATTTGAGGAAAATCGTAAAACACTTCAATATGAAAGACTGTAATCCAATTTATATCCCTCTTCCCATTAATTCCAAGTTATCTACCATGATGAGTCTTAATAATGAATAAGAGAGGATGGAAATGTCTCGAGTCCCGTATTCATCAGTGTCGGGGAGTCTAATGTTAACCATGGTTTTTACTAGACTAGACATTGCACATGCAGCGAGAGTAGTTAGTCGGTACATGGAGAATCTAGGATGAGAGAATTAGAGCATGGTGAGAAGGATCCTGAGATACATCAAGGAAACCTTAGATGTTGCATTATGTTTTGGAGGATCAGATTTCACTATCAAAGGCTATGTTGATTCAGATTTTACAGGTGATTATGACTAGAGAAAATCCACTACTAGTTATGTGTTTACTCTTGCAGGAGGAGCTGTGAGCTGAATTTGAAAGTTACAGTTAGTTGTGTCTTTATCCACGACATAGGTAGAGTGCATGACAACTACATAGGCATGCAAAGAGGCGATTTGTATGAAAAGGTTGTTGTAGGATCTTGGGTACAACAAGATCATATTTCATTATTTTTTGAAAGTTAGAGTGCCTTTTACATTGCAAGGAATACAACTTTTCATTACAGGATGAATCACATTGGTGTAAAATATCATTTTGTTCGAGATGTGGTGGAATAAGGAAGTATGGACATGCAAAAAATTCACACTAAAGAAAATCTGGCATATTTCCTAACAAAGGTGATTGGTTCCGATAAGTTCATATGGTGTAGATCTTTGAACATACTTTTAGAGACATGAGAAACAGGTTTGGCAGATAGAAAGTATGTGTGGAGATGTGATTGACACTTAATCAAATCTCTAAGTGGGAGATATGTTGGAAGAAATTATAGAGAGGGAAAATATTAACGATGGTCATCACATTCATTTGGACACGTCGTTGTGACACGTCATAAGGAAACCCTACCATTGATTCCACCATTTAATTTGGTAAGAAAAATTTAATAGAGGGGAGGCCAAAGGAGGGTGAAGGCATGCTATACATGGGGATCTCCTCCACCAGCTTTTATCATCGGATTCAGAAGCAACACATCTTTATCCTTGAGTGTAGTATTTTGTGAAGTATTTCTCTATATTTTAAATTGATAATTTCTTGTGTGTTCTCTCCTTGTAATTTAGAGAGAGATAGGGTTTGTACCCACATTTTACCATAGTGAAATCCTTCTAATTTCCCGTGGGTTTTTACCCCTTTCAATTGGGGGGTTTTCCACATTACATCTGGTGTTCTTTTAATTCTGTACTTTTACTCTTTATTTATATCTCATAATTATTATTGACTTGATTGGACAATTTTTTACAATCCTAAAAATTCATCCATTGATAAGAATGTTTCCATAATAAGTGGTTTTAAGACATCAACCAGTTCTCTAATCCACACTAAAGGCCCCCAATGAATGAGATCACATTGACCCCATTCCACATGTTCGTCAATACAGTTTCTGATTTCTTGCACACCCGATTTGATCTTCCACTAAAAGGAATTCCTATTAGCCACACCCACAAGGGGTATTAGTAGAGGATAGTATGAAGGATATCCTCTCCATTTCTTAGATCTTCCATCTTGACAAGGTGGTTATCAAAAGACCAAGGCCTCCCATAGAGAACTTTTTGTTTATTCTTATCATTGAAAAATTAAAAAATCACATGCCCAGAGCCTATTTCTCTTATTGAAACTCTATATTGGAGGCATCATACTTCTTGTAGTGTGTCTTTTAGTGCACCCATATTGAAGGTCCTTCCGTAGATGAATTTTCCTACAATTAACAGATACATACAGTGCATTGGGAATGTATCACCGTCTTTCTTGGTGACAGTTGACGTATTCTCCTTATCTGTAAGTGAGATGTTTTTTAAACGGATCACCATATAATTCTCCATTATATCACACCTCAATAAGAAGAATTTTCCTATAGACAAGAAGAAAAAATAGTGTCTGATAACCGAACGACACACCACCAGCGAAATTCTTCACCAACATCAAAACACCAAAGAAAAAAAAAACCAAGAAATAACAAAGATTTAGTGGTAGGGGATCTCCCACTCTCCTCTAGGTAGGAAATATCAGAGGTAAAAAACAAACCGCAAAAGATGGATGAAACGTCACCATAGGAATGATTCACCAAACCTAGGAAACCCTAGGAAACAATGTCACCAGAGGCCGAATGGGCTTATATCTTCAATATGTACCAAGTTTATCATCTCACTCCCACTACATATGTTCACTGTCTTACTCCTATCAACATGTCCCCTAACTATGCAAGATGACACCATAAACATCTCTTCAGGTTTGAAAGCTATTGGACTAAAGGACTATGAAGAAGTGGTGGGGTCGTCCTAGGAGAGGGGGTTCTTGAGTTGGAAACAAAAATTCATCTTGTTGCCTCTAACCTGAAACGATGGAGCAATGAGAAATTTTGGAAACCTAGTGTTCAGTGTGTATCCATCAAAAGAGAACTGAAAGATTTGTATTATATCCCCCCATCAGATGCAGTGATTTCCAAAATTATGACTCTTGAATCTAATATAGATGCAACACAAAGGTGGGAGGAGAGTTTCTAGTCCATGCATTCCCATGAACCCCACATTAAAGAGGGTGGATCTAATAGTCGCTACTTCCACCAGAAAAAACCCACAAGGAGGCAAAATAATTTTATCTGGTGTGTTAACACCTATGATGGTTCATCTATTTCTAGTGAAAAGGTTATTCAGGACCATATTTTTATTTTTTAGGATCTCTATATAGATGGAGAATCTATTATTTCAGACTATATTTCTTGTTTCTTCACTAATACACATATTCACTATAACACTGTGAAAAATGGATTTTAACAATGCCAAAAAAGAATTATTAATCATAGCGATGATAAAGGGGGTCCCATTTATCAGTGCTAAAAAATGATAAAGGGGGTCCTTTATCCGTGCTAAAAAAGTTCTAATAAAGTACCCCCTTTATCAGCGCTATCAATGCTTGTAATAGAGCTGATAAAAGCCTTGTTGGATGAAATGTGATGTTAATATAACAACACACATAGTAAAAACCTCCAAAAGCATATAATTTCAAAAAATGTTATATGCATTTAATGTGACACCAATAATACCAAAATATCCACCCATGGTTTATATAAAAAACACTACTATATACATTTCAAATAATCTTTCATATAATCACATATACAATTATCCAATAAACATTTAAAAATAATAATGTTTAATCATTTGATTCTTGTGATCCCTTCTAAAAAATGTCCACCCATGGTATCAATTTTCAAAAAAATCATCTCAACCCAAGAAAAAGATTCTCCCTTTATAAGAAAGAAAATATTATGTTAGTAATACTATAAAGAAATAAATTAAACATTAGTATGAAAGAATACAATAATAAAATGCCAATATTTAATAAAAAAGATACATTTGGTGTAATACCAGTCACACCATGTATCCTATTAAGGTGGGGCTGATTCACACACGTCACAAATGAGTTACAGATCATTTTCCTAAAATATCAAAACAGTTTGAATGTGTTTAATCAATTTTGAGTATGCCACTTAATTTTTTACTAAAATTAATGTCAATTTTAAATAATGACACATTTGAAGTTATACTGGCCACACCGTGCATCGTATTGAGGTGAGACTGATTCTTAAATGTCATAAATGACTTATAGATCCTTGTCCTAGAGTACCAAAACAATCCAAATATGTTTGCTTAGTTTGCAGTATGTCAGTTGTGTTTTTTTTACTAAAATGTCATTTCAAACTAGAAACACGCATTATAAGTCATATCAGTTACATCGTGTGCCATTTTGACACGAGACTGCTTCATACATGTCACAAATGACTTGTAACTCTCTTTCATAAATTATCAATACAATTAGAGTGCATTTTCTTGGTTTTCAGTGGGTGATAGGTTTTCAACTAAAATATCAATTTTAAACTGATAACAGACACTTTTAGTCACATCAGTCACACTATGCATCAGACTGAGGTGAGTTTGATTCCTACATGTCACAAATGACTCATGTATTATTTTCCTAAAGTATGAAAATAATATTAATGCATTTTCTTGATTTTCAGAATGTCACTTTTTATTTTTTACTTAAATCAATGCCATTTAAAAAAAATACACATTGAGTGATACCGACCACACAGTTTGTTGTATTGAGGTGTGTCTAATTCATACACATCTATAATGACATATAGATCATTTCCAAAAAACATCAAAATAGTTCGAATGAATTTGGTCGGTTTTCAATTTGTCACTTGTTGTTTTAACTTAAATTAATGTTAATTTTAAATAAACAGAGACACTTTGAGTTATACCGGTCACACTGTGCATCATATTAAGGTTATGATAGTTTATACACATAAAAAACGACATATATACCATTTTACTAAAATATAAAAACAATCCAAATGCGTTTTTTTGGTTTTCAGTATGCCATTTGTGTTTTTTTACTAAAATGTCATTTCAAACTGGAAACATGCATTATAAGCCATACCAGTCGCATCATGCTTCAGTTTGATGTGAGACTACTTAATACACATAAGAAATGACTTATGAATCATTTTAATACTTTATCAAGACAATCATATCATGTTTTCTTGGTTTTTAGTGAGTGACACGTTTTGAACTAAAATGTCAATTTTGAACTAATAACTGACACTTTTATTTGTATTGGTCACACCGTGTGTTGGATTGAGGTTTAGTTGATTACTACAGATAAAAATGACTCATGGATCATTTTCCTAAAGTAAGAAACCAATCTGAATATGTTCTCTCAGTTTTAGTAGGTCACTTGTTCTTTTTTACTTAAATTAATGTCAATTTTAAATACAAAGACACACTTAGAGTCATACTGGTCACACCATGCATCATATTGAGTTTCAGTTGACTCATACACATAAAAAATGTATCATGGATCATTTCCTAAAATATCAAAACAATCTGAATATGTTTGGTTGGTTTTTTGTATGTCACTTGTTGTTTTTTACTTAAATTGATGTCGATTTTAAATAAAAAGAGATACTTTGAGTGATACCGGCCACACAATGCATCGTATTGAAGAGAGACTAATTACTACATGTAAAAAATGATATATAGATAGTTTTAATAGATTATTAAAACAATCTGAATATGTTTTCTTGGGTTTTAGTATTCCATTTTTGTTTTTTTACTAAAATATCATTTCAAACAGGAAACACCCATTATGAGTCATACTGATCGCATCATGCATCAGTTTGATGCGAGAATGCTTTATACACATCAAAAATGACGTGTGAATCTAATTCATAAATTATCAAGATATTTGGAGTGTGTTTTCTTGGTTTTCGTTGAGTGACATGTTTTGAACTAAAATATCAATTTTTAACTAATAACGAACACTTTTAGTCATATCAGTCACACCATGCATTTTCTTTGTTTTCATGCAACATGGGGTTTCTTCTTCCACTCAAAAGTAACATGTTCTCTATTTTTAGCTTGTTGTAGACAGTTGAAAGAAAAATGCGACTTCCCAAAAAAAATTGTATAAAAAACTAAATAAGTATTAGATTATAATGATAAGTAAATTAACATATAATAATAGATAAAATGATGGAAAAATTAATTAATTACATAAAAAGACACACTTTGAGTCATATCAGCCACATAGTGTGTTACCATGCCTTCCATTTTCTTTCTATGTTGAAATGGAAACACTAATTTGTCAACATTTCTCACTTTCCTTCAAGTTCCCTCCACCGCCTTTGAAGGAAGGTGATAAATGCCGATAATGCAGGGGTGACAAGGTTTTGAGGGAGAATAAGTCTATGGAAGAATTTTTTTTCATGAGTAGTCAAACATTTAATTTAAATTATGTTAATTTAGTAGATATCATATAACATTATGAGAAAAACATATTATATTTAAAAAAACTTTACCTTCTCATTGAATTCAGAGTTATGCCTCAATGTCCAATCTATCATGATCATGGTCAATTTTAAACAAACCGCCCTGACTTAAACAATAGAATCCACCTGTATAAGAAAACAATTCATATGTGAGTAATAATAAAAATAAGTAAAGTAAAAAAAATATGAAATAATCCACTACATCTTTGGAGGTCACATCATCATGCTATTTGTGTTCATTCTTCCATCGGGTATGATTCCCATTCATTTCTGAGAACATTTATATCATCTTGTGAATATGGGTCTTTTCAAAAGTCATAGTAGTACTGAAAAAATTTAAATACACATAGTATTAATAAATATTTTAAATGAAATAGTAATTATCTTTGAAAATACCTCTTCATGGATGCTAGTTTGTTCATGGAATATGATCTCTCTCATAAATTTATAAATATAATAACCACAATATTTTCTATTGGTTTGTTTCAGACACTGCAGAAACATTGAGTAGAATAATTAATTTGTTTTGATATGTGTTTTGATAGTGAAATATTATTATATATACCCTAATACTTGTCCTGTTGTAGTACTTTTCTTGGTCCTCGTGTAGCCCATGGACTCATTCCTTGTTTTTCACGATATTGATGCACCACTCTATCATAAAATAATCATCATTAAAAGGTAATATAAATTATATAACATGATTTTTAGTTCTAAAACGTTGGATGTAGTGTATTACAAATGGCCAAATTCCATCAAGTGTGGATGGTTTGTTGGATATCCAAGAATTGAATTCAGCAAATAAATCTTTGGAGTATCCAAATTTACCATAATGAGAATCCAATGATGCCTAAAAACAAAAAAAAAATGGAATAAGTAATGAATGAAATGAAAATATATTGTATATGATTAAATTTTATAGTTTTACCACTGCATCGTTGGTATTAAATAGATTTTATCATCACAAATTTCTATTTCAAATGATTTGATCAGACCTGCCACAATATCATCTTTTTTATTGGTATCTATTTTTGGTTATTCTATAGAGGTGATGTGAGGACTAACAAGTCCATTTTTTTCATGGGAAAATACCATAAATTGTTTTTCATACATATACCTACAAAAAATATGAAATGTATTTAGTCATAATTAACACAGTATATCATCTTTTAGAAAATCAAATCATGAAAACACACCTCATGTATATATTTACAACTTGTCCACCTAGACAATCATAGTCAAGGATTTCACATACACTCTCAACACCAATGAAGTATTGATCATTCTTTCCATACATATTTTCTTCAAAATCATCTATGTGATTATAACCATATTTTATCTTTGTATCCACATGATCCTTCAATTCTAGTAAATGCGGATATAGAACAAGATGGGTAATGGTGCTTTCAGAAGATCTTTTCGATAAGTTGTTTGATCCTTTAGATGGGTTTGAGTCTGTCTTTCATTTCACCCCCTTCCCTTTTTATTTCTATAATAACATTCATCGGTTCATGCCTTTTTTCATTAATTGTTTAAGGTTTAGCTTGAAAAATAAATTTTAAATGAATAACTCCTTGTCAACATGTTTTTTAAAACATGTCATGACCATGTGATGAATGACACAACAACCTTTTTGACTATATGAATATCTTCTTCATGAATTGGAACAAGTAGCTCAGTGCTTAGCTCATGGGCTATGCTAATCAACACTCACACATGACCTGTTAGAAGTGGTCTGTTGTGTAGCATGTTGTTTTGGATATTGAACACCATAGACCTCGCTATAAGGTGATGAGTGGGCATTGATAGATATTAATCACAGTCATTATCACCCTGTAGAATATAAATACAGGAAATGTATTAGTTTATATATAATTCACATTTCACAGAAACATTTATTAGAACATTGATTGCCTTGGATAAGACATCTTTTTGAGGGGAGTGGCTCCCCTGATAACTGGTGGGGGTGGAGAGGGATCTACACACGGTGGTTGTTCTTGAGTTTCTTCTCCCCCCCAAAAGTTGCAATCATCTCTCTCTTCCATTGGAATTATTCTTCAAGGGAAACTGTTCTTTCTCTCATCTATTTTATTAATTCTATTTTATCCTCCTCTTATTTATTTTCTCAAATTATGTTCAGGGTGTCACCCCAAAACCAGCACCTCTTATGCATCCATACTGTTTTGGCCACTTCAAGGCCACTGATAGTATTTGTTCATCTGGTATAGGAGTTTTTGATTCTTGTGACTATGTCAGATAAAAAATATAAGAAAATAAGATATTATTATTATGTAATAGTTATTTAAAGTATTTTTTATTATGCAATACTTACACATGTTTCCCACACTTTTTGTGTGTTTTTATATATCAGTATCCCACCGTTATTTACACCTACCTCCTTCCATAGCACATGGTGTGGGATGAAAGTGGATTTGGATTTGGAGTCATCAATATATAGAAAAACTAAGGAACATAATTATGTTTTTGTTTCATGTCACATAAAAGTATTATGGTAGATTTAAAATATGTACAATTTTTTTTTCTAGTGAAGCGTATGCTGTCCTTACTTTACAGTAGGGGTACATTGGTTTTTCTACTCATTCCTTATTTCCAACACTTAATTCCCGTTTCATAAATAAAAAATTTTCAATAAAAGTGATGAATACATGTATCATCAAACAATGTATTACTATCCACAATGTACCTAAAAAGACACATCAGTTCAACATCTAGTAAACACATCCCACACTTCTTGGGTTATCAGGTGTGCATAGATAAGTGGGGGGTGCATGTTTATTTTCCCTTCATCATCTTTAAGATGATGTCTTGTTATAATTGTGAAAAATCCTATTTGAATCCTTCTTGAAATAATTAATACATATTTCTTGTGGTATTTATCTACTATAAATGCACTCTTCAATGGATGATGAAGAGTAAGTTAATGTTTCATTATTTTATATTTTAGTAAAATAAAGAAATGTTATCATAATGTAACCATAATATCTTTCCAAATCATTGTATTAAGCCCAAACACAATGTGGTGCCACAGATCTACATCAATCAACATGTGTTTCTGATTGAAGATTCCAATGTAACTACTAAACAAGGCCTTGTTGGGGTTAACAATCTGGTCATGCGCATTCCATCCAACCTTGTATTTGATGCCTTTGAATTTAAACTTTAGGGATTTTGCAAAAACCTTTAAACAATGGTGCTCCTGTTTTTTCTGCATCATTGGTCCTTCATATCCTACCATTTCCTCTGAATCAACATCACTAATATGTTCCTCTAGAGTTGTAGCTTCGACATGTGTAGATGTTCATTGTACCTCTGCATTGAGATCAATAATAGGTTGATAAAATGATTGTTCCTTAGGAATTAAAGCACCAAAACATGTAGATAGTTGTTCCTTTGCACTGCGAGTAGCAGTAGGTTGAGCGACCTATTATGCCTCGGGATTGGGAGCACTAACACATGTAGAAGGTTGTGTTTACTCTGCACCGCGAGTAATAGTAGGTTGAGGGACCTATTGTTCCTCAGGATTGGGAGCACCAATACGTGAAGAATTAATTATCTATATAAGTGGTTTAACATTTAATTTATATTAAATAAATGCAAAAAAAAAAGGATAATAACATGAGGTAACACAATGAATACTATAAAAAATATAACCCAATTTTTAAAATCTCTTTTTTAAAGGCTGAATGGATTTTAATCGTCTATCGACTGTCCAAATACATTCATTGTGGTCTCATATGATATAAAAAACTCTGTATATAATGGGACTACTTTGAAATTATTGCAACATACTATTGAAAATGTCATCCTCATTTGAATTTTCATTTGACCCTTCAGTGGTTTTGGTCGATAACAACAATTGACAACTTTCGATTTACAGGATGTAGAACATAAAATACTTGTACTGCCTATGATGCCATTATAAATGGTTCATCTTATTACCCTTCCTTACCAAAATCAAATTTGTGATTAAATATATTTCAAACACTTTTTTTAGTGTTTTACAAAAATATCTCACCCTAAATACAATACCAATAACACCTCATGGAAAGCACCACTATTTCCAACTATAGGAAAGGATTTAAGGAGTTTCTCTTACTTTTCCTTAACTGTCTAGACCCATAAGTAACCACTTGACCATCATGGACTAAAATCATTCAAATATTGACTCATGATACATAAAAATATAATCCACACTCATTACCTAGCTCATTTATGGTTAAGACTGGTGTTTTCATCAATCTCCCATTAAGATCTTAGAAGGATCTCTCATGAAAATATGAGAAAAGAACCATACCACATTCTTGGTTAAGGCATTATTAGTGCTTCTAATCAGGAATAATCCTTGTTGACCCTCTGGTAATAACTAGAAATTCTTAAAAATAATTGGACCTCAAATACATTCTTTGACCTCTTTTAAATAAACTATGACATCGAACTTCTTAGGTTCTAAAAATATGTTATCCACTAACATAATTTACCCCATGAAGTGCACACTATCAATACAAAACATACACTTTGAGATCATGGAATATAGTTGATGCTTCCTAATTTTTCTCAAAATTATCTCTATATATCGATCAAATTATTCTGTCAACTATATATATGATGATATGATTGAAAATATGGCTAAATTTATCTAAATAAGGATGGAAGATCCAATTAAACTCAGCCATGAACACTACAATTATATATTTTCAAAATAAATGACATCACTAGATACCCATACAATACATACATACTCATAAATAAAGTATGTGGTATATAAAAATACCTCACCATAAAGTGATGATAACTTGACATCAAATCGATCTTAGAGAACACTTTAACACCTCTATGTTGATCAAATAGTCCATCAGTACGTATAAGTGGATATAAGTTCACTTATATCACTTAGAATAACCTATATTATCCCACACATATTATCAATGATCCATTTGAATTTTTATGGAAAAAACTAAGGCACCCCAAGGGGACATAATCATTCATATGAACACCTTCACCTTGAAGTTGTTCAATTGAGCCCTATACTCTCATAGCTCTACAAGATCCATATTATATGGTCAAATAGATATATGATCCACACATGGTAAGAACACAATCATAAAATCAACATATCCCGTGGGTGGTAACCTAGATAAGTCCTTGAAAACACATCTAGGAACTTGTCAATGATAGTAGGACATACTGACTGATGTTTTTCTCTATCATCCAAAATTACTCTAGAAAAATGGGTTATGATTCTACCCATCGATAGGAATATAGGTCCTATATAACTATTTTTCGTATCCAAATATCCAATATAGACATGATCATCACCCTCAAAAAACATAGTTCCGCTCATCAATGAAAATAATTGATATAGTATATAAATCACTACATGGGGGTTTTAATTGTATTCACAAACTAGACACATAGTTTTAATGTCACTAAAATTTATTATTTATTAGTTATTATAATTTTTGATTAATTAAAGTATATAAATCTAATATTTACTTATGTAGTTCATTTTTGATGGAAATAAAAATTAATAAAATTAGATGCACTCTCCGAAAGAAATAATAACATTGTGGAAATAAAGATGCAATGTAAAAAAACTTAAGAATTTCAACAATGAGAATCCTAAAGATTATAAAAAGATGTTTATTACCAACCTAATTTCAATCAAATGAACATGTTTATTTTACCCAATTTATTTAGAGGATATATAGAGTTGATCGTAGGTATCCTAGATCCACACCCAAAACATCCTTAACTATATACCTATTGCAAGGTATCATGTTCTAATCTTGAATATTCATTGATTATTATCTCATTGGTGGAAATAAGTATCTGATACACCAAGACCCCCTTCAATATGATGACCAACAATAACTCTACACTAGAAATTCATCAAACATGATAATTTGGAAAATACATATTATAGCCCTAGAAGCTCATCAATATCCTTGATTGAAGATAGATTACAGACATGGAATTGATCATGGAAAATTGTATAGTGAGAAAATACAAAGGAAACACTAAGACCATTACAAGAATACACACTATGGTAGAACCAGAGGAGATGGGTTCACGATGAAGGTGGGTTCGCAGAAAAGATGGGATTCGTAGTAGAGGTGGGGTTAGGTAGTAGAGGTGGGGTACACAGAGGATGTGGGTTTGCGGCAAAGGAAGGGTTAATGGAAGAGGTGGGGCATGGCGCGCGATGAAGGCAAGGTTCACAACAAATGGGGTTCAACGACATAGGTGGTGTTCATAACGGAGGAGGGATTCACCACGAAGGAGGAGGGATTCACGGTGGTAGAGTATGGATTCGCAACGATGACAGAAGAGGAGGAGTCAGTGGCATCAAAGGAGGAGGAGGAGTCGATGGTAGGGTTCGACTTTCGCAAGAGCATGAGGCATGCAAGAAAATAAGGCGACTGTTAGGGTTTATTTATAAAATAAGGTAAACCTTTTATCAACACTAGATAAAAAACACTGATAAAGGTATGTTTTATCAGTGCTAAAATAGGAAGTGTTGATAAAATTATAGTGATAATAAATTATTTATATATTTATATATATTTATAAAATTATATGTATAATAAATAAATAAATATTTATTTATGTTTATATATATATTAAATATATATTTATTTATGTTTATATATATAATAAATATATATTTATTTACCATTATAAATTTATAATAAATATATTTATTATATTTATAATTATATATAATTAATATCTTTATTATATTTTTATAATTATTTAAATATATCTATATTTATTTTGAATTATAATTGTAAATATTTGCATATATTTATTATAATTTTATTATTATATAATAACTATTAAATTATATTTATTTATTTATAGTTATAATAAACATATAATTATTTATAGTTATAATTATATATATATATATTAATTTATTTATTTCAATAATCATAAAATTATAAAAAATAAAATTATTACATTTATAATTTTTTAAATATATATAATTAATATATTTATTATAATTTAATAACTATTTAAATATATATGTATTATTTAGAATTCTAATTATAAATATTTTTATTTATTTATAAATATATTTATTTAATTTTATATATTTATAACTTTATAATTATAATAAATACATTTAATATAATTTTATAATTATTGACATATATACATATTTATAATTATAACTATAAATAAATAAATAAATATTTATATTTAAATTTGTAATAAATAAATATTCATTTATAATTATAAATTTATAATAAATATATTTATTAAATTTATAATTACATATAATTAATATATTTATTATAATTTTATAATTATTTAAATATATTTATATTTATTTATAAAAAACCATTGAAATGTCCAATTGGTGACTAAACACTTTTGAAACATGAAATGAGGATTCCTTCTTTAATGAAAGTAAGAAAAAAACATTTATTCAATTATATATATTTATAACTTTATAAGTATATTAAATATATTTATTATAAATTTATAATTATACACACACACACACACATATATATTTATAAATATAAATATCTTTATAAATATTTGTATATAATTATAAATATATATAGATATACACCTACTAAAGTATAGATCATAAGAAATGATTCATCACATATATATGGACAACATGAATAATATTGAGGGTTTAATCTGTATATGGACATTCATGATGAATAAATAACACTTGAACGCCAATTATATTGATGCATCAATATATTTATTGACCAAATTTATTGAATATATATATATATATATATATATATATATAATTATAATTATAACTATATATATTTAAAAAATATTTACATATAATTATAAATATTTAATTATAAATTTAATAAATTTAATAAATATATTTATTATTCAATGAAATTTATTATAATATTATAATTATTTAAATATTTATTTATTTAATTATAATCTTATAAATACTTATTTTTAAATATTATATTTATTTGAATTATTAACAAATATATATTAATTATAAACATGCATTTTTTATTTAATGTATAAAAATAAACATTATTTTTGAATATAAACTTAATAATATTATATAAATTAATAATATATATTTTTTAAATTTTTTTATCAGCGCTAATAATAAAACTAATAAATGGTAGCTTTATCATCACTTTTAGCTAATGCTGATAAATTCCCCCTTTTACCAGTTCTTTTTGGTTAGCATTGATAAAAGTTGGCACATCCCTTGCCCGGTTCTGTGGTAGTGCTTCAAGCCAATGATCAAAGATGCTATGAAAATTCAACTTACCCATGAAATATCTAATGATGAAATCATGGAGGCCCTTAAACAAATTCAATCCAGGGAAGCACCGAGCACTGAAATCCTCCATTCTCTTTTATTCAAAAAATATTAGCGCATTGTGGGGAAAGATATCTCATGTTTGATGAAGGACCTTTGGAACAAAATTTTCATCTTCTTTTCTATTAATGAATCCTTGATTACCCGCATTCTAAAAATTAATAAACCCTCCTTGGTCTCAGACTTCAGACTCATCACCTTATGTAATGGGACCTATAAAAATTTCCCAAAAATTATGGTCAACCAATTGTGTGCTTGGTTTCCCTCCACCATTTTTGAAAACCAGATTACCTTTGTCCCTAAAGACTTATTTCCAATAACTCCATTATTTCTCATGAAATCTTCCAATCCAAGAAAATGAATTCAGGGGCTAAAAGAGGTGTTATGGTGTGGAATCTTGATATGAATAAAGCTTATGATAGAGGGGAATGGTTCTTTCTCCTGTTTGTGATGATAAAATTTGGATTTTATCCTAAATAGATTGATATTATCATGATATGTGTTTCCTCTTATTCATTCATGATAAAGGTTAAAGGTGGTCTCACACAAAGTTTTCCCCCCACAATGGGACTCCTTTGGGGGGACCCACTCTTCCCTTTCCTTTTTATTTTAGTGGATGAATTTTTTTCTAATCTCATTTCAATGGCATCTCTTGATAAGGTAATTCATAGCATGAAGGTGTGCCTTTAAGCCCCATCGATTTCCCAACTATTTTCACAGATGACAATTCACATTTTTCAAGTGCCACCCTAGAGAAATGTGCCTCTATGAGTCATATTATCCATAATTAAGAGATGGAATCTAGGTACGTAGTTGGTTGATCTCTCAAAATCCAAAATTTATTTCAGCACTAGTGTTCTTCCAAGTAGGAAGGGTTCCATCTTTCATGCCTTGGGTATCATGTGGTCGATAAGCACCACAAATATTTGGGGATTCCCATATTTTCAGCCTCTAAAAAAAGAGGTATTCTTAGGTATCCTCGACAGGGTGAAAAAAAAGATTCATGCTTGTCCATTAAAAGGATTTTGAACGAAGGAAAAGAAACCATTTTTAAAGTTGCGTCCCAATCAATTTCAACTTATATTATATCCCTTTTTAAACTCCCTTGTTTATTCATTGATCAACATCACTCTTTCTTAGATAATTTCTAGTGGGGCATGAATAACAAGAGGAATCAAATTCATTGGATTTACAGGGATAAACTTTGTCTCTCTAAAATTTACAGGGGGGATTTCAGAACTCACATCACTTCAATGACCCCCTCCATTATAAGAAAGGTAAGAGTCTTATAAAGTAACAAAACTCTCTTTGTTCCAGGATTCTTTGTGGTAAATATTTTCCGCACTTGTACTTCCACCAAAAAACCTTAGGACCCCACCTATCTTTTTATGGAGAAGTTTGTGGGGGTTTGTGGGAACTTCTTAATAAAGTTCTTTACTAGAGGATCAATTATGGGGATTATGTTAGGGTGTGGAAGGACCCTTGGATGGTTGATGATGGGGGATTTAAATCATTTTCCACCAGGCTTTCTATCCTTGAGAATATTATGGTTTCCTCTCTCCCCAATGTGGAGGGAAGTGGATAGTGTGTACATAAATTGAATTCATGGTTTTTAGATAGTGATAAAAATATCATTCTCAACATCCCATGCATGAGGGACTTGCTATTGGAAATGGAAACACAAATCTATGGGGTGGTTTTCCAAATAAGGAGTCCCCATGTCTTCCCAATGCGATGTTCTTTTCTTATGTGGATCATATTCTCCCCATTAATCTATTCCAATTCATGATGCAGTTTTTAATGCCTATTTTTTTTCATTTTATTATATACAATTAATGCTATGTCTTTTTGGTTGCATTTTTAGTTTTTTGGAATAGTCTATAAAATGGTTGAATGTTGTATGTTGAATTAGATTGTGAAATATAATCTGGAAATCATTGTTTTTGTAATCCTCCATTTCTCTTTCTCACTTTTCCAAGATTTTATAACTAACAAACTAGTATCAGAGGCTGGTACCAAGGCATCCTAAATTTTCTGAAGATGGCCACCGCAATCTAGTTGTAAGTTCCGAAGTTTTCTATGGAAAACTATAAAAGGTGGTGAATCCAAATTAAGGCATTTTTGGGTCACAATATCTATAAGAGATCACCACTGATGGGTATATAGTACCCACTATGGAGGAAGAAACTACCTTAACAAATTAAGAAAAATAGCTCTCAAAAATCAATAAAAGAAAGACAACAAGGCGTTGTTCCTCCTTTATCAAGGGTTTAATGAATCAACATTTGAAAATATTTCCAAATAAACATCAGACACGCAAGGTTGAGATACTCTTGGCACCATCTTCAAGGGTGTTGATCGAGTGAAGCAGGTTCATCTTCAAACACTAAGAGCAGAGTTCGAAGTGGCGTCCATGAATTAAGGTGAGCATATCTCGGACTACTTATCATTATTAGTCATTATTTTTAATAATTTGAAAAGAAATGGTGAAAATATGGAAGACATTCATGTCATTGAAAAGGCATTGTGATCTCTCACAACCATGTTTGATCATGTGTCTATGGAAATTGAAGAATCAAAGGACTTGGAAAAATTATCCACTGAATAATTGATAGGATAATTGAAAGTACATGAGCAATGAATGTAGAATAATTATAGTTCAATTCTTGAGAATGCCTTAGAGTCCAAGTTGAGTCTACAAGAACAAAATAATATCCATACAAAACAAGGAATTAATGTAACTAGAAATCATTGAATAGGAAAAGGGCATGGGTATCATCCATTCCATAAAAAAAGAAAACAAATTACCATCTTTTGTAGAAGAGGAAATGGTGGAGGCTGATTCATGCATGGTCATGGAAACAAAAAGAATGTTCAATGTCACAATTGTAAGAAATTCAGAAATTATGACTTTGAGTGTTGAAGAAAATTTTATCAAGAAGAATAGTCTAACTAAGCTAAATGATCTCACCATGAAGAAGAATTCACCAAGATCCTCCTCACATAATAAAAGGTATGCCAATAGCCATATGCGTGGTATCTTGATACAGGTTCAAGAAACCATATGAGTGGTAACAAATAATGTTTTGAGGAACTCACAGAAGAAGTTCATGGAGACATGAGTTTTGGGGACTCATCAAAGGTACCCATGATTGGAAAAGGTAAAATTAAAATCTAGCAGAATAATGGTGAGTCGAATCACATATCTAATGTGTATTATGTTCCAAACATGAAAATTAATATCATTAGTATTAGCCAACTCCTTGAGAAGTTATATGTTATACACATGGAAAAATATTCATTATCTATAAGATATTCTCACAGGATACTTGTTTCTCAAGTCTAAATGGAGAATAAATGCTTTTTTCTACTACATATCAACATAATGACTGATGAGTGTCTCTTTGGACTCATGAATAATGGTTCATGGAGATTGAATCTATGCTTTGGGCATGTCTAGTTCAGCAACCTTAAAATTTTTCCTTCATCCAGCATGGTGTGTGGCTTTCCAGGGATTTAAGTTCCAAATCATGTGTGTGAGGTGTGTACACTCAGTAAGAAACAAAGGAACTCAATGCCAAGTGGAGTTTCTAGAAGAGAAAATGAACCAGTTCAGTTGGTTCAAACTGATATTTACGGACCACTTGAAACACCATCACTTGGAGGTAATAGGTACTTTATTACACTCATTGATTATTTCAGTAAAATTCTTTTGGTGTATTGCATAAATGAAAAGTATTCCACATTTATGACATTTAAAATTTTCAAAACTCGTGTTGAGGTAGAAAGTGGTCATAAAATTAAAGTTATCAGGTTTAACAGAGGTAGAGAATATACCTTAAATGCATTTCAATATTTCTATAGGAATCTGGGCATCAAGCAGCAATGTACTATATCCTACACATCACAGTAGAATGACATTATATAATTAAATAACTACACTATCCTTGATGTGATGAGGACTATGATGAAGGAGAAAGGGCTACCAAAGTGATTCCGGGTAGAGGTAGTGGCATGTACTTCCTACCTACTCAATCGATGTCAGTCCAAGAGCATCATAAATTTGACACCTCAAGAGGAATGGAGTGTCTACAAACTGAGTGTGACATACCTAATAATCATTGGGTGTGTCTCCTATGAAGAAGTTCCAAAAGAATGAAAGAGGAAGATTGATGATCGTGGTGAAAATTGCATCTTCATCTGCTACAATGAAGCATCTAAATACTACAAGATCTAGAATCCACTTAACAATAAACTAGTGGTGAGTTAAATTGTGGTTTTTAGTGAGTAATAATCATGGAAATGGAATGATGAAGAATAAAACAAATATATTCTAGTAGAAACTAAAGACCATAAATAAAGTAATGATTATCATAATCAAACACCTATAAAAACTTCCTCAGGCACATCATCATTACACAGAAGTGCAGGAGTACATTACATCACTCTTGAAAGCACCCCATAAATTCAAAATTAGTTCATCTTATCCTCATCCATGAAACCTATAAAAATAAAGAGAATAAGAGACATATATGAGTAAACCGAAGAGGTAAATATTTTTTTCGTGTATGCAAATCACAAGCCTTTGATATTTTAGAAATATATATGGGCAGATATTTGAGGAATTTTTATGGAAGAAGAAATTCATGTCATAGATAAAAATGACACATGGGAGATGAATACACTTCCCAACAGCTTGAAAACCATTGGTGTCTAATGGGTGTACAATATCAAAAGAAATGTTGATGTAAAGATAGACCGCTACAAGGCAAGGCTCATAGAAAAGGGGTATAAACCAAAGTACATGGTGGACTATGAAGAAGTATTCAATCCTATTACTCACCTTGACACTGTGGGGATGATTATATCCCTTTCTATCCATCATAGTTGGATGATCTACTATCTGGATGTGAAATATGAATTCATGAATGGAATTATAGTATAATAATTCTATGTTGACCAGCCTAAAGGCTTTGTTATGCAAGGGGAGGAAGACAAGGTGTATCGACTGAAGAAAGCTCTCTATGAGTTGAAGCAAGCTCCATGTGCTTGGAATGCACACATCAAAAACTATATTAAAGGGAATATATTATCATAATGTCTATATGAGTATGCAGTTTATATCAATAAGAATGATTGTGGTGATATACTTATAGAATTCTTGTATATTGATGATTTTCTGTTTATAGGGAACATTCGACCGATGTTTGATGAATTCAAGAAAACCATGTTTAAGTAGTTCAAGATGACCAAAGGAGGTATCATGTTTTTTACAGGCATTTAATTAAATCAATAACATGGTTGAATCTATATATCTTAAAATAAGTATGCCACGGAGTTGCTTGAAAAATTTAAGATGGCCAATTGCAATGCTATAAACACAGCTGCACTAATGAGCACAAAACTGACAAAAGATGGAGAAGGAAGAATATTTGACTCAAATTTGTTCAAGATTATAATTTGAAGCCTGAGATACCTCACAATCACAAAGCCTTATATTGTCTATAGTTTTGGGCTTCTAAGAAGGTACATAGAAGCACCAAAAGAGTCACAATGGCTAGATGCAAAAAAGAATCCTTAGGTACATCAAAGGAATAATGGAATTTGGTCTTTTCTATCCATACAATGATGAAGAAAAACTATATGGATACTCTGAAAGTGATTGGGGAGGTTATTGAGGTGAATTAAAAAGCATAGCTGGGTGTGTATTTTTTCTTGGATCAAATGCTTTCACATGGAATTCACGGAAGTAAGAGTGAGATTGCTCTATCTACATGTGAAGTAGAGTACATGGCAGTATCATCCACTGTTTGGGAAGGAATTTGGTGGAGAAAATTTCTAAAGGAGATGAAGCATATGTAGGATGGATCAATAATCATATATGTAGAAAATAATTTAGTAACTGAACATAAAATAAATTAGGCGCAACATGGAAGAAACAAACACATTGATACCCGATACCATTTTATGAGAGATCATGTGAAATAGAAAATGATAAAATTGGAGTATTTACATACTAAAGAATAGGTGGCCAATATTTTCAAAAATTCATTACCGACATATGCATTAAAAAAAAGAATTATTCTCAGAATGAAGCTGGTTTTGTTTTGAAGGGGAGTGTGGGCAATGAAAACACAAATCTGCCAGGTGGTTTTCCAAAGGAGGAGTCCCTGTGTCATCCCAATGCGGTATGATTTTCCTATGTGGCTCATATTATACCCATGAATCTATTCCAATTCATGATGTAGTCTTTAATGCCTCATTTTTTGCATTTTATTATCTACAATTAATGTATGTGTTTTTTTGGGTATTTTCAATTTTTTGGAATAGTCTATAAAAGTTGTCAAATATAGTCCATTGAATTAGATTGTGAAATATAAGCTTGAAAAAATTGTTGTTGTTATCTTTCATTTTTATTTATCACTTGTCCAGGCTTGTATATCCAACACTTGGGCCTAAATTTAATGTGATAGTGTTATGAAGAGTCAGGTATCTACTTAGCCAAATCTGGTTATAGGATTGCATGTGGAATGTCATCTAGGGAGAATGGTGAGTTGTGGATATATTTATGGAAACTATCTATCCGATCTAAGGTTCGATTATTCTGGTGGCATTATCCAGTCCAAGGAGTTCCTCATGTTCCTCCACACATCTGAGGATCTGATCTTCCATTTTTTCATGGCATCCCTAGAATCATCCATGCATGATATTTTCAATTTCCTAAATGGTTCTACTGTTTTGAACACCTGGAAGTTGGATGTGGATTCCTTTCTACTTTTGGAAGATGACCCTTCTATACTATTGAATATATGGGTTTCCTCCTTTCTGGAAGCAATATTTATCTCCTTATTCACCATGGCATGGATGATCTAGGAATGAAACAACAAATTCATTCATAACTAGATCCAAAGTCCTTGCTTCTTATGGTTTGAACAACCATCTTATTTTCTTGATATTTGGAATCTCGACTTCTCTCAGCTAGAATCCCCACCCATATGGCATGGTTGTGTCATGTGTGTTGAGATTTAAAAATTATTGGTCCACGATGTAGAAATAATCATGATATAAAATGAAGTGAAAAATGAGGAAATAAATGGACACTAGATGTAACATGGAAAACCCCCCAAAATGAAAGGGGTAAAAAACCACTGAAAAATAGAAGGATCACTATGGGTAAAAGTGGGTACACACTCCTTCACTATTATAAGGAGAAAATATCATAAATATCTCTCTTGAGTAAAGGGGAAAATGTTATCACAAATACCACACACTCAAATAAATTAATGGTGATTGGAACCAGGTGAAGATGATGCTGAAATCTTCTAGGAGAGAGCCCTTTTTATAGAAAATCCACCATTGCCTATATCCTCTTCCATTCCCTTCTCCCACTAGAGGTTTGGTGGGATTTTTTCACCCACCGCATTAACCACTGCCACCCCCTTTTGAAAAACAAGGTGGAGGAACCATCTGAGATAAAGAAAACTACTGACACATATCCCACTTGGAGATTTTATCGAGAATCAATCACATATCCACACATCCTTTCCATCTTCTAAACATGTTTCCCACATGACTGTAAGGCTTCTTGAGGATCTACACTATCTGAACATATCACAGTTAATTTCCTTCATTAGGAAATTGGATAGATTTTCTTTTGTATGAATTTTCCACATATCCACACTTCCTTCCTCCACCACCTCTCGGACAAAGTGATACTGTACCCCAATGGGATTTGTCCTGTAATGAAAAGATGGATTCCTTGAAATGTGCAAGGCACTCAGAATATAAAAAAATGGAATATTTTCTTGTCTGTACCTGAGATTATCCAACAACGTTCTCATCCAAATCGCCTCTTTGCAAGCCTGTGTTGCTTCTATGTACTCTGCCTCTATTGTGGATAACGCTACAACTGACTGTAACTTTAAAATCCAGCTCACAGCTCCACCTGCAAGAGTAAACACATAACCAATATTGGATTTCTTCTAGACATAATATCCTACAAAATCTAAATCAATATATCCTCTCATAGTGAAATATGATCCTTCATAACATAATACAACATCTGAGGTCTCCTTGATGTATCTCATGATCTTCTTCACTGTGCTCCAATTCTCCCATATTGAATTCTCCATGTATCGACTAACTGATCCCACTACATGTGCAATGTATGATCTAGTAAAAACCATAGAAAACATCAGACTTCCAACTACTGATGCATATGGTATTTGAGACATTATATCCTCTCTGCTTCACTACTAGGACTCATCGTTGAAGATACCTTTAAATTAATGGGAATAGGGGTATAAATTGTATTAAAATCATGCATGTTGAAGCATTTAGAGACTCTCTATAAATAAATATTTTGTGATAGCTAAATCATCCCATTATTTATGTCTCAGTAAATCTGCATCCCAAAAATCTTGTTTGCTGGTCCCAAGTCCTTCATATCAAACTCCCTAGAAAACTATGCTTTTGTCTCCTGAATCTAATCATTTTTAGAGCCTTCAACCAACATGTCATCCACATACAATAAAAGAATGAAGAAATCATTACCTTCCAAACCCTTGAAATATGCACAAGGGTTTTAATAAAGTTTACTATATCCAAGGCTTGTGATATAGGAATCAAATCTCTTGTAGAAACACCTCGGCGCCTGCTTGAGACCATACATATATTTTTTCAACCTGAAAACCAAGTTCTCTTTGCCTTTTTCTAAAAAATATTTTAGTTGGAGCATATATATCTCTTTATCAAGATCACCATAGGGAAAAGTATTATTTACATATAGCTACTCTAGATGTAAATTTTATGTTTCACACGTTTCTAGAACTATCCAAACATTCGTCAGTATAACAACAGGAGAAAATATTTCATTGAAATCAATACCTTCCTTATAAGAATTTCCTTAGACCACCAGGCTTGAATGATATCTTCACACCTAGTCCTTTCCATCTCACTTGATCTTAAAGACCCATTTGTTTCTGATAACCTTCCTTCCATGAAGTAATAGAAAAAGATCCCAAGTCTTGTTCTTGTTTAGGGATTTAAGTTCTTCCTGCTTCGCCATCATCCATGAGGATACATCTAGACTCTGGGTTTCCTCCACAAAAGAAGATTGATATCCATACTCCTTCAATAAGTAGTATGTAATATTTCACTCAGTGACATAATCTGAGTGCCATACTGGTGCTCTTTTCTTCTGAGTTGACCTTCGTGGTCTAGACTCTATCGGTACTTGATCACCGTGCTCTGATAATGCCTTAGAGGAGTCTGGTTCTTCCTTAGATTTGTCATTTACTTCGACTATTGTAGTTTCTCTATTATGCTTATCCATGTCTTGATGATTTTTCATCTTCACCTTATCTTCTGCAAAAATGGAATATCTACTGATGATATTTTTGTGGGAAGTGGGGTCACACAAATGACTTCACTCCATCGGAATACCCCAAGAAGGTACATTTCCTGGATCTCAAATCCAAATTCAATCATTCTTGGTCATTAAAAAATGAATATACCAAACTTCCAAAAGTATTTAGCCGAGAATAGTTAACGGGTTTACCAGTCCACATCTCCATCAGTGTATTTATATCAATCACCATTGAAGGAGATATGTTGATCACACAGCAGGCGATATTCACTGCTTCTACCCAAAATATTTTGGCAGTACTTGCAGTCTTCAACATCACCCTTGTTCTATCCAAAATGGTTCTTTTCATCCACTCTGCCACTCTATTCTGCTAATTATTTTACACCACCATGAACTGTCTCTTGATTCCTTCATATTGAAAAAAGTATCAAACTCCTCGTTTGTATATTATCTACCATTTTTAGTCCTTAGACACTTGATCTTATTTCCAGATTCATGCTCCTTATGATCTTTTAATATTTTGAAAACATATAAAATATATACCTTCCTCTTGATTGGGAACACCCAAAATCTCCAGAAAAAATCACTAATGGAAGATACAAAGTAACTTTCACCTACTAGCGATATAACCGGTGCTTTACAAATGTCAGAATGGATCAATTCTAAGATCTCCTAAATCTTACCGTTGACATCCCGAACTTTAACCAATGTTGCTTGCTCAAAACACAATGATTACAAAATGGTAAAGATACTTTGTTAGCCCATGAAGCAACTTCTGATCCACAAGAATCTTCAGCCCTCATTTTGACGTTTGTTCAAGTTTCTGATTCCATAATTTTGTCAACGCTTTGATCTAGGTAGTTGATGCAACAACTATCTATTCCTCCTTTTACATTTCATTTATAAGCATGTACATGTTCTTTGATATCTTCTCCACCTTCATTAACACAAGCGCGCCCTTCAAAATTATCATCACTCCATTCTCAGTGTGAGTCTGGAATCTGATATCATCAAATTTTCCCAAATACAATATGTTCTTCTTCAGTCCCTTTACATGATGTAATCCTTGGATGGTTCGAAAAATACCATCATGCATCTTAAATTTTATGGTACCAACTCCAAAGATCTTCAAGGTGTGATCGTTCCCCATGTACATAAGTACTTACATGATAGTTTTATACTGTTCAAACCATTCCCATTGAGATGTCATGTTCCATGTTTCTCCGGAGTCGATTATCCATGCATCTTTGAGATGCTGTCTGCTTCCAACAATCGTTGCTGCTTCACTGACTAGTATATATCCATTTCCATAAGTACTCCCCACATTCCCCTGAGATCTCTTTTCACCACTCTTCTTATTCCAACAATCCATCCTGACTTTCCCCTTCTTTCCGCAATTGAAACATGTGACATTCTTCTTCTTACTCCTTGATTTTGGCTCCCACTAGAACCACGCTTCATCATCATTCCTCTCTACATTAACAGAGCCTCTGCCTAGTGTGAAGTTGTCTATCTGTCCTCCTTGTTCTTTCACCAACTTTCTTCTTCAATAACCATGGATGAAACATCATTTAATACCAGTATATCCGTTAGTATGTTATTGGAGAGTTTGATGGTGAGTTGTTCATACGAATCTAGAAAACTCTGGAGCAGAATCTTTGCATGTTCAGTATCCACAATTTTATAGCCCAATTATGTGAGCTGAGAGAATAGGGTATTGAGGTTGTTGATATGGTTAGTCACTGATGATGACTCCTCCATTTTAAGAGTGTACAATTTTCTCTTTAGGAAAATTTGGTTGTGTAGTGATTGGGCATTGTAAAGCTTAATCAGAGTATTCCATATTTCCTTTGCCATATTTTTCTCCACAATGCTTGATAGGACCTAGTCTGCCAAATCCAAATTGATGTTGGCAATAGAATTCCCATCCATATAATTCCATTTATCCTCTATCACATCCTCCATCTTTTCTCTAATTTCTAGTAGGCAATTATCCTTCCACAGTAATGACTGCATCTTCATTTTCCACAATGAAAAATTATTCCCATTGAATTTTTTGATCTTGAATTTCGATGCCATCTAGACACACTATAAGTCCAGAACCTCCTCCGTTTCACAAATATGTATTTAATAAACTCAATATTTTTTTTCTGATGTGAAAGATCAAGTAGAGTCGCAATCACAGAGCATACTAAAATTTACAAGAATTATTAATACCTGAAAATGTGAACAATAACGGGCCATAACCTACCTATGATACCACTTGTTGATATTGAAAAATGATTGGCCCACCATGGAGAAATAATCATGAGATAAAATGAATTGGAAAATGAGGAAATAAATGGACACCATATTTAATGTGAAAGACCCCCCAAAATGAAATTGGTAAAAAACCACAGGCAAATAGAAGGATCGCTATGGGTAGAAGTGAGTACACACTCCCTCACTATTACAAGGAGAAAAATATCATAAATATATCTCTTGAATAAAGGGGAAAATGGCCTCACAAATACCAAAAAAACTCAACTGGATTAATGGTGATGGGAGCTGGGTGAATTTGATGATGAAATATGATGGGAGAGAGCCCTTTCTATAGAAAATCCACCCTTTCCTATCTTCTCTTTCATTGGATTCTCCCACTGGAGGTTTGGTGGGGTTTTTCCACCCACCACATCAACCACTGCCATCCCCCTTTGAAAAAAAGGGGCAGAACCATCCTAGAGAAAGAAAACTAACGATAATATAGACCCCTCCCCTAGAGGACTTCATAAAGATCAACGTTGGTGCATCACTCTCTAATAGAGGCATTATGAATGTGGGCATTGTCATTCAGGATCCTTTCTTCTCTATTATGGTGGCATGCCAAGCCTCATTAACTGCTTCCTGGACTCCTCTAGTTTCTGAAGCTTAGGCTATTATTATGGGACAAGAATTTTCATGTGAAAGAGGATGGAACATTTTAATCATGGAGTCAGATTTCTTGACTATCGTCAAGGGTATCTCTTCACCAAAGAGTGTCTGCCTTCCTTTTGGTAGGCAGATCATGAAGATTCATTCCCTCCAACACCTCTTTTTAGCTTTCTCTTTCTCCTTCTCCAAAATAGAGGGTAATAGACCTTCTCACATGTTATCTACGCATGGCCTTTCTATTGCTTCACAAGACTGCTCCACCTAGGATTTTAGGCCCTATACTCTCTAATCTTGGATCTTTTAATTGATTCTCCTTTATCTTAAAAAAAATACATACACATAAATAATGATATTAATTAATAACAATAATAAATAAAAAATAACAAACCATTCACAACAAATAAATGTGAAATAAATTAATAATAATAATTAAATATTAAATCACAAACAAAGGACTAATAAAGTATAAAGAAAAAATAATAAATAATAAATAATAAATAATAAGTAATAAATAATAAATAATAAATAATAAATATTAAATATTTAACATTAAATAATATAACATAAATAATAATAAATAATAAATAATAATAATAATAATAATAATAATAATAATAAATAAGTAAATAAATAATAAATAATAAATAAATAATTAATGAATAAGTAATAAATTTATAATTAATTAATATTAATAATAAATGAATATATAAGAAATATGAAATAAAAAATAAGAAATAATAAGCAATAAATAATAAATAGTAAGTATATATATATAATTACTTATAAACTAATTTACATACAGTTATATATATCTTTTAAAAATATATAAATATAAATAAATTTACATAAATGTATATAAATACAAGCACAAATACAAACACTCTCACACCATCCAACAAAATACATAAAAATATATATACCAAAATCATATATATAAATATACATTAATGTGCATAAATATACATAAATGGATATAAATATACATAAATATAGACTAATATGCATAAATATATATAAATATTTATGCATAGAAGCAAATATATATATATATATATATTAAATAAATATTAACAAATGTACATAAATTATAAATATACATACTTTTTTTTGAATATCAAATGAGATTTAATAAATAGATCATAGATCATAGATTATAAGGGACATCATCTATGTTGGAAAGTCATTTGACCAAACATGCATTATACCAGAAAGACCTCAACTCGCCAAAATGTGAGCTACTCTATTCCACTCTCTTTTGAAAAAATAGAAGGAGCAAGACAAAAAGAAATGGAGGAGGTACAAAATATTCAAAATGTGAAATCTAAATGATTTTAATCCTCTCTTATTTTCATGTATAACATTGATGATAATAAAAAAATCAGATTCGATGATGATATATTTATAACCCTTCAAAATAGCGAGAGTCGCCCCCCTCCATATAGTGTGGGATTCAGGCTCCGACGGATCCTAAAGGAAAAAAAATGAATCTTAGATGGCCACAATAATTCTATTGGTGGATTCACATGCCATCAATCCAGACCCGATAACCCCATTATCTGAAATAGATTCATACATGTTGAAATTCATCACACCCAAAGGGGGATGATTCCTATAGTTTTTTCAAGGGATGGCATGAGGAATCTTGACCTGTGAATCATGGCACTTCTAGGTGTCAAACCACGAATGTTCCCATTAAATCTAGAAAGAATTTATTCTTTCAATTTGGTTGAAAATGAAATAATTTCTTCTAACCCATATGATTCATTTCATAATATACAAAGATTCAAATTTCTCCAAATGCGGGGAGGAGGAATAGAATTCCAACAATGCTAAAAGTGTAGGCTCCTTATTGAAAAATTGTTCAGTATTTATATCCATGAATTCCAAATGGCACTCTCCCTTAGGTAGTAAACGATTACCTATGATGAGGATTTAGGAACCACCATTCACAATGGTAAATATGGATCATTAGAGACATTGCAGAAAGATAAGAATTCCTTAGAATGGAGGATTCCAATATAAACCATCCACTATAAATTAGCAGACCTTGGGAGGTACTTTCAGGCTCTAAAGGATCTTCAAAATTACATCTCCTTCATTGTTATGTGCATTGAGAGCCAGATTATAAGAATATTTAATAGAGAACATTCCCAAAATCTCCTTGTACTCGAAAAGATAGTAATTCCCCACATCATTTATGTAGGGGAATCTTGGAGTGAATTTTCTATCTATCTTGTCAAACCACTTATTCAGTTTTCCAGAAAACCACCCATTACCTGACTCATTAAATATGGAACTCACAATTACATCATTGAATTCAAGGAATCCTAGGGTTGTCTCTAGAAGCCCATTTTCATCTAGAATCCAAGGGTCCATCCAAATATTTATGATGGGACCATTCCCAATCCACCAGAAAATCCCATGATGAAGAAGAATTATTGACCCCCATAAACTCCTCTAATGGGAACTGAGGAAAGGGACCAAGGATACATTTTGGAAACCTGAGTGGGGAAAATACTTGGCTTGTAGAATCTGAGAACCAAAGGATTTTGGGTGTTGTAGCATCCTACATACTTGGTTTTCTAGAATGGTGTCATTGAATAGGAAAAGGTCTCAACCGGTTGTGAATCAGGTGGGAAGAAGGGCATAACCCACCTAAATGATGTATTTTTGTGTCAAACCATCACCGATCAGGCTGCCTCCCCATGGGATTCTCTACATTTTCAGCTGGAAATGGATCCTTCCCAACTGGGGTTCTCTCTGGAGCGATTCCTTCATGGGGAGTGGGGTTCCGGGGTGTGGAGGGATCAAAAAGGACACTATTGGGGATTCCATTTTAAAGAAGAATATGAAGAGATCTAGAAAACCAATACCCCCATGTGATTTGGGGGTGAAAAGTTTTTTCCAATCCATCTAGTGAATATTTTTATTCCCATTGTTATAGCCCCACCAGAAATTGGGAATGCGGTAATGAATTTAGTTGACAAATGAGTTAGGAATTTTGGAAAGGGATATGATATAGCTTGGAATCTATTATATCACCAGCCTAATAAGAGTTTTTATCCTCCTTATAGAAACCATATTAGATGTCCAACCCCACATTGTTTCTTATCCTATCAAAGATATTGGAGAAAAATTATTTTTTTTATCGACTAACAATTGTGGGGATCCCCAGGTATTTATTATGTCTGTCCACCATTTTAATACTTGACACTCGAAAAATATCTTCCTTCTTATTTAATGGATCTCTAGCACTAATGAAAATTTCAGATTTTTCTTGGTTAACTAATTTTCCAGAAGCTTCCTCCTAGGTACAAATCAAATGGAAAATAGAAATGAATTATTCCTGAGTGGCCCTTGAGAAGAGAAGGATTTCATCTGAAAAAAATTGATGAGTGATATATGGGCTTTGTTGGAATTCCTTTTCCCCAGGGATAACATTATTTTTTGCAGCCGCTATGATAAGATGAGAGAAAAAATCAGCCACTAAAATAAAGATGAACAAAGAAAGGGGATCTCCCTGCCAACGACCACTAGAAGGGATGAAGCAATGAGAAAGGTTCCCATTGATTTTGATCCTAAAATAAACCATCAAGAAGAAATGCATGATGAACTCAATACATTTGGAGAAAACCCACCTTTTTTTAGAACAATATGAAGGAAATCCATTCTGCTCCATCATAATACTTTTTTATATCAAGACTCCTATCCATAATGTCTCTTTTGGAAACGGATCGAGTTTTAATGGTGTGGGAAAACTCTTGGGAGATAATAGAATTATTATTAATGAGCCTTTTAGGGATGAAAAAAAATTATTTTTGAAAAAATAGATGGTAACCAGGGGTGGAGGCGGTTAGACAGAATCATTGAAAAGATCTTATAAGTGACATTTCACAAGCTAATTGGTCTAAAATCTAAATGCAAGATTTTTTCTTGATTTTTGGAATGAGAGATATAGTGGTTTCATTAAGAGTGGAGATGATGATTTCAACCACCCAAAGGCCTTTCAAAAGAGATGATATATATAGTGTAATATTATTCCAGTATTTTTTTCATGGAATGGGCATGAAAGCCATTCATCCTGGTTACTTTTGTAGAATGTATTTTCTTAAGTGCCCCTATAATTTCTTCATCAGTGAAATAATGTTTATGTTAGAGTTTCATAGTGTCAGAGAACATATTATTTGTACTAGAAACATCATCTATAGAAAAAGAAGATACCCTGATAGTGAAGAGTCCCTAGAAAAACTACATGATTACATCTTGTATTCCAACTTCATTGTAAAAAAGTTCTACCTTCATTATTATTCAGTCTCAAGATGGGTTTATTAAAAAGACTCACATAGGCATTCTGGTGGAAATAATAGGAATTAGAGTCACCCTCTTTGATTTGGGTTTCATGAGCAAACAACGATCATAAGATCTCTCTCATACGGAGGTTCGTATCGAGTTTCGCTTCAAGAAAACTGATTATGGACAACAAGAAATCCAAGGGGGGCATGAGAGTAATATACCTTCATATTCCTTTCAATAAAATCACAACATCTTTCGGATTCATTATATTTTAAATCTATCCATGTTTTTAGTTTGTAAGCCACATGGTGAATGTTCTAACTTGAATTAGGGTTACCTATCATCCATATATTCTAAACCATATCTTCACATTCTTTATCTTTAACCAAAATTTCTCAAATCTAAAATTTGATTTATATATTAGTATCTTGGAACCATTCATAGTATTAGTAAACATGGGGAAGTGGTCAAAGTGGTAGGGTTCATGTGAAAGATTTGTAAAAACTAGAATAGGCTAGTCCACTTGCTCGACCCCAGGAAACGGTCCAAACACACGATGATATGGGTATTTTAAGAATTCACTGAAACCAAGTAAAGGGAGAATCTATAAGACCTGAATAAAAAAGTTCCACAATCTATAAGTTTTTATTGAACTCTGACATAGGGTCATAGTACCTGCTGATCCCCTCTTACTTTTTAGACTAGAACACAATTTCATTGAAGTCCCTACCAAAAAGGATCTGTCTATGAACTCCTTCCCACAAATATTGAAGTAGATTACATGAATTCCTTTTTTATCTCCAGGAATTACACCTATAAAAACCAACAAAGGCCCATGAAGGTGAATCATTCTAGATAATAAAGTTATAATTATGTTTAGTAGAGAAAGATAGGACCTTAACATTCATGTCCTCTCTCCATAGAAGACAGAGACAGTCTGAGTGGCCTATGCAGGGGACCAAATAGAAACTAATGAAGCATGATTTTTCCAATACCATACATTTACTTGCTATCTAATATTATTTAGGACAAGAAAAACATATTAGGGGGACTTGTGGAGAAATGAAGTTGGAGCATATTAATTGAAAGTGGGTTGTAGAGCCCACAAATGTTCTAGTATAGGATTTTCATGGTCCTAGTTGGTTATGGATCAATCTATCCTACACCTTTGACAAATCATGAAAACCTCCATATTACATTTATTTATATATTTTTGGAAAATAATTGGAAACCTGAGGGACTTCATAACTATGTTTATTCCCATAGGGAATCGTTCTAGGGAGGTCTGGTTCACGGTACCCTCTAATTATCCTTCTCTATGTACAATGTATTTTGGGGTACAACAACGTCTTATCAAGAACATTATCCCTTTTCAATGAACATTGAATTGAATTTTTTCCTCCTCAGGGTAGATTTGGTCCTGTAGGATCTAGAGGGTCAAAGTTGATATGTTTTGTATTAGAGGAGAGTTTTGGAGTCCCCTGAGATGATGTAAAATAATAAGCATGAAAAATTCTTAGCTCTGTAGGTAAATTATCCATCTTGAAAGATCCATGGGGGTGGGGGATGGCTTATCCGTATCTATAAATCACCATTTATTACTAGGATCAGTAAATAAGTGTGGTGGACCTAGCATGATAACATTACTTTTATTGGTTGATTCATGCATGCATAAATATTTAGAGTGATTTTTCCTTTCTATTTTCCATTTCACTTCTAGAATGAAGTATAATCTAGTTTTTTTTGTGTGGAGCCAAGGGATTTATTGAATGGAAATATTACACAAATCATCTTCTATCTTTGAATCACACTCCATATCCTCTAATACATCCATAGAAGGAACAGAAAATAAGGATTTTTTCATACTCAAATGGGATCTATGTCTTGGAGTATTCCATTGGAAGGAACATACCATTCCAGAGTGGGAGGGTGACATCAATCATGATTCTAATTATAAAAAAAGCCCCCCACATGATAGGATTTGAACAATATTATTCTACAAAGTCACTGATGCATTCTCCGATCTCTTTAACAATGCATTCTGATCTCCCCCGGAAGGGAATTTTAGTTAATCAGATCCAAAAGGGAAATTTTGAGAAATTAATATTAATAATATCATGGTCGCAATTAAGATCCTTCTTAATGATAATATATATATATATTAAAGGACCATGTTTTCCCAATAAGAAACTACTTTTTATCAAACTTTTAGAAAAATTAGAAAATTGCAAGTCGATCTTCAATCTTTGGTATTTCAACTGCATTTTTCATACATCAAAAAGATCTAAAAGTATTCTTTTGGGTGATCATATTGAATATTTGATTGGAAAAATGTTTTCATACTATAAAGAGAGACATAAACCACATCAAGAAGGCATCTTAATTTTTATTTGTAATAAAAGGAGATTTTTCCTTCTCTAAAAGTGATAAGAGACACCATAGATTAAGAAGACAATTCTCTATCATACTGCTCATTTGTAATAGTATTAACCTTCATTAAAGAATAAAAATAATATAAAAGACAACGAAAATTAGGGACACTAGAAAATCAGTCCCAAGATTCGCACAAAAAACCAAAAACATCATTTATAGAGGATCCTCAATCAAAAGTTGGGAATGAAACACCGTCGACATAATGTTTCTGATTCTTGGAAGTCCTAGAGAAAGATCAAAACCTAGGAAACCCTAGGATCACCTCTCAAGTAGAGAGACTCTTCTATTTTCATTTTATCATAAATATACATAGATAAATGTATAGAAATACATATACATATATATAATAGATAATAAATCACAAAAATAAGAAAAAAATTGAAACAACATTAAATCAATGTGAATGTAAATTTATGTAATAAAATAATAGAAGTCCCAAAAATCATATGAAGACACACTTAAATGAAGTTGAAATCACATATAATGTCAAAAAATCATAGTATCTGAAAAAATAGATATATGTAGAAATTTTAGGCCCTTTTTGACCTCAATAAAATATTGACCATGATACCCCTGATCAATCCAACATAAATATCTTCACATTATTCAATTTGATATATGGTAGAGCCCAAACAGATGCCCGAATCAAATGTTATGGCCATTTAAAGTTGAATTTTGATTTTAAAATTCTCTTAAAATAGTAATAAATTTTATTCTATTAATTCTTAACAAATTATTATATAATTTCATTTTATTTCAATTAATAAGTTCTTATTTGACTAGTTTTGGTGCTTAAATGAATATTTGGTTCAAAAGTTATGTTCATTTGATGCTAAAATATGATTTATTTTTAAAATTTTAAATTTTTTATATTTATTTTTAGCTGTAGTTTCCTAGAAATCTGATCCTAATTTGCAACAATTTTATAAAGCCTCCGATAAATGAAAATTTAAATAATTTGAAAATTTAAAAAAACATATTTACCATCAGTTTTTATGAAACTACTGCTAAAAGATGTTGAATAAATATATAGTGATAGTTTTTGTAAAAAACTACTAAAAAAATTCCATGAATTTCAATTTTACTATAGTTAGCATCCTATAATTTTCCAATATCTAGAATAATCATTTAATATTACTAAAAATTAAATAAATTAAAAATAAAAGTTATTATAGTAAAAAAATAACAAAAACTATTAATTATAACCCATTATATTATTTAAATAAAAATTTAGTACAATAAACTATTTTATCTCATTCTCTTTTCAACATATTACTAGTTTATAATAATTATTTAAATTTAAAACTGCTTATTTAGTACATTTGAGCACTCATCCCATCAGATCAATGTGTCATATGGTCATATATGTACCAAATAATTCAAAGAAAATTTTTGGAACCAGAAAAAATACATCAAATGGATGAAATGAATTCTTCCATACATGATCAATGAGTATATCCCATTTTTTAGGTTTAAATTTTATTAGTGGTAGAGTCTGAACAAAGTTACGAATCAGAAGTTATGGCTATTTGAAGTCAGGCTGCCAAAATGGTTCACGAAACCTGTTTGCAAAGCCCATCATCGAGGTACCTTTTGTAGAGGTCTGGTTCATGGAGGTCTAGGTTGAGGACCCCCTCCATGACTTTACTAACCCATGATGGAAATCTCTACGAGTCTGATGGATCTCCGTAACCATGATGAAAGTTGAAGGATGGCTTCAGGAGTCTGAAGGAGCCACAACCATTCATGGAGGCCACATTTACTTCTCAACATGCTTCCTAGAATTGTGAGGCCCCTATTTCCTATAAATACCCCCTTGTTACTTAATTATAATGAGGAGAGTCCACTGGGTTTTGTCCCCACACTCACAATTCATGATGATCATGGGTTTTATGAGGCCCTCCTCCATGGAGCCCTTAGGCATCATGAAACCTCATCTATTTTATTCTTGAGATCATCCAACCAAAGTGGATAAGCCTTTCATGAAGTCTTATTCCATTCACAAAAGAATAAGGACCTTTGAGTCACTTGAGGCTTCATGAAGCATTCAAAATTCATGTAACACTACCACTAGGAATCGAGACATCCTTCATGAGACCCTGAGCACTGTAAATCCAGATCCTTCACAAGACCCTTAGCTCAATGAAGCCCCATCCTTCTTGAGGACCTAATCTCTACAAAGATCCTCCAGGAATCCCTATCATTTTAAAATATTCTACCTTCACACCTTCTATTCTATATCATGGGGGATTCTCTCCTGCACCCTCTCTTGGGATTTGTGTTAGGATGAGGTCCTGAGCCTCTAGCTTAGTCCCTTCACTACCATCATTAACCCTCATGAAAAATGGTGAGCCACATCATGATTTTTTTTTGTTTGGGTCAACGACATATTGTCTTGTGCCCTTGTGTAGCCCCCACTTCCACACTTGGAATACTATGATTTGAGATACTTTCCTACCCCCTAAAATACCTTGAATCTACCTACTCCTCTTGCTCCCTTTCCAATGTCATGAGTTGAGGTTCTCTCATGGGGTTCCCTAAGTACCTTGAGATGAACCATTCCTCAAGAAACTCCTCAAACCCCCATTACCTACCTCCTATTCTAGGTTGAAATTTAAAGGGACACCCTCATGTAAGTCCCACACAATCCATTTCTACGCGTCTTCCACCAACAGACCTCACTACATGACATTAAATTGTAACATACCCTATCACTCATGAATAGGATGCCTTGTGCATCAACCATAAGACGACTCATTCCGTGATCATGAGAATACATTCTTTAGTCATCACAACATGACATTAAACTATATCATACCTTATCACTCGTTAAAAGGATTCCTTATGCGTCAAGAATAAGATTCCCTCATGGCCTGATAAGAGGAAGAAAGAATAGGCAGCTCATTTTATGAGCCCCACACACCTCATCCATTGAAATGATGATAAAATGTAATCCCACATCATGCAATGTATGTGGAATCTCTTCATGACCTAACATGTGGAAGACGCATGGGATGCTCCCATGTGTAAGCCCCATCACCACCATTTTCTCTCTATAGCGGCACCAAGAAACCTTCCAAGCATAAGCCATATTCACACCATTGTCTCTCTATAGAAACACCAGGGAATATACCACGTGTAAGACCCATCCACAACATTTCCACTCGATAGTGTCACCTAGGAAATTCCCACACATAAGCCCCATCCACACTATTGCCTCTCCGTAGCGGTACCCGGGCAACTTCCATGCGTAAGCCCCATTCACACCATTTGCACTCAATAGCGGCACCGAGTAAACTACCACACATAATCCCCATCCACACCTTTACTCCTACATAATGGAACCCAATAAGCTTCCATGCTTAATTCCCATTCCCACTATTTCTGCTCCATAGGGGCACCCGAGCAGCTCCCACACATAAGCCCCATCCGCACCATTATCACTCTATAGTGGCACTTGGGAAACTCCCACACGTAATACCAATCCACACCATTGATTATCCATAGTGACACCCATGAATTTTCTATAAGGAAGCCCCATTTACACCATTTCCTCTTCATAGTGGCACCCGTGCAACTTCCATGTGTAAGTCTAATTCACACCATTGCTGCTATGCGTAAGCCCCATTCTCACCATTGCTACTCCATAATGACACCTAGGAGTCCCCCACATGTAAGAACTACCCACATCCATGCTAATACAAGCAACCCATGAGATTATCTTATGTGTAATCCATAACCATATTCACTCCACAGGTAGCTTCCATGTGTAATCCCTACACCATCTCTCTTCGAAGCTTCTTTTGTGACACGAGCGTTAGGTATACTTCTTCCTATTATTTCTCACATTGAGATTAAGTCACATGGGATTATAGGTTATTAATGGTCATGATATAAATCCAATCCCCATGAGCCTCCTCCTTATTTATAATCCCCAATCATCTTCATGTCATACAGGCAGCTTCCATGCGTAATCCCCAACCATGCCATGTCTCTATCCAGGAAGCTCTTATGCATAAGCCCCAATCATATGATCCACTTCCATTATGTCACCTCCTTAGGTGTAAGACCCAATGAACCATTAATAACTATGTGAGATTTGATTCCAAAATAAATGGGATATGTTGGAGGCCCACCTAAGGTAAAATCACAACACCCCCAAAAATCCATCTATTCCATCCACTCCACCCAAAACTTAATCCACATCCATCATGATTTTACCCGGGCTGCCACATCTTGGTGAGATCATGCCATCCAGTTGGTCCATTCCAACATGTAATCCTCAACCACATCATTGCTTCTCCTAGCAGCACCCAAGCATCTCCCATGCATAAGCCCCACACAATCCACACAATCTAACCAAGAGAAATCATCTTATGAAGGGAATATCCTATATATAATCCCCACACCATCCATAAAATGACATGGGTTTTGATCTATGTCCTCGAAGAAAGGTATATAGGATGTCTCCATGAGGTTTAATCCCGATCAATGGTAAACCTTGGTGTTCCCCTCCTAGAGATGCAACCTACCTAATCCATCTCCAGTGGTGTTCAGATCAGCCTTAACAGTGTGACATCTTCCCTTTATGGGGCACGCCATCCTGGGTCCACTCTCATATGGCGTTCTGATCCATCCATATAGTAATCCTTGGTTCCTCACTCATAGGGATGCAACCCTTCATTTTTTGACACCTTCCCTTCATGGGACAGACCTCCATGGGTCCATCTTCATAGGATTTCTGACCCATCCATATGGTAAACCTTCCAGGTGCTCCATCCCGAGGATGTAACTCTCCAATACCCCGTATAAGGCATTATAATTAGTCTCTCTTTGTCTCCGCAATATGTTAAAACCTATGATTAGTTACACTGATACCTCATGTTAAACCTAGGATGCCTGAGGAAAACCTTAGAATATATGCCTTCACATCAGATACCCCATGATCGACATGGGATTCCTTGGGTTCCGCACCCATGAGATGCCCTCTTATGAGTAATAATATAGGTGACCAATGTTCTAACATCCATACATGCCAGTGATGCATGAAATGGATACTTCCCTAACTGAAGGTTATTTCCCTATCGAAACACCTTGGAATATCTAGAGAGAAGCATCATAATTAACTATCATCCACAAATAGTTGGCATTGAGAATGAGTTTCACGAACATGTCTTAAGCTACGAGGGAGACCCAGACTAGGTGATGAGTTCCTAGGAGAAATCCATGGAAGGAGGAACCAACATCCCATCATCCTATTTTGATCAAGGAGAAGACATCACCGAGAAAGTTATAAATGCCTCCCTCCATTAGAAAGTAGGAATTTAGGGTACAATTCACATCAATGAATAATAACACACAAGGAAGCATGCCCCAGTGAATGTGTCGGAAACAGAAATCTTGAACCTATCGTGAATCTATTATCCTTCAAATGTGAGCAGAAAAAAATAACAAGCATGAAAAAATTGAGGAATTGCCCTTGTGAATCCACTCTCCTTCATACATGAGAGGATGAGTAACATTGGGTGAGAGAAGACCAGGGACCATTGGCTCCTTTCTGACACCGCTTTCCTCATGGACCATGTAGGGGAAAACCCCCACTGACTCCATCAGCTCCTCACAGACATCACCACCCTCATGGGCCCCACATGAGGCAACCTCCCCCGACTCCATCAGCTCCTCACCGACACCGCTGTCCTAATGGGATGCACAAGGGGAAACCACCCCCCGACTTCATTGGATCCTCGCTAACATTGATGCCCTTATGGGAAACGTAGGGGGAAACCACCCCCTAAATCCATCGGTTCTTATCGACACCATCGCCCTCATTGGCTGTGAAGGGGGAAACCACCCCCGACTCCATCAGATCCTCAGTAAAGCTACTTCCCTCATTAGTTATACAGAGTTAATACACCCTCAACTCCATCAACCCCTCACCGACACCTCCTCCCTCATGGTCCACACAAGTGGAAACCACCACACAAAATCCATTGGCTCCTCACCGACACTGCCAAACTCATGAGCCATCTTGATTGGCTGATCACAAACATCACTGCCCTCATGGCCACACTGGGGGAAACCAAACCCAATTCCATCAGCTCCTCACCAACATCGCCACCCTTATGGACCACACATGGGGTAACCACCCTTGACTCCATCATCTCCTCACCGACACCACCACCCTCATGTGCTGCGCAGGGTACAACCACCCCTGACTCCATCACCTCCTCACCGACACTTCCACCCTCATGGGCCACATAAGGGAAACCACCCTCGACTCCATCGGCTCATCTTCAACATCTTTTCCCTCTTGGGATACACAGGGAAAAACCACCCTCAGCTTCATCGGCTCCTCAGAGACGCCGCCACCCTCAGGGTCTATGCAGGGGTAAACCACCCCTGACTCTATTAGCTCTTCACCAACTCTACCATTATTATGGGCCACTTATGGGGAAACCACCCCAAATCCATCAGTTATTCACCAACACCATTTCCCTCATGGGATATGCAGTGGAAAAACATGCTCGAATCAATCGGCTCCTCACTGATGATGCATCACGGACACAACCAGAATCTATCATGGGCCATCCGATGATAATGATCATAGGCATGGAGGTCCTCCCCATCCCCATCATCATCCATTATGGAGATCCTCCATGTACCACTATCATCGAGCACATAGGTCCTCCCCATCGCCATCGTCAGCTAGTGTAGAGGTCCTCCCCACACCACTATCATCTGAAAAAAATGGTCCTCTCCATCACCATCATCATCCAGTGCGGAGGTCCTCCCCATACCACTATCATCTGGAAATGAGGTCCTCCCCATTTCCATCATCAGCTAGTGCAGAGGTCCTCTCCACACCACTACCATCATACATATAGGTCCTCCCTATCTCAATCAGCATCCATTTTGGAGGTCCTCCCCACACCGCTATCATTCGACACAGAGGTCCTCCATGTCACAATCAATAGTCATTGTGGAGTTCCTACCTACACTTCCATAATCCAGTATGGATGTCCTTCCTATTTCCATCAAAAACCATTGCAGAGGTCCTCCCTTCTCTTCCATCATCCAGCATGAAGGTCCTCATCATCGCCATCATCATCAAATGTAGAGGTCCTCCCTGCACCATTATCAGTAGGCATGAAAGACTTACTAGTATCCATTTTCAACCATGATGGAGGTCCTCCCCATGCCACCACCAATATGTGTGGAAGTCCTCCCCATACTGACTATCAATAAGTGTAGAGGTCCTCCCCATAGTACCAAAATCCATGAAGGAGGTACTCTCTATGCAGAAGACTTTTATTTATCTAAAGAGCCAACATTGGGGGTAGGTCGATCATATCCACACTCTGATTACATTATATTTTGAGATGTAAATATAGGATTCCATGCCTCCTAGTCTTTATTACCCTTTTATATAGATGATACAAGATTCCATGCCTCCTGGGATCCATCGCCCAGTCGTACCGACATTCTAGGCTTCCACACATCCCGGGCTCCAGGGCCCTATTGTACCAATGATCCAAGATTCCACACCTCCTGGGCTACATTGCCCCGTTGTACTGATGCTCCAGGCTTCCATGCCTCCCAAGCTCCATCGCCCCGTAATATCGACACTCTAGGATTCCATGCCTTATGATATACATTGCCTCATTATACTGATAATCCAAGATTCCACTCTACCTGGGCTCCATCCCCCCATCATACCTACCCTCCATGCATCCATTCCTTCTATGCTCCATCACCTCATCGTTCCGATGCTTCAAGATTCCATTCCTTATTGGATCTACTACCCCATCATACATATTCTCTAAGATTCCACACCTTCAAAGATTCATCGAACCTGATGCTTTAGGATTCCATGCCTTTGGGGCTTCATCGCCTCATCATACCAACACTCCATGCTTCCACGCCTTCCGGGCTCCATTGCCCCATTGTACCAATGCTCTTGGCTTCCACTCCTTCCAGGATCGACCTCTCCATCAAACCAATTCTCTAGGATTCTATGAATTCTAGGCTCCATCACCATGTTGTATTAACAATCCAGGCTTCCGCACTGTCTGGGTTCTATCGCCCCATCATACCGATGCTCCCGACTTCCATGCCTTCTAGGAGATGTCGCCTTTCCAGACTAAGGGCATGAAATCATATATTACACAGTCGACCTCACTTAAGTAGATTCTACGGTGGTGTGTTCATACAGTGGGGATAAAGACCCCTATCGCCTATCAGACATGTTGAGTGGACTCTCTTTGCTACTTATTCCAACAACATCCACACAGGTCCTCTCTGCAACCTTGACACCAGATCATGGAAAGTTTGTTGTGACAAATCCCAACTCACGGCTGGAGAACATATTTGCATATGCTGATGTAATTTTAGGGTAATACCATGTATGGATTCACCATTTACCATCAAGGACCCCAAACCATCAGAATGGAGAAGATATGACCATCCCTTTGCCAACACAATCATTGAGGTCAAACGTCCATGTTGCATGATGTTCAAATTCAAAACAAACATCATCTTGATTTCATGAAATTAAACTATGGAACAACATATTCATCACATGATGTTAAAATTTATGATTTTTTGGTCAAACATATGAGACCTAAAACCACAATGACCATTTACAAAGCTGTGTGACCTTAAATAGAATCCACTGTTCATCCTAATCACATGATGTTAATTACTATGGAACTACATTAATGTATGTCATTAAAGTACATGTATACCATCCTCAGGACATGAAATTAAACTATAGAGTTTCCCTATGTGGATATCAAAGGATTCCTCATATTCTAATACTAAGATTAATCCACACCCCCATCGCATGATTTAAAACTATGTAATGCCACAAGATCCCATATGAGAGAGAACTCGACATTCAACACCAGTCCATTCTTATGCCCCATTTAAGAACTACCTAAGTACCCCCATCCTTGAAAATGGATTTGAATCACTCTATTTGATACTCCCTATCGATGTGCACAAATTCATTGGAGAGTAGAACCTAGTGTTTTGGATTCCTCATGGACACTCTCTCAATCCATCTCCACGATTCACGTCCCCCTTTATTTAGATCCCCATCCTATTCCATGTTTGAAAGGACCCCGTAATGGCATGGTTCCTAGCCATAATGGCTCCCCTAGCATCATGGGCCAACTCCCATTAAGATTTTGGATAAAATTTTGAGACCACTCACATGTCTTATTTAACCTACTTTTCACTTCCATATGTTTGAGAAATCCCCTTACCACTCTTTGTTTCCAGTGACGAGGATGAATCATTTGGGATTATAAGTCTTGGTGGGATGTGTACCCATATGGTCATGTAATAAAAATCCATGGCCCAAGAAACATGACCATAAATTGTTCACAAGGGTATAAGAACTACGACCTTAAAATAAGAGTTATCAGTACAGGCAACAAATCCTTAAACTATTTGCAGTACCAGGGTACCTTAACCTGAGATCATCTTGGAATTTATCCCCCCTTAGAAACCCAATACTTGAGGATAGGTCTGATCCCACTCCCTAATGTTCCCCACCGATATTTCCAAATGCAATATATTGTGACACCTAGAGTGTTGTATTCCACAGGGACACTCCCCCAATCTATTTCCACACTTAGACTCTTTCTAGGCTAGGATCCCCATAATATACCAAGTCTAAAGGGTACCCATCATGAAAATGTTTCCTCAACAAAATGAATAACCTCCTCTCCGGAGAAACCCCTACACATACCTTTTTTCAATGAATAACGGATCATGTGTTTCAAATATGGTCAACAGTCAGTTCTGTATTTTCTTTCCCCATCTTTTAAAGGTATAGTTGTGGATCCTATCTTTAAAATTTGGTTAATAGAGGTCCCTTCCCATCAGTCACCCATTTCTTGATCTGAATCTCAGAAGAATTGATCTACCTCCTTTCCATCTTCTTATGTCCTAGTGGAACCCCAAAACTCTTTGTGTTATCCCTCTATACATCTACATGGGTTGATTAGGAAGGTTAGTGTCGTTGGGACATTCTTGACCTGACATTTCATAGCCCTTACAGTATGCTTCCATGTGACAGGGAAAGCATCACACCACTCCTTGTTTCCCACACCGAGCATAAATCAACTGAGCTTAGGTGTCTTGGTAGGGTTTTTTAACACATGGAGGAGTTGCACAATCCAAAAGGTCCAAACCACATGACTCTAAACTATGAGTTCACATCCCCAGAACACAACATAAATCTGGGCACCTGAGTCCAAACATGACGAATTTAAACTATGTGTGTATTTTTCTTTAGAAATGTTTCATGTGGAACAGACCTCCTTTGTCCCTCATTCACATCGTGTTGTTCCTTCTGTGCTACACATGTCCCCTTTTTAAGATACCCCTCCCTCACAGTCTGAGTTGTATGAATTTAAACTACATATCCCTAGTCCAAGAATCATGACTTTAATATATGTGTGGTTTCTTCTCAGAAATTTGTTTTGCAGTGCTGGGCCTTCTTCAACCTCATTAAATTTAGGATTTTCATGACATCACACTATATATTTCTACTTTATAATCCTCATACATTTTTTCAAACTCTATAAACTTAAAATAAGAGCTGATGGTCTAGGAAACATGACCCTAAACTATTTTCAGTAGGTCCAAGCATTATGGGATTAAACCATTTTCAACCCTTATAGTTCGATTTTCATGAATTTAAACAACATAGAATCAATGTCTTAAGCACAAAAAATTAAACTGGGGGCATGGTCCAAGCTCTACAACCTTAAAATAATAGTAAAATTCCAAACATCATGAATTTAAACTGTGTATAGGTATTATTTTGGAGTGTATGGTGTAGCATGAGACTACTTAGTTTTCATTCACATCAGGTTAAATCATTTATTTCATACACATTCCTCTCAAAGTACCTCTCCTCCAACGTCCTAACTGCATGATGATATACTGCATAGCAACCAGTGTCCTTACTGCCCAATGTTAAACTGCAATGATCGGTCCTATCAGATGACCTTAAACTACGACTTAATCACCCAAAACACACTACAATAAACTTCATATCATCAATTAACTATTCATATGAATTTAAAATATATAAAAATTATCATCCTGGAAGCATGAAAAAAATGAAATAGCAGCATGATGTCCTCACCAGAGTTGATGTGACTTCTATAATATGTCATCTACCATTCCATGTTGTAAGAACTATGTATATATTTGTTACTATCTATATAGGATATGTACCAATGAAAAAATTATCTATGATGGTATAAACACTCAATAAAAAAATAGTAAAAAAAGATTAAAATAAAAAAGTATACCCCATCTCTGTGTATAGGTCATACCTATGCAGAGAGATCTGTCACACAAACTATGTGTGACTTGATTTTCATCCTTATGGGATACATAGTGATTCCTAGACACATTGTCTTTGGTACCTACCCAAAATTTATCTCCTCTTTTATTTTTTACCCTTATACCCCATTTATGGAACATGATCCCCCTTGTCTCGTTCACGTGAGGTTTTCCTTCTAGTCATGCCATACTGATGTCTACAAGGATAATCTCAAAATCCTATTTTGGAGAATGATGTGTGTCATCATGTATCCTAGGTCTTTATTCACAATGGATTTAGTACTCCGCCACACCGCATATACCTATTTTGGGGAGCCACCTACCCTAGGTCTGAACTCCAAAAACATAAACTAAGAGCCTATAGTCTAAGCATTAGGAACTTAAAATATGTGCAAGTGCCTTTTGGATTGTTTCGTGTGGTGTTGAGCCTCCATGAATTCATTCACATATGGTTTGTCATAACCCTACCTCATACATGTCCACTTGAGAATACCATCCTCCTTGGTCCAAACTCTATGACCTTAAACAAAGTGCCAACATTCTCAAAGAAAAATGTTAAACTACAAGATTACCTTGAATAAGTTTAGGATGCCCCAAAATAATCATGGGATTAATAAGTTTCCTCACCAAAGAGGATCACCCCCACTAGGGTTGTTCCCTCACCACACTATGTTAAGAACTATGTGTGGCTTTATTACCATCCTTATAGGATATGTAGCTACAACTAGACACTTTTTCATTAGACCCAGCTATAGTTTTAGCAATCTTTCCCCCCTTGACCTCAGTGACAATCAAAGAATTACGACTTTAATCTATTTGCAAGTCTCCAAAGGAATCTTTGTGAGATTTTAAACCTCCTTGGTCCTCATTTACGTTAGGTTATGACTCTCCCACACCATATAGATGCCTTGGAATGTGACCCCTCATAGTCCACATAACATTAATTTAAACTGATTCCCATTTATAGTCTATGATGTATGACCTTAAACTGTATGAATATACTTTAAGAACTATGTTTGGATTGATTCCAATCTTTATGGGATATGTAGTGATGCCCATACATTTTTTCTTTGGGCCTACCCCAGGTTATTCAACCTTTTGGGCTCTCAGTCCCAATTATGGTCCACAAAATATGACGTCGAATAGTCTTCAAATCCCAGGTTTTAACCTCAATATCTAGTGAAACCCATTTCATACTTGTATTATTTCTTATTTTGGGTTTCCATATCTTTCAAATCCAGATGGACCCCCTAACGGTGATAGTATCATGTGATTTTTATCTCACCTCCCATCTTGGACCAACACCTCAATGGATCTTTGAAAAAAAACAATGAATATTGTGTTTTGAACCTGGTCAATAGTTGATCCTATTTTTACTCACCCAATTATTGACTAGTAGGGTTGTGGTTCCTATTTTTTGAACATGTTAAAAAAAAAAGATCAGTACTCACTAGTCTCCCCTTCATCCAGACCATTGATGTCTCTATTTACATATTTTCCACTCCCCTGTACTATGGTGTAATGGAAAACCCTTGGAATCATCCCTATGTTCTGCCATAAGTCAGGAGACCCCTGATTACATTTCTTTTTCCCACACTGATAATGGATCAAACTAGTTTATGAGTTCTGGTAGGGTTTGTATGGATGTGTTTGAGCTGCACCAAAGCCCTTATGGTTCGAGATATATGACCATAAACTAAGAACCTCATTGAGAAAATGTGTTATGGTGATGGGAATCTTATGTCCTCATTCATTTCAGGTTTTCACCCTACCATGAAAAATATGCCCATTTTGGGAAGCCCCTTCCATATGTCATCCTTAGTTCCAAATTCTATGACCTCAAACTAAGATCTTAGAGTCCATGCGATACGAATTTAAACTATTGGATGAGGTCTAGGTGTTATGACCTTATATTGTGTGCAACATTCTGATCACATGATGTTAAACTGTACAATGTTCTGTCCTTACTATATGACGTTAAACAACATGTTCATCGTCCTAACCATATGACATTAAACTGTGTGTCTATCATCCTTCATGCATGATGTAAAACTACATGACACCTTAGGAACTTATATGATACACCTTCCTTTGATGTAGGTCATCTACAACATCGCTCATGTTCTTTCATCCCTTTCTCATCATCTGAGATGACGCTCCCCCTGAGAAGATTAGTTCGACCTTTTTTCAGACAGATACAGTCACACCAATGTGATCTAATAAACAATGGCATAATTCCAAGATCGTTGGAGACAATTATAACATTCCACCACTCCATTTTAATGCTTTGTATACACCTTAGTTGGGTCTTAAACCTCTTTCATGTCTGAAGGAACCCCCTAATAGAGTGGTCTCATACCATACTAGCTCACCTACCATCTTGGGACAACACCCTAGAATACATTTGATGATATTCTGAGATATGTTCCATTTTCTAACATGGTCAGTGGTCTACCCTCATTTATTTTTCCCCATTCCAAAATAAGTAATGTGGATACTATGTTTCGAACATGGTCAATAGTTTTCCTATATCGTGATGACACTCCCACTGTGTTCTATATTTTGGTCACTGTGATTCACTCTTCATTCCCCTCTATTTGGGTAGAATTCAATGCCTAGGGTGTTATCCCATTCATGCACATGAGAAAACTAGAGAAGAAAGTTAGTCATGTTGAGTTTTACTCTCTAGTCAGGGAATTCCTAGTTAGGATACCCCCAAAGGTTATCAATGTACCATTATGATCCCAGCACATTGACCACTATTTAGAACTCTCGTACAGGTTAATTTCCTTCTATTGTATCTTTTTCCCACACCGATATATACTCACATGGACTTAGAAATTTTTATTTTATTTTTTTCCCAATGTGATCAAGATACAATGGTCCCCAAGGAAGGTGTTTTCCTCAGTACTTTCCTCAAAACGTGATCCGCCTCACCCTCCTCATCCTCGTTGTACCCCATTCCGTGTGGTGGGGGGGATTTTGGGACTAGAAAAAGCGTGTCCAAAGGATGCACCAGATGCTTCTATACAAGATCTAGGAGTGTATTCTATTTCTAGGTCATTGATTTTTCTGATGGTTAATCCCGAATAGAGTTAAATATTAGAAGTTATGATAGTTTGAATTCAGAATGCCAAAATGATTCATAGAGCCCGTTTGTGAGGGACCTTTCGATGAGGTCTGGTTCAAAAAAGTTTAGTTCATGGATCCCCCTCGACAACTATGAAAATCCTTGACAGAACTCTCCATGAGTATGAAGGAGCTCCACGACTGTGATGAAAGTTGATGGATATCATCACAAGTCCAACAGAGCTGCGACCATTCATAGATCCCACATTTTCTTTATGATATTCTTCCTAGAATCAAGATCCCCCATTCCTATAAACACCCCCTCATGTATTCATTATAAGGAGTATAGGTATTTGGGTTTTTTTCCTCTACCCTCAATTCATGAAGCTCATGGGCTTCTCCATACCCTCCTCCCCAGATCCCCAAATCATCACGAACCATCCTCTCCTACATTCTTGAGAGCCTCCTACCAAAGTGGAGAGGAATTTCATGAAGGCCTACACCCTTCATGGAGGAATAAGGCCCTCTGAGTCACTTGATGATATATGAAGCATTCAGGATTCACGAAGCACTCCCCTTGGGAATCATGACGTCTTTGTGAGAACTAGAGCTATATGAAGACTAATCCTTCATGAGACCTTAGCTTCATGAAGCCCCATCCTCATCGAGACCCTTAACTATGTGAATATACTTCATGAAGCCCTATCCTTTGCAAATCTAGTACCTCCATGCCTGCTGGTATATATCGTAGGAGATAATCCCCCATACCCCCACTCGAGATCAGTGATGGACTATGGTCCCGACCCTTTAGCTCGGCCCCTTCACTAACAACACTAACCCTCATGAAAAATGGTGAGTCACACCATGAACTTTTCAGTTCAGGTCGACAAAATTGTGTCTTGCATCTTTGTGTATCCCCCACTTAAAACCTAGTAATACTATGATTCCACATACTCCTCTACACCCACTGAAATAACTTAAGTCAACCTACTCCTCTTGGTCCCTTTCTCGTGTCCTGAGTTGAGGTTCTCTCCCAAGGTTCCCCAAGTACCTTGTATTAAACCATTCCTCAAGAAACTCCTCAAACACCCATAACTTGAATCCTATTCCAGGTTGAACTAGAAAGTTCCACCCTCATCTAAGACCCACACCATCCACTTCTAATCATCTTCCACACATATTCCTCACTACAAGACTTTAAACTATATCATACTCTATCAATCATAAATTGGATGCCTTATGCATCAAGAATAAGATTCCTCATATTGAGATCATGATAATACATTCTTTACTCCTCACTAAATGGAATTAAACTATTGATTAACCTATCACTCATGAATAAGATGAATTATGTATAAAGAATAAGATTCCCTCATGGTCTGACAAGAGGAAGATGGAATGGAAAGCTCTTTGAATAATCCCCGTACACCTCATCCATTCACATGACCTTAAAATGTAATACTACCTCATAAAATTTACATGGAATGCCATCATGACCGGACATGAGGATGGAACATGGGATGCTAACAAATGAAAGCCCCATCCACACCATTGCCTCTCCATAGAGGCATCTGAGAAGCTTCCATGTGTAAGCCCCATTCACACCACTACTGCTCCATAGCAGCACCCAGGAAGCTTCCACACATCAGCCTCATCCATACCATTTCCACTCCAAATCTATACCTAAGAAGCTTTTATGTGTAATCCCTATCCACAAAATTGTCACTCCATAGCATCACCCATGAAAAATCCATGCGTAAGCCCCATTCACACTATTTTCACTCCATAGAAGCACTCATGCATCTCCTACATGTAAGCCCTATCCACAATATTTCTTCTCAATAGTGGAACTCATGAATATTCCATGCGTAAAACCCATTCACACCATTAATTCTCCATAGCGGCACCTGAGAAACTCCCATGCGTAAGCCCCATCCACACCATTGCCACTCTTTAGCAGCACCCAAGAAACTCCCATACGTAATCCCCATCCACACCATTGCTGCTCCATAGAGGCACCCTATCAACTGCCATGTAGAATCCCAATTCACACCATTACCACTCCATATCAGCACCCATGATGCTGCCATGCATAACCCCATTCACACCACTGTATTCCTATAGTGAAACCCGTGCATCTTCCACGCATAAGACCCATTCACACAATTATCTCTCCATAGAGGCACCCTGACAACTTTAATGTGTACGCCCAATTCACACCATTGCCTCTCCATAGTGGCACCCTAGAAGATTCCACGTGTAAGCCCACTCCACACCATTTCTCCTCCGGCACCTAGGCATCTCCCATGCGAAATCCCCATCCACACCATTGCTTCTCCATAGTGGCACCCAGAAAACATCCATGCATAAGCTCCATCCACACCATTACTGCTCCATATCAGCACCCAAGATGTTCCCATGTGTAATAACCATTCACACCATTGCCGATCCATATTGGTACCCAAGAAATTTCCATGTGTATGACCTATTCAAACCATTGCTGCACCATAGCGACACCCAAGCAACTTCCATGTGTAAGCCCCATTCACACCATTTCCCTCCATAGTTTCACCTGAGCAACTCCCACATTTAATCCCCATCCACACTACTGTCTCTCCATAGTGGCACCAAGACAACTCCCATGCATAAGCCCCATCCACACCACTGCCTCTCCATAGCGGTACCCGAGAAGCTCCCACACTTAATCCCCATCCACACCATTTCCGCTCTATAGAGAAACCCAGGAATGATCCAAGCGCAGGCCCTAATCAAAAAATTATTGCTGCATAGCAGCACCTAGGTATCTCCCACAAGTAATCCTCATCCACACCATAGATTCTCTATAGCGGCACCTGGGTATTATCCATGTGTAAGCCCCATTCACACCATTGCCGCTTCATCATGGCACCCAGGAAGCTTCCACACATAAGCCCCACTATCACCATTTTTTCTCCATAGAGACTCCAGGGTATCCCCCACATGTAAGCCCCACCCACATCCATGTAGATCTTATCATCCCATGTTCCACTCCTATGTGTAATCCCCAACCATAATCACTCCACGGGTAGCTTCCATGCATAATCCCCACACCATCTCTTACCAACTCTTCTTTCACAACACGAGCATCAGGTTATTGCTTCCTCTTGTTTCTCACACTGATCTTGAATCATGTGGGATTATAGGTTAGAAATAGTCATGAAATACATCTAAACCCCACATGCCTCTTCTTCAGGTATTATGCCCAAACATCTTCATATCCCAAAGGCAACTTCCACTCCTAAGCCCCAACCATTCCATGTCTCCATCCTGGCAGCACCAATGCGTAAGACCCAATAATATACCCCACATCCATCATCCTACCTTCTTATGTATAAGCCCCAATTCCCCATCCATATCTATGTAGACTTTCATTCACAACTAATTATGATATTTAGGATTCCTCTCCAAGGTTCAAGCCCAACACCCCCAAATATCCATCCATTCCACGAACTCCACCCAACAATTGATCCAAATCCAAACTAATTTTACCTAATCTACCACATCCTAATGAGATCATGCCATCCACCTAGCCCATTCCTACATGTAAGCCCCAAACACATCATCGCTGCACCTAGTAGCACCCGAGAAGGACCCATGTGTAACCCCACACAATCTAACCAAAATAAATCATCTTGTGAAAGGAATATCCAACACATAGTCCTCACACCATCTATAAAACTATGTGGGTTTTGATCCATTTCCTCTAATAAGGGTATGTAGTATGCCTCAATTATGTTTAATACTAAGCAATAATAAACCTTGGTGTTCCCCTCTTAGGAGTGAACCTACCTGATCCATATCTAGAAGTGTTCATATCAGCCTTCACGGTACGAAATCTTCTCTTTATAGGACATTCTATGCTAGTTCTACTCTTAGAGGTCATTCTAACCCATCCATATGGTAAAACTTGGTGCCTCACTCATTGGGACTTACCCCCTACTGGTGTGGAACCTTCCCTTTATGGGACACTCCTACCTAGGTCCATCTTCATAGGAGTTCTGACTTATCCATCTAGTAAACCATCCAGGTGGTCCATCCTCGGGATGCACCTTTCTAATCCACCACATAAGGCATTCTTCCCAGTCTCTCTTTTTCTCCGCAAGACGTTAAACCTAGGACCAATTACACTACTACCTCATGTTAAACATGGGATGCTTGAGAAAAAACTAAAAAGACATTCCTTTTCTACCAGATACCCCATGATCGACATGGGATGCCTCGGGTCCCGCACCCATGAGATTCCCTCTTATGGGGAGGAATACAGGTGATCAATGTTCCAACATCCAGACATGCCAGTGATTCCTAGTGTGAATACTCCCCTAAATGAAGGTTTATGCCATCTCGAGAGGCCTTGGAATGTCCAGAAATAATTAGTGTAATTAATCGGCATCCACAAATAGATGGAACTTTGAATGAGTTTTACGAACAAATCTTAATCTATGAGGGAGACCCATACTAGGTGATGAGTTCCAAGGAGACATCCATAAAAGGAGGAACCTCCATCCCATCTTCCCATTTCGATCAAGGAGCAGACATAATTTAGAAGGTGATGAATGTTTCCCACCTTTGTAAAGTAGGAATGTGGGGTACAATACATGTTAGTGAACAATAAAACACCAGAAGGCATTCCCCAGTGAAAGAATATTGTTCTATAATTTCATGTTAATCCGAGATTAGATTTCATGGTTTAGTTGGTTACATGTACATTTTAGTGTTTTAAAACACATAAATTGTATTTTTATTCATACTAAGAAAAATATTACTTAGACCAACACCCCATATGTTTCCTATGTTATAAAATCAATCTAAATTAATTTTCAAATGATTTCACAAAAACAAGAGGTTGTTTTCTCTATCTTTACCCTTCCTATCTCACCTTTTGAAAGACTAAAAAAATCATTGAGGACTATTTATTTAGTTAGTGTGAGAAAAAAACATATCATATTGACATTTTTTATTCTCATACACATCAAAAATAATTCCAAAATAGTTCACCTATGATTTCATGAATACATGATATCATTTTTAATGGTTTTAGATATTATAGAATCATTTTAATTTTTAAAACATTAAAAATGTGTTTCTGGATATCCTAGGAAAATGGAAACTCATATTGGAGCTCCTCCATTTGATACATTAAAAAAATAAATAAATTTTAGTTTCCATACAATTTAATAGAAATCAGTGGTTTTTAATTTTTTTTGACCACAAGACACACATTTTTAAAGATTTTTAAATATTTAAAAACTGTTTATTCAGTCAGTCCAAGAACATCACACATTGGATTGGAATTATGTTTTCTTATATGTCAAAAATAATTCAATGAAAAGTTTACTATGATTTTACACCAGTCAAAGATAATTTTCTATAGTTTTAACATTATATGCACGTATTAATGATTTAAAATACTAAAAATTATTTTCAATAATCTAATTAAAATAAAAACTTGGATTGAAACACCATTAATTCCAAAATTTCAAAAATAATTATATGTTTTTTTCATAGGATTTCATGTCAATGAGAGGTCATTTCCATGATTTTTACCCTTTTCTACAAATTTTTAATGACTATAAATTCTGTAAGTACCACTAATTTAGTTAGCTCAAGAACACCACAAGTTGAACTGATGTGTACTCTACTTGTACAAGAAAAAAATAATTACAAAATAGTTCTCCTAAGATATCACAACAATATGATGTCATTTTCTATGGTTTTAACCATGAAACATGTTCCTTAGTGTCTTAAAACACTAAAATAGAATTTTTGGTCATCCTAGGAAAAAAAACTCAGATAACCTTGTTGTTATTTCCTACATTTGAAAAATTAATATACGGTTTGTTGATCTCATGTTGCAGTTTTTTTTCAATCAGTCAATATGTGGATGCAGGGGTGATGCTTGGAGAATCTTTATGGATTCATTTTATGGAATTGGATGTCACACATGGAAAATTCATAATGTTAAATATAACTATTTTTGAAGTGATCTTATGTTCCAAATAATTATGTCATTGATGAATTTTTTTTTACTAAAAGATGAAGAAGAAATTAATGATGACCATGAAATATTATTTGAATAAAATAACAGTGATGAATAATTTCATGATGATGTTGAATTCATGGAAACCATGAAAAAATCTAAGTTCATATATATTTTTCAAGTTTATTGAAGACGAATATGAAGAGGTGAGTAGGATTGGCATTATAATTTGAAGAATTAATTTTTGGAAGAAGAATTTGAAGAAGGATATTGTTGGACATTATAAAAAAAGAAGGAAAACCCATTCTAAAAACTTATCCAGCTTAACCAAGGTCTCATGGAGAACCTGAAGGTCAACTATGGGCAAAGAAACCATCCTGGTAAATACTGTAAGTGGTAGATAAAGGGGGGTGGGGGGGGGGGGGGGTGGGGGTACAGAGCAGCATGGAGGCAAGGATTCCTAGTGGTGGTTTAGAACTTCTAATGAGATGATGATATTAATATATCAGGGACCAAATACATGTAAATATAGATGTGGGACAAGAGAATAAAAGTACTATTCCTACCCCATTACACTAACTGAAATATCATGGTATGATCTATACAGCTGATCTCGACCGTCAGATCTGTTGAAGAAAAGTTTCTTAAACCTCTTTCACTAGAGGATCTACAGATCATGGTAATTATATCATTGATGAACCACAATAGAGATTACTCAGATTAAAATAGGGAAATAGAATAATTTAAGGTGTATGAAATTATATTATGTTATCCAGGTGAGATCCAATCACAAATTCTATCATATATTAATGTACTTCAATGCATGAATAAGTTGAACCCAACAAGTGATGATCACCTGATGATGCCAAATTTCTATATGAAGTGAAATCCAAGATACGTGAACATGTATGATCAAAATGAGTCATGAATACAAATCCTTATTTCATGCATGTAAATACAATGAATAAATGAGTAGCCACACGATGTTTATTATTAGTGCGGAATGAAAGGAGAAGAATCAAAGAACCAGATCCTTTGAGAGTTTATAAATAAGGCATGGGAAGTGAGATGTAATACTTTTTAACCTTGTAAATAATGTATATTCTAATTCCTTAGGTATCTATTTTGATATGCATGCACCTATGTTGGATGAGATTCATGTGATTATTTACCAGCATGAGAAGAATAGGTTACCTGATCTCATTAGGTATTCAAAATAAATAAGCATGCATATGAACTATGATCTAAAGGTGTTTTCACACCACATGAAGGAATAAAGTATCCTTAAACCATGAGGTCTTTAAGTTAGTTTTATACATGTGAAAGTGTTGTGAGAAACGAGTTCTCATACAACCACATGATGAAGAAGACACATCCCTTAGATATTTTGAGATATGGAGAATGAAATATAAAACAACCAAACCCATCATTAGGGTATTTTTTATATGGGAATAAAATAAATACCCAAAAATCAATGAGGTTTTTAAATAAGGATAAAATAATACACACAAATAATGGTGTATTCAAAAATGGGGAAATTAATATAATAGCCACATTCAGGTATTATTATTTGAAGAATAAAATTAAATGTGTTTAATTATTAACACATTTAATTAAGGATTTAAATTAAGTAATTTAAATAATGTAACTATTGACACCCCATGAACCACATATTTTTGTAAAAATATGTGCATGTAGGTTATGAGAAAAAATATATAATTATAAGATCATTTTAAGATTCCATTCATCTATTTTTCTAGAAGAATTTTGAGAGTTATCCAAATTCGAGTAATTATTGAAGAATGACTTTCCATGTACCCGAGTATTTGAAGAAGAGAATCAAGATCACACCAAATTTTTAAGGAGTCTTGAGACCGTCACTACTAAAGTTTGTGAGGAAGTAGATGATCAAGTTTTATCCTACATTCTCAAGGAGGAATATAAAATATCACCTTCAATGGATCAAAGAATTCAAAAAATGTGAAGTATTTTGGTTAGTGCCAAGATCATTTGAATTCATTTCATTGGATAAAGGATAATAGTGAGTCTATTTGTTGGTGTCAGAGTAAGAAGTCTTTTGGTTGGATTTAAAAGAAAATAGAGTCTCTCAGTTCGAGCTGTAGAAAAATCATTTCAGGTGGCGTTGGAAGTAATTGTATTCACTTGTGGATATATTGAAGACAATTCTGGTTGTATTTTCTAACCAAAATGTAAAGGATTAGGCCTTTTATTGCCCAATTAGACAAAAAAATCCTCCAAGAAGAAGGTTTCCCATAAACTAGAAACTATCTTGAGCACTAATGTTGTTTCAAGTTCTGGTAGAGGCTTTAAAAAAACTATGGGAATATATGGATGTTAAAAAATGATGATAAATCCACCACATGAAGGATGGATGTCAAGTTCTATTCAAAACAAATCTCAAAGAGTGGTGGTTCCACTGAAAAATATCAAGGTTCACAATATGAAAAATCAAAACAGACCTCACTACAAAAGAAAAGTAGAAGGCTTGTAGTCTATTGTTGGTGTTGCTGGAAATTTGGGCACAAGGAATTGAAGTGTTGGTACAACATGAAAATTCATTAAAACCATATAAATTAAAAAAATGGGTAGAAAATATAAATATAGGAGATAATATAATAAGAATGATAGACCCTATCCAACATCAAAGGTATATTCTAAAAAATCCTAGAAATAATGCCTATTACTTTGGCCAAACCAACTGAAATTGGCTAAGAAATTTAAGGATGATGAAAAATTTTCCAAAACTAAAGAAAAGAAATATGTTACAAAAACCAAGGTGGTAAATTTTATTCCACAAAAAGATAATAAGAATTCAACTAAAATTTAGAGAAAAAATAGCCTAAGTTGAGAGGTAGTTCTCAGCTTGAATGTTACTTTTGATGAAAAAATAGGATCCTCCTTATTCCCCATTATTTTATGTTTTATAAGCTAAATGGAAGAAAATTTAAGGAGAGGTATTTTCCATCATGGAGTTCATCAATTTATATGATGATTAAGGAGTCCACCCCTTAAGCGGAAAAAACCCTGAGAATGAATTTGAAAACCGTGGGATAGATTCAAAATTAAAGATCAAGGTATGTTACCACAAAAATATAATATTTTTTTATCAGAAAATGATTACAAGACAAGAATATACAATCAAGGGGTACTTTAGTAGTGTATACCTAGAGAATCTCTAATGATAATTTTGGTACCACATTGGGGAACCAAGCCAAAGATAGAAAACTCTCTAGGGGGGACTCCTGGGAGGATTTTAAAGCTAAAAATCCAGCCACTTGATTTCCTTCATTCCATGAATGAGAAATATCAGTACCATTGGAAAGAAGGACTTTACATTTTAAAATCAAGAAATTTAATTTCCAATGAGTGTAATATAGAACTTTAAGGGAGCTCTATATAATCTCTAAGTCCATTTCTAATATCTCCACATATAGTTGTTTCATGTATCAGAGTTCAAGTCCATTGAGCATGGACTCAAATTCTTCCCTAAGTGAGTTATTGTCTTCATATAATGATCTAAAATAAAGTGACACCAATCCCGTGGAATCATATACCAAACCTACTCCCCCCACAATACCTTGACTACAAGATCCATCGATGTTAAATTATAGACCATGGGGTGGGGGTTTCCAACTCACCTAGTTTCCCACCGGTTGTGGTTTGGACATATCGGGGGGTTTCCTCCTAGCCATGAAACTTTTGAGAGAGGGATCCTTCTAAAAATGATTCATAAGAATTATAAGGTTAACCACAATGAATATAGTCTACACCACCAAGGCCATGTCAGATGGGGGTACCTTATGAGGAGATTGGTTCCTTACCTCCCATAGGCTCCAACATCCCACCACAAGGAGGATTGAGCGATCCCAATCCTCATATTTTTTCCCGTTAGTGCCTCTAAACCATTTCTAGGAAACACCTTGATGGAATATAAAACCAGGTTGAATCCATTTAAATCATCCAAAATAATCCATACTTTCCCTTCCCACTCACTCTGGAATAATAGGTGGGATGTGGTTTCTTCCTTAAGAGTCATACAATAGGAACATATGGAGGAAATTTGAATATCCTTGTGCTTAACCACCACATACATTAGAATATCATAGTTATTAATCCTCCATAGTATAAATTTTAATTTGGATTCAATGGAATTCCACCACAGAAGGACTCCCCACATGTCACTGACTTATTTCACATCCATCGCCTCTCTGTAGGCCTTTATAGTGAAAGAACCCAAAGCATTCCCCATGAAAATGAACACTTATGGAGTCTCCTCCATCATGATACCATTGAAGGCATTTTTCTGGTTTGGATTGATGATCACTTGAATAAAGGAATGGTAGGATCTATCCTTCTTGAAGGTTAGATCTAGTGAGGGAAATATAGGAAATCCCAAGACCTCACCTAATAGTTACAGTCCCAAAAGATGATTTCTCCATGACCAATGAGCTACCAATAGTAGTGTTGGAGAACTATAATGTTCCCCTACAAGGAATTCCATAAGGGGGAAGGGTTCCCACTGGTTGATCTCAGCACATTGAAATATTTTCCTTTGATGAAATTGATCTATAGGGAGTGCCCATTGATGACTTCACATGATTGTTTTCCTTGAAGGTAATATATTGTTTCCCCCACATTCCTTATACTAATACATCCAATCTCAACCTTTCTAGCCATCATCTTTCAAGAGGCCCAGTGACAACTTCCCTCACCCTAAGCATCCCAAATGAAAGCATTTAATAGTTTATCAATCTCCTTCAAAACGTCCTTTGGCACATTGAGCACTGATAGAATGTGCATCGGGATAGATGTCAACACACTATTGACATGGGTAATTCTTCAACCAAATGATATGAACCAATTTTTACAATTTAATATTAAGTTAGTGATATTTATCACTATGCAATCAAAGTGACTAATGCGAATTATACTTGAAGCTATTGGAGCTCCCAGATACTCCATGGGGTATGCCATCCTACCAACACCCATCATTGATTTAATATTTCTCCTCTATATTGCTGAGCATGATGATGTTAAAAAAACCTTAAATTTTCCCCTATTGATGATATTTCCACTATTACTAGTATAATAATCCATGGTTTTAGTTAATCCCATGATAGATGAGATGCAACCATTGATGAAGAAAATCATGTCATCAATAAAGAGGAGCTGAGAAACCCTTGTGAAATGAGCTCTATAGTGGTAATTTTTAATGATACCACACTTCATACAAGAGCCTACATGTCTACTAAGTAAATATTGGGCCATGATATATATTCTAGGTAATAGGGAGTATCCTTGTCTAATCACCCTATATGGATTTATGAAGCCACATTTCCTTCCCCTGAAAATAATGTTGAACCAGGATGAACTATAACACTAAAAGAGTAAATCAACCACCCATTATGAGAACCCCATGAATCTCATGACCTAAATGATGAATCTTCATTCAATGAGGTCATATTATTTATATATATCCATTTTTATGACAATGTTTGAAGCATCCGAATTCCTATTTATTTTTCATATCATCTCTTGCACTATCCCTATTACCCCTTGTATGGACCGAACTTTGATAAAAGCATGTTTCTCCACAGAGACCCAAGAATAAATGAACTACGAGATCCTTTTTTTATGGTAGAATTAATGTCCTTTTAATCCATGTTACACATAATAACAGGTCTATATTTATAGATAAATTATGGATCTTTTAATTTTTGTATTAGCACCATGGTCGTGAAACATGTGATGTGGGGGAGAGGCCCTCCATGAAAATAGTCCTAGATAGCCTCAGGTCCTTTTGAATGATTTCCCAGGAGATAACATAGAAGGATTGAAGGAACCCATATGGGCCTGGTGTACGCTCCTTATTGAGATACTTAAGAGAGACCTAGATTTACTTCTCTTCTAGAATTCTTGCAAGAAGTTTTTTGACATGGGGGGAGATCACATGTGGGATCGAACTGAATAGATCAACCTAGCCACCTGGTTTATAGTTATGCATAAAGGGTTATGATTTCATAAAAGGGAGTTAAGTGGGAGAAAAAAATTCCACTAATCACAAATAAATATCTTTTGAATGAGCCATGATCCTGGTGTATGTACGAGATGCTAGCACATTGTTTTTCTATCATACATGCATGTAAGAAACTGGTATTTTGGTCCCCTTCATTCAGCCATGTGGCATGATCAAGGTATGTTAGTCACACTTTCATACCTTATTCTTAATTTTATTATCTAATCAATTAATATGGAGTGTTTTATTAATGGTGATATGAGACAAAGAGGTGCATGAATTTTTTTAACATGAACCTTATGATGTGTTAGTTGAAGTGTGTGAAGGATTTTTCATTTCTATGATAAATCTGTCCCCTATCTTGTAAATTGAGAATTTATGAGCCTGATTTCACATGCATGGTATTTTATGGATATCATATAAAACCTTGGTTATATCTCTATTAACATTTACATAGTTTTTTCCAATGTATAATTATAGTTGATTAACCGAAGTATATTTTCTTGGAGAAACAAGTGAGATCATCCCTCTATTTAATGTGACCAAAAAAGTTTCATACAAGATAGAGATAATATGTTTTTGATGAGAAGACCCCCCACGTATCCCTTTTATTATATTTTCAATAAGGTAGATAATATTTTCATCATATATTGAATTTATTAACATGAATTCATATTGAAAACAAAATAAAATTGGGTGATTGTTGAGCCCATATTGTATTTATTTTCAATAAGTCAATATGTGGATGAAGTGGTGATGCCCAGAGAATTGTTATGGAATTAGATATCTTGTTTGGAAAATTATCAATGTTTAAATATGATGATTGTTTAAGTGATCTTAAGTTCAAAAAACTTGTGTCATTGATGACATGTTTTTCACTAAAAGATGAGGAATAAATTGAAGATGACCATGCAATATTATTTGAAGAAAATAACTGGGAAGAAGAAATGCATGGGGATGCTGAATTGATAGAGTCCATGAAAAATAGAATTTAATATATATGTTTCATGTTGAGTGAATTGGAAGATAAATAGTTTATTATTCTAGGAATTATAATTTAGAGAATTCATTTTTGTAAGAATAATTTGAAGAAGAAAATTGCTATCCTTTAATATAAAAGAAGGACAACCCAGTATCAAGCCTTAACCACCATGGTGAAGGGATCATGTAGGACCCATAGGTCCACCGAGACTATGGGAACTAGCCTGAGAAAAATTGAGGGTGGAAGAGAAGGGAGGTCCCATGTATAAGGCCCCTATAAAGGGCATGGGAGTTGTGGTGGAACCACCATGTGGGGAGGCATAGAGGCAAGGAGAGACGACATGGGGCTTTGTCAGTGGGGGGTTTGGGACTTTTGACGAGATGATAGAATTCCTAGATTAATATACCACATCCCAAATGCATGTGAAGATCTATGTGGGACATAAGAATAATTATACTATTCATCCTCCATTAAAATGACATAAATAACATGGGTCGCTCGATACGGCCAATCTCGACCATCTGTGTAGTGACCTCACCCCAATATGACAAGAGTCAACACCTACTATCATTACATTGGCATAAGATAAATGGAAATTCTGTCCCAAAGGACTAAATAGTTTGGTAGTGTTGGTAAACTAGATATATGCTTGACTTTTACATTACATTTGAAAACAAAAATTACTACATATTTTTTTTGAGAATAACTTTATTCAGTCTAGAAGAAACCTGTATATTAGTCAAAGTATGCTTCACGAGTTCCTGAGAAAGGAAAAAATGGTAATATCAAATTCTCAATAAGGGCTAAGTATAATAGAATCTATCATGAATTAATAATGAATAATGGAAAGGCAAATAACTAAAAACACATTCCATTTTAATAAATGGATAAGTAATAATAAATATGGAAAAGGTAAATGATTGATAAAACATGCCATTTAAATAACTGGATAAGGAATAATAAATATGGAAAGGTGAATGACTAATTAGACAACACGTTTAAATAAAGGATAATTCATATTCAATATGGAAAGGTAAATAACTGAAAACCATTCCATTTAATCAATAAACTAAGAATGAAATGCATCCAATGATTTTTTTTCATAGTGAATATATCATGGATAATAATAATTAAATCTAAATGAAGGAAATTCTTAATTATTGGATTCCATGTTTCCCTAGTACATAGTATATTTAGCATCAAGGAATTTCACGAGATGGTTTAAAACATGTTGGGTAAAAAACAACTTAACTAATGTTATCCAATGGATTCGTCCCATAGGACTACCAATGAATCAAGGGGATTACTATAAACGGTCCCTATCCCATGTTGTACTCTTCTAAAGAATTCTTCATATATCGAATTATCAATTTAATTCACAAAAATGCACCTTATCAAATATCTGTATTTAGTAAAGGATGCAGATTTATAAATATTTCTCTAGTTAATCAAACAAATTTTGAAGTAAACACAGTGTTTAAAAATATAATATAGTTTAGAAAATAATCACATCCATTACAAAATTATATGGATACTTATGAGGAATATAATGTATAATGAAAAATTATTACAATGAAGTAATTATTATAAGAAAAAGTTTTCAATCTCAAAAGAAAGTGAGATAACACAACAACGTTTACCATTTGGAAAATTTCAAGTAAAATCCCCCTTGGTTGAAATAATTCAAATTGAAACTTAAAATACCATGAAGAATGACGTATTCATGATATTACATGTCAATGGAGAAGTATATACAATATATAAAACTGAATCAGTTCATAATAACAAATAAGTCTCAATAAAATGTAAATTGAGACAAAATCTATTACCTCGAGCTTTCCTTTTAGTTATTCATGATTGAAAATACAATATAGTGGTTTTAAAAATGATATTACACTTCAAAAAACATGGTGTTTCACAACATTTTTTTGGCATTTAGTAGCAGTTTAAACCACCGCTAAATGATGTAAGACTCTTTCTAAAAGCATCGAATATTTGTGTGTCAGGAATAATTTTGCAGTGTTTTTTGTGCGACGACTATTTATTTCACGACATTTCATTTGGAGGCTGTTTAACCACCGCTAAATATTTAGCGACGAATTTTTGTTTTTCTTTTCTCTGTTTTTTTTAAATTTTCTTATTTATTTAATTAATTTATTTATTAGTATTTATTATTTATAGATTTGAACCCCTCACCTCTTGGATATACTACAAAGACTTTACTACTATAGCAAGCTCTTCATTTGGTGGGTAAACATTATGCAATATACTGATACATATTCAAATAAAAAATAACTTTATTAAATAATAATAAATAATGAACATATATAATGAATATATAAAAAAACTAATAAAAAACTAATAAATAAATAATAGATATGTTATAAATAATAAATAACTTAATATTAATTATATAATAAATAAATATTACTAAATAATAATAAATAACAATAAATGAAAATAAATAAGAATTGATAATAAATAAGAAATGGTAATAAATAATAAATAATAAATAATAACAAATAAATAATAACAAATAAATAATAAATAAATAATAAATAAATAATAAATAAATAATAAAAAACTAATAAATAACTAATAACTAATAATAAATAATAAATAATAAATAATAAATAATAAATAATAAACAATAAATAAATAATAAATAAATAACAAATAAATAACAAATAAATAATAAATACATAATAATTAAATAATAATTAATATTTAAATAAATAATAAATAAATAAATATTAAATTTCAAATAAATAAATAATACATAAATAATAAATAATAAATAACAAATAATGACTCATAAATAATGAATAAATATTAAATGAATAATATATAATAAATAAATAATAAATAATAAATAATAAATAAATATGAAATAAATATGAAATAAATAATAAATAAATAATAAATAAATAATTATTAAATATTAAATTAATAATAAATAAATTAATATTAAGTAAATAAATATTTAGTAAATAAATAATATATAACTAGTCAATAAATAAAAATAGACAAATAAAAAATGAAAAATAAATAATAATAAGAGATAATAAATAAATAAATAATAAATAAATTGTAAATAATAAATAAATGATAAACAGTCATTTAATAGTAAATTAATAATAAAAATGGACCAATAAATAATCAGTAAATACTAAATATTTATTAAAATAATAAATAATAAGTAATAAAATAATAAAATAATAAAATAGTAAAATAATAAAATAATAAAGTAATAATTGGATACAAATATCTATAAATTTATATACGTATAAGAAAATTTACATATATATATATATATAAATACATATTTATGTAACATAAATATATATAAACACACTGAGATATATAATTGCATATTAATATTTATATATATATATATATAAACACATATAAATATAAATATATATATATATATATATATATATATATATATATATATATATATATATAAACACATATAAATAAATAAATATATATATATATATATATACACATATATGATATAAGAATATATAAACATAAATATGTATAAATATTTACAAATGTGTAGAAATATACCCAAATACTTACATATATATGTATTTATTTACATATATTAGAATATACACATAAATATACTCAAAAGGCTCAGTCATAGGTTTGGGAGACAAACCCATATCTATAAATTTATTAATAAATGATAAAAGTACAGCAGAGAAAGCGGTGAAATAATGACACTAAGAACCCAGAGTGAAATAAGTATCACTTCTTTAACATACCTTGCAATCCCGTATTCCCCAGAAATCTGTCTCTTCCCTTTGTATTTAGTCCCCTTCGCTAGGTCTTGGGTTGAAGGGAAGCATTCTCCCCATCAAATTTCGTTTCATAGGATTCCTCCGATATAGAATAAGTTCTAAACTTCCAGGAAAATTCTTGATTCTCCTCTGGGATCAAGAAAAGTCCTTCATTAAAGTTAATTGCTAATAGTTTTTGAACTTCCAATTAATTAGTAAAGCTGAATACATTCGGCTCCATCACGAAGAAGGTAACCTATAATTGAGAGAAGAACTAGTCCACTGCTTCTTTATTGGTTTTGAAAATGGTCTTCTCACCCTCCTGGTCTTTGGAATGATAAATTTCATGTTCATATCTTGTGTGACGATGTATTCCTCCTCTGAGACCTTACCAAAGTACCCATAAGCATTCTCCATGAGATCAAAAAAGTCTGAGGGAAAATTCTAATAAATTTTCTTTAGACCATCCACTTTACTTGATGGATGGATATAACTAAGCAAGCCGACATCAATGTCCATCTGAAGACTTTCCCTCTAGGGGTCAACATCACAAGATTTCGCACCACTTGGGGGAATATCTTGTAGGGAAGATAACTGTACAGATTCCAAACCATATTTCATTCACTTTAGACCAAGAGTTTGTGAAAACTGTGAGAGAATAGCTTTCCTATGAATAACCTTTTAAAATCCTTCTACATCAAAAACTTTCTTTCCTTTAAGAGCTCTGACCAGTTGCTCCAGTTCAAGAAATAGATCAACTTCTTTTTTAGCAGAATCTTCCGCCATAGAAAGTCCATCCACTGATATCTCACCCAATGCTTGTTGCTCACCCAAGCATCCCCCTTTGTTGGTACCCACAAGACTCCCTGTACCAACATTGAAATCATCTGTAGTAGGAAGCACTACATTATCAATTGATTATAATAACTCAAACTCTAGAATTTTCTTCCTTCCCACAACATCCTCAATAAGAGAATCATTAATGTGTCCCTCCTGAATAATCTTGGCCCATGTTTTGAGAGGCTTCCCACTACCATGATCAAGGATGTCCCAAAAAGTGTTCCCTATCTGATCATCCCCAACATCAATGTTTTGAGCATTACCATCAGAGGTACCACCATGATTTTGAATAGGTTCACAACTCAGTGTATTCCCCCACCTTACACGAGTATTCGATCTGTCCAGCAAAATCTCCTTTCCAACCTCGATATCACTGATGTTTAATTTACCACGTCTTTTCTTGAAGCATGATCCCTCATTTTACCCTCACCCAGAATAGAAATCACACACGATTAATCTGTAATAATCCATCTTTTCAAGGATAATTACCTTAAAGTTCATGTAGAAGTGAGGTACTCTCTCATACTTGATTCTCAGATCTAATTCATCATCATCTATTGTTAGAAATACTCTGTCAACTAGAAAAGAACAAAAAACCATCTCAACTAAGAACCGTTCATGTTACCCAAAATGAACAATTTCAATTTCCTTATCCAGTTTAATCGTAACCCCAATGTCCAAAGCAATGCCGTAGAGGAAATTGGGGTTCTATAAGATCCAGTTCAATCTGAATACCTTTACCAATAACTAGATGGATGAATGACTAACCTACTGTGGGTTGAATTTTTGATCCCATTCATGTATATGAAAGAATATAAGCTTGAGAGAAATCAATCCGAATCCCTAGGCTTGTAAATTTAGATCCATAGAAGAGAAGAATACATGGAAGTAACCACATCCCAACGAGATGAATCCCTAGTTCACAAATCTACAAATAATCAATATCCACTGAACCAGGATACTGACATTCTAGGGTGTCATGCCTCATAGAAAAATAAGCCTCCCGATGATTGAGCCATTCAAAGAAAACCATTAGGTCAACTTTTACATGATATATATTTCCTTTTTGGTGTATAATATTTACCAACGAACCCTTAATAAGGGAGAAATGCTTGAGAAAAAAACTTTTACCGAAATAGGTACAACCTCCCCTACGCCATCTATGTCATTTCCATCCTTTGTGACACCCACATATTTGTGAGAATCAAAACAGCCGCATGCAATAAAATCGGCCCTCGACGACGGAACCAAGACCTAATTTCTAGGGCTACTCAAACCCAACGGCTCCTATAGATCCATCATCATCACCTTTGTCTTTTTTAGTCATTCACGTAAATATAGATTTTTTATTGAAACACACATGTTTATATATAATCATTACTTATATAGGTATATATAAAAAATTTATGCCTTTTCATAAGGTAAATAAAATTGATAATTATTTATTTTAAATGAAATTAATAAAAATATTCATTTTAATTTGGTTTATATGTTTAAAAATATATGTCTATGTATATATTTATTTATTCAAGTGATTTATTATAAGTAAATACCATAAAATATGCATATATTTAATTATAAACAAAAATAAACTATGAAAGATGATAAAATCTCAAAACCATAATATCAATATTAATGTAATACCAAGGAATAAATTTAGACTCTAGCAAAAAATGCAATAATACCCCTTTAAACGAGGCTAAAAATCCATCGAATTCTAAAAAATTGGGGTACCCTGACTAAAAGCTCAATTTTAGAGGCATTTAGGTCCTATTTTTTCCATGAAAAAATAGTGACCGTGGCCCCCCTAGGTTATAAAAACATATAAATCATCACATGATTTTATTTGATATGTTGTAGAGCCCAAACAAACACTCGAATCAAAAGTTATGTTTTTTTGAAGTTTAAGTTCGATTTCCAACTTTCTTGAAACTATAATAAATTTTTTTCTTTAAATTATTTAAAAATTTAAATATTATTTGTTTTTATTTCATTTCATAAGCTTCGATTTGACTGGTTGTAGAGATAAAATGTACCCCCAGATCAAAAGTTATAGTAAATTGATGCCGAAGTCTAATTTTTAACTTATTGAACATTTGTTTGAACTTTCAAATTATTATTAACTAATAATTATAAATATTTATTAATTAAAAATTATCATTAATTAAAATTATAAATAATAAAATATATATGATATTAAATAATAAATAATTAATAATAAATCATAATTAAATATATGTTTTTAATTTTTTACCTTTAATTTAACGACAATTTTTAAAACTGCAGTTACTTCTAAGCAGTTTCTTAATAAACCGCCACTAAAAAGATTTAATTTTTTTTTGAAAAAAAATCAATAATATTTTAAAAATAAAATTTAAATAAATTTTGTGGTGGTTTTAACAACCACCTCTAAAAAACCACTGTTGAGTTTTTTTTCAGGAAAACATTTTGTGATGGTTTTCAAAACCACTGCAAAAAACATCTATAAATGCCAATATTAGTAGTGTTAACTTATAACATAACCATATTAATATTTATAATATCATATATGATCTTTTTAAAACAAATTATAACCAATTAATTAATAATATTTCATTATTTTCATCGTTTTGGGTAATAAAGGCTTTATATATTTGGTGTTTGGGGGTACATTACATTCAAACACACACACACACACACACCACATACACACACAGGTTAGAGAGGTAGGACATATCCCCCCAAGGGGATAACCCAACAATCAAGACTTATTTATTTAGTACATGAATCATAGGTCTAGTGGGCATGAAGTCCATAAGATGACCCCAAAGCCCAGTGCCACATCATGCCTGCATCATCCTGCCTACATCACCAAGCCTTCATCATGCCTGTATCATTGCATGTCTGCATCATGCATGCATAACTACGTGCCTGTGTCATCATCTGCATCACCAACAACAAAGTAATATAATAGTACATGCTCCCACCCATATTTGAACCTAAGACTGATGTAGAATTACGGGGAGCTTTTACCACTCGGGTAACCACAAAACTTCAAAATGTGTGTATTAGTAATGCTCACCTCACCCTAGGTGGCCCCACCATGCCTAAAGCAATCCGTATGTATGCATAAACACTGCTTCCATTTTCTTATATATTAAAAGAATGAAATTTAAGTGATATATATTTATATTACTATTACAATATCATTTTTTATTTTATATAAATCACATATATTTATTAAACCCATCCTTAATATCTTATATGTAACGTGTGAATGAAAAAATTACTTTGTGAGGCGGTAGTCCTCCATACATACGAACGACATTAACACATTAATATTAAATGGAAAGTATGAATGTATGTGTTATATAATAGTTTAAGAATCCTAATAACATTATAAATATCATATATATCAAATAAAAACTATAGATCCATCATTATTCCCAACCTCAAAAGGTTGTAATGGAAGAATGAATGACATCAGTTCGTGAGGCAGTAGTCCACCATACACACGATCAATGGTTGTGTATCGCATTTAATGGAAGTGTGTGTGGTTGTAGGTAATACTCTTAAAATAAATAATCTTAGTATATAAAAAATGATTAGGGTCGTATATAGGCATGATATAATAGAAATTTAAGGAGGTGGAGAATGAAATATAACAAATCCTTATTTTGAAAAAAATACCTCTTATAAGGGTATCCTCCTTAGGTTTGAACTAATTCCTTACTAAGTTAAGATTTATTACCAATATAATGATTCTATGATGAGGTTATGTAATTTGGGGGTGGTGATTTAGTAAGGTATTGGCAGAACCAAATTGGTTTCATAGTGTGATAAGAGGAGGAGATGGGGTGTCCTTTTATAAGTGAGGTGAGTGGCACTTTTGTAAATTTTTGAAAGAGTGAATTCTACCCATGTTTTTTCATGTAATGTGGATCAAATAATGAACCCATTTATATCCTATAAGTAATAAGTTCTAAATATTTCCATAAAATTGGTGCTGTGAATGTTTTTAGGTCATTTTGCCTTATATGTTTAAAGTTTAGTGCCTTAGTAAACTCATTTTTCTCTTAATCATTATGACTAATTTTAACTATTTTCACTAATAAATTTGGTCAAAAATTAATATGAACATATTATAAATTAGAGATTATTATCATTCAAAATATTTATTCTATTTTTTCAAATTAAAATCACAGAAGTGACATAAATTAATTTTAAATTAATCTCGTAGAAGGGATGAGAAAGGGTGGTTTTAAGTGAAAATGTAGAAACATTTACTACATTTTTATATCAAAATTCAATATAAAAATTATACCAACGAAATAAATTGGATAATAGATGTATATTTTAACTATTTTTTCTTTAAATATTATTAAAAATATAATTTAACATTTCAATTTATCTATATGAAAATATAGTTTTCAAATAAAATTATATATTTTCACTTTTCATCAAAAAATGAAACATCTAAGAAAAATACACAAAATTAACCTGAATAAAATTTTAACCTTAATATTTCAAAAATTATATTTATTTTTTCGTAAAATATTTTTTAAGTTTTCCAAATATAGTTTTAAAACAAGTGCACCTTTAAAAGGTGGAAAATTTTCCTTTAGAAAAAATACAACTTTTTAGGCATAAAATTTGATTTGTACTTATCTTATGCCTATAATATATATTGGATGAATGAATTTTTTTTTGATCTAATATATAATATATAATTTTCATTAATATCATTCAATAATCTTAATTAATTTAATTTATTAGTATAAGTGACCTTTTCATTCATAAAAATAGTTTTTTTATAAAATAATTTTCTTTATATTCAACCTATTTTTATTTGTAATTAATAAGTAACCAATGAATTCAATTTATATTTGTTTAAACCATATATTTTTATAATTTATTTAATCATATTCATAAAAACCAATTTAATATCTAGGAGATAACTTTTATTTTTCATAATAATATCAATAGCATTCGATAAAACTCTATCTTGCGTGTAACACAAGACATCGAAGAAAGTACTTATTGCATGTAAGATAAACTCAGTATAGCATGCATTGAAAGCTAAAAAATTAATTGAATTTATTTAAAATATTAAATATACCATAAAGTTTAGGTAGTTTATATATCTTTATACTCTTGGTTTTTTGTGTCACACAAGCTATTGAATATGATATTCATATTTTAAAATTTCAGGGTGTTACATTCTATCCACCTTAAATAAATTACATCCTCACAATTTAAACTTGATCTCTGTAATATTGGATTCAATGTTTGATTTTTTTTGAAAACCCATATCTTTATAAGGGTTAGTAAAATTTGGGAAGTACGAAGGACATATAGAATAACACAAATCTAGGTTCTTGAGTTGGAGAACATTAGTGGAAGGTGAAGATATGGACATGGAAGAAAAGTATAAATAAGTATAGAGAGTGATTGTGTTCATTGAATATATAAAAGTGAATGATCAATGGAAAGTTGAGGACCTCAAAGCTCTAAATCTAATAGGTGTGATATGGTAATTGATATCATGAGTAATGAAAAGTGTTTCTGCCCATCTCTAAATATTTTCAAAAAACAATATGTTTAATACATCAATCTCCAGACCTCTAAAGTAATACAATTGGGTCATCATTAATATTTATTCTTTAAATTTTTTAACATTAACCAGGATATCACATAGGCCGGTGGTAGGTGTGAAACCCTTATCATCTTTCGATCACGAGTTAATACCCCATTGCATTGCTGGATGTGATGAGTTTTCACCTTGTATCTGAGTTGCCCTTTTTATAAAACTATATTAATATTATTCCTATAATGTTACCAAGAAAAATGATGGACATACTTGAAATTTAATCTTTAAATAATATTTTCGGTATGGTTTTCAATAAAACCTATTTTTTTCAAATTTTAATAACATTTTTTGTCTATTATTACAATTTCAGTGATGATCATATTAAACCTAAAGGTTATGAATACCTTTTAACTTATTTATAAAAAATTTATATTAATTATTACTTAAATAAAATTTCCACTATAATATACACCTGTACCAAATATCTCCCAAAATATCTTTAATCTTGGTAGACTCCCATCATATAATACCTAAAATGGGTGTCTAGTAATTTGAAGATATAATCAATCCTAAACTCATAACACATGATGGTATCCATAACTCTTAAGTTAATTAAGGCACATGTGCTTCTAAAATTTAACAAAATACATAGATGATTCATAATTATTATCACCAAAGTATTATTGGTAAAAATACTTCTATAATTTAATTTTTGAATAAAAAAATAAATACTTCATCAATTTTATTTTTACTTAGTTAGTTATATGGTCTAGAGGTTACCCTTTAGAAGAGGGAATTAACTCAGGTAATGCTCAGGGTTCCCCATGTTTAATACAATAACTATAAATGTATCCTTAGTATGATATTTATTTCTTTCTATCATATTCTTCATTTTTCCTAGGAAATTATTTTCTATATTTCCTCCTTTTACATACATAAATAATTTCCCCATTTTATTGTGTCACTTTCCATGGAGTCTCCTTCCACATTTATTTTATAATTTAAATCAATAATTCTTTTCTCTAGGGTCTCTACCACTCTAGATTTTATAAAATTAAATCAATCTATTATTTTCTGAGTCCGAGATTTGGTTAAGGTATATATTGTTAATCTTATTTATAGAAAAATAATTAGTAATAAGCACATTAAATTTCACTCCTATCATTATCCTATTTATTTTATTATTTTCACCACCTTGTCATTATTGTTAAATGTTAACATGATTCATTCAGGTTCTATATATTGAATAAAACCAAAAATCATAGTGTGAGAAATAATAATCATATTGAGAATACTGTATAATAATTTATTAGAGGTCGAAATCATAAAACCTTATTTTCAATCTAAAACACCTTAGGCCTAACCTAGTTTATTCTTTTTCATCATACATTCAAATCCTTTATAATGGTTTGTAAATAAAATGTGAATTATCATAAGCATATCACTAGGTATTCTCAAACAATGTGCACAGTAAGACCCATTGTTGTGTTCCAAGTAATGCTCGATTCAGGCATGATACACCCTTTTTAGATTTATTACCCATAGATACATCTGTTCCAGAACCACATTCACATTTTTGATCCCTACATGGATTTATTATTATAAAAAACCATATATTCCTTATCTAACCAAAACTTTAGGATGTTATTATATACTTATACTCAAATTATATCTTATGGTTATGTTCCACAATCATTTTTTTCATAAATATACTTTCCAAGGTTGCTACTAAATATGATCTGATACCAACTATAGTGACCTGACCCTAGTAGTCCCATATACAATGCCTAATATCATTAAATTTTAATAGTATACAATGAAATCATGTCCCAAATGATAGTATAGTTTATTAGTCTTGGTAAACTAGATACATATATGATTTTTACATTATATTTGAATAAAAAATTACAATATAATTTTTATTCAATAATAACTTTTTTTCCATATAGAATTACCCTATGTATCAGTCATAGTATTCTTCATGGATTCCTAATAAAGGAAAAAAATAAGGGTGAGATCAAATGATTAGTAAGGTTTAAGTACAATTGAAGCTATCATGAATCAATACTTAATAATGGAAATGTAATAACTGAAAACACATTCCCTTTAAATAACTTGATAAAAAAATCAATATGTAAAGGTAAATGTTCGAAGGCCTAGATACTTGATTTAATATATAAATGATTCTCTATATCTTTCATGACCTTTTTACATTTATTATATTCACGAACTATTCTAGTTGTGTCATATACACATCCTTTTTAATGTTCTAGTTAAGGAAATCAATTTTGATATCCATTTTCCAAATCTCATATTTAAGGTAAGATGTTATGGAAGTTACAACTCTAATGTATATAAAAATGGAAATTGGAGAAAACTTTTCTTGATTATTAATGGCTTGATGTTGTCTAAACCCTTTGTCCACTATCCATGATTTATATTTATTTACCTTACCATTCATTTCCAGTTTTCTCTTGAATACCCATTTCCACCCAATAAGGTTTACATCAACTGAAAGATTAAAAAAACAAAACTTGGTTTTAATACATCTAATCAATCTATGGATTCAAGGATTATCTCCATCTTGGAGCTTTTGATCTCTCCACAACTTCCTTGTAGGAATGAGGGTCATTATTTTCAACTAATAATGATTTACCATCATCTGTGACTATGAAACTATATCTCTATGGTTCTCTTACATCTATTTTTCTCCTATGAAATACTTGTGTTTTAACAACAACATATTCCATGGGTATTTATGGAATTAGTTCATGTATCAACTCTTGTGTATCTTGATCATTAAATTCATTGAATTCAATCTCTTTCCCATTATTCTCCTTGGGGATGTCCTCTCTCTCCAGAAAGACAGATTGTCACATAAAAATTACTTTCTTTTTTGAAGGATATATATATAGTATCCACTTGTTTCCTTGGGATACCCTATAAATATACACTTCATTCCTCTATATTCTAGTTTGTTTCTTGAGATACCCTTAACAAACAACTAACAACCCCATGCATGAACATGTGACAAAATGGGATTCTTTCTACTCTTTAACTCAAAGGGAATACCATTTTTCTACTTTTGTTGGTACTTAGTTTAGTATTTATAATGTATCATAAAATTAAAATCTATAAAATTATAATATAAGTCTTTCATGACTCATCACTGACCTTACCATGTCCAACATGGTATGATTACTCATGTCACTAACATCATTCCACTATGGTGTATAATGTGGATTTAGTTGAGATAAAATCTCATACTCTCATAGATAATAGATAAAGCCTGGTTTAATATATCCACTAACTCTATCTGATTGATATTATTTTATCTTTTTCCAAGATGATTCTCAGCCTCATTCTTGAACTCTTTGAAATTTTCAAAGGATTTATACTTATACCTCATCAAGTAGATATAACCATACCCGATCAATTAGTTGATAAATGTAATAAATTATGAGAATAAAACCCTATATTCTACTTGAAAAGGTTCAAACACATTAGTGTGTGATGATTTGAGAATATTTGTGGCCCTTTCACCTTAAACACCGAATGGTGCTTTGGTCATAATTCCTTGTAAAAAATAAGAAATCATTGGAGTGGATTTACCTCAAAATAACCCAAATAACTATCTTGATTGATTTTTATCAAATTATTCTCATTTATATAACCTAGTCGATGATGCCACAATTTTATTTCATAGGAGTCATGATTATTAGTTTAATTATCAATTACAAATATTATGTTTTATGAATTCAATACATAAATATAGTTATTCAATTGTGACATACCATAACTTTAGGATATATTTGTAAAAGTATCAAGCATTATTTTAGAAGATGAAAATAAATCCATCCATATCTAAAAAATGAAAATAATATTCTTGGTAACACTAGGAATATAAAAAAAAATTCATTAAAACAAAAATCAATCCTATCAGCAATGTGAGATAATAGTCTCCAATGGATAGAGCTCTAGTTTCTCAGTATTGGAAGTCCATAGATCCACCTCTCCTCTTGAAACCTTCCAAAATCTACTTGATTCTTGTATTAGGATTAAAATATGAGAACCAAATGATATATTTAATACCTAACTTATATAAATAGAAATATTACATTGATAATTAATGTACATAAATATTTCCCTTGATTCTATGGATGGGAGAAATTATTCTTCCACTTTCTTCTTATTCCATATGAAAAATATACTGAATAATATTACATTCATTGTGGATAGATCTTCTTATTCTTATAGGGATAGTGCTCCAGAGCCTTAGAAATGGAATTATAATTAGACCCCCTTTCCTTCTTACTCTTCTTCTTATTCACCATAAGGATGTAGGGTTTGTTATGCTCCATGTATTTATCAATTTTTCAGATAATAGTAAGAAGTCCAGATAGTTTCTTATCTCTATTTCTCATATTATAATTCACAATAAAACTGGAGAAGTTTTTTGGTAGTGAGGAATGAATGAGATATATGTGTAGCTTATTAGGGGTCTTAAAACCTATTATTTTTAATCACTCAATGTAGCAAATCATCTTTAATAAATGTAGCCAAGAAAGTTTTGACTCTTTGAGATTTCACTTGAATAGTGCATTGGATATCTCATATTACTATGATCTAAAATTCTCTTGATAGTGATCTTAAATGTGAGAAAAAATGATACACACATCTATATACTCATATTGATGTAGAAGCTTATTGGACATGGAGTAGAAAATAAAACATTGGAAAAACATTTCATCATCCACATACTTCAGATAGAGATACACCTCTTCCTCATTAGACTCCTGGAAAGTGAGTTAAGAAATAATGTTCCTCATATTTACAATTTCTATTAATGGAATAGTATTACATGAAATAGACTATACCATTCCTTGAAGGTCACACCATTGATAAGGTTATCCTTCTCTAGTATGTATCACACTGATATTCTCAAAGTCCTTTTATTTTCAATTTCTATAAATTAAGAGAACATAATTGGTTCTTGAATTGATTAAAAAATAGGTTAATATATTTAAATTTAATTAAATTACATTAATCTACCAATTTTTTTAAAAACCTATTAGTCCTCACCATCAGTTTATAATTGTATTTTTTCTAAGATATTCTAGGGGAAAGGATTTATATTCCCCTTCTCGTAACCTAGATTTGGGCTTAATAAGTTATTTTTTGGGGTTTTAGGTAGGTGTAACATTCCCACTGCATTAACTCACAATTCCATGACCTATTGAGTGGATTTCCCAATACTAAAATACTATTTTATGATTTCATCAATACTTAGCTCTTAGTTACACTAAATTATACTTGGTTAGTCAACCCTTCTTTTAAACTAAGTTAATTTAACCCAAATCTTCAAGATAAAAGTTTCATGATAACTGAATGCACCCCAACATCGGTTGGTCATATAATTTAAACTATTAGGGAATTTATAATGTATGTAGTTGAAGACAATACCGACTTAATATTTTAGTTAATATATTTTTATCATAATGTTTAATGGACATTTTATCCTTTTATATTACTTGATAATATTAAATGGATTTTACTTAATTGATTAAACATATGTAAAAAACCATTTATGCATAATCTGATTATATTTTATTCCATCTTGTATGCATATTAATTAATTTATTTAGTGATTATATAGATTTCAAAAACATAAATAGTTAAAAATGTGATTGAAAAAAATAAAATACAAGTGTAATGATCATGATATTCTAAAATATTTAGTCTATCAAACGGATGAAAAAATAACCCTCGACCTTATGGGAGAACACACCTTGAACTGTAACTTTGGCCATGTTGCATTATTCCTATTTTTCTCATATATATTGGCTTTATTGGTTTCACCTCAGCTCCTTGACTTGGACCACCTCCACTCGAATCAAAGATCTATCCTTACATAAGCTTTAATCACATTCTAGTGAGGGGGTCCAATAGATTGGATAAAGGGGGTTTACATAAAGGAAACTATAGGCATATTGGTCCTTACATCATAAGGTAGAGGAAATGACACCATGTCCATCAATAATAATTTGACCATAATAAATTAAAAAAAAACCAATCACATACAATGGATAGAATAATATCATGGCTATCTATACATCAAGAAGTGAGCATACATTTTCAATCAAGTTATCAATCACTTAAATTTTTTATTTAATTATGATAATGCACCAAGAATTAATCCAATTATTTTAATTTATCTGAATTCCATCTAACCATCATTATCTAAAAATATTCTATAATTTTTTTTAAAATGACTTCATTTAAAATCAATTTAGTACCAAAGTGTACTTGGAGGCAACCTAATTTATTCTTGGAAAATTTTAACATGGAAATCAATTTAATAAATAAATGTTATTCCTATGACATTACATGTAATTCCAGATGAATGACACATGAAACCCATAATCAATAAGTTTAATTATATATTTAATTTTTCTTTCTATTAAAATTTTAGAACACTTCCATCAGTAAACTATCAGGCATGTATTGTTTTACACGGTGTGTACTTTTCTTCTTTTCGTTTCTAGAACACATGCCATGGGACTTGGTGTGTTCCTTTCCCCCCAAAAACCTTGAGGTGTAGGATGCGTAGTCTATCTTACATGGAATGAAAACTCATAGATTATTGACATGTATGTCCCCATGTCGTGTATCTGAAACATGGATCACTAGGACACCCTATGTTCACGGCCATATGAGGATAGGGACTACACTGGGCGTATGGTACTTACATGGTGTGTAGTTCTACATTTCATGTTCTAGTTAGTCTAGATATACATGATGATATACTTTTCTCATATATTATAAACAATTATTATGAATCTATCCAACCTTATCGCGAGATCCTCATGTGAAAATAAATTTACACAATGTGTATAGAAGAAGTGCATGTTGTGTACTCCTGTTTTTTCCAGGTAGAACCATTTGCACCTCTAGATAGTATGAACTGAATGATTTTTCATTTTGAATCCTTAATATATTACTATTTATGTTATCGAGAACAAATAAATCAAAGAGAGGGCGATTTATTATATTTTTAAAAAACATTAAGTTAAATAATACACAAACACATGCAACCAATCGACAAATAATAAATAATTTTAAATTAAACATGTGACCAATCTAATAACACTTCTAGGTTTTGGGTATAGTGGAAGCATACTTTGATGGTATGACCAACATGTATTTTATTCATATTCACATTTAATTCTTATTTCACATGATCAAAAAGTCATGAACAATGAAAATTTTTCATTACATGACTATATTAAAACAACAGAACAAAAAGTTAAGGATTTTCATATGTAAATTATAATTGATCTATAAGAGGATATAGAATTACCTTAACTCACAATTATAATTTTTTTAATGATATGGTAAAAAATATAATTTAATACCAATTTTTTATTTCATGACCAAGTATAGAATCCATTTAGAGGTGATCCACATGGGCACTAAATTCTCTGATTGATGTCATAGTTACTCCATGTTCAAGTGAAACTGATACTAATTTCTTGAATTGTTTGTGGTTGATCATAGTATAATTATTCTCTAGAAAGGAAGATCTCTTGATGTTCTCTCATTATATTGATATTGGAGGGGATGAGAGAACACTATACCTCTTAATCTATCTCTAGGTCTTGTGATAGTCTCACTCTATCCGTTATGTATAATATTTTTTTATAAAGTGATATAATTTGATTTTTAATATGGTAGGTTTAGGGTTGGAAAATTGAACCCCAACTCCTTTATATCTTTGTAATTATTAATTGAACCCATTTTCAATAAAGATAATAATTATATTATTATTAATCTCTTGAAATGTGCAATTATTTAAGATTGTATTCATAAATATCATTTATATTATTTCCAATTGGACTATTAAACTCACTCTGCTTTCGATCATCAAGATTTATTTATCCTTGAATAATTTCTTCTTATTTAATAAATAAATATCACTATATTATTCACTGATAAATATAATAATTATCATATTCTGCAAAATTTAAAATAAATATTTAATATTATTTAACTCACTTATTTTTTTGAATGTCTTGTGATTAAATTATGATGATCAACCGAACCTGAATAAATATAATGTATTCTAACCTATTAAATTTAGTACTAGAATTTTACTCGGATTATGGATACACATTGTGTGTGACACTCTAAGACTATTCCTTAGTGACATTAGGCCTAACTGCCTAATGTCCAAGGATAGAATATCGATACATGTTATATAATCCATAGAGAATGAAGTTAACATCGCAATGATTTCCAACTTACTATGAATTTTTACCATGTAATATAACCCTTTTATGAAATATCTCAAATAAAGTAGGTTGAATGATGGTGTAATCAACCTATATGCTTAATGTATCTTTGTTTGAATTTCTGAAATAGACTCTCCCATTAAACACCATGGACATAGATTTATTTAGGCAATTCCATTCCCCTAAAATTTCTTTTTATATTAACTTCCATCAAGACACAAAAGTGATAAATCATTTCTAAAATTATCCGTAAATGCAACATCACTCATGACACACCCAACATATCCAACATCATCACAAACATAGTTTTTTTGGTTTTTTTCAATACATAAAAGCATGCGATTCATGATATAAATTAATTATAATATTAATTTCTAAGGATCAATAAACACATCCATAGATATGAACATCCAATGACACATAGAAATATGGATTTACTATTAATGGGGTTTTTCTCATAAGCATTTATCCTTGAGATTAAAAATGGAAAACAACATGAGAAGGTGTCTTAATGTCTTATGAAAATCCTACCCATGATAAACAATATTTTTTTTGTGTCCATTTAGAAAATCTCATCCAGCTATTGATCAAGATTCCAGAATAATATCGGGGAACCTTTTGATACTCATCATGGTAGTGAACTTATATAACTGTTCAGTGAAACATATATTCAAATACATTGTCATATATATATATATATATATCTTATAGAAAACAATAATGATGGGATAAGAATATTTTTTTATTAATACAATCATGTAATCAAGTTGTAACACCCCAAGATTCCATGGTACGTTTCCCTTTCAATAATGTAATAGCTTGCATTGTACGCGACTTTGAGATTCTAACACACCGCGACCAATCAAATTAGCCGTTATGAATAGTAATACCCTCTTTTTGAAATTTTATAAATTTTATTTTTCAAAATGGACTTCATTTTTGAATTTGGAATATAAAAATTAGCTTAGGGTGAATTTTTGGAACTTTTCTAAAAACTTTTCATTTTTGATGAATAGTGAAAAATACTAAATTTTAATTAAAAACAACTTTTTTAATCGAAATAATTTATAGCATTAAATTATACATTTGAGTGGTTTAAAATTATCATTAGATTATATTTTTATCATTAAATATAATTTAGGTCATTGTATTTAATTTAACATTTAAACTGGATATAAACAAGTGTCAATCTTTTGATAGTTATTATTTTTTAAAAACACGATTTTTGTTTTGACAACAGGAATTAATTTTAAATTAATTTCTGCCACTTCTGTGTTTTGAATTTGGAAAAATGTATTCCATATTTTTAATCTGGAGGTCCAAATTTTGTAAATAGGTAACTTTTATTTTTAGACATTATGAATATTTACTTCGGTAAATATTTTATTTACCATGGTTAAAGGGTAAATCTGGTAAATAAGGGTAAAAAATAATATTATAATAATATTAAATTACCCTAACATGTGTCCTATTACTATGTTTTGATACATTTTCGACCATGGGCATCCTTGGGTCGATTTTGGGACCCCATGGAGCAACTTGAGAGTGATAAATACAGTTTATATTAATTAATTTAAAGTTAAGACTAAAATGACATAAACATATATCTTTTAGTAAAACAATTTTTACATGGTGTTATATAAGTCATATTTTCGACTATAAATACTCATTAAAATATAACAAGATTTCCTACATAATTTTATTTTATTTATAATTTTTATACATTATATAATTTAATTTATTTATGACACAATGATGATGCAATAATTACCTTATTAATGAAATAATCAAATAAATGGTATTATAAATATTACAATAAATATAATTTCAAAGTTTTTATTACATACAAGAATTTTATAGGTGAATATGACATGTTAGGGTTTATTCAATGTATTTTTTTATAAGTAATCTAGTTGTGATGACTTTAATAAAAACCAAATACTAAATAGTGTCAAAATTTACATAGATGAGTTTTTAAAACAAATATTATATTATAAAATTATATAATGGTCCTAAAAATAAAAGGTTCAACCAAAGAACTTATAAAATGATAGGTATATCATTATTTAACCACTTGAGGTTTTCTTTTAATTTTATAGTATGTTTATTAACCAATTATTATAATAATACAAGAATACATGGTAAAAGGTAAACTATTTAACTAAGAGTAAAATCTAAAAGATAAGGTTAATATGGTGACCCAAACCTGTATAAAACCTATTTGTTAAGAGGATTTCGACCCATATACTCTAGATCCTCGAAATGAATCATTTTGGAGCCATTAGAAATCGTAAATGATTTTATTATAATATAATATTTCAATCTTTTCCTAAGGTACCCCTCACCTCTCTTATAAAAGGGCAGTTAACCTTCTCTAAAAATCACACATACAAAGCCATTTGGATCAGCCAAACCCTACCCAACTATCCTCCCAATTTCCCTCAATTAAACTTGGAGGAATTATTTTGATCAGAAAGACAACCTATGGAGCCCTTTTAATCAAATCAAAAGGAAGAACCTGAAGAATAGGTAAATATTTCATCACCTCTTTCAAGTACTTTTTCTTCTTCCACTTCATCTTCATTTGTTGTTTCCATTATAAAATAATAACTCTAGTATCACTACGGGAAAAATGGGTATTTGCGACGGGTTATTTGCGACGGGAAAAAATCCCGTCGCAAATAGTCCCGTTAAAAACTTATTTGCGACGGGGGTAGTTACCCGTCGCAAATAAATAGGCTTTTGCGACGGGATTGCTTTCCCCGTCGCTAATAGTTTTCCCGCGATGCGCGCCAAATCGCGGGAAAACTATTAGCGACGGGAAAATATTCCCGTCGCAAATAACCGGCGGAAAAATGGGTATTTGCGACGGGAATCAATCCCGTCGCAAATAGTCCCGTTAAAAACTTATTTGCGACGGGGGTAGTTACCCGTCGCAAATAACTATTTACCCGTTGACCGTAATAAATGCGGGCTAAGGTATTTGCGACGGGCACCGTCGCAAATACTAGTATTTGCGACGGGATACCCGTCGCAAATGGGCCCGTCGCAACTAATCTAACCTATAAATACCCCCATCCGTTTTTTTCAAATCATTCTCATTCTCTATCTTCTCCTGCTCTCAAACTTGAGTTTCTAAACTTGAGTTTTTCTTCAGTTTAATTTTTTTCTTCGGAGCTGATATTAAAGTTTTGAAGAACGATCAGAGCAGATCAATTTTCAAGGTATTTATGTTCATTTTAATTTAATATTTATTTTTAATTTTTTATTAGTTTCAATTATTCTTAATTAGTTGTAATTTAATTATGTTTATATTGTTTTCTTACTTAATAAATTTAAATTATTAGTATTGTTCATAGTTAATGGTAATTAGGAATAATTAGTAATAATTTTTAATAATTAAGAATAAATATTAATAATTAGTAATAAATACTAATAATTCAGAATAACAACATTATTACATTATTAGTATATTTTATTATTAATATTAAAATAATATAATTTTTTATATATATACAATTCTCTTTTCATCTGTGTGTTTACTGTCTTCACATGTATTATTTGTATGTGGAGATAGAAAACGCACAGATGAAAGGAGAATTGTATATAAATCAGAAAATTATATTATTTTAATATTAATAATAAAATATACTAATAATGTTATTATTTGTAATTATTGGTAATTATTCCTAATTATTGGTAATTATTCATTTAATTACTAATAATTAGGAACAATTATCAATAATTATCAATAATTAAGAATACTTAGTAATAATTAGTAATAATTACCAATAATTAGTAATAATTAGTAATAATTATCAATAATTAGTAATAATTAGTAATAATTACCAATAAGTATTAATAATTAGTAATAATTACCAATAAGTAGTAATAATTACCAATAAGTAGTAATAATTATGTATAATTTGGAATAATTACCAATAATTAACAATAATCAGTAATAATTAGTAATAATTACCAATAATTGCCAATAATTACCAATAATTACCAATAATTACAAATAATTAGGAATAATTAGGAATAATTAGGAATAATTAGGAATAATTAGGAATAATTACCAACAATTACAAATAATTAGGAATAATTAGGAATAATTAGGAATAATTAGTAATAATTAGGAATAATTAGTAATAATTAGTAATAATTAGTAATAATTAGGAATAATTAGGAATAATTAGTAATAATTAGGAATAATTAGTAATAATTAGGAATAATTAGTAATAATTAGGATTAATTAGTAATAATTAGGAATAATTAGTAATAATTAGTAATAATTAGTAATAATTAGGAATAATTATCAATAATTAGGAATAATTAGGAAGAAAAATTAGAAAAAATTAAGAAAAATTAGGAAAAATTAGGAAAAATTCTCAATAATTAGTAATAATTACCAATAATTAGTAATAATTACCAATAATTAGTAATAATTAGGAATAATTACCAATAATTAGTAATAATTACCAATAATTAACAATAATTAGTAATAATTAACATTAATTAGTAATAATTAACAATAATTAGTAATAACTACCAATAATTACCAATATTTAGTAATAATTTACAATAATTGCCAATAATTACCAATAATTGCCAATAATTACCAATAATTGCCAATAATTACCAATAATTAGTAATAATTATGAATAATTACGAATAATTACGAATAATTAGTAATAATTACGAATAATTAGTAATAATTACGAATAATTAGTAATAATTAGTAATAATTACCAATAATTAGTAATAATTACCAATAATTAGTAATAATTACCAATAATTAGTAATAATTACCAATAATTAGTAATAATTACCAATAATTAGCAATAATTACTAATAATTAGCAATAATTAGTAATAATTAGCAATAATTAGTAATAATTAGCAATAATTAGTAATAATTAGCAATAATTAGTAATAATTAGCAATAATTAGCAATAATTAGTAATAATTAGCAATAATTAGTAATAATTAGTAATAATTAGCAATAATTAGAAATAATTAGCAATAATTAGGAATAATTAGCAATAATTAGGAATAATTAGGAATAATTAGCAATAATTAGTAATAATTACCAATAATTAGTAATAATTAGTAATAATTAGGAATAATTAGGAATAATTAGGAATAATTAGTAATAATTATTATTAATTACCAATAATTATTATTAATTACCAATAATTAGTATTAATTACCAATAATTAGTATTAATTACCAATAATTAGTATTAATTACCAATAATTAGTATTAATTACCAATAATTAGTATTAATTACCAATAATGAGTAATAATTACCAATACTCACCAATAATTACCAATAATCACCAATAATTACGAACAATCACCAATATTTTCCAATAATTACCAATATTTTCCAATAATTACCAATATTTACCAATAATTACCAATATTTACCAATAATTACCAATATTTACCAATAATTACCAATATTTACCAATAATTAGGAATAACTACCAATAATTAGGAATAACTACCAATAATTTGGAATAACTACCAATAATTTGGAATAACTACCAATAATTTGGAATAATTACCAATAATTTGGAATAATTACCAATAATTTGAAATAATTACCAACAATTAGGAATAATTTCCTTATTACATTATTTGTATATTTTATTATTAATATTAAAATAATATAATTTTCTATATTATATACAATTCTTTTTTCTTCTGTGTTTTTTCTGTCTCCACATGTAATATTGGCATTCTTTTTCAAAATTATCAACCTACTCGCCAATGGAGAGGTGAAAGTGAATGCCAATATTACATGTGGAGACAGAATGTGAAACACACAGATGAAAGGAGAATTGTATATAATATAGAAAATTATATTATTTTAATATTAATAATAAAATATACTAATAATGTAATGATGTTATTATTATATAATTAATATTTATGAAAAAAATTATATTAGTATTATTAAAAAAAATAAAAAATCAATATAATATTAAAATTATCAATATTTATAACAGGTTTTGCTTTATTCTCAATATATTCAATCCTTTCTTGAGTGTTTTTTCTAACAAATTATTCAAAACCAGTAATGCTTTTATATTTTATAGAAAAATATGGAACAACGAGGTCGTCAACAGTCATTATTAGATGACCGCATATGGATAAATCAATGTAGAAATCCAAATGGTTCTGGTTTAAATCCAGTATATATAGAGGGTGTGGAGATTTTTTTATCATTTACGGCATCAAATCCAGAATTTGTTTCAGAAGGAAAGATAAAATGCCCTTGTAGAAAATGTGCATTGAGAACGTTTGACACATTTGAAAAAGTGGGGGAACATCTCTTGCGTTTTGGTTTTCAAGCAGATTATGTTTTTTGGTATCAACACGGTGAACGCAGTTCCAGAGCAGGTGATACCAACTTGATTCCGGACCCATCCCAGTTTCAAGATTTAGTACATGATGTTGCAGGTTCATCTGTTCAACATACAGAAACTCCGGCTGATATAGCTTCAAATCCTGAGTTGGGACCGTCTGAATTTTATGAGTTGTTGAAGTCTGCTAAGGATGCATTATATCCTGGCTGCAAGATGAGCAAATTAGAAGCAATTTCAAAATTTATGGCTATCAAATCAGATAACGGAATGTCAAACACCTGTTTTGACCAGATATTTTCTTTGCTGAAAACACTGTTACCCGAAGGAAATGTTTTACCTGCAAATTACTATGAAAGTAAGAGGTTGGTTCGAAATTTGGGACTTACTTGTCAGAAGATTCATGCATGTTCAAATGACTGCATTTTATATTCTGGGGAAAATGAGTCGTTGGATAGTTGTCCCACATGTGGGCAACTGAGATATAAAGAAGGACAACACGGGAAGTCTGGTTTGATTCCTATAAAACAGTTGAGATATTTTCCGCTTACATCCAGACTTCAGCGTTTATTCATGTCTAAGAATACATCGACAATGATGTCATGGCATAAAGAGAATATTTCAACCGATAAAAGCTTGAATCATCCAGCCGATGGTGATTCATGGAAACATTTTGATAGAGTGCATCCATCCTTTGCTTTAGAAGCTAGAAATGTTCGACTGGGCCTTTCCACTGATGGTTTCTGTCCGTTTGGATCTTATGGTAGTCAATATTCATGTTGGCCTGTTTTTTTAACTCCGTACAATTTACCTCCATGGATGTTGATGAAGGAGCCATATATCTTTTTGACTTTACTAATTCCAGGACATCCGAAGAAAAATATTGATGTTTATTTGAAGCCATTGATTGATGAATTAAATTTATTGTGGAGTACTGGTGTCAGTACATATGATGTTGCAACGAAACAGAATTTCATACTGAGAGCAGCATTGATGTGGACAATAAGTGACTTCCCGGCTTATGGGATGTTATCTGGCTGGAGTACACATGGTCAGAAATCATGTCCTTACTGTATGGGAGAGAACAAAGCATTTATGCTCATTCATGGAAAGAAACCTTGTTATTTTGACTGTCATCGCAGATTTCTTCCAGCTGATCATCCTTTTCGCAGAAACAGATCTCATTTCAGAAAAGGAACAGCTGAAAGGGATGGACCTCCAAAAATTCTATCAGGTTCGGAGTTAAAATCGGTTGTATTTTCATTACCTCCCATCACTTTTGGTCCCACAATAAACCAACAGAAAATTTCTGGTTTTGGGAAAGAACACAATTGGATTAAACGTAGCATATTTTGGGATTTTCCATATTGGTCTGATTTGTTGGTCCGACACATGTTAGATGTCATGTATATTGAGAAGAACTGTTTTGATAATTTGTTTCATACAGTTTTGGATACGCCAGGAAAGAGCAAAGACAATGTAAATGCACGTTTAGATCTTGCCCAAATTTGCAGGCGTCCAGAATTGGAACTATTTGAGAATGTCAGAACAGAAAGGTTACTAAAACCGAAAGCAGCTTATACACTGTCTAAAGAAAACCGTTTATTATTTTGTCAGTGGATTGTAGATTTGAGACTTCCAGATGGCTGTGCTTCCAATTTGGGTAGATGTGTAAAGAATGGTCATATTACTGGATTAAAAAGTCATGATTGTCATGTTATAATGGAGAGACTTCTACCCATTGGATTAAGAGGTCTGTTGAATTCTGTGATTTGGGATTCCATAACAGACATGTCTCATTTTTTTCGGGAAATTTGTGCGGCTACGGCAGATTATGATGCTCTAGGAAAACTTGAAAAAGATGTTGTTGTAATTATATGTAAACTGGAAAAAATATTTCTGCCGTCTTTCTTCGACTCAATGGAACATTTGATGTTACATTTGCCATATGAAGTCAAATGTGGAGGTCCGGTACAGTTTTGATGGATGTACCCATTTGAAAGATGCATGCAAAAATTGAAAAGAAAAGTACGCAACAAAGCATCTGTTGAAGGATCTATTGCAGAAGCTTATTTGCAAGAGGAAATATCTTTTTTCTGCTCCCATTATTTTGAATCTGAGTATCCTTCAAAACACAACCGAATGGGACAGAATGAGAGGAATATTGATGAAATCGACAATCAATTATCTGTTTTCAACCAGTCAGAGCTTGGTTTTGGTGGAGTTTCTGAACGCTGGCTTTCAGATGATGAACATCATAGAGCTCATACGTATGTTCTGCTCAACTGTGAAGAGATGACATCAGTTGTACTGTAAGTGTTTATATCACTTATTCTATCATTTATGTTACAGTAAATAACTTTGGTTTTTATAGGTTGTATGATAATCATATCAAGAAACAAATTCCACAAATTACAGCAGCTGCTCTCGAAGAACGTCGACTGAAAAATTTCTCTCAGTGGTTTCAAAAACTGGTAACATAAATTCTTTATCTTTTAGCAACTCATTCAATGTATAGTTTACTATATTGATAATTATTTCACAAATTTTCAGGTGTCTCGACATGCTGATAAAATTGACAAACGGCTGTGTGTATTGAGTAACCCACCTTCCAAACTTGTTAAAACTTATAATGTATATGTGGTGAATGGATTTCGATTCCACACACATGCATATGGGGAATCGAAAAAAACAATGAACAGTGGAGTTAGCTTGAGAGGATCTCATCATCGAGAAAATGAAGTTGACTTTTATGGCATACTTGATGAAATCATTGAACTCTGTTATCTTGGACAACATTACATAACCATGTTCAAATGTCGTTGGTTGGATACAGAGAGAGGCGTGCGTGTTCATCCGACTCATGGAATCATCGATATTAAATGTAAAAGTGTTCTCGCAGTAAATGAACCATTCTTATTGGCTCAACAGGCATATCAAGTTTATTATGCAAAGTACTGTGAAACATCAAGAGACTTGACTGATTGGTGGAGTGTAATAAAAATCAAAATTCGAGAAAATCAGTTTAGTCAAAGTGAATGTGCTTTCACTGATGTGCAAAGAATTGAAGTTTTTCAAGAGAGTACTCAAAATCAATCTTTTTTACAAAGAGACGTGAGTATCGATGATGACACCCCACATTTAAGAGTCGGTGATGACGATGATGTTAATGATGTCACACATGAATTTGAAATGGTAAGAGATGAAGCAACTGCAACTCGAATGGATATCGATGATGTTGAGGAGGAATATGAAGATGACATTGACATATATGAAGATGATGATGAAGATGAACACTTATAGAATTCCATGGTATTTATATACAATCATAATATGTATATATGTATATATAATAGTAATTATCAATTATTTTCTAACATTAACATTTTCTGTTTCAGATGGACGAGGCCACATTTCGTGAGTTGGCGGATGCTGACCTGCCTTTCGATGCAGATGAGTTGCTGGCAGATGACCCTCAGCCTGCAGGCGCTCCAGGGAGTACGCGGAGGGGGCGCGGTCTTGCACGATTGATGATTCCTGACCCCGTCCCCGAGCGACGTCCACGTCTTGGGTTTGATCCGCGCACCCGGAGGTGTGATAACCTGTGTGATAACCTGTGGATTTGACTAAGATTTCATTAATCTATTCACATAATAAATGTTTATTATTTTTTTTTTCAGTTTTCCGCATATAGCAGTCGGACAGGGCAACGCTATTTTGAGCAACTATTTCTCTCAGCCGTGGACCATATGGGAGCAGATTCCCATTGATGTGCAGCAGGCCATGTTCGGCCATTGGTTGGTACGTACGTAAATAAATAATTTTTATTTTGAAAATTATTTCATTTCTAACTTAATATTTTGATTTATTTGTAGGGTTTATGGTATCCGATCGAGGATACCATGCGTGACGCCATCCACGAGGCATGGGAGGTGGCCATGCGTGATCGCCTTCGTCAGTTTTTGCACAATTTAAGAAAAGATGCGATGAAGAAAGCAGGAGTGTCAGATTTTGAGGAGTCATGTAGAGCACACCGACCAGAGTATATTTCATCCCATGTATGGGATGGATTATGTGCGCACTGGTTGAGTGGTGCCTTTCAGAGGAGATCATCGGTGGGGAGGCAGAATCGGGGGAGACAGGAGGTGACTCATCGAGCTGGGAATCGTTCTTTCAGTACTCATAGACAACATCTGGTACGTACATTATTTATAAATATTTTATATAACTATAAATATTAACAGTTTATTTTTTATTCTTATAGGCTGTCGAGCACCCCGATATTACAGAGTACGACGTATATCGGAGGATGTATAGTGATCCTGCTACTGGGGAGCTCAGAGGTGATCGTCAGCATCACGTCGTGGTCAGTATTATTTGTTTTCAAGTTTAAAAATTAACTGCATATAATATATTCACAATTTTAATTTTAAATTGCAACTATAGGAGTCATATGAGGCCGCAGCGTCACAGGCCCGGCCTGAGAGTCAGGCCGAGTCATCAGATCAGACCACTGCCCGTCAGTTTGATGAGGCGGCATGGATGCAGGCCACCCAGTATGCCTTCGAGAAGGGCCGGGTAGTTGGTATCGGCTCTCGACTGACTCCCGGAGATTATTATGGCAGTGCTGCGATGTCGGCGTCCAGCTCGAGAGGAGCTCGTGCATCTTCTTCTACACAGTATGAGGATCAGTTGCGATCTCAGACTGCACAGATAGAGAGTCTCCGACAGGAGCAGGAGCAGATGCGTCAGCAGCATGAGGAGGAGCGTCGACGCCAGCAGCAGCTGTACGAGGAGCAGGCGAGTCGGTGGCAGCAGCAGCATCAGGAGCAGATGGAGTACATGCGCCGACTCACTCATGCTTTAGGGATGGAGTTTCCTCCACCACCATCTACAGATCCCCCACCTCCCCCCCTCCTTCAGATTAGAGTTTGTATTTCTGTTATAAAATTTGTGAAATCAAATTTTTTTTTTCTATTCGTAGTTTCTGTCTCATTATAAAATATTAATAATATTATATTTTTAAAAAAAAATATTAATATGAATAATAATATTATTTATATTTTATAATATTAAATTTTATATATATATTAAAATTTTATATATATATTAAAATTTTATAATATTATAATTTAATTATATTTTTTGTAATACTTGAATTATTTTAATATTTGAATTTAAAATAATTCTATTATTTTTATATTAATTAAAACAACTTATTAATATTTTTTTATTTATGAATTATAATTGTAATATTATTATATTAATTAAATCATTTATTAATATTCTATTATTTTTTATTTTTGAATTATAATTCTACTATTATTATAGTAATTAAAATAATTTATTATTTTCATTTGTAAATTATAATTCTATTATTATATTCATTAAAATAATTTATTAAAAATTTATTTTTTTTATTTTTTTTATAGTATTTGCGACGGGATACTATACCCGTCGCAAATACTAGTATTATTAATAGTTTTTTATTTTTTTTAAAAAATATTATTTGCGACGGGTCCCGTCGCAAATACTATCTATAGTATTTGCGACGGGATACGATGCCCGTCGCAAATACTAGTATTATTAATATTTTTTTATTTTTTTTAAAAACGTTTTTGCGACGGGACCCGTCGCAAAAACTATTTTAAAAGTTTTTTACAAAAATACGGAATACTATTTGCGACGGGGAGAATGCCCGTCGCAAAAAAAGGCTTTAGCGACGGGCCCGTCGCAAATAAGTGTAGTTGCGACGACGTTTTCAGCAACGGGCTATTTGCGACGGGCCCCCGTCGCAAAAAGCCAATTGTGACGGGATCCCGTCGCAAATAGCCCGTCGCAAATACCTGTTTTTCTAGTAGTGTATATTATATATACTGTGATGTTATTATATAAATAGTACAACCATATTCATTATTTCATCCATCATATGAATGAGAAAGTCACCATATGTGCGTACGTACGACTTACCATCTCCACATCGTGGTGTAGTTGTTATTCAGTACATTATTTTTTGGATGAGTATAATAATGATGTATAAATGATGTAAATACTAAATATAACATATTAATGATTCTTTATATATGATATAACATCTATTTACATATGATTTTAATATCAAAATAATGATATTGTTGCTCGTGTGTACGTACGAATTACCGTCTCCACAAACGCTATGAGATTAATTTCCCCATCATAAACATTGAAAAATAATTTTCATTTGATGATTTAAAATAATGTTTAAGAAAATAATATAATTCGGGATATGAATCAAATAAATCTTATCCATAACAAACACAACTTATGTAACAAAACATAAAAAGGAAAACGAATCAGTTAACACCTGAAACGACGATAATACTAAAATATTATTAACAAAACAATATTAGAAGATCATATATGATATCATATTTATGTATATGGTTCTTCTATAATTTAGTAACAATTATCTAACCATTATACAAGAGGTTAATGTTCCCTTGACCAAGAAAACATACAAGGTAAGGGTTAATTTCAGAATCTCTTTATTATTCAAGGTTGTTCTTACGTAAGCATCTACTGGGACCTCTTTATCATACACATCCACGTTTTCTTAAAAATGTATTTCAAAACATTTTTACTATTTACTATACTATGGTTTAAAGTCATTTATTCTCTTATTGAACCTTATATGTTTTGAAAGTAATCTTTCTGTCATTTTTCAAACAAGGTAATTTATGACCTTTTCGTCAAAAATAAGGTAAGAATGTTTTTTTAACTTATACGGAGGGTGCGGCTATTTTCCACCATTATAACATCATCAAAGATTCCCTTACAAGATTATAATAATATTTTAAAAATAAATGTTTGCTTTTATAATTATGTGACTCTTAAATGATTTCAAAATAGAAAGATATATTTCTCTCAAAAAGTTTTTATTTCATCTATGTCAACATCTTTTGATAAAATTTAAACTTGTTTGAAGTTGATTTATTATGATAAAAATATTCCATATTGTATTTAAGATTTTGTGATATGTGGATGTGTTATTTTTATACCATTCATGGTTTATGGTTAAAGTATTGACATTTTGTATACTAGTTTTAATACGAATGTTTATGTTATGTTTCAACCTTTTCACATGAGGAATGTATTAGACTTAGTATGTGATGGGTGGAACCCGCTATAGCTCCTCAGTGCATCAGTAGGTCTCATGAGACAATTAGACGTGTAATTAGCAGAGGCCTTTCTCAACTTGATATATGGTTTTGGCCAAGGCCTAAATCATTTTTAGACGTCTTGGGCGAGGACTTGACAAGATGTTTCAGAATGTCTGGCATTATACATTCCCTCATTATGAAAATAATAATGATGGTTCATGTGGTTATTCGACTAGTAGAATACCCATGGCTATGTTTTATTATGGTATTATTTACTCAGCTCATGTTACAGCCATAAACTGTTCATGTTTATTATTTCTAAAGGCATGTGTTTTCAATTATTCAACATGAATAATGTTTATGTTATCTTCCACTGTACTTCTTACTATTTCTGAGCATTTGATCTCACCCCTTTCTTATGTTTCATTTTTCCAGGATATGAAGAAGTTAGTTATGAGTGACTTGCAGGCATAATCTAGGAGTCTTGGATATTTCAAATGGAATAAATTAGTCTTGTATTTCTTCTCAAGTTGTAATTTTAAACTTATATATGTATATTGTTTCCAATAATACTAAACTATTCAGTCTTTTGGGATATGATTCCTTTTATCATGTCAATTCTATGTAATAAAGCACCGACTCTGGGTAACTGGGATCGGGGCATTACAGTTGGTATTATAGGAAGATTAGTACAAACCTTGGAAACTAGATTTAGAAAAACTTTGATGAGAGAAAGTTACCCTAAGATAGACTTTGAGGATTAGTATAGAAGAACTTTATAGAATTTTGGTAATGTAGTTATTTTGTGTATTTTCCAAGCAATAAATCCCTATCTGGATACGAGCAGGTAAAGGTGGCTCTGACACAAATGAACCTAGGAGTGAAAACTATGACAAGGAGTTTCAAGCTTGACCCGAGGTATCCTGGTGGATGACAATGGGCCTTAATGCACTCTGGGTTACGACACTCCTGGGGGATATGCTTAGGATAATTCACATTTTCTTTACAAACCATTATGAAGGATTTATGAGTATATACCTCCTCAAAGAAAACATTTTTTATGATTATAGATTATATCCATAAATTATTCAATTTATGTTAACTGTTTTACAAGTTTGGAATTATGTATTGCGATTCATAAACTAATCTAGTGTATTCCATTGTTTAGAAATGGTGCCTAGTGGAAGTAATTGAAACCATACCAACACACGTAATCCATGTTGGGATTTACCCCCAACTCAAGATAACTACAGTAGAGCTGGTGATGCAACTGGTGCTGATCAGCTTTTCACTATACTAGGACAACTCACTTATATTATGAATAATAACCTTACCCATATGGAGCACCCTGATCCACAACATATAGGATCAACGTTAGATCGCTTCATGAGGCAACAACCACCAACATTCAATGGTAGTACAAATCCATTAGTAGCTGAGCAATGGATAAGTTCGTTAGAGAAAATATTTCATGCTTTGGGGAGTAGCGATAGGGAAAAAGTTATCATGGCAGTTTATCACCTCACCGAAGATGCAGATCAATGGTGGTCATTAATTCAAAACACAAATGAGGATGAAGAAGTATCAAGTACGGAATGGATGGAGTTTAAAGAGATTTTATTAGAAAAATAATTTCCTCGTGACCATCGAGTGGATATGGAAAGGCAATTTCTGAATCTGAGATAAAAGGAAGATGAGAATGTCGCAAAGTATGAAGCTAACTTTACAAGGTTAGCAAGGCATTCTGCAGATTATATACGTAACCCAAAAGTAATATTTATCATTTCTTTGATGGGTTGAAACCATTTCTCCATAGAGAATTAGTCTCAAAATCCTTCTCATCGTATGAATATATTGTCTCATGTGCTATCAAGACAGAAAAGGAATTCTCTAAGTCTTACGACTTTAAAGAAAATCAAGAGAAGAAGATATTTGTTGAACGCTCTAGGAAAGGAAATAAGGAAACATGTAAGAAGGGAAGAGTTGAATTTCCACCCTATGATAATTGTCAAAGGAAGCACCCTGGTGTCTGTCTAAAAGGAAATTAAGTATGCTAAAAATGTGGTTAGAAATGCCATCTTGCTGGTGATTTTAAGGGGAAGAAATAATCTACCAATGTTCAATGCTACAATTGTATGGAGTTGGGACATTATGCAAATGAATTTCCTAAGTGTCAGGGAAACTAACCTCAGAAAAGGCCAAGGGATCAATGTAACACCCCAAAAATTGTGTCTCGTATAATGATAATATTATGATTTTATTTTTGTTTAAGATTTCTTTTAACCAAACAAAAACTATAATATAAACACAAGGATTTTTATTTAAAATATGACACCGAAATGTTTACAAGGTATTAAGATCATAGGAAACCATTTTACTCAAAAATACCTATTGAAAACCCTATTAAAATTACAGAGACCAATCAAAACAACTAGAATCCTAAGAAGATAATATGGGTCCTTATAATCCATCATAACAAACATAAGAATGGACAAAGACACTGCGGCCACACTAAGCACCAATGGTATGAAGTGAACCATATTCTCCCTTTTGAGTTTTAGGTCACCCTAAGGCTTCATTTTATAAGGCACTAATTTGACCGTTTCCTTGGGTGACCGTGGAACTCTAACCACTATAAATATATCCATTGGCCTTGTTTAAGAATTAATTGAAAACATGTGAGTATAATTTAGTTCTCCAAATAATTAATTTATGGATTGAAAAATTATAAAACCACCCCTAATCATGAACTTTAAAAGGACATGGTGAAATAGTTTGATTTACACTTAAGTGATTTTGAATTGTAATAAGGAATTTAAAACCATTTGAGAATATTTCAAATATATTGTAAATATTTTCATTTCGTAAACAGTGTTTTAAACTATGTTTAATTTCTTATAATTAAACTATGTTTTGATTAAAAAAAGTTTTGACTTCTATAATACTAGTATAAGAATTATCATTGAATTTATAATTTTGTATGTTAAAGGTTTAGTGTTTGTAAATAATTTGAGCTAATAAAAAGTATAATTTGTATTCGTTAACCTTATAATGTTTAAATAAAATTCATGTTTAAGATTATAATATCTATATAGTTTCAATAAATTTATTATTTTCCTTAAGAGATAATAATTTTTTTGCAAGTTAGATTTTATAAAAAAATATAGGCCCGCTAGGGCCAGCCCTTTATAGCTGGGCCAAGGGAGGTAGCTCACACTAGGTGGCTAAACCTAGCCCTCATCCCATACCAAGGCCAGCATGATCATGGGTATAGGTTCCACGAAGGACTCACAGGAGCGCATAAGAGTTTAGAGTGTGCCACCATGGGCGCGAGGCCATGACATGGCAGGGGTAGGTCGAAGCCGGTGGGGGCGAGAGCCCATGTGTAAGGTTCCCTAGGTGCGTGCTGTGTTTTTTATAAGCCTTTTTTTGGAGACTCAGGATTATAAAGGGGTTGAGGATGTCTTGCCAATTCGATGTGGGATGAGTTTTTTTAGGAAAAACGGGATATGGACCATTGGATCATGTCACGCGTGATCTGGGCCGTCGATCCTGATCCTATGTTCAACCCTCCAAAACCACGGAACACCACCACATTTTTGTACACAGTTTGATCAACCTTAGATCTAATCTTGACCGTTCAAGAGTTTTAAAACATCACGTCGATCCAGGACCGTCCGATCAAACTTTGATTTAATCTGAGCTGCCTAATTCTTTGTTAAACCATAGACACGCCCCAACCATTGGATCAAGGTCGGACTTGATCCTGACCATCTGTTTTTCTTAAGGTTTCTTCTCGTAGCACCTTCTTCTTCTTCCCCACGTTGTGCACTACACCAGTACCCTACACCCTATTTTTTCACAGTCTTCTCCACACTTGACAGCCACTGGTCCCCCTCCTTTCACGCAGTTTCCACAAAGACCGACCCATAGTCTTTTTATAAACCATTTGAGACTCGGATCCCATGAAACTTGCATTAATATATCCTTTTTAGGTATAGTTTATAAAAATACACCTGAGGCACCCCAAGGAACCCCTTAGATCTTCTGCACTCAAACTTGCAGTGGGATTCAGTGAGTTCTCCCGAGCCCCTCTTCCTCCTCATGCTAAGGTAGGGTATTTATATTATCTTACTCATGAGTCGAAGTTGTAGATTTTTGTACACTTATATATATATGTTCATCTTGAGGTTTGAGTTTGATCCCTTCTTTACTCGATTTAGAGCTTCAGGATTTTTGAGTTTTAGCGTATTAGTAGATTGGAAGCATAATTACCTCATGAAAACTTATTTTCTTACCTTATATATATAATCCGTTATGTATGTATATATATGTATAAAAATATATAAATTTATAGACCACTGATTTACTTAAACTCTTTATGTCCAGATTTAAGATTTTTAAGCTCGAGGTTCGATGTTAAATTAAGAACCTCAAAATGCGAAGAACTATATTATTATATAACAATTTTACCAAATTATATATGTTCTTATATATATATACGGTTACACATGTTACAAAACTAACATGGTTTGGTTTTTAATAAAGTAATGATGGTGTATTAAATATGTTTTAAAAGTATTGATTACTTATGAGAATTTATCAAACCAAGTAATTATGAAAACTCATATATATATACTTTATGTATAGTTTCCAAAACCCTAATTTCATGTTTCAAAGGTATTACTTGGTCGATCTTGTTATGTTTTATGATTAAAAAGAATATATACTTTTGTATTTGACCAAAATATTTCAAAGGTTTAAAGGGTGTGTTAAACCATGTGATCATGTTATGATCACTTAATGTTCTGTCAACTGTGGTGATTGTTATTAGTTAAGCCGTAATGTAATCTAATTGCTTGATCAACTGATACTTTAATCATAATATTAAATAACATTTATTTTCATTCAGGGAATAAGGATTTTAAATTAAAGAGTTATCATTTTATCACCTCATATGAAAAACCCCTTCTCATCCATTATTTAATGTGCTTTGGTAATTATCCCATGTTCAAAGAATATGTAATAAACCATGTATGCTTTCAATAAACTGTTTCTGCCCTATTTCCAATGTTATCTATCATTTAATGTATTTTTTGATTAAATGGTTTCAATTTCCATTTCATTTATAGTTTCAATCAATGAAGCATGCATGTGGAATGTCATAATAATGAGATAAGAAATTAAATTACTCCAAGTGGTATGGGACACCTTGAGTAATATGAAGTAAAATTTAATTATTCAAGGTGGTATGGGACACCTTGAATAATTATGAAATGTGAAAGTAATTACTAAAGTGGTATATGAAATTTTGAAATTATGACCCAATTTGGAATATGAGGAATGTATTGGACATAGTAAGTGACGAGTGGGGCCTACTACAGCCCCTCGGTGCACCGGTAGTTCTCATGAGAAAAACTATGGTCTTGGCACAAGGCCTTGACAAAAAGAGTATTTATGGTCTTGGCACGAGGCCTTGATGTTATGATTATGTTGTCCAGCATTATGAATTCCCTCATTATGTGTATGATAATTAATTAAAAAAATGGTTATTTGACTTGTAGAATATCCCTGGTTAAGATCCAGTACTTATGAGTATCAGAAAAGTAAATGTTTGTGGAATGACATATGTTTAGCACTCAGTGATTTAGTATTCAGAGTATGAAATTGAAGTTATTACCTTTACGCACAACTCTGATTATTCATTACTCATAGCTGTTTAATTTGTGATTACAAATTCATAAGTCATACATGTTAAGAATTTCTTTTATTCATTACTCTAATGAGCATGCCTATAATTGAATCATGTATCCTTGTAATTCTATTAGCATGTTTTAATTGAGCACTTCTATGATGTTTACATGTGTTACATCTTTTCATTAAGAGAAATGTTTTATGGAAAGTTTTAGAGAATGTTTTCAAAAGTTACATTGGTTTATTTTTTTAAAACCCATTATTGGGCATTTGTATGATCACCCTACATTTTTTTATTAAAAATTTTCAGGTATCAGCTTGAGTTTAAGAAGTATGATAGAAGTGGATGGTTTCCCAGAACTTGAAAAGAATTTGATCTTCTTTATGGACATGACGTGTAGTTTAGTTTTTGTAAAACAATTATACATCATGATTCTAGGCACCGACATTAGGTATTCTGGGGTCGGGTCCTCACAGTTGGGATCAGAGGATTTGGTTTAGATAACTCTAGAAAACCAGAACTTAAACATAGAAAAATTTACTTATGCATTTCTAATTATGAGGATCTTCCTAATTTTCGGATGGAAAATAAAGGCACTAGTCTTCTGTCTCTTCCCAATGAGGCCCTAGAAACCGTAATTTCCTTAGCCAGCCATGAAAATTTTATAAACTATTCCCATATCTTTATGTCATGAAAACATATCTATGACGTATCCAACTCCTCCTGAGTACTAAAAATCCACTGAGGATCTATTTTGGACTATATATTTATGATGCAAACCCAATTTTATTCCTACGCATGATGGGGAAAGTACCATGATGGACTTTTTAGATGCTTCACCATAGTAGAAGGTGCCTTGTTCCACATGGCTTTCCAAGAATCTAAGATAGCATGAGAACTCCACATGACATATATGTGTCATGTTTTGTCCTATTGTTATTTTGTTAAAGTAATGGACTTTGACATTCTTGAATTTGAAGCCTCCAGTTCTATGTACAGACAAAAAGTACATACTGACGTCTCTCAGTTGTACACCCCACATGCCAGACTCTGGAGTCACCATAAGTGCACCCATGAGATTGAACCAAACTGCTTGGGTAGCATATAGTTTACGGAGATCAAGAATTTTGAACTTGATCTGGGGATTCGTGTATTAGAGAACTAGGGAAACTATTAGCCCTTTCATTTTCATGTACCAGTGGTTATATGAGAATAAAACTTGTTATATTTTCTTTATACTATCTTTTATTTTATTGTACTTTCGGATGGGTTTCACTGATTGGACTTTCATAATTTTTTTTCCAGATGGAAGGATAGAATCACATCTTATCGCTCCCTACTGAGATACTAGAGACCATATTAGTCAAAACCTGTGAGGAAGAGTACCTACCTTTTGGAAGCTTGCAAATAACGTGAAAGTAACTTTACGATATATAAAACTGTCCAGACATTATCCACTCATTCCAGGGTAATGGTTACTTATACCACCGCATAGACACGGTCTAACTAGAGGAGTGCAGGAGAAGGGAAAAATACCATGAAGGTATTTTCCTATGTTTCACTCTAGACTGGAACTTCACAACTAGAGTAAGGTTCCAAGAGGCTACTTTGGATGGAAACCTTTGTGTATCCTACATGTTCCAACTCCTTAGTTTCAGCTTATATGACCATGTCTATAACTTAGATGTTTTCAATCGGGATATAGTCTGATGAGTCTTTAGAGACTTTGTCCATTCGAGCATCTCTGAACATTCCACCATCTGAGCCACACTTCAGAAGCTCGAATGCACTATGCATGAGTTAAACCCTTTCTTACCAAGGTGTGTTTGGGCCAGGGAAGTTGAGGAATTGAAAACCAATCTTGAATACACCTGGCCACACTAGAGGACCCTCCATGATGGAGGATATGGTGAAGTTTGTAAGGGAGTATTTTGACGAGGTTATGTGAAAGGAATTTCAAGGGCACAATTCATTGAAGGGGGAATATTGTGACACCCCAAAACATGTGTCTCATATAATGATAATGTTATGATTTTATTTTTGTTTAAGATTTATTTTAACCAAAAAAAACTATAAGATAAACATAAGGATTTTTATTTAAAACATGACACCGAAGTGTTTACAAGGTATCAAGATCACCAGCAACCATTTTACCCAAAAATACCTATTAAAAACCCTACAAAAATTACAGGAGACCACTCAAAACAATGAGAACCCCAAGAAGATAATATGGGTCATAAGAATATATCCTAATGAACATAATAATGGCCAAATCCACTGTGGCCACACTAATCACCAATGGTATGACGCGAACCATCTTCTCCCTTTTGAGTTTTAGGACACCATAGGGCTTGGTTTTATAAGGCAGTAATTTGACCATTGCCTTGGGTGACCATGGAACATAAATGGATATAAATATAGATGTTGGAATTGTAGGAGAATTAATTGAAAACATGTGAGTATAATTTAGATATCCAAATAATTAAGTTATGTATTGAAAAATTATAGAGCCACACCTAATCATGAACTTTAAAAGGAAATGGTGAAATAGTTTGATTTACACTTAAGAGATTTTGAAATGTAATAAGGAATTAAAAACCTTTTGAAAATATTTAAAATATATTGTAAATATTTTCATTTCTTAAACACCATTTTAAACTATGTTTAATTTCTTATAATTAAACTATGTTTTGATTAAACTATATTTTGACTTCTATAATACTAGTATAAGAATTATCATTCAATTTATAACTTTGTATGTTATAGGTTTAGTGTTTGTAAATAATTTGAGCTAAGACAAAGTATAATTTGTATTTGTTATCCATCTAATGTTTACATAAAATCCATGTTTAAAATGATAATTTCTATATAGTTTTAAGAAATGTATTATTTTTGTTAAGTCTTTGTATTTTTTTCAAGTTAGTTTTTATAAAAAAAATATAGGCCCACTAGGGCCAGCCCTTTATAGCTAGGCCAAGGGAGGAAACTCACTCTAGGTGGCTGAGCCTAGCCCTCAGCTCAAGCCAAGGTCAGCCCGAGTGTGAGAATTAGTTCCCTGAAGGGATTATAGGAGCGCACGAGAGTTTGGAGTGCGCCACCGTCAGCACGAGGCCATAACAAGGCAGGGGTAGGTCGAAGCCTGTGAGGGCGGGAGCCCATGTGTAAGGATCCCTAGGTGTGTGCTGTGTTTTTTTTGAGCCTTCGTTCTGAGACTCATGCTTATAAAGGGGTTTCAGATGTCTCTCCAATTCGATGTGGGATGAGTTTATTCAGGTGAAACGAGATATGGGCCGTTGGATCACATCGCGCGCGATCTGGGCCGTCGATTCCAATCGCGCGTTCGACCCTCAACAACCGCAGAACACCACCACGTTATTTTTAACCATTCAATCAACCTTAGATCTAATCTTGGTCGTTCAAGAGTTTTAAAATGCTGTATCGATCCCGAACCGTCCGATCAAACTCAGATTTAATCTGAGCCACCTAATTATTTTTTAAACCACAGACGTGCCCCAACAATTAGATCTAGGTCGGAATTGATCCTGACCGTTCGTTTTTCATCTAGTTTCTTCCCATAGCACCGCCTTCTTCTTCCCTGTGGTGTGCACTTCACCAGTACCATACACCCTATTTTTGCACCGTTTTCTCCACACTTGACAGCCGCTGGTCCCCCCTCCTCTCTCCCAGCTTCCACAAGAACCGTCCCCGAGTCTTTTTATAAACCATTTGGGACTCGGATCCCATGAAAATGTATTAATTTATTGTGTGTAGGTATAGTTTATAAAAATACTCCCGAGGCACCCCAAGGAACCCCTCGGATCTTCTGCACTCAAACTTCCAACGAGCTTCAGCGAGTTCTCCTGAGCCCCTCTTCCTCCTCAAGCTAAGGTTAGGGATTTATATTGTCGTTCTCATCAGTTGAAGTTATATATTTTTGTACACTTATATATATATATATATATATGCATATTTTGGTTTAATTTTGAACCCTTCTTTACCCGATTTAGAGCTTTGAGATTTTTGAGTTTTTTCATATTAGTAGACCGGAAGCATAATTACCTCATGCAAACTTATTTTCTTACCTTATATATATAATTGGTTATGTATGTATATATATGTATAAAAATTTATAAATTTATAGCCAACTTTTTTACTTAAACTCTTTAAGTCCAGATTTAAGGTTTTTAAGCTTGAGGTTCAAAGTTAAATTAAGAACTTCAAAATGCGAAGGACTATATTTTTGTGTAACACTTTCACCCAATTAATTATGTTATTATATATATATATGGTTACACATGTTACAAGCCTAACATGGTTTGGTTTTTATTCAAGTAATTATGGTGTATTAAATATTTTTTAAAATTATTGATTACTTATGAGAATTTATTAAACCTAGTAATTATGAAAAATCATATATATATACACTCTGTGTATAGTTTCCAAAACCCTAATTTTAGGTTTCAAAGGTATTACCTGATCAATCTTGTTGTGTTTTATGATTAAAAAGAATATATACTTTTGGATTTGACCAAATATTTCAAAGGATAAAAGCATGTGTTAAACCATGCGATCTTATTAGGATCACTTAATGTTTTATCAACTTGGGTGATTGTTGTTTGTTAAGACGTGATGTAATCTAATTTATTGATCAACTGAAACTTTTATCAGCATATTAAATAACATGTATTTTCATTCTGGGAATAAGGATTTTAAATTAAAGAGTTATAATTTTAAAACCTCATATGGAAAACTCATTCTCATCCATTATTTGATGTGCTTTGGTAATTATCTCATGTGAAAAGAATGTGTAATAAACCATGTATGATTTTGATAAACTGTTACTGCCCTATTTTCAAAGTTATATATCATTTTATATATTTTTGGATTAAATGGTTTCAATTTCCATTTCATTTATAGTTTCACTCAATGATGAAGGCATGTGGCATATCATAATAATGAGATAAAAAATTTAATTACTCAAAGTGGTATAGGACACCTTGAGTAATATGAAGTAAAATTTATTAATTAAAGGTGGTATGGGACACCTTGAATAAATATGAAATGTGAAAGTAATTACACAATTGATATATGAAATTTCGAATATATGACCTGATTTGGCATATGAGGAATGTATTGGACATAGTAAGTGAAGGGTGGGGCTTACTACAACCCCTCAGTGCACCAGTAGGTCTCATGAGACAAACTTCGGTCTTGGCATGAGGCCTTGACAAAAAGAGTATTTATGGTCTTGGTATGAGGCCTTGAAGTTATGATTATGTTTTCTATAATTATACATTCTCTCATTATGTGTATGATAATTAATTAACCAAATGGATATTCGACTAGTATAATATCCATGGTTAAGAGCCAATACGTATGCGTATCAGAAATGTTAATGCTTGTGGAATGACATATGTTTAGCATTAAGTGACTTAGTATTCAGAGTATGAAATTGAAGTAATTACCTTTACGTGAAACTCTGATTATTCATTACTCTTAGCTATTTAATTTTTACTTACACATTCATAAGTCATACATGTTTAAAATGTCTTTTATTCATTACTCTAATGATCTTGCTTATAATTGAATCATGTTTCCTTGTAATTCTATTTGCATGTTTTAATTGAGCACTTCTATGATGTGTACATGTGTTACAACTTTTCTTTAAGAGAAATGTTTTATGTAATGTTTTAGATATTTTTTTCAAAAGTTATATTGGTTTATTTTTTTTAAAACTCTTTCTGGGCATTCGTATGGTTACCCAACATTTTTGATTAAATTTTTTCAGGTATTAGCTTGAGTTAAAGAAGTATGACATAATTGGATGGTTTCCCAGAACCTGAACTGAATTCTATTCTCTGTATGGACATGATGTGTAGTTTAGTTTTTGTGAAAAAATTATACATCATGATTCTAGGAACTAGCTCCGGGTATTCTGGGGTCAGGTCCTCACAATGAAGGCCAAGGTTATAAGATCACTACTGCTGAGGTTGAAGCTCTGAAAGGCATAATGGTAGGTAATTTAATGGTTTCCTCAAGTTTAGCCAATGACTTATTTGATTTTGGATCATCACAGAGTTTCATATCTTCCAATTTTTTTTTAAAGAAAATTAGATATTTCCAATTTTATTTAACAAGGGAGTTGTCTGTCAAAACTCCTAGGGGAAGTATCATTGCAACAAAGTTTTTTGAATCAGTCCCCATTAAGGAATGTAAATGATATTTATCTACTGATCTCATCATCATAACTATTATTTAATTTTATATAATCCTCGGTATGGATTGGATTTCAGACCATGATGTGAAAATTTATTGTAAGAATAAAGAGATTACAATTCTCGATGATGATAAGGAGTACCTTATATTTAGAGCAGAAATGTCACCATCTGATTCTTATCCAGATCCACCCCTAGTAGCTCTACTAAATTAAATTATTGGGGAAGAATAGAATGAAATAACTGTGGGTGAGGAAAGGAATTTTCAAATAGAGGATGTACCTATTGTGCAAGAATATGTTGATGTGTTTCCAGAGGATTTACCTGGACATCCTCCAGAATGAGAAATTGAGATTTCCATTGATTTAATTCCTGGTTCAAGGCCCATATTGAAGACTCCTTATAGAATGACCACTGTCGAATTAGTGGAACTAAATAAACAACCAGAGAAATTGATTAATAAGGGATTTATTCACCCTAGTGTTTCTCTATGGGGAGCCCCTATCCTTTTTGTTAAGAAGAAAGATGGATCTATGAGGTTGTGCATTGACTACAGGGAGATCAATGATATAAAAATAAAGAACAAGTATCCCCTACCTCGCATTGATGATTTATTTGACCAACTTTATGAAGATCAATATATTTCAAAGATTGACCTTCAATATGGATATCATAAGTTGTGTGTGAAGAAGGAAGACATTCCAAAAATAGAATTTCAAACTAGGTATGGGCATTATGAGTTTATAGTAATGCCTTTTGAATGGAATAATGCACCCTCAGTCTTCTTGGATTTAATTAATAGAGTTTTCAAGGAATATCTTGATGACTTTGTAGTGTTATTTATTGATTATATCTTGATATACTCAAAAACCTACAAAGATCATGAAAATCACTTGCGCACTACTCTAAAAACCCTTAGAAGAAATGAATTATATGGGAAGTTTAGCAAGTGTGAATTATGGCTTCAAGAGATTTATTTTCTTAGTCATATTGTCTCTAAATATGGAATCTCTATTGATCCTTCAAAGACCTAAGGCAATCCAGGAATGGACAACACTGAAGAGTATAACTGAGGTATGTAGTTTTATTGGTTTTAAAGGTTATTATCGACATTTCATCCAGAATTTTGCCCAGTTGGCAAACCCATTAACCAAGATCACACATAAAGGGGTTAAATTTGTTTGGAAGAAGGAGTGTGAAGAATGTTTTAAAGAACTAAAGAGAATATTATTCAACGCTCTTATATTGACTCTACCATCAGGGAATGATGGGTTTTTTTATTTATAATGATGCTTCAAAGAAAGGACTTGGTTGTGTCGTTATGCAGATTGATAGAGTTATTGCCTATGCATCACGACAACTAAATATTCCTGAGAAAAACTATCCCACTCATGATCTTGAGTTAGCAGCTATAATATTGATCTGAAGATATGGAGACACTATCTCTATTGTGAAAAAAGTTGAGATTTATACTGATCACAAGAGTTAGAAGTATATTTTCTCACAAAAAGAACTCAACATTAGGCAAAAGATATGGCTTGAACTACTCAAGGATTATGATTTCACTATACACTACCACCCGGGGAAGGAAAATAAGGTGGAAGATTATTTGAGTAGAAGGATCCTGGAGTTTTGAACAAGATGAGAGTTGAAAGGGGTCCTATTTTCATGGATATAGTAAAGATGGATATGGGAATAACCATGTAAGTTGAAACATATATACTTTTTCAAATGGTTGCCAAACCATATTTACTAGAAAGGATAAAAAGTTCTCAGACTAATGATGAGGAGTTTCAAAAGATGATTAAAGCTGTAAATGATGGGAGATTGAGTGACTTCGTATATGAAGATAGAATTTTAAAATTTGGGAAGAGACTTTGTGTTCCCGATATACCAGATCTAAAAGGGAATTTTTGGATGATTCTCATAGCTCCAATTTTTCAATACACCTAGGGAGAACCAAGATGTATAGAGATTTGAAGGAACATTTTTGGTGGGACAACATGAAGAGGGAGATTGTTGATTTTCTATCAAGATGTAAGGTTTGTCAAAAAGTAAAAGCTGGAAGACAACAACCCGGAGAAGTCATGAAACCTCTTCCCATACCTGAGTGGAAATTGGATAATATTATGATGGAGTTTTTCATGGGGATACCAAATACTCATAGAAAGAATGATGAAATATGGTTCATTGTTGATCGTCTTACTAAGTCAGCACATTTTATTGCTATAAGAGAAGATTTACCACTTGAACGTCTAGAAAGACTATATATTAATGAAGTTGTAAGACTTCATGGAGTACCCCTCTTGATTGATTCTGATCTTGATCCCGGTTTTACATCAATATTCTAGAAGATTCTTTAGAAAGCCTTAGATACTGAACTTTGTTTGAGCACTAACTACCACCCTCAAACTGATGGACAATCAGAACGGATTATTTAATCCTTATAAGACATGTTGAGATCATGATCACTTGACTTTCAAGGTATGTGGTATTATTATTTACCTCTGGTAGAATTTACCTATAACAATAGTCTCCATTCAAGTATTCATATGGCACCATATGAAGCGTTATATAGAAAGAGATTTCCCACACTAAATTGTTGGGATGATGTTGGTGAAAAAAACTTGTAGTCCCAAAACATGTTGAGGAAACGATGGAAAATGTGAATGTAATCCAAACCCACATCAAAGCAGCTCAAAGTAGGCAGGAAATCTATGTCGATAACTGAAGGAAGGATTTTGAATTTCAGGTAGGAGATCATGTTTTCTTGAAGGTATCTTTATGGAAGGGAGTTATACGATTCGGTAAGAAGGGTAAATTAAGTCCCACGTACATCGGACCTTTCGAAATTATAGAACTAATTAGGGTAGTAACTTACCATTTGGAAATGCCGCCAAGTCTCTCCAAAGTTCATGATGTGTTCCACGTATCACTGTTGAGAAAATACATGCCTGACCCAACACATGTACTCACCTATGGGGAAATTTAATTGGAACATGATCTATCTTATTGTGAAGATCCTTAAAAGATTCTTGATACCAGAGAACAAGTGTTGAGAAACCAGATGACTCGTCTGGTAAAAGTTCTACGGAGGAACCATAAGATAGAAGAGGCAATGTGGGAACCCGAGGAACTTATGACGAAGAACCAGTAGAATCTTTTTGTGCGTGAGTATTCTAGAATTTTTAAGAATTAAATTATTTGAACAGGGGAAGAATGTAACACCCAAAGCTTCCACGGTACGTTTCCCTTCGAATAATGCAATAGACTGCATTGTACGCACCTTCGAGATTCTAACACACCACGACCATTCAAACTAGCTGTTATGAATAGTAATACCCACTTTTTAAAATTTTATAAATTTTATTTTTCAAAATGGACTTCATTTTTGAATTTTTAATATCAAAATTAGCTTAGGGTGAAGTTTTGGTACTTTTCTGAAAACTTTCAATTTTTGATGAATAGTGAAAATACTAAATTTTAATTAAAAACAACTTTTTTAATCGAAATAATTTATAGTGTTAAATTATAAATTTGATTAGTTTTAAATTATCATTAGATTATATTTTTATCATTTAATATAACTTAAGTTATTTCATGTAATTTCAAATTTAAACTGGACATAAACAAGTGTCAATCTTTTGATAGTTATTATTTCTTAAAAACACGCTTTTTGTTTTGACAATGAGAATTAATTTTAAATTAATTTCTGCCACTTCTGTGTTATGAATTTGTAAAAATGGATTCCGTATTTTGAATCAGGATGTCCAAATTGTGTAAATAGGTAACTTTTATTTTTATACATTATGAATAATTTTTTTGGTAAATATTTTATTTACCCTGGTTAAAGGGTAAATCCGGTAAATAAGGATAAAAAAATAATGTTATAATAATATTAAATTACACTAACATGAGTCCTATTCCTATTGGTTGATACATGTCCGATAATGGGAACACTTGAGTCGATTTTGGGACCCCATGGAGCCACATGAGATTGATAACGACACTTTATATTAATTAATTTAAAGTATAGACAAAAACGACATAAACATATATCTTTTAGTAAAACAATTTTTACATGGGGTTATATAAGTTATACATTCGACTATAAATACTCATTAGAAATATAAAAATATTTCATAAATAATTTTATTTTATTTATAATTTTCAGATATTAAATAATTAAATTTATTTATGACACAATGAGGATGAAATAGTTACCTTATTAATGAAAGAATCAAATAAATGGTATTATAATTATTAAAATAAATATAATTTAAAAGTTTTTATGACATCCAAATTTTTTTTAGGAGATTATGACATGTTAGGGTTGATTCAATGTATCGTTTTCGAAGTAATAAAGTTTTGATGACTTTCAAAAAAACCAAATAATAAATATTGTCAAAATTGACATAAATGAGTTTTTAAAACAAATATTATATTATAAAATTATATAATAGTCCTAAAAATCTAAGGTTATGCCAAATAACTTGTTTAATGATATTTGTATCATTAATTTACCACTCTAGGTTCACTTGGAATTTTATAGTATGTTTATTAACCAATTATTAAAACAATACATGAATACATGGTAAAAGATAAACTATTTAACTTAGAGTTAAATGTAAAAGATAAGGTTAATATGGTGACCCAAACCTGTCTAAAACCTATTTTCTGTGATGTTTTAGACCCATAAACACCTTAGTCTCGAAATAAATCATTTTGGATCCATTAGAAACCGAAAATTATTTTATTATAAAATAATATTTCAATCTTTTCATATGGTGCCTCTCACCTCTCTTATAAAAGGGAACTTCCCCTTCTCTCAAAATCACAACTCAAAAGCCATTTGGCTCGGCCAAAACCTATCAAAATATCCCCAAACTTTCCCTCAATTCAACCTAGAGGCCTTAGTTTGATCATAAAGCCAACCTAAAGAGATATTTTGATCAAATGAAAAGGAAGAACCTGAAGAAGAGGTAAATATTTCATCACCTCTTGGAAGTTCTTTTTCTTCTTCCACTTCCTCTTTCTTTGTTGTTTCCATTATAAAATAATAAATCCAGTATATTCTATATATTTTGATGTTTTTATAAAAATGGTACAACCATATTCATTATTCTATCCATCAAATGAATGACAAAGTCACCATACATGCGTACGTACGACTTACCATCTCCACGCCGTGGTGTAGTTGTTATTCAATACATTATTTTTTTGTATGGGTATAATAATGATGTATAACGAATATAAATAATAAATATAATATGTTAATGATTCTTTATATATGATATACCATCTATTTACATATGTTTTTAATATCAAAAGAATGATATTTTCGCTCGTGCGTACGTACAGATTACTATCTCTACAAACGTGATAAGATTCATTTTCCCATCGTAACCATTAAAGAATAATTTTAATTTGATGATTTAAAATAATTTTTAAGAACTTAATATCATTCTGGATATGAATCTAATACATCCTATCCATAAAAAAACACATATTATGTAACAAAATATATAAAGGAAAATAGATTAGTTAACACCCAAAATGACGATAATACTAAAATATTATTAACAAAAAAATATTAGAAGATCATATATGATATCATATTTATGTATATAGTTCTTGTATAATTTAATAAAAATTATTTAACTATTATATAATAGGTTAAATTACCCTCAACCAAGGAAAATTACAAGGTAAGGGTTAATTTCACAATCTCTTTATTATTCGATGTTGTTTTTACGTAATTATCTACTGGGACCTCTTTATCATCCACATCCGTGTTTTTGTAAAAATATATTTCAAAACATTTTTACTATTTACTAGACTATGGGTTAAAGTCCTTTATACCCTTATTTGAACTTATATGTTTTGAAAGGAATCTTTCTGTCATTTTCTAGATAAGGTACTTTATGACCTTTTCGACAAAATTAATGTAAGAATATTTTTTAAACTTATACGGCGGGTGTGGCTATTTTCTGCTATTATAACACCGTCGAAGCTTCCCTTACGATATTATAAGAATATTTTCAAAATAAATATTTTCTTTTATAATTATGTGACTCTTAAATGATTTCAAAATAGAAATATTTATTTCTCTCAAATTTTTTTGATTTCATCTATGTCAACATCCTTTGATAAAATTTACACCTGTTTGAAGTTGATTTATTATGATACAAATATTCCATATTGTATTTAAGGTTTTGTTATATGTGGATGTGTTATTTTCATATCATTCATGGTTTATGGTTAAATTATTGAAATTTCGTATGCTAGTTTTAATATGAATGTTTATGTTATGTTTCAACCTTTTCATATGAGGAATGTATGGGACTTAGTATGTGACAGGAGGAGCCCGTTATAGCTCCTCGGTGCATTAGTAGGTCTCATGATACAATTGGACGTGGAATTGGATGTGGCCTTTCCCAATTTGATATATGGTTTTGGAAGAGGCCTAAATCATTTATAGACATCTTGGCTGAGGCCTTGACAAGATGTTTCAAAATGTTCAGCATTATACATTCCCTCATTATGAAAATAATAATGATGGTTCATGTGGTTATTTTACTAGTAGAATACCCATTACTATGTTTTACTATGGAATTATTTACATAGCTAATATTCCAGCCCTAAAGTGTTCATGTTTATTATTTTTAAAGGAATGTGTTTTCAATTATTCAACATGCCTAATGTTTATGTTATCTTCTATTATACTTCTTACTCTTACTTAGCATTTGAGCTCACCCCTTTCTTATGATTCATTTTCCCAGGATATAAAGAAGTTAGTTATGAGTGACTTGAAGACATAACCCAGGAGGCTTGGATGTTTCTAATAGAATTAATTAGTGTTTTATTTCTTCTCAGTTTGTAATGTTAAACTTATGTATGTATCTTGTTTCCAATAATACTAAACTTTTCGGTCTTTTGAGATACTATTCCTTGTATCATTCCAATGCTATTTAATAAAGCACCAAACTCTAGGTAACTAGGGTTGGGGCCTTACACAATTACTAAGTACGTTAGTTATAGGGACCTAACTCTAACAAAATGCATGTTTTAGTGTTTTAAAACACTAAAAAGGAATTTTTTTTGTGATTCCATACAAAAGAAAACTTGGATTTAAATTCATTTAGTTCTTAATTTTTCAAAATCATTCTATGAATTTTTCTTATGATTTATAAATAATCAGAGGTTTTTTGGGGTTCCCCCTAGAGGAAAATTTTAAAGACTGTCAATTATTTATGAAATAACCATTCATTAAATCAAAGCACACCACACATCAGATTGAAATATAATTTTATTATATATAAATAAAATAATTCCAAGATATTATTCCTATGATTTACATTAATCTGATATTTTTTCTTTAGTTTTGAAAGTTACATGAATTGTTTAGTGTTTTAAAATAGTAAAAATGAATTTTCAATAATTGAGGGAAAAAAAATCTCAAATTGATGAATTTATAGTTCCTAAGTTTCAAAAATTAATATATGATTATTTTCCTATGATTTCATGATAATCAGAGGGCCATTCTTAGTTCTTGACCCCTGGACAATGTTATTAAAGACTATTAATTATTTAATAACTTATTATTCATCTAGTACAAGCACACTGTATGTTCCACTGACCTTATTTCTACTCATAGATATCAAAAATAATTCTAATACCATCTTCCAATGATTTAATGTCAATCAGAGTTCATTAATTTTGTTTTCACCATCACATTTACATTATAGTGTTTTCAAACACTAAAAAATAATTTTTAATTATCCTGAGTAAATGATAACCCATATTTACAAATAATCCATTACAAAATATCCCAAATCATTATAAGGTAATTTTCCAATGATTTCATGGCAATTAGAGGTCATTTTATTAATTTTGGCCTCCCTAACCCACATTTTTAAAAACTATCAAATCATTAATAACTACTTATTTATTCATATCGAGCACACCATATGTTATATTTATGTGTTGTATTATCATGAACATAAAAAATAATTTGAAGAAATATTTACTATGATTTAATGTCAATATGAGGTCATTTTCCATTGTTTGGATTGTTACACACATGATTTAGTCTTTTAAAGAAATAAAAGGTCATTTTTGGTCATACCTGGAAAGCAACAACTCAAATTTATGATTCTTTAGTCCCTAAATTTCACATATATTTATATGGTTATTTTCATATGATTTTATGGAAATTTGTGGTTACTTTCTTATTTTTACCCCCTAATGCTTGTTTTTGAAGATTACTATTTTTTAACAATTAGTTATTTAATCAGTCTGAGCATATAATACATTAGATTGATATGTTTTCATATTGTACACATAAAAATAACTATAATATAGTTTTTCTATGATTTATCATCAATATGAGTTCATTTTATTTGGTTTTAACCATTACACATAGCTCTTAGAATTTTAAAACACTAAAACAACATTTTTGGTCACCATGAGTAAATAAAAACATTGATTGATGTGCCATCAGTTCCTATATTTTAGAAATAAATCTATTATTTCCTATGATTTCATGAAAATCATTGGACATTTTGATGGGTTTGACCTAGTAACATATGTTTTTACCAACTATCAATTCTTAAATAAGTTCTTATTAAATCAGTTCGAGTACACTTCACATCATATTGGATTGTCATTTAAAAATACAATTAAAAAATTATTCAAGTATAGACTTACTGTGATTTCATGAATATATGAGGTCATTTTCTATGATATTTAATATTTCCTCCATTTTTAGTGTCTTAAAATAGTATAAAAATTTAATTTTTCTTATCGATAGAATAATAACACAAATGGATTCAACATAAGTTGATACATTTTGAAAAAAGTATATGGTTTTTCTGTGATTTCTTGACAATAAAGGGTTGTTTTATTGGTTTTTACCCCATGGAACATGTTTTTAAAGACTGTAAATTTATTAAGAACTGCTTATTTAGTTAGTCTGAGAACACCAAAAGTTAGATTGACATGTTGTCAACTTTCATATATTAAAAATAATTTAATGGGAATTTTTATATGATTTCATGTCAATACTAGGTCATTTTCTTTGGTTTTTTTGGTTTTCTACACATTTTAGTGTTTTAGAACACTAAAAGTAATATTCTATCATCCCTACAAAATGATTTTTTTTTGAATCCTGGTGAGTTAATACATTTAATGAATTAATCTATGGTTGTTCCCTAATATTTTGTAGTAATATGAGGTTTTTTCTTTGGTTTTATACAATGGCACATATTTTTAAAGAATAAAAATTGATTAAAAATTTCTTATTTAGTTAATCTATGCACATCTCGTGTGCGATCTATGTTTCAACATCTCATACATGTCACAAATATTTCAAATACATTTTTCTAATTATTTCACATCAATTTGAGTTCTTTTACAATGGTTTAGACCATTACATGCTTGTGTTTGAGTTTTAAAACATTAAAAAAATGTATTCAGTCATTCAAGACAAAACAATAACTAGGATTGATGCACCATTTTTTTCTATATTTTACAAAAAACTACATTTATATTATTTGAGTGGAAATATACCCTTTACTCAAACCTCATATCCATGTGAAAAAATATCCTATGGCTATAAGATTTTAGTGGAAACCCTATTTCCATTGATTTTTTTTCTTATCGTCATAGCCTATAATTTAAACCCTTAAATCCATGAACATTGTTTCCAAAATCTATATTAAAATATTTTAAAAAATTATAATATTTAAATATTTAATGTTTTTTTCATATAAATTTCATTTTTTTGAGTATATTACTGAATGAAGGATCTCACTGTACTCCATGAGTTTTTGGTTTGATTCGCTAAAAAAATAATTTTTGACAATTAAATTTATATGTAAATATAGAACAATTTTTTCCCAATAGACTATAAGATACACTCTTACTAAATTTCAAAGTCCCACACTCATAAGCCCACATGACCAGTTTTTAAGAATAGTATATATACAACTTTATTTATTTATATTATAAAAAATTGGGAAGTTGAGTGGATAAGTTCTTGCTGGGAATTTTTTTGGGGTTTAGGTTTGAATCCCAATAATCTTTAAATTTTAATTCACTTAAGTAAAATTATATATATATATATATATATATATATATATATATATATATATATATATTTAAAGAATAGTGTAAACATATAATAATAGAATAACTTTCTATGATGTGGGGAAGTTGATTGAGAAAAGTCTAATGGTCATAGTATCTGAACAAAAAATATTTTAATTTTTCAAAAAGCCCTATTTCCATAATCATGTGACCATGGAAATAAATTTTACATGTGGATTGGGCTATATACATGGGCTCCAAGCCTATGATTATAGGTCCTTCATGGGATAGGTTCCCTGTGGGATAGGCTATAGCCACACACCTTACCTATGGATATAGAAAAAAAAGATGTAGCTATTGACTTTGTTACCACAGATGTGATGACAGTGCCTATATCCTATAACCATATAAATTTGGGACATATCTATGGGAATGGATTGTATATATATCCTATTTTTTAGTTATGATAGTATGTTTTTAGAGTAATTCTATAACATGGGAGAAATAATTTGATGTCCAACATCACATCTTTGTATGGGAGAATGTGTGGGGAGAGAAACAGTCAACTAGGAAATTAATGGGGGTAAGAGTTATTTAGAAAGGAAGAGCTCCTCATGGGTATAGGAAACACATAGTGTGGTGGTTGGGTAGCGGAGTGTAGAGGAAAAAACACAGGGTTACGAGAAAAAATTTTGACTGAGAAAAGTCTAAAAGCCATAGTATCTAACCCTGAAATATTTTAATTTTTTAAAAAACCCTATTTCCACGGCCTGGTGAACATGGAAATACATTTTTCATGTTGGATGGGTTATATCCATGGGATACATGACTCTGAATATAGGTCCTTTATGTAATAAGTTCCACATGGGATAGTCTATAATCATGATCCTTGCCTGAGGATATAGCCAAAAATCTATAGCTACATAAGTAGTTTTAAAAATGAAATGAAAGTGGCTATAGTCTATAATGATAGAAATTTGGGCTATATCCATGGACATGAATTTTGGATATAAAATATTTTTATACTTATTATAGTATGTGAGGATAGTCACCCTATAACATGGGAGAAATTATTCAATGAAAATAATGGCATCTTTTTATGGGTGAATTCATGGGGAGATGAACTATTAGCTAGAAGCTGCACATAGAGAGGAGCTGTGTGGAATAGAGGAGTTCCTCTTGGGGAGAAGAAATATGGGGAAAGGTTGGTGTGGAGGTTGTAATGTGGGGATAAGGGAGTAAAATTTAGGGTTTTTCATTTAATTACATAGTGACTACCATTTTATGGTCATTATTGGTAGTAATAGTTATCGCAAAATAATGGTCGTCTGTTCCCCCTAATAGAAATACTCAAATATATAATGGTGTCTATTTCATGACGTATGAAAAATCATTTTATATAAAATTCATAACAATAAAATGTAACATATTTTACATTTTCTTTTCCATTTATTGAGAATTAGAACATTCTTTTTTATAAATCATCTTTTTTTAAATTGATATATTATTGAAATTTGATATATAAATATATTTTAGATTATAAGAGAAATTAAAATGAGGAATTATACTTGATTTATAATTAATGAATACAACATATTAAGATTTTTTTTCTTCATTTAAGTTCCATATTTATTGTTAGATGACTTTTCTTTTAATATTACCATATTTAAGAGAAATTATTATATATATCTTTATGGAATAAATTTTATAATTATGAATTTTATAATTAATTTTATAAATAATCCTAATGATTTAATATTTTATGTGTTATTTTTCTAAACATTATTGAGTTTAAAATAAAAATTAATATAATTAAACATTAAAAAGCCTCATAACTGAATTAAAATAAAAATATCATTAGTTCCAACTATGAGGAACATTTTTTCCACATCCAAGTATTTATATTTCACATCCATATCTATTAAGTCATTCATGGTGTGGTGGCATCTGAACCATAATAGGTGCTTCTTCTATATGCACTACTTTCACTTTGATAAATGGTACATCTCACCATGATACCACTAGCTCCTTATACTTCTGTGTATATGTCTAATTTGTATATGTTGTAGACTTATTTTTTATAATTAAAGTATTCTAGGTATGATGAATCACATCTCATGATGAAAAAGTAGTATAAATATTGAACATTTCATCCAATAGAGCCTTAGTTACGTTTTGAGGGTACTAGTCACAACACACCACCACTGGGAATGACTCCTAGGGTTATAATGAAGATAAAAATGACCCTTGGATCTCACCTCTGAAATGCCATGCCTTGGAAACAAACACTGAGGGTAAAACTATCAATATAGAGTAATTATCCTCATAAATCCTAAGAACATTTAAGAAAATACCAATCAACACCATAATTTAAAAGATGTGTGATATACCATAATAATTATAATTTCATACAAAACAAAGTCTTCTAAAAAAAATAAAAAAAAACATCTTTAAAGGACGTGATTGCACCCCCAAATCCAAGCTACATTCTAGTAACATCTAAATCAATCATCAAATCCCTTATAGAAACCCATAAAAAATATTTAAATACATAGGGGTGAGTATGTTTGAGTTGTTGGCCTAGAAATAACTACTTTATACTTTATTCATTAATAAATACCATATCACATCTTGATTATTCTTCTGTGTGACAATGCATGTGATAATGTCCTAAGGACAACTGTTTCATTAATAGATCATAGCGGATCCCTGCTATGATGAGAACCCAAAAGTGACATAACATTGTTCATGAATATATGTTCTATGGACGGATTATGTTATTTGAGGGACACAAATAATATATTCCATTAGGGGTGAGGACTCATAAAACTTTTTGGCACCTTCTCATGGTGTGTTCCCTTGGTAATATCCAGGAGGATATTATGAGAATGAGACCCACCAGTAAGAAATCCACATTTCATAGTGTCATTGGATGTTCCTATCTGCGGACGTGTGTTTTGGTCCTTAGACTTTAAGATTATTATTAATGGGTATTACAACTCGCACACTTATATGTATTGACGAAAACTGTGACGAAACACTGTTCGCAGTGAGGTAGGATACGTTGGGTGTGTCACGAGTAATACTGCATTAATAGATAATGCGAGAAAGGATTTGTCCCTTCTGTTCCATAAAAGATGTAGATATCTCAGGCCCTTTGATGGAATTGATATAGCCTAAGTAAATCCATGGCCATGGTAAGGAATGGGCTAGTTCAATTTCGGAAAGTCAAAGAAAGAATAATCGAGAACATGGGTTGATGGCACTAGCATGTAACCCGCTTGATTAGAGATGTCGAGACAAAGGGATTATATTACACGGTAAACGTTCATAGGAGGTGACACATCATTGTGGCATTAACTTCTCTCTCTATGGGTTTCTTGGCATGTTGCTAGATGCTAACCTTGGACATTAGGCAGGCTCCACCTAATGCCACTGAAAAAGGGGCCTAGAGGGTCACACACTAAGTGTGTCCATGTATCTCAGTTAAATATTAATTTAACAAGTTAAATATATATTATTACCAACTTTGGTTTAATAATTATTTAAGGATGTCTGATTGCATTTATTTTGACACTAGTTTTTCGAGAGAATATATTGTGGGTGAAATAATATATATTTATTAGCGAGTAATGCAGTTACATTTATTTAACAAATGAATAGCCATTACTGAAGGACAGATAAATGTGGCAGAGGAAATAAAGTAAAATGGAAATTAAAAGTACACGCTGTGTATATTAAATATACACGCCGTGTAGTTTTACGGAAAATGAGTACACGCCATGTATTAATTATTACACGGCATGTAGTTTTTACTGTCGGGATTTTGAGGAAATAATATCGTTTTATTAAATGATATTTATTATAATCATTGTGGGAGCATGTCAAGGAATTAATCATTCGACATGGGGGTTTTCAATGAGAGTTAATGAAATAAATAAAATGCGTAACACGTTTATTTATTGTCATAACTCTATAACCTCAAACCTGATTGTAAATATCCTTACAACCCCAACACTTTTCCCAATCATTGTGCACAAAAATTCTGGATAATTCTTTCAAGGCTGAAAGAACTACTTCCTCCAAGAACACTCTCAAGACTGAGAGAGATCCTCCTCAATAGGATCAAGGCGATCTAAGGCATACATTGCACATGAAGGTTCTTCCGTTCTAGCACCCGGAGATCCTTTCGGCGACGTCCATAGGTACGTGGAGAGCATGTGGATCACCGCTAGAGGAATCCTACAATTGGATTCTACGACACAATGATGGATCACATCGGATCGTGACTGGAGACATTAACGAAGAAAGAATTCCTCCTAGATAATTCTTGTGAATTAATTAAATTAATTTTAACCAACATATGATGATCCTATCTCTATGGTTCCGGGACTCCCTCTTTTGTTTTTCGTTCATCATTCTATTCTGAAGATCCGACGTTATATATCGTGAGGTATCTCTGTTTGAACTTTGTTTAATGCTAAAATTAAAGTTGCGCACTCCCACCAATGCGCTTTTGCTGCGCCTGGAACCCACAAGTGGTATCAGAGGGGTCATATAATTGATTATAATTATTTAGTTTTTCGTTGGTGATTTACACATTTAATAATTTAGTTGTTTCAATTCAAGTTAATAGTTCTTTAAATCTAAATCTCGAGATCTGTTCCTCCTCTATCATTTCTTGTTCACCATATAGAAACAACCATTTATTTTAATTTTGATTTAAATAAAATATAGGATCTCATCTGAAGGAACCAAACATTCCTGGCCATACAACACAAGAATACACAACGGGTATTCAGAATTACACACCATGTAGTCTAGGTTCATGCATCTGACTCGTCCGCCAAATCAGGCCATGTATTGATCCTATATAAGTAATTTATGACATCATGTGTTGACCAAGAATAGGTGGCACATGGTTTCTGGATTACACGTCGTGTGGTCCAATGAACACGGTGTGTAGTCTCTTCGGGTTAGTGTTGGACCATGTTCCTCGTACACGGTTTTCCTAGCTGGAAACCGTGTAACATGGAAACTACACGGTGTGTGTCTCACATGAACACACCGTGTAATCCGAAAATTTCTGAAGTACATTAACACGCCATGTCCCTAGGCATGTACTTCGGATAGATGGTGAAGAAAAATACATGCCGTGTAGTCGGAACTACATGCCATGTACTCACCCAAATTATACATATTTATTAAAATTTATTATTATATTATACAAACCCTTGAGACGTGTATGATAGTGCATGCGTAAAGCAGAGGCACAACACGTGATAGGTGTTTTATATATATGTGTTTAATTTAACATCTGCATAATGAAGGGGAATTAACCAGGTTTCCTCTAAGGTACAAGTTACATACAAAGATAATTTTAAATGAATTTATTTGTTTAAAATTATGATGTATGGGAATCTCAATGAAATTCAGAAAAGGGTTTAAGATAAAAGGATTGATTAATTAAAGATAATTACTTAATTCGAGTGTGATTTATCTTAAACAAGAACGATTAAAGAATTGAATGCTAGTTTTATTTATGCATAAATATATTTGCATGTATGGATGATCATGAGATAGATGAAGACCTTTGTACATGAATGGTTTCTTTAATATATTTATTTAAATTAAATTTGTTGGCCTGCGAGTCTTCTCCTCATTAATATGTATGGACGACACGCCCAAGGATTATTTTATGTAAAACCCCCTTTTTTACCCCTCACTTGCATCTCAGATAAATTCATATGTAATGGATGGAGCTCCCAAGCTAGTGGAGGCAGCTCAAGTCAGGAGCCAAGGTGAAACCAATCCAAAGAGATACAAAGGTGGACATGTGGAAAGCTATAAACACGAACCCGAAATGTTCAAGGTGTTTCTCCCCTTGGTCTTGGGTTAGTTTATCAACTACTAGATAAACTAACCAATAGAAAAATCTCATAATCATACTATTTATTTTATTTTTTTCAGTTTCATGGTTTATTTACTGTGGGTGTGTTGTTACGATCACACAATTAATGAATTAAAAGAGCAAGAAATATTGAACTAAAATAAAACTGGCTTATACGTAAATATTATCTTAGACATTGTTAATTACTTAAGTATATCCCACTTAATATTTAAAAACATTTAATAAAAGATAATAAATTGGCAATTTATGTATAAGGATAAAATCCCTCAATGAAATATTATGTCGGTATAGCCTTCCATAATCTTTGTTAGAATCGAACCATAGTTCAAAGTGCTTGACCAACCCTAGTTGGGGTGATTTCAATTATCAGGGAATTCTAATTCAAGGTTTTGGGTTGAATTTACTTGGTTTGCATCAAGGGTTGACTGCCACAGCAGGACTTGGTGTGAAAAAAGGCAAAGGATGAGGAAATCTAAAAGAAAAGGATTTCAGGATTGGGGAGTCCACTCAGCGGATCAAGGAGCTGCGAGTTAATGCAGTTGGATTTTGGAATTCCTACCTAAAACCCTTCAAGTTTCTTGACCAACCCTAGTTGGGGTAATGCGAAGGGGAATATGGATACTTTCTCCTAGAATATTCAGGAAACCGAATATTCCAAAGTCAATGGTGAGGGATATTGGATTTTGATAAAATAGTGGGAGACTAATAAGTATTAGTTAATTTATTTGTCTAATTTTTTTATAATAAAGTAATAAACCTTTGCTCATCTTAATCTGTAGAAATGACAAGAAAAATGACTTCAAACATATCATTGCGAACCATACTCGAGAAGGAAAACCTTCTCACCGACACCAATTTCCAAGAGTGGCAGAGACGTATACGCGTCATCCTCACCACGAAAAAAAATTGTATGTGCTAGAAGAGCCTATTATAGTTGCTCCAGGAAAATAGGCTAGTGATGATGAAATATCTCTCTATGTGAAATACATGGATGATGCCACAAATGTCCAATGTTTCATGCTATCGGCCATGTCCAATGAGCTCTTGAAACAACATGAAAACATGGACGCGTATAGCATGATGTCTCACCTTAAGAATATCTACCAATAGAAGGCGAGACAAGAGAGATATGAGATCTCCAATGCGTTGTTTACAACTAAGCTTAGAGAGTCTGCACCAGCTGGGCCTCATATAGTCAAGCTTATTGGCTACATTGAATGCCTGGACATCTTAGGGATTAAGTTCTCGAATGATTTGCGTACAGATCTCATCCTATCATCACTGCCCAAGACCTTCTCTAGCTTCATTGTCAATTTTAACATGAGAAACAATGAGAAGATTCTATCGTAACTTCTGACCTTAATTCACTAGGTAGATAAGGACATGGGGCGTGACAAACCTGCAATCCTTATGGTGAATAAGAAAAGGAAGGACAAGGCAAAGGGGGAAAAGACTTATAAATAGTGTGAAGCCCCTAAGCGCCATCCTTCCAAGAAGTGGAAGATCCAGAGGCAGGGAAATAAATGGGAGGAATTATGTTTTACATATGGTAAGTAAGGACACTGTAAGAGGAACTGCACACAGAAGCGTGGGGACACTAAAGGTGCATTCGTTATCGAGTGCAATCTTTCTATTTTTACACATTGGGTATTAGATACATCTTTTGGGGCTCACATATGTATTCAAATGCAGGAACCAAGTAGATTTAGAAATATTTCCATAGGAGAGGTGGATCTTTAAGCTGCCAATGGCACAAGGCTGGCTACGTTGGCTATTGATGATTACCACCTCTCATTGCCAACTGGGATGATTTTCGTTTTGCATAACTGTTATTATGTGCCTAGTGTAACCAAGAACATAATTTCTATATCATGTTTATATATGGATTGATTTATTTTCAAGTTTGTAAATAAGGGTTGTCTCTTTTATAAGAACAACGTTTGTTATGGTATGGAAAATTTAAATAATGGTTTGTATGTGTTAAATTACGAAAACCAAGTGTTGGAAATCGATAATGAAACAAACTTACATGACTCATACATCACCCAGTTGTGGCATCACCGTCTCAGTCATGTAAATGGGAAGCGCTTAAAAAAGCTCTGCCAAGATTGTTATTTAGACTCTACTGAGCTAAAACCACTTGATAGATGTCATGCTTATTTACAAGGGAAAATGACCAAGCTGCCCTTCGGTGGACAAGGTTGAAGGGCCACAGAGCTTCTAGGATTGGTGCACACGGATGTGTGTGGACCATTTCAAGTATAAGTTAGAGGTGGATATTCTTACTTCATTACTTTTACTAATGATTTTATTAGATATGGATATGTCTACTTAATGAGGTATAAGTCAAAAGCCTTTGAGAAATTTAAGGAATTCAAGAATTAAGTAGAGAATCATATTGGTAAGAAGATAAAGAAACTTTGATTGGATCGAGGTATAGAATATCTAAACTAATAGTTCATCCATCTTCTATGGGTGTCTGTGATTCTATCTCAACTCAATCCTCCTTATACACTACAATGGAATGGTGTCAGTGAATGGAGGAACTGTACCTTGTTGGACATGTTGAGTTCGATGATGAGTCATGCAGATCTTCCTTTATCCTTTTGGGGATATGCATTAAAAACTACAACATACACATTAAACCTAGTACCAACTAAGGAAGCAAATGGAATTCCATCCAAGTTATGGAATGGAAAGAAACCCATTTTGTCGCACACACATGTATGGGGATGCGAGACATTTGTTAAGGCCTTCTCAGGCAACAAACTAGAACCCTGGGGCATGAAGTGTATCTTTATAGGATATCCCAAGGAAACGAAAGGATATTACCTATATAACCCTTCAGACGAGAAATTGAATGTCACCAGACAAGATGTCTTTCTCGAGAGGGAGCACATCCTCAAAAAGGATAGTGGGAGCAAGATTTACTTCGACGAAGATGAAGCTCAAGATACACAAGAGTTGGTATAGGAACAAGTTCCATAGGTCCCCATGGAAGAGGTTCCAGAAACACAAGGAATTTGGTTTGTGACACCAGGTGAAGGGTTTATGACACTAGGTGAAGCCAAACGGGTATGCAAATTACCGAAATCCATTTATGGATTAAAGAAAGTATCCAGGTCATGGATCATTCGATTTGATAAAGCCATAAAGGAATTTGGTTTCATTAAGAATGACTGTGGGACATGCATTTATAAGCGGTTTAATAGGAATTCGATCGTTATACTAGTAGTATATGTTGATGACATATTGCTTATTGGAAATGATGTACCAGTCTTACAGTCAGTTTAGGACTAGTTGAACAGGTGTTTCTCCATAATGGACTTGGGTGAAGAAGCCTACATTCTGGGGATCAAGATCATTCATGATAGATCCAAGAGGCTACTTGGACTATGTTAGGGTACATACATTGACTAGATACTAAAGAGATTTAGTATGGAACAATCCAAGATGTGATTGGTTCTAGTTTCACATGGCTTACATATTTCTAAGAAAATGTGTCCCCAAACATAAGAGGAGAAAGATAGAATGAGTAAGATCCCATACGCTTCGGCTATAGGATCCATCATGTATGCCATGTTATGTACTAGGCTTGATGTTGTGTATGCACTGATCATGGTAGGTAGATATCAAGCAGATCTAAGAGAACAACATTGGACTACTGTTAAGACTGTCCTTAAGTATCTGAGAAGAAGTAAGGATATGTTTCTGGTGTATGGAGGAGACGAGGAGCTTGTCATCATAGGGTATGCTAATTCTAGTTTTCAGACAGATCAAAATGATTTGAAGTCACAATCTGGATATGTTTTCTGTCTCAATGGAGGAGTTGTGAGATGGAAGAGTTTAAAGAAACTAGTTGTCGCCGATTCTACAGTAGAGTTTGAATATATAGTGGCTTCTGATGTAGCCAAGGAATCCATCTAGATTCAGAACTTTTTCTTGGAACTTGATGTGGTGCCTACTAGTAAAGACCCTATCATATTGTATTGTGATAATACAACAGCGATGGATCTTGTAAAAGAACCAAGGTCACATCAAAGGACAAAGTACATACTCCAGAATTATCAACTATTAAGGGATTTCTATCAGAGGGGTGAAGTTGCAGTGAGTAGAGTGTCCATAGAAGATAATGTTGTAGGCACCATGACTAAAGGCCTATCTCAGCAGAAGCATGAATATCATGTGAGAGCTAGTGGGTTAAAGGTTGTTAATAGTTGGATCTAGTCCAAGTGGGTGTCTGTGGGAGTTGGTGGCCTAGAAACAACTCATTTGTACTTTATTTATTAATAAATACCTTATCACATCTTGATTGTTCTTCTGCGTGACAATGCATGTGATAATGTCCTAAGAACAACTATTGAATTAATGGGTCATAACAGATCCATGCTATGATGAGAACCCGGAAGTTCCATAATACTGTTCTTGAATATATGTTCTATGGCCGGATGATGTTATTTGAGGGACACAAATAATACAGGCCATTAGGAGTGAGGACTCATAAAACATTGAGGCACCTTCTCATGGTGTGTGCCCTTGGTAATATCCAAGAGGATATTATGAGAACGAGACCCACCAGTAGGAAATCCACATTTCATAGTTTCATTGGATGTTCTTATCTTCGGACGTGTGTATTGGTCCTTATACTTTAAGATTATTATTAATGAGTATTACAACTCGTGCACTTAGATGTATTGATGAAAACTGTGATGACACACTTTTCGCAGCGAGGTAGGATATATTGGGTGCATCACGAGTAATACCACATTAATAGATAATGCGAGAAAGGATTTGTCCCTTCTGTTCCATAACAGAAGTAGATATCTTAGACGCTTTGATAGAATTGATATAGCTTAAGTAAATCCATGTCCATGGTAAGGAATGGGAAAGTTCAATTCCAAAAAGTCAAAGAAAGAATAATCGAGCACATGGGTTGATGTCACTAGCATGTAGCCCACTTGATTAGAGATATCCAGACAAAGGGATTATTTTACATGGTAAACGTTTGTAGGAGGTGACAAATCATTGCGGTGATTACTTCTTTCTCTATGGGTGTCTTGACGTGTTTCTAGACGCTATCCTTGGACTTTAGGCATGCTCTACTTAATTCCACTAAGAAAGGGGCCTAGAGGGTCACACATAAAGTGTTTCCTTGTATCTCAGTTAAATAAATATTATTCCCAAATGTGGTTTAATAATTATTTAAGGATGCCTGATTGCATTTATTTCGACACTAGTTATTTGAGAGAATATATTGTGGGAGAAATAATATATATGTATTAGCGTGTAATGCAGTTACATTTATTTAACAAATGAATAGCCATTACTCAAGGACTAATAAATGTGAGGGAGGAAATAAAGGAAAATGGAAAATAAAAGTACACGCCATGTATATTAAATATACACGCTGTGTAGTTTTATGGAAAACGAGTACACACCGTGTATTAATGATTACATGACGTGTAGTTTTTCCAGTGAGGATTTATGTGGAAATAATATCATTTTATTAAATGATATTTATTATAATCATCGTGAGAGCATGTCAAGGAATTAATCATTCGACACGGGGGTTTTCAATGAGAGTTAATAAAATAAATAAAACACGTAAGGAATTTATTTATTGTCATAACTCTATAACCTCAAACCCGAATATAAATATCATCACAACCCCAACACTTTTCCCAATCATTGTGCACAAAAATTCTGGAGAATTCATTAAAGGATGAAAGAACTACTTCCTCCAAGAACGCTCTCAAGACCGAGAGAGATCCTCCTCCATCAGATCAAGGCGGTCGAAGGAGGATATCACAAGCAAAGGTTCTTCTGTGCTAGCACCAAGAGATCCCTTCGGTGACGTCGAGAGATACGTGGAGCATGTGTGGATCACCGCTAGAGGAATCATACACTTGGATTCTACGATGAAACTATGGATCACATCAGATCATGACCGGATACATCAGTGAAGAAATAATTCCACCAAGGTAATTCTTATGAATTAATTAAATTAATTATAACCAACATATGATGATCCTATCTATATGGCTTCGGGACTACCTCTTTTGTTTTTCATTTTTCATTCTATTCTGAAGATCTGGAATTTTATATCGTGACAGATCTCAGTTTGAATGTTGTTTAACATTAAAATTAAAGTTGGGCACTCCCACCAACACACTTCTGCTGCACCTGGAACCTACAGAGTATACTTGTAAACACAGTAGGATACTCCTCAAGAACTATCATTCCAATATGTAAGAAGCAAACTAATGCCTCTTAGAATAAAAAATTGAACCAATGTGGACCTATTCTGGGTAAACTACCACAAAATGATTGAAGTTGGTGTCCTAGGACCAACTATCTATACTGTGATTATATTTATATTTGATGTATTGAATGTTAAAAAACTTCTTATTATATACTATTCCTTTTTCTATATTCCTTTATTGTAATAATGATCTAGATTATATGTCACACTGATAAGGTCATAACAGTTCCCTGTTATTATGAGAACCTTGAAGTGTTATGACAATATTCTTAAATAATGTTCTACAGTCGAATAACATACTATGATAGGACCCATAGTATATAGGCTATTAGATTTTAGTTCTCTCAAGTGGATGCGAATTCTTCTCATGAAGTTTTCACTTGGTAATCTCCAAGATGGAAGATTTCCCATAGGGCCTAGGATAGTAAAAACATGCCTTGTGGGGTGTCGCGGGGGTGGGGGTGGGGGGGGGGGTGGGTCTTAGGTTTGAGAATCTCCGAATTCATTCCTGTTTGTGTTTTCAAGTTTATTTTTTTGCTTTGTAGTTCCCCTTCCCCAAAAATTTCAAATCTCCAAGATAGGATATTTTGATAAAATACATGAAAGTAGGCATTCTTCATGGTTTTTTTCATAGGATATTCCTATCAGGAAGTGTGTGTAATGGTAACTGAATATTAATATTATTATTAATGCATGTCACAACTTGCATACATATATGTATTTTATAAACCATGATGATAATATTTCATGGTGAAGTTGGATATGATGGTTGAGTCATTAGTATGATGTTATTAATGGATAATTTAAAGAAGGATTTTCCCTTTTATCATGATATGTCCTAGTGGGGCCTATGCCGTGACTCCCCAAGCCCACCTCTAATAGGCTAGGGAAAAGTGACTAGCACTGAGTAATCATATCACTAACATGGGAGGAATTTCCTATGTACCTATAAGAATCCAGACATCTCCAAGCCAAAAAAATACTGAAAGGTAAAAACCACTAGGTAAACAATGCATGCATACCAATATATCCCACAACTAGAGATGATGGAATGTAAATTAAATAGGTCCAAAATATAAGCCCACCAAAAATTAGTTAGTAACATGAGTCCAACCTGTACAAAAAAGGTATTGGGACTGCTGTCTCAAAGTCACAGGAACACACCTAGATCTATCTAGTCTCACTAAGAAAAATATAGTCCTAGTCTGCCTACATATCCATCAAAATGTCAATTGTCTATAAAAGACACAACAATTGAGGTAAAAGACTATGAAGGTGTGAGTATAACAATAATCAATAGGACACCCCAAAACAATAAAGCATTATAACAATGGAAAGATACAATAATATTTATACATGTATATGTCTACATCACATATAACAATAATATCCCAATATAATCAACCAAGACACATATTCTAGTGGTAAGTTATAAGAACTATATACCATCTCTATGAGTTTTGCATAATGATTCCACAAATCACTCATCCAAGAGAACATAATTTTGAGTTCGATAACACTTATGATATCCGTCCAAGAGGTACTGTTGGTTGGGTATCACTATGAGAAAGATACACTGATAGATTTGAAGAGATATATGATACAAGGGATGAGGATCACAACCAAGGCCATGGGGTGATATAAACAACTCAATCTAGATTAACCTGTTATATAGAGGATCGATTCTCTCTAGTGTTTGTCATGTCGATACTAAGAACACCACCTAGATCAAGATGAAATGAATAAAGGATCTGGCTCTAAGTCTCTTAGGGGATTCTAAAAACTCTATCCATGAATTCATGCTACAGGGATCATATTCCTATGATTTATAAAATATTCATACGAACCTTTAGGAAAACAAAGAAGGGGACACTACTTAATGAAACTTTTCCAATACATGGAGGACAAGTTGCTTAGGCCATATATGAAGGGGTAACAATGTGTAGTGGTGTCACAAAACTTGTCCCTTGACCCCATGTAATTCCCATGTACAAAAAACCATTTCATTACAACCATTCCATGTAGAATAGGGGTACACGGTGTGTAGAAGTTTTTACATTCCATGTCCTTTCATTCGAGGTCCGCCCATGTACTCCGACCATTGGCCAGTACACACCTTCAACCCGTGTCTCTTTTCCCATTTACATGTATAGGGGGGAGCCCATATACTTGGTTCAGGCCATACCAGGGGGTACACACTATGATGGAATTCCAAATACTCAACCTTGTGTTTGTGTACTTACCATTTACACACTGAGTCATTCAACTAGGGTCCACATGCCATGTAGTCAAGGACTACACACCGCGTGTATCAGATTTTCCCAGAAACCCATCTTCTTCCTCATACTCACTCCATCGATCACCCAGATTCCATTCCAATGATCCATTCACCTCACAACTCTAGATCCAATCTCATTTTTCCATTCCAACACTAAATCGGCAAGATTTGGGCCTTCAATACGCTTGAAAAACAATATCATCATTGTTCTACATTGCATGTCAAAGAACTTGAAATCAGAACCATCCTTTGTTCGATCCATTTCTTCCACCACCACCACACCACCATCGATTTGTATCAATTTTGTATCTATGGTTTCATATTGTTTCACCAAGAATTGAATGCACAATGATCGATTGTTTAAAGAAACATGGAACACCGGGGAAAAACGAAGAACATCTCGAAGAATAGTGAATCATGGGGTAAAAGAATAATCAAATTGAGAGGGATGAACCTCGATCAATGTCCGTGTCGATCTTGGATCATCATCATTAGAATGGTAAATGAATCAATCAAAAGTTCTAATCACAATGAATAAATCATCCTGATAAAACCACAATGTAACTCATCCCGCAAATACCATCGATCCGTGGGCTAATCTATTCGCAGATTAGCCATTCTTCATCATAGGAATCAATAACAGGGAAAGGAAACCAAAATAATGAATCCTACCATGATTTATATCTCTTGTTAATGAAGAATACTCAATGCGTCATTATTGTTTTTGAGATATGTCAATATTATTGTGTGCCGATCATCAATTCAATGTTCCTTCATCATTCATCAGAAGGATCCTCCAGAGGTTCTTTCTCCAATGTATCCATAGAATTCCAGGGTTATGAGGATAACCCTGGATCTTTGAAAAAGGTTTTATTTAAAAATAAACATGTTGCTACATGAATGAAATAAAATTAATTTTCTCAAATTAATTTTATTCATTTAAGAGCCCATGGTGAATTTCCACAGACGACCCACACCGAACAATGTTAGGTCAAACCTAGGGTAGTGCCACTGTTCTGAACTCAATGGTGAACTTTTATTTCTGATTTGGCAACATTAAGTTATTCTACTTTTTCAAGAAAAATGGATTTGTGTTCTATTTACTATTTTAATATTTTTCAAATATTTTTTCTGGTAATATAGAGCCTCGGAATAACACAACATATCCACGCCTGGTATCGAAATTAATCCATATAATATTTAAAAATAATAAATGGAAAAGACAAGTCATTACATTCTCCCCACCTTGGGGATTTTACATCCCAAAAAATCCAAAACAAAGGCTACTAAAATGATGAGAATATTTAGCATGAATTTGATCCTCAAACTCCCAAGTTCTCTCTTGGATATTCTCATGCTTCCACCGGACACACACCATGGGAATCGATTTCCCACAAAGGTTCCCCTTCTACCGATCCTCAATATCCACTGGGTACTCAGCCAAAGTTTCTCCATCATGGATGTCCATCTCTCCCCAGTCGATGACGTGTGATGGTTCATGAACATACCTCCTTAGATGTGACATGTGGAAGATTTAATGTACCAATTCTAACTGTAGGGGTAGATCTAAGTGGTACACCACCTATCCAACTCTATGTTGTATCTGAAAAGGGCTGATGGAAATTTGAGAAAACTTTTTACCCTGACCAAATATCTGACACCCACATCATTTTGGGACCCATAAGAACATATGGTCTACTTCCTCGAACTCTGAAGGCCTCCTTTTACTATCATCATATGAATTATGATGTCTCTAGGCGGTCTTCACCCCCTCCTGGATGATCTAATCCTTTTTTTATAGTATCTCATACTAACTCTGGGCCCATGAGTGCTGACTCCCATGGGTTATTCTAGTAAAGTGGTGATCTAGAGTGTTTCTTGTAGAAAGCCTCAAATGGTGCCATACCAATTGTGGGATAATAACTATTGTTTTATGAAAACATCACCAAGGGTAGGTGATCTTCCCAAATATAGCTGATGTCCAACATGAAATCTCATATCATGTCCCCTAGATCCTGAATGGTTTACTCTATCTTGTCATTAGTTTATTGGTGAAATGTAGTGTTCAAGCATAACTACATCAGAAATGCCTCCTGCAATACCTTACACAACCAGGATGTAAAGCCACCATCTCGATCTAAAACAACCATTGATGGAACTCTTTGGAGTTGAACAATCTCCTCTATGTAGAGGCACCCCAAGATCTCTATTGAACTCTTAGCTTGGATAGTTAGGAAGTAAGAAAAATTTGTGAGTCGGTCAATTATCATCCAGATGGAATCACGTCCCCAAGACGTACATGGTAAACCCATTCACAAATTCCATCAATATCCCATCCCATTTCCATTATTAAACCTCAAGGGGTTGAGCTAAACCCGCTGGAACTTGGTTCTCATCCTTCACTTACTGAAAAGTAAGGAATTGAGAGACAATTTATGCCACCTCTTTCTTCATTCCTAGAAACCAAAATCGACTTTAGTGGTCCTGATACATCTTTAACCCACTTGGATGTACCTCTAGAGGACTTGTATGAAACTCTCTTAGAACCTCCTCCCAAAACACCTTTAGTACTACAATGTGCCCTCTAAAAAGAATGAAATGCTCAATGCTATTTGAATATCCAACAGGGGAATACCCTATATAAATATGTGTACATAGGGTCTCGCAGTCAGTATCCCCACACTATGCCTCCTTGGTTCACTATAAGAGTTGAGGGATGTCATCGATTGACTGGAGGTTAGGTTCTTGATCTTTATCCACTAAGGATAACTATAATAAGGCCAACTGCTCTGATTCCTACTTCAAAAATTATGAACTATATCCCCAACAAAGAGAATATGATACTACACTCCCCTTCCCAAGAGTATAAACAATTTAAAAGTCAAAATCCAGGAGGAACTCTAGAAATTTCCTCTTTCTAAAGTTTAGATCCTTCTGAGAGAAGATATACATGAGACTATTGTGATCAGAGGAGATAATAAACTACTCTCCCATTAGGTAGTGTCACCACATATTTAATATAAATACTGTCACTGCTAACTCAAGATCATAGGTCATGTAGTTTTAATCATGTGGTTTGAACTGGCATGAACCATAGGAAATAAATTCTTGCCTCTGCATCAGGACATATCCAATCCCGGTTCCTGATGCATCATAGAATACTATGTACTTGACACCCTCCTATGGTAATATCAAGATCGGAGTGATCTTCAAACTCTGCCTCAGTGGATAAAAAGACTTCTGACACTTCTCTATCCACTTGAAAGGATACCCCTTTCAATTTAATGCTATCATAGGTGATGATATCCTTGATAAATAAGGAACAAATCTATGATAATGGCCTCATAGCCTAAGTAAGCTCTGCAAATCCATCATTCTCTTTGGTGGATACCTAGATAACACTACCTCAACGTTGGACGAGTCCACTGCCACTCCATCTACTGAGATAACGTGTCCCAGAAATTCAACCGCCTGAATCCAGAACTTCCACTTTGAGAGCTTTTCTTAAAGATGGTGCCCTCAAATTATGTCCAAAACCATACTTAAGTGTATCACATACTCCTCCTCGGACACCGAGTACACAAGGATATCTTCGATGAAGACTAACATGAACCAGTCTAAATAAGGATGAAAGATCTTGTTCATGAGTCCGATGAACACTTTCAGGGTGTTATTCATTCAAAAGGGCATCACCAAGTACTTATAATTACAAAAACAAAATATGAAGGTCATATTTGTTAAATACTTTTCCCTTGCCCTCATATGGTGATTTTATGATCTGAGGTAAACCTTTGAGAACCATTGTTACCCTTTCAACAAATAAAAGAGGTCAAAAATTCTCATTAGTGGATAATTGTTCTTCATAATCACATATTTCAAGCAATGGTGGTCCACACAAAACCTCAATCTCCTGTCTGGGTTTTTGGGAATCAAAACTGGGTCTACCTAGGGTGAAACACTGTATCTCACAATGCCCTTACTCTAAAAATCCTCCAAATGCTCCCTCCGCTCTCAAAGCTCTGCGAGAGCCATCCAATATGCTGGTGGAGATATCAGTGCCATATCAGGGTGTAGATAAATGCATAAGTCTATCTCCCGATAGAGATGTAAACCCAGAACATCTTCAGGAAAGACATCCTCATAATCCGCCACCACTACAAGAAACTGGAAACTCATAACACCTACTTCACCAAGGGTCAGACTATCCAACTAATGAGTAATTGGATTCACCCTTCTATGCATGATTCTATCCTATGCCGCTTGGTTTTCCTTTTCACCAACAAAGGTAAACCTCATTCCATCATTGCGGACACACTGCACCCTTCAGGTAAAACAATCAATCTGGGCATGGACATAAAATAACCAATCCATACCAAGAATGAAGTCGAAAGTCCTCAACGCTACTACCAAGAGGTTCCCATCGAAACTCTTGGCTCCAAGGGTCAGGTCACACTGTTGACACAAGTGTGTGATCACCAAGTCTTCTCCCATAGGTGTCTCCAAGTGTAAGGTTCGAGTCAATGGTTCAACTAAAATATCTTGGTATCATACAAGATATGTGTTGAAAACAGAATTATCAGAACTTGTGTCTACCAATAGTAAAACTAATGTAGAAAAGACACATATCTTACCTCGAATCATTCTAGGATCCCCTAGGTTAGAAGTATCGACCTCATGCATCTATCCCCACCCGTTTACTCTAGCTCCCTAATCCTGGCGTGGACCACTTATGTGTGGTGGTGGTAACAATTCAAAATTTTGACCACCTCCTACTTCTCTTCCAAATCCTTAGCCACATATGGCACCTTGCGGATCCTCCCACTCCTGTCACTGTCACTTCCTTGGTAGACCATCCACAATCTCTCTATCAATAGTACGATTGGTAGGGAAATCTTGAGAAATATGTCCCCTATCATCACATGAATAGGACCACCTCTCTCTAGGATTAATGGACCCATCCATTGATCCCTGAAATTAATATCCTCTATCCTGAGACCTCCTCCTAAATCATCTCCCACATTCAAGACCCTGGGATTGATGTCGTCTCCTTGCTGCTGAGGTCTCTACTCCTACTTGTCTACTGCTGACTATCACCCACTGTATCTAACCATATAAGAATCGTTCAACCACCAAAGCCTACTCAAGAACCTCAACATATGTAGGAATTAATAGAGGGATAACACTATATCATACATCTCTATGTAGACCTAACTCGAAGGTCCAAGCCCCAAAGTATTGATCTCAAACCATATCCATTGAGTATCTGTAAATGTTGGTAAACCTTGATAAATAATAAGCTACTATCATGCTGACCTACTGGTACTGAGGAAGCTCTTGGATATGCACAAATCTTATCTTAAATGGTGAGAACTCCTATATGAAGAGGCGCCTGAACACTATCCATGAAAGAGTCTCCTCATAGTATGTTTGTATAGCCAAACTTTACAATTATCCTACTGATCCATGTAGAAGGATCTCCACTAGGACCAACATCTGATCAGCTAGAGACTAGATGGAAAACATTGGTCACAATCTCAAGCATGTCCTTAGCTGCTTATGGGCTGGGCTCGCCTCATAACCTAAGGGGTCTCTGTCGCTAAAACTTGTGAATCTTGCACAGCCTGCGCGCCTCATTTTCTAGTACTATAGGCACCATGTGCTACTCTACAGATGGTAGTATGGTTGGTGCACCACCTAGAGGTAACCTCTAGGGAACTGGTCATTTTATCGAAGCCTCATCACTGAGGGGGTCATTCTCATGATCAAGCTACTAAATCGTAGCTAGTATACGTCATAGAGGAATCCAGTATTAAATAAGATGTATCATAGTCAATGAGTATATCCGGAGAGAAAAATCAAGAAGGATACAGAAAACACAACCCATTCATATATGATTCCTTTACCATTATTTTCCTTCCAACTAGTGTTATCATGTAACGAGTCCAAATATAGGTTATCAAAGTCCTAGTTTATGGATATGTAGGCCTCCACAACAACACTAGAGTCCCTGGACTGAAAGCCGAACTCAAAACACATAACATTGTTTCCCCAAACCAATCTCACAGACTCCTGGTCCTAAAGTAAAACCAACCCACTTTTATACCACTTGGTCATGACCCATCCCAGTGGTACCCATGCAGAAACTCCCCACACCCACCTTCAATATGCTAGGGGCAAGTGACTAGCACCGAGTAGGCATATCACTAACATGGGAGGCATTGTGTATGAACCTATATGCACACACACATCTTCAAACCGAAAAATGATGAAATGTAAGAACTAATAAGTAAAAAATGAATGAACACCACTATATACCACAACCATAGTATGATGAAAATTAAAGTAAATTAAATAGGTCCAGAATACAATCCCACCACAAAGTAGTCTATAACACAAGTCCAACCTATAAGAAAAAGGTCCTGGGACTACTATCTAAAAGTTGAAAAAACATACCTCGGTCTGTCAGGTCTTACTAAGCACTGTCTGGTCTAGGTCCACCTAGGACTCCATAAAATGGTTGATCATCTTTAAAATACATGACATGTGTAGGAAAATCTAGTGTATGGGTGAGTATAACAACACTGAGTAGGACACCTCGAAACCACAAATCAATACAACAAATGAAAGATACAGACAGCTCTACATAAGTATAAGTCTACAAAACATATAATAAGAATATATAGATATACTCTACCTTGGCCTACAATCTAGAGGCAAGTTACAACAATGGTATACCATCACATGGAATCCAACTGAAAGATTCCATAGAGCACTCATTAGGGAGAACACACTACTAAGTCCAATAGCATTGATGATGTCCGTTCGAGAGGTAATGCTCATCAGGTATCACTATGAGAGATATACACTGATAGATATGAAGATAGATATGATAAAATATATGAGGATAACTTCCAAGTCCATGGGGTGATACCAAAAAATCAATCTAGATTAACCAACCAAGTAGAGGATTGATGTCCGCTAGTGTTGGTCACATCGATACTAAGAACTCCACCTAGGGCATGAAGAAATGAATATTGGATCCTTTTACATGCCTCTCATTGGATTATAATAACTCTATCTATGGTGTTTTGATTAAGGGATCATATTCCTATGAGTATAAAACAATATTTACCAACCTTCTGGGAAACAAAGAAGGGGACACACCCTGACGAAACATATCAATTAAATGGATGAAAAACTGGCTGAAGTCATGTACGAAAGGGTACAGAATGTTTCATATGGTCACACACCATGTACCTTGAACATGGGTACTACCCATGTACAACAACCCAAGTCATTAAAAATGTGTCATGTAGAGGATGGGAACACGATATACAGAAGTGATTACACTCCGTGTCCTTGCATATGGGGTCTGCCTGTGTACTCCGATCGTGTGCCAGTACACTACTTCATCCCATGTGTCTCTAATCGTGTACCAGTACATGGGGTATCCTATGTACTTGGTCCATGAAATTCCATGCATAGAGGGTGGGGTACACACCATGTAGGAATCCCATTTACTCCACCCCATGTTCGTGTACTTCTCATGTACACACCAATTTGTTCAACTGGGGACTACACCAAGTGTGTATCAGGTTTTTCCAAAAAACAATATTATTACTCGCACTCTCACCATCAATCTCCCAGATTGCATTCCAGTAATAAGTTCTCCTCTAAAATCTATATCCATGCTCATTTTTCCATTATATCACTTAATCAACATGATTCGGGAATTCGTTCTGCTTGGAAATCAAGATCTTCACCGTTATTCATTGCGCGACGAAGAACATGAAATCAATACCAAATGTTGTTTAATCCATTTATGCAATCATCATCAAACCTCCATCGAGTGGTACCGATACTAGATCAATTATTTTGGAAAATTTCTCCAAGAATCAAATGTGCAATGATTTATTTGTTCAAAGAAACATCGAACCTCAGGGAAAAATGAAGAACATCTGGAATAATGATGAATTTGGGGAGAAAAGCGCAATAAAATCTATAGGGATGAACCTTGATTGATTTTTTATGTAAATATTAGTTATTCAACATTATAACGGTAAAAAAATCAATCAAAAATTATAATCACAAAGAATAAATCATCTTGATAAACCCGCAAAGTAACCCATCCCGCAAATACGATCAATCTGTCGGATAATATGTTAGTGTATTAGTCCATATTGGTCGTAGGAATCATAAATGGGGAAGGGAAATAAAAATAACACATAATACCTAGATTTTTATTACTTTATAACGATGAATGATCATTTCATATTCTTTGCTGGTAAGATCCTTCAAGATTAGCGTGTGTTGATCATTGATTATAAGTTCCGTTATCCTTCATCCAAAGGAGCCTCCAAAGGTTATCTCTCCAATGTTTCCAGAGAATTAATAGGTTATGAGGATAACCCTAGATTGCTGGAAAATGGTTTATTTAAAAATAACCCTATCACTACATCAACAAAATAAAATAAATTTTCTTAAATTTATTTTATTAATTTAAGAGGTTGTGGGGAATTTACACAAACGACCCGTGCCGACCAATGTTAGGTCGTACCTAGGGTAATGTCGCTGTTCTGAACTCAACACTACCCTCTGATTTCAGATATGGGAACCCGTTTAGATGTTATTACACTTTTTTAGTAAAACCATGTGCGCTTGATATATAATATTTTTCAAAAAATTGTTCAGGGTACAACGGGCCTCTGAATCACATGATATCTCACTGGATGGTCCAAAAATCAATCCATATAATATTTTAAAATAATACATGGGAAATCTAAGTCATTACACCTTCAATCATTATGGCATATGATATCTCATCCCATTTATTGGAATAGAACCATCACTATAAATTCCATGGAAATGGTGTAAAGATATGATTATTTAAGATAGTCAATGAAATTTTTATTAAACATATATGCTGGTGACATAGATATAAAACCTATTTGATGAAATACTATGATAAAAGTATTATATTACACCATGAGATTTCATATTTGGATATAATCATTGTGAAATTATGTTCTTTATCTTGGGTTCCTTGACTCATTGTTAGATATTAATCATGGACTTCAGGTAAGCCCACCTAATACCAATGAGAAAGAATCCTAGAGGGTCACACACTATGTGTTTCCACTGATCTCGATTAAATTCTATTTGAATTTAACTAATAAAATAAAAATTATTCTTATTATTTAGGAATAATTTTATTCATGTTTTATCTATAAAAAATATTTATAGATGAATACAATATTTAATATTTATTCATATGTTCAGTAAAATATAGAGGATATCAAATGGACCACGACTACGTTTGATTACAAATATTAATTAACAAGATAATTAAATAATATTTTTTATTGTTCAAGTTAAAGCACACAAAAAAATAAGAAAAATTAATTTTATTATTATTATTATGATACATGGGGTTTATTAAAGGATATAATACTATTTAAGGGCATACAATCAATTAAATAATATTTTAAGCTAAAAATATCTCTATAAATACATGATTATGTCCATTGTGTGTATATAAATAAAACAAAAAATCATTATGCACAATGAAATTCTCTCTCGACTCCTTCTTATCTCACCCTCTAAAGACCATGAAACACATGAGATATTCCTTTAAGACTAAAGGAGGAGAGATCAACATGAATAATGCATGATAATAGATTCACCGTGCTAGCACCTAGAAATTGATTGGTGTTTCTCTGAGATCAATGGAGCACATATAGATCACCACTAATGGAATTCTATCCCTAGACCCCCACATCAAAAAGGCTATATGAAAAGTTTCTTTTAGAAAATCAACATCAAAAATAATGAATGGATCCTAAGACAAAGTATTTACATCATTCAGATCTAAATAAATTAATTATAAATTTTACATGTAGAGATCCTCTATCGGGGTTTTGATACATTTTATTTAAAATATACTTTATATATATCTCCCACCATTAGCATATACACTACACCCTAAAACTTCAAGCAGTAACCAAGGGATCATGTTTAAATTTATAATTATTTATCTTATTTTTGATCTACATGAAATCATGGTTGAATGTTTCCATTTGATATTATTTATTCTTAAATAAAAATATAATTAACATGTTAATAACATATTAATCATGTTAATTTAGTGTTTCATTTTATTAAATGTTTAATAATAGATGTTTAGGGATTGAATATTATATTGGGAAGTGCCAAATTTTTGTCCCGTAAAATAGGATTACACAACATGTAGTCCGAGTAAACAATGTGTACCCATGTGAACTAAACATGGATGTGTAGTGGGATACACGAAACAACCATATATTTATTAAACATGGTCCATTTAGTTCACAACACAGGTAGATCATGAAAACCTATCACACAAGATGTCATATTACACAGTGTGTTGATGGCATACATGCCATGTATCCTGCACAGGTTTGTGATGTAAACTGTGAAATCCATGTTGTCATTACAAATGGTAAACAATGTGAGACTAAAATTCTAGAGAATTTATGATATACACGATTTGTATGTGGTTTACACACTATTTAGTTAATCATTTCACATGTATGATTTACACGCTATGCTATTTGATAAGAATAGTAGAAACACTGAAGAAGGGATACGTGACATGTAAATGGATTGTACACAACATGTAGTCTAGCCATGATACACACCTATGGTTAGGAATTTATCCCAGTAACACTGAATGTGGATAAATAGAATTCACCTAAAATGTAAACACCATATAGTCTGGCTGAGTTAACACATCGAAGCCCTGTGCATGTAACCTAGATACACAACATTAAAGATACATGACATATAGCGGGATAGTAGACACTATGTAGTCTCCCAATTAATGGCATAATTAAATTATATTAAATTAATAATTTTATAATTAAAACCTTATTTTTTTATTATCACCTATTGTGTTTGAAAATTTATTAATGGGTTTAAAGAATTTTAAATAATCAATTAATTTATTGTAATAATCTATAATAATTGGTTCTTACATTTTTTACCATTAATACTATAATGAAAGTTATCTCCATGTGGATTTAGAAGGGCATTAAAATGAAAGGTAACTAATTAATTAATTAATTAATACAAGTATGATTATCTTAATAATATACAATGAATAAGAAATGAGTTTTAATCAACTTAATTTTTCTTATGTAGTGCATGTATATCTATTTATTAGATAGGCCAAGACTAGTGTATGTGTTGGAATTTATTTAAATTAATTTATTAGATGATCTTGAAATATTATTTATTAAATTATATGATGTCTTGAGTTCCCTCCATCACTCCAATATTATATAGGACCTTCATGTCTGAGTTTATTTTTGCATTTCCCTTTAACCAATCCTTTGGCTCCCCTCACCTGTATGTGATTTATATATAATTATAACTAATTGGGTTTCCCAAGGTGCATGGAGGTGGTACATGAAAGAAACATAATGATTCCAACCCAGGTGTTACATAGGTGGATAGGTGGAATTCAATAACTTATTCCAAGACCAACAATATGAGTTATTTCCCCATGGCCATGATTTGATTTGATGTACAATCATTAAACAAACCATTAGATATGCTCATGAATGTGTAATTTAATAATTTATTTATTTGATTATATGAATTAATTATTTTATAGATGTAATAATAGTATCAAAGAAATAAATTAATTACTCAGCAAAGATGAAATTTAAATAAATGCATTACGCATAACTATTTTATCCAACATTGTTAATTAATTGAGTAAAATACATTTAAAATTTAAAAGGCATGTAGAGGATAAAAAAGATAAAATTTATTTAAAATATATTAAAATTCATCAATATAAAATTATGTTATACTATTCCTTCCATTAATTGATTTGGAATTCAACCATAATACTAGGTAATTTCAGGGCCATTGTCTAGACACTTACTTTTATCTAGGAGTTATAATGAGGGTTTTAGGTTAAATTAACCATAATTCTGTTGAATATAATGGTCAAAGTATATTCAATAAAAATTTGGAGGAAAGTGATATGGAAATACAAGTTAGGATTTCAGGATTGGGGATTCCAATCAACAGATCAAGGAGCTACAAGCCCGCAGTGGGCAAGACAACCTACCTAAAACCTTCTTAAGGAATTCATGGACAAAGTCTAGATCATTTAAAATGGTAATATGGATCATTTACACTAGAATATTCTAGAAATTAGACATTCTGATTCCAATGGTGAGGGAGATTGAGACTTTATAAAACAGTGGGATATTTAATAAAAAATTCAATTAATTTTTTATCTATCACAAAATTTGTAATAAAAATTACTAATAAATAGATCTTTTAATTTTAGAATAAAATATCACACTATTCATCCAGGTTATCTCTTTGATCTATATTAGATAAATATAGTCTCCTCACTGGATGTAACTTCTAGGAATGGTTTATATACCTTCATGTTGTGCTCTGCCATGAACAAAAATCTTATGTACTGGAATCCCTATTTCCAACTATGACTACAAAGGAGGCGGGTGATGAAGAGTTCCCTGCCTATGAAAAAATTTGAGTGACACAGTCAACATTCAATGTTTGATTATTTCATCTATGTCTTGTAAACTCATGAAGTCTCATAAAAACATGGATGTTTATAGCATTCTGGAGATCCTATAAGGTTTATTCTATAAGAGATATATAAAAGAATAGTTTGAGATTTCCAAATACCTCTTTCCAAGTAGGATTGTGTAGGGTTGACATCATGGTCCATAGGTTGTAAATATCATTGGATAAATTGAGAATATAGAGGTTCTAGGGTTTAAACAACCTGATGAACTGCACACTGATCTCATTGTGGCACCACTTCCTTAGAGTTTGTCTAATTTTGTTTTTCGTTTTAAAATGAACAATATTGATAAGACTCTACAAAATATCTTATTTATTCTTCACTAGATGGATAGGGAGATAATGAATGAAAATTAGTTGGTCCTTATGGTGAAAAAAAGTAAATGGAATGTGAAGAGATCTAAGACAAAATCTTTTTACCACCCTTTTAAGAAGAGGGAAATCAAGGGGAAAGTAAGGGAATAAGGTAGTATTTTTCTTGAATGTGGAATGGAGGGCCACTAGAAGAAAAAAATTACCCAACCAACGAATAAAGGGGAAGATTTAAGGGATTTTCTTTTTCAAATTAAAATTTATTTGTTTCTAAAAATTGGGTATTAGATATAGCTTTTGGTTCTCACATATGTATTCAAATATAAAAAAAGTATATTTAGAAAGTTTTACCAAGTGTAGGTAGATATATGAGAAGCCAAAAAGGTAATATTTATTTTGTAGCTATCAAGGATTACCACCTCACATTACTCCCCAAAATGATCTTGGATTTAAAGAGTTTTTATTATGTGTCTTCAGTTACGAAAAGAAATATTTCTTTATCAATACATAATACAAATGGTTTTATTTTCACATTTGGAAATAAATTTTTATTCTTTTATAAAGACATATTTTTTTATAAAGGAAAATTTAAACAACAACATTTATGTGTTAGATTACATGAACCAAGTAATGGTAAATGATAATAAAATTTCATCCTATCAATTATACCACACCCAACTATAGAATCATCAGCTAGGTCATGTAAAAGTGGCTGAATAAATTATAACAATATGGATATTTATATTCTTTTGAACTAAAACCACTTAGTATATTTCATGAATGTTTATAAGTAAAACTGAAAAATGCCCTATTTAGTGCAAAAAGTGAAATAGTCAAAGATCCTATTGAATTAGTTCATACTGATGTATGTGGACCATTTACTATTGAATCAATGGATGAGTAATCGATATTAAAAAATTTTACTTATAAATTAAGTAGAGATGGATATTTCTACTTGATGATGTATAAATCAGACACATTTTATAAATTCATAGAATATAAGAATGAATTTGAGAACCATCTTTTTATAAATATTAAGTATAACACCCCAAGATTTTGTGAAATGTTTTTTCCAAATTAATATAGTATTTTTGATATTTTTTGTTACATAAAACACTAATATTATCTTATATTACATTCAACATTGAGTATAGATTGTGTTATATGCAACATTGAATTTCAATGAAATATGATATATCATTAAAATATTAGTATTTAAAGTGATTGTTATCTCATAATAGTTGGAATGACATGTATGAATATTATTAACTAAATTAAGAAAATATATGGTTTAAAAATGTATATAAAATATATTTTTTGGTGACCAATTAAATAAAAAATGGAAATAAAATCTATTTAAAAATAAATGAAATCTTTTTCTCAAAAACTATTTTTATGAAAAAAACAAATTCTTCCAAAATAAATTAAAAAAAAATTAAATTTGGTGAATTATTTTAATGATATATATATATATATTTTTAATAAACTATTTAACATTCATCTTATGTATTTTCTAAAAAAGATATAAGAATAAACCCAATTTTACACTTAAAAACAGTATTTTTATGTAAAATAGTTTTTCCACCAATTTGTGGGATTATTATTTAAAATAAGTTTTAAAAAATATATAAAATTTATTTTAATAAATAAATTTAATTTTTTTAATCATAATTTTAAAATTTTCTTATGTTTAATTTTCTATAATTTTCTAAAATGTTTATTCTTTTGATGAAAAGTGGAAAATGGTGAATTTTAATTGAAATATTCCATTTCATTTAAATTATTTATAAAGTTAAATTATATTTTAAATTATATTTTAAATTAAAATTAATTAAATTATACATATATTAATCCAATTCAGTTCATTTCAACCATTTTAATATTGAATTTTGAAATAAAAATTTTGTATCTTTCGAATGTTTTCTCTTTGAAAACCAGCTTTCTCATTGTGTATGTGGGATTAGATTTAAATTAAAAATTTTAACTTTTTTGTTTGTAATTCTGAAAATTAATTCCATAATTTTAACAAAAATAATTTATTTTATTTTACAAAAATGAATATTTAAAACAGAGAAAATTAATTACATCAATTAAGGTAAAAATGGGTTTACCTGGTGTTAAACTAAAAAAATAAGCATAAAAATAAACTAATGAAATTATAAAATCTAGTTTATTTACATATTTCGACCCTATAAAATCTAAGGATATATAATACACCATTTTTTGACCCTTTTGGGATGTGAAAAACGTGGGTACACCTTTTTCTTTTAAAAAATTACAAGTGTGCCACTCACCTCACTTATAAAAAGTTGCCCCTCTCATCTCTTATTCACACAATAAAAACATTATTTTTTGTAAAAGAACCCAAAAAATATCTTCCCAAATTCCCTCATCTCATACTAGAATCCTAATTTTGGTCACAATGATAACCTAGGAAGGATTTCTGTTCAATCCTAAAGAGGATACCCGAAGAAGATGTGACATTATTCAACGAGTGCTTTTATTTTATTTCTTCCTCATCTTACTTAAATTCTTATTAAATACTAATAATATAATAAATTAGTTTATTAAATATAATTTGATTTTTTTATTTTAATTTCACGACCTAAAACCATATCCACTTCTATCAAATAGGTTAAGAAATTATTCTTTGTGTGTACAGTAGAGTACATCCTCACAAATCGATGTCTTTCATTTTTCTATTACCACCTATCACGACTGGGTAGAATGGTGTAACTAAAGTATATATATATTAAATATATAACATAATTATACCTATAGAGTTATTATATCATATATTACTATTTTTAATTTCCATTATGTTGAGGATATTAAATCGTCACTCGTGTATATAGGGGATTACCGCATTGCGAAGCGATGAGATTCATTTTTCACTAATTATTTAAATGGAAGATAACAAGGATAAATTTAATGAATATCTGTGATATAAATGAAATAATTAGGATATAAATGATATATTTATCATTTTAAATAGGTAATATATCATTTTATTTATTACCTTTTCACTCATTAAAAGATGATAACATCATTCGTGTACGTGTGGATTATCACCTTCATAAAGAAATGTGACTCTCTATTTTCATCCCCACACCAAATGGATGATATATATAACTATATTTAATGAAATAATATTTTATTTGTGAAAATATGATCATTTTGTAAAGGTAAAATTTTACTTACCTCCTTTCCATAATGATCATTGAGAAAATGGTAATGTTACTCGTGCGTATGTATGACCTACCTTCTTTGTGATCTTAACATACTACACTTCACAAAAAAATATTCCATGATTAGTCTTAAGAGTATAATTTATATAAAAATACTATAATTATTTTATTATTGTTATTATTATATAAGTTATGGAACCATTATCAAAGTAAAAGGATAGAAAATAAGATATTAAAACATATCTGAAAAAAGGGGTTCTTACTCAAAACATGATTTTAACAAGGAATTGGAAATAAAAGGGTAAAAATGGTCATAAGTAAATCATATATGGATGATATATATAATAATGTTTTTATAATATATATATATAATAAAATTATATTTATTATGCATGACGTTGAAACATGTATGAAGGAAGTCAAGACTTATGGTACGAGATTTCTATTCTATCTTTTATTTTTAGGAGTCATATGAAAATTCACCATTCATATATTTTGTGTGTGTATATACTAACTCTTTAACATGTTATATAATGAATCCAAAAATTTTAATTATACATAATGTTTCAATTTATGTTATGATTTATTGTGGATTATGATCCAAAATATTGCAATAATGGTAATGGTTTTTAATTATCTCTTTTATTTCTATGAGAAATATCCAAATTCACCACTCATTTATTTTTTGTGGTGTAAAAAAACAACCTAGGTCAACTATAAAATCCACATGAATCATATCATCATGTAATATATGTAAAATAGGATAACAGAAACAAATCTTTAATATAATAAAAATAAGACATACCACCAGAGTTCAAAACCAAAACAAACAAGATAATGCAAAGACATAAGATTCCTGAAAAATAGGATAAACTAGAATGTTTGTATAATCCCCACGTGACCAATAATCACCTCTAGACCAACTCTCAGTGAAATTTGTAACAACAATAGAATCCATCATTCACCAGATTATCTTCCCTTTACATGAATCCTATAATACAACATCTACAAACACCCAAAGGAAAAATTAGGTTGTGAGCCAAATACCTGTAGGATACACACAATTTTTTATACAAGGTCTAATATCAAGAATGCAATAAATCTAGATTTTAAAACAATATAATTTTATAAATCATTTTAATAAATTAATCCCAGTTTTAAATAAATTTTCATTTTTTTTAATAAAATAATTTCACATTATAAAACCATAAATATCACAAGTAGAAATGATAAAATAGGGAATCATATCCATACATCAAGAGGTAAATAGGTAACCACATATACATTAAAAAACCTATCATGAGTATCTATGTGATAAAATAACATGTAAAAAAATATTTGAGATACAATCCATGATAAGCAATTTCATGAAAAAAATAAACAGAAATGAAAAAGAACATCACATTTGGTATCTAGCCTATGGTACACTGTGTATTAGACACTAAAAACCATAAATAGGCATAATGTTGGATCTATTTGATATTTATTCCTACCAGTTGATATCAAAAAGAGGTTTCCTCCTAGAAGTTCTATAAACACACTAAGGCTACCCATGTCTCTTTCCTAAAACACCCAAGGTCCCCACTATGAAATTTTAAAAGTTCTTTTGAAATCCATGGTCATAATTTTATAAAACATTTTCAAAGATAATATAATCCTATTCAGAGTTTTGGAACCCATTTTTAAATTAAGAAAATACATTTTCAATGAAATATCATTTTTTTAAAAATATTTTCTTTTACATTAAATCCTATATAAATAAATATCACTTCTAATCAATGAAAAACTGAAAGAAATTTATGAAGAATGAAAATAAATTAATCAAATTAACCAATTTTATAATGCACTAACCTCAAAACTATAGAAACATAGATTCATTCAAAAAATATGACCTAAAAACAATAGAAAAACCCTTGAATGATAGGTAACACCAAGAAACTCAAAAGGATTTATATAAATAATTATCCATTCAAAAACCGAACACAACTACAGCCAAAACCATAGCCACAACCAAATCAAATGAAAAATTTGAAGGATTACATACCTAAAAAGAAGTAATCCAACCACAATAGTGATCAATCACTAAAGAAACCAACCTAGAAGGGAGGAAACCACCCAAAATTACATAGGGAGAGCCTGTAGTTTTAGAGTACGGAATACCTCAATTAATGAGATAAGAAACCACTCATGAAGCACCTATAAACCTTAACTCACAACTATTTCATGTCGTGTAATACATGAAGCTCATATAAATCAAAAATCCCATTGTTTTTTTTATTAAAAACCTAATATTTTGTGTGACAAGATGTTAACCCAATAAACAGTCTTTAAATCATTCACAAACTATTTTAGTCCATGGAATCTATTAGGCGAGAGACACACATTTTATAACCTACTTTCAAGGTGTGTAAATCCCCATTAGTCTGTAAAACTAAAGGTTTATGTCGAAAAATTCAATGACCCTACTCTGAGTGTTCTACGAACTTGGGAAGGAACCCACTACGTCCTTGATACATTTATAACTAAAATAATTTAATTATAAAAAACATAAATCCTTAAACATTATGTCATTTTTCCTAGAAAAGGCTCTACATCACTGATAAGCATGAAAACACATATAAATAATGAAAATAAACAAAGAATGAACATGGGATTACCTATAATGCATAAATAGGTGTTAAAATATCCCCAACATAAACTATTTATATCCCTAAAAATCCCTAATGATTGTGGATCCTTGAAAGGAGAAGGTCACTTTCACCTCATCTAAAATTCCCAATCCCACGTCCCATGGATATCCCATATACACTATTATAGTACTTATATTAGAGGTATCTTTTTAATGCATAGAACCTTATCATGGTAATATATAATCTAAGTTGACTTCTCAACAATGTTGGTATCAAGAACAAGATAAACATCCCCCTATATAACCACGTGGAAAAATTTGGAATATACCTCCTCAGCTGGGAAACAAGAAACATTTCATCAATAACTATCAATCTATATGTCAAGTCCAACTAATAGGACACCGTCCCTAGATATTAAATAATCTCAAAGGGCCCCACGAACCTCAGTTCTAACTTACCCTTCTTACCCAACTAATGATTTCCTAAGTGAGTTGAAACTCTGAGAAATACTCGATCTCCAACCTAAGACTTCAGTGGCCAATGATGATAGTTGGAATAATATTTATAATGACTCTATGTTGTGATCAATCTCCTTAGGATCAACTACACCATCTCTTCCATCTCCATAATTATACTAGACCCAACTGAGGAATGCTCTCCCAACTCTCACCAGCACAAGGGAGATCGACATGGCCACCCATACAAAGACTCAAAGGTCACTATATTTATAAAATCCTAATAACTATTGTTGTTGGTAAATTCAACCAAAGGAAAACTCTTTTCCCAGGTTCCTCTAAAATCGAGCACACAATATCGTAACATATCCTATAAAAACTAGATAGTTCTTATTATCTATTTATTAGTATATGGATTATTTGTCATGCTTAATATAATCTAGGAACACATCACCTCTTGAAAAACTTTATATAACCTTGATGTTAAACTCTGGTCCCTATGAGATACAACCACAACGGGAACCCCATGAAGTCTCATAATCTATCAGACATAATATTCCACAATTTGTTCCAATTTAATCATCTCATAGATAGGTAGAAAAGGTAATGATTTCATGATTAAATCAGTGATCACCCAAATAAAATCCTTCCAACTATGATTCCATTAAAATCCAACAAAACAATACATGGAAATATCATCCCACTTCCATAAAAGAATTTTTATGGGCTGCAATAATACCATTGATCCCTATTATTCCACATTAATTATCTATCAAGTAAGGAACCAAAATAAAAAATCTAAAATTGACCATATATTCCCCTATTACAAATACCAACATCTCAGATCATGATAAATCGTTGTATTATCTAGGTGTATGAACCAATAAGAACAATGTCTATTGTCTAATAACTCTTGCCTTAGGGAAAATAGAACAACAAACCTACTATAGAAGCACAAATCTCCACTAGGAGAAGGTGACAACTCACCCAAGGTCTCTACCCCACAATGTATTTCACTAAATCATTGTAAATCACTTTCAATCACCCTCTCAATATGAAATTTCTTATAAAAATATGAGTCATCTTACATCGAAGCTAAGATCAACTATCCACTAATCTCTTCCACATCCAAGATTATCTCTACAAAAAAAATCATTAGAGATAACTCCTCAACTAATTATTTCATGGATTTTTCAAAAATTTTATTCATAGTGCATCAGAAAATAGATTCCCTTTCCCATGATTATAAGAAATATCAAAATCAAATGTATGGAGATAATCTACCTAGAGTGTCTGTCAAAAACTCAGATCCCTTTATTTAAAAATATATTTCAGGCTCCAATTATCAGAATATACCATAAAAGGATCCTTAAAGAGATAGTGATACAACATTTTGATTGCATGAATAACTGTTACCAACTCAATATTATGTGTAGGGTAGTTCTTCCCATGAGGGAATAATTGGCATGAGCGATAAGCCATTAGCTTCCCCCCTGTATAAAAACACATCCCAAAACCACACTAGAAGCATTCAAAAAAATCACAACCTGATCTTAGTTCAGGAATAATCAAAATTGGTGCTGATTTTAACCTCAACTTTATCTCCTAAAAATACATCTAAAAATTTTAACTACATTAAAACTTTACACCCTTATAGGTTAAATATTTCATTAAAGATATAATATTGGAGATGTACTAAATAGACAATTTTTAGTAAACAAATAAAAATAATAATCACCACATCACAAACACATTTTTGGGTGGATCCTTATCCAAAATTTCTTATAACTTTTCAGGATCTACAGAGATTCCCCTATATGATATCACATACCCTATAAAGTTTAATTCCTATATCCAAAACAAACATTTGGAAAGCCTTCCATATAGGGTATGTTCTTTTAATATTATATGAAAAATATCTCAATGTTTGATATACTTCTCCTCTTACTTAGAGTACACAAAAATATCAACCATAAACATAACAAGAAAGGAGTCTAAGAACCAATGAAAAATCTGGTACATCAAATCCATAAACACTTTAGGAGTATTAGTGAGACATAATGGAATAAATAGAAACTCAAAATTCTCATATCTAATCCAAAAAATTGTATTAGGTATGTTCTCTTATCAGACTCTAAACTGGTGATACCACAACAAAAGGATAGTATTAGAAAACTAATGAGACCCTTTAACCATATCCAAGAGATCATCAGTCCTTGGAAAATGATATTTGTTGTTAACGGTCTCCTGATTCAACATTTTATAATCAATACAAAGTCTAAGTTTCCCATCTACCTTCCTAGAAAATAGGAAAATCAAATCTCACAGAGTCATACTAGGATGAATGAATCCTTTAGCCTATAGGTCCTAAAGATAGACCTTATGTTCCACCAAATCATTATGTTCAATATTGTAAGATAGTATATAAATGGGAATCATACCAGGGGACATGTATATAGTTTACTAAACTTAACTCTAGGGTGTTAAACCAGAAATATAATTTGAAAATACATTAAGGTATTCAAAACACATTTTAGGAAGTCGACCACCAAAAAAAATGATCAACTACATCAAGAAAAATCACTAAAAATGGCATTATATTATGCCAACATAAGATACATCAAGGCCTTCCCTTTAATATTAACAATACCACTCACCCTTGAAACCACGAGTTACCCCATCAATAGATAAGAAATTATAACAATGGTGATAACAGTATATATAGGTCCTAACACTGGACATTTGATCCCTGCCAATAATCTAGTCAAATATGTCAAGATCTAGAACTAAAAAGTCCAACTACACCTTAATGCCAGATGTCATCACCCAAAATGTGAGACATGCAAAACATTTTTGGGGCCTCTTTTCCAAATGCATAGCAAGATCAAATAAGAATTAAATATGTTCTGAATGAAAACCCAACACATCAACTAACTTTGATGATATAAATGAATGAGTAGAACCTATATCAAAAAAATATAAAACCATAGAACAAGAGATAAATATTGTGCCTCTAAAAATAGATAGCCCTATTTTGAATTCCTCTAGAGCATACTCCACTATATAAAGCTATCCGGTCTTAGCCACATGACCATATCCCTTAGACTGAGGATTGTACCCACCACAGTTGGAAGCATCTCCATGAACCTACAAACCCTTTATGAGAGTGTATCCTAACCTACTACCCAGATATATATTTTCACAACAACATTTAATATGTCTATATCATCTAAAATATGACATATGACATCCTGACTTTTTATTACATAAACATTCCATTACATTGTACAAAAAATAGGATCTTTTAAAATTTAGTTTTTAGAAGAAGGTTACATAATACATGAAATCTTAAAAATTATTATAATCCACTTGAAAGGCATGATAATAGGTTCATAATATATATAATTACTACATCCCATAACCTAGGGACATAAATCAAAGGAAAGGGTAAGCATAAGGCCCAATAAGGGAAAAAAGAAACACTTTACATGTGATCGTGAGGAAAAATAAATAAGAACATGATGAATATAATTATGGAACGAAAAAGATAACATGATGCATATCATAAATAAAATAAAATTAATCATAACATGGAAATTTGTCTATAAAATTTATTTTAGTCATTCATAAGAATATCACCAAGGTTTATCATCGAGGTGTCATAAACATTACCAAGGTTATTCACAAAGGTATCATAAAGCATGTAATCTATAGAGATTAAATTATTTACCTAGTGAATTAGAGAGATATCAGGGTTTACACTTCATATGTATTAAAAAATTAAATCTATATAGATCATAATAAAAAATTTCACAAATAACCCGTAGAGAATAAAATAAATGGATTTCATATCAAAATCATGACATTTTAAAGAAGTTCTTAAAGACGAGTTCATTATGTCTTTTTTAAGTCCACGAAAAGGGAAATAGGGTCTAATATATATTAATACCTAAATAAAATAGATCATTTTTATATATTGGTGAATACCCATAGATAATAATGAGGTTTGGGTATTCATAAAGATAAAACAAAATGATTATTTTCTTAAGAAAAGGGGATAAATTTAAAGAAGAAAATTCTACAACATAACGGTATGAAACACGGTTTAATAAAACTGTAAAAAGAGAGGGTACAATAGTCTCCTATTATGATAATAATCATAATATATTAATGGGATAAAATAAAATGTATAGAAGAACATAGCTATGAAATTTGAAATACATACTACATATAAAAGAGAACTTGAAAGGAAAATAGAATATGAGATTTATATTACCTTGAAGACTAACTCTTATAAATCAATGATTAGAACCTTGGGGGCTTGAGGAAACCTTGGGGGGAATACTTGGGAGGTAAAACCATCATATATTAATGGATGAATAATTGGGAATAAAAGATAATTGAGAAATGGGTGGGTATTTATAGAAAAATAGTAGGATTTGTTTATTAATATCCTTAGACACTTAAGTATTGGTAAATGAAAACCCATGGGTTTTACCGTGTTATTTTCCTACGGTATTGGAAAATTGGGACACCTATTATGATATTTTAATACAAAAGATCCTACCAGAAGTTTATATTACTCCTTATATAATTATGATTTCATTAAACATACAGAAAACTCAAAACTGTATTAATACTATTCACCGTAAAAAATATTTTAGAAAGTAATCATAAATTCACCCAATCCTAATTTTGATGTTATGATATCAAAAATTATGTTTATTTTATCATAATTATTAACTAAATATTATAAATTTAACTTCTAAATATAAAAAATCCTTATTTCATAAAAATAATTGCGGATAGAAAATTTATAGTAAAATTAATAGTAAAATTTCTAACAATAGAAAAAAATAAAATTATTTTATCATTAAAATTTAAATAAGAGTGTTTTAATAATACTATTTAATTAAAAAACATTATTTATAATAACTTAGTTTATTATAATAATTATTTCTTTTATTAAAAGTATAATTTCTATCTGGGAAACCAATTTATCAAATTCTTAATATTTCTAAGAAAAACTAAACTCAGAATGGAATTTATGGAACAACCATTTTATTGATACAAATTTATTATACATTAAGTAAATAATTCCTTAATACACAACCCCTTATAAAACCTACATGTGACCTAAGAGTAAGGTGTACGATGGGAATACATTCATGGGGTGGCTCGACTAATATCTCCCAAGTGGTAACATCCACTAACATGAACTTCTCCGGAAGGCTATTTTGTTCAAACCTCTCTTTTTTAATACCATCTTGGGCTTGGACAAGAGTGAATCCTAGTGACACTACCCCTCCTAATTTTTGATACAATTCCTTGAAATGTAATGAATCTACCTTTTGAGGCCATCAACTCTTCTTTATATAAAAATTTACATTTGTCAAAAATTTACTTATAAACACTAATTATAATGCTAAAATTTATTAAGAGTATATAATTTCTAATGTTCATATTGACCAATGGTCATATTTAACAATAGTCATAATTTTCCAATGGATATATAATGGTTGAAACTAGATGGTCACATTTCCCTTTATAGTAATTTCATTAAAAAAATTGTCTTGTTGTGAACAATATATAAGAACACACATTTTTACGAAATATAATTTATTAAAAGAAAGGTTTGGGTAATTAAATTCTTACACCTTAAAAAATTTCATCCCTGAAATTTCAAATCAATACTTCAATTGAAAAAACTTGTGGGTACATTTGTCTCATTATTTCCTATGGTTCACACATCACTTATTCATATTTTTGGTTTCTCTAAAATACTTTGATGAGGTTGGTAGCCTTCTTGTGTAAAACCTTGAATCTATGGTCCAAGATCTCTTATGTATTCTCCTCATATGAGAGGCCATGTTCTAGTTGTACCACCTTAGGGCTCATTACATGTGAAGGGTTAGGTATGTACTTCCTCAAGAGAGAAATATAGAATATATCAAGAACTTGATCTAGATTTGGTGGAAGTACTTTTCGATAGGCAACTAATCCTTTGTGATAAAGGAATTAATAGGGCATAATATACCTAGGTATAAGATTCAATTTCTTTGCAAACAAAATGAATATATTACATGGTTATATTTGAAGGAACACTTTTTCAGTTACACCAAACTCCATGTCCCTTCAATGGTTGTCAGAATAGCTCTTCTTCTGACTCTGAATAGCCTTAATGTTTTGTTGGATGGCATGCACCTTTTATATCATCTCTTTCACAAGATCATCCCTAATAATCTTTACCTCACCATCTACATACCTAAAAATAGAAGTTCTACATCAATTCCAATATAGATCTTCATAAGGTTCCATTTGAATACTCAAATGGGGGATATTGTTGTATGAGAACTCAATTAAGGGGAGAAGTTTATCCCTTCCACCATAAAATTATATTTACCATGTCCTCAACATTCCCTCAAGTGTCTGAATATTCCTTTAATATTTTACATTAGTTTTGGATTCATAGGATGTACTAAAATTTAATTCAGTATTTAGAGTATGTTGAATACTTCTCTATAATGTTGATGTGAACCAATGATCACAATCATAAAATATAGAAGGTGTCACTCCAGGCAACCTCACCACTTCTTTTTACATATATCTCGACAAGTTGGTCAAGAGATAAATCTTCCCAAATAGCAATGAAATGGGTAGTCTTGGTGAGATGATCAACTATAACCCATATCATATTGTTTCCTTGGAATGTTCTCAAGAGACCAAAGAAAAAGTCTATAGTGACATTATCCCACATCCATGTTGGTATGGATAGTTGTTGTAATATCCCTTTAAGAAGTTTTTAATCTTCCTTAACTTACTGACACACAATGCACCTTGTAGTGTAGTCGACAATCAGCCTTTTTATGTTATCCAACTAATAATGATCACGATGGTCCCTATACATTTTTGTGTTTCCAAGAAGTATATAGAATGTAGATAAATGCGCTTCATCCATCAATTATTTATTTTTTAATATAATAGAAGGAACACATAGTATTGCATGAAATTTTAGTACACATTCTCGATCAATATTGAACTCAAGAAACTTACCATCCTTTAAAGCCTCTATCTTATATTGAAAAAAAGTATCATCTTTCTGAGATTCATTGGTTTTCTCTAGTAATGATAGTTGAGAAATAATTTGGGATAGGGTTGATGATGTCTCTTCCCTTACAATTCCCATGTTCAGTTTTAATAGGTCATTGATCAAAGGATCTCCTTAAATCTTCATCATATTCATAATAACAGGTTATTTCCTACTTAATGCATCAATGAATTTGTTTTCTCTTTTAGGATGATAATGAATTGAAAAATAATAGTCTTAATGAAGTTAAATCCATATTATATGCCTCATGTTCAATTATTTTTGTGCGAAAATATACTTAAAACATTGGTTGTATCTGTATATATCGCATTTATCCCAATAAATACACTTCCTCCATATCTTTAGAGAAAAATCAACCACAACTAGCTCCAGTTTATGCGTAGGATAATTCTTCTCATAAGGATTCAAATATAGAGATACATAAGAAATCACCTTTTCATCTTACATGAGGATGCACCCAATACCTTTCAGAGATTCATCCCTGAAAATAATGAATCCATCCCCGATAGAGGGTAGAGTTAACATGGGAGGAGTGACTAAACTCTTATTCTGCTCTTAGAAACTTTCTTTGCACTCCCTTGTCCAAATGAACTTGACCCCTTTTGAGTTAACTTGGTTAGTTGATTATAAATTCATGAATGTTTTTCACAAAAATCCTATAATATCCCACTAATCCAAGGAAACTATGAATATTAGTTACTATTATAGGATGAGGACATTCATCCATATCCTCTGTCTTGGAAATATCAACTGAGATTCCTTCATTGGTTTCAATATTCCCCTAGAAAGAAACTTGTTGTTACCAAAATTCACATTTTCTAAACTTTCAAAATAGCCTCTCCTTCCTCATATTTTGAAATATAACCCTTATATAATGCTCATTATTCCTGGGATTTTTTTAATATATCATATTGTCATAAATAAAAAATACCAAAAATTTATCATGATAATCCTTAAAGACTATATTCATCATATCCATAAAAATAGAAAGATAATTAGTCAAGTTGAAGGGGATAATAACAAAATAATAATGCCCATATCTTTATCAGAAGGAGGTATTTGGAATATATTATTTCTTAACCCTCAATTTATGATAACTAGATCAAATATTAATCTTAGAGAAGAATTGAGCTCCATGAAGCTGGTCAACTAAATCATTAATTCTTGGAAGAGGGTACTTGTTCTTCAATGTGACCCCTTTATGTACTTTATAATCAATGAATTTCCACATTTATCCATCCTTCTTCTTCAATAAAAGAATAGGTGGTCCCCAAGGAGACACACATGTTAAGATAAAACCATTCTCTAAAATATCATTGAGTTTCTTTTTTAATTACTCCATCTCTATATTTTCTATTCTAGATGGGGTCTTTGAAATCTTCTTGGAACTAGGAATGATGTCAATAGATAAATCTACCTCTCTTTCTGGGGAGGTCCAAGTAACTCCTTAGGAAATATGTCAATGTATTCATGAACTATGGGGACACTTTTTATTTGTATACTTTCATTTACTTCTCCATATTCACAGATCATCTCCATAAATAAGGATATGGAAGGTGCTTCTAGATAAAGATTATGTAAAGATATCTCTCCACTAAAAGTAACTATTGGTTTTCCATTCATTACCACTATGATTTACTTGCTTCTACAGTTGATCATAGCATTATAATTTTAGATCCATTATATCCCTAGTATAAGGTCAAATTATATCATAGGAATAACTAATGGATTTGCGATGAGATTCTAATCCCCAAAGTGAATACTAGAGAATCTATGCACTATTAATTCTTGGATAATCCCTCCATCAGTCTTGAAAGATAACTTTACTTATAGAAGTTTAGGGATTGATTCTATATTCATTTAAAACATGGATGAAATAAAGGAATGGATAGAACCAAACCCAAAAAAGTACTTGCTACCTTTGAGAGAATAATGAGAGTACCTAGAACCACATCATTTGAAGCTTCAACTTAATATTTCCTGATATAAAAAGCACAACCTTGCTTCCTTATCCTATGCTGAGGTTGATAGTGATTAAACTCCAGAGTCTTTGGATTTGGATAGTGATTAGAAAAGTGAAAAAGTTGTCCAGACTTAAATAATTTAACTTTAAACTAGTCCTAAACCATTATCCATTTTCCATTAGTGTTGAGAAGTCAAGGCTTCACCTCACTACAAAAGTTTTGAGAAATATTACCATATCTTCCACACTTATAATATTTCATTCTCTCAAGAATAAAGTTCCCCGGATGATTGTTCCCAAACTTGTTACATATGGGAAGTTTCACTTTCTTTACTACTCTTCAATGATCAAAGTTACTTCCTAATATTGGCTCCACTGATCTATTATTTTTCATTCAATTTTTGTGACCTCTGTGTCTCACCAAACTTCAGTTCAATCTTCATATGACTCCACACTATCTACTCATATCATTTATATACATGATTGAATAGATTATTCTATAGAAATGGTCTTAGTCCATGGAAGAATCTATCAACCTTTATATCATGGTATATAAAAAATATATAGGTTTAGCGAGAAAGACATGTAAAGTTCATCTCATTTCTTCCTAAAGAGTCATTTTCCTTCTTTTTTAGCTCAAGGAATTCCTTTTATATTTTTTTTCTCATTAAATGGGGGAAATAATTTTTTCCAAAAGGTCCCCTTGAACTCTTTCCTCTCCATAGAATCAATCTCACTTCTTGGCATCATGTTTTTAATTAGTTTCCACTACTGACCAGATTTTTATTCTATGAGGGACATAGCCATGGTTACTTTCTCTTATTCTAAAAATTGGAGTATAAAAAATATTTATTTTATATACCATATCTATTGTTCTAAAATCAATAGGTTGGTTGGTCTACTGAAAGAAGGTGGCCATTGATGCATAAATGACTCAATAGTAAGTTTTTACCTTTAAGTTGAATCTGGTCTCTCAGCTTGAATTAATTTATTCATCATAACTCAAGTCAGCTGACTCATAATTCTCATGAATTTTTCCATTCTAGCATCCATATAATGGTCATTACTTCCTAGTCTATTGTGCTCACCATTTATATAGTTTCTACTATTTTCCCCATTTTCTACAAGAATAAAACCTTATTGAGAATCATGATTCATTTAATAACCTTATAATTCTAAAGGAATTTCATGTTTTAAAACATTATTCTAAAATATGTTATTCTTTAACCGTAATTATTTTTTCTATAAATCCTTAATAATGGTTCAAAAAAAGATTATGATTAACCAAACATATTCCCCAAGAGTTTCAAACTAGGTGTGTAGTAAGGCTCGTTGTCATGTACCAGGTTATTCCAAGTCAGGCTTAATTCACCTTTTCAGAGTTGTTATCCCTAAGAAAATTTATTCCAAAACTACATCCACTTCTTTATATCTAGAAATAGATATCATTGCATAAAACCACTTACGTAATAGTTCACAAGAATAATAAGTTTTTTTCTTATATTTTAACTTGTTACTAAGGCTAATCCTAGGGTTTTAAAATCATATTTTCCACAAATATCTAAACCAACAATTGATAATAACTATATAATCCAACCTTTTTATTACATAAACTTCTCATTACATTGTACAAAACAGAGGATATTTTACCTTTTATGTTTTTTTGAAAAAACTGTACATAATACACGAAAACACAAAAACTTATTATAATTCACTTGAAATGATTCTTCATAAGTTCATCCAGAGTAAAATTAATGCATCTCATAACCTGGGGACATACATTAAAGGAAAGGGTGAGCATAAGGCCTGGTAAGGGAAAACCAGGAAAACGTTTACACGTGATCTTGGGGAAAAATAAAAAAGAACACGAGGAATATCACTATGGAAGGAAAAAGATAACATGAGGTATATAATAAATAAAATAACATGAATAATAAATTTTAAATGTGGCTAAAAAATTGTATTTACACATTCATAAGCACATCACCAAGGTTTTCACCAAGGTTTCATAAAAATTATCAAAGTTATTCACCATGGTATCTTAAAAAATGTAATCTCTAGAGATTAAATTATTTACCCAATGCATTAGAGAAATATCATAGAAAACCCTTCATATGTATTATTTAATGTGATCCACATAGATCAAAATAAAAAAATTTCACAAATAAACCATGGAGAAAAAAAAACGAGTTTCATATCAAAAAATGATGTTTTTAAGAAGTTATTAAAAACAAGTTCATTATGTCTTTTGAAACCCGTGAAAAGGGAAATCAGGTCTCATGTATCTTAATCCCCAAATAAAATAGACAATTTTTACATCTAGGAGAATAATCCTAGAAAATAATGAGTTTTGGGTATTTAGAAAAATAAAACAAAAATAGAAGTTTCTTAAGAAAAATAGAGATATTTTAAGAAGAAAATTTAGGAGCATAACGGTACGAAACATGACTTTAGAAAAGTGTAAAAAGAGAAAGGAAAATGGTATAACATTAATAAATAAATATTTAAATAGTAAAGTGATATAATAAAATGGATAGAAGAACATATTTTTGAAATTTTAAATACAAACTAAAAAAAAGGGAACCTAAAATGAAAAGAGATGTTGAGATTTCCATTACCTTGAAGAGTTTCTCCCAAAACACGTAGATTTGTACCATAGGGGATTATAGAAACCTTGGGACAAATCATTTGGAGATATAAGTATCATATATTTGTGGATTAATAATTTTGAATGAATTATAATGGAGAAATGGGTGTGCATTTATAGAAAAATATGAGGATTTGGTTATTAATATCCTTAGACACCTTGGTAGTAGTAAATGAAAAACCATGGGATTGCCCCTGGTATTTTTCAATGGTATTGGAAACTTGGGATAGATATTATGATATTTTAATCCACAAGATTAATCCATAATTTTATATTAATCATTACTTAATTATGATATCATTAAACATATGGAATACTCAAACCTCTATTTTTACTATCCACCAGAAAAAATATTTCAGAAAATTATAATAAATCCTCCCTAAGATAATTTATACGTGATTATTTCAAAAATGATTTTTTTATCATAATAACATTATAATTATGATAAATTTAACTTTTGAATATAAAAATTAGTATTTATTAAAAATAATAATAGATAGAAAATGTATAGTAAAATGCATAGTAAAATTTCGGACACATGAAAAAAATAAAATTATGTTGTCATTTAAATTTAAATATTAGAACTTTAATCATAATATTTCATTAAAATAGAAATTATTAATAATATATTATTTTATTATAATAATTATTTGTTTTCTGAAAAATACAATTTCTATCCAAAAAAACAATTTAACAGATTCATCACATTTTTAGGAAAAAAACTTAACTCAAAAGAGAATTAATGGAAGAAATTTTTTATTAATAAAACTGGATAATACATTAAGTAACTAAGGCCTTGACACATAATACCTTATAAAACTTTCATATGTCCTAAGAGTAAGGTGTGTGATGGTGATAGATTCATGGGGTTGCTCAATTAACATTGCTCAAGTGGTTATTTCCACAAACTTAAGCTTCTATCGTAGGTGATTCAATTCAAGCCTCACTTATTGAAGATCGTCTTGATCTTGGTCAAGAGTGAAGCCTAGTGACTCTACATCCCTCCCAAGTTTCAATTGATTGGATTCAAATGGAACAAATCTATTGGTTAAGGACATCGACTCCTCTTTCTGTAACAATTTTCCTTTGTCAAACTTTTAGTTATAAATAGTAATTGTAATGTTAAAAATTTTAGGAGTATATATGTTCCAAAGATCATATTGGCCAATGGTCATAATTTACTAATGATAATATAATGGTCAAAATGAGATGGTCACATTTCCCTTTATACTCACTTCATTAAAAAAATAATTTTGTTTTGAACAATATAATATAACATAAATTTTAATTAAACTGAATTTATTTAAAAATGTTTGAGTCATTATATGAAATGTCTTGGGAGCCTACATACAGTTTATCTTTGTATGACCTCAATTTCCAAACTAGTAGCCAAAAAACCACTATTTCCCTGTCGATGCTCCTGAAACTGGTCCCAAAGAAAACCTACCACTCTTACACTTCCATTTTTTGGAAAACGGCCCACCCAGGCTAACCATAGAATCAACTAAGGCTCCACCCAAATATGTCTTCACTGCTTTTTCTACCTCATCCAAATTATCTTTTTCAACTACAATAACAAAGTTATTATGGAACATGAGTATTAAAATCAACCATATATCACCCCTAAACCCTAACTCAAACCTCTAATCCATCAGGTACTCATTTATGACAATCTTCAATACCAGATGCACTAACTTAGCAATATGCGTAGAATACTCAATAACCATATGCTCTCCCTTATATAAGGTTAAAAAATCCCATGTCATCATTACATGTAATGTATTAGGGTAAAAATATTTTTTAAATATTTTCTTGAAGGAATCCAAGGTAAGATCAACATGAAACTTAACTTGAAAGATAAATTCCCACAATCTATTTCCTAGCCCCTCAATAATGTACATGGAAAACCCACCATAGAGTCTTTAGGATTATTCATGATTTTTAATAAAATATCTATTCTATCAAGACACTACTTGGATTCCTATGGTCCTTTGATACAATTAAAGACAGGTGGATATTTATTAGTAAATTTAGATGCATGATCAACCACATTTCCTAGGTTCTCAAAACCCACTTGAAAGAGAGCCTAAATAGTATGGATAACATCGTTGACCATTGTATGGTCCACTAGATATTCCTCCTATAGAGAATATCTCATAGTTTCCTATATTTGATTTGGAAGAGCTCATATCCAAGTAATTATATAAAACATTACACAAACCAATCAGCAATGGGAAAATTCCAAAATAATAGTACCAACTTCTGGTATTGATAAAAAATCTTTTAAAAATTATTAATTTAAAGAAAACATGAAAGTAATTACTTAAAATGAAACTAGTCAATTGAAATAAACTTCTCTTATTGGTCATTCAAATTACAGCAATGCTATGTCTCACACATGGTAAAAGTCCCTGACCACGCATGGTAAATCAGATTAAGTCACATAAGTGAGATGGCTAGGTCCCTTTTCCACACATATTATCCAAATTCTGATGGTACTAACTCTTATCTACCCAAGTAATATAGGTGAACCAAGATAATAAAAACTAGTATCAAATTTATGTAAACAAATATATACCACTAGAGTAAAAAGGGGAAACAAATAAGATACCACAAATATATACAATACAAGATAAAACAGTCTAAACTAGAATGTTGAACAAATCCCCATATGACTAACAGTCACCTATAAACCAACCTAAACTAATAGTAGCAAGGACAAGAGAATCCCACATTCAACAAGATGCTCTTTAATTTTCTTGAATCCTGAAATAAAGCATTTATAAACACTTAAAGGCACAAGTAGGGTGTAATAAAATTCCTATTAGGATACCACCATAGATTCTACACAAGTTATAATATAAAAAATTAAATACTTCTATCTTTTAAGAAAAAATATTTTTATAAATAATTTTAATAAATTAAAACCAATTGTAAATCATTTTCCCTTTAAATTTGATAAAACCTTCTCTAATTCTCAAAACTATGGATATGAAATGTATATGTGATACAATAAAAAATCATATCTGAACATAAATAGGTAAATAGTTAACCACATATCCATGATAAAATATATCATGAGAAGCTTTGTGATAAAACATCATGTAAAAAAACATGTGAGAATAAATCTATGATAAAAATAATCATGTGACAAACAACCGTAAGTGAAAGATGCATCATATTTTGGAACTAGCCTATGGGTCCTTTGTACAAGACACTTAAAATCCTAAAATATCTAAACATTGTATCAAATTGATATCGAGTCCTTCAAATCGATATCACAAAATTTTTCCTCTTAGTGGTGCCATACACACACTAAGGTTACTTGTGTCTCTTTCTTGATGCACCCAAGGCTCCCAATGTTCAATTTTAAAAATTTATTTCAAAACCATGATCAAAATTTTATAAAACATTTTGAAATCTATGTTGATCCTCTTCAAAGTTTTAAAAACCATTTCCAAATTAAGAAAATACATTTTCATAGAAAAAACCTTTTAAATGAATATTTTCCTTTCCATAAAGTCCTCTAAAACAAAATATAACTTATAATCAATTAACAACATAAAATAATTTATCAATAATTACATAATTTCATCAAATTAAACCATTGTATAGAAACACCCACCTCAACAGGTTTGAAACCATGCTGTTTTTGAAAATGGTGATAATAAACCAAGAGAACATCCTTCAAAACACAAGGCACGCCATGAAACTAAAAAGGATTGATAGAAAACATTATTTCATCACAAACCTAAAAATAAATTTATCTAAAACCACATCTGTAATCAAATTCAAAAAATAATCAAAATGATTACATACTCGAAGAGAATAATCCCAATCTCATCGATGACCAATTACTGAAGGAAGTGACCCTAAATGGATGGAACCACCCAAAATCACATAGGAAGATCCCTAGGTCAAGATAACAGAACCAGGCATCTAATTAAATAATGAATCCCTAGTACATCACCCTAATAGAACATATCCATACTATTACATGGTGTTTAATCCATTTACATGTTTTATATTCTATAAAGCTCATATACATTGAAAAAACAATTTCCTTAAATACATGATATTTTTTATGACATGACTTGAACCTATTACATGACATGTAAATATTTTATTCCATGTATCTATAATGAAACTAAATTTTCATATGTATATATAAAATCATTTTTTTGAATATTCATTTCATTACAAAAAAACATACCCAAATATTGTTTTCATTTAATGCCTTTGGAAACATGGAAACATAAACCCTAGTCCATAATCTAACTACATTATATCCCACTAGGTTATCCAGTACTAGAAGACTTCTTAAACACATCATAAATAATACATATCTTCATAACTGGTGGAAAGGAAACATAAAAAGGGTGATCTCATCTTCTTATTAAGGGTAAACAAGGGAGATATATAATCAGAATCATGAACATAAGGGTATTATAACTCGTGAATAGCATTAAAAGATCACACCCTACAAAAATATCATAATTCTGAGTCTGGGAATAATGATTAGAAGTTCATATGACATGAATAATAGAAGAACAATGCGATGGGAATATAAGACATGGAGTTTTTGGCATACCTATAAGTATATAAAATTATTTCCATATTAGTCAAGGCTCATTTCCAAGACCATCATAATTGAAAAAATCATTTACTGAACTGGTTTCACACCCCGTTTCAGCACTCTATAACTAAACTGAGTTCACTTCCCATTCTAGACCAACATTACTAAATCAAGTTCTCTTCCCATTCCATCCCTATACTACTAAACATAGTTTACTTCCCATTCCAGTCATGTATATCTCCTAAGATATAAATATTTACCAAATGCATTAAAGGGAGATATAGGTCCCACCCATCACATAATGAAATCCTATATATGTGTTACACAAAATCATAAAAATTCATAATATAATAACCCATGAAATGAAATGAGTATCATAAACATTTAATCATATCATAACTATTGGAAAAGATATTGGTTTCATAATTATTTCATCATATCATAACCCATGAAAAGAAGCATGTCTCATAAGAATGTATCTCGTGGAAGATAAATGGGTTTCAAAAAAATTATTAAATAAAAATATAAAAAAATTAAGAGAAATAATATGAATGATACCTTTGGATAATATCCCTAGTAATACGTGATTAACACCAATAGATGTTATCTTAGATGTAAAATAATTTTGAAAGGATCTTTTAAAACATTTCTTTAGGAAAATATCTTTTCCTATTTAAAAATGTTTTTTAAACATAAGACCTTTTGAAAAACATTTTCATTGAAAATAAATTTTAAAACATAAAAATTAATATTTGAAGAAATGATTGGTCATGATGTCAGAATATTATATTCGTACCATACACATAAACATGAAGGTTCTTTTCACATTTTTGCTAAAATCCAAACAAGAATTATTTTGGAAAAAGATAAAAAGATTACTTACATATTTTTTTGGAAAAAAGAAAAAAAATTGTAAAAATTTATTCTAAAAATAATAATACGGTAATGAATAATTTTTTAAAACCATTTTATAAAACATGGTTTCAAATGAAAATATATTTCCGACCAGTTGATAAATATAGTTATATTTTTGTAAAAACATTTTCTTAATTATCTTAAGTACCAAGGAGTAAAGAAATGTTACCGTTACTTTAAGATATCATTAACAAACAATTTTTAATAAAATTAATGAGAATTATTGAGATGTGGATCATAATATTTAATCAATGTAAGCAGAATCATAAACAAACCCGATAAATGGTGGGTTTGTAGAAATAAACTATTACCAATTTGGTAACTTTGAATCATAAAAACCATGAAATAATAACATAAAATGAAATATAAAATATCATGATGATGACTACATTCATGATATTACATTTATAGGTGGATTTATATGCACCTCGTAAAATAATATAGGCACATAACATAATATACATCTCAAGGAAAATTGAGACAAAAATTCCTTTACTGCTTTAGTAAGTTTGAAACCATAACCCCATGAAAGAGAGATCCTAAAATGGATATGTTAATAACAAACATTTTTATGTAAATTAATCCAAATGAAAATTCATGAGAAGTATATACACTGCATATATGAAATAGGTGGTGAATATGGAATGTGCCTCACGAAAGGGAAAAGTGAGATGGACATCCCTTACCATTAGTCTTGAATATCATCATACTTGTTAAAATATACTTTATAATAAATAAAAGTTTATTATAATACTATAAAAGGAACTTAATCATATATATAATACCATATATGATCTATTTATTACTTTATATTACTTGTTTACTTTCAATTCCAAGTTAATGTTATGTTTCAAGTAATAACAACAGTGTTTTTTAAGAAATTTTTGACCTTTTATTCTTTGTACTCTTTATTAGATCATGATTTCATAATATAAAAAATTAAAAACATGATATAAATATAATATATATTAACCATATATGTGTTTAAAATTTTATATAAAAGATAGAAAGAGGAAATGAAATACACCATTCATGGAGATGGTAGGATGTACGTACGTATAAATGATGTTTCCATTTTTCTATTGGATTAAAAGTAAGAAAATAATATGATATATTATAATTAAATAATATTATTTATTTTACATAAATCATATATGTTTATTGAAACTCTCCTCAATACATTCTATGGAAAGCAATAACGAATCACATCGCTTCGTGAGGCGGTTGTCCTCTGTACACACGAATGATGTTATCGTATTCCCATGAAATGGAAATCATAAAGGAATGTTTGATATGAAAATTGAAGAATAATTATAAAACAATAAACAAAATATTTATCATATAAAAAATAAATTCATCATTATTTCTAACATTGAAATGTGGTAATGGAAGAACAAAGAACATCGGTTCACGAGGTGGTATTCCTCCAAACACATGGACGATGATTGCGTATCCCATTTGATGGGTGTGTGTGAAGTTTAAGGTTTTAACATTACAATAATAATATATAATTATATTTAAGATAATATGTTTATTATATAATCATGATATAAATATAATTTTAGGGGTTTGAGTAAGAAATTGAACAATATCATTTGTTGATGAACGTTAACCCTTCTTCAAATATCTCGTTTTAGTTTGCACCAAAGGACTTCCGTGGATGGATTTAACCAAAAGGAAGGATCATAGGATTATGGGAGGTAACTAGGAAGTTATTTGGATAGGTATTGGTTGATACAAATGGCTTGATAGGTGTGAAGAGTGGGGTAGATGGGGTGGCCTTTCATAAGGGAGGTGATTGGAAAACAACTAAATATTTGAAAGATAGAATTACACCCACGTATTTTTATATAAAAAAGTGTCTAAAATGGATAAAATTAAAAACAATGCATCATAAGGTATAAATATGTCTATAAAAGGAGTTTTGGATAAGTTTTTGGTAAATTTTACACCTTGCATCTATATTTAACCACTAAGTAATCTTGTTTTTATCTTAATCGTTGTAATTAATTTTAATTTTTTTCACTGATCACTTCGGTAAAAAATTAATTTGAACATATAATAAATTATAAATTATTATGATTCAAAATATAGAATCCATTTTTATAGATTAAATTCACATAACAGGTTTAAATAAAATTAAAATTAATCCCATAGGTGGGACAAAACAACCGGATTTTAAAGTGAAATGTACAAAATTTTAAACTGTATTTATGTCAAATTTCAATGATTAATTGATTAAAATGGCCTAAATTCAATTAATAGTTGTATAATTGGACTAAATATATTTTAAAACCAAATTAAAATACAATTTAACTATATAAATAAGTAAAATGAAAAAATAATATTCAATTAAAATTCTGTACTTTTCACTATTCATAAAAAATAGAAGTTTTTTGAAAAATCTCAAAAATTAACCCTATGATAATTTTGAAAATATAAATTCTAAAGTGAATTTGATTTTATAAAATTAAATTTATACAATTATTAAAAATTAATTTTATTATTGTTCACACAAAACATAAAAATCAGTTTTCTTTAGAAAATAGTATTTTCAAACATATAAAGACTTAAAAAAGTAGATATTTTATTATAAATATGTATTATTTAAATAAAACAATTGTATTTAAAAATATTTTTTTTAATATGAATTCTAATATGTTTAACAGCTAGCTTATAAGAGTCATATTTAAATAACTATAATATATCATTGTTTTATTAAAACTCAGTGTCATGTGTAATGTAAGCCAAAATGATGTTGTGTGTATCACAAGATTACCTTAGTATAAAATATAATTAAATATTAAATCATTGTAACAATAAATGAAATAAATAAATTAAATTAAATTTATTTTAAAATAAAATTATAATAAAAACTTAGGGTGTTACATTCTACCCCCCTAAAATGAATTTCTCCCTCAAATTTATTTACTCTCATACAAACAAATGACGATAATTATTCCTCTTCATAATGAAAAGTTCCCACATAGCTTCCTCAAACTTGTGGTTTTTCCAAAAAACATTGACCAAGTGAGTTTTCTTGTTTCATATAAAATAATCTATATGATTCATAATTTCAACTGGTTGTTCCTCATAAGAAATATAATGCTCTTGCATTATGACATATTTGTTTAGTACATGTGAGGGGTAAGTTTTGAACTTCATTAATAGAGATAAATGGAGCACATCATGGACTTGAGGGAGGATTGGTGGAAGATCCAAGAGATAGGTTACCATCCATATATGATCAATAAATTTAAAGGGACTAATATACAAATGACTTAGTTTCCTTTTCTTCCCGTATCTCATAACCCTCTTCAATGGAGATATTCTTATGAAAACTATATCACCAAATTCAAATCCTATATCACATAAATGATTATCTGCATAACTTCTCTTTTGATATTGAGATACCTTGATTTTCTTATGAAAGGATCTAGCCTTAGTTTCTATTTCTTCAGCGATATGAGGTCAAAATAGATTTTGTTATCCAACTTTATTATATCATTTTGGAGATCTATAATTTTTCCCATAGTTGGATTCATGAGGATCCATATGAATTCATAAGTGATTTATATTGTTGTAAGAGAACTCAACAAGAGGATGGTGTTGATTTCAACCACCTTTGAAATATAGAGAACAAGATCTCAACATATCCTGTAGGGTTTGAATTGTTCTTTCTGATTATCCATCCACCTATGGATGATAAGCAACACAAAAACTTGATTTTGTATTATGGTATTTTTGAATACTTCACCAAAACATTTAGGTAAACCATTGATCTCAATCAGATATAATAGATTATGGTACCCCAGAAAACTTATCACTTTCTTAATGTATGTCTTGGAAATATAATATATAGAGAAGTATTATTTGATAGTGTTTAAGTTTGCTGAATTAGTAAGGCATTCGAATACAACCCGTATAGAATTATTCCCTTTAAATGTTTTGGGAATTCCAATGAAAAAATATATAGTGATTTTCTCCCATTTCCATTCTAGTATGGATAACTAATGCAACATACCCTTATACTTTTCACTTTCATCATTAACTTGAAAACATACCAAGCAACTATATAAATACTCTATGTCATCCCTATACATGACATCCCACCAGAAGTATCATTTCAAATATCTATAAATATTCTTACTTATATGATGAATAGATAATAAAGAACTATGAGCTTCCTCTAACAACTCATTCTTCAAGTCTATTATGTAAAGAAATCATACATGTTTCATGAACCTTATAATCCCATCATGATCATGGTTAAACTATGGAACATCTGTAACCTTATTTTGTAGCTATACCTATTCCTTATGAACATCTTTAATCTTAACTAGTGTAGATGGTTGAACATTCAATTGTTAAAAATAATATTTTCCCTTTCCTTTGGGATTTATAGATCCATCCTTCGAAAATCTTAGAATATTGGATCATTTTAATATATATCATGGATAAGATGACATTATCCTTTCAAATCAATGTATTAGCCACTTTTTTTTATTTCCTAGGTTTGTAATGTATTGAGTAGTAATAATCCTTTATTATCTATAAACATCTTCCATGGTGCATGTTTGACTCCTTCTATGTGAATATATACAAAAACAATTTATGATCGGTATATATATCAATCATTTATCTGTAATGTTAATTCCTTAATATCTTTAATTAAAAAATTAATGTAGATAACTCCAATTCATTAGTTGGGTAATATTTATCATGAATCCTCAATTTTCTTGAGTAATAAGTTATAACCATGTTATTCTACATAAGAAAAAAATTCTAATCCTTTCATGGATGCATCACTATAGATTAAAAACCCTTATCTACTATAGGGTAATGTAATAAAAGTTGTGCTGACTAATATTATATTTAGTTCATTGAAATTTTCATCACATTCATATGTCCATAGGAACTTGGATACCCTCTGAGTTAATGTTGTCATAAAATTATATTGTTGTGATAAATTATCTACAAACTATTGATAATATCAAGATAAACTAAGAAACCTATAAATATCACTCACCATGGTGGGTCTGGGACAACATTTAATAGCATCTTTATTAGATGGATCTTGTAATATACCCTCTCTAGAGATTGTACAATAGAAAAATTATACCCTTGGCATCTAAAATTCACACTTTGCAAATTTTTATAAAGTTTCTCCTTCCATAGGTTCTTTAGTACAATTATCAAGTGATCTTCATGGTCTTAATTTCTCTTTGAGTAGATTTAAATATCCTCTATAAAAGAAACAAACAACTGATCAAGTTAATATCAAAAAACATTATTCATCTAATTAGTGAAAACACTAGGGGAATTAGTAAGACCGAAAGGAATCACTATATATTCATATTTTCCATACCTTGTATTGAATTATATCTTTGGTATATCCTCAACATTCACCCTCAATTGATGATATCCATAATGAAGGACAATCTTGGAGATATATGGTGATCCACATAGTTGATAAAATAAGTCATAAATATGGTTCATAGGATACTTGTTCTTAATTGTGATCTTAGTCAGCTCTTGATAATCGATTCACAATCGCATTGATCCATTTTTATTTTTCAAAAAAAAAGAACAGGTGCACCCCAAAGTGACACACTTGTCCAAATTAATCCGTTATCATAGTATTCTTAGAGTTGATTATTTAATTTATGCAACTAAATTAGGGATATTCTATAGGTATTCTTTCAAATTGGTGTGGTACTAGGGTTGAATTTTACTAATAACTCAACTTTACATTTTATTGGAAGGATATGAAACTCATTTAGAAAGACATCCATAAATTCCCAAAAAATAATAATATCATTGATGTTAAGTTTCTTCCCAACCATTTTATATAAACATGCCTTATGAATGGAAATTATGACCCATACATTGGAATTAATATCCCTAAGATGTTCATACTTATCATAACACTAATAGACGATTATTGGTTGGTTTGAAATATAAAATTTAACTACCCTTTATTGGAAATCAATGTTATATTTATGTAAGGAAATAAAATCCATGCCTAATATGACATCAAATTAAATTGTAGGAAGAATGAATATATTTTTAGGAAGCACATTCCCACCAATGTTAACTAGAGTAGAATTATAAAATTGATTTTCAATCATCATAACATTTGGGGTTTTTAATTCTAATTACACATCTAATCATTTGGCTGTAATTTTGATACCCTTATAAAATTATTTATACATGAAATATTTGGTAGATATAGAGTCAAATAAGACATTATCATTTCTTGATTGGATGATAGGTGTACCTTTCACCAATTGTTTATCACACCCTTTCATAGAAATAGTGATCACATGAGATTTACCTTTATCCATCGGCTTGATAGGTCACTAGTTTTAATTGTTTTCATCAAACCTAAAGTTAGGGAACTAGTTTTTATAATTCTCATTCTCCATAAAATTGATGCATTGAAATTTGGGAGGTGAATTCTGTATATATATCTCTCTTTTTCCATCATTATCTAACATATTTCTATCACATCAGAAATCAATTTCATGATGACCTTCCCTTACACACTTAAAACATTTACTATTACCCCTAATGCAATTTCCTCCCTGATTCTTCCCACACTTAGATCATATAGGAAATATCATATACTTTTCTCTATGGTTATTTGATTTTTCTTTGAGATTCTTCTTCATTTTCTTTTCAAAACCATGAGTTTTATAGATAACATAGAATTCCATTTTTCACCTTGATTTCAGAATCCACAATATCATCATAGCTACTCAAGTCCCTTAGGTCTAACGCCCTTTAGAGACTTGGTTTTAATCCAATTAAGAATTGACCAACCTTATAGTCAAGTTGGATGATAATTCCATAATAATACCTCACAAGTCTTGTAAAATTACCCTCACAAGTATCTATTGATTCATCATCATTTTTCTTTAATTCAAAGAAATATTTATCTATATCTATACGAAGAGTACTATGAATGTAATTATTGGGAAATAGGTTATTGAAATACCCTGAATCCATGGAGTCAATCTCATTTTTTTCCCTCATATTCTTGATAAGTGTCCACCATTTATCCCCATCAACTTTCAAATGGTAGAAATCCAAAATGACTTTTTCTTGTTCCAAACATTAGGGAATGAAAAATGTCATTTTTGTTGTACTGGTCCATTGTTCATCAACCAGTGGTTTGGAAGAACCATTTGAAAGATGGTGGACACTGCCTCATGAAGGAATCAAAAAAATATTGTTCCATCCTTTGATTGTTTTTAAGTTCATCATGATTCATAGCTTGTGAAAGTTTTTTGATCATGGAAACACTATTTTCTATTCTAGTTCCACTAAAATTTGGATTCTTAGGAGGAAAATCATTACATTTACCATAAAAAATATAATTAATTCTATTCACTTGGGTTCTAGACATTAAATAAAACCAAAAATCATATATTAAGGAACAATAATCATAATGGGAGACCATGTAAGGATAGAAATAAATTATAGGATGAAATAAATTATGAAATATTATTTAATCTAGGACACATTAGGTTTATCCTAGGTCATTAAAAGATATATTCTATTTGAATCCTTCAAAATTGTTCATAGAGAGTGTGAATTTCCAAACCATGTAACCCAAGAGTATCAAACCAGGTGTGAAACAAGGTCCATTGTCATACACCACTTCCTGATCAAGTCTAGCTCAATATGGTGTTTTTGGGGTTGTTTCACAAAGGTAAATATGTTCTAGATCCATATAAACTTGTAGTATCCAGATAGAGATATATTTTTTGTAAAACAATTTCTATATAATTTACCAAAATTCCAAGACATTTTCCTATAATATAACTTATCCTTAGAGTTATCCTTAGAAATTTCTTTATTAATCTTAGTAAGGTTTTCTCATCATAGTTTCAAAATGATATCTAAATGTTCACTATGATAAAACCTATAATGAAACAAGATTAACATACATATAAGTTACATAATTTTTTTGAGGAATATTTATTTATTACACAAACACATTCCCAAAGACTGTATTAGTTTAGTGCCTTTGAAAACATGGAAATAGAAACCCTGTTACATTAGAGAACTTCATTATCGCCCACTGAGTCCTCTATGAATATAACCCTTATTAGACACATCATACATAATAACTATCTTTATAAGATGGGGTAATTAAACCTAAAATAGTTTCAGCCCAAATTCCCATTAAGGGTAAATTAGGGTGATATGTAATCATAATCTTGAACAGAAGAGTATTATAACAAGGGAATAAAATTATATTATCATACAATACATATCAGAGATCATAATTTTGATTCATGGAATAATGGTTGGGAGTTCATAAGACATTAATCATAAAAGACATTATCCATGAGAGAATAGTACATATAATTTGTGGCATACACATAAGTATAAAAAATCATTTCCATATTATTTATGTATCATTTCCAATACCATCATAGTGGACAAAGTCCTTTATAGAACTGGTTTCACACCCCTTTCATGTCATGTATTACTAAACCAAGTTAATTTCCCATTCCAGCCCTATATTACTTAACTATGGAAACATCCAATTTCATCCTTGTATCACTGATGTGAGTTGAATTTCCATTCCATTCATATATATTTGATGATATATAAATATTTTCCCAATTCATTATAGGAAGATATATGTCCCACCCATTACATAATGAAATCATACATATGTGTGCCATAAGGATATAAAAATTCATCATATCATAACCCACTAAATTAAATGGGTATCATAAACATTTCATCATATAATAACTTGTGTAAAAGAGATATGTCTAATAATCATTTCATCCAATCATAACCTATGAAAAGAAGTATGTTTCATATGCATATAACCTATGGAAGAGAAATATGTTCCATAAAACTTATGCTATAAAAATCCATTAATAGAAATAATTTGAATGGTACCCTTGAATAATATCCCCAGTAAGTAATTAGTAACAACAACAAATGTCATAGTATATGGAAAATAATTTTCAATGGATCATTTAAAAAAATGTGAGAAAAATATCCTTTCTGTTTAGAAAGCTATTTTTAAAAAATAAAACATTTTTAAATCCTTTTTATTTGAAAATAACTTAAATTAAAAATGAAGAATCTATGAAATTAATGGTCATGAAATTGGAATATTATTTGAATGTTGTATATGTGAACATGAATGTTCCTTTCTCATTTTTTTTGTAAAATCCAAACAAGAATTGTTTTGGAAAACAACATAAATATTCCTTCCAATTTTTTTAAAGAGTAAAACATGGGTAAAAACGTATTTTAAAGTCACAAGAGGGTAATGGTTTATTTGAAAACATATTTTAAAACCTTTTAGAAAACATTTTTAATAAAACATGGGTTTAAAATAAAATATATTTTTAACCGAAGAGATAAATAATGTCATATTTTCTGAATTTTTTTTAATTATCTCAAGTAAAAAAGAGTGGAAAGATGGTAACATTAGTTGAAGATATAATAAAAAAATTGGGGAATAAAATTCATGATACTTATTGATAAATGGATCATAATATTTAATTAATGGAAGCATAATCATAAACAATCCTGACAAACGATGCGATTTTAGCAATAAACTCTTACCACATTGGAAAAAATTTAATCATTAAACCCATAAAGGAAAAAAATAAAATGAATAGTAAAATATCATAAGGATGATGATTTTTTTATATTACATGTAAACTAGGTTGTATATACACCTTTTGAAATAATATAGGTTTATAACATAACGTACGTCTCAAAGAAGGAAAAGTGAGACAAAAGTTACCTTACTTCTTTGTTAACTTTAAGACCACAACCCCATGAAATAAATATCATCAAATGGATATGTAAATAATAAAAATTGTAATTATAATAATAATAAATTTCATTCATGGGTATTATATACACCACATATAGTAAATAAGTGGTGAATATGACATGTCTCTCACAAAATTAAAATGTGAGATGAGAGTCACTTACATTAAGTCGTGACTCTCATCATCCTCCTTAAAAAAATGGAAATAATATAAGTTTGTTACAAATTTATAAAATAACTATATTCATATATAATACCATATATTATTTACATATGACTTTATATTAGTCGTTTATTAATAGTTCCATGTTAATGTTATGTTCCATGTAATAACTGTATTGTCTTTTGTACAGGTTTTGACTTGTTATTCTTGGTGCTCTTACTTAGTTCATGATTTAATCATATAAAAAATGATAACCATGATATTAATATAATATATATTATATATATATATTTACTTATAAAAATATATAAAATATAATATATAAAAATAGGAAATGAAATACACCTTTCATGGAGATGGTAAGCCCTACATTCACATGAACACTATTTCTATTTTTTGTCGGATTAAAAGGAATAAAAGTAAATGATATATTATCATTAAATAATATTTTTTATTTCATATATATAAAATATTTTTATTAAACCCCTGGATAACACATTCTATTGGTAGCATGAATGAATCACATCACTTTTCCAGGCAGTAGTCCACCATACACTTGAATGAAATTATCCTATTTCCATGAAATAGAAGGAAAGAAGGTATGCGTGATATAAAAATTTCATAATAATAGTAACATAAAAATAAAAATAAATATCATATATAAATTATGAATCTATTATTATTCCAAACCATTAATGGTTTTGATGGAAGAGAAAATTACAACGATTCGCGAGGTGTTAGTCCACTGTACACAAGAACGATGATTGCATATCCCATTTCATGGAAGTGTTTGAAGTTGTAGGGAATAACCTTAAAATTATATCATATCATTATATTTATGACAATTAATATATAATATTAAAATTATATAAAAATAATTTAAGGGTTTTGAGGTATAAACAAAACAAAAAACGTTCGTTGATGAATGTTACATCTTCTTTGGGTATCTTGTTTTGGTTTACACCAAGGGACATTCTTGGTTGGTTTTATGACCAAAGGAAGGATAAAAGAATTATGGAAGGAAATTTGGGAAGATATTTTTATATGTATTTTCCAATACAAGGATCTTGAGAGGCGTGAAGAGAGGGAGAGAGGGTGTGGCCTTTTATAATGGAGTTGAGTGAAAAACATGTAAATATTTGAAATAGAGAATTAAATCCACATTTTTCATTTGGAAAACATGTATAAATTGGATAAAATTAGAATCTTATACATTATAAGGTAAATATATGGCCATAACTTGGGGTTTGGAAAAGTTTTATGTCATTTTACACCTTATTTTTTAAGCTTTACCATGAAGTAATCCTATTTTTACCTTAATCACTGTAATTAATTTCAATTTCATTAAAAAATAACATTAGTAAAAAATTAATTTTAACTTATTAGACATTATAAATTTAAAATATTTTAAATATAAAATCCATTTTTCTAAATTTATTTCATATAAGTGGAAGAAATTAATTTAAAATTAATCTCGTGGATGGGGCAAAACAATTTGTTTTTAAAGTGACAATGTTTTAAAGTTTGAAATATTTTTATATACAATTTTAATGTGAAATCAATTAAAATTACTTAAATTGGATTAATAGATTTATAATTTAACTTAATATAATTTAAAAAAAATTGAAATGTAATTTAACTATATAAATAAAATAAACTCAAAGACAATTTTCAATTAAAATACATTATTTTCACTATTCATCAAAAAATAAAACATTTTAAGAAACCACAAAAAATTCACCTTAATATAATTTTTACATTTTTAATTCAATAAATAATTTTGTTTTATCTATTTTAATTTATAAAAGTTTCAAAATTTAATTTTTTTACTATTCACAAATAGTTATAAAAATTAGTTTTTTTATATAATAATATTTCTAGAAATATATAGTATTTACCAAAAATCATATATATATTTGAAATGTTTTCATTAAATAAAACCATTATATTTAGAAATTATTTATTACTATTAATAATACTATTTTTAATGGCTATGTTATAATCTTCAAATTTAAATAACTATAATATATCATTTTTTGTTAAAAATTAGTGTCTCATGTATTGCAAGCTAAGATAGTGTTTCATATAGGACAATAATAACATGGTGTAGAGTATAATGAAAGATAAAATTGATGTAGCATAAAAATAAATACATTAAATAAATTTAATTTATTTCAAGAAAGGTTCATAAAAACTTGGGTTGTTATAGTATGAGTTCACAACATCTATCAGGTGATAGATACACATCATGTAACCTCCTTACATGATTTTTAAATCCCCAACGGACTATAAAAACTACATGTTTAAGAAGAAAAACTAAAATACCCAAGTTTAAGCGTTTTACTATCTTTGGAATTACCCTAATAAGACTTTGACACAATTAAACCTAGACTCAATTAATTCAAATAAATATACATCCTTGAAATTTAAGCCATTCCCCCCCAAAAGGCTCTTCATCCCTAAGAAGCCCACAAACAATTCTAAAAAAACTATAAACAAATGATAAATAAGGGATTACCTATAAATAATAATAGGGATTTACAATATCCCTACCATAAATTAGTTCTTATCCTATATATACACCAAGATCCGAAATCCAAAAAAAGAGAAGGTCATTACTACCTGATCAAAAATACCAGATCCCACAACTAGTGGATATCATGTCTACTCTAACACAATACCCAGACCAAAGTAATCATTTTTCCACACATCACCTTATCATAGAAATGATTAATATGAACTATCTTCACAACAATGGTTGTATCAACCTCAAGAGAAACATCCTCAAATCAAACCACTTGGTAATGATCTGGTATATACCTCCTTAGTTAGGAAACATGAAACAAGTCTTAGATATCTTTCAATCCAGATGTCTAGTTCAATCGATAATACACCCTCCTTATCCATCCAAAAATCTCAAAGGGTCCAAAAAACCTTGGTGCCAACTTACCTTTCTTATCCAAGTGACTATATCCCAAGAAAGGTGAAACTCTGAGAAAGACCCGATCACCAACCTCAAACTCTAGTGGCTTGCGATGATGGTTTGAAAAATAATTATGACCACTCTATTTCATGACCAATGTCTTCTAGATCAACTAAACCATCTCCATCATATCCTAAACAAGAATCATCCCAACCAAGTACAACGCTCCTAACTCTTCCCAGCACAAGGGATACTTACAGGGCTTCCCATACAAATCCTACAAGGGATCCATCTTTATCAATGTTTGATAACTATTATTATTCTAAAATTCAACAAAAGGTAAATTATTTTCTCAAGATTCCATGAAATCAAGAGAAAAATCTCATAGCATATCCTTTAGAACATGGATAGTTCTCCATATCTATCCATCCATTTGTGGATGAAAAGACATTCTCAACTAATCTATGAACACATCACCTATTACAAACCATTCCAGAACCAAGATGTGAACCTCATGTCCCTATCTGATACAACCATAGAGGATACCCCATGATGAATCACAATATATTGGATATAAAAGTACCCAATATATTCCATTATCATCATCTATTTGATAAGTAGAAAATGTGTAGGTTTCATGAGTCGACCAATTATCACCCAAATCAAATCCTTCCCACTAGGGGTCAATGGGATACCAATAACTAAATCCATGGAAATATCATCCCACATTAATCATTGAATGGGTATGTGCTATAATAACCCTATAGGTCTCTATAATTCTCCCTTAATTCTCCGACAAGTAATGCACCATGATAGAAAATCCATAGTCAACTACCTCATCCCCTACAACCAATACTGATGTCTTAGATTGTGATACATCTTGGTAGTTACTGGATGCATGAACCAACAAGAAGTGTGCCCACTATCCAAAAAACTATTTACATGGGGAATATAGAAAAACCAAACAACTATATAATTTCAAATCACCATTGGTAAACCCAGACCACTCACCAAAGGTCTCCCCACCATAAATAATTTCACTAAATCATTGAAACAAAGTGTTTATCACCTTCTCAAGCTAAACTAATTCATCAAAAGATGAGTCATCTTTAATTATAGATAATATTTCTTATCCCCCAACCTCTTCCACTTCCAATCTCATCTCAGAAAAAAACAATAATATGCCACACCTCAACTACTTCCTTCAGGGACTGTGTTGGTAATTATCTACTCAACACAACGACTACCACATTCCCTTTCCTATCGGTATAATAAATAAAAAAAATAAAAAGTATAAATATACTCTACCAACTTCTCTATCACAAATTAATATCCATCCAACTAAAAATATATTTCCGGATCTTATGATCAGAATATACTATAAGGTTCTCCCCAAATAGATAGTGACACCAATTTTTTAGTTCATGTATAACTGCTTGAATCTCAAGATCATGGGTTAGGAAGTTATTCTCATGAGGGAATATTTGGCATGATCCATATGCAACCACCCATTTCCCCTACATCTAGACACATCCCAAACACATACCAGAAGCCTCAAAGAAATCACCAGTGCCTAATGACGGTACTAGAAGAATCAAAAGTGGTGTTAAAGTCAAAATCACCTTCAGATACTCAAAATATCCAGGACTCTTTTCATTCTATTCAAAATTCACACCCTAAATGGTAAAATCTATCATTGAATATACAATCCCAATTAACTCAAGAAAAAACAACCTATAGTAACCAATCAAACCTATGAAGCTTTGGATCTCAAACACATTTTTGGGATACACCCAGGACATAACTACTTATACCTTTTCATGATCAACTAAGATTCTCCTCTTAGGCATCACCTTCCCTAGAAATTTCACCTAAATGGTCCAAAAATCACATTTTTAAAGCTTAGCATACAAAATATGTTATTTTATGTTTTAATGAATGATATCCAAATGATTTATATATAGTGACCCAAACATTCTTACATTACTATTACATCATTATAAATTGAAAAAAAATAATAGTATTATACAATGAGGATCCATAGGTTTAGTGTCTTGAAAAAACTAGGAACAAACATAACATTTAAAACATCAAACATAAACATTTATTTAATTCATTCATCTCCAGCATGTTATTGTCCTTCGAAAAATCCTTAGTACACATATTCACATGAGGATATACATCAAAAAGTGGTGAGCTAAAAACCCAGTAAGAGGATGTATATGAACAATATAAAAATGGGTGAGCACAATCACAACATAGTCAAAGGATAATGAACATGATAGGAAGCAATAATAAAATACATGAAGTGTGGAAATGAATAAAAATAAAACATCATGTCTTACTGGTCAACTACCACACATAATTGTGAACAATGCTAGCATCATGTTCACAAATAATTTCCCTTTTACTCATGTGATTCATCAATTTACCCAATGAATTGGAGCTCTATATAATTTTGGGCGCACCCATCACATTCAAACATTCATATAACACTATGTAATTCTGGGCACACCAGTCACACCATAATATTTACATTATCATGCATGTCACATTAAAAATATGTAAAACAATAAATTTAACATAACTCATGTAAAGAAATGGGGTTCACATAATAAATAATGCTTTCATAACCATTTGGTTCCCAAAATAAAGATGGAATATTATTCTTTACATAAAACCATTAACCACGAGTGAAGAGTGAAGAAATATTGATGAAGTAAAAAGGGTGTGTTTATTTGGAAGACGAGTTATTTTGTAAAACATTGGGGTTTTCATAAAATAAATTAGAGAACATTTATATCCCATAAAATTTAATATAATGATGAATAAACTATTTTTAAAGAGAGCCCATATCGAAAATGGAGTGAAAGAGGGAGAACCCGAAGAAAGAAAGTTGGGTTCTAGAATCTCCCCTTACCTTGTATTTTAACGCTTTATTCTCTTTAATGTAATGTATAATGACATTATATTAATTAATTATAAATTCTATAACCTTTTATACATGAATAATATTCATTAAGGTTTTATTTATTGGATTTTTTAAGATTAATAGGGTTTAATTTCATTGCTTGGGATTGTTCATTTTTTACAATTTTCTTGAATGGTTCACTAGTATTCATGAATGGAAGTTCATTTAAAAGGTGAATAAACATATAGAATTTTAATTATATTTTATTTAATATGTTATAGAACATTATATGATATTATAAATAATTTTTTATATACCATAATAATGAATCAATAGATAAGAATTTTTTGATGATCATTTGTGTTAATTTGGGCGGTTTTTCGACCACAACGAACTTGTTTTGTTTAATAATTTAGCAATATGTACATAAGTTAGTTCCAGAACATTAAATAGAATATAATACATATAATATAATCTGGTTCAACCATAAAAATTGTTTCATGACCAGATATTAAGATGTTAAAGGAAAAATAATACATTTTGTTCTTGAAGGTGATAAATTAACACCTCGCAAACAACATTTTCCTTTCTAAAATAAAAAGAAGAGGGTAAGGGGGTTGGATGTTATATTGTCCAATTAGTATCATAAAATTAAATTATATGTGATATAATGGAGTAAACATACCTTTTGGATGTGTATTGGTGGAGAGATATTAAGAAAAGAACTAGAAATTGAAAGGAAATTAAAAGAAGAGAGAGAGAGGGGAATTGCCTCTTAAATCCTCCTCTTGAGATCGTCCTTTAGGAACCTAGGATTGGTATTTTGATGAAGAAAAAATCTATTGGACTTCAGTAAGGGTATAGGAAAGATGTTTGGGTAGATTTTAGACAATTCTTGAATCTTGAGAGGTGTGAGGAAATGAGGGTGTGAAGGGTGGTATTTATAGTGGAGGGGAGAGGGGTTCTCTTAATATTTTAATCATTAGTTTATTAATTTACACCAAGATAAGAAATAGTGATGATCCCATGACCAATAATAGTAAATAGGGAATGTGAGTTTAATATTTTGGTGCTTGCATCACTTTTGATGTCACGAATAGTAGATTTAAATTATAATGTTTTTATATGGTAAATTAATGCATTTTACTGTTTACCACAAATACAAGTATTTCAGAAAAATCCCAAAAATTCACCCTAAATATTTTCATATGTGTAGAATTAATAAATAAAGTCCATTTTTTTACAAATAATTTTCTAAATATGATAAATTTAGTTTTTAATTAAAATAACAATTTACATGAAAAATACATTTTTTAAAATTAAAACCGATTTATAATGCATTCAAAAATTAAATAAGGTATTATAAAATTATCTTAAAACCAAAAGACATAAAATTGTTAATTTATGAAAAAAAATTAGAAAAATAAATTCTCTTTTAAATTAATTAATTATTTATATTTCATTATTTATGAGTTAAAAAAATACCAATACTTTTACTATGGTTAAATTGTCACTTATAAGATGCCTAAATTTTATTTAATAATTCAAGGGTTATATAATTACTATTTTTGAAGATTTACTATTAATAAGGGTCATAATACTATTCAAACTTGTATATGACTATTCATAAGGGTAGGTTACTATTCAAAAAAAATTATTTTTTTTCTATTAGACTCCAAAAATCTTACTGATCTCATCTGTGTATGTCAGATTTTAAAAATTCAAAACATAGAAGTGGAAATATTATGTTTAATGGTCACATATTATTTAGTGTAATGATATGTCATTGTGATTATTATTGTGATTATACTATATGGAATAATTATAAGAATGGAATTCCATTGGTAAAATGTTGATTTATTACATTTTCCCCCATAAGAAATTTCACCCTCAAAATTTCATTTTACACAAATTGGTGAGGGTACTTCTCCTTTATCGCCTCTTCCAGTTCCCATGTTTCTTCATCAAAATTATGGTTTCTCCAAAACACTTTGACAAGTTGGATTGTGTTGTTGCATAGAACCTTATCTCTCTAGTCCATAATCTTCACTTGCTTCTCCTCATAAGAGATATCATCTTCCAACTGTACCACCTCTGAGTTCAGTAAATTTGAGGGGTCTGGTATGTACTTCATCGGGATAGATATGTGAAACAAATCATGAACATGAGCCATATTTGGTGGAAGTGAAAGCTGATAGGCCATGGATTCTATGTGGTCAAGGATCTCAAAGAGGCCAATGTACCTTGGGATTAACTTCCTTTCTTTCCAAACCACATGACTCTCTTCCATGGTGATATTCGAAGGAAGACTTTATCTCCAACGTCGAACTCCAAGTCCCTTTGACAGTTGTCAGCACAAATCTTTTACCAACACTGAGTAGTTTTGATATTTTTATGGATAACATGAACCTTATCTATCATCTCTTTTATAAGATCAGGTTCAAGTATATTTCTTTCTACAAATTCATCCCAACAGGTTTGAGTTCTACATCTCTTTCCATAAAAAGCTTCATATGGAGCCATCTGAATACTGGAGTGAAAGATATTGTTGTATTAGAAGTCAACCAATATGAGAGGCTGATCCCATCTACCTTTGAATTCTAAAGAGTAGGCTCTTATCATATCTTCATGAGTCTGAAAAGACCTTTCAGATTAGACATCAGTTTGGGGGTGATTGGTCATGTTGAAATTTAATTCTATAGTAAATGTAGGTTGAAGGCCTCTTTAGAATTTAGATGTGAACTTTGGATCATGATCATAGACAATCGATTGTTTAATACCATGAAGTCTCACCACTTCCTTCACATATATCTTTGAAATTTTTTCAAGTGAGAGATATTCCCAAATAATGATAAAATGGTAAGTCTTGGTGAGTCGGTCAACCACAACCCATATTTCATTATTTCCCTTCGACGTATTTGTGAGACCCATGAAAAAGTTCATAGTGACATTCTCTCATTTCCACATCAGTATAGGAAATGGTTGCATCATACCGTTGGAGTTTCGTCACTCTGCTTTAACTTTATGACATACTAAGAACCTTGAGATATATTCTGCCATATCCTTCTTCATGTTATCCCACCAGAAGTGTTCTCAGAGATCTCGGTACATCTTGGTTCTATGAGGATGGATAGAGAATGTAGAGATATGAGCATTGTCCAATATCTCCTTCTTTATCCTGGGTGATTAAGGCACACAAATCTGCATTCCAAACAGAATCACACCATCATCGTCGATATGGATCTCTTGCAACTTCCATTCTTTTACTGCATTCACCTTCTTTTGATACTATTTATCATTCCTTTCTTCCTCCTTAATCTTCTCTTGGATATATGGTTGTGAAATCATTTGGTAAAGGTAGAAAGTACCCCTTCCCTTATGATTTCCAAATCCATCCTTTGAATATCCAAGAAGATAGGGTATTTCTCAATCTGTAACATGAATAGAGTAGAAAGTTCTTTTCAGCTTATAACATCAGCTACCTTTTTCTCCTTTCCAGGATGATAGTGAATAGATAAATCATAGTCCTTGATTAGCTCTAACCATATCCTTTGATGCATGTTGAGCTCCTTTTGAGTGAATTTATACATTAATCTCTTATAGTCAGTGTATATGTCACAATTCTCACTATAAAGGTAGTGACACCATATTTTCAAGGAAAACATTATGGCTTCCAGCTCTAGATCATGCGTCAGGTAGTTCTTCTCATGTATCTTCAACTACTGTGAGGTGTAGGCTATCACATTATAATTTTGCATGAGTACAAAACCCAAGCCTTTTTTTGTAGCATCACTATATATCACAAAACATTATCTACTTTTTGGTAGTGTGAGTACAAGTGTAGTGATCAACCTTCTCTTTAGGTCCATGAAGCTTCCATCACATTCTTCTGCCCAGACATACTTTACCCCATTCCTTGTTTACTTAGTTAATGGGCTTGAAAATCGTGATAAATTTCTCACAAAACATCGGTAGTACCCATCTTATCCCAGAAAACTATGGATTTATGTGACACTAGAGGGTCTAGGCCATTACTCAATCACCTTCATTTTTGAAGGATCCACATAAATTCCCTCACTTATGATCACATGTCCCAAGAATGTGACTTGATTAATCCAAAAGTCACACTTTCTAAACTTGGCGTATAACTTCTCCTTTCTCAATGTAACCAACACAAGTCTTATAAGTTTTTCATGTTCCTCATTTCTCTTATATTAGATGAGAATATCATCAAAAAACACTACCACATATTTTTCAAGGTAATGTCTAAAGACTTTATTCATCAAATCCATGAAGATTTCAGGGGAATTAGTTAGTCCGAAGGGAGTAAATAGAAACTCAAAGTTCCCATACCTTGTACGAAAGGCAGTCTTATGAATATCTTTCTTCTTCTCCTCCTTTATCTGATGATATCTAGAACAAAGATCCACCTTTAAGAAGTATTGAGATCCACTTAACTGATTGAACAAGTCATCAATCCTTGGAAGATGATAATTGTTCTTTATGGTGATCTTTTTTATGTTCCTAATAATCAATACAAATCCCCATTATTCCATCCTTAAAAGAGAACTAGTGCACCCCAGGGTGATGCAATAGGGCGTATGAACCCTTTTTTCAAATTCTCTTAAAGATTCTTCTTTAACTCCTCTAGTATGATAGGATCCATACTATAGGGACACATTGAGAAAATAGTAGCTCTGGGTATGAGTTTTATTGATAAATCTACCTCACAATCCGGGGGAAGTCAGGGTAACTCTTTTGTAAATACATCATCGTATTCCCTCATGATAGGAATTTCCACAAGGTTGGCACTTTCCTTTGAGTCAACCATTTGGACGAGATATGCTTATTCACAGGGAATCAACACCTACACCATTGAATGAATTTTCAAAGGAGATTCAAGATCTTACTTTCATTTTTAGTAGTGCATGTGATGGATTAGAAGATGAAAATATATTTATTTTTCCCGATAGTTGATTTGCTCTCTATATAAAGAGAGCTGATCCATTCCCATTATAGAATCGAATTACACCAAGGGATGTATTATGGGATTCTTTGGAAGAATATTCCCACATATTTCAACAAGAGAAGATTCAAATACTTGGGTTGTAATGATTGAACCACTTGGTGTTTTTACTGGTATCTCTATATCAAGGTTTTGGGGATTTGATCCTATAGTTATAACAAACTTTCAAGATATAAAGGAGTGAGTAGAACTAGAATAAAATAATAATTTTTCCATTCTTGAGTGAATAAGAAGTGTACCTTGTATGATTTCATTATATTTCTCCACTTCTGCAGTAGTTATGGCATAATACTTGCCTTGTTCCTTTGTATTTGGTGGATGATGATGCTGATTAACTTTGAGGACTCGAGGTTTAGTGCATTGTCTTTCATAGTTCCCTTTCTCTCTATAGTTGTAGCATTGAACCATGAGTGGTGCTCCCCTTTAATTTATCACAACAACCTTCCTTTTAATTTCTTTTCGACACTCTTGAGCATGGTGTCCTTCTTTCCAACACTTGAATAATTTCCTCTTCCCTTTGAGGCAGTTCCCATGATGAAACTTCCCACATTTTTGGCACATAGGTCACTGAGTTTTCTTCCCACCTTTATCATTAGATCCTCCCGCTTGAAACTCCATCGTTCATTTCTTATCAACATAGCCACGAGACCATTCCTCAAACTCCATATCCACTTTAAGGGAACACCAAAAAAATTCTTCATAACTCCCAAAGTCTCAAATTTCAAGAGACTTTCTAAGGTGTGGTTTTAACCCACTAAAGAATATATCAATATTTCTATCATTGTTGATAACAAAATCCAAATCATATCTTGTAAGACTTGTGAAATTCTCTTTGTAGGTCATGAAATATTCCCCTCACTTTTTCTTGAGCTCTATGAATTCCCTCTCTATCTTCATATGAAGAGTTTGTGGGAAATACTTGTAAAGAAACATTATCATAAAATATTCACATTCCATATATTTAACTTCATCTCTTGGATTTGTGTTCTTAATAAAAGAGAATATTTGATCAGACTCTCCCAATGGATGATAAACAAATAATTTCACCTTCTCCATATGAGAATAGTGAAGCACATAAAATATCTTCTCCTTGGATTTGACCAACTATTCCGCAACTAGTGGATCAGATGATCCACTAAACATCGGTGGTAATTTCCGCACAAAACACTCGATAGATAGTAGCTCCCTATTTAGTGAAGGAGGACATTCCAAATTATTCTGGTTATTGTTTATAACCTAATATTGTTGGGTAAGCAGCCCCATGAATTTTTGAAATCCGCCTCCAAAATCATTGGGGTTGTATTTCGGGCAATCATTGCATTGGCCCTCACACGGGTTCTTGGCCTGGTTTCTCCTGGTTCCCACCATTTTCTAAAATTGAAAAGGTTAGAAACAAAAAAATAAGTCAATGAGTCATGAATAAATTATTAATTTGTACAATTTTCACTAAAATCATATTGTATGGGATACCTATATAATTATTCTTTTGTGAATATTTGTACTTAGTCTCATATTAGGGGGTTTCTCTGTGGTTCACTAATCCTAATTCCCAAATTAACAAAACCTTTACTATGATAACAACTATAGTGATCCAACCTTTCTTACATTACTATTAAATAATTATAAAGATGAACAAAATAATAGTATTTCACCATTAGGATCCAGAGGTTTAGTGTATTGGACAAACTAGGACAAAACATAAAATTTACAACATCAAACATAAACATTTATTTATTTCATTCTTCTCCATATTTTTATGGTCCTTTGAAAAATCCTTAGTACACATATTCACCTGAGGATATACATACAAAATGGGTGAGCTAAAATCCCAGTAATAGGATAGATATGAACAATATAACAATGGGTCTGAAAAATCGCAACATAGGCAAAGGATCATGAACATGAGAGGAAGCATTAATAAAAGCCTTGAAATGTGGCAATGCATAAAAATGAAACATCATGTCTTAGTGGTCCGCTAACATACATAATTTTGAAAAATGCTAGAATCCTATTCCCACATAATTTCTCTTTTACTCATGATATTCATCAATTTAACCAATTAATTGGAGTGATGTATAATTCCTGGTGCACCCGTCACATTCAAACATTCATATTGCACTATATAACACCAGGCACACTCATCACATCATAATATTTACAATATCATGCATGCAACATTAAAAACATGTATAACATGAAATTTAATATAAAACATAGAAATAAATAAGTTTCGTATAATAAATAATACTTTAATAGCCATTTGGTCCCCAAAATAAAGAGGGAATATCATTCTAGACATAGAACCATTAACCATTAGTGAAGAATGAAGCAACATTCAAGATGTAAAAAGTGTGTGTTTATTTGATGGAAGAGTTCTTTTAGAAAACATGGGATTTTTCATAAAATAAATTATAGAATATACATATCCCAAAAAAGGTAAGATATTGTTGAATAAACAATTTTTAATGAGAACCTATACCGAACATGGAGTGAAAGAGAGAGAACCCAAAGAAAGAAAGCTAGGTTCAAGAATTTCCCCTTACCTTGTATCCGAACACTTTATTCAGTATAATTTCCTATATAATGACATTATATTCATTAATTGGAAATTCTAGATCCTTTTTTACATGAATAATATTCATTAGTATTTTATTTATGGGCTTTAGGATGAGTTATAGAGTTTAATTTCATTGTTTGGGATTGTCCATTTTTTATAGGTTTCTTGAATGGTTCACTTGTATTCATGATAAAAGTTCATTTAAAACGTGGGTAAACATATAGAATTGTAATTATATTTTATTTATTATGTTATAGAACTTTATATGATGTTATAAATAATTTTTTTTATATACCATGAGAATGAATTATTAGATAAGAATTCAATGATGATTGTTTGGGTTAATTCGGGTGGTTTTTTTACCACAATGAACTTGTGTTGTTTAATCATTTAGTAATATGTAAATATTTTCATTATAGAACATAAAATAAGATATAATATATATAATATAATATGGTTCAGTAATAACAATGGTTTCATGACAAGATCTTAATGTGGTAAAGGAAAAAAGAAAACATGTCGTTCTTGAAGGTGATAAATTAACACCTCACGAATATCGTTTTCCTTTATAAAATAAAAAGAAGAGGGGAAGGGAGTTGGATGATATATTGTCTCATTATTATCATAAAATTATAGTATATTTGAGATACTGGAGTTACCAAACCATGTGGATGAGGATAGGTGGGGAGAGATTAATAAAAGAACTTGAAATTAAAAGGAAATTAAAGGAAAAGAGAGAGAGGGGAATTACCTCTTGAATCCCCCTCTTGAGATCCTCCTTAAGAAACCTAGACATGGTATTTTGAGGAGACCAAAAGCTCTTGGACGTGGGGAAGGATCTAGGGAAGATTTTTTGGAAGAGTTGAGGCAATTATTGAAGCTTTATAAGAGTGAGGAAACGAGGGTGTGAAGGGTGGCATTTATAATGGAGGGGAGAGGGGTTCTCTTAATATTTTAATCCTTAGTTTATTAATTTACACCAATATAATCAATAGTGATGATTCCATGACCAAGAATAGTAAATATGGAATGTTATTTCTATATTTTTTTGCTTACATCACTTGTGATGTCAATAATAGTGGATTAAAATTATAATGTATTTATACAGTAAATTAATGCATTTTACTGTTCCCAAAAATTCAAGTATTTCAGAAAAATACCAAAAATTCACCCTAACCATTTTTTAATGTTTAGAATCCCAAAATGAATTCAATTTTTCAAAAATAATATTATAAATATGATTAATTAAAATTTTAATTAAAAGCTTAATTTATATGAAAAATAAACTTTTTAAAATTAAAACAGATTTTATAATGCATTCATAAATTACATAAGGTATTATAAAATTATCTTAAAAACATAAGTCATAACATTTTTAATTTATAAACACATTTTAGGAAAATAAATTATCTTTTAAATTAATTAATTATTCATGACTTACAAAAATACCAATAATTTTACTATGGTCAAATTGTCACTTATAAGATGCCTAAGTTTTATTTAATCATTAAAAGGTAAAGTTACTATTATTTTGGAATATTTAATAATAATAAGGGTAATAATTATATTAATAAGGGTATGTGACTATAAATAAGGTTAGGTTAAAATTCACTAAAAATTAAGTTTATTCTATTAGACTCCAAAAATCATATTGATCACAATCGTGTATGTGAGATTTTCAAAATTCAAAACATAGAAGTGGGAAAATTATGTTTAATGATCACATAATATTTAGTGTCATGATATGTCATTGTTATTCTTATTGTGATTATACTATAAGGTATAATCATAATAAGGTAATTTCATTGATAAAACTTTGGGTCTTTACATTATATTCTCCTCCTTTGACTCAGAGTACGCCAAAATATCATCCATGAACACAATAACAAAATAATCTATAAACCAATGAAAAATATAGTTGATGAAATACATAACCACTGAGGGATTATTAGTGAGACTTAATGGAATGAAAAAAGACATTAAATTTCCATATCTAGTCCTAAACATTGCCTCAAGTATATACTTTTCTCAGACTCTTAACTGTTAACAACCTGATCATAGGTCAATATTAGAAAACCAACAGGCCCCTCTAAGCCAATCAAATAGTTCATCAATCCTCAGAAAAGGAAATTTTATCTTAATGGTCACCTGATTCAACTTTCAATATTCAATACAAATTATAGGGACACTTCTTGAGTTCTTAGTAAATCATATAGGTGAATCCCACAATGACATGTTAGGATGAATAAATCCTTTAGCCTCTAGGTCCTCAAGTTGGACCTTAAGTTCAACAAACACAGCATGTTCCATATGGTAAGACATCATAGAAATGGGAATCATACCTAGGAGTTGGTATATGATAATATCATCCTCTATCTAGGGTGTTTGACTAGAAAAATAATCCAAAAATACCTTAGGGTATTCAAAAACCACGGAAGTAAGTCAACCACCAAAATAAGGGTAATATTCATCAAGAAACATATATGATAATTATCATGAGATTACCCCAGCATAAGGAACAACATACCAAGATCTTCCTGATCTAGTGTCCCACCCATCCCAAAAAACATGAGTGGACCCATTGGTAGATAAGAACTAAACCTGACAAAAATAACAGTATACTTAGGACATCACACTAATCATCCAATCCATACTGATAATCAAGTTGAAGATGTCAAGATCAATAATGAAAAATTACAACTCCATCTCAAACTCGATTGTCATCACCAAACACGTGATACATTTGAAGACTTTTTTAAACCTATTTACCAATGGCTTGGAATGATCCAACAAGAATGGCATAAGTTATAAATGAAAACCCAACAAAACCACTAACTTTGATGATATAAAAGAATGATTAACACCTATATATAACAAATCAAGTACTATAGAATATGATATAAATATTGTACCTCTAATAGCAATAGACCCTACTTTCTATTATGATGTTTTATACCCTTTTTCATAAATATATCAGATTTGAGACACATGAACATCTCCCTTAGCCTATGGATTATACCTACCACCCTTGGAAGTATGTGCATGAACTTGTGAACCCTTGGTGAGAGTGTATCCTTCCCTACCACCCTGATATATCTTTTCATAAAAATTATATATATGGGAATATCATCCAAAAAGATTCCAAATATTGGGATAATCCATACTGATAGTCTTGGTATGACCTATCTTTACATACTAGAATGAGACAACCTTATGTTTCCATATCAAATCCCCTAAAATTAGTCCTAAAGAAAAATTATCACTCTTATGCTTCCTTTCCTACCATAAGTCCCACCTTGGATAACCATATAATAAACTAAATCTACAAAAAAAAACATATATTCCAAGCTATATATACCTTATAAAATGTTTCCTTATCAACTACCTCTATATAGGTTAGAAGTAAAATGAGTTTCAACATAGAAAAAATATTAGGCCTCAATCCAAACTCAAACCTCCGAGCATTCAGGTACTCATTAGTGATAGGATTCCATGCAAGATGAACCAAATCATAAAAATAGGTAGAATACTCGAGAATAGTATTCTCCTCGTGATATAATGTTATAAACTCCAAGGTCTTCTCCACATGAAATTTATTTGGGTAAAACTTCTTTTTATTGTTTTTATTAAAGGAATATCAGGTAAAATTATCATGCAACTTATCTTGCACAGTAGAGTCCCACCATTTCCTTCCTTATCCCTTGAGAATATACATGAAAAACCCACCATAGAGGCTTGAGGCGTCTTCAAGAAGTTGAATATATTCACCATCCTTTCAAGAAACTCATAATATTCATGGGGTCCTTTATCATTATGAAAGAAGGGTGGATGCTGATTATTAAATTCAGATCCATGATCTATTATGTATCTTGGGTTCCCAACACCCACATGACCTAGAGTCTAAATAGTGTATATAATAGCTTCTACCAAATTATTTTCCATTAGAGGGTTCGTCTATGGACCATATCTCATATCTTCCTCTCTTGTATTTGGAATATATCTTCACAAAATAATCGTTTATCATATCAAAAAAACCAATCATTCATGAGAAAATTCCAAAATCTTAGGACCAACTTTGGTTATTGATAAAATATATATAAAACATTATAAATTTAATGAAACCATGAAAGTCCTTACTTACAAAGAAATAGGTTAATTTAAATAATCTTCCCTTATAGTTTATTCAATTAACCCCCAACACCAAGTCTTACACCTGTTAAATGTCCCTGATCACCCATGGTAACTCAGGTTCAGTTATAAAAGTGAGCTAGTGAGGCCCGTTTTCCCACAAGTATAAATTTTGGATATTTCTACAGCCCAAAACCATGGATATATGGATTAAAACTATGTCTAGAATATATAGACACAGTTCTAGTTGATCGTGGCATGTATTGATGTGGATATAGCTAAATGTTAGAGCCAAAGTTCTCTGGACTATTCCCATGGTTGTTCACCATGGAAATTGACCTATTTCTCTAGTTTTCCAAACCGCGGGAATAACGCTCGAAGTTTTCCACCATGCAAGTTGGGTTATAGCCGCATTGTCCATTGTGGAAACAAATCTATTTCCACTATGGAAAACTTGGGCTATAGCCCAAGTAAACCGTGGCTATAGCCCAAAAATAATATGTTCCTATTCAAATTTGATATTTTTCCATCTTCCCTATGCCCAAATAGACTAACCACTAAATCGTGAATGAATTTAGGTATATATATATATATATTATTAAAAACTATGGCTATAGCATGTAAACTATGGCTATATCCCTTCCCACTCTTTTTTTTACGGGTAGATATTTTTCCCGTGTAAAGGCGGGAGACCTATAGCCATGGTTATAAAAAACTATGGCTATAGAAAATGAAAAAATACTCTATAACCACAGTTCCACACAAACTGTGGCTATAGCCATCGAAAAATACTCTATAGCCATGGTTTGAAAAAACCATGGCCAGAACATACTCTATAGCTACAGTTTTACACAAACTATGGCTATAAACCTTGGAGAAGACCCTATAGGCTTGATTTTACCCAAACCATAGATACATCCCTTTAAAAAATACCCTATGGCCATGGTTCTACCCAAACCATGGATGTAGACCTTTGAAAAAGACCCTATAGCCATGGTTTTACAAAAATTGTGACTATAGCTCTCAAAACAAATCTATAGCCATAGTTTCACTGAACCATGGATATAGACTTAAAAAATATACCCTATAGCAATGGTTTTATGTAAAATCATGGCTATATTCTTGTAATAAATACCTATATCCATGGTTTTGCAAAACTGTGGCTATCGGTCCATGACTATAGCCCAATTTTCTAGCAATGTCGCCACCTATTATCTAAATTATGGAATTCGTAAATCTTTTATACCAAAGACACAAAAAAAATATTAGGAAAATTTAACACACATTAGGAAAAGAGTCCCTTTGATACCAAATTATCATGAACCAACCCAGGTTAACTAGACAAGCCTCCCAAATTGGCCCATCACAGAATATAGGGAAAATAGGATAATAGAAACCACTCTGGAATATAAGTAATACAAAAGATACAACTAGAGTACAAAGAGGAAATTAACAAGATACTAAAAACACATACAATACATGAAAAAATAGGATAAACTAGAAATTATGTCAAATCCCCACATGACCAACAGTCACCTCCAAACCAACCTAAACTGAAAGTAAAAATAGACAGAGAAGCCAACATGATAATAGATGATAATTCCTTCACCTGAATCCTAAAACAAAACATCTAGGAACACCCAAATTCAAAAGTAGTATTTGAGATAAATCCAACTAGGATAACACCATAGTTTTTTAAAGGGTCTAATATCAATAATGGAATAATTCTAGCTTTTAAAAAAAAAATTACGAATCATTTTAATAAATTAAAAAATGTTGTAAATAAATTTCTATTTACTTTACTAAAAATATAGTCCCAATATCAAAAAAAGTATGAAAAGTATAAGTGATAAAATATGAAATAATATCCATATATAAAAAGGTAAATAAGTAGCCACTTATCCATGAAACAACCTATCATAAAAATCTATGTGATATACACTAATGTAAAAAACCAATAAGAAATAATACATGATAGAAATAATCATTTGATAAACAAAAATAAATGAAAAAGCACCACACATTTGGTATATATCCTATGGGACACTATGTACTATATACTAAAAACTGTAACATGTATAATGTTGGATTCAACCAATATTGGGTTCTGACAGTCAATTTAACAAAAGGGTACCTCCTAGTGGTCTCACACACACACTAAGGAAACTTTGGTCTCCTTCCAGATGAACCCAAGGTTCCCAAATTTCAATTTTAAAAAATCATTTCAAATTCATGATCAAAATTTTATAAGAAATTTTCAAATCCAATCCGATCCTTTTCAGAGTTTGAAAACCCATTTCTAAATTAAAAAAAATCCATTTTCAAGTTAAAATCCCATTTTTAAGAATATTTTTCTTTTCCAAGAAATCCTTTAAAACCACATATCAATTTTATTTAATGAGAAAGCAAAAGTAATTTATCATTAACAACATGAAATTCATCAAATTGACCCATTGTATAGAAACAACTACCTCAACGTTATTTAAATATTGATACCTTTGAAAATGGTGACCTGAAACCAATAGAATGGACTTCAAAAGATAAGTCACACCAAGAAACTAAAAATGATTGATGAAAAGAAGTACATGATCACAAAACAAAAAAAACATAATCCAAAACCACAATTGTAACCAAATCCAAAGAAAATCTAGAAGGATTACTTACCAGAAGAGATTCAACCCAGCATCAATTGTGATCAATCACTAAATGAAGCAACCCATAATGGAGGGTATAAACCATAATATCCTAGGGGAGCCTCTAGATCGAGATAAAGCAATACTAAAATGAATTAAATAAGGAACCACTCACGAAACACCCTAAAATACCAAATCATGATGATTTCACAACATTTAATCCACCTATATTTCATGAAATCTATGAATCTCATATACGCCAAAAAACCCATCTCATTTTATTAAAAACCCAATATTTTCCATTACATGATGTGAACCTATAACATAGTGTGCAAATCCTTCATTCCCCTTATCAGTTCACATCATCTATTTGAGGATTGATACATGTCATGTAATCTATTTAAATGGGGTGTAAATGCCCTACACACTACAAAAACTGAAAGTTTAAGCATAAAAACTAAAAGACCCTACTCTGAGTATTCTCCAAACATGGGAAGAACACCACTATGTATTTTACACATTTATATGCCAAAATAAAATTAATTCAAAAAATACACATCCTTGAAAATTATTTAATTTTCCCTAATAATGGATCTCTATGCCCATGAAGCTCAAAAACACACACAAAAAAGGATGACAAACAAAGCATAAACAATGGAGTACCTGTATTATTTAATAGGGTGTTACATGTGGTGTATATAATCCCCTTTGATATTTTATACCTTGAATCTCATATTTTTCATGATATTAAATGTTTTATTTTATATTATTATTTTTTTGTGAAAAATATTTAAAATATTACTAAAGCGGTAATGGATTTCTGTCTCCCTTTTTAACTTTGGTGACTTATATGCCATCTTCACCATGTATTTATTTTATATGGTTTGAATTCTTCCCAGGATTTTATTTTATGATTTTTATTCTGAAAAAATACTACGATTTACATATCCATTTTATTACCTCTCTTTTAAGAAGTTTATGGTTTAAAAGATACCAAAACGGTAATGAATTTTTGTATAAATATTGCTTCTTTAAGAAAAATTTTATGTTATGAACCTATATTCAATTATGATTTATATATATAGACCCTTTAAAATATTAAATTTTGAATTTATTTATTCTCATGATATTTTATATTTTATTAAATTATATTCATTCATGATGATTATGATTCATTGTTACGATAGTGGAAATGGTGTTATGATACAATCTTATCATTTATCAGGATAGTTTATGGTCATACTTATAATGATGAAATCTTATGATATATCTCTCAAGAATTTCATGAATTTTCATATCCTAAGTTAATGTCATGAGAATACACTTTTCCATCAGTTTTCCTCTCTTCATGTACTTAAGAGTTTAAAATAGTGTTTTTTGAAATAAAATTCATTATTTCTCTCTTTGGTCAATAACAATATTTCTTACAAAACCACATTTTCTATTTTTTTAAAAAAATTATTCAAATTATTTATTAAAGAAATTTTTACCCCTTACTGACTTTTTAAAAATTATTTTTATGGAATCTTCATGTCCTTTTCCAAACAATTCTTGTTTTGGTTTTACCAAAAATGTGAAGGAAATATTTGTTTTTACATGTATGGAATGAATAGAATTTGTGGTCACCTGACCATTATATTATTTTAATCATACTTTATATTTTTTAAATTTTATTTTCAATGAATAGGATTTTAATTTTTTTATGAATTTTAAGTTTTAAAAAGTGGTTTTCAAAGAAGTGTTATTTTCATCAATAAATGTTCCAAGTGATATTTCAAAATCATTCTCCATATAAGTTTATATATTTTTATGCAACTTATTCTTTTCTAGGGATATCAACCTAGGATACCATTCTTTTTTTTCTCTAGATGTTTTTTCATGAATATATGTCTATGAAACCCATTTCACTTCCACAGGTTATACCATGATAAAATTCCTAGAAAACTCACTTATTTTTCGATGGGTTATATTATGATTAAATAATGAAGTGATTATGAAACATTCTTATTTTCTACAGGTTATGATATGATGATATTTTTATGAAACCCAATTCATGTCATGGGTTATGAATATGAATGTTTTATGTTCTTATTTCACACCTACATATTATTTTCATTATGTTACGAGTGGGTCCTATATTTTCCTCCAATTCATTGCATAAATATGGATAACTCATGAGTAAATATGTTATGTGTTAACCTGATTACTTATTCACAATGATATGCATGAACGTGATTGATTGTTCAAAATATTATGGGTGAACCTGATTATATGTTTGCAATGTTATGAATGAACATATATTTCATGTCCGTAATGTTATGCATATACTTGGTAGCATGTCCATAGGTTTATGTGAGGTCCTAATTTCATGCCCTTAACTTAATGAGTGAACATTTTTCAATTTATACATGTTCAAAATTTTATAAGTTGATGTGTATAGAACACATTTTATTTATTATGCCAATGTTATTCTCTCATGGATCAGGTCCTATGATTCCCTTATGATTCATGTCCTATGAACTGCCAATATTTATTCTATGACACATGATTATGATATTTGATATGCAGGTTATAGTTTTCAAATGTTATGATCATGTTCTCATACACTCATGTTCATGTTATGCTTACATATCTCCATTTTTTACCCTTACTAAATGTCTGAGCTCACCCTTCCTTATGTTTCATCTTCCCAGGTTATATAAAAGGATTTAAGTAGGGTATGTTTATGAGGAATACTAATGGAAAATATATGTAAGAGAGATGTTTAAGGTATTTCACTAAATTAGAATATTATGTACCTAGTCCCCAAAGACACTAAACTATTATGGTCCTCAGGAATGTGTTAGTGTTATGTATTGAATATTTAAATAAAAATATATAATTTCTACGTATGAAATTAATGGGTTACAATAGTTTGCATAAATAGAAAGTTTTTGTTAAACTTGGTAATTTTTTATGATAAAACATTTGTTAGATTCCTAGGTATATCTCTAAGGATATATATAGGTATATATATAATGATAATTTAGAGAATGATTCAAAGTATAGGAAAATGTACTATAATTTTTCAAAAGGACATATAATGATGTCTCAATGAAATTACATCCATGTCTAGATACTACATGTGGATTTTTCTTTAGAAAAGAGGTACCAAGTGGTAATAACTCCAAAAAGGTTGCGTTGAGTTAGACACTATCTTGACCTTGTTCATGGTAACATTGTTTTTTGTGTACCTAGTTTCACACTCCCAGGGGATATCTTTTTGAAATTCACTGACTTTTTAGAATCCATCATGATGGATTTAAATTAATGATGACTATTAATGACCTAGTATAAACCTATTGTGTCATATGTTAAAAATAATGTGTCATTACTTAGAATAAATATAAGTGATTTATCATGATTATTTGGTTCCTCACTAGGATTATTATTTCTTACACTATGAATTTTGTTTTTAGTCAATGGATTGAACCTAAAGGCATTGGGGTAACATTGAATGTGATGACCAATTTTCGGATGAGAATCCAAAAGGGATGATGACTCGAGTTAACAATATTGTGATTCTTCCTAATCCATTACAATGGAACATGATTACCAATATTCACTTTAAGAAACTCTTAGACTTTCCAAAAGATAGAAGGATAGAGTTCACTGAGAGTTCGATTAGTAGATACCATGGAGTAAAGAAGATCCATTTTCCTATATGTCGAGAATGATGAATGAAGAACTCAAGGGAACGTTTTAGAGGGATGAAAAGATATATTAGGTATAGAAATGATGGAAAAAATCATGTCACATAAAAGGAAAATTAAAAATTTTGATCATTTCATTGGATTAGAATAATGGTCTCCCTAGGGTATAATCCACTATTTAATATCTTAAATGTGGAATTTATTGGAATAATTTATATTTTATTTTCTAAATGTAAATCTCAAGAATAGAATCAATAAGGTTGTATAAGTAATGGTAATATTTTTATGATGAAGATACCACAAATGACATATGAAAGGATGGAAGTGTTGAGGAATAAGATGATGAATCCTGTTCAGTTTTTTAAGAAGGATGTGGGATGATTGAGGTGTTTATGTATTAAAATTGATGAATTATGTTATATGAATCATGAAATTATTCAGTAAAAATCATTAAGGATTTTAAAAAATATGTCTAATGGGTTTTATTACCTAGAAAAGTGATTTAATGAAATAATAATATTTTATGTAAAACAAATGATTAATGGAAAAAAGATAAATTTGATCTTATGGTTTAGGAAATGGTGGTTAGTTAGTAAAATGAGATAATTAATAAGCATAATGTAAATTGGATAGTATTGATTTCCCTTAAACTGATTAAATATGTTTTTTATAATGTGGTTTATGTTATCATTGATGGAATGTATTGCATTATTGTATTTAATGAATATATTTTATAATCTTTGTTTTATGTAAGGAATGTTAAAGAATTTATGTTTTAAAATTTTTTTTATGGTAATTTAGGTTATTAAAATGTTTTAAGAGAATACATGATGAAATTAATCAAATGTTTGGTATGTGAGAATAAAGATATACTTTATGATATATAAGGGATTAATGTTATGTTGATTCTGAGAAATTTGGTTACCTTCTTTTTATATTTTTAATTTTGGACATTTTACAATGTTAACCATTTATGGAATGGTTTAAGAAAAATTCTGTATGTGGTTTTAGTGATTAACGTATTATCTCAGTATATAAATATTTTGTGCATATATTATTCTAAAAAATTTGTTTCTATAATAAATGGAGATATATTGAATGACATATCATTCAGTTATAGATCATATTTAGTTTTTGATACATGAAAAATTCAGCTGTTAGATTAATATATGAAGTAGAAATTGATCAAGACACAACAAAATAATGATATTGTGATTATGAAATTGAATGCAATGAAGTAAGTACATATTATCATGAATAATTCGGCCACATTAGGAAAAGGATCTTGAAATAAAATATTGTTCTGTTATCATCATTTTTTATGATTTCAATGATCATTTTCAATCCTCTTTGGTTTATTTATTTTTTGTCATTAACCTTCTCTGGATTATCGATATTCTAGTGATCAATGATCTCTATCACTCTCTATAATTATTTACGATTTTATTCCATGACCATATGCTCACTTCCCACCAATGTCATCCTATTTAGAAATCTAGTATGTGTTATTCTATATGAATTTCAAACATCGCTTTATTTGTTTTAAATATTATGTTTTATTAACCATTTTTATGTTGTGGGTTTCTTTGAGGGAAATTAAAAATGTTACAAATTTGAGGACTAAGATGAATTTTAAGGGTGAAATTCATTTTAAGGGGGTTAGAATGTAATACCTCAAGATTTTGGGAAATATTTTTTAAAATGATTTTAATATTTTTTATATTATTTGTTATATACAACAATAATTTTAGCTTGAATCATAAGAAACATTGAGTTTATATTGTGTTACATGCAACAAGGAGTTTAAACAAAACATGATATACAATTAATAATATCTAAAATGAAATTTATCTCATAACCATTTAAATGGGGGGTATGAATTGGATTAACTAAATTATTAAATTATATTGTTTAAAATTGTAAATAAAATTTATTATTTGGGGGCTAATTAATTAAAAATGTAAATAAAATTAAATTGAATATAAAAGAAATATTTTTATGAAACACAATTTTAATGAAAAAAACATGTTTTACCTCAATAAATAAAACAAATCACTTTTTTTTTAATTATTTTAATTAAATTTATGAAGTATATATTTAATAAATTTTTAAAAATTAATCATATGTGTTTTATAGAAAAGATATTATAATAAATCATACTTTATGTTTAAAAACTATATATTTTAAAGGTTGTTTTGTCTCCTTTTTGCGTGATAAATTTTAAAACTATTTTTTTATTCTTTTATAAAATTTATTTGAAAAATAAATTTGACTTCTTTAGTCCCCATTTGAAAATCATCATATGGTGAATTTTCGATAATTTTCTAAAAACAATAATTTTTTGATGAATGCTAAAAAATACAGAATTTTAATTTAAAGCTGACTTTTAATTTAAATTATTTATAAAGTTAAATTGTATTAAATTTTTATTATAAATTACTATTAGATAAATTATAATTATATTAATCTAATTTATTTCATTGGAATCATTTTAATATTTGATTTTTATATTAAAACCTTGTAAAACATAGAACATTTTCTATTCTAAACCAGACTTTTTCACCGCGTCTATTGGATTTATTTTAAATTAAATGTTTCCACTTATGTGAATTTAATTTTGAAAAAATAATTCCATATTTATAATTAGAAAAATTTATGTTATCTAATTTTGTCAAATTAATTTTTTACCAAAATGAATAGTGAAAATGATAAAAATTAATTATCGTAGTTAGGGTAAAAATTAGTTTATCAAGGGTTAAACTAAATATATTAGGGTTAAAATAACATATTTTTTTATTAATCATATAAAATGGGAATATTTATAACCTATAATTTATAATTCTCACATAATACTCCATTTTGGACCCTTTTGGAATGTAAAAAATAAGGGTATGCCTTTTTCTTTTCAAAAATCAATAGTGTGCCACTCACCTCACTTATAAAAGGCCACCTGCTCTCCTCTATTCATCACACATTAAACCCCATTTTAAACTAATACTTTCCAAAATACATTCTAATATTCCCTCCTCTAATTCTATATGTCTTATTTTGGGTATTAAGCTAACCTCATAAGGCTTTTAGTGAAAACATAAGGAGGATTCCTAAAGAAGAGGTAAGGTTATTCAATATGTTTTTTTATTTTATTTATTACTCATACACATTAAATTATTATTAAAAACATGGTGATATAATAACCTAATAAAATTCTATATGTTGGGATATTGTTTGGTAAATTTAATGATCAAAAACCATCTCTACTTCTATCAAATGGGTTATGAAATCATCATTCGTGTGTACAACACACTACCGCCTCACGAACCAATTCCATTCATTTTCTCATTACCATATATAATGGTTGGTTGTTGTAACATACAATTATTATTTTCATATATTCCTAAATCCCTATTTTAAAAATATCTTTTGTTGGGTCTCATTTTGGGTTGATTCAGGTATATTTTTTAATAAATTTAATATTTATAGGCTAGTGCATGGTTGGCATACAGTTTGCACAAACCATGCACCCTTTTAGAGAAAATTATGCAACCCAATGCAGTTAGATTTTTCATGGTTAGAACATGGTTTAAAATATGTGTTTCCTCAAATGATAAACCATTCCACCCATTTAAAATAGGCTCATGGCTTGTGCATAGTTTTTCCAAACTGTGCACGTCTTCCTCAGAAACCATTCAGACAAGTTTTTAATTGATCTGATTGTTAATTAAAAATTATAAAACCCCCTTTTAGGCCTCTTATAGACTAATAAAACTGAGAAGTGATTTATACCTTCCTTGAATCTCTTCAGAAGATTTTTTTATCCTCTGATCCTTCCTAAATGTGATTATAAGTTTTAGTAATTCCCTTCGATCTTCTCGAATTTAATTTCCTTATTCTATTATCATTCTCCCATGATCTCTCTTCTCATCCATAAGGTTACTTGATTCCCCATGATGATATTTTGATCTAATAACCACTATTTTGGATATAAACATATGTTTTATTCCTTGAACCTTATTTTCATCATTCTCCATTATATTTTCCATGGTATGACTTTGGGATAAGTTAATCCTGAGGTAAGTGGTTCCATTACAATTCCCAATTTATATTAACCCTAAATTGATTTGTTTAATGTAAATTTTTTGAAATAAATGAAATTTATTTATTTTAACTTTTTTTTCAATTTTTTATTGTAAAAACCTATAATTCTATTGAATTGGGGTGTGGTTATGAAATTTGTGAAAATTAAATTATAAAATAAAATTGAGGAAATTATTCTTATAAAAAATTGTGTAAAACCCCAAATCCATTTAATTGGGGGTTTTTTATGAAATTTATGGAATTGGACTGTGAAATTGAACGGTGAATTGATTTAAAAAACATATTTGTGAAAATGGATTTAAATGGTTTGGATAGAAATATTAGGTGTTTATCTTGGTGAAAAGGAATTTTTATTAAAAACCTGTTATGTTTTTAAAATGGCCTAAGAATATTTGAAATGGATAATGGGATGAATTTTATTTTTATAATCCTTGAAATAAGTTTCTAATCACTATTTTTTACTAGAGAACATGAAGGACTTGGGTTATTAGTTTGTTATTTGAATGAAAAATTACGATTTACAACATTCTAAAACCTAATATTATTACATAACATCCATTAGGAAATGGTGGTGAGTCCTCTTTGGCCTTTTTTTAAATGGAAATATGTATGTAATGAAGTTAACCTTGAGTGCTAGGTCCTTATATCCTAGAACAATCATACCTTCTTAGGCATATCACAGTGTTTCTCACTTGTTTGTATTTCAAATGAATATATTTCATTGTTGTAAAGTATTTTACATGACTTATGATTTATATAAACTGTCTTATATATATTTTTTTATTTATTTCGTTTTTGAAAAGAGTCATTTGTGTAAAGCACTATTTGTGAAAGTATTTCCTTTAATTGAAATGTAAATCTTTTGTTTAAAAGTGTTTCTATAATTTTAAATGTAAAGGATGATTTGTTGAAATATGATATTTATATGCCAAACCTAGTTATTTAAAAATTTAAATCAATTTCATTGATTAATTTTATTTTGGAATCTCTAATGGAATCCTTGGTGTGACCCTTCTGGGATTTTTATCTCACACCCTACCTGTGCCTTTGGGTGTTTGTAGATTATCTACTTCTAGGTTCAAGCAGGGGTAAAGCACCACTTGGAGGTGGTTCGAGTTGTTGATCCATGGACTTTGTGAGTTGCGTTAAAGTTGGGACTTCGACAGTTTTCCTATTTGTTGGTACTCCATTGTACTACTTTGATTTTTTATAACTATTTTACTTCTAGTACATTACTACAAGAGGAATTTATTTTTTATTCAAAGTGATTTGTTTTCTTTCCTCAACACTGTTTGTATGAAATTTAGTTCCCACATTCTTTGTGTATAATTATAGGTGCTAGTTGTCGAACCATGGGGATCGAGAACACCCTTCATGCTATGTCAGGCTCAGCTCAGTTATTAGGTTACCAAGGTACTTGGGATGATTTGTGACAGAGTGGTATCAGATCTCCAGGTTGAGATTTTGTCTTGAAGTCAGTATGAATTTGTGTAATATTTTCAGGACATATGAGGTAATTATGATTGAGTGCCTAGAAAACTCTCACTGTAAGAAACATTAAGTCTCCAAGGGTAGGTAGGGAAAGTAATCTGGATGATTAGTTTTATTCTTTTCCCAATTTTGATTTGGACATAGTGAACTCTGAATCTTGTTTTTTTATCTGCTGGGATTGATTTCCCTTGTTGCTCTATTTGAGTGTTAATATGATGTATTACTTGTTATATAATAATTTTTTGTAGCATCATGCCTTTGATAATACATGAAAATAAGTTCAAGGAGGAATATGTTTTTGAACCACAACAAGAAAATCCTCTTGTGGGCCTGAGTCTAGTTGAGGTGATTGGGCACACTGTCCAAGATCTGGGATAGGCACCACCTCCAATTCTCATTTAGGATCTAGTTGTGGAATCTCATAGGTTCATTCCAAATATTTTTACTCAAGAGTTCCTTTTTAATAAGGCCACTCCATTCAAAGGATCAAATGATCCACAAGAGGTTAAGGAATGGTTAAGCACGATGGAGCATTTGCTTTCATTCTTGGACACACTCGATAAAATTAAGGTAAAGTGTGCCACCTTTGTGATGGAAGGACTAGAAAGAAGATGGTTTGACACTATGGTGATGATGAAGAAACATGAGGACTTAGAGTAAAAGGAATTATTATTTTTTCACTAACCAGTTCTATTTAGAGTCCCTGATGCTGTCCAGGACTACAAAGTTTTTCATACTTGAGCAGGCTTGCAGGACTATGACATAGTACGAAAACTGTTTTTCTGAGCCTATGCATTTCTCATCCCATATTGTATCAAATTATAAGATGAAGGATGTAAGTTTTTATTTGGGACTTTGTCAGGAAATTAATTCTCAGGTATTCATGTTGAAGCTACTTTCTTATAATAATTTTCTAGATGGAGCGCTAATGGTTGAAATGGACCTCGATGGCGGGTCAAGGTTATCAAGAGTTTATTTATCTCCTAGTGGCAGTGTGGGATCCTTCAAGGGAAAGTGGAAGTGTGTTGATTATCATGGAAGTTCTCGAAAATTGGGTCATTCTAGACCTCCCACAACATCTAGAAGTATTTGTTTGATTTTATTCTAGTGTGGAATGCTAGGAAATTACCAAATGGTTTTCACTAAGGCACCCAGAACTATGGATCTTTTAGATGCTCAAAGAACATAAAAATATTATACCATGTTTATTATACTTCTCATAGTGGAATGAGATCATTGGGTCCTCAAAAAAAGTCTTGTAAATCTGATGATTCACGTGTAAAAGGGTTCTAACCACAAGCATCTAGAATGAAGATACTTCATGTAGTGGAAGAATCTCAAGAGGAATCAGATACAGGTCCATTGACCGTGATAGGTACCATTACTAAATCTTCATCATTAGTGACTACTCAATTAAATATGGGTACATCTTATTCATTTATTTCAACTCGTATTTTTAATATGCTTAATTTTCCTATAGATCTTTTATCTTATGTTATGGATATTACTACGCCCCTTAGTTCAAATAGATAATATGGTCTCTATAGACTTTTTTGTATCTTATCCCTATCAGATGTTGAGCTTGATTGGAGTTTTATGGTTCTCAATATGAAACCACTAGATATCATTTAGGGATGTATCATATCATTTATAATAAATCCTAGATTGATTGTTATCTTTGATGGGTATCCTTTACCACACCCAATGGTGTGTGCTATGTTTTTCAAGTAGAATGGTACCCAAGGTTGAGTAGAGCTATAACTTATTACCTGGAGTTAGAGAAAGTAATATTAGTATTTTCATTTGATCTAGAGAGATAATCTTTGAGTGGTGATATCCTACCAGTTTTGGTCATGTTTTATGATGTGTTTGTGATGTTATTAATATTTTCCTGAATTATTATATACTCCCTTTACTGATTTTATATGAAATGTGCATAATTTGTGTGAAATATTAATGTTTTAATACTAAGTATAATTTTTTTATCATTTTTAGATGAATTCCAATTGAGTTAGTTTACTATTTTATTTATAACTCTCACCCTACTAATACAAATTTTCTTGTACCTATTTTTTAGGATTCTTTATTCAATAAAAAACATTTAATTAGAAGATATCATGGGCTAATTCTGCCATTTGAAGGCCCATATAGACCACACAAGAAGGTCTACAGAATCTGTGAAGAAACTAGACCATCCATGAAGATTGAATTACTGGGCTCAATCAGGAAGTCCAAAATATTTTATTCTCCTAAAATGTTCGTGGCACAATGTATAGAGTCTTGGATAAAATTTCAATGCCCAACTCCAAAGAAAAGGGGCCCAAATGAATCATTTAATCTCAGCCTACCATTCTGGCCAGTAATTAAAATCTGGACACTATTCATGAAATATCTCATGATGTAATCATTAGATCAAGATGAGATTGTGCTGTGAAAAAGAAGAGATATAGGTGGCCGACTTTTTGAATAAATCATTTGTATTTGAAGGCATATTCCTATTCCAAAACCCATTCACATTTTGGACTTCAACAAGTTTGGATTGAAATGGACAGATTAACGTTGTTTAATAAACCAGCCATAACTTTGGCTCCTAAAGTCCAATGGCTGCAAAAGTTTCAGAGTAGGTAGAAGATATATTTTTTACAACTTCTAAGAAGATCATATCTCAATATTCTACTATATAATTTTTCAAAGTTGCGATGCAAGTGGAGGGGCAGTTTTGGAATGCAAACAACCCACAAAATTGAGCTATAAATACATTCCCTCCTCTCCTTTCAAAAGAGTTAACATTTTAGAAGAGAGGGGAAGATATTGGCACATCCAAATCCTTGAAAAAGTATTGGGAGGACCTGATATAATCACTTTTTTCACTTGAGAGACCTTTTCTCCTCTCTTTGTTTTCATTTACTTTTGTGTTCTTCTTTGTTGTAATCTTGTAAGTCTTTGTTTTTGTAATTTTTTTTAATGAAAGTTTCTTCTTCAATATCTATTTTTATCATTCACCTTATGTATTATTATACTAATATTACTAAAATAGTTTAAATCAAGTTAAAACCACTTTCCTTATTTTTCATCCTTATTCAATCAAAAGTCTATTTTTAATTCTAATTTTCGTTTGTGTGTGTGTTTGACACACCACTCTTTTTCTTGTCCCTTACTTTTTATTATCTCATTAATTTATCATCATAATAATTATAAATAGATTATTAATAATTAAAATGTTTGAGTAAATATACCTTTGGGGTGAGTTATAATTTGGGGTTATCAAGTGATTGGGAGCATTTGCTCGCTGGATATTCATTAAATTAACATTGTGTATATTAAACATAGAATATTGTGGATTAATGACATGATATGTATAACGTATGGTTTACATGGATTATTGGAACCATAAATATACTACCATAAACAAACTATGATTTAGATTAGAACCCTATGTTAAGTTAAGGCTTGGATTAAAGCCTTAAAACATAGGAATTCCAATCAACATTATCCTGTGAAGTGGGTGTTAATTTAAATGAAATATAAAGCAAAGCTCAAGGATATCACAAGCTTAACTCCCAAAAAATGAACTCACCAAAATCTTTATAAAATTGTTAAATCAAACACCAATCATTAGTAACTTTATTTAAGCTCTGCAAACAAACCCCCAATCAAAATAAAATCAACTAAAAACATTCAACAATTAAAAAAGTATCATCACTGAGGATTGGACCTGAGTGCTGCTATACAGATTAGGAGAGCATCATAACTTTGACCGGTAAATTGGTGACAATCGGCCAAACATTCAAATGGTTCCATTGATGGGGATACTGATTTATGTAGTCATTAGTTTCTAGTTATTGTAAAAAAACCAAAAAAACAAAATTTAAAAAAATTTAAAAAAACACAAAGAAAAACCCACCTTCTCATAAAAATCAGAAATGGAAAACAAAAAAAAATAAAAACCCATCTTCCACTTTCTTCCAACATCTCTCTGAATGCCCCGTAGCATCCCAAAAATTCCCTCTGATTTGTTTGACCCTTAAATTGAGAAAACACTTCACCAACTTTGGAGGAACATAAGATATAATCAACTCATTCAAGAACCAGTCCATGTCCAACCAATTGAATTGGAAATGGACAATCATAGAGAACAAACACTTAAAGAACATTCTACCCCTGATATTAATTACCAATCTATTAGTATTCAATATCCCAACATATAGGCTCACTTCGAACTCAAATCGGGTTTTGATTCATCTTCTACCTCATTTTCATGGGCTAGCCGGTGAGGATCCGCATCTCCACATTAAAGAGTTCCAAGTGGTGCTGTCTACCATGAAGCCTCAATGGGTTTCTGAAGAACAAATAAAACTTCGAGCATTCCCTTTATCCTTAGAGGCCTCCACCAAGTCATGGCTCTACTACCTTCCTCCGGGTTCCATAACCACATGGAATGACATGAAGAAACTCTTATTAGAGAAATTATTTCCTTCTTCTCATACTACTTCTATCCGAAAGGAAATAAGTGGTATTCATCAATTCCCAAGTGAATCACTCCATGAATACTGAGAGAGGTTCAAAAAGATTGTTGCAACCTGCCCCCACCACCTGACCAACTCTTTATCAAATACTTCTATGAGGGGGTATTAGAGATGGAGAGAACTCTCATTGATGCCGCAAGTGGCGGTGATCTTAATGATAAAACTCATGTAGCCGCAAGAGATCTCATTAACAACATGTTTGGTAACACACAACAATTCCATACTCGAGCACATGCTCAATTAAAACATGTCCAATACAATCAATCCATAGAGCCGAACAAGATGACAAAGTGGATGATTGAACTTACAGGTCTTGTGTGACAACTAGCTGTGGCATCCAAATCCCCAACCTTATCTTCTCCACAATCAATGTTTCTTGGACATGTCAAAAACTGTAGAATCTGCAACTCACTAGCTCATCCAATAGACACCAGTCCCCAACTTCAATAGGATCAATCTGATTCATCTGGACCAATGGAGCTCAAGGAAGCATATTCTTAGTAGAACCCCAACCCTCGACAATTAGGTCAGTTCATTAGAAACTTCAACCAACCTCACTCTGAGCCCTTCTCTTCTTCCTATAATGAAGTCCTGAGATATGGTAATCTAGTCTCTCATCCCCCTCAATTCCATCCTCAAAACCCAAACCAGTTTCAATATGGTCAAGGTGTTGGTAACTTCCAAGAACCTTATCCTTTTGTTCCTAGACAACAAAGAAACAATCCCCTCCTGGATTCGACTATCCTAGTGAGCCTTCCCAATTCCAAAACCAATACAATCTCTTTCCCAAGAACAAAAATCAAGGTAATCCCAATCCAGGACAATCATCTTATTCCAAGAAACCTTGATAAAGTGCATTGGAATATCTTTCCTCCTTCACCCATGCCAGCCTCAAAAACATTGAAACACAAATTGGTCAACTTACATCCCACCTTAGCCAGCAACAACAATAAAATTATTCCCAACACCTAACTCAACCATTACCCAACCCCAAGGGTAATGTAAGTGAAATTTCACTTAGATAAAGAAAGAAAATTGCTATGACTCAAGATAAGTCCTCCAACACCCCTTTAAATGTTGAAATAGAAAATAAAAATAAAAATAAAATTGAAAAGTAATATAAATCCATTCCCTCACCTCCATCCATTCAACTTAGGAACCCAATTCCTTTATCTCAAGCCATTTCTAAGCCAAAGCAGTCATTTTTACCCGATCCTAAAATTCTTGACATGTTTAGACGTGTTGAAGTAAACATTACCCTCTTAGATGACATTAAAAAAATTCTTATGTATGCCAACATTCTCAAGGAATTGTATACCCATAAGAGGAAACTTTAGACCCTTGAAAATGTTTCCACCAAATAGTCTATTCCCATAAAGTTCAAAGATCCCGTGACTTTTACGGTTCCATGCCAAATTGGAAGTTCCAACTACGATGATGCACTCATAGACCTAGGAGACTCAATTAATGTCATGCCCAAATCCATCTTATCCAACCTTCGACTAGGTCCCTTAAATCTAATGGGTATTTTCATTCAGTTATCCAATCGAAGCATAGCCATTCCTGAGGGAAGAATTAAGGATGTCCTTGTTCATGTGAATGATCTTATCTTTCCTGCTGATTTCTATGTCCTTAACATGGAAGGTGAGACGACCTCTTCTCAATCTCCCCTAACTCTAGGAAGACCATTCCTCATGACTACGAGAAATGAGATTGATGTCCATTCAGGCATCTTATCCATGGAATTTGGTGACCAACTGGTCAAATTCAACATTTTCCAAGCCATGCGATACCTATCTGAGGGCCACTCTGCATTCTCAATCCATGCTTCTGAGGACACTTCTAAGAGTAAATTGAACTCCATTCCATCATGTTCATCCTATTCTAATGATAATGTATCTTTTGAAAATCTGCACCATGATTAACCAAGTCATAAATGGTGACGTTGATATGGACCTCTCATTCATAGACTCCATAAATCTAGAGGAACTTGAAAACTCTCTTGTATCACACATCAACTCCGATCTCTACTTCTCCACCTTGGACAGTGTTAAGGAAAATGAATCTGAAACAACTTAAGTCCCTTCCTCCATTCTCGTGTTGTCTAACCCACAAATTAAGGATGAGACTGATCTAAAACCTCTTCCTGGACTCCTGAAACATTCATTCCTTTTCCATGATCACTCTTATCCTGTAATTATCCCTGCTTAACTTACCAAATTGAGGAGTCCAAACTTGTTCTAGTGTTAGAGGAAAACAAAAAGGCCTTAGGTTGGACCCTAGATGACATACCAGTAATCAACCCTGCTCTTTTCATGCATCACATCCATCTTGAGGAATCATCCAAACAAACTCGACAACCAAAAAGAAGACTCAATCCACTCATACTTGAGGTAGTTAGGGAAGAGATCACCAAGATTCTTCAAGTTGGTATTATCTACCCAATTTTTGATAGTTAATGGGTTATTACAATTCAAGTTATACCTAAAAAGGGTGGGATAATTTTTGTCACAAATGAACATGGGGAGGTAATCACAACTCGAGTGAATAAAAAATGGTGTGTGTGCATTGAATACCTAAAATTGAATGTAAAAACACAAAAATATCACTAAACTCTTCCATTCCTTGATCAAATGATTGAAAGATTAACAAGAAAGTCACACTATTTCTTTCTTGATGGATACAGAGGCTACTTCCATATCCCAATTGCACATTAGGACCAAGAAAAGTCTACATTCACTTCCCCTTTGGAACATATTCATATAGAAGATTGCCTTTTGGAATTTGAAATGCTCCTGAAACATTCCAGAGGTGTATGATGAGTATCTTTTCTGAATTCATTGAACCCTGCATGGAAGTATTCATGGATGACTTTACCATTTATGGTGAGTCATTTGAATCGTTCTTGCATTCTCTCTCTCTATTCCTTCAAAAGTGTGTTAACTGTAACCTTGTGTTAAACTTTGAAAAAATATCACTTCATTGTAGAAAATTGAATTGTTCTAGGGTGCATAGTTTCAAAAGAGAGTATTGAAGTTGATCCTTCTAAAATTTAAGTGATCTAATCACTTCCAGAATGCACATCTGTTCGAGACATCCGTTCATTTCTTTGTCATGCCGGTTTCTATCGGCGATTCATCCATAACATCATTAGGATTTCCCTCCCACTAACTCGGTTGCTCCAAAATGATGTCACTTTCCATTTAGATGAGGATTGTAAGAGAGCCTTTTTTGAACTCAAAACTGCTCTTACATCTACCCCAATAATCAAACCCCCATATTGGTCCTTACACTTTGAGTTGAAGCGTGATGCTTCTGATAAAGTTGTTGGGGCTGTTCTTGGTCAAAGAAGAGAAACAGTTCCTCATCTCATCTATTATGCCTCAAAAAAATTTGATAAAACTCAATCTCACTACACTGTGACTGAAAAGAAACTTTTAATAGTGGTTTTTCCTTAGATAAATTCGGCCCTATCTCTTAGGTTCCAAAATCATCAGCTTTACTAACCATAATGCTATAAAGTTCTTACTCAAGAAAAGTGATTCCAAACTAAGTATAATAAGATGGATCCTAATGCTCCAAGAGTTTGACCTTGAAATCAAAGATAGAATAGGAAAGGAAAAACCTATGGCTGATCACTTGAGTAGAATTTCTAATTCTTCTCATTCAGAAATCATCGATCCTCAATTTCCCACTGAGCACCTTTCATCTCTCACTACAAAAATACCATGGTATCCCCCATTGTAAATTACTTGTTTTCTGGTGGTTTTCCTGATTTTTTTTAAAATGAACAAAAAATAAAGTTGAAAAGTGATTCAAAATACTATTTTTCAGATGAAAATAAAATTTGGAAAACTGGGGTAGACATGGTAATTAGGAGATGTGTTGATGAAAATGAACATTCTTCCATCTTAGAATTCTGTCACTCAATGCCTGGTGGTGGCTATTTTGGACCACAAAGGACCTCCCAAAAGGTCATAGACTCTGAATTCTTTCTATCCTTCACTCTTCAAGGACTCACATGAGTTCTTTCAATCATGCCCCACTTTCCAAAAGTTTGGCCCAATTTCTAAAAGAAATGAAATTCCCCAAAATCCTTTACTCTTGTGTGAGATCTTCGATGTACGGGGAATCGATTTAATGAGACCATTCCCCCCTTCCAATGGATTATGATACATTCTGATTGCGGTTGATTATGTTTCTAGGTGAGTCGAGTCCAAACCCACTTGAAAGGATGATTCCCATACTATTAGTGAATTCCTAAAGACACACATCTTCCACCGATTTGGCATACCATGTTTCTTGATAAGTGACTTAGGAACCAATTTTGTAATAGAATAATGGAATCTATTTTGAAAAAAATGGTGTTTTACAAAAAACTTCAATTTCATATCACCCCCAAATAAATGGAATGGATGAAATTTCTAATAGAGAAGTGAAAAGAGGGCTCGAGAGAATTGTAAAACCCACCAGAAAAGACTAGCCTTAAAGACCTGGTGAATCACTTTGGGCTTATCGAACTTCTTATAAAACACCCATTGGGATGTCTCCTTTTAGGCTCATTTTTGGTAAAGCATGTCATATACTAGTTGAAATCCAACATAATTATTTCTGGGCTGTGAAAACCTATAATTTTTATTCTGAAAAATCCGGTGAAGAAAGATTTTTGAAATTGGATGAACTGGAGGAGCTTTGACAAGAATCATATGATAATTCCAATCTATACCAAGAAAAGGCTAAGGTACTCCATGACAAACACATCCTAATAAAGGTATTCCATGAAGGTGATAAGGTGTTGCTTTTCAACCCTCGATTACGTCTTCACCCAGGTAAGCTTAATTCTCTCGTTGGGAAGGTCCTTTTATTGTTTCTTATGTTTACCCATTTGGTGCAATGCAAGTCCAAGACCCCTCTTCCAAAAGGATATTCATAGTTAATGGAAATTTCTTAAATTATCACTATGAGAGGACACACAATCCTAGAACCACATAGACTTCCATTAGATACCCAACTTCTGCAGTTGACCCACCACAGGATGGAGATGACAACCCACCAAATCCAAACTAAGGGAACCTCTTTCCCTTTAACTCCTCTTTTTTTTTCTCTCTCTCTCTATTTTCTTCCTCCCTCATTATAATTTTTTTACCACTTTCCTCATCACTTTTTTATTTTCACTTTCTCTTTTGTGTCAGTGTGTAATTTAAAAACACTAAAAAACCAAAAAATTTAAAAAAATGAACAAACAAGAGTCAAACTTACTGACCTTCCAATTTTCAAATTTTGTCCAACTATTTTTTGGAGTCAACAGAAATGTTTTCATCTCAAAAAATTTGTATTTCCATCATGAATTTGGATAAATAATTTTGTGTCAAAACCAAAAAATTTTGAATGCTCAATTTTTGATTTGGAAGATGATTTTCCCCAACCGTGAGAACCAACATTTGCTTTCATACCAAGGCTACCTATGGCCATCTTTTAAAAATGAGTGTTTTTTCACCCCCATTTGTGAATATTGAGTTTCTAGACCTTCAAGCTGGATTTTTTTACTTTAGTGTGAATTAATATGATAGAGGCATTTTATAAACCACATGAGAATCACAATAGCCAAATAACCTCCCATTAACCATACATTAATCCTCCCTTTGAAATCCCATTAGATCCTATGAAAACCTTTTCTTTGATAGCCACATTAAAAGCCCAATACCTTTTCCCACCAAATATCAACATGGATTTTCATTGCATAATTTTGTGAAATTTACGTGTGGGGGGGGGATGGATTTAATTTTTGGTACCCTTTGTTGATTTCACCATATTATTTTATGCTTGAGGGAAAGAATCCATTTTATTTTGGGGGATAGGTTGTCCTTTAGTGGGGTTTGGGAATGAATATATGCTTTTGACATATTGTTCAAATTTTATTGACAAGTGTTTAAGAAAAAAATTATAAAAAATGAAAAAAAATTGGGTTGTGTCTTGGGTAGGTCAAAAATCACTATTTATCATCCTTTGATCTTGTTATAAATATTAAAATTAGTGTCATTATGAGATCAATAATGGGTTGGAATATGTGTGTGGTATCTGTTTCAAGTTATACTTTTGAAAAAAAGAGAAAACAAAGAAACAAAGAACAATTGCATTATATTCTTATGTCATTGGGAGAAGTTTTGTGCTTTGTAAATATTCCATATTCTTATTCCCTTAATATTTACTTCCACTTTTGTGTCTTATTTCACATTTTAATTCCCTTATAAATATGTGTTTCCATTTCCTTTTATGTCTCATTTCCAAAAACAATGTGCATTTCTTTTTCCATGTTTGTGTTTTACCCCTCTTCTTCTCTCTCTTGGACATTATATTCCTACCATCCCATAGCCACAGGAAAACCCCTTCAAAAGACCTCATGATTCTTGTGCACTTAATATAGGTAGTGGAAGATGATAACTCTTTCAAAATAAAAGATTTTCACTTTTGGTTGGTGAATGAATGAAGCTCCATAAATTAATTTTATCATCTTGAGAGGAGTAAGTTTTGTGTGCCACCATTTTCCATTTCTAAATTTGAGCATGAAAAAAAGATTTGTTTTTGAAACATTGTTTCTTTAAAAATTTTAGGTGTAATTCAATATGGATGAGTGAAATAGTCTAAACCTCCCCGGATTGGAGAAATTTTTTTTTAATATTTGTTGGTGAGTGAAAATGATTTTGTCATGTTTTTATATTTGTTGCACATGAGGACATGAACAAGAATAAGTGTGTCGGAGTTGATGTTATTAATATTTTCATGACTTATTATATACTCCATTTACTGATTTTATATGAAATGTTCATAATTTGTGTGAAATATTAATGTTTTAATACTAAGTATAATTTTTGAGCATTTTTAGAAGTAGTCTAATTGAGTCAGTTTACTATTTTATTTAAACCTACCACCCTAATTATCCAAATTGTGTGGTTAATTTTATTTATGATTCATTATTAAATATAAAACAATTCATTAGAAGGGAGCATGGACCAATTCTGCCATATGATGGCCAATATGGACCCCACAAGAAGGCCTACAAAATTTGTGAAGAAACTGGACCATCCATGAAGATTGAATTAATGGGATCAATCAATAAGTCACAATTCCTTTATTCTTCCACAAATTTCAGGGTACAATGTAAGGAGTCTGGGATAAAACTTTCAAGGACCAACCCGAAAATGGGGCCGAAATGATTCATTTACACTCATCCCACCATTCTGGATGGGAATTTAAATCCAGACACTATTAATAACATATCTCATGATGTACTCATCCGATTAGTCTGAGATTTTGAAGTGTGAAAGATGAGATATATGAGGCCAAATTCGTTTAAGAAATAACTCATATTTGAAGGAATATTCCTATTCAAAAACCCATTCACATTTTTGAATTTAAAAATTTAGGATTGAAATGGATAGATTAACTTTGTTTAATAAACTGGCTATCACATTGTCTCCTTAAGTCCAATGGACACAAAAGTTTTAGAGTAGACAGAGGAGATATGTATCTAAAACTTGTAATAATATCATATCTCTAGATTCGGCTGTCTAATGTTTCAAAGTGGCGATGAAATTCGAGGGGCAGTTTTTGAATGCAAACAGCCCACAATGTTGAGCTATAAATACATCCCCTCCTCTTCTTTAAAAAGAGTTAGAATTTAAGAATAGAGGACACATATTGACACGACCAAAGACTTTCCATATGCTTGGGAGGACCTGATATACTCATGTTTTCACTTGAGAGACCTTTCCTTCTCTCTTTGTTTTCATTTACTTTTGTGTTTTTCTTTGGTGTAATCCTATAAGTCTTTGTTTTTGTAATTCTGTTTTAATAAAGGTTTCTTCTTCAATATCTCTTTTTCTCATCCACCTTATTTAGTAAAATACTAATGTTTTTAAAATAGTTTAAATCAATTTAAAACCACTTCCATTATTTTTCTTCCTCAATCCATTGAAAGTCTATTTTTAATTCTAATTATCGTTTGTGTGTGTGTTCAACACACCACTCTTTTTCTTATCCCATTATTTTTCTTTTATTATTAACTTATCATCATAATAATCATAACTATATTATTAATCATTAAAGTGGATGAGTAAATATACCTGTGGGGTGAGTTATAATTTAGGGATGTTAATTTATTGAGAGCATTTGCTCGATAGATATTCATTAAATTAACATTGCGTATGTTAAACAAAGAATGTCATGGATTAATGACATGATATGTTTAACGTGTGGATTCTATGGATTGTTGGAACCATAAATATAATACCATAAACAAGACCTAATTGATATTATAACCCTAAGTTATGTTAAATCTTGGATTAAATCCTTAAAACTTAGTAATTCCAATCAACGTTATCTTCTGAAGTGGGTGTTAATTTAAATGAAATATAAAGCAAATCTCAAGGATATCACCAGCTTAACTCCCAAAAAAAACTCATCCTAATATTTATCAAATTGTTAAGTCAAAAACCATTCATTAATCATTTTATTTAATCTCTACAAACAAACCCCCCAATCAAAATACAATCAACAAAAAACATTCGACTATTAAAAAAGTATCATCACCGAGTATTCGACCTGAGTGATGTTATACACATTAGCAGAGCATCACAACTTTGACCGGTCAGTAGGTGACAATCGAACACACTTTCAAATGGATCCATTTCTGGGGATGTTTATTTATGTATTCATTAATTTCTAGTTATTGTAAAAAAATAAAAAAAATAAAAAAAATAAAAATTGAAAAAAAACACAAAGAAAAACCCACCTTCTCATAAAAATCATAAACGGAAAACAAAAAAACAAGAAAAAACCATCTTAAACATTCTTCCAAACTCTCCTTGAATGCCCCATAGCCTCCCAAAAAACCCCTCGGATTTTTTTGACCCTGAGATTGAGCAAACACTTCACCATATTCAGAGAAACATAGGAGATAATCAACTCATTCAAGAACCAGTCCTTGTCAGACCAATTGAATTAGAAATGGCCAATCCTTGGGAAAAAACACTTAAATAACTTTCTTCCCCTGATATGAATTACCAACCTCTTGGTATTCAATATCCAAACATAGAGGCTGACTTCGAACTCAAATCGGGTTTGATTCATCTTCTACCTCATTTTCATGGGATAGTCGGTGAGGATCCGCATCTCCACCTTAAAGAGTTCCAAGTTGTGTGATCTAACATGAAGCCTCAAGGGGTTTCTGAGGAACAAATAAAACTTCAAGCATTCCCATTATCCCTAGATGACTCCGCCAAGTCATGGATCTACTACCTTCCTCTTGGTTCCATAACCACATTGAATGACATGAAGCGACTATTCTTAGATAAATTATTTCCTATTTCTCGTACTACTTCTATCCGAAAGGAAATAAGTGGTATTCATCAATTCCCAAATGAATCACTCCATGAGTACTGGGAGAGGTTAAAAAAGCTTGTTTCAACCTACCCAAACCACCAAATCCCTGACCAACTCTTGATCCAGTACTTCTATGGGGGGTTATTGGAGATGGAGAGAACTCTCATTACTGTCACAAGTGGCAGTGCTCTTATTGATAAAACTCATGCAACAGTAAGAGATCTCATAAGCAACATGGCTGGGAATACACAAAAATTCCATACTCGAGCACATGATCAAGTAAAACAAGTCCAAGACAATCAATCCATAGAGTTGAACAAGATTATAGAGTGGATGAGTGAACTTATAGGTCTTGTGAAACAACTAGATGTGGAATCCAAATCCCCAACCTCATCTTCTCCAAAATAAATGTTTCATGGACCTGTCAAAAACTGTGGAATCTACAACTCACCAGCTCATCCAATAGACACAAATCCATAACTTCAAGAGGATAAATCTGATTCATCTGGACCAATGGAGCTCAATGCAGCATATGCTTAGCAGAACCCCAACCCTCAACAATCAGGTCAATTCATTAGAAACTTCAACCAACCTCACTCTGAGTCCTTCTCTTCTTTCTATAACCAAAGCTCGTGCTATGGTAATCCTGTCACTCATCCCCCTCAATTCCCTCCTCAGAACCCAAAATAGATTCAATATGGTCAAGGTGTTGTTAAATTCCAACAACCTTATCCTTTTGTTCCTAAACAACAATGAAACAATCCTCCTCCTGGATTGCACTATCCTAGTGAACCTTCCCAATTCCAAAACCAATACAATAGCTTTCCCAAAAACCAAAATCTAGGTAATAACAATCCAGGACAAGACTCTTATTCCAAGAAAACATGGGAAAGTGTAGTGGAAGATCTTTCCACCTTCACCCATTCCAGCCTCAATAACATTGAAACAAAAATTGGTCGACTTGCATCCCACCAGATCCAGCAACAACAATAAAATTCTTCCCAACTTCTAACTCAACTATTACCCAACCCCAAGGGTAATGTAAGTGAAATTGCACTTATATTGGGAAAGAAAATTGATGTGCCTGAAGATAAGTCCTCCAACACCCCTTCAAATGTTGACCTAAAAAATGAAAAGAAAAAGAAACTTGAAAAGGAATCTGAATCCATTCCCTTACCCCCTTCCATTCCACTTAGGAACCCAATTCTTTTTCCTCAAGCCATTTCTAAGCCAAAGCAGTCATTTGAACCTGATCCTGAAATTCTTGACAAGTTTAGACTTGTTGAAGTCCACATTCCCCTCTTATATTCCATTAAACAAATTCCTAAGTATGCCAATTTTCTCAAGAAATTGTGTACCCATAAGAGGAAACTTTGGACCTTTGAAAATATTTCTACCAAATAGTCTATTCCCATAAAGTGCAATGATCTAGGGACATTTATGGTTCCAGTACAAATTGGATGTTCCAACTTTGATGATGCACTCATAAACCTAGGAGCCTCAATTAATGTCATGCTCAAATCCATCATCTCCGACCTTGGCCTAGGTCCCTTACATCCAACGGGTGTTGTCATTCAGTTAGCCAATCGAAGCATAGCCAGTCCTGAGGGAATAATTGAGGATTTACTTGTTCATGTGAATGATCTTATCTTCCCTGTTGATTTCTATGTCCTTGACATGGATGGTGAGATGAAATCTTCTTGATCTCCCCTAATTCTAGGAATACCATTCCTCATGACTACTAGAACCAAGATTGATGTCCATTCAGGCATCTTATCCATGGAATTTGGTGACCAAATGGTCAAATTCAACACTTTCCAAGCCATGTGATACCCATATGAGGATCAATCTTTATTCTCAATCCATGCTTCCGAGGACACTTCTAAGAGTCAATTGATCCCCATTCCATCAAGTTCATCATGTTCAAATGATAATGGATCTTTTGAAATCTGCATTATTATTAAACAAGTCATAAATGGTGAAGTTGATGTGTAACTCTCATTTATAGACTCCATCAATCTAGAGAAACTTGAAAACACTCTTGAATCCCAAATCAAATCTGATCTCTACTACTCCACCTTGGACAATATTAAGGTAAATGAATCTGAAACAACTGAAGTCCCTTCCTTCATTCTCGAGTTGTCTAACCCACAAATGAAAGATGAGACTGATCTGAAACCTCTTCCTGAACACCTAAAATATGCATTCCTTTTCCATGATCACTCTTATCCTATCATTATCTCTTCTTCACTTACTGAAATTGAGGAGTCCAAACTTGTTCAAGTGTTAGAGGAAAACAAAAAGGCCTTAGGTTGGACCCTTGATGACATACCAGGAATCAACCCTTCTCTTTTCATGTATCACATCCATCTTGAAGAATCATCCAAACCAATTAGACAACCACAAAAAAGACTCAATCCACTCATACTTGATGTAGTTAGGGAAGAGATCAACAAGCTTCTTCAAGCTTATATTGTAACATCCCAAGTAATTAATGAGTAATATATATTTTTATCTATGTCTATTAATGAATTAAGATAGTGTTTTAGAGGCTTAAAATGAAAATAAATACAATCTTATGCATGGAATACACTAATATTCTTAAAAGATTGTTTTACTACCTTTTGATGGAAACCATTTTTAAATCTATCTTTTGACAATTTAATAAGCTATGTTTGTCAAAATAAACTTATTTTTTTATGATTGGGACATCAAAATTTACTTTGTGTAAATTTTTGGTATTTTTCCGATAAAGTTCATTTTTTAATAAATAGTGAAAAATGTTGTATTTTAATTCAAAACCTCTTTTTAATATAATTTATTTATATGATTATTTTATCATTTGAATTGGTTTTAAAGTTAAATTAGAAAATATTTTTACCATTAAATCCAATAGTGGTCGTTGGAATTAATTTCACTTCGAAATCAGACTTAAACTAGTGTCAATCTTTTGATACTTATTGTTTCATAAAAACACGCTATTTGTTCTGACAGCGGGAATTAATTATTAAATTAATTAATGAAACTTATATGTTGTGAATTTTTTAAAATGGACTTCATTTTTGAATTCGGAATATCAAATATAGCTTAGGGTGAATTTTTGGTTTTTTTTCTGAAAAACATCAATTTTTGATGAATAGTGAAACCACTAAGTGGTACTTATAAAAACTGATTTTTCGTTTAAATGAAATTTTACCACTTTTGTGTTTTGAATTTCAAAAATCAGGCATACATGGTTTTCATTAAGAAGTAAAATTTGGTTCAATGAGATTAAAATAATTTTTTTGTGAATAGTAACTTATTAAGTTTTTAATCGCGATTAGAGGTAATTAGTGTAGTTTAAGGTAAAAATAATGTTTTAATAATATGAGATGAGCTTGACACATGTCCTACCCTTATTGGATGTGTCATGTACGACCAATAAAAGCCATGGTTAAACTTGGGGACCCCATGTAGCCACTTTGGTTGGGAAATTACATAAATAACTTTTTATTTAATGTTAAAGTAAAAATGACACACACATGAGATGTTTTACTAAAACACTTTTTACATAGGTTTATATAAGTCAGAAGTTTGACTACAAATAGTCATTGGAAAGATAAAAAGATTTCCTACATCATAGTAGTTTTTTTATAATTTTTAGACATTAAATAAATTAAATTATTTATGACATCATGATGATGCAGCGATGACCTCATTATTTAACGATTTAAATAAAATGGAAAGATAATGTAATATCTAAGACCTAAACATGTCCAAAACATATTGGATGAGTGGATTTCGAACCATTATCACCTTATCCTTGAAATAAATCAATTTGGGACCTCTTAAATCCGAATACCAGTTTAAAATAAAGTTACTTTTCTTTACTTTCCAAGAGTGCCCCTCCTCTCCTCTTATAAAAGGCCTCCACCTCTACCTCCTTACCCACACTCCCAAAGCCTTTGGCTCGGCCAACCACTACCCATTTTGGCTCTCCACATCCCTCTCTTACTCCTTGAAGCCTCACATTGGGCAGAAGTCTTCCCAAGGAAGCCTTTGAGCTCAAATCAAAGAGAGTTACCCGATTTTAAGGTAATGTCTTCTTTTGAGTCATTTTGTTTTATTTTTCTTATCCAACCCCCTAAAATATTTTTATTCTTTTCTTTTGTAACAAATACAGTATCCTAAATATACTAGGATGTTTTTATAAGAATTATTCGAGCTACACTTACACACACCTACATCTAATGGTTAAAGAACATACGGTTTCTGTGGATGGAGAATTTCTGCCTCCCGAAACGATGATTGTTCAACATTATTTTAACAACTTAAAAGGTGGACATTAAGATGACACTATATTTATATATGATATATAATATGTTTATTTTTTCCTTAAGCTTCTGTATTTTTCATTTTGGTCATACCTTTATGGTTTCCATTATGGGTAAACACGATATCTTCATTTAAGGAAGTGCAGACTACCGCCCCCTCAAAGTGATGTGATTCGTTAATGCCATATGTGGGACGTGTAAAGGATGGATTTAAAGTTATTATATATGATTTTATACTGGAATTATAATATACCTCTATGTAATTATTATTTCTTTCCATTAAAGTATGAGATAGAAATGAAAGTAGCGTTCATGCGTACGTACGGCTTACCGTCTCCATGAACGGTGCATTTCATTTCTTATCCCCAAATGTAATGTACTATTAAAAGTAAATGTATATAATGGATATATATAATGAATGATATATCTAAATGATTAATATAATTCTGGAATTAAAATATAAATACCTCTCATTTAGTTTTAATTCCATTAATATGACAAAGAAATGAAAGTAGTGTTCATGCGTACGTACGACTTACTGTCTCCATGAACGGTGCATTTCATTTCTTACCTCTAAATGATTATGTAATAATATAAATAAATGTATATTCTGGATATATATGATATATATGATATCCAAATCAGGAATGTCATTCTGGATATAAAGAACCTTTGACCACATGAACAACATGTAATTGTAAGAAGTCCACTTTTGACTTAAGAACCAAATATCGACAAAACAAACATTATTAACTTAAATGGTTACATAATGTTTATAACATGGAAATAAGTGATATAAAAGGAATAATGAACTTTAAAAAGGTTCTTAATCAAGTAGAAATTAGCTCAAGTTTATTATTCAAGAAATTAAAGAACGATCGAGTCAAGTCGGACCCGAGTTAAGGGACTTCGTCTCAATCTCCTTTCATTGAGGCATATTTCGTTTTATTCACAACTTTCTTTTATACGGTGTATAAACCCCTTTGACTTTTACTTTTATACAAAAGGAATCTTTTTCTACGAAGCGTTTTACAAAACGACAAGAAGGAATGTTTCTTTTTACGAGCACGGTGATAACGACCTTTTCCGCCGCTGCAAGTATTATTTGGTCTTTGGCTTCCTCAACAAGCCGTAATGTTTTTAAAATAATATAAATACCATATACTCTTTTATGTATTTTGGTATTGATAATGGTTTTGATAAAGGATTCTATTATGATATATTGTTATTGAAATGTGAAAATGTTATCATTCCTTTATATTGGTTTTATGTTTTATGATTTTATATTGGTACTTGGACATTTGACGGGTGGTTACGTGATAAACCATATGACGGGTGGTGTCGTGAATACCAGGACGGGTGGTTACGTTATAACCTCCAATGCATTGGGTATGGAATTTGGCCGTATGGATATTCCATTAAGTATGTATGGAAATTGGCCATATGGCTATTCCATTAAGTGATATGTGTGGAAGTCGACCGTATGGTTATTCCACTTAAGTATGTTTATGTCCCAAGTTACCTTTTTATATGTTATGTGTTCTTTATATGGGTTTTATGGTAATCCTTTGGTTACAAAAAAGTAAGTAATGATACTTTATTCAGTGAAGAGTTTTTACTACTTCATGAAGGTGAAGGTATTACTTTGATAGAGTATACATGGTTTACTTGATGTTTGAAAAAGTAATAGTTTCATTCTTTGTGTATCCCTTACTGAGCTTTTTATGCTCACCCCAAGTTTTTTTGAAATGTTTTTCACAGAACTTAATGTGGAATATGGTCAAGGATGGGATTAAGGGAATGTAATGCTATATAAAACCTGGAACTAGAAATGTTTCTTTTTAAGAGTTTTTTTATTATGGAAACTTAGTGGAAGTGTCTACTTTGTAATCTTTTGAGATGTAATAGTTATGTTCTAATTCTCTAAAACTCTAAACCTGAAAAGATCCTCAATGTGAATTATTCATTTAATTCAATATTAAGTAAGGTTTAAGGCTGGGGCCTTATAGTTGGTGTCAAAGGTCGGTTTAGACAACTTTAGGAGTTAGAAAATTGTTAAATTATAAGTTAATTTATGATATGATTGAAGTGATATAGCATTTACATATTACCATGTTGCTTCACCTAAGATATTTCTGTGTTTAGAATGGTTTTCCACAGAGGAAACAAAGCAGCAATGTTGGGACGACATCAGGAGGAAGACAACCTTCCAAATCAGCAACCTGAGATGGTCGGAATCGGAACTGAACAGTTTGTTGTAGTGATGGCACAGTTGACTTAGGCTATAAATGGTGGTGGTATCCATGCACGAGATCAGCCAGATCAACCGCAGATGAATATGCCAGTGGTGGAACATTTTATGAGGAAACATCCCCCATCATTCAGAGGATCATCTGACCCTGTGCAAGCTGAAGGGTGGATTAAAGCACTGGAGAAGATTTTTGATGTCATGGGGTGTTCAGAACATCAAAAGGTTAGTCTTGATGTTTACCATTTTGAAGGTGAAGCTGATCAGTGGTGGTCGATGGTGAAAAATATCAGGGATAATGATGAGATTGAGGATCTTCACTTGGACGAATTCAAAGTTATGTTTCTTGAGAAATATTTTCCTAAGGTGGTTCGTCTTAGGATGGAAAAACAGTTCCTAGAATTGAGGCAGGAGGATGATTCAGTGGCTTCTTATGAAGCAAAGTTCACTCGATTGGCAAGGTATGCTCCAAAATTCATACAAGATCTTGATAGTAAAATAAACCATTTTTAATCAAGGTTAAAGCCAAAGTATCGAAGGGATTTAGCTTCTCGTGAGTTCAAAAGTTATGAAAAACTTGTTCGATGTGCAGAGAAGGTGGAAATGGAGTTTGCCAATGATCAGGTGTTCTATGACAAACAACAGAATAAGAGGTCTAGTTGGAAGGCAAAGGGGAAGAATTTATCAAAGAAGCAAGGAGGTAAGAAAACCAAATATCCATCCTATGAGAAGTGTGGTAAAATGCATCCTGGAGAATGTTTATCCAAGTCTGGTAAGTGCTTTCGGTGTGGTAAGTCTGGTCATATTGCTCGTAACTGTAAGGAAGATGATAAAGCAGGCAATGAAAAGCCAACAGTACGATGTTTTAAGTGTAATGAAATGGGTCATTATTCAAACGAGTGTCCAACGAAGAACTCAACTGGGGGAATGCAGCCAGACTACAAGAAGAAAGGGGTGGTGAAATCCTTTGCAACAACTTCAGCAGATGTTGGGCCATCGAATGAAGTGGTATCAGGTACACTGTTTGTTTGTTCAGATTATGCCAATGTGTTGTTTGATTCAGGGTCTACACACTCTTTCATTTCTAAGAAGTTTTCTAGTAAATTGGAAATTCCATCTCAAGATATGAACCCTGAAATTATGGTAAAAACACCCAGAGGGAACATTGAGACAAAAAGGAATTATAAGAACCTTCCTATCCTTGTGTGTGGAAAAAATCTACCAGCAAACCATATTGTTTTGCCTCTAGTAGAGTTTGATGTTACTTTGGGCATGGATTGGCTTTCTGTTTATCATGCTAAGATTGACTGCAGAGCTAAAATGGTTTATTTTCAGAAATATTTTCAGTTTGTGTACAAGAATGAACCCTTGATTTTGATAACATATCAGGAAGTTGAGAAACTAGTAAAAGATGGAAATGAATGTTACCTTGCACATATTGTTGAAAATAAAGGAACTGTTCATATTAATGATGTGCCAGTGGTAAATGAGTATCTTGATGTTTTTCCTGATGAGTTTCCTGGTATTATTCATGATCGGGAAGTTGAATTTACTATTGACTTAGTTCCTGATTCTAAGCCAATTTCAAAACCCCCTTATCGAATGGCTCAAGTTGAAATTTTAGAGTTAAAGAAACAATTGCAGGAGTTATTAGATAAAGGTTTCATTCGACCTAGCACATCACCATGGGGTGATCCTTTATTGTTTGTTAAAAAGAAAGATGGATCAATGAGACTTTTCATTGATTATAGAGCCTTGAATAATATTACTGTTAAGAACAAGTATCCTTTGCCTCATATCGATGATTTGTTTGATCAGCTCTAGGGAGCTCAGTATTTTTCGAAGATTGACTTGAGGTCGGGGTACCATCAGTTGAAAGTGAAAGAAGCAGATGTTCCAAAGACTGTGTTCCGTACTAGATATGGCCATTATGAATTTGTAGTTATGCCTTTTGGGTTAACCAATGCACCTGCTGTATTCATGGACCTTATGAATAGAATTTTCCATGAGTTCTTGGATAAGTTTGTGGTTGTTTTCATCGATGATATTTTGGTGTTTTCTAAAAGTAAATAAGAGCATGAAAGTCATTTAAGGGTTATCTTGCAAACCTTAAAAGAAAAGAAACTATATGGAAAATTCAGCAAGTGTGAGTTTTGGTTACAACAAATTTCTTTCCTGGGTCACATTATTTCAAAAGATGGCATAACTGTTGATCCTACTAAAACAAAAGTTGTTGAAGAATGGCCAAGACCCACAAATGTAACCGAGATCCGTAGTTTTCTTGGTTTGGCAGGTTACTACCGAAGGTTTGTTGAAAATTTTTCATGGTTATCTAGTCCAATGACTAAGCTAACTCGTAAGGGTGTTAAGTTTGTCTGGACAAAAGAATGTGATGATTGTTTTCAGGAGTTGAAAAGAAGATTGGTGAATGCTCCAGTTTTGGCACTACATTCCAGGAATGGTGAGTTTGTTATATACATTGATGCTTCATTGAAAAGACTTGGTTGTGTCCTAATGCAGAATGATCAGGTAATTGCTTATGCTTCACGTCAGTTGATAACTCATGAGGTAAATTACCCTACACATGATTTGGAATTAGCTGTTGTTGTTTTCACTTTAAAAATTTAGAGGCATCATTTGTATGGAGTAAAGTGTGAAATATATACTGATCAAAAAAGTTTAAAGTATATATTTACTCAGAAAGAATTGAACATGAGACAGAGGAGATGGCTAGAATTAATCAAGGATTATGATTGTATAATTCATTGCCATCCGGGAAAATCAAATAAAGTGGTCGATGCTTTGAGTCGATAAAGTAATGCTTCATTAGAAATGTTGCGTTTGGAACGTGATCCTTTGGTTAAAGATTTGATGAACTTTGGCATAGAAGTTTTTGGTGCAGGATGTTCTTCTGTTTTGTTTCAGGTATCAGTGAGATCATCTCTATCAGATAGAATCAAGCAAGCACATAAGCAAGACAGCGAGTTGCAGAAAAAGGTAGAGCTGGTTCAGAAAGGTAAGTTGCCTGAATTCAACATTGATAATGATTGTGTTTTGATGTTTGGGAAGATATTATGTGTGCCTTGTGATTCACAGTTGAAGAATGAGTTGTTATGTGAGGCTCATAGTTCCCCGTTTTCAGTTCATCCGGGTAGTACTAAGATGTATAGAGATCTGAAAGAGTATTACTGGTGGGATGGAATGAAAAGAGATATTGTTGATTTTACTGTGAAGTGTTTGACTTGTCAGCAGGTTAAAGCAGAGCGGCGGTTACATAAAGGGATGCTTCAGCCTTTACCAGTGCCAGAGTGGAAATGGGAAAACATATCCATGGACTTTGTTGTGGGATTACCGAGGACATCTCGAGGTAATAATACAATCTGGGTTATTGTTGATCGCTTGACTAAATCTGCTCATTTCCTTGCTATACGAGATAATTTTTCCCTAGATCAACTTTCCCGTTTGTATCTTAAATAGATAGTCAGGTTACATGGAGTTCCTCTCTTCATTGTATCTAACCGTGATCCCAGGTTTACTTCTAACTTTTGGAAAGGCCTTCAGAAGTCGTTGGGTACTGAATTAAATTTTAGTACATCTTTTCATCCTCAATCAGATGGGCAGTAAGAACGAACAATTCAGACCTTAGAGGATATTCTACGAGCTTGTTCGATGGATTATCAGGGAAGTTGGGACCAACATATTTCTTTGGTTGAGTTTTCTTATAATAACAGTTTTCATTCCAGTATACAGATGGCACCATTGGAGGCATTATATGGGAAGAGGTGTCGAACTCCAGCATTTTGGGATGAAGTGGGTGAAAGGAAGCTGATGGGACCAGAATTGGTAGAAGAGATGGCAGAAAAAGTTCAGTTGATTCAGAAGCACATGAGAACAGCTCAGAGCAGGCAGAAGAGTTATGCGGATAACCGGAGGAAGGATCTATCTTTCGAGGTAGGTGATCATGTTTTTCTCAAGGTTTCTCCTTGGAAAAGTGTGACGAGATTTGGTAAGAAAGGAAAGCTGAGTCCAAGGTTCATTGGTCCATATGAAATTCTAGAGAAAGTTGGATCAGTTGATTACCGAGTGGCTTTACCTCTGAGTTTATCTCAGGTACACAATGTTTTTCATGTTTCGATGTTGAGGAAGTATATGCCAGATCCATCTCATGTTTTGAGTCCAGAGGTAGTTCAGCTGGAGGAGAACCTCTCTTATGAAGAACAACCAGTCCAGATTCTTGACCACAGGGAGAAAGTGTTACGAAATAAGGTGATTAATCAGGTAAAGGTTTTGTGGAAAAACCACATGATGGAAGAGGCAACATGGGAATCTGAAAATGCAATGAGGGATAAGTACCCCCATTTATTCGATAAGTAAATAAATTGCGGGGACGCAATTTTCAAAAGGGGGGAAGGATGTAACATCCCAAGTAAGTAATGAGTAATAGATATTTTTATCTATGTCTATTAATGAATTAATATAGTGTTTTAGAGGCTTAAAATGAAAATAAATACAATCTTATGCATGGAATACACTAATATTCTTAAAAGATTGTTTTACTGCCTTTTGATGGCAAACCATTTTTAAATCTATCTTTTGACAATTTAATAAGCTATTTTTTTCAAAATAAACTTATTTTTTATGATTGGGACATCAAAATTTACTTTGTGTGAATTTTTGGTATTTTTCTAATAAAGTTCATTTTTTAATGAATAGTGAAAAATGTTGTATTTTAATTCAAAACCTCTTTTTAATCTAATTTATTTATATGATTATATTATCATTTGAATTGGTTTTAAAGTGAAATTAGAAAATATTTTTACCATTAAATCCAATAGTGGTCGTTGGAATTAATTTCACTTTGAAATCGGACTTAAACTAGTGTCAATCTTTTGATACTTATTGTTTCATAAAAACACGCTATTTGTTCTGACAGCGGGAATTAATTATTAAATTAATTAATGAAACTTATATGTTGTGAATTTTGTAAAATGGACTTTATTTTTGAATTCGGAATATAAAATATATCTTAGGGTGAATTTTTGGTTTTTTTCTGAAAAACTTCAATTTTTGATGAATAGTGAAACCACTAAGTGGTACTTATAAAAACTAATTTTTCGTTTAAATGAAATTTTACCACTTCTATGTTTTGAATTTAAAAAATCCGGCATACGTGGTTGTTATTAATAAGTAAAATGTGGTTCAATGAGATTAAAATAATTTTTTGGTGAATAATAACTTATTAAGTTTTTAATCGCGATTAGAGGTAATTAGTGTAGTTTAAGGTAAAAATAATGTTTTAATAATATGAGATGAGCTTAAAACATGTCCTACCCTTATTGGATGTGTCATGTCCGACCAAGACAAGCCATGGGTAAACTTGGGGACCCCATGGAGCCACTTTGGTTGAGAAATGACATAAATAACTTTTTATTTAATGTTAAAGTAAAAATGACGCACACATGAGATGTTTACTAAAACACTTTTTACATAGGGTTATACAATTCAGAAGTTTGACTATAAATAGTAATTGGAAAGCTAAAGAGATTTAATACATCATAGTATTTTTTTTTATAATTTTTAGACATTAAATAAATTAAATATTTATGACATCATTATGATGCAGCGATGACCTCATTATTTAATGATTTAAATAAAATGGAAATATAATGTAATATCTAAGACCTACACATGTCCAAAACCTATTGGATGAGTGTATTTCGAACCCTTATCACCTTATCCTCGAAATAAATCAATGTGTGACCTCTTAAATCCGAATACCATTTTAAAATAAAGTTACTTTTCTTTACTTTCCAAGAGTGTCCCTCCTCTCCTCTTATAAAAGGCCCCCACCTCTACCTCCATACCCACACTCCCAAATCATTTGGCTCGGACAACTCCTACCCATTTTGGCTCTCCACATCCCTCTCTTACTCATTGAAGACTCACATTGGGCATAAGGCTTCCCAAGGAAGCCTTTGAGCTCAAATCAAAGAGAGTTACCCGATTTTAAGGTAATCTCTTCTTTTGAGTCCTTTTGTTTTATTTTGCTTCTCCAACCCCTAAACTATTTTTATTATTTTCTTTTGTAACAACTCCAGTATCCTCAATATACTAGGATGTTTTTATAAGAAGGATTCGAGCTACACTTACACACACCTACATCTAATGGTTAAAGAACATACTGTTTCCGTGGATGGAGAATTTCTGCCTCCCGAAACGATGATTGTTCAACATTCTTTTAACACCTTAAAAGGTGGACATTAAGATGAAACTATATTTATATATGATATATAATATGTTTATGTTTTCCTTAAGATTATGTATTTTTCATTTTGGTCATACCTTTATGGTTTCCATTATGGGTAAACACGATATCTTCATTTAAGGAAGTGCGGACTACCGCCCCCTCAAAGTGATGCGATTCGTTAATGCCATATGTGTGACGTGTAAAGTATGGATTAAAAGTTATTATATATGATTTTATACTGGAATTATAATATACCTATATATCATTATTATTTCTTTCCATTAAAGTATGAGATAGAAATGAAAGTAGCGTTCATGCGTATGTACGGCTTACCGTCTCCATGAACGGTGCATTTCATCTCTGATCCCCAAATGTAATGTACTATTAAAAGTAAATGTATATAATGGATATATATAATGAATGATATATCTAAATGAGGAATATAATTCTGGAATTAAAATATAAATACTTCTCATTTAGTTTTAATTCCATTAATATGACAAAGAAATGAAAGTAGCGTTCATGCGTACGTACGGCTTACCGTCTCCATGAACGGTGCATTTCATTTCTTACCTCTAAATGATTATGTAATATTATAAATACATGTATATGCTGGATATATATGATATATATGATATCCAAATCAGGAATTTCATTCTGGATATAAAGAACCTTTGACCACACGAACAACATGTAATTGTAAGAAGTCCACTTTCGACTTAAGAACCAAATATCGACAAAACAAACATTATTAACTTAAATGGTTACATAATGTTTATAACATGGAAATAAGTGATATAAAATGAATAATGAACTTTAAAAAGGTTCTTAATCAATTATAAATTAACTCAAGTTTATTATTGAGGACATTAAAGAACGATCGAGTCAAGTCGGACCCGAGGTAAGGGACTTCATCTCAATCTCCTTTCATTGAGGCATATTTCGTTTTATTCACAACTTTCTTTTATATGGTGTATAAACCCCTTTGACTTTTAATTTTATACAAAAGGAATCTTTTTCTACGAAGCGTTTTACAAAACGACAAGAAGGAATGTTTCTTTTAATGAATGCGGTGACAACGACCTTTTCCGCCGCCGCGAGTATTATTTGGTCTTTGGCTTCCTCAACAAGCCGTAATGTTTTTAAAATAATATAAATACCATATACTCTTTTATGTATTTTGGTATTGAAAATGGTTTTGATAAAGGATTCTATTATGATATATTGTGATTGAAATGTGGAAATGTTATCATTCCTTTATATTGGTTTTATGTTTTATGATTTTATATTGGTACTTGGACATTTGATGGGTGGTTACGTGATAAACCATATGACGGGTGGTGCCGTGAATACCAGGACGGGTGGTTACATTATAACCTCCAATGCATTGGGTATGGAAGTCGGCCGTATGGCTATTCCATTAAGTATGTATGAAAATTGGCCGTATGGCTATTCCATTAAGTGATATGTGTGGAAGTCGACCGTATGGTTATTCCACTTAAGTATGTTTATGTCCCAAGTTACCTTTATATATGTTATGTGTTCTTTATATTGGTTTTATGGTAATACTTTGGTTACAAAAAGGTAAGTAATGATACTTTATTCAGTGAAGAGTTTTTACTAATACATGAAGGTGAAGGTATTACTTTGATAGAGTATACATGGTTTACTTGATGTTTGAAAAAGTAACAGTTTTCATTCTTTGTGTATCCCTTACTGAGCTTTTTATGCTCACCACAAGTTTTTTTGAAATGTTTTTCACAGGACTTAATGTGGAATAAGGTCAAGGATGGGATCAAGGGAATGTAATGCTATATAAAACATGGAACTAGACATGTTTCTTTTTAAGAGTTTTTTTATTATGGAAACTTAGTGGAAGTGTTTACTTTGTAATCTTTTGAGATGTAATAGTTATGTTCTAATTCTCTAAAACTCTAAACCTGAAAAGATCCTCAATGTGAATTATTCATTTAATTCAATATTAAGTAAGGTTTAAGGCTGGGGCCTTATATATATTATCTACCCAATTTCTGATAGTGAATGGGTTAGTCCAATTCAAGTTGTACCTAAAAAGGGTGGGATAACTGTTGTCACAAATGAACATGGGGAGGTAATCATAACTTGAGTGAAGAAAAAATGGCATGTGTGCATCGACTACAGAAAATTGAATGTAAAAACACAAAAAGATCACTACCATCTTCCATTCCTTGATCAAATGATTGAATGATTAGCCAAAAATTCAGACTATTTCTTTCTTGATGGATACACATGCTACTTCTATATCCCAATCGCACCTCAAAACCAAGAAAATACTACTTTCACTTTCCCATTTGGAACATATGCATATAAGAGAATGCCTTTGGCATTTTAAATGCTCTTGCAACATTCCAGAAGTGTACGATGAGTAACTTTTCTGAATTCATTGAACACTGCATGGAAGTATTCATGGATGACTTTACCATTTATGGTGAGTCATTTGAATCATGCTTGCATTCTCTCTCTCTAGTCCTTCAAAAGTGTGTCAAGTGTAACCTTGTGTTAAATTTTGAAAAATGTCACTTCATTATTGCAAATGGGATTGTTCGAGGGCACATAGTTTCAAAAGAGTGTATTTATATTGATCTTGCCAAAATTGAAGTGATCCAATCACTTCTAGAACCCACATCTGTTCAAGACATCCGTTCATTTCTTTATCATGCTAGTTTCTATCGGCGATTCATCCATAACTTCAGTAGGATTTCCCTCCCACTCCCTCAGTTACTCCAAAATGATGTCAATTTCCATTTTGATGAGGTTTACAAGATATCCTTCATTGAAATCAAAACTTATCTTACATCTGGCCCAATAATCCAGCCCCCAGATTGGTCCTTACCCTTTGAGTAGAAGCATGATGCTTCTGATAAAGCTATTGGGGCTGTTCTTGGTCAAAGAAGAGATACAATTCTTCATCTCATCTATTATTCATCATAAACATTAGATGAAACTCAATATCACTACACTGTGACTGAAAAGACACTTTTAATAGTGGGTTTTTCCTTAGATAAATTTTGGCCCTATATCTTAGGTTCCAAAATCATCATCTCTACAGAAAATTATGATATAAAGTTCTTACTCAAGAAAAGTGATTCCAAACCAAGGCTAAAAAGATGGATCCTAATGCTCCAATAGTTTGACCTTGAAATCAAAGATAGACCAGGAAAGGAAAACCCTGTGGCTGATCACTTGATTATAATTTTTAATTATTCTCATTCGGAAATCATATATCATGAATTCCCCACTGAGCACATTTCATCTCTCACTCCAAAAATACCATGGTATGCCCCAATTGTAAATTACTTGGTTTCTGGTGTTTTTCCTAAAATGTTTTCAAAAGAACAAAAAATGAATTTGAAAAGTGATTCAAAATGATATTTTTTGGGATGAAAATAGACTTTGAAAAACTGGGGTAGACATGGTAATTAATAGATGTGTTGATGAAGATGAACATTCTTACATCCTAGAATTCTATCACTCAACGCCTGGTGGTGGCCATTTTGGACCACAAAGGACCTCCCAAAGGATCCTAGACTCTGGATTCTTCTATACTTCACTCATCAAGGACTCAAATGAGTTCTGTCAATCATGTCCCATTTTCCAAAAGTTTGTCTCAATTTCCAAAAGAAATGAAATTCCCCAAAATCCTTTAATCTTCTTTGAGATCTTCAATGTTTGGGGCATCTATTTAATGAGACCATTCCCCCCTTCCAATGGATTCTCATACAATATTATTGCGGTTTATTATGTTTATAGGTGAGTCGAGGACAAATCCACTAGAAAGGATGATTCCCATACTATTAGTGAGTTTCTAAAGACACACATCTTCCACTGATTTGGCACACCACGTGCCTTGATAAGTGACTTAGGAACTCATTTTTGTAATAGAACCATGGAATATATTTTAAAAAAGAATGGTGTTTTACATAAAACTTCAACTGCATATCACCCCACAACAAATGGAATGGCTGAACTTTCTAATATATAAGTGAATAGAGTGCTTGGGAGAATTGTAAAGCCCACAAGAAAAGAATGGACTGAAAGACTTGGTGAAACACTTTGGGCTTATCGAGCTTCCTATAAAACACCCATTGGGATGTCTCTTTTAGGGTAGTTTTTGGTAAAACATGTCATCTGCTAGTTGAAATCCAACATAATTCTTTTTGGGCTGTAAAAACCTGTAATTTTGATTGTGAATAATTTGGTGAAGAAAGATTTTTGAAATTGGATAAACTGGAGGAGCTTTGACCTGAATCCTATGAGAATTAAAATCTATACAAAGAAAATGGTGAGGTACTCCATGACAAACATATCCTGAGAAAGGTATTCCATAACGGTGAAAATGTATTTCTTTTCAAATATCGATTACGGCTTCACCCAGGTAATCTTAATTATTGTTGGGAAGGTCCTTTTATTGTTTCTCATGTTTACCCATTTGGTGTAGTGCAAGTCCAATACCCCTCTTTCAAAAGGGCATTCACGGTTAATGGACATAGATGAAAGAATCACCATGAGAGTACACACAATCATAGAACCACATTGACTTCCATCAGATCCCCAACTTCTGTGGTTGACCCACCACTGGATGGAGATGACAACCCACCAAATCCAAACCAGGGGGCACCTCTTTCCCTTTAACTCCTCTTCTCTCTCTTTCTCTCTCTCTTCTTCCTCCCTCATTCTCATTTTGTTTTTTACCACTTTCCTCATCACATTTTTATTTAATCTTTCTCTTTTGTGTGGGTGTGTAATTTAAAAACACAAAAAAACCTAAAAATTTAAAAAATGAACAAAAAAGAGTCATACTTAATCACCTTCCAATTTTCAAATTTTGTCCAACTATTTTTGGGAGTCAAAAAACATGTTTTCATATCAAATAAATTGTATTTTCATCATGACATTGGATAATGAATTTTGTGTCAAAACCAACAAATTTTGAATTCTCAGTTTTTGATTTAAAAAATGATTTTCCCCAACTGTGAGAACCAACATTGGATTTTATGCAAAGGATACCTATGGCCATATTTTCAAAATGAGTGTTTTTTCACACCCATTTGTAAAATCTTGAGTTTGTGGACCATCGAGCTGAATTTCCTACTTTAGTGTGCATTATTATGATAGAGGCATTTTATGAACCACATGAAAATCACTATAGCCAAATAGCCTCCCATTAACCATACATTAATCCTCCTTTTGAAATCCCCTTCGATCCTATGAAAACATTTTCTTTGATAGCCACATTAAGATCCCAATACCTTTTCCCACCAAATATCAACATGGATTTTCATTGCATAATTTTTTGAAATTCAAGTGTGGGGGGGATGGATTTCATTTTGGGTACCATTTTTTGATTTCACTAAATTATCTTATGCTTGAGGGAAATCATCCATTTCAGTGTGGAGGAGAGGTTGTCCTTCAGTGCTATTTGGGAATGTATATATGCTTATGACATATTTCTCAAATATTATTGAAAAGTGTTCAAGAATTTTTTTTATAAAAAATCAAAAAAAAATTAATTGTGTCTTGGGAAGGTCAAAAATCACTATTTCACATCCTTTGATATTGTTATAACTATTACAATTAGTTTCATGAGGAGATCAATCATGGGTTGGGATATGAGTGTGATATCTGTTTCAAGTTCAACTTTCGAAAAAAAGAGAAAAAAAGAACACCTGCATTATATTCTTATGTCATTTGGAGAAGTTTTGTGTTTTTTAAATATTCCATATTCTCATTCCCTTCATATTTACTTCCACTTTTTTGTCTTATTTTTCATTTTAATTCCCTTGTAAATATATGTTTCCATTTCCTTTCATGTCTCATTTCCAAAAAAAATGTTCATTGCTTTTTACATGTTGGTGTTTTAACCCTATTTTTCTATCTCTTGGACATTATATTCCTACCATCCCATAGCCACAGAAAAACCCTTTCAAAAGACCTCACGATTCTTGTACACTTTTTATAGGGAGTGGAAGCTAAGGGCTCTTTCAAACTCTATGATTTTCAATTTTGGTTGGTGAATGAGTGAAGCTCAATAAATTAATTTTATCATCTTGAGAGGAGTAACTTTTGTGTGCCACCATTTTCCATTTCAAAATTTGAGCATGAAAAAAAGAGTTGTTTCTGGAACATTTTTTCATTAAAAATTTGAGGTTTAATTCAATATGGATGAGTGAAATAGTCTAAACCTTCCCGGATTGGAGAAAACAAAATTTTAATATTTGTTGGTGAGTGAAAATGATTTTGTCATGTTTTTTATTTGTTGAAAATGAGGGAATTCACAAGACTAAGTGTGCAGGATTTTATGTTATTAATATTTTTATGACTTATTGTATACTTCCTTTATTTATTTTATATGAAATGTGCATAATTTTTTGAAATATTAATGTTTTAATACTAAGTATATTTTTTTGGAATTTTTATAAGTATTCCAATTGAGCCATTTTACTATTTTATTTATAACTCCCTCCCTAATGATCCAAATTTTGTGGTTCCTGGTTTTTAGGATTACTTATTAAATATAAAACATTTCATTAGAAGGGAGCATGGACCAATTATGCCATATGAAGACCCATATAGACCATAGAATAAGGCCTACATAATATGTAACGAAACTGGACCATCCATGAAGATTGAATTACTATGCTCAATCAGGAAGTCCAAATTTCTTTATTATTCTCAAACTTTTGGGGTACAATGTAAGGAGTCTTGGATAAAAATTTCAAGGCCCAACCCAAAAAACAATTGGCCGAAATGATTCATTTACACTCAGGCCACCATTCTGGACGGGAATTAAAATCCAGACACTATTTAGGACATATCTCATGATGTAGTCATCCGATAAAGCTGAGATTTTTAAGTGTGAAATACAAAAAATAGAAGGCCTTCTTTTTTGAAGAAATAATTTGGATTTGAAGGCATCTTCATTTTCAAAACCCCATTCACATTTTGGACTTTAAAAAGTTTAGATTGAAATGGAAAGATTAACTTTGTTTAATAAATCAGCCATCACTTTGTCTCGTTAAGTCCAATGGCTGCCAAAGATTTAGAGTAGAAAGAGAATATATGTATCTACAACTTTTAAGAAGACCATGTCTTGAGATTCAGCTGTCTAATTTTTCAAAGTGGCGATAAAATTGGAGGGGCAATTTTTGAATGCAAACAACCCACACCATTGAGCTATAAATACATCCCCTCCTATCCTTTCAAAAGAGTTGTCATTTTAAAAGAGGGGAGCACATGTTGGCACGACCAAATAATTTAAATAGGCTTGGGAGGACATGATATACTCATGTTTTAACTTGATAGGCCTTTCCTCCTTTCATTGTTTTCATTTACTTTTGTGTTCTTCTTTGTTGTAATCTTGCAAGTCTTTGTTTTTGTAATTCTGTTTTAATGCAAGTTGCTTATTCAATATATATTTGTCTAATCCACCTTATGTATTACATTAATAATTTTCTTAAAATAGTTTAAATCAAGTTAAAACCACTTCCCTTATTTTTTTTCCTCATTCAATCGAAAGTCTATTTTTAATTCTAATTATCGTTTGTGTGTGTGTTCGACGCACTACTCTTTTTCTTATCCCTTTATTTTTATTCTATTTTTAATTCATCATAGTAATCATTATAACTAGATTATTAATAATTAAAATTAATGGGTAAATCTACCATTGGGGTGAGTTATAACTTGGGGTTGTTAAGTGATTGAGAGAATTTGCTCGATGGATATTCATTAAATTAACATTACGTATGTTAAACTTAGAATGTCGTGGATTAATGACATGATTTGTTTAACGTGTGGTTTCCATTGATTATTGGAACCATAAATATACTACCATAAAAAATATCTAATTGAGATTATAACCCTAAGTTAAGTTAAGGCTTGGATTAAAGCCTTAACACTTAGAAATTTCAATCAACATTATCTTGTGAAGTGGGTGTTAATTTAAATGCAATATAAAGAAAATCTCAATGATATCACAAGCTTAACTCTCTAAAAATGAACTCACCTAAATTTTTATCAAATTGTTAAATCAAACACCAATCATTAATCACTTTATTTAAGCTCTGCAAACAAACCCCCTACTAAAAATATAATCAACTAAAAACATTCTACTATAAACAAAGTATCATCGCCGAGGATTCAACCCAAGTGCTGCTATAAACATTTGAAGAGAATTGGAACTTTGACCGGTCAATAGGTGAAAATCGGCTGTGCTTTCAGTTTTCTTCCTAATTCTATGGGTTTCCCCTAAAAAGGTTGGTTGAGTCCTCTATTGAATTAATTCTTGGTATTCATCGAGATTCTACTCCTTACCACATAATACTAGCTAAAATAAAATTTTTTATATCCCAATTGGATGATATTCTAGATAAAGGCTTCATACACCTGAGTGTGTCCCCTTCGGTGGTGCCAATTCCATTTTATAAGAAAGATAATGCTTAACATCACATGTGTGTTGATTATATAAAACACAATCATTTTATGGTGAAGAATACATATCTTTTTTTATAGATTGATGATATGTTTTATCATTTGAAAGAGGAAAAGTGGTTTTGGAAGATTGATCTTCACTCTAGTTATCATCTGTTGAGGATAGAAGAATCTAAAATTCATAAAAACTCGTTTTGGAGAAGGTACATCCATTTTGAGTAACTTTTTATAGCCTTTGTTCTAACCGATGCTCCTTTAGTTTTTATGGAATTAATGAATATAATTTTCCATGAGTATCTAAATACATTCTTGGTAGTCTTTTTGTATGACATCCTTGTTTAATCCGTGTCTGACGAGGATCATGTGCATCATCTGAGAATAATTCTATAATTTTTAAGAAATCACCAACTTTATGATAAGATTTCAAAGAGTTACTTATAGATTTGGGAAGTCAAATTATTAGGACTTGTAGTGTTAGAAAAAGGTTTTTTATTTTACCCTAAGAATCTAAAAGATATTATGAAATGGGGAAAACCAAAAAATGTTATTGAGATTTAGATCTTATTGGATCTAGTTGGGTATTACCACCAGTTCGTTAAAGACATCTCAACACTATAAACTCCAATGACATCGCTAACAAAGAAGGGAGTACTTTTTTATTGGAATGATAAATTCCAGTATTATTTTTTAACCAGAAACCTCTTTTTACTAATTCTCTGATTTTGGATCTTCCATAAGATGGGAATGGCTATGTGGTGTTTTTTTATGCATCAGGTTCAGGGTTTGGATGTGTTCTAATTAATGGAAATCTTGCATCTACCTATGTATCCTTTCATCTTAGGCCACACAAGAAGTATTATCCCACACATGACATTGAACATGCAGCTCTGATGCACATATTAAAGAGTTAGCGACATTACCTTTATGTAGAAATATTTACCATGTTTTCAGACAAAAAGATCTTGAGTTAATTATTTTATCAAAAATATTTGAATCTTCACTAGAGGAGTTGGTTGGAATACCTGAAATCAATAAACTTTGACATTTCCAATACCCAATGGAAAGATAATGTCATCATAGATTTGTTGAATAGAAAATTTCCTACCCAAGCCATGAAAGAATCTTTGGAAGAGTGGAATTTGATGGCTCTTTTTGAACAATTTCATATTGGAGTCCATGAATTAGAGGTTAAGGTTTCATTAGCTAGTGTCCAGTTCAAATATTCTCTTCTCAAAATGATTATTCTAGAACAACATGCTTTTATTCAATGGCTCCCTAGTATTCAGGTTCTCTATCCCCTTATGCTAGGGTTTCTTAGTGCTGTCGCCCCTCCCTCTCGTCTCCCTCTCATCATGATATTCCTTTGGAATCCCTCCTCATCTTTCCTCTCCTCTCATCTTCTTTCTCAGATGCTTCCAATGAGATTCCCCCTTTATCTCCTTGATCTATCCTCCTATCATCCCATCGAAATCTGTTATCCTTCTTCCTCCTTTTCCCTGCATTTCCCACTCAGCTTTGATAGTGATTCGGTTCTATTATATGATGGTGACTTCTGTTTCCATGATGATTTTGTGGGACCGATGTCAGTTTTGTGCTGTAGAGATCCTTTTCCGCTCAACCTTTTCTGACCCCAAGTGCCTATGCACCTCTCCTAGTTGGATATGGTGAAGAGGTAACTACCATGTTTCGGAATTTTTGGTTCAGCGTTCAAAGGGATTCAAGGTGCTGCCAGATTTGGAGGGTTTTTGTTTTGTTGGATTCAGTTTTATTTCTCTATTTCTATGTTTCTATAGTTTTTTGGATTTGAGGTTTCCATTTCTGTGGTGATGGATATCTAGTTCCCTTTTGTGTCAATGAATACTATTTTCAAGAAGATTCAATGGACCCAACTAAGGGTGTGTGATGAATCCCCTTGGCTGCTCAACCTGATCTGACCCCATGTTTCCATTTGAATCTCCTATTTGGATCTAAAAGAATGGAAACTATGTGGTTATGGTGTATGTGGTTCAACATTTTAAGGGCTTCAAGGAACTTCCATAGTTGTTTTAATTTAATTTCTTGGATTAGGTTTTAATTGGTTGTTACCATAGCATTCTGTTTTTGTTTTTCTTAGTGGTGTTGATGGTTTTCGGTGATTGGTTGTCACCAGACTTGATGATTTTTCAGTGTGATGGACTGTTTTAGGGTTGTTTGTTACGACTTTTGGTGCTGGAAACTAGTGACGATGGAGAGGTGATGGGTTGATGGTGAAGAAGTGTAGACTAGACGTGTCCAGTCAATACACCTCGGTCAGCTTGTAGGATTTCTGTGATTTGCGGTGATGATGGGTTGAAATTTGAAACTGTGTGCATGTTGAAAGATGGTGCAGTGACTTGGTTCTATTTTACTATTTTGATTTGTCAGTTTTGTAATTTCTATTTTTGAGGGTGTGACTTGATGTGAATAAATGGTTTGGTAGGTTCCCACTTACACTGAAAGTGGTTTTTTCAATAAAATAAAAAATGGATTAGGCGGAACAAAATCTTGACAATGAGTTTCCTAGCACTAGAGACTCTCTTAATAGTGGTGATATCATTTCTGAGTGGTTGTTCTCCCTTGAGGGAATTCTATGCTTTCAGAAACATTATTTTGTGGTGTTAGCGACAAGGAAATATGTTATGATATGCTTCTATAACTCCAAATTGGCTATGAGTCTAGGGACCATGAAGATTTTCTATGACATGCGACAGTATTTATGGTGTCCAGGTAATGAATAGGGCATTGTGGATTTTGTCTCTCCTTTCTATACATTCCAACAAGTGATGGTTGAGAACTAGAAACCTTCGAGTTTTCTTCAACCACTTCTAGTCCCTACTTGGATGTGTATTGAGATTTATATGGAATTTGTTTTGGGTTTCAACATACCCAGATAAAGAAGAATGTGGAATGGGTTATGATCGATAGGCTAACTAAGTAAACACACTTTATCCCCATTTTTTATACAACCATTATTGAGGAGTTGAGAAATATCTATGTAAAAGAGATTGTTTTATTACATAAAGTTCCATCTACTGTAGTCTCTGATAGGGATCCTCAGTTATCTTTTCTCTTTCGAAGAGGTCTTTAGGAGGAACTGGGATCTCACTTCTATTTGAGTATACAACACCATCCGATGTCAGATGGAAAAACATATAAAGATTTAAATATTCTTGAGGATATGATTCAAACTTGTGTTCTAGACTTTGGTTGGGATTAGGAAGATTATTTGGGGTTGGTTGAGTTTTCTTAAAACAATAGTTACCAGTCTATAGTCGTATTGGATTCTTTTTAGGGATTTTATGGCTGGCCTTGCATATATTCGTTATGTCGGTTAGATATTGGTGAATGTTCCTTGTTTGAACCATGTTTTTTGAAAGACATGACAACAAATATTCAATTGATTTATCAAATAATGTTAATGGAATAGATCTTATATAAGTCTTATGTTGATTGTCATCATATACCTTTTTAATTTTAACTTGGTTATAATTTGTTCTCAAAAGTTTCACCTCGGTTGGGTCATCGATGGATTGGGTGGAAAGGAAAGCTTGATACTCATTTTTTGGGACCTTTTGAGGTTTCTGAGAAGGTGGGGAATATTTCTTAGTATTTAGAACTTCCACGGCAATTCACGTCGATACTTAACATGTTCCTTGTATCTCAACTATATAAGTGTCTATTTGATATATCTCGTGTTCTGAGATGGCATGATATTGAAGTTGAACCTGGTAGATTCATGACTGAATGACCAATGAAGATAGTTGAATTTGAAACCAAGGTAATTCATGGGAGGATGATACCTTTTTTTCATGTGCTATGGAGGAACGGTTTATATAATCATGAGATGTGGGAGAGGGAGTCACCAATGAGAGAATAGTTTCCCCATAGTTTTGGCATGAAAACAACTTCATTGGATTTTTGGAGAAAAATATCCTATAGTGGAAAGTTGTAACATCCAGCTACTATTTTTCGGTATTGATGGTTTTTGTTTGGGGTTGTTTCAGGTTTATTTTTTATGAGTTTTGGAAATACTAGGATAGTGAATGGTTGGTGCTCGATTTTCCCAAACTATGTGCCCTTTAAGAGAAAACCATGCATCCAAAGGTAGTGGGATTTCACATGGTTGCAATAGGGTTTAAACCCCACATTCCCTAAATAGAGAAACCATGCAGCCCATTTCAAATAGGTGCATGTCTTGTGCACAGTTTTTCCAAACCATGCGCCTCTACCTAAAAAACCATGCGGATGTGTTTTAAATTGAAATTATTTTTAATTAAAAATTCATGAACCCCCCATTTAGTCTTACATGGACTAGTATAAACTAGAAGTGATTTATAGCTTACTTTGGGCTCTCAAGAAGAGTTTTGGCCCCTCAAATCCCTCGCTAAAGTGATTTGAATCTTGAGCAACACCCTCTGATCTTCTCATGGTAAGTTTCCTTCTTCAGTTCTTATTCTCTCGTTGTCTCTCTTCTACTCCCTAGGGTTACTGGGATCCCATTTATTATTTGTGGATATAGTCCCCAATTGTTTGGATCTAAACCTGGGTTTGATTCATAGATCCTTATTTTTCCCTTTTCCATTGGATTTTTCTAGGTATGACTTTGTGATTCGAGATCTGTTCATCCCAAGGTCGGTGGTTCCGTTACGATGTACAATTTATATTAACCCTAAATTTATTTTTTATATTTAAATTGATTTAATTAAATTCAATTTATAGATTTTTATTAAAAAAAATTCAATTTTTTCATTGAAAAAACAATTTCATTGAATTGGTGTTTCCAAGAAAAATGGGGTTTTTGCAATAAATTGGAAAAAACCCCAATTCCATTGAATTGGGGAGTGGTTATGGAATTTGTAAAAATTAAATGGTTTAATTTAATTAAAGAGATGGTTTTGATGGAGAATTTTAAAACAAATCCATTGAATTGGGGTTTTGTTATGAAATTGATGGAAACTGATCAATTTAAATGTGTAATTAGATCATGAAATTGAATGGTGAATTGATTTAAAATCCCTATTTATGAAAATAAATTTAAATGGTTTTGGTAGAAACCATAGGGTTTTATATTGATGAAAATTAAATATGTTTACTAAAAACCCATTATGGGGTTTGAATAGAAAACTAACATCTTTGAAATGGAGAAATGTATGAATTTTATTTTATGCATTCTTGAATTAAATTTCTCATCGTTGTTTTCTACTAGAGCACATGAAAGACCTTGTTATTTAGTGAGTTATTTGGATGTAAATTTATGACTTAAAACATTATAAAACCTAATATCAGTACATCACACCCATTAGGAAACAGTGATGAGTCTTCCTTGGAATTCGTTAAAAGGGACATATGTACATACTACAGTTCACCCTCAATGTAGGGTCATTATACCCTGGAACTATTGTGCCTTCTTTGAAATATGACCATATTTCTCAAAATATTTTATTTCAAATGAATAAATTCCATTTTTTAAACTATTTTACATGCCTTATGATTTATATAAACTATTTTATATAAAATTGATTATTTAAGCCATTAGTGAAAACATCTATTTGTGTAAAGCACTGTTTGTAAAAGTACTTACATTATTATAATGTGAAGCTTTTGTTTAAAATTATTTAAATTATTTTAAATATAAAGCATGATTTGTTGAAATATACTCTTTATATGCCTAACCTGTTTATTTAAAAATAGAAAGTACTTTCTTTGGTTAATTTGATATTGGCATCAGTTATGGAATCCTTGGTGAGAAACTACTAGACTTTTTAGATCACACCATACATGTATATTTGGGTGTTTATAGATTAACTCCTTCCATGTTTGAGTATGGTTAAATAACCACTTATAGGTGGTTATAGATATTGATACATATACTTGATGAGTTGTTTTCGAGTTCGGACATGGGAAGTTTTTCCAATTTTCTAGAACTTCATTGTAGTACTTTGAGTTTTTATGCCTATTTTACTTCTGGTACATTACACCCAGAGAAGTTTATTTTTTTGTAAATAAAAATTTATATATATATATATATATTCATTTTTTGTAGAAAATTAGTTCCCTCCATCTTTGTGTATGATTCCAGGTTCTAGTCTCTAGCCCTTAGGTATTGGGAACTCCCTTCAGGCTATGTCAGGGCCAGCTCAATTATCGGGTTACCAAGGTTCTTGGGCTTGTTTGTGACAGGTATGATGATGGATATAAAGTATATATATATATATATATATGATATTTATAACATAATTACACCTCTGAGGTCATTATATCATATATACCTTTCTTTACTTTCCATTCCATAGATTATACTATAATGTAACTCGTGTGAATGACTGACTAATTCCACGTGAAGCGATATGATTCATTTTTCACTAACGCTTTACTTAGAAGATAATAATGATACAATTAATGAATATATGTAATAATTATGCCATAATTATTATATTAATGACATTTTTTTTATTATGAAAAATTATATATAATTTTATTTCTTACCTTTTCACTCACTAAGGGATGATAACATCGTTCATGTAAGTGTGGACTATCACCTTCATGAATCAATGCGACTCTATTTGTTTCATTACCACTACACATGGATGATATGTATACATATATTTTATTAAATAATATGTTATTTATGAAAATATTATAATTATTTAAAGATAAAATATTACTTACCACCTTTCCATAATGATTGTTGAAAAATGGTAGCATTAATCATGTGTACGTATGACCTACCATCTCCATGACTTTAACATACATCAGTTCTCAAAAACAAATTTCATTATTAGTATTAAAAGTGAAATTTATGTATAAATATGATAATTATTTCACGATTATTATTTTGGATTTAATAGAAACAAGTTCAATGTAAGAGGACAAAAAATAACAAAACAAAACATATATGAAAAACAATGCGATTATTACCCAAAATGTGGTTTTAACTAGGAATTGGAAATAAAGTGGAAAATTGTTAACAAGTGAATCATATATATGATATATATAAGTATGGTTTTTTAATATTTTTAAAATAAAATTAAATTTATTATTGATCATGTTTAAATATGTATGAAGGAAGTCAAAACTTATGGTAAGGGGTTTTTATTCTCACTTATATTAATGGGAGACATAAGAAAATTACCCACATATTTATTTTTTGTGGTGTATATACCAACCCATTGACATGTTATATCATGAATACAATAGTTTTAATTATTTTCATATTTTCATTTGGTGTTAGTGTTTATTGGGGATTACAATTCAAAATATTAATAAAATGGTAATGGATAGGACCTATCTTTCAATTGGTTTATGATTCAAATGTTAAAATAACAGTAATGGATTTTTATCACAATTTTCCGTCTTGGAGATGTATTTTATGTTATGAACCTTAATTCTTTTATGAGGTGTATATACAACCAAATTTCCACCTGACATCATAAATTAACTTATTCCCTTAATATTATATGTTTCCTATAATATTATTATTTCATGGGGATTATGATTCAATGTTACTAAAGAGTTAAAGGTGTTATGATACAGTCACATAATTTATCAGGATTGTTTAAGATTATGAATCCAATGATTAAATCTTATGATCTATATCTAAATAAACTCATAAATTTTATTCTCCCCTAGTTATGTCTAGAGAATACATGTATTTCCTTCATTGTGTGCTCTTTATATACTCAATAGTTCATAATAATGTGTTTAACAAAAAGACATTTTTATTTCTATCATGGGTAAAAATACCTCTTTCTTACATAATCATGTTTTCTAAAAAAATATTTTTACATTAATTAATTTTTATTTAAATAAAATTTTATCTTTTATGAAATTTTATAGAATATTTTTAAAGGAATCTTCATATCATTTTAAAAAAAATCAAATTTGGATTTTACAATAAATATGGATGGAATATTTTTTTAATGTGTATAGAATGAGAGGAATTTTCCATTATCTTGACCATTATTTTATTTGAAGCATAATTTAGATTTTTAAAGGTTATTTTAAAATAAATATATTTTCAAAAAATTTTATGAATTTTTAGTTTTAAATAGAGATTTTCAAAGAAAACTTATTTTCCTCTAGAAATGTTCCAAGTGATGTTTCAAAATCATTATCCATTTTAGATGATATACTTTGATTTAATGTATTATTTTCTAGTTATATGAACCAAGGATTCTATTATTATTCATTATCTGAATGTTTTATCATGAAAATACATTTACGAAACACTTTTATCTTCTATGGTTTATAACATTATAATAATATTATGAAACCCACTTATTTTTTCCGTGGGTTATTCAATGATGAAATGATGAAATGATTATGAAACCCATATATGTTCCATAGGTTATGATAAGATGAAATGTTTATAGAACCCATTTTATTTCATGGGCTATGATATGATGAATGTTTTATGATGTTGTGGAACATATATATATGATTTTCATTATATGACATGTGGGACCTACATATCCCTCTAATGAATTGGGTAGATATATATTAATCATTAGTAAAATCATTATGTGTGAACCTGATTACATTTGAAAAATGTTATGTGTGAAGATGATTTCATGTTTGTAATGTTATACATGAACCTGATTATGTGGTATATGTTTTATGTGTGGAGATATCTTTCATGTCCATAATGTTATGTGTGGACATGGTTGCATGCCCATAAGTTTATACAAGGGAATGTTTTCTGGTTCTCAACTCAATGAGTGAATTTGTCTCTGTGTATACATGTTTACAATGGTATAATATGACATGTATGCCACAAATGTTATGTCCTATAGAAATTTTATTCTCTAATGGATCATTTTTTATTCCCATATAATTCATGTCTTTTTAAATTCCAATGTTTATGCCATGAAACGATATATGATCTCTGATATTTAGGGTATGGTTTTTAAATGTTATGATCATGTTCTCATACCCTTATATTTATGTTATGATTACATAACTCTCTTGTTTACCCTTGTTGAAAATCTGATCTCACCCATTCTTTTGTTTCATATCCCCAGGTTACGAAAAAAAATTTATGTAGGGTATAATTGTGAATAATTATAAAGGGGGTATCTTTATGGGAGATGCTGGATATATATCACCAAATTATAATATTTCTTATGTAGTCTCCACAAACACTAAACTATTATGGTACCCATGCATGAGTTTGTGCAATGTATTAAATATTCACCTAAAGTGCTTTAATATATATATATGAAATTACAGAATCAATATTAGGAATATACTCTTATATCATGATGGATAATATATTATTCAATAATTTATTAATTACTTATGGGAGTTTCAGATCTTATCCCAACTCACCTCTCATTTTATGATTCAGTGGATTGGTTTAAGGAAAAGGATGAAATCAACCTTGTCAGATATAGTGAGATAGATGTTGAGTCATGTGAGTCTTCCATTATCCTTTTAGTGATACAGATTATAAATAGTAAAAATCATACTAAACCAATTTCCAACTAATGTGAAAGACGATATACCATACCAATTATGTAATGGAACAAAATTTATTCCATCGTACATGAATTTTTGGCATTGAAAGTTTTTTTTAACACCTCTTCATGCAACAATATTGCACCTCTAAGAAAAAATATTATCTTTATAGGATATCTCAAATAAATAAGTGGATAATAACTACAAAATTATGTATATAATAAGGTTGTGTTTTATAAAGGTCCCACATTCCATGAAAGGGAGAACATCTCTAAAAGAGATAGTGGGAGTTAGATAGACTTCGAGGATGTACACACTCAAGATACACAAGAGTTGAAATTAGAAAAAATTCCACAAATACCCAAGGAAGAATAAGTTTTTACAGAGACACAAGTATGGTGTATTATAATAAGAGAGTTTACAAAACTAGAATGGTATAGTTTTTTGTCACTGAGGATGGTGGATCATTATTTTTTAATAATAATGATCCTCTAACCTATAAGGAAGAAGTAAGTGGAAAAGGATTTTCCAAGTTGGAATAATACAGGAATTCTAAAATAGATTTAGTGTACAAAAAAAGAAGTCCAAATTATGGTAGATCCTCTAGTTGATGTAGATCCTGTTGGTCAAAATGGGTATTCAATAATATACTGTACATGTAAGTAATATTCAGTACCTATAAAGAGTTATTAGTTTCATAAGGGTTTAAAAAATGATATAGAATATACTATGAAGAATAATTTTCACCAATTATAATGATGAAATGCTTCATAACTCTAATTTCCAATGTGTCTTTCCATGATTATGGAATTGGGAAAATAGATGTTAAAATATCCTTCCTTAACAGGAACCTTTAGGAAGATGTCTATTTGACACATCCTGAAGGGATTTGGACTCCAAAGTATTCCAACAACCTTTAAAATTTGAGAAAATCAATTTACCAAATAAATAAATCAAATATATCATAGAAAATTCTAATTTATGAATCCATAACATAATTTAGTTATATAAATAATGAGTATGAGCCATGTGTCTACAAACGGTTTAGTGGGAGTGTGGTCATTTTCTTAATAGTATATTCTGATGATATATTACATATTGGAAAGGAGATATCAACCTTACAACCTATTAAGGACTGGTTGAATATAAACTTTTCTATGAAGGATGTAGGTGAAGAAGTATATATTTTGGGGATCAGTTTTCATCGCGATAGATCTAAGAGGATACTCAGCCAGAGAAAAAGTACTTATATTGACATGTTACTGAAGATATTCAATACGGAAAAATCTAATCGGAGATTATTTCTAGCCTCATAGGGAATTCATCTTTCATGGAAGATGTTTCATCAGACACACGATGAATGAAATAGAACGGAGAGGATTATATACACGTTAGTGATTGGGTTACTCATGTATGATATGTTATGTACTAGGATAGCTATTTCTTACACATTAATTATTATAGGAATATATAAACAAGACCCATGTGACCAACATTGGATGGTTTTCAAGACTATCCTTAAGTATCTAATACGTAGTATGAATATGATTCTGGTTTATGGAGAAGATGAGGAACGAGTCATCAGAGGATATGTGGATGCTAATTTCCAAATAGATCAATCTATAATGAAGTCACAAAATGGATATATCTTCACTTTGAATAGAGATGACATGAGTGGTAAGATCTCAAACTAAGTTGTCGTCATAGATTATATATCATATTATGAGTATATTATAACTTCTAATGTAGCTAGAGAAGCCATATGAATGCACAACTTTTTGAAAGAGTGTGACATGGTACCTAACAGAAAATATCATTTAACAAATTATTTTCATAACAATATAGTAGTTGATCATTCAAAAGTGACAAGTTACCATCAATGAATAAAGAAAATAAATCAAAAGTATCATCCCTTGAGGTATTTTTCTTAGAGAGGCGAGGTTACAGTGAGCATTATTTCAAAGGTATAAAATGTAGAGGACCCCTTTACTAATTACTTGACTTAGCAGAAACATGATAATCATGTGAGGGATATCTGACTAAAGGTCATTGGAAGTTGTCTCTAGTATATGTGAGAGTTTTTTGGAATTGGATTCCTTGAACCAACTATCTCAACTTTTTTTACATGTATATTTGATGAAATAAAAATTAATCAAACTTATTAATAAATTATTTTCTCTATTCTTTATGAATTTAATGTAATAATGTTCATGATTATACATCACATTTATAACATCATAGAAGTTCCCCTCTATGAGTATAACCTTAATGTGTTATGATGATATTCTTAAATATAGTTATATAGTCAAATAATATACTATGATGGGACATATTGTATATAGAATTTCAGGTGTGACTACTCATAAGTGAATGAGACTTCTTTTCTTTATGCTTTCACAAGGTAATCTCTAAGATAAGAGATTATTAGAAATGACCACACTGAGGGATTTTTCATGTTTTGATGTCATCAGATATTCTTATTTGTGAGTTTGTGTAATGGTCCTTAGAGTTTAAAATTATTAATAATGCATGCCATGACTCATGTATTTAGATTAAGTTCAAAAACCATGATGAAAATTGTACATAGAGAAGTTGGATATGTTGAGTGCATCATGAGTAACATGTTATTAATGGACAAGTAGAGGATGGATTTTTTTCCTTCCATCTTTATAGAAGCTGATATCTCATTCATTTGATTGGAATATAAGCATGAACCTAAATTGCATGGTCATAGTGTAATGATGAATTTATTTTATTATTTCAAAGAATGTCATATCTAGTAGAGAGGTTGGTGACCAAGATATGAAACCTCCTTGATGAAATATTTTTAGAAAAATAATTATATTATAAAGTGAGATTTCGAATGTAATTTTCATTATTGAGACATTATTTTTTTTTCTTAGGTGCCTTAACCTATTTCTAGACAGTAATCATGAAATTTATGCAAGACCAACTAATTCTAATGAAAACTAATCCTAGAGGGAAACACACTAAGTGTTTCATTAATCTCGATTAAATTCTTTGTGAACTTAAATAAAATAATAAATAATATTATCGAGATTAAGGAATAATTTTATTCATGTTTTATCGACCACTAATATATCTTGATGAATAAATTAGTTAATATTTACAAAAATGTTCATTAAAATATATATGAGTTTGAATAAAACAAGATCAAATTCGATAAAAATATTATTTAACAAGATGGTCAAATAATAATTTTTATTGTAAAAGCTGGCATGCACCACAAAATAATAATAATATTATTATTATTATTATTATGAGACTTGGTGTTTATTAAAGGTTATAATATTGTTTAAGGTCCAACATGATATTAAATAATATATTAACCAAAACACAAATGCTAAAAATAGGTAGTTATGTATATTTTGTGTATATATAAAAATATAGAATTTTTATCCACAATGAATTTCTCCCTCAAATACTCTTAATTTCTCCATCCTAAGACTGATAAATGCAAGAGAGATTACTTGAATACCTAAGTATGAGTGATCAACACGAACAATGAAAGATAATAGATTCACTGCGCTGGAACCTAAAAATATATTGGTGTTACTCAGAGATCAAAGGATAATATGTGGATCGCCACTAGTGGGATCTTACCATTTTAGGAATACATAGAAACAAAGGAAATATGAAAAATTTTCTTTTGTAAGATCAAAAATGTCAAAGAAAAAAGGATAAAAAATCGATGTATTTATTTTCATCAGATTTAAATGAATTAATTATAAGTTTAACATGAAAATATCCTCTATTAGTGTCCCAAGACATTTAATTTAAAATAAATTTAAACAAATCGCCACCATCAGCACTTCCTCTATTCCCATAACCTTCAAAAATATCACAAAATCTCACTTACTAAATATTGCATCCATGTATGAAAAAAATTATCAAAATAATATAGTAAGAAGGTATCCCAAAACCATTACCCCATTGGGTTTTCAATCTTTGGATAATTTTTTTTTATTTTATTACAAACATATAAGTCATAAAGGGATAAACAACAACATTAAAAAACAAAATTAGATTAAAACCTAAGGAGAGGAGTTTTATTTTGAGATATACTTCATTAGGACTTATACCTTGATGCCAAACAACATTTCATGTCTCTAAAAATCCAAAAATTGGGAACCAGGAGAATACACCAGTATTGGGAGTCTATATCTTCACTTGTAATTACTGAAAAATTAAAACAAAGAAATATTTCCATGGAGTTATACCAGAAGTTGTCCCCCATGTCACTACAAGAGTAATCCAAACTAAGATTGCCTAGTTCCCTTCCAAGAAACTAGTGCAATATGGACTTCATTTTAATGTTCAAACAACACATGCATTTAGAGGTGAGATGTATACCATTCCTTTGAGAATCATCATCCACTATGAAGCTCACCAATGGGTAATTTCTGATTAATTATCTCCTTCCATTAATGAGTAGTATCATGTCATTCCTAAGAATAAAATGGGAGAATCCAATGACGCCATACCAACCTCTAAATAGATTGATCATGCCGTCAAAGATATCAACATTATTGTATATTCTATGAAGTTCCTAGGAAAATATGAATAAAATTAAAGAGAGGGGATATCCTTTTAATAAGGTCCTTATCAGATTAAAAAATATAAATCTTTTCCTTGTAAGAGAAATTGGGAACCTCCATTGAAAAAATCATGAACCACTTTGGTAAATTATTTTTTGATGGGGTCCCTTACAATAATGTACAAGGGGCCTGGGATGCAATCATGCCCCAAATTATTATCATGAGTGAGGAATTTAATATCATATCCTATATCAGCATTATCTGGAATGGTCTTCAACATAAATATATCATAGAACTGAAATGTTCCAAGAATGATACAAAAGAATTGGTCATTATCAACCACCAATGGGGACCCCCCCCCCCCCCGCCTCAGATTCTAAGGAGGGGGCCAACAAAAATCATACAGAATTAGTAAACCCAACAAGGTATATAAATGTTGAACTCACTTGTATATGATTCATCCTCTTGAGGCATATTATTTTTTCTAGTGAACTTATACCCCTTATATATACATGGAAGAATGATGTATTTTTGTCTCCTTCCTTCAGCCATATAAATAAGGATATCTCTATTGACACTCTCTCTTCTTCATGTAGATTCTCCTCACAACGACAGTTCAAACCTTTAAAAGGGAAAAATATGTTCTCTAGAAGAACTATAAAATTGTCGTTTTCCTCAGAGCCATTAAATGGGGTACCCCTTTATCAGCACTAGTGTAGTGATTTTAAAAGACACCATTTATCATTACTTTATATAATGATGATAAAGGGAACCCTTTATCGGTACATTCATTAGTGTTAATAAAGGCATGACTTCTATAGTATTTTGTCTGAATAAAAGCACACTACAACAAAAAACTGATATAAAAATACACCCTTATGAAAATACACCAGTATGAAAATACACCTGTATACAAATACACCTATATTCAAATAAACCTATATGAAAATAAAAAATTTAATTTAAATAAAATTTACATCAAAAATACAAAAAACTCTTTAATATAAATTTTAATTTTTTTTACAATAATTTCATTTGTAATTAATATGAAAAATAATTAAAAAACATTAATGCTTCATAAAATTTGGAACTCACAGCCCCCTATAAAAAATGCCTGACCATGGTATCAGTTTTGAAATAAACTACGCCCACCTGAGTAAAATAATCCACCTATATAAGAAAACAAATCTTATGTTAGTAATACTATAAAGAAATAAATTAAACGTAAATATGAAATAATTCATTAATAAAATATCAATTTTTTTCTATAAAAGGACACCATTAGAGTCATACTGATCACATCGTGCTTCATATTGAGGTGAGGATGATTCTGACATGTCATCAATTACTTATGTATTATTTTCCTAAAGCATTGAAAAAAATCCGAATATTTTTTCTTGGTTCTGAGTATGTCACCTGTATTTTTTACTAAAAAGTTATTTTAAACTGATGACACGCACATTGAGTCATACTGGTCACATAGTGTGTCATTTTCACATGAGGATGATTCTTACACATCAAAAATGAATAATGAATTATTTTCCTAAAGTATCAAGACATTCTAAGGGAATTTTCTCTAATTTTGTGAGTGAAATAATTTATGAACTAAAATGTTAATTTTAGAATGATAATGGGCACTTTGAGTCATACCCGGCACAACATGTATCATATTGAGGTGAGGATGATCCATACACATAAAAATGTCTTATAAATTTTTTTCTTTAAGTATAAAAATAATACAAATGTGTTTTCATGTCTTTGAGTATCTCACTAATATTTTAAAAATTATGCCTTTTTAAATAAAAATGAACACTTCGAATCATACTGGTCATGTCCTACATCGGACTGAAGTTAGGTTTATTCCTATACATCACAAAGAACTTATATATCATTATATTAAAGTATAAAAAAATCCAATGTGTTTGATCATATTTGAGTATGTGACTAGAGTTTTTTTACTAAAACGGTATTTTAAACTGAAAACACACACTTTGGGTTGTACCGAATACATCATGTGTAGTTTTAATGTGAGAGAGATTAAAATGTGTAAAAATTAATTACGAATCATTTTTCTAAATTATAAATACAATCAATTCTTGTTTTATTTGTTTTTAGTGAGTGTCACATGTTTTGAACTAAAATGTCAATTTTAAAATGATAATGGACACTTTGAGTCATACTAGGAACATGGTGTATCAGATTGAGGTGAGCCTAATTCCATCATATAAAAAATAATTATGGATAATTTTCCCAAATTATCAAAATTATTTTAATGTGTTTTCTTGGTCATGAGTATATCACTTGTTCTTTTTACAAAAATTAATGTAAATTTTATATAAAAAGACAAAATTGGTGTCATACCAGTCTTGATATGCATTAGATTATGGTATGGTTGATTCCTTAATATAACAAATTGCTTACTAATCATTGTAATAAATTATCAAAATAATTTGAGTGTGTTTTCCTAGTTTTAAGTATGTCACTTGTTATTTTTTCTAAAATTAATTCAAATTTTAAATCAAAAGATACATGTTCAGTCATATCGGTCACACCATATATAAAATTGAGGAGAGGATGATTCTTGTACATGAAAAATGACAGATGGATCCTTTTAATAATATATTAAAATAATCAAAATGAGTTTTCTCAGTTTTGAGTAGGTCACCTATGTTTTTTACTAAAATATCATTTCAAACTGGAAACAAACACTTTGAGTCATACTAAGGAAATTGTGTGTTAGTTTTAAATAAGACCGATTCATACAAATAAAAACAACTTATGATTTTACTTTAATAAATTTTAAAGATAGTCATAGCATGTTTTCTCATTTTTCAGTGATTAATACACTTTTTGAACTCAAATTTCAATTTTAAAATGATAACACACATTAAGTTATATCAGTCACACCGTACATTGGATTGAGAGTAGGTAGATTCATACATGTAAAAAGGACTTATGGATCATTTTACAAAAGTATCAAATTAATACCAACACATTTTTTCTATTTTGAGTATTTCACTTGGGTTTTTTACTAAAATGTTATTTTAAATAGATAAAACACACTTTGTGTTGTACCATTTCATCATGTGTTGTTTTCGACGTGAGACTAATTTATACACATCACAAATGACCTATAAATACTTTTAATAAATTATAAGGAGTATTTGAGAACACTTTCTTAGTTTTAAGTGATCGAAACACATTTTGAACTAAAATGCTAATTTTAAGGTGATATCAGACACTTTGAGTCATAGAAAGAAAACATTGTATCATATCGAGTTGTGCCTAATTATAACAAATCGAAAATGACTTATAAATCATTTTACTAAACTACAAAAACAATAAGAATTAATTTTCTCACTCTTGAGTAGGTCACTTTTCCTTTTTTACTAAAATTAAAATCAAATTTATATAAAAATATACACTTGGAGTCATACCAGTCACTCTGTGTTTTATATTAAAGTGCTGTTTATATCTAAATGTCACAAATGACTTATGGATCATTTTAATAAAGTATAAAAATAATATGAATGTTTTTCTAAATTTTTAGAATGTCACTAGTACTTTTTACCAAAATTCATATCAATATTAAATTAAAAGACAAACTTGGTGTCATACCAGTAACACCGTGAATCTCATTGAGATGCGGCTGATTCATACACCTCAAAAAATGACTTATGGATCATTTTTATAAAGTATGAAAATGATATGATAGTGTTTCATCTATTTTGAGTATGTCACTTGTGTTTTTTTAATAAAATATCATTTTAAATTGGAAATAAACACATTCATTCATATCAATCACACCGTTTTTTGATATGATGTGAGAATAATTTCTACACATCGAAAATTGAATTATCAATAATTTTTCTAAATTATCAAGTCAATCGGTGTGCGTTTACGAAGTTTTCAGTTAGTAAAATGGGTTTTGAACCAAAATATTAATTTTAAACTAATAATAGACAATTTGAGTTATACTGGTTATACTGTGCATTAGATTATGGTGTGGCTGATTCTTACACAACTAAAATGACCTGCGGATTTTTTCCTAAATTATCACAACAATCTAAATTAGTTTTTTTAGTATGTCACTAATGTTTTTACTAAAATTTCATTTTAAAGTAAAAAACATTTACTTTGGTTTATACAGGTCAAATCATGTGTTGGTTTGATAGAAACTTGATTCCTAAACATCACAAATGAATTATGAATCATTTTAATAAATGATCAAGAAAATCATAGTGCATTTTCTTGTTTTTTAGTGAGAGACACACTTTTTAAACTAAAATATAAATTTTAAATAGATAATAGATAGTTTGAGTCATAATAGGAAGATTATGTATTGTATTAATGTTAGTATAATTAATACATGTCACAGATGACTTTGGAATATTTATTATAAAGTATCAAAACAATATGAATGTTTTTTCTCTGTCTTGAGTTTTTCACCTTTCCTTGTTAGTAAAATTAATGTCAATTTAAAACAAGACACACTTGGAGTCATATCAGTCACACCGTGCATCAGATTGAGATGTGGGTAATTCCTACAAATCCCAAATGACTTATGGATAATTTTGATAATGTATCAAAAAATATGAATGAATTTTCTTAGTTTTGAGTATGTCACTTGTCCTTTTTACTAAATTTAAGGTCAGTTGTAAATAAAAAACACACTTGGAGTCTTACTGATCACATCGTTCATTTGATTGAGATGTTGTTTATTTTTATACGTCACAAATGACTTAGGGATCATTTTCTGAAAGTATCAAAATTATCTGAATTCATTTTCTTAGTTTAGAGTATGTCACTTTTCCTTTTTATTAAAATTAATGTCAATTTTAAATAAAAATACAAACTTAGTGTCAAAAATAGTCACACTATGTGTCAGATTGATGTGTGCCTAATTGATACATGTAAAATATGACTTATGGATCATTTTTATAAAGTAAAAAAACAATATTATTGTTTTTTCTTGGTCTTGAGTATTTTAATTTTTCTTCTTACTAAAATTAATGTCAATTTTCAATAAAAAGACAGACATGGAGTCATATTGGTAAAAAAATGCCTCAGATTGAGGTGTGGTTGATTCCTATATTTCACAAATGACCTATGGATCATTTTCTTAAAGTATAAAAATAATATTAATGAATTTTCTCGATTTTGAGTATGTCTCCCATACTTTTTAATAAAATTAATGTAAATTATAAATAAAAAGACACATTTGGACTAATACTTGTTACACTGTATGATAGATTTTGGTTTATGTAATTCCAACACATCCAAAAAAGGACCAATTTATCACTTTCCAAAAGTATCAAAAAAAATATGAATGTCTTTTTATTGATTTTGAGTATCTCATTTTTTTGTACTAAAATATCTTTTCAAACTGAAAACATACAGTATGAGTTATACTGGTCAGATCGTGTGTTGGTTTGATATAAGACAAATTCATATATGTAACAAATGACTTATTCATCCTTTAACTAAATTAAGAAGTCAATCAGAGTATTTTTTTTCTTAGTTTTTAGTGAGTGACCCACTTTCTGAACTAAATTTTCAATCCTAAATTGATAATGAACACTTTGAGACATTTTGACAACACCAAGATTCAAATTTATGTTATTTTGATATATAAACATAAAAAATTACTTATAAATCATTTTTATAAAGTATCAAAACATTATTAATGTGTTTCCTCAATTTTGAGTATGTAACTTTTCTCTTTTAATAAAATTAATGTGAAATTTTAAAAAAAAGAAACCCTTAGAGTCATATCTGGCACAACGTGTACCAGATCGAGGTGAGAATGATTCCTACTTATCCAAAATTACATATTTATCTTTTATCTAATGTATAAAAACAATATGAGTTCATTTTATTTCTTTTCATTATATCAATTGTCTTTTTTACTAAAATTAGTGTCAATGTTAAATAAAAAGACACACATGGAGTCATACCAGTCACACCGTGCATCAGATTGAGGTGCGAGTGATTCCTACATTTCAAAAATGATGGGTCCTTTTACTAAAGTCTAAAAACAATCCAAATTCATTTTATTGGTTTCGAGTTTGTCACTTGTGTTCTTTTACTAAAATTAATGTTAATTTTTTGAAAAAAATACACAGTAGGAGTCATACCAGTCACACCATGTTTCCGATTAAGGTCTCGATTATTACTACACATCAAAAATGACATATATATCACTTTTATAAAGTATGAAAACATTATATTTTTTCTCATTTTTTTGTATGTTGTGTGTACTTTCAACTAAAATGTGAATTATAAATAAAACCATATTGTTCAAGTCATACTGAGCACACTGTGTACCAAACTGAGGTTCCTTTGATTGAGTATGAGATGTATGTATTTCTTTCAACTATCTATACCAAGCTATAATGAAGATAACTATTCCATTTTTATGGAAGTGTAAAACCCATGTTGCCTCAAATGCCATATCCAAAAGAAACTTGTTCTCCTTTTTTTTGATTGATATAGATAGTTGAAAGAAAAACATGACTTCTCAAAAGAATACATTAGTATAAGAAATCAATTATTATGTTATTAGTACTATAAATAAATAAATAAACCAAAAATATTAAATAATATGTTAATAAAATGTAAATTTTAAACTAAAACTACACAATTTGTGTCATACCAGGTACATCAGGTGTTAGATTGAGGAATGGTTGATTCCAACATGTCTTTTAATCCTGAAGTTAATGATCATAGTACAATATTAAATCATACTTGTTAATAAATTAAATTCTTCATGAACTCTGTGAAAATTAACAAAACAATTATCAGATAGAAATGATGTGTAAATTAACAAAAAAAGTAGATAAAATGGGGAGAAAATTAACTAAATATGTATTAGTAAGTGAAATATTAATGATATATGTGTACATTAAAACACCAAGTATATTTACCATTCATTTCTAATAAAATATATTTTTCATTGTGAATATGAAAACTTTCAAAAATCATGGTAGCATAGTATTAATATAAATAAATAAAGGATTAATAAATATTTACAATGAAATAGTAATTATCTTTGAAAATAGAACTATGGGGATGCATGTTTTTTGACAGTATATGATATCTCACATAAAATTTAAAACATAAAAACATATATATTCCACTTATTTGTTTCAAACAGTGAAAAAAATTTACAAAAAAAGTAATTTTTTTATGTGTTTTGGTAGTGAAATATAATTATATATATCCTAATAATTATTCACTTGTTTAAGTACATGGACACATTATATTCGTGGGATATCATCATGCCATGTTTTTTATATTTAAATACTGATATACCATAATAGAATTATCATTAAAACATAATATATTATATATAACTTGAATTTTAGTTCTAAAATGTTTGATGTAGTGTATTAAAAATTGACAAGTTTCTTCACATGTGGTTGATTTGTTGGGTATGCAAGTAGTGAATCTTGAAAATAAATATTGGGAGAAACCAAATAGACTTTTAAATATTATCCAATGTTTATAAAAAAAATTTAATATGTAATTAAAGGAATTAAAATATATTTTATATGATTAAATTTTAAGGTTTTACCCCTACATCCTTGGTAATATGAAAAGTATGTTGTTTGGAAGTTTTATTTCAAATGTTGTGGCTAGTTTTTTCACTTTTACATCAATTTGAAATGAATAAAATGAGGTAGTTATGTATAATTGATGTGAGAACTAATGAGTCTATATTTATGTTCATATTATATTCCATTTAAAATGAATTTATATAGATTATTCTAAAAAAATATGAATATTATTTTGTCATAATTTATATAGTAGATCATATAATTGAAATAAAATCCTGAAAATGGAATCCATTTATACATTTTAAATTCAGAATCCTAGCCAGTCATACTTGTGGATATAATTTACACTCTTAGGACCAATGTAGTCCTTAATGGATTCTTCGTATATTTTTTCTTTAAAATAAACTATGACATTACTATAACTTTGTAACCTTTTATCTTCGTGAATCTTTAATGTCAGTAATCACAGATACTGAATGAGAAGGGTAAAGGTGAATTACAAATAACTTTTTATTGGTCGGTTGATCCTTTAGATTTTTATGATTTGACCTTTCATTTCACCCCTACCCTTTTTCTGTCTGTAATAACCTTCATCTATTTAGACCATTTTTCATTAATTGTTAATGGTTTTTCATGAAATTTAAATTGGAAATGGATTCCTCTTTTTCGATGTGATTTCTTACATTATCTAATGGTAATTCTAAAAATGTTCCAATAACTTTCTTGAATAAATGAATATCACATCATCAAGTAAAACTGGTAGCTCATTTATTGGATCAGGAGCTACAAAAATTCCCAATATCACATGACCTATTAAAAGTTGTATATTGTGTAGATTATCTTCTTGGATATTGAACATGGTATCCCTCACAATAAGGAGATGGGTGGATACTGATAGATATAAATCACTATCATTTTCACTATGTATAATATGATTATAGAAAAGGTATCAATGTATGCCTGATTCAAATTTCACTAAAACAATTATGGTAATATTGATTACCTAGTCCAAAAATATCTTTAAGGGTAATGGAACTACACAAAGATAATGGGGGTGGGGGGGATCTTTATACTATGGTTTTTATTGAGTTATTTATTTTCTTTAACCCCCCTATAACATTTTCTAGAAACACAATCTTCTAATGAAAATTTTAATCAATAGACTCATGATTGTGTCTCTTCCATTTGTTTATATGTATCCCAATGTTCTTTTATTTCCTCAAAATATGTTTAGGGTGTCACCCAAAACCCTCACATCTAACATGACCATATTGTTTTGTACATTTAAAAGAAACTTATGGTAGAGGTTAATTTTGTACAGGTGATGATGATTCATATGTTTAATTAGTATAAAAAATATAGAAAAATAAGTAATAATTATTATGTAATAGTGACTTAAATCATAAAAAAATTTCATTATGTCATACATACACATGATTATCACACTTTTTATGTGTTTTCCTCTTCTACTATCTCATATTTATTTACACATGCCTCCTTCCATAGCACATGATTTGGGATGGAAGTGGCTTTGGATTTAAATTCATCAATCTGCATATAAATAGAGGAACATAATTATGTTGTTATTCCATGTCACATAATAGTATTTCGGTAGATTTAAATCACATACCAATTTCTTTCAAGTGAATCATACCCCATCCTAGGCTTACCATAGGGGCACATTGGTTTTTCTACCTGTTTCATATATTCAACACCGATTTACTATTTTTTAAATTAATAATTACTAATAAAACCAATTAATAAATGTACTTTCAAAAATTGCATTGCCAACCATAATGTACCTAAAAATAAGTCTCCTCATGATGATCAATTAATTCATACCATGCTTCTTGGACTATCAATTATTCATACATTTGTAGTGGGTGAATGTTTATTTTTTTCTTCATTATATTTAAGATGAATCATTATTAGAATTATGTGAAATCCTTTGTGATCCTTTCCAAAAATCATTAATACATATTTCATTTTGTTTTCATTTAATATAAATTCATTCTAAAATGGATAATAAAGAGTAATTAAATGTTTCATTATTTACATTCTGATTAAAATAAAGAATTTAATCATAATGTTTCCCAAATATCTCCTAAATAAGTGTCATAAATGTGGAAACAACAATGTGACATCAATCTACATCAATTAACATACACTGATGAGTGGTGACACCAATGAAAGTACTGAACATGGCCTTTTGGGCTTAACATGATTTTACAATACATTCCATCAAACCTCTAATTTTATTCCTTTGTTTTCCTCCTTGATAATTTCTTCTAGCACTTTCATGTTACACCACTAAGTTGTTTTCTAGGAAATCAGTTATTTTTCTTCTATTATTTCCTCAGGTTCAACATCATCAATATTTTTTCCTCCAATTAATAACATCATCATGTGAAGATTTTTTTTGTTCATATTCACTAGAATCACTAGAAAGTTGAGAAACCTATTGTTCCTCAGGATTGGGAGCATCAACATGTGTAGAAGTTATTATCAACTGAATTTTTAGAACATTTAATTTTGATTATGTAAATTCAACAATAAAATGATAATAATATGAGTTTACACAATATATATTACAAAATAATATTCCATTATTATTGAAATATCTTTTTATAAAGGTTGAAGGTATTTGAACACTCTATCATGTATTAAAATACCTTCATTATTGTCCCCTCTAACATATAAGACCCCATCTACAATGGGATTTCTATGAACTGATTACGGCATCCCAATTAAAGGGATATCCACAGTTGAATTTTCATCTTTCCCTTCAGTGGTTTTGGTCAATAAAAAAATGACTGACAAAATATGATTTATACTATCTAGAATATAAAATACTATTAATTCCTATGATGATACTATAAATGGTTCATCTTTATACCCTTCCATATTGAAATTCTCTTTTATGAATCCCAATACATCTATTTTAACAATATTCAAGTTATAAACCCACTTCCATTGAAAAATAAAAACTTTTAATGTTGTATAATATGAATCCCATGTCTATTTGATGATGAAAAAGTATGAAATATTCACATAAATTGTATTTATGTCATTAATACAAGATACATGCATCACTTTATCCACAAGTGTAACTCCACTATTTTTTGTGGTACTGCCTTCATCATGTTGATTTTTATATAATGTATAACCATTAATTACATAACCATTATATGAAAATACATTCACACTTGGTCTTGTTTATAGCCATCTAATTCATTATAAAATAGAATCTATATTTTCATATAAATCTTCAAAAATATGCTCTCTGAACCATCCTATAAACTGTTGATTATGTGTATTTTATATCCATATTTCAACCCTTTATGGATTCAAGGGCCTAAGAATTTCCTTTTTGGTTTCATCATATGGGGGAACCTCTTAATAATTATGAAAAATGTTAAGGAGATCCGACTCCTGATTTGAAATATCGATTTTGGAAACATATATTCCAGAAATTCATCCACCCAAAATACTCCTAGTGTGATGAGATTTTGGTAGACCAATTATTTTTACACTAGATAAATATTCAGAAAATAATCCAATGACTTCATCCTAAATAAATCACTCTAGAAAAAAAACCCTCAGGACAAAATTGATTTTTGATGTACCCTTTCAAAATCGTCATCCTTGAATGGGGTACATACATCTATAATGTATAATTACACATGGTCTAATCTATATTACAAAGTGAATAATATAGGGAAACGTCATATCAAAGAATACTGTTAGGAAGAACATTTACAATTCACATAATTTGATGAAAAATTCCTTTTCCACAATTAGAAGTTTCCTTTGTTTGAAAACCTTTATTCATATATATTTGAAAAATAAAAAGAGTTTGGATAACATTTTTATGGAAGTTCTTAGGGAAAATGAAATATAAATCTACATGAATTATATATTAAATCAAAACAAGATAGTCATGTGAATTCAGACCCTTTAAATTTAAATCATACACTAACATGATATTCTTGATATTCTATGAATACCCCTATAGAACCTTTACATCATTCAAGAAGTTGAACAACTGATATCTCTCCAACATAGAATGATTGTAATTAGTTGGAGGAAGAAAAGTCCATTTCTCACCTTTCACTAGCACCCACACATCCCATATTCTAATGTTAATTATGTCCATCCTATCCTTATTTCCATATCTTCTTTCAATATGAATTTAATTACTTGAAAATGAAACTACGACATTTTTTTTGAATATTCATGACATCAAGAAAATTATTGACATACAAACAATTCTAGTATGGTAATTAAAAAACTAATATCATTATCCAATTAAATTTTCTAATTTTTTATGAAAAAGGATTACCAAAACAAGTATCCATATCTTTTAATTTCTCAAATTGTTGTTTACATCTTAGAGGAGATGGTGTGATACATTCTTTTCAACTACCATCAATTGATTTTTTTCAGTATCGTTGCTTATATCGCCGAGGTTGAAATATGTGATGTCCTAGAAATAGAGTCTTCGATGAATGTTTCAACCTAATTTAATGAGTTCCTTGTTAGAAAATGGGAAAAAATTGAGTTACATTAATTCTATATCATAAAAAATTATATAAAAAGTAAATTATTTTATCATCCCGTAAAACATGTCTCTCAATGTGAAGATTTTAGTTCTATAAGCATCCCACAACATAACATCTGGATCCCTTAAGAATTTCAATTTTTCAATCAATTTAGCTAAATAAACATCAATATCATTACCAAGTTGTTTTAGTCCTAATATATGCAAAGATATCATAATTTATTTTCATTTCATGCATAAAAATAGTGGTAGGTTATAATTTACCAACATAACTGGCCATGTATAGTGAGAGATACTTTGAAAACTAAAAAGAATCACTCCATTTTAAGATAGAACAAGACGAAGGGTTCTTGGCTGGTTTCTAGATTTTGGATACTAAATATCAATTCTATTCCACTTAATAGAGTCTACTAAGTTATGATTTTTTCCATATTTATTTGTTGTATCAATGTGCCAAGTCAATTTCCTTTTAGTCTCATCACTTTTATATTGGTTCCTAATCCTTGGAATAATTAGAATGTACCATAAAAATTTCTTAGGACTCGATTTATATTTATTGAATCAAGAAGAACCACACATTGGGAATTATTTAAGTGATTTTTGGTCCTTGATAAATAAAATACATTCATTTGGATAGACTTTTATTCTTTTATAGATCAAATCCATTGAACGTAGCATTAATTTAACATCTTATGTTTAGCTAGGATGCTCATTGTATTCTAGGAGAATATCATTCTTGACAAAAACTACTTGATTAAAACTGGTGTCACTCCATCTGTTTCCATATTTTATATTAACCAGATTTATTATGACTAAAAATGTTTTATATTTAGTAAAAAAATATAAAATGGAATCATTTAACAAATAATAAACTTCTCAAACAATTTTTTTGAATCACAATGTGAATCTCCAATTGTTATTCTCATTTCCTCAATATGATCTCCATCATCATTCACACCCGTAATCACATCCTCGATACAGTCTTATACATTTTCTACACTTGTAATCATATCAGATGATCCATTAAATGTAGTTCTATCCCAATCACTAGCTTCAATCATACTTTCACCATATTTAGTACAACATTAATTACTTATATTTATTTTGTGAAAGATCAAGTGTTATTATAATTCCTCTGGACTAATTATTCTTGAATAATAATAACATAAACATGGATAAAATATTTGAGAAGTTTCATATGCATGATATTTGGAAAACATGATAAAATTTTTGACCCCATATTCATACACTTTTATCATACGATTGGAATCCATCCATTTTTTATTCATATCCATCTTATTTGATTTGGTAACATTAATTTATTAAAAATATATATAAATACAAAAAAGGCCTTTCAAAAAAGGGGAAACTAACATTTGGATGTTTCAAATAATTTTAGAATGATTTGAAGGAAATGGTTTATTGAATTTAGGAAATTAATTACTCCACTGGTGGTAGGTGTTATCCTCTAATTTCATCTACAATGACCGTTGATGCCAAGAATGGGATGACTACTAATCAAGTTAGTTCAAGAAACATAGGTTTATTTCCATAAGAGGTTGTTGATGATTCTTAGGAAAATTATGAAATAATAACTATTCAGTATATGAACCTGATGATGGTGATAATTGTCTCCTTAAAACAAAATGTTACCAGGATTTTGAGTTAGAAAATCACTTGATTACATTTCTTAGTTTGGTTTCTAAAGTTTAAAAAAGTAGTACCAGTAGTCTGATCTCCACAAGGGTATCCTTAATTAGTGTGACCATTATAAGTCTTAGTTGGATGGTCTTATACACACTCATGTTGAGATAGAGTAAGATCCAGTGTGAAATATAGATTTAGAATTTTTAAAAAAATGAGGGTTTGAATCTATCTAAGATCCATCTATTTTAATAGGCCTCTCATATATATATATATATATATATTCTCTTTAGTTTAAATTTTGTATTTTATATTCACATTGTGTTTTGTGTCTCAATATTCATCTCTATAGATATAGTTTTAACATTATTAAAGTGAAGAATTTTCATGGCCGAATATTTTAAAATATTATTAAAACTAGATGTGAGTGTTTGGTTGTATATTTTTTTTGTGAAATGTTTACTATATGTGGGACCTTCTTGAGGTAATGGGACTCAAACAAAAGGGAATTATAGTCTTGGTCATCATAATCATGTTTCTCATGGTTCCTGATTTTTGTACATGAATAAGTGGTATTGCATTATTCTAAAATAAATTAATTATTTCATATTGTTGAAATAATTTTGTTCATGAAACTTGCTTGTTTCAATTTTTAAAACATATCTATCTTTATGATAGTTTAAAAAATGATTGAGAAAAAGAAATAAAGAATATTTTGTGTTTAAATTATAAAAAACATTGTAGTTTCAATTGAAAAATTATTTTTACAAATCTAAAAAATATATTTTTTTTAATGTAAAAAATATAATCGGGACAATTTTTTGAAAAGAAGAACATGATTTTTAAAAAATTCATTTTTTCAAGTAAAAAAATTAATCCAAAATTTTAAAAAAAATCAATAAAATATAGAAAAATATTACACATCGAAGCTATGAATGTCTTTTAAAAAATAAACATTTATTAATGGATGAAAAATGTTTGGTTTACTCACACTAAATAATTTCTTTCATATTAAAATAAAACTACCATAAAGCGTGAAATATAAAAACAATTATATATTTGTAGTTATTTTCTTCATGAATTTAATTGTAAATTTTATTTAAGAAAAAACATATTCATTTTTTTAAAACTATTATAAGTAATAAATGTTGTTTAGTTGAATCAACCAGATCCTAAATATGCATTTGAAAATAATAATTAAATGTATTATCAACCTTTTATGATTTCTAAAATTTTTATTGAAAAATAAATATCCTATACTAGTTATTTAATTTTTTTGAAAAATTTAAATGGATTTATTTAGAAACAAAAAAAACATAAAATTCTTTTCAAATCAGTTCATAAAGAGTAATGAGTGGTATGAACTATATTATGTGTTATCAAAGACAACCAAATCTATAAATTCCCTTTTTAGTGGGATGTGTTTATTTTAATTTTTTGATATCACATGTTTTATACCCCATACTGCATTTATGATTTTTACCATGTTTTTTTAAAATGCATCTAAATATCAAATAATAACTGAGAAACACTCAGACAAAAACACTTAATAAGTGAGTGAATAATTGATGTAAAAAAATGTGTGATGGTTCCATGTAATAAAGTTAATAATTAAGGGAAATAAGTAGGTTATATGATTAAATCATCTAAAGCATCCAAAAAGAACCAAGTATCATAGGAAACTCAATAAGACTCAAGTAGTATGATTCAAACTAGTGATACAAACCCTAATTCAACCTATAATAAATTATATATCTCATTAGTGTAACGCCTCAAACCTAGAATCCCAGAACCGGTGCATTATTTTATTACATTAGCATGATTACAAGGAATCAAATCTCAAAGGACTGATCAGTTTTCTAATCATAAAAATCCAGATTACATATATAATACCCATAATACAATTAGAAAATGAAATAAAACCTGCGACACAAAAAATTGAAACAAACTACATCCTTGAAAGCTTATTAAATTTTCTCTACATCATAACTTAGGGAAATAAAAATAATATGGTTGAGCTCAAATTCTCAATAAGGGTAATTATTAAAAAATAAATAATGAATAAATCTATATGGAAAGGTAAATAAATAAATACACATTCCATTTAAACAACTGGTTATGGAATAATCAATATGGGAATGTAAGAAACTGACACAGATTTGATTAATCAATAAACTAAAAATGAAGTAAATCCATTGATATGTTGAAGAAAAAATATCATGGACAAATAATAATTGATACTACATGAGTGAAAGGCTTAATTATTAGAAAACATGTTTCTTAGGTACAAGAAACCAGTTCCATCAAGAAATTTGATAATACTGGTTAGAATTTTGGGAAACAACCCATCTATTTTGGCCATCAATTTCGTCTCATTAGACTACTGATGCATCAAAAGGATTTCATTTACCAGTCCCTAACCTTAGGGTTTACTATAAATAGTCCATAACTTGTGTCTTAAATATCCAAAGCATTACTAGTATCGAATAAATAATATGCATTATCATATATCATTATTTAATAAAGGATATATATTTATCATAAATTCCTTAGAGTGGGATAAGTTATACCAAGGGTTTTTGATATTAAAACATTGTTGATGAAAAATAATCTTTAAATATTCAAAAGTGTCCCATACCACTTGCAAACATTTAAAATCATAAACCTAATGAATGAATTAAATTAAATGAAAGTTATTATATCATGAGGGAAACTCGATTCATGATAAATCTTGTAAAATTTCAACATATACCCCATATAAAATAAAATATGGGAATAATAACAAATAAGTATCAATGGAATGTAAATTGAGATAAAATACCTTGCATCAACATTCCTTTTGTTGTGTGGTATTTATCATCCTTTATAGTGGTTTAAAATATGTTACTAACTCATACCAGAAACATAATAATGTTTACAATATCATATATTAAATCCCTATAATATTTTATTATCTATTTTTTAATACACTTTTACTATTTTAACTATTTCGAGTGTTAATTGCCTAGTTCTTTCAAGTATGTTTTGACTTCTCATTAATTGTTCCTATTAAAAAGATCTAGATTTTATCATCTCCAGAATGTAATACATAATTTAATTATCATATATATTTATTACATATTCTTTTAGGTTAATCAATAACGCTTTTAGATTAGAAATAAAGTTCATCATTCATGGAGATGGTAGGTCGTACGTACGTATGAATGCAACTTTCATTTATTTATTGTGTTAAAAGAATGAAAAATAAATGATATATATGTATATTATAATTTCAGTATCATATATGTTTTATATATGTTACATAGGTTTATTAAAACCATCCTTTATACATTTCATGTTTGGCATGAATGAGTCATATAGCTTCAAGGGGGCGGTAGTGCACACTTCCTTAAATGAAATCATTGTATTTACACAAGATGGAATGCATAAAATTTTGTTATAAAAATATTATAGATGAATAAAGACATTATAAATAACATATATAACAAATATAAACATAATTTAGATCATAATGGCCACCATGAAAGGTGGTAAAAGAAAAATGAACAATCATTATTTTGTGAGGAAGTAGTTCGCCGTGCACAGAAACAATATGTTCGTTACCCATTAGTTGGAAGAGTGTGTAAGTGTAGGTGTAACCCATTACATAAAATATCCTAGTAAATTTATGATACTAGTTTTTTATATATGAATGGAATAAATATATTTTAGGAGGTGGATAATGGAAATTAAACTAGAGAGATTGAGAGAATATGTTACCTCTTAATCAGGTAACTTCTTTTGGTTTGTAACAAAATTCTTCCTTTGAAGGATTTCTTCCTAAAGGGTGGATTCTTGGTCATGTGAAGGGGTTTTGGGAAACTAAATGGGAATATATTGGCTGAAACTATGTGTTTTGAGATGTATGAAGAATGGGGAGATGTGGTGGCCTTTTATAAAGGGGGAAAATGACTCACTTGGTGTTTTTGAAACGAAGTTAGGTATACCCACATTTTTACCTATCAAATGTCTTCAAAAACTAACCAAAATCAATAATTTAAGGTTCATGTCCGATATACGTCTATCCTATTTGTTTTGGAAAAGTGGATAGGTCATTTGGACCCTTAAGTTAAAGGTTTAGTCCTTTATTAAGCATGATTTTACCTAAATAATTATAATTAATTTTAATTACTTTCACTAAATTTTTTGGTTTAAAATAATGTTGGTCTTATTGGAAATTATAAATTTTTATGATTCTAAATATGGAATCTATTTTTTCAAATTCCAATCACATAAGTGTCATAAAATAATTTACAATTCATCCCGAAAACATGATGATAATGAGAGTTTTTAATGTAAAAGCACCCAAACTTTTTCAATGTTTTATAATCAATTTAAAAGTGAAATAGATTCAAATGAAATAAATTTTAAGAATTGGAAATAAAATTATCTAATTAAACTTTAAAACCAATTTATAATATACTTTAAACTTATAAATAAATTAGATAAAAAATCATTTTTGAACTAAAATTTAGAATTTTAAACTATTCATTAAAAATGATATGTTTCTGAAAAATATAAAAAAACTTACCTAACCAAATATTTATGCTTTAATTTAAAATATGGAGTTTAGTTTTACATATTAAATCAATTAAACTATGAAAATTCATATTTTAAATGGGTTCGTCCTTAAAGGACGACAAAACTACCTTTATAAAATATAGTATTTTATATGTAATATTTTTTTTGTTTTTATCTTATGCTTTTCTAAAATATCTTACATGAGTTTAAAAATACATTTTTTTCAATATATAATATATAAATTTACTATATATACTCTATAAAAGTGTTATAATTTAATATAATATGCAAAACTTAAATAATGTTTTATTAAATCAGGTTTTGTGTGTTTTGTAAAGAAATCAAAAAACTCTAAATGAAAATATGGTAAATTATTTGGGTGATACATTCTTTATTCCTACAAAAATTTCACCCTTGAAATTTCAGGGCTATTACCATCAAAAATATTTCAGTATTTCTCCTTCATATAATCCTCTCATTCCCATGTTTCTTCCTCCATTTTATGATTTCTACATAGTACATTTTAAAGACGGGTTGTCCGATTTATCAATACTTGATCTCAAATATCAAGATTCTAGATATGTTCTTTTCAATATGAAATGTTAGCTTCCAACTCTATCTCATTATAGGTGAGCACATTTTCTAGTTCATGATTTCATTTCCTCATCATATATATGTGGAACACATCATCCACTATTGATATATTTAGAGGCATTTCCAAGTGATAACAAACGATTCCAACTCATTAAAGAATTTCAAAAGGTGACATGTACTTAGGACCCATTTTCCCCTTCCTACCGAACCTGATAACACCCTTACAAGGATATACCTTCATGAAAACAACATCTATCACTTGTAATTCCAATTTTTTTCTTAGATTATCAGAATATATCTTTTTCCTAATTTGAGATGCTTTAATATGATCCTGAATTGACTTCAACTTTTTCATCATCTCCTCAACATGTTTGGGGCCTGCGAGCAACTTCATCCCAACTAGTTAGAGTGTGAGACCTCTTTCCATATAATGCTTCATACATTACCATTTCAATACTTGAATGGAAACTATTATTATAGGAAACTTACACCAAAGTAAAGTATTAATCCCAAATACCATGAAAGTCAAGTGAGAATGACCTCAAAATTTACTTCGTTGTTTAAATTATTCATTTAGATTGTCCACCAGTTTGAGGATGGTAGTAAATGCTCAGATAAAGCTCAGTGTTGAGATCCTTCTAAAGAATTTTTCATATTTCAATGTAAACTCAGGATTTAGATCATAAAAAACTTATAGAGTTTATCCCTTATGTTTTACAACTTCATTAATGTAGAGCCATGTGAGGTACTCAAAAGGCCAGTCTTCTCTTATGGTAAGAAAATTAGCATATTTTGTTAAGTGATCAACAATAACCTATATTGTATCATTATTTTTAGGAGTCTTTGGAATTCCCCTGAAAAAGAACATGGTAATTTCATCCCATTTAAACAAAATAATAGTAAGAGGTTGGAGGAATCCTTTTGGATGATGCCTTATTTCTTTCACTTGTTGACAAACCAAACATTTGCACACAAAATCTAAAATTCCATGCTTCATTTTATCCAACAAGAAGTGTTCCTTCAAGTCCCTATACATCTTTTTTCTACTAGGGTGTATATATAAATTTGAGCTGTGAGGATCATCCAAAAATTATCTTTTTTAACTCACGTATAGATGGAATGAAAATCCTCTTTCCAAATTTTAGAACACCATCTCCACATACAAAGTCTCTTAATTTTCCTTCATTCAAGCCACTGATTTTATTCTAGAAGTCCTCATCATAATATTAATAATTCTTTATCCTCTATAATAAAGATTGTTTTTAATCATTTGAAGGATGATTTATGTACCCCATTCCTTAAAAATTCTCATGTCCATCTTTACTAGATCACAGAATAAAGAATCCTTATCAATACTCATTTGGGTTAGAACTCCATGATCCTTCCAAATCAATGCATCTTCCACATTATTTTCTTTCCCTAGGTGGTAGTGTATTGTGGAATCATAATAATGGATTATATCAAGCCATATCCTTTGTCTCATGTTCATATATTTCTATAAGAAGATGTATTTTAGGCTTTTATGATCCATGTATTTTTCATATCTTTAACCATAGAGGTAATCTCTCCATATTTTCAAAGAGAAGATTATAGCCTCTAACTCAATATCATGGGTTGGATAGTTATGGTCATTCTTCATCAATTTATTTAATGCATATGCAATAACTTTATCATTTTTCATTATGACACGACCAAGTACCTTCTTTAATGCATCACTATATATGAAAAACCCATCACTAACAGATGATAATGTCAAAATCAAAGCATTAACCAATATTCTATTTAGATCATTGAATCATTCCTTAGATTCATTTATCCAAAGAAAAATAAACTCTTTTAATGTAATATGGGTTAACGGGTTAGCCAATCATATAAAATTTTAAATGAATCACTGATAGTAACATTCCAGACCAATGAAACTATGCACCTCAGTTATGTTTTTGGGAATATGACATTCTCAGACTTCCTTTGTTTTTGTAGTATCAACTGATATTCCATCCTTTGGGAAAATATGGACAACAAAATAAAAAAAATTTATTTCTATAAATCACATTTACTACTTTTCCCATATAACTATCCCCTTCTAAGTGTCTTTAGAATGATCCCTAAGTGATTTTATTGGTCCTAGTAGCTTTTATAAAACACCAAAATATAATCAATGGATACCACAAAAAAATAAATAAGATATTCCTTGAATAATATATTCATTAATTCCATAAAAATAGAGGGTTCGTTATTCAGTCCAAATGGAATTACCAAAAAATCTTAATGTGCATACCTCTTCTAAAAATCTATATATGGAATGTCTTCCTTCTTCGCTCATAAGTTTTGATACCCAAAATGAAGATCATTCATTGAAAAATATTGGGCTTCAAAAAATTAATCAAATAAGTCATCAATGTAAGATAGAGTATATATGTTATTTATTGTAATGGAATTTATTTCCATATAATCAATGCACAACCTCCAATATTCATATTTCTTCTTAACAAAGGGGATAGTGGCTCTCTATGGTGAAACAATAGGGTGACTAAATCCATTATTACCCAAATATTCTAGTTGATTATTTAAATATACCTATTCTAAAGTGTACAATATACAAGGATCATTTGATATTGTCCTTTCATCCATGATTAAATCAATAGATAATTCAACTTCACGTTCTGTGGGATGTCAATTTAAGTCCTTAGGAATTTCATCAATGTATTTCTGAACAATCGGTATATCCTCAATTTGAAGATTACCTTTTTTATTAATAGAGGTTTTTTTTCTATTCTTCTATAAGATTTTCATCTAGTTGGGATATGGGGGTGGGTCTAGATAAGAATTAGAAGTGGAAATTTCTCCTCTAAAGATGAGGGATTCAAAAGTTTAATCACAAATCGTAACTTCCTTTCTCTTGTAATAAATATTTGAATCATATTTTTAGATCCATTCTATACAAAGGATTATATAATAGTCAACCATAGGTAGCATAATGAGTCTAGTACATAAATCATGCTTATGTATCATGATTGGGACTACTCGACCCATATTTGTTGCAATGATACCTCTATTAGGAGTTTTTATCGACAACTCACATATTAAATAAAAAGTGAAATTTATAATTTTCTAAGAACAAAGGGTTGATATAAAAGAGTGTGATGATCCATAATCAAATAATGTACTGGATAAATTATAATATAGGATTAATTTACCTTCCACCATGTCATTTAGAACTTCTACCTCCACTATAGTGATTGCATAATCTTGGCCATTTCCCCTTGGCCTCTTCTGTGGAATATTCCCTTGACACTTGGGGAAATAATTTTTATAATGTCCCATATCATTAAATTTATATAATTTTACATAATTTATCAGCTTCTTCCCATTTCATTATTAAGCATAGTGACCCCTATTTTTGCATTTACAGAAAAATACCATACCTTTCAAGAATTTCCCTGGGTGACTCTTTCTATTGTTATCACAAGATAGAAATATCTCAAATTTGTACTTATTTTTTGTATTTTCTTTCTCATGGTGATGAGATGGCCTCTTCTTGTCATGGTCTTATTTGAGTACATTGATTATATAAAATTCATTCTCCATGTTGATGGTACATAAAACTATCTCTTCAGATATTAAAAAAATGGGGGACTAGTTCCCTTTGAAGATTTGGATTCATACCTTCAAATAAGTGATCAATATTGTACTATATATTGTGTATATAATCTATAGAATACCCATTTATCCTTGTAAATGTAAATTCATAATTCATGACACTCTATTATTCCTTTTTATTTAAGTTAATGAACTCCCTCTTCATCTCAATTTTTTTATCAAGAGAGAAGTATTTATTGAAGAATGTATCTTTAAAATTCCTTTATTATATGAGTTAAATTTATAATTCCTACATTGTATTCTAGATCAGAGACCAATACTGATCGACATCACCATAGAGACAATAGACAAAAAGTGTAAATTTTTTTTGCTACATTCAAAGGTCGTAAATATCTTCTCAAGAGACTTAATCCATTACTCAACTAGAATTGGATTAGTATTCCCACTAAATTGTGGCATATTATGGTATATAAATCGATCCAACATTTGAATTTCTCTCCGTGGAATATGTTTCTCTATTCAGAAAAGGCTATTTTTCATAACCTGATTAAGCTACCCTAATATCTCTATAATTTCCTTCATTGTAATACCAGTCGTATTGGTTTCCTCTAGGGGAAATCTCTGAATTTTCCATGAGTATTGATACCATTCATCCTTCCATGATCCATTTAAAAAAATATCAATCATTGGATTAGATCATAATATATAATTTCAAATATGGTATATCCAATAACATAAATTTATGCATCGTAACTCTGAGAATCGTAAACATTGGTAACTTTGGGGTATCTTTACTTTCAAGTCCTTCATAATAGTTGGTAAATAAAATTTGAATTATCCTAAGAATATCCCATAGGAGTGTAAAACTAAGTGAACATTAAGGATCTTTGTCATATACTTGGTTACCCTTAGTCAGGCTCTAAACACCTTGTTAAAGTGATTACTCTTAGGTACATCTATCCAGAACCACGCCTACTTATAGTATCCAGACAAGGATGTATTTTAAGAAATTATCACATAATATCTAATCTAAAAAATTCAAGGATGTTCTTTTATACTCATACTCAAAGTCTATATTAGGGATATGTTCCCTAATCTATGATTTCTAAATCTAGTTTACAAGGTTTTTTCTAAACATTGTCTGATACCAACTGTAACACTCCGACCATAGAATCCTAAAGTTGATGCATTATTTTATTACATTGGAATGATATCAAGGTATCGAATCTCAAGGGACATATCAGTTTAGCAGTCTTGGAAATCCATATTACATACATAAAATCCATAATAAAATTGGAAAATAAAATAAAACATGCTACACAATTAACTAAAATAAACCCCATCCTTGAAAGCATATTCAAAGTTCTCTTCTTCATAACCTAGGTAAATAAACATGACAAGGGTGAGATAAAATGCTCAGTATGGGTAAGTACTATAGAATAAATAATGAATCAATATATTTTGAAAGGAAAATAACTGAACACACATTATATTTAAACAACTAGATAAGTGAAAGTCAATATATCTAGGTAAGAAACTGACACACAATCCATTAATAAATAAACTAAAAATGAATTAAATCCATAGATATGTCGATGCAAAAATATCATGGATAAATAATCACTAAGTATAAATGAGTTAAATGCTTAATTATTTGACATTATGTTTCCTAGGTACATGGAACCAATACTGTCAAGACATTTCATAAGGCGGTTTAGCATATCAGGTAAAAATACATCTACTTTTTTCACCTACTTTTTCTCATGATACTAATAATTCATTGAGGGGATTTCATTAATTGGTCCCCAACCCATAGGGCTTACCTTAAATGGTTCCCAACCCATGTCTTACATGTCCAAATAATTCCTCATATAAAATACATAATATTACTTATCAAATATCCTAATTTAATAAAGGACATAGATTTATCAAAAATACATTATAGGAGGATAAGTGACATCATGGGTTTTTGACATTAAAACATTGTTGAGGAAAAATAATATTTAAATAGTCTAATTTGTCCCATTCCACTTTCAAACATTTTAAATAATAAACCCCATTAATGAATTAAATGAAATAAAAGTTATAATATCATGATAGTAAGGATATTTATGATATATCATGTAAAAGGTAAGTATATACATCATATAAAAGAAACTAGGTGCATACTAACAAATAGGTCTCAATTGAATGTAAATTGAGACGAAATACCTTACTTTAACCTTCCTTTTATTATAAGGTATTTATCTTCTTTTATACTAGTTTAAAATATGTTACTAACTTATACCGTAATAATAATAATTTTTATAATATCATATATTTATTATTTATAATAGTTTATTACCTATTTATTAAAAATCTTTCATTATGTTAAGTATTTCGGGTGTTAATTACCTAGTTTTCTCAAGTATTGTTTGAAATTTAATTTGTAGTTACTATTACATAGATAATGATTTCATCATCTATAAAATTTAAACCATGATTTAAATATCATATATATTTCTTAAATATGAATTTAGGGTAATCTATAATATTTTGAGATTATAAATAAGGTGCACCATTCAGGGATACGATAGGTCATACAAGTGCATGAACTCTACATTCATTTATTTATTGTGTTACTATAATGAATAATAAATGATAAATATTTATATTATAATTAAAGTATCATATATATGTTATATATTTTACAAAAGTTTATTTAATCCATTATTTATACATTCCATTTATGGAATTAATGAGTCATATCACTTTGAGGGGGTGGTATTCCACACTTTCTCAAATGAAAGTATCATATATTACACAAGATGGAAAGCATGAAATTATGTTATAAATAAAAATTAAATAATAATAATGACATTATAAATATAATATATTACACATATAAATATATTTTCCATCATAATGTCTACCATGGTAGGTGGTAAAGGAAAAAAATGAACCATCATCATTTCATGAGGCAGCTGTTTTCCATACATAGAAACAGTAAGTTCATTACCCATTAGATGGATGTGTGTGTAAGTGTATGGAAATCCCTTTACATAAAAATATCTGAGTATATTATGGATACTATTGTTTTTATTTTATCATGGAATAAAGATATTTTTGATGGTGGATAATGGAACGAAAATTGGAGATATTGAGAGAAGACGTTACCGCTTAATCAGGTAATTTCTTTAGGTTTGCACCAAAAGGATTCTTTGAATGGATTTATGACAAAAGGGAGGAATTAGGGTCTCGAGTATAGATTTTGGTAAGATATATGGGATGATATTGGACAAACCTATGTGGTTTGAGAAGTGTGAGGAATAGGGAGATGCAGTGGCCTTTTATAAGAAAGTTAAAGGTCTGACTTGGTATTTGTGAAAAGAAGTTAGTTGTACAAATGTTTTTACCAAAAAAATATTAAAATGAAAAAAAACTAAATAATGAAAGGTTAATTTAAGATTTATGGCCATATAAATGGGTTTTTTACAAGTGTATAGGTCATTTTTTCCCATAAGTTAAGGTTTAGTCCATTATTAATCTTGATTTTCCATTAATAATTGTAATTTATTTTTACTACTTTCACTCATACTTTTGGTCAAAAACAAAGTTAGTATTATTAGAAATTATAAATTATGATTATTCTGAATATTGAATATATTTTTATAAATTATAATAACATAAGTGGAATAAATTAATTTGAAATTCATCCCGTAGTTGGGACGGAAAAGTTGTTTTTTATAGTAAAAACCTCCAAAAGTTTTCTATGTTTTTATAATAAATTTCAAAGTTTAGTTGATTCTAATGAAATTATAAATAAAAATTAGATAATTATAAATAAATTATAAATATAATATATAACATATATAAATAGATTGTTCATTATAATGACCACCATGATTGGTTGTAAAGGAAAAAATAACCGATCATTATTTCATGAGGCAGTTGTTTGTCGTACATAAAAATAGAAAGTTCGTTACCCATTAGATAGAGGTGTGTGTAAGTGTAGGTAGAACCATTTACATAACAACATTATAGAATATTGATTATATTGGTGTTGTTATATTATCATGGAATATAGATATTTTCAATGGTGTGGAATGGAAATGAAACAAGGGAGATTGACAGAAGATGTTACCGCTTAATCAGGTAACTTCTTTTGGTTTGTACCAAAAGGATTATTTGGAAGGATTTATGAAAAAATGGAGGATTTAGGGTCTAGTTTTGGGGTTTTTGGATTATATATAGTAATATATTGGCTGAACCTAAATGGTTTGAGAAATTTATGTAATGGGTAGAGGTGGTGGCCTTTTATAAGGGAGGAAAATGACTCACTTGGTATTTTTGAAAAGAAGTTAGGTGTACTAAAATATTTACCTAAACAAATTCTTCAAAAACCAACCAAACTAAATAATGGAAGGTTCATGGATAATTTAGGGTCATAAAATGGGTTTTTTAACAATTGGATAGGTCATTTGGTCCCTCAAGTTAAATATTTAGTCCATTATTAAGCTTGATTTTACCTTAATAATTGTAATTAATTTTAATTACTTTCACTCATACTTTTGGTCAAAACAAATTTTGTATTATTAGAAATTATAAATTATTTTCATTAAAAATATATAATATATTTTTATAAATTAAAATCACAAAACTAGAATAAATAAATTTATAATTAATCCTGTAGGTAGGACTTCAATGTGGGTTTTTTAAGTAAAAACATAAAAAAGTTTGCTATGTATTTATAATAAATTTCATAATTAAATTTATTAAAATGAAATAAATTTTATTAATTTAAATACATATTATATAATTAAACTTTAAAAAAAATTAAAAATATAATTTAAACATATAAATAATTTATGTGAAAAAGAATTTTTGAACGAAAATTTAGTATTTTTAACTATTCATTAAAAAATGATATGTTTCCGAAAAATATCAAAAACTCATACTAACCTAATTAATATGTTTTTATTTGAAATATGAAGATTATTTTTACATATTTAATCAATTAAAGTGTTAAATTTAATATTTTAAATGGTTTCTCCTTTAGAATATTGTGAAACTACCTTTATAAAAATATAGTATTTTATATGCAATGTTGGTTTTTTTCATATCTTAGGCCTATATAATATATATTAGATGATTGTAAAAATAATTGTTTGGAAATATAATATTTAAATTTATTATATTAACTCTCTAAAATTGTTATAATTTAATTTATTGTGCATAATTTGACTAAATAGTGTCTTTCTTAATTCGGGCGTTGTGTGTTTTGCAAGGATATCAACATAGTAGAAAGGAAAAATGGTAATGTTTAGGGGTGATACATTATTACCTCCTAGAAAAATTTCATCCTTGAACTTTTAGGTTTATTTCCTTCAATAATATTTGGGTAGTTCTCCTTCATATAATCCTCTCATTCCCATGTTACATCCTCAATTTTTTTGATTTCTCCATAGTACATTTACTATACGAGTTTCCGGATTTCTCATTTGTTTCTCTCTTGTGTCAAGAATCTGGATATGTTCTTCACAATATGAAAGTTTGGGTTAAAAATATATCTTATTAGAAGATAAAACATGTGTTGGGTCATGAATGTATTTTCTCAGTAGATATACATAGAACACATCATTTACCTTTGAGATATTTTGCAGTATTTCCAAAAAATAATCAATGATTCCAACTATTTCAAGAATTTAAAAGGATATGATGTACATGTGACTCAGTTTCCTCTTACTACCAAAACTAATAACACCCTTACATTGATATACCTTTAGGAAAATATGATGTCCCACTTGTAATTCCAAATCTTTTCTTTAATTATCTTCCAGACTCTTTTTCATAATTTGAGCCGTTTTGATATTAGGTTGAATATCTGTCACCTATGTTGCCATATCTCCAATAATTTATGGTCTTACAAGTTTCTTTTCTCCAACTTCATCCCAACACATTGGAGTAAGATACCTCTTTTCACATAATGCTTCATACGAGTCCATTTTAATAATTGAATGGAAACTATTATAATAGAAAAAATACAAAAAAGGTAAGTATTGGTCCCACATACCTTGAAATTCATGTGAGAATGACCTCAATATTTCCTCCACTATTTTAATTGTTCTTTCAGACTATCCCTGAGTTTGAGGATGGTTTGAAGTGCTCAAATGAAGCTTAGTGTCAATATCCTTATGAATACTTTCCCATAATTTTGATGTTAATCAAGGATCTTAATCAGAAAAAATTTATTGATGTGTTCCATGAATTAATAAAACATAATTAATTAAGAGCCTTGTTCGGCACTCAATAGACATGTATTCTCTTATAAAAAGGAAAGGAGAAGATTTTTTTAGGTGATAAATGGTAACCCATATTGGATCATTATTTATAGGAGTCTTTTGAAGTCCCATGACAAAGTCCATTGTAATTTCATCGAATTTCCACACAAGAATAGGAAGAGGTTACAATAATCCTATTGGATGATTCCTTACAATATTTACTTTTTGAAAAAATAATAATTTGGAAACATAATCTGAAATTTTCCTACTTCATTTTATCCCACCAAAAGTGTTCCTTCAAGTCCCTAAAAATATTTATGCTACCCAGGTGTGTAGAGAAATTTGAGATATAAGAATCAACCAAAAATTATCCTTTTTACTCAGGTATAGATGGAACAAAAATCCTTTTTCCAAATTTTAGAACAATGTATTTACATATTAAATCTGATAATTTCCCTTCATTTATGCCATTGATTTTTTTATGAAAGTCATCATCATCAAATTAATAGTTCTTATATGCTATAATAATGATAGGTTTTCAATAATTTAAAAGATTATTTATGTACCCCCTTAATTAGAAATTCTCATGTCTATATTTTCTAGATCCCTGAACAGAGGATCCTTCTCCATTCTCATTTGGGTTATGAATCAATGATCCTTCCTAATCAATGCATCTTCCACATTATTTTATTTCCCTGGGTGGTAGTGTATTGAGAGATCATAATCCTTGTGTTTCTCAAGCCATTGCCTTTGTCGTATGTTGAGATAATTTTATGAGGATATGTATTTCAGGATTTTATGATCCCTATATATTTCAAATCTTTCACAATAGAGGCAATGTATCCATAATTTCAAAGAAAATATTACAGCCACTAACTGAAGATCCTGGGTTGGATAGTTTTTTTCATGAGTCTTCAGTTTCCTTGATGTATATGCAATGAATTTATCATTTTTTATTAGTAAACAACAACGTACCTTCTTTAATGAAACACTAAATATGAAAAACCCATCACTACTAGATGGTGGATTCAAGATTAGAGCATTAAAAAATCTTCTATTTATCTCAGCAAATCATTCTTCACCTTTTTCCAAACTAACTTAAGCCCTTTTTGTGTAAGATGGGTTAATAGGTTAGAAATTTGCGAAAAATCTAAATGAGTCGCCGATAGTAACCTACCAAACCAATGAAACTGTGTACCTCAGTTATGTTTGATAGCGTAGGTATACCTCGGACTACCTTTGTTTTTTGCAGGATCAACTAATATTCCATATTTTGAGAAACAATGTCCATGAAAAGAAACATCTTGTAGCCAAAAATTACATTTATTGAATTTCCAATATAACCCTTCCCTCCCAAGAGTCTTAAGAAAGATCCACTAATGATTTTCATGGGCCTATTAGATTTTAGGATACATCAAAATATCATCAATGAATACCATAAAAAACCATCATGATATTCTTTGAATATTATGTTCATTATGTCTATAAATACAGAGGGTGATTTAGGTATTCCAAATTTCATTAATATAAACCCATAATGTCCATAACTCATGTGGATGGTTGTCTTTGCAATTTCTTCATTATTCAATCACAATTGGTGATACCCAGAATGAAGATCAATCATTGAAAAATTTTGTGCTATGTGAAGATAATTAAACAAGTCATCAATGAGAGGTAGAGGAAACTTGTTATTTATTTTAATGGAATTTATTTACCTATAATCAATGAAAAACCTCATGGATACGTCTTTATTCTTAACAAATAGGATAGGGTCTCCCCATAGTGAAACACTAGGTTAAATGAATTCCTTACTATCCAAATCTTATGGTTGTTTCCTAAACTCTATCAATTCCATAGTGTCCATTCTATAAATATTTTTTGATATTGGACCTACATCAGGGAAAAAACAATGGAGAATTAAACCGCATGTTATGAGGTATTTCAAGGTAAATACTTAAGAAATACATCAATGTATTCCTGAATAATTTCTACATCCTCGATTTGAATATTACCTTATTTTTCACTAGATTTTTTTTCTCATCTTCGCGACGAATTTCATTTAGTAGAGCTACTAGAGGTGGATCTAGATAATATCATGAGAGGAAAATTCTATTTTAAAGATTAGGTATTCAATATTTTCCTCACAAATCATCAATTCATTTCTCTTAGAATAAATGTTTTCATCATATTTTGAGATATAGTCCATACCGAGGATTAAATCAAAATAAACCATAGCTATGATAACTAGGTCAGAACATAAATAATGTTTATGTGTAATGATTGGGACTTCTCGAAACATCTATTTTGTAATGATATTTCCCTTAATAGTCTTGACTGACCACTCCCTTAATAAATAAAAAAGGGAAATATCTAATTTTCTTAGCAGAATAGGTAGATATGAAAGAGTGCAATGATCCAGAATAAAATAACACATTTTATAAATTTTAATATATGATTAATATACCCTCCACCACATCATTTTACACTTATACCTCAGTTTTAGTGATTTCATACGTGTGGCCATATCCCCTTGACCTCTTCTATGATAGAGTCCCTTCATGTTTAGGGAAATCATTTTAATAATTTCCCATCTCCTTACAATTATAGTGTTGTACATAATTTATCATCTTTTTCTGCTTTCATTCTTTGTCATGGTTCCCCCTTTATCCACATTTATAGAAAACTCACATACCCTTAATGAATTTCTCTGGGTGACTCTTTACACGGTTATCACAAGATGGAAATCAGTCAAACTTATTCTTATTTCTTTATCCCCTTTCTCATTGTAATTTGATAGCCTCTTCTTTTATTGGTTTCCTTTGAATATATTTATTATAGAAAATTCTTTCTCTTTTATTATAGGGCATAAAAATATATCTTTATATGAAGTAAAATTTTGGGAGACTAGTTCCAATTAATGATTTGGCTTCAGACCTTCAAATAGGAGATCAATCTTGCGGTTTTTGTTGTTTATATAATTCGTAGCTTACCTGGATGAACTTGTAAAAGTATCTTCATAATCCCTAACATTATTTTATAGATTTTTATTTAAGATACAAAACTTCCTCTCCATCTAAATTGTTTGATCATGAGGATAGTATTTATCAAATAATGTCTTCTTAAATGTCCTTCATTCCATGAGTTCAATTTATTCAACCTCTCTTTTATTCTAGATAAGAGACCACCACTAATCATCATCACCTTGGAGACAATAGAACACAAGTATAAATTTTTCCTCTTCATTGCATTCCAAGTCCATAAATATCTTCTCAAGAGACTTAATCCATTTTTAATAAACAATTTTAATAATAGTCGCACTAAATGATGGGGGATTCTTATATATAAAGAAATTCAGTATAGGACATTCTCCCCTGGAATATGTTGCTCCATTTGGGAAAGTTAATTTTTTATAACCTGATTTAGTTTCCCTTATATCTCTATAATTTTCCCTGTTCCAATACTTGCCTTATTAGTTTCCTCATAGGGGAAATCTCTTCATTTTCCATGAGTATTTATAATGTTCTTCTTTGTAGGATCCATTTCAAAAAAAATGGCATACACTAGATTATCTCTTCATATATAATTCCAAATAGGGTAGAGTCAATAACATAAATTTTTTCATTTTAAATCTTAGAATCATAAAATTTGGTTACTTAGGTGCATATTTACTTTTAAATCCTTTATAATGGTAGGTGGAAAGAGGTTGGGGACTAGCCCCTTATTAAAAAAAGAAAAACAGACAGAGAAATGTTTTCTATTGGGCTATCAGAGAACCCATTACAAGCCCAAAGGTCGAGAGGCACACAATATTCACAATTGTAGGTAAATAAAATGTGAATTACCCAAAGAATATCCCCTAAGGGTATCAAACAAGGTGTGTAATAAGGTTTATTTTTTGTGTACCTGGTTACCCCAAGTTAGGCCCTGAACACCTTGTCAGAGATATTACTCCTAGGTACATCTATACTAGAACCACATCCACAATTAGTGTCCCGATAAGGAATTATTATTAGGAATTCCCACATAATATCAACCTTACATGAATTCTAAGAGGTTAATGTATACTCATGATCAATGTATATCTTAGGGTTATGTTCCCTAACCTCTATATTCTAAATCTAGTTTCCAAGGTTGCTACTAAACTTACTCTAACACCAACTGTAACCTCCCGACCCTAGATTCCCAAATCTAGTGTTTTATTTTATTACATTGGCATGATTAAAAATAATAAAATCCCAAAGTATTGATCAATTTAGAAACCTAAGAATTCCAGAGAACATTCATAATACCAATAATATAATTGGAAAATAATATAAAACATTCTACATAATAAACTGAAATAAATTGTATCCTAGAAAGATTATTCAAAGTTATCTTCTTCATAACTTTGTTAAAGAAAAATAATAAGGGGGACCTCAAATGCTCTATAAGGGTAAGTACAATGGAAAAAATATTGAATCAATCTATATGGAAGGGTCAATATATGAACACAATTCCATTTACACAAATAGAAAAAGAATAATCCATATGAAAAGATAATAAACTGACACACAAGACATTAATCAAAAAACTAAAAATGAAATAAATCCCAAAATATGTCGATGCCAAAATATCATGGATAAATAATAACTTACTCTAAATGAGTGAAAGACTTAAATATTGGATGCTATGTTTCTTGTATATGGAGCCGCTACTGTCAAGACCTTAAAAATATGATTTAGAATATAGTGTAAAAAACCATATATTTTGGCCATCTATTTCATCTCATGAGTCTACTGATGCATTGGGCATCTTTCATTAATCGATCCACAGTCCGTAGGGATTACCATAAACAGTCCCCAACCTGTGTTTTATATTTTCAAAGAATTTCTCATATAGAGTAAATAATATTCTGTATAAAATATCTGTAATGAATAAAGGATAAAAATTTAACAAAAATATTTTATAAGAGGACAAGTGACAGTAAAGTCTGTTTACATTAAAACATTGTTGAGGGAAAATAATCTTTAAACATTTCAAAGTGTCCCATACCACTTTCAAACATTTTAAATCATAAAACTAATGAATAAATTAAGTAAAATTAAAGTTATAATATCATGAGAGTAATTATATTCATGATATATCATGTCAAATGGTATTATATACATTATATAAAAGAAACTCAGTGCATAACAACAAATAAGTCGAAATAGAATGTAAATTGTGATGAAATCCCTTACTTTAACCTTCATTTTGTTGTGTGGTATTTATCCTCTTATATAATGGTTTAAAATATATTTCTATCTTAAACCATAAACATACTCATGTTTATAATATAACATCTTAATCCCTTATAATATTTTATTACCCATTTGTTAACACTCTTCATTATTTTAACTATTTTGGAATGTCAATTTCCTAGTTTTCTCAAGTATGTTTTGACTTTTAATTTGTTTTTCCTATTAAAAAGATCATGATTTCATCATATATAGAATTTAAAACATGATTTTTTATCATATATATTCAGTACATATGAAGTTAGGGTAGTCTATAAAATTTTTAGATAATAAATAAAGTGCACCGTTCAGGGAGACGCTAGGTCGTACGTACATATGAACGCTACTTTCATTTCTTTGTTGTATTAAAATAATGAAAAATAAATTATACAATTTTATATTATATTTAAAATATCATATATATATTATATATGTTACTTAGTTTTATTAAATCCATCCTTTATATGTTCCATGTATGGAATGAACGATTCATATCTTTTTGAGGGGGCAGTAGTCCACACTTCCTCAAACGAAATTATCGTGTTTAAACAAGATATAAATAATAAAGATATTTTATAAATAAAAATTATAGATGAATAAATAATATATAAATATAATATATAACACATATAAATATATTTTCCATCATAATGGACACCATGATAGGTGGTAAAGGAAAAACTAATAGTCATAGTTTCGAGAGGCAACAATTTGCAGTACACAAAAATAGTTTATTCTTTACCCATTAGATGGAAGTGTGTGTAAGTGTAGTTAGAAAACATTACATAAAAAAATAATAGTATATTTAGGATATTTTTTTTATATAATAATGTAATAAATAGATTTTAGGAGGTGGATGATGGAATTGAATCTAGAGATCTTGAGAGAAGATGTTACTTGTTAATCAGGTATCTTCTTTTGGTTTGTACCAAAAGGATTCATTGAAAGGATTTCTACAAAAAGAGAGTATTCATGGTCGAGGGTAGGAATTTTGGTAATCTATATGGGGAGATATTTTTCAAACCTATGTTGTTTTATAGGTGTTATGAATGGGGATAGGTGGTGTCCTTTTATAAGGGAGGAAAATGACTCACTTGGTATTTTTAAAAAGAAGTTAGGTGTACCCATGTTTTTTCCAAAAAATAGAATTAAAAACCAATAATAATAATAATTTAAGCTTAATGGATGATTTATGTCCATATAATGGGTTTTGGACAAGTGTATAGGTCATTTGGTCCCTTAAATTAAAGGTTTAGTCCTTTATTAATCTTGATTTAACTTTAATAGTTGTAATTAATTTTAATTACTTTCCCTAATTATTTTGGTCAAAAAATTGGTGTTGTTATATATTATAAATGATTATTATTCCAAATATTGAATCTATTTTTAAAAATTCCAATCACATAGTTGGGAGAAATTAATTTAAAATTCATCCCACATGTGGGATGAAAATGTGGGTATTGAAAGTAAAAACGTCCAAAAGTTTGCAATGATTTTAAAATCAATTTCAAAGTGAAATTGATTCCAATGACATAAATTTTATTGATTGATAAAAATATTTTCTAATTAATCTTAAAAAATTAATAATATAATTTAATCTTATAAATAAATTTGATGAAAAATACGTTTTGAACTAAAATTCAGTATTTTTAACTATTCATTAAAAAAATGATATGTTTCTAAAAAATATCAGAATTTCACCCTAACCAAGTTTTTATGCTTCAATTTAGAATATAAAGTTCATTTAAAAATATAAAATAAATTAATGTTTCAAAATTCATTTTTAAAATGGGTTCTCCATTAAAAGGTGACAAAATTTCCTTTGTAAAAAATATAGTACTTTATAGGTAATATTGGGGTTGTTATTATATTACACCTACATAAAATACATTATATGAGTGTAAAAATACTTGTTTTGATATATAATATATTAATTAAATGTATAAAAACTATAAAATATTTATAATTTAATTGAATTTTCAAAACGTGACTAAATAATGTTTTGTTTAAATCGTGTGTTATGTGTTTTGAAAAGATTTCATCAAAATATATTTCATGACCTGACCCAACGGGGCTCAAGCTGCGACTCCCCAAGCCCGCCTCCAATAGGCCAGGGGCTGGCGACCAGCGCCGAGTAGGCTATCACACACATGGGAGGCATTAGCCTAAGGTACCTGTACACAAGCACCCACAAACACCTCCATGCAACAGTGCAGAGATATAGAAAACTGAAAAGGAAGTGTATGCATACAAACTATCCCAAACCAGAGTGCAACAAAAAAAGTACAAAAGGGAAAAATAGGGCCCACCAAAAGAAAACTACAAAGCCCATCCAACCTACTCTGAAGAAGGGGAACGCTGCCACAAACACCCGCCAGAAAGCTCCTCGTCATAGCTCCGGTAAACACCCCGGTCAAACATGCTCACTAAGCTCTGCCTACTCCGGGTCCTCCTGGGACTCCGTCGAAAGGCCTATGGTCTGCACAAGACACAAAAATGTGTGGGCAAAGCCCATGCAGGGGTGAGTATAAACATACTCAGTAGACACCCCAAAAACCCAAAACAAAAGAGAGCAACTGAAAGGCAACAGTCCGATCATCCTAGCCAGAGGGAACCAATACGAGAGAGAAACTTCATCTCGTGACCATCCTCGGCTAAACACAACTAGTCAACTCAGCTCAGGTGTATGACCATACATACACCTTGAACAATCCAGATATACCCCGCTCACACACCAAGCCACAAGAAGTACCGACCTCATCACCAGCAACTGTCCACAACTAGAAGAGCACCCTCCATGATCATTGTCATCTCAGATGACACTCGTCCGAGAGATACACTCCATTGGGTTTTATACAAGCATCTCAGATGCTCACCCAAGAGATCACGCTCGTCGGATAACATCACTGAGGAAAACCCCGCTAAAACAACATAACCACCAAACTCCTCGAATAGGGGATCACTCCTAGGGTTCGCTAGGGGATACCAGAACCCACTCCGGAATACGAAGCTCACAGATATGGGATCACTCCCAAGGTCCGCTGGGGGATACCATGACTCGATATGGCATACGTAGTTCTCACAGATAGGGGATCACACCCAAGATCCGCTGGGGGGATACCACAACCCGATCTGGCGCTCGACAGAAGCACATCACTCAGATAGAGGATCATCGCCCATATAAAGGTGGTCACGGTGATATCGGAACCCTACCTGGTATAACTCGCGATGTAGGGGATCGAACTGATGATTCCGCGACCCTACCGAAACCACGCACTAAGTAGGGAATCGTATAACCAACGATACCAAAACATTACCCAAACCACGCGCTAAGTAGGGGATCACATAACCAACGATACCGCAACCCTAATATACACCTCATGCTAAGCAGGGGATCGTATACACGATGATGCCACAACCCTACTGAGCACGGCCCACCGCGTAGGGGATCATAATCCTGATGATGCCACAAACCCTACAGGGTTAACCAGCTAGATAGGGGATCGTCGCCCGTGGATAAACGGTAACAGCGATACCAAGAACCCGATCTAGGGAAAAGATGCTAGAGGATCCTTCTCCGAGCCCACCGGAGGTATGCCACAACTCTAACAGTTTAAAACATCCAATCGAGAGGATCACAAACCTATAGGAAGGTTGTGATGCCACACGAACCCTCGTGGGAACGAACCAAGGGAGTACCCTCAACCACTACTGGTCCAAAATGTCGCTAGCCCGAGCGACTTGCAACAACACCACACTGTGCACATCCAAGGCCAAAACCAAGGCCACCATCACGATCTACGTGGAAAAACACGCAGGATAGGCTCCTTACTCGCCTGAAACGGAGCACCGGTAAAAAAGGCACTATTCACCGTAGCTAGCTCATGCGGGGCCCACACAACGATCCCAAAACCCATCGAGCAGATCATACCACGACGATCCCCTCGGAAAAACAAGCGGAATCGACTACTCGCTCGTCCAAAACGGACACCCAGTGAAAAAGGTGATATTCACCGAAAGCCAGCCCAGGTGGGGCCCACACCACGATCCCGAAACACATCGAACGGATCGCACCATTGTGGTCCTCTCGGAAAAACACACGGGATCGACTAATCATTCGCCAAAATCGGACTCCTGGTGCAAAAGCTGTGTTTCTCCGCAAATGCCAAAACCCGGCCTTGTCGGGCCTGCACCCCGTTCTCAGTCCCAAGACCCGGAAACCAACTCAAAAAGTCCGTTGTATCGTCAGGGTCTCAACGCCACTGACGACACCTCATTCGGACGCTCCGGGTAGAAGCCCGAAGTCGTAAAATAATAAAATATTATTATTTTATACGATGTTTCTAACTCCCGGGCCACGATCCCGAACCTTCAAACCCTCGAACCCACACCAGAGGGTTTGCTTCATCGTCAGATTCGCGTCGCCGCAAACTGCACGCGAATCCGACTCCCGGAATGCAAGATAAGGGGGTTTAAAGACCCCCGTATGACAAAAAAGAGGTCGGACCGACCTCGACCGGTCGCCGCCACCGGCCCGCCCTGGCCGGCATCTCTTTTCCACGCTCCAGCGGCTGGGCCGGCGCACCGCCACGGGCCGCCCCTGCAGACGCCGCCGCCAGCCTCTGTCGGCGCTGTCGCGCCGGTGCCGCGCCGGCGAACCTTCTGAGGTCCGCCGGAGGCACCTCGGGGGTCCGAATCCAGATCCGGAAGCATCTGTGCGCCCCGCGGGACCCGATCTACCCATCTGCAGGTTCAAAACAGAGGAAAATGCATAAATTTGGGATTCGGGATTTTCAAAACGTAAAATGCCTACCTGTTGGTGGATCGCCGATGCTTTGGATGCAGAACGGCGCCTGCGACGCACTGGAGCTCGATCTGCTGACGATCGGCACTGCAAACGGACGCCCGGAGCTCGATTTGGTGAAGAACGGATGAGGTGGGGAGGGGTTTGTCCGGTGTTGCACGTAGGTGTGAGGGAGGGGAGAGGAAATGTTTTTTTTCCTTTTCCTCTTTTCTTTTTTATTTAAAAACCTCCAGCAACGCAGCGCCCCCGACCTCGCGCCCGGAGCAAACAAAGGTAAGGTCACCCCTAGGGTAAACACGCCGTTCTGAACGCAACGGTGGACTCGGATTTGCAATCCGAGAATCCGTTCAGAAGTTATTCGAGCTGACGCTCATAAATGGACTTTTCCACTTATTTACGGAAACGCCCCGGGTGGTGTTTCTCACCGCAGGCCTGCGCTCGCAAAGTTTACACCTCGCCTAGGGTAAACGACACATTCCAAACGCAACCATGCCCTCAGATTCCCATTCTGAGATACCTTTTAGGAGATATAACACCCTCGCCACATGTATAGTATAAAAAAATACTTAATATTTTTTATAAAATTAATTCCGGGCACACCGGGCCTCGGAATCACACGCCGTCTTCGCGCCTAGCTCTGGAATTCTTCGTAGAAATATTCCAAAGTCTGACAGGGCCAAAAACCCGAGTCACTATATCCTCCCCCCTTAGAACTTTTCATCCCCAAAAATCCCTAAGATCAAGGAAAGCAACTGGACTCTCAACTGGGTCTCGCACACCAATGATTTCACCAACAAACACCCCTGCCCGAACGCATAAGTCAGAGGGACTCATCCACCACACCTTGATACTATCTACTTTTGGCGGCACTGACTCGCCTACACGGTTTTAATCGCATCACAAAAATGCGTCTCGGTGGGGGAAGGATCCATCTTCCTCTCGCATTCGAAGCATGCCAAACAACATCCACACAGGGTCTTACCAACGCCCTGAACAAAACTCAAGCAAGAAACAAAAATGAAAGAGTACCGCGAAACAGTGTCTAACAAACTACTACAGTAAGTAGAAAGGACACAAGGCGTACCTCTATCCATTCGCGGTGCCTCTGGATCAACTGCCTCCAGGGCATGTAGTTGGCCTCGCCCTCGGCCACCAGCTCCCTGAGCTTGGCATGGACCACCTAGGGGTGGGGGTGGTGGAAACTGGTACTGCCTACCACCTCCTCCCACTGCACCCACACCGACGCCATGTCCGCTGCCCTGCGGACCTCCTTGCTCGAGACGCTGCCTCTGTCAAGGCGGTCCATCGACCGACTCCCTCTCAGCAGCACGTCGGGTCGGACAATCTCTAGCAAGATGTCCCCGACAGTCACAAGCGTAACACCGCCTCTCTTACGGCTGACCAAAACTGGCATGCGAGCCCTGTGAGCCCGGAGCCTCAGATCCTCTATCCTGGGGTCGCCTCTGGAAATGTCGGCCACGTCCAGACCCCTGAATTTGTCGTCGGATACCAGATGCCGATCCGACTGACAAGGTCTCAGCCCTCGAGTGCCCAGCACTAATAGGGAGAATCTGCTCAGCCAGAAAGCTCTCCACCACCAAAGCTCGCTCCAACACTCCTGCATATGTGGGCATGCACAAGGAAACCACACCTGCTCAGATGTCCTTGCGTAAGCCCTGCTCGAAGGTCCGAGCCCTAAATAATGGGTCTCGAACCATATCCAAGGAGTAGCGCGAAAGGTCTGTAAACCTCACTGAGTACTACGACACGGTCATGCCCTCCTGTCGAAGCTGCAGAAGCTCCTGGATCCGCACTGACCTCAGCGTCACCGGATAGAACTCATCGCTGAAGAGCCGCTCAAACTCTACCCACGTGAGTGTATCCTCATCATGGGGCTGCGTCACCAGGCTCCACCATCGCCCAACCGAACCATGCAGAAGGCTCTCCACTAGGACCACCGTCTGATCTGGAGGTGTCCTCACTAGGAGGAAAACTCGGGTGACTGCCTCAAGCCAGTAATCAGCTGCCTGGGGATCCGGATCACCCTGAAACCTCAAAGGTCGCTTCCTCTGGAACTCATGCAGCGCACTCAGCCTGTGCGCAACCTCGACCTGCACTGCCGGCACAACCAGCTGCTCGACAGGTGGTGGATCAACTGGCAGACCACCTGGAGGTGCAACCTCAGAACCTGCGCCCTGCTCCACAGCCTCTACACAGGGTGGGTCATCAGCACAATCCTGTTGCAGAACCCTCGTCGGTTGTCGTCATAGAGGCATCCTGAAAAACATTCAAGACTCACCTAGTCAAAATGTATATCTGGAGAGCTAACTCAAGAAGGACAACGAAAACCCAAAAACCCAGTCCTATATGATGCATGTACCGTTATGTCCCTGCGACCAGTGTACAAATGTCCCGAGTCGAAAGGCAGGTTATCAGAGTCCTGGTGTATGGATATGTCGGCCGCCGCACCATCATTGGAGTCCATGGCCTGAAATCCGAACTCGAGACATCCTAACACTGCCTCTATGCAACCCAAACCAAACTCACATCTGGACCAGCTATGCTCTGAGATCCCAATGGTGGAACCTCCTCTGATACCACTCTGTCATGACCCGACCCAACGGGGCTCGAGCCGCGACTCCCCAAGCCCGCCTCCAATAGGCCAGGGGCTGGCGACCAGCGCTGAGTAGGCTATCACACACATGGGAGGCATTAGCCTAAGGTACCTATACAAATGCACCCACAAACACCTCCATGAAATAGTGCAGAGATATAGAAAACTGAAAAGGAAGTGCATGCATACAAACTATCCCAAACCAGAGTGCAACAGGAAAAGTAAAAAAGGGAAAAACAGGGCCCACCAAAAGAAAACTACAAAGCGCGTCCAACCTACTCTGAAGAAGGGGAATGCTGCCACAAACACCCGCTGGAAAGCTCCTCGTCACAGCTCTGATAAACACCCCGGTCAAACACTCTCACTAAGCTCCGCCTACTCCGGGTCCTCCTGGGACTCCGTCGAAAGGCCTATGGTCTGCACAAGACACAAACATGTGCGGGCAAAGCCCATGAAGGGGTGAGTATAAACATACTCAGTAGGCACCCCAAAAACCCAAAACAAAAGAGAGCAACTGAAAGGCAACAGTCCGCTCATCCTAGCCAGAGGGAACCCATACGAGAGAGAAACTCCATCTCGTGACCATCCTCGGCTAAACACAACTAGTCAGCTCAGCTTAGGTGTATTCCCATACATACTCCTTGAATAATCCAGATATACCCCACTCACACACAAAGCCATAAGAGGTACCAACCTCATCACCAGCAATTTTCCACAACTAGGAGAGCACCCTCCATGATCGTTGTCATCCCAGATGACACTCGTCCGAGAGATACACTCCATCAGGTTTCATACAAACATCGCAGACGCTCACCCGAGAGATCACGCTCGTTGGATAGCATCACTGAGGAAAACCCCGCTAAAACAACAAAACCACCTAACTCCTCGGATAGGGGATCGCTCTTAGGGTCCGCTATGGGATACCAGAACCCACTCCAGAATACGAAGCTCACAGATAGAGGATCACTCCCAGGGTCCGATGGGGGATACCACGACCCAATCTAGCATACGTAGTTCTCACAGATAGGGGATCACACCCAGGATCCGTTGGGGGATACCACAACTTGATCTGGTGCTCGACAGAAGCACATCACTCAGATAGAGGATCATCGCCCATATAAAGGTGGTCACGATGATACCAGAACTCTACCTGGTATAACTCGCGATATAGGGGATCGAACCGACGATGCCGAAACCCTACCGAAACCACGCGCTAAGTAGGGGATCGTATAACCAACGATACCGCAACCCTACCCAAGCCACGCGCTAAGTAGGGGATCGCATAACCAACGATACTGTAACCCTACTATACACCTCATGCTGAGCAGGGGATCGTATACCCAACGATGCCACAACCCTACTGAGCACGGCCCACCGCGTAGGGGATCATAATCCTGATGATGCCACAAACCCTACTGGGTTAACCAGCTAGATAGGGGATCACCGCCCGTGGATAAACGGTCACATTGATACCAAGAACCCGATCTAGGGAAAAGATGCTAGAGGATCCTGCTCTGGGCCCACCGGAGGGATGCCACAACTCTAACAGTTTAAAACATCCCATCGAGAGGATCACAAACCTATATGAAGGTTGTGATGCCACACGAACCCTCGTGGGAACTAACCAAGGGAGTACCCTCAACCACTACTGGTCCAAAACATCGCTAACCCGAGCTACTCACAACAATGCCACACTGCGCACATCCAAGGCCAAAACCGAGGCCACCATCGCAATCTACATGGAAAGACACGTAGGATAGGCTGCTTACTCACCCTAAATGGAGCATCAGTGAAAAAGGCACTATTCACCATAGCTAACTCGTGTGGGGCCCACACAATGATCCCGAAACCCATCGAATGGATCATACCACGACGATCCCCTTGGAAAAACAACCGGAATTGACTACTCGCTCGTCTGAAACGGACACCCGGTGAAAAAGGTACTATTCACTGAAGGCCAGTGCGGGTGGGGCCCACCCCTCGATCCCGAAACACATTGAATGGATCACACCATTATGGTCCTCTCGGAAAAACACATGAGATCGACAAATCATCCGCCAAAATCCGACTCCTGGTGCAAAAGTTGTGTTTCTCCTCAAACGCCAAAACCCGACCTTGTGGGGCCCGCACCCCGCTCTCAGTCCCAACACCAGGAAACCAATTCAAAAAGTCCTTCATACCGTCAGGGTCTCAATGCCACTGACGGCACATCATTCGGACGCTCCGGGTAGAAGTTACAGCGGCCCGAAGTCGTAAAATAATAAAATATTATTATTTTATAAGATGCTTCTAACTCCCGGGCCATGATCCTGAACCTTCAAACCCACGAACCCACACCGAAGGGTTCTCTTCGTCGTTAGGGTCGCGTCGCCGCAAACGGCACGTGAATCCGACTCCCAGAATGCATGATACGGGGGTTTAAAGATCCATGTATAACAAAAAAGAGGTCGGACCGGCCTCGACCGGCCGTTGCCACCGGCCCGCCCTGGTCGGCGGATCTCCGCCGCGCTCCGGCGGCTGGGCCGGCGCGCCGCCGCGGGCCGCCCCTGCCGGCACCGCCGTCGGCCTCTGCAGGTGCCGCGCCGGCGAACCTTCTGAGGTCCGCAGAAGGCACCTCGGGGGTCCAAACGCAGATCCGGAAGCATCTGAACGCCCCCCGGGACCCGATCTACCCATCCGCTGCTTCAAAACGGAGAAAAACGCATAAATTTGTGGTCCAAGATTTTCAAAACGTAAAACGCCAACCTGTTGGCGGATTGCCGACGCTTTGGATACAGAACGGCGCCTACGACGCGCTGGAGCTCGATCTGCTGACGATCGGCGCTGCAAACGGACGCCCGGAGCTCGATTTGGTGAAGAACAGAGGAGGTGGGGAGGGGTTCGTCTAGCGTTGCACGTAGGTTGTGAGGGAGGGGAGAGGAAATGTTTTTTTCCTTTTCCTCTTTTCTTTTTTATTTAAAAACCTCCAGCAATGTAACGCCCCCGACCTCGCGCCCGACGCGGACAAAGGTAAGGTCACCCATAGGGTAAACGCACCGTTCTGAATGCAACGACGGACTTGGATTTGCGATCTGAGACTCCATTCAGAAGTTATTTGAGTTGATTCTCGTAAATGGACTTTTCCACTTATTTATAGAAAGACCCTTGGTGGCGTTTCTCACCGCAGGCCCGCGCCCGCAAAGTTTACACCTCGCCTAGGGTAAACGACACGTTCCGGACGCAACCGTACCCTCAGATTCCCGTTCTGAGCTACCGTTTTGGAGATATAACACCCCTGCCATGTGCATAGTATAAAAGAATACTTAATATTTTTTATAAAATTAATTCCGGGCACACCGGGCCTCGGAATCGCACGTCGTCTTTGCTCCTAGATCTGGAATACTTCGTAGAAATATTCCAAAGTCTGACAGGGCCAAAAACCCGAGTCGCTACAATCTAGAAGAATATTATGGTAAAGTCTTGGGGTAAAAAATTCTTCCATCCAACCAAAAATTTGTCCTCAAAATTTTAGGGGTATTAACTTCAAAACTATTTGAGTATTTATCCTTCATAGAATCCTATGATTCCCATGTCACTTCCTCCATTTTTTTATTTATCTAGAGTATCATTACTAGACGAGTAGCATGACTTATCTATACTTGATTTATAGTATCAAGAATCCAAATAGGTTCCTTGCAATACGAAAGATCAATTTCAAACTCTATCTCATCAAATTTGATCACATGTGTTGGGTCACGCTTGTATTTACTTAGTAGAAATATATGGAACACATAAAGTACCTTTGAGAGATTTGGTGTCATTTCCAAATGATAAGCAATGATTCAAACTCTTTCAAGAATTTTGAAGGGTATGATGTAGCTGGGACTTGGTTTCCCATTCCTACCAAACCTGATAACACCCTTCCATGGAGATACCTTCATTAAAAAAATTATCTCCCACTTAGAATTCCAAATATTTTATCTGATTATCAAAATAAATCTTGTGCATACTTTGAGTCATTTAGATTTGGTGTCATTTCCAAATTATCTCCCTCTTTTCATATAATGCTTTATACGGTTCCATTTGAATAATTAAAATGAAACTGTTATTCTAGGAAAGTTACACCAAAGGTTAGTATTGATCCCACATACCTTGAAAGTCAATTGAGTGTGATATCAAAATTTCCTCCACCATTAGAAATTTTCATTTAGAATGCCCATCATTTTGAGGATGATTGGTAGTTCTCAGATGAAGATCAGTGTTGAGGGACTTCTAAATACTTTTTTGGAATTTTGATGTAAACTATGTATCTCAATCAATTAAAAATTGATATAGTTGCACCATGAATTCATAAAAATTCATTAATATAGATCCTTACAATTCACTTGAGAGGATGGTCTTCTCTTATGGAAAGTAAATGAGATGAATTTGTTAGCTGATAGATGATAACCCATATTACATCATTATTTCTAGGAGTCTTTGGAAGTCCCACGACAAAGATCATGGTAATTAAATCAAATTTTCACACCGGAATAGGAAGAGGCTGCATGAATCCTTTTGTATGCTACTTTACTGGTTTCACTTGTTGACAAACCAAACATCTGAGAACATAATCTAAAATTTCCTACTTCATGTTATCCCACCAAAAGTGTTCCTTAATGTCCCTATATATCTTTGTTCTATCAGGGTGTACAAATAAATTTGAGCTATGGCCATCGTCTAATAATTCTATTTTTAGCTCAAGCATAGATGGAACAAGAATCCTTTTTCAAAATTTTAGTACACCATCATCACATACAAATTCTATTAGATTACCTTCATTCATGCCATTGATTTTATTATTAAAGTCAACATCATTAGATTGATAATTATTTATCCTCTATAATAAATATGATTTTACAATCAATTTAATTATGATTGACGTCCACACTTCTTTATAAATTCCCATGTCTATCTTTACTACATCCTTGAACAGAGTATCCTTCTCAATCCTAATTTGAGTTAGAACCCCTTGATCATTTCTACTCAATACATCTTCTAACTTATTTTCTTTCTACAGGGGGTAGTGTAATGAGAAATCATAATACTTGACTATATTGAGCCATTTCCTTTATCTCATGTTGATCTATTTCTACGAGAAGAGGTATTTCAGGATTTTATGATCAGTTTATATTTCACATATTTCACCATAGAGGTAAGGTCTCTAAATTTTCAAAGTGAATATTACAGCCGCTAACTAATGATCATGGGTTTGATTGTTATTTTTGTGAGTATTAAATTACGTTGATGCATATGAAATAACATTATCATTTTTTATTAAGACACGACCATTTACCTTCTTTGATCTAGCACTATATATGAAAAACACATCACTACTGGATGGTAGCATCAAAATTGGATAATTAACCAATATTCCCTTTATCTCATTGAATAATTCTTCACATTCCTTCATAAAAACAAACTTAATCCCTTTTCATATATGTTGGGATAACTGGTTATCCAATCAGGAAATTTTTTGAATGAATTGTTGATAGTGACCTGCCAAACCAATGAAATAACATACCGCAGTTATGTTAGTTGGTGTAGGTCATTGTTTGCCTGTTTTTTTAAGATCAACTAATATTCTATCCTTAGAGACAATATATCTGAGAAAATAAACTTCTTGTAGCCAAAAATCGCATTTATTGAATTTCTCATATAACACTTCCCTTGCAAGAGTCTTAAGGATGATACCCAAGAGATTTTCATGGTCCCCATAGCTTTTAGAATACACCAGAATATCATCAATGAATACTATATTAAAATCATCAATATATTACATGAATACTCTGTTCTTTAAGTCCATGAAATAGATGATACATTAGTCAGTCCAAATGGAATTATCGTAAACTTGTAATTTCCATACCTCGTCTAAAAATCCATCTTTGGAATGTCTTCTTTCTTCACTCACAATTGGTGATACCCAGAATAAAGATCAATCATTGAAAAATATTGGTCTTTATGAAGTTGATCAAACAAGTCATCAATGAGAGGTAGAAAATACATGTTATTTATTGTAAAGGTATTTATTTCCCTATAGTCAATGCACAACCTCATGGATTCATCTATCTTCTTGACAAAGAGGATAGGGGCTCCCCATGGTGAAACACTAGGGTGAAAAAATCACTTGTTACCCAAATCCCATAGTTGTTTATTCAACTCTACCAATTACATTTTGGTCATTCAATTGGGATTATTTGATATTGGCCTTGTATTGGGGATTAAATCAATGGAGAATTCAACATCATGTTCTGGGGGATGTTCTGGTAAATCATCAGGGAATATATAAATGTATTTCTTGAAAAATTGGTACATCCTCTATTTGAAGATTTTTTTATTTATCACTAGAGGTTTTATTCTATTCTTCCCTAATAATTTCATTTAGTAGAGATATTGTGGGTGCATCTAGATAAGAATTAGGAGAAAAAACGTCTTCTCTACAGATGAGGGATTAGACATTTTTCTCTTAAATCATTACTTCTTTTCTCTTGAAATAATTTTTTTACATCATATTTTGAGAGACAGTCCATAACAAAGATTATATCAAAGTAAACCATAGTTATGATAACTAGGTCATCACATAAAGCACATTTATGTGTCATGATTGGGACTGGAGTCATCCTTACCAAACATTGTATGATTACCCTTGGAGATCCTCTATTTCCATCACGAGCTACGAAGCCACACCCCTTACTCCATCGCTTTGGTACATTTATATAATTATATTTATTTATATAAATATATAAATATATATAATTATATATATAATTACTATATTTATTATTTATAAATATTTATTATAATTTTATAATTATTTAAATATATATATATATAATTATATATTTAATTATATATGATATATTTACATAGTAAAAATACATTATTATAAATATATAATTAGAAATATAATATATATATTTATTATATTTCAAATTATTTAAATATTTATCTACTTATTTATAATTATAATTATAAGAAAATTTATACAAAAATTATTTATATATAGTTATGAATATATTTTGATAAATACTTATTTATTAACTGGTTGTTGTGGCACCTGAATATATTGTATGATCTTACACTTACAATTGGCATTACCATCAAACTTGATAATGAAATTGAGCATGCTCACTTTGAAAACTATGAAATATTTCTAGTTGAGGTTATTCTAGGTGCTATCATGGTTGACATAATTTATCATTCCACTGAATATGATGATATTGAATATAAAAGTGAATATATGAATGTTTAAAAATTCTACTCACAATGCAAGATAATTGGACATGAATCTTGGAATTGTAGAAGATCTGTCTCTTGTTCATTATGTTCAGATCAAGGACATGGAGAACTCAATTACAATAGAGGGATTAGTCTGTGTGTGCTGAAAATTCAAGAGATGGTATATGCAGTAAGACTGGCGAGGAAATGGAATTTGTGATGGGATAGTCCCCTAAAAGTCTTAAGTGAGCTTCCTTAAATAATTAGATACTTCTGAAGATGTGACTGATGAATCTATAATGCCTATAAATGGGGGTTCAACCTTTGGAATGCCTGTTTTGGGAAGTGGTGTTCCTATTAATTCTTATCATCACCTAGGGAATGTTTCCATTGATGTAAATTTAAGGAATGAAGTCTTTCAAGATGAATAAGTGAGGAGAGATGCAGAATTGTCTACAATACTTTCAGCCCAGTTCTCTGAGAAGATGCGTTGGTCTAATATTGTTGTAAGAGAAGGAAAAGTGAAATGGTGAAAAGTTCAGACAAAATCCTCTTCCATGAACAAACACCTACAGGGGAGGAACATATAGAAGAAAAAGACACCAGATAGATTGATGGACAATGTAGGGCTGATGAATACTTCATGCATGAACAAATGATAAGAACCGAAAAAGGTAATAAAACAAAAATCTCCAATTATAAGATTGAAGCTAAAGAGAATAGAAAAACTCAACTCTATATGGGAAGTGAAGGCTTTCAAATGATTACTCATAGAAAAACTTGCCTTTAATTTGAGCCAGTTAAGGCTTCTGATCATCAACTAATAGAAGCAACTAGTAGTTTTGAGGTGCTTGATTCTCTCAATGAGAAGTCAAGATAGGATGATTCTGCTGGCATAATTGTTGATAAGGATGAACCTGAAGTCATGTGGCATCAAAAATCTTGGAGATAAGGTAAGAATCCATAATGTTAGGGTTGAGGTGGCCAAGATGGTAGGGCTGCGGACTAGGGGCATGGGCGAGGAATGTTAAAAAGATCTTTTTTAAGGAAGGTGAGACTAAGCCCAGTCCAGATAAGTTAGAGATTAGGAAGAAGTATGTTGTGATCTGAAATCGAAAGAATCAAATTCAGAGTGGGATACTACTGATGAGGATGATAGATATGATATTGATTACTAGAATGATCATGATTCTTCTAATTTGTAGTTTCTTATGGATGAGGGCATTCCTTGTTTAACCACATCCATTCTCCACTCCTTATTTCCCTTTTCATTGGCATTTAATAAATGGCCAGGAGCTTAGGCTTCTTGCTTGAACTACCTCGAATATATATTTATATATATATATATATATAATTTTAAATATAATAAATATAATTATTATTTAAATATATTTATTATATTTTTATAATTATTTAATTTTTTTATATTTATTTATTTACTTATTAATACTTTCATAAATATTTTATAAGAAAATTATATATATTTATAATCATATAATTATATATTCAAATTACAAAATTATCAAAAAAATCATTTAAATAGATTAATTATATAAATTTCAAACATATTTTAAAGGATTAATCTTAATAAATAAAAATGAATAAATAATATTCATATAAATTACAAAGATATTGAAAATATTACATGTATAAATAAATATAACAAAATGATTAAATATATTTATAAAATTATTAAGAAATATATAATAATAAATGAAAAAGTTAAATTAAATAAATTACAAAAAAAATTAAAAGTGAATTCGTAATATTTACGTGAATTAAAAACATACATATATAAAAAAACACATCTATATACACAAATATACAAACAAACATGTATATACAAACATACATATACATACATGTAGTTATACAAGTACATAAATTTTAAACTAGTTAATATCAATATAAATATATTCATTTATATAATATGTAATTATTTAAATAAAATATTAATAAATTGTAATTATTTTAATTATAAACACATCTTACAATCAATGTATATACACAAACCAGTAAACATTTTGACTAATATAAATTTGATAATTTTTTATATAAAAATTTGTGAAAATAAGACTCATTTTTTATTAAAAGTTATTTAATTATTATTTATATTTTACTTTAAAAAAATTATATATGTATATACTTATTATAATATAAGTATTATATAATATATATATATTTATAATTATAAGTATAAATAAATATCTGTATATAATTATAAATATCTTTATATAATTATATATTTGTATAATTAAAAAAATATATAATTGTATATATTTATTAATATATAAGTATATATAATTATAATTATAATAAATATATATATATATAATTTAAATATTAGTATTATAATTTTATAATTATTTAAATAAATATATTTTTATATTTATTTATTATTCTAATTATAAATAAATTTATTTATAAATATGTGTATATAACTATAAATGTAATTGTATAATTATATATATGTATATAATAATATATAATTATATATATGTATATAATTATATATATGAATATAATTATATATATTTATATAATTATATATGTGTATATAATTATATATATTTATATAATTATATATATTTAGTAATATAGATATATATATTTATAAATATAATTAAAATATTTAATATTTTTATATAATTATTATAATTTTATAATTATTTAAATAAGTAAAAAATATTTATTATTTAAATATATTTACAATAATTTTATAATTAATTAATTACTTATTTATATATAATTTTGTAAATAGTTTTTTTAAATTTTCTCTATCTATTTGAATTATTAAAAAATGTATGTTAAGATATCACATTTATATTAATTATAAAAATGCATTTTTAAATTAATGTATATAAATAAACATTAATTTTGAATATAAATATGATAGTTATATATATATTATTAATAATTTTTATTAAATGGTTTTATAACCACTAAAAATAACACTAATAAAGATACACATTTATCGATGCTAAAAAACAATGATAATTGGTATAGCTTTATCAGTGCTTTTTTAGAGCTGATAAAAGTTAACTTTATTTGCACTTTTATCTAGCACTAATAAAGCCATCCATTTTATCAATTCATTCCATTAGTGTAGATAAAAATAGGAGTTGATTTACCCATGACCAGTGATAGCGATAAAATTTGAATAAAAAAGGTAGAAGGTCTCATTTTACTAGGGTTCTTGTAACCAACCATTTAGCTAGCTGATATCATTTTGAATCCCTTCTCAGCATAAGATCAGTTATGGATGTATTTTCTTCCAAGAGATAATTCCAACATTCAATTTGGGCAAATTAAACTAGCTTTATAACCCAGACCCACCATCTACTCCCTCTTGCCTTAGCCCGAGCACAAAACGGATATCGCCTCCAGATGACATTTGGATATGAATCCTGAAGATTGGAGTTACCACTTCAAATCTAATCTATATATATCTCTATTTTCTTTGTATCTTCTGGTGATACCTATATCGTTTATCTAATGAAGAAAATCCATGGTCCCTTTTATTATCCTTCAAATTCCAGATGGAGGTCTTTAATTCTTCTTTAGGCTGGCCATCTAAATCTGCATACAAAATTAGGATAACAAGTGAAAGAAGATTGAAATTCATGACACATTGGAGGGAGTTCCCTAGGAATGAGAGATAGATTGTGGTGCATTCACCAAGGCATTGGGACTTGAAACTTCAAATGAGCCTAGAATTCTCTTGAGATGGAACTCAAACTATGCACTAAACAAAGCTAGAGTGATCTCCAAAAGGCAATAATCATGGATAAGACAATAATTCTAGTGACCCCTTTGATCCCATCAGAAAACATGAATCCATTAGGAACTTATTGGTATTCATCATCCACTGAAATTATAATCTTTTAAAATTAATTTTAGTAGTGACTTTTTAAATGGTTTAATTTATGAGAGGTTTTCACCGACCAACAACTCAGTTTTAAAGATGGAAACTTTCAATGTCATGTTTCTTGTTAACTAATGATATTTATCATTTAAAGTAGGCCTCTCATGTTTGGAATGAACGGTTAACTAAATTTATCATAATAAATAATTTTAAAATTAGAAAAGTCGATTCAACTAGCTTTTTGATGTAAATACCCAATTTTTTTCATATAATTTTTTAAAATTATTTTGGATTACTATGAGTCTCCAAAAATTGACGACACATGATTTCGAGGCCTAGAGAGAAAAAAACGGGATTTTTAACTTTTTATAAGGTACATTCAATAAACGTACGAGCGGTAATTTCTATCTTTTGGACTAGTGTTCATATTAAATATCTGAGGGCACCATTGAATTCACAGTGCCGGGATTCACTAATGTGAAGCTTAACTTCGACTGGAAAGGGTCAGACTAAAAAGATATTTTCTTTGGACTTTACAAACAAATAATAAAATAACTCCATGAGTTATTATATTTTTTTCTTTGTAACCGTTGAGTGACAGTGGCGGGACCACTTGTTTGTCTGATCATTTAAGGGTCGGTTACACTTGGGTGTGTAACAACATCGTCAAGAGAATAATAGGTTCATTAATTAAATTCACTAATGAACCACATTAATTTTTCGGTGAGTTAAACTCGTATTCCTTCAATTTAAACAAAGCTTGGGCATGATTTTTGGTCACTCATGAGAGGAACCTCTGACGAAGTGTTGACGACATCTTCCACCAATGTAAAGAAGAGCTTCGATGCCTTAGAGGATTCAATCCGGAGATCGATGAATGCTAACGAATAGGCTTCAAACACAGACCCATATTCCTCATCCGCAGTATCTAACATTTTATTAGAGTTATGGGGTTTCATGGTTAATCTATGAGTTGTTGATTAACGAATTGCTTCCATGTTATAATGCTAACACAGTGGGCGAAGGTCGAACGAACAAGGCCCAGACCCTCCACCGATCTCAGTATTGATTTTGTTCTTCATCAGCGACTGAGAAATATGGAGGCAACATGAAACTGGGAGTCTTGAATTGTAGGCGGCGTTCCGAGAAGTTCATAGGCACATATGAGAGAGAAATCGCACCTTTAGTGCTCCACTGGTGGCCTGTAGAAACTCCGCCGATGCAGCGGTCCCGGAAACCAAAGGACGCGGTGGCCGGCTCACTTTGGCCATGTGGGTATGGCGGCACTTGAAGTGGCCATCTAAAGAAAAGGGAGTCCGACCTTTTCCATTCGCATTGAAGCTGGGCGGCGAGCTACGGCGGCACACCGTAGAGGACGGTCACAGAACTGTGCCATGGAGGAAGGCAGACCCGCACTTGAGGGTCCGTAGATGACTGGTCCACATAGACTGGCCAGGTGGAGTAGTGCCAAATGGCACTACTGATTGAAGACCCTGAACTATCGAGCCATTCGGAAGGGGAGCGGACCCCCGCACTAGCCAGCAGTCTTGGAGGTTCAGCGGCCTAGTGTGCCACGCCCAGTAGGGTGGGCTGGGCCGAACCGGCGGCCAGTGGGCTGACCCCACAGCCCAGAAGGTCAGACCGAGTCTAGCCAAACTGGGCTATGCCCAGCCCTTTTAGGCCAGGCCTAGTGGGCCGGATCGCGTTGCTCCGACTGGGTCAGACCGGACCGAAACCCTTTTTGTGCTTGTTTGGCTTAAATGGGCATATCTCATAAACCAGAGATCCATTTGATGAACTGTTTTCAAGGACTAAACCCTTAGGATGAGGTGATCCTTTTGAGATAATCCACTTGGGTTTTGGATAAGTTTGGGGTATATCCAGTTTGGATCAGACTCGAATCCAACCGGTGTGTCCGATTGACGTGCCTTTTGTTGTGTTGGAACACTTATGACATGGCGGTTCATTAGGTTACTTCTTTGTGGGACTTCATGGAGGTTGAGGTACGACCGATATCTTGAAGAGAGGATTATCAGAAACTCAAGTGTACCAATAGTGAGAATCTTGTGGCTGGATGGAAAGTGGAATACGACCTTGTGTGGATCAGTAGTTGTCCGACCCGACGAGGACCTGCCTTAGAAAATCCCATTGTGGATCAATGAATTACGACCCTATGTGGATCGATGACTTACAACCCTATGTGGATCAGTGACATACGACCCTATTTGGATCGACAACTTACAACACTATGTGGATCGACAACTTAAGACCCTATGTGGGTTGACGACTTACGACCATGTGTGGATATGTAGTAGCATGGCCCAACACAGACCAGCCTTAGAGCGGCCCATCATGGATAAAAGACTTACGACCCTGTGTGGATTGGTGACTTATGATGCTGAGTGGATTGGTGACTTACAACCCTGTGTGGATCAGCTTTGCAATGACTTCTTCGTGGTTCAGTAGTAGAACTTTTTAACAGAATTAGATGAATTAGTTTTACGACTAACCATCATTATTCCTATTCTTTAAGTTATATACCTGGTTTGAGCTGAGAATTTTACTTGTGTTTTTTGATTGGGATCATGATTTATTTTTTTCCTTTGTGAAATTTTGGGAGACCATTGGGGGTCTCGGGGACCCTACTGGGTATTTTTATACTCACCCCTACACGGTATTTTTCCACACCATGTTGTGTCTTATACAAATGACATACAACTTTGACTGAAGTTAGGGATCTAGGATTAGATGGTGCATGGAGGTGAATGGTTTACGTGGAGAGCCGCATTGAAGAGTAGTACCCACCCTTCAGGTAGGATCCTTGGTAGACGACTTCAAGAGCTGTTTTCCCTTTTTTCTATATTTTCTTTTCGGTTGGGATTGTATACTGGCCCCTTTACTTTCAGTACTTACTTTTACTTTCAATAGTTATACTTTGTCATTTTCTTTCATTGTATACCTAGTCTATATGTGTACAGGTTTTGAGGAAATTCCTTCCCTTTTTTGGCAATAGTGATAAGTGTTTTTAGTACGGGTTTTAGATTAGGGAGTCTAGTGTTGGTGCGGCGGCTGACGTATCAATACACCAAGACCCTGAGTTTTGATTTCCAACTCGATACATGAAAACACCAATTGTGTGTGTCTTTGAAATTTTTTTCTTTATGATCTCTTTTTAGTCATATCACCAGGTATAAACTTATTGACTTTGGATCTTCAGTTTCTTTACATGATGCCGCCACGTAGACAGCTTGCCAGGATTCCAAAGAGAGTTCATGGTAATGGCCCACCGAGCGATGAGGCTTCGGTGTAGGGCCCTCTTATGGCGATGGTACCTTCGGGTGGTATACCAGCAACACCACTACCCATAGGGTAGTAGCATCCATTATTCCCACCATTGGATGGTACATGCTGACTTTGCGTACTTCAAGAGTTTTAGCGGTGGAGGCCTCTGAGGTTTTGAGGCGAGACGGATCTGAACGTGGTTGAGGATTGGATAGAGGTACTGGAAAGAGTTTTCCGCTTAGTCGAGACACCAGTAGACTAGATGGTGATCCTAGATTATTGTATCTTCTAGGGAATGACATGGAGGTGGTGGAGCCCGACGATCTAGAAGAACGATGAGGAAACCATCACCTTGTTGGACTTCGAGAGCTTCTTCAGTGCAGAGTTCATTCCAGTAACTCTACAATCTGGGCATATTCAGGAGCTCCTTCACTTACAGTAGGGAAGCCTGATAGTAGCCTTGTACTCGGAGAGATTCACTAAACTTTCCCACTACTCCACTGACATGGTACATGATCCTTTATCCAGGGACCAAACCTTTGATAAGGGTCTCAAATTGGAGATCAGAGCATTGATGATATCGCTCAACATCCCGATAGAGGCTAGAGTGCTTGAGTGAGCACTATTGGTAGAAAGCTTCCTAACTAAGAAGGCACAGACATTGAGAGCCACCATTGGACCACATGTGGGTGAGTCATCTATAGTAGGTAGTAGTTGAATGACGCATGGTCCCAGGAAGACCAAACCTTCTGGTGGATGACCCTAGTATGTAGGGTCGGAGGTGCGGAGTTCACGGGAAAGAGGAAGTCAGTATAGGAGTAGACCATGTTACTCGTGTGGCGGGCAGGGTCACATGGCTCATGACTACCCAAACCACTACACTGATGATCATTAGATGGTCGAGGTACCACCGAGGCAGAGGTAGAGAATCGAATGGGGAGGTCCTCAAGGAAGATGACGTGGTGAAGGAGCATGTCGTGTAGCAGGCGGTGGGCAACGGTTTGAGGTTTTACCTCCACCACCCCCAAGTGGTCCACCCCTAACCTCAGGGACAAGGTGGACAAAGACAATCTCAACTTTAGGTAGCTGAGGCTTAAGACCACGACACTCTGGAGATGATTCAAGGTACGATCTGTGTCTACTCCACCTTAGCTTCAGTTCTTATAGACACAGCTGAAAGTCACTCTTTTATTAACAAGACTCTCGTTCATAGATAGATGATTCTAGTAGATCCATTGCCTCGATCCTTATGATTAGAGAATCCTATGGTAGAGGATTTGACAATTACACAATGGTGTCAGCTATCTGAGCTTACTCTAGGAGGTTAGATCTTTGCAGGGATCTCCGAGTAGAAGTGTCGAGGCCTTATGATGTCATCTTGGGTATGGACTCATTAGCCATGGTCCATGTTCAGATCAAATGTTTTAGGTTAAAATTGCGGTGTGACCATGAGGATGGGACTAGGTTTCCTTCACCGGCTAGAGGGATCCTTTATATCTAAGGATGGACTTTCTTGGAGGAGGGTGTAACCGATCACTTATTAATTGGATAGCCTCACCCTCGGTGTAGTGGATGAGGGGATTCTGAGATATCCTATTGAGGTGGACCAGTATGATGATGTCTTTCCAAGTGATCTTTTGGAATTACCTCCTCGTAGAGAGGTTGAATTTTATATTGACCTATACCCCAAGAAGAAACTGATATCTACACCAGAATATCAGATGGATCTTGTGGAGCTTCGTGAGTTGAGGGTATAGTTGGAGGAGTTATAGAGAAAGCAGTTCGTAGACCTAGTGTCTCACCATGGGAAGCCCCAATTTTGTTTTCCAAGAAGGAACATGAGAGTCTGAGGCTTTTCATGGACTATTAGCACCTGAATTAGGTAACCGTGATAACAAGTATCCTCTATCGAGGATTGATGATCTCTTCGACCAGTTGAAGGGAGCGCAGTTGTTTTCAAAGATAGACCTCGGATCAGGCTATCACCAGCTCATGGTACGAGATGAAGACATACTAAAGACAGCCTTCAGAAGTCGGTATGGCCACTATGAGTTCATGGTGATGACTTTCGACATGAACAACACTCCGGTAGTGTTCATGGGACTCATGAACATGATCTTCCAACCATACCTCGACCACTTCGTGGTGGTCTTAATTAATGACATCTTTATATACTCAGTGTCAAAGGAGGATCACTCCATGAATCTACAGATAGTTCAAGATTAAATCTGAGAGCACCAGATTTATGGAAATCTCATGAAGTACTAGTTCTGGATACACAAATTATACATTCTAGGACACATTATCTCAGAGGTTGGAGTTTTAGTGGATCTAGAAATGATAGATGCAGTTCTTTCTTGGGAGCCATCCAGGAGTGTGATCGAGGTGCAGAGTTTCCTGGGGTTGGCCGGGTACTGCCAGAGATTTGTACCTGACTTATATAGAGTATAAGCACCCTTTTCATCTTTGAAAAATAAGGTAGATCCTTTCTTGTGGATAGAAATATTCTAGTAGAGTTTCCAAGAGCTGAGGTGGAGACTGACGAGTGCCCCCATCTTGAGGCTACCAAAAGAGGGTATTGGGTATGTAGTCTATTGCGATGCATCAAGGATAGGATTAGTATGTGTCCTGATGTAGGAGAAAAATAATATTGCCTACGTCTCATGACAGTTGAGGCAACATGAGAAAATCTATGCTACCCATGACCTGGATTTTGGAGTAGTGGTCTTTGCCTTGAAGATGTGGTTGCACTACTTGATGGGGGAACAATTTACTATCTTCTCCAATCACAAGAGTCTCAGGTATATCTTCTTGTATAAGGACCTGAACCTAAGAAAATGGAGATGGATGGAGTTCCTTCGGGACCATGACATTGAGATAGTATACACTCTTAGGAAGGGGAACATGGTGGAAGACACACTCAGCAGGAGGCCTGGTTTACTATTGATGAGTGAGGTGACAGAGTAGCTAGACGATTTGTAGTTATCCTTTAGGGATAGTGATGGAGCAGCATACCTCCTATCTATGATAGTTACTCCCCCACTCCTTCAGCAAGTCAGGGAGGCAGAACATGGGGACGTTGACTACGAGACCCAACATGCTCAGATATCCTCATGAAATTCACCTAAAGGATTTTATGAAGGTGGGGATCACATCGTCCTTTTCAGAGGATGTACCATGGTACCAGTGATGCTATGAGAGGAGGTGTTGAAAGAGTTCCACACATCCCATTTGACAGTACATCTTGGTGTGGAAAAGATGTACCAGGACCTCCGACATTAAAACTAGTGTCCAGGGATGAAGAAAGCAATGGCAGAGTTCGTTTCATGATGCCTCACTTGTCAGCAAGTGAAGGATGAGCACCAGGTTCCAACAGGCATGACTCATCCACTTGAGGTGCCCTAGTGAAAGTGGGATGTCATCTCTATGGACTTCTTGATAGGGCTTCCATGTACATCCAGGTGCTACGATTCCATCTGGGTGATCATTGACCAACTCACCATGTCTTCCCACTTCCTACCTATCTGAGAGTAGATATCAATAGAGGTCTTGGGTCGCCTCTACATACAAGAGATTGTACTGCTTATTGGGTTTCCATCAATGATCATCTCAGATCATGACACTCATTTTACATCATGTTTGTGGAAGGGATTGTAGGAGGTGTTTGGGAATCATCTACATTTGAGCACCTCTTTTCATCCTCAGAAAGATGTTCAGATGAAGCAAACAATATAGACACTTCAGGACATCCTTCATTTTTGCATCCTTGATTTTGGTCGTAGATGGGAGGACCAACTTACCCTAGTAAATTTCACATAAAACAATATATATCACTCCACCATCAACATTACACCGTTTGAGGCCTTGTATGGGCGACCATGCAGATCACCTATATGCTGGACAGACCCAGGGGAGTTAATACTTATGGCTTTAGAGTTGGTATGGGCTACCATTGAGAAGGTGTAGATCATCTAGGAGAAGATGAAGAATGTACAGAGCCGGTAGAAGTTTTATTCCTATAGGAGATGGAGGCCCTAAGAGTTTGATGAGGGAGACCATGTTTTATTATGGGTCTCACCCCTTCGTGGATTGCAGTGATTTGGTCGAGGCAACAAGCTATCTAAGAGGTTCATCATACCATCCCAGATTCTCAATAGAGAAGGCGAGGTGGGATACAACTTAGATCTTCCCCCACAGATGCACCATGTGCATTGTGTTTTCCATGTGTCTCAGTTGATGAGGTGCATGCATAAATCAACGCATGTTATTGACTGGGGGGAGCTGGAAATTGATGATGGGGTGTCGTTCGTAGATTTCCTAGTGGAGATAGAGGATCAATAGTATTGGGTCCTTTATGGGCAGTTGTTTCTTCTGGAAATGGGGAGGACCTTTTTTGTTTAAGGTTCAAACTTTCCAATCGGTTTCTAAAGGGTTTATTCGTAAAACCGGAAACATCCAATGATTCTATATCCATTTGTACCCACTTTCCAATGGTAGGTGCTCATTAGTTGTGGAATGATGAGGTTTAAGAATTTGCATTGGTTGAGAGGATTGTAGGTCAGACTCATCACACCTTTTTTGGGGGAATTATTGTCTACTCTGGGACTCTCTTATAGATTTAAGTTATGTTCGTGAATCCTTATTAATTTACCAATAATGAAAACGAGTTTTTCCTTTAGAATTTGCAATCAATGATTGATATGTAAGGGATTTAGAGAATCTTTTATATGTATTTGAGTTTCTTCATCAATAGAGAATCATCCATATGAATTGGTGATTCTTAGTCAATGGTATCCTTCAATACATTATATATAACTCTCTTGGTCATTATTATGACCATACTGGTTTTAAAACCACTCAGTGGGGCACTTGAAGTTTGTTGTCATTCAGAATGACAGGATTATTTTAGAGTTGGGATCATACCCGCAGATGGGCTACCTACGTATCCTTGTTAGAAAAGGAATTAGAACCCACGTAGTTCGAGTGAAGAAGTATGAGGTTTATGCATGATTAATGGCCCAAAGAGAGATTTCATAATTACTTTTACACTCTAAGCTCGTGTGATTCATGCTCGATGTGATAAACAAGATGTATCAGTAAAACCTGACGATTGTGTCATGAAAGATGCAATAATAAGAAAGGATGTGGGGATTACATATGTATGACTGCCCAAGTAAATGAAGACAACTACTTTTAGAAAAGAATCCCAAGAGCAGGTTCTATAAAGGTGTTTTTACTTTATTGAGATTTGGGATTTTAACCTGAGACTTACTCCTAAAAAGGAAGCCCAAATTAAGAGGGACTTTTGATTGGGTTTTATTTCTGAGAAGGAAGTCCAAATGAAAAGAAATTAATATTGGGGCCTACTCCTGAGGAGGATGCCCAATTAAAGGGAACTTATAACCTAGGGCTTACTCCTGAGAAGGAGGCCCAATGTTAAAGCAAATTATGACTGGGGCTTACTCAAAAAAATGAGGCCCAATGTTAAAGGAAATTATGTCGGGGGATTACTTCTGAAAAGGAGGCCCATGTTAAAGAAACTTATGCCTGGGGCTTACTCTTGAAAAGGAGGCCTAGGTTAAGGGGACCTATAACATGGGGTTTACTCCTGAGAAGGAGGCCCAAATCAAAAGATCTTCTCAAAAATTCCTTTCAGATAAGGAATCCAACAAAGGAACTATGCCACAAATGTCTTTAAAGAGGGTTTTTAAGGCTATATTTGGAGAGGAAAGGTGTATTTGAGGAATGTAGGTGACTAGGAAGGAGGCACACAAGGTTTCTTCTGGTGCAAAATTCTTAGTCATGCAAGTATACTTGCGTGACATGAGTCAACTTGAGAGACGAAGAATCCATAAAGTGATACTTGGCCGACTTTGAATTGGAGCCCTTATTATCATCCCAAGAGACTTTCAGAAGGGTGGCGCACAAGGTTCCTTGAGAGGTAAATGCAGCGCGCAAGTGTCTTCAGTTCTCTTAAGGGCTGGACACTTAGGTGCATAAGTATTTATGAGTTCTAATACTTAGGCCATATTCATCCTCTCTAGAGCATCCATTCTAGCTAAATAATTACCTTAGAATTGTTCGGAAGATGTCAGGAAAAGACTTGGGCGACCAGAGCTTGAATCTGAGTTTTGGAAATTTCATCCCTAAAAATGGGGGGGGGGGCACAAGGGCTATTTATAGGCCACCCGAGTTTGGGTGAAAAACCTCTTTGGGATTGCAAGTGACCTGCACACCCATGACTGGCGCGCATGTGACTTGCGCGCCTAAGGATGGTGCGCAGGTAAACTTGTGCGCCTTAATGCCTTTGTGAAATTCTTGATGTTCTTCCCTCTTTTTTGATTGAGGTACTTCCCTTAGTAAATCATTGGACTCCGTGATGGAACAGAGCTTCAAAAAATTCCCCCCTCAGAGTTGGATTCAAAAAAGGAAAGAGTATATGACTCTCAGGATAAGGAGAAACCAAGATCCTGTGGTGTGCATGTATGAGGCGCGCAGGTTGCGGAACACAAGTTTTTGGATCTCCTATAAATATAGGCGTCACTTCGTACAAAGCATATAGATTTTTAACGCTTCTCGCTCTCGTCGTGAAAGTGATCTCTCATCGTGCAGGTGTCTTGGCTTTTCGCTCATCCACGCTTCTGTTTTTTGCATCGCGCTTCCTTAGTCTGTTTCTGACTTTCACACCATTACTAGTGTGGTACAACTTGCGTGACCAGCTTAGACTTGCGCTCCTTAATGCCTTAGCCATTTTTTCGATTTCTTCTCAAATTTTATGAAAAACCAACTTACTTAAAAGTTATTTATTCAATCTTTGTGCAGATTCAATGGCTCCAAGGAATATTGGATCAGCTGATGAGCTGGCTAGAAAGAGGATTGATGACATGATAAACATCGTTGTCCATGATTACTATGATATCTGTGATAGCACTCTCCCAGATTTGGCCAAGTACTTAAAGAAATATCATGTCATCATCATAGAATTAGATTTTTATTCCAAAGGACCAAGGGACAAGGGACACAGGTGGACCCAACTAAGACCTAGGGGGGTCGAAAATAGTGAAGACCAAGGGCATCCCCTCGTATCAAATTCACCCCCTCAAGTTTGAAGCTAGAGAAAGTATTAAAACAGGAGACATTAAAGCCTTGGGCATCCATAGAGGCAAGATGGTATGTGACCTTGTTCCCCTCCCTCCAAGTGTGAGAAACACACATATTGTTGTTGATGAGGGTTCTACACCACCTGATCATGTACGCTATCACCCACGGAATGTGACCTTTCCCTTTAATGGCTTCATGGATTATCTTGGAGTCCATTTCAACATGAGATATAACAATGTTTGGCTGCTTACAAAGATTTATGCCTGTGAGTACAGCCTTGGACTCCGCTTGCATAGAATTTCCCGGGCCATAGTGGGCTGTGAAGGCTAGTATAACACTGCCTCACGAGTCACGGACGACCCCACCTCCTCGCATCTCCCTCGCACAAAAATAACCGTCAGTATTGAGTTTGTGGCCATTGTCGGGGGGTTTCCACCACACCCATTTTCCCTGCCTAAGGATGGGTTGGGCCACCGGAGAGATCACTTGGAGCATCCTCAGGGTAGGGGCATCCTTCCATCCACTAGAGAGATTCACCAGGTTGGTCAGAAGACATCTTGCTCGGATGGTGATGGTCCTCCCTGTTGACGATGACCCCTCATAGCGCAACTGATTATGAGCAAGCCACATGTTCCAACATCCCGCATTGAAAATGATTGCACGAGCCCTCCTTTACTAGCTTTTGCCATTTGTTCCCTGGAACCAGCGGTGCAAGAATGGGCCATCTTGACGGTCTTGGGAGAAAGAAGTAATGAACCCGCCAAAGTATCTCCAGACCTCCTGAGCCCAGCCACCTTCAAAGAAGATGTGGTTGATACTTTCTTCATTCTTGTTCCTGCAGCACTGGCAACACGATGCCAGAGGAATACCTAGTTTTTTGATGTTGTCATCCGTAAGGAGGGCTTGGTTTCTCATTCTCCAGAAAAGGAAGCTATATTTTGTAGGTATCTTTCTGCACCACAGAGTCTCATTCCATTCATCATGAGGATCCTAATAGGTGAAGGTCTGGTGAAAGTCCCTCTCTGTGAACTACCCCATAGTAGAAGGGGAGAAGACACATTTGTTAGGCTCAACGTTCAAAGAGATTAACTCATAAGTTTCGAACTGGTTCGCATTCCGAACAGGCTTGATGAACTATGGGTACTGGTTTGCCTCCTTGAAAGAAATATTAGGGGTTGGACATCCAGGGTATCCAATCACTTCTCCTGCCCAGTTTCCATGCCAAAAACGGATGTTCCCATCTCCAATAACCCATTGAGATTGTATCTGGAGGCTCGGAATAGGGGGGGATCTTGGCCCAGAGCGGGGACCCATGGGTACTCATCGTGTCCACACTACTCCTAGCCATTTGCGACATTACCTTCCCCCAAAGTGTTCATTCTTTAATTACTTCCCACGTGAGTTTAGCATGCAAGACAAGGATCGTGTCGCTTAAGCTTCTAACATTGATCCCACCCTCACCTATGGGTCTGGCCATCTTGTCCCATGAAATCGAATGCTTTTTCCCTTCTGATAGGGCATCCCAAATAAAGCTGGCAAGCACCTTCTCAATGGTCTTGATGACTCCCTTTGGCACATAGGTTGACACCATTGCATGCACTGGGATAGTGGACAAGACACTGTTCATGAGAGCTATCCGACCCCCATAGGAGAGGTAGTAATTTTTCCAGTTAAAGACCCGACTTGTAATCATGTTTACAATCTAATCAAAGTCACGGATTCTCAATATTCCTGAGGTGATTGGGGAACCAAGGTACTCCATTGGAAAGGAGCCATGCTGCATGTCGAGCCTACTGCATAGATGAGTTTCCCTTCTGGAAGTGCATTTGTTGGACATATAAAGGCTGCTTTTGGATTTGTTGATGACCTAGCCACTCCAAGATTAGTACTCCTCCAGAATCCTGTTTAGCCTACGAACAGATCGTTTACCAGTATTTGAGAAGATTATCGTATCATCCGTGAACATCAAGTGGGATACTAAGGGGAGGTTTTGTTTTCTGCGGAAATAGAGGATGTCCCCACTAGAAATTGCTTTGTTCATGAGTCAGCTAAGAGAGTACTGCATGAGGATGACAATACATGGAGAAAGGTGGTCTCCTTGCCGAAGCCCACACGTCGCCTTGAAAAAGTTGTGGGTTCTCCCCATGAAAGAGACTGCCATCAAAGAAGAACTGAAACATCTGAACAAGATATCAGCGGGCCAAGTGGAGAAACCCATTCTCGTGAGTACTCTGTTAATAAAGCCCCACTCAATCCTATCATAAGCCTTACTCATGTCCAGCTTGACTGCCATGTTGGAACCATGGGTTTTCATGATGATATCTCTCAACATTTCCTGTTCCAAAGCGATGGAACCTTGGATGGAGCGGTCCCTCACAAAACCATGTTGTTCCATTGAAACCCAGCGGGGCAGGTACTTGGACAGTCTCCGATTGATTATGCAGGCCAGGATTTTGAAAGGAAAGTTACACATGCTAACTGGCCTGTAGTCAAGCAAGGAGGAGGGGTCCTTGATCTTTGGTATGAGCACCAAAGTTGTAGTGCTAGCCACCCTCGGGAGAGTTCCCCCTCAGAAGGATTCCTGTACTGCATCCACTATGTCTCTTTTAACCAGCTCCCATGATGCTCTGTAAAAAGACCCTGGAAAACTATCTGGCCCCGGTGCACTATCGTGGTTAAGGTGCAACATCACCTCTTTGATTTCCCCTTCATCCAGTAAATCCTCCATCGAGTCGTTTTCCTGAGTGGATACCTAGAAAGGGATTACGTCCCACAGTCCATCACTTCCGCTGGGATATCCATTCAACATCCCTACATTCAGGCCAGCCAGGAGTTCCTTGAATGTCGTGTGTTCCATCGCCCCGACCACCTCCCAATCGTCGGTGTAGGACCCGTTCTCCAGTAGGATATTAGGCTTAGTAATACGTTTTTTCTCCCTGATGCATGCATGGAAATATGCCGAGTTCTTATCCCCTTCTCGAATCCATTTCACCCTTGAGTTATCCCTGGCCTTGCGTTCTTCCAAAAGGATCATCTCCGCCAAGCTGATCTTTTTCTCCGACAGAGTTGCAAAGATCTCCTCATTCCAGTTTTCCTCCAAGATAACTTCATGATGTTTGATATCCCGTTTCATCTCCTCGATATTTTGATCCACAGGGGGTAGACCTTTCGCCCATGCCTACAAGCTAAACTTTAGCCGCCTTAGCTTGTTATGTAACGCCACCCAAGAGTGTCCCTGGGTTGGGCCTCCCCATGTCTCGGACACGAATTGGTGATAGCCTGGAATGCGAGTCCAGTGTTCCAAGAACCTGAACCTACTATTGTTGTCCTACCTTGGAGAAAGAGAAAAAAGTAAAGGAGAGTGATTAGATATGTTGCGTACCAGGTGACTGACTGTGGAATTGGGAAATCTTGTGATGGCATTCAAATTAGCCAGGAAACGGTCCAGCCAGCACCAGCATCACCTGCTCCCTTTTTGGTTGTTGCACAAAGTGTAGCGGTCACTGGGGTACCCCATGTCTTCCAGAACATTAGACCCCATGAACTGGGCAAAGTCCATACTCGCTTTCTGAGGGAAATCTCCTCTTCCCTTCTTTTCGGCGGGGTCCGTGATGGTGTTGAAATCTCCGCCAATGATCTAGGGAAGTTCGCCTGGATCAAATTTGCTAAGATTGTTCCACAGTGACTCCCTCCTTTGCATGTCACAGCTCCTATACACAATGGACACTAAGAAATGTGTTTTACCATGACTCACCTTCACTTTTATGAATTGGTCGCCCACCTGTACCAAGTCCGCCGTTGTTCCTTTATTCCATAAAATCCAAATGTGCCGATTCGTAGGGTCTGCATGCATGGATGCATGCATCTTGATTTTCTGAGTGAACTTTGAGAGTTTAGTAGGGTTTTGCTTGTGTTCGAGGATGGACACAATGAGTGCCCTGTTCTTCCTGGACTCCGAAGCTATGAAATACATTTTCACTCGCGCCCCTAAGCCACGAGCGTTCCAGATGATCAGCGGAATCATTGGGCGAGGTGAGGCCCGGCTTTGGCCCCAGGCACGATGGTCTCTATCGGATGGGAGAAGGAACACTTCATGTTCTGAATTTGCATATTTTTTGATCACAACCTCGTGCATACCCCCGAAGATGAGGGGGATGGTGATGGAGAAGAAAGATCCCTACGAACAGGGGCCTTGGAGGGTTTCCCCCTCGCTGATCTAGGAGGAGAGATCGGAGGGACTTCATCTTCAGGAAAATGAGGAGGAGGAGAGCCAGAAAGCCCCTCCTGAGTAGGCTCACAAACATCATTAGCACAGAACTCATTCAAAGCTGAGGATAGGCAACCCCCCATGCCTCCTGGCCCCAAGAGCTTCCCACCTATTTCTCTCAGAAAGGTCGCTGGCTCCAGAGAGAGAAGACCCGAGGCCTCTAGGAAGCCGGGGGGAATCCTCAAAATGTGCTCAAGAAGACAGCCCTATAAGAGTGCTTGGGAAGGGTTGAATAGACAGTCCCCAAGACCATTCAGGATGGGAGGGGAGACACGAGGAACAAAGGGAATGAGAGCCATGCTGGAGGAGGCCGCACTCATTGGTGAGGAACCACGGAGGGACTCACCTGCTGTAAAGAGATCCATGGAGGGCTTGCCCGGAAGATCCTGAGACTCCAATTGCACTGCCAAGGGGGACCCAACCATAGGCGCCGCTTGAACAGAGACCTTGCCCTGAGCACCTATAGCCTCCTACCGACGGGTGCCTGGGGGTTGTTTCCTGCATACTTGGGGGAGTGGCCTTAGAGAAGGCAGTGAGGGAAGAAGGAAGGGAAGATAGGAAACACAACCTCCTGGAGCCACTCCACCTCATCTGACACGTTCAACCTAATCTTGTCTGGGACTGGGAGGGAGATATCCATCCTCACTCACACCCGAGCAACGGAAACTTCCTCGCAGGACCGCGTGCGGTCGTCCGCGCAGAGAACATCACCCATAGAGTCGCCAATGACTTTGAGGATGCCTCCATTCTGAAAGGGGGGCGGGAGGCCGGGGAGGGAGACCCAAACAGCAGCAAGGGGACTTTACCTACCCTTATAAACCTTCATCGACCATCGGGACAAGATGAACCGCCATCGACCAAATATTTGGGGGCCTTGCACCAAGCCTGCACAAAGTCCCCTTTCGAAGCCATCACCAAGAAGAACAAATTCCGGTGAACCATAGAGATGCGAGCCAGGACCTGCAGCCCCCAAGAGTCCAAAAAACGTTTGAAAGTGGAGAGAGGAGGCTTCCCAGAACCAAAACACACTACAAGGGTCCACTTCAAGCAAGCAACATCATCTGTAAATGCCTCAGCTGGGACCTCCATCGAAAGGCCTCAGCTGCTAGAGCCCAGAAACTAATTATTTCCATCTAACTCATGGAGAAGTAGGCATCAGTTTGTGGGATGTTTACAAGATCTCGGGGGATCCAATTTTTTGTGATATGTATGATGAATTCATCCCCCCCCCCCCAAGGCGACTTAAAATGATTCGGAGAAGTCTCCGACTTTGGATCGAGAATTATTGAAAATTTTCCACAAGCTCACGAATTCAAAGTCCACCAAAACTCATTATAGAAAGGATATTCATCCAGAGGAGTGGATGAATATGTTTCTTATCAAGAAGAAGGAGAAGGGGCCCACCAGTACTTGTCCTACCATCTGCCCCAGAATAGAGAAACGGGGTGCTCTTGGCACATTCTGGCCAACCTAGGAAGCGGGAAAATTTGAAAAATGGGGGTATGAAGTGGAGAAAATAATTCTAGAGAAGACCCGTCTGGCGGGATTTTTAGCTTTGTGGATTAGTGTTTATCTTCTACAAGTTAGAGATTCAAAGGGAGGCGTCAAGATGGGTACCTTCGTTGTTGTATCCAAGTTGGCTGAGAAGAAAATGGTTGGGTTGGAAAACCCAATTTTGGTGAAGATTCACAGGAGCTTACTCCATGTCTATATGGGTATGTCTCCTCTGAGAATAGTGGGACCATTCCAAGTTTTGTGAGGATGGATCGCCTCTCACTTCAGAACATATGCTGTAAAGAGAAGAATACAGGTTCCTGAAAGTTCTTTCAGGCCATCAGTGAAGGCATATTCTAGAATTTTTCCATTTTCCCTCAACTCCTATGATCTGAAGGTGAGGCTAATCATTTTCAAGGGATTCCATTTCTTTCCTTATGGAAAACCGCCAACCGGGTGGTTTTTTGATGATGGAACAACTAGCCTGTAATTGAGGTCTTACATGATGGCTTACAGAGATGGTGTATTGGCCAACAGAATTGACGGAGAGATTGTATGCGAGGCATATGTTCCATATAGATTTTCATGCCAATTCATGTGTCTGCAAAAAATTGTTGTATCCCTTACTGTACATGTTAGGTCAGAGCAGAATCCAATAGTTGCCCGACAACTATGGTTGCTGACAGCTATAGAGAAGACTGGGGCAGTGTTTGATCTACCAGTTGTTGGAGCGGCGAGTCACTTGACTACATGGTATGCCGAGAACTGGGTAGCATCATAACCTGAATAAGTACTAAATCATCCGGTTCCTTGGGTGGGGACAAAAAGAAAACTATCAGGAAATAAACCCTTCATCTGGAAGGTGACTCTTCCTCACCTAGAGCTGATTCACCGGGTTCCTCACCTGGGGATGATTCACTGGATTCCCAGGATGGGGATGATGAGGCACGACATGCGTCAAAGCGGACTCGTGCCAGATATAATCCTCCTGCCAGAGTTAAGAGACCTAATCCATCGACTCCTAGTGAGTTATATCACTGAGGAAATTTAATCACCATTATTTTATAGAGAAACAAGTTTCATTTTCTTATTCTTTATCAGTGATTTCAAGAGCTATGAAGAAGTTGAAGTCCAAGATTGTTGGACCCTCCTCACAGCCTTCTGGTGCACATGCTGAATGTTTACAACCAGAGGCTATCTAGACATGGCGAAGTTTATATTGTAATGTTGAAACCGCCTGGCTGGAATTATGCGAAGGGCTACACATCCCTAGAGTAGGGAATCTTCAGGATTCTATTGATATTCGTTTCAAGGATAACCCTGATGAAGTGCGGGCTTACATCAGAGAGCTGGAGATGCTCATATATGCCACTGATGATTCCATTCCTATCACCAAGCATGTGAAAGAAATGATGGATCATGGTACCACTGAGGAGATTGGTGCTTCCGTAGATGAGGAGTGTCATGATTATGTGGCTCCTGAAGATGTAAGTCTCCTTCCTTATTTTCTTTACAACTTGATTTCAGTTATATCTTTGTTACTCAAGGAAATTAATTTCTTCATCCTACAGCTTGTAAAGAAAGGAACTGCTGAGGTCCCTTCACCACAGTATAGCCCTCGTGGCACCGTTCTTGGAGCCGCTGAATCTCCTCGTGAGTCGGTCGAGGTATCTCCAGGCCAGAAAGCCATGGATGAGGAGTTAGAAAGGGATTTTCACTCTCCAATACCATTATTTGGAGGTGATGATTTCAACACACCCAAAAATTTAATAAACAAAGTCATCAAAGGAAGAAGTATACAGCTAAACACTTCATCAGTAGTGGTAATTCCTTCGGGTAGTCATGAATCCTAACTCATGAAACTATTTCTCATATTTCTTGGGATTGTAGATGATTTTTCAATTTACCCTTTGAGTTAGAGGATTGACCCTCCTCTGAGGACAACGGAGGGTGCTGGTGAGCAATCGCATATTCATGTTGACCTGGATGATCCTGAAGAAGAGCCAGCGTCTATTCCCAATACTACTCTTGTTGATGTTGTAAGGTGGGAAGAGCCTACTTATTGTAAATTAACAATACTTAAAATAATGTTGAATGAAAACATCAACTAAATTCTATTTTGTGATACTTTAAGTTCAACACCTGCACCAAAACATTTTGTGGCCACTGCAACTGACTCCACAATTTTCTCTGAAGAAGCTGTTCGGGGTCAGAGGACGCAGGATGAGGGTCACCAAGAAGACATATCAAATGCTCCCATTGGTGATACTAACCAGGAATCTGAGATATCACTAGATGAAATGATGAAACTTGGCGCATATTTTGAGTAAATTTTAGATCATGTTAAATTACCATGTGATTTAGCAGATTTTGGAAGTGAGTGTTATCCATCATCCTGTTAAAAATTTCTTATTAAATCTCTGACCATGATTGGTTGAAATGTATAGTTCTGTCTGAGCAAGCTGCTGACCTGTCGATGCCTGAAGGGGGTAGAGACAACACTATCATTGCAGAGATTCTAGTACAAGTGGAGCTTAACCCAACAGAGATTCCTGAAACCCATCCTGAAAATCCTGTTGAGGCTAGGAAATACGGGGAGGAGCCTTTTCATACTTCTTATCTACCGTTGGGTAAGAGATAATAATATTTGTGGCTATACTTAATTTTCAAGATATCTTAATCAACTTTTTTTGTCCTTTGAAACTAACCAATAATTTCAATTGACTGTGCAGGGCCTTCAATTTCATTGGCTAGATCTAGGGGTAAAGTCTCAGACTCCACCCCAACGGGAGTAGAAAGTGAAGTACCGAGGGTTAGGGGGGAAGGAGCAGAACATGGCACTTCTTTTAAGTGCATTAATCCTAGACTATATTCCCCCCTATGATAGTGATTCTAAATTAGACGCGGAGGTACACGAGGTTCTCCAATTATCATGTCGCAAGGCATGGTAGAATATATGGAAGATTATATATGAAGTGCCTCTTGAAGACCTGTCTTCGAAGATCCGATGACTGTCATCCTTTTTTGTCATGCTGGGACTTAGCGGTTTTGGATATCAAGAGATCCATGCCATGGTGAAACAAGTCATCTTAAGTAGGGAGTAGGAGAAAAATTACCGTCAAGATCTGACCAGAGTGAGGCTGTTGACCAATATCAACGAATTTGAGGCTGCGGTGTCCTGAGATGAGGCTGATCGTGCTGAAAAATTGAAGGAGCTAAAGCATAAGATCAAGGAGAAAGTTGTCCAACAGATGCACCTTCAGCAATAGTTATATGATGTTATTAGGGAATTTGACCAGCTAAATAATTCATTGGAAGGAGTTCAAACAAATTGTATTAAAGCCATTGAAGATGCCAAGAGAGCACTCCATCAAGCTGAAAAGAGTGAAGTTGGTCGAGTGAATGAACTTGAAGTGGATTTTGATGATGCTCAGGATGCCATAAATCAAATGAAGAGTTATGTTGAAAGCCACTTGTAATTCCTTGAAAAAGAGAAGATAATCTGATCTGTGTATGTTCTTCTAGTTTTGTGCATCAATGAAAAAGACATTTCACCTTCAATCATTTGTACCTACATCCTCTTACTAATTACTTATATATATATATATATATATATATATATATATATTTACCTAATCCAATGGGCATAGTAAACATAGTTTAATTGTTATTAGGATTATACAAATAACCACACAAACTTTGAATCTTTTTGTTGCTCAATATTGCCTAAATCATACAAAATGTACGTTTAGAGAGCTGGGACTCGACTTTTGTTCAAATTTCCTTTTACAGGTTCCCAATTTAATGAGTACCCTATCTCTTGTTGGAAGTTTAAATTCATGCATGTCAGACATAAAAAGGATAATGTTTAAGGTCGAATAGCTTTGAGGGAATGGATTAAAATAGAATCAATTCCTTGATAATTTATTTGAAAACATATTACCACATTCAATTATGGGGGAAAATATGTAAACTATGACTTAAGAAATTTTGAAACTGAGGAATGATATGAAAACGGGCTATAAGGAATTAGAGGAAGTATTTCCTAAGAGTGAAGTTACCACTATTTAACAAACCCGTTAGGGGGTTAAATTATGCAGGGCCACGTAAGGGCATTGGCTGCATAGTCAAATAATAGCATCTTTTGGCTGATAGGTCCGTTATGTAGACTACTTATACAAGGCCACCTAGGGGCATGTGCTTCATAGTCAGGAAAAATAATTCTCATATATTTTACTTTTCAATTGCAAAAAGCCAGTGAAATTTTATGGAGATTCCAATTTTCTAAAGCATAGAGTCTTCTGTATAGAGAGAGGTACTTGAAAATGGAGAGGATATTTCCAATCAAAATTGTCAAATAATTGGATGAATGTTACTCCTACAAAGGTCTGACCAAAACGTAGGGAAGGGAAATATAAACCATAGACTTAAATACTTTTAGATCATGAAAAAGAGTATGGGACAAATATGTTAAGGATGGACGTTTTGGTGGATCCTTACATATTGTTGTTAAAATAAATAAGGACAAAAGAGGTTTTTCTCCCAAGAATGAAGATACCACTATTTGAAAAACTCGTTAGGGGGTTGAATTATGCAGGGCCACTTATAGGAATTGGCTGCATAGTCAAATAATAGTATCTTTTGGCTGATAGGTCCATTATGTAGACTACTTTTGCAAGGCCACCTAGGGGCACATGCTGCATAGTCAAGCAAATGAATTCGTGGGTATCAAACATTTTGTGACCAGAAGTCAAGAAAAGGGTTATGGAGATCTGGAAGTATTTATGGTTAGGAGTATAAGACATCAAAATGGTCATTGTCCAATACATGAAAGAGATACATAGACCAATTCTAACCACAATCATGTTGTGGCTGGATCCTGAATTGAGGTGATGGACTTTACTCTGTATCCCATAAGGATAGGAATCAAGCCATACATAGTTCTTGAAATGTAGTTTAACATCATGTGGGATAAGAGTGTAGGAGATCTTAGTTTAGGGTCATAGAGCTCAAACCATAATTAGGAATACACATTGTGTGTTTTATAAACCTGGTGTGAATGAAGACTAGGGTTTTTATACCACATTCATGTTTTCACAGGGGGAGTTTTCAGCCAAGGGACTGAAAGTGGAATTTGGGGTTAGGCCCAAAGACATGGGGTTGTATTCGAGGGATACTCGAACATTCCTACGTATCCCATAAGGATGGGAATCAAGCCATACATAGTTCTTGAAATACATTTTAACGTCATGTTGGACAATATAATAGATTGTACATAGTTTAACGTCATGTTGGACAATGAAGGGACCATGCAGTTTAAAATATTGCAGTAAGGACTAAAGGGACCATGCAGTTTAAAGTCTTGCAGTAAGGAATAAAGAGACCATGCAGTTTAAAGTCTTGCAGTAAGGACTAAAGGGACCATGCAGTTTAAAGTCTTGTAGTAATGACTAAAGGTACCATGCAGTTTAAAGTCTTGCAGTAAGGAATAAAGGTACCATTCAGTTTAAAGTCTTTCAGTAAGGACTAAAGGTACCATGCAGTTTAAAGCCTTGCAGTAAGGACTAAAGGTACCATGTAGTTTAATGTTTTCTAGTAAGGACTATGGGGGACTGTATAGTTTTAGGTCATATAGCAAGGACGGTGGTGAACCAATGTGAAGATATTGGTTTTGGTCTTGAACCTTAGGAGGTTGCCTATGTACCTAGCCTAGAAGGCAAGGATCAAAGTCCACATAGTTCAATTGAAAATGAATTAGTGATCGAGTTGTACTTGAGGAAAACAACCTAAAGATGGTGTTGGGACTTACACGTGGTTAGTGGCCCATAGAAGGTGTTAATATTGAAGCTTACTCTAAGATCACGTGAGTCATGCTCGATGTGAGAAACAATAGGTAGCTACAACCCTAATGATGCACAGTTTAACATCATGTAGGACATATAAGGGACTGGACACAGTTTAATGTCATGTTGGAAAATGGAAGGACCATGTAGTTTATAGTCCTTTAGTAAGGACTAAAGGTGTATTTTTGTTACAAAAAATACTTCTTCAGAAATCTGGAATTGGTTGGAGTCATGACATATTCTCCATCTATTGAGAATAAAGAATAAGCTCTATTGGAGTAGACCTTATGTATTGAGTAAGGTCCTTCCCAATTTGACTCAAGCTTTGGAGGTATCTTTCCTGGTATCATTGGAGTTCTGAGGACCAATACCAATTCTCCTTGAATGGATGAATGAGGATGAACTTTTTTTGTTGAAAGCCTGTGATATTCGATTCTGATATACTTCCATGTGGTGCAGGGTGCACAATCTTTTTTCATCTAATCATTCCAATTCATCCAATCGCTTTTGATATTGTTCATCTATAGATGATTGATCAAAAATGGCTACTCTGAGCAAAGGTAATTGAACCTCAATGGGAAAGACTTCTTCTGTTCCATATAACAAAGAATATGGAGTGGACCACGTAGCAGTGTAGGTGGTGGTCCAATAAGCCCATAAAGAATGAAAACGTTTATCAGGCCATGATTTCTTATCTTTATCCACCATCTTTTGCAGTATGTTTGAAAGAGTTTTATTGACTGATAATATTTGGCCATTGGCTACTGCATGATACCGAGATGAATGGTTGGTTTTGATATTGTATTCTTGATACAACTTCCTGACCTTGGATGAACAGAATTTGGTGCTATTGTTTGCCAATATGGTATGAGGGACACAAAATCTGGTAATGATGTTAGAATTGATGAAGCTAACAATGCTTTTAGAAAAAACTTCTTTTGAGTGGTATTGCCTCTACCCATTTGGAAATGAAGTCAGTAGAAGTAAGAATATACTTAAACCGCTTGGGTGTAGATGAAGGGTAAGGTCCTACTACATCCATTTCCCATGTGGAAAATGGCAATGAGTATTTAGCTGTATGGAGAAACTCTAGGGGTTGATGAACGAAATTGCCATATACATGTAAAAAATGACACTTAGTTAAATCAACACAATCTTTTATCATTGAAGTCCAAAAGTATCCAAGCCTTCGAATTTGATCAGACAGTCTATGTCCAGACTAGTGGGCTCCACAGACTCCTGCATGTACTTCTTTCATGACAGCCATTGTCTCTTCACCATCAATACATGTGAAGAGAATTCCATCAAAACATTGCTTGTAGAGAATTTTTTCTAGGTGATTTGGGTTATCCTAAAGAGTAAAATTGACCTCACATCGCTATACATGTTCTTTCCCGACTCTATCAGGTGGGAGTGTTCCATTTTGAAGGTATTCCCTGATAGGTGTCATCCATCCTATAGTACAACCATATGGTTCAGAAATGGGACTAATTTCATTGATTTCCTCTGTTATGATTTGAACATAAGTTGAAACCATATGACGGTGGGCAATACTGATGATTGTTTCATCCCGATTTGGATCTCCCAGAGCTGTGGCTACATTATCCAGTGCATCAGCTTGAGAATTTTGTGATCGCTGGACATATGAAAATGTTGGTTCCGAAGGAAATTCCGCCATTAACTCTCTGACTTAATCATACAAAGGGATTAACTCTTATTTTCTGATGGCATAGTCCCCATTGACTTGTTTAATTACCAAGTCTGAATCACCTTTAACCTTTAAGTGATTCACCTGTGCCTAAAGCGCTAACTCCAATCCTACAATGAGATCTTGATATTATGCTTCATTATTTGTACCACCTTCCAACAATAATAAGGAATAGGGTAGCGTAGCCTTTTCTGGGGAAATAAGTACAATTTATAACCCATCCTTATTAAATTTAGGATCTTCCATTTTCTTCCCTGTTGGACTTCTGGAAGCACCATCAATGTAAATTTCCCATGTTTGAAGATTATCATGAATAGAGAAGACTTCGTCATCAGGAAGTTCAATATCTAAAGATGTATCTTCTAATGAATGGTGGTCAACAAGGAAATCAGCCAGATCTTGGCCCTTTATTGCTTTTTGAGACACATACTAGATATCAAACTGCTCCAAAATAACTGCCCACATTTCCAGACGTCTTGTAAGCATTGGATGCCTATGGATAAATTTGAGCAGGTTTTTGCGAGATACCAATTCGACTTCAGGATGTTGCAGGTATTGTCTCAATTTCTGAATTGCTAATATAAACACTAGGTAGCACTTTTCAATACTTGAATATCGAGTTTCTGCCTCAAGCATAGTCTGAATGAGATAATGAAGACTTTTTTCATTCCCACCATCATTATTTTGGGCAAGGAAGACACCCAATGATCGCTATAAAGCTATTACATAAAGAATAAGTGGTCTTCCATCAACAGGTGGCACTAATACCGGTGGATTCAAGAGATATTTCTTGAGAATATTGAATGCTTCTTGACATTCTTTAGTCCACTGGTAAGTGACTCCATTCTTAATTAATTTGGTGAAGGTTAAACATTTGTCGGCCAGATTGGCGATGAAACGCCGAATATAGGCCACGTTTCCTTGAATTCCTCTCAATTCCTTCAAATTTTGAGGAGGTGACATACCAAGGATTGATTTTTTCTTCTCAGGATTAACTTCTACACCACAATGGCATACAACAAAGCTAAGAAATTTTCCTGAGGTTACCCCAAAAGCACATTTCAAGGGGTTCATCTTCAAATTGTGTTTTCAAAGTTTGTGGAATATGATTTCCAAATCTGCCAAGTGATTAGAAATTTGTCTGGATTTAACCACAAAATCCTCCACATAACATTTAACAAATTTCCCTAAAAAGGGTTTGAACATACGGTGCATGGCACGTTGGTATGTTGCACCTGCATTCTTCAGGCCAAAGGTCATTAAGAGATAGAAAAACACACCTTGAGGGGCTCTGAATGCTATAGATTCTTCATCTTCTAGAGCCATTCAGATTTGATTATACCCATAATATCCATCCATGAAGGAAAGTGCTTCATAGCCAGCTGTTGCATCAATTAAGAGTTTTGTGATCGGAACTGGAAAATCATCCTTGGGACAATGCCGATTAAGATCTATGAAATCAATGAAAACTGTAATTTTTCCATTCTTCTTTTTAACAGGGACAATATTATCCAGCCATTTGGGATATTGAACTTCTCTAATGAAGTTAGCCTTGATAAGCTTATACACTTCAGCTTCAATTTTGGAGGCATAAGTTGGGTGTGTTCTTTATGCGTCTTGCTTGAATCCTTGATGTCCTTCTGGAAAACCCAAATGACGAGTAGCAACATCAGGATCAAGACTTGGAATTTATGTATAATTCCAAGAAAATACATCTCGATTTTGCTTTAAAAAATAAATATACATTTCTTGCTCTTCAAGAGTCATGGGCGCACTAATTAAAGTGGGGAGTGGATATTCTTTTGTACCTAGATTTATTTCTCTGAGTTCATCCACAGTGTTAGAGATACCTTCTTCAAATACTGGAGGATCATCCCTGAGATCTTCCTCTTCTTCTTCAATATGTGTTACTTCTTTTGTTTTTACATGCATAGTAGATGATGAAGCAGAATTTCCATGATCAAAAGAGAAGTAAAAATTTGAACATCTTGAAGAAGAGGTTGTCATTTCTGACCCTATTGATGATGAAGGGTCTTCCTTGGGTAATAAAGAGGATATGATGGATTGAGAACTGACATCATTGTTCATCTCTGACATTGCTATAACTTCTTCTGTCCTGGTTGATGAAGTATAGAATTTCTGGATTTCAATGGATGAAATGAAGACATCTCCATTTGAGCATTCATCATTGCCTGGTGAATCAATAATTTCTACCATGTTGTCTAGCTTAGTTGTCGTAATTGACATTATGGAAGTTTCCATAAGAGTATTTGGATTTGGGTCTATCCTGTCAATTTTACTGATAGGAAATACATAATCTGTACTCACATGTATGAATGGGTTTATTGGAATCTTTTCCAAACCATATGGAGCATTAATTTTGGTAACCTCTTTTGTCGTGGATATCTCATTTCCCTCTATGTGATAGAATTCTGCCTTAATGTATTGAGATTCACATGTTTTGTATGGGGATTTATCACCATACAATGTCCCAATTTGACCATTGAAACAATATTTGGGACATTGATGGTATGATGAAGGTATAGATGCATGTTGATGTAGCCAAGGTGGTCCAAGAAAAATATTGAAGGATATGTCATGACGAACAACCATGAAATCTGAATTGGATACAGGGTCTCCAAACTGAGTTCTGAGTGTAATCTCTCCAAGAGGTTCTTTTTCATTTTTATCATATCATTGTAACATCAAAGTAGAAGGAGATAAATCAGATTCGGTGAGGCCCAATCGATGAAGTGAACAAATAGGAATGAGGTTGACTCCTGAACCATTATCAATGAAATATCTTCAGATGTATACATCATTGAACTTTCTAGATAAATACAAAGGTCTAATATGTCCATGCACAACATCATCCTCATCTTCATATATAAAAGATATCACTGCAGGGAATTCTATAGGATCATTCTCTATATGGTAAACTTCAGCCGCAAAAATTTTAGTTTTGAATTCCTGAGGACTTGACAAAGCCTCAATGAGTGCCTCTCGAAGATCCTTTGATAGATTCAAGATATCCTAAATTGATAACTTGGTCGATACTTGGGACAAATGTTTCAAGACATCATACTTTTGGTCCAATGTTTTGGATTTCCAAACAGGAACATATGGTTTCACAGGAGCCTTAGAAGTTGATCCTTTGGAAGTAGATGCATCTGGTATCGGGGTAGGAGTTGGAAATACTCATGTATTTGGCAGATTAGACCGACTAGGTCTATTTATGTGCTAAGAGGAAGAAGGTGTAACCTCTAACTGATCCTCCAAAATAATTGTTCCCAGACCGAATCTTCCATGTGTGGAAGAACATTCTTATTCTTTTTCAGCCCGCTGAAGGTATTTGCCACGAGTTTCTGCTGCATATACATTTCTAGCAGGGGTAGGATTGGAATAGTGGCTTATAAAATATCCATGTCTTCCTCTATATCCTAGACCTCTAAGACTCCCTCTAATTCCTCTGTTTGATAGAGGTAACTCGGGCTCATCAAGATCGAAATTGTGACTAGCATACAGATCTGTTAAGTGAATCATGTTAATAGAACCAACGATCAACTCTTCATCTGATGAAGATTCTGCCTGATTAACCATTTCAGTTTGTGCCGTTTGGTGGGTCGGTGCTCTTGATTTTTAATTAGATGACATAAAATCTGCCAATGTCAAAGACAACTTAGGCTTTGACACGAGCTCATCTTCTTCTAACAGCTCTTATTTCTTCGAATTATGCCGCCTCTTTGAGGATTTTCCTTCTGATGAAGAGAGTTTTGTGGTGGCATTCATAGTAGAAGACACAACTGGTTTCTTCAATTGTGTTTGTAAAATAGCATGAGTTTGGTTGATCGTTTTCCTGACCATCCAATCATCATATTTCTACATATTTTTTCTTTTTATTTCATGTCACTTGCCTTCTTCCTCTGGATCTATAGCAGTAACACATGCTACCTGGGCTGAATAACCTTTCAGTTTTACTTGTCCTGAGTCCATCATCTTTTGAAGAAGGTCTTTGAAGCCAAAACACTCCTAAATGGGATGCCCCAACATCTGATGAAATGGAAAATAGTTGGGAAGGTCTTTACCTCCTTCCTTGTTCGGCCTTTTAGGCCTTGGAAACTAAACCAAATTGTTTTTCAGATCTGAAATTAAGTAACCAAGAACTTGTTCATTTCAGAAAGAATAAACTTTTTTTCTTTATCTCCCCAAATTGTTTCTATATTTGATCTCTTTGATCATCTTGAAGATACGGACTGTATTCTTGACACTCAGGGGGTGGAGCCCTTCGATAATATGAAGGTTTTGAAGTGGAAGCAAGTACAAATGCTTGTTTAAGTGTAACTGTAGTAGTCTCTGCTCTACCCATTCTCCTTCCTGGAGCTGATGGAATTACATGAGTTTCAGCCTTAGTATCTATAAGAGAATCTTCAATCTGTTGATCGATTGAAGTATGGTCTCAAAACCCTCCTGTGTATTTCACAATAATCAACAGTGCATGTAATTCATAACGCAAATTCTCCCCACAGATTGGCAACAACTCTTCTTGAGGGAGTTCTAGGCTTAAGGAATATATTAAAACCTTCCAACCATTAATGAAATCCGAAACTCTTTCATTTTCCCTTTGCTTACAATTTGTAAGATCAAAAATTGTCGTCTTTGGTAATTTTGAGCTAAATTGAAGAAGGAATCGTTAATGGAGATCTTCTCACCTGGATATTTACTGAGACTGCAAACTAGTATACCAAAAAAAGCAGGAACTTGTAATGACCGCACAAAACATCTGAGCTTAACTGCTTCTTTTTGTTGAGGATTTCCCATCATAGGATCACAACGAGAAAAAAAATGTGTTAAGTGTTGTTCTGGGTCTCCCGAACCGTTAAAAATTGGGAATTTGGTATTTAAAAAATTTGATGGGGGAGGAATTTCATTAACCCATTTAGGGTAAGCTTTCTTTTCTGGTTGAACTTGTGCACGTTTTCCCTACGTAGCTTCCAACCGAGCTGTTAATGACTCAATGGTAGTTATTAACTTTATAGAAACATCTGGTTGAGATTGGACCTGAGCATGTGTAATAACTAGATTTTGGACAGGTGTGGTGACTGGTACTGCAACTGATGGTAGCGTTACCAGTTGTTGTTCCACATGACCCATAGGATTGGACCTGTGAGGGTGTACTTGTAAAGGAGGATATTCCTGATCTTTCCCAATAACTGCAACAAATTCCCTTGACTGATTGACTCCAGCACACTTAGGAGGAAGACTACCTTGAAGTAGTTCTTCATTCAACCTCCTTAACTCCTTCATTTCATCCTCTTGTTGTGCGAACCATTCCTATAATGAGAGTGGTTGGCCTTCTCCAGAGCTAGAGTGGGACATAACCTGACTTTTACCCTTTTCCTTGGCATCTGCCTTTCTATAGTATGGAAGGGAATTACCGGAAGGAATATCTTTCCTCTAGGCAGCCCTCTAGCTTCTGGTATGCACGCATTCTTCATTTATTTCTATGTGTATAGCTTCTTGAATAGTAACTTCTTCATCTGATTCCTCTGAGTGAGACTCATGTTCTAGGAGATCAGTGACAGCGACATTGATGACATTTATTGATGCATAATGCATTGCATCCCCTCTATCGGCATTTCTGCGATGTAGTCTTCTTCGATGTCTATGATGAGACATTGCCTTTTGTTTGGTTGATCCCTTAGGAACTTCTTGATGAACATTAATTTGGAGGGAATCTCATGATAATTCATCTCTGAGTTCCTCTTGTGGCATCTTCACTAATCGAGAGAAGACTGACTTTCGCTGAGGAAGAGATTGAAATTTTGAAAAAGTCCCCAGTCCGATGGACTGGGGTTGTTCCTATTATTCCTGATCAACTCCTAGAATCCTATTTTTTGATCCCGAGGGTTGGATTAAAAGAGTCCCCAGTCTGGAAAGCTGAGGTGGTTCTTCAGCTGTAACATCTGAAACTTTCTTAAAAGCTCTCTTGATCTTGTGGAATTTATTCTAGAAATTAGTCGGATGCATCATCTGACATCCACTCAAATCACCTGGCTCAAATGACCGTTGGATGATTTCTGACACTTCTGTCACCTGATGATGTGCATACTCTAAACGAGAGTCCTGTTCGATATTCTCATTTGCTTGATGCAAGAGTAATTCGAAAAATTGTTGTTTATATGCCTGACTTTGAGAAGAACTAGTTGAGGACTGTTCTTGGGCAAGCCTTTGATTATGCACAAAACTAGCTAGATGTGGCCAGCCATGGGAAATAACATTGCATGAGACCACCTTTGGTGGGCTTTGTTGACTAGAGAGTACAGTGAAATGTAGTGATCCATGAACACCCCATCCCCTAATATGAATACCAGATGGGGAATTAGTAATTAACTGGCGCAACCTTTTTAACATGCCAAGGCATGAACGCTGAAGGGGTCTCTGCTACTTTACAACCTTTGGATATCAAGAATCTGAGAGAGATGCCAAATCAATTTGGCATTGTAACCCTTCTATTATCTTGAAATTATTTTCATATTCATCATAATATAATATTTTCTCTTTTAATTGACAAATATTTTTCCACATGTTGAGACGAATATCATGAATACAATCTTCCATCAACATTTCTGGAATATCATACTGAGAGTCAGCCAAAGGCCAAAACATGACTGGTACTTCACCTTTTTCTAGTTGTTTTCTCATATTCAGCACTCCCTCCTTATCATTCGATGAAGATTATTCTACTTGATTAGACCAAAGCCGGTGCTTCTTTGTTACTTTATCATATTCAACAAGATTGGTAGAGAATTCATCTATCAAATTAGAAGATGAATGACCCAGGGGTGGTTTGGAGAATGACCTACACCCCAGGCTATCTTCTAATTGAGAAAGTATTTTACCTGCTAGTGGTAAAGTATCAAACATGACTAGATTCACATTTGCAAGTGCCTCAAGGTAAGATGGATTTCTCATTACTGCATTGTCCTTTGAAGAATTTTCCAGGCAATGCAAATTACAACTACATAGAGGACTTTCACATCAAAATTCATCATCATAGGGAGGACCACCATGGTGGGTTACAGTAAAAGATGAAACCTTTTGCTCCTTGATCTTCTGGCCACGCAGAGGGTTATTGTGGCTCTCATCTGAAGATGACACTTCGAGATCGACCGAACTGTCATAAAGCAAGCCTTCATGGGGAAATGTCTGATGAAGACCTTTATAATTGCTGTTATTACTTCCGGAATTTGAAAATGAAAGAGTATAATTCTGAGTTGCAACTGATAATTATATGAGGGCTTCAAGAACTCCAGCATCGAGCAAGGCCTTATTACATATTGGCTCTTGATTTCTCAACTGTGTTGGACGAGTCTTTTTCTTAGATTCCTTCTTACTCACTTTGGAAACCACTTGATGAAGAAAGTGGTTATTATGGGCACGTGTATGTGCCTGCTCAAGAGAAATGGTCTGGTTAGGCTGATTATCTCAATTCAAATTGGGTGTATGTGCCTAACTTGATTGTCCATATGACATGGGGGAGTACCCCACAACCCTATTGGAATGGGACAAAGGTGTGTATCTATTCTGAAGTGATATGTTGATGAGTCACTCCACTAATAGGGATATATTTATTATTCCATCCCTGTGATGCTACTGATGTTGTTATAATATTCTGATAGGCATCCAGAATATGGGCAGGGATTTACTTCTGCTCTTTCACCATTGTCAGAATGTGCTTGGTGACTTCAGCTACAAGAATGGGAATATACATCCATTCCATTCTTGGAGTAGGTGTGTATTCTTGCTCTTGTCCTCCTTTTCATATCAATGAATTCTGACATTACTCATGTGTGGAGGCAGAAAATTGTGTCTGCCTCCTTCTTTTCATTGGAGCTTTCTAATTGAGATCTCTAGGTGCTACCAAACGATATTTTTGGTTAGCCTGATGAATTTCAGGTGTATGAGCCTGCTGATTGTTCCCCACCACATTTGATTGGAGAGTTTCTTTGGTTGTAGTTAGATGAGCCTGCTAACTAGATGATGAATTATAAATTGGTGTATATGCCTTCCTATAATACTCCACTAGAATTTCCTGGAGGGATTGGCGTGTTTATACCAGACGAGTCTGTTGGGTAGTAACATTAGGACGAATGGGTGTATATGCCCGCTTGTTGTTTTCCATCAAGCTGGCTTGATGGACTTCTCCAGAGGGGGCAAAAGTAAGAACCAGCTCCCTGTTGACCGGATTTTGCCTCTGATGGTTCATCTTGCCTGCTCAGGTCTGAGAAACCTGAGCTAAACCCCTAAAGGTTATACCCTCATCATGTTGAGGGTGCACTACCACACGAGTCTGGTGGTGATTGTTGATGGGAGCCCTCACGAATGACTCATGTATTTTTGAATTAAGGCCTTGAGTGGCCTTATCATTCACCTCCCCATAATATGGGAGGGACTGGTGATTGCATTTCGAGGATAACGACCCGAAACGGTTGGAGACAGTGGTTGGAACCACCTGCTTCTTGACCACTGGTCATCGCTATCCGGATAACCAGGGTGAGTTGATAACTTGGAGGGCTTGTTGAGCGGCCTCCAGATTTATAATGGTACTATGTTGACGGTATTCCATAACCAATGCATTTGATACCCAGCGTTGAAGACACTGAGTAGGTGATGTCATCCTCAGAGAGGATTAGGATCCAACAGGAGTAGCGGTCGAGGCATTCACAGGTATGAACTTTAAAGAAGCCATTTTTGTAATGCAGACAGATCTTGGAAAAGAGTTCGTGTTTGATATAACATATATAATCAAGATAAGTTTGGCCAAACTACATCTTTTGGATGAGCACATATGTTATTGATTTCTTTTTTAGCCCTCACATTGAGTTAAATAGGGGCCTAACAAATAAGTAAAACATCATTTAACTTGGTTAAGGATTCACATTGAGTTCACCATTTGTTGTTTCTTCTGGAAATGGGGATGACCTTGTTTGTTTAAGGTTCAAACATTCCAATCGGTTTCTAATGGGTTTATTTGTATAACTGGTAACATCCAATGATTCTATATCTATTTGGATCTATTTTCCAAAGGTAGGTGCTCATTAGTTGTGGACTGATGAGGCTTAAGAATTTGCATTGGTCGAGAGGATGGGAGGTCAGACTCATCACACCTTTTTGTGGGGAATTATTGTCTACTATGGGACTCTCTTATAGATTTGAGTTACGTTCGTGAATACTTATTAATTTACCAAGCATGAAAATGAGTTTTTCCTTTAGACCTTGCAATCAATGATTGATATGTAAGGGATTTATATAATCTTTTATATTTATTTGAGGTTCTTCATAAATAGAGAATCATCCATATAAATTAGTGATTCTTAGTCAATGGTATCATTCAATAAAATATATAGAACTCTCTTAGTCATTACGATGACCATTCTGGTTTTAAAGCCACTCAGTGGGTCACTTGAAGTTTATTGTCATTCAGAAAGATATGATTATTTTAGAGTTGGTATCGTACCCGCAGATAGGCTACCTACGTATCCTTGTTAGAAAAGGAATCAGAACCCATGTAGTTTGAGTGAAGAAGTATGAGGTTTATTCATGATTAATGGCCCAAAGAGAGATGTCATAATAACTTTACACTCTAAGATCATTTGAGTCATGCTCGATGTGAGAAACAAGAGGTATTAGTAAAACCTGACGCTTGTGCCACGAAAGATGAAATCATAAGAAAGGATGTGGGGATTATATATGTATGACTTCCCAGGTAAATGAAGACAAACACTTTTAGAAAATAATCCCAAGAGCAGGGTCCATAAAGGTGTTTTTACTTTATAAGGATTTTGGATTTTAACCCGGGACTTACTCTTAAAAAGGAAGCTCAAATTAATAGGGACTTATGATTCGGTTTTATTCTTGAGAATGAATTCCAAATCAAAAGAAATTAAGATTGGGGCTTACTCATAAGGAGGATGCCCAATTAAAGGTAACTTATAACATGGGGCTTACTTATGAGAAGGAGGCCCAATGTAAAAGGATGTTATGACTGGGGCTTACTTCTGAAAAGGAGGCCCAATGTTAAAGGAAATTATTCCTGGGGATTAATCCTGAAAAGGAGGCCCATGTTAAAGGAAATTATTCATGGGGCATACTCCTGAAAAGGAGGCCAAGGTTAAGGGGACATGTAACTTGGGGCTTACTCCTAATAAGGAGGCCCAAATCAAAAGATCTTCTCCAAAATTCCTTTCAGATAAGGAATCCAACAAAGGAACCATGCCACAAATGGATTTGAAGAGGGTTTTGAAGGCTATCTTTGATGAGGAAATGTGGATTTGAGGAAAGGTGGTAACTAGGAAGTAGGAACGCAAGTTTTGTTCTAGCACGCAAGTCCTGGTCGCGGAAGTATACTTGCGTGACATGAGTCAACTTGAGCGACGAAGAATCCATAAAGCGATACTTGGGATATATTGAATTGGAGCCCTTATTATCATCCCTAGAGACTTTCAGAAGGGTGGCACGCAAGTTTCCTTAAGAGGTAAAGGTGGCATGCAAGTGTCTTCACTTCCCTTAAGGGCTAGACACATAGGCATGCAAGTATTGATGAGTTCTAATACTTAGGCCTTATTCTTCCTCATTAGAGATTCCATTCAAGGTAAAGAATTACCTTACAAGTGTTACAAAGACGTCAGGAAAAGACTTGGATGACCAGTGCTTGAATCTATGTTTTGGAAAAATCATCCTTTGAAATGGGGGGCCCATAGGGGCTATTTATCATCCATCTGAGTTTGGGAGAAAAACCACTTTGGGTGCACAAGTGACTTGCGTGCCCAAGGTTGGCGCACAGGTATACCTGTTCACCTTAATGCCTTTGTGAAATTCTTGATGTTCTTTCCTCTTTTCTGCTTGAGGTACTTCTCTTAGTCAATATTTGGACTCTGTGATGGAACAGAGCTTCAACAACAGTCGATTCCTCTGGTGTGAGTTCAATGGCCACACAGGAACCTCTAGGAGATCACATGAGAGCAGGAGGCTCAGATACGTGCTTAGTACCCCCACTCATTTCCCTATAATTTTTGTGGCTATTAGGAACGTAAATTCCTATGGTGGGGAGGATGTAAAGACCCAGATTTGTCACATAATTTTTTAAAAATTATTAGGTATTATTACGAGTTTGGGAAAATTGATGGCATGTGATTCCGAGGGCCAGAGAGCCCCAAAAATAATTCTGAACTTTTTTTAGGTACGTTCAATAAATGTGTGAGCAATGATTTCTATCTTTTAAATAGGTTCTTGGATTAAAAATCTGAGGGAATTGTGGAATTCTCAGTGCCATGATTTGCTTAGGTGAAGCTTAAATTCCACCTCCAAGGTTCAGAAGAAAATTTTATATTTTTAGACTTTAGAAAAAAATAATAAAATATCTCCATGTGTTATTTTATTTCTATATTTGTTACTGATGAGTGATGGAGGTAGGACCACTGGGTTGTTAGATCATTTGATGAACAGTTAAACTTGGTTGTGTAACCACACCATAGGGAGCTTAATAAGTTTATTAATTGTGAGGTGATTTAAACTCTTCTTCCTTCTATTTAAAAAAAGCTGGGGCATGAGTTTTGGTCACTCACGAGAGGAACCTCTAATGAAGTGTCGATGATGTCTTCCACCAATGTATAATGAAGCTTCAACGACTTAGAGGATTAAATTTGGAGTTCAATGAATGCAAACAAACAAACATTGAATGTGGACCCATCTTCCTCATTTGTAACATCTACCATCATATTCGAGGTAGTGGGTTTCTTTTTCAAACTAAGAGTTTTTTATTAATGAACTGCTTCCATGTTATAATGCTAATGCAGAAGGCGCGAGATGAACGAACAAAGCCCATACCCTCCTCTGATCTCAGTATTGGTTGTAATCTTCATGGGAAAACAAGAAATATAGCGGCCACATGAAATTGAGGACTGCATAGTGTAGCCGGCGTCCTGGTAGGCCCGTAGGTGAAAACAAGAAAGAAATCAGACCTTCGGAGCTCCATAGGTGGCCCGCAAAAGCTTCTCCGATGTGGCGACGCTAGTGACCAGAGGAGGAGACTGGTAGATCTCGCTTTCCGTGTAGGGATAGTGGCACCCAAAGGCACCGTGATAGATAGTGGAAGCCGACCTCTGCTAGATGCATTGAAACTAGGTGGTGTGCCATAGAGGAGGGTCGTAGCGGAAGGCAGACCCAGGCCCACAGGTCTCCAGATGACCGGCCACGTGAACCGGCCAGGTGGAGCAGTGCCAACTGGCACCACTGATTGAAGAACTCGAATGACCAATCCGTTCAAGAGGAAAGCGGACCCCCATGTCAGCCAGTGGGCCGGGCGGTTTCGTAGCCTGGCAGGCGGCGCCCTGCCGGTTGGGTCGGGCCGAACCCGCAGTCTAGTGGGCCAGACTAGGTCCAGCCAAACTAGGATGAGCCTAGACCCATCAGGCCAGGTCAGGTCGGTCTGACCGGGCCGGAATGGACCTGGACCCTTTTAGGCTCAGCTTTTCTTAAATGGACATATCTCCTAAATCGGATGTTCGTTTGAAAAATTTTCTATAGAACAAGAACCCTTAGGAATATGCCATTCCATTGAGATACTTCAATTAGGTTTTGAATAAAGTTGGAGTATTACTGGGTTGAATTAGACTCGAATCCAACTAGGCCCCCAACACTAAAATGCCTAAAATATACAGATCATGCGTCCGATTGATGCGCCATCTATTGTGTTGGAACCCTTATGACATGGTGGTTTATCGGGTTACTTCTTAGTGGTACTTCATGGCAGTTGAGGTATGACTGATATCTTGAGGAACGGTTTCTTGGAAACTCAAACGGACCAGGTGTTGGGATCTTATGGTTGGCTATCAAGTGGCATACGACCCTATGTGGATCAGTAGTAGCGCAACCCGATGAGGATGATCCTTAGAGCGGCCCGTTGTGGATCAGTGACTTAGGACCCTGTGTGGATCAACAACTAACTACCCTCTGTGGATCGTTGACTTACGACCCAGTGTGGACTGATGACTTATGACCCTATGTGGATTGACGACTTACGATCCTATGTGGATCGATGACTTACGACCCTGTGTGGATCAACAGTAGCGCAACCCGATGACGACCATCCTTAGAGCGGCCCGTCGTGGATCAGCGACTTACGACCCTATGTGGATTGACGACTTATGACCCTATGTGGATCAGTGACTTACAACCCTGTATGGATTGATGACTTACGACCCTATATAGATCGACTATCGAATTTATTCTTCGTGGTTCAGAAGTGGAACATCTTAACAGAACAAGATGATTTAGCTTTATGACTAGTCATCATTATTATGGTTCTTTAAGCTATATAACTGGTTTGAGTTGAGCCTTTTACTTGTTCTTTGTGATTGGGATCATGCTTTGTGGTTTTTTCTTTGTAGAATTTTGGGAGACCTTCGGGGGTCTTAGGGTCCCTATTGGGTATTATTATACTAACCCCTACACGGACTTCACCCACACCTAATTGTGACTTATGGAAATGACAGACAGCTTTGACCGAGGTTAGGGAGCCAGGACTAGACAGTGCAAAGAGGTGACAGGTTGACATGGAGAGTCGCAGTGATGAGTAATACCCACCATTCAGGTAGGATCCTTAGCGGATAACCTCAGGAGCTGTTTTTCCTTTTTGATGTATTTTCTTTCTAGTTGGGCTTGTATACTGTCCCCTTTACTTTCAGTACTTACTTTTACTTTTAGCAGTTATACTATGTGGTTTTCTTTTGTTGTATACCTAGTTTGTGTGTGTACATTTTTGAGGCAATACCTTCCCTTTTTAGGGATATTCTTTTCTGGTGCTAGTCGCCAACCCCTGGCCTATGGAAGACCGGTTTGGGGTAGTCATGGAATGGTCTCCAGGGTACGAGTTATGACATTTTAAATATATTACAAATGATTTATTAATTTTTCAAATGTATTTCAATTATGTTATCATCATTTCAACAAAATAATCACTTCGTAATGAGTTTTTGGATTTAATAATAAAAAAAATTAAATTGATGTTATCGGTGAGTTAAAATATCGACTTCATATTTATTGGGGGAGATATGTGGGTTGGGGAGAACATTCTCTAGATATTGATGGAGACTAGGTTTTCCATTATTTCTCATCATAGTTGTCCCTCACTTTCCCAACATCATGTTGATCGATCGGGGGGGGGGGGGGAGATCCTGATTTATACATGCATCTCCTCTAATAATATGAAAACATCATATATGGACACACTTGCATAGTGATATTGGCCAATGAAACTATATGTTTATCAATTCTCTATATCATCAATCCTTTATTCCTTCTTAATATGTGGTATGTTGATACTCCTTCAAAAATTATGCTTCTGCATAGGTATTTTTGAATCGTGAAGCAGTCACAAAAAGAAATGAGATGTGTAATCATTCTATCTTAGTGTGTATCTTTCTTTTAAAAGGGGTGAAACCATGTGGATTATATGTTATAGTGAAGATTTTATCTACTATTAGGGGATGTCATGGTTGGATGTTTATCCCATTAGGTCATGGTTTTTGTCATTTTCTGTTTCCAATTTAGGAACTCATGCTGAGGTCTTGGGGCTTCAGATCATTATCATTGAAATAAGGAACCAAGTGATTATAGGAGTTCTCTCATAGCCTTAATCCATTTGAAATTTAGATCACTTATGCTCTGGTCAAGGGACAAATCGTTGTCTTGAGTTGTATTCTCTGGTATCCTTCGATTCTCCATGATATTTCATTAGTGATCAGAGCACCAATCAAGATGGGTAAATAAACTGATCAAGCCTGGGTTGGTCATTTTGTAAGAGTTTTCATTGAAGTTGATTTGGGTGTTGTTCTGGTTAATCATGTAATTCTATCAACTGATGATGAGGATCTATATTTTCAATTAATTTATGAGATGATTCCTTCTTTCCCCCATGAGTTCAAACTTATGGGGAACTCCAAGAATTAATGTATAATATTTTAAAATGCTCCATATGCCTTATCACGGCTCATAATTTTTTGGAATGTTGTAAAGGAAATGATAAGGTGAATTTGGACACTATTGAATAAGAATATGAAAAGCCTAATAATTTTGGGTAGGCCGCTACTAATAAGGAAGTGGATCATGCCTCAGATGTACTTAAATTTGATTCAGCTAAAATTGTGGGTTAAAGGAGTGTTGGTTATGGACAATGTCTAGTCCTGAACCAATAGTTGACTGATTGTTATACTCACAAAGGAAGAGGAAGGTCAGGCTACTCAAACTGATCTTTCCTTATAAGATATATCTTTTCAAGAGCATGGATGTTGTTCCCAGAAATTTGGTCTCCCCAAATGGTGTATTACTCGATATCTGATGCATAATGTTACTCTTTTAAGTTTAAAAATATCAATATGGATGAAGAGGGCTTCCATCTTGTCACTCAGAATTATAGATTCATTCTGCATTCTATAAATCCTAGGCTCTAATTGGTTGGTAATTTCCAATAAGTGAAAGTTATGGACCTCAACAATGAATTATAGAAAAATTTACAGAATGAGATGACTGGGAATGATGGTCTGGAAGGTCTAATCCAATATCACTCTAAATCTCCTCTCTAGGTTGGAAATAGAAGGAGCGATGAAAATCTTTTGAGTGTGGAGTGGGATTATCCAACTCATTTTAATGATTTAATAAAAAATAAAAATGTCACTTTTGGAAAGGAATCACATGAGGAATGTGTTAGTGCATGATAATTGTATTTTATATTATACCTCAAGCGGATCCCAAAGGTGAAATAATCATTGTAGGAATTAGTAAAGAGGTGAAATGGTATTTATTTCAAATTGAATTTACTTTTTATATAATGGCACCAATTATATCAGGTTACACTGGCTATGTGGTAGTGGATAAGTTTTTATCCATTAACATTGAATATGGACTTTGAGCTAGTCCATAAATGGACTTTTAGACTTCATCTTGGAAATTTAAGACCTACCACACTCTAAGTGTTTCATACAAATCATCATCAAGTGATGATTGTGAGGCACCCCAAAGGGTCAAGACATGCAAGAGATGTTAACATCCAAAGGGAAGAAGGAGATATCCCAGGAATTTGGGAGTTAGAATGAATTGAAGGAACCCACTCTTTAATAGATATTTTCATCTTTGATGCGGTCATTTATTCCTCTATTTAACTTGTATTTGTTTTCCCAAGAACATTTTTATTTTGTTAGTAATTTTGGGGTTATGGATTTTTTACCCATGGTTGAACCGTTTGTGTAAAATTTGTTCTTATTTTTAAAATTTCTCAAAATAAAAATGTTATCTTTATAAGTCTAATATAATACACTAATATTCTTATAAATCATTTTGACATTGATCAAGTATAGGGAATAAGTACACCAATGATTACTAATTGTAAGATAATGATGAATGCAAGAGGTAAAATAGCTGACAGCAAACATTATAGAGGTATGATAGGGATCCTTCTTTACCTTACCAAAACCTGAGCAAACATCATGTTTTTGGTTTTTCTTTATGTTATTTCTCAATACTATTCTGAATAATCACATTCAAAATCAATTAAAAGTATATTTAGAAATTTAAATGTTTCTAAAAATTTTGGTTTATTTTATCCAAAAGACACCTTTTATGAACCTATAATTTTTTTGATGTGGATTTTGGTCAATTTCAATTAGATAAGAAAAGTACAAGTGGGACGTGTCCCATATATAGAAAATCAGTTGTCTTTTGGATTAGTAAAAAGAAATTTTTCCCTCTTTTTATGGTTGAAGTAGAATAAATAGTTGTGGGGAGTTATGTCTCACAAATTATTAGGATAGAACATACTCTCTTAGATTATAAACTAAATTCACCACTACAAAGATTTATTTTAAAATTGCTAGCTAAAGACTTTATCAGTGCTAAAAAATCATTGTCAATATAAGCACTATTAAAATTTTTCCACCTCTATCGGTGCTAAAAAATAACTAATAAAGGGGTTCCATTATCAACACTAGAATAAGCACTGATAAAGGTGTTCCTTTACCAATATTATTTTATAACTGATAAAGTGGGCCCTTTATTAGCGCTTCTTGTATAATTGATAAAGGACTCCTTTTATAAGTGATTTTCTAGAAATGATAAGGTCCAACCTATTATAGTTTGTTGTTAAATTTACAATACACTGTAGTAGGTCAAACATTGTACATATGTCAACCACTATTTTTTATAAATTCATAATTTAAATGAAATAAAAATCACATAAAAAATACAAGAAGAAATCCAATATATTTTACACATGTCAAATATTGTTTTTTATAATTATATTTTCAAGTAATATCTTAATATATAAAAAACATAAATGGTTTCATTGTATTTTTCTCCAAACCCCCTAAAAAACTAATCATGGTATCAATTTCCAAACAAACCACCCAACTCAAGCCTTGGCCATGGATATAGACAAAACACTATATCCATATACTTAATTTACACATATGAAATGATAGTGGATATAGCCTATAAACATTGATATTTGGGATATATCCATGCACTGGGACCATGAATATAGCCTATATTTATACATATTATAGTAAGGGAGAAGATTCATGCTACAACATGGGAGAAATATTTTGATGGCTAGAATTGAATCTTTGTATAGGTTAATGTGTGGGGACATGAACTATCTACTTGGAGATGCACATGGAGGGGAGTCATGTGAAAAGAAGGAGCTCCTCATTGGGAGATAAAGTGAAAGGTGTGGTGGATAGGGAGGGGAGTGCGGATGATGGAAAATATGATGATGGGATGGAAATTTTGGGGTCTTCATTTAATTACAAAGTGACTACCATTTAATGGTATTTATTGTTAGTAATAAAGTCCACCAAATTTTGGCCATTTGTTTCTACCCAATATAAACACTAAAATATCTAATAGTATGCATATCGTGAAATATGAAAAATCATTATATAAAAAGTTCATAATAACCAATTGTAACATATTTCACATTTTTTATTCCTTTTATTAAGAATTAGAACATATTATTTTTGAAATAATGTAAAAGTGATTAATGTTACAAATAATTTAAATGTGATATATAAATTTATTTTATATTACATGAGAAATAAAAATGAAGAATGATTCTTGATTTATAAGTAATGAATTGAGAAAATTTTGATTTTTTCTTCATTAAAGTTCCACAATTATTGTTAGATGGTTTTCTTTAAACTATTATCACATTTAGAAAAAAAGTATTTTTTATTGTGTAAATTATATAATAAAGTAGTAACTAAGTAATTGAATATATAATACTAATGATTTTAACATTTTAGGTGTTAATTTTTTTTTTGAAAAGTTATTGTGTCCAAAATAAAAATTAAAATAATTTAACTTTAAAAAACATTATTACTAAGTCTACCATAAAAGTAAAAATTAATGTAAATAAAAATATCATCATCTCCATTTATGAGGAACATTTATGAAAAATCCAAGCATATATATTTCACATCCATATCTACAACTTCATCCATGGAATAGTGGTATCAGAACCACGTTAGGAGGTTCATCTGTGTGCACTAATTCCACTTTGATAGGTGGAACATCTTGCCATGATAATGCAAGAACCTAATACTTCTATGTAGAAGTCTCAATAGAACATTGTGTAGAAATATGTTTTTCCATGAATGAGATCGAGTTAGGACAAAACATATCCAATGATGAAAAGGTAATACAATTTTTGAATGATTCATCCAAGAGATACTCAGTCGAGTTTTGAGGGTATGCATCACAAATCACAACCACTGGAAATGCCTCCTAGGCCTATAGTGAGGATTCGAGTGACCCCTGGAGCCCACCTCTAATAATCCACGAGTAGGAAAATAACACTGAGGGTAAAACCAATCAATATTGAGGCATTATCTTCATAAATATTGGGAACATATAAGAAAATAACAATCATCACCACAATATAAAATATTTCTAATATCCTGTATTAAATCTAATGTCATATAGAAAACTTTATTCTAAATAAAATATAAAAAAAGGAATCTATTAAGGCATTGATTCCAACAAAAAATCCATGCTATGTGCTTGTAACATCAAAATTGATCATCTAATCCCTCATGAATACCTATAAAACATATTTATACACATAGGAGTGAGTATACAAATATAATTAGTAGGATACTCCTTAAGACCTATCATTCCAATGTAGAAGAACCATACCTAATACCTCATCAAACAATCAACAGAACCAATTTTCACCTATTCTAAGTTAATAATCTCCAAACTATTGTAGTTGGTGTCCTCAGACCAACTATTTAAACATTGATTACATGTATATTAAATTTTTAGAATATTAATAAAAATTATTATTATATACAGTTCATTGTTCTTCAGGACTTTATTATGATAATGTCCTTGAGTATACATCACACAGACAAGGTCATAGAAGTTCCATGTTATGAGGATAACCTTGAGGTGTTATGAAGATACTCTTAAATATAGTTTTTTGGTCGAATAACATACTTTGATTGGATAAATAGTTTATATTTTATTTTTTTCATTTACTCGTAATCAGATGAGACTTCTTTTCATGAAGTTCACACATGGTAATCTCTAATATGGAAGATTATGAGAACAGACATGTAAGTAGGAATACTATATGTTTTGGTGTTATCAAATATTCATATTTTTTAGTGTTTGTAATGGTCCTTAGACATTAATATTATTATGCATGCATGTTACGAGTTGTGTACTTAGATTTATTTCTTAAACCATGATGATAAAAGTTCATGGATTAGTTGGATATATGGGTGCATCACCAGTAACATGTTATAAATGGATAAGTTAAGGAAGGATTTCCCCTTTTGTCTTTACATAAGTAGATATCTCATCCCATTGATCAAAATAGAACTGTTTCCCTAAATTCCATTTCCATAGTTTAATGACAAATTTATTTCAGATAGTCAAAGAATGATGTATCAAGCACATAGGTTGATAACAGAGATGTGCAACCTTCTTGATGAGATATTGTTAAAAAGGATTATATTTCCCAATGATCATTCATATTTGTTTTTCAATGTTGTGACATTAAGTTTTTTTTAGTTTATTTGACCCATTTCTAGATAGTAATCTTCAAATTTAGTCAGGACTGTCTAATGACAATGAGAAAGAATTTTAGAGGGTCACACACTAAGTTTTTACGTTGTTATATATTAAATTATATTTGAACATAGTTAATCGAATAACTATTTTTTTAAGACTGATGAATAATTTTAATCACATTTTATCGATCACAAGTATTTATTAATGAATAAAATATTTTTAATATTTATTCGGATGTTCAATAAATTTAATAGGATATCAAACTGAACAAGATTGTGTCCAAAAAAATATATAAATTACCAATCCAGTTAAATAATACTTTTTATTATGTAATACGGCGCACACCACATAATAATAATAATGATATTATTATTATTATGAGACATGGGATTTATTAAAGGTTATAAGACTATTTAAGGGTCATCATGCAATTAAATAATATTTTAACCTAGACCCTAGATTGATTAAAATATGATTATGTCTATTGTCTGTATATTAAAATATATATAATCATTTCCCATAGAAAAGTTAAACATCAACTCCTCTTTATTTATCCCTCTCAAGTCCAAGAAAAACATGATAGATTTCTTTAAGATTGGAGGATGGACGATCAACATGAACAAGGAATGACAATGAACATTCCATGCTAGTACTTGTAAATTGTTTGGTGTTGGTCAAAGATTAAAGGGGCATGTATAGATCACCACTAAAGGGATTCGACCCTTGGATACTAATATCCAAAAAAAATACAATCTGAAAAACGTATTTCTAAATACCAGCATCATCAAAAAAGAAAGGATCCTAAGCTGATATATTTATTTTATTAAGGTCAAAATAAATCAATTATAAATTTAACATGAACATATCCTCTCTTAGGTTTCTGATACATTGTATTTAAAAGAAATTTAAAATATACCTTTCACTGCCATTTCTTCTGCTACACCCCAAAACATTAAGTGGTATCAGAGGGGTCATGTTTTGAAATTGTAATTATGTATTTAATTTTTGATTTATACACAAATTTGGTTGAATGTTTTCATTTTATATTATTTTTTATTTAATACAATTTGAATTAACTTGATATCAACATATTGATAATGTTCATTCAGTTTTTCATTTTCTTAAAGGACTAAGAATAGATGAAGTATGACTAGAGATTTCATCAAGGAGTTCCAAATAGTTTTTTAGTAAAACTTGGTTACACGTGTAGTCGAAGTACACATCCTGTAACCCTGTGCACAATACCTATATGTTTCATGGGAGACATGACACACTGAGAAGTTAATTACATGTAGTGAATTTTTTTCACACTGCATGTATACTAAGCCAGCATGGCACATGGGATGTCAGATTACATTTTTTGCATCAAACGTACACGTTTTGTAGTCTACATGGGTTTGTGGTTTAAATCATGCAATCTATGTGGTTATTTTACACAGTCAAACTATATGAAATTGGAATAATATATAATTTATGATATACAGAGAATGTATAAAGTTTACATGTCATGTAGTTCATCATTTTAGACGAATGATATACATGTTGATCCATTCTATGAGATAAACGAACACACAACATAAGGGATACACGACATGTAAATGGATTGTACACACCATGTAGTCTGGTAGACTTAGCATACCAAATCCCAAGGCATGTAACCCAGATACAAAAAAAATGAGATACACGATGTGCAGCTAGATCATACACATCATGTAGTCCCCTAATTAATTGAATAACTAAACTACATTAAATTGAAAATTAAATAATTAAAAAATTATTTTATTGATTGGTATAATTATTTTTAAGAATAATAATGGGTTTAAATAATTTCAAATGATTTATTAATTTATTTAAAAAATCTGTAATAATGGATTCTTCCATTTATTTTCCTTTAATTCCTTAATGATGGTTATATAAAAGAAGATTTAGATGGTCATTAAAAAGAAATGGGATTAGTTAATTTATTAATTAAAAAAAATAATTCAATCATGTTTCTCTTAACAATAGAGAATGAAATGAATGAAATGTTAATGAGTTTTATTTTTCATCAGCATTTCATGTATGACCGTTCATGAGTTACAACAAGACTAGTGTATATGTTGGAATTTAATTAATTTAATTTATTTTATGAGCATGCAATATTAATTATTAAATTAATTAATGGCATGTGTGTCATCCCTCCCTCCATTATAATGTAGTGTCTATGTGTCCAATGTTATTTATTTAATCCCCTTTAACTAATAATTTATCCCCCACCTAAGTGTGAGTTAAAAGTATATGTAATTAATGGATCAAACCAAGATGTGTGGAGACAGTTAAAGAAAAAACTGTAATGATGCTAGCCTAGGTGTTATATAGGTGGATAGGTGGAATGCTATAACTCATTCCATAACTAAAAAAAAAGAGTTATTCGCCCAATTTCATTCATTGATTCAATGTATACTCATTAAATCAACCATTAGATACTACCAAGAATAATTTATTTATTTCTATCAATGAATTTTTTATTTTATTGATACTAAACTGGGATCGCATAAATAAATAAATTAATATAGAAAGACAGAATTTTAATTAATTTATTCTGAGAAAATATTTTATCCAAAATGGTTATTTAATTATGTAAAATCCAATTAATATTAATAATAAATTTAAAGGATAAAAAAAGATAAAATGTGTCCATAATGAATTAAAATCCATCACCGTAATTTTAAGTTAGATTATGCCTTCCATTACATGATTGGTAATGAAACCATAGACCTAAGTGTTTAGATGGAAAAATTATGGAAACTTACCTTTATTTGGGAGTTCTAATGAATGTTTTGGGAAGACATAACAAAACTTGTAATGAATTTAATGGAAAAAAGTATATTTGATACAAATTTAGAGGCAAGTCTTAAGGAAATAGAAGTCCAGATTTTTTGATTGGTGAGGCCACTAAATCGATCAAGGATATCCAATTCCATAGTTTCCAATATCACCTACCTAAAACATTCTTATTGTTTTTATGGAAAAAGTATGGATCATTATTAAAGGTAATATAGATCATTGACACTATAATATTTTAAAAACTACACATTCTGAGTATAATGGTTAAGGATATCAAGACTTGATAAAATAGTGGGAGATTTAAAAAAATCATATATTATTTCTCAGAAAATTCATAATAATAAAAAGTAATATTAAACTACCTTTTTAATTTTACAATAAAATGGTAAGTTCACCATATACATTATCCCATCTCTCTATATTGAATAAAGACTATCTCCTCACTGATAGTAATTTCTAGGAATGTTTCAAATGCCATTTGGTGGTGTTGTTCCATGAACAAAAATCCAACATGCTAGAATCCTCAATGATAGATCTTTCTTCCAAGGTGGGGATTAAAGAAGATTTCATTCTCTATGAAAATAATTTTAGTGTTTTGGTTTATTTTAAATGTTTTATTCTTTCATTTATGTCCAGTAAAATCATGAAGTCTAATAAAAACATGGATGTGTATAGAATTATTAAGCACCAGTGAGGTTTATACCATGAGATATCTAGATAATAACAGTTAAGATTTCCAAATCACTATTTCAGAGTAAGCCTATGGAGGGTGTACTTCCCAGGCCTCACATAGTCAAGACATTGGATACATTGTGTGACTAGATGTTCTATGGTTTAAACTCCCTGCTGAACTATGTGATGATCTCATTCTAGAATCAATCCCTTAGAGATTGTATTTTTTTTAATTTTAATATGAACAACATTAATAAGTATCTTCCATATATTCTCACTCTTATTTCCAAAGTAGATAAGTAGAAAAAAATTAAAATCCTTCAGTCCTTATGGTGAATGAACGAAAGGGAAATTGAAGATCTCTTAGCCCAAAGTTTCATCATGAAGTTATAAAAGGAGTAAAATTAGGGTTCAATCAAGGGAAATTTATTTTGTTTGTTTTGTATGTCGAAACAAAGATCACTAGAATAAAAAATTTACCCATTCAAAGAAGTAAGAGGAATCTTGAGGTGAGTTTTTTTATCAAAATCAATTTGTTTTTTTATACAAATTTGGTATTGGATAAAACTTATGAAGCTCACATATGTATTAAAATATAGAAAACCATGTAGATTCAGAAAAATTGATTGAGAGGAGGTATATCTACGAGCATCCAGTAAAGATAAACTTTCATATGTAGCTATCAAGAATTGCTACCACATGTTTCTAACTAGAATGATATTTGTTTTAAAGGGATGTTATTATGTGCCTTCAGTTACAGAAAAACATTATATCTACATCTATAATTGATACATATGGTTTTATTTTCAAATTTAGATATAAATGTTGTTTCTTTTATAAGTATAACCTTTTTTATAGTAAGTAATATTTAAATAATGTTCTTTATGTGTTGGATTACATGAACCATGAAATGGTAATTGATAACAATATTTGATCACATGAATCATACCACACCAAACTATGGAATTACTAGCTAGGTCATGTGAAGGAAAAGTGGTCAACTAAATTAGACCATGATACATATTTTGATCATTTTTTACTAAAACCAGTTGGTATATGTCATGCATGTTTACCCAAAAAAGTGAAAAAAATACCCATTTAGTGGAATAGGAGAAAGGTCTGAATAGAATATTGAATTAGTTCATACCAATGTTTTAGGAAAATTTATTCTTGAACCTAGGGGTCGGTACTCATACTTCATAACTTTTTTTGATGTGTTTAGTAAATATGTATATATCTACTTGATGAGGAAAAATTTAGATTATTTTTGTAAATTGCATGAATATAATAATAAAGTTGAGAACCATCTTAGTAAAGAGATTATTTAACTCTTCTTATACTATGGTGGAGAATATCTTAATCAAATATTTATTGATTACTTATGGGATTCTGGGATCTTATCACAACTCAAACCTCATTATATGCCTCAATGGAATGGTGTAAGAGAAAGGAGGAACCACGCCTCATTGGAGATGGTGATATCAATGATGAGTCATGTGTGTATTCTATTATCATTCTTGGGATAGATATAAAAAACATATTTGGTAAAAGGAGTTTCAAATAAATGGACAACTATAATAATATACCAATTATGGAATGGAAAGAAATTTGTGTTGTTTTACTTACATGTGTGGGGTTGTGAGGCATTTTGAAGACCTCTTCACGTAAAAAGCTTGCACCATGAGGTAGAAAGTTTATCTATATTGGATATACCAAATAAACAAAGGGATAATACCTATATAATCATTCATAAAAATATGATTTTATTTTATACGAATCCCACCTTAAATGAGAGTAAAAACATTTATAAATAATATAGTAGGATAGAGATATACTTTGAGGTTGTTTAGGCATAATATACACAAGATTTGGTAGAGGAATAAACCCTAAAAATACCCATGTAAGAATAAGTTGTTCCTGAGACACAAGTACTATGTATGAGTACTAGAGAAGTCAATGAACCAAAAAGGTATGGTTTTATAATAATTGAGTATATCAAATCATTATTAGGTGATAGAAATGATACTATAACTTAAAAGGAAGTAGTAAGTGGCACATATTTTCCTTATTAGAAAGAAGCCATGAATTCTGAAATGAGTTCTATGTACCAAAACCAAGTCTTTATTTTGGTATATCCACTAGTGGATTTAAATACTATTGGATTCAAATGAGTATTCAATATGAAATTGTACATGAAAGGTCAATTAGGTATCAATAAATCATAACTGGTTAAAAAAGGGTTTAAACAATGTTTAGGAATAAATTGCAATGAAACCTTTTCACTAGATTCAATGATGAAATCCATGATCATTATACTTTCCATGTCTATGAGATTTAGAAAATAGATTCCAAAATATATTTATTAATGGGAGACTATAGAAAAATGTATATATGGAACAACCTGAAGGGGTTTTAACTCCAAATTATTCTAATAAGATATAAAATTTTCCATTATCCATTTATGAATTAAAGAAATAATCTAGATCATAGAAAATTTGGTTTGATGAAGACATTAAAAAATTAGTTTTATAAAGAATTAATGTTATACGTGTACTTGTAAATGAATTATTGGGTGTGTGTTCATTTTAATAATAGTATATTTCGATGAAATATTACTTATTGAAAATGAGATATCATCCTTACACTCTATTAATGCCTAGTTAAATATATGCTTCTCTATAAAGGACTTAGGTGGAGAATCATATATTCTTGGGATTAAGATCCATCATGATATATCAAAGAGGTTTATGGATCTAATTAATAGTAAATATATTGAAAATATTATGAATAGGTTCAATATGGTACAAACCAAGAGGGGATTATTTCTAGAAACACATGAAATTTAACTTTCTAGGAAAATGTATCCACTGACACATGATGAAATAAAATTAATAGAAATAGTTACATATTTTTGAGTTATTTTTTTAGTCGTATATGATATTATATTTTATAGTATATATGTTTCCTATACATTAAGTGTGGTATTGAGACATCAACATGACACAGGTGACAACCATTTGATGATGGCCAGGAGTATCCTTGAGTAACTAAGGTCTTATAAGGATATGTTCGTGGTTTATGGAAGTTATAGTGAACTAGTCATTAGAGGATATATGGATTCTAGTTTCTAAATATACTAATATGGAATGATGTCTTAAATAGTTTAAATTTTCACATTGAGGTGTTGTGGGTTGGAAGAGATCAAAGTGGGATAGGGTCATAGATTCCACAACATAGTCAGAGTATATTGTAGCTTCTTAGATAGATAAAGAAGTAGTATGAATAAAAAATCAAATATCTTGACATCGTAACTATTACTAAAGATCCTATCATCCTATATTTTGATAATACTGCATCAGTGGATCTCACATATGATATGTGGTCAAAACATCAAATAAAGGACATGCTTTGAACGTGTTATCTATTGAATAATTTTTCTCATGGAGATGTGGTTGCAGTGAGCTGTATTTTGATTTGAGAAAATGTGGAAGAACCCTTTACTAAATGATAGAATTAATAAAAACATTATTATAATGTAAATTCTAGTAGAATGAAATTTGTTGGGTGTTTGCTATAGTCTATGTAAGAGTTTGTTGGAGTTGGTTCCTAGGAACAACTATTTACAATTTTATTATATGTATATTTTATGTATGAAATATTAATCAAACTTATTATTACATTCTATTTGTTATTAAACATGACTTAAATTTATTAATGTCCACTAGTATACATCACATTGACAAGGTTATAGTAGTTTCCCTCTTTGTTGTGAACCTTGATGAGCTATGATGATATTATTAAATATAGTCCTACGATTGGATAACAAAATATGATTGGATATATAGTATATTGAAAGTAAAGTTTTAGTACTCATAATATGATGAGACTTCTTCTCATGATGTTCTCACTTGGTAATCTCTAATATGGAAGATTATGAGAACAAACCCAGAAGTAGGAATTCTACATGTTTTGGTGTCATCATATATTCTTATCTACTAGAATGTGTAAGGGTCATTAGTAATTATGATTATTATTAATGTATGTTAGGACTCATTTACTTAGATTTATTTCATAAACCATTAAGATAATAGTTCTTGGAGAAGTTGGATACGTTTTGGGTGTCCTTAGTAATATGTTATTAGTGGATAAGTTGAGGTAGTATGTGTCACTTCCATATTTATATAATTTAACATCTCATTCCTTTTATTGGAATATAGTTGTACCCCTAAATTCAATGCCCAGGGTGTAATGGAATTTTTATTTCATATAGTCAATGAAATATATATCAATAATATAGGTTGGTTCCACAGATGTTCAACCTACTTGATGAGATATTGTGGAAAATGATTATATTACACAACGAGAATTCATATGTGGTTTTCATTGTTGCAACATTAATTTATTTTTCTTGGTTTCATTGACCCATTTTTAGAGAGTAATCTTGGACTTCTGGCAAGCCCACCAAATTCCATTGAGAATGAATCCTAGAGGGTGACAGACTAATTTTTTCTATTTACCTTGATTAAATTGCATTTGGTTTTAATTAAAAGAATAAATATTATTCTCAAGTACAGGGAATGATTTTATTTAATTTTTATCTATTTTTGTTATTTATTGATGAAAAATAATTTAATATTTATTTTGATGTTCTATAAGTGTTATAGGAGTTTGAATGGACCAAGATCATGTTAGATGACAAATGTTAATTAACAAGCTAGGTAAATGATATTTAATATTTCACAAGTTAGTGTGCACCAAATGATAATAATAATAATAATAATATAATTAATAATATTTTGATACATGGGGTTTATTTAATTTTATAATATTGTTTAAGGATCAGCATGAAATAAAATAATATTTTAATCCAAACCCTAGCTCTATAAATAGATAGTTACGTCTATTGTGTGCATATAAAAAATTATAGAATAGTTTCACACCCACCATTTTTCTATAAAATCGTATTTATTTATACCTATCAAGAACAAGAAATAAAAGGTATATTTATTCAAGGATAAAGGCTTAGTGTTGAACACAAACAACACAGAACAATTGATCTGTCATGCTAGCACCTGGAAATTGTTTGGGTTTGCTCAGAGATCAAAGGAGAACATGTGGATGACCACTAGAGGGATTCTAACCAAAGATCCTCACATCTCAAAAAAATTCAATCCAAAAAGGATCTTTAAGGTAGATCAAAATTTCCACCAAATAAGAGATTCTAAGATGAGGTATTTATTTTCGTCATATCTAAATAAATTAATTATAAATTTAACATTCAAAGATCCTATATCGAGGTTCCAAAACATTTTATTTAAAATAAAATTTAAATTTTCTTCTACCATCGGCACTTCTGATGTGCCTATAACCTTCACAAACCTCACTATTTCTCAACCAATAAAAATTTCATACACATATAATAACATATTATCAAAAGAATACAAGAAGATAGTATCAAAAATACCTTACTGGGTTTTCTCTCTCTGGTTGAAAACATGGATATTTCATTACAAACACATAAATAATAAAGGGGAAAACATTTCTAGGAGGGTCTAAAGTGATAGAGACCAAGCTCATACCCACATAAAATATACATAAAATCATCTAGTAAGGATCCATTGCTTGAATGAGAAATTATCACCATCTGTTGGTTGCCTTTGGATACTAGGATATTAGCATCCATATTCCCCTAATTCCAGTTGTGTAGAACCTCAATTCTCTAGTGAAGAATAATACTACATGATCTAATAATATAATTCATACTCTAGGTGTAGGTATAGAACTCCAACATGGACTTGAACACCGGGAAATTATCATATTCAACATATTTGAGGTTGATGTTTTATTGAGAGCATAGAGATAGACCGGTTAATATATCATGAACATCCCCTAGAAGAGGTCTTCCATACCCATAGAAGTTAGAGATGTGAAAAAAGGAAGATCCAAAATATTATTTAATAATAACACAATCATGAATAATTAATTTAATAGAATAAAAATATGAATTTAGTTTAAGGCCCTAACATAGGGCCTTCTAGCACAACAAATTTCCTTGAGCCACTTTTCTATGCACTAACTCAAAATAGGTTGGTCTGAGTACATGATTTTTGATGGAAATGGGAATTACAACAACTATACAAATAAAACTCATATTGAAAACCAAGGAGATGATTTTTCTTTTGAGATAGAATTCATTAGGATCCATACCATGATACAAACTTGCATTTCATGTCTCCTAGAATATCCCACAACTAGTAACAAAGATAATTCACTAGCCTAGGGAGTCTATATCATCACCAATATCCACCAAACAATATACTATAATAAAGGGTTCCATGTATTTTTAATAGATGTTTTCCCCCATGGGACTCCCAAGGGAAAACAAAATTAATCTCATCAAGTACCCCTCCAAAAAATTGAAACGTGGATATCATTTTAATGTTATCACAACACATGCATTTGGAGGTGAGAATCATACCTTTCCTTTAAACCTTATCATTCCCTTTGAAGCTCACCTGTTATTAATGTGGGATGAAGTTTCTCCTTCCATTAATGAAGAGTATCATGTCATCTAGGGAAAAAATGGGAGAAGCCTATGAAGCCATACCGACCACTAAATAGATGAACCCTACCATCAGAGTTCATAATGTTGAGTAGTATGTCATCTATGAAAAAATGGGTGTATCTCTAGGAATAAGGCCCCCACCGAATTAAATAATATAAATTTATTCCTCAAGAGAGAAATTTTGAACCCATGGTGTTGTGAGGAAATTAAAAATATAATGTCAAAAATGAACAAATCTTCTTTTACAAAGAGTGACCCTTTAGTTGAGAATGGTAATAAGAAATGTTTTTATGAAATTTTACACAAGACTAGGAGAACAAATGGACCAAATCCACTAGGTTGATTTAATATTAGAATTAAAACCCTAACAATGGAATTGATGAATATTGAGAGATAACTTCCATTGAAAAAATCAATAATGGCCTCTATAACATATTTTTTGATTGGGTACATTACAACAATGTACGACGAGACTAGGAAGAAATAAATCCCCAAATCACTATCATGAGTAAGTCACTTAATAACCTCTCTTAACTCATCTTCACCTCAAATGGTCTTCAACATAATATTATCATATACCTCAAAGGTTCTCGGAACGATACCAAAAAATTGGTCATCGTCCACCACCACCGAGGACACCCCTCAGATTCCAAGGTGAGGGACTGTGAGAATCATAGAGGAAGATGAAAACAAAAATGGTCTAGAATTGTTGACATAACTAGTATGTGATCCATCCTCAAGAAGCATATTATGTTTTCCATCAAAATTCCTCCACATTATACAAATGTGAAAGAAGGATGTATTGTTTTCACCTTCCCTCAGTCACCTAGATCTAGATATCTCTATATCCACTCTCTCTTCTTCATGTATCATCTACTATAGATGATTCCATTTGAGTGAAAAAATTAATAAGGTCTCATTTTCACTGGGTTCTTACAACCATCCATTTTTCTTGATGATCTCCTCTTGAATCCCTTTAAAGAATAAGATGATATATAGATATATTTTCTTCCAATAGATAATGTCACCTTTTAATTTGAGAAATTAAATTGTATTTATAAACAAGACCCATAATCTACAATATCATTCCATGGTCTTTGAAAAAAATTATCACCTTAGGATGACATTTAGATATGAATCCTAAATATTAAATTTACCACTTCAAATCGAATCTATATAGATCTCTATTGTCTCTCTATATCATTCAAATGCCTCTATTGTTTATCTAAGTAAGACTCATTATGGTCCCTTTGACTGGACTTTAACTTCGTGATAGAGGTCCCCGATTCTTAATTAGGAAGGCATTGTAAATATTCATAGAAAATCAGGTTTGAGAGTGAAATAAGAATGGAATTAGAGGGACATTATAGGGAGTTGTGTTAGAAATATTTTATTCAAGATGATGTCACCCTCCCAATTTTTCAAAGTAGGAAGGTTGGGTTGGTGGTTGGTGGCCAGCTCCACCAAACCCACCAATTATTGAGATGGTAGTGAGAGAGGGGACAAAAAAACTTTTAAGAGGAAAGTGCCTAGTCTCATTTCAATATCTTAAAATCATCTGCTTAATTAGAAATAACATATTTTACTATCATTATTTTGAGTGTTATTTTGTGAGGTGTTTCCTAAATATATATTTAAGATGGATTTATGAGGGATATGTCACTGTAATAGTGAGGTATTGTGTAAATATATTTACCCACAGTGATCCTTCTATTAATTTGGGGTTTTTTACACCATTTATTTGGGGGGGGGGGGTTCACATTTCATCTTACATAATTTATTTATGTATTTCTTACTTTATTTTATCTCCTAATTGTTACTTCACTATTCATCCCATGATTTATGGTCCAAACAAGTTGTATCATAAAATGGTTCTGGACTGGTTATGTTCACTTTTTTAGGTATTAATAATTATCATAAATTTTATTATTCTCTATAATTAAGACTCTAATTGATCTTTCACATCAAAAAACTGTTGAGGTTGCTAAATACACCATTTTGAAATAGAGGAGTTTCTGAACTGACTGATTTTTTATATGGAGTAAAAATTAGAGATCGGGAAATTTAAATGGACAAATTTACCATTATGGAAAATAAATATGTATTTAGTGATACATATAGATAATTTTCAACTAGAAATTATAGACAAACTAGTGGATGTGATGAAGGAAAAATGTAACCACATGGAACAGAATGATATAGACAAAATCAATTTGTCTTTGGAAGACGGAGTCTTGTATATCAATGAAGAGAAAAATACGATGAATGAAATATTGGATACTGTGAAAAAAAACTATATTAGGCCAAATTACCACATGATATAATTTTTCTCAAGAGAAAATTATAAAATCTATGAATGGTGGAGTCATCATTGGTGAGCAACCAAGTCAACTCCCTCAACTCCCTATTCACATAGCTCTGGATTTTGGGATATAAAATTGTGGATCCATATTATGTAGATATTTTACTATAGAGTTTTCCATATTCATATAACCAAGTCATCATCAACCTCACAATAGTATACTGAAAAATATGACAATCTTCTATGATGTTGCAGTCACAATTCATAAATAATAAATTTTTCACAAGAACAATGAGGATAGATAGAGAACATAGCTCCAAGAAAATTCTATGTCAATGTAGAGAGGAAGGATGATGGAGTTTGGTTCTAATGGGATCCAAAATCACGACATGTATAAATAGACGAGTAAGAAGAAGAATGTCACATATTACAATTTTGTAAATAAGGGGAATGCCAATAAAATTGTTAGAATAAGTAGAGTATTGGAAATAGATCTTAGATAAATGTGGAAATTACTTTCAGAGATATGTTAGTTTGTGAAGTAGAAACAACTTATATAATTAGACAACATCTAAATGATGCATGGGTAATAAACTAAAAGGCATGGAACATGATATCTTAATGGGAATGGATTGATCAGTATGAAACTATCTAGAAAGGACGTGTGTACATGGTGAATGCTCATGCCTTGAATATTGTTGGATTTGGTACCATAACAATGATGATTCATGATGGTATTGCCTAAAATGTAAAAGGAGTAGACCATGTGATTGGATTGAAGAAGAATATATTGTCTTTTGAAAAATTTGATGATATTGGATGTAAGACTCACACCAATAATGGAGTGATGAGAATTGGGAAGGGAACACTTTTAGTAATGAAGTTAGAGAATATCTTGAAGAACCTGTACATGCTACGAGTGAAAATTAAATGGAGACACTGATAGTTGTCACATTAACAAACTCGACAGAAGTGTTAATGAGGTCATGGGATTAGAATCTTGGCCATATTTCAAAATGAGGTCTGGAGATTATTGGAGATCAGATGTTGTTTCATGGGATTACTATGGTATCCTCACTATTTTGTGAGCATTGTGTTTTGAGAAAGAAACACATGTTAAAGTTTGGGATATCAATATCATCAAGCAAGGAGATATTAAAGTTAATTCATTCCAATTTTTAGAAAGAACCTATTATATCTCTAAAATGAGAAAGTTACTTTGTATCATTCATTTTTTATTATTCTAGGAGATTTTGGGTGTACCTAATCAAGATAAAGGTGGATGTTTTTGAAGTCATCAAAACATTCAAATCCTAGAAGGATCTCAAATATAGAAAGAAGATAAAGCATTCGATGATTAAAAATGGTGTCGAATATACAAGTGAGAAGTTTGATACATTTTTTAAATGGGAAGGAATCAAGAGATAGTTCATAGTGGCATACACTTCTCAATATAATGTAGTGGGAATGCAGATAAACAAAAACCTATTCTATAGAATAAAGGCGATGTTGAAGACTATTAGAATTTCAAAAAAAATGGGTAGAAGCAGTGAATACCACCTGTAATTTGATCAATCATTCTACTTTAATGAAGATTAAGCTAAGGAAACCGATGAAGATATGTACTGGTAAACCCACCGACTATTCTCAGTTACCTACTTTTACATGTCCTGTATATTCATTTTAAAATGAACAGGAAAGACCGATGTTGGATTCATGGTACAGGTTATGTATCTTCTTGGGGAGTGATGATGGTGTAAAGGGGTATCGTTTATGGGAAACCATTACATAGAAACTTAACATTATCATAAATGTTATTTTTTCATAACAAAAGGTGTAAATAAAAATTTACAGGTACATGTAGAATGATAATTTAGAAACTAAATAATGAATGTTATGAAAAAAATCCATGGAAGAACCAGTTTCTTTTGAGGAGTTAATAGATCATGATGATCATGTACTACTTGAGTCTCTACCATGACGGTCAACCTAAAGTAAAATATCACTAGTATGGCACTCAAATTATGTCACTAAAAGAAATATTGTATACTCTTTATTGACATAGGATGGAGATCCATCTTATTTTGTGGAGGAAACCTAGAGTCAAGATGTATCCTTATGGATGGCAGTGATGCAGGAGGAACCTGAATTCCTACACAAGAACAAGACTTAGGATTTTGTTCTATTACCACATGGGTGGAATTCTATCGACAAAAAATGGGTCTTTAAGATAAATCAAGATGGAAAGGACCAAGTGGAAAGATATCTTCCAAGACTGGTGGTCAAATGATATGATCAAAAAGAAGGTATTGATTTTAATGAAATATATTTTACTATTGTTTAATAGAAGGATATTTGGATAATTATATTAATGTGTGCTACATATAGTTTACATCTATGGAAGGTATATGTGAAGAAAACATTTCACTATGGTGATCTTGATGAAGCAATATATATGCTCTAACCTAAATGTTTTATAGAAGAAGGAAAAGATAACTTAGTTTGTAGGTTGAAAAAATATTTATAAAGTCTCAAGAAGTTTATATTGAGTTGGTATAAAGATTTTTTTTCATATCATGATATTTGGATATAGTAGACTTAATTCGGATCCTTGTGCATATTTCAAGGGTTCAAATGGTAATGGTTTCATCCTTACTATGTTTTATGTGGATGACATGTTGGTTGCAGGCCCCAACAATCATCAGATCGAGGAGGCGAAGGAAAAGTTGGCTAGGGAGTTTGATTTTAAGTATATGGGACTATAAAACTATATTTTTGGGATGCATATTTTCTAAGACAACAACAATGGATCAATTTGGATATTAGAAAAGTATTTCTTATGTAAAATCATGAAATGATTTGATATTTATGATAGTAAGACAATATCCACCCCACCACCTATTAATTTCATGTTATACTTAATGATGATTCATAGTAGTGAAGAAGAGAGGATAAATATGTCTTGATTACCATATGAATTAGTAGTGGGGAGTCTGATGTTCTCAATGGTTTCTACTATACTAGACATTGCACATGTGGTGGTAGTTGTTAGTTGGTACATAGTGAATCTAGGAATGGATCATTGGAGCACTATGAAGTGGATTATGAGATACATCAAGGAGACATCAGATGTTGAATTATGTTATTAAGGATCAGATTTCACTATGAGAGCCTATGTTGATTTAGATTTTGTAGGTGATTCTGACTTGAGGAAATCCACTACTGGTCATATGTTTACTCTTTTAAGAGGAGTTGTGAGCTGTATTTTGGAGTTGTAGATAGTTGTGTCCTTATCCATGATGGATGTGGAGTACATGGAAGATAAATATTCTTGAAAAGTGTTAATGTGGATGAGAAGGCTATTAGAGGATCAAAGGCATATAAATTAGTAGATTACATTATTTTGGGATAGTGGGAGAACCATGTACATTGTAAGGAATCGTTATTTTAATTCCATAGCAATGAACATTGGGTACAATATCACTTTTTCCAAGATGTGGTGGAGAAAGGAAGTGTGGAAAAAAATCATACTAAAGAAAATATATAAATTTTTTAATGAGGGAGATTGACTTTGATAAGTTTATATGGTGAAGATTCTTAAGGGGAATCTTAGCGACATTAGCAGCATGATCTGGTATATATAAAGGATGTATGGATATATGATTTTTCTCAATAATTCTCCATGTGTGATATGTGTCAAAAATATATTATGTAGAATGGTGTTTCCCCCCAGTTTCTCAAAGGGGGAAAGATGCATAGGTGGTTATTGTCTAGATCCACCAAACCCACCAACCATTGACAAGGCAACAAGAGTGAGGATAGAAGTATCCTATAAAAGTAAATATCCTAATCTAATTTTGGTATATAATCATCATTAGATTCACCATAAATAACATGTTCCCTCATCATTATTTTGAGTGGAATTTCATCTGGTCATTTAACTATATATTGAAGATAAAATTATGAGGTATTTATTCTGGTAATAGAGAGGGAGTGTATACACACATTTACCTATAGTGATCCTTCTATTCACCCACATTTTTTACCACTTTTATTTTGGGGGTTTTAAAATTTACATCTGATTTAATTTATTTCCCCATTTTTTTACTTTATTTTATCTTTTAATTATTGATACATCAATTGTCCAATCATTTGTGGTCCCAAAAAGTGTCTCAGGACCGAGAGTAATATTTTGGGGCATTCCCAAAGGCTTTGAGAGTTTAAACATTAAGATATCCATGATTACAAGAAATATGAAGATGAGACTATAGAATTATGTAATTTTTGAAAATACATGAAAGCTTCTATGGCTTTGAATGTGTGGTAACGAGGATATTTGAAATAAGAAAAACCAACAAGTTTAGAATTCATCTGTTCCAATTAAGTCTTGAATGAATTCCATTCATATGGAACTTGAAATATTCACTAAAAATCTAGATTCAAATCCAAAATGCTATAATAATAAAAAAGGAAATAATTATGGAAGTCCCTCTTCACCCATCACACAAATAGAATCCATTAGTATCTTATTTTCATTCATCACCCACAAAAATTATAATCCTTTTAAATAGATTATAATAGCGATTTTTAAATGGTTTTATTTTTAAAAAGGTTTTCAATGAACAAACACTCGGTTTTATAAATTCAAAATTTCCAAATCATGTTATAAGTCAACAAAATATATTTATGGTTTAATACAAGCCTATTGTTCTTGATATAAATGGTTAAATAAATTTATTTTCGAAAACAATTTTAAAATTATATTATTCGATTCAACTTTGTTTTTAAAATAAATTATATATAATTTATTAATATTTCATGTTTTATGTCAACTATGTTATTTTCGTTTCTAAAAAATATTCAATTTGTAATTATTTATTAGTATTTAATGAAAAAACTATTTATAATGATTAAATTGGTGAGTTAAAATATTTTCTTGGTTTTCAAATTTCTCAAAATAATGATGATATTTTTCTCATTCAAATAAAAGACACTAATCATATCAAAAATCATTTTGACATGGATTAAGTAAAGAATATATTTACACCTGTGAGTACTTCTTGTAAGCTAATTTTGAATGAAGCCGGTAAAACTACTGACAACATAAATTTTAGAGGTATGATTGGGGAGCTACATTACTGTACCACAACTAGGATAGACATCATGATTAATGTTTTCATTTTTTATCTTTTTCAATACAATCATAAATAATTACATTTAAAATATATTAAAATAATATTAAATATTTAAATGGTCCTAAAAATCATGGATTATATTATCCAAAAGAAATTTCTTATGAACTTATAAGTTTTTATGATGCTAATTTTGGGGAATTTCAATTATATAGGAAAAGTACAACTAGAACACATCACATAATTGGAAAATACCTTGTCCCTTGAAGTAGTAATAAGAATTTTTTTTAATTTTTATGGATGAATAAAAATAAATATCCATGGAGAGTTGTTGAAGCCAAATTTATTTGATGAAACATACTCTCTTAAATTATGAGGAAAATTCTCTAAAAAAGAAATGGATTTCGAAAGTGCTAGATAAAGACTTTATCAGTTATAAAAAAGCATTGTCGATCTGAGCACCCTCAAAAGTGGGCCACGTTTATCACTGAAAAAAATGGTAAAGGGAGTTATTTATCATCCCTAAAACAAGAACACATAAAGGTGGTCCTTCATCAGTACTAGTTCTGTTCTAATAATGGATTCCCATAATTAGTGCTTCTTTAGGAATTGATAAAGGTCCACATTTATCAGAACTTTTCTAGCGCTCATAAAAGCCGACTGTATGAAGTGTGGTGTTAACATTTGAGCACACTGCATCATGTCAAACATTATTCACTTGTCAAACATTATTTTGTTCAAATTTATAATTTAATTTAAAGACAAATTAAAGCCCAAATATAAGAGACAAGACACTATATTATACACATGTAAAACAATGTTTTGTACAATTATGTTATCATGTACAATCCTAAACATTTAAAAACCCTCAATGGTTTCACTGTCTTTGTCACCCGACCCACTCTTAAAAATACCAATCAAGCTATCAATTTATAAAAAGACCACCCCAACACATGCAATAAATCCACCTATGTAATAAAAAAATTATTAAGTTTCTAACACTATAAATAAATTAATTGAACATAAAAATGAAACGGAACATTAATAAAATGTCAATTTTAAGTAAAAGGACACACATAGAGTCATAACTATCACACTTTGGTTCGGGTTAACATGCAGTTGATTCCTTGATGTCAAAAATTACATAAGGATAATTCTAATAAATTATTTTTATAAACTATTCTTTTAGTTTTTTTATGTCACTAGTCTTTTTTACTAATATGTCAATTTAAACAGAAATCACACACTTTGAGCAAGACCGGTCACTTCATGTTTTAGTTTGATGTTATATTGATTACTACAAGTAATAAGTGAAATATAAATAATTTTATTAATATATCGGCACAATATTATCATTTTCCCTAGTTTTCATTGATTGAAACACATTTTAAACAAAATTTTCAATTTTATACTAATAATGGACACTTTTAGTAATACTGAGAACATCATGTATTAGATTGAAGTTCAAATGATTCTTACTTGTCCCAAATGACATATAGGTCTTTTTTTTAATGTATCACAACAATAATAATGCATTTTCCTGGTTTTGATTATTTGAAGTGATTTTGGAACTAAAATTTTAATTTTAAATAAAAAGGCACAATTTGAGTCAAACTGGTCACATTAGGTGTCAGAGTGATAATAGGTTGATTCATACATGCCACAAATTACCAAAGGATTGTTTTCATAATTTATATATACAATGTGGATGGACATTCTTGGGTTCTTAGTATGTAACATGTTTTTACTAAAATATAAATTTAAATTGAAAACATGCACTTTGAGTTTTATTGGTCACTTTGTGTGTTTGATTGATGTTGCACTAATTTCTAGAAATCCTAAATGACTTATGAATCATTTTCCAAATGTATCAAGACTATATGAGTGAATTTTCTTAGTTTTCTGTGAGTGAAACTCATTTTAGAATAAATTTTTAATTTTGTAGTCGTAAGGGACACTTTGAGTTAAATTGGAGACACCGTGTAACATATTAAGGAGTAAATAATTCCTACATGTAAAAAAAATACTTATGGATTATTTTTAGATATTATCACAAAAATAAAAATGTTTTTTATTTGTTTTGAGTATGTGACATGTGTTTTGAACTAAAATGTAAATTTTAAATAAAAGGGAATACATGGAGTCATGATGGTCACACCATTCATTGGATTGACGTGCTGTTGGTTCCTACTTGTCAAAAAATGACATAAGGATCATTTTAGAAAAGTAAAAACAAAATCTAAATGTGTTTTATTAGTTATGAGTATGTCATGTGTCTTTTTAACAAAATGTATATTTAAATTGACAACACACACATTGAGTCATACTGGTCATATCATGTGATAGTTTGACATGAGACTGATTCTCACATGCTATAAAATACTTATGAATCATTGTCCTAAAGTATCATGAAAATACATGTGTGTTTAATTTTTTTTCAATGGGTGATGCATGTGTTAATATAAGTTTCCAATTTTAAACTGTTAACTGATACTTTGAGTCATATCGGGAACACAGTGTTTCAAATTATGGTGTGTATGCATCCTATATGTCAAAAATGACATATAGATCATTTTACTAAAATATCAAAACCATGAGAATGTGTATTATATATTTTGACTATGTGACATGTGTTTTGGACTATAATTTCAATTCTAAATAAAATGACACACTTTGAGCCATATAGGTCACACCATGTGTCAGATTGATTTGTGGTTGGTTCCTACATGTCAAAAATGAATCAAGGATAGTTTCTCTAATTTATAAACACAATCCAATTAAATTTTCTTATTTTTGATTATGTCACATTACTTTTTTACTAAAATGTGAATTTAAACTGAAAACACACACTTTGAGTCATACCGGTTACACTATGTGTTAGTTTGATATGAGACTACTTTCTATTTTTCATAAATAAAATATAAATCATTTTACATAATTATCAAGACAATTTAAGTTTACAAGAATGTTATTTAGTGATTGTAAAAAATTTAAAAACAAATTGTTAATTTTAAACTAATAAGTGAGACTTTGAGTCATTCTGGGAACATTTTGTATCATATTGAGGAGAAGCTAATTCTCATAAAATAAAAAATAACTTATGGATCATTCTATAGAATAATCAAAACAATATGAATGTTCTTCGTTAGTTTTGAGTACATGGTGTGTGTTTTGAATTAAAATGAAAATTTTAAATAAAAGGAAACACTTAGAGTCCTACTATTCACATTGGGCATCAGATCGAAATGCAGTTGATTTATACAAGTCAAAAATAACTTAAGGATCATTTTACTAAAGTATCAAAAAAATATGAATGAAATTTCTTTATTTTGAGTATGTAACATTCCATTTTTACTAAAATTTCAATTTAAACTGAAATCATGCACATTGAGTCATATCGGCCACATCTTGTGTTAGTTTGATATGAGACGAATTCCTACAAATAATAAATGAATTAGTAATTGTTTTCCAAAATTATCAAGATAATTCAAGTGTGTATTCATTATTTCTAGTAAATGACACACATTTTAAAAAAATTATATTTTAAAATGATAATGGACACGTTGAGTTATACTGGGAACACTATGTATCATATTGAGGTGTGGTTGATTTATACATGTCAAAAATGACTTATGGATCATTTTATTAATGTATAAAAACAATATGAATGTTTTTCTTAGTTTTGAGTATGTGATGTGTATTTTCAACTAAAATGTCAATTTTAAATAAACACACACACTTGAAGTCATACCCATCACACCACGTATCGAATTGATGTGAGATTGATTCCTACATGTCAAATATAAATGGAAGTTAATTTTCATATCATATCTACACAATCCAAATGTGTTTTCTCATTTTTGAGTATGTTATATTTATTTTTTACTAAAATGATAATTTAAACTAAAAACACACACTTTGAGTCATACTAGTCACATCATGTGTTGGTTTCATAGGAGACTAATTCCAATAAATCAAGAATTACTTATGAGTCATCTTCCTAATGTTTAAAGAAAATATAATCATGTTTTCTCCATTTTCAGTGAGTGAAACCTATTCTTTACTAAATTTTCAATTTTAAAAAAGTAACAGACAATTTATTCATATTAGAGACACTATGTATCAAATTGAGGTGTGGCTGATTATTACACATCAAAAATGACTTATGTATCATTGTACTAAATTATATAAATAATATTAATTTTTTTACATGATTTTGATTAGGTGACATTTGTTTTGACTAAAATAGGAATTTCAAACTGAAAACATGCACTTTGAGTCATACCGTACACACCATGTATCATATTGAGGTGTATTTGATTACCAAATGATGAAGATAGATTATGGATCATTTTTATAAATTATTAGATGAAAATGTCTAGGAAAGTAACTAAAAAATATATAAAATTATGATAAAATTCACTAAATAAGTAGTAGGAATTAACCTCTTCATGATATCTATATACAATCTGAAACCATATATTATTACCATTCATTTATAAAAAGATAAATTTCTTATTTTTAATATGAGGACTACTGATAGTCCAAGTAGTACTCAAAAAATATAAATAAACAAATGGATAGTATATATTTTATATTAAATTGTAATTATCATCAAAAATACCAATTTAGGGTTGCTAGTTACTGATGTAATAAAATATCTTTCATAAATTCTAAAACATAATAATCAAAAAAATTATTATTAATTTTTTTCTCATTGTAGAAACATTGATAAAAACAAGTAATTTTTTATATATATGTTTCTATAGTGGAATGTTATTATATATACCATAATACTATTACATTTTTTAAAGTCAATAGATATTTAGTCCTCATGGACCATCTTCATGCCATTTTTTAAAAATATTTAATCATTTTATTATCATAACTGATTTTTTAAAACATAATATAAAATGTATAAGTTGAAGTTTATTTGTAAAATTTTTCATGCAGCTTATGTTTCCCAAAAAAATCCAACCAATGTTTGATTGTGGGGGTTTGAATATTGCACACTCAATTACATCAGGTTCACTATATTCTAATAGTTTTCACTAGGTTTGTTCATGGAGCCAAAAATAAGAAATAATTCCCTTATTTAAGAATTTTCATCACCCTACTTTCCATAGGCAAGAATTTAATGTGTAATGGTCTGACAAAACTTGTTTAATCACATTATTTGAGAGGATGGGAGGTCAGGATCATCACACTTTGGTAGGGGTATTATTACAAACTGCAAGACTCAATTAATTATTTGTAACATATTCATGAATCCTTTAATAATTAAAAAATATAATCCAAGTTTACCTTAAATTATATATCAATTAATATCATGTATGAGCTTTAGATTCATTTGTATAGATCCTAGGTTCTTCATCAAATGATATATTTGTATGTATCCAATGTTGTCCATCGATGGTTCTTATTTTTAAATGGATTAGATATTTTTATATCATTTATTATTATTATGATGGTTTTAAGACACAAAGTGGGGAAATCTGAAATTTATCATCATCCAGGGAGATGGGAGTTGTTTTAATGTCTAGATTGTTACCATAATATGGGCATCCTATATATCCTTGTGAATGGAATCAAAACCCATGTATTTTAGTGCCACTTAAAGAGATACATCATACCTTTTATGGTTATGTTAATAGGACCAAACCATGTAGTTTAACATCATATAACTTGGACTTCAACGCAAAAGGTCCATAGTGAGTGGATGGTGTGTGGATTATTTTTATAGAAAAACAAGGGAACTGGAAGAGATTTGGCCTCCCAGGATAGATATGACACTAATGGGAATGTGTCCCAAGGAAACAAATGATTAATTTATGTTGATGGGTTTTCACCTCAAATAAGCTTCATATGTATCCTATTTAGATAGGAATCAAAGCCCGTGTAGTTGAAATGTTGGTGCTTACACCTATTGAGGAGACCCTTTAGAGTATCAAAGGGAATTAGGACCATTGGGGATACATGGATTTGAGGTATCATGCCTATGGATTCCCTCTGAAGGTTTGTCTCGCAGGTGATATGGACCTTTGATATTAATACATGTCTTTGAGGAACCGGGCCTATAGAGTTCCGCTGAGGATTTGTCTTGTAGGATATATGGACCTCTGAGATGGATAAATGGATTTGAGTACCCACACCTATGGAGTACCTATAAGGAAACATGAGAGAAATAGTTAGAAAAGGATTATCTCTTGAGGAATTCATTTGATCATGAATATTTCATGATACTTACAAACCTCTAATCCCTCATGAGCTATGGTAGGTGAGATAAAAAAAGGGGAACTTGAAGACCATACCAACCACACAGTCTTCTTCATCCACTAGTGGATCAAGATGGGGTTATGGGAGAGAGAAAGGTATTTGAGGTTCATGTCTCCTCTTTTGTATTCATAACCCTAGGGAAAGAAGATTGGATGGGTATGACCTCCTAAAAGAAATACTATGTGATCACTCCTAGAGGGATTCCCTAATATTGGTGGAATAAAAAAGTGTCTCAAAGGAGGATCATGCTAGTGTTGGATAGGAGTTATGATGATGGATCAAGTGGGTAAAGTCTATGTGAGATGAAGTTCTCTTGTATAGGGAGAATTGGAAGTGCTACATGCAAGGTGGACTTGTGTGAGAATGAAGTGAATTATTGATGCTTGAAAACCTAGAAAATGACACTTTGGTGAGACTTTTCTCTAAACTCCCATGGTTTCCTCACGTGTCCCTGTAAGGGTCTCACATAAGTCTATAATTTGGGATAAGACCTTTGTTCTCATACTTATCAGATAGGGGAAAAGTGGTTCCTCATTCAGGTGATTTTGGTTTCATACACTAGAACAACATTAATCCCATTATCCCTTAAATTCTCTCTTCTCATGGGTTTTAGAGCACTACAAAGTTGGTTTTTATGGATGGGGATAATTAATGCATCAAGTATAACTTTAGGTATTGTCTTGAAATTCTAGTTGCGTTAAATGAGGTGCCCTAGGGTCCTATTTATAGGCATTCTCGAGATCGTGGGAGATGGATTCATCTTTTGTAGGTGGATTATACTGGTCATGGGGATGGTACATTGCACTTGTTACCATGTATGTGTCTCCCACTAGTCATCATGCATGTGTCTCGCGTTGGTCATCACACATGAGTGACATGAGTGGTTATACTATGCACACCTACATAGGGAATGTGTGGAGGAACTAGAATGCAGGTTAAACCTGTTTGGTGACACTTATTTGGGGCTTGTGTAGTATTACTTGGACAACTGTGTGATCCTTGATATTCCTTATTTCTATTTTTATTGAGTAATTACCCTATGAAAATTCTCATTCTAGCTTGATAAAAAGGAGTCTCAAGAATCTAACCTTCTTAGGATTGGATCCAATTAGAATAAGAGGGTATGATTCTAAGGTAGAGGAAAATGATATTGATGGATCCTTTATTCTACGGCCTCTATATGTTTTTGAACTTTTATTTTTAGTCTTTAAAAAAATTATGACTTTAATTTCGTTCAAGGGATAAGTGAATGGGTGAACCACATATTTGGATCACACTAGTGGGTCACACAGGTGGACCACACAGGTTGACTAAATACTTATTTCACATATGTATTCCACTTAGGGGACCCCATGACTAAAATATTATTGATGGTCTCAATAGTCCTTCTTCTCACCTTCAAAAAATTCTAATCATCATGCCAGTGATCGCATCGGCCTAGTCTGTCTTCTAATGCTCTATTCATGTAGACCTAGTATGTACATACCTATACGACTCATGCATCTAGGTGAGTAACCCTTGTGATGTCACATGGTTGAGTGATGTGCATGAGGTCACTTGGGCAATTGACTTGCGTGAGGTCACTTGGGTGAGGGACCTACGTGAGGCCACTCCTTTTTCAAATTTCATAATTTCATAATTTTTTTAAAAACAATGATTTTATCTATAATGAAATTCTAGGTAATTACTCATAGATTACAAATGTCTACAAAAATAGTTAATGTTTATGATGAACATGCTGGTATTCATATCAAAGAGATGGTTGATGTAATTGGGATATATTATTACAATTCATGTGACACTAGTCTCCCAGACAAGGTGAAAAAATGAAGATTTATCACCATGAATATCATGAGAGTAATTATCTACCACTTTATGGACATAGATTTCTAATGTAGTTCTTCATCCTGAAGTTGGAGTATTATCTTCTAATCTCTAGGTTCCAAGAATACAAGAACTTTACCACCACAAACATCCCATCCAAGGGCATGTACAATAATGAGAGGAAATTATCCACTACCACAATCATGCATCATTGTAGTTGTACCATGTATTTTAAGTCTCATACTCAAAAATTTAATGTTTTACTATTATACTTCTATCTTTTTTAATTCTAAGAAAGACCGGTCAAAAGGATGGAGTAAAGTCTGGGACCTCTTCCTTTGAGGGGTTGGCAGACCCAAGTGGATGTAGTCGTATTGGGTACACCTAACCTTTGCTGATTTTAAAACCAAAATAAAGGTAGTTGGTATTTACAAGGATTACTAGGGAGCACAGACATATGTTTACTATAATCCATACATAATTTTTGAGTTTTTAAGTTGATGGATCCAACATACTGACATTTTCCATGTGATGCATGGAGAATTGGATGTAGTATATGGGATGTCTATAATATCTCATAAGCACCCATCATTAGAGAGGTGTACGATGAGTTTATCCCACCAAAATCCCCTTGGGGCGATTCTGAAAAGACACCCATGTTGGATCATTATATATTTCCAATATCATGGGACAACAAGAATAAAGACCCTCTCTTAAGGGGGGAATCCATTCTGACGCATGGATAAATGATTTTCTAGAGACTAAGGGGGAGGTTTCCTCATGAAAATTTACCATAGGATGTAACAAAATGGAAAAGGGGTAAATTCGTAGTAAATTCTATCCCAAAATGTAAAAAGGAGAGAATAACCAATGGGGGTACACAATCAAATATGATGTACCACCCAAGACACATCTTTTAGGCTTCCTAGTGTTATGGAGAAGCATTTATATACTACTGATTCATGAATCCAATGGCAATATGAGGTCATGAAAATTTTCTATAGTGAAAAATATTATTGAGAGAAATCATATAGGATTTGAAGCCCATATCCTAGAAAAAATTGATTACTGTTTGTTTCATGTTCATAAATGGAAGGCCCCTTTTAGAATCATAGGTTCATTCAAAGTATTATATGGATGGATTATGAAACACTTTTTCCATTACACCATGTTGAGTGGAATAAAAGTTCCTAGGGAAAATTTTAAAAATTTGTTCAGGTAGATTCTAGAATCCATCCCTATCATTGAATAGTGGGGAAGCATTAAAGATACTAAATATATTTAAGGAATTCAACTTCTTTCCATATTAGGATCCACCGACTAGGACATTCACTGATAGCAACAAAGTTGGGAAGAAATTGAGTTCGTATATGGTTTTCTTAAGAGATGGTGTGCTAGGATCCTGAGTTGGTGGATAGGTTATTTAAAAATACTACTCCAATTATATATTTACACACCAATTCAAGTTCCTATAGAAAATAACTATATCCATTACAGTACACATTTAATTGTAGAGGAACCCAATGTGGGCTAAAAAACTATGGATTCTCAAAGTTATAGTGGTGTATCAAGTGGTAATTATTCTTCCTACCATGAGATCATGCACTAGGTTGACCTCCTAGTATGTGAAATCCTAATTTCATTATATCCCAATGGGAGTTAAAAATTAGTGTACCCTGAGTTAGAGATGTAACAATTGATAGGTAGGGTAAGTGCGGTAGAAAGGCTCCACCCATTCTTAGGAGTGACAATGATGAGGCCCTGAGCTCTCCCAAGTGGCCCCATTCATGTTTTAGTCCAACATTTAGGATCAAAATGATTATATTAGCTTAGGTTGACCCTTGATAGTCTAATTTCCATCACTAAGAGGAAATTTAGGCTTCAATTTACCACCATTTAAGAACAATAGAGAGAACCAGGAAGCTTGTGTAATCAAGGAGTGTCAGGTCTACATCATTGTAGGTTGGCACAACATCATATTTCATGTAACCAAAGTCATTCCAAAATTGGTAGGGTTGGACTTTAGATACCAAGGACCTATTGTCACACCATCATGATGGTTAGAAGATTCCAAATATCTAGGATGTTTGGATTCCACCTGACATATTAATTGATGTTGCCCATATCCTAGTAGGAATATATATCCAGTAGCTAGAGATTCTCATACATGTCATAGATAATCAAATCCCTACTATGAGGCGAGTAGATGAAATGATGAAACAGGTCTTATTGAAGGGGTTAGTGAGCCATCTGTTGATGATTGGTATGATTTCATCAATCCAAACGATTTATTTTTTCCCTTATATTGTTTTCCTCATTTGTTATATTCTTATTTTTTTGAAAAAAAAAATTTGTTACAGAGGAAAAGGTTATCCTGATTTGTAGTTGGTAGAGGGAGGATCATCCAAGACATCGTCACTAAAATATGCCCTGATAGGCTTCACTTTGGGGGATAAGGAATAAAATCCTGATTTAGATGAGCAATCATTGGTTCATAGGATGATGTATGAGGAGATGGAAGGAGTGTCTTCTTGACTTCCACATCCAATACCTATATTTGGGAGGGTAAGTTCAAGCCTTCATCTATCAAAAGTGATGGAATTAAGGAGAGTGATGAACTTTGAAAAGCTCATCATTAGTCGGGGGGAATTTTCCCAACATAATTTATTCTTGATTTGTCCATAATAAATTCTTAATCATGCCTATGGTATATATGATACCCTCCCCTCTTCTCTCCCAGGGGGATTAGAGACGACTATGCAAGAACTAAGGAGGAAATTATAGACAAGATGCAAATTCTTGTTGTTGAGTCTTCCCATTTTAAATGAGAAGCATCAAGGGATGTGGCCGTATATAGTCTTATCATTATAGAGAGGGAGGATAATCCTAATGATTTCAAATGTGAACCATATGATTTCATGTACCAGTCACCAACTTTCCTTACTTGTGATACTTATAATTGTCGCATGCACTAGAGGACCCTGTGATCATAGCCTTCAGTCCTATCACAACTCCAGAATGGTCTATACTAGAAATCATACCATCCAACGAAGGTGTTGGTGCAGATATTGATTCCATGGGTACTGAAAGGGTTGTTCTGTTTGATTGGATAGTGGATGATGCTAACAGAGGATCCAATTTGGGTGCTAATCCGAGTCTCTTGGACACCATTATAGCTGTGGATTCTATGAGACATGACACAATATGTAATGAAATAATGGAATTAAATTGACTAGATATTGATATTTGTAGCTCCCTAGAGGATTTTGGGGACATTAATAAGAAGATGGATGGATGTGTGTTTTCCTTTTTTAGTCTATTCTTCCATATTTTACCTTATGCCTAATTTATTAAATCAATGATCTTGATTGGTGTATCTCTATATATAGAGAATTTTTTTATGGAAATACACAACCATGGAATTGAGATCTGTCCCAATCCTTCTTCTAGGGGAAAAATATCGAGATTCCTAGAGTGGGAGATTCTCAAAAGTCTTCCATCATTGTCCCTAAGAAAACTCATGGGAATGTTCCCTAGGAGGATATCCCAATTCAAAGTGTCGATACTAGGGATTTTTGGGAGGAATCCACCGATGAAATGCATCCATTAGTGGGAGAGTTCCCTTAACATATTTGATGTTATTTTACCTTTATCATTTAAATATTACAATATTGGTGATTAATTTCATTCATACTTTAGCATTGGAATTTGTAGTGGATGAAATTAATGGGAAGGCCTCCACCCCAACTTAGTCAACTATATAAGGAGAGGATTAAATCTCTCCAAGAAGGAAAATGAATGTCTCTTACATAAGTTAACTGATTTAGGAGCACACCTGTCCCCCTATTACTATCTCTATAGTGATCTAGGAAGCTCATAATACTTTCCTGGCACTTCACTGGTTTATATGGAAGGACATATATGAGTTAGTATTACAGACACCAATGAAATATTTACATTCAAGAATCCTTTAGCTCTAGAACATGTTTAGAAGACTAGTGTATGGTGTATTTGACTACCAGATGGTCCACACTACCAAGAAGTAAATCATTCACCGGTGGTATAAATCACATGAGTCCAAATATTTCCTTATCAAGAAGAAAATTTTCCTCATAACTGATGATCTCTGATTTGTACTATCACTATCAGAGCACAACCATGCCAAGACATTGATGGAGAGAAAGTAGCGGGTTGATGAGAAATCACCTCAAATATCCCAAATTCAATAATAGATGGAAATATCTAAAGGGGAGCTTGTATAACTTCACTATCTATTATAAGCACTCATGTTGGGGGGAAAATTGGCATTCTGACCATAGTAGAGGAGCTATGCCTGGTTGAGGATACCGAGGCTATTCAACTAGCTGATCTTCGACAGGATGTCGATCAGGTTTGGGAGACCCTCCAACAACCAAAGTGTAATATTGATAAACGTTCATAGAATATGACAAAGAGAATCCAATTTTTGGATGATGCAAGTATTTTTTTATCCATAAATGAAAATTATTTTGTTTTTAATCATCTATGTCTTCATACCTATTTTCTTCTATAATTACACCATAACACTAAAGATAACTTCTTTATTTATGTATCCTTGCATTAATGCATTGTAATCATAATAATAGGAATGGAGGGTGTGATCTTATTTTTTCATAATATTTGGGCCTAGATAGCATAGTTTGACTGATTTTAGAGTCACATGAAGGACCCTATGATCTATGTGTCTTATTTTTTAATTGTAGTAATGTTTTCTTAAGTCTAATATGAAGAATACCTAGTGGGTGAGACTAGAATTTTTCTTAGATGTCACTTTTCATGTTTTCATCCCAATATGTTTTTTACATTTTTCTTTTCATTTATTGAAACTTTTATTTTCCTAAACCATATAGATTTTATGTCTAGTGATCTCAGACCTAACATTTACCCAGGGTGACCTATTGTGGGTTTTCAACCTAGCGAGTACTATGTCTCTTTTTGTGGGAAGTTTAGAGTTTTTCAATACATACTAATGAAACTGGTGTTCTAGGTCAAATATATTTGTCCATGGGTAATAGAATGAAAAATCAAGTTGGGATTTCTAGTCGATAATGTTCTGAAATTTTAAAGACAAACAAAAGGGGGAATTTTGTGTCATGATTTTGTAATTTATAGATCTAAAACATGATGTTAGACATGTATGAAAGTGATTACTGTGGACTATATTCGAAAATCGGTTCCTAGAACAATGTTGTTGTGGATTATGGATATAGAATAGGTCTCTATAAAGGATTAATTCACCTTTGTTTGATAGGACATTTTGGTGGGTGACTTATGAAAATCCAAACTCGGGTGTATTGATGCATAATCAAACAGAGGTGTACTCATGAATCTGAAATTTTATTACCAATGTCCATGGAGTTTAAAAAGACCTGGATTTCCCAAGACCAAAAGTTTGGTTTTTGAAGGGAATGCGTCTAATAATGAATAGAGAATATGTGTTGGAACTATCCATGAATGGAAATCCACTCATACAAAAATTTTGTTTTTGAAAAGGAGGGGATTCTATTTTCATCATAATCCTACAAAGGAGGAGTTCTGGGATAATTCCAGAACCTCCAACATAGATCAGGGTTCTATCCATGAATGGAAAAACACACATGTTTCATATTATATAGAAAATGGAGATTCTTGGAATCACTATGTGTCTTGATGTATTAATCATCAAGTTGTATTAAGTTCTTTAGGGTGATGTGGTGGATAAAAAACATCAGGATGAAAGGATACTCCTTGAAAAGGTACAAACCATCATAGAGTTCGATGTCATGTGACCTAGACATAGACCATGTAGTTTGACATCTTACAGAATGGTTGTGGAGATCTATAATAAAAGGTCATTTAACTTTGACTAAAAGATCTGCAAGTTTCCCTTTTATAGTAATATTTCCATGAATGTTCCATCATATTCATAAATGAAGAGTAATGGTTGTAATTTTTAATCTTGATGTTTCCAGATCTAAACAGTGGTGTGGAAGAAAAATAATTTTGTACTTACATAGATTGAAGAGGTATCAACTAAAGTCAAATGAGCCTCTGGTTTACATGCCATTTTTGGGGGTGACTTAAAAAAATCTAAATGTGGAATATCAATGCATAGCCATACAATGACATCCTATAATTGATAGAACCTTTTGTGGGAGACTTATGCATAGAAAAACTATGGTGTATTAATGCATCGAAAGAATAAAGGTATCCTTGTAAATCTAACATTATCTTACTGATTTCTGGAGAAAGCTTATGGAGATTTAGATTTCTCTAGACACAGATATTTGATTGTGGAAGGAAAGTTCCTGAATATGGAAGGAAAGTTTCTTATAGAAATTAACCAAGAATGGGGATAAATGTTTCCTACAAAGGTCTGAACCATATTTAGGGAAGTGAGAGAGAGATTCTTTTTTCACCGCATTTAGGACAAGGACATAGGAATCGAGCATCGATATGAATCTTTTCAAAGTGAGAGTAAATTTTAACGTAGTTCATGAATAGATTCAAAAAACTGGTTGAATTATTTTGTGGAGATGATCTTTTAATTTGGTTTCACAAATAAGGAGAGGACCCATACTAGACCCTCCTATGCTGATCCAGGTCATATATAGTATAGTGGGGGGATTTTTTGTATTTTGGCTGGAACATGATATAAGTTCCTTGAATCACTAAATATATCATCATAGTGATGATCAAGCCACATGTAGTTCTTGAACATAAATCATACATGAGATTTCAACCATGCAGTTCAACACCATGTAGAAAGGATGCTTGGTGTCACTTTTATGCTCCTACACACATGACCATGTTAACCCTAACATCCACAAGTATACCTTGATCATGTGGTGAATCCTTTAACAAAACAACTAATCCCAAGTGATCAATACTTGGTGTGAGGAACAATGAGTGGTAAAGGTTTCTTTCATAACAAAAAAGTGATAAAGGGAAAGGAAATTGGAATTTTGATTTTATTACATTTATACAATGATGCAGGATCTGGGCATTGCTACATATCTCATGGGAATGAGAATCATGTCATATGTAGTTATAGTATTTCAATATCAGGTAATAGGGATGTTAACCATTTATTTTAGAGTTATTTTGTAAGGAATTATTTTACCAAACATGATAAATAAGTCAGAAATCCCCATAAATTTTATTTAGGTATTCAAGGAATCACCTTATGAGAGGCATCTTAGGATTGTGACATGAGGATTTTTGATTTGGTTTCTCATGGAATCCTATTATTTTTACATATGGTAAGACTACATTTTGATGTCATGTGCTGAATAAGTTTCCATATAGTTTAATTTCATTTCACTTGGATGACATGGTGTGTCGTAGTTTTAAATTCATATATTCGGGACCATATGTCATGGAAAAAATGAGTGATATAAGGCCTATCAGGCCAAGGATGTCCTGACATAATTTGTAGATGAATAATGAAATTTAAACCCATGATCATGGTGGATTTTGGATCAGGATAAGTGGTGTGGGACAAGAAAACAAGAAATTAACACAAACCATTTTTGAAGAGAGGTTTCCAGCATGATGTTTTTGAGCATTACGAAGATAGAAGAGGTATCTCATAAGGATGAATAAACCTCTGGTTGATAGGGACATTTGGTAAATGGATTATTAAAATCCAAATAGGCTCATATCATTGCATTAAAAAAAATATACTCTGTAATTTGAAATTCTATTACCAATGGAAAAAATAAAGCTTATAGAGATCTGAAATTTCCATGGAAAAGGAGTATGATTTTTGGAAGGAACTGTCTAAGTAAAAAAGGGAGAACTTGGGCTTATATTGACCATGCAGTGTGAATTAAAGTACACAAATCTATATTTTTTAGTCAAAAGATGGGAATTTATATTTCTAGGATAGCCTCCTGAATGAGGGAACTTGAGTTAAGGTCTCCTAATCATATCTCTATTTATATTCAGAATGGGGGGGTTTATTAAGTTCATGGATCTTCCCAGGACATAGGATCTAGGAATTACTATGTATCCCATTGAAATGAGAATCAACCCACACATAGTTCAATAATAGAGGTGTGGTGAGAGACCAGTCACAAAGATTATGATCTTCTTAAGCATGGATTGAATTGTTATGATGTTTTAATTCATGTAATAAGTATATGAACCATATAGTTTTACATCATGTGGAAACGATGTTGTTATATAGTTTAACATCTTATTATTAAGATGTTAGTTTAGGTATTTTAAATTCTTAGATCTTACACTATGACTTCTTGTAGTTTTCATATGTCTGACCAGGACCATCGGTTACTACTTTTACGATCATTCCTACAGAATCAGGATGATATTCCTTTTGATATTGTGCTATAAATACTAGGGTTTATTTATCACATGAATTATTTCATAATAAATATAGTATTGGGAGGTTTGTAACAACCTCTCCATCCATATATCTCATAGAATAAGCTCCATTATATTAGACCTTTGGTATGTAATAAGGTCCCTACCACTTTGGATCGAGAATTGTAGGTTTCTTCCCTAGTATCATCAGGTTCCTTAGGACCATTACTATTTCTCCTTAATGGAATGGTTAGAGGATGAATTTTCTATTAAAATCCCATGCTAATTGGTTTTGATGGACCTCCAAGTGAAGCAAGGTATGTAGTATGTTCTCATCAAGTCACTCCAACTCATCCAACCATTTTTGGGATTTCTCATCTGTGGATAGTTTTTCACATATTGAAACATGATGCGAGGAAAATTGTACATCAATGGAGAGGAATTATTCCATTTTATATGCCAATGCATATGTGGATTCTTGCATGGCAGTGTGGGGTGTAGTCTGATATGCTGAAAATGCATGTAATAGATTTACATGACAAGACATGTTATCTATACCCACTATATTATGGAGTATGCTTAATAGGTCCTTGTTAAATAATTTATATTTACATCGGTCATTGAATGATAGTGATAGAAATGGTAGGATTTTAAGTTATACTACCAATACAGCTCATCCAACTTTGTAGAATAGAAATTGGTGTTTTTTCAATTAGTATTATATGAGGGACAAAAAATCTATTAATGATGATGGATTTCAAGTAGATTAAAATGATTTTGGTCCGGACTTATTTGCGGGGTATTTCCTTAAATAATTTTAGATTATGTTAATATCATTGAGGATGTATTTTAATTTATTTATCATCGTTAGAGGATACAACCCTAAAATATTCATTCCCCATATAAAAATTTTTAAGGAGTATTTGAATGTGTCTATAAACCTTGTGGGTTGATGGATGAAGTTGTTTTTAACTTTGTAGGAATGAAAATTCTTGGTGTATTTATTGTAATAATTCATCATTAAAGGCCATAAATATCCAAGCCTCTTGATATAACTAGAAATCTTGAACCCTAACCGGTGGGTTCTGCAAGATCGCATATGTAATTAATTCATTATAACAATAGTATCTTATCTTTCAATGATCCTAAGAAGTAATCCATCAAATCCTTGTTTATAGAGTACTTTATGGTGATTTGGGTCATCATAATGTGTAAATTTGGTCACTCATCATTCAATTTTACATTTTATAAAACTGGATGGAAAGATAACTCCATCTTGAAGTAAGCCCATAATGGGTACCATACAACTATTAGTAGGACCTTCTTATTCTAGGATGGAATTAAACTCATTGATTTCTTCTATGATGACATGAACAAAAGGAAATACCATTTGGTAGTGAGAAATGTTGATTATTATTTCATCATGGTCTGGATCTTCAAAATACATGGCTGCATTCTCCAATGCATAGATATCGTAATTATATGAACATAGTAAATGATTCGATGTTGGATCCAAGGATAATTATTCTAATAATCCACATATATAGTAATGTGGGGGGATTAGCACATCTTTTTAGATGGAATAATCACTATTTATCTCCTTGATTACCAACTTTGAATCGACTTTCAACATCAAGTGGTCTACTGGAATTTCATGTGATAATTATAGCCTTAAAATGGGGGATTTATTTTCTTCCACATTATTTTTCTTTCCTTCTATCAATAGGAAGGATTATGGTAAGACATAATTTTCTAAAGAGATAATCATAACTCCCAAACCAACATTATTGAGCTTGTGGTATGTCATTCTCTTCCTTATTCAGATTTTGAATGTGTTGTAAAAATTCATCTCCCCTAATGGGGATATTCATGAACTGATAAGATATATTTATCAAGAAATTTGGTATTCAAAGTCATTATTTCTTCAGATGGATGTTCTGTGAGGAAGTCCAAAAAATCCTACCATTTTACCACTTTTTAAGGAATGAACTGGATGTGAAACTTCTACAAGACCACCTCCCACCTTTTCAAACATCCATCTAACATAGTATGACTAAGGATGTGTTTGAAAAGGTTCTTATGAGAGACCAAATAGACCTTATGATGTTAAAGGTAGTTCCTTGGTTTATTAACCACGAATATTAATTACATACAACACTTCTTAATACTTAAATAATGAGTCTAAGTTTAGATCACTGTTTGACTGAGATAATATAGGTTTTTCTCATTATTGATGTCATTATTTTGTCAATGTAAAGTACCCAGTGATTGTTCCTGGGATGTCACATACAAAATTATAGGGTTTCCTTCAAAGAGATCCATTAACACTAGTGGAATCAAGATATATTTGATGATGTTGTTGAATGATTCCTAATTAATCTCATTCCACTGATATGGGACCTAATTTTTCATCAACCTTGTTGATGGAAATCACTTTCCTGTGATGTTCGATATAAAAACCAATTGTAGGAAAGCTGTCCCTCTAAACACCTCAGATCTATGAGATTCTCAAGGGATGAAATATTGAGTAAAATATATGTATTCTATGTTTCAACTTTTATTCCATGATGACATACGATGAAGAAGAGAAATTTCCCTGAGTTAACCCTAAAAACACATTTCAAGGGGTTATCTTTGGGGTATACTATCATAGTTTGTGGATGATAGTTTAAAGATCATCCAAGCGATCCTAACTTTCTCAATACATAACTTTCAGGTTATCGAAGTATTATTCGATAAACCTTTACAAGAAGGTGTTTGAAGATGTGATGCATGGTATGTTGATATGTGTCACTGGCATTCATCAATCCAAATATCATTACCCAGTAGAAAAATACTCCTTGGGGCCTATGGAGGTAGTGGATTCTTCATCTTCTAGGGATATTAAGATTATATAGTATAGTGAATATCTATACATTAAGTAAAGGGCATGATATCCTATCATATAATCAATCAATAACATCGTGATCAGGACTGGGAAATCATCTTTGAGACAGTCTTGGTTGAGAACTTTAATTTCAATATAGAACCTAATTTATTCATTCTTCTTATTTATCAAGACTATGTTGGCTATAATTTTTAGAAACTATACTTATTGAATTATTTTTTTACATAATAATCTTTTAAACATCATCCTCTATTTTGGAAATGTGGGTCAAGTTCTTCCTTATGGATTCCTATTTGTATCCCCTTTGGTTTTCTTGAAATACTAGGTTATGAGTGTCCACCTTGAGATTGAGTGGTATTAATTTATAATTAAATTAAAAATCATCCAGATGATGCTTCAGAAAGGTGGTATACACATATTTTTCTTTCAAATACATGGTTTTACTAATCAATATGGGTCGTTTATCCTCCTCCATGCACAATTTTATTTACCTAAGTTCATCAATGGTGGTAGAGTCATCTTCTTAAAATGTTGGACGAGAATACATGGGGTCCACCTTATCCCCTTTATCTTCATACTACTCTTCTTAGTTACACCTAGGGGGAGTAGAAAATGTAGGAAAATTAAGGGAGGAGTAAATATTTTTCATTTAAAAATATGAAAATAATTCCTATGACCTAGCTGATGACGTATGATATCCTTGAGTTATGAAGGGGATGGAGTGAGGGATATATAAGGAGTATATCCATCCCCACTTGGTTACATGATAACCTCATCTATCTCAAATAACCAGGAAGAGATCTTTTGATTTTCTAGAGATATATTGAGGGAATTTTCATCGGATCTTTTACCATTTTCTGGAGATCTAGTGACCTCCTTAGTAATATTGGCCTCAATCATCATGTTTGATACCGTGATAATTTTTAATATGTTCCTGAATTGTTTCCAATTCAATTGATATGATTGATCAGAATCACATATTCTTCACTGATATATTTGAAGGTATTGGCCATCATCATTTCTAGGTCATTTGGGCTAGTGACCCAGACAACACCATCAGTCATGGGCTATTTTCCTTCCATTGTATAGAATTCCACACCACTGTATTTTGATTCACATGACTCAAATAGTGATTTATCTCTATGAAAACATCCCAGTTTGACCATTAATCAAATATTTGAGGAATTGGTGGTATTGAAAGGGGACTACTGCATGTTGTTACAACAAGAGCCTTCCCAATAGAACATTTAATTCCATATCTTGAAGAAAAACAATAAATTATGAGTTAGATATGATGTTCCAAAATTGGTCCTAGAGATTGATTATATCGAGAGTATTTTTCTCACTCTTATCAAAATCCTTTAGTGTTACAACATAAGGGGATAAGTGATCCTCCCTATAACCTAGTTGACAAAGTGTTTGGACATGAGTGCAGTTGACTTTAGATCCATTATCTATGAATTCTCATTAGATATCAATGTCATTTATTCTACCATACACATACAAGGGTATTATGTGTGACTTTATGATAGCACCTTCATCTATTTTTATGAAAGATATGATCATTTGTAATTTTGTGGGATTGATCATGGCACAAAAAAATCAATAGTGGAAACATCATCTTCAAAATCTTAAAGGATTAGTAATGCCTCTATGAGAACTTCCTGGAGGTATTTTGATAGACTTAGAGCATCCAAGAATAAAAACTTTTCCAGTTTCGAGGCCATTTTCTTTAAAATGTCAAAATGTTAGACTAAAGGTATGCCCTTACCATCTTGATTATTCTCTATCAAAGGCACATTAGGAACTAAATAAATTTATGTAGGTAGATAAACCATTATAATGAGAGTTTATAGTGCCCATATCCATGGCGGGTTAGGTCCTCTTGGTCTAACTGCATGTCAATGTTGATTTGATAATGGAACCCCCTCTAGTAGATCTTTCTGAATGATCGGGTTAGGGAAACCCCTGGCATATGGTTGGGAACATTCCTACACCTATTGGGAATTATTAAGTGATCTCCTATGGTTTTGGTTAGCATAGATAGTTTGAGCATGGATGTGGCCAAAATATTGATTTTTTACATTACAACTTCTTCCCTTGTATCCTAGGTCCCTATGGAATCTTACCCTAATTTTCCAATTGTAGACATGGAACTCAGGTTCTTATCCATACTCATTATCATAGAATGGATCCATTAAGTTTATGACATTAATGTCATTGAAGAACAATTCTACATCTAATGAGGATTTTGTTTCAAAGGTTAGCTTGTGTGATACTATTTTGTGGGATGGTACCCATGATTTTGGGACTAAAGGCATCATGTCCAAGATAGTCAAATACAACATTTTCCTTAGAACATGTTCATCTTCCAATATTTTCTTCTCACTTTTCCAGCCGTGTCATTTTTTAGAAGACCGGATTCTAGTGTCGATGGAGTTGGTTATTCCATTGTGGGAGGGAGCTAGGGAAAATTTGGTTACTTCAACTGTGCTTCGAGGATTTCATGAGCCTAGTTAATTGTTTTTCTATTCATTCAATCACTAAACTTTTGTGCACTTTTTCTAGTAAATTCCTGCCACTCACCCTCTTCCCTCTGGTTTGTGGTAGAAACACATGCAAATTGCATAGGTGGTTTTCCCAACTTTACTTATTGAGAGAACAATATTTTTTTAAAAATTTCTTGGAAAACAAAGAATTACTGGTGGGTGTGACCTAATGTTTGGTGGTATGGGAAAAAGTTTGAGATATATACAATACTATATTAACCGAGCCTCTACATATTTTTCATCTTGAGAATGTTTTTCTCTAAATCCAAGATGAATTAGTCAGGGAGTTTTTCATACTTGAATAAATAAACATTATTCTTTGGTTCCACAAACTAGCTTGATCTCTTCTCCCTTCACTCATCCTAATGTGGTGGTCATTGTTGCTGACACTCTTGAGGGGGTACCACGTGATATGGAATGGGATTTGGAGCGGGAGTTAATATAGGGAATGGTTTATGAATGACTATGTATAGTGCCCCTTACTTTACATAGATTTATATTAATTCAAAATTTAAGAATATTCGTCAAAAAATATTAAAAATCCATGATAGAACCATATATTTATAGTGTCTTTAGATACTGGGAAACCTAAATAACTGGTTCATAAGACATCTTTCTTGTCTACCACTTATTTCATCATAATTATACCACTTTTAACATATATTATTTAATACCCTTCTTCATGACCTGGGGAAAAGAAGAATTTGTAAGGGTGAGCTCAGATGCTCAGTAAGGGTAAATAAGGGAGATTCTAATCATATCATAATAATAAGATATAATAACATAACATTTGAAAATATTATCTTGCATATGAAAGATCATGTTATCATGCCATGGGATAAATCATGAAAGTTAATAAGAATCAATGAGTGTAATCCCAAAAGTCATAATTTAAGACATGAAGTTTTGTGGAATACACCTAAGCATAGAAAATTATTTCATATTAGTCAAGTCTCATTTTCAAGAACATCATAGTGGACAAATTCCATTACTAAACTGAGTTCACTCCTCTTTATAGCCATGTATTACTGAACTGAGATCATTTCATATTCCATCCATTTTTATCTCATGATATATAAATATTTATGCAATTCATTGTAGGTATATATAGGTCCCATCCATCTCATAATGAAATCATTTTTATTTTTTCCATAATAACATAAATCATTTTTCATAATCTATGAACTAAAATGGGTTTCTATAAACATCATTCCACCATAATATACTCCATGTAAAACAAATGGATTTCATAAATAGAATTACTTCACAAACATAATAAAAGAATAGTAACAGTAATGATATTATACTTGAAACATAACCCTATTAAATAATTCCATCTTATGTGGAAAATCATTTTGATATAACACATGATATTAATTCTTGAGGAAAATATCCTTTCTTATTCAAACCGATTTCTTTTCTAACAATTCCATGAAATTTTATAAGAAAAGAATTTATTTGAAAATAAAATTGGAATAAAGTATTGGAATCATCATGGAAATAAAGTGTTATGAATATGTAAAAATAAATTAATGTCGTATAAGTTTAAAAAACATTCTCCTCGTACTTGTTCCTGAAAAGTCAAAAATTACATCGTATCGAATAACGACAAAAGATTCCATTCATACCATTTAAAATAATTTCACCAATGGGTAAAATTGACTTTAATTTTTTTATAATAATATAAATAATATTACATATTTAAGAAAAATGTGCATGGATGATAAATATACCCTAGTAAATACATACATATAAACAATCTCAGATAATAATGAAATTGTGAAATTATCCCTTACCATTTAGGTCTGATTTACTTTGTTTGTATCCAAACCTAATGTATAATGATTTAAAAAATGTCATTTTATTATTTCAGAATCATAATAATTTTTATTATATCACATATGATCATATTATTATCCATTTGTTAATAAAATTTTATTATTACTTGTTATTTGGGTATTAACTACTTCATTAACTTATGCAAGTTTTGTCGAATAAGTTCTTGTTATACTTCATAGGTCATAGTTAGATCATTTAAAATGATATTAAAATAATATATATCATATTTATTTATTCTATACATTTATATTATCATTCTTTACTGAATATCATGTATAATGAATCACATCACATCGTGGAGACGGTAGGTCGTTCCTACACATGAGCAATGATATCATTCCCATAGTCATTGAATGGTATTGAAATGAAGGGTGTATAATATTTCAGAATCAATATAATCTTATAATAATAATATATAGATATTATCTCAATAATTATACCCATCCATATAATGCGGTGGTGAAAAATAGATTACACCAGGGCCTGCAGATGACACCACGATGTGGAGACAATAAGTCGTACGTACGCACACGTGGTGATTTTATTTTCTATAGGATGCATAGAAATTGAAATGTTTTTCTTACATAATCATAATAACATCTAAATATATATGTGATTCCAGATTTATTACTTTATAATGAAGGAACTCATGTAAATTATTTAGAAGAAGAAAGAAGTTTGAAAGAATCGGTAGAGGAGATTACCTCTTCTTCGATGTGCTTCCAATAAATATCCTCTTAGAGAACTACAGTTGTTGTTTGAGGAATACCCGAACCTCTATAATGGAACTAGGTAAGTTGATAAGGTAAATGGTAGGGTATTTTCTTTCTTGAAGGCTCAAAGTGAAGTGAAGAGGTGAGAGAGGAGGTTTCCTTTTATAATTGAGGTGAGGGACCCTTTTGGGATCTCTAAAAATATTATTTTATAATAAAATAAAACCCCATTCAAAACCCACAAAAATGTCTTAATTTTAAAACTGAGATGATATAGGGTTTTAATATAATCAACCAAGAGATTTTATACATGTTTTTCTATAAATTTAAACCTTATCATTTTAATTAACACTTAGTTATTTTATTTTATTTTTAACTTGGGTAACAAATATTTCAATATAAAAAGGGTGAAATATTTACTTATTTTGATGTCAATTAGACCATAAATAAATACATTAGAACATTTTACACCATAAAATAATTTATATATATATATATATAAATGTTTTATTATTTTTAAATAATTTAAAAAAACGTTATTTTGATAAACAATCAACAATATCAATTTTGATACTATTCTATTCATTGATTTTTAAAAATATTAAGATAACAATTCATGTCCAAAAAACTATTTTATTATATTTATAATAGGTCAAGGTAATCTATAAAATTCATTATATATATTAATTAACCCAAATTAAATTTATTTTAATATTTTTTAATAACATTTATTTTCTATCTCTATTAATAAAATAATTAACTCATAATTTATTTATAATTATTTAAATAATTATGTGTTGAATATAAATTAAATATATAACACTATGATTAAGATATATCTACTATATTTTATAATAATATATTGATTCAAATTTATCTTCAAGAAAATCTAACATTTATAATGTTATACTTATTAAATTGTGAATATGTCGACTTTTACATCACTTTAAATATAGTAATATTACTGCCACCATATCTTCTTTAAGGCTCCAAATGATCACTAACTCGACCCTTGGATGGTTATGGTAGAGATATACTCTATAAATAATATTTGGACAAGTGTTTGGGTCTTTTGATGGTTATTAGTATTTTAATAAAAAAATATTGATTTATTATCAATTAATTATTTTTTTACATCCTTAAAGTATAAGTCATTAAGGTAATTACTTATTTCCTAAATATTACAAATAAATTACCATGATAAAGATTTTTTTAAAATGACTATTTATAATAGAATTTAAATTTTTTGTAACCTTATATAAAAAAATTATTTTGTTATTAAAATTTGAGTGAGATATATTTAATTTTTCTTTAAATGAAATAAATTAAATGTCCTAATCTCATCCAAGTGGCTTCTAAAAGACACCATTTTTGACCTAAGGATGATTTATTTTGAAAAAACTCATCCATTGATATTAATACAACTATTAGGGTAATTTTATAATCGTATTCTTGAAATAAATTACGCAATTTACGCTTTTACCATATTAATAAAAAATTAATGAAGTTACTATTCATAATCCCCAAAAATAAAGTATTATTATTTATATAATTTTGACCAACTGGTTCAAAATATGGAATCCAATTGTCAAAATTAAAAACACATATGTTTCCACAATTAATTAAAATTAATCCAGTTTTCGGAAAGGGAGAACATGTATTAAAAGTTAAAACATTGCAAAAGATTGAAATGTTTTTTCATCTGAATTCAATGTAAAATTAATTATAATGACCTAAATTGTACTGAATGATAAAAATATATTAAATTCATAATTTAAAACCATTTAATATTATAATTTATCCATATAAACCATTTTGATGAAAAAAATTTGTTTTCAATTAAAATTTAATGTATTTTTACTATTCATAAAATTTTGAAAGTTATCATAAACATATTACAAATATATCCAAATTAATATTTTATGTCTTTATTTAAAATAATACGGTTATGTTTTCATATAAAAATTATAAATGTGTCAAAATATTAATTTAAAATGGGTTCCCCATTAAAAGGTGGAAAATGACCCTTTTGAAAATTATTGGTTTTTATACATCAAATTGGGTTAATTCATACCCTATGAAAAAATATATCAATTGGATGAATATAATTTTTTTTCAAGTATATAACTTATATATTTCGTTAATTTCATTTACTAATAGTAAATCACTCAATTTATTAATACAAAATCACATGTAAATAATTGATTTATATTTTTCATAAATAATTGGTAGCGAATGACTTGACTATACGTTATCATAAGTTAGTTATATTTATTCCTAATAACCTAAATTCTATATTAAATTGGTTATTTTATACTAAGGGAATATCGTGGTTCATTTAATCTTATGATTTCATTTAATACAAACTATTCAAGAATTAAAATTATTTGGAGAAAATATTTCATAAAAAACATCTTAGTGTTACATTATACCACACTTAAACTAAATTTCACACTTAAAATTAATCACATGGATACAAATATATGAGTATATATTTCCGTCATAATATCCTTAATTTCCCATGTAGCTTCCCAAAATTGGTGGTTCCACCAAAAAACATTATCCAAGAAAGTGGTCTTGTTTTGTAGAAATTTTTCTCTACAATATAAAATCTTTATCAGTTGTTCTTCATAAGAAAGATCTTGCTCTAGTGGTACAACTTCTGAGTTTAGTACATGTGAAGGATTAGGTATCTACTTTATCAGGAGAGATACATAGAACTCATCATGAACTTGAGAGGGATTTGGTGGAAGCGGCAATCGGTAATCTAGTTTTCCAACATGATCCATAATTTCAAAAGGACTGATATACCTATAGCTCAACTTTCCATTGTATCCAAATATCATTAATCTATTCCAAGGAGATATTCATAGAAACAACTTATCACCCACTTCAAACTCTAGGTCTTTTCTTCAATTGTTATCATAACATGTTTTTCAACTCTGACCTTCTCTTATGTGTCATTGAATTGGTCTGACTTTTTATTCAATTTCATCAACAAGATCATGTCCTAATATCTTTAATTCCACAAATTTATCACAGAATGTGGGAGTTCTACACATATTTACCTAGTGGTCTTCATAAGGATCCATCTGAATTCTGGAGTGAAAGATATTGTTGTAAGAAAATTCCACTAAAGGTTGGTGTTGATCCCAAAAAACTTTGAAATACATAGATAAAGTTCTCAACATGTTTTCTAGAGTTTTACTTTTCCTATCAGACTAACCATTTGTCTGAAGATGATAAGCATTGATAAAACTCAATTCTATATCCAGATCCTACTAAAGAATTTTTCTGAACTTTGAGGTAAACCTAGGATCCCGATCAGATATAATGGAAAGTGGTACTCCATGCAATATTACCACTTCCTTTGCATATATTCTGGCATGCGGATAAAGAGAGAACTCCTTTCTAATATCAATGAAGTGTTCTGACTTAATAAATAAATCCACTATAACCCATAAAGAATGATGTAATTTAGAAGTTTGGGGAAGTTTGAGAAAAAAGTCCATAGTGATGTTTTCACATTTTTATTCTGGTATAGTTAATGGTTGTAACAACCCCTTAGACTTCTATCTCTCATCCTTAACTTGCTGAAAAACCAAGCGATGAGGGACATATTCATCAACACATTTTTTCATTCCATCCCTTTAAAAATACTCTTTCAGGTCCCTATATATATTTTTGCTTCTATGGTGAATTGAGAATTAAGAACTATGTGCCTCGTCCAATAGCTACTTTAACTATGGTATGTGAGGAATACAAAACCAATTCCTGAACCTTATTATTCTATCACAATCAAGGTTTAATTCAATAAAATTTTTCTCCTTATTTTGTATCTATACATCTTCCTTCTGTTCCTCCTTAATCATCACTTGTGTATATATTTGAACATTCCTTTTAGAAAGATAATATTTCTCCCCTTACTTTAAAATTTTAATGTCTATACATTTCAAATCCATAAATATGGGATATTTTCTGATCATCATCATAGATAAGATGCATGGTCATTTCATCTCAATGAATCTTCCACCTTGTTCACTTTCCCAGGGTGGTAAGGTATCTATCATTATTAATATTTAATCATCTACAACCAATTTATTTGGAACATATTCAACTCCTTTTTTTAATATAATTTAATCTTCTATGATCAATATTAATATAACACCTTTCACCATAAAGTTAATGCTTCCATATCTTTAATGTGAATATTACTACAAAAAACTCCAAATCATGATTTTATCATGGATTTTTTATTTTCATGAGGCATAAGCTTTCACATATCATTTTTTGTGAGAACACATCCCAACCCCTTTTTTGATTCATCATTATAGATCACAAAACTTTCTCCACTATAATGCAGTGTGGGAACAGGTACACTAGCTAACCTTCTTTGGATCTGTTTGAAATTCTCCCCACATTTTTTTTCCACATAAACTTAACTCCTTTCTGAGTCAACTCGGTGAGTGGATTAGATAATCATGAAAAATATTTCAAAAAAATTAATAATATCCAACCAAACCAAGAAAACATCATATCTCAGTTACCGTTGTTGGTCTCGACCAACTATCAATAACTTCAATTTTTGATGGATCCACAGATATCCCTTATCTTGAAATTATGTGACCTAAAAAAATCTTTATAAATCCAAAATTCAAACTTTGTTAATTTTTCATATATATTTTTATTTATCAGGGTATTTAGTACAATTCTCAAGTGATATTCATGCTCTTCCTTTATTTTTGAATAAACAATAATATCATATATAAATACTACCACAAACCAATCAAGATAGTATCTAAAGAATATATTCATTCGATACATCTAGATAGAAGGGTAATTAGTAAGACCAAAAGGAATCAATATAAATTCCTACTGTCCATACCTTGTACATTATTTCACCTGGTATATACTCCTTCTTGAAACTTAATTAATGATATCTTGAATGAAGATAAATCTTGGAAAAGTATTGATATTTGCACAATTGGTTGAATAAGTCATCAATGTGGGGAAGAGGATATTTTTTCATGAGAGTGATCTGGTTAAGTTCTTGATAATCAATGCATAGTCTCATTGATCCATCTTTCTTCTTAAAAACTAGAACTGTTTCACACCAAGGTGACGTACTAGGGCATATGAATCCCTTGTCATGATTCTCTAGGAGATTCTTCTTCAATTCTAACAAAACAATTGGGGACATTCTATAAGGGGTATTTTAAATAGGCATGCCACCCGGTATGGGGTCTATTGAAAATTCAACCACATGATTCGGTGGAATCCTTGAATTATTTTTAGAAAGACATCATCAAACTCCCATAAAATGGATGTATTATGAATTTTGAGTCCCCCCAACCATTTGAGATATATAACCATCAATTATAGAGATCATCAACGATAATATGGAAGAAATGTTCACTGGATATTCATACTCATCCTTGCATCGATATATGATCAAATATTGATCTGGAATATGAAATATGACTTCCCTTCCTTGGAATTTGATATGAGATTCATATAGAGAAAGCCAATCCCTGCCAGGAATCACATAAACTTCCACTATAGGAAGGATCACAAAAAAATTTGGAAGTATTTTCCCACAAACATCAACCAATGAAGTATTAAAAACTTTTGATGTGACCGTTGTTCCCTTAGGAGTTGTCACATCAAACTCAACATCTAATTTTTGAGGTAATATGGTGATACCCTTAGAAAATTCCTCATAAATAAAAGAGTGGGTGGATGAGGAATCAAATAAAACATTTGGTAATTTTGAGTGGATGGTATGTGTACATTTAAACACTTCATTATCATACTCCACATCACCTATATTGATCACATGTGTCATTCCTTTGTCTTTGGCCTTAAGAGTTTTCTAACATAAATCATCATAAGTAACCCTTAGATTAGGGAATAGATTAGAATAATTCCCCATTCCCTTGTACATGAATCATTAATGTATATGAGGTGAATTATGTGTATCCTTTTCTCTATTTGGATCATTTGAAATCTTTTTCCCATCACTTCGGAATTCAACTTCTCGATGACCCTCTTTTCCATAGTTAAACAAATTTACTAGTCCATTTAAAAAAATTCCCTCCATGTTTCTTTCCAAACATTGATCATAAGTGAGAAATCAAATTATTTTCAGTGTGGTCTTTAGATTCTCCCTTAAATTCCATTTTTCTCTTATTATCAAAGCCATAGGACTGATGGGTTACTCCCATCTCTATCTCAACCTTGAGATAACATCAAATGATTTCTTCATACATGTTAACGTCCCATATGGATAATTCCCTTCAGAGACCTATTTTTAAGCCACTAAATAATATGTCAATTATACACAAAGGTTAGATAATAATTCCATAAGAGTAACTTTAAAGCCTTATATAAAAATCATAGGTACTAATGGCTTAATTATCCTTTTTCTTAAGTTCAAGGAACTCCTTATCCATATTTCTCTGAAGAATACAAGAAAATTACTTATTGAAAAAATAAGTTCTTGAACTCGTTCTATTCCATGGATTTAATTTCATCTCTTTTCTTCATATTCTTGATAAGGTTCCACCATTGATCAACTTCACCTTCCAAACTATAGAATTATAATATGAATTTATCATGTTATGAACATTGGAGAATTTAAAATAACATTTCAGTGGTACTAAACCATTATTTAGCCACTAATGTATTAGAAGACCCACTGAAAGAAGGTGGGCGCTGCCTCATGAAGGACTGAACAGAATGTTGTTCCCTCCTATTCTCATTTGGAAGTCCTACATGATTTTTATCTTGAGAAAGTTGTGTGAGAATATATACAAGATTTTTCATTCCATCTCCCATAACACTTTTTTTATCAAGAGGACAATCATTGCTTTACCCATCACATTCAACATTAATGCAATTCCTTTGTTTTTTATCCATTGACTAAAACCAAGAAGCATAGTGTCAAAAACACTAATAATAATTGGAAAACAACATAATAAAGAATAAAATTTCAATTTAGGACACTTTAGGTTTTTTCATAGGTTATTCATGGTCATTTTTAAAACACGAGGATTGTAACATATACTTCAAAATTACCTTTGGGTTCTTACTAAGGTTTTCTCATCCTAGTTTCCAATAGTTAACTATAAATTTCCTATAATAACAAATATAACACCCCTTAATTTACATACATTCATATGAAATCAATTTTGAAGAATATTTATTACAAAATATATAAAAATCCACAATAGGACCGTATAGGTATAGTGTCTTTAGAAACTTGTAAACACAAACAACTGGTTCACAATCCTTCTTCATTGTCTCCCACATATTTCATCATAACTAGACCCCTTTTTGACATATCCTACTTAATACACTTATTCATGACCTAATTAATGGAAACATATGAAAGGGTGATCTCAGATGCTCAGTAAGGGTAAACAAGGGAGATATCAATCATATCATAATCATAATACATAAGAACAAAACATTTTACAATATTATCCAACATATTAAAGATCGTGATATCATGGCATCAGGATAAATCATCAAGTTCATAATAATCAATGAATATAATCCCAAAAGTCATTAAATAATACATTATGTTTTTTGGAAATACACATAAGTATAGAAAATCATTTCATATTATTCAAGGCTCATTTCAAAGACCACTATAGCGGACAAAGTCCATTATAGAACCAAGTTCACTCCTCATTCAAACCCTGTATTACTAAACTGAGATCATTTCCCATTATACCCATGTATATCACATGATATATAAATCATTGCCCAATTAATTGGAGGAATATATTGGTCCCATACATCTCATAATTAAATCATTCTTATATACTCCACAATAACATAAATCATTCATCATAACCCAAGGAATAAAATGGGTTTCTTTAAACATCATCCCACCATAACATACTCCATTTAAAAAAAAATTGATTTCCTAAATATCATTCCATCACAAACATAATAAATTCATAGGAATAATAAGTATATTATATTGGAAACATAACCCTATTAAACAATTTCATCTTAGATGGAAAATAATTTTGATATAAAAGTTGAAATTAATTCTTGAGTAAAATATCCTTTCATCTTTAAAAATGTCTTCATCTCTCAAAATACCATTAAATTTTAAAAGAAAATAATTTATTTAAAAATATAATTGAATTCATCTAGAGGAAGCTTCTTAGAACTAAGTTATTATAAAGACATAAAAACTATTCATGCTATATAAGTTAAAAAAACATCTCCTCATATTTTTTCTGGAAAAGTTAAAAAGTACCTCATATCGAATAATGAAAAATGATTCCATTCATACCATTTATTAAAAATTAAACAATGGGAAAAAATTTAAACAATTTTATAAGAATATAAATAATATTACTTATTTAGGAATCATGGACGTTCATGATAAATAAACCCCAGTAAATTCATACATATAAACAATCCCAAAAAATAATGAGATTGAAAAATTAATCTATAACTTTTAGATCCAATTTCCTTTTTATGTATTAGAACCTCCTATATAGTGATCTAAATAATTTCATTTAATTATTTTAGAATCTTATTCATTTTTATGATATCATATATGATCATATTATCATCCATTTGTTAATATTCTTGTGCATGTTTTGTTGAATAATTTCATGTTATCCTTAATAGGTCATAGATATATCATTCCAAAATTATATTAACATTATATATATCATACGTATTCATTTTATACTATTATATAATCATTCATTAATGAATATCATGTATAATGAATCACATCGCATTGTGGAGACGGTTGGTCGTACGTACGCAAGAGGGACAATATCATTCCCATAATCATTGAATGGTATTGAAATAAATGGTGTATAAAATTTAATAATCAATATCGTATTATAATAATAATATATAGTTGTTATTTATATAATTATACCCATCCAAGTAAGGGGTGGTGAAAAATATATTAAACCACGACGTGGAGACGGTAAGTCATATGTACGCATGCATGGTGGTTTTGTTTTTTGTAGGATGGATAGAATGTGGAATATTTTGGTTAAATAATCATAATAAAATTTAAATATATAATTTATACATGATTTATTACATTATAATGAAATAACTCATGAATATGATGTAGAAGAAGAAAGAAGGTTGAATGCCTCGGTAGATGAGATTGCCTCTTTTTCGACGTGCTTCCTCTAAATCTCTTCTTAGAGCACTAGATTTGGTCTTTGAAGAATACCAAAACCTATATAATGTAACTAGGGAATTTGATAAGGGAAAAGGGTATGGTATGCCCAATAATGAAGGCACAAATTGAGGTGAAGTGGTGAGGGATGAGGTGCCCTTTTATAATTGAGGTGAGGTGCACTTTTGGGATCTCCAAAAATATTAATTTATAATAAAATAAAACCTCATTAAAAAACTACAAAATTTCACAATTATGAATAATGATATGATATAGGGTTTAATATAATAAACCAATTGATTTTATAAAAGTTTTTATATCAGTTTAAACCTTATCATTTCAGTTAACAGTTAGTTATTCTATTTAATTATTAACTAGGGTAATAAATCTTTCAATATTAAAAGGGTAATATATTCACTTATTTGATGTCAATTAGACCATAAATAAATATATTAGTATGTTTTAGACTATATAATAATAATTATTCTTTTCTAAAGATGTTTTATTATTTTTAAATAATTTAATAAAACATTACTTTGATAAACAATCAATAGTTTCAATTTTGACACCATTCAATTCATTGATTTTTATAAATATTAATATTACAATTTAACTTCAAACCAACTCTTTGATTATATTAATAAGAGGAATGTTAATATATAAAATTAAATATACATGTTAATGAAACCAAAATATATTTACTTTAATATTTGTTAATAACATTTATTTTTTGTCTCTATTAGTAAAATAATTACTACATTAAATTTTTGTAATTGTTTAATATAATAATTTGTTAAATAAAAATTAAAAATAAAATTTCATGATGAAGATAAATCTACTATATTTGATAATAATATATGTAGTAGAATTTTACTTTTTAAAATAAAACATTTAAAATGTTATACTTATTAAAATATGAATGTGATAACATTAACATCACTTTAAATAAAATAATATAAGTTTCACAATATCTTCATTAAAGCTCAAAATGATCACAAACTTGAAACTTTGATTTTTATGGTTTATATATACTCTACCAATAAGATTTGTCCAATTTTTTGAGTTTTTTATGGATATTATTATTTTAATAAAAAAAAATTTATTGATTTCTCATCAATTAATTAATTTTTACATCATCAATGTATAAGTATTAAAGATAATTATTTATTTCTTAAAAACTAAAAATAAATTACCATGATAAATGAAAACATTTTAAATCCAAAATTAGTATTTATAATCTAATTTTTCTTATGTACATACCTATATAAAAAAATTATTTAGTAATTAGAATTTGAGTGAGATGTATTTAAAGTTTTTTTAAATAAAACACAAAAAATGTCATAATCTCATCCAAGTGGCTTCAAAAGGACTACATTTATAAAAATTGATTATTTAGGTCGAAAAAACCCATCCATTTATATTAATACAATTTTTAGTGTAATTTTGTAATTGTATTATTACCCTTAATTACCTGGTTTAGCATTTTACCGTATTAAAAAAAATTACCGAATTTACTATTCATAATGCCCAGAAATAAAATAAAGTTATTTACATAATTTTTAGATAATGATTCCAAATATGGAATTAATTTTTCAAAATTCAAAACACATAATTTTTAGTAATTAATTTAAAATTAATCTCGTTGTCGAAAAGGGAGAATAAGTTTTAAAAGTTAAAACATTACAAAAGATTGAAATGTTTTTTCATCTATATTCAATGAATAATTGATGATAATTACATACATTATATTGAATAATAAAAATATATTCTATTTATACTTTAAAAAAATTAAATATTACCATTTATCCAAATAAATTATTTTTATGAAAAAAGTTGCTTTCAATTAAAATTTCATGTATTTTTACAACTCATCAACATTTGAATGTTATCATAAAAATATTAAAAATTCATCTAAAGTAAATTTTTATATCCCTCTTAAAAAGAACATGTTTATGTTGTCATATAAATTTATAAAGTATTAAAAATGTTAAATTAAAATGAATTATCCATTAAAATGAATAAAACTACCCCTTTGAGAAATATAGGTTTTTATACATCAAATAGGGTTTATTCCTACCCTGTGACAAAAATATCTTTTGCATTGATATCAAAAATATTTTATTAAGTATATAGAATATATATATCATTAATTTCATTTAAAAATAGTAATTAACTCATTTTATTAATAAAAAAATACAAATATAAAACTGATTTATATTTTTCATAAATAATTGGTAACAAATTACTTCACCACACATTTTCATAAGTTAGATATATTTATTCCTGATAACCTAATGGGTAGGTTAAAATGATCATTTTATACTAATTGAATCCAATGGTTCATTTACACACATTATTTCATGCAATAAAATCCATTGATGAATTAAAATTATTTAGAGAAACTATTTCATAAAAACATCCAGGTATTACACTTTAGAAGTCTCATCTTTAACTGTTCTCTTCAGTTGACCTGATATAATAACTCATGAATTTTCCTTTCTTCACAAGGTGGAATATGTTAACCTTTTATCAACTCTAAAAAGATACTAAATCCCTCTCTTATATTTAATAATGATGAGAATTTTGTACAACTCGTCACAGAGATTCTATATAGAGATGGATAACAAATATTCTTGGAAAAGAAATAAGTTACATGAGTATGTCAAGCCCTTCCACATAGTAATGAAATTAAATAATTCTCCCACTATTTTTAGTTTAAGTGGTTGGGTACTATCATCATATATATAATTGAGTTTAATTGAAAGAGAAACTACTGACAGAGGTCTTCCCATCCCACGATTGACTGAACAAAAAAAACTAGTGTATTATATGAAGGATGTACCTTGTAATGGTTTGAAGAATAACCTGAGTTTCATATCTTCTTGTTTTACAGTTTTCCCCATAATTTCATCACAACAGGACATGAAATTCATTAAATTATAGTCTATATTTCCTGACACATTAAAAATTATAAATGTAGGCTTCCCAAAATTTTTTGGTGGAGGTTTCAGATCAACTCATTCAGGGTGAGGATTCTTTGATAGATTTATGGGAACATGTATTTATCACATAGATTTTAATAAATATTTATATGAATTAATTTTGTTGATAAGAAATTGATGGATATCTGGTTGAACAAGAGCTTGAGTAGGGGAAACTACCTATAAGTCCATCTTTGGTGGCTCTGTTTGTACCTTTGGTAGGTAGTCTGCATGGGATTTTCTATGAGGATGTGTTTAACCCAACCCTGGTTGTGTGCCCAAGAGAGGTAACTCTTGATATCATGTTTTTTGGGGTCCTAGTATATTCGTTGTCAGTACCCAATGTTGAATAGATATTATGGCTCCATTTCTGCTGCTCGGATGAACCCTCTTTGCGGAGGTGCATCAGTTAGAAGCGTTAGTTGGGGAAATTCTTATATACCATATCTAGTAGGGATGTTACTATAGAATAGTTCTTGATTGATTTTTCTAAACACCTTTATCTCTTCCTCCTGTAGAGAAAAACATTCCTCAAGTGTGAGGTTTTCAACCACTTTGGGAGGTGAGTGGTGTGCAACCATTCATTTACTCTATTCCTTAGATAATGAACACTTTGATTGAGGGAATCCCCAAATTCACATAAATCCTCTGGTTTTGGATACACACACGTCCTTTAGTAATTTATTGGTGGACCGTATTATGAAAAACAACATCCTCTTTTTATTCCTTTGTATTTTTCTTATGTTCAATAACATCTTTAGGTGTGGTTTTAGTGATGGTTACTAATTCATAACACATTGTAATCATTTCATTAGCCTCCATGAGAGACTAATTTTTTATTCCCACCATGAGACTTAATCCTCTCCTTCACTCCTCCTCATAGAATCATTTAATGAATGACGACTCGAAGGGAATCTCTGAATAATTTTTTCATGCATGTTCAAAGTGAGGACATTATGTCATGGGACCCAATGAGATATAAGGATCAGTTTTTCATCACTCCCCCTAAATTAGTGAAGAAAAATATCCATTGAGGTTGATGTTGAGGTAAAACAACCCCCATCCCTATAGGCTATGGATATTTTTATCCCCTTTCCACAATCATTCGAGCCTGTTTTTCTTACCTCAAAGATTGTGTTAAAAAATCCCCATGCCTAGTAGGATGGGGATCCTCCAATAATATCATGGATACTAATGTAGTGGTTTATTTCATGATTTTACATATCTTTGTTCAAATATGGGTAGGGTTCATTCTATTATATTCACTTGATCCACCGTCTTATAAAGATATTGTTGATGCTTGATGATTGGCCTCCCTTAGGTGGGAGGATTAGTTAATATATTCTGATACTTGATATAGCATTTTTTGAGGGATCTTCCTCTTCTCGCCTGATTTCTTTGAGAGTATTTTGAGGATTATTTTTGTTGAGTGCAACATATGTTTCAAATGTAGCCCATTTCATGAAACTTACCTGAGAAATGACATTGGATGATATTACCTTCGGTGTACTTTGATGATTAGGGAATGAGGTGAAATAAAACTCTCCATGTTCACCCCATCCTATGATATTAACACTTGATGGGGAATCATTGATCATATGACACAACTCTTTTAATGTGTAGAGACAAGAATATTGAAGGATTCATTATTATTTTCGTGGTTTTAGGTTTCATGAATCTAGGAGAGACTCGATGTTGATTTTATGATGTATCCTTCTATTACCTTAACATGGATGGGATATTTATCATAAGAAAATAATTTATTCTTTATATAATTAAGTGTGGTACAACCATTGATTCATATGTCATGCACACAATCTTCCAAAAATTCCTTTAGAATACTGTCTTGGGAAGTGTCTATAGGTGAGAACATGAATGATAAATTTTCATTATCCAACTACATTCTCATGTGATTTATTTCATATTCATCTTCAAAAAGAGGTTCCTTATCTTTATTTCACAAAATTGGATATTTCCATTCTTCTTTATTGTAAACCACAGGATCAGCATGGATTTCCTCTATCATATAAGAAGTCAGAAGATACATGGGTGGTTTGGAGAATGACTAATTCCTCCGGGTATCTTCTGGTTGAGAGATGATGTCACTTTTCATTGAATAAGAACTATGAATGATTAGCCTCATTCTTCCAAGTACCTCACAGTAAGATGGCCTTCTCATAATTAAATCAAAAAGTGGTGGACCTATTTGATGAAGTGAAGTGTCACTATGATGAGGACATTAATAGTGAATTTCATCTTAGGGAGGACAACCGCCATATATTTAAATCTGATTGCAAGAAGAATTCCTATAGCATGTACCCTAGGGAGTACCTTCAGGGAAGATGATAGAAAGGGTAGGATCTCCTTACTTCTTTATCTTCTGGCGACACAGAGGGCTACCATGATCCTTATTAAGAGATAGGATCTCTCAATCGACCATATTTTAGACATTAAGCAAGCCTTCATGGTGATTTGTCCAGGGAGGACCTCCAAAAATTCTGCTACTATTTCATTAATTTGGAAATAGAAGAGTAGGATATGAATCATCTGTAGATAAACGTATGAGGTCTTCATGAAATTAATTGTTTAGTGGTGTGGGATCATAGATCATCTCTTTATTTTCCAATCAACTTTAGTTATGCTTATTACTTTATTCCTTATTTCTGGTGAATGGGGATAGTTTCTAGGGATAATTTATTTTATATACGGAATTTTGTTTGTTTAGGTATCATGTGGCTACTGGAATTTTCCAATAGGATTCTGTAAATTTGGAATAAGTCTGTGATTTCACTATAATTTACACTAGACTAGGCCTATAACCTCTAGTTGAAATGAGAGTATGGTCCTGGTCTAATTGTCCATATATCATGGGAAATGTTTCCCATGACCCTCTTAGATGGGAGAAGAGATGTGTGTCTTCCCCAGATTGACCATTACTTTGTGTTGGTAATTCACCTCAATTTTAAGGATGGAGTTTTGTGTCCACCCCTACCACTACTAATACAATTATTATATCATTAAAATTTTATAGGGTGTGGGAAGAAATTTTCTTCTACCCTTTCAACATTTTCATGATATTTTAGGTAACTTTAGAGGCTTGAATAGGGATATATACACTTTCCATGGATGGAGGAGGGATGTGTTCCTTATCCTATCCTCCATTTCCTTTCGATATATACTGACAGTAATCAAGTGTGGGGGTAGAGATATGGTTCCACCCCCAATTTTATGTTAGGATCCATAGCCTATTTTATCTGATTGATTCTAGGTTAGGCTAGCATTCTTCATAGATGTGGGTAGGTTTGTATTCCTACTCATGGATTGAAACCATATTCGGTCGGAGAGCTTCTCTAGATGCTGAAAAATTATAACTGCAGGCTTGGGGGATGTGGGAAGTTGTTTTTTCCTAGTCTTTATTTTTTGTTGTATTTGGTTTGCAGGATTCTCTGGATACATCCAAACTATATTAGAATACTTGGTTGATGTGGGTATGTGTTTTTTTCTCAATTTGTTATTCCATAATTGGATTTTGGGATTATTTGGATACTTCCAAACTGTGCTATAAGTCTTGGTTGATGCATGTAGGTGTTTGATCCTTCTCATTATTTTTTGATAAATTTTACTAGTTGTATTATTTGGAGGTAATAGAGGTATGCTCTTGTTCCCTTTTTATGTAATGTACCATTAGTGGGACATATTTAATGACAATTTCTTGGTGACCTAGGGTAGACTCCATAAAGAAACACCCTAATCATGTTGATGGATTGTTGTCGTGCGACATTAGTGGTGGAGACTGATGGAAGAGTCCATTTAGAGGGACACCTCTTCTACCTGGACAAGGCCATTAGTAGAATCTTGATCCACCTCCCTATGATAAGGAAGGATTCTTTTTTTATGTTCCACGGATAGACTCTTGAAATGATTTGAGACAACAACTGGTGTCATCTCCTTCTTAGACAGTAGTCATCATGGATTTTATGGTTCGTGGGGATTCATGAGTTGGAGGGATTTTTGAGTAGCCTCCAGGGATAGGGTGGCACCATTTAGATGGTACTCTTGAATCAGTGCATTTGACGCCCAGTTTTGGAGAAGTGGGGTTAGAAACGATGTCCTCTATTTAGTTGAGGACCCATCATGTGCACTGGTTGAAGCATATTTCTGCTGGAACTGGTACAACACTATTTGTATCAAAGGGATATCTAAATGAATGTTTCTAGATACATATGACTAATAAAAATAAGAATACCCCATTAAATTATAATCTCAATAAACGAACACAAGAAAAATTAATTTTTTTTGGATTCATGTTTGTCTCTCTTTAATTTGTTGAAAAGGGGTGATGAATGTTGGTGAAAGAGTCATTTTGTTTAAGGATTCACATCGGGTTCAACATTTTTTTATGAAAGATTGTGTCTCAAAATGGTTGATTTTGGGGGTTTAAATGTTGTACAATCATTCATGTCAGGTCCACAATTTTTGAATAGCTTCTAATGGGGTTTGATCATGGAACTGGAAACAACCAATGGTTCCTTTTTTTGATTTGTTTCATGAAACTTTCTTCCAAAGAAAGATAATTATTGTGGAATGGTCCAAAAGAACTTGGGGACTCACATTGGGTAATGGGATAAGATTTCAAGCTCACCACATCCTTTTTTTGTGGGGAATTATTTCCTACTCTGAGAATCTATTAGATATTTAAGACATATTCACAAATCCTATAATAAATACTAAATATAAAATAGGGCATCCTTATATAAAAAATCAATTATTAGAATGTATGAAATTTATAATCATCATTATTTATCTAATTTTCATCATCAACAGAGATATATCCACGTAACTGAGGTTCCCCATCGATAGTACTGTTTATTTAAATAGATTAGAGATTCTTATGTCATTTATTTTTTAGGATACTAGTTTTATGCCACATAATGCGAAACTATGGAATTTCTTATTATATCTGGAGATGTTGGTTTTTTTATTTTGGGATCGGGATCAAAATATGTGCTTCTTACGTATCCTATTGAATTAAATCAGAACCCATAGTTTGGTACTAATTAACGGGACACTCCCTTCCTTTTAAGGCCATTTGAGAAAGACCAAAAAATATAGTTTAAATTCACTCGGAATGGAAATCTAGGAAAGGGGTTCCAGGTAAAAGGATGGTGTTGGAATTACACCAAATCAACCCAAGGGACCTAGAAGAGATTTTTCCTCCCTGGTAGGATATGACAATTATATGAATGTGTCCTAGAGAAACATAGAATTAATTTGGGGTGGATGGTTTGGACCTTAAAGAGGATTCTTGCATATCCCCATTGGATAAGAAATAATTCCCCCATAGATAGAAAGTTGGGGATTACACCTATGTATGACTCCCTTTGGATTCTCATAGGGAATTTCCCACATTGATATCGATACATTGAATAGAGGAACCTTGCTTATGGAGTCCCTCTGTTTGTTTTTCTCATAGGGGATATGAACCTTTCATATAGACACATGGACTTGAGTACCCACACCTACATATTACCTCAGAATATTTTTCTCATAGGGGATATTTCCCCATTGAGGTGAATACATTTTTTTGGTGACCCATTCTGATATATTTCCTCTAAAGGAAGCAAATATAAAGATCTGAAAAAGGATTCTCTACCGATATATGAATCTGATCGTTTAAAAGTCATGATTGTTATTAACCAGTAAGACCATGTGATCCAATATCGGTGTGAGAAACATGAAAAAGTGTATGATCTGGAAAACCAAAAAAATATCCTATGTATGTTGGTGGATAAATCTAGGGCTATGGGAGAGAAAAAGGGTTTTGAGGTATTAGACTCCACTTTTGTTTTCCTAACCCACGGATGAAGGATGTGAGGGGTCTGACCTACTACAATGAACACTAAGGGACTACTCCAAGAGGGATACCCTACCATGAGTGAAAAAAACATTGCCTCAAATGAGGCTTGATCAAGTGTAGGTCTAGTGAGCTGAAGATGGATTGGGTAGGTGAAGGCTGGACAAGCTCAAGGGGTCTCACAAAAAGTGGACATGGGTAGACAGGAAGTTCCTTTACAGGGTTGACATGCATGAGCTAGAAGTCAATTCTTGATGATAGAAATATTTTGAAATTAAACATGGGGGAGTATTTTATTTAGACTCCAAGGGTTTCCTTAGGTTTCCTCAAAAGGGTCTCATGTTGGTCCAGAGTTCTGAAGGATACCTTCACGCTAGTACTTTTCAGCTGGGGGGAAACTAGTTCCCCACCTAAGTGGATTTTCTAGCACACATTGGAGGAACATTAATCTCACTATCCCCCTTAATTCCATATTCTCTAGGGTATTGAAGAGTAAACTAGATAATTTCTAGGACCAGAGAGAGGGAATAGGGTGAGAAGAGCTTAAAAGATTCTTATGAACTTATAGTTGTATTAAATGAGGAGCACTAGGGTTCTATTTATAGGAATTAGTGTGACCCTAGGTGAAAGAGTCAGCTCCTATAGGTGGGACATGATGGTTATCGTGCAGTTGTATCATTTTAGATACCACACAGGTATCTTGTGTTGGTCATCACATAGGTGTCTCATGCTAGTCATCATGCAGATATGACCAAAGTAGTTCTTTTGAGCATACCTATCTGGGGCCTACATGGGGGCATTGTTACGTAGGCTGAACCTACACGTTGATGATTCATTGGGAATCTCGCAGTATTACATGGGAGAGCATTTGAACCTTAGTATTCATTTCTTTTATTTTCTATTGAATAAGTCCCCTCTAAAAATTATCATTCTCTCATGAAACAATGAGTGTCAACAGTGTATTACAAATTGATAAATGTCATCACATGTGATTAGTTTTCTAGGTATCCATGAATTGAATCCAGAAAATACATCTTTGGAGTATCCAAATTGAATGAAATTAGTAACTAAAGCTACTAATAAAATAAAGTGAATAATTAATTAAATTAATAGAAATATATTTGATGTGATTAAATTGAAGAGTTTTACCCCATCATTATAGGTATTAATAAAATATTCTATCATCTGTAAGTTTTCTTTCAATCATTGTGGGAATTTTTTTTCACTATTTCTTCATATTTAGTTGGTTATAAAAATAATTATTTTGTATAAGTAATATGAGGACTAATGAGTCCAAATTTAAGTTTATAGGGTTTTCACTTCACATATTATTAATATATATTCCTATAAAAACTAAGACTAGCATTAAATGAAAATTAACATAGTAGATCAGCTATTAGGAAAAAAATACTGAAAACACACTTTATGTATACATTTGAAATAAAGGCTCATAGCCATTCATGTGTTACGATTTAATTTATTTCTCAGGAATGATATAGTATGTAATTTCCTCTTCATAAATTATCTCTTAAAAATAAATTGTGGTCGTGTCACCACTTTCTAACATTTTATCTTTATGAACGTTTAATGTCAGTAAATGAGGAAGTCAAACGAGATTGGGTAAAGGAACTTTGTGAAAATCGTTTTAATTGGTTGGTTAATATTTTGGATCATTTTGATTAAATATTCTATTTCACCACTTCCCTTTGTATTTTTATAATAACATTTATTGTTTTATCCCATTTTTAGTAATTGTTAAATTTTTAATGAAAAATAAATCTAAAATCAATACCTCCTTGTCAACATCTAATTTTAAAAGATATAATGGACATTTAATTAAAGTTACTATATCTTATCTGAAAGTATGCATATCTGCATCATAAAGTGTAATAGGTATATCGGTTCTTGGATTGTTATCTATTTAAATCCCCACTCTCATGTGGCTAATTGGATGTTGTTTGTTGTGTAGGATATCTCCTTGGATGTTGTACATAATACCCCTCACAATAATTTGATGTGTGGTTGTTGATAGATATAAATCACTTTTTTTACCTTGTAGAATATCAATACCTGAAAGGTATTAGTTTCATCCTAATTCACATCTCAATGAAAAAATTATGAAAATTTCGATTACCACTTATAGGAAATATTTTTTAGGTGAATGGATCGCCTTAAAGCTAGTGGGGGGGTCTTTATGTAGTGATTGTTATTGCAGTGTTTCTTCTCTTTGATTACTTCCCATAAAAGTTTCTAAAATCTTTCACTGCCAATTAATTTTTTCTTCTAGAATAGATAATCATATCAGTAACTGTTCCATTTTCTTATCTTTATCCCCTATTCATTTCTTTTCTCAAAATATCTTCAGGTGACGCCGTAAAACCCGCACCTCTGATGTGGTCATACTTTTTTTTGCCACTTTAAGGCCACTTATAGTGGTTTTTTATCTGGTATAGCTGATGATTATTTTTGTGTACAAGTAGGATAAGAAATAAATGTAAATCAAGATTTATTATTATTTAATAACGATATAATGAAAAACAAATTTTTATTATGTCATACATACACATGATTCCCACACTCTTTTGTGTTTTCATCTATTAGTATCCATTATTTATTTAAACGTTCGGTGCCACATGATGTGAGATGTATGTGTCTTTGGATTTCGATTCATCAATATAAATATTAAATGAGGAACATAATTATTTTATTGTTTCGTGTTACATAAAATTATTATGGTGGATATAAAATACATACCATTTTTTTCAGGTCAAGTGTACCACATTAATGATTTGTGGTAGGGGTATGTTGGTTTTGCTACTCATTTCTCATTTTCATCACTCATATGCTATTTTATAAACTAAAAATTCTTATTTTGAAGAAATGTTTTTCAATTCACATTGTAAAAAAATTATGTCTCTTCATGACAACTAATAAATGCGCCCCACACATGTTTGTTAATCAAGTGTGTGTATATATTTGGTGGGTGTGGTTTTATTTTCCTTCAATATATTTGACATGATAATTGATAAAAATTGTGTGAATGACTCTGTGAGCCTTTCTGGAAAGTATTTATACAAATTTAATTTGGGATTCATCTACTATAAATTCACTCTACATGGGATAATGAAGACTAATTCAACATTTCAACATTTTGTTTTTTAGTAAAATAAATAAACTATATCATAATATTACCCTATTAGCTTCCCAAATTAGTGTTTTAATCATGGTTAGAACAATGTTCCACAAATCTACATCAATCAGTATGCACATGTGAGTTGTGATCCCAATGTTACAACTGAACATGGCCTTGTTGGGGTTAATAGGTTAGCCACATGCATTCTATCAAACCTCAATTTGATAAAAAAATTATCACTGTAATATTTTGTTATAAAAACTTCACATTATGACACAACAGTTTTATAAGGTACATATGTTATTCACCGCTTACTATTTTCATGGATTCATCATTTTCAACATATTGTTATTCTACATTGGTAGCATATACATGTGGATAAGGTTGGTGTACTTCTATATAGGGATAACCAACAGGTTGAGAAACATATTGTTCCTCAGGATTGGGAGCATCAACATGTACAAAAGTTATTATTAGTATAATTGTTCAAACAATTAATTTATATTACATAAATGAATCATTTAATGGATAATAATATGAGGTAACACAATGAATATATAGAAAAAATATATAACCTGATCATTGAAATAACTTTTTTATAAAGGATAAAGGGATATGGACCCTCTATCGAGTATCCAAAAGCCTATATTGTAGTCTCCTATGACATTGTATATATTGGTACTACTATGAAATGATTGTGGAATCCCATTGAATTTTTCCTAAAAAGTTGAATTGACATCTTACCATTCATTGGTTTCAATCAATAACGGAATTATTGATCACTTATGGTTTGTGGGATCTAGAACATAAAATAATTGTACTACCTAATAATCCATTATAAATGGTTCTTCTTCATACCCATCCTTACTGGAATACACTTTCACAAATCCCAATTCATATATTTTGATATCACTTCTATTATTCACCCACATTCATTGAAAATTCATAACATGGAATATTTTATAATCCAACTCCCATATTTGTTTGATGACTCCAAAGTAAGAAATATTCGAATAAATTGTATTTTTTTCCTTCGTACTAGATACATGCATCACATCAGCCAAAAGTGTAACTTTACTATTTTTCATGGTATTATGTTCATCATGTTCATTTATATAGAACCTATAACCACTAATTATATAACAATTATAAAATAATACATGTACACTTAGTCTTATAGCTATCCATCGAAGTTGTTCTGAAATTGAATCAATATTTTCATTTGACTCTTTAAAAATATGGTATTGAAACTATCCTATATTTTATTTATTATGTTTATTTGATATCCATATTTCATCCCTCTCTGGATTCAAGTGCCTAAGAATTACTTTTTTTTGTTTCGAAATAGGGGTAAGCCTAAAAAATGTTATGAAAAATGTAATGTTGGGCCTTCCCCCAATCTATAATAGAGATTGTGAGAATATATATTAAAGTAATTTCTTCACCCAAAAGACACATGGTGTGATAAGATTTTAGTAGACCAATATTGTCCACATCGTATAAGAAGTTAGTACAAAATTCAGAATCTTTCTCAACAATATATCGCTCCCAAATACAACTATAAGGTTGGCATCTATTTTTGACATACCCTTTAAAATATTCATATATCGTTCAATGGGGAATATACATTTATGATGTACATGACCATATATTTGAATCCCAATTACCAATGGAACCATCAAGATAACAATCTTTTCAAAAAAAATAGGAGGGAATAACATCTACAATTCACATAATATGAAATTAATTTCCATTTCTATAGTCAGAAATCTCTCTAGGTTTATAACATTTCTATATATAGCTTTTAAAAATAAATAGATCTTGGTTAATTTATGATGAAAATTACTGTAAAAAATGTAATGTAAAGGTACAATAATTATATCTAGCGTAAATAAATTACAATTATGTGATTTTAGACCCTCTAACATTAAATATTTCATTGAAATGATATTCTTCATATTCAATAAATACACCTATGGAATCTTTACACAATTCCAGAAGTTGAAAAATAAATATCTCTCTTATCTATAAAGAGTTTAAGTAGTTGTAGAAAGAAAATAATGTTTTTCATCCTTTACTAGATTGAACCACTATTGGAAAAGACACTTATACCCACTGTTTTGAACCATGGGTACTGTCCCCAAAACCATGGATATAGGATATACCCATGGTTTTAGGAACCCTAACAATTTTAGCCATCGATATAGCTCTATGTTTTACACATAGTGTAACGCCCCGACCCTAGTTACCCAGAGTCGGTGCGTTACTTCGTAACATTGGCATGATCACGAAAGATCAAGTCTCGAAAGACCGAATAGTTTAGTAGCCTTGAAAACACTAGATACATTCATAATGTTACATTACATCATAAAGTGAAAAACTACAATAAAAAAATCTCCATAGTCCACACTCATATCCTCTTCTAACTATCCCTGCAGGTCATTCATAAAATACTTCTTCACATCCTGGAAAATATTAAAACATTGAAAGGGGTGAGCTCAGATGCTCAGTAAGGATAACAATATTGCGGAAGCTTTCATAAATAAACATTAACATTTAAGGCAATGTATAACTAAAACAAAAGCCTTTTTAAACTTGAACTTCAGCATGATATGGAAAAAATAAAATTAAATAATGCCATTTACTTACTCACATGGATATTCTACTAGTCAAATAATCCCATGCAATATCAATAACCACTTTCATAATGATGGAATGCATAATGCCAGACTATCATAACCACGTAGTCAAGGCCTCTTGCCAAGACCACAAATAAGATTTTTTCAAGGCCTCCTTCCAAGACACTAGTTTGTCTCATTAGACCTACCGATGCATCGAGGAGCTATAACGGGCTCCACCCGTCACTTATTAAGTCCAATGCATTCCTCATATGAATAGGTTTAAACATATTATAAACCATAACATAATCGTATCACATAAAACATGCATAAACAAAACATAACATTTCCACATTTCAATCACAAGATATCAATACAACACATTGATGTAATAAAAACACTTTCAAAACCATTTTCAATACCAAAATTATAGAAAATTAAAACTTTGTATTTATTTTTCATTTAAAAAAAGGTATGGCTTGTAGAGGAAGCCAAAACTCAAATAATGGTCACGGCGGTGGAGAAGTCGTTTTCGCCGCATACGTACGACAAAAACATTCCATTTTGTCATTTAGTAAATGCTTCATATAAAAAAGATTACTTTTGAATAAACATAAAAGTCAAAGGGGTTTATACACCGTATAAAAGAAATTTGTGTATAAAACAAAATATTCCTCAATGAATGGAGATTGAGACGAAGTCCCTTAAAAAGATCATTTTTAAATAAAATATATCTATTATGTTTATTCACTATATGTACACATAAAAAAAATACAAATACATGATAGGACATAATAATATCATGACATAATTTGAAAGTAGGAGATTAACCCAAAGAATGGAAATTGGGTTAAGAAGTTCCCTTACCTCGTGTCTGACTTGACTCGATCGTTCTTTAACCTCCTGAATAATAAAATAGAGTTAATTTCTATTTACTTAAGAACCTTTTTCATGTTCATTATTCCTTTTATATCACTTATTACCATGTTATTAACATTATGTAATTATTTAAGTTAATAACGGTCATTTTGTCGATCTTTGGTACTTGAGTCAAAAATAAACTTCTTATAATTACAAGTTCTTCATGTGGTGAAATATCCATTATATCCAGAATTATATTCATGATTTAGATATCATATATATCATATATATCCAGTATATACATTCATTTATAATATTACATAACATTTAGAGGTACGAAATGAAATGCACCGTTCATGGAGATGGTAAGCCGTACGTACGCATGAACGCTACTTTCATTTCTATTTCGTATTTCATGGAATGAAATCATAATAGTATAAATGTGTATTAAAATTCCAGTATAATATCATATATAATATCATTAATCCATCCTTTATACATCCCACATATGGCATTAATGATTCAAATCACTTTGAGGGGGCGGTAGTCCGCACTTCCTAAAATGAAAATATCGCATTTACCCATAATGGAAACCATAAAGTTATGCCATAAATGAAAAATACAAAAGCTTAAGTAAAACATAAACATATTATATATCATATATAAATATAGTGACATCTTAATGGCCACCTTTGAAGGTGTTATATGAGTGTTGAACAATCATCGTTTTGTGAGGCAGAAATTCGTCATCCACAGAAACAGTATGTTCTTTAACCATTAGATGTAGGTGTGTGTAAGTGTAGCTCGAATAATTCTTATAAAAACATCCTAGTATATTTAGGATACTGGTTTTGTTACAAAATAAATGAATAAAAAGAGTTTAGGGGGTTTGATAAGCAAAATAAAACAAAATAACATAAGAGAATACATTACCTTAAAATTGGGTAACTCTTTTGATTTGAGCCAAAGTCTTCCTTGGGAAGAATTATACCCAAAGTGAGGCTTCTAGGAGTAAGGGAGGGAAGTTGGGAGAGTATTTGGGCAGAGGTTGGCCGAGCCAAAAGGCTTTGAAAGTGTGAGTAAGGTGGTAGTGGTGGGGGCCTTTTATAAGTGGAGAGGAGGGGCACTCTTGGAAAGTAATGAAATGTTACTTTATTATATAATGAGTTTCGGATTTTAAAGGTCCCACACTTATATAATTCTAGGATAAGGTGATAAGGGTTCTAAATATACTCATACAATAGGTTTTTGACAAGTGTAAGCCTTGGATTGTACATTATCTTTTCATTTTATTTAAATCGTTAATTAATGAGGTAATCGTTGCATCATCATGGTGTCATAAATAATTTAATTTATTTAATGTCTAAAAATTATAAAAAAAATATCATGATGTATGAAATCTTTTTAGATTTATAGTGAATATTTATCGTCAAAAATTTGACTTCTATAACCCCATTTAAAAATTGTTTTAGTAAAACAACTTATGTTTGTGACATTTTTATTTTAACTTTAAATAAAAGTTATTTATGTCATTTTCCTACCAAAGTGGCTCCATGGGGTCCCCAAGTTGACCCATGGATTGTCTTGGTTGGACATGACACATCCAATAGGGGTAGGACAAGTGTAAAGGTATTTTCATATTTTTATAATATCATTTTTACCTTAAATATCGCTAATTACCTTTAATCACGATTAATTAAACTTAACAGTTACTATTCAGCAAAAATTATTTTAATCCCATTGAACTAAATTTTACTTCCTAATGACAACCATGAATGTCGGATTTTTGAAAATCAAATAACAGAAGTGGTAATGTTTCATTTAAACGAAAAATCAGTTTTTTAACTACCACTTAGTGGTTTCACTATTCATCAAAAATTGATGTTTTTCAGAACAATGCCAAAATTTCACCCTAAGATATAATTGATATTCCGAATTCAAAAATGATTTCTATTTTAAAAAATTCCAAACATATAAGTTGCATTAATTAATTTTATAATTAATTCCCGTTGTCACAACAAATAGCGTGTTTTTAAGAAACAATATATATCAAAAGATTGACAATTGTTTGTGTCTAATTTCAAAGTGAAATTAATTATAATGAACACCTTTGGATAAAATGGTAAAAATATATTCTAATTATACTTTAAAACCACTCAATAGTATAATTTATCACTATAAATTATTTTAATTAAAAAAGTTATTTTTAAGTATTTTTCACTATTCATAAAAAATTGGAAGTTCTCAGAAAATTACAAAAATTTCAACTTAGGATAACTCTGATATTCCGAATACAAAAATGAAGTCCATTTGGAGAGATAAAATTTATAAAATTTCAAAAAGTAGGTATTACTATTCATAATGACAACTTTGATTGGTTGTGGTGTGTGTTAGAACTCGAACTTACGTACAATGCAAGCTATTGCATTATTGAAAGAGAAGCGTATCGTGGAAGCTCGGGGTGTTACATTCTCCCCTACTTCAATAAATTGCGTCCTCGCAATTTGAAAATTTTATTTGAATATAAAAGGTTGAAAATAGAAAATACCTTTGTGCAAAACCTACATCAGAAATAAGGTTAGTAAAAATTTAACTTTAAAAGATAGAAAGATAAGTACAAAGGTCACCCGAGATAGCCCATACTAGGATTCTATGAAAATATGGATATGGAAGAAAAATAAACCATCAAGGTCTGATGGAGAGTTGTAGAAAGTTGGATTAGGAGAAAGTTAACCACAAGAAAATCACAAACCTGTGATTGGCTAAACGGTCATTGAATCCCCAGTTGGAAAAGTTAACCGGCAACGTTTTTTTTAAGTTACCTTTTATAATGTTTTGGAATTTATTTAGAAGATTTACTAAGAACGTAAGGGAATATACATACTTGTCATGTAGACTTTCATTTCTATAATAAATTTTTACCACAAACCCATCTTTCACTCTAAAAGGTAATAGAACTCAAAAATATTCTATTTATCCTAATTGTATAAGGTTCCAAATATTAACACATACCATTTAGATTAGGAAAAATATTTTTTAATAACCAGGGACTTCCTGTAGGCTAGTGGTAGGTAGTAAAGGCATATCGCACTATGGTTGTGGGTTCGATTCCTGCAGCTTTGTCCGATGCGATGGGTTATGCCCCACCCTGCAGGTTGTCCTTTTCCTAAAAATATAGTATTATAATATTCCAAAAATAATCTTCAAAAATGTTTTAACCTTAAACAATACTATTAAAAGTTCAACTTAATCCATCCCAACCTTTATAGTTATCCAAAATACCTCTGTCCAGACTTTCTCTAAAAGGTCTCTTAATTCCAAAATCAATTTATCAGATTCCCCAAACAAAGTAAAGTTTCTCTTATTGTCACATACTAAAAATATGATTACCTTCATCATATTAAGACCTTAATGAAAAGAACAAGTACTGCAGTACAATCCTTATATATATCACATTATTCTTATAACCAGTATATAATCCTTGAGTCCAAAAGCACCAATGAATTTTTTATTCCACTTCAACTATAGTAACAGCATAATATTTTCCTTGATCCCTTGGCCTTTTCTGAGGTATGTTTCCCTGAAGCTTAGGACATTCATTTGCATAATGCCCCATTTCCCTACAATTTTAGCATTCAACATTGATAGCCTCTTTCTTTCCCTTGCAATCACGAGCCTGGTGACCTTTTTCTCCACATTTATAACAAACTCCCATTCCTTTTAGGCAAGCACCGGGGTGATTCTTCCCACAATTATCACATAATGGAAAATCCTTCTTTCCCTTTTTCCCTTTATCTGTCTCTTGTTCCACCATTCTCTTCTTCTCTTGCTTTACTTTATTGTCATAAGATTTAGAGAATTACTTTTCTGTCTTGATAGAACACGCGACTATATCTTCATACGTTGAGAATGATTGTGATACTAGTTCTCGACGGAGAAACGGTTTTAACCCATCAAAGAAATGATCGACCTTACTTCTTGGGTTACGTATATAATCTGCAGCATGCCTCGCTAACCTTGTAAAGCCAGCCTCATACTTTGCGACATTCTCATCCTCCTTTTGTCTCAGACACAGAAATTGCCTTTCCATATCTGCTCGATGGTCATGAAGAAAATATTTTTCTAAGAAAAGCTCTTTGAACTCTCTCCATTCCATATTTGATACTTCTTCATCTTCCTTTGTGTTTTGAATCAGCGACCACCATTGATCGGCATCTCCAGTGAGGCGGTAGACTGCCATGACAACCTTCTCCCTTTTTCTACTCCCTAAGGCATGGAATATTTTTTCTATGGAGTTTATCCATTGCTCAGCTACTAATGGATTTGTACCCCCATTAAATGTTGGTGGTTGTTTCCTCATGAAGTGGTCTAACATTGATCCTCCATGTTGCGGATCAGGGTGCTCCATACGAGTAAGTTTATTATTCATAACCTGAGTGAGTTGTCCCAGTATGGTAATAAGTTGATCAGCACCAATTGTATCTCTAGCTCCATAATTATTATCTTGAGCAGGAGGGAAATCCCTACACAGAGTGCGTGCATTGATACGGTTTCCATTCCTTCCACTAGGCACCATTTCTAAATAATGGCATAAACTAGATTAGTTTATGAATCAAAATACATAATTCCATACATATAAAATACTTAACATAAATTGAAATATTTATGGATATAATCCATAATCATAAAAATGTTTTCTTTGAGAAAGTATATACTCATAACCCTTCATAGTGGTTTGTAAAGAAAACAAGAATTATCCTAAGCATATCCCCCGGGAGTGTCGTAACCAAGGGTGTAGCAAGGTCCGTTGTCGTGCACCAGTTCCCGTTCGAGTCTAGCTCAAAGCGGTGTTTTCAGGTTTTACCCCTAGGTACATCTGTGCCAGAGCCGCCTCTACCTGCTCGTATCCAGATAGGGATGTATTGCTCGGAAAACTCACAAAATCTCTATAATACCAAAATTCTATGAAGTTCTTCTATACTAATCCTTAAAGTCTATCTTCGGGTTATGTGATCTAATCAGAGTTTATCTAAATCTAGCTTCTAAGGTTAGTACTAAACTGCCTCTGATACCAACTGTAATGTCTCGGCCCCAGTTACCCAGAGTCGGTGTGTTACTTTGTAACATTGGCATGATCACGAAAGATCAAGTCTCGAAAGACTGAATAGTTTATTATCCTTGGAAACACTAGATACATTCATAATGTTACATTACATCATAATGTGAAAAAATAAAATAACAAATTCTCCATAGTCCACACTCATATCCTCTTCTGACTATCCCTGCAGGTCATTCATAAAATACTTCTTCACATCCTGGAAAATATTAAAACATTGAAAGGGGTGAGCTCAGATGCTCAGTAAGGATAACAATATTGCGGAAGCTTTCATAAATAAACATTAACATTTAAGGCAATTTATAACTAAAACAAAAGCCTTTTTAAACTTGAACTTCAGCATGATATGGAAAAAATAAAATTAAATAATGTCATTTACTTACTCACATGGATATTCTACTAGTCGAATAATCCCATGCAATATCAATAACCACTTTCATAATGATGGAATGCATAATTCCAGACTATCATAACCACGTAGTCAAGGCCTCGTTCCAAGACCACAAATAAGATTTTCTCAAGGCCTCGTGCCAAGACACTAGTTTGTCTCATGAGACCTACCGATGCATTGAGGAGCTATAGTGGGCTCCACCCGTCACTTATTAAGTCCAATGCATTCCTCATATGAATAGGTTTAAACATATCATAAACAATAACATAATTGTATCACATTAAACATGCATAAAGAAAACATAAAATTTCCACATTTCAATCACAAGATATTAATACAACACATTGATGTAATAAAAACACATTAAAAACCATTTTCAAAACCAAAATTAAAGAAAATTAAAACTTTGTATTTATTTTTCATTTAAAAAAAGATATGGCTTGTAGAGGAAGCCGAAACTCAAATAATGGTCACGGCGGCGGAGAAGTCGTTGTTGCCACATACGTACGACAAAAACATTCCCTTTTGTCATTTAGTAAGCGCTTCATATAAAAAATATTCCTTTTGAATAAACCTAAAATTCAAAGGGGTTTATACACCGTATAAAAGAAATTTGTGTATAAAACAAAATATTCCTCAATGAATGGAGATTGAGACGAAGTCCCTTAAAAAGATCATTTTTAAATAAAATATATCTATTATATTTATTCACTATATGTACACATAAATAAATTGCAAATACAAGATAGGACATAATAATATCATGACATAATTTGAAAGTAGGAGATTAACCCAAAGAATGGAAATTGGGTTAAGAAGTTCCCTTACCTCGTGTCCGACTTGACTCGATCGTTCTTTAACCTCCTGAATAATAAACTAGAGTTAATTTATATTTACTTAAGAACCTTTTTCATGTTAATTATTCATTTTATATCACTTATTACCATGTTATGAACATTATGTAATTATTTACGTTAATAACGGTCATTTTGTCAATCTTTGGTACTTGAGTCAAAAATAAACTTCTTATAATTACATGTTGTTCATGTGGTAAAATATCCATTATATACAGAATTATATTCATGATGTAGATATCATATATATCATATATATCCATTATATACATTCATTTATAATATTACATAACATTTAGAGGTAAGAAATGAAATGCACCATTCATGGAGACGGTAAGCCGTACGTACGCATGAACGCTACTTTCATTTCTATTTCATATTTAATGGAATGGAATAATAATAGTATAAAGTTGTATTATAATTCCAGTATAATATCATATATAATATCATTTACTCCATCCTTTATACATCCCACATATGGAATTAACGTTTCAAATCACTTTGAGGGGGCGGTAGTCCGCACTTCCTAAAATGAAAATATCGCATTTACCCATAATGGAAACCATAAAGGTATACCATAAATGAAAAACACAGAAGCTTAAGTGAAACATAAACATATTATATATCATATATAAATATAGTGACATCTTAATGTTCACCTTTGAAGGTGTTATATGAGTGTTGAACAATCATCATTTCGTGAGGCATAAATTCGCCATCCACAGAAACAGTATGTTCTTTAACCATTATATGTAGGTGTGTGTAAGTGTAGCTCGAATAATTCTTATAACAACATACTAGTATATTTATTATACTAGTTTTTTTACAAAATAAATGAATAAAAAGAGTTTAGGGGGTTGGATAAGCAAAATAAAACAAAATAACATAAGAGAAGACATTACCTTAAAATCGGGTAACTCTATTGATTTGAGCGAAAGACTTCCTTGGAAAGAATTCTGCCCAAAGTGAGGATTGTAGGAGTAAGGGAGGGAAGTCGGGACAGTATTTGGGCAGAGGTTGGCTGAGCCAAAAGGCTTTGAAAGTGTGAGTAAGGTGGTAGTGGTGGGGGCCTTTTATAAGTGGAGAGGAGGGGCACTCTTGGAAAGTAATGAAATGTTACTTTATTATATAATGAGTTTCGGATTTTAAAGGTCCCATACTTATATAATTAGAGGATAAGGTGATAAGGGTTCGAAATATACTCATCCAATAGGTTTTTGACAAGTGTAAGCCTTGGATTTTACATTATCTTTTCATTTTATTTAAATCGTTAATTAATGAGGTAATCGATGCATCATCATGGTGTCATAAATAATTTAATTTATTTAATGTCTAAAAATTATAAACAAATATCATGATGTAGGAAATATTTTTTTATTTCTAATGAATATTTATAGTCAAAAATATGACTTGTATAACCCCATTTAGAAATTGTTTTAGTAAAACAACTTATGTTTGTGACGTTTTTATTTTAACTTTAAATAAAAGTTATTTATGTCATTTTCCTACCAAAGAGGCTCCATGGGGTCCCCAAGTTGACCCATGGATTTTCTTGGTCGGCCATGACACATCCAATAGGGGTAGGACAAGTGTAAAGGTATTTTAATATTTTTATAATATAATTTTTACCTTAAATATCACTAATTACCTTTAATCACGATTAATTAAACTTAACAGTTACTATTCACCAAAAATTATTTTAATCCCATTGAACCACATTTTACTTCCTAATTACAACCATGAATGGAGGATTTTTTTAAAATCAAATCACAGAAGTGGTAATGTTTAATTTAAACAAAAAATCAGTTTTTTAACTACCACTTAGTGGTTTCACTATTCATCAAAAATTGAAGTTTTTCAGAACAATGCCAAAACTTCACCCTAAGCTATAATTGATATTTCGAATTCAAAAATGATATCTATTTTAAAAAATTCCAAACATATAAGTTGCATTAATTAATTTTATAATTAATTCCCGCTGTCACAACAAATAACGTGTTTTTAAGAAACAATATATATCAAAAGATTGACAATTGTTTGTCTAATTTCAAAGTGAAATTAATTATAATGAACACCATTGGATAAAATGGTAAAAATATATTCTAATTATACTTTAAAACCACTCAATAGTATAATTTATCACTATAAATTATATTGATTAAAAAAGCTATTTTTAAGTATTTTTCACTATTCATAAAAAATTGGAAGTTCTCAGAAAATTACAAAAATTTCAACTTAGGATAAATCTGATATTACGAATACAAAAACGAAGTCCATTTGGAGAGATAAAATTTATAAAATTTCAAAAAGTAGGTATTAATATTCATAACGGCTACTTTGATTGGTTGTGGTGTGTGTTAGAACTCGAACTTACAAACAATGCAAGCTATTGCATTATTGAAAGAGAAGTGTATCGTGGAAGCTCGGGGTGTTACACATAGTTTGAAAATTCTATTCTCTTTGTTTCAAAACCGAGGGTATAGATTTTAAAAAATCACCAGTTGCAGGTTTCAATTCCTTGACCGCCTATATACAATTGAAGAACCTAACCAGCAAAATGCATTAACTTGTTGGTATATAAATATTTGTGGATATAAACTATGGCTATATGGGAAACCGTGGTAAAATGTGTTCCTTTTAAAAAAAATTGTTCTGCGGAAATATTTTTTTCCCACCCTAATTCGAAAAACTATACCCACAGTTTTGAAAAAATGATGGGTATAGGAATGATCTATACCCACAATTTTATTAGAACCATGGGTAGAGAAACTAAAAAAATGTTATACCCAGAATTTTTACAAAATCCATGGGTATAGGTCATGAAAAAACCCCTAAACCCATGTTTTTTTTAAAACTGTGGGTATAAGTGACAATTTACAATATATTCTAATAGTTTTTAAATACCATAGTTATAGGTTCTTATCCAGTCCCTATACCCCATATTTTAGAAAAACTGTGGGTATGGGGTCATTTTATTGTTGTGAACTCTTCACATATTCTCATGTCAGTCATTTCTGTCTGATCCTTAACTTCATCCATCATTTTTTTGAGTGCATTTTGTTATATTTTAATGACACTATCACATACATTTTTTCCACATGAATGACATCAAAAAAATTTATAACATACAAAAAATCCAATATGGTAATTAAAAAAACTAATAACTTTTTCTATTCATTATATATAAGGGTTTCAAAAAATGGTTTACAAAGAGTGGTGTCCATAAGTTTTAATTTCTCAAATATCTGATAACATTTTTGTGGAGATAGTGATGTGCATTGTTATGAACTCCCATCAAATGATGTATTTCAAGATTGATAATTATGTCACCGAGGTAGAAATATGAAATTTCCTAGAATCATAATATTAAATGAATGTTTTAAAATAATTGAATATATAACATGTTCACAAATGGAACACCCCAGAGTTCCTTTAATTATATATCATGAAAATTTTCTATAAGTAAATTTCTTTTATCTTACCATACAATATGGCTCTCAAAATGAAATCTTCATTTCTATAAGAATCATATAGCATAACACCTGAATCCCAAAATAATTTAAAATCTTAGATCAATGGATCTGAATAAACATCAATATCATTACTTATTTTTTTGGTCCTAATATAAGAAGAGATAACATAATTTATTTTTTTTCATGCATAACCATGGTGGAAAGTTATAATTTACCAACATAAACAGGCATGTACTATTAGTGATACTTTTAAAACCCAAAGGATTCACTCTTTATGTATATAACACAAGGTAAAGGTTTCTCGACTCATTTCCAAATTTTAGATAAACATGATGAATTCCTTTCCAATGAGGATAGTCTATCGGGTGATGATGTTTACTATATTTATTTCTTATATCCATGTTCCACATTAATTATCAAATATTATCTTGACTTATATATAGGCACCAAAACTTTGGAATGATTGGGATGTACCATATGTAATTCATATGACCTGATTCAACATTATTGTATTGAGATAAAAGAAACTTTTGGGCATTTTTAAGTGATTTTTGGTCCTTGAAAATTAGTATACAATCATTTGGATAGGCATTACTTCTTTTAGATATCATAACCATTGAACATACTATTAATTTAGTGTTATATGTTTAGAAATGAAGTAAATTATCCATTGAGATCATATCATTAAAAATAGAAAGTAGTTCAATAAAACTAGCATCAATCCATCCTTTGTAATATTTTAAATTATACATCTTCAGTATGGATGACAATGTTGTATATTTAGTAGAACCCGCATTACATGGTGTCTTTTCACAACTCTTTATCTTCTCAAATAACTTTGGAAAATCATAAATTTCATCTTAAACAGTAATTTTCATTTCATCAATAAAATCATTATTGTCGTTCACACATATAATAACATCAACGATACAGTATTAATAATTTTCCACACTTGTAATCATTTCAAATGATCCATAAAACATAGTATTATCCCCATCACAAGCTAAATTCGCCTTTTCACTATGTTTAGTCAAACTTTTATAACTTTGATCTATTCTGTGATAGATCAAGTGTTCTTCCAACTCTTATGGACAAATTATTGTTAAATAACAATAGTGTAAACAATGAAAATGGTTTTTATAAGGGCCATATACATGAACATTTGAAAAATTGATGAATTGTTTCACCCCATACTCATAAAAATTTATCATACAATTAGAATACATCCATTTTGGATACATAAGCATCCTATTTGAGTCAGTAATATTAGTATTTAACAAAATAAATAAATTTAAATAACCATTTAATAAAAAATGATCATCTTATGATTAAAATATTAGTGTAAGGTAATATTATTAAAGATTATTCTTTGAAAGAAAATAATTGGTCTATTAATGATTACGATTTTACTAACATGGTATACCATTAATATTTTCTATGTTATATGAACCTAATATACCATCTCTTACACTAATTCAGGTCCCAAGGGGGATGGATCCTCTATCAAAACCCAATATAGAGGTTATCAACATAGACACATTTATAAAAATCTTCAAAAATATCTATCTATATCAATTCTAGATAACTATTTTTATATGAAAATTATAATTGTTCAAATTTAAATATTTATCTTTCAACATTTTTTAAAATATAATTTCTTTATATTTTACCATAAAGAAGGAAATAATATTGAAATATGACACTCTAATTGTCACTATAAAAATACACAACGTAATGAAATGTTTTGAAAAATATTGTGGTTTTAATACTTGAGAGTAGGAGGGATACTTGGAAGAAAATGGGAAGACTTGTTTGATTTTAATACATGTAAACATAAGGGGTACTTGAACATGGAGTTGATAAAAATATGTGTATAAAAAAACACTCCCAAATTATCATTTCCATTCACCATCTTACACAATAAGTGAGAAATGTTTCTTTGTTACACAGCTAGAAGATGCATTCAATCGGAGTGAGAAATAATGATGAATGAGTAAATATGAAATTAAGGAAAGGGAGAGGGTAAAACAATAAGGGATTGAGGAAATGTATATTGAGTGGAATGTGGGAGTTTGAGGGATACATGGATCTTGGATTCGATGACTAGTTTTATTCCACAAAAACTCTACATACATATCATTTATAATAACCACCTTACACAATATGTGGGCAAGGGTTTTTCAGGGAATATCCATGAGATCCTTTTAATTAGAGTGATAAATAATGATGAATTTGTTAAAATTAATGTCAAGTTGAGTTAAGGACGAACCAACAATAGTTCTATGAAAGATATATTTGGTGGATAATCTATAAGTTAGATCAAGAAAAAACAAGACCCCTTACACGTGCACTATTCAAACCATTTGGAAAAAAAAATAAAAAAATATGCTCGAGGGTGAGAAACGGATCAAAATTGATCACATACCTTGATTTTAATATATCTTTATAATTTCAAGACAAAAATATTAGAAAGAATTTTAACAAAGAAAAATATATTAGAACAAATTATAAATTTTTAAAAAAATGTTTAAACAAAGAAATGATATTATTTTTAATTTCTCTTCATTTCGTTACATAAAATTTTTAATAAAAGAAAATAAATGTATATAATTTCTCTTCATCTTGTTTGGTGACAATTTTTAAAAGAAAAGGAAAGAAGTTTTTCTAAAATATGATAAAAATGACCCTTATTAAAATATAGTTTTCCAATTCTCAATTATTACAAATAAAAAAGTATTATAATTATAAATGGTATTAATAATTTTTAAATAAAAATATTTATATTTATTATAAATATATATATATATTAAAAAATATTTATATAATTATTATTAATTCAACAATATTAATTAAAAATTACTATTATATAAAAACTATTAATTAAACATAAATATTAAATAAATAATACTAATTAAAAATAATAGTTAACTCACAAGATCCAAACTATTCAAAATTGCACTTTTTAAACCATTTGAATATATTCACTCTCATTTCAAATCACAATAATCCATTTTAATGTTAATGTAATATATAAAATATCCTTCATTAATATCTTTATTGAAATGAAAAATATCATTCTCATTATAAATAAATATATAAATCCACTGTATTAAATTTAAAACCAATCAGCGGCGAAACTGTAGTAGTGGTGACATTGTAGCGGAGGAGGAATTATAGAAGGAACTGTAGCGGTGGTGGTACTATGGCAGGTACTACAGCAGACTAGGTACTGTAGTAGTAAAATTCACCAAAGGGGCCTTTGAGTCAAAAAATGGGCTTCCATGACTTGTATTCCGACCACTTACCCATGGGCCTTCAGGCTATGTAATGGGTCTCCATCTACCCAGGAAAAAAGAGGTATTTTCTTTAATAATAAAATGAGGCTAAACAAAGAATTTACCCTTCAAATCACATTTATGTTATAGAAAACTGATTAATCTGGGCCAAAAATCATTGAGAATATTTTTATTATTTTTTAAAAATTATTTCCAATTTTAACAACAAGTTATCCTTTATTTAAAATATATTTTTCTAAAGAAAAATTACCAATTTAAAAAATAGTTTTAGGAAAATCAAACACTGGATTCATTTTCAAACTGCCTTAGAAAAAATCACTCACTATTTTGAAAATCAATACCTTTCCATTTTGAGCTATGCTTTAAAACATATAAAATCATCCATCACCCAAATTACATGAGAATTATATAATCAATATATTTTGGAAACAATGAAAATATGACAAAAAATCCAAGGATAATTAGTGACTGAAATAGATTATTCCACATGTTAGAAATCCATGTTCCAATCACATTATCTTCATAGGGATACACACAAAACTAATTACAAAAGATCCAAACGGTTTACTAACATCTATGAGATCCCCATGTGTCACTATTTCAACTCCCACTTCATCCCAAAAAATGAATATATTTTTAAACCGCACAAATAATCTTTAAAAGAAGAGAAATCACCATCAATATAAATTCAAGTACACTAACAGTAGATATGAAAAACTCAAAACTCAAGGATCGGATCCACTTTCCATGTAAAATCAAGGTTTATAATGAGTATGAGCTCATGACACCCGAGTCAAATCAAATGGAATGTGATGGGTGTGTTTTCAGTGTTAACCACAGATTATCAAGGAAAATTCAGTGTGCCCATGTTATGATGGGACTAGTGTGGTGTCAAGTGGTGAGAAATGGATCTTCATGCACTAAAAAATAAGCCATCACATACCTTATATTTTTAGAGGATCAATTCATTGAGAATATTGATAAAGGGTAAGAGTGGTGACAACAATCATGTTTCATGAGGGATTGAATGATGCGAGCAAGGAAACTATGTTAGGGGTCTTTATAAAAAATGGGTATGGCTTTTATCAGCACTTTTTTAGTGTTGATAAAGAGGTATCTTTATCAGTGATAAAAAAGCACTGAATAAGGCATAATTTTAATAAAATAATAAACATATTTTAATATTTTAATTTTATATAATTATATATAAATATTTAAAGAATTAAAAATATCTCTTTATAAATATAGTTATAAATAAACAAATAAATTATAATTTTATAATTATTTTAATATACAGTTATTTTTTTATTTATAATAATCAAAAAAACATTTATAAAATATTTATAATATTATATATTTACATATATTTATATATATTTAGGACTGTCATCACCCAACCTCGTTGATGTGGTCGGGTGCGTGAGGTCTTCGGTATTGGTTGTTATCGGTCAGTCTGATGGCCCATCAGCCAATGTGGGTTTTTCTGGGCCTTTTAAAAAAATTGATGTCGGCTTTCTAGCCTTGCATTATGGGTCTACGAGTCTGAATGATTTTTTCTTCGATCCAATTTGTTTTGATTTTTGATGGTGTTTCCCTCTTCCCTGTTTTGGGGGTGTTTTTTGCCAGACTCTTGTGTGTTGATGTTTTTTGTTTTTATTAATAAATTTTAGGGCCGAGTAAACTTATTTACTAAAACTTCCTATAAATTATATTTTATATATATATATATATCAATGATAGTGTGAACCATGGGTTGTAGTCGATGATACTGGAATTTATTGGAAATAAAACAAAAACATTGTACAAAGAGATGTTATATGGAAAAGGTAATAAACCACTACAACAAAGAGAAAAGGAGACAGGTGTCGAAGAAATAAGAAAACAATTTATCAATAAGAATGAGATCATCCACCACCCCTACCTCTCAAATTTTGACCCATTCTCCATGTTTTTTTATTATCCCATGTCTTGTCATCATCAACTTGAGGATTAATATTTTCATTTAGTGAGGTGGGATCCTCTAGTCTAGAAGGGCATGAACTCTTTGATACTGTCACGAACCGAATCTGGTCACCGCCAAAACCGGCACCAAACCCAGCCCGTGACATGACCCGAAGGGCATTCCGTATCCCCACGGGTTGACACAAGTTTCTGGGTATCATTAATTTAGTTTTGGGAACGATTTACCCGAGTATGAAAGCATAAAACATTAAAAACAATCCATAATATAAATCTGAAATTTTTGAGCCAAACAAGACTTAAGTAAAAACCAGAATTGATTAAATTGTTTTAAAAATAATACAAGTGGTCCAAATAAAAATAATTATAGCATCAAGACAGCCCCAAGGACTCCACATGACCAGGGGTCATCGCCCCCAAGCTATCTCCACAACTCCGCACCAAGGATGGGAACTAACACACTGAACTTCCATCACCCTTAGCCTTTCCTTTACCTGAATCAAACATAACCAAGTCTACTTACACCCAAGGGGTGTAATTAGGGTGTGAGACTAAGCCCAATAGGCTACCACAAAATGATTCCATGGAGTAAGAAATACAATGTGAAAAAGCAAGCAATTTTCAAACGCATGGAAAAGTAGTGTTAAAATTTCAAGAAATGAAACCTCCAATTGAAAATAGTTTTCAATACAAAATTTTCAGAATATTAACACATTAAAATAGGAATGCTATATACTGTAATTTACTTCCAAACACACCCTAATACATGGGTAAATACTACAAATCCAATGAGCAACAATACTGGGAACACCCCTAGGTACTAGGTTGTCTTGGGCCCTATGTGCCTCGTACCTCGGTGTAAAGTAACCATAGAAAAATTTGTTCTCGTGCATGAGCCACTAGTAGGGAACATAATCATAACCTATTGGTCCCCAATAATCATCCACATAGTTTAGTTAGAGTTGTTGTTATCCAAATTCTAAGTGAAACAGGGACAAAACCCATCCCGTCCACTAGTCATACTGGTACAAATCCGCCCCACCTAGGTACCTGGGCTTCCCCTTTTGTGATCAATCAATTTCATCACGCAACACAAATAAATTTTCATATAAAACACCATTACTGGTCAAACACAACCAATACAGTAGCTATCACATTTTATACCACTTAAAACACGCAACAAAACACTTAGATTTTTCATAAAACAATTCCTCAAAATCCCGTAGTGTTTCAGACACAAAACTCCTTATAAACCTCACTTGCATACTATGTGTAAATTTTTAAGTTTCCAAAACAGAAAGGTCAGCCTACTACATTTCAGTGAAAACACAAAATCATTTTTAGCGCATCCCCATATAGTTCAAGAAATGATATCATTGCAAAATCTCCATTTTTACACAACACAACTCTTAGAATTTCATGTGGTTCACAAACACCATTAAAACCAGATTTTGCAGTAACAAACACAAGGGATAATCATTAAAAATAGTATTTTTATCCCTAATATAGTTCAATAAAATCAACTAATTACTTATAGGGTAGCCCGAATTAAACTATTAAAACATTTCCATGAAGAAACCCCCAATTTCACATGAAATTGGAAATTAGGATTCATTTTAAATACAAACACCACTAAAACTATTTTTTTCAGCAATAATAAAATTAAATAAGAATAAAAATACCATAAAAACAGTATCCAATTCACAAAGATTTCATACACAATGGAATCACCTACCAAAACCAAGTAAACCCTTGAATCCTTTGTGCGAAAACTCAAACGCACCACTGCCACACCTCAAGGAAGGTAAACCAGACCTAAAACCAGAATTTCAGACCATGAAACACAAGATAAAACCCTAATTTTTAAACCCTACTTTCTTGACATTAGGAACCTCAATGATAAGGGAAGAAACCCTAAGTACATTGGATATAACCCTAAACAAATTGAAAGAAGAAAGAAGGAGAACAACTTACTTAAAATATCTTGTAGAAATCGCCCCAAAAAATACCAGTATATGATTTTAAAAATTATCAAACCTTAAAGGGAGGTTCTAACAAGGATAAGGAGATCATTTAGGAATTTTAATGGGGGAAAAATACTAAAAATTGAGAGAGTTATGAAGGAATGAACTTACCTCTTCAAATATGGACGATTTGAGGAAGCCTATGAAGTTTGGCACCAAATAGCGATTAACCAGAGCTCCAAAGAGGGAGGAGAGAGAATTGTCACGCGGTTGGGTTCAGTGGGCTTGGGATACACATGGAATCACCGAAAAATCCCAAATATTTAATAAGTTATAACATAATCAAAATTTATTTTTAAAACAGGAATTGGGCTTTTGGGATTGGTTATAGATTTCGAAAAGCTCCAAATTACCTTGGGGGTGTAAATAGGTTAGGGGAGGTCATGTAGGAATTCGAATGGATGAAAAATGTTGAAAAATTAAAAGGTTATAAAAGATAAAAAAATTATTTTTTAATCTGAAATTGGGCTCACGGTTTGGCCTAATTCATGAATACTCATCTATTCCTCCCTAAAACCTAAGGAAACCCCCAAAACAAAGAAAGGATGTAAATTAAATGAAAAATACCTTTAAAATATGTCTTTTATGTGACAGTTATTCCCACCATAAAGCATTCCTCCCTCGGAATTCCACAACAAGACCAGATGCAAAAGCAAATCCCAAATGATAGACCAAGACAGACTTCCTTGCCACGTTTTCACCCGCTTCAAAAAGGACGAACATCTCCAATTGATCAAACAAAGGAAGATAATACTCTCACCAACCAAAAATAACCCTACTTACTTAAAATTATGAAACACATTCAAAACACATCCCAAAACAAAACACCTCAAACACTACAAGACGACGCTCAAGCAATCCACTTGAAACGAACAACGAACTCAAATAACGCTACCACAACATTACGTAAACAAAACCATTGGGTGTTCTCCAACCCCAAATTTACCCAAGTAACAAATTTGTGGATTGATAGACTTTAACGATACTACCTCTTACCTAAAATACACCAAGGATAAAACTGAGTCACTAGTATGGGGTGACCCAATCCGGACATCCCACCACCAGGGAACTCAATTTCTAAGACAGAATAAGGATAACAATTGGGGAAGGAACAAATGGTATCCCCATCATAAGGGGTAAACTAAAATTATTCCTTTTCCAAGATAACACACATGATACCCATGACGGGTCTCCCCACCATAATAACAAACACAACTTTCCTTAAGACAAAATCAAGACACTAACAGGGGGCCTCGAACAGACTTCCCAGCATTAGGGGTATATTAATATCAAAATTATTCCAATGAAACATACATGAGTCCCATTGTGGGTATACCCCAAAAAAAACCCAACCATCTTAACTAAATAGTATGGGATAACAAAAAAACAATAGAATTTTAAGGAGCTAGCATGGCCACACAGTTGGTTCACACGGTTTGGGAAACCGTGAGTTAACTGTGCGGATCATTCTGTCCAAAGAGGAAACTTCACACAGTTTCCTTGGCCAAGGATCATGGACGTGCAGAGACCATGCAGTAGCTACTGTCTCTTATCACACGGTCCCATGGGTTGACACATGGTTACTGGTAACCACACACAAACTATGCACTTCAACCTGCCTAACCCAAATTTTAAACTTTTTTCCAAAAACACAAGGGACCCCAAAGGGGAAAAAAATCAACTCAGGGTATGACATGGGAACAAGGTACTCACACATATTTCCACAAAATGTGAGAAATTGGAACAATAAGACAACACCAGAGGTTTAAAATATTCTTATCTTTCATATTGAGGATATTACCTTGACCAAAAGTTTGAACGACTCTAGGATTTCCCCTAACTACGTGCCAGCTTCTCTCTGGGGCCTATGGCTGGAGCTCAATGGATTGAAGCATCTTCGGCCTCGCAGTTAGGATTTGGTAACCCCTAAACTGAACATCTTCTTATAGTTCCAAAAACAATTATATTGTAATCTCAGATGGTCTCATTGAGACCTGACACACTTCAAACCCCCTTTTCCCCAACCCATCATTTTACCAAAACAAGAACTTAGAGGATGCACACACATCACCCCTTTTTTTCTTCAGATGCTAAACATCAGAATGAAAGGACATATAGAAACACATTCCTCTAGAACATAGGATTTAGAATTTCCTATAGGGAGACACACATCCAACAAAAAATAGTGACTCTCATAAGATTGCACAATCTTCACCCTTATAGTCAAATGAACACATGACATCGCAAGGCATCACCGAACATAACCATTGTGGATAAAAGAAAACACAAGGATAGGGACCTTGTACTAAGTCCCAAACAGCACATGATTCCAGCAAGTGTCCATAATAGCCACTCTTGGCCAGATCTTGCACACTGGTGGCCTAACATGAACTCTTGCTTCAATGAGACTAACGAAAGACCCAGAGGCCCTTTAAGACATCATTCTACACTGACAACCCTGAACTTAATTGAACTTAGACAACTTAGGAAACATAAGAAACTAAGGTCTATTTCAACCTCCCACAAATAGTCTCCCACTATAGGGGGATCCACATAATTGAAAAAGAAGAGGGATAATCACAATCTCCAAACCTCAAGAATAAAGTCCATATGTTGATCAACTGGAGGATCATCCAACGGTGAATCACCATAGGCCAAACATGAATCATACATTAACACTTTATGGGGGCGTACCCTAGCCTACAGGAAAACCCAAGGACCCAACCAATCTAGTTATTTGGTTACAACGGACCACAAACCTGAACCGAACACATGAGGGAAGCCACCACATTGGCCTCCCAAACATTTCCTCAAAAGAAACCACTAACCAACACTTCATTCCAACTTATCAATGAAACACAAACCCAAAACATCGTTCAAACAAGAGGGGTTATTGAACTCGAAACATCCCACAATAATAATCTCGAAAAAACATAATCCATACCTCCCAACCATACATTATCAAAACACAACACTTTCCTTCAAAAACATTATTTAAATAAAATAGTGTTGCTGGGTTGCGCATTTACCAATAGTATCTCATGAGCCTCACACATGCATGTTTACATGCCACACTGGGAACCCACCTCATATCCATCTATATTCCCAAATAAACCTATGCATGTGGTCACCCTTGAGAGCACCAATTACCAAAAATCAAACCTTTCTTCTTTTTAAAATCAAAACTTTTAACCACACTTTCCCTTTCTCAAAAACAATAACCATAATATCAAAACCCAATTTTTCATCTCACAAACCAATTTAGAAAAGAATCCATAATTCAATAAAAGCACATATTCATACCTTTCACAATCATTTCAAAACATTTCAACCCATTTCAAAACAAATATAATTTCATGAAAAACACAATTTCATAAATCTCTATTTAATTAAGAACTCAACTCTTCTCATTTCGAGAAAAGGTTATAAGAGTTCATAATTTTTTTTGTTCAGTAGTCACCAAACCCAAAATCCATCTTCAACCCCCACACAAAAATTCTAGAACACTTATTTCAATCCAAAACACTTTTCCATGGTTTAAAAAAAATTACACTAGAAACATATTTTCAAAACCCCAATTAACATAGTTCATACTTTCAAAAGAGGTGTAAACAAATAATTTACCCTTTTGAAATAATTTTAAAATTTCATTTATAGGCATTAAAAAAAATAAAACCATTTTCACTTTCCTAGAAAATAACTTCACAAAAATTCACACTCCTTAAAGTGAAGTCATTTTTTTTTTGTTTAAAAAAACCAAGTTTCCAAGATTCCAAAACAAAGATACACAAGACAATGTAAGAGGAAACTAGTTTCAGTGGGTGACTTGGACATATGGTTGGCATCCATATTCCAATCACTTCACCATCACAGAGAGTATTCTAGGGAAATATCCACAGCTCCACATGGCTTGCCAGGCCCTGTGAGCTCACTGAGATTATTTTCCCAACTCTCTTTTCATTTCCCATAGTAATCATTAAACCAAGAAAAGCAAAGGACTCAGATAAATCCATACTTCTCATGGTGACTTGAATCCCGTCATGAGGTATGCTGGCCAGGAACACTACCCATGACTGAAATTTCAAGTCCCAAAAATCCTAGCTCCAGACTATGCTGACTCTTCCCCAAATAACATGACCCAAGGAGCGAACCTCCTCTGATACCATTTTGTCACGAACTGAATCTGGTCGCCGCCAAAACTGGCACCAAACCCAGCCCGTGACTTGACCTGAAGGGAGTTCCCTATCCCCACAGGTTGGCACAAGTTCCCGGGTATCATTAATTTAGGTTTGGGAACGATTTACCCGAGTATGAAAGCATAAAACATTAAAAACAATCCATAATATACATCTGGAATTTTTGAGCCAAACAAGACTTAAGTAAAAACCAGAACTGATTACATTGGTTTAAAGATAATACAAGTGGTCCAAATAAATATAATTATATCATCAAGACCGCCCCAAGGACTCCACGCGATTAGGGGTCATCGCCCCCAATCTATCTCCACAACTCCGCCCCAAGGATGGGAACTAACACCCTGAACCGCCATCACCCTTAGCCTTTCCTTTACCTAAATCAAACATAACCAAGTCTAATTACACCCAAGGGGTGTAATTAGGGTGTGAGACTAATCCCAATAGGATACTACCCAATGATTCCATGGAGTAAGAAATACAATGTGAAAAAGCAAGCAGTTTTCAAACGCATGGAAAAGTAGTGTTAAAATTTCAAGAAATGAAACCTCCAATTGAAAATAGTTTTCAATCCAAAATATTCAGAATATTAACACATTAAAATAGAAATGTTATATACTGTAATTTACTTCCACACACACCCTATGAAATGGGTAAATACTACAAATCCAATGAGCAACAACATTTGGAACACCCCTAGGCACTAGGTTGTCTTGGGCCTTATGTACCTCATACCTCGGTGAAAATTAACCATAGAAAAATCTGTTCTCATGAATGAGCCACTAGTAGGGAACATACTCATAACCTAGTGGTCCCTAATAATCATCCAAATAGTTTATTTAGAGTTGTCATTATCCAAATCCTAAGTGAAATAGGGACAAAACCCATCTGGTCCACTAGCCGTACTAGTACAAATCCGCCCCACCTAGGTACCTGGGCTTCCCCTTTTGTGCTCAATCAATTTCAGCATGCAACATAAATAAATTTTCATATAAAACACCATTACTAGTCAAAAACAACCAATACAGTTGCTATCACATTTTATACCACTTAAAACACGCAACAAAACACTTAGATTTTTCATAAAACAATTCCTCAAAATCCCGTAGTGTTTCGGACACAAAACTCCTTATAAACCTCACTTGCATACTATGTGCACATTTTTAAGTTTCCAAAAAAGAAAGTTCATCCTACTACATTTCAGTGAAAACACAAAATCATTTTCAGGGTATCCCCATATGGTTCAAGAAATGACATCATTGCAAAATCTCCATTTTTACACAACACAACTCTTAGAATTTCATGTGGTTCACAAACACCATTAAAACCAGATTTTTCAGCAACAAACACAAGGTATAATCATTAAAAACAGTATTTATATCCCTATTATAGTTCAATAAAATCAACTAATTACTTATAGGGTAGCCCCAATTAAACTAATAAAACATTTCCATGAAGAAACCCCCAATTTCACATGAAATTGGCAATTAGGATTCATTTAAAATACAAACACCACTAAAACTATTTTTTTCAGAAATAATAAAATTAAATAAGAATGAAAATACCATAAAAACATTATCCAATTCACAAAGATTTCATACACAATGGAATCACCTACCAAAACCAAGGAAACCCTTGAATCCTTTGTGCGAAAACTCAAACGCACCACCGCCGCACCTCAAGGAAGGTAAACCAGACCTAAAACCAGAATTTCAGACCATGAAACACAAGATAAAACCCTAATTTTTAAACCCTACTTTCTGGACATTAGGAACCTCAATGATAAGGGAAGAAACCCTAAGTACATTGGAAGTAACCCTAAACAAATTGAAAGAAGAAAGAAGGAGAACAACTTACTTAAAATATCTTGTATAAATCGCCCCAAAAATACTAGTAGATGATTTTAAAAATACTCAAAACTTCAAGGGAGGTTTGAAAAAGGATAAGGAGATAATTTAGGAATTTTAATGGTGGAAAAAGAGTAAAAATTGAGAGAGTTATGAAGGAATGAACTTACCTCTTCAAATATGGACGATTTGAGGAATCCTATGAAGTTCGGCACCAAATCGCGATTAACCAGAGCTCCAAAGAGGGGGGAGAGAGAATTTTCGCGCGTTTGGGTTCCGTGGTCTTGGGATCCACTTAGAATCACCGAAAAATCCCAAATATTGAATAAGTTATAACATAATCAAACTTTATTTTTAAAACAGGAATTGGGATTTCGGGCTGGCCCAACCCCTAGATAAAGACCCAAATAAACACTGGTTATGGATTTGTAAAATCTCCATATTACCTTGGGGATGTTAATAGGTTAGGTTAGGTCAAGTATGAATTTGAATGGATGAAAAATGTTGAAAAATGAAAAAGTTAAAAAAGATAAAAAAAAATTATTTTTTAATCTGAAATTGGGCTCACGGTTTGGCCCAATTCATGAATACTCATCTATTCCTCCCTAAAACCAAGGGAAACCCCCAAAACAAAGCAAGCATGTAAATTAAATGAAAAATACCTTTAAAATATGTCTTGTATGTGACAGATACTCATTTATGATCAGAATTTTTCTTGGTAATGATAGTCTCATTACTTGATGATTTTCTTAAAACTCATATAATTCCTTGAGAAATTCCAAATTTCTCAAGGAAAACCTCCCTAATATTGGATCTATTTAAAATTTCAAGTAGACAAATACATTATTTTGCTATAAGTAGAGTTTTAGGGAATAATCTATCAACCTTATTTTCTAGTGGAACACTTCTCCTAGGGGCCAAAACTATTTCCAGTATTCTAAGAAGTTATAGGATACCTAGCGGTATCAATTTGTTTCTCGACTATAGATGCTTCATGTAAAAGAGTGAATCCCAATTGTCTCTTGGCTCTAGCAGCCTCCACTTATGAAGCCACAAGACCTGTATTTGATTCGTTTAACACCAGGTGAGTATGCACCATATTCTCAATAGATGTAACATTTTTAACTACATCAGGGGAAGTAAGATTAATAGTTTCTTCCATCCCATTCCCATGGATGTGTGACTACTCATAGAGGGGCCAAAAGCCTTGTGAATAGTCATAGCTGGTTGTTGGACAGCACTAGAACCAACTTACCTGTATTGACAAGTGATACCATCTTGAGCATATTCCTTAGATTTTCTGGAATGTGGTATCTAAAAATGAGTAGATGAGAGTGTTACCACCTTAATAGGTTTCTACCCCTTTCTATAATATGACTGATTAAGATATCCACCTAGTTATGTTATCCATCATAATTAGAGGGGTTAAACCCCCCCTTCAAGATCTGAATCCTTTTGGATATACATATTAATTCCCCCTATCAGTACCAATTTGATAAGTGACCAATTTATTGACATTTTAAATTTTTATAGATACAAGTTCCCTAATTTCATGTTCTTTTAAATATCATTCTTCATATACCTATGTATGTAGGTCCATTTTTAGTAGATCCCTCAGCTCACCATCCTTTATCTGATCATCATCAAGGCCTTGAGACCCTGGGTCTATAGGATCTTTCTGTAGTACTCTATTAGAGGCTACTACAATATTTCCATTCACATAGATGTATTGAAGTTCATTTAATTGTAATTACTTACTAGGAGATCAAGAACTGAGGTAGTCTATATCTTTTCATTAATTATTAGAAACATTCCCTTTAAGGCCACAATATATGTAATTCATTCTTCTATTAAAAATTTCATCATCATGACGTATATTTTCATAACTCAAACAATAAGTAATCACATTTTTAAAGTCAATAGCTAGATAAATGTGATAATATTCAACAGACAACACAATTGTTTTAATTATTGGGAATCTCAGATCCACCTCAACTAATATCAAAGTGAAGTGACAAAACTGAACACACTCAGTTTCGTTACCCTTCTTAATAGGAACTCCGAAAGCTAAAGAAATCTACCATAGAGTCTTGGTATGCCTGAAGAACTAGCTCAGCCCCCATATTTGAACCCATAATTGAGTTATAGAGTTATTCGATGTAAGAGGATTAAATGAAGGATCCTAGCCTGGAATTTTTAGAAACACAAGCCACAAATTGATAAATCTATGTTTCATATCGTTTAATTTGATGAATGAAGAGGGATATAAAATGGGAAAAATTCATATCCTATTGAAATAAGACACCAATTTTCAAAACCCCAAATTTCAATGAGACACTTATGAAGATTAGTAAGACTCCATTTGAATTCAATGGATTATAAATACAGATGAGAAATAAAAGAGTTATTAAATTTATTGATCCTTTCCAATAAAATACCATGAGAAGATTTGATGAAATTCGTCTCTCCCTTCTTATTGATAAGCTTTGGAAGGTGGGTAAGACCCCCTCGAAACTCATCAACAAAAAAATTATGAATCAGTTTTTGAAGAACAAGTAAGACTGGGAATCAATGGGGGAACATCAATGCACACATCTGATTCACCCTTGATATCAGAAGATGCTGGAGCCGAAGGGTTGATCAACACCAGTGTATAAGTGACCTGACCCCTAGTTTTGGGATCCGTGGAAGATAAATGATCCTAATTTATCTAAACCGTAAACATATCTATATTATCAACAATAGGCAACATGCACACTATTTGTTTATCCTATCAAAAGAATGCAAGCCATATGTTGATGATATCTGCATCAATCACCCAGGAATCGCCCCTATATATCTCTCGCACCGAACGATATCTCCCAACTCTCAATATATATATATATATATAATTATAAATATAATAAATATATTTATTATAATTTAATATGTATATTTACATTAATATATAATCATATATAATTATAAATATAATAATATTTTTTATTATATAAATATATTTATTATAATTTTATAATTATTTAAATAAACATATATATATATAACTATAATTATATATATTTATAATATTAAATATTTATATCTATTAATATATAAATATGCATACTTATAAATATAATAAATATATTTCTTATTTCAATATATATATTATAATTTTATAGTTATTTATATATATATATATATTTATTTATTTATTTACAACTATAATTATAAATAAATTTATTTATAAGTATTTGTATATAATTATAAATGTACATATAATTAAATAAAAAACGGATCGAACCATAGGTTATCACCCATGGTCCCCAAATTTATTTTAAAACAATCCGAATGCAAAAAAGTAAAAGAGGATATGAGAAATGAAATCCAGTGACAAAAAACAATACAGAAGACAATATAGACTTCAACCCAGGAAATAATAAGGGAATTCATATATGGGATCGGCCACCGCCTCTACCTCAAATTTGACCACCCCTCCTCTATGTTGTCAGTTATCGTCATGTATCATCCTCTAATTGAGGATCATTAATGTCATTCAGTGGAATGGGATCCTCAAGAGGATGATGATCTTATTCTCTAGGTTGACCTGATCCCTTCAATATAGCCTTCAGTTCATAGTTTCTCCTTGCATTTATTGTATCAGTGCCTAAAGATTCCCCTTCTACACGGATAACCCAATGAGTATTTACAAATTCTTCAGGGAATATCTCCCTCCTATTAAACCTATCTAAAATATTGAGAAATGTAAAATAAATTTTACCTGATTCATGTGGAGAGAGAGAAGCATGTACAGAACCACCAGTCATGGGAAACTTCTCTTATCCACTATCATGTGTCTTTTAAACCTTTACACCCAGGTTCAAACCAATATTAATAGAAATAGATTCCCCTCTTTGTTATAATTAGTAAGAGTGTTTTTGTCTTTAGAATGTGATAGCATGTATGTCCCCCTCTCAAAGTTAGTTTAAATCATCATCTTCTGATTTTGGTTGACATTCCTAATCTTACGACGTTTTGGTGCCTCATCATCAAATTTTATCTTGGATTTTTAGTCCATTAGAGAAATCAGTTGCTCATGAAAAAGATGATTACCAGCAATCCCTTGTGAATTTTCTTCATCAATAGATTTTACATCAATTGGTTCAGTATTAGGCGTTGTCCATTTCTAAGGGGAAATCACCCATTCAACAATCTCATCCCATATCTTGTTCCCAATGTCATACCTAGAAGCACTTACTTCCTCATACTCCATAGGTTCCACCACACTCTACATCTATTTATAAGAATTATATAGGGAGTTACCTACACCCAAAGCATCATATGATCCTGTATTAGCATCCTTAGGTTTAAGGAGAATCTATTTTTTCACCCATAATTTGTTTACATCAGGCAGCATCATGCCCATTTCAATTATAAGAAGAACATAAAAAATCCTTGTGAGAATTTTCCTTGAAACTTATGACTATATGATAATCTAAGCAGAAAGGGGGACAATTTTCATACTTTATAAACAAATCATGATCAATATATGAAGTTAAAAGTACTACTTTATAAATTTGAGTGGTGTCCAGATCCACCGCTATAAGTATCCATGAAAAATACCCAATGTGAGCCTCTTCCAACGCTTTATCCATTTTCATAGGGATTCCAATCCTCGATGTGATATCAAAGAGAATCTGAGGGTGACATATGATCCAATTGAGACCTAAAGATAGAACCAAGATTTGAGTTATGGTGTTATGGACAAGAAATTTATTAATGCATAGGTTTCATTCTTTAATGCACATCATACTCGGTTTTATAAAGATAAAAATGAGAACCGAAGATCTTCTCTTTATCTCATCATATGGGAACACAATGTGGAAGTACTCTCATGAAATATGGATTCACTTCCAATCTTTGAATCCTTAGACTTTCACAAGTTGATTATCATGGTCTCCCGATCTGCATGGTTTATGACTTAAGGGTAAAACTACTCTCATAATAATCGATTGTCTGAAAATATTACATCTTACCATTATCCCATCATCATTGGAAAGAGCATGATAAATTTCCCCCAACTTATAATTCACTCCGATGTACCAGCTTTGATAGAAGATAAATTTTAATTCGCATCATCTAAACTAGATGAGGACAAAACTACCACCTTCAAGAAATAATCAAATCCAAATTGCATTGTGGGGCCAGTGAGGTTCCCCCCAACCAACAAGTCAAGTTCAATTTCCATCAAAAAACCATTTAGAAACCCTAGAATATGTAGGTGCTGATGTGATCACCTTGTAGATCCCTCATGAGTCCCATCTCATGATTCTATTATATAATTAAATATATTTTTATGATTATATATATATATCTTGTTATATATATTTATTAATATGTAATTATATATAATTATAAATATAATAAATATATTTATTATTTGAGTATAGTTATTATAATTTTATATTTAGTTATATATATATATATATATATATGTTTCATCCTTCGGCTCATAGTGCCTTCAGTCCATCGAAATTTGTAATTTTCCTAGCGATACTAGGCCTTCAGTTTATATAAGGGTTACATCTAAACCTTGTCAAAAAGAGTTCTATATTTCCTTAAAAAATGGAGAATTTATCCATATATGTTAAATATATATATAAATTTATATTTATTTACAATATATAATTATAAATTAATATATTTTAAAATTATTTATATTAAATTATTAATACATTAGTATAATTTTATATATTTATTAGGTGAATGTGTTGGTGATCGAATTCAGTGTAGGCAAGACAATCACTCTCTAAAACATAGTTGGGGCTAGGAATTTGATCTCATGCTGCCTAATCAAGACTGAAATATGAAGGATGTTCTTGCTTCTTGAGAATTTAATTACGCTCATGAATCCATGCGGTGTGTAAGCTCGACATGACATGTTCTAAGGCTCGGAGGGACCCTTCGGTTTCGAATGATGGTTGGGCGCTTCTGGATCTTAAATCTGCTAATAACGATTCTAATTTCAAACCCCATGCTGATCCAAGGTTGAATCAGTCTCTTGAAGAGGAAAATGCATCAACCAGTAGGTTCTCCCCAAATCACATTTCTGATTCTCACTCTACTAGTAATCATGTCATAAGGAATAGATCTATGGCCTTTTTAGAATCTGATCCTAAAATCCTTTATGATTTCATCCGGGAGTGTCATCACTCCATTATTTCTCAAGCCTACTCATTTCATGAAAATAATCCCAAAAATATCAAGTATCTAGGGAAAATTATAAATACAATTTGGTGATTCATTGGTAGGATAATAATGGCAATTAGTAAGGGTTTTTTCCTTATTTACTTTCCCTATAATGATATTCAATTGAAAGCCTAGAGCTTTGGATTAGTCTCGATTTAGCATGGATTTCTATAAATCCATGAGTATGATCCATTTTTTGATCTATATACTATGATGAATTTAGTTACCCAGGCCTATATTCACTTAAATGGATTAAAATGGGTCTTTTGGAAAAAGAAAATATTGTGGGATGTTGCATCAGCAGTGGGTACCCCCATAAAAATTGTCAAAGAAACCAAACTTTATCAATATGGCCACTATTCTAAAATTTTGATTGAGTTAGACCTTTCATCCACTCTTATTGAATATGTATTTATGGTTGAATGTGATTTTAAGCTTGAGATTGACATGAAATTTGAGTAGCTTCCAGATTTCAGTATTTTTTTCCATTGCATTGGTCTCTATAATGAAATATGACACTAGCATATTCGATGCACCAACTGTGGGAAGGTTATTTATCTAGTGGTTAGTTGTGAATTCATGTTTCCTACTGATCCATTGAAAGGGGCCTCTTGATAAGGTCCTGGAATGAGGCTTGAATAGGTCTATAACCTTGTGTCTCACAAACCCACAAAAAATTATGTTTCTTGTAAAGGCCTGATTTTTTGTGATGAGGATATGTCACAAGGAATCAATGGAGGTCCTATAAGAAAATGGTTGTGTATAGAGATAATACTGCTGATCCTCATCCCCCTGGGGATCTTATTGTGATGTCAATAGAAATGGATATGAGGAGTAGTTTGGACACTCTAATAAGGTCCTACATGTTGAGGGACTGGAGCAGGATGAATCATCATAAAAGGAAGATAATATTAACTCTAAAGATTTGATTTCAGATGATTATCTGAGATATCGAAATAGAAATAGAAATAATGGTTCACAGGTTCATGAATTTTTTAAAGGATTTTGTGTATGTGAAAATGTCATAGGATCAGGAAGTAGTGGGTTCTAGATAGTCAAGACCCCAATCTCTTCCCATGGAACTGAGTGCAGCTTATAGGGATTCCCTAAACAAGGAGGGATTTTAGTTGGTCATTCCTAGGAAGTCCATGACTCATCCACCTATTCCTATAAAGGCATCATCTGAAAAACCATTGTAAACAGATGAATATGTGAAGGTTGGTCTTGAGGATGTATCAGGCATTCTTATGGTCGGTGAAATAAGGGAAAGGAAGGAGGAAACTGAGGTGGGTCTCACTATTCCACCGTATCCTGGTCCCAACATACATAAATTTACACTACTAGATATTTTAAATAGATATACTATAAGTGATTTTTTCCAAAAGTAATTCCACAACATTCATGGATCTTTTAAGTTTGAAGGACAATTATTGGATATCAAGAATGACAAGGAAGGGATCAATTCATATTTGAATCTAGATGTATCTATTTTTAAACATAGAAATGATTTCACATGAGGCATTGAGCCTCATGATGAGGAGAATGAATCATCAGGAAAGAATGATCATGATAATTCATAGAAGCCTCTAAAGTAGAAGAAAAGAGGTAGACACCGGGGTCCCTCTCGAGGAAGGGGTGGAAGACTTAAATGATGGTGATCATTGAATGTTTTCTTGTCTTTGGTGGCATTGTTGGTGCCACACTTTAGCACTATACCCCCACATTCCATATTTCATACTTTCATTTTTAATAATAAATTTCTTGGGACCATGGATTTTATCTATGTTTCTCACCATTCTATGTATATATATTCATTAATTTTTAAGTATATATAATTATAAATATAATAAATATATTTATTTTAATTTTATAATTTTTTAGATATATTATTAATTAAATTTATATATATATATATGATTATAATTATAAATTAAGGTATTTTTAGATATTTGTAAATAATTATAAATATACTTATATAATTATATATATTTATGTATATTTATATATATTTATAAAGATATTTATTTAATTATACCTGAGATGGCGGCTAGGGTTCTCCCGGAGTAGCTCTAGATCTACTCTTATGGTGTCTAGGGTTCAACAACGATTAGTCTAGCTGATATTTCCTTTCTCTATAAAGGTATATTCAATGAATACATGGGGGTTAATGCATCATCTCAGTTTGGATCTTGGAAGAATCTAGACACAGGATCGAATGTTTCTGCAATGTCTCACCTTGGTTTGGTGTTGGGTTCCCTTTGACGAAGTCGATTGACGATCATCTCAAATCAAAGGAGACTCTGGTGTGGTTGGATGAACCAAAATCCACCTAGGTCTCGATGGATGATTGTATTTCCAACAGAATTGAAGTAACTCTAGCCTCCTTTTTGCTGGTGGTAACCTCCAAGCCTGTTGACATGAATGACACTTCAGAAAATAATTTTCCTGGTGTCTGCAATTGAGTTCATGAGAACATGTCCAATCCTAGGGCTTTGGCTAAAAGGTATTTTGATGGGATTTTAGGTGACATGAATTTCATACCTTAGAAGATCATGAAAAGATGAGACACGACATTTGTAGAAGCTACATATGGTATTCTATCATAATGGATCAATGAATGTAATCATTTGATTATTTCTCATATTTCTCTATCAGGAAAGGATTATTGGAATATGGACGCACATAGGAAGTAGATTATTGATTTTAGGGGATTTGATTGATGGAAAACTAACTCTCTAGGTAGAGGCTACATTCACATTGTATTATAATAATATCTTTGGAAATCAATATCTTGGGGATATGGATTCATTAATCTTAACCCTGAGTTCCTCAAACTCCATGAATGGGATGCACATGTTTATCTCTTAGATTTAAAGAACTCAATCAACCAAATTTGGATACGTGTGTGTGTTATAAGTTGGTTCAGGTGGAACCCACAAATACTATGTTTAATTTAAATCAGTTTTTGGAGTCCAATTAAAATAGAAGAAAAAACTGAGAATGAAAGGTATGGTCACTTTTCTTGGGTACATGTTGAAGTTGACCTCAACTCCCCTCTGGTTATGTACATTGTGTTGTTAGTAGATGGAAACAAAATTTGATCTATTTTTCAAATATTAAAAATCTCTTGACATATTTATAGGATGAAAAAACCTATGACACACTTACAATAACTGTTGTAGAAGGATTGTATGTTGTTTTTTTGGATGAATGGGAACTTTGTTGATTTAAAAAAAATCTGCTCTAAAGCATGGTTGGGGTGGTTATTGGCTATGTTAAAGAAAACATTCATCTTTTGGTGGACCCTATTTGTAGAGTTCATCAGGAAGAAAATGTCATTATTGCAAGGAATCCCTCTTTTAATGATGTGGTCAAGCAAGCTACTAGCTTTACTACTGCTGGTATGAGCTCTACAATCTGAGGTGAGGTATTTGTTCACACTGATAAAAAGGTGTCTCGTGGTGGTCATATGGATTTTTTGGGGATGTTACTGGTCTAACTAATAATTTATGTGTTTTCAATGTATCCTGGGTATGGATACTAATGAAAAGGTGAATCAGACTAATGATGAGGTTGATTCTTCTCAAGTTTCACCCACCTATGATGGAACAACAACCAGGGAAATGGATAACCCCCTGAACAAAGGTGAGAATATTTTGGTGGATGAAGAGGTTTTACAAATGGTTCCCTACTGAAAACCCATATTTAATGGGAAGAAGCATGGAATGGAAAAAATTGATTCCCCATGTGGTAAGGAGGATCCCCTATCGGTCGGGGGAGATTCTTTGCCAACTCATTCTGATATAGGAAATGGGTTAGGGGTAATGCATGTTGTTGTGGTTGATGAAGATGAAGAGGTAATGAATAAGGTAACTAAGGCTGCTAATATCCCAATTTACTTTATTCTAATGAGATATATTCTTGACCTTGAGAGGGAGGAACCTAAAGGAACATGGCATCAAAAAACATGGGGATGTGGTAGGAATTCAAAGGGTTGTAGGTGAGATGATTGGGTTACTGCATGAGGTCATGGAAAAAATTTCTATCATATATTATTACAAGGAACCTAAGATCCAACTCGCTCCAGAGTAGGAATAACTCAAGGAAAAGTACTATGTGATTTTTAATCAAAGTAACTCACTGTCGGAGTGGGAAATTGATATTGATGACAATGAATCTGATCATGATTACATGAATAATCCTATTCTTTTCCTGTTGTTCTATCGTATGGATGAGGTAATGACTCATTATTTGACCATGTCCATCCTCTTATCATATTTTGGTTACTTTATTTTCTAATAATTTTTTTAATAGAAATATTTCCTATCCCCCGAAACCTTTTAGTAAAATTATATATAATTATATAGATGGAATTGAAGGGATGTGCGATGAGAGATATTCTCTAATGGTTCCACTGTTGAGATCTAGGGTTTCATGTGATGTTAATTCCACACTTCTTCAGTTCTAATATTTTGAATGGAGGTGAGATTTCTGCCCAGCATTGTGTAATGTGATCTCAAGATTCTCTATTAGATGAGAAGGTTTCTTGGAAGGCTGATGCTATCTGTGAGGGAGAGTTGCTGCCTAGAACCAATGATTCTACTGTTGGTTCATGATCAGTTTTCGGCGTGCTTTCAGCCCCAACTCTATTGGATATTCCAGTGAACATAGTGGATATTTCCATTGGCTATGTGGGTGATTCAGATCTCATCCAAACTAAGATTTTTGAATTAGTATGTGCTATGTAATCTTGTCCCCTTTCTTCCTTTGGAGACTATGATTTGGGAGGATTTCTTTCAGAAGGGTCTGATTTCCCATGTCAAAGTGAATCCATTTTCCTTTACCGAGTGGATTGCGATGGGGAAAACCTCCCTCATTGCATGGTTTATGTTTCCTAAAAAATTATCCCTAGAGGAATGAATATTTGATCTTAAGGGTCTCCATCCAAGGGTTTTTTTCTAAATTTGGGTGTGTCTCTCTTGGAAATGTATTTTTTCATTGTCTTTTTTCCCTGATGATCACAAGCTCTAGGAATAGAGCACCAACTCTTTGTCCTTAAAATCTGGATGGCTTCACATGCACAAGTGGCCTTTGGACTTCAATGTTCCATGGGAAAATAATGTGTTTTATTAGGTTTGTATTTGACTTTAAGTCCTAAATTTGGTTTTATGGAATCTGAAGATTCTTCCTGACACTACTAGTGCAATTAGGTCTCCCATTCGGCTTCACAAAGAAACTGAACATATATTGTTTGGGAATTTTTCTAGTATGTTAGTAGAGACTGATATGCATGTTACCATTTTTGAGAATTTAAATATATCTACCCCTATAGATGAAATTTTTGTTGAAGTGTAATATGATATGAAAACTATCTTTTTTTTCATCTGTATGGCTGTTGGTCACTTACCAAATTCATGTCAAAGGATACTCCCCTGTGAAAAGTGTGGTTTGAATGGACATTATTCTGGTGATTTCTTCAAGAAGGTTGATATCCAGGGTGATGCCTCATAAAATCCCCATGACCATGTCAGAACTACTTGTGAAAATAACATGGAAGGAGGGGATCTAGAGAATGCCTATGAGATTGAAAACTCTCTGTTACAGAAAGGTAAGGGAGTGATGTAAATGAGCAGTTGATGGATGGAGCATGTAATGGACCATCTAAATGGGTAGATATTTTTGAAAAGGATGAAATGGTGGTACAGGAGTGAGATAATCTAGATTATAGGGAAACTCATAAGTCCCTATCTTTTAGATATTTTTTGATCAGTAACATGGGGATTGTTGAGGAAGGACACTCGATGGATCAGGTAGGTTATAGTGGGAACAATGAAGATGGAGAGTTTTTTCTAACTGGTGAAACCTCAGATTGGGTGTTGGGAGGTTATGTTTTAGATTTTGAAGTCTCTGTACAATCTCATGTTGATTTTTCAACTCTTACTAGAGAGGACATTATTTGTATAAGGGGACAGAAAAGGGAAAATATAATGAATTAATATTTCTTAGCATCAAAGAAAGTGATAGATAAAGAGGGATCTCATGTTCATCTAGTTATTTCTCCACTTGATAAAGAGAAAAACCTCATGGAAATTTCTGATTTGGAGCAGGAAGAGTTGGGAGGGGATTGGAAACATGCCATGACTTGGCAGCGGGGTCAACATCTTAAAAATTGTGCCCAAAAACATGACCATGATGGTTTGGCTAGTGGATGAGGACGTGGTAGAGTTTCTATATGGTCTTCCTCCAAAGGGCTCACTCTGGAGCAGAAAAACCTCAGGGAGAAGTATTATGTGATTTTTAATCAAAAGAACTCAAAATCAGAGAGTGAATCTGTAGATGATGATGTGGATTCAGATCATGGTTATGGACCAATTATTGATTTGTAAGCTTCCTTGTTTGGATAAGGACATGTCTTTGTTTACCCTGTCTATTTCCTTTCCTCTATTGTTTTCATTTATCTAATAAATTTCCTTACGAGCAGGATTGCCTATTTTCTGAACCTTTTGGATATATAATTGTATATATATATATATATTAACATCTAAACTTATGTAATTTTAAATATAATAAATATATTTATAATTAATTTATTTTTATAATATTTTTTTAATTATTTAAATATATATTTATTTTTATAATTACAAATAAATATATTTAAATGGTTTTTATATATAATTATAAATTTATTTATAGAATTATATATAAATATATATTTATATATATTTATATATATTTATATATTTATATATATTTATATATTTATATATATTTATATATTTATATATATTTATATAATTATACATATATGAAAGATTGATGATGGGACCTGTGAGCTCGGGCGACTGCGATTACCATGGTAGCTCCTAGGGTTTCTTAAGGAATAAAGAGTTTCCATGGGAAATCGAGCTTGATTTTCTAGATGGAGGACCCCTCATCATCTCTCTATCTCACAAAAGTTCCTCTTTGAATATCCAAAAAGTTACCCTATGCCCTGTAGTGAAAGGGCTTGACCACCGATGCTTCTTCTTAGAGCTTAATGGGTAGTCTAGCTCCCAGTAGAATTGAATCACTCGAAATGGTTCTATGGAATTCATTAAGTCATATACAAATTTCCTAGAAGATCAAATCGATGAATGTATTTTTTTGATCATTTTGTGTTTTGTTATCTCAAAGGAGTAAATTTTTTAGAATCTTGATGATTTGCAGACTCGGCTTCTTCGTATTTGGGGATTTTATGGATGGAACTTTTTTTCCATCAGTAATGGTTTATATCAAATTGTATTTCCATTATAGGAACTCTATAACAAGGCTTGGGGTTGTGGCCTTGTCCCACTAAAACTAGGAATTCTGAAAATACAGGGCTAGAATCCTCTCTTTGATCAGAAGAATTTCAGGAAGTCTATTAGCCAATTTTTTATTCACATCCATGGATTTAGCTGGTTTTTGTATAATTATAAAAATATTTAGGATGTTTCTTTATCTATTGGTGTCCCAATTCAATTTGATAGGGAGAAGAAACGTGCCCGCTATGGGTGTTTTGCAAGGGTCTTAGTTGAGTTGGATTTTTCTTCTACCTTGAATGAATATATTATCTTGTTTTTTGCTGAACATAATATTGAGAATGAGGATTTATTATTACCTTATCCTTAGGGTTAACCCCCTATTAATTTTACATGTAGGGATAGGGCAAAGAAGCTGACACTCTCGAAAGGAAGGCCACAAGCGAGGAGGTCGCCACTATTCAACCAGACTCTGGTACTAGTAATAATAATTTCACCTTGCTTGATATTTCAAACAGATATTATAGTAGGTAAGTGTTCTGTGAGGAGTTTGGAAATGTCTATGGACCTCTTTATGTTTAAGGACAAACATTATTTTTTAAGTCTTTCAAGGACACAAATCAATATGGCTTTGTGGGGTTAAAAAAATCATGGGAGGTCAATAGATTGAGCCTCTTGATGAGGATGATGAATCATCAGGTATGGATGACCTAATTGATAATTGGAAGGATCAAATGTAGTGGAAGAGGGGTGAACAATCAAGATGTTGGGGTGGCTCCAATGGAAGGGGAGGCAGACATAAAATAAGGTGGCTGGTGCAGCTCTATTTGTTTTTGGTGGTGTTTTTAGTGAAATTTTTAATCCATACAATCTCCCATTTATGTTGCTTGTTTACTTTAATTTTTTATTAATACATTTCCTAGGGACATGGATTTTAAACCATGGTTCACACCATTTCTAGTATATAGATTCATTAATTTATAAATATATATCATTATAAATATAATAAATATATTTATTATTTTAATATATTTATAATAATTTTTTATTGTTTATATATATATATATATAATTTATAATTATAATTATACTCAGAAGAGAATGGACCATGTGTTGTAGAGAATTTAATAGAAATTTATTGTGAATAAAAGTGGAAATAAAGTATATTTATAGAATACATTGAAAGATAGTGACATGAAAATTCCATAAAAATCAAATAATTCATCAGCTCCAAAAAATAGGGAAAAATTTTCATCTATGGGATCATCCACCCCCCTTATTCCGAGGATGATGTCCCCACCACTAGGTGTTGTGTTTCTCCCACTTACCATCTTCCTCATAAGGTTCAAAACTGGTATCCGTAAGTTGAAGAGGGCCATGTGCATTTATAGTCTCATCTCCATCAACACAAATGAATCCTTTAGTGGTGCAAAATTCTTTCCTGAAAGGCCTCCATACTATTAGATATGTTTAATATGCTAAGAAGAATTAAAAATTCTTTACTATGGTCAAATGGAGTCACAAAAAAGCCATAGGCATTAGCTACATGCCATTTCACACTATCATGGTCACATTTGGAAACAGTATGTTGAGTCACTTCCTTTGGGTTCCATGCAGGAGTTACCTTAGAGTTGATCAAAGTCAACAATGTAATAATTTTGACTCTAGGACTATAAACATTTCTCCTCAGTATCCCCACTATTTATGGGAGTTCCCCTACATGACAGATGGTCCTCATGCAATAGCCCATAATCTATTTGTTATCTTGGTTCATCAAAATATGAAATATAAAATAATGTTAATTATTAGTTTAATATTTAGAAACTGATAAACATAAAACATAATTTTTCATTGAAACTTTCCAAATCATCAAATGAAATATTAAAATGAATCAAATTTAGCGAATAAGAGTCACATACAATAGTGTAAATTTCAACATTCAAGCTTGCACTAATTATTATCAAATAGGACTTAAAATATATTCAGAACTAATTCAATAAAATAAAACTATAAAACATGTGAATTAGAATTCAAAATTAAAAACATGAATTTTGATAACCGAATGCACATTCTAGAATAATCAAACAATAAGAAAAATTGTATGCCATCAGCAAGGATTAAAACTTGTGAATACAACAACCCCAAAATTGCCTCCAAATAAAAAAAATAAAACCAGAATGTATAAACAACAAGATAGAAGAAATGAATAAGTTTTAAAGAATCAAAGAGACATTTAAGGATTTAAAGGTCAAAATAAAACCATAAATAAACCAGTAAATGGGAAACCATAGAATTTCTATTTTGGGAATTTAGATTGTATGCATGGAGCATAATCATCAATGATTTTCCACTATATAAGGACAAAGGAAAACAAGAAGGAAAAGAAGGACAACAGAAAAACACAACCTAAAGTATATAGGAAAGAGAAATAAGACATGATGAATAAACAAGAATCCCACACAAGCTTACAAAAATTGATAAAGAAAAACAATAGCAGAACTGAGACCCCCTTATTGAGGCTCGCCATCAACTTATCGATGAAGAAACGTGTGGTAGTAACTTGAGTTCATTATCATCGAGTCTAGTCGGTCAGATCCTCCATGATCAACACTGTTATCCATGTTCATAATCATGAACCAGTTCCTCTATCCTTGATCATGTCATCTTCTAGGTCCATGAACAAGAACCATGGCCTAAGGTTCTTCCTTTGATGATTCAGTTCCACTATTAGAGTATATAAAAAATAGGAATTCTCCCCTTTTGGGAACAATATTGACCACCATATCCTATTGTTGTGTTCAATCTTGATATGCAGAAACATGAAGGTGTTAAGGGATTCTCTCACCAGCTTTGCAATAATAGATGATTATGGGGAAATCGTTCATTGTGACTCTTCTATTGAACAAGGATCGCATCTCTAATGTTATAGTCCACTCCAATCTCAATCGGAAAAATGAAATTACTAAATCGAAGAACCGATGCCCGAAATCGGAGACCCACATTCTCACAGCATTGCTTCACTCCTCCCACTCACCATCGCCAAACTAGATCAAGGAATGAGGGTTCTCTGGAAAAGGAAAAGAACTCCTAATGGAACACCTATATCAAATGGTATAACAATACCCTTCTCTCTCGCATCTGTAGCATCACACCAAGAATAGATTTAATTGAGTTCCATTTTATTTTTTCATAGTAAATCAGGTTGATTGAACCCTAATTTGTTGCATTGCTGATGGATGTTGGTGAGGAAAGTGAAGAGAAATGGGAAACAATTGTGTGGGGGTAGGCGTGCCTATCCCTCTATACATGGTTGGTGGAGGAGACATTGGCGATTCACATCCTAAAAAACTCAAACTAGCATACTAAATAAATATCATTTAATTAAAAATAATAATGTGAATTAAATTTCACATTTATCCACCTAGTGAATTAAATGCATGAACAACTATAATATTATACAACATCACACTCTCCACTTTGAAAATTATAAAACCCTAAACCATATGATGATTATACACAACCTAACATCATTAACATGGTCATATAAATAACATGAAAAAACTATAAGTATGACCCAAGCAGTCCCCCCTTCATGTATTAATGAGACACATGTCGCTTAAGTGGAATGATATTTTAAACTTCTAAACATGCTCAAAATTAAACAATTCAAAAAAATCATGATAATGTTCATACCATTACTTACTTGGGTCGCTCTATGATATGGTTCCATTGAGGAAGTCAAACCAAGAAATCACATGCCAAGGGGTCCATAAAACATCTCATATATTCCCTAAATAATATAAACAAAAAATAATACTATCCATGCTCACATAAAAATGGAAAAATAAAACATAGAGAAACCATAAAAAATGATAATCAGTAACAATAGTACAGTCAAGAAATGTTCTATAAAGGAAATAGAATAAATTGAATGCATAGTAAAGGAAAACAACCAAAGAGAAAATGTCTCCACCTAACCCCAAAAAAACATAAAATCACTGAATCAACAAGAATCGTCAGCTTTAATATAATAAACATCACACTGTACATGATCATGAATACTCTTGATGAAAGGTGAAAAAATATCCTTAAAATATGAATTTAGAATCTACATGTAAGGAGTTGACCCAAAAAAAATTAAAAATGAGATATCCTTAAACAAAAGGGAAACTAAAATGATACATGCAAGCAGTATCAATATCTTAGGATAGCTCTAAAACATGAGAAAAATGCAAGAACCTAGCTAGAAGCTTAGGGGAAATAAGACACTAAAGGGCCACACATCCTAGTCTATACTTACAAACATTACAAGGTTCCAAACACTAAGAGACCAAAACAAATCCACTAAACATGGTCAAATAATAAGGAAGGGAAGCTTGATGATCCGTCAAGAATCATACATGAGTACTGCACCCACAAACTACCTGTTCCCAAACACTGAACTCACTACAGAACCATACCCAGAGAAAATAGTACTAAAGGATGAGGAGGAACAGAATAGATCTAACATAATATCATCTCCTAGGAGAAAGGAAGACACTAGAGACACAAGATCATGCTAATACCTTGCAGCTAACCAACACTCAAACAAAGGTCAACCTCACACAAATACCATTCATACCCCGAAACCATAGAAACACGTAACTAGAAAATACAAAGAGGCATATTTTAGGATAATACTAGAAAAGAAAATAGGGTAATGAAAAGGAAACAAACTATCAACAATATAATAAAATCACATCCCAATAGATCACACGGACAAGATGAAAAAAATGATAAAGAATATAATGAATAGTAAAATCCACTAGAAGAACTTATAAATGAAAAGAACAATCATTTTCACATTTTAACGATGAAAAACATTATCCCAATTATGCTTTAATACCCATTTATTGTGGGGAGATAACCTACCTAAGATATGGTCCACATGAAATATCCCAGTATCTATTGAAAATCCTGGTGCATCAAAATCTTAAATACCAAAATATGGTTTATTTTCATTTTAACGCTCAAAAACCAAAAATCATAAATAAAAATTCATTACAAATTTCTAAAACATCACATGAAATATTCAAATAAATCAACAGTAGTGAATAAGTGTCACACACAGCAACTGAAATTATAACATTAAAGTTTTCACTAATTCTTATAAAACAAAAGATAAAATCTATTAAAAACTAATTCAATTAGAAAGAACTAGAAAGCATAATGAGGCTATAACTATTGCACCAAAATCTTGTAATAGTTATAATAAATTTTCCTTGTTTGATATTTTAAACAGATCTAATAGTAGCGACTTTTTCTTTGAAGAGTTTAGAAACATCCATGGACCTCTTTATGTTGATGAAAAAACATCAGTAATTTAGATTCTCAAGGAAACTAGTTGAGATGGATCTATGTTGTTAAAAAATCACTAGAGGTCACAACATTGAGCCTATAGATGAGGATGATGAATCATCAGGTATGGATGACCAGCTTGATAATTGGCAGGCTCTAAAGCAAGGGAAGAGGGGCAGACAAATGAGAAGTTTGTGTGGGTCTAGAGGAAGGGGTGGCAAACATAAAATAATGTGATTGTTGTTGTTTATTTTGTTTGTGGTGGAGTTGTTAGTGCCATTTTTAACTATTCAATCTCCCATATGTGTTTCTTATATACATTAATTTTTTATTAATAAATTTTCTGGGCCATGGTTTTTAACCCATGGTTCGTGCCATTTCTATTATATATATTTATTAATTTATAAATATATATAATTATAAATATATTAAATATAATTAATGTTTAAATATAGTTATCATAATTTTTTGATTATTTAAATGTATATTTCATTATTTTTATTTATAATTATAATTAGAATGGTGTGGACCATGGGTTTTAGTGCATGGTCCTAAAATTTATTGAGAATAAAAAAGGAAATAATGTAGAAGTGTAGAATAAATTGAAAGATAGTGACAAGACACAACTAGAAAAATCAAATTAGACATCAGCTCCAAACAATAGAGAAAAAATGTTCATCTATGGGATCATTTAGCACCCTTATTCTATGGATGATAACCCCGCCTCCAGGTTTTGGGATTATTCCACTTCCCATCATCCTCATAAGTATCAAAAGTGGTATCCATAGGTGGATGGGGGCCCTCTTCATTTTTAGTCTCATCTCCAATAGCATGAATGAATCCTTGAAAGTTTCCAAATTCTACTCTAAATACCTCCCATTCTATTAGATATGTTTAATATGTTAATAAGAATTAAGAACTCCTTAATAGGTTCTAATGGAGTCATAAAAAATTCATGTGCATTAGTGATAGGATCTTTTACACTACCCTGGTCTCTAGTGGAAGTAGTATGTTGAGTTTCTTCCATATGGGTCAGATTAGGAGTTACAGTAGAGATGATCAAATCCTTTAGTGTAATAATTTGAATATGATACTATTAAAATTTATTCTCACTATTATAGGGATAACCCCTATGGGAGAGATAGTCCCCATAAAAATCCCAATATCTATTGGGTATCATGGTTCATCAAAATCTGAAATATAAAAACGACATTTATTTTTAGTTTAATACTTAAAAACTGATAAACATAAAACATAAGTTCACATTGAAAAATTCTTAAACATAAAATGAAATATTAAAATGAATCAACTGTAGTGAATAAGATTCACATAAAATAGTGAAAATTATAACATTCAAGATTTCACTAATTATCGAAAAACCAAAGATAAAATATATTCAAAACTAATTCAATACAATTGAACTAGAAAACATCATAATGGAAATTCCAAATTAAAGATATAAATTTATAGAACCGAATGTATAGTCTAGAATAATAAAAAAAGATAAATTACATGAAAGCATCATGGATAAAAACTAGGGAATTCAATAGCCTCAAAACTACATCTAAATAAAAAAAATCCAAACCAGAACACATAGACAACAAGCTAGCAAAAATGAATTAATATTCCTAAAGAAAAGAGGCATTCAGTGATTTACAGGTTGAAATAAAAGAAGAAATAATTAATTAAAAGGGAAACTAATGAATTATGTGATTTGGAATTTTTCTTACATGCACGGGGCATAATCATCACTAGTTCTTTACTATGCAAGGAAAAAAGAGAAAAAGAAGGAAATAGATGACATAATCAACACACAACCTAAACTGGACAGGAAATAGAAATAAGACACAATGAATAAATAATAATCCTTCACAAGATCACCCAAATAGACCAATTGAAAAAAATAATGGAATTGAGAACCCCTTATTGGGGCTCACTATCATTTTATCAATGAAGAAACATGGGGTAGGATGCTGAAATCATTATCATCGAGTCCAGTAGGTTCGATCCTCCTGGATCAACATAGCTGTCCAGGTTCATCATCACGAACCATTACATCTATCGTTGAGCATGTCATCCTCTAGGTCCAAGAACAGTAACCATGGTCTAAGGTTCTTTTGTTGATGAGTCAATGCTTCTGTTGGAGTCCTCACAAATATGAGTCTTCTCCTTTGGGGAACAAGATTGATAAACACATCCTATAGTTATAGTCAATCTAAACATGAAACAATAAGAAGTTATCATGGGATCATCTCTCCACCTTCATAACAATAGATGATGATGCAAAATGCCTTAATTGTGACTCCTCTAGCATACAGTGATCATGTCTCTGATGTCATGGTCCACTCCAATATCTATCATAAAAATGATATTATTGAATTGAAGAAGCGATGCCCCAAATGGGATACCGTTATGATCACAACATCACTACACTCCTCCCCCCTCACCCTCACCAAAATAGATAAAAAAACAGTGTTCACTGGTTAATTCAATGAACTCTGGGGGGAACACCTTTCTCCAGTATTAGAATAAACTTGTTCTCTCTCACATGTAAATCATAAACATTTAATAGATCTAACTGAGATCGATTCTCTTTTCACACTGCAAATCAGGCTTTGTAAACCCAAATTTATTCTCTTACTAATGGAGGTAGGTTAGGCAATCAAAGGGAAAGGGGAACCATGTGGGGAAATGTGTGCCTATCCCTGGACATGTGGTTGATGGAAGAGGTATTTTCAATTAACTGTCTAACAAACTCAAACTAGCATAGTATATAAATAGATTTTAATTAAAAAAATAATGTGATTTAAATTTTAGAATTCTCTCCCTTGGGAATTAAATTCATGAAAAAATTTTAATAACAACATCACACTCTCCACCATGAAAATTAAAAAAACCTGAATGACATGATGATTCTGCACCACCTAACATCATCAACTTGAGAATATCCAAAATAAGAAACAACAAGGAGTATGACCAAAACATTCCCCCCTTCATATATCAATGTGAAACATGTCACCAGTGGTTGAATGATATTTTAAAATACTAAACATGATCAAAATTAAAAAAATCTAAAAAAATCATGATAAAGTTCATGCATGAACTTACCTTGGTCACACTCTTAGATAGTTCCATGGAAAAAGTTAGAACAGAAAATCAAATTCCAAATGGTCTACAAAACAACTCATTTAATCCCAACAAAACACAAAAAAATAGAGTAGTATCCATACTCTCACAAAAGTGGAAAAATAAAACTCATAGAAATCATAAAGAATGAAACTAGGTGATAATAGTGAAATCATGAAAAGTGCTATAAAGTAAACATCATAAAGAGCATGCATAGTAAAGGAAAACTTCCAAAGAGAAATGGTCTCTACCTGAACCCAAAAAAACATAAAAGGACTAAAGAACCAACCACTTTTAACTTTAATATGATACCCACCACACTGTATGTGATCAAGAATAATCTCGAAGAAAGGAACTATGATATACTTAAAATACAGATTTAGAATCTCCGCCTTAAGAGATGGCCTCTAGAGAAAATAAAATAGATATATCCTCAAACCAAATGGAAAGTGAAAGCATACATGCCTGAAGTATCAAATTCCATGGATAGGTCTAAGACATGAGAAAAAAGGTGGGAAACCAACTAGAAACATAGGGGAATCATGACACTAAAGGGACACACATCTAAGTATATACTTACTAACATCACAAGGTTCCAATAGATGCCATGTCTTAGGATAATCCATATATTTATTCTTGGTATGACCTCAATTTCCACACTAGTATCAGATAACCTCCTATTTTCATTTCAAATCCCCAAAAACTGGTCCTAAAGAAAAATTACCACTCTTATTCTTCCTTTCATGCCAAAATTGCTACTCTGGATAACCATAGAATCAACTAAAGCTCCAAACAAAACTATATTCAAAGGTATGTCTACCTTAGCCAAAGTGGCCTTGTCAACTACCTCCACAAGGGTCGAAAGGCACATGACTGTCAACATCGGAATTTTTTTTGGGTTCAATCCAAACTCAAACCTCTAAGACTTCAGGTACTCATTGGTGATAGGATTCAAATCAAGATGAACCAACTCAGAAAAATATATAGAATACTCCAGAATAGCATGCTCCTCCTGATCTAATGTTATAAACTCATGGTTCTTCACAACATGAATTTTATTTGGGTAAAACATCTTTTTAATGATTTTATAAAAGTAATACCAGGTAAAATTCACTTGAAACATATCATTCACAATAGAGTCCCAACATCTTCTTCCTAATACCATGAGAATATATGTGGCTAACCCACCATAGAGTCTTCAGGATTCTTCAAGAAGTTGAAGATACTACATATCCATTCAAGACACTCTTCATATTCATGGGATCTTTTATCACCACAAAAGATGGATAGATGTTAATTAGTAAATTAAGATCCATGATCCACTATGCATCTTGGGTTCCTAACACCCACTTGACATAGATTCTGAATAGTACAAATAATAGCTTCTAACAAAGTAGGACCCATTAAAGGGTTTGTCTATGGATCTTTTCTCTGAGCTTCTATTGTATTGGTAAGATCTGTTCTTGGAGGAATTTTCTAACAAAATACAAAAACTAATCATTCATGAGAAAATTATAGAATCTTTGGACCAGCTTCAGTTATTGAAAACTGATCTTTAAAAAATTATGAATTTAAAGAAAACACAAAATTCCGTACATAAAACGAAATATGTCAATTTAAATAATCTTCCCTTATAGTTTATTCAAAATCCGCCAACACCAAGTCTCACTCTTGGTAAAAGTCCCGGATCACCCATGGTAACTAAGGTTTAGTTACGAAAGTGATCTAGTTATGCCCCTTTTCCCCACCTACTATCTTAATTCTAGAATTCCAAAATCTTTTCTACCAATGATAAAAAACCAAACATAGGATGTTTTAAAATACATCCTACTGACCATACCCTTGATACCAAATTATAATGAACCAACAAAGGTCAACTAGACAAGACACCCAAATCGTCCCATCATGTAATATAAGAAAAATAAGATAATAGAAACCACTCTTGAATATAAGTAATAAAAAACATAACCCCAGAGTAAAAATAAGAAACAAAAAATTTACCACAAACACATACAATCCATGAAAAAATAGGCTAAACCAGAAAGTATGTCAAATCCTCACATGACCAACAGTCACCTTTAGACCATCCTAAAGTGAAAGCACAAATGGCTAGATAAGCCAACATGCTACAAGATGCTATTTCCTTCACCTGAATCCTGAAATAAAACATCTAAAAATACCCAAATGCATAGTTAGAGTTTAATAAACATCCTATTTGGATACCACCATAGACTTTATGCAAGGTCTAATATCAAGAATGGAACAATTATGTCTTTTAAAACAACATTGTCTAACAAAACTTTTTAATAAATTAAACAAGGTTCTAAATAATTTTCCCTTTGGTTTTTAGAAAATACTTTCACTATATCATACCAAAAGTATGGATAGTATAAGTGATAAAATATTAAATAATATCCATAAATAAAGAGGTAAATAGGTAAAAACATATCTATGAAACAACCAATCATGAAAATATATGTGATTGAACCTCATGTAAAAAACTGGTAAGCAATAATACATGATAAAAATAATTATTTTATAAACAATAATAAATGAAAAATCACCTCGCATTTGGGCTTTAGACTATTAGAAACATTTTACTATACACTAAATAGCATAAACATTCATACCGTTTGATTAAATCAATATCAAGTCTTTTTATTTAATTTTACAAAATGTTACCTTCTAGTGGTCCCACACACACACTAAAGATACCTTTGTCTCCTTCTATAACCACCCAAGTTTCCCAATGCTGAATTTTAAAAATTCATTTTAAATTCATGCTCAAAATTGTATAATACATTTTCAAAGCCAAGCCAATACACTTTGATTTTTGAAAATCCATTTTAAAAGGAAAATCCATTTTCAAGTTAAAATTCAATTTAAAAGAATATTTTCCCTTATAATAAATACTTTAAAACCACATATCGCTTTTATTAAATTAGAATCCTAAATGAATTTTTCATGAACAACATTCAATTCATCAAATTAACCCATTGTATAGAAACAACTGCCTCAAGATGATATAAACCAAGATGAATTTGACAATAGGGAACATAAACTGATAGAACAAACTTCAAAAGATAAGGCACACCATGAAACTAAAAATGATCTATAGAAAACAAAATCTGATCATAAACCCAAAAAAATAAATCCAAAACCATAACTGTAACCAAATCCAATGAAAACCTAGAAGTATTATGTAACCAAGGATATGAATCCCAACATCAATGGTGATCAATTGCCAAATGAAGATACCAAGAATGGAGGGAACCAACCAAAATTACCAAGGTGAGAGAAAGGAATACAAAAATAAATTATATAGGGAAAAACTCATGAAACACTTAAAATCCAATCTTGTGACTATTTCATGACATGTAATCCACTTAAATTTCATGTAATCTATGAATCTCAAATACATAAAAATTCCATCATTATTTTATTAAAAATACAATATTTCACATTATATGATGTGAACATATTACATGATGTATAAATCCTTCATTCCATATATTAGTTCACAACATCTGTCAGGGGATTTATAGATGATGTGTAAACTCCTTAAAATATGTGTAAATACCCTATATACTAAAAAAAATATAAGGTCAAGCATCAAAACTCAAAGACCATGCTCTGAGAATTATCCAAACATGGGAATAACCCCACTATGTACTTTACAAATTTATACCCAGAAAATATTATTTCAAAAAACATACATCAATTAAAATTATTTCATTTTCCCCAATAAAGGATCTCCATCCTAGAGAATATCACAAACACGCATAAAAAGGATGATAAACAAAGCATAAACAAGCGAGCATCTATAAAGTTTATAAGGGTTTTAAATGTGGTGTATATAGTTCCCCTTTAATTTTTTATAACATAAATATCATCCTTTTCATGATATTATTAGTTTCATTATATGTTATGATTTATTAGTGAATATGATTCGAAAGATTACTAAATTGGTAAGGGATTTCTGTCTCACTTTTTTACTTTTGTGAGGTGCATTCTTTGTTCACCACCTATTTATTTTATGTGGTGAGAATAATTTCCATGCATTTATTTTAGGATTTTTATTCTGAAAAAATATTTTGATATACATATCCATTATTGGACCTCTATTGTAATAATTTTATGGTTTATAAGTTAACAAACCGATAATATATTTTCATCTCAATATTCCTTCTTCAAGAAAAATTTTATGTTATGAACCTATCTTTTATTATGAGGTGTATATATAGACCCTTTGAAATATAAAATTATGAATTTATTAATTATTGTGAATTTATATATTTTATTAAATTTAATTCTTTCATGGATCTTATGTTTCATTTTTTACAAAGTGGAAATGGTGTTATGATACAATCTTATCTTTTATCATGATTGTTTATGGTTAGGCTTAAAATGATGAAATATTATGATATATCTCTCAAGAATGTAATGTTTTTCATCTCCTATGTTCAAGTAAGGAGAATAAATTTTTCCTTCAATTTTCCACTCTTCATGTACTTAAGAGTTAAATAGATCATTTTTAAGAAAAAATGTCATTATTTCTCTCTTCATTCAAAAACCAATTTTTTTAAAAAACCAAGTTTTCTAAAAATGTTTTCAAAAATGTTTTTAAAATTATTCAAATGATTTATTAAATAAATTTTCATCCAATATCGAATTTTAACGCATTATTTTTAAAGTAATCTTTATTTTCTTTTCCAAAAAAATTTTTTTTGGTTATTATGAAAATGTGAATGGAATATTTGATGCAACATGTATGGATTGAACAAAATTTGACATCATCATGACCATTATTTTCATTGAAGAATCCTTTATATGTTAAAAATGTTATTTTCAATAAAAAGGATTTTCAAAATGTTTTATGAATTTATATTTTTAAAAAGTGGTTTTCAATGAAAAATTATTTTCATCAAGAAATGTTCCAAGTGATCTTTCTAAAACATTCTCTATATAAGATAATATATTTTGATGTAACTTGTTATTTTATAGGGATATGAACCAAGGATTACATTTTTATTTTTTCTCTAAATGATTTTTCATGAAAATATGTTTATGAAACCCGTTCTCTTCCACTAGTTATACCATGATAAATTCATATGAAAATCACTTCTTTTTCTCTGGGTTATGGTATGATGAAAGGATGAAATGATTATGAAAATTTCCTATTTTTTATAGGTTATTATATGATGAAATTTTTATGAAACCCATTTCATCTCATGGGAGACGATAATATGACTATTTAATGTTCTTATTTCACACCTAAATTTGATTGTAATTATGTTATGAGTGGGACCTATGTCTCCCTACAGTTTATTAGGTAAATATAGATAATTCATGAGTAAATATGTTATTTGTGAACCTGATTACATATTCATAATGTTATGCATGAAATTGATTGATTATTGACAATGTTATGTGTGAACCTGATTACATGTTTGCAGTTTTATGAAAGGATATATCTTTAATAACCATAATGTTATGCATAGACTTTGTAGCATGTCCATAGGTTTATGTTAGGTCCTGAATTCATGACCTTATCTTAATAAGTGAATATGTCTCTATTTATACATGTTCACAATTTTATAAGTTGATGTGTATAGAACAAATTTTATATCTTATGCCATTGTTATTCTCTCATGGATCATGTTCTTTGATTCCATTATGAATCATGTATTATAAACTTCCAATACTTATTCCATGATACAAGATTATGATATATGATAAGTAGGGTATTGTTTTAAAATTTTATGATCATGTTCTCACACACTCATGTTCATGTTATTCTTACTTATCTCCCTTTTTTCTTTACTAAGTGTCTGATATCACCCTTTATTATGTTTAATTTCTCCAAGTTATGAAAAAGTATTTATATAGGGTATGTTTATAAAGAATAGTAAAGGGGAATATCTTTATGAGATATATTGAAGGTATTTAACCATATTATAAAATTATGTATCTAGTCTCCAAATACACTAAACTGTTACGATCCTCAAGAGTGTTTTAGTGTTATGTATTGAATATTAAATTAAAAATATGTAATATTTATGTATGAAATTCAGGGATATCTATAGTTGGTATAAGAGGAAAGGTTTAGTTATCCTTTGGAATATTGAATGATAGATTTTTTTTTGAGATACCTATAGATATCTTTATAGATATATCTTGGTATACATTTAAATATAATTATGATAATGATTCAAAGGATAGGAAAATGTAATGTGATTTTTCTAAGGAATATAAAATGTGGTTTCCAAAAAATTGCATCCCTTTTTGGATACTACGTGTGGATGTTTCTCTTCAAAATAGGTACCTAGGTGTAATAACTCTAAAAAGGGTGTGTTAGGTTGGACTTGATCATCACCTTTTCCATGATAGCATCTCTTGTTGTACTCCTAGTTTGAAACTTTTAGGGGATATCCTTTGGAAATTCACAAACACCTTAGAAACTGTCATGATAGATTTAAATAAGTGATGACTATGAACGACCTTGGATAAACATATTCTGTCATATATTACAAATAATGTGTCATCATTTAGACATGATATAAGTGATTTAACATGATTATGTAGTTCTTTTTAGGAATATTATTGCTTACAACATGCATTTTTTATTAGTTAATGGCTATAACCCAAAGGAACTCAAATAACATTTAATTTGATGAACAATTTTTTGATGACCATCTAAATGGGATAATGACTAGAGTGAAGGATATTGTGATCATTCATAATAAGTTATAATAGAACATGATTACCAATGTGCACCTTAACCAACTCTTATAATCACCAATGTTTAAAAGGATAGAGTTCACTTAGATTTTGGGTAATGGACACTATGGAGGAAAGAAGATTTAGTTTCTAATATGGTGAGAATGTTGAATTAAGTTCTCAAGGGAACGTATTATTGGGATGAGAATATATACTGAGTATAGAAAAGATTGACAAAAGGTGAGTCAATGAAAAGTAAAATTTAAAAGTTTAATGAAATGGATGAGAATAATGGTCTCCCTTAATGTATAATCCACTTTTGAATGTTATAAATGTAGATTTTATTAGCATTATGAAATTTTATGTCCTAATTGTAAATCTCATCAAGAGAATAAGAATGGTTTTACAAGTAATGGTTGTATTTTTTATGACAAAGAGACTAAAAATGACATATTAAAGGAAATAAGTGTTCAATAATAAGATAATGAATCATAATTAGTTGTTTGAGAAGGATGTGCGATGATTGAAGTGTTTATGCATTGGAATTGAAGAATTTTTTTATATGAATCATGAAATTGTTTTGTAAACATTTTTCATTAAGGATTTTAAAAAATATGTTGAATAGTGTTTATGAACTAGAAAAAGAGATTTAATAAAATATAAATACTTTATATACAACAAATTATTAATGAAAAAAAACATAAATGTGTTCATGAGGTTGAGGAAATTATGTTTCATTTGGATATTTAGATGATTGATATGGATATTGTAAATTGTGTAGTATTGATGATCTTAGAACATATTAAAGATTTTTTTACAAAGTGGTTTATGTTATTTTTGATGGAATATATAGAATTATTGGATTTAATTAATATATAAAATAATATATGTTTTATGTAACTAATGTGAAAGCATATATGTTTTCAATGAGGTTTTACGTTAATTCAGGTTATTAACATGTTTTAAGAGAATACATGATTAAAGTATTCACATTTTTGGTATGGGTGAATGAAGATATAATTTATGATATATGAAGGATTAATGTTGAGTTGATTTTGAGAAATTTAGTGACCTTCTTGGTATATTTTGAATTTTGGAAGTTTTATAAGGTTAACCATATATGGAATGGTTTACAAAAAAATTGGATGTGGTTTTAGTGATTAATGTATTGTCTCACCATATAAATATTTTAAACATAACTTATGATAAACAATTTGTTTTTATAATAAATAGAGATATAATGAATGATATATCATTCATTTATAGATCATATTTAGTTCTGGATACATGAAAAATTCAGACATTAGATTAATAGATGAAGTGGAAATTCACCAAGACACAGCCAAAGGATGAAATTGTGCTTATGAAATGGAATGCAATCATGTAATTATATATTCTCATGAAGAATTCCCCAAAATTAGAAAAATTATCTTGAAATAGGATTTTGTCATGTTATACTCATTTATTATGATATCAGTAACCATTTCCATTCATATTTGGTTTATTGTTTTTTTCGTTAGCCTTCTCAAGATCATTAACATTCTTATGATCAATGATCTTCATCAGTCGCTATTATTATTTACGCTTTTCTTTCATTACCATATCCTCACTTACCACCAATGTTAACCTATTTGGAAACCTAGTATCTGTTATTCTATATGAATTTCACTCATCTCTTTCTATTATTAAATAGGATGTTTTACTAACTATTTTTAAGATGTGGGTTTCTATGGTTGAATTTTGAAATGTTATAACATTGAGGACTGAGAATAATTTTGTGGGTGAAATTAATTTTAAGGGGGGTAGAATGTGATACCTTTATATTTTGTTTTATATTATTTTTAAATGATTATAATATTTTTTATATTATTTATTACATGAAACACTGATTTTATCTATAATTACATATAACATTGAGTTTAGATTGTGTTACATGCAACACTAAGTTTAAACGAAACATGATATACAATTATTATTATCTAAAATGAAAATCATCTCGTAGTTGTTGGAATAGAGGGTATGAATAGGACTAACTAAATTATTAATGTATATGATTTATGCATGTATATAAAATGAATTATTTTCAAACAAATTAATTAAAAATGAAAAAATTCAAATTCAATATAAAAAGGAATCTTTTTATGTAACACTATTTTTATTAAAAAACACATTTAACCTCAATAAATTAAAAAAAATAACTTTTAGAGAATTATTTTAATAAAATTTATAAAATATATATTTAATCATTTTTTTAACATTCATCATATATATTTTCTACGAAAGTGATAAGGATAAATCTAATTTTATGTTTAAAAACAATATTTTTTTAAAGGTTGTTTTGTCTCCTTTTTGCATGCTATTTTTTAAAACTAATTTTTGAAGCTTTTTAGAAAATTTATTTGAAAAAATGGATTACATTTTTCAATCATCATGTAAAAATTATCTGAGGGATAATTTTTTATAATTTTCTAAAAACATTAATTATTTTATAAATAGTGAAAATACAAAATTGTAGTTTGAAACTCTCATTTAAATTATTTATAAAGATAAATTATATAAAAAAATTGTTTTAAATTAAAATCAGTTAAATTATAAATATATTAATCCAATTTATTTCATTGGAATCATTTTAATATGGCATTTGGATATAAAAACCTGGTAAAACCTTGAACCTTTTCTCTTTGAAAACTATACAGGATTAATTTTATGTCAAATTTTTTCACTTATGTGAATGCGATTTTGAAAATATTATTCCATATTTTTGATCAGAATAATTTATATTATCAAATATGGTCAAATTATTTTTTTACTAACGTGAATAGTGAAAATATTACAAATTAATTATCACTGTTAAGGTAAAAATTTGCTTACTAGGGGTTAAACTAAATTGATTATGTTTAAAATAACCTAAAAACTTATATAAAATAAATTCTATAGAATATTTATAACCTATCACATCAAATTCATATAGAATATTCTATTTTGGAACCTTTTTTCATGTAAAACAATAAGGTTACACCTTTTTATTTTCAACAACTATGAGTGTGCCACTCACCTCACTTATAAAAGGCCACCCACTCTCCTCTTTTATTTAAACATTAAAACCCTTTATTAAAATAAAAATTTCCAAAATCCCTTACAATATTGTATCCTATAATCCAATATTCATTATTTTTGTTATAAAGCCTACCTATTATGTGTTTTAGTGAAATCCTAAAGAGGATACCCAAATAAGAGGTGATGTTCTTCAACAAGTGTTTTTATTTTATTTCTTCCTTATACACATTAAATTATTATTAAACCATGATGATATAATAACCTAAATTTATTCCATATATTGGGATATTTGTAGGTTAATTTAATGAACAAAACCCATATCCGCTTCCATCAAATGGGTTACGAAATTATCATTCATGTGTACAGTGGACTACCACCTCATGAACCAATGTCATTCATTTTTTCATTACCACCTCTAATGGTTTGGTATTGTAACATACTATTTTTATTTTAAGATATTCCTAAATCCCTCTTTTTAACCATGATTTTTTTGGGTTTTGTTTTTTTTAGTTTCATGTTTACCTTTTAAGAGTTTTAGAAATTATAGGCTAGTTTAAGGTTGGCACACAGTTTTCCCAAACCATGCGCCCTTTCATAAAAAACCATGCAAACCATGGTTGTGAGATTTTTCACCATTGGATCATGGTTTAAAATCTATGTTCACTCAAAAGAGAAAGCATGAAACCCATTTTAATTAGGCACATTTCTTGTGCACGGTTTTTAAAAACCACATCCCTCTGCCAAGAAAACCATATGGATGAGTTTTTAATTGATCTAATTTTTAATTAAAAATTCTTAAACCCCCATTTTAGGCCCCCACTAGACCATTATGACCTAGAATTGATTTATACATTCCTTAAAGCTCTTAGGAAGTGTTTTTTAACCTTTTATCCCTCCCAAAAGTGATTCAAATATTGAGGAATTCCCTTTGATATTCTCGCATTTAATTTCCTTTTTTCGTTATAATTCACCGATGATCATTATTATCCTCTATAAGGTTACATGAATCTCAATGATTATGTGTTGATCTAATACTCTTTTTTTGTATAAAAACCTAGGTTTTACTCATTAATCCTTAATTCATCATTCTCCATTGGAGTTTTTCATATACAACTTCTTGATTTGAGATTCATTGATCCTGAGGTTGGTAGATCTTTTATGATGCCCAATTTATATTAACCCTAAATTTTTTTCTTTAATTTAAATATTTTGAAATAAATAAAAATTTGTTATTTTGATAAATTTTATTTAATTTTTTTTGTAAAAAAGCAATTCCATTGAATTGGGGTTTTTAACAAAAAATGGTTTTTGACATGAAATTAGGAAAAACCCCTAAATACATTGAATTGGGGTGTGGTTATAGAATTTGTGAAAATTAAATTATTGAATTTAATTGAGATAATGGTTTTTATGGGAATAATTTTCAAAACCTCAAATCCATTTAATTGGGGGTTTGTTATGAAATTGAAGGAAATTGATTGAAAATTTAATTATTTAATTTAACTGTGGAATTGGATTGTAAAATTTAATAGTGAATTGATTTCAAATCCCTATTTGTGAAAATATATTTAAATGGTTTTTATAGAAACCATAAGGTTCTATATTATGGAAATGGAATTTTTTATTAAAAATCTATTATTGTTTTAAAATGGAATAGGTATATTTGAAATGGAGAATATGATGAATTTTATTTTAAGAATTCTTGAAATAAATTTTCCATTATTGTTTTGTACTAGAGAACATGCAAGGCTTAGGTAGTTAGTGGGTTATTTGGATGGAAATTTATGATTTACAACATTCTAAAAACAAATATTATCACATCACATCCCTTAGTCTATGGTGATGGTTCGTCTTTTGACTTGGTTCAAAGGGAATTATGTACATACTGTAGTTCACCTTGAGTGTTGGGTCTTTATAGCCTAGAAAAATCATACCTTCTTAAGAATATGACCATGTTTCTCACTTGTTTGTATTTCAATTGTATATATTACATTATTTTAAACTATTTTACATGCCTTTTGATTTATATAAACTGTCTTATATATTAGTGTTTATTTAAACCATTTCTGAAAAGTGTCATTTATGTAATGAACTATTTATGAAAGTATTCTAATCGATTGAAATGTGAATATTTTGTTTAAAATCAATTATATCATTTTAAATGTAAAGAATAATTTATTGAAATTTGATATTAATATTAAAAACATATTTATTTGAAAATTGAAAGAAATTTATTTGGTTAATTTGATATTTTCATCTATTATGGAATCCTTGGTGAGGCCCTTTTGGGATTTTTATCTCACACCCTACATGTGGCTCTGGTGTTTGTAGATTATCTCCTTCTAGGTTAGAGCCAGGGTAAAGAACCACTTGTAGGTAGTTCTAGCTATTTCTATGAGGAATTTTTTAGTTACGTTCGATTTGGGACATGGTAATTTTTTCCTAGTTTCGGGTACTCCATTGTTCTAATTTGATTTGTTATACCAATTTGACTACTGGTATATTACTTCCATAGGATTTTCTTCTGTATTCATGCTGATTAATTATCTTTATTCTGCATTATTTGTTGAACATTAGTTCCCACCTTCTTTTTATATGATTCCAGGTGTTAGTCACCTACCCTTGGGGATTGGGAACTCCATTCCAGTTCTATCAGGATCATATCAGTTATTGGGTTACCATGGTACCCATGATGGTTTGTGACAAAGTGGTATTAGATCTCTAGGTTGACATTTTTTCTTGAAGTTATTATTCATTTGTGTAATATTTTCAAGACATAGAAGGTATTTAGGAATAAGTTCCTAAAAAGAAATCACAATAATGAACATTAATTCTCTAGGGGTTGGTAGGGAAAGGTGTATTGAGGATTAGATATAGTATTTTCCCAATTTTGATTTAGACATAGGGAAATATGAATCTTGTTTATTCTATCTGTTGGGATTGATTTACCTTGTTTCTCTATTTGAGTGTCAATTTGAGGTATTACTTTTGATCTACTAATGTTTTGTAGCAACATTCCTCTGAGAAGATGTGTGAATTAGATCAAGGAAAAATCTTCTACTAAACTATAGTGAGAGAATCCTCTTGTGGACCTGAGTCTGGTGGAGGTAATTCGGCACAATATCCATGATCCGGGACATGCACCATCTCCAGTTCTAATTCAGGATCTACTTGTGGAATATAAGAGGGTTGTTCTCAAGATTTGTTCTAAAGAGTTTCTTCCCCAGAATACCACATCATTAAAAGTTTCAAATGATCCTCAATATTTATAGTAATGGTTAATCATGATGGAGAATTTGTTTGGGTTCTTGGACACACCCATCAAAATTAAGGTAACGTGTTCCACCTTTTTTCTCAAAGGACTGAGAAGGAGATGATGGGACACTGTGATAATGGTGAATAATCTAGAGGTCTTAGAGTGTTAGGAAATCAAAGTTATTTTCACTAAATAGTTCTATCTAGATTCGATGATGTTGGCCAAGACTACAGATTTTTTTAGACTTGAGCAGGCAAATAGGACTGTAACATAGCATGAAAACCTTTTTGATGAACTTGTGAATTTCACACCTAAGATTGTGTCAAATGATAATATAAAGTCTGAATGATTTGATTTGGGAATTTTTTAGGATATTAATTTTTTAGGTCCACTATGTCAAATACCCTAAGAGGGGGTGAATCATGGTATGAAAGATTAAAACAACTGCCCTTTTTATCATGTTTCATTGTAAAAAAAAATCTATCTTCTCTCTCTTTTTGTAGAAAAGTATGAACATAAATTAAAGCAAGCAAGAGATATAGAAATTTTTACTTTTTTCACCCTAATTGGGATACATTCAAGGAACATACAATGAAAATGTGTTGATGTATCAAAAATTCTAAAAGAAAACTATTGTTTACAAAGTTTGGAATAGACTTAGTGTCCCTCGTTGTTTACAACCAATCACAATTTGAAATCTCACTTCTCTCTCAACTAAAGTGTGCTCGCAGCTTCTTCAGAAGATCCACTCATAGTTTATAGACTTGTAGGTCCTTTATTAACACTAATTAATGCATCCTCCACTGTATGTAGATACTCTATTGAAGTCCAAATTTCATCCAATCCTGAATACCCCCTTTTCACTGAACACTGGTCAATCCCTTTTCAAAACACATTCGCAAATCTCACTAATTTGTGAATCTCTTTATATCGAAAATCCCAAACAAGCCTTTGAGAATTTCTTACCTCTTCACAAAGAACACACCTTCACATAGCACACTTCTTCACAGAGCACAGTACTTCAAAAGGTACACTACTTCGCAGATCTCAGGTCTTTGTAGAGTGCACTAGTTTCACAATGCTCGAACAATCATTTGTGAAGCACACCTTTTTTACGGAGCTCGATTAGCTGTTTTGAAGCTACATCCATTCACAAAGAACACTAACTCAGCGATCCTCCTTGGTGATTCAAGAGCCCTATGCTTTTTGTTGAGTCTCTCTTCTCTTCTCTCAGGGGTGGAGGCCTATTTATAGGAATTTTACACTGATTCTAGAATGTTCCATGGCACATCATCACAACATAAGCCCAAATGGTAGAGCTCCAAAACTTCTAATGAAATTCTCTCTATTTCTCAAATCACCACTGAAATTTTCTAGATTCCATAGCTCATAGTAATCAGGGAGCATTCTATCAATTAATTTTTGTCGTTTTCACAATGATCCCTTGCAATTCTCTTCACCTCTGTCGTTTTTGAATCTCATCATAATCGTAGAACTCACCATCAACATTCATCATATTTTTGCAGAATCCACTTCTTAAAGACCATGTTTTCGAAATTCAAACTTTTTCCATATTTTGATGAGATCATCAAAGAAATCCACATTTTTCAATGCAAACCAAACTCTAAATTTTGGACACAAAAAATTTGGAAAACACTGGAAAATGGAACCACCTTTTTTTTTGTTCTTTTTTTACTAACTCCAGAGCATCCACTCTTTTTTTGTGGTTCTTTTTCAAAAAGGGTAGTCAAAAATATCTCTAGAATACGACAATTACCCATGAAAACCTACTTTTTCAACAAACACAACCAAACTAAAAAATGATGCAATGTTACCTCGAGGGATTTTTTTCCCAACAATCTCCCCCTTTGGTTAATTCACAACTCTTCTCATAACAATTTTCCACACTTTTATATTTTATTAAAGCTTCTTCCAACATCTTCCAGAATTCACCTCTTGTGAATCTAATAATGATAAATGGATTACTCAACATATACTCTAAGCCCACCAAGGAGAATCTCAGTGTGAGAAACAAGAGTAATATGAAAATTTCATCAATGAGTAACTTCAATCCATAAACCAATTATTGAAACCACTCCAATACTAGTCTTCTTCTTTTATCACGATCCTCATCTTTCGTGATATATAATATTTGATCGGTCACTTCTAGCATTATCAGATTTAAAATCCAGACTTCCTATGTCCTACTACACCACCAATCTTCTTCTCCCCATGTCTTTGACAAAGACAAGCACAACTATCATGATATCTAATATTTGATCGACCAACATCGTCAGATTTAAAACTCAAACTCCTCATATCTTGTTGCTCTACCTATTAGCTTCTTCCCATGTCTTTGACAAAGGCATGTTATCACTTAAATAGCTATAATTTCTCCCCATTAAGGAGATACACTCTTTCTTCCCCTTTGATAATGAACCCAAAGTTCACTCCTTTTTTTCTATAACATTATAAAGAACCCAGATCGGCACATTAGAGAAAAACACACCAAACTTCGGGGAGAGGGGGTCCCATATCCACACTTTTTATGTGTGGGATTCAACTAAACTCCCAGAGCCGATTGATGCATTTTAAATGCTTCCTTGGGTATGGAATTTTTCAGAATGTTCACAAATTTTTGGCTTATGGGCATATACTCCAACTTCACAAGCCATTATTCCTCCGTCTCCTTGATAAAATGATATTTGATCTCACTTTTTGTTTCCCTTGAGTGATGGAATGGATTTTTTTATAAGGTTTATATCACTCAAATTATCACACTAGGTTACAATCAGAGTCTACACTTAAACTCCCATATCATCAAGTTGCTACTTCAACCACAATAAATGTGTGCAAGCTTGAGTGGAGGCAATATAATAAGCTTATGCGGTGCTTAATGAAATAAAATATTGCTTCATTCATAGCCAATAAATACACAAACCACCAAGATAGAAAGAACCTCCTAATGTTGATTTTCTATTATCTGTTGATCCAACAAAATCTTTATCTGTATATCCCAATAGATTTTGCTATGATTTTTCTGTATACATCAAACCGAAATCAAAATTTCCTTTTATATACCGAAGAATTATTTTCATTGTAAGAATTTGGATTTCCTTGGTATTTCTCTAATATCACTATGCATAGCATGTGGAAAAACAATATCATGTCTTTTCACTGTCAGGTATAGTAAACTACCAACAATCGACATGTATTCTGTGATATTGATTGCCTTTCCATCACCATCTTTTGATAATTTCATCCGGGTAGAAACAAAAGTTTCCATATCCATGGAATTTTCCATGCCAAATAATCTCAGAACCTCCTTGGAAAATTTGTATTGAGAAATGATAGTTCCATTCCATCCTTGTGTCACTTATAAACCAAGGAAAAATGCTAGCTCACCAATCATTGACATTTCGAATTCAATTTTCATGAATTTAGAAAACCATATACAATGAGATTCTTCTAATCCACCAAGTATTATGTCATCGATATAAACTAGCACCATCATCCTTTGATTACTTTCATTTTTGAAATATAAATTTTAATCAACTCCACCACACTGAAAGCCACGCTTCTTCAAATACTGATCAAGTCTCGAATACCATGATCTTGGTGATTTTTTTAGTCCATATAGCACATTCTTCAACTGAAAAACTTTTTTTTCATCTTCATGAATAAGAAAAAAATATCTCTTCTCAATATACACATTATATTCCAGAACCCCAATAAAAATTCATATTTGACGTGAATCTATAACACTTTGAACTTCTATAGCACTATAATGGAAAATAATAATCTAATTGTCTACAACCTTGAAATTGTCACAAATTTTCCATCGACATTTATACCCTATATCTGAGAGTTATCTTTGCACACTAATCGTGATTTGTTTCGAATCACTACACCATCTTCATCCATCTTGTTGTGAAATATCCATTTAGTTGTAAAGACATTCTTATTTGTTGGCCTCAAAACAATCTCTCATGTCTGATTCTTCTCAATATGATCTATCTCTTAATTCATAGCTTGAACCCGATTCTCATCTCCAGCTGCATCGGCAAAACCATTTGACTCTACCTAAGATAAGAAAGAGGATTACTGTAATGAATTCTTTATTCTTATTTGAACATGAACTGTCTGATCACTAATTATATTTTTTTCTATCAATTTTATCTCAAATATTTTCCTTCTTTTTAGATACAGACTTTAATTATTTTTATTATCATAATTATCTTCTTCTAAATCAGTATCTTCCACTTCTACTCCCCTGGGGTTTCTTGACTCCTCATCGCTTTCATCAGTAGAATATTCACTGTATTGTTGAATATTATCTTCATTTTCCACTATAGTGATATCATTGCTCTCAAATACTTTTCTTAGACTCTTATTAAATAATTTCTATGCTTTGATTTTTCTTTAGTATCCAGGGTATATATCTTCAACTCCACATGAATCAAATTTCCTGTGTTTTTCTTTGTTGAGAATAAAGCACTTACTTCCAAAGATTCAAAAGTACTTCACTATTGAATTCTTTCCATACCACATCTCGTAAAGAGTATTTCCTTCCTTTGAACACAATAGAGATGATGCACCTGATTTGTGTATACATTTTCATATACTCTATTGAAAAATAAGAACAAGTTTTCAGAAATTACCTACTGCTTAGGGAATAAATACGTTGATTTTGGTGATATTGTTCATTTATAGGAGATTTATGGCCAAATACACAAAATGGGGAAGAACTGAGCAAAAATTTACAACTACACATTGTGTACATTCAAGCTCAGACACGGTTTGACTAGGCCAAGTACATGCCCAAGTCACCAGAAGCTGGTACATGCCGTGTTCAAACTATACACGTCGTGAACACCATTCTAGAAGCAGTTGGTGGATGAGAAGAGTCTACACACCCATGTAGACGGATAAAGGTGACACATCGTGTTCCACTGATACACGCCGTGTAGACATTTCTATAAGCGGTTGGTGATGGAAAAATAATACTACACACCATGTATGGCGGTTCTACACACCATGTACATTTACCTACCAGGCGGCGCTACATGCCATGTACATTTACCTACCAGGCGGCGCTGTGTTCCAAGTCAAAGACGGCATGTTAGGCCACCTACCAGTGGAAAAAACAAAGGAAAAAACATGTTGAAAAAATTACATGGCGTGTACTTTGTCCACACGCCGTGTACTTAGTTTTTCTATAAAAGGAGGCATTGGCCTCTGAACTAGAGGAGGAGTGTGTGGTGGTGTAGTGTAGAGAAAAGGGTTGAAGTTCCGAAAGAGAGATGTTATGTCGTCGTACTACCATCATTCCACTATCTACCGAAGAATCATTTTCACCCTGAAGTTCCAAGCATGATCACATCAAGTATCAAGAGTCTTTTGTTTATCTTTACCTCCATGTGTAACTAAACATCCAGTGTGTTGGTTTTGTGTGAGATGATGAGTTATAATTTAGATTAACTACTATGAATGTGTTTGTTATTTTAACTTCTTCTTATTCTTCTTAAATCATTTCATTTTATCACTCAAAATTCTAAACCATACCAAGGAAATAATTTTCAGGGATTTGAATGAAGAATAACAACAAATATTTACATGATCATTGTAAGTATTTGTTGACTCAACAAAATGGACTAATCCAAATAAAGATCTGTTAAAAACTAACTACCAGACTAAAGAGTTAATTTCTTCATATCTAAATATAAAGTTTACCAGACCAAGGAAACTTTATTACAAATTGAACCCAGAGTGTTGGGTTATCATGAACAACACAAACTCATAAGCAATTGATTTAATAATCAACTTCTCATAAATCCAAAACCCCAATGAATTTCAATCTTTATTTACATCAAAACCAATTTTCCCATATTTTACTTTTATTCTATTAAGAAATTTGTTAAAAGAAACTTAAAACCAATTATTCTTTTTGTATCTAAAACAATCAACAGAAATCTACTCTAAATTCAGCAGCATTTGCTAAAACAAAAATACAAACTAAGTTAAGAAAGATAAAATAACTTCTTAATTTCTTGTTGATTGACCCCTTACTGGTGATATACTTGTTAGGGTAAAAATAATTTGGGACACCGAAAACATACCTTCAGTGAAACGACTATCCAAATTTTGGTGTTGTTGTCAGGGAGCTAAAGAAAAGTTTATTTTATTCTTGTTTTAATTAAGTTTGTATCCAATTTTAGTGAAAATAGAAATCATAAATTTACAAAAATATCTTTTCTATTATCATTTTTTATCTTTCTCTTTCCTTGTTTAAGCTTAGTGTTTTGTTTTTTTTTGTGCCAGCCTTTAGTTGTATGAGTGGCTACCTCACACATTCCAAGAACGCTGAGTCGTTAGGGTTTTTCCCAAAAGACCCAAATATCGAACAGACTTTTTTGAGGTGCCAATGAGCACTCATGTTCAAGAACAATCAGAACAACCCCATTAGACAAAATGAGGAAAGAAATATAGCTGTTGTCTAAGGATCTGGACAACAGTTAGGTCTGGATGACAATCGAAACTCGCAAGGTCCACTTGCTCCAAGATATGGCCCGCAGCAGCTCCAACAATTCCAACCAGAGCAGATTCCATTTTTCAACCAAGGTCAGGGGTCATACTACTCTCTTCAAGAACAACAGTACATGCTGGCTCCACTCCCTTAGTAGCCACCTCCACGTCGTACTCTCATGGAGTACGACTTTCTATCCATTAACAGAGCTAACCCGGGCATCTTCCATCCACCGGTGCAGGCCCAACACTTCGAGATCAAGCATGTTATCATGTTATTGATCCAGCACAATGTTCCATTCAGTGGCCTGCCCAGAAAGGATCCCAATGCGCATATCTCCAATTTTATAGAGGTCTGTGACACGTTCCGCTACCACGGATTGTCTACAGATTCCATTTATCTTCACCTTTTCCCTTTATCTATAAGGGATAAGGCGAAAGACTGGATTAAATTATTGCTGCAGTGATCCATCCTCACCTGGGAGGAGCTAGCCCATGTGTTTTTGTCCAAATACTTCCCACCCTCAAAGACGGTGACACTGCGGAACGAAATTCAGAACTTCTAGCAGCATGACTTGGAATCATTGTACGAATCAAGGGAGCACTTCAAGGAGATGTTGCGCAAATGCCCACACCATGGACTTCCACTTTGGATGCAGGTCCAAACCTTCTAAGGAGGGTTGACAACTAATACCAAGTTTGTGGGGGATGCTGCTTCTGGAGGTACGGTAATGAGGAAGCCCCCTAAAGAACTCTTTGAACTACTGGAGGACATGTCTGCCAACAACTTCCAATAGAATTCTGAGCGGGGCACATAGACATGAGGTATGCATAACAATGATGCCACTACCATGCTAGCTACCCAGTTTGGATGTTGTGTCCAAGAAGATCGATATGCTCAATCTAAAGGGCATGTCCCAAATACATGCGGCAAACCATCCGGCGTGTAGCGAATGTGGTGATAACCACATCATGGGAGAATGCACAGCTTCTACTAGAGGCCCTTCAACAAGAGATATGAGTTATGTTGTACAAAATTGAGGGGCCAACCAGTACCAGCAGTATCAGAATTTGGCATGGCGTGATCAACAAAATACAAGTTGGGGCCAACAACATCATAATTCTCCACCCCAGCGACCTCTCAGCTACAACCATCCTCCTTATCAGAACCAATACAAAAGGCAGCAACAGCCCCAACAGGGCCCTTATCAGCAGCAAGGGTATCAGAACCTTCGTCCACATCAGCCATGATAGCCACCACCTCTACCAGCTCAACAACCACCTCAGCAGGAGAACACCTCATGGTTAGAAGATCTCATAACCAAATTTATATCTACTACTGAGACAATGTTCTAAAACCAAGAGGCTTCAATTAGAGGCCTAGAGAACCAGATTGGACAATTGGAAAACCTACTCTCGAGAAGGCATCCTGGTATTCTACCAGAAAACAAAAAGAAGAACCCGAGGGAGGAGGCCCATGCTATCATGCTTTGGAGTGGAAAAGAGCTACAACAGAACCAACCAGCACAGTGAGGTGCATCCACACCCTTGTTGATGAAGAAGGTACTGATACAAACCTATCTTCATCCAAAATCCCCAAAAAGGAGGCTTCGCAGGATAAAGGGAAGGAGGTTGTCAAACCCTTTGAACCTTCCTTACCCTTCCCAGAGAGATTGAAACAAATAATGTTGGACCACCAGTTCAGCAAATTCATGGACTTATTTAAGAAGCTTCACATAAATATTCCATTTGCAGAGGCACTGATGAAGATTCCCACTTATGCCAAATTCTTGAAGGAAATACTCTCCAACATAAGAAAGATAGAGGATCTATGCATCATTTCCCTAACCAAGGAATGTTATGCAGTCATCCAACATTTAATTCCTCCCAAAATCCAGGATCTAGGTAGTTTCACTATTCCTTGTACTATTGGACCATGTGAGTTTGGTAAGGCCCTCTGTGACTTAGGGGCCAATGTGAAACTCATTCCCCTTGGAGTTTTCAATAATCTAGGGCTCAATGATTTGAATCCTACCCAAGTAGCCCTTCAACATGATGATCGATCCACCAAACATCTGAAGGGACCACTAGAGGACATACTAGTCAAAGTGGGTAGGTTGATCCTCCCTGCTGATTTCATCATCCTCGATATGGAGGATAACCAGGAGGCACCTCTCATACTTGGAAGACCTTTATTGGAAACTGGGAAGGTACTAATCGATGTGCACCAAGGAGAGCTGATTTTCTGTGAAGGAGATGAAAGAGTCTCCTACAATGTCCTCAATGTTGTCAAACATGCATCACTGAAAATGAGAATTTTTATACTATAACCACCATTGATGATCATTTGAGTGAAAATGGAGATGATCTGGTATGTTATTTTACTTCAGATAACTTTTTTATTCCATAAATTCTAGATGAAGAAGTGCTAGAAGATTTGAAATTCCTAGAAGGCCAGGGAGGCCATTATTGAAAATGTACAGTTGTTACTGATAGTCTGGAATGGGAAAAGGTGCAACCACTTGTACCTTCGATTTTGAAGGCACCTAAACTCAAACTTAAGCCTCTTCCATCTTCTCTAATGTATGGTTATTTGGGATCCAATAGAACTTTTCCTATTATACTTAATGAAAAACTATCACAGGAGAAGGAAGATGCACTTCTACAGGTTCTGAAATAGTGGAAGCATGCTATGGGGTGGACAGTCGCTGATTTGAAGGGCATCAGCCCTACCATTTTCACCCACATGGTGTTACTTGAAGAAGGTGCCAAGTAATATCGGCAACCACAGTGGTGCCTGAATCCCCCCATGAAGGAAGTTGTAAAAAAAGAGGTAATTAAATTGTTCGATTCAGGCATCATCTATCCCATCTTAGATAGTCTGTGGGTGAGTCCCCTGCAAGTGGTACCCAAAAAGGGTGGTATCATTGTGATTTCAAATGAAAAGAATGAGATCCTCCCTACATGCACTATCACAGGCTGGTGATTCTGTGTGGATTACCAGAAGCTAAACGATGACACAATGAATGATCATTTCCCCCCTTCCATTCATGGGTCAAATACTAGAGATACTAGCAGGTCACAACTTCTATTGCTTCCTCAACAGTTATTCAGGCCATAACCAGATTTCCATTGCTCTATAAGATCAGGAAAATAGCACATTCACTTGCCCCTACAGTACGTTTTCTTAGCGAAGGATGTCTTTTGGAATGTGCAATGCCCCCTACACCTTCCATCACTGTATTCTGGCCATCTTCCATGACATGGTGTAACAAATCCTAGAGGAATTCATGGATGATTTTTCCATTTACGGGAAATCATTCGCCACTTGTTTATGGCTCCTGGAGCTAGTTTTGGAATGATGCGAGAACACTAACCTAGTTTTGAAATGGGGAAAGTGTCATTTCATAGTGCAAAGTGGCATCATCCTCGGCCACAGAATCTCAGAAAAGGAGATAGAGGTTGACCTGATGAAGATAGAAGTCATTTCACTACTACCTATTCCAACTTCTGTTAGAGCCATCTGCAGCTTCCTGGGGCATGCCAGTTTCTATAGGTGGTTTTTTTGCGACTTCTCCAAAATAGCTCAGCCCCTCACCAATCATCTAACCAATGATGACATATTTTAGTTTGATGAGACATACACTAGAGCTTTTGAGCATCTGAAGTAGCACCCAGTGGAAGCTCCAGTAATGATTTCTCCCAACTAGGAGGAACAATTTAAGGTGATGTGCAATGCCATTGACTACAGAGTGGGAGCAGTCTTAGGCTAGTGTCTTTATTAGATTTTCCAACCTATATATTATGCCAGAAAGACACTCAATGAGGCACAGATCAACTACACCACCACAGAGAAGGGGATGCTTGCCGTGGTTTTTGAATTTGATAGGTTTTTTTCTTACTTAGTGTTGTCTAAAGTTATTATTTATACTGACTGTGCAACACTAAAGTACCTACTGAACAAGAAATATTTGAATCCCTGACTGTTCCACTGGGTACTCCTCTTACAAGAATTTGATATTTAGATCCGAGATAAGAAGTGGAGTGGGAACTTTGTTGATGATCATCTCTCCCACCTAGAGCTACCTCGTTTGAAAAAGGAGGAAGATCGGGAGATCAGGGAGGATTTCCCTGATGAGAACCACTTTTCAGTTAACAAAATAGCTAGACCATGGTATGCTGATAGGTGTAGTTCACCCCGACCTCTCCTTCTAGAAAAGGAAGAGATTTTTCTCTAATGTGAAAAGGTACTTCTGGGAGGATCCTATGCTATTCTGATCTTGTGCAGATGGGGTAATCCGCTATTGAATCCCAGAAAATGAATTTCACGGTGTCCTGGAGTTCTGTCATGCCTCACCATTTAGAGGACATCATGGTTCTGACCGTACAATAACAAAGATCCTACAATATGGGTTTTTCTGGCCCACTATGCATACAGATGATGGGGCCTTTGTTTCCTGTTGTGATCGGTGCCAGATGACTGGTAATGTGGGACGTAGAGCTGGGATGCCCCAGCACCCAATCCTAGAGGTCTAGATTTTCGATGTCTGGGGCATAGATTTCATGGGTCCCTTTCCCCCATCTTTTGGGAACACTTACATCCCAGCCTGTATCGACTACATCTCCAAATGGGTGGATGACAATGCTACATCACACGACACAGCCAAGGTAGTCATGAGTTTTTTAAAGAAAAATATTTTTAGCAGGTTTGGAGTTCTGTGGGTACTGGTCAACGATAGAGGGACCCACTTCGATAACACACTGATTAGAGGAATCATGTCGAAGTATGGAGTAAAGCATTAAATGGGGACACCATATCATTCCTAGTATAGTAGAAAAGTGGAGCTCTCCAACCGTGACCTCAAGAAGATCCTAGAGAAAATAGTAAACACTTCGAGGAATAGCTGGTCCAAGAAGTTAGATGATTCTTTGTGGGCATATCGGACTGCTTTCAAAGCACCACTGGGAATGTCCCCATTCTTCCTCATCTATGGCAAGCCATTCCATCTTCCCTTGGATTTGGAACATAAATCCTACTGGGCCATCAAAGCCCTGAATTTTGATATGAAGGAAGCTGAAGAGAAGCAAATGTTACAACTATTGGAACTTGATGAAATCAGATTAGAGGCTTATGAGAATGCCAAGCTGTACAAGGAGAAGACGAGAGCCATTCATGACTGAATGATTTCATGAAAATATTTCCAATCTGGTGATCAGGTACTCTCTTTAAGTATCATCTTTGCTTATTTTCAGGGAAGTTAAAGTCATGATGGTTGGGACCATTCCATGTTATACGAGTATTCCCTCATGGAGCGGTGGAAATTTCTGGAGTGGATGGTCAACCATTCAAAGTGGATGGACAACGGTTGAAGGCTTACCATCATATAGAAAAAATGGTGGGAATATTGTCCACTATGTAACTCAAGTAAGCAAAGGTAAGTAGGCCGAGCCAGTGACCTAAAACAAAGGCGCTTCCTGGGAGGCAACCCAGAGGATACACGTCGTGTACCACCTATACACATGGCGTGTACTTTTCCCTTTTCATTTTTCTAGCTATTATAAATATATATATTAAAAAAGTAATAAACAGGGATGATGTCGGTGTTAATGGTATGGTCACTGAAGTTTATCTGAGATGTCCTCATTTTGAATCCTCCCGGCCTACCTTCAGCATGAGGTTCCTCCTTTTTATATTTTCTTACACATTGTGTGTGATATTTATTTTTCACATGTATGTATATTTGCTTATAAGAAAACCCATGATGGGGATGGATCGGTTGGTCAACATCATAAACCGGATCCAAAAGACCCGGGTTCGAATCCTGACAACCATCCCATTTCCATCATTTACCCTTTTAATAAAACCACACAGTGTGTATTTCAATATACGTCATGTGCACCCTGTTTTCTTTTTAAAACTAAAAAACCTTTTCCATATAAAGTAATTCATGCAGGTGAAGTTGCCAGATTGGAAAAGTCTCGGCCATGGATCTAAAAGACCTGGGTCTGAACTCGGCTAGTCTCTCTGATTCATCCCCTTCTTGTATAATTAAAAACCACAAGTTGTGTATTTTATTCTTCCCATGTAGTATAGGTCGTATACATTAAATATATATAAATGATAAATGTGGGCAGCAGTACAACCTTCACTCCAATGGTTGAGGGCTTCTGTTCGGAACGGCCAATCGTCAGTTCGACCCTCGCCCCAAGCACTGGCCCAAAGGTTGTACTTCTCTTTTTCCAATTTCTAAACACACTTCATGTATTTTTCCACTACATTACGTGTATAGTTTTATTTTTTTAAAATTATGTATATATATCAATTTTTATTATTTTTAATTATTAATATTAATTATTATATAGTTTACTATAATAATTATATATTTATATATATTTATTTAAAAAAATTGAGATAGACGGCTTGTAGTCTGTATGTACACACCATGTACCTTGGCTATATAATTCGCGGACCACCCGGCTTCATCCTGTGTCGTGCGGAGCTCCCCCTCTTCCTGTTTTCTTCCCCCGTATGACACCCGAACTCCCTCCTCCCAAATTCGTGGATTTTGGGCGTTTCTGGTTCTGATTTCTGTTGCATTATGATCCTCGGTCTAGGTACGCCCTTCTACACCCTCTCTTTTAGTTTTTAGAATCATTTAGGGTGATTAAGGGATCATCCGACCGTTCAGCTTCTGTGGTACACGGCCACGATATGACGAACACATGCCATGTACTTTTGTACATGGCCACATATTAGATGCTTCGCAATTTGAAACTACATGGTGTTTATGTTCGATACACACCCTGTACCTTCCCCCATTATGCCCGAATATCCTTTTCACATGACCTCGCACACCATGTTCATGTACATGTCGTGTATGTTCGGTACATGCCATGTATGCCATTTCTTTCGTCCAACCCATGTATAGCTCCCCACACGGCCATGTTCCTATGTTCCTGAACATTCAGTGTTGGATCGGTACACGGCATGTCCTGTATTATTAGAACTAACAAAATAATTCTCATGTCTTTACTAATACACAACCATTTCCACTTTGAATGAACACAGCATGTATGTTCGGTACACGTTGTGTATCCTTTCATGGTCTATCCCATGCTCCCTCGGCATTTTTATCCAGAGAACGTGGGATGATAACCAGCTTTCACTACACGCTGTGTACTCTGGATGTACATAGCGTGTACTTTTATTTTTCAATTTCCTCACATTTTTTTGTTTTTTCCTTTTCTTTTCTTTTTCTTTTGTTTAGTTATTCTTTCTATTTCAGGTTATGACAGACTGAGATCCTTCCTATGGAAAGCGTCCCTCCTCCGCCACTGAGGGTGAGAGGCCCATTTATCATCGGATACAACTCCAGCCTCTGATGTAGCAAGACCCAAATGCTCCAGTATACGAGGTCCCTCCTTTATCCATCCTTTCACCACCCACTGCCTCAGCGGAGGTTGGGCCTAGCACAGCCACCCCTTCACCACCCCATCCGGAGCCTCCGAGCACCATAGTTTCTTGCCCATCGGTAGCCGCACTTCCTGTTCCCCCTTCAGTAGCTGTTGGCCCCACATCGACCGCTTCATCCAGCATGCCTCCATCTACTTCAGCAGATCCACCCCCAGATCTAGCTCCTGCTGCTGCACCTCCACCTAGGTTGGGACCTTCATGTGTTCCTTACCATTGTATGGTGTTCCCGGTCACCGATTTGGCACATGACAGGGTCCGGCGCTTCTCTCTCCAGCTGATTCCGTTGAGAAGCTGCTATCTGGATAGCAGTATCTCTGAGCAGCTAGGAATATGGGGTGAGTTAGAGGATCTTCTCGGACATACTCCCTTACTTTCGATCTTCCAGGTTAGCACTACTATTTTTTGCAATTTATTTTTGGAGTTTGCTTCCTTGTTCGAGTTTGATGGAGCTGAGTACCAGGAGACATCTGGTGATGCGGTACCCGTGGTTCAGTATTGGCTAGGCGGCCAACATTTTAACCTTACCATGACCAAGTTCGACTAAGGGTGTAGTTTCTACCCTCATCCCATCACCTCATGTAACACCCCAACCTTCCACAGTATGCTTCTCTTTGAATAATACAATAGTGTGTGTTGTACGCAACTTCGAGTTCTAACACACCACAACCAATCAAACTAGTCGTTATGAATAGTAATACCCACTTTTTGAAATTTTATAAATTTTATCTTTCAAAATGGTCTTCATTTTTGGATTCATAATATCGAAATTATCTTAGGGTGAATTTTTTGTATTTTTCTGAAAACTTTCATTTTTTGATGAATAGTGAAAAACACTAAGTTATAGTTTAAAACCGAATTTTTATTTAAATAATTATTTATTTTATTTAAATTTATTTTAGGTCAAAATATATACATAATACCTAAATAAGTTCAATTAAATTCATTGGAGTCAGTTTAAAATAATTTTATATATATATAAATTTTATTGAACTTTTTACCGTCTTTTACCCACCTCCTATGAGCATTTGAAAATTTACATAAAACTTAATTTTACCACTTCTATGTGTTGAAATTCCAAACTCCGAGAGACACAGTTGATATCAGTAAGTAAAATTTTGGTCAATAATATGAAAATATTTTTTTTGAATAGTAACTTTTTACTTTTATTTACCACGGTTAAAAGTAAATAGGGTAATTAAGGGTAAAAATCATATTATTATTACACTAACACATGTCTTAATTCTTTTTTATAAGTTTAATTAGACCAAAAACAACCTTAGGAATAAAATATGATCATTTAGGTCCACTTGGATTAGATTAGGACATTTAAAGAATAGTTAAGATTGTTAAATTCAAATTTTAATAACTAAACCATTTTTAATATAGAGTTACACATAAGATAAATTAGACTATAAATATTCATTAGAAATAAAAAAATATTTCCAACATAATTTTATTTTATTTATATTTTTTAGACATTAGATAATTTAATTTATTTATCACACAATGATGATGCAGTAATTACTTAATTAATGAAATATTAAAATAGTTGATATCATGAATATCCAAATAAATATAATGAGAGACTTTTTATGAATTAAACTACTTTTCTAGGTTAATATGACATATTTGGGTTGGTTAGATGAATTTTTTTCCAAGTAATAATGTTGTTATGAATTTAGAAAAAACAAAATACCAAATAGTCTCAAAATTGACATAAAACAGTTTTTAAAACAAATATTATATTATTAATTGATATTTTATTCATAAAAATCTAAGGTTCTGAAAAACGACTTATATAATGATAGGTGTATCATTAATGAACAACTTGGAGTTCTCTCGGAATTATATATTAAGTTTATTAACCATAAAATACAAAAATACAAAAATACATGGTAAATGTCAAAGAATTTAACTAAGAGTTAAATCTAAAAGATAAAGTTAATATAGTGACCCAAACCTGTCTAAAACCTATTGGTTGAGTGGTTTTTGACTCATTCCCACCTTATCCTTTAAATAATCCAATTTTGAGCCATTAGAAACCGAAAAGGATTTTATTATAAAATTGTATTTCTATCTTTTCCTAAGGTGCCCATCACCCCTCTTATAAAAGGGCACTCCCCATTTTCTCTAATTCACACCTTCAAAGCCATTTGGATTCGCCAACCTCTACCCAAATACCCTCTAAACTATACTCCCTTCATCCTAGATTCCTTCCTTTAGGCATAAAGCCAACCTAATGATCCCTTTTGATCAAATCAAAAAGAAGAACTCAAAGAAGAGGTAAATATTTCATCACCTCTTTCAAGTTCCTTTCTTCTTCCACTTCCTTTTTCTTTGTTGTTTCCATTATAAAATAATAAATCCAGTCTCTTATATATACTATGATGTTATTATAAATATGGTACAACCAAATTCATTATTCTATCCATCCTTTGAATGACATGTCACCATACGTGCATACGTACGACTTACCGTCTCCATGTCGTGGGGTAATTGTTATTCAATACATTATTATTTGGATGGGTATAATAATGATGTGTAATTGATTTGAATAATAAATATAACATGATAATGATTCTTTATATATGATATACCATCCAATTATATATTATTTTAATATCAAAATAATGATATTGTCGCTCGTGCGTACGTACAGATTACCGTCTCCATGAACGCGATGAGATTCATTCCCCATCGTATCCATTCAAGACTAATTTTCATTAGATGATTAAAAATAATGTTTAAAGACTTGATATAATTCTGTATATGAATAAGATTAATCCCATCCATAACAAATATGACTCACATGACAAATAATATAAAGGAAAACGAATCCGTTAACACCCGAAACAACGATAATACTAAGATATTATTAACAAAGCAATGTTAAAAGATCATATATGATATCATATTAATGTATATGATTCCTGTATAATTTAATAACAATTATTTCACCATTGTACAGGAGGTTAACCTACCCTCTACCAAGGAAAATTATAAGTTAAGGTTTAATTTCACAATCTCTTTATTATCTGAGGTTGTTTTTATGTAAGTATCCACTGGGACCTCTTTATCATCTACATCCATGTTTCTTAAAAATTTATTCCAAAAAAATACTATTTACTAGACTATGGGTTAAATTAATTTATACCCTTGTTTGACTTTTTATAAAATGGTTTGAATGGAATCTTTCTGTCGTTTTCCAAACAACTTACTTTATGACCTTTTCGACAAAATTAAGGTAAGAATGTTTTTTTAACTTATACGGCGGGTGTGCCTATTTTCCACCATTATAACATCACCCAAGATTCCCTTAAAAGCTTATAAAAATATTTTCAAAATAAATTTTTTCTTTATAAATTATGTGACTCTTAATTGATTTTAAAATAGAAAAAGATATTTCTCTAAAAAGGGTTTTGATTTCTTCTATGTCAACATCCTTTGATGGATTTTAAGCTTATTTGAAGTTGATTTATTATGATACAAAACTTCTATATTGTATTGAAAATTTTGTGATATGTTTGACTATGGATGTTTTTTTTATACCATTCATGTTTTATGGATAAAGTATTGACATTTCGTATGCTAGTTTTAATACGAATGTTTATGTTATGTTTAAACCTTTTCATATGAGGAATGAATTGGACTTAGTATGTGATGGGTGGAGCCTGCTACAACTCCTCAATGCATTGGTAGGTCTCATGAGACAAACTAGTGTCTTGGCACAAGGCCTTGGAAAAATCTTATTTGTAGTCTTGGCACAAGGCCTTGAATATGTGGTTATGAAAGTCTAGCATTATGCATTCCATCATTATGAAAGTGGCTATTAGTATTTCATGTGATTATTCGACTAGTAGAATATCCATGTGAATAAGTAAATGAAATTATTTGATTTTTATCTTTTCCATATTATGTTGATGTTCATGTGTAAAAGGCTTTTGTTTTAGTCTTATATATTGCCTTAAATGTTTATGCTTATTTATGAAAACTCTCGCTATATTGTTATCCTTACCGAGCATCTGAGCTCACTCCTTTCTATATTTTATTTTTTCCAGGATGTGAAGAAGTATATTATGACTAACCTACAAGGATATTCTACGAGATCTCAATGTTTTCTATAAAAACAATGTTGTCGTAGTTTTCCATTTTATGATGTAATGTAAACCTTATGAATGTATCTAGTACTTCCAAGGCTATTAAACTAATCGGTCTTTTGAGACATGATCTTTTGTGATCATGCCAATGATACGTAATAATGCACCAACTCTGGGCTTCTGGGGTCAGGGCGGTACAGTTGGTATTAGAGGAAGTTTACTACAAACCTTGTAAACTAGATTTAGATAAACTCTGATTAGAACACATAGCCCTAAGATAGACTTTCAAGATTAGTATAGAATAACTTCCTTGAATTTTTTTTATTGTAGATATTTTTTGAGTTTTCCAAGACATACATCCCTTTCTGGATACAAGTAGGTAGAGGTGGATCTGGCAGAAATGTACCTATGGGTAAAACCCGAAAACACCGCTTTGAGCTATACTCGAACGGGAATTGGTGCACGACAACAGGCCTTGCTGCACTCTTGGTTACAAAACTCTCGTGGGATATGCTTAGGATAATTCTCATTTTCTTTACAAACCATTATAAATGGTTTATGAGTATATACTTCCTCAAAGAAAACATTTTTATGATTATGGATTATATCCATAAACTGTTCAGTTTATGTTAAGTTTTTTACAAGTTTGGAATTATGTATTTCGATTCATAAACTAATCTAGTTTATTCCATTGTTTAGAAATGGTGCCTAGTGGAAGGAATGTAAATTGTATCAATGCACGCACTCCATATAGGTATTTCCCTCCTACTCAAGATAATTATAGTGGAGCTAGTGATATAACTAGTGTTGATCAGCTTATCACTATATTGGGACAACTCACTCAGGTTATGAATAATAACCTTACCCGTATGGAGCACCCTGATCCACAGCGTGGAGGATCAATGTTAGATCTCTTCATGAGGCAACAACCCCAATGTTCAATGGGAGTACAAATACATTAGTATTTGAGAAATGGATAAATCCCTTAAAGAAAATATTCCATGCATTGGGGAGTAGTGAATGGGAAAAGGTTTTCATGGAAGTTTACCACCTCACTGGAGATGCTGATCAATGGTGGTAATTGATTCAAAACACAAAGGAAGATAATGAATTATCCAATATGTAATGGAGGGAGTTTAAAGATCTTTTCTTAGAAAAATACTTTCCTCGTGACCATCGAGCAGATATGGAAAGGCAATTTCTGAGTCTGAGGCAAAAGGAGGATAAGAATCTCGCAAAGTATTAAGATAACTTTACATGGTTAGCGAGGCATGATGAAGATTATATACGTAACCAAATAAGTAAGATTGATCATTTCTTTGATGGGTTAAAACCATTTCTACATCGATCATTAGTCTCATAATCCTTCTCATCATACGAAGATATTGTCTCATGTGCTATCAAGACAGAAAAAAGAATTCTCTAAGTCTTACGACTTTAAAGAAAAGCAAGAGAATAAGAGATCTGGTGAACACTCTAGAAATGGAAATAAGTGGAAGGATTGAAAAGTTGAATATCCATCCTGCAGTAAATGTGAGAAGAAACACCCTGGTACTTTCCTGAAGGGAATGGGAGTCTGTTACAAGTGTGGTGAAAAAGGCCACCAATCTCATGATTGAAAGGGTAAGAAAGTGGATGTCGATGTTGAATGCTACAATTTTATAGAAAGGGGGCATTATGCAAATAAATGTACTAAGAGTCGGGGTAACTTACCTCAGAAATGGACAAGGTATCAAGGCCAAGCTTATGTTATCACTACTGTTGAGGTTGAAGCTCTGAAAGACGTAGTGGCAGGTAATTTAATGGTTTCCTCAAGTTTAAAAAATGATTTATTTGATTCTGGATCATCACATCATTTCATATCTTCCCAGTTTGCTAAGAAAATTAGATATTTCCAATTTGATTTAACAAGGGAGTTTTCAGTCAAAACTCTTAAGGGAAGTATCATTGTAATGAAGTTTTGTGAATCAGTTCCCATTAGGGCATATAAATGCTCTTTATCTGCTGATCTCATCATTATACCCATGATTGAATTTGATATAATCCTTGGTATGGATTGGCTTTATGACCATGATGCGAAAATTTTTTGTAAGAAGAAGTAGGTTATGATTTTTGATGATGATGATAAAGAACACCTTATCTCTAGAGCAGAATCGTCACCACCTAATTCTTATCTAGATCCACCTCTAGTAGCTCAACTAAATTCAATTATTGGGGAGGAAAAGAATGAAATAACAGTGCGTGAGGAAAGTAATGTTCAAATAGAGGATGTACCTATTGTGAAATAATATGTTGATGTGTTTCCAGAAGATATTCCTAGACATCCTCCAGAATGATAAATTGTGTTTTCCATTGATTTAATTCCTGGTTCAAGGCCCATATTGAAGACCCCTTATAGAATGGACACTGTGGAATTAGTGTAACTAAAGAAACAACTAGAGGAATTGAGTAATAAGGGATTTATTTTCCAAAGTGTTTCTCCATGGGGAGCCCCTGTCCTTTTTGTTAAGAAGAAAGATGGATCTATGAGGTTGTGCATTGACTACAGGGAGATCAATTCTATAACAATAAAGAACAAGTATCCCCTACCTCACATTGATGATTTATTTTACCAACTTCATGGAGCTCAATACTTTTCAAAGATTGACCTTCAATCTGGATATCATCAGTTGGGTGTGAAGAAGTAATACATTTCAAAAACAGCATTTTGAACCAGGTACGGGCATTACGAGTTTATAGTAATGACTTTTGGATTAACTAATGCACCCTCTGTCTTCTAGGATCTAATGAATAGAGTTTTCAAAGAATATCTTGATGACTTTGTAGTGGTATTTATTAATGATATCTTGGTATGCTCCAAAAACTATGAAGATCATGAAAATCACGTGCACATTATCCTGAAGACTCTTAGAAGACAGGAATTATATGGGAACTTTAGTAAGTGTGAATGCTGGCTTCAGGAGATTTCTTTTCTTGGCCATATTGTCTCTAAGGATGGAATCTCTATTTATTCTTCTAAGACCAAGGAAATACCCGAATGGCCAGCACCAATGAGTATAACTGAGGTACAAAATATTATTGGTTTAGTAGGTTTTTATCGACATTTCATCCCGAATTTTTCCCGGTCGTCTAACCCATTAACAAAGATCACACGAAAAGTGGTTAAATTGGTTTGGACAAAAGAGTGTGAAGAATTTTTTGAAGAACTGAAGAGAAGATTAGTCAATGCTCTTGTATTGACTCTACCATCAGGGAATGATGGGTTTGTTATTTATAGTGATGCATCAAATAAAGGACTTGGTTGTGTCCTTATGAAGAATGATAGGGTTATTGCCTACGCATCATGACAGCTAAAAATTCATGATCAAAACTATCATACTCATGATCTTGAGTTAGTAGCAATAATTGTTTCTTTGAAGATATGGATACATTATCTCTATGGTGAAAAATATGAGATATATAATGATCACAAGAGTTTGAAGTATATTTTCTCACAGAAAGAACTCAACATGAGGCAAAGTAGAGGGCTTGAACTACTCACGGATTATGATTATACAATACACTACCACCCAGGGAAGGAAAATAAGGTGGCAGATGCTTTGATTAGAAAAGATCATGGAGTTTTGAACAAGATGAGAGTTAAAATGGGTACTATTTTCATGGATCTAGTAAAGATGGAAATGGGAATAACCATGGAAGGTGAAACAACAATGCTTTCTTAAATGGTTTCCAAACCATCCTTACTATAAAGGATAAAAAGTTCTCAGGTTGATGATGAGGAGTTTGAAAAGAGGATTAAAGCTGTGAATGATGGGAGATTGAGTGACTTCGTATATGAATATGGAATTCTGAAATTTGGGAAGAGACTTTGTGTTCTCGATATACCTGATCTAAAAAGGAAATTGTTGGATGATGCTCATAGTTCCAACTTCTTTATACACCCTGGTATCACTAAGATGTATAGATATTTGAAGGAACATTTTTGGTGGGACAACATGAAGAGGGAGATTGCTGATTTTGTGTCAAGATGTATGGTTTGTCAACAATTGAAAGATGGAAGGCAACAGCCTGGAGGAGTCATGAAACTTCTTCCCATACCTAAGTGGAAATAGGATGATATCATGATGGAATTTGTCATGGGACTACCAAAGACACCTAGAAGAAATGATGCAATATGGGTCATTATTGATTATCTTACCAAGTCAGCACATTTTCTTGCTATAAGATAATATTTACCACTTGAACGTTTAGCAAGACAATATATTAATGAAGTTGTAAGACTTCAAGGAGTACCAATATCGATTGTTTCTGATCGTGATCCCCGTTTTACATCAAGATTTTGGAAAAGTCTTCAGAAAGCCCTGGATACTAAACTTCATTTGAGCACTGCCTACCAACCTCAAACTGATGGACAATTAGAACGGACTATTCAAACCTTAGAAGACATGTTGAGATCTTTCTCACTAGAATTTCAAGGTATGTTGGATCAATATTTACCTCTGGTAGAATTTTTCTATAACAATAGCTTCCATTCCAGTATTCAGATGAAACCATATGAAGCGTCATACAGAAAGAGATGTCACACACCAACCTGTTGGGATGATGTTGGTGAAAGAAAACTCGTAGGCCCAGAACTTGTGGAGGAAACGATGAAAAAGGTGAAGGAAATCCAAACCCACATCAAAGCAGCTCAAAGTAGGTATAAGATCTATGCCAATAACCAAAGGAAGGATTTGAAATTTCAGGTAGGAGATCATGTTTTCTTTAAGGTATCTCCATGGAAGGGTGTTATACGTTTCGGTAAAAAGGGAAAATTGAGTCCCAGTTATGTCGGACCGTTCGAAATTCTAGAACTAATTGGGGCTATATCATACCGTTTGGCAATGCCGCCAAGTCTTTCCACAGTTCACGATGTATTCCACATATCATTGTTGAGAAAATACATGCCTGACCCAACGCATGTACTCACTTATGAGGAATTAGAACTGGAACCTGATATATCTTATTTCAAAGAGCCCATAAAGGTTCTTGATGCAAGAGAACAAGTGTTGAGAAACCGGACGACTCATTTGGTAAAAGTTGTATGGAGAAACCATAAGATGGAAGAGGTAATGTGGGAACCTGAGGAACTTATGATGAAGAACCACCTGCATCTTTTTATGCAGTAATATTATAGAAATTTTGAGGTTGAAATTATTTTAAGGACGAAAGAATGTAACACCCCAAGATTCCACGGTATTCTTCTCTTTGAATAATATAATAGCGTGTGTTGTACGCAACTTTGAGTTCTAACACACCACAACCAATCAAACTAGCCGTTATGAATAGTAATACCCACTTTTTAAAATTTTATAAATTTTATCATTCAAAATGGACTTCATTTTTGGATTTAGAATATCGAAATTATCTTAGGGTGAATTTTTTGTATTTTTCTGAAAACTTTCATGTTTTGATGAATAGTGAAAAACACTGAGTTATAGTTTAAAACCGAATTCTTATTTAAATAAATATTAATTTTATTTGAATTTATTTTAGGTCAAAATAGAAACATAATACCTATATAATTTCAATGTAATTCATTGGAGTCAGTTTATAATAATTTTAGATATATAAAAATTTTATTGAACTTTTTACCATCTTTTATCCACCTCCTATGAGCATTTGCACATTTACATAAAACTTAATTTTACCACTTCTGTGAGTTGAATTTCAAAAATATAAGAGACACAGTTGATATCAGTAATTAATATGTGGTTAAATAAGATGAAAATAATTTTTGGTGAATAGTAACTTTTTACTTTTATTTACCACGGTTAAAAGTGAATTGGGTAATTAAGGGTAAAAATGATATTATTATTACCCTAGAAAATGTCCTAATTCTATTGGATAAGTTTAATTCTCCCAAAAACAACCTTAGTAATAAAATATGATCCTTTAGGTCCACTTGTATTAGATTAGGACATTTATTATTATTTAATTCAAAGAAGAGTTAAAAGTGTTAAATTCAAAGTTTAATAACTAAACCATTTTTAATATAGGGTTACACATAAGATAAATTTGGCTATAAATATTCATTAGAAATATAAAAATATTTTATACATAATGGTATTTTAGTTATATTTTTTAGACATTAAATAATTTAATTTATTTATGACAAAATGATGATGCAGTAATTACTTAATTAATGAAATATTAAAATAGTTGATATTATAAATATCTAAATAAATGTAACTTGAGACTTTTTATGAATTCCACTAATTTTATAGGTTAATATGACATATTATGGTTGTTTAGATGAATTTTTTTTGAAGTAATAATGCTAATATAAATTTAGAAAAAACAAAATACTAAATAGTGTCAAAATTGACAAAAAAGAGCTTTTAAAACAAATATTATATTATTAATTGATATTATATTCCTAAAAATCTTAGGTTCGGCCAAAAGACTTATGTAATGATAGGTGTATTATTAATGAACCACTTTGGGTTCTCTTAGAAGTATATAGTATGTTTATTAACCATATAATATAAAAATACAAAAAGTCATGGTAAATGTCAAACTATTTAACTAAGAGTTAAATCTAAAAGATAAAGTTAATATAGTGACCCAAACCTGTATAAAATATATTGGTTCAGTGGTTTTTGACCCATCCTAACCTTATCCTTTAAATAATCCATTTTTTATTCATTAGAAACTGAAAATTATTTTATTATAAATTAATATTTCTAGATTTTTCTAAGGTGCCCCTCACCCCTCTTATAAAAGGGAACTCCCCCTTCTCTCTAATTCACACCTTCAAAGCCATTTGGATCAGCCAACCACTGCCAAAATACCCTATAAACTATCCTACCTTCATCCTAGAGGCCTTCCTTTAGTCATAAATCTAACCTAAGGAGCCCTTTTGATCATATCAAAAGGAAGAACTCGAAGAATATGTAAATATTTCAGCACCTCTTTCAAGTTCCTTTCCTCTTCCACTTCCTTTTTCTTTGTTCTTTCCATTATAAAATAATAAATCTAGTATCTTCTATATACTGTGATGTTATTATAAATATTTTACAATCAAATTCATTATTCTATCCATCGTTTGAATGACATGTCACCATACGTGCGTACGTACGACTTACCGTCTCCACATCGTGGTGTAATTGTTATTCAATACATTATTATTTCTATGGGTATAATAATGATCTGTAATTGATATAAATAATAAATATAACATGATAGTGATTATTTATGTATGATATACCATCCAATTATATATTATTTTAATATTAAAATAATGATATTGTCGCTCGTGCGTACGTACGGATTACCGTCTCCCCGAACGTGATGAGATTCCTTCCCCATCGTATCCATTCAAGACTAATTTTCATTAGATGATTAAAAATAATTTTTAAAGACTTCATATCATTCTGGATATGAATAAGATACATCTAATCCATAACAAATATGACTCACATAACAAAAAATATAAAGCAAAATGAATCTGTTAACACCTGAAACAACGATAATACTAAGATATTATTAACAAAGCAATGTTAAAAGATCATATATGATATCATATTAATGTATATGATTCTTGAATAATTTAATAACAATTATTTCACCATTATATAGGAGGTTAACCTACCCTCAACTAAGGAAAAGTACAGGGTAATGGTTAATTTCACAATCTCTTTATTATCCAAGGTTGTTTTTATTTAATTATCTATTGGGACCTCTTTATCATCCACATCAATGTTTCTTAAAAATATATTCCAAAACATTTTTACTATTTACTAGAATATGGGTTAAATTCATTTATACCCTTTTTTTATTTTTATAAAATGGTTTTAAAGGAATCTTTCTGTCTTTTTTCAAACAACTTACTTTATGAACTTTTTGACAAAATTAAGGTAAGAATGTTTTTTTTAACTTATATGGAGGGTGCGGATATTTTACACCGTTATAACATCGTTGAAGCTTCCCTTACAAGATTATAAGAATATTTTCAAAATAAATGTTTTCTTTATAAATTATGTGACTCTTAAATGATTTCAAAATATAAAGAGATATTTCTCTAAAAATAGGTTTTGATTTCATCTATGTCAACATCCATTGATGGATTTTAAGCTTATTTGAAGTTGATTTATTATGATACAAAACTTCCATATTTTATTGAAGGTTATGTGATATTTTTTACTGTGGATGTGTTATTTTTATACCATTCATGGTTTATGGATAAAGTATTGACATTTCGTATGCTAGTTTTAATACGAATGATTATGTTATGTTTAAACCTTTTCATATGTGGAATAAATTGGACTTAGTACATAATGGGTGGAGCCTTCTATAGCTCCTAGATGCATTGGTAGGTCTCAGGAGACAAACTAGTGTCATGGCACAAGGCCTTGACAAAATCTTATTTTTAGTCTTGGCACAAGGCCTTGACTATGTGGTTATGAAAGTCTGGAATTATGCATTCCATCATTATGAAAGTGGCTATTGATATTGCATGTAATTATTCGACTAGTAGAATATCCATGTGAATAAGTAAATGACATTATTTGATTTTTATCTTTTCCATATTATGCTGAAGTTCAAGTTTAAAAGGCTTTTGTTTTAGTCTTATACATTTCCTTAAATGTTTATGCTTATTTATGAAATCTTCTAATATATTGTTATCCTTACTGAGCATCTGATCTTACACCTTTCTATGTTTTATTTTTCCCAGGATACGAAGAATTATATTATGAATGACCTACAGGGATAGTCTATGGGGTCTCAGTGTTGTCTACGAAAACAATGTTGTTGTAGTTTTCCATTTTATGATGTAATGTAAACCGTATTAATGTATCTAGTACTTCCAAGGCTACTAAACTAATCGGTCTTTTGAGACTTGATATTTTGTGATAATGCCAATGATACATAATAATGCACCGACTTTGAGCTTCTGGGGTCAAGGCACTACACCCCACCCCCGGTCTCCTCCATGACCCGACCCGAGCGTTCAGAGCTCATTGCTATGTGGCAAAAGATTGTTGGGTCTGACCATCACTATACCCATACCTCCCAAAAGAGCACCCTTATCACTGATCACATCCTTCATTTCACCCATCGGTGTTTTAGATCCATCCTCTTCCCCCTCTATGAGGATATGGGGGGTCATGACCAGTCGTTACATGGATCTCCTTACCTGTGTCATCCGGTAGGACTACCTGGACCTCCCTTACCTTGCCGCCTCCTACTTCCATGCCATGTTTACTAGCCATCAGGGAAACCTGAACGGCAGGTTTTACGCCACCCACATTTCCCACCACCTTGGGGTTTTTGATCCTTCTCTACCCCATTACCTATTAGGTTCCCCCCAGTGGATGGATTATCTCATGCTTATTTGTCTGGTATTGGTCCGGAAGTAGGGGTGCCTACATCCTTGCCCAGGCTCCACCTCGCCCACCTGCTAACTCTCCTGCACCCACCGATGCACCTCTTCCTCCTTCCCCACCCCTACCAGCTTCTCCACCCCACCCACCTTCTTCTGTCCCCCCTTCTTCTAGATTACCTTATTATCTTCCTTCCTCATCCCCACCTACCCCTGTACCCTCAGTCGGTCTCACCCTTTCCATCTGACTCGATACGATGGAGAAGCACTTGGTTCATATCGACAGCCGCCAGGACTACCTGGAACAGATGTTGGGGATTATTCATTAGCATCTTGGTATTCCACTACCCCCACCACCTACCTCTTCCTCGGTTCCTAGCCCCTCTACTACCGCTCCACCGCCCTTTACTGCACTAGCCACGGATTCCGTTCTCCTATATTATTTGGGATCAACTGTTGCTAATATTATTGCCACCGCTACTGCCAGTCCAGGGAGTGCTGCCGAGCTTCTCATTCTGTGTCCAACACCTGCATCTCCTACTTCTTCAGCTTCCCTTCTAGGTTTATATTCTAAGGCTCCCATTTTCATGGCTCCAGATCCATCTCTATCGGCTGGTTCGGTACTGGATGATGCCTCTTCTGAGGTGACCCCTTGACTAGTTTTTTAAACATGTTTTTTTTTTGTATATATATTTTTGTGATATCATGTACTTGTGTCTGTTATGTATGCTTGAAGTGTTCTCTTTCTTCCCCCCTCACAAGTACTCTGGAACATTTTGGGATTCACTTATTCATCACATTCTGTTTTTCTTCACCTAGACACGAGGGGAGTTTTTTTCCATTATTTATTTTTCTTTCTTGGTTTACTTATTTCTTTACTTCCCCTCGGTCAGGTCCACTATTTTTCCCCCACCTTACATTGTTCCTCTTTTTTGGCACTTGGTGGACCATGTGTGGTATTAAGTATGGGGGGAATCTCTAGACCACTTTAGTCTTTTCCCTTTTAATCATTCTAGGATACATCGTTATTAGAATATTTATTTTAATATGTGAGGACATTTTTGGTTAATCATATTTTTAATGATAAAACTGAAAGGGGGATTTTTTTTAAGGTTTCATGTTCATCTTGGTTCTTAAGTGTTTTAAAATTATTGTTGATATAATTTAAATTGCAACTTGTAATCCTTGGATAATTACATCGATTAGACTGATCAATTATTTTCAAGTCATGACCTGATTGTCTCTTTGTTTATTTTTCTCACTCCTGAGAGGTATTCTAAAACCTTTTTCATATTCTTTCTAATACCCTCTTTCTTGAGATATTCTTAGAATATACACAACTTCCAAAATTTGCAAATTCTTTTTTTGAAACATGAAGAATTTTTTAAATAAATTAAAATGATTGAGGCATCAGATTGTTTAAACCCCTTTATCTTGAGACCTACCCTACATATTATCTTTGTAAAGCCCCTAGATACCATGAATAGCATTTATAGGAAGCCATATTACAAGCCTATTTCCCTTCCTACCCTAATTCTTTTATGATTTTGCATGATTATTCATTTGAGCTCAAAATAAGGGATTGGAAACACATGGTATAAATTCATGAATTGTCAAGAAATTAAGTACGGGGGAGATCCTCTTGATCATCTGGGGCGAAAAGGGTTCCCAAACTCTATTTTTGGAAATTCTAAAAGGTTCCCTTTGGGTTATAATAAAAATATGGTGCAAACAAAGGGGCCTTATACTCACTTGTTGGTTTGTGACTCCTACACAACTAAAGGAGATGGTGGTGATGATATTATTTGATAAAGCTTGTTGAGGACGTTTTTACATTGAGTTTAAATTTTAATATAATGCACTTTTATTTAAAGAATTTAACCTCATCTTTCAAGCCTCAGAGTTATTTTCACATCTTTACCTAACAACCTTTAGCCATAGAAACATCTAATCCTTATTGAAAATCCATCATGATTTTTGTAAGTCAAATTTTTTAAAGTGGAGAACTATATTTCTTGCAAACATATGGATAGAGTGTATATATCTTTGATTGATCATAACTCTAATTAAAATCATCTTGAGTGTGTGTAAGTTATTGGTGAGGTAAATCATCAAGTTGCTAGTTTATTTTTGAAAGGTTGAAACATGTGTTAAAATAGGATGAAAGTAGTTAATTGAATTATATACGAGGTATGATTAGAATATCTCCTAGATTGAAATTGTTTTGTATTCTTTTTGAAATTTTCTCCTGTAACATTTTATTTACATTTATTATTAACTAAATTCCTTCCTCTTAAAATATAGAATCTTTTAATTAGATGATGATATTTGCTTGAGGGCAAGCAAATGACTAAGTATGGGAGAGTTTCATGCAGCCGATTTTTGTATACATTTTCATATACTCTATTGATAAAATAAGAACAAGTTTTCAGCAATTACCTACTTCCTAGGGAAAAAATACTTTGATTTTGGTGATTTTATTCATTTCCAAGAGATTTATGGCCAAATACACAAAATGGGGAAGAACTGAGCAAAACTTTACAACTACGCGGAGTGTACTTATATACATGCTATGTAAATTCAAACTTAGACCCGGGTTGACCAGGCCAAGTACATTCCCAAGTAACCAGAAGCCGGTACACGCTGTGTTCAAACTATACACGCCATGTACACTATTCTAGAAGTAGTTGGTGGACGAGAAGAGTCTACATGCCCATGTGGCCGACTAAAGGGGACACACCGTGTTCCACTGATACACGCTGTGTAGACATTTTTAGAAGCGGTGGGTGACTGAAAAATAAGACTACATGCCATGTATGGTGGTGACACATTCCATGTATATTAACCTACCAAGCGGCTTCATTTTCCAAGTCAAAGACGGTGTGTTGCGCCACCTACCCATAGATAAAACAAAGGTGAAAACGCATTAAAAAAAGTATACGGTGTGTACTTTATCCACACATCATGTACTTAGTTTTTATATAAAAGGAGGCCTTGGCCTCCAAACCAGTGGAGGAGTGTGTGGTGGTGGTGTGTGGAGAAAAGGGTTGATGTTCCAAAGGATAGACACTCTGCCATCGTACTACCATCATTCCATCATCTACCGAAGAATCATTTTCACCTCAAAGTTCCAAGCATGATCACATCATGTATCAAGAGTCTTGTGTTTATCTTTACATCCATGTGTAACTAAACACCCAGTGTGTTGGGGTTGTGGGAGATGATGAGTTGTAATTTAGATTAACTACTAAGAATGTGTTTGTTCTTTTAACTTCTTCTTATTCTTCTTAAATCATTTCATTTTATCAATGAAAATTCTAAACCAGGATAAGGAAAGAATTTTCAAGGATTCAAAAGAAGAATAAAAACGAATATTTACATGATCATTGTAAGTATTTGTTGACTCAAAAAATGAACTAAGACAAATAAAGATCTGTTAAACACTAACTATCATGCCAAGGAGTTCATTTCTTCAGATCAAAATATAAAGTTTACCTAATCAAGGAAACTTTATTACAAATTGAACCCAGAGTGTTGGGTTATCATGAACAACAAAACCTCATAATCAATTGATTTAATAATCAACTTCTCATAAATCCATAAACCCAATGCATTTCTATTTTTATTAACATCAAAACCAATCTTCTCGTATTTAAATTTTATTCTGTTAAAAAAAATTTTAAAAGAAACTTAAAACCATTTATTCTTTTTGTATCCAAAACAATCAACAAAAATATACTCTAAATTCAGCAGCCTTTGCTAAAACAAAAAATACAAACTAAGTTAAGCAAGATAAAATAACTTCGTAATTCCCTGTGGACCGACCCCTTACTGTTGTTATACATGTTAGGGTAAAAATAATTTGGGACACCTAAAACATACCATTGGTGAAACGACTCTCAAAGATACCTCTTTGAAATCTAGAATGATGTTAAGGATTATTCCTTCCAAAATTTATCTGGGAGGTCTTTTTCAATAAGCATCATTCTGGACATGTTATTGATGATATGATTTTTCCTCTCAACCACTCCATTCTACGAGTTAGTTCTCACTGAAGAAACTTGATTCCTTATCCTGGGTTTCTTGAGATAGTTTTCCACCCGACTGTTTGTGAATCTTCTACCATTATCAGTATGAAACTTTAGAATTTTCTATCCAAGCATCCTTCCAGATTCCCTCTGATACTATTTTATGCAACTGAACACATCAGACTTATGGGAAATCACAAATACCCATGCCATTATGTTAAAATCATCAATTAACAGAACGTGATACCTATTTCTGTTAATCGATCTTGGTGAGATAGGTACACATACATCAGTATTCACCAATTCGATCACTCTTGATGACTTATGTTCCTTTAACTTGCATGTCTTTCTGATGATTTTCCCTTCTTGACATGCATCACACGTATGAGTATGATCAATTGATATCTTAGGAAGATCTCTAGATGAATCACACTTTACCAGATATTCTAGGGATGTTTGTAATAGATGACCAAGTCATTTATGACACAACTTGTTTTCTTCCTCTATGGATAAAAAGAACATATCCTCTTCCCTACTTACAAGGTATAGATTTCCCTTTGTTTTTTTCCTCTATAACAATAGCACCATCTCTTCCTTTTTCAATATAGATCTTCTTTATAAATATTATAGAATTCATTGAGTCAAAAAGTTTTTTGACACTAAGAAAGTTGTGACTGAGACTTTCTACTACCAAGACATTAGCACATATCATTTCTTTTCCCCCAAACCTGGCCTTTACAGAGCCAATTATCTTCAGACCTTCATTATTTCTAAATTTTACAACTCCTTATTTACCATATTGTATGCCTATAACAAAATCATTATTTCCTATCATATGGGGTGGGTAACCACTATCAAGGATCCATATACCAAAAAGGGATAACGCTTTAAGGAAAATTTATAAAATCACTACCTTCTTATCACTCTTCTTCTTGATCCCTATTTTTGACTTCATTCTCGGAATATATTGGAAATCTTGATCTTCCTTGGATTATGATGGACTAGCTTCATCCTGCAGAGTTGTAAATTAATTTTTCATTTTCATATCACTTGTTTATTTTTCTAATTTTTTGCGTGCGACCACTTGGGTTCATCTTTGGAACATTCATCTTCATGGTTGATGTACAATATCTATCCATGTGGACAAATCCTCCACACCAAAAACAATGTCCCTCAAAATATATTCTAGAGAACCATTCTCTATTTGGATTCCATTGTTGTTCATATGACCTTCTATATCTCTTAGCTATGGAACACACATTTTGTGAGTGTCCCATATTTCAACAGAAATAACACCTGATGTAGGGTGCAGTTATGTTTGTCACTTCTACACTACTGGTTGTCCCTCGGGTTATCTGAATTTTCGTATTCTTCTTCATACCCAAATCAATCTTCAGACTTGGAGTGGGTGCTTGTGGTTTGACTTCATCCATGACTTCTTTTTTCTTTTTCTCAAGCCTCATACTAGCCTTATCATTTAGATTTCACTTTTTCTTCTATTCTGTTTGACCTCTATGCCCCACTTCTGACTTTCCCATCTTCTGAGTGAACTTATTTACTGATATCATACTGGGAGTCAAGAGTTTTTCTTTATCATTAAATTTTCATTGCATACTAACAAATTATTCTTCAGGTTCCTCAATGAGTATGATTCGATATTTCACTTTGTTATTCAAACAATCGGTCTCCCTCTTCTATTATTCAACCTTGAGTTTATGTTCATCAACCTTTTATGGGATCTCTAGCATTGAAGACATCATTTTTTCAATTTCTTTCACCAAATAATACTTCTCTTCATCTTGCTGCTATATATAGTGTTTGGCATTACAAACAACTTTGTTGGATTTTTTTTATCTCTCAAAACGTCTATCTCTTCAAGAGCTTCTTCTAATTGAGCCTACAGGTCAACCCTTCCTTCAACTTCTTCTTCATTATTTTCACTTTATTCCCTTTTCTGGTTACTAACGATGACTTCCACCATATCATTTTCTCCATGATCTTTGAATTTGTCTATCTCTTCAATATCTTAAACCTTATATTCATCTAAACTATCACATTCTTATGATATAAGATTCTTTTTCTTAAATAATTTTATCTTAAACTATTTCTTGCCTTTCACATGGGCTGAAGACTTCATTATAGGGAGTTAAACTTCATCCTCATCATATTCTTTGAACATTTTGGGAACATTTCTTCAAGATTACCAGCCTTCCACATCAAAAACATGTTATTGGATGTTTCTCCTTGAAGTTTCCTTTTCCTATTTGTAGATTTTAAAAAATGAATGAAATCACCTCATCTATCTCTTCTTCTTCCTGAGAATCTTCAATGGTGATCTTATTCATGGCCTTTAATTCTACCTCCTTATATTTCCCCTTTTCCACAACATTGTTATCATCATTTCTCATTTCATATTATACAAGGGTACTTTGAAAGTTATCTAGTGTGAGCTCCATAAAATCTTTATCTTCCAATACTAAATCTTTCATATTAAACCATGGTGGAATTTTCCTCAAGATTTGATTCACAATCTTTAAGTCCTCAATGACTTCTCCAAGACCATGCATGTCTTCCACTATAATGTTTATCCTATCAATGAATGCATCAACAGACTCATTTGGGTTCATTCTCATATATTTATACTTATTCCACAGAACCTACAGCTTTTCCTCTTTGAACTTTGAATATCCATTATATATATTCAATAGCTTTTCCCACATAGAATGTGATGTTTTTAATGAAATCACCTTTTTATAGATTGAATTGGTTGTGGCTCCCCCTTAATTATTTATTCCTTTGTCATCAAAATCTAATTATCTTCTTTTAGCTTCTCATAAAGCACCACTATTGATATCATCTGAAATACCATGAATCGTTGTTGTAAACACATCCATTCCCAAAGATAGAAAGTAGTGTTTCATTTGATTCTTCCATAGCTGAAAATTATTCTTGTCGAAGGTCAAAATCCCTTTGTGATTGATGACCTCCATTGAAAGAGAAACATTAATATTAACCTTTACCTATAATACCAATTGTTTGGTCTAATATATCAAATAACCTAAGAGGGGGTGAATCAGGGTATGACAGATTAAAACAACTACCCCTTTTGATATTGTTTCATTGTAAAAAAACACTCTTCTCTCTCTTTCCCCTAGAAAAGTATGAACATAAATTAAACCATGAATGAGACATAGTAATTTTTACTTGGTTCACCCTCACTGGGTAATGTCCAAGGAGAATAAAACAACAATATGACGATCTACCAAAACCACTAAAAGTGAGCTGTTGATTACAATGTTTGGAATGAACTCATTGTCCCTCCTAGTTTACAACCAATCATAATTTGAAATCTCACTACTATCTCAGCTAAAGTGTTCTCACTTCTTATTCAGAAGATCCACTCAAAGTTTACAGACTTGTAGGTCATTTCATTATCACTAATCAATGAATCCTCTAGTGTATGTATCTGCTATATTAAAGTCAAAGATCATCCACTAATGAGTACCCCATTTCTATTGAAGATTGGGAAATCCCTTTTCAAAACACATTCACATATATCACTTCTTTGTGAAGATATTTATTTTGAAAAGTTCAAACCAGCCTTCAAAATGTTCACACCTCTTGGAAAATAACAAACTTTCAAAGAGCACACTGCTTCACATAGAACACTTTTTCACAGATCACACTACTTCAGAGAGCACATTGATTCATAGTGCTCAAGCTTTCATAGTGTACACTGCTTTCGCAAAGCTCGGACAATCCTTTTCAAAACACACCTATTTTGTAGTGCTCGATTAAGCACCACGAAACTCCTTCCTTTCGCAAAGCACACTGCCTCTATGAACCTCCTTCACAATTTGAGATCCCTGTGTTTTTCATTGAATCTTTACTCTTTTCTCTGGGGTGGAGGACTATTTATAGGTGTTTCCCACCGACTCCAGAACCTTCTACACCACATCATCACCATGTAAGCCCAAATCACAGATATTATAAATTTCAGACTAAATTATCTGTATTTCATGAATCTATATTGAAATTTTTTTGATCGTAGAGATTTTCATAATCACATATCATTCCTTCAATTACTTTTCCCATCTGTCATGATGCTCCCTTATAATTCTCTTCCCCTCTGCCATTCACGAAGCTCGTCATAATTTTAGAGCTCACCGTCAATATTTTTCATGTCATTTCGAAATCCACTTCATGAATTCCAATTTTGAAAAATTCATGTCTTTTCCATATTTTGATCAGATCTTAAAGGAAATACACATTTCACAATGCCCACCAAACTCCAAATCTTGGACAACAAAAATATGGCAAACACTGAAAAATGGAATCACCATGTATATATTCTTTTTGTACCACCTCCAAATCATCCATTCTTTTTTCATTGTTCTTTGTCCACATGGGCTGTCAATAATATCTATGGAAGTCGACAATTCACCATGAAAACCTTCTTTATCAACAAACACAGCCATGCCAATAAATGTTGCAATGTTACCTTGAGAGATTTTTTCCAAACATCATTATTCGGTTTTCTTATTGAATATGATTTATTATTCTTATGTTCTATGTAGAGAACTAATGGTTTAAATGGACCTAGATAGCAGGTCAGGGTTATCAAGAGTTTATTTCTCTCCCTATAGAAGCATGGAATCCTTCTAGGTAATGTGTAACCCTTATGATTCTCATTTAATTCATCAACAAGAAAGTCATTCTAGACCTCCTACAGCATCTGGAAGCAGCCCTTCGATTTTATTCCTGTGTGGAAAGCTAGGAAATTCAAAGAGGGTTTGCACTAATGCACCCAAGAACTGTGGCTCTAGCAGATGCTCTGGGAACTTATAGATATTATACCATGTTTATTATACTCCATGTAATGGAATGGGATCATTGGAACCTACTAAAACTTCAGGGGAATCAGATTATTCATTTTTAAGAGGTTTTTATCCATAGGAATCTATAATTAAGCTACTTCAAGTAGTGTAAGAGTCTCAAGATGAAGTGGATATTGGTCTAGTGACCGCGAGAGGTACCATTACTATAGCTTCATTATTAGTGATAGATCTATTCGATATGGGTGCATCTCATTCATTTATTTCAACACATATTTTAAATATTATTAATCTTACTAAATATATTTTGTCTTATGTTATAGATATTAATAAGGCCCTTAGTTAAAAGAGAGAATAAGTTCTCTATAGTCTTTCTTATGTCTTCTCTCTATCAGATGTCAAGCCTGCTTGGAGTTTTTTGGTTCTATACATGAAACCACTAGATTTTATTTTAAGAAGTGTTAGATCATTTCCAATAAATCCTTGATTTATTGTTGTCTTTTATGGGTCTCCTTTACTACACACAATGGTGTGTGTCATGTTTTTCAAGGAGAATGGGACCCAAGGTCGAGTAGAGTGGGACCTTCTTATCTGGAGTTGGGGAAAGTAATATCAGTGTTTTAATTTGATCCGGAGTGAGAATTAATGAGGGGTAATCTCCCTCTAGCTTTCATCAAGTTTTCTGATGTCTTTCCTAATAAATTCTATTGTTTCACTTAGTAATGGAGGTTGAATTCTCTATTGACTTAATTTATGGTATTCAACTAGATTTTATTCCTTCTTACTACATGACACTAGCTGAAATAGAATATTTGAAGTCCCAGTTGGATGATATTATATTTAAAAACTTCATACGCCTGATAATGTCACATTGGGAGACATTTGTTCTCTTCACTAAGAAATTTTATGGTTCACTTTTTCTATGTGTTGATTATCAAAAACTCAATCGAGTTATGGTGAAGAAAAAGTATCTGTAACATTAGATTGATGATATGTTTAACTAATTTAATAGGGAAAATTGGTTATTGAAGATTGATATTCACTATAGTTACCAATAGTTGACGATAAAATAATATAACATTAGGAAAACCTCTTTTTATAGAAGGTACATTCATTAGGAGTAACTTGTCATACCCTTTCGTCTAACCAATGCTCCAATAGATTTTATAGCATTAATGAACAGAATTTTTCATAAGTATCTAAATACTTTCTTGGTTGTATTTGTGGATGTCATCCTTATTTATTGTATGTTTGAGGAGGATCATGTGCATCATCTAAGAATAGTTCTAGAATTTCTTAGAAATCACCAAATTTATGGAAAGATTTTGAAGTGTGACTTCTGGATTTGGTTAGTAAAATTATTAGGACATGTGGTGTTAAAACATGGTATTTTAGTTTTACCTAAGAAGATAAAAGCTTTTATGACATGGGGATAACCATGAAATTATTTTGAGATTCAGATATTCTAAGGACTAACTGATTATTACTGCCAGTTCGTTAAAGATATCTAAATGATGGAATCTCCAATGACTGCACTAACTTGGATGGGAATAATTTTTTCCTGGAATGATAAATTTCAATATTCTTTTTCCAAGATGAAATCACTTTTGACAACTTCTCTAATGTTGACTTTCCCAAAGGTCAGGCATGGATATGTAGAGTTTTGTGATTCATCGAGATTAGGGTTGGTATGGGATCTTATATAATGTGATCATGTCATTACATGTGGATCTCTTCATCTTAGGCCACATGAGAAGAATCCCCCCCATGACCTTAAACTTGTAGCTCTGATGCAAGTGGTAAAGATTTGAAGACACTACCTTTATGAATAAAGGTTTACTATGTTTTTAGAAAACAATAACATGAGTTATATCTTCTCTTAGAAAGATTTGAATCTATACTAGAGGATTTATGTGGAATACCTGAAATCATTCAACATTAACATCACCTAGGCCCTAGGGAAATGGAATGTCATCATAGATGCTTTGAGTATAAATCTTCTAACCTAGGTCATGAAAGAATATTTAGAATAGTAGAATTTGATTTCTCTATTTTTACAGTTTAATATTTGAGTCAAGGAATCATAGGATGAGGTCTCTTTAGCCCATGTCTAGTTGACATCCACTCTTCTTGAAATTATTCTTCATGAAAATCATCTTCACAATGAGTATTGTAGCACTAGAGACTCTCTTCATGGTGGTGAGATCATTCTTGAGTGTTCGTTCTCCAAATAGGGCATTCTATGCATTCAAAAATATTTTTTTGTGTCGTTATAAGCAAGGAAAGATGTTATGTGAGACTTCCATAACTCCTAGAGGTCTATGAATATAGGGACCATGAATATGTTCTATGACATGCACCATCAATTCTAGTGGTTAGTTAAGATATGGGTCATCACTGGTTTTATCTCTCATTGTTATACATGCCAGCATGTGAAGGTCAAGTTCCAGAAATCATTGGGTTTCTACAGACACTTCCAGCCCCTACTTGTAAGTGGGATGATATTTCTATTGGATTTATGGTTGGGTTAAAATGTACCCAGAGAAAGAATAATTTAAAATGGGTTGTGATTGACTAGCTGAAAAAGTCAAAATACATTATACCCATTAATGATTCAAATAATGTTGAGGAGTTGGGAAATCTCTATGTGAAAGAGATTGTTTGATTTCATGGGCTTCCAAGTTCTATAGTCTCTAATAGGGATCCTCAGTTCTATTAACTCCTTTTTAGAGGCCTTTAGGAGGAACTGGGATATCACTTATTTTTTAGTACAACATACCATTTGTAGTCTGATGGCTAGACAAAAAGAGTTATACATATTCTTGAGGATATGATTTGAACTTCTGTTATTGACTTTGGTGGGGCCTGGGATGATCATTTTGTGTTGGTTGAGTCTTCATATAATAATAGTAACCAGTACTTGATCATAATGGATCCTTTTGATGCCTTTTATGGTCGGCCTTATTGATCACTATTATGTTTTTCAGAGATTGGGGAATGTACCCTGGTTATACCATGTTTTTTGAAAGAGGAGACAAAAAATATTCAGTTGATTTTCTAGGTAATGTTAACGGCACAGAGCTTATAGAATTCTTATGTTCATTTCCATTGTAGACCTTTGTAATTTTCATTTGGTGACCAGGTGTTCAGGAAAGTTTCACCTCAGTTGGTTCATCAATGGCTTGGGAGGTAAGGGAATCTTGATCCTCATTTTGTGAGACCATTCAAGTCTATTGAGAAGGTGGGGAAAGTTTCTTACCATTTATCACTTCTAGAAAATTTTACATTGATACATAACATGTTCCATGTATCTCTGCAATGAAAGTATCTATATGGTCCATCTCATGTTCTGATTTTGTCTGATCTTGAACTTGAAGATGATTTATCCCTGACTGAATGAACAGTAAAGATAGTTGATTATGAAACCAAGGTACTTCATGGGAGGACGGTACCTTTTTTCATGTGCTATTGTAGCATGGTTCTGATAATCATGAGATTTTGATAAGGAGGAACTGATTAGAGAACAGTGGCCCCATATTTTTGGCATTGAAGCTTATTCGTAGGATTTCTGGGGAAAAATAGTTCCTATGGTGGGGAGGCTGTAACATACTATTACTATTCTAAGGTATTCCTAAATCCCTCTTTTTAACCAAGATTTGATTGGGCTGGGGGGTTTATTTTTGAAGAGTTTTGGAAATTATGTGCTAGTCAACGGTTGGTGCCTGGTATTCCCAAACCGTGCACCCCATAAATAGAAAACTATGCCTCCCAAGGGAGTGAGAATTTTGATTACTGGTGTAGGGTTTACAAACTCTGCACCCTGAAATTTTAAACTATGCATCCCATTTAAAATAGGTGCACATATTGTGCACGATTTTTCCAAACCATGTGCCTCTACCCAGGAAACCATGCGGATGAGTTTTAAATTGAACCAATTTTTAATTAAAAATTCCCGACCCCCCCCCCTCCTTTTTAGGCCCCCAACATACTTGTACAACCTCTAAGTGATTTATACCTACCTTGGTGCTCTCAAGAAGAGTTTTCCCTCAAGTCCCTCCAGGAAGTGAATAGAAGCTTGAGGAATTCCCTTTGATCTTATCACGGTTAGTTTCCTTCTTTGATTCTTGTTATCACATGATCTATCTTCTACTCTCTAGGGTTCCATGGATACCCATGATGATTTTTGGATCTAATGTGTACTTTTTTAATCTAAACCTATGTTTGATTCATAGATCCATGTTTTTTTCTTCTCCATTGGATTTCTCCTAGTATGACTTTATGAATCAAGATTCATTGATCTCGATGTATGTGGTTCCATTACAATGCCCAATTTATATTTACACTAAATTTCTTTTTTTAATTAAAATCATTAGAATTAAATTCAATTTTTTATTATAATTAAAAGTATTTAAATTGTTTTTTATTGAAAAAACCAAATTCCATTGAATTTTGGTTTTAGGAAAAATGGGTTTTTTGCATGAAATTGGGAAATAAAACCCCAATTCCATTGAATTAGGGTGTGGTAATGTAGTTTTTTAAAATTTAATTTTTTAATTTAATATAGGAAATGGTTTTGATGGAAAATTTTAAAAAAAACCCAAATTCCATTGAATTGAGGGTTTTTTATGAAATTGATAGAATTGTTTTGATAATATAATTGTTGAATTTAAATGTGGAATTATATTGTGAATTTATAAGTTGAATTGATTTCAAATCCCTATTTGTGAAAATGGATTTTAGTGGTTTTGATAGAACCCATTGGGTTTTATCTTGACGATAAGTCATTATTTTGATAAAAAACTCCATTATGGTTTTTAAATGGATAATTTGAATATTTGAAATGAAGAATGGGATGAATTTTATTTTAATAATTCTTGATATAAATTTCCCATCACTATTTTGTACTAGAAAACATGAAAGCCTTGGGTAATTAGTGAGTTATTTGGAAGTAACTTTATGATTTAAAACATTATAAATCCTAATATTATCACATCACATCCCTTAGGTGAGGGTGATGAGTCATCCTTGGCCTTGGTTCAAAGGGACTTATGTACATATTGTATTTCACCATGAGTGTGGGGTCTTTATAGCCTGGAACTATCATACCTTATTAGGGATATGACCATGCTTTGCACTTTTTTATATTTCAAATGAATATATTCCATTTTTTGATACTATTTTACATGTATTATGATTTATATGAACTATTTTATATAAAAGTTTTTATTTAATCCATTTGTGAAATGTTCCATTTGAGTAAAGCACTATTTTTAAAAGTATTTCCATCAATTGAAATTGAAAGATTTTGTTTAAAATTATTTCCATCATTTTTAATGTAAATCATGATTTTATGAAATATTATATTTATATGCAGAACCGGTTTATTTGAAAATTGAAAGAACTTTCTCTGTTCAATATGATATTGACATCTGTTATAGAATCCTTAGTGAGACCTTATTGGTCTTTTTAGCTCACACACTACATGTGCCTTCAGGTATTTGTATAATATCTCCTTCCATGTTTGACCAGGGGTATAAAACCAGATGGAGATGGTTCTAGCATTTCATCCATGGATTGGTGAGTTGCGTCTGAGTTGGTAATTGGGTATTTTTTTTGTTTCATGACACTTTGTTGTAGTCCTTTGAGTTTTTATATTTGCTTGAATTTTGGTACATTACTCCCATATGAGTTTCTTTTGTATAGATACTAATTTTTTTTATCTATATTATGAATTTTTTGTGGAAAATTATTTCCCACATTCTTTTTGTATGATGATAGGTTCTATTCACTGACCCATTGAGATCAGGAACACCCTTCGAGCTATGTCATGTTCAGCTCGGTTATTGGGTTACCTGGGTACCTAGGATAGTTCGTGATAGGTTAGACAATGGATATAAATTATATATATATATATATGATATTTATAAAATAATCATTCCTCTCGGTTCATTATATCAAATATACATTTTTTACATTTAATTCCATAGATTATACAAAAACGTCACTCGAGTGAATGGATGACTAAGGCCACTCGAAGCGATGTGATTCATTTTTCACTAATGCTTTACTTAAAAGATAATAAGGACACAATAAATGAATATATGTTATATATATGCCGTTATAATTATATTAATAACATTTTTTTATTATGAAAATATAATATAAAATTATATTTCTTACCTTTTCACCCACTAAAGGATGATAATGTTGTTCGTGTAAGTGTGGACTATCGCCTTCACGAATCAACGTGACTCTCTTTTTTCATCACCACTTCAGATGAATGATATGTATACATATATTTAATGAAATTATATTTTATTCTAATAAATATAATCATTATTTAATGATAAAATATTAATTACCTCCCTTTCATAATTATTGTTGAAAAATGGAAACATTACTCATGCGTATGTACGACCTACCATCTCGAGGACCGTAACATACATCATTTTTCAAAACCATCTTTCATGATTGGTATTAAAAGTGTAATTGATGTATAAATATTATTATTATGTCATGATTATTATTTTTTATTTTATGGAATAATGATCAATGTATGAGGAAAGAAAATAAAAAATCAAAACATATATGGAAAACAAAGTTATTATTACCCAAAACATGATTTTAACTATGAATTAAGGGATTTCTATTATCACTTCTATTTATGAGAGACATATACAAATTCACCACTCATTTATTTTGGGAGGTGTATATTCCAACACATGGACATGTTATAACATCAATATAATCCTATTAATTATTTTCATAGTTTTATTAGATGTTATAGTTTATTGGGTATTACAATTCAAAATATTACTAAAATACTAACGGATAGGACCTCTCATTCAATTGGTTTATGATTCAAATGTTATAAAAGAAGCAACGGATTTTTTTCATAATTTTCCTTCTTGGAGACATATGTTATGTTATGAGCCTTCCTTCTTTTAGTAGGTGTATATACGACCCCATTTCTATTTAATATCATGAATTAACTTATTTTATGGATATTATATGTTTTCTTTAATGTTATTCTTTCATGTATATTATTGTTCAATGTTACCAAAGCAGTAATGGTGTTCCGATACGATCACATCATTTATCGACATTGTTTCTGATTATGATTCCAATGATTATATCTTATTTTCTACCTCTCAATAAGCTCATGAATTTTCTTCTACTCTAGTTATATCATGTGAATACATGTTTTCCCTTCATTTTTTTAATTTATATACTCAATAGTTTAAAATAATGTGTTTAATAGAACACAATTTTACTTCTATCTTCGGTTGAAATCTTTTTTTCATACATAATCATATTTTCTAAAAATTTCAAAAAAAAATTGACATTATTAAAATTATTTGTAAACAAAGTTTTACCTTCGATTTAATTTTTACAAAAAAAAAATTAATGGAATATTCATATCATTTCCAAATAATTCTTGTTTGGATTTTACAAAAATATTGAAAGGAATATTTGTTTTAACATGTATATAATAACTGGAATTTTACATTATCATGGCCATTATTTTATTTGAAGCTTTTATTATAATTTTTAAAGGTCGTTTTCAATGAAATATATTTTGAAAAAGTTTATGAATTTTTAGTTTTAAATAGTGATTTTCAATGAAATGTTATTTTCCTCAAGAAATGTTCCATGTGATGTTTCAAAATCATTCTCTATTTAAGATGATATCCTTTGATTAAATGTATTATTTTATAGTGATATGAACTAAGGATACTATTTTAATTCATTATCTTAATGTTTTCCCATGAAAATATGTTTATGAAACCCTTTTATATTCTTTAGGTTATAACATTATAAAACTATTATGAAACAAACTTCTTTTCCAGGGGTTATGCAATCATGAAATGATGAAATGGTTATGAAACCCATATCATTTCAACATGTTATGATATGATGAAATGTTTATGAAACACATTTCATTTCCTGGGTTATGATATGATGAATATTGTATGATCTTGTCGTACACATATGTATGATTTTCACTATATGTAATGTGGGACCTATATCTCCCTCTATTGAATTGGGTAGATATGGATAACTCATTAGTAAATATGTTATGTGTGAACTTAATTAAATGTTCACAGTGTTATATGGGAAGATTATTTCATGATTACAATGTTATACCTGAACCTGATTATGTGTTAGAAGTTTTATGTGTGGTGTTATCTTTCATGTCCATAATGTTATGTGTGGACATGGTTGGATGTTCGTAGGTTTATTCAAGGGCCTGATTTATTATCCTTAACTTAATGGGTGATCCTTTACCTATTTATACATGTTCAAAATGTAATAAGTTGATGTTTATGCCAAAAATATTATGTCTTATGGAAGTGTTATGCTCTAATGGATCATGTTTTTATTATTTCCTTATAATTCATGTCTTATGAGCTTCTAGTGTTTATGCCACAACTCAAGATATGATCTTTGATATTCAGAGTTTGGTTTTTGAATGTTATGATCATGTTCTCATACCCTTATGTTCATGTTAGGATTACATATATTCCTTGTTTACCCTTTCTGAGCACCTGATATCACCCATTATTATGTTTCATATCCCAAGGTTCTGAAAAAAGGTTTGATGTAGGGTATGATTGTGAATAATTATAAAGAGGATGATATTTATGGGAGATGTTGAATATATTTCACCAAATTATAATATATATTAGGTAGTATCCAAAGAAACTAAACTATTATGGACCCCAAGGATGGGTTTGTGTAATTTATTTGATATTCATATAAAGAGTTATAATATTTTGAAATTACTCTTAAAACGTAATGGATAATATATTATTCAATATATCATTAAATACTTATGGAAGTTTGGGATCCTATCCTAACTCACTCCTCATTATATTCTTCATCGGAATGGTGTAATAAATGGGAAATGATCCTTGTGGGATATGGTGAGATTTATGTTGAGTCATGTGAGTCTTCCATTATCCTTTTGGGGATACACATTATAAATAGTATAAAACATACTAAACCAAATTCCATCTAAAGCGAAAGACAGTATACCATACCAATTATGTAATGAAAAGAAATTCATATTGTATTACATAAATTTTTTCCATTTCAAGGTATTTGTTAAGGCCTTTTCAGGTAACATGATTTCACCTCAATAAAAAAAGAGTATCTTTATCAGATATATCAAAGAAATAATGGGATAATACATATAAAATACTATAAATAATAAGTTTGTGTTTTATAGAGGTCCCACATTATATGAAATAGAGAACAAATATAAAAGAGACAGTGGAAGGGAGATATATATTGAATAAGTCTAGGTTCAAGATACAAAAGAGTTGTAATAGGAACAAATTCCACAAATCCCCAAGGAAGATGAGGTTGTTCCAGAGACACATGTACTGTGTAGGAGAACAAGATTGGTTTTAGATCCAGAATGGTTTTGTTTGTTGTCACCATGGATGGTGGCACATTATTTGTTAATAATAATGATCCTCTAACCTACAAGGAAAAAGTAAGTGGAAAAGGTGTTCCTAAGTGGAAAAAATCCAGGAATACTAAAATAGATTGCTTGTAACAAAAAAAATCAGGATTTTGGTAGATCCTCCAGTTGATGTAAAGCCCTTGGTTGAAATGGGTATTCAAGAAAACATTGGACATAGAACGAAAATTAAATACCTATAATGAGTTACTAGTTGCAAAAGGGTTTTAAAACATTAAGTAATAGTCTATGAAGAAACATTTTAACCAATAATAATGAAGAAATCCCTCCAAATTCTAATTTTCATTTTGTCCTTCCATGATTATGAAATTGGGAAAAATGATGTCTAAATGTCCTTCCTTAATGAGAACCTTTAGGGAGATGTCTGTATGACACAACCTGAAGGGTTTGGGACACCATATTATTCTAAAAAATATATTAAATTTGAAAAACAATTATGGAATAAAAAGAGAATTTATATCATGGAACATTATATTTAATGAAGCCATAGCACAATTTTTTTTATAAAACCAATGAATATGATAATTTTTTCTACAAATTGTTTAGTGTTAGTGTGTTCATTTTCTTAATAGTATATGCTTATGACATATTACATATTGATTATGAGATATCAGTCTTACAACCTGTTAAGGGCTTGTTAAATATATGGTTATCCATGAAGGATGTAGGTGAGAAGTGTATATTCTTGGGATCAATTTCCCTTTTGAAAGATCTAAGAGGTTACTTAGACTAAGAAAAAATGAATATATTGATAAGATAATGAAGAGAAACAATATGGAAAAATCCAAGAGGGAATTGTTTCCATCCTCACATGTAATTCATCTTTTTAGGAAATTGTGTCCTCAAACATGTGAGGAATGAAATAGAATGGAATGGATTTAATACACTTTAGTGATTGGGTTAGTCATGTATGATATGTTATGTAATAGGTTAGATGTGGCCTACACATTAAGTATAGTAGGAAGATATCAATTTGACCCAGGTGACCACCATTGGAAGGCTGTCAAGACTATCCTTAAGTATCTAAGACGTAGTAAGAATATGATCCTGCTTTATGAAGGAGATGAATAACTTTTCATTAGAGGATATTTGGACGCTTGATTTTAAATAGATCAATATGACATGAAGTCTCAAAATGGATATATCTTCACTTATAATATAGATGATATGTAACAACCCTGATTTTTATTACACACTTAACATGAATTATTACATAAAACCTTCACTTGATACAACATTGAAGATCGAGAGGTCTAGTGTCTTTGGGGCTTAGGAACATTAAATAAAAACATAAATCATAGAAAACAACATCTTATTGAAAACATCCTTTACATTACCACTACATTCCCTCGTACTTAACATTGCATGGGATAACCTGAGGACATGCATAACAAAAGTGTGAGCTATAAAGCCCAGTAAGAGAATAAACATGGAATAACATGAGGAATACAATACATGTTAGACAATAGTCATATCAATGTAGCAAAATATAAACATGAACATAAAAGGCATGATAAAGCATGATAATCATAAATAGGAAATTAGGTAACAACACTTAACATGGAATTTTGCATGAGCCAAGGCTCATTGCACATGGAGCCTGAGTAAACCCACATTGCACATGAAGCATGATTAAACCCTCATTGAACTTTAATTCACATGAGTAAACACTCATTTCACATGACTTATCATGATACTATACTTTACCCAATGCATTGGAGTGCTATCAAGGTGCACCCTTCTTCAACATTTCATTTTATGCATAAGTGTGCCACATGGATCATATAACATGGAATTAATCAACATAAAAAGTTATTCCACAATTTATTAATTTGGAATACATACATGAAAGTTCCATTAAATGTGTATATGTTCATAAAGGTGAATAACCTTGATAGATACATGTGTATGGTATTCACTACACAATGATCTTGGCTTGGAAAAATGAGGTCCAATTTCTGCAGCATAACGGCATGACATAAGGATTAATAAAAATGGTTTATGAGAGAGAAATGGGTGTCACATCATATGTACATGAAATAGACAGTAAGGGGGTTATATAGATACATTTCCCAACAAACTTAATGGAGTTTATATTCATAATACAAAATAATTACATGGATGTGAGGAGAGACAAATCTCTCACAGAATTTCGGTAAGGTAACGGGTGTACATGGGAGGCATTAATGAGAGATAAAGGGGTATCCCATAATCCAAATGTAAAGAGGGTAGTATGGGGAGGTTCAAAATCATACCCTAACATTTTTAATTGAAAAAAAAAGTGCATAACAACTTAAATAAAATTGGACAAAAATGAGAAAGGAATAAATTCTTTACTTGGAAGTATGATACCAAAAGTTTATGAGAGGATTGAGAGAGGCTTCTTGGGAGCTTGGGGAACCATGGTAGGATTCTAGAGAGATGAGGGAAGGGGTTGGTCTAACTCCAAAGGATTTGAATTAAGAGGAATTGGGAGCATGGATGGGTTTATATTGGAAAGGAGAGGGAATTATTTATTATTTAGGTTCGGGACATCTCACATTAAACTAATCAAAACCAAAAAATAGCCCAGGGTTTTTGCCCATGGTTTTTTTCAAAGGGGATTGTAAAATAGTATTTTATAAGTACAATGGCCGAACTTCTAAAAATAATAGGGTTGCTTATGTGGAGGTGAGTCACACTCTCAAGGAAAATAATTTAAAAAGACAAAATGTTTTATAAGTCTTGGAGGGTCCACTAAAGCTTTGTAAACTAAATAAAATAAATATAAAATCACATTATTTTAATGTTAAACATATATTGTCCAAACATAATGTTTATAGTATTTTATTGCATCACTATTGGGTCATTATGATGTCATAAAACACGTTGTATATTTAAACGGTATTTAATTTTTACCCAAAAATTCGACTTGTCTCCAAAAATTAGGAAAAGTTCAAAATTGGATAATTTGAATGTATTGATTCCAAAAATAATATTCATTTTATCTAAATAATTTTCTAAATATTTGAATTTTTAATTTTTAATATAAAAACCAACATTTATAAAAAAAAATCATGGTTTTTGACAAAAACAACATTCAAACCTTAATAAAAATTTCAATTTCATTCATAAAATTATATGATAGTTTATATATAATAAAAATTAATTTAATAATAATAATAATATTTTATTAAAATATTATTTAATTCAAAAAACCATTAATTCATCAAAATAGATTTCTTAGTTGAATATTAACTAAAAATATTATTTGGGCTTTGAAAACTATTCACAAAGTAACAATAATAACATAAATGCACATTCTTTATAAAAATATAATGCACATAGTTATAGTGATAGGGTATCATTACATAACCCCTTATAACACCCGCATAAGACCGAAGGGTAAGGTGTGCGATGGTGATAGACTCTTGGGGTGGCTCCGATAACATCGCTCAGTTGGTAATCTCTATTAACTTCCACTTATCCCGTAGTCGGTTCTGCTCATGCTTAACGTGTTTAAGCTCAACTTGGGCTTGGTCAATAGAGAATCCTAATGATGCAACCTCCTTTATAAGCACCAACAAATGGGCTTCCCAGGGGTAAAGTCTACTGGATGAGGTCATCACTTCCTTTTTCTGAGTAAATTGGATTTGTTAAATCCCTATATTTATACTAATCATGTGATCATTGTTCAACATCTATATTAGCAGTGGTCACAATTCTTAAAAGTATTTTGAAATCTAGAAACATAAAACCAAATAAGTTCAAATTTTATATAACCTTAATAAGGAATTTAATTAGATTAAGATGAATTTTCATTAATGAATGTTTGGGTCATTACAATCTTCTCTCCTTAAGAAATTTCACCGTTGAAATTTCCTTTTCCCACACTAAAACAAATATGGGTAACTTTGCTTCATCACTTCCTTTGATTCCCATGTCACTTCTTCAAACTTGTGGTTTTTTCAAAACACCTTGATGAGGGGTATTGTCTTGTTTCGTAGAACTTTTTTTCTATGATGTAAGATCTTCACTGGTTGCTCCTTATAAGAAAGATAATCCTCTAGCTGTACTACCTCTAAAGAGAGTACATGTGAAGGTTCTGGTATGTAATTCCTTAATAGAGATACATGAGATACATCATGTACTTTGGCCATGGTAGTTGGAAGTTATAGTTGATAGGCCACAGCCCCGACATGATCAAGAATCTCAAAGGTGTCGATGTACCTTGGATTTAACTTCTGTTTCTTTCCAAACCTCATGACCTTATTCTACGGAGATATGCATAGAAATGCCATGTCTCCAACTTTAAACTCATGGTCTCATCGATAGTTATCTGCATAACTTATCTTTCGACTATGGGATGCCTTGACATGGAACTGAATGGTTTTTACCTTCTCCACCATTTCATCAACCATTTCTTATCCTAGTAGATTACACTCACTGACTTCATCCCAACATGTCAATGTTCTGCACCTCCTCCCATATAGGGCTTAATAAGGTGACATTCGGATTCTTGAGTGGAAACTGTTATTGTAGGAGAATTCTACCAGTGGAAGATGTTGGTCCCACCCTCCTTTAAAGTCCATAGAACATGATCTTGACATATCCTCCAGTGTCTGAATAGTTCACTCAGATTGCCCATCCGTTTGAGGTTGATAGTTTGTACTGAAGTTCAGTTCAGTTTCTAGAGAATGTTAAAGACTATTCCAAAACATAGAGGTAAATCTTGGATCTCGATCGGATGCAATAGATAGTGGTGCTCCATGCAGCCTTACCACTTCCCTGATATATATCCATGCTAGTTGATCTAATAAGAAACCCTCTCGAATTGGAATTAAGTGTGCAGACATTTTTAGATGATCCACAATAACCCATATTGCACTGTTTCCTTTGGATTTCTTCATAAGTTTGGTGACAAAGTCCATGGTGATGTTCTCTCATTTCCATGCTGGTATGGGAAATGGTTGCATCATCCCCTAAGACTTCTTCCTCTCTGCCTTTACTTGTTGACATACCAGGCACTTTGATGTATACTCAGTGATCTGGTTCTTTACATTATCCCACCAATAATTCTCTCATATATTTCGATACATATTTCTGTTTCCTGGGTGAATAGAGAAATTCGAACTATGTGCATCATCCAAAAGTTCCATCTTCAGCTCTGGACTTCATGGAACCCATAGTCTTTTCCCAAATCTCACAATTCCTTCTTCATTAACATTGAACTCCAAGGATTTCCCTTTTCTGATAACATCCACTTTCTTCTAAATTCCCACATCATCCTTTTGAGCATCATTTAACTTTTCCAAAAGGGACGGTTGAGCAATCATTTGTGAAAGGATTAATGATGTTCCCTTCTTTATGATTCTCATGTCCATCTTCATCAAATCTAATAAGATTGTATCCTTCTTAATTATCATCAATGATAGAATCATTGGGTCCTTTCTACTTAGAGCATATTCCACCTTGTTCTCTTTCCCAGGGTGGTAATTGATTGAGTACTCATAGTCTTTGATCTACTCTAACCATATTCATTGGAACATGTTCAAATCTTTCTATGTGAATATATACTGGAGGATTTTGTGGTCCGTATATATTTCACACTTCTCCCCAAAGAGATAATGATGCCAAATTTTTAAATTGAAGATCACCGTAGCCAACTCCAGATCATGTTTTGGATAATTCTGCTCATGAAATTTCAATATCCTTGAATTATAGGCAATGACTTTGTCATTTTTCATCAACACACATCCCATGCCCTTCTTCAAATCATCACAGAATACAACAAACATTTCTCCACTTGTAGGTAATGTGAGCATGGGCATAGTGATAAGCCTCATTTTAAACTCCTTGAAGCTTTCTTCACATTCATCACTCCAAGAAAACTTTACTTCCTTTTGAGTTAGATTGGTAATAGGGTTGTAAGATCAGGAGAAATTTCTCAAGAATCTTTGATAATATCCAGCTAACCCAAAGAAGCTATGGATATCTGTTACTGAGTTTGACCTCGTCCATCCCTCTATTGTAGCTGTCTTGGAGGGATCCATAGATATCTCATTGATTGTGATGATATGGACCAAGAATGAGAACTCCTTCAACCAGAACTCACACTTTTTGTACTTTGCAGAGAGCTTCTCCTTTCGCAAGGTCTCTAGTACAGTTCTTAGATTCTCCTCATGATCCTTCTTGGTTTTAGAGTATATTAGAATATCATATATAATGACTACCACAAATTTTTTGATGTAATATCTAAAGACTCTATTCATCAAATCCATAAAGATTTCTAGATCCTAAGTGAGTCTAAAATGCATTACTATGAATTCATAGTGCCTGTATCTTGTATGAAAATTAGTCTTGGGGATATCTTCCTTCTTCAGCCATACTTGATAATATCCCAACCACAAATCTACCTTGGAGAAGTATTATGCTCCACATATCTGATCAAACAAGTCATCAATTTGTGGGAGAGTATACTTGTTCTTTATCGTGATTTTTTAAGCTCACAATAATGAATGCAAAGGCGCATTGACCCATCCTTCTTCTTGATGAAGAGGACTGGTTCACCCCATGGTGAAGCACTTGGGTGTATAAACCCTTTTTCTAGATTCTCCTATACTTGTTTCTTCATCTCCACAAGCTCTATGATATCCATTCTATATGGAGTCTTGGATATTGTCAATGCCCCAGGTATAAGATCAATTTATAATTCAGCATCTTTTCTAGGAGGAAGACCAGGCAATTCCTCGGGAAACACTTCGGCGAATTCCCTCACGATAGGCATGTCTTCAAGGATGGTTTCCTCCTTATAATCAATCATCTGAGCCAGATATGCGTGCTTATATTCCATTAATATCCATGCTTGAGATGATGGAGATAAAGAATATTCATCTTCTTCCTTGCACTTGTACATAATCGAGGGTCGATTCTCCACATGGGGAGGGATTTCCCTCTCACGGAAATTTAGGTTGGCTCTATATAAGGAAAGACAATCCTTGCCAAGAATTGCACCAAATTCTACCATAGGGAGTATGATGAGGTTCACCGGGAAGTTTAATCCATCAATTAAGATAGGGGAGGATTTATATTCATGGGATGAAATGATTGCCCCATTTGTTGTACTCACCGACATCTTTAATTCCATGATTTGTGGTGGTTTTGGGATAGTTCTACTAAACTTTCGGGATATAAAAGAATGTGTAGAACCTGAAACAAAAATTACTTTCACTATTCTTGAATGAATAACTATCATACCTATCATCACTTCGTTTTCGGGGTTCACTTCGGCAGTAGTGACGAAAGAAGCTCACCCTTGCTGCCTTGGAGGTTTTTGGTTGCCTCTGAAAAACATTATCTTAGAGAACTAATATGCAAGGTGCCCTGGTTCTTTGCAGTTGAAGCAATGAACAACATGTTGAGAGTCGAACGGAGCGTTCCTCTACTCTATCACAGCTACGGATTTTTCTTGCCGACAGTTAATGTCTAGGTTCCCTTATCTTCTACACCTAAATCATTTTCTCGTCCCCTTCAGGTAATTTCTAGGTTTCTTCTTTCCGCTCCTTTGGCAAGTGGGGTACTATATTTTCTAAGCACCATTGGATTTATCCATCAGACTACCAGAATTGAAGTCCACATTATTCTTCTTATCCCCATGATACCCCTGAGGTTCTTTGATATCCATTTCAACCTTGAGGGCACATCGGACAAATTATTCATTGCTGTCGAAGTCGTGGATCACCAGGGCTTTTTGCAGGCTAGGTTTCATCCCACCAAAGAAGTGGTCAACCTTGAATTCAGAGGTAACAACAAAGCTGGAAGCGTATCATTCAAGCCTTGTGAAGTTTGCCTCGTACGCTCTGAAAGATTCTTCATCTTTTTGCTTGATGGCAAGGAAGTCCCTTTCCATCTTAATCTGGAGGGTGCACAAAAAATACTTATCAAAAAACATCTTCTAAAAGTCCTTCCATTCCAATGCCTCGATCTCATCCCCAGACTTCATGTTTTTTTATCAATGTACACCATTGATCATCTTCACCCTCCATATGATAAGCAACTAGAATAAATTTCTCTTGTTTGGAACATTGAAGGATGGAGAAGATCTTTTCAATGGAGTTGATCCATTTTTCGATGATTGAGGGATCAGATGATCCATTAAAAGTACGATGTCTTTTTCTCATGAAGCTCTTGATAGCGACTTGTTCTTTCTTGGGTGGGGGGGGGGGTTGAACATTCTTCTTAACCCATGTTTCTATTCCAATCATGAGTTAATTGAGAAAGAATCATGACAAATTTTGCGATTCCCGCTCCCATTAGATTGGGAATCTCATTAAAACAGTCATCTCATTGGTCTTCACATTGGTTGTTAGCCCGATTCCTCCTATTACCAGCCATTGGCTTGAATAAAAGGAAAGTTAGGGTTAACACCTAAAGGGTAATCCAAAAAAAATGAATTATAACTTGATTTTATTTCCTTAACTTATAAATCTATAGGCTTCAATCTATGTTATCCATGATCTACTTTCTATCATATATTCTCAAATTATTTTTTTTTATTCCCTTAATAATGTTTCATGCTAAGTTTGTGAATTTACCGATGCATATCCCCCAAGAGTGTCATAATCAAGAGTACAGAAAGACCCGTTTGTGTGTACTAGGATACCCCGAGTCAAGCCCGAAACTTCTTGTCGGGGTTTTCACCCCTGGGTATATTTGTGCCAGAGTCACCTCTACCTGCTCATATCCAAACAGGGTTGCATTTACTTGATAAACCACTTAATAAATATTCACCAAAATGTAGGGATATTTTTATTATACTTAGTCTTATCTATAAGGCTTTCACTAGGGTTTTCTAATCCTAATCCCAAAAAATAACTAAACATATCCTCTAATACCAACTATAACAACCCTGCTTTTTATTACACACTTGACATGAATTATTACATAAAACCTTCACTTGATACAACATGGACGATCAATAGGTATAGTGTCTTTGGGGATTAGGAAAATTAAATAACAACTTAAATCATATAAAACAATATCTTAGTGAAAAATTCCTTTACATGACCACTACATTCCCTCATACTTAGCATTGCATGGGATAACCTGAGGACATGCATAAGAAAAGGGTGAGTTGTAAAGCCCAGTAAGGGAATAAACATGGAATAAATGAGGAATATAATTAATGTCAAACAATAGGCATATCAATGGATCACAATAGAAACATGAACATAAAGGCATGATAAAGCATGATAATCATAACATCGAAATAAGGCAACAACACTTAACATGGAATTTAGCATCATCTAAGGCTCATTGCACATGGAGCATGAGTAAACCCTCATTGAACATGAAGCATGAGTAAACACTCATTTCACTTGAATTAGCATGAGTAAACACTCATTGCACATGACGTATCATGATACTATACTTTACCCAATGCATTGGAGCGCTATCATGGCACACCTTTCTTAAACATTTCATTTCATTCATAAGTGTGCCACATGGATCATATAACATTGAATCAATCAACATCAAAAGTTATTCCAATATTAAGTAATATGTAATAAACACATGAAAGTACCATTAAATATGTATATGTTAATAAAGATGAATACTCATTATAGATACATGGGTATGGTATTCACTACACAATGATCTTGGCTTGGAAAAATGTGGTGCAATTTCGGCAGCATAACGGCGTGACATAAGGATTCATGAAAATTGTTGATGAGAGATAAATGGATGTCCCATCATATGTACATGAAATAGAAATTAAGGGGGTCATATAGATACATGTCCCAAAAAACATAATGGAATTTAGATGCATAATACAAAAGAATTAGTTGGATGTAAAAGAGGAGAGACAAATCCCTCATGGAATTTCGGAATGGTAATGGGTGTACATGGGAGAAATTAATGAGAGATAAAGAGGTATCCCATCATCCAAACATAAATATAAAAGTATGGGGGAGGTTCTAAATCATACCCTAACATTTTTAATTGAAAAAAGGGCATAACAACTTAAATAAAATTGGACAAAATGTGAAAGGAAGAAATCCCTTACTTGGAAGTGTGATACCAAATACTTAGGAGAGGCTTGAGAGAGGATTTTTGGGATATTGGGGCACCTTGGGAGGATTCTAGAGAGATGAGTTCAGGGGTTTTTTGAACTCCAAAGTTTTTTAGTGAAGAGGAAGTGGGATATTGGGTGGGTTTATATAGGAAATGAGAGTAAATTCTTTATAATTTAGGTTTGAGACATCTCACATTAAACTAATCAAAACCACAAACTAGCCCTTGGTTTTTGACCATGTTTTTTTCAAAGGGGTGTGGAAAAAAATATTTTATAAGGTCAATGTCCGAAATTCTTAAAATAATAGTGTTTCTTATGTGGAGGTGAGTCACACTCTCAAGGAAAACAATTTAAAAAGACAAAATGTTTTATAAGTCTTGGAGGGTCCACTAAAGCTTTGTAAAATAAATCAAACAAATCTAAAATCACATTATTTTAATGGTAAAACATATATTGTACGAAAATAATGTTTATAGTATTTTATTACATCACTATTGGGTTATTATGATGTCATAAACACATTATATATTTAAATGGTATTTAATTTTTACCCAAAAATTCGACTATCTCAGAAAATTATAAAAATATCACCATTAGATAATTTTGATGTCCTGATTCCAAAAATAATTTTCATTTTATCTAAATAATTTTCTAAATATTTGAATTTTTACTTTTAAAATAAAAACCAACATTTATCAAAAATTCATGGGTTTTGACAAAAACAGCTTTCAAACCTTAATAAAAATTACAATTGCTTTCATAAAATTATACGCTAATTTATATTTAATAAAAATTAATTTAATAATAATAATAATATTTTATTAATATATTATTTATTTCAAAAATTAATTAATTCATCAAAATAGATTTCTTAGTTGAATATTAACTAAAAATACTAGTTGTGGTTTAAAAACTATTTACAAAGTAACAATAATAAAATGAATGCACATTCTTTATACAAAAATAATGTACATAGTCATAGTGCTAGGGTCTCATTAAATAACCCCTTATAACACCCACATAAGACTGAAGGGTAAGGTGTGTGATGGTGACAGACTCTTGGGGTGGATCGGATAACATCGCTCATGTGGTAATCTCTATTAACTTCCACTTCTCCCGTAGTTGGTTCTGCTCAAGCTTAACGTGTTCAAGATCAGCTTGGGCTTGGTCAATAGCGAATCCCAATGAGGCCACCTCCTTTTAGAGCTCCGAAAAATGGGCTTTGTACATAAAAAGTCTACTAGATGAGGTCATCACTTCCTTTGTCTGAGTAAATTGGATTTGTTGAAGCCCTATATTTATACTAATCATGTGATCACAGTTCAATGACTATATTAGAAACAGTCACAATTCTTAACATTATTTTAAAATCCAGGAACATAAAACCAATAAAGTTCACATTTTATTTAACCATGATAAGACATTTAATTATATCAAGAGGAATTTTCATTAATGAAAGTTTGGGTTGTTACATGATATGAGTTGGAAGATCTCAAACCACTCTATGGTCATAGATTATACACCAGATTATGATTATATTACGGCTTCTAGGGAATCTAGAGAAGTAGTATGGATGTGCAAATTTTTCCAAGAGTGTGAAGTGGTATATAGTATTAGGTATCATGTTTCTACTAAGTCATATAATTAGTAATAATTAGTAATAATAAGTAATAATTTGTAATAATTTGTAATAATTTGTAATAATCAGTAATAATTAGTAATAATTAGTAATAAATATTAATAATTAGTAATAATTAGTAATAATTTGTAATAATTAGTAATAAATTGTAGTAAATAGTAATAAATAGTAATAATTAGTAATAATTATTAATTAGTTATTCTTTTTGAACAGTTTAGCACATGTAGCTATTGGGAAGGGGAGCACTATCTTGTAGAATTATTTTTCTTAGACATAGATCACATGGGAAAAGATTCTCATTGATGTCCAGCTCAGCATGTTCAATTATTGGTAGGTACGTAAATAAATAATATTTATTTTGAAATTTATTTCATTAATAACTTTATATTATAAATTATTTGTAGGTTTTATGGTATCCCATCGATGATAGCATGTGTGGCGCTATCCACGCGGCATGGGAGGTGTCTATGCATGACCGTTTTGTCAATTTTTTCACAATTTGAGAAGGACGGCCATTAATAAAGTTGGAGTGGAAATATTGGATGAGTCGTATAGAGCCCACCAACTAGAGTACATTTCATCTCAAGTTTGGGATGGATTATGTTTACACTAGTTGGGTGATGGATTTCAGAGGAGATATTCATTAGGTCGGCAAAATTGGGGGAGACAGGAGGTAACGCATCGAGCTGGTAGTCATACATTTAGTACGCTTAGAGAGCATCTGGTGAGTATCTTGTTTAAATATTTTATATAAATCTAAATATAAAAAATTATTTTATTTTCATATGCAGTCGAGCAGCCCGATATTACAGAGTATGACGTTTATCAGAGGATCTACAGTGATCAGCCACTAGAGATATTAGAGGTGATCGTCAGCATCAGATTGTTGTTAATATTATTTTTATCAATTTGAAAATTAACTGCATATAATCTTTTCACTATTTCAATTTCAAATTAGAATTGAAGGAGTCATATGAGGCCATGACCTCTCAGACACGGGATGAGATTCAGGCCGAGATGGCTGATCAGACTAGTGCCCACCATTTTGATGAGGTGGCATGGATGAAGGTGACCCAGTATGCCTTTGAGAAGGGCTGAGTAGTTGGTATTGGCTCTCATTTGACTTCTGGGACTTATTATGGTATTGTTGTGATGTCGGCATCCAGTTGGAGAGGAGATCGTAGAGAGGTATCATCTTCTGGATCACAGTATCAGGAGCAGTTGCGAGCTCAGAGTGAGCCTATAGAGAGTTTGTAGAAGCAGTGGGAAGAGATGCATTAGCAGCAGCAACAGTACGAGGAGGATACGCATCGATGGAAGAAGCAGCAGTAGCAGCATGAGGAGGAGATGTGTTGATGGCAGTAGCAGTATCAGAATGAGAAGATGGACTACGTGCACCGTCTGACTCGTAGTTTAGGGATGGAGTTTCATCCATTTTCTCCTCCAGCTCCTCCACCTCCTCCAAAAGACTACCCCCCACTGATTTTTTTCTTATGTTAAAAACATTTGAATTCAAGATTTGTCGTAATATGAACTATTTACAGTTTCATTCTTTTATATTGGTGTTAATGTTGCATTATTTTATTTTATTTATTTTATTTTATTTTCAATATTTTATTATTTTATAATTTATTATTTATTATTGGTATTATATTTTTTAATGTTTGTTTATTTTACAAATAATAATAATAATAATAATTATATTTTATATTTTTTTGTAAATATTGAGAATTTTTATATTTTTTATTATTTTAGTAATATTAATATTATTTTTTCATTAATCGTAATTTTGTTAAATATATATTTTTTATATTTTATTTAGTATTTGCGATGGGACCTGTTACGACGGGACCCCATCGCAAATAGTTTATATATATTTTTTAAAAAAAGTATTTGTGACGGGACCATCACAAAAGGTTTAGGTATATATAACATATATAAACAGAGAACTATTTGTGACAGTACAACGGGCCCATCACAAATACTTTTTTGCGACGGGCCCATCGAAAAAAGTTTTTATATATATAGTATATAATCAAAGACCTATTTGTGACAGGACAGTTTCATATCACAAATAGTATTTTTTTTCAAAGGGCCCATCATAAAAAAACTATTTGCGACGATGTTTTCTGCAACGAGCTATTTGCGACGGGATCTCGTCGCAAATAGTCCGTCATAAATACTTCAAATTCCAGTAGTGTTCCTTTATTTCTTATTTAACTCTTCTTTTCAGACTATATTGATTATTGAATTTAATTTTTGTTTCCGCATTGATTTTGGTTTTTGTGTTTGGTCTGAACACCTCTACCCTCACATAACACCTTTGCACACAAAGAATATGGGTACTGAATAAGATTCCAACCTTGATTGGAAAGAAAATCATCATTGAAGTGGCACATATCACAAAATCCCATAGCCCAGTATGCTTTAGGGAGTCAAAAATTATCCCATGCAATCTAATTAATTGTATTCCTCCCATTGTTAATGCCCCATCAAAAATTAGCCATACAGTAATGAAGTTGGTTGATAATAAATCCAAGAAGTTTAAAGAGGGTAATAACATATTTCAGGATTGATTAGGCCATGTCTTTGATGATAATTTCATTTCCTACTTTAGATATCCTTTTAAAAGTCCTTACCAAAAAAAATTTCCCACACGATCCAAAATGAATGAAAAGATAACATTTTGGAATGGCAAAAAATAGGGGTAGCCCAAGATATTTGTGATTCTTATCAACCACCGTGATTCTAGAGACTTTATAGAGGTCATCTTTTCTACTTGAAGGAAAACCTGAGCTAAGATAAATTTTGGATTTAGAGAGAATATCTGAATACCCAAAATACATCTCATACTTGTGGATAAGGTAAAAAATATAGCCACACTCTTCCAAGGTGGACCTTAAAAAAGTAATCTAGAATCGTAAATAAAAATTTAAGAAATAGGTGCTCCTTGATGGAAAGATTTTTCACCATGAATAGGGTTTTCATTTACTTTCATATTAATAAGATTGAAGAACACATTAGAAACCAAAATAAAAAGGGAGGGAGGGAGATTATTCCCCTAATATAGACCCATAGAGGAGATAAAGCTTCAATAAAGTCCACCATTGATCGAAATCCATAATGAAACTAAGTAAGTTCATTTCATAACTATCTCAATATATTTGGAACAAAAACCCACCATCCTCATCAAAAACTGGGTGGAAGACCATTCCACCCTATCATAAGATTTTTTTCATATCAAGTTTCCATGTCATAACACCCGCTTTAGGTGTAGAGTGTGTTTTCATAGAGTGAAAATTTTCATGATAAACAATAGAATTATTGGAAAAAATCCTCCTGGGAATAAAGACACTTTGATTCTCAGAAATAATAAAGGGTATCCAAATACATAGTCAGTTAACCAAGATCATTGACAAAATATTATACACAACACTGCATAAACTTATGGACTTGAAGTCCAAAACCAAATAAGTTTTCTTAATATTAGGAATGAGGGTAAAGATAGTTTCATTAATAGAATCGAAGATAGATTTATCCATCCATAGATATGTCATGAGACTCGATATGTCAATACAGAAAGTGTGTTAATACTTCTTGGAGAACAATGCATAGAAACCATCACGACCTGGGGCCTTGGTAGAATGGATTTGTTTGATGAACAATTGAATTTCTCCATTTGAAATGTCTTGAAAAATATCGTGATTCATCATGTCTATAACCCTAGGGAGAATGTAGGATGTAATTTATGAAAGGATGGATGACTCCCCAACTATGTAAATATCATGGAAAAAAATTAATCACTACTATAAATAGGACCTATACCGATGTTTTTGGCCAAACTGTTGGTATAGGTCACTAATTTAGACATATACAAACAGTTTTCCAAAACCATTGGTATAGGGTCACTGTAATGGACCTATACCAATGGTTTTGTCCAAACCTTTTGTATAGTTCTACCCTATACCAACAGTTTCACCAAAACTGTTGGTATATCTCAAAAAAATCAAAGAACCTATACCAACGGTTCTCAAAACCGTTGGTATAGGTGCATATATTTTTTATAGAATCTTTTTTCAAATAACATTAAATATATAAAAAGTTAAAATACTTATGAATATGAATATATATATATATATTTATGAAATTATGTTCACAAAAGTCATGTTAGGTTAGTGGTTAAGTCATTGGATTATAAACATGAGGTGGTGGGATCAAAATCAAGAAGGGTTTTTTTGAATTACCTATACCAACAGTTTCATGAAACTGTTGGTATAGGTTTTTCATATGACTTATACAAATGGTTTTCCCAGAACTGTTGGTATAGACCTATACCAATTCCAAACCAGACAACGGTCCTCCAAACCATTAGTATAGGTTATACCAATGGTTTGGAGATTTATACCAACAGTTCCAAACTTTTGGTATAGGGTATTTTTCTATTAGTTAATATTAGGTCATGGATAACCCTTTCATTCGAAATGAAACATCCATCAGGAGTAGTGAGGTGAGATATAAGGTTCTTTTGAAATATCATGGATTCATTTTAAAGGATGCAAAGATTATTGGAATCACCTTATTTAATTTGGGAATTGTGTGCAGGCATGGTCCATAATATTTCCTTTTTTATGAGATCAGTATCTAAATTAGCTTCAAGAGTTGAGATTCTAGACAAAACTGCATTTGACGAGGGAAAGAATAAAGCTATTACATCCTCATTTCAATAGTTTCTCATTAAAAATAGTGCTAGAAAAAATATTTTATTACTCTAATGAGTCAATATAGAGGCCATCTAGAAACTATTCTTCTTAACATTGGGATCTTCCATCATCCAAAGAGACCAAATCCACTATTCACATTCCTCCTCCATGGCCCAAAAGCTTTTGAACCTAAAGAGCCTCCCTTGTCTAGTTATTCTTGTTAGGTCGGAAGAAAAAGGGAATGATGGCAAGAGGGGGGTGAATTGCCTTTTAAAAAAGATTGACAAATTAAAAATCAAAGTATGAAATGCAGCGGAAATAAAAGAAGGCAAGACACAAGAAATTGATAACGGAGTTCGGCCAAAACCCGGCCTACGTCTCCGCTCCCAACTCAACCGTTGAGAGATTCCTACCGCTTGCTTTTCAATGGTTATAGCAAGAAACCCACTAGGCTTTGAGGTAGCACTAGGACCTATTACAGCTTGCTTTTTGTGGTTTAGCAAGAACCCAATGCTTTTAATGGTTAAGCAATAACCCACTATCCTTTTTACGGGTGAAGGATAGCTCACCGACAACTCAAGCCCTTTAAAAGGAAAGGCTTGAAAAACCTCTTCACACCTTAATGGTGGTGTGAGAACCCAAAAGAAAGGGGGATAGAGAAGAGTTTGGGGTTTGTAGACACAAACCCAAATTTAAAGCTCAATAAAAAGTAAAACAATAAAACCCGTATTTGGGAAGACTTGGGCGCCTTTGATTGGATGGAGATGTTGAAGGCCGCTTCCAAGCTTCTTTGAAGGAGCTCCTTGGATGTGGAAGTTGTTGGAGCTAGGTGGGTTCCTTTGAGGAAGTCCGCCGGAGGTTGCCGAATTGATCCAAAATATGTCCGTTGGCTTCGTATATGTTCCGGTAGGTGTCCGGGGCTTCCTTGGCCTTTATTTATAGGCTAGGAACCCTTGGGGAGGCTTCGGAGCCGTTGGAGAGGCTAAAAGAGCCGTTGGGAGGCAAGTGGAGCAGCCTGGTCAAAGCTCCAACGGCTAGTTTGACTGGGCTACCGGCTGGCCGGTGCAGGGCCACCGGCTGACCGGTGCCTTGGCAGTGGAGGAGAAAACTGGTTTAGGCTCTACCGGTCGACCGGTGCCAGAGCCACCGGTCGACCGGTGGTGAGGCAGTAGCAAACCCTGTTCAGTCTGGGTGCCACCGGCTGGCCGGTGCCTGGCCACCGGTTGGCCGGTGTGGAGGCAGTGGCTCTGCCTTTGAGTGCAGGTGCCACCGGCTGACCGGTGGTGAAGCCACCGGCTAACCGGTGGAGCCTGGCAGTGGGCAATGCCTCTGCCAGGTCCACCGGCTGGCCGGTGGTGTTGCACCGGTCGACCGGTGGACTGAATTTCAGTCCACTTTGGCCTTCTTCTTGGGCCATTCCTTGGAAACCTTGTGCCTATCAACACAAACACTTAAAACAAGATTAAACACATATGAAAGTGATTGTGATCATGAAAATCAAAGAGTGTGGGGTACAACAATCTCCCCCTATTTTGATGATCACAATCACTTAACTAAGCAATGTAAAAACTTAAAAATGAAAGGCATGCTTTAAATGATAAATTGAAAATAAATACTAAGCATGAGAGAAAAGATTCTCCCCCAATCAATCAAGAAATTTCTCCCCCTTTGTGATTATCAAAATAGAGTGGGGCATATAACTTGATTGAGGGATATGGATTTGAAAAACAAGATTGAGATTTTTGAAATTGAAAGATTTGAATCAAAAAATGAATAACAGTTTGAATTGAAAGTTTAAAAAAAGATACCAACTGTTGGAAATTTAGAAATGAAATTTGAATTGAAAAAATTTGAATTGAATATTTTGAAATGATGATTTTGATACCAAGAGTTGAAATTGAAAGTTTGAATCGAAAATATTGAAATTAAAAAGCTTAATAAATCCTAACTCCCCCTAAATAAAAACAATAAATCACCGGGGAGAGGGATTTTGAAAAGAAATAATTTTAGGCCCGGAGAGACTCGCTAGAAGGGATTTTTCAATCCATACTTGTCTCATAGCGGGTCTTCTCCTATAAAATTCGTCGGAAAAGAAAAAAGACTTAGGTTGGCCGTACCGGGCATTTTTGCAATCACACTCATAAATGAGGTGCCCGGGTTTTTTGCAATAATTACAAAATTTGAATTGGGAGCTCCCCCTTACAAAAACAGTTTGAGCATGGGAGGAGGAGGCTCGGTTGGTATAGCCAAGTCCATTGGTGGTTCGGGATACACGTTGGGAACCAAGCAAATTGTTCAAATTTTGTTCACCTTGGGTGAACTTGGCTAAGGTCTCTCTAAGGTCTTTGATGGTTGATTCCATAGAATCAACATTTGGAAAATTTTGGATTTTAAGGGTCAACTCCTCCTTCTCTTTGAGAAGTTGTTCTTTTTCGGAGGAGAGTTTTTTGAAAGATTTTTTTAAAGCTACAAATTTTGAAGATAATTCATGAAAACCTTTTTCTAATTGATCTCTAGCATGTGAGAGTTCTTCATAAGAAAGATGATTTAAAGAATTGGAATTTGAAGAACATGAGGAAGAGGAATCGGAAGATGTTACCTCATGAAATGCCATTAGGCATTTTGTACCTTGGTCGCTCGAGGAGGAGGAGGAGGATGATGATGAAGTGTCACTCCATGTCGCCTTGAGGACCTTCTTCTTTCCTTTCTCCTTTGGCGTGGCCCGTTTTTTGTTGAGTGGGCAATCGGGCTTGTAATGGCCCTTTTCGCCGCACCCGTAGCATTTCACCTTGGGCTCGATTCTTGCGGTGGGTTCTTGCTTTCGCGCCTTGCGAGATTTCTTCTTCTTCTTGTGCTTCTTCATAAACTTGTGCATTTGGCGGGCGAGATTCTCCATTTCCGAGTCGCCGCTTGAAGATGAAGAAGATGAGGAAGATGAGGATGAGGAGGAGCTTACTTCTTTTTGTACCTTGAGGGCGATATTCTTTGGTGTCTTGATTGGTGTGCCCTCTTTTTGAGCTTGCCTCCTCATCGTGATCTCATAAGTCATGAGAGATCCGATGAGCTCCTCTACCGGCATATTTTTGACGTCCTTAGCTTCTTGGATCGCCGTCACCTTTGGTGCCCATGAGCTCGGAAGGACCCATAAGATCTTCTTGACCATTGCTTCAGCTGAAACATCATCACCAAGGGACTTTCTCCCATTGCACACGTCAGTAAATCTAGTAAACATTTCAGAAATAGATTCATTTGGATGCATAGAAAAAGATTCAAAATCCTGCCTATACATATCCAATCTAGTGTCTTTGACTTTGTTAGTGCCCTCATGAGTTACTTCTAAAAGTTTCCAAATTTCATGTGAGGAGGTGCAAGTAGACACTCGATTGAATTCATTTCGGTCTAGGCCGCAATGGAGAGCGTTCATGGCTTTGCCATCAAGCTCAAAATTCTTTATATCGGCTTGAGTCCATTTGGATTCATCGGGAGAGGAGAGGGTGTAACCTTGCATGACAATTTTATATATGGGATACCCTATACTTCTAAGAAAGGTAGTCATGCGGGTTTTCCAATAATTATAGTCGGTCCCATCAAAAAATGGAGCCCGACCCAATGAGAGGCCCTCGGGGGCGAAAGAGGTTGATGCCATCAAAAAAAAAAAAAAAAAAAAAAAAAAAAAAGATCTTAACTTTGAAACCGGGTTAGGGTATTACTCAAAGGTCCCTCTGATACCAAATGTTAGGTCGGAAGAAAAAGGGAATGATGGCAAGAGGGGGGTGAATTGCCTTTTAAAAAAGATTGACAAATTAAAAATCAAAGTATGAAATGCAGCGGAAATAAAAGAAGGCAAGACACAAGAAATTGATAACGGAGTTCGGCCAAAACCCGGCCTACGTCTCCGCTCCCAACTCAACCGTTGAGAGATTCCTACCGCTTGCTTTTCAATGGTTATAGCAAGAAACCCACTAGGCTTTGAGGTAGCACTAGGACCTATTACAGCTTGCTTTTTGTGGTTTAGCAAGAACCCAATGCTTTTAATGGTTAAGCAATAACCCACTATCCTTTTTACGGGTGAAGGATAGCTCACCGACAACTCAAGCCCTTTAAAAGGAAAGGCTTGAAAAACCTCTTCACACCTTAATGGTGGTGTGAGAACCCAAAAGAAATGGGGATAGAGAAGAGTTTGGGGTTTGTAGACACAAACCCAAATTTAAAGCTCAATAAAAAGTAAAACAATAAAACCCGTATTTGGGAAGACTTGGGCGCCTTTGATTGGATGGAGATGTTGAAGGCCGCTTCCAAGCTTCTTTGAAGGAGCTCCTTGGATGTGGAAGTTGTTGGAGCTAGGTGGGTTCCTTTGAGGAAGTCCGCCGGAGGTTGCCGAATTGATCCAAAATATGTCCGTTGGCTTCGTATATGTTCCGGTAGGTGTCCGGGGCTTCCTTGGCCTTTATTTATAGGCTAGGAACCCTTGGGGAGGCTTCGGAGCCGTTGGAGAGGCTAAAAGAGCCGTTGGGAGGCAAGTGGAGCAGCCTGATCAAAGCTCCAACGGCTAGTTTGACTGGGCTACCGGCTGGCCGGTGCAGGGCCACCGGCTGACCGGTGCCTTGGCAGTGGAGGAGAAAACTGGTTTAGGCTCTACCGGTCGACCGGTGCCAGAGCCACCGGTCGACCGGTGGTGAGGCAGTAGCAAACCCTGTTCAGTCTGGGTGCCACCGGCTGGCCGGTGCCTGGCCACCGGTTGGCCGGTGTGGAGGCAGTGGCTCTGCCTTTGAGTGCAGGTGCCACCGGCTGACCGGTGGTGAAGCCACCGGCTAACCGGTGGAGCCTGGCAGTGGGCAATGCCTCTGCCAGGTCCACCGGCTGGCCGGTGGTGTTGCACCGGTCGGCCGGTGGACTGAATTTCAGTCCACTTTGGCCTTCTTCTTGGGCCATTCCTTGGAAACCTTGTGCCTATCAACACAAACACTTAAAACAAGATTAAACACATATGAAAGTGATTGTGATCATGAAAATCAAAGAGTGTGGGGTACAACAATTCTACCATCGATGGAAAAGTTTATGAGTATAGAAGAGTGATATTACAAGGTTGGTAAAAGGTAAGACACCTAGAAAAGTTTTAAGAGATTAACCGATTCGGTCGATCCCAAGAACCTATCCAATCACTCCTCAATATGAGTGTTTTTCTATTACCCACAAACCCACTTAAATGGGTTGCCTGGAAACCCCAGTTCAGAGGGATCCACAAACTGGGCAGCCTTGAAGAATTATGGCAACACGTTACAAGGCTTGGTGGATCCCCTTCTTTTCACGTGGTGAAAATGATTTGGTTGAAATCCCCCTGGCTAAAAGAGGCCTAGAAGACTCTTCTGCATAGACATGGTCAACTCCAAGGATCTAAATTTCTCATTATGAGCATGTCTCTTGACCTAGACTGTCGTTGAAGTCGGTCAAAGTTTAAAATTTATATTCCTACTAACTACTATATATGTGGCAAGCAGGGTCGAACCCACAGGGAAGGTAAATTGGCCACTACTCAACTAAAACTTTGAAAACTCCACTATTGTCAACAGTGGAGTGATTTTTCTTAATATTTTTTTATGTTTTTATAAAATGTGAAGTAAAAATACAAATCTCTTGTAAACTTGGTCTACCTATACTAAAACAGAGTACAACTAAAAATAAGGTGCAACTAAGAAAATAAGATGCTGACAAAAGACAACAGAAAAGAACGCTCGGGGATCACTCTAGTCTACTGGTTTGAATTGTTTCTCCAAAACATGCAAAAGTACTACTTTGTACCACTGAATTAAGGCGACTTACTTCCCTCAACAAGAGTTAAGTCGTGGAAATTGTACAACTTAGAGTTCGCCACTCCAAAGAAGTACAACTTCAGATATATGATTTAAAAAGAACAACAGCACAGACTCGCGTTAAGCAGTGAATTTTTCATTATGAGTTGTTTACTTAATAGATGATTCCATAATCAAACTCGCCGAATGATTATAGAGTTCAAAATTCAGTGTTTGTGGTATGAAGCAGATTTGGGTAATTAGAACTGATCTCGCCAATCAATTCTAATCACAGAAGGATTTTTTAATGAAAAAGGACTAAAATGATTACCAGTAGAACCAGAACTCTCCACGAACTATAAATTTAGCTAACTAAAATAATAATCATTATCACCAAATCAAAAACTGCATCCATTCAATTATAGAGGAAAAGATTTGGAAGAAAACAGAGGAAGCAAACTCCCTCTGCTCGCATGAATTACTGCTCCTGGACCTCTGCTCTGCTCTGGGACTCGTGTGTTCATCGGATGAGTGTGTCTCTCCAAGTGAATGAACGCCCCCAAAATATGCCGCTTGCTCTGCTTAAGTATCATCTGTCATCTGTTACACGTCACTGCAACATCTTCCACCGACTTCAAAAGTTCTTCACCCACGTACTACAAAATGTGCGTTTTTTCACAACAAACACGCCGCGCTAGAATTCCCCTTGTAACTAACTTCTGCTGAGTTAGTTGCATGTACCTGGATGCTTTTAAGTCCTTTGAATGAACCAGCAAAGTTAGTAAAGAAAAATAAATAAAACGAATATAAAGAATGAAAAATGGTTAATTTTAAAGTTAAGTGTTATTTTAACTCGTTAATAGTTAACTAAAGTAAATTGATTATTTATTTACTTTTATATTATTTATACAATTATCCACTAAATATTACTGTGGTAAAACATAATTTCATTAAAGAAAGTTATTAACTTAATTAGGTTAATAAATATAAATACTAAGTTATTAATTAAATCAATTTTTAAACTAAGTTATTAAAAATTAAGAACATAAATAAATAAATAAATAAGATAATATTTTAGATTGTATTAATAACTTAATTATTACTCTTAAAGAAATTAAATTGTTAGATTAATTAATTAATTAGTTAATTTTAATTTAGTAATTAAAATTATTACTTAAGTTTTAAATATATTTAAATTAATAAGTGTATTTTATAGTTTATTTATAATTATTCTTAATTATATATTTATACTATTAATTGTGTATTAATTAATTTTTAATACTTATTATTAATTTAGTTTTATATTTTAGTTTACAATTTATCTATTTATTAAAATTATAATTGTTTTAAATCATTACTTTTCTGAATTAAATTATATTATTTAAATTTTAAAAGTTTACTTTGCCTAAACTTTTACTTTTTTTCTTCTTTAACTTTTTACTTTACTTTTTCCTTTTTGTTTTATATTACTTATACTATTATTATTATTATTATTATTTTAGTTTTATCTTCCTCCCCCCATTTCGGCCCACAGCAGGGGGAGTTTCTTCTTCCTCTACAAATCCGCAGCGCTCCTCCTTCGAAACTTCAGACACTTCCAGCGGCGGCGGGTTCAACTCCAGCGGCATTGGCGGACTCCACCTTCTCCAACAAGCGGTGGCACAACAGACCCGCGGCGGAAACTTCCTTCATCACCGGCGGACCCTCTCCTCTATGCAAAGCAGCGGGTTAGCTTCATCTTCTCCGGCTACAAGAGCAGTGATAGCGGATCCCTCAACAGTGCGGTGAGACTCCAGGCGTGGCAGCCTCCTGCTCCTGCGCATCCAGCAGTGGAACCTCTCCTCTCTAGCGCGGCAGTCCTCTTCAACCCAAGTAGAAGAAACTCGGCCCGGCTCCCCCTCTCCAAGCGATGCAGCGGCGGCGAACAGCAACAGCGGCAGTGAAAATATCAATCGAATCAGCTCTCTCTCCCTCACGAACTGAAATATTGTACTGATTTGTAAAAGAATAGGATTAGGGCTTTGATTTGAGTCCAACTTTGCTTGTGAATGTGGTGATCATGAACTGATGAGAGGTAAGGAAAGAAATCAGTGGGTAACTGGTATACAGTAGGTATCGGTGAGAAAAAAAATAAAGAATGGTGAGGTTGGAGAGATGAAGCAGGGGACGTGATCTATCAGTAAGGTGGAAATGACAGTGAGGCTGAGCTACCGGTAGCTGCAAAAGGAGTGCGCGCAAGATAACGGTGAGGTTTGGGAATAAGGCTATCGGTGAGACAGCTGCGGACAGAGGGAATTAATAAAAAAACAAATAGTGAGGAAAGGGGTATGTGCGTGAACAGAATGGTGAGGAGAAAATAAAGGGTCACTGATAGATCAAAGAAAAGACTACCGGTAGGGCAGTAGGGTAACAGTGAAGATTAAGGTGAGAGAAGTCCATAGAAAAGAGTCACCGTTAACTTAAAAAACAAAGGTCACCATTACTCAACAGTGAACTTTTTAAAATAAACACACAAATAAAACATAAAATTAAAACTAAAATAAACTAAATAAAAAAACTTAAAATAATTAATTAAAATAATTCTAAATACCATGAATTCAAAACAAAATTTTGAGTTAACCATTAAAACATTAAAATAATTAATTGAAAACACATAATTTATTAACTGAATAATTAATAACTTTTAGGGCCTCAATACTTCTCTTGGAGGCACTAGGCTCCACAATAGAAGAACCAATACCGCTATCACCTCTGCCTATATTTCTCCATGTTTTGAATTTTTTAGGGTAACCATCATAGACTCAACTAGCTCTTAATCTATAATGGGGGATTTTATAGGGATATCATAACCTAGGGAGGGAACCTAATCAGGTGGGTTGGAGCAAATCCGTTTAGGATGGTAGAAAAAAAATACATGCCCTCAGCGATAGCATGAGGATATGCAGGAGGGGTGGCCCTCAACAAAGAAGATTTAACAAGATCTTCACGGATATTCCTCGATCCACCAAACATGGCTTGGGAATATTTCTTTCCCACAACCTTTGATTATGAAAGAGATCAATGGTCTGAAATAAATAGAGGTGGCCCCAACATTATAACTTAATCCATTCTAGAAGTAGATTGTGAGTTCAAAGCTTTCGATAGTTTATCTCTATCCTTTACTTTCTCTGACACTTGGACAAAGGACGTACTTTTCTTTTTAGCCCTCAACCATGACCCATATTTCATAAAGAAATATTTTTCTCTGTTAGCCTCCATAAATGTGTATTCCATTTCTATATTACCCATACATCCACATAAAGAAAAAGGTAAGAAGCTTCTCGTATTCAAAATAAATCCATAAGTTTTATTCTTCAATAGTCAGTAAAATTCCACGCATAAGAGGTCGTTCCATGTCCACTATCTCCCATATACGGAGAAAAGGGCCCCAATGGATAGGATCATAAAGATCCCAATCAAGAAATTCTCGGATTTAGTATCCAATATCCATCAGCACCCATTCAGACCTTCCACAGAAAGGGATCCCATTCAAACAAATCCAGAACTGTGACTTATCAAAGGAAATATTAGAAATGTCTGCTTCTTTGTTAATATTCTCCAACATGATCAGATGATTGTCAAAGGATCGTGTTATGACCTGAACCACATTCAGTTTATTGGCCTCATTAAAAAATTCAAAGATCAAAAGCCCTGACTCAATATCCCTTATTGCCACACCATCTTCCAATCTCCAGATAGATTGGAGTGTGTTCTTCAATGCATTCAGGTTTAGTGGATGATGGGTATTAAGGTTACTCATGATAAGGAGATCCATTCTTTTCAATAAGATCGCATCATTTCCCTTATAAGTGACGATATTCTATTTTTCATTTTCTTTTAATGAGTTGTTCTTCTATATTGTTACCAGATCATTCTCCATGTTATAGGATGCCAAACGAAGGGGTGAAAAGAAAAAAGTTATCCTTATGGTTGGGTGTGTATGCCTCACTTTTAGCAGAAAAGACACCAAAACCTAAGAAACCTTAGAACCACCGTTGTTATAGATGAAGAGATTTTTAAAAAATTTACTTTAAGCCAAACTTGAATATGTGTACACATACATATACATGTATGTATACACATACACATGCATACAATTACATAAATGTGCATGCACATACATATGCATAAATACACATACACACATACATGCACATAAACATACATGAACATATACACACACATACATATATACACATATACATACACATACACATACACATACACCAATACATACGCATACTCATACACCTACTCACATACATACCCATAGACATTCCTATGTACAAATACATGCACATAAAAGTACACACATATATATATATCCACACATAACCATACACATATGCTCATACACATACACATCTACATACACATACACATACACATGCACATCCACATACACATGCACATGCATATGCATACGTATACATGAATGTATGCACATACAAAAAAAAACAATTACATGCATGTGGATGCACATACATACACATACAAATGCATACATACACATACTACATAAACAGACATATGAATACACATACACAAACACATGTGCATACACATACACACATATATATGCATAGATATACATGTACCTGTACACATACATGTATATATATACACGCAGATATATATACACATACACACACATACACATACACATACACATACACATACATGTACAAGTACATCCACATACATACACATGTATACATATATATACCAATACATGTATGTATGTATTAAAATATTTACTATGAATATAAAGATATAAATTCAAGTATGAATCACATATTTAAATAAATACAAGGATTTCTGGAGTGAGGCTAGTGGCCAAGACTATGAGGGTAGGGTCTGAATGGCATTTGCTGAAGCCAGTATTCCATTGAGGCTTTGGGGTAAATGATGGAGGACCATGACACTGGCGATGAGGTGTGATAGGGTCTCATGAAATTCACCTCCAGCAGCCAGAGTGTCCTCGTAGCCTCTTTTGTGGCATGAAGCAGGGTGAGGAGATGAAAGATCAAAACAATCACATCTCTTAGCAGAAATCCCATCCTTAATCGAAATCAAATGGTATGAGGTGGGCATAGAATTTTTAAGAGGTGTGGTCAGTTTGGTCTGCAACACGAGGAACTGGTCAAATGAACTGAGTTTCAGCTTGTGTTTCAACTCACGTACGGTTGAATGGTTAAACTATGGTAGCCTTGATGCCATAATATTTTAATACGTGTAGTAAGTCAATGGTCTTCACAATGCACTCAACGTTCAGTCATTCACCCACAAAATGCATGTTAAGGTGTATTGGGTTTTGCAGGAACTCTTCAATTCTTGTGGGGTTGAATGGTCCTACCGAGATAGGCTTGATGCCATCATATTTGAAGTGGTGCAGAAAATCAAATGGTCTCCACTATGCACTCAACGTTCAATCAAGTCAATGCCTCTCTTCATGTCTTTTCTCTTTTACCATATGAGAGGGTAATATGGTTGACCACCATTTAGCTACTCTAGGTCTCTACAAAGATCTCCATGTCCAGTTGGACCTCTTTCCCAAATGGTGGAATTCTCTTTGTTTCTCATGATCTCTATTATCATATATTATAATTTTTTCATTTTGCATAAAAAAATGTGTGTCAAGCTTTCATTATAAAATAGAAAAATAATAAAAACAACTAATTCACAATAAAAAATTATATAATGGAAAATTATATTTATTGTTCATCTGCGACTAATTCACTACCAAAAAAATGGGTTTTTGTAGTTCCACCCTTTAACAATGCTCAAAAAGTGATGATAAAGGTATCAGTACTTTTTTTATTAGCACTAATAAAGGAGGTTCTTTATCAGTGCTTTTTTACTAGTGTTATTAAAGGGTATATTTAAAAAATCATTAAAAATAATATATTAATATATAAATATATAAATATATTTATATTTATATAAATATACTATATATATTTTAAAATATGTCTTAGATAAGTATAAATAGACATTTACATTTAATATATCATAAATTTAGTGAAAATGGTTAAAAATATTATTAATTAATAATTTTATAATTATAATCAATTAATAAATATTTAATAACAATTTAAAGACACAAAAAATCAAAAAAATAATAATAAAAGAAATAAAATAAGTTGAAAACGTAACTCAAACTTCAAATGGCCATAACTTTTAATCCGGGTGTCCGTTTGAGCTCTACTGTATATCAAATTGAAGCATGTGATGATCTCTACATGCTAACGACAAAATGGAACGTTTTATATCATTTTTTGAGGACAATAAAGGATCATAATTCCTCTAAAACTGATTTTTTAGTCGGGATACACAAGTTTTTTTACATTCGATGGAATTTCAGCCTCGTTTCAGGGGGGGTCTTTTTACCATTTTTAGTGTGGACTGAATTTATTCTAAGGGATTACATTCATATTGATATTATGGATTTTAAATTTTATTGTTTTTCACAATGTAATGTTATTTATAATCAAATATATAACAATATATACATATTTTTTATATATTCACACATAAAAATTTAATTTTATAAATAAATAATTAAACATATTTACATATAAAGTATATTTCTCAATATATAAGCCTTATAATATCCATTTTATTTAATATAAAAATATATGTATATTTATATACCTATATAATGTGTGTGTTTATATATATTAGCGTGTGTCTGTATTAACAAACTGATATGTATTATCTATATATTCTAACATTTGAATATACATATGAATATATAATATATGTAAATATATATAAATATGTATAATTATACTTACAGATAAACACATATATATAATATATACAAGTGTATGTATGTTTTATATATGTATGTATTTCTTTATTTATAAACACACACACAAAAATATATTTTATAAATATATTTAAAACTAATATTATAAATATATATTAATATATGAATAAATATATGGATAAAAAATATAACTATATATATAAATATATATATATATATATATATATTAATATAAGAATATATATACAAATATAAATCTATATTAATATACGAATAAATATAATTAAATATTTAAATATATATATATATATAAATATATCATTAAATGGAGAACAAAGCAACATGAGGGAGTGGTAAAGGATCCAGGAATGCATAGGAGAGGTCCCAAGTTTGAATCCCAGGGAAGGAAGAGGCGCGCGAGTGGGTGCAGGGGGGCCTAGCGTGCGGGTGGGTGCAGGGTTGGGGGTCTAGTGTTGTTGAATGAGGGTAGTGGGGGCACTGTTAAAGGAGGGTGTCAGGGGAACAGGTAGGTCAAAGTGGGGGCTAGCACTATTAAGGGGGGTCAAGTGCTGTTAAAAGTGGGGGCTCCGATTTAAATATTTTTAAAAAAAATTGAGTTTTATCAACTCTTTTTTTAGCACTGATAAAAGAGGCCTTTATCATCACTTTTTTTAGAACTGATAAAAGAGACCCCCTTATCTTCTATGAGATTAACAACACTTTTTAAACACTGTAAATTTCCTTTTCTAGTGCTTTTAAAGTCAATATTTTTAGTAGTGATTGTGAAATTTATTCAACAATTTTTTTTAAAATTAAATTATTTTTAATGCCTCTTTTAAATCGCATTTCATTTTAATTATATATATATATAAATGGTGGAATTTATTTATTATGTTGTGTGTGATGATTTTTTTTAGGTTTCCCTAGTTTCTTCAAGCTGTTATGCTCACGCGATACTCCACTATCCATGTATCACGACCCCTCCCTGCTCTGCATTTATTTCTTCCAGGGAGTGCCTCTTCATTTCATTGGAAGAAATTGAGTTAGGGCTCCATTTTGAGGAGGAGGATCATGGTGTCCACCTTTATTACCTTTGGTGTGTAACTTCATTTGAGTGTGATATTTTTTGAGTGTGATCGAATTTGGGGGTCCTAGCATCAACAAGTGAGAGTTGTGGAGAAGGACGATCGTAGGCTTGCACATTGATCGTCATTGAAGTGGCACCCTGATAAAGGACCAAAGGATATTGGGTCTGTGATGCTTGGTGAGTAGATATGATGAGGTACTGGTGTTTCTTGGCATTCCATATACCTCAACAAAAATGATGAGAATGCATTGTGCACTAAGCCTCTTTCGTAGCACAAGACTCAAGCTTTTCGAATATTGTACGCCTTAGCCTCAATAAGGAGGCCTCAATCAGTTACTTAATATTTTTATGAGTTATTGAGTTGTTGGTTTTATATTGTATGCTTGGTTGTGTTATTCACTACTACTTGTATTTGTTCTACTCCTATTTATTTCATAGTGGAACATTGGTTCTCATGCCCAATGCACGTATGCCAATTGGTTGAAACATGTAAAAATCCTGAAATCTTCTTTTCTTTATTTCTTAAATGATTTTGTCGACCTATTGATGTTAATGTATGCTACTATGATTCTGTTTTTTATAATTTATTTGGAATTAGTCAATAAAACTTGATTCTTTCTTATAACATTGTTTTTGGAGCTAGTTTGAATGTGTTGGCATGAATATGGTGTTTTCTATACTCATTATTGTAATTATTCTTTTCTAGAATTAGTTTGTATGCTTCCATAGGTTAGAATTAATAATTTGTTTCTTGTATTCGTGTATTGTTTCTAGTGTCCATTACTTATAGAATTAATTTTAAAAATATATTTTTTTTGAGATGTTTGGAACCAAAATAAAATCCATATATTCTCTTGGACTTTTTAAAGGGGGATACCCCACATCACAACCCTCAACACAAATATTTTTAAATAAACAATAAACAAAAACAATCATAATTTGGAAATTTAGTATGTCTACATCATATATAATTTTATGAGCTCCCAAATAATTTTTTCATATATTTTTCCAAGTTCATCACCCATTGAATGTAGAATTCATTTAACATTATATGTTCTAAAAGTAGACTCATTGTCTTCTGGTAGAATATCATTAAAGAGAGAATGTAGTATAGTAAAGCTGTTTTCACTCAACCTATTGATAACTTTTACATTATATTGCTTTAGTATGACAGGAAATGTTGTATATTTAGTACACCAAACATAAAATAGTGTTTTTCATAACTCTTTATCTTCTGAAATAGTTTTAGGCAATCACAAATTTCATCTTCAACTATCCTTTTCATTTTCTCAATATGATCTTGATCATAATTTACACCTGTAATCATATCATTAATACGGTCTACATCATTGTTCACATTGCAATCATATCAAATGATACATAAAATGTAGTGTTGTCCTAGTCACTAACTACATTCAGATCTTTATGATGTTTAGTCTAACATTTATAACTTCAATCTATTCCATGATAGATCAACAGTTCTTCCAGCTCCTCTGGACTAATTAGTCTTGAATAACGACAGTGTATATATGGAAAAAGTATTTGAGAAGGGTAATTTTCTTGATCTTTTTAAAATTTGATTAACTCTTTCACCTTATCCTCATAATCCTTTGTGATACATTTAAAATACATACATTTTTTATTCATACCCATACTATTTCATTAAGTAATATTCATATTTAAAAAAATAAATAAATTCACATAATGTATGAGCTTAGAACCATAAATGGATATTATTTACATATACACCCATATAGTTATCAAATTTTATATAAATTTTTATTGCATCAAGAGCTCGTTTGAACATGTTGACACTTCATTTTTATCAAGGAGGATGAAAAGATTATGAAGACCACATTGGGAATGCTAAAGTGCTCAAGAGCCTAAAGGAGAACCAAGGTACTTTTCCAAATTGACCTACACACACCCACACCTTCATGTTAATAGTACACACAACTACCCTACATAGGCCAAAGGGGCAAGACACCCCTACACGGGACACCTACGTCGGGTACCTACACCATGGACCTGTGCGGATAAAATTCTTCACCTAGGGTCCCATATTTTCCAATAAATAGGACCCTTGGGCTCCTCATTTGATAACTGAAAAATAAAAAGAACCCCTAGATCTCTCATTGCATATTACCTTCGCCCAAGTCCCCATAAATTTCTCAAATAGCTCTTAAAAACCCAAGGGAATAAAAAATTAAAGGGGATAAGTAAGTTCAAAGTCCCTTCAGGGTTTAAAATACAAGACACTTGTTCAAGTACCCTTCTTACATAATAGGAATTCACATACATGAGGCCCCTTGTTTAAGAAAGGAATTGTGAGAAACCCATCCAAAGAAACTAGAGGAGACCCAAGGTGCCTAGCATAAGGCCTTAACCAAGTTTTGTTTCCCTAGTGATCCATTTCCCTAGGCATATCCAGATTGTGCATGCCTATTCCTCCTATGCAAAGCACTTTCAATTCCTATCAGGCCTGGTGTGGAAGACATGTTTCTGACACCTATGACCAAGACCTATGTGAGTCACCATTAATTCCTTCTTCAAATTCATCCATCATGTCAAGGCCTCTTTTCCCTTATCTCCCTTGTGTGAAGGGGACCAAGTTGAAACCTCCACCAATACCTCCGGACTCGCACAACCATGGTGAGGGTCACACCAACGTTCCCTCCATTTTGGTTTGTATTCCTATGTTTATAGGTTACCTACACTTGTCTGATTGGACTATTAGGGTCCTCAGGGTGCATGTGGGTTTGTATCCCCATGATCATAAGGACCCCTACGGTAACATCCCAGGTATTTATAGAATAATACATTTTTATATCTATTAATATTATTGAATTCAATATTAATTTTAGTTTAAATGGGATTCTATGTATGATAGTGTACTCAAAACGCAACAACAGGTCTCTCATAAATCTTATGTTGCACACAACACTAAGTTATATCGAAAAAGAATACAATAATATTATTATTATTTTAAATGGTAGTTAAATCCTAGATGTTGTATTGGAAGGAACGAAAAGAATTAACTATATTATTATTTTACATATTTTTTAAAAAATTTATACATTTATCCAATGAATTTTTGAGGCTTAAAATGAGAATGAAACCAATTTTAAGCATAAAATACTCTAATATTTTTAAAAGGTCATTTTACCGCCTTTTGATGGAAACCCCCTTTTAGAAATAGTTTTTGTCACTTTTTTATATTATATTTGATAAAATAAACTTCTTCTTTAGAATTAGGACATAAATATTTACTTTGGTTATTTTTCTGGTAAAATTACTTTTTTAATGAATAGTGAAAAATAATGGACTTCAATTCCAAATTTCCCTTTCATCTAATTTATTTATATAGTTATATTGTTCTTTTAATTAGTTTTAAAAATGTAATTGGAATATTTTTTATCATTTAATCCAATTATGGTCATTGGAAGTAATTTCAAAATTTTAATTTCTCATAGACACATGTCAATCTTTTGATAGTTTGTACTTCTTAAAAACATGTTTTCTGGTTTTGACAATGGGAATTGATTTTAAACTAATTTCTCAAAATTCTGTGTTTTAAAATTCAAAAAGTGGGTTCCATATTTAGAATTATACGGTATGAATTATGCAAATATGTACCTTTTATTTTTGGACAATATGAATAGTAACTTCAATAATTATTTTTATTTTTCATGGTTAAAGGGTAAATCAAGTAAATTTGGGTAAAATATAATAATATAATAATATAAAACAACCCTAAAATGTGTCCTAGTACTATTTAATGAGATATTTATAACCATGAGGATCCATAGGAATAACATTTGGTATTTGGGAGCCACTGGGGTGTGAAAATGACATTTTATAATATATAATTTAAAGAAAATGGAAATATAACATAAACATGTATCTTATCAAAAATCAATTTTAATATAGGGTTATATAACTGATATATTTGAATTTAAATAGTCATTAGAAATCTAAACATATTTCATGCATCATGGTATCTTATTTATAATTTTTAGACATTAAATAAATAAATTTATTTGTGACATAATGATGATTTTGTGATTACCTTTTTAATAAAAGATTCAAATAAATAATATTATAAATATTAAAATAAATTTAGTTCAAACATTTTGATTCCATCCACAAATTTTTTGGATTAAATTGAGATTTAAGGGATGATTTAGTGCCTTTGGTTCAAAAAATCAAGTTATTATGACTTTAACAAAAATCAATTACTAAATAGTGTCAAAATTGATATAAATGAGTTTTTAAAACAAATACAATTTTATTAAATGATAAAATAGTACTAAAAATATATTATTTGTCCAAAATACTTATATAACGTTACAAATTTCATTAATGATCCACTTGTGGTTTGATTTTCATTTTATAGTAACTATAGTAACCATATATTATGAAGATACAAGAAGACATGGTAAGAGTTAATGTTTTTAACTAAGCATTAAAGCTAAAAGATAATATTAATTTTGTGAGATAAACATGTCTAAAACCTATTTGTTGAGAGAATTTAGACCCATACTCATCTTAGCCTATAACTTTATCACTTTGGAACTATTAGAATTTGAAAATCATTTTATAACAAAATAATATTTTAACAATTTCCTAAAGTGCCCCTCCTCCCTCTTATAAGATGTCACCAACTCTACCCACGTACTCACACCTATAAATCCCATTGGATCATAAGAAATCTTCTAAAATAAGCTCCAAACATCCCTCCCTTCCTCCTATAGGCCACACATTGTGCAGAAATCCATCTTAATTATGCCTTTTGTGAAAATCAAAAAGAGATACTCGAAAAAGAGGTATTAGTTTTATCACCTCTTTTAAAATTCTTTTCTTCTCATACTTCCTATTCTTGTGTCATTTCCATACTAAAGTAATAAATCCTATATCTTTTACATTATGATATGTTATTATATTTATGGTACAACCTTATACCTATTTTTATCCATCCTACGAATAACAATATCACCATGCGTGCATGCGTACGGCTTATCGTCACCACGTCATGGTGTAATTTGTTATTAAAAAGACTTAATTTGTATGGGTATAATGATGACCATAATAGATTTAAGTAATGAATATAACGTGGTAATTATTCTATATAATTAATATACCATCCAATTCTATACTGTTTTTCCATTAAGTGATTGATATCGTCGCTCGTGTGTGCGATGTAATTCATTCTAAATGATCTTAATTAAACCACGATTATATACATGAATGGAATAAATAAATATGAAATATATTATATTTATATTAAATATATGCTTTTATAATTCTTATTTACAACATACCATTATGTTTTCCATAATGTGTAAATATGATAATTTCATTTGAGGAATTGTGGACTCCCGCCCCCTCAAAATGATATGAATTGTTCATGCCATACATGGAATATATAAAGGATAGTGTTAATGAACTTAAGTAGAATATATAACATATATATTATACTAAAAATATAATATACCTATGTAACATTTAGTTTTCATTCCATTAATATAACAAAGAAATGAATGTAGCGTTCATCCGTACGTACGATCTACTGTCTCCATGAACGGTGCATTTTATTTCTTATCTCCAAATGTTATGGAATATTCTAAATACATATATACTAGATATATATGATATTTAAATAATGAATAATATTCTTTAGATGATTGAATTTTTACCACATGGATAATTTACATCAAAACAAGTTCATTTTTTACTTAAGTACTCAATATCGACAAAACGTCTGATATGAACATAAATAGTTATATAATTTTTATATAATGGTAATTAGTGACATAAAATAAATAAAAAACATAAAAAATTTTCTGAATCAAGTATAAATTAACCTATGTTTATTATTTATTAATATAAAGAATGAACGAGACAAGTCATATATGAGGTAAGGGGAATCTTAACTCAATATCTATTCATTGAGTTAAATATCCATGTCATTGGTTTGGATTTTCAAAGAATATGTGTGAATTTCCTCTGAATGTTTTACACTTAATATTAGCTTATATTAGGTGTCTTTTTTTTTAAACATAATAATGTCATTGATTTATCCTTAATATAATGATACGGTCTTTGTAAGGGACTTCATCTCAATATCCTTTCATTGAGTCATATTTTGATAATATACACCTCCTTCTTTTATAAGGTGTATAATTATACCCTTTTTATTTTAATTTAATTCAATGGTTTTTAAAAAGAATACTTTTCTTTGAATCATTTTACAAAAAAACAACAAAAAATGAATTATTTTTTTAACATACGTGGCAACAACGACCTTTCCACCACCATGACCATTATTTGGTATTTGGCTTCCTCTACAAGTCGTAATGTTTTTAAAAAGAAAAGTAAATTTGATAATCGTTTTTAGGTATTTTGGTATTGAAAATGGTTTTGAGAATTGATTGACTATATCAATATCTCAAAATGATGTATCATGATTGTAGTGTGGAAATTTTAATTTTCCTTTATTCTTGTTCATGTGTTGTGATTCTATTATGGTTCTTGGAAATTGCTTATATATATGGGTGGTTCTATGATAAACCAAGGGTGGGTGATCCTGTGATAGCTCTCTAATGCATTGGGTAACATGATAGAGGTAAATTATTTGGTTTCTCCTAAGAGATTTAGATAATATACTGTGATGGGTATTCCAAATGTAACCATGAAGGTTACTCCATATGTAGCTGTGAAATATACAATGTAAGTATGATCTGTATACCATAAGTTAATATTATAATTAATTTTTATGATTTATGATTACTAAGATGTTTTTTAGGAATCTTATGATTTTGTGAGTTATGTTTAGGAGTTTATGTTCTAAGGGTGGAAAGCATGATTTTCTAAAAATGTTTTCAATGAGTTTAAAATATTCAAGGGATAAAATTTTATTTCCTTATTTTAAATCCCTTACTAAGCTTGTTGTTCTCATCCCAAGTTTTTAAAATGTTTTCCATAGGGTATAAGAATGGGTAATAGGAATCAAGAAATCAATATGAATGTTATGAAGATATTTATCAAGAAAATAAATCATGTTTTATTTTAAACAGTTTCATTTTGTAAAAAAATGGATAGAGATTAGAAGCGACTAATTTGTAATTTTTGAGTTATTTTGTAATAGTTATGGCATAATTATCTAAAACTCTAAACCTAAAAAGATCCTCAATTTAAATTCTTGACATAACTCAAGATTAAGTAATGTTTAAGTCTAGGGCCTTACTATTGGTATTAGAGGTCGTTTTAGATTACTTTAGAGGTTAGGGTGTTATTTCAGCATAAGTGACATGTTTTATATAACCACAATGGTTAGAATATTAGAAATATTCATAGTTATTTTAGATAAATTGAATGAGTTTAAGATAAAATTAATAAGTATATATTAGTGTTTACCCTCCTCATAAGATATTATATGATGATTTTACTGATATACTCACACTAACCTTTTTGGTTTTAGTAAATGCCTTGATCTAGAAGGCACCAAAGTAACAATGGATGTGAAGGAAACTGTGCTGGTTTTATAAATAAGAAACTGAATGAAATGGTAGCTATAATAAGAACTCTCATGGTTATTCTAAAATAGCTATATGGATTAATGATTAACCACTTGAACCTTTGTGATTTTTCGGATGCATCATTTATGAGAGAAATTAATCCTTATGGAAGTTCAGGTAATAATCATAAAGGTAAGTATATTCAATGACATATTTGTCAAGTATGTGGAAATAAGCACCTAAGAAAATGTTTTAAAGGGATGGTAAGATGTTATATATGTGATAATTAATTTCATAAAGAAATAACCTTCCATGGAAAAATGAAGCATTCAGTTGACTCTAAGAAAGGGAAAGAAGTTCTTTCTGAGTTATCAATTGAATGTTGTAAATGTGGGGAGTATGGTCTTTATGCAAATAGATGTCCTACAAAGGAGGTACAGGAATGGGATCATTGTGACCATACAAATATATGTTAACCAATACTTAATTCCATTCCAATTAAAGATGAGGAAACTAAAAATGACCTATGAAAGGTATGGATTATTTATTAGCTCATGTTTTTACATTATTTAATCTTAGGATATGATTCATGATTTTGTTTTTAGGAAATAGTTATTACATAATAAGTTGGAAAAACATGGTTAAGGGATCATGAATAATGCTGGATGATTAACATGTCTACATTTTAGAAATTCGAGAGTTATATGGGCGATGAAATGTTTAAAAGTATTAATGCTCTTTTATTGATGCAGTTACTTTGGAAGACTTTTCTCAAGTATGTGTAACCCTGAAGTCTATTATATGAAAATTCTATTTGAGTATGAATTACCATTTCTTTTGTGGATATAATTATAAATAATCTTTAGGGTTTATATGATCCTTGATTTTGAGGTAATTATGGTTTATTACATTTTGAGATGAAAAATGAAAAGCATGAGATAAACATGAGTTTCAATTATGTTATGGTTATTTTTGAAGATTTTATCTCATTTTAGTAAATTTTTAAGAATTATATAGTTTCAGAAAATGTACAACCCACAGGAAGGGTGACAACTCATCGCGTCGAACAATTCTATGGGAATTGAACCCACAACTGAAGTGTGATAAGGCTTTATCACCTACCACTGGCCTACATGAAGTCCCTGGTTAGTATGACTTTTACTTTTTAGTTTAATGAGTTTATGGAATTAGAATAATTTGATTTTGGGAACATATTTTTTATCTAATGGATATACCTGGTATTGGAAAAATGATTTGGGGATTAAGTGATAAATGTTATTTTGAAGTACCTTCTCTATTTTGGGAACTTTATATGATTATGGAAAATAGAATACTATGTGATTTAATTGAGGAAAAATGGATGAATTATACTTTGGGAGTAATCTATGATTTTAATTGTAGACTTATGGGGAATTATAGTATTTAATGATATGATTAACCTATCTTGTAGAATATGTGATTAGTTAAATTACTTCTTGCTATGAGACATTAAGATTGATTTACTTTATTTAGAGATAACTGTTAAAATTTATCTTGGAAGATTATGTGATTAAATCCTTCTGATTTTTTATTTGAATCCTTTTTTGGATTATTTTGATGAATTTTATAGACAATTATTTATTAAATGGTCTATGTTGGACATTGAGTATTACTATTGAATTTTAGAGATTAAAATTTGTTTTTTTTCTTCTTATAAATGATTATTCTTTTGGGGAGTTATCTTATCTTATCCTAACCATTTTGGTTCCGGTTAATGTTTCAAGATAGGAAAAATAGATAGTTAAACTTTTTTGGATTATGTGATTATTTATAAGTTGATTCTAGTGCTTCAGGTGTGACCAAGTCATCTTGAATACTCTTTGTTTAGAGAAAATGTGAGTTTGTGGTAGAAATTTATTAAAGGATGAAATTCTACTTGACAAGTATGTATGTTTCCTTATGTTCATAGTCAAGATCGTAAATAATTTCCTAAAATTTATGAAAAGGACCTTAAAACAATATCATTTTTCATTTACTTTTCCCACTGGGAAATCAAAGACCATTTAACCCATCACAATTTTATGGTTCTCTCATTGTTAACTTTCTCTTAATCATGTTTTCTATCACTCTCCATCAGAACAAGATGGTTAGTTTCTCTTCCATATCCAGGTTTTCCTACATTGAATCCTAGTATGTGTTAACTCGGGTGACATTTGTACTTATCTTTATTTATTTTAAATTTATAGTTTTATTGACTCTTTTTCTAGTGTGGGATCTTCAATGATGTTTCTGATCCCAATTTTAAAATTGTGAGAATGCAATTTCCAAAGGGGGGGGGGATGATGTAACATCCCAGGTATTTGTAGAATAATAGATTTTCATATCTATTAATATTATAGAATTAAATATTAATTTTATTTTAAAGGGGACACTATGTATGATAGCGTACTCAACACACAACAATGGGTTTCTCTGAAATCTTACATTGTATACAATACTGAGTTATACTGAAAAGTATACAACAACAATATTATTATTTTAATTGGTAGTTAACGCCTAGCCATTGTATTGGCAGGAATGAACAGAATTAACTATATTATGATTTTACATATTTTTTAAATGTTTATACATTTATCTAATTAATTTTAGAGGCATAAAATGATAATGAATCCAATTTTAAGCATAAAATACTCTAATATTTTTAAAAGGTCATTTATTACCTTTTTATAGAAAAAACTTTTTGAAATAGTTATTTTTCACTTTTATATGTTATATTTAATTAAATAAACTTCTTCTTTATAATCGGGACATCAAAATTTACTTTTGGTATTTTTCTAAAAATCATTTTTAATGAATAGTGAAAACACTGAATTTTAATTCAAAATTTTTTTTCCGTCTAATTTATTTATATAGTTAGATTTTCCATTTAATTAGATTTTAAAGTGTAATTGGATTATTATTTTTATCATTTAATACAATTGTGTTCATTGGATGTAATTTCACATTTTAATTGGACATAAACACATGTCAATCTTTTGATAGTTTCTACTTCTTAAAAACTCGTTTTCTAGTTTTGATAATGAGAATTAATTTTAAATTAATTTCTACCAATTTTGTGTTGTGAATTTTGAAAATTTTATTCCATATTTAGAATCATAAGGTCCAAATTAGGTAAATAGATACCTTTTATTTTTTGACATTATGAATAGTAACATCAGTAATTATTTTTATTTACCATGGTTAAAGGATAAATCAGGAAAAAAAGGTAAAAAAATAATATTATAATAATATAAAACTATCCTAAAATGTGTTCTAATCCTATTTTAGGGGATATTTCCAACCATGAGCATCCTTAGGATGAAATTTTGGCATTTGGGAGCCACTTGAGTGTGAAAATGGCATTTTATAATATTTAATTTAAAGAAAAAGGAAATATAACATAAACATATATCTTTTAATAAACCTATTTTAATATATGGTTAGATAATTTATCTCTCTGAATATAAATATTCATTGGAAATATAAAAATATTTCATACATCATGGTATTTTCTTTATAATTTTTAGACATTAAATAAAAAAAATTATTTGTGACACAATGATAATGCAGTGATTACCTTATTAATGAAAGATTCAAATAAATGATATTATAAATATTAAAATAAATGTTATTTGAACATTTTTATGCCATAAATTTATTTTTCTAATTAAATTGACATGTTAGGGATTATTTAATGCCTTTTTTTGAAGGAATAATGTTTTTATGACTTAAAAAATCAATTACTAAATAGTGTCAAAATTGACATAAATGAGTTTTTAAAACAAATACCATTTTATTAAATGATATAATAGTAATAAAAATATAAGATTTGTCCAAATGACTTATATAATGTTAAAATTTCATTAATTATCCACTTGTGGTTCTATTTTAATTTTATAGTAACTATAGAAACCATATATTATGAAGATACAAGAAGACATGGTAAGAGTAAATGTTTTTAACTAAGGGTTAAATCAAAACGATAATGTTAATTTTCTGACCTAAACTTATATAAAACCTATTGGTTGAAAGGATTTATACCCATACTCATCTTAGACACTAAATTTGTCACTTTTTAAATATTATAATTCTAAAATAGTTTTATAATAAAATAATATTTCAAGACTTTCCTAAAGTGCTCATCCTCCCTCTTATAAAAGGACACCACCTCTACCCACTTACTCACACCTCTCAATATCATTGGCTCATCTAAATTCTTCTAAAATAATCTCCCAAAATCCCTCCCTTTTTTATAAAGTGAAAACTTTGTGAATAAATCCTTTCTAAGTATACCTTTTGTGAAAATCAAAAGGAGATACTCGAAAAATAGGTATTTGTCTTATCACCTCCTTCAAAATTATTTTCTTATTCTACTTCCTATTATTATGTCAATTCCATAAAAAATTAATAAATCCAATATATTCTATATACTTAGATGTTATTATAATTATGGGACAACCTTATACCTCTTTCTATCCATCCTATGAATAATAATATCACTACGTGTACATACGTACGACTTACCGTCTCCACGCTGTGATGTAATTTGTTATTCAACAAGAATTAATTTGGATGAGTATAATAATGAGTATAATGGATTTCAATATTTAATATAACATTATAATTATTATTTATAATTAATATTCCATCAAATTCTATACTGTTTAACCATTAAGTGAATGATATCGTCGCTCGTGCGTACGTATGACCAACCACGTCCACAATGTGATGTGATTAATTATACATGATATTCATTAAGACATGATTATATACATGAATGGAATGAATAAATATGATATATATTATATTTATATTAACTCCATGCTTCAGAAATTTTTATTTACAACATACCTTTGTTCTTTCCATAATGTGTTAATACGATAATTTCATTTGAGGAAGTGTGGACTACCTCCCCCTCAAAGTGATATGACACGTTCATTCCATACATGTAACATTTAAAAGATGGAGTTAATGAACTTTTGTAACATATATAACATATATATTATACTTTAATTATAATATACCTATGTATCATTTAGTTTTCATTCCTTTAATATGACAAAGAAATGAAAGTAGCATTCATGCGTATGTACGACCTACCATCTCTATGAACAATGCATTTCATTTCCTATCTACAAAAGTTATGGAATATTCTAAAAACATATATACTGTATATATATGATATTTAAATCATGAATAATATTCTATAGATGATGGAATTTTTACCACATGGATAATCTACATCAAAACAAGTTCATTTTTGACTCAAGTACCCAATATCGACAAAACGTCTAATATGAACTTAAATAGTTATATAATTTTTATAACATGGTAACAAGTGACATAAAATAAATAAAAAACATGAAAAAGTTTTTGAATAAAGTATAAATTAACCTAAATTTATTATTTAGGAATATAAAGAATGAACGAGACAAGTCATACATGAGGTAAGGGGAATCTTTACTCAATGTCAATTCATTGAGTTAAATATCCATGTCATTGGTTTTGTTTTTCAAAGTATATGTGTGAATTTCCTATGATTTTTTACACTTAATATCCACTTATATTGGGTGTGTTTTTATTTTTACACATAATAATGTCATTGATTTATCCTTAATCTAATGATACGATGTTTGTAAAGGACTTCGTCTCAATCTCTATCCATTGAGGCATATTTTGATAATATACACCTCCTTCTTTTATACAGTGTATAATTATACACTTTTTATATTAATTTAATTCAACTGTTTTTAAAAATAATTTTTTTTCTACGGATCTTTTTACTAAACGACAAAAAAATGAATGTTTTTTAACGTACGCAGTGACAACAACCTTTACATCATCATGACCATTATTTGATATTTGGCTTCTTATACAAGTCGTAATGTTCTTAAAAAGAAAAATAATATCATACTCTTTTTTTAGGTATTTTGGAATTGAAAATGGTTTTGAGAATGGATTGAATATATCAATATCTTGAAATGATGTCTTATGATTGTAATGAGGAAGTTTTATTTTTTCCTTTATGCTTGTTCATGTGTTATGATTATGTTATAGTTCTTGGGAATTTCTTATGTATACGGGTGGTTCTATGATAAACCAAGGGTGGCTGAGCCCATGATATCTATCCAATACATTGGGAAACATGACAGAGGTAAATGATAAGGTTTCTCCTAAGAGATTTAAGGAATATACTAGGATGGGTGTTCCAAACATAACCATGAAGGTTACTCCCTGTGTGGCTGTGAAAGCTACAATGTAAGTATTATATAGATTCCACAAGTTACCATTATGATTTATCATTTATGAATAATTATAACTAATAGGTTTTTTAGGAATCTAATGATTTTATGTGGCATGTTTAAGAGTTTACGTTCTAAGGGTGAAAAGTATGATCTTCTGAAAATGTTTTCAATGAGTTTAAAATATTCAAGGGATAATGTTTTCTTTCTTTATTTTATATCCCTTAATGAGCTTATTGTGCTCATCCCATGTTTTTGAAATTTTTTCCTCAGCTTATGAGGATGGGTAAGAGGAAGGAAGAAATCAAGATTAATGTTATGAAGATTTTTTTCAAGAAAATAAATCATGTTTTATTTTGAAGAGTTTAATTTCGTAAATAAATTGATAGTGAGTAGAAGTGACTACTTTGTAATTTTTTAGTAATTGTGTAATAGTTATGACCTAATTCTCTAAAACTCTAAAATATAAATGATCCTCAATGTGAATTCTTGACTTAACTCATGATTAAGTAATGTTAAGGTTTGGACCTTACACCTACCCTAGGGATAGTGTTAGGCACTTCCTGGTCCTTAAGAATAGGGTTTGTACCACATCCTTCCCTTCTCATCTATAAGATCGAGAACCTCCAATTCCGAATGAGGAGGGTGAGGATTGCACTTGATTTTCTATTCAACGTGGAATTAGATCTTTATCCTGTTGTAGATCCGATTTTAGGGCATCCCTCCGTAAGTAATCCCCTAACATTTAATGTAAGAGATTGTAGTCTTTCTCTTTTCTACCTCCACACCCTTCACCTTGTTTTCCTCATTGGGGTAAAGTAAAGAGAGGGAAGTGTCATAACCTCGGCCTCTTCCACCATCTTCCTCTTCCTCTTCCACCATCAGAGAAGGAAGAGTGTGTGTATTGTTAGTTCTTTCACTTCCTCTTATTTTTCACACCAAGCATGACTCACATGGGATTAAGGGATAATGGTGATCATGACATCAACATGATTTGTGCCATCTATTTTACTATAAAAACTTTGATTCCTGCTATAAAAAGGATACATAGGAAGCCCACCTAGGGCCCGAGTTCAATGGGCATCCTCCTCAGGAATAATACTCAATCAAAATACCCTTAATGAAGGAATCCTCATTCGGATTAATCCCCAAATCAATCCTATAAAAGGTTCATACTCCCCTACGAGACATACTCTCCTCAGGTGTGGATTTTTTGTTTCTCGATGATCCACATCATTTACCACTTAGCTGCTCTGCACCTTCCAAGTGTTTGGTTGTTCTGAATATCTGTTTCACTATCTTTCATTTCAAACAACTAGAATTACCATAGCCATCCACATGTCCACCATGTATAACACGCTTGATAGCTCATCACATAGCCACCTTCTCTCCCTTATGATGATTCACCATTTCATTTCATTAGTGTTATTTCATTTTCTTTCTTCCAACTTCCATTCCAAAGATAAGAAATGTTGAGAGAAGCGAGGACTTACATACCTTGCTTGGAATACCCTATCGTCCCCTGTTCTGGTCATCATCTTCGATGGAGGGCTTGGTTCTTGCAGGATCTATCTAGACTACATCAGTAACAAGATTATTCAACCTTGAAAGTATTGTTTATCCTTCAGTGGATCTGGGATCTAGACTTGTAAGATTTTTCTTTTTTTTAGATCTACATTGTATTTCATTATTTATTTATAGTATGGGTGTTGGGGTTGTGTCTATGAGTCCATTCTTCTTAGAGGTGAATTCTACCATATTTATCTCAGGTCACCATGGGTCCTATAGTGGAAAGGACCTCATGTATGGATATTTTATATGCTCTGTATGAATTATCTCTCTCCCTTTATCATTTATATTGATTGTTTTTATTCTATTTTTTTAATAATAATAAACAATTGTGGTGGTATTATTTCCATGAACATAGGATCAACGAGATCAGAATCATGTAAAGCACTTGTGTTTTTTACTTTTATGCATTTCCTTTGTTGTATGTTTGTTTCCATGGATTTCTTTTCTATCTTATTTACCTCTCCTTTTCAAACATTTTTTATTATTGAATTTATTTTTTTTCCTCATTTATTTTGGTTTTTTTTGTTTGGTTTGAACACCTCTACTCTACCATAACACCTTTGCACACTTAGAATATGGGTATTGAATAATATTCCAACCTTGATTGGCAAGAAAATCATCATTGAGGTGGCACATATCATATAATCCCATATCCATGTATGCTTTAGGGAGGCAAAGCTTATCCCATGCAATCCACTAAATTGTATTCCTCCCATTGTTAATTTCACATTAGATATTAGCCAAACTGGAATAAAGTCGGTTGATGAGAAATTCAAGAAGTTTAAATAGGGACATAACATATTTCAGGATTGATTGGGCCATGTCTTTCATGAGAATTTAATTTCCTTCTTTACAGATCCTTTTAAAAGTCTATACCTAAATTTTTTTCCCACCATAACCAAAATTCATGAAAAAAAATAACTTTTTAGAATGACCATAAATAGTGGGGAGCCCAAGATATTTGTGATTCTTATCAACCACCCTGATTCCAAAGGCCTTGTGGAGGTCATATTTCCTACTTTAAAGAAAACCTGAGCTAAGATAGATTTCTGATATAGAGAGATTGATTGAATACCCAAAATCCATCTCATACATGTGGATAAGGTAACAAATGGAGCCACACTCTTATAAGGTGGACCTAAAAAAAGTAAGCTGGAATCAAAAAAGAAAATATAAGAAATAGGTTCTCCCAGATGGAAATATTTTTCACCGTGAATAGGGTTTTCATTTACTTCCATATTAATAAGATTTGAGAACACATTAGCAACCAAAATAAAAAGGAATTGAGAGAGAGTATCCCCCTGATAGAGACCCTTGGAGGGGATAAAGCTTCAAGAAAGGCCACCACTGATCTAAATAATGAATGAAACCGAATAATTACATTTCATAACAATTTAAATCCATTTGGAACAAAAACCCATCATCCTCATAAAAAACTACAGGGAATCCTATTCCACCCTATCATAGGATTTTTTTCATATCAAGTTTCCAAGCCATAAAACTGACTTTAGCTGTAGAGTGTGTTTTCAAAGAGTGAAAATTTTCATGATAAAAATATAATTATTGGAAATAATCCTCTTGGGAACAAAGACACTTTGATTCTTAGAAATAATAGAGGGTATCCAAATACACAGGCAGTTAACCAAGATCATTGAAAAAAAAATTATACACAACACTGCATAAACTTATGGACCTGAAGTCCAAAACAAAATAAGGTTTTGTAATCATTGGAATGAGGGTAATAAGAGTTTCATTAATAGAATAGAAGTTAGCTTTATCCATCCGTATATATTTCATGTGACCCGATATGTCAAGATATAAAATGTGTCAATACTTCTTGAAGAACAGTCCATAGAAACCATCAAGACCTAGGGCCTTGGTAGAATGGATTTGTTTGATGGGAAAATGAATTTATCCATTTGAAATTTCTAGAAAAATATGGAAATTAATCATGTATGTAACCCTAGGTATAATGCATGATGCAATTTATAAAGGGATGGATGAATCCCCAACTGGGTAAATCTCAAGAAAAAAAGCAATATCAGGTCATGGATAACCCTTTCATTTGAACAAAACATCCATCAGAAGTAGTGAGGGAGGATATAAGGTTCTTGAGACATCTCATGGATTCTTTTTGAACGAAGTAAAGAGTAATTAAAACACCTTATTTAATGTGGGAATTGTCTGCGTGCATGACCCATAAGCTTTCTTTGTTTTTGAGAGCAATATCTAAATTATCTTTAGGGGTTGAGATGCTAGATAAAGCTCCATTCGATGAGGGAAAGAATAAATATCTTCCATACTCATTTCAATAGTGTCTCATTAAACATCATGATAGAAAAATCTTATATTACTCTAATGAGTCAACATAGAGGCCATCTAGAAAATATTATTCCTAACATTGGGATCTTCCATCATCCATCCAGACTAAGTCAACTGTTCACATTCCTCCTCCCTAGCCCAAAAGCTTTTGAACATAAAGAGCATCCCTTGTCTATGTCTTCGACCATCGATGGAAAATTTGATGAGGATGGGGGAGTGATCTGACAAGGTTGGGGAAAGGTGAGACACCTAGAAAAGGTTAAAGAGATTAACCTATTCAGTCGATCCTAGGAACCTTTCCAATTACTCCCCAATTTCAGTGTTTTCATATTACCCACAAACCCACTTAAAAGGGTTTCTTGAAAACCCCAGTTCAGAGGGATCCACAACATGGACAACCTAGAAGAATTATTGCAACAAGTTACAAGGCCTGGTGAATTCCCCTCTTTTCTCATGATGAAAAATGATTTGGTCGAAATCCCCCCCTCCCCCGACATGAAAAGGCCCAAGAAGACTCTCTTGCATAGACATGGTCAAATCCCAAGATATACATTTCTCATTCTGAGCAGGCCTCCCATAGAAACCCACAAACGCCCATGTAGGAGCATCAGGCTAGTGAATAAAGGCACAATGTGATTCAAAGAAAAACACTTAACCCTGACATCCAAGTCCTACTTCGAGAGGAGGCAAAGGCCACCAATGTGGCCTTGTTGGGAAACCAAAGAACACCCACAAAATCCAACCTTAATCGCGACATCAAACATGTCCTTGCTATCCAATATGGTTGCGGACATGAAAACCATGTCAGATCCGCTTTTAGTGCTTCAATACTGGAGCATCCGAACTGTGCATGGGTTTCCAAGCCCACAGTATTTTGGGCTTATGATTTTCATTGGGATAGGCAGGGCTAGTTCACTCTAGCCTCCACCACTCTAAGAATTTGAGAAAGGATCATTATCCTACAGTTTTTCACCTTTTAGAGTAACTTTCAATAACTTATAGGGCAATGATACTTCTCTTGGTGGCGCTAGGATTCATAATAGAGGAACCATTACCGCTATCACCTATGCCTATATTTCTCCAAGTCTAGTGTTTTTTAGGGCTAACCATCATAGACTCTACTAGCTCTTCGTCTAACTAGGGGGACTGTATAGGGAGATTGTCACCTGGGGAGGGAACCTAATCAGGTGGGTTAGAGCAGATCTGTTTAGGATGGGAGAAAAAAAAGCCATGGCCTCAGCGACGACATGAGGATATGCAGGAGAGTCGGCCCTCACCATAGAAGATTTAACATGATCTTCATGGGTATTCCCCAAGCCACCAAACATGGCTTGGGAAGCTTTCTTTCCCACAACATTCGATCATGAAAGAGAGCAATGGTTTGAAATATAAAGAGGTGGACCCAACATTTTAACTTTATCCTTTCTAGAAATAGATTGTGAGTTCAAAGATTTCGGTAGTTTATCTCTATCCTTTACTTTCTCTGACACCTGAACAAAGGACATACTTTTGTTTTTAGCCCTCAACCATGAACCATATTGCATAAAGAAATCTCCTTCCCTCTTAGCCTCCTAAAAGGCGTATTCCTTTTCTATATGACCCATACATCCACACAAAGCAAAAGGTATGTAGCTTCTCATTTTCAAAAGAAATCCATAAGTTTTGTTCTTCAATAGTACGGAAAATTCCTCGCAAAAGTGGTTGTTCCATGTCCACTATCACCCTTATACGGATACATGGTCCCCAATGGATAGGATTAGAAAGATCCCAATCAAGAAATTCTCTGATTCGGTAACCAATGTCTTTCAGTACACATTCGATCCTTCCACAGAAAGGGATCTCATTCAAACGAATCCAGAAGTGTGACATATCAAAGGCGATATTAGAAATATCTCCTTTTGTGTTAATATTCGCCAACAAGATCATATGATTGTCAAAGGATCATGGTATGCCCTAAACCACCTTCAGTTTATCAACCTCATTAAAAAAATCAAAGATCAAATGCCTTGACTCGATTTCCCTTATTGCCACATCATCTTCCAATTGCCAAATAGATTGGAGTGTGTTATTCAATGCGTTCAGGTTTAATGGACGATGGGTATTATGGTTACCCATGATAAGGAGATCCATTCTTTTCAATAAGATCACATCATTGCCCTTATAAGTGACGATATAGGATTTTTCCTTTTCTGTTAACGAGATGTTCTTCCATCGTGTTATGAGAGCATTCTCCATGTTGCAGGATGTCAAACGAAGGGGGTGAAGATAACAAAATTCATCCTAATGTTCGGATGTGTACGCCTCACTTTCAGCAAAAAAGACACCAAAACCTAGGAAACCATAGGACCACCGTTGTCACCTACAAAGAGATTTTTATGAAATATTCTTGAAGCCTGACTTGCATAAGCGTATACATACATATACATGTATGTACACACATACCCATACATACAATTACATAAATGTGCATGCACATACATATGCATAGATACACACATACGTACACATAAACATTAATGAACACATACATATACATACACATATACATACATATACACATAGACATACACAAATACACACACATACACATAAACCTACACACATATATACCCATAAACATGCCTATGTACAAATACATGCACATACAAGTACACATATATACACACACATAAACATACACATATGCCTATACACATGCACATGCACATGCACATACACATGCACATGCACATGCACCTGTACATGCAAATGCACATGCACATGCACATGCACATGAACATGCATCTGCACATGCATAAGAACATTCAGATGCATACACAAATGTATACACATACAAAAACATATAATTACATGCACGTGGATGCACATACATACACATACTGCATAAACAGACATATGCATCCACATATACATACACATATAAATACACACATACATATGCATAGATATACATGTACACATACACATATATGTATACACATACAAACACATACACATCCACATACATACAAATGTATACACATACGTACAAATACATGTACGTATATTTTAAATTATTTACTATACATATAAATATATAAATTCAAATATGAATCACATATTTAAATAAATATATTCATTTATATATTTGTATACTTGTTTAAATGAAATATTAAAACATCATATTTGTATTAATTATATATACATTTTGTAATCAATGTATATAAAGATATTGTTAATCGTTTTTATTGATTAATATAAATTTGCTAATTTTTTATATATATAATTATGAAAATAAGATTGATACTCTTTTTTTATAAAAAGTTATATAAATCAAATTTATATGTTATATTTTCTTATATATACTTACTGAAATATAAATCTTCTTTAAAAATACATACATATGTATATATAGATCAAATTATTCACTATGCCCTTTATAAATGATTTTTTTTTGCGCTGTTTATCAACGCTAATAAACGCGCTTTTATCAGCACTGAACATTTCATTTATTAGTCCCCTTTATCATGGTTTTTTGTGTTGTTGATAAAAGTATGTGCTGAATATGGGTGGATATAATGGCAGACAGAATAAAAAATGATGGGTGTTTAATGTGGAAAAGATGTGCATAAAAACCACGCGAAGCAAGGGAGCATCAAAGTCACGTGTCTTAAGAACTGAGCTTCAGACTAATCGCCAAAGCGACCATCGCCGAGCACCATTCATTGGTAAATTTTTTAGTGTTTATGATAACAATTACAAATGCAAATCCAGAACCATAAAAAAACCATTGAATAAATTTAAAAATTAATTTATGGTTTGCTTATGCACAACAAACACCGGAAAATGAATACAAGGACTTCATTTCAGTTGGCTAATGCCCTGGACCTTTAGGGCTGGGTCCGGAAGGCAGTCGCTGAAGCCAGTACTCCATGGAGGCTCTGGGGTAAAGGATGGAGGACCAGGAGGGCGGCGACGAGGGGTGATTGGGTCTCGTCGGGAAATTCACCTCCGGCAGCCGGAGTGTCCTGGAAGCCTCCACTCTCGCATGAAGCAGCGTGAAGAGAAGAAGTAGGATCAAAACACTCGCATCTCTTCGCCCAAATCCCATCTTCGATTAATGGGTAATGAAAGAAGTGGGCATTGAATTTATAAGAGGTGTCGAGGGTTTGGTGCACCGGGAACTGGTCATATGCACGGGGTTTCAGCTTGACTTTCTACTCACGTGGGGTTGAATGGTCCTACCAGGGTAGGCTTGACGCCATTATATTTGAATAGGCGTAGCTAGTCAAATGGTCTCCACTATGCATTCAACGTTCAATCAAGCCAATGCTTCTCTTTATGTCTTTTCTCTTTTACCATATGAGAGGGTAATAGGGTTGATCTATCATTTAGCTACTCAAGATCTCTGTGGAGATCTTGGTCTGGTTTGACCTCTTTTCGAGATGGGTGAATTCTCTTCTTTCTCATGAGCTTCCCTGTCATATATTATAATTTTTTCCATTTTGCTTCCTAAAATGTGTGTAAAGCTTTCATTATAAAATGGAAAAACAATAAAATCTTATAATTCGCAATAAACAATTATATAATGGAAAATTATATTTATTGTTCATCTATGACTGATTGTGAAATTTATTCACTGTTTTTTTAAATTAAATGCTTTTTAATGCCTTTTTTAAATTGCATTTCATTTTAATTGGTATATATAAATGCTGGAATTTATTTATTATGTTGTGTGTTGTGGGGGCCACTCCCAATGTGGGGTGGATTTTTCAGCTGGAAGAGTCCTCTGCCGGCAAGGAGAAGGAGTCTTCTTTGGTGGGCGTCAGAGTTTGGCAGCCGACGCGGTGGACCACACCAGGCGGCGGGAGGAATTATCAAGGGTAGATGAGCTACCCTCCAACAACCTAGTTTTCCTTCTCTATTTGAACATGATCAATCCCATGATGTGCAAGGGAGATTTGTGTGCATGATGTGTAGGTGACTTGTGTAATTTGTAATCCTCCGTCGAGTTGGATACGGAGAGAGTGAATAGAGAAACCGGCCCCCCTTCTCCGTGGACACTACTACAAAAACGGGCAAGGGAAGCGCGCCCTTATAACAGCGCTAAGCAAAATCGCTGATAAAGGATACCCTATATCAGCGCTAACATTACAGCGCTGAAAAAGCTAATGTTTATCAGCGCTTTTTTAGCGCTGATAATAGTAATATTTATCAGCGCTAGAAAAGCGCTGATAAATATGATCTGTATCAGCGCTAAAATTTTAGCGCTGATACAGTTGGTCTTTATCAGCGCTCAAAAAGCGCTGATAAAGGTTCGCCTATATAAGCGCTAAAAAAGCGCTGATACAGAACACCTCTATCAGCGCTCAAATTTCAGCGCTGATATAGGGTATCCTTTATCAACGCTCAAAAAGCGCTGATAAAAATTATCTTTATCAGCGCTTTTCTAGCGCTCATAAATCATAATATTATCAGCGCTAGAAAAGCGCTGATAAAGCTAGATTTTATCAGCGCTATAATTTTAGCGCTGATAAAGGTAGACTTTATCAGCACCTTTTTAGCGCTGATAAAACCTTAGTCGACTTTTTTATAAAGTCGGTCGCACAGTGCCCTCGTTTTATCGCAGCTAAAGCCCTCGCGGAACCGTAACCCTGCTACTCTTCTCCCGAATACCGCTGATGTGTTCGCTTCGCCGGAGCTTGCCGCCCTCGGTACAGTCGCCGTCCTCCGCCGCCCGCAACACCCTCGGCCGACCTCCACCGCCTGCCGCCCTCGGCTGCCCGCAACGCCCTCGGCCGCCGTTCTCTGCCGCCCTCGGCCGCCCTCCGCCGCTCTCCGCCGCCTCCGTCGCCCTCCGCCTCACTCGACCGCCCTCGGTCGCCCTCCGCGGCCGCCTTCCGCAACCCGCAACGCCCTCGGCCGCCGCCTTAAGGTAACAATCTATGAAGAAGATGTATATGTTTTCATATAGATAGATTGTGTATAGCTGATTCCACAAAAGTACTCTAACACAAAACAGAAACCATTTACCAAGAGATAAGATATAAAATAATGAGAGGATCCCCTATTACAAGTCTCCTTTAGGTTCCCCTATTCGGTGCTCTGTACCAATATAGATCATTCATCACTACCCATATTACAAGTGTTCATGTAGAACCTATATATATGAACCATCATGATACATGATTGAGACTTCACTAGTGGTCAAAGTCATAGGCCTAACATGTGACCAGACCTACCTCATTGATTGAAGATGACTAAAAACCTCTCTAAGAGAAAAATCCCCTCACATAGATACTCTATCCACCACCACCCTAGTGGAAGATATCATAATGGTGAATCCTACTATCATAATATGTACCACTAGATCATTCAATTGAAACCGCCCTACCATCACTACAAGTCTCCTTTAGGTTCCCCTTGGAAATGAGAACCTGATCCACCACCTCAACAAACCTCATAAAAAATATATTTACCTGGGACTTAATCTCACATCTAAGTCCATCCTAATTTATTTTTCATAGATACCTTATCTCCTGTCAACATTATATAAAAACATTACTGGTATGTGAATAATCTAACATAATCTATCATTATCAAACATAATTATGTCAAACATATTAAATATTCATATTTTCATTTCCTCAATGTCGTAGGTTAAAAGTGCTCCATGAACATATCCTAGATTTTCTTCCAAGTCATTCCCTCCATATGCTCATCCCAAGACTAAATATCACAGTAGATCATTGTTGGCCCCCATAACATATACGCTACCAACTCTACCCTATTCTACTAAGGAGTAGAAAAGTTATCTAGAATATTCTAGATGAACTAAATTTAGAACTTATCTACCTTGGGTCCACCCTCTCCAGAAAACATCAGAGGGTGTTGCAACTGAACCTCTATTTTCAAGTCAAACACACTCGGCACTTCCAACCCTTGTCATTTCTTCATAAATTGTATAAAACAAGAAAGGTAATCCAAAAACTACTATTCCCTCTATCACTCATGATTAATGGGGGAACCTGTACCACTACTAGAATGAATCCTGAGTGCCTATACAAATCATAATAGAGATGATAATGAATTTTAAATTGTATAATGGATTATTTATTTTAATTATTCGTTCTTTATCTCACATGCGTTTTAAATATAGTTTTTGTATCCTGAGTGCCTGTACAAATCAGATAGAAGCTCTAGTGGATGCGTTTGGTTTCTCTCTGATAAAGGTATCTCTCATCGATTGGAAATCCTCTATCTCCTGTTATATCCTCCTTATAGAGTGATAGATAATCATCTTTTTAGTGAATCTAATATTCTTTTTTATGAATCTTGATTATAGGTTAGACTACTTGATCTCCTTCCAAGGAAGTGGTTCCCTTCTACTGTATTTGGAAGTCTTCTTTTGTGTACTTGAACCATAAATACTAATATTTGAGATTCAAATAGGATGAAGATGAATAAAGATTGGATGGATTCTAATCGTTTAACAATAGAGTACGAGAATGGAGTGAAAGAGTTCATCAAGTTTGCAAAGGATCACACAAAGGATCCTTCTCAAATCCTTTGTCCGTGTTTACGTTGTTGTTATTCTAGACTACTTACTCCAGAGGAGTTGGAAGAACATTTGATATGTCACGAAATAGATCGGAGTTATAAACGTTGGAATAAACACGGAGAAAAAGCGAATGTAGCTACTGGCTGGGATAAAACTGCGTTTTATGGATCGTCAGATATGAATACAAATATAGATAATGAAGAAGACCGTATGGAGGATGTGATTACAGATGTCAATGATGATGAAGATCGTATTGAGGAAATGACAAAGACAATTCAAGATGAACCCCGTGATTGCCCAAAATTGTTTGAGAAGTTAAAGAGTTGTGCAAAGACGCCATTGTATGCTGCTTGCACTAAGTATACAACATTGTCAGCTGTACTGAAGTTGTATAAATTGAAAGCAGGCAATGGATGGAGTGATGTCAGTTTTAAGGAACTACTTGCTCTCTTGAATGACATGCTCCCGGAAGATAATGAGCTCCCAAGCCGGACATATGAAGCTAGACGAATGCTACGCTCGATGGGAATGATTTCTGAAAGAATACATGCCTTCCCGAAAGACTGTATATTGTTTCGAAAGGAGAACAAATCACTTACAGAATGCCCAAAGTGTGGTGCTTCTCGATACAAGAAAGATAAATCCAATCCTACGAAAGTTGTATGGTACTTTCCAATCATTCCAAGGTTTAGGCATTTATATGGAAGTAAAGAAACTGCAAGACAATTGTCGTGGCATGCAGATAAAAGAAATAAAGATGGGTTATTACGTCATCCGGCCGACTCTCCTCAATGGAAGAAAATTGATCATGAGTATCCTGAATTTGGAAAAGAGCCGAGAAACCTTCGTCTTGCGTTATCTACAAATGGAGTGAATCCTTTTGGTTTTCAAACCAGCACTCATAGTACATGGCCTGTTATGTTGCTAAATTATAACTTGCCACCCTGGTTATGCATGAAGTGAAAATTCATCATGTTATCTATGCTTATATCAGGACCAAAACAACCAGGTAACGATATTGATGTTTATCTGACTCCTTTGATCGAGGATTTGAAGTTATTGTGGGACTCAGGTGTAATGTTGTATGATGCTTATAAAAGTGAATACTTCACGTTGAGAGCGATGTTGTATGGGACAATAAATGATTTCCCTGCTTATGGAAATTTGTCAGGCTATAGCATTAAAGGAACTCAAGGGTGTCCCGTGTGCGAAGAAGATACAGAATAAATTAGGTTGAAACATTCATCGAAATCTGTGTTTCTAGGACATCGTAGATTTCTACCTCGTCGGCATAAGTACCGATCTTGGACGACATCATTCAATGGAAGTTCAGAAAAACGCACAACACCGTCTCCACTAACAGGTGATCAGCTGTTTGAGAAAGTAAAAGATATGAACACTGTTTTTGGTAAACCATTTTCGAAAAACCTTACGAAAATCGGTTGGAAAAAGAGATCAGTTTTTTTTGAATTACCATACTGGAATTGTTTGTACGTCAGACATTTTCTTGATGTGATGCATGTGGAAAAAAATGTATGTGATAGTGTTATTGGAACATTGCTAAATGCCCCTGGCAAAACAAAAGATGGAATTAAGGCAAGGTTGGACATGGTTGACATGGGAATACGAGAAGAGTTGGCTCCCGTGAAAGGTGAAAATCGAATGTTTCTTCCTCCTGCTGCTTATACTCTTTCTAGGGCAGAGAGATATCAGTTTTGCAACTTCTTTAATGATGTAAAGGTTCCAGAGGGGTACTCATCAAATATCAAGAACATTGTGTCAATGAATGATTTGAAGTTAAAAGGTTTGAAATCACATGATTGCCATGTTTTGATGAAAGATCTAATTCCTATAGCTTTACGTTGCATTTTACCCAAGAATGTTCGTCATACGTTAACCAAACTTTGTTTCTTTTTCAAAGCTATATGTAGCAAAGTTTTAGACCCGGGGAAATTGCCAGCTATGGAAAAAGAAATTGTCATCATATTATGTGAATTAGAAATGTTCTTCCCGCCAACATTCTTTGATATGATGGTTCATTTGATGATTCACTTGGTGAGAGAGATTCGACTTTGTGGTCCTGTGCACTATAGATGGATGTATCCTGTTGAACGGTATATGAAGATTTTGAAAGGATATGTCAAAAATCGAAGTCGGCCAGAGGGTTGTATAGTGGAGCGATATATTGTTGAGGAAGCCATTGAATTTTGTATTGAATACCTATCTGATGTGGAAAGCATTGGTCTCCCGAAATCTCGTCACACTGGACGCATTAAGGGTGAGGGAATTTCTGGAAGAGAAGTTGTAACAATCAGTATTACAGATCGAGAGCAGGCTCATCTTTATGTTTTGCATAACAGTTGGGAGGTTGCTCCATATATTGAAACTCACAAAGAAATTCTTAGGCAGTTGAATCCATCGAGGGCTGAAAAATGGTTAGCAGATACACATAATCACCAGTTTATAGGATGGTTTCAGGACCATATTTTTAAGCAGTTGGATGAAAATCCGAATTCAATTTCAGAACGACTTCGATGGCTAGCCGCTGGACCAAGTGTGTATGTATTATCTTACAGTGGGTATGTAATTAATGGTTATACATTCTATACGGATGAACATGATGAAGAGAGTACCATGCAAAATAGTGGAGAGTACCATGCAAAAAAATAGATGATACAGAGAAAAAATTGGAACAAATGAGCGAAAAAATAGCAACCCTTGAAGAACAATTGCAATGGCAGGGAGAGTTGCTAGCAACTTTTATGGGTGGGAAGCAAAGGGAGGACACAACTCAGGAACAACCACCGCATGAACATCCTGCCCCACCCCCCACCAGCTTTGAGGCGAGCCATTCACCTAAAAAAATGTCTTAGCCGTGGTAATCAATATTCTAATAACGGTTCCCATTAAATATGAATCAGACAAACACTGATAATTTATTTGTACTGATCTTCTACAGGGTGATAATGATTGTGATTTATATCTGTCAACACCCACCTATCACCTTGTAGCGAGGGCTACAGTGTTCAATATCCCAGATGCCACACTGCATAATAGACCACTTTCAAAAGATCATCTGAAAGTGACGATTACTATAGCTCATGAGCCAAATGCAATGCTACCTATTCCACTTGATGACGATGATATTCATACGGTTGAAAAGGCTATTGGGACATTCATTGCATGGCCGGCACAACTTGTAAGAGTACATGCAGACAAAGAGGTATTTATTTCCTTTTATTTTCAAGCTAAACCCTTAACAATTAATGAAAAGAGTGTCTGAATCAATGATTGTTGTTATAGATGGAGAAAGGAAAGGGGGTGACTAACATCGGCTCGAAACCATCTAAAGGATCGACCAATCGATCCCAAGGAGCTACTGAAAGCACAATAACACCACCTGTTCTCTTTCCACATTTACTAGCATTGAAGACTCATGTGGATACGAAGCTAAAAGATGGTAATAGTTATATAGTGATTTTCGAAGATAATATATACGGAGAGGAAAGTCAAGATTTCGTTGCTGCTGAAAATGTAAATGAAATACTTGAAAACGGTTGGTTAGGCGTCACTGTTGTAAATGTATATATGAGGTATGTTTCCATGAATTGATTTTCTAAAAGCTGATCTAATGTGCAAATTATGACTAAATGCATTTTATATTGTTGACAGACGCATTTATGAAAAACAGTTGAAGGGATTTTCCCATGAGCCAAGATTTGGACTGGTTAGTCCTCATATCACATCAACACACCAAACAAAAATAGAGTCATCAAAAAGGGATGCAATAGTGAAGGACTTGCTGAAAACATTTGAACGCAAGATTACAGATGACAGACTTTTCCTAATACCAACCATGCAGGGGTAATACTCTACGATTAAAGAATATCAATTATATTTTCACTTTTTTTATTACTTATTCCTTTTTGTGTTTTTAGGCAACATTGGTTGCTAATTGCGGTGAACTTGGATACTCCTAAGATTTATTTTCTGGATTCAAAGCTAGGATATCCATCAAACCGACCATACATGATGGAGTTTGTGAATCTGTAAGACACTACATCTTACGTTTTAGGTCTAAACATCAATTTATATAATATATATTATCTTTTACTGAGGATTCTGTTATGATAGGGCGGTGTACCAATATCGTCTAAATCATGGTATGAGGACAGGGGCTAAGCATAAGGAGCCGAGCAAGTACTACGTCTGGACAAATATCAGGGTATATATAATAAAATTTCACTATCCAAACACACCTCAACACAAGTTATTTATTCTCCTAATGATCAATTTTTTTGCAGTGTCCAAAACAAACAAACGATAATGATTGCGGTTATTATGTTTGTAAATTTATGAAAGAGATCATTTTTCATCAGCAAACTAGCATCCCTAAAGAGGTATTTTCAAAAACAATTACTAGTTCATTTAAGTTATTTATTAATTCTTTATTTCTTTATTTTGCAGTACTACTATGACTGCCGAAAAGCCTCATACTCACAAGACGATATAGATGTGTTCAGAAACGAGTGGGCCGCATACCTGATGACATATTGTACACAAATACAATGATGATCTGACTTGGGGACATGTACAATTGGTGGTCATTTTTGAGAGGGGTTAAGGGGATCAAAAGATGAAATATTGTTGTATGTAAATGTTCGTAGCAAAATTGTAATTGTTATTAAATAAAACATTCTTTCTCCAATGAGTCATTTTTCCATTTTAACAGATGATATGCACCAGCAACATGCAAGAATGTTGAACCACTAAAATGGTCGCTCTCTTGTTTAAAATGGACACCACTTTAATTGAAAACAACAACTGACCTACGGAAATCCGACCAGACGCATCTGGATTGCCTTCATCCTTTAGGAGAACGATTCACGGGTCCTTGGTGACGTGTACGAGTCAACTCCGCCTCAATCCGAGGCACGGTGTGACCGCTACCACCCAAAGGGTCGCTCTCTTGTTTAAAATGGACACCACTTTAATTGGAAACAACAACTGACCTACGGAAATCCGACCGAACGCATCCGGATTGCCTTCATTCTTTAGGAGAACGATCCACAGGTCCTTGGTGACGTGTACGAGTCAACCCTGCCTCAATCCGAGGCACGGTGTGACCGCTACCACCCAAAGAGTCACTCTCTTGTTTAAAATGGACACCACTTTAATTGGAAACAACAACTGACCTACGTAAATCGGACCAGACGCATCCGGATTGCCTTCATCCTTTAGGAGAAGGATCCACGGGTCCTTGGTGACGTGTACGAGTCAACCCCGCCTCAATCCGAGGCACGGTGTGACCGCTACCACCCAAAGAGTCGCTCTCTTGTTTAAAATGGACACCACTTTAATTGGAAACAACAACTGACCTACGTAAATCGGACCAGACGCATCCGGATTTCCTTCATCCTTTAGGAGAAGGATCCACGGGTCCTTGGTGACGTGTACGAGTCAACCCCTCCTCAATCCGAGGCACGGTGTGACCGCTACCACCCAAAGGGTCGCTCTCTTGTTTAAAATGGACACCACTTTAATTGGAAACAACAACTGACCTACGTAAATCTGACCAGACGCATCCGGATTGCCTTCATCCTTTAGGAGAAGGATCCACGGGTCCTTGGTGACGTGTACGAGTAACATGCAAGAATTATGGACCACATTTCTTTGGCCTTTGGACAAAAAAACTAGTAAAATCTCCAAAATACCTTCATATCATGCATGAACCAGTAAAATCTCCAAAATACCTTCATATCACGCAGTTCTGAAAAGAGTCACTATTTAAAAGAAAGTCACAAATTTAGATACATCTCGAGATGGTCAGTTGTTGATTTCACTTAAAAATAAGTCCATTTTTAACAAAACAGTGACACTGTGAGTGGTGTCGGCCACACCGGGCCTCGGATTGATGCGGTGTTGAATCGTACACGTCACACATGAGTCATTGATCATTGTGAAAAAGTATCAACGCAATCAGAAGCCGTTAGATCAATTTGGCGTATGTACGTAAAATATTGTCCATTTTAAACTAAATACATACACTTGGAGTGATACCGGTCACACCGCGCCTCGGATTGAGACCCCACCCTTTCCCCTCGGCTGTCAAAAATCATAACCAGATAGTCGAAGGGTGATTTTGACAGCCGAGGGGAAAGGGTGGGGTCTGAAGACATTGTAGGATATGTCGAAGGGTGATTTTGTGTGTGACCGGTATCACTCCAAGTGTATGTATTTAGTTTAAAATGGACAATATTTTACGTACATACGCCAAACTGATCTAACAGCTTCTGATTGCATTGATACTTTTTCACAATGATCAATGACTCATGTGTGACGTGTACGATTCAACACCGCATCAATCTGAGGCCCGGTGTGGCCGACACCACTCACAGTGTCACTGTTTTGTTAAAAATGGACTTAATTTTAAGTGAAATCAACAACTGACATACGGAAAACCGACCAAACACATTGGGATTCTATTGAAACTTAAGGACAACTATCCATGGGTCAAATGTGACGTGTAAGATTCAACCCCGCCTCAATCAGAGGCGCGGTGTGACCGGTATCACTCCAAGTGTATGTATTTAGTTTAAAATGGACAATATTTTACGTACATACGCCAAACCGATCTAACGGCTTCTGATTGCGTTGATACTTTTTCACAACAATCAATGACTCATGATACATAGAGAAATTCACTGGCCACCTTCGAGAATGATCTGAAGCACAAACCATGACAGCATTATGTTTTTAACTTCAGCACCTCAATTGAGAATGTGACACCTTTTAGGACTTGGCGCCATTGTATGTCGTTTCGTCCACTGAATGGGTCTATCCTTTTATTTAATTTTTTTAACTTCAGTCAAATATTCTAGAAAGATGTCGCTGCAGATCCTTCACCATTTTGTTTTTCTGAACATCTCATTACATTGTTAAAAAAAAGCAGGGTGTCTTGCATGGGCAATACGTTCGTGTATTGAAGATGATGCACTCCCATTTATTCGAACCCACATGGTTAATTATTTTGTTTAAGCCTAATGATTGATTTAATTATTGTGGAACACATAATCATGAAAATCGTATGATGGTTGTACCCAGATAGGACTCCAATTCATTGGTTAAATCTATTGTCTCATGAGATGTTATGTATGAGATTAGGGAGTAAACCTAGTCCATTAAAATGGGAGTGCATCATCTTCAATACAGGAACGTATTGCCCATGCAAGACACCCTGCTTTTTTTTAACAATGTAATGAGATGTTCAGCAAAACAAAATGGTGAAGGATCTGCCGCGACATCTTTCTAGAATATTTGACTGAAGTTAAAAAAATTAAATAAAAGGATAGACCCATTCAGTGGACGAAACGACATACAATGGCGCCAAGTCCTGAAAGGTGTCACATTCTCAATTGAGGTGCTGAAGTTAAAAACATAATGCTGTCATGGTTTGTGCTTCAGATCATTCTCGAAGGTGGCCAGTGAATTTCTCTATGTATCATGAGCGTTCTAATGCATATCTTGTTTGGAAGATCATTGTAGTAGACAACGATCTAAAAGTGGGGGATGAGTGCATATCTGAGCATGTCTTTAGTAGTGTCCCTCAAAATGTCTTTAAACTGACCATCTTGAGATGTATCTAAACTTGTGACTTTCTTTCAAATAGTGACTCTTTTCAGAACTGCGGGAGTTAACATTTCTCCAACATATTCACACACAAAATCACCCTTCGACATATCCTACAATGTCTTCAGACCCCACCCTTTCCCCTCGGCTGTCAAAAAAACCTAAAAGACAATGGCTAGCAATGATCATTCCAAAATGCATTTAAACTGAAACCTTCCAGAAAAAAATAGAGTAGAATACCTGCAAGTTGTAACTTAGGTCGCTTTGCACAAGCCGATTTCCACATTGTTTGTAGCAACCACATTTGCTCCAACACTCTAATGATCTCCATTGCTTCATGTCTTTTATACTCTTCCAGAAACCCTTCTCTAAGAAGGTCAACTATCGTGTATGCATACTCACCTTCAAATGTGACGTGTACGAGTCAACCCCGCCTCAATCTGAGGCCTGTTGTGGCTGACACAACTCCAAGTGCCTCTGTTTTGTTCAAAATGGACTTATTTTTAAGTGAGAAATCAGCAACTGACATACGGGAAACCGACCAAACGCCTTCGGATTGTGTTGACACTTTAGGACAATGATTCATGGGTTATATGTGACGTGTACGACTCAACCCCGCCTCAATCCGAGACGCGGTGTGACCGGTATCACTCCAAGTGTATGTATTTAGTTTAAAATGGACAATATTTTACGTACATACGCCAAACTGATCTAACGGCTTCTGATTGCATTGATACTTTTTCACAATGATCAATGACTCATGTGTGACGTGTATGATTCAACACCGCATCAATCCGAGGCCCGGTGTGGCCGACACCACTCACAGTGTCACTGTTTTGTTAAAAATGGACTTAATTTTAAGTGAAATCAACAACTGACATACGACAAACTGACCAAACACATTGGGATTCTATTGAAACTTAAGGACAACTATCCATGGGTCAAATGTGACGTGTAAGATTCAACCCCGCCTCAATCAGAGGCGCGGTGTGACCGGTATCACTCCAAGTGTATGTATTTAGTTTAAAATGGACAATATTTTACGTACATACGCCAAACCGATCTAACGGCTTCTGATTGCGTTGATACTTTTTCAAAACAATCAATGACTCATGTGTGACGTGTAAGATTCAACACCGCATCAATCTGAGGCCCGTTGTGGCCGACACCACTCACAGTGTCACTGTTTTGTTAAAAATGGACTTAATTTTAAGTGAAATCAACAACTGACATACGACAAACCGACCAAACGCATTGGGATTCTATTGAAACTTAAGGACAATGATCCATGGGTCAAATGTGACGTGTACGAGTCAACCCCGCCTCAATCAGAGGCGCGGTGTGACCGGTATCACTCCAAGTGTATGTATTTAGTTTAAAATGGACAATATTTTACGTACATACGCCAAATCGATCTAACGGCTTCTGATTGCGTTGATACTTTTTCACAATGATCAATGACTCATGTGTGACGTAACACCGCATCAATCCGAGGCCCGGTGTGGCCGACACCACTCACAGTGCCTCTCTTTTGTTCAAAATGGACTTATTTTTAAGTGAAATCAACAACTGACATGCGGCAAACCGACCAAACGCATTTGGATTCTGTTGAAACTTAAGGGCAATGATCCATGGGTCAAATTTGACGTGTAAGAGTCAACCCCGACTCAATCCGAGGCCCGGTGTGGCCGACACCACTCAAAGTGCCTCTATTTTGTTCAAAATGGATTTATTTTTAAGTGAAATCAACAACTGACATACGGGAAACCGACCAAACGCCTTAGGATTGTGTTAACGCTTTAGTACAATGATCCATGGGTCATATGTGACGTGTACGAGTCAAACCTGGGGTGGATTACATGGCTTTCCTAAATGGAATATATCCCACTACACGTCTTTAATGAGCCAGCTACGCAGTTTATCCCTTGTACAGATACACAGGAAGAATCACACGAGATCGACGTCATGTACTAACATAGGGCAAGGGTGCATAAGAGGACACAAGATCAAAGGGTAACACGTATATGTTTTTTAACATGCCATGTAATTTCCTATTGATATGACATGTATATTCACACAGGCAGCTGAACATTGGAGTTACCCAGGGTAAAGCGACAAGGCATGTGACCCTTTAAATGACACATAATTTTATGTACCATGATTGATCTCTTTGAACACTATATCAAGGACATATTTCATTAGGGTTGGCTCCCATGATCCTTCCTAGGATGGTTTTGGTATCTTTTCCGACTTACGGTAGTATGATCGCTTCAGCAGGACGTCCTAGACATAGTTGGAGTCTCTCTGAAAGTCCTGGAGTGAGATCATATATCTATTTTTGAGGTCCAGGTAGAGTCATGTATCAACGCAACCAATCCTACCAGACATCGATCCTATATATAGAATGTTAATCTTGATGTCTCATTACAGTCCCCCAATTTATGATATGTTACCTTTTTTGTATTAATATACATAATTACTAAGGGTGATGGTTGGGAGAGTTAGGATATCCTTTTTATGTATTGCAGAATGATTCAAGGAGCACGGGCTCTGCACGATTTGTCAAAACCAAGTGGCAATCCAAGGAGAAACAATGCATAGTGGAATGTTCTAGTATTTATCTTCTGAGTTGTGTAGGAATATTTTGTGATACTATGTAATGAGGTAGTTTTGCTTTCTGGGTAGATGGTATCTAACTCATGGTAAGAACACTGTTTGGTTGGGTTGTGATCGGTTGATGACATGCTTGTGGTTGATATACTGGTTTTTGTGCAGGTCTGTGGTTGATATACTGGTTTTTGTGCAGGTCTGCTCGGCTGGCTGTACTAGTGCAGGTTTTTTATTAGCAGCAGGCAGGGATTTAACAGCGCTTTTTTAGCGCTGTTAAAGGCGACATTTAACAGCGCTAAAAAAGCGATGTTAAAGGAGATATTTAACAGCGCTAAAAAAGCGCTGTTAAAGGCAACATATAACAGCGCTTTTTTAGCGCCATTAAAGGTATCCTTTAACAGCGCTTTTTTAGCGCCATTAAAGGTGACATTTAACAGCGCTTTTTTAGCGCTGTTAAAGGTGACATTTAAAAGCGCTAAAAAAGCGCTGTTAAAGGACCCCCCCCCCCCTTTATCAGCGCTGAGCTTTACAGCACTTTTCTAGCGCTGTTAAAGCCCAATTTTAGCGCTGTTATTTCCCGTTTTTGTAGTAGTGGGATGTAGGCAGATCTGTCGAACCACGTTAAAAATTCGTGTGTTGATCCGTTTTGCTCCCGGTTTTGTGTGTTTGAGGTACCGCGCACCTCCGCTGCGCCCCAACAAGTGGTATCAGAGGCGAGTCGGAGCGAACGGAGGTGAACCGACGGGACGACGTCAAATTTTCCGGTGGGTGGAAAATTGAAAGTGGTCGGAAAATTTTTCCGAGGGCAGATTCCGGAAGAGGACGGCGAGACGATTCCAACGGCGCAAACGGCGAGGAAAACGGAGTTGAAACGAAGGAGATATGGCCGGTCAAAGTTCGGTCAAACCCGCGGGTGAACAGTAACCACGTGCCGGAGAAGAAGTCACTGTTCACACCGCCGGCAACAATTCCGGCAGATTCCGTCAGAGCTCCGGCGTGCCACGTCAGCGCCACGTCAGCGGGTGATCTGGACCGTTGAACGTATTTTGACCATATCTCGGTCAATTGGTGTCCGATTTCGGCGATCCAGGAGTCGATTCCAACTATTTCAACCGTTCCGGACACATCCGTACGGTTAGTTTTTGAAAATTCGCACTCTTTCAGGTGGTGATTAAAGGGTGTGACATCGACGGTGGTGATCGCATTTTGCGACGACGACGATGGCTGGTGGCGGAGCACTACCAAAATTTGACATCGAGAAGTTCGATGGTCGAAACAATTTCGGCTTGTGGCAGAGCACGGTGAATGATCTTTTGGTGCAGCAGGGCCTGATCAGACCGTTGATCGGAGAAAAGCCCGAGGCAACCAGTGCCAATGATTGGGAAGAGCTCGAGATGCGGGTTGTCAGCACAATTCGACTGTGTTTGGCGAATGAGGTAAAGTACTCGGTGTTGGATGAGACATCACCGAAGGAGATCTGGAAGAAGTTGGAGCAGCGATATATGGCGAAGTCGCTCACCAACAAATTGTTCCTGAAGAAGAAACTGTACCAGCTGCGCATGGACGAGGGAGCGAATTTGTTGGATCATACCAATGAATTCAACAAGATCCTGACGCAGTTATTGGGGCTCGGTGTGAAGGTTGAAGAGGAAGACAAAGCACTTTTGCTTTTGTCATCACTACCAAGCTCATTTGATGGGCTTGTGACTGCATTGCTCGTGTGGAAGGAGACATTGAAGCTGGACGATGTGATGGCGTCGCTTCAAGATTCAGAAGCATTTCGAAGACCCACGACACATTCAGGTGATCAAATCATGGCGATGCGAGATGCTCAGCGTGGGAGGAGCCGACATCGACAGTCAGGAGGTAAAGAATGGCGGCCAAAATCCAGGGGACGTGATCCGAGCGAAATCACGTGTTTCTGGTGCGAGAAGAAGGGTCACTATAAAAGTGATTGTGGAGAGCGCAAACGGTACGTTGCTGGGAAGAAGAAAGTTGAAGAGGAGGATGTGAACATCACAGGATTATATGCAGATGATGAAATCTGCATGACAACGGGAAGCATGCACTCATATGAGAGAGTTGAACGGGAAGAAGTGCAGTGTCATTACTGCAAAAGATTCGGGCACATGAAGCGGGAATGCCGATTTCTAAAGAGGAAGAACGAGCGAGCTCAAAATCCAAAGGAAGAAGGATGAGTTCTGGATTCGGGGAGCTCGACACACATATGTACGATGATAGGTACATTTGATACTTTTCAGCAGGTGCGAGACTCGGTGAGACTTGGTGATGGGTCAACATGCGAGGTTCGAGGAGTCGGGACGGTGAAATTGAAGACACCCGATGGAGGAGTTCGTAAACTGGCTGACGTGAAATTTGTTCCGAGGATGAGGCAGAACTTGATATCATTGAGTAGGCTCGATGCGAGAGGGCTCAAGATTTCCATAGCAGGTGGAGCGTTGGAAGTCTCACGTGGGGATGCAGCGATATTTACTGGGAAGGAGTCTCAAGGGTTGTATCATTTGATGGGGACCACAGTCAGCCCGAGCTCGAGTGAAGATGGTGGAAGTGTCACGTCATCTGGCGTGAAGAAGCGTGTTCGATTTGCTGATGAAGTTTTCAACACCTGCAAGGAGATTGCAGGTCAAGCGTCTACCCCAAATTGGTCGTGAGGGGGAGATTTGTGGGGGCCACTCCCAATGTGGGGTGGATTTTTCAGTCGGAAGAGTCCTCTGCCGGCAAGGAGAAGGAGTCTTCTTTGGTGGGCGTCAAAGTTTGGCAGCCGACGCGGTGGACCACAGCAGGCGGCGGGAGGACTTCTCAAGGGTAGATGAGCTACCCTCCAACAACCTAGTTTTCCTTCTCTATTTGAACGGGATCAATCCCATGATGTGCAAGGGAGATTTGTGTGCATGATGTGTAGGTGACTTGTGTAATTTGTAATCCTCCGTCGAGTTGGATACGGAGAGAGTGAATAGAGAAACCGGGCCCCCTTCTCCGTGGATGTAGGCAGATCTGCCGAACCACGTTAAAAATTCGTGTGTTGATCCGTTTTGCTCCCGGTTTTGTGTGTTTGAGGTACCGCGCACCTCCGCTGCGCCCCAACATGTGTGATGTTTTTTTGTTGGAGGTCTCCCTCGTTTGTTCAAGCTGTTACGCTCAAGCGATCCTCCACTGTCCACGTGTCACGGCCCCTCCCTGCTCCGCATTTATTTCTTCCAGGGAGTGCCTCTTCATTTCGTGGGGGGAAATCGAGTTAGGGCTCCGGTTTGAGGAGGATCATGGTGGCCCACTATCACAAAATTAGGTGCGCCACCCTTTAACAACTCTAAAAAAACGCTGATCAATGGTTCTTTTAACAACGCTAAAAAAGCGCTGTTAAAAGTACCCTTCCATCAACACTTTTTTTAGCACTGCTAAAAAGACTCCATTTATCAGCGTTTTTTATTAGTGATGATAAAAGGAGTTCTTTATCAGTATTTTTTTCTAGCACTCTTAAAGGGTATATTTCAAAAAAATCATTAAAAATAGTATATTAATATATAAATATAAATATATATTGATATTGATATAAATATAATATATATTTTTTAAATATGTTTTAAATAAGTATAAATAGGCATTTACATTTAATATATAAGAAATCTAGTGAAAATGACTTAAAATATTTTTAAAAAAATATTAATTAATAATTTGTTAATTATCATCAACTAATAATCATTTAATGACAATTTGAAGACACAAAAAATTAATAAAAGATCTAAAATAAGTTGAAAACGTAACTCAAACTTCAAACGACAATAACTTTTGTTCTCGATGTCCGTTTGAACTCTACAACCTATCAAATCGGAGCCTATGATGATCTCAATGCGCTAGTGTTATAGGAAAACTTTCTTTCACATTCTATGAGGCCAAAAAAGGCCCAAAATCCCTCCAAAATGAGTTTTTAGTTGAGATACTCAAATTTTTTAACATTCGATAAAATTGAAGCCACGTTGTAGAGGGTCTTTTTTCCCTTTTTCAGTGGGGATTGAATTTATTCTAAGGAATTACATTCATATTAATATAATGGCTTTGAAATTTTATCATTTTTCATAATGTAATGTTTTTTATAATCAAATATATAATAATATATACATATTTTTTATATACTCGCACATAAAAATTTAATTTTATAAATAAATAATTAAACATATTTACATGTAAAGCATATTTCTCAATATATAAGCCTTATAATATCCATTTTATTTAAAATACAAATATATGTATATTTATATACCTACGTAATGTGTGTGTGTGTGTGTACTAGTGTGTGTCTGTATTAACAAATTGATATATATTATCTATATATTCTAACATATGAATATACATATGAATATATAATATATGTAAACATATATAAATATGTATAATTATACTTATAGATACACACACATATATAAAATATATACAAGTGTATGTATGTTGTAAGTATATTGTATATACGTATGTATGTATTTATTTATAAACACACAAATGAATATATTTTATAAATGTATTAAAAACTAATCTTATAAATATATATTAATATACGAATAAATATACAGATAAAAAAATATATTTTAAAATATATATATAAATAAATAGATATAAATCTATATTAATATAAATCTATATTAATATACGAATAAATATAAGTATATATATATATATATATCATTAAATGGAAAACAAAGAAACATGAGAGAGTGGTAAAGGGTCCAAGCACGCAGGGGAGAGGTCTCAAGTTCAGATCCTGGGGGAGGCAGAGGTGTGTGCGCAGGTGTAGGGTGGGGGGGAGGCTAGCACTATTGAAGGGGGGCGTGGGTGGGTGTAGGTTGGGCAAGCCCTGTGGGGGGGGGGGTCGTGCATTGTTAAAGGTGGTTCCAATTCAAAGAATTTTTTAATTTTTTTTTACTTTTATCGGCGCTAAAAAAAATCACTGAGAAATGACCATTTTATCAGCAATTTTTATAGCACTTTATCATCGCTTTTTGTTTTAGCGCTAAAAAAAGGGGGCTTTATCAACGCTTTTTTGAGCACTGATAAAAGGGACCCCCTTATCTTCGCTGCGATTGACAACACTTTTTTAGCGTTGTAAATGTCCTTTTATAGCTCTTTTAAAGGTCATATTTGTAGTAGTGGCCACCTTTATTCCCTTTGGTGCGCCGCTTCATTTGAGAGCACACTACTACAAATACGGCATTTATCAGCGCTAAAAATGGCCTTTATCAGCGCTAGAAAAAGCGCTGATAAAGCCGGCGTAGATAAAGGGGGGGTCCCCTTTATCAGCGCTAAAAAAAACACTGATAAAAGTTAAAAAAATTAAATAAATTAAAAAAATATTGCCAATCAGGGGGGCTTTTATAGCGCTTGAACCCCCCCTTTTACAACGCTTTTTGGCCCCTATACAGCACCCCACGCACCCCCCTCCACCCTTTAGCGCGCACCCCTACCTCCACTAGGATTTGAACTCGAGACCTCCCCCCTGCGCGCCTAAGCCCTTACCACTACTCTATTTTGATTTGCTTTCCAATTCATGATATCTATATATATATATATAGTTATATTTATTCGTTTTGTAATATATATTTATATTAATATATATATAGTTATATTATAATATATATATAGTTATATTATAATATATATAGTAATATTAATATATATATATAGTGGTATTAATATATATCTATATCTATATATATATATATATTTAGTTATATTTATTCGTATAGTAATATATATTTATATTAATATATATATAGTTATATTAACATATATATATATATATATAGTTATATTAACATATATATAGTTATATGAATATATATTTATATAGTTATATTAATATATATATATAGTGATATTAATATATATATTTATGGTGATATTAATATATATATTTATAGTAATACTAATATATATATATATAGTTATATTAATATATATATAGTTATTAGATTAATATATATATAGTTAGATTAATATATACATATAGTTAGATTTATATATAGGTATATAAATATTCATTGTATTTTAAATAAAATGGATGTTAGTTATTATTTAGATAAAGCTAATATATTTTATATGTAAATATATTTTATTATTTATATTTATAATTAAATTTTTAGGTGTGAATATTTAAAAAATATGAATATATTGTTATATATTTGATTATAAATAGCAATGCATTATAAAAAATGATGAAATTTAAAAAACATAATATCAATATGAATGTAATACCTTGGAATAAATTAATACCCCACCAAAAAAATCCAATAATACCCCCTTAAACGAGGGTGAAAATCCACAAAATGTTAAAAAAATCGGGGTACCCCGACTAAAAACTCAGTTTTGGAGGCCTTCTGGGCCTCTTTTGGCCTCAAAAATCCCTTGACCAGGGCACCCCCCAGTCACAGTGACGTAGAGCTCGTCGCAGGCTTCGATTTGATATGTGGTAGAGCTCAAACGAACACCCGGATCAAAAGTTACGACCCTTTGAAGTTTGAGTTGCGTTTTCAACATATTTTGGATCTTTTTTTAATTTTTTTTAATTTTTTCAGTCTTCAAATTGTTATTAAATGATTATTACTCCATAATGATTAGCAAATTATTAATTAAAAATATTTTTTTAATTTTTTAAGAAGCCATTTTCACTAAATATCTTATATATTATGTATAATAAGTGTAAATGTACATTTATAGTTATCTCAAATATATTTAAAAATTATATATTATATTTATATATCAATATAACTATATTAATATATTAATATATTAATATATTTTAAAAAAACATTATTTGAAGCCGACCCTTTATCAGCGCTACTAAACAAGCGCTGATAAAGGGGGTCCCTTTATCAGCGCTAAAAAAAGCGCTGATAAAGGCACCCTTTATCAGCGCTTTTTTGAGCGCTGATAAAGGCACCCCCCTTTATCAGCGCTTTTTCGTTAGCGCTGATAAAGGGGGGGCACTGCGAAAAACTGTTTTTGTGGTAGTGGCAATAGTTTTTAGGATGATCAAATTTGGGGGTCCTAGCTTCAGCAAGTGAGAGGTGTAGAGAAGGACCATCGCAGTCTTGCGCCTTGCTCACCATTGAAGCGGCACCCTGGTAGAGGACCAAAGGCAACCGTATCTTTGGTGCTTGGTGAGAAGCTCCAATGAGGTACTGGTGTTTCTTAGTGTTCCATATACCTTGACAACAATGATGAGGATGCATTGTGACATTGAGCCTCTTTCGTAGCACAAGACTCAAACTTTTCAAATACAGTAAGCCTCAGCCTCAATATAAAGGTCTTAAGCAGTTCTTTAATATTGCTATGAGTTCTTGAGTTGTTGGTTTTATGTTGTATGCTTGGTTGTGTTGTTTTCTACTACTTTTATTTGTTGTACTGCTATTTTTTGCATAGTGGAATACTGGTGCCCATGCCCTGTGCACGTATGTCAATTAGTCGAAACATGTAAAAATCATGACGTCCACTTTTCTTTCTTTCTTAAACGTTTTTGTCGACCTATTGACATTAATGTATGCTTATATGATTCAGTTGTTTAGAATTGATTTGGAATTAATCAATTAAATTTGATTCTTGCTTCTACCATTGTTTTTTGAGCTATTTTAAATGTGTTAGCATGAATATGGTGTTTTCTATTCTCATTCTTGTAATTCTGCTTTGCCGGAATTAGTTTGTATGCTTCGACAGATTAGAATTCATAAATTGTTTCTCGTATTCATGTATTTTTGCTAGTGTCCATTGCTTATAGAATTAATTCAACTTTGTTTATATATATTTTTGAAATGTTGGGAACCAAAATAAAATCCGTAGATCCTCTTGGGTTTTTGAAAGGGGACTTCACCTCAACACAACCCCCAACACAAATATTTTTAAATAAACAAAAAACAAAACAATCTTAATTTGGAAGTTTAGTATGTCAACATCATATATAATTTTATGAGTGCCCAAATAATCTTTTCCTATCATTTCCAAGTTCTGCACCCATTGAACATAGCATTCATTTAACATTTTATGTTCGAAAAGGAAACTTCTTATCTTCTAGTGTCATATCATTAAAGAGATAAAGTAGTACAGTAAAGCCGGTGTCACTCAACCTGTTGACATATTTTACATTATATAGATTTATTATGACTAGAAATGGTGTATCTTTAGTACATCCAACATAAAATGGTGTTTTTTCAGAACTCTTTATCTTTTGAAATAGTTTTAGAAAATCACAAAGTTCATCTTCAACTATCATTTTCAGTTTCTAAATATGATTTTCATTTTATAAATATGATTTTCATCATCATTCACACCTATAATCATATCCTTAATACGGTCTGCATCATTGTTCACACTGTAATCATATCAGATGATCCATAAAATGCAGTGTTATCCTAGTCACTTACTACATTCAGATCTTCCCCATGTTTAGTCCAACATTTATAACTTTGATCTATTCCATGATATATCAAGAGTTCTTCTAGCTTCTCTAGACTAATTAGTCATGAATAACGACAATGTATATATAGAAAAAAGATTTGAGAAGGGTCATGTGCTCAATCTTTTGCAAATTTGATTAACTCTTTCACCTCAACCTCATACTCTTTTGTGATACGATTGAAATCCATAAATTTTTTATTCATACCCACCCTATTTCATTAATAAATATTCATATTAAAAAAATACATAAATACACTGAATGTATGAGCTTAGAACCATAAATGGCTATTCTTTATATATACACACATATAGTCATCATATTTTATATAAATTTTCATTGCATCTAGAGATCGTTAGAACATGTTGACACTCCGTTTTTATCAAGGAGGATGAAAAGATTATGAAGACCACCTTGGGATCGCTAAAGTGCTAAAGAGCCTTAAGAAGAACAAAGGGACTTGTCCAAATCGACCTACATGCACACACACCTACATGTTAATAGGCCATGCAACTATGCTATGCAGGCCAAAGGGGAAAGACACCCCTTCGTGGGACACCTACTATAAGGATCCGGCCTTATTACATACATAATCTTGTATTTAGTCAAGAAAAATCTTCCTTCTACATGGAAGATCTTTTCAAGTTTATAGATTTAGAGAATTAGGAAAATACATTCATAACATTAAACATTATTATAGAGTGGATACCATAAAAAAAATTTCCATTTTTTAAAAATATAAAACATTAAAACATAAAACAAGAATCCTTGTTAATTATTCAACATTTAACATGGATTCATTCCTTTTATTACACATCCATTAACCTGTGAAAATCATTTAAAAACCTGGTATGAGCAGAAAAGCCCAGTAAGGGATGGGAAAGAAGGAAAGATCACATTAGTCCATGAATACTCGTAACGTATGAAAGCATTTTCAAAAGACATTCTTGTCACCCATATATACTTACTTTGTGTAACATGAGATTTACAAAAGATCCACACAAAACATGAGAACATAAATATAATCATAAAGGTATATTGGGGCATTAATTATATAATCCTGTAACCATTCTTTTCTACCTTATAATTTGTAACCCTCACGGGTACCTTACTTTGTGTAACTATCGTAGTTACACTTGGAGTAACCATACAGAAAACCTCAAACTTACTCACACCCAATGTATTGGAGGGAGATATAGGTCCCACCCTTCATCATAAATAATTCCCAAGAACCAAAACATAATCATACAACATGAATAATTCCATAAAAACACTTCTTTGGAATTTCATAAAACCGAATTTCAAAAAAGGATTTTTAAAGAAAAGCCCCTTATAAATATCATACAATTGAAGAGAGACTTAATAGAGTAGATGGAGTATGTATATATACTGTAAATACACATAATAAAACATAATATAAACAGAACCCATCACACAACCAATTTAAATAGCACATAAATAATGAAGTAGAAGGTTAACCCAAAGAATGGAAATCGGGTTAATAATTCCCTTACCTCGGGTCTGTCTTACTTCAAACTTGTTTAAACTTCCTATATAATGGTTAAAAGAGTGTTATTATTAGTTTATAGAATAATTTTAATATTTATAACATCTTATATTATCATTTCATAACATCATTTCACCCTTTAATTGTTAGTATTTTGCTCCTTGCACTGTTTTTGGGTGAGTTCTTAACATGATTTCCATGATTGGTTCATGGTGGATGTTCTTTTCGATTGGAAGTAAAATTACAGAATTGGAATGGAAATATATTTACATATTTCTAGTAACATAATTTATACCATTTACCATTTTTATGTTTAATATGAGGATTATTCACAAGTTAAAACATTAATGATGTTCGTTTAGATCATTTTAGCGGTTCTTTGATAATAACGACCTCATTTCGTTTTATAAATTAAAACCATGTGTTAAAAAGAATTACAGAACCATGTATGAGCTATAATAAATATATTATAACCTGGTTCAACCATATAAATGGTCTCATGACCATACTTGAAATAATTAATTGAAATTGAAATCACATCGTCCACGATGTCGGTAATTTGACACATCACGGATAATGTTTTTTATTCCTTAAATAAGTGGGAGAGGAGAAGAATAATGATGAGGAATTTTACATAAACATGATAACATCTATAATATACATGATTTTGGGAGATTTAATTCCTCTTGGGTAAGGATATATGAAGAAAGAATTAGGAAGGAACTCAAAATAAAAGAAAAAGTGAGAAATCTCTTACAAAATTTTGGCAGCCTAACGGCTACGCAACATGGTTTTAGAAAATATTAAAAAGAGAGGGGACAAGGGTCACCCATCTAGAAATGAATCATTATATATATTAGATCTAGAATAATAATTAAATAATAACATGGTATGGAAACTTGAAAGTTATACCACATAAAAGAGAACTTGAATGGAAAAAGAAAGAAATCGAGAATTTTCTTACCTTGTATAGTAACCCTTAGAACTTGAAGTTTGGGACCTTGGGGGCATGTGGAAACCTTGGGAGGACTACTAGGAAGGTAAGGAGGCCAAAGATTCGTTCAGGAGGAATTGGTAATGAAGTTAATGAGGGAATGGGTTGGTATATATAGGAAAAGTAAGGGAATATTTTAATAATTTTCAAGGGACACCTCATGGGTGGTATTTGCAAAACCATGGGCTTGACCATGGTATTTTCTCATGGTATAAGCCCCTTGGGAAAATTCAGATATTATTTAACTATACACAAGTCGACCAGATTTATGACATCATTATTATATCATTAAGGATGTCATTAACACACCGAAACAAAAAACTGTATTTTTTACTATTCACTGAAAAATCAACTGTTTCATAAAAATTCCCAAAATTCACCCTAACAATTTATCGACATGTAGATTTCAAAAATAAAGTCCATTTTTTGAAAAGAAGTTTCTAAATATTATTAATTTAATTTTTAAATAAAAGCATACTTAATTCAAAAATTATCAATTCTAATTATGTAACTACTTCTATATCACAATGAAAAATTAACCAAGATGCTATTATCTTAAAGCCTTAATAAAATTAAATAATAATACAATTTAGTATTCATTAGGGTCATATTACTATTCATAAGGTTATGTTACTATTCACCAAAAAAAGTTAGTTCCAATAGACTCCAAATAACATACTGTGCACAATTGTAGATGACAGTTTTTTGAAATTCAAAACATATAAGTGGAAAAGTTATGTTTTAAAGGCTAGTTAAAAATATCTATTTAAAACAATGTTCCATGCATTTCTATTTATTTTTAGAAAAACTTGGGGTGTTATATTATCCCCACCTTCTAGAAATTGTGTCCTCACAATTTTATTTACTTATTAAACAACTGAGGGTATTTTTCCCTCATTGCATTTTAAGAATCCCATGTGGATTCTTCAACCATGTGGTTTCTCCACAAAACCATTACCTAGTGGATTACTTCATTCCACAATACCTATTCCCTCCGATCAAGAATTTGAACTGGTTTCTCTTCATAAGAAAGGTTCTCTTCCAGCTGAACTGTTTCTAGGCTCAAGACATGTGATGAATCTGGCACATACTTTCTCAACATCGAAACATGAAAAACATTGTGTACCTGAAACAAACTCAGAGGCAAAGATACGAGGTATGAAACTATTCCAACTTTCTCCAAGATTTCAAAAGAACCGATGAACCTTGGACTTAGCTTCCCTTTCTTACTGAAACACATCACACTTTTCCAAGGAGAGATTTTAAAGAAAACATGGTCACCTACCTCAAAAGAGAAGTCTTTCCTTCTGTTATCTGCATAACTTTTCTGCCAGCTTTGAGCTGCCCTCATGTGTTTCTAGATCATCCTCACTTTCTCAACCACTTATTCTACAAATTCTAGCCCCATCAACTTCCTTTCACCAACTTCATCCCAAAACGCTGGAGTCCGACACCGCTTCCCATACAAGGCCTTAAAAGGTTCCATCTGAATATTAGAATAAAAAATGTTATTATAAGAAAACTCAACTAAAGAAATTTGTTGATCCCAACTTACATGATAGTCCACTGAACAATCTTGAAGCATATCCTTCAAAGTTTGAATCATTCATTCTGACTGCCCATCTGATTGAGGATAAAAAGCTGTACTGAAATTTAACTCTGTGCCCAACAACTTCTAAAGTCCCTTCCAAAAGTTAGAAATGAACCTGGGATCTTAGTCAGATATAATGGAAAGAGGAACTCCATGTAACCTGAAAATATCCTTGAGGTAAAATTGAGAAAGATGATCCAAATTCATCGTATCTTGAATAGAAAGAAAATATGCAGACTTTGTTAGTCGATCAACAACAACCCAAATCGCATTGTTACCTCGAGAAGTCTTTGGTAGTCCCACCACAAAGTCCATGGATACATTCTCCCATTTCCACTCCGGCACTGGAAAAGGCTAAAGCATCCACTTCGGTAACTGCTGCTCTGCTTTAACCTGTTGACACGTCAAACATTTCATGGTAAAATCAGCAATATCTCTTTTTATTTCATCCCACCAATAATACTCCCGAAGGTCTCTGTACATCTTAGTACTGCCAAGATGAATAGAAAATGGAGAACTATGAGCTTCACACAACAAATCTTTCTTCAACTGAGAATCACTAGGCACACACAACCTTTTTCCAAATCTTAAAACACAATCTTTGTCAAGGTTAAATTCTAGAAACTTACCCTTTTTAACTAATTGTACCTTTTTCTATAGCTCACGATCTTCCTTCTACGCTTACTTAATTCTGTCTGACAATGAAGACTGCACTGAAACCTGAAACAAAACAGAGGTATTCCTTGCACCAACAACTTCTAAGCCAAAATTCATCAAATCATTAATCAAGATATCATGTCCCAAATGTAACATGGTTAATGATGCATGATGTTTCCGACTTAAGGCATCCGCAACATTGTTTGCTTTTCCAGGATGGTAATTGATCGTGCAGTCATAATCCTTTATTAGTTCTAGCCATATTCTCTGCCTCATGTTTAATTCTTTCTGAGTGAATATATACTTTAGACTTTAATGGTAAGTATATATTTGACAGTTGGTTCCGTATAGATCATGCCTCCAAATTTTCAAAGAAAAAACCATAGCTGCCAATTCCAAATCATCTGTGGGATAATTTAGCTCATGAAGTTTAAGTTTTCTCAAAGCATAGACAATTAACTGATTATTCTGCATCAAAACACAACCAAGACCCTTCAAAGAAGCATCAATGTAGATGAAAAACTCACCATTTCAAGAAGGTAAGGCCAAAGCTGAAGCATTCACCAATCTCTTCTTCACTTCCTGAAAACAAACATCGCATTCCTCTGTCCAAACAAATTTAACCCCTTTTTGTGTTAACTTAGTTATCGGGCTGGATAACCGTGAAAAGTTCTTAACAAACCATCTATAATAACTTTCTAACCCAAGAAAACTATGAATCTCTGTAACATTTGTGGGTCTTGTCCATTCATCAACTACTTTTGTTTTGGAAGGATCAACGGTTATTCCATCTTTATTTACAATGTGCCCAAGAAAAGAAATATGTTGCAACCAAAAATCACACTTGCTGAATTTTCCATATAGCTTGTTTTCTTTTAAAGTTTACAAAACAACCCTTAGATTTTTTTCATGCACCTCTTTATTCTTAGAAAATACCAGAATGTCATCAATAAATACAACCACAAACTTATCCAATAACTCATAAAATAATCTATTCATAAGATTCATGAATACAGAAAGTGCATTAGTTAACCCAAAGGGCATAAAAACAAATTCATAATGCCCATATCTTGTACGAAAGGCTGTTTTCAGGATGTCATCCTCCTTCACCTTTAGCTGATGGTATCTGGATCTCAAGTCAATCTTGGAAGAGTACTAAGCTCCCTGGAGCTGATGAAACAAGTCATCAATATGAGGCAAAGGATATTTGTTTTTAACAGTGATGTTATTCAAAGATCTATAATAAATTCAAAGTCTCATGGAACCATATTTATTTTTAACAAAAAAAACAGGGGCTCCCCATAGTGAAGTGCTAGGATGAATGAATCCTTTGTCAAGAAAATCCTACAACTGATTTTTCAATTCAAGAAGTTCTATTGGAGTGATACGATATAGGGATTTTGAAATTGGCTTAGAATCAGGAACTAATTCAATTGTGAATTCGACTTCTCGATCAGGTATGACACCGGGTAACTCATCAGGAAAAACATCAAGGTATTCATTTACCACTAGCACATCATTTATTTGAATAGTTCCCTTGTTTTCAAAAATATGAGCAAGATAAATATCATTTCCATCTTTCAATAGTTTCTCAGCTTCCTAATATGTTATCAATTGTATGGGTTAATTCTTGTATACAAACTGAAACTCTTTCTGAAAAAAACTTCTTTAGCTCTACAGTCAATCTTAGCATAATAATCAGAAAGCTAGTCCATTCCCAGAATAACATCAAACTAAGCTAAGGGTAAAACAACAAGGTTTGTAGGTAAATTCTTTCCATATACCATAATAGAAAGATTCTTATAATTCCTTTTTGCTATAACGTTTCCTCCTAGTGTTTTAACAACAAGTTCGAGTCTCATTTTTTGAGGTGATATTTCAAATTTACCAAAAACTTTCTCAGAGATGAAGGAATATGTAAACCCCGTATCAAACAAAACATTAGCAAAATATGAGTGAACAAACAAAGTACCTGATACAAATTTTTTGGATGGCCTGACATCTGCTGATGTAGTCGTAAAGGATCTCACTACACATTTCTGCTTGTAGTCTGGCTTCTTTGCATCATTCAGATCTCTCTTTGGGAAGACATTTGCATAATGACCCATCTCACCACATTTAAAACATTTTTATAGTCTTCTTATCATGATTATTCTTAGGATAATTTTCATTGAAATCTTGGGCTATATGTCCAAACTTACCACATTTAAAACACCTCCCAGTTTTGCTAAGACATTCCCCAGGGTGTTTCTTGCCACACTTTTCACAAACTAGAAATTGGATTTTCTTACCATCAGATTTCATTGGTTGATTCTTACCCATTTCTTGCCAACTAGACCTATTCTTCTCTTTGTTTCTAAAATACATGAGATCATCAGAAAACTCCATCTCTACCCTCTCAGCACATCGAACAAGTTTCTCATAACTTTTGAATTCATAGGAGGCCAACGCCCTTTGATACCTTGGCTTCAGTCTTGAGTAAAAGGAGTTGATTTTGCTATCAAGATCCAAAATAAGATTTGGAGCATACGTTACCAATCGGGTGAAGTTCGCTTCATACACAGCCACTGAATCTTCCTCCTCCTGTTTCAATTTAGGGAATTGCTTCTCCATTCTAAGTCACACCACCTTAGGAAAATAGTTTTTAAGGAATTTTTTTTAAATTCATCCCACTCCAAGGAATCAAAATCCTATATACCCCTGATATTCCTTACCGTTGACCACCATTAATCATCTTCCCCTTCAAAATGATAAATGGAAAGACTTACCTTTGGATTTTATGAACATCCCATAACATCAAATATCTTTTCAAGGGCTTTGATCCATCCTTCAGCCGCTACTGGTTCAAAATATCCATTGAATGCAGAAGGATGTTGTCTCATAAAATGTTCCACTACTGTCATGTTTTATTGTGGTACCTCTATTGGTTCTCTTGTATGGATGCCACCACCATTTATTTCCTGCGTTAGCGGAGCCATTACGGTCACAAACTACTCAGGTCTAATCCCTACCATTCCGGGTTGTAGTTCCGGAAGGATGTCATTCTGTCAGTGCCTCTCCTCTTTAGCATACTTGTTCCTTCTACGGACAACCATTCCAAACAAACATGTATTAGATGAAGAAACATGATAATATTTAAATTCTAAATCATTTCAAATTAAACATAGAGTGAAAATCATTTATGGTATTTTATTAACATCACCCTAACCACTAATGTTATCTAAACCATCCTCTAATACCAACTATAAGGACCCGACCTTATTATATACATAATATTGTATTTAGTAAAAAAAAACTTACTTTTACATTGAAGATATTTTAAAGTTTATAGATTTAGAGAATTAGGACAATACATTCATAACATTACACATTATTACAGAGTGGATACCATAAAAACAATTTCCATTTTTTTTAAAATATAAAAAATTAAAACATAAAACAAGACTCCTTGATAATTATACAACATTTAACATGGATTACTTCCTTGTATTACACATCTATTAACCTGTAAAAATCATTTAAAAACTTGGGATGAGTACAAAATCCCAGTAAGGGATGGGAAAGAAGGAAAGATCACATTAGTCCATGAATACTCGTAATGTATAAAATCATTTTCAAAAGACATTCTTGTCACCCATATATACTTACTTTGTGTAACATGAGATTTAAAAAACATCCAAAAAAACATGAGAAAATAAATATAAACATAAAGGTATCTTGGGGAATTACTTACATAATCTTGTAACCATTCTTGGCTACCTTATAATTTGTAACCTTCACGACTACCTTAATTTGTGTAACCATCGCAATTACACTTAGAGTAACCATATGGCTGGCATCCAACTTACTCATACCCAATTAATTCGAGGGAGATATAGGTCCAAAACTTCATCATAAATAATTACCAAGAACCAAAAACATAATCATACAACATGAATAATTCCATAAAAACATTTATTTGGAATTTTGTAAAACCGATTTTAAAAAGAGGATTTTTAAAGAAAACCCCTTATAAATATCATAAAATTGAAGAGAGACTTAATAGAGTGTATGGAGTATGTATATATACTATAAATAAACATAATAAAACATAATATAAACAGAACCCATCACACAAACAATTTAAATAGCACATAAATAATGAAGTAGAAGGTTAACCCAAAGAATGGAAATCGGGTTAAGAATTCCCATACCTTGGGTCTGTCTTACTTCATAATTTTTAAAAAATCCTTTATAATGGTTAAAAGAGTGTTATTAGTAGTTTAAAAAAACATTTTCATGTTTATAACATTTTATATTATCATTTCATAACATTATTTCACCCTTTAATTGTTAGTATTTTTCTCCTTGCACTGTTTTTGGGTGAGTTCTTAACATGATTTCCACGATTGGTTCATGGTGGATGTTCTTGTCAATTGGAAGTGAAATTCCAGAACTGGAATGGAAATGTATTTACATATTTCCAGCATAATGTATACCATTTATCATTTTTATGTTTAATATGAGGATGATTCACAAGTTAAAACATTAATGATGTTCGTTTAGATCATTTTAGTGGTTCTTTGATAATAACGACCTCATTTCTTTTTATAAATTAAAACCATGTGTTAAAAAGAATTCCGGAACCATGGATGAGATATAATACATATATTATAACCTGGTTCAACCATATAAATGGTCTCATGACCATACTTGAAAGAATTAATGTAAATTTAAATCACATCATCCATGATGTCGGTAATTTGACACATCACGGACAATGTTTTTTATTCTTTAAATAAGTGGGAGAGGAGAAGAATAATGATGATGAATTTTCCATAAACATGATAAAATCCAGAATATACATGATTTATGGAGATTTCATGCCTCTTGGGTAAGGATATATGAAGAAATAATCAGGAAGGCACTCAAAATAAAAGAAAAAGTGAGAAATCTCTTACAAAAATTCGGCAACCTAACGGCTACGCAACATGGTTTTAGAAAGTATTAAAAAGAGAGTGGACAAGTTTCACCCATCCAGAAATGAATCATAATATATAGTAGATCAAGAATAAGAAGGAAATAATAACATGTTATAGAAACTTGAAAGTTATACCACATAAAAGAGAACTTGAATGGAAAAAGAAAGAAATTGAGAATTTTCTTACCTTGTAGAGTAACCCTTAGAGCATGAAGGTTAGGACCTTGGGAGCTTGATGAAACCTTGGGAGGAATACTAGGAAGTTAAATAGGCCAGATCTTCATTGAGGAGGATTTGGGAATGAAGTTAATGAAGGAATGGGTTGGTATTTATAGGAAAAGTAAGGGAATATTTTAATAATTTTCAAGGGACACATCATGGGTGGTATTTGAAAAACCATGGGCTTTCCCATGGTATTTGATAATGTTATAATCCACTTGGGACACCTCACATATTATTTAACTATACACAAGTCGACCAAATTTATGACATCATTATTAGATCATTAATGATGTCATTAACACACTGAAACTAAAAACTATATTTTTTACTATTCACTGAAAAATCAACTATTTCAGAAAAATTCCCAAAATTTACCCTAACCATTTATCAACATGTAGATTTCAAAAATGAAGTAAATTTTTTGAAAATAATTTTCTAAATATTATTAATTTAATTTTTTAATAAAAACATACTTAATTCAAAAACTATCAATTCTAATTCTATAACTACTTCTATATCACAATGAAAAATTAACCTAGATGTTATTATCTTAAAGCCTTAATAAAATAAAATAATAATAAAATTTACTATTTATTAGGGTCATATTACTATTCATATTACTATTCATAAGGGTATGTTACTATTCACCGAAAAAACAAGTTGGTTCCAATAGACTCCAAATAACTTACTAAGCACAATTGTAGATGACGGTTTCTTGAAATTCAAAACATAGAAGTGGAAAAGTTATGTTTTAAAGGATAGTTAAAAATATCTAATTAAAACAAAGTTCCATGGATTTTTATTTATTTTTAGAAAAACTTGGGGTGTTACACCTACACTGGGCAACTACACTATGGACCTATGTTGACAAAATTCTTCACCTAGGGTCCCATATTTTCCAATAAATAGGACCCTTGGGCTCCTCATTTGAAAAAATAAAAATTCGAAAGAACCTCCAGAGCTATCATTGCATAGCACCTTCACCCAGGTCCCTTGAAATTTCTCCGATAGGTCTTCAAAACCCATGATAAAAAAATTAAAGGGGATAATTAAGATCAAAGTCCCTCAAATGTCTAAAATACAAGACACTTATTCAAGTACCCTTCTTCCATAATAAGAATTCACCTGCATGAGGCCCCTTCCTTAAGCAAGGACCTATGAGAAACCCTTCCAAGGACACCATAGGAGACAAAAGGTGCCTAGGATAAGGCCTTACCCAAGTGTTTTTCCTAGTTGATCCATTTCCCAAGGCATATCCTTATCGCAAATGTCTATTCTACCTGTGTGAAGCACTTTCAATTTGTCCCAGGACTTGCGTGATAGACCTGTGCCCGACACCTACACCCAGGACCTATGCGAGTCACCATTAAGGCCTTCTTCAAAGACATCCATCAGGGAAATGCCTCTTTTCCCTTGGATCTCTTGTCAGAAAGGGACTAAGTTGAAACCTCCACTAATATATCTGGACTCGCACAACCATGGTGAGTGTCACACCAATGTGCCCTCCATTTTGGTTTGTATTCCTATAGTCATAGGTTTCCTACACTTGTCTGGTTGGCTGATCAGGGTCCTCACGGTGCATTTGGGTTTGTATCCCCCTGGTCATGAGGACCCCTACCCCAGGGATAGTGTCAAGGTGTTTCTGGTCATTAAGAATTGGGTTTGTACCATGTCCTTCCCTTCTCATCTCTAAGATCGATAGCCTCCAGTTCCCAGTGAGGAGGGTGAGGATTATACTTGCTTTTCCATTGAACATGGAATTAGATCCTCATCCCACTGTAGAATCGATTTTAAGTAATCTCTACTGAAGTAATCCCCTATCCTTTAATGTAGGAGGTTGTAGTCTTTATCTTTTATAACTCTACATCCTTCGCCTTCATTTCCTCATTGGGGTAAAGTAAATAGAGGTAAGTCTCATAACCTCGGCCTCTTCCATTGTATTCCTCCTCCTCTTCCACTAGCGGATAAGGAAGAGTGTGTGGATTGTCAGTTCTTTCACTTCCTCTCATTTCTCACACTAATCATGACTCGTGTGGGATTAAGGGATAATGGTGATCCTGAAATCTACATGATCTGTCACATCTGTTGAACTACAAAAACTCTGATTCTTGCTATAAATAGGATACGTAGGAAGACCGACTAGGGACTGAGTTCAATGGATACTCCTCAGGAATAAGACTCAATCATAATCCCCTTAATGAGGGAGTCCTCCTTAGGATTAATCCCCAACTCAATCCTCTCAAATGGATATACTATCCTATGAGACATACTCTCTTCAGGTTCATAGTTTTTGTTTCTCGATGATCCACATCATTTACCACTTGGCTGCTCTACACATTCTAGGTGTCCTGTTATTCTGATTATCTATTTCACTAGCTTCCTTTTCAAACCACCTGCATTCCCTTATCTATCCACATTTCCACCATGTTTACCATGCTTGATAGCCCATCACTTATCCTCCTGCTCTCCCTTATAATGCTTCACCACTTCATTTCTTCAGTGTGATTTCTTTCTCATTCTTCCAACTTCCATTCTAAAGAGAAGCAAGGTTGAGAGAATAGAGGACTTACCTACTTCCCTTAGAATTCCCTATTGTCCCATGTTCTGGTTATCATCTTCGATGGAGGGCTCGGTGCTCGCAAGATATATCTGAACTACATTAGTAATAAGATTCTACAACCCTGGAAATATCGTTTCTCCTTCAGTGGATCTGGTATCTAGACTTGTAAGATTTTTTTTTCTATTTTTAGATCTACATTTTATTTCTTTCTTTGTTTATAGTATGGGTTTTGGGGTTGTGTGTGTGAGTCCATTATTCTGGGATGTGAATGCTACCATCTTCATCTCAAGTTCACCATGGGTCCTGTAGTGGAAATTACCTCACAAATGGATAGTTTATATGGTATGTATGAATTATCTCCCTCCCTTTATCTTTTCTATTGATTGTTTTTATTCTTTTTTAGTAATAATAAACAATTTTGGTAGTCATATTTCCATGAACATAGGATCAACGAGATCAGAATCATGTAAAACACTTGTGTTTTTTAATTTTTTGCATTTATTTTTTTGTATGTTTGTTTCCCTGGATTTCCTTTCTTTATTATTTACCTCTCCTTTTCAAATATTTTTTATTATTGAATTTAATTTTTGTTTCCTCGTTGATTTTGTTTTTTTTGTTTGGTTTGAATACCTCTACCCTCCCATAACTGCTTTGCACATAGAGAATATGGGTACTGAGTAAGATTCCAACCTTGATTAGAAATAAAAGCATCATTGATGTTGCGCATATCACAGAATCCCATAGCCATGTATGCTTTAGGGAGGAAAAGATTATCTCTTGTAATATAGTGAATTGTATTCCTCCCATTTTTAATTCCCCATTAAAAATTAGCCATATGGGAATGAAGTTGGTTGATAATAAATCTAAGAAGTTTAAAGAGGTACATAACATATGTCCAGATTGATTAGGACATGTCTTTGATGAGAATTTAATTTCCCTGCTTTAGAGATCCTTTTAAATATCCATACATAAATTTTTTCCAACCCTATCCAAAATTCTTAAAAAATAAATTTTTTATAATGACCAAAAATAGTGGGGAGACTAAGATATTTGTAATTCTTATCAACCACCTTGATTCCAGAGGCCATGTGGAGGTCATATTTCCAAATTAAAGGAAAACCTAAGCTAAGATATATTTTGGATTTAGAGAGATTAACTGAATACCCAGAAGCCATCTCATACCTGTGGATAAGTTAACAAAAAGAGCCACACTCTTCCAAGGTGGACCACAAAAAAATAAGCTAGAATCATAAAAGAAAAGATGGGAAATAGGTTCTCCATTATGGAAAGATTTTTCACCATGAATAGGGTTATCATTTACTTCCATATTAATAATATTATATAACACATTATAAACCAAAATAAAAAGGAATGTAGAGAGAGTATCCCCCTGATAGAGACCCCTGGAGGGGATAAAGCTTCAAGAAAGGCCACCATTGGTGTAAATACTTAATGAAATAAAGGAAGTGAATTTCATAACAATATCAATCCATTTGGAACAAAAAAACCCATCATCCTCATCACAAACAGGAGGGAAGCCCATTCCACCCTATCATAGGATTTTTTTCATATCAACTTTCCATGTCATAACACCCGCTTTAGATGTAGAGTGTTTTTTCATAGAGTGAAAATTTATATGATAAACAATATAATTATTGGAAATAATATTCTTGGGAAAAAATACACTCTGATTCTCATAAATAATAGAGGGTATCCAAATATGTTAGTAGTTAACCAAGACCATTGAAAAAAAATTATACACAACACTACATAAACTTGTGGACATAAAGTCCAATACCAAAGAAGGTTTCTTAATCTTAGGAATGAAGGTAATAATATTTTCACTAATAGAATGGAATTTAGCGTTATAAATCCATATATATTTCATGAGACCTGATATTTCAAGACATAAAATGTGTTAATACTTCTAAAAGAACAATGCATAGAAACCATCAGGACCTAGGGCCTTGGTATAATGGATTTTTTTAATGGAAAAATGAATTTCTCCATTTGAAATGTTTAGAAAAAGCTACCATTTCATCATGTCTGTAACCCTAGGGAGAATGAAAGATGCAATTTATGAAGGGATTACTGACTCCCCAACTGTGTAAATCTCAAGGAAGAAAAGCAATATAAATTCTAGGATAACCCTTTCATTCGAAATGAAACTTCCATCAGAAGTAGTGAGGGAGGATATAAGGTTCTTGCAACATCTCTTGGATTTCGTTTAAAGGAATTAAAGAGTATTGGAATCACCTTATTTAATGAGGTAATTGTCTAAGTGCATGTCCCATAATCTTTCTTTGTTTCTGAGAGCAGTATCTAAATTATCTTCAAGAGTCGAGATTCTAGATAAAACCACATTCGATGAGGGAAATAATAAATCTCTTCAATCCACCATTCAATAGTGTCTCATTAAACATCATTCTATAAAAATATTTTATTACTCTAATGAGTCAACATAGAGGCCATTTAGAAAATATTCTTCTTAACATTGGGATCTTCCATCATCCAGCCAGTCCAACACTAGTGGAAAAAATGTTTATCACATCAGAATTTTTCACGTCGGTTCTATATAACTGACATGCAAAGCTATAAAAACCGATTTATCATGTTGGTTATTTTATAACTAATGTGATAAATCGATAGGAATCCATTTTTTACATCGTTTATTTTATAACCGATGTAAAAAATACCGAGATTAACTTTATCACGTCGGTTATTTTATAACTACCATGAAAATCCCATCTAGTCGCTTTATCACGTCGGTTATAAAATAACCGACATGATAAAGAAAATCTCATCAATTTATCACGTCGGTTATCAAAATAACCGACATGATAAAGTGCCATTTATCACTTCGGTTATAAAATCACTAACGTGATAAATTCTTTTCTACGTCGGTTATTAAATAACCGACGTTATAAAAATAAAAAAAATATTTTATCACGTTGGTTATAAAATAACTCACGTGATAAACCTTTTAAATGATTTATCATGCCCCATATTCAATCATTATACTTTCTTCAATCTGGCGACCTGCGACTCGTCTCTCCTAAGAGGAAAACCTATAAAGGATTCTTCAAAATCATGACCTCTAGCCTCGTTTTTCCAATATCATTCATCGTCTTTATTGTCACCAGATCTATCAAGTCAACTCGCAACACTCAAGTAAGCTTCACATGGCTCAGTTTCAGTTGTTATTTATCGTGATGCCCTAGAATAATTTTTTGAGATGCAATTTTTCATCTGCGTTCTTGCTATCATGGTAAGTTTCATAGTGTTCATTTATACCATTCTAAATTATTTTCTTATCAAAGAACTCATGGAAGTGATATCATGCAACTTTATGCTTTTGTGTGTTCCATCATGTGTGTGTGCGCGTACAGGGGGTGTCGAGGGGGGGGGATGTCTAGAGGGGTGGGGTTTGTCCAGGGGTGGGGGCTATCCAGGGGGTGGGGGTGTCCATGGGGTGTCAAACGGGGTGGGGTGGTGTCCAGGGGGTGTGGGGGATGTCCAAGGGGTTTGGGGTGTCCACGGGGGTGGGGGTGGTGTCGAGGGGGTGAGGGGTTGTCCAAGGGGGTAGGGGTGTCCAGGGGGTGTGGGGTGGTGTCTAGGGGGTGAGTGGGTTGTCCAAGGGGGTAGGGGGTGTCCAGGGAGTGGGGGGTGTCTAGGGGGTGGGGGCTGTCTAGAGGGGTGGGGGTTGTCCAGGGGTGGGGGGCTGTCCAGTGGGGTGGTTTCTAGGGGGTGTGGGGGCTGTCCAAGGGGGTTGGGGTGTCCAAGGGGGTGGGGGTGGTGTTCAGGGGGGTGAGGGAGCTGTCCTAGGGGGTAGGGGTGTCCAAGGAGTGGGGGGGGGTGTCCAGGGAGGTGAGTGGGCTGTCCAAGGGGGTAGGGGGTGTCCAGGGGGTGGGGGTGTCCAAGGGGGTGGGGTGTCTAGAGGGGTGGGGGTTGTCCATGGGGTGGGGGTGGTGTCTAGGGGGGTGAGTGGGTTGTCCAAGGGTATAGGGGGTGTCTAGGGGGGTGGGGGTGTCCAGGGAGGGTGGGGGCTGTCGTGAGGGGTGGGGGCTGTCCAGGGGGTGGGGGCTATTCAGAGGGGTGGGGGTGTCCAGGGGGTGTCAAAGGGGGTGGGGGTGGTGTCTAGGGGGGGTGTGGGGGCTGTACAAGGGTGTTGGGGTGTCTAAGGGGGTGTGGGTGGTGTCCAGGGGGTGAGGGAGTTGTCCAAGGGGGTAGGGGTTTCTAGGGGGTGGTGTCCAGGGGGTGAGTGGGTTGTCCAAGGGGGTAGGGGTGTCCAGGGGGGTGGGGGTGTCTAGTGGGTAAGGGTTGTCTAGAGGGGCGGGGGCTATCCAGGGGTGGGGTGGTGTCCAGGGGGGTGAGTGGACGGTAAAAGGGAGTAGGGGGTGTTCAGGGGGTGGGGGATATCTAGAGGGATGGGGGCTTTCTAGGGGGTGGATGGGTTTTCTAGAGGGGTGGGGGTGTCCATGGGGTGTCAAAGGGGGTGGGGGTGGTGTCCAGGGGGTTGTGGGAGCTGTACAAGGGGGTTGGGGTGTCCAAGGGGGTGGGGGTGTGGTTTCTAGAGGGTGAGGGGGCAGTCCAAGGGGGTAGGGGTGTCTAGGGGGTGGGGGTGGTGGTAAGTTGGTTGTCCAAGGGGGTAGGGGTTGTCCAGAGGGTGGGGGCTGTCCAAAGGGGTGGGGGTGTTGTTTTGGGTGTGGGGGGGCTGCCCAGGTGGTGGTGGTGTCCAGGGGGTGTCCAAGGGGGTGGGGGTGGTGTCCAATGGTGTCACGACCCGACCCTACTTGGGCTCAAGCTGCAACTACCCCATGACCGCCTCCATAGGCCAGGAGCTGGCGACCAGTGTCGAAGGCAAAACAACTCGGGGAGGCCTTTTCCTAAGTACCTGTACACACACACGCAGCACACTCAATGCAAAAGTGCAGAGTAAAAATAAAAGCAAAGTACCAACTGCTATAAATAATCCACAATGTGCATCGACCTCTAAAAGTACAAAGAAAGTGCTCAAGGTAAACTGAAAAAGGAAAGGGGCAAACACACACCCAACCAAAAAAGGTGCCATAACCTGGCAATAAGTAAACAAAAGAAAAACAGCTGGAAGGGTCCCCCACCTGGAACCCGACTCCGACCACCACACGCGGTCCAAGCTCCTGAACTCCTAAGCTCCGCTGAAGTCATGACCAACCTTTCCGTTGTCTGCAAGGGCACACCAAGTGCGGGCAAAGCCCAAGAAGGGGTGAGTATAAAAATACTCAGTAGGATACCCCGAAGGCTCGAGGGAGAAACAAAGGAGGTACCAGAGGGTGAGCAGTAGATTGAATAGGAAAAAGTAAAGGAGTACAACTGAGAGTGCAGTAAAGAGTAACAGTAGAGAGTCCATCTCATCCCAACAAGAGAAAGGAGGTAGAATTGTCCAGACACAAGGAGCTGGAAATGGTAAGAAGATGAACTTCTCTTCGAGTATTCGCTAACTATAGTAGGAGAGTAGACTCATCCAACCATGATAATATAGATACGGAAAGCACGTGGAATACCCTGCACGTCTTCGCCTCTCCTGGAGGGAGAGTAACCAAGCCCAAGAATTGGGTACTGGAACAAGGTATATACATATCCATATGCTCAAACAAGAAGCCCGAACAAGATCGTAAGGGGATCTCCATCCCGTAGCTCAGCACAAGAAAGTGAGTAGCCAACAGTCCCATAAGTAAACATCATCGATGCCCAGCATCTCGCACGTCTTCCCTGAACTACAAGTCAAGGGGCTCAAATCACCGCACCTCGAAACTATCCAATTTGGGCGGCACTGACTCGCCCGCATGGTTTTAGGTCATGTCTCAAGGACGTGTCTCGATGGGAAAAGTTCCCCTAGTACTTGACAGTTCTGGGGGAATGCCAAGCCACACTTATTCACTGCCCCACAGTCGAGAGGTCTCCTCAAAGTCGACAGGAGACCACCTGCGCAGCCCCCGCTGGAGGGTGGTCCCTGGAAGTCGACGGGTTCCCACTAGAGGGAGACCCGGCAAGAGTCAATAAGTACCACACTGTCCAGTCCCATAAAAGGGTAATCCACTAGAGGGATACCTGTCTAAAGTCATCAATGAGTCCTAATACCCAGTCCCGTAAAAGGGTACTCCACTGGAGGGAGGCTTGGAACCGTCATCGAGGACCACTTCCCATCCCAGCTGAAGGTAAACCAGGCATCGGGGACCACTTCCCAGCCCCGCTGGAGGTAAACTCGGAACCACTCTGGCCATCCCGAGTGGATGATACTGTTCGGTGAACACCACTGTACTGTCCATCCCTGCTGGATGGTAACCCACTGGCTATCCCTGCTGGATGGTACTGCTCTGGCCATCCCTGCTAGTTGGTACCCCACTGGCCAGCCTTGCTGGAAACAACCTCCTAGGTAGAGGATTGGTGCCCGCGTATTGTGTTGGTCACACCGAATCCACAAGAACTCTACCAGGGAACACGAAGCACCTCTGCCATCCAAACCATCGAGAACAGAAGCAGGGGAAAACCACTCAACCCTGCTGGTCGAAACCATCATGAACAAGACCAGGGGGAAACTCAACCACGCTGGTCAGCAAACAAGAATGGAACTAGGGGAAAACTAGACCCTACTGGTCAACAAATGAGAACAGAACCAGGGGAAGACTCAACCCTGCTAGTCAATAGTCGATAACCGATGAACCCTCTACTTCGCGAGAGGTCAAAAGTACGTAAAGTAGAACACGACACGCACATGGGGCCCACACGATGTGTGGCCCCAAGTCAACCCCAACCAAGTGCACAAATGTTCTCAGGTACAACCATCCACATGTACCTCCCATCATCCTCGCATACTCCCAGAGTATGCCATGTCTCTAGCCCAAAAGATAACAAGCACACAACACCCATTGTCAACGCGAATTCGTAAACGCAACAACTCCAATTTTACACCTCAACAGCTGAGGCACAACCAACCACATCTCTTTAAACACCAACATCACTCTCCCATGAGTGAACGCGATCACGCGCCAAGAGTTCCCTACAAACACCACAGAAAGAACCACTACCAGTACACCTTTCATATTTCCACATTTAAAAAGATCGCGCAAGAGGCTCCGCACTCCTGAACAGATTACACCGTTGTAATCCTCATGAAAAAACACGCGAGATAGACTACCTACTCACCTCAAACAGATATCCGACGAAAAAGTCACCAACACCGCCTTACGGCCGAACGACGTCCCGTGATCCTGAGCCTCGGCCCCGAAAATCGTCAGGCGCATCGCACCATCGCGATCCCCTCGGAAAAACACGTTAAAAGGACTGCTCACTTGAGTGGAATGGATATCTGGAGAAAAAGATGCATTTCGACAAACCACGCACGATCGGTTCTACGTGGGACCCGCACCCCGATCCTGAAGCACAATGAATGGATCTCACTATTACGATCCTCTCAAAAAAGTACACAAGATGGACTATTCACTTGCCCAAAAAGGACACCCGGTGATAAAGATGGAAATCACTGCTAACTCCCAAAACAGCCCTCACGGGGCCCGCACCAGCGGGCGGATTGCACCATTGCAATGCTCTTGGAAAAATACCCAAAATCGACTACTAGCACGCACCAAACGGACATCCGATGAAAAAGTTGCAAAGCGCTGCATGCAACTCCAAAGACGGGTCGTGGGGCCCACGCCTCAACTCTAGTTCCAATGCCTGAAACCACACTGGAAAACTTTGGCTCAATGCTAGGGTCACAACGCCACTGATGGCGCTCAATTCGGACATCGAATGTGCCCGCACCATCCAAAACAAGAACCCCCGAGAAGAACGCTCCTCCACTTAAAGGCGTGTCGCACCACCGAGGCCCTCATCTCGGGAATTAAAAATTCCCGAAACCATCTCAAAAGTCTCGCCTTGCTTCAAGGAATGCGTCGCCGCTAACGGCACGCGAATCCGACACCTGGTCTGCCTTTTACGGGCATTTTTAGATTTCAACGGACGAGACGAGGTGGGCCAAGCCAGTTCGGTCGGGCCACCCTGTCCGAACCGGCCCACGGTTCACCGCGCGGTCCGGCTCGCCTCGCCCTGACCGGCTTGAGCCGGTTCAGATCCTTTTCCACGGCAACCCGCAAAGGGCGGGTCGCGGTCTGCCACCGGGGTCGCTGACCCCGGTCTCCCCTCGTGCGCACTGACCGGCCGACAATTAGCCGATCCTCCTCTCACCCGACCGCGCTCGCCCGCGGCCGCCGCACTCGACATCCGCAGCCGCCTCCTGCTGAAGGCCGCCGCCCGCCTGAGGAGCCCTGCCGCATTGTCGAGCCGCCATGCTAGCCTGCTGCCACCGCCTGACCACGACGCCAACCCCCGATCGGCCTCCGCCAGGACCGCCTGCCGCGCCGCCGCGCTGGCTCGCCGGACCACTGCCCTGTTCTCGCCAGAACGGCCCAAAAACCGCTGGAAACACTCAAAACCCCGTAATCTTTGGCGGGCGATTGTGGAGGCCTCAAGACTCCAAATTCGAAACCGAAATGTGAGTTGGAAAGGCCAGAATATGTGCTACGAAATTATGGGCTTTGATCGAAGTTTTGACAGAGAATTGACAATGAAAATTTAGCACAAAGTAGGATATATGAAATTAAAAACAAAGCGACGATCTCCTACCTCGTGGGGGTTGCCCGATGCTTCGCAAAGAATCCGCCGGCCAGATCTGCAACCGCCAAATCTTGAAAGAGGGACGAGGAGCTTGAGGGTGGAGGTCTTCTTGGGTGAGCTCTTCCACCAGGGGGTGCCAAAGGAGAAGGAGGGGGTGAGTTTGGTTTAAATAAGGAGAAATTAACTAAAAACTTAATTAATTTAAAACTCAAAATTAATCCGCATCTAAAACGCTCGACGGGGTCGAGGTTAAGCCTCCCCTAGGGTAAAAACCACCTCTCGAGCACAATGGAGGTCTCAAAATTTTAATCCAAGACCCCGTTCAAAAGTTATAAAACTGAACGCCCAAATCCACCAAATTACGGAAATGCCCCTGGGGCCATTTTTCACAGACGGCCCGCACCCACGAAACTTACACCCCTTATAGGGTAAACGACATGCTCCAAAATCAACGGTGCCCTCAGTTTTCCAATCTGAGCTACCGTTTAATAGATACTTGAGTTTAACCATTAAACGAATTAATTAATTAATTAATTTATCCGTTTAACGTTCCGGTAGCGGGCGAGGGGTCCAAACGTCCCGCGCTAACATACTTTATGTCGTTCCTTGGGTAAACACCCTATTGCTAACCCATCTGTGCACTCAGATCTCTGATCTGGATCACCGTTCAGGAGTTATCCTATTTATTTGCCGTTTCCAGTGTGAACGCACTGAAAATTTAATTCCGGCCACACTGGGGCTCGGAATCGCACGCCGTCTGAAGGCGCTGCTCTGGAATAATATCAAGAATATTCCAAAGTCTTTTATAGCCAAAAAACCGGGTTCTTACATCATTCCCTCCTTTAATATTTTCATCCCCAAAAATCAAAATCAGGGAACAACTCAGGGTACTAAGCCTGCACCTAGCTCTCCCGTACCCAGAAGAACTCATGCATAGTTCTGCACCACCACACACAGACTAAAGGATTTGATATGTTCACGTGAGATCTTCCCTCACTGATGTCGTGCATATAAGTACGCACACTTCTTCTCAGGTGAGTCACGTGGGAGACGTTGTGCACCCACTCAAGACTTTGGGGTTAGGGCAAGGCGGTAGACAACCTCGCCATCCCTTCGCATGGTCTCAAATGACCCGAAGGCTCTCAAGGGTAGCTCACCTCCCCGAAAAAACCCCTACGTCGCACGTCGTGACTGGAATCACCACCCACACCTGGAATAAGGCCCGGTGATTCCATCCTTTATAATATCCATATGGTGGAACACCCAAGGATATCTGGTCATGTAAGATTTCACAGTCGATGTCCCACAACCAAGACCCTCTTACACGCTCAGAAGCGAAGGACTCAACACCATCGACTAAAAAAAGGTCCTACGCCTTTTTACCTTACCAACACAGGGTTACACCGACGCCCCGCGTCACCCTAGTAACACCTCAAACAAGGAGTAGGGAGAGAAATAATTTCACACACAGAGTCTAACAATTCTACTGCAAAAAGTAGAAGAGCTGTAGAGAATACCCCTTATCACCTCATGATCTACAAGATCGTAGACGTCCAAAGCTCGCGGTTATCCGCAATCCCAACTGTCAGCTCCTGGAGCCTGATGTGGACCGCCTAGTGGTGATGGGAAGATCTCGTAAGGTCGTCCTCCACTTCCAGCTCCTCCCGCTCCTCTGCTAGCACCACCTCTCTGGGTACTACTCTGATCATGGCGCTGCCTCTGTCGTGGTGGTGCACCTGCTGCCTGCCCGATATTCTCAGCGTGTCTGGTCGGGCAGTCTCACGCCAGGTGACCTTTCCCATCGCATGCATAGCACCAGGTCTCCTCAGGATCCCTTGGTTCCCTCCAGCACCACTGTGGCGTATGACCATGCCCCTGAGTCTGGTTGTCAGAAAGCCACCTGCGTCGAGGTTCTGCTTGCTGACGCCCACTAGATGCGGCCGACGTCTCGGATCCAACGTGCCTGCTGCCACCACCAACTCTAGAATGTGACAGGAAGCTCTCTGTAACCAGCGCCTGCTCTAGCACCTCGACATATGTGGAAATGGTCGAGGGTACTATGACAACACAAATCTCTCAGCGGATACCCTGCTCAAACTTCCGCGCTCAGATGTTGTCGTCATGGACCAAGTCTAGGTAAAAGCGTGCACGGTATGCGAAACTAGCCACGTACTCAGCCACCGTCATCCCTCCCTGCTAAAACTGCAGGAGCTCCTGAATCCGAATGGAGCGTAAGCAGGATGGGCAAAACTCCTCATGAAAAAACAACTGAAAGTCACCCCACGAAAGCGATTACTCCTCAAGAAACTAAGTCACCAGACTCCACCAATGCCAAGATGCTTCGCGAAAAAGGTTGGCGTCCAAATCCACCATAAGATATTCTGGCGTCTGCAAAAGCCTAAAGAGGAGAACCACTATCTATAACCAAACCTCTACTGCCTTAGGGTCTGGCTCACCACTAAACCTCAGCGGTCTCTGCCGCTTGAACTCACGGTGCGCGCTCAACCTGCGCTCAAGCTCAGTCTTCTCTGCTGAAGCTATCTTCTGCTCACTAGGTGGGGGTGCTACTACCGGCCCACCCGAAGAAAGGGGCTCGTATGATTGGTCTTGGACTAAGGCCTCGTAGCTTACAGGGTCGTCGTCATGAACCAAAGCTGGTATCCTTGCTGACTGTCTTTGCGGAAACATCCTGAATATTATCAAGGAATTCCGCGGTCAGATGAGCATATATGTATATAACATTCACAGCAATGGAGAGCTGACTCAATAAGGACAGTCAAATACTCAATCCTATGTGATGCACAAACAAATTTTCCCTACAATGAGTGTCTCAGCATGCCGAGTCGACAAGAGGGTTATCAGGTTCCTGGTGAATGGATACGTCAGCCGCCGCACCATCACTGGACTCCCTAGCCTGAGAGCCGCTCTCTAGACATGTTAACACTGTTGCCCTATATCCCAACCAATTCCTTTTTAGGGACATCTGAACAATGTCCCAAGGAACGAACCACCTCTGATACCACTTTGTCATGACCCGACCCTACCCGGGATCGAGCCGCAACTACCCCAAGCCCGCCTCCATAGCCCAGGGGCTGGCGACCAGCGCCGAAGGCACAACAACTCGGGGAGGCCTTTTCCTAAGTACCTGTAAACACACATGCAGCACACTCAATGAAAAAGTGTAGAGTAAAAAGAAAAGCAAAGTACCAACTACTATAAATAAACCACAATGTGCATCGACCTCTAAAAGTACAAAGAAAGTGCTGATGGTAAACTGAAAAAGGAAAGGGGTAAACACACACCCAACCAAAAAAGGTGCCACAACCCTGCAACATGTAAAAAAATAAAAACACCTGGAAGGGTTCCCCACCTGAAACCCGACTCTGACCACTGCACGCGGTCCAAGCTCTTGAACTCCTAAGCTCTGCTGAAGTCACAACCAACTTGCCCGTCGTCTGCAAGGGTACACCAAGTGCGAGCAAAGAACAAGCAGGGGTGAGTATACAAATACTCAGTAGGATACCCCAAAGGCTAGAGGGAGCAACAAAGGAGGTACCGAAGGGTGAGCAGTAGATAAAATAGGAAAAAGTAAAGGATTGCAACCAAGAGTGTAGTAAAGAGTAACAGTAGAGAGTCCAGCTCAACCCAACAAGAGAAAGGAGGTAGACTCGTCCAGACTCAAGGAGCTAGAAACCGTGAGAAGATGAACTTCTATTTGAGTCTTCGCTACCTATAGTAGGAGATTATACTCTTCCAACCATGAGAAGCTAGACACAGAAAGCACCTGGCATACCCCGCGCGTCTTCACCTCTCCTGGAGGGAGAGTAACCAAGCCCAAGAAGTGGGTACTGGAACAAGGTATATACATATCCATATGCTCAAACAAGAAGCCCGAACAAGATCGTAAGGGGATATCCATCCCGTAGCTCAGCCCAAGAAAGTGAGTAGCCAAGAGTCCTAGAAGTAAACACCATTGATGCCCAGCATCCTGCATGTCTGCCCCGAATTGCAAGTCAAGGGGCTCAAATCACCTCACCTCGAAACTATCCTCTTTAGGCGGTACTGACTCGCCCACACTGTTTTAGGTCGCGTCGCAAGGATGCCTCTCGGTGGGGAAAGCGCCCCTCATACATGAGGGTTATGGGGGAACATCAAGAAATACCTCGTCACTGCCCCATAGTCGAGAGGTCTCCTCAATGTCGACAGGAGACCCCCTGCCCAGCCCCGCTAGAGGTTGATCCCTGGAAGTCGACGGGTTCCCACTGGAGGGAGACCCGGCAAGAGTCGACGGGTGCCACACTGCCTAGTCCTGTAAAAGGGTAATCCACTGGAGGGCGACACAGATAAAGTCATCGACGAGTCCCAATGCCCAGTCCCGTAAAAGGGTACTCCACTAGAGGGAGGCTCAGAACCATCATCGGGGACCACTTCCCAGCCCAGCTGGAGGTAAACCCGGCATCGAGGACCACTTCCCAACCCAGATGGAGGTAAACTCGGCATCAGAGACCGCTTCCCAGCCCCGCTAGAGGTAAACCCAGAACCACTCTGGCCATCCCGGTTGGATGGTACTGTTCGGTGAACACCGCTGTACTGGCCATCCCTACTGGATGGTAACCCACTAGCCATCCCTGCTAGATGGTACTGCTCTGTCCATCCCTACTGGATGGTACCCCACTGGCCAGCCCTATTGGAAACAACCTCCTAGGTAGAGGATCGGTGCCTGCGTAATGTGTTGGTCACACCGAATCCACAAGAACTCTACTAGGGAACACAAAGCACCTCTTCCAGCCAAACCATCGAGAACAGAACTAGGGGAAAACCACTCAACCCTGCTGGTCGAAACCATCGTGAACAAGACCAGGGGGAAACTCAACCCTACTGGTCAGCAAATGAGAACGGAACTAGGGGAAAAATCAACCCTGCTGGTCAACAAATGAGAACAAAACCAGGGGAAGACTCAACCCTGCTGGTCAATAGTCGAGAACCGAGGAAACCTCTACATCGCGAGAGGTCAAAAGTACGTAAAGCAGAACACGACACACACATGGGGCCCACATGACGTGTGGCCCCAAGTCAACCCCAACCAAGAGCACAAATGTTCTCAGGTATAACCATACACATGTACCACCCAGCGTCCACGCATACTCAAAGAGTATGCCATGTCTCCAGCCCAAAGGCTAACAGGAACACGACACCCATCGTCAACGCGAAGGCGTAAACGTAAAAAATATAATTTTCCACCTCAACGACTGAGGCATGGCCAACGATATCTCTTTAAACACCGACATCACTCTCCCATGGGTGAACGCGATCATGCGCCAAGAGTTCCCTACAAACACCGCAGGAAGAACCACCACCAGTACACATTTCATATTTCCACATTTAATAAGATCATGCAAGAGGCTCTGCACGCCTGGACAGATTACACTGTTGTAATCCTCACGAAAAAAATACGCGAGATAGACTACCTACTCACCTCAAACGGACATCCGACGGAAAAGTCACCAACACCGCCTTACGCCCAAACAACATCCCGTGATCCTGAGCCTTGGCCCTGAAAATCGTCGGGCGCATCACACCATCGCGATCCCCTCGGGAAAACACATCAAACAGACTGCTCACTTGAGTGTAATTGATATTTGGAGAAAAAGATACATTTTGACAAACCGCGCATGAGCGGTTCTATGTGGGACTCAAACCCCGGTCCTGAAGCATAATGAATGGATTGCACCGTTGCGATCCTCTCGAAAAAGTACACAAGATGGACTATTCACTTTCCCAAAACGGACACCTGACGATAAAGTTGGAAATCACCGCCAACTCCCAAAATGGCCCTCATGGGGCCCACACCAGCGTGCGGAATTAAAGTGGGCGGATTGCACCATTGTAATGCCCTCATAAAAATACCCAAAATCGACTGCTCACACGCCCCGAACGGATGTCCGATGAAAAAGTTGCAAAGCATTGCACGCATCTCGAAATATGGGTTGTGGGGCCCACGCCTCAACTCCGGTTCCAATGCCCGAAACCACACTGGAAAAATCCAGCTCAATGCCAGGGTCACAACGCCACTGACGGCGCTCAATTCAAATATCGGATTTGCCCGCGCCGTCCAAAACAAGAACCCCCGAGAAGAATGCTCGTCCACTTAAAGGCGTGTCGTGCCACCGAGGTCCTCGTCTCGGGAATTAAAAATTCACGATACCATCTCAAAAAGCTTGCCTTGATTCAAGTAATGCGTCGCAGCTGATGGCACGCAAATCCGACACCTGGTATGCCTTTTACGAGCATTTTAAGATTTCAACGGATGAGACGAGGTGGGCCGAGCCGGTTCGGCTGGCCCACAATGTCCGAACCGGCCCGCGGTTCACCGCGCGGGCCGGCTTGCCTCGCTCGGACCAGATTGAGATGGTCCGGCTCCCTTTCCACGGTGACCCACAAAGGGCGGGTCGCGGTCTGCCGCCGAGGTCGCTGACCCCAGTCTCCCCTCGTGCGCACCGACCGGTCGACAATCGGCCGGTCCTCCTCTCGCCCGACCGCGCTCGCCCACGGCCGCCGCACTCGCTGTCTGCAACCGCCTCCTACTGAAGGTCGCCGCCTGCCTGAGGAACCCCACCGCGTCACCGAGCTGCCATACCGGCCTGCTGCCACCGCCTGACCGCGACGCCGACCCCCACTCGGCCTCCGCGAGGACCGCCTGCCGCGCCGCCGCGCTGGCTCGCCGAACCACCATCCTGTTCTCACCGGAACGCCCCAAAAACCGCTGGAAACACTCAAAAACCCACAATCTTTGCGGGCGATTGGAGAGGCCTCAGGACTCCAAATTCAAAACCGAAATGTGCGTTGGAAAGGCCATAATATGTGCTACGCAATTATGGGCTATGATCGAAGTTTTGAAAAAGAATCGACAATGAAAATTGAGCTCAAAGTAGGATATATGAAATTAAAAACAAAGCGACGTTCTCCTACCTCGTGGGCGTTGCCTGATGCTTCGCAAAGGATCCGCTGGCCAGAACCGAAATCGCCAAATCTTGAAAGAGGGAGGAGGAGCTTGAGGGTGGATGTCTCCTTGGGTGAGATCTTCCTCCAGGGGGTGCCAAAGGAGAAGGAGGTGGTGGGTTTGGTTTAAATAAGGAGAAATTAATAAAAAACTTAATTAATTTAAAACTCCAAATTAATATGCATCTGAAATGCTTGACGGGGTCGAGGTTAAGCCTCCCCTAGGGTAAACACCACCTCTCTAATATAATGGAGGCCTTGGAATTTTAATCTGAGGCCCCGTTCAATAGTTATAAAACTGAACGCTCAAAGCCGCCAAACTACGAAAACGCCCCTGGGGCCATTTTTCACAGACGGCCCACTCCCATGAAACTTACACCCCTCCTAGGGTAAACGGCACGCTCCAAAATCAATGGTACCCTCATTTTTCCAATCCGAGCCACTGTTTAATAGATACTTGAGTTTAACCATTAAACAAATTAATTAATTAATTAATTTATCCGTTTAACGTTCCGGTAGCGGGCGAGGGGTCCAAACGTCCCACGCCGACATTCTTTATGTCGTTACTAGGGTAAATACCCCATTTCGAACCCATACGTACACTCGGATCTTTGATCTGGATCACCTTTTAGGAGTTATCCCATTTATTTGGCATTCCCAGTGTGAACGCACTGAAAATTTAATTCCGGCCACACCGGGGCTCGGAATTGCACGCCGTCTGAAGGCGCTGCTCTAGAATAATATCAAGAATATTACAAAGTCTTTTATAGCCAAAAAACGGATTCTTACAAATGGGGTAGGGGTTGGACATCCCTCTCACCCCCTGGACACCACTCCCCCGCCCCCTTGACACCACCCATCCCCATGGATAGCCTCCCCACCCCCTGGACACCCCCACCCCCTTGGACACCCTGGACAGCCCCCTACCCCCATGGACATCCTCCCCTGGATAGACCCCAACCCTCTTGGACACCCTCTTGGTATATATATATCCCAACGGTTTCATTGAAACCATTGTAATATTTTAACTTTAGGTAGTCTATACCAACTGTTCCTATAGAATCGTTGGTATAGGGCTATTGCGACGACCATCATGCCAACAGTGTGTGAAACCATTGGGTACCCCAATGGTTTCAGGGGTTATCCCAATGGTTTCAAATAATTGAGATCTGTGTAATTTTTAGTAGTGATTGTATACATATTTTAATATTTATACTTCATATTTCTTTTTTACGGAAGGGTGAATTTGGTATATAGTTGCACCAGGATGTATTCTTTGTGTACCTTAATAAAAAAGGATCCAAGATGAATTTAAAATTGTTATATCTAACTACATTTTATTTTTAAAATGATTTTCATGTATATTTTTTTCAAATACGCATAGATTTGTTTTATATTTCAAAATTGTTTTTACATTCAAATTGTGATATTTTTCATATAAAAATATATTTGTCTTATATTAATAAGATTTATAATTTTTAAATTTTTTATAGGTTAATAATGATTTGAATTTGGATCAAGGCACATCGAATGAGTAATGAATATGAGGATGGTGTTGATGCATTTTCAGAATTTTCTAAATGAAATGTTCTAAGCAGTGACATTTTTTTCTGTCCATACCTGAAATGTTTGAATATGAAGAAGTTGGAAAGTAGAGAGATCAAATATAATCTGATTTGTCATGGTTTTAATCTAAGTTACATCCCTTGGATTTGGCATGGTGAAACTGGACAAAATGTTAGATCTACTGATGATGATGATTCGCAAGATGGTAACTTCGATGGAATTGAAGAAATGATTCGTGATATTGCAATAGAAGAAATTGAGATAGAACCGATAGTAGCGCGTCTATATGGTGATGCTGAAAAACCACTGTATCCTAGTTGTACGGATTTTACGGTTTTGTCGGCAGTGTTAAGATTGATTAACCTAAAGGAATAACATGGATGGAATGACAAAATTTTTACAAAGCTGCTACAATTGATGAAATACATTCTTCCAAAAGACAACGATCTTCTAGATTCAAATTATAAGGCCTAGAAAATATTATGCCTGATGAGATTGGGATACAAGAAAATAAACACCTATATGAATGACTGTATGATATATAGGAATGAATATGAATTTCTGTCAGAGTGTCCAAAATTTGGGACATCACGTTATAAGTTGAAAGAAAAATTACAATGTGATATAGAGATTACAAATATTACTTCCAAGTTATTTTGGTATCTTTCAATAATTCATTGTTTGAAACGTTTATTTTCTAATTCAAATGATGAAAAAAGGTTAATATGGCATGCTGATGAGCAGATATGTGATGAAAAAATATGTCATCCAAAATATTGTGCACAATGGAAGAAAATTGATGAGCAGTATCCTACATTTAGAAATGAAATTAGAAATCTCATACTAGGGTTGTGCACAGATGGAATGAATCCATACCGAACCCTCAGTAGTACACATAGTTCATGGCTTGATTTTTTGGTAATTTACAACCTCTCTCTTGAAGTTTGTATTAAGCGAAAATATGTCATGTTGAGTATAATGATCTCTGGTCTAAAGCAACCTGGAAATGATATTGATTTTTTCTTGTCACCATTGATTGATTATTTGAAACTTTTATGGGAGGATAGTATTAGGGTGTGTGATTCTTATAAAATGTTATATTTTTAACTGCATGCAGTGCTTAGTTTCACTATAAATGGCTTCCCAACATATGGAAATTTTTCTGGATACAGTGTTAAGGGGCATAAAGCATGTCCAATTTGCAAACAACAGACTTCATATTGTCAATTGCATCATGGGAGGAAAATAGTGTACATGGTTCATCAAAAGTTTTTGCCTATGGATCACTCTTATAGAATACTAAAAAAGGCATTCAATGTCTCACAAGAATTTGATATTGCTCCAAAACCTTTATCCCCTTATGTGTATTTTGAGAGGGTGGAAAACCTTGATGTGACATTGGGAAAGACACATAAATCTTGTAATGGTAGACATATTTAGAAGAAGAGTTCAATATTTTTTGAGCTACCATATTGGAGATATCATGAAGTTAAACATAATATTGTTGTCATGCATGTGGAGAAGAATATATTTGATAGTTTGATTGGAACATTTTTAGATATTAAAGGAAATAAAAAAGATGGGTTAAATGCAAGATTATACTTACAATAAATGGGAATACATTTTGAGTTATCTCCTACTACTAATGGAAGATGAACATTTCTTCCCCCGGCTTGTCATACATTATCCAAGAGGAAGAAAATTAGATTTTTTCAATGTCTACATGATATCAAAGTGCCTCAAGTTTATTCTTCAAATGTAAGAAATTTTGTCTCATTAAAGGATTTGAAGTAGATATGTTTGAAATCTCATGATTTTCACTTTATGATGCAACAAATTCTACCAGTTGCATTGCTTGGAAAATTGCTCATCCATGTCAGAAATACTATAACGAAGTTGTGTTATTATTTTAATTCAATTTATAATAAGGTGATTGATGTGAATGCTTTAAAATTTGTGGAAAAGGATACAATTTCTATACTTTTTCAATTGGAAATGTATTTTACTCCATATTTTTTTGATATAGTGGTGCATTTAATGATTCATCTGGTTCGAGAAATAAATCTTTGTGGACCTGTATATCTTCGTTGGATGTATCCTTTTGAAAGGTATATGAAAATATTGAAGGGGTATGTTAAGGATCTATATCGACCTGAAGCCTCCATTGTTGAAAATTATATTTCTAAGGAGGTTGCAGAGTTTTGTAAGAGCTACTTGGCTGCTACAGAGCACAAAGGTTTGCCTCCATCCCACCATGAATGAGTTAATAATGTGGGAAATGGGATTTGTGGCATGAAAGTCAAATCGTTGTCAGCTGAACAGATGGAAAAGTTAGAATTATACATCATGAATAACATAGTTAATGATCAACTGTATATCACATTACATATTAATGAGTTGAAATAATGTCATCCAAAGAAGAAAGAAATGTGGATTTTGAATGAGCACAGCAAAACATTTTTTTCATGGATTAAAAAGACCTTGATTAGTAGATCAGATGTATAAGAGATATTAGGATGTATAGTTGGTGGTCCATGTTTAAATGTGATAACATGGTCAATTTATGATATTAATGGCTATACATTTTATATGAAAGCTCGGGACAACATAAGTTCAATTCAGAATAGTGGTGTATTGGTGTTTGCAGAAGTAATGCATTTTTCGAGTTCTAAAGACAAAAACCCAATTTTTTCATCAAGTGTATATTATGGAGTTATTGAGGAAATATGGGAGGTTGATTACTTTAAAATTAAACTTCATGTTTTTAACTGTAAATGGTTTATTAGTAACAATAGTGTCAGACACGATGAATTTGGAATGACAGTTTTTAATCTGAATAGATTGGAAGACACAACTGATTCTTTTATAATGGAAACACATGAAAAACAAATTTTCTATGTAGTTGATCTATCAGATATTTAGTGGTCTGTTGTTTTAAAAGGGAAAAAACAATATGTTGGTGAGGATCAAATTGATGAAGATGCTGATTTATGTGAGATCCCTACTTCCATGGAAAGATTAGCAGAACATAATAATGAGCATGTTGAAGACATGGTTTGTGCCACAAGAAATGATCATGATGAAGGAATTTGGGAAAAAAATCCATTTGTACATTCTTAATATTATAGGTAACATATGTTTATTTCTTTTTTATATTTATTATTTTCATAAAATTTTATATATTGTAAATTTTTTCTTTATTAAAATGTGTACTATAACAAATAAGTATAAGTTTTTGTTTATTTTAATTTTTTTAGTGTAGTTTACCATGTTTTACATTGTTTACCATAGTTTACATTTATATAATTTATATATTTATCAATTTTTTTGAATGAAAATTACACTACCATGTTTACCACGTTTACCATCTTTACCATTATTTAACATGCTTACCATATCAACCATGTTTACTATTATGTAACATAGTTCAATTTTTCATTTTCTGTTTACATTAGTATTGTAATATTTGAATTTGTATATTTGTAAACTAATGTTTTTTCTTGATTTGAAGGATAATGACAGATCAAACAGTTGATCAACCACATGATTCTGGAGATGAGCATAATGATCATACCTCTGGGGAGGAACATTCACATGCTCATCTTGATGTTCCCCAATCTTCCTCATTTACTCCCATAATGAAAAAGAGTTCAAGAGTTGGTAAACGTGGGTGCACACGTTTATCAAAATTATCACTTTCCCATACATAGGATAAGAGGATACTCATTGAGTTTGATGAGAATGATATTCCTAGAGGTCCAAATGCAAAATATTTTAAGAGTTTTGTATCAACTCAGGGTAAGAGCAAAGTAAGCATTTTGTATGATGATTGGAGAAGTGTGAACAAAGTGATAATATCTCAATTGTGGGAGACGATTTTGGTAAGTTCTTTTGCTATTGTGTGCCTATTCTTTAAATGTTTCTAGTATATTATGTTTTACCTCTTCTTTATCAGATGACATTTGATATTCCTAACAATGGAGAAGTCAGGAAGAAATTCTTATCGATGGCTGCTAGGATATGGAGGGATTTAAAATCAACACTCACATCTGATTTCATTTTTGTTCATAGGAGTCATGACAATCCATGTCATATATATCCTTTCATAGATGAAGATAAATGGAGACATTTTGTTGAATTTAGATAAAAAGATTCATTTTTGGTAAGGGAAATTTAAACTTTGATAAACTTTATTATATAAATGATCTTATTAATGTTTTGTTAATGATTTCTTATTCTAAATTTACAGTAAACAAGGAAATATCATCGGGATATCCAATCTAAAAATGTATACCCTCACAGTTTATCTCAAGGAGGGTATACATTATTAGAAGAACAAATGATGGCAGAAAATTTACAAAAACTGAGAGCTGAGTCTTCAAGCTCTGGAGAGGTTGCCCTTCCATCCCCTCCATCTAGACATAAAAAATGAAAGAGACCTTTGATGGGAAAAAAGGTCAATATCTTTCGAACGATTTGAGAATCTTAGCTGAGAGGATTGTAAGATATTTATTTTATTTATTTAAGTTAACTATATTCTCCATATAATTTGAATCATTATAGAAATGTTCAATTAATTAATACAGGATTCTCTTAAGGAGTAGAGATTATAGGGGGTATTTATAGCTGCTGGGAGGTAAGATATTTTATCTACAGCATTGGGAAAGCCCGAACATCTTGGTCATGTACGAGGATATCTGACGGGTGTATCGGTAAGAAAAGTGTTTCCACATTCTTCTAATTCTTATGTTGAGGGTGTTTATAAAAAAATAGAATTCTTGGAGGATGAAGTTTATAATATTAATGCGACGATGGAGGAAAATATTAGTGCATCGGTACAGTCTATGTTTGCATACATGCAATGACAATTTCAGACTGCAGCTCCCACTCCTCCACCTCACTCTGCAAACCTCATTATCTATCCTCCACCTCCACCAGTAGCTCCCACTCCCCCAACTCAACCTACGGACCCCATTTCTTATCCTACTCCTCCACTGCAGCTTCATACTTATTGTGAGTTGTATGCTGATGATCCTCAACATCATATAGTTGCATATGGGCTGGTATATTGTATAGGAGTTACAGTTCATCATCAATAGTTAGAGGTAGAGCATCATAGGGTCATTGTACAAGATATTATAGATAGATCAGCTCAAGTACCATTACCTACAGATGAGGTGATGATAGTTAGACATAGTATTGACCATTTTTTAATTTGGCCATCCAGATTTCTGCGACTCATTACCATAGAGGTATGTATGTTATATCTTCTATTTTATTTTTTTATTAAAGTTTTTTTAACATTTGAAAACTAATATATTTTTCTATTTATTTTTAAAAGAATACTTCAAAGGTAAATAAATACCGTATAGACAACAAAAAAGAAAAATGGCTATGACATCAGATACAGATTCTAGTAGTCTTGAAAGATTTTCAAGATATTCAAATTGTTTGAAGGATCATTATGAGTTTCCAATGGAATCACATGTTTGTGGACGTGCAATAACTATGGGGATTATGAAAACTGATATCATAGAGCTTGTTACTAGAGATAAGTTGGGCATCAATGTGGTGTAAATTTTTTCCATGTAAGTCTTAACACCTTTTCCCTGCGTTATATTTATTAAAAATGTATACTTATGTCTATTTTGTATTAGGTATATTTATAACATGTGTAAGAAGAATGAACGAATAGATGTATATGGATTCATGGACCTGCATTTGATTTCCCCTGAAGCACATGCATTGGATGAGGAACAAAGAATGATTTATATTGCTAAAAGATTTGAACAGAATGTAATCAAATAGTTTTGGATGATGCCTTTTTTGAGAGGTATGAAAAATATCTCTGGAAAAGAGTTCATTATATTTTAACATAAAAAACCGCTAACCTTAAATTATCTTTTATCAGTGATCATTGGATGTTAGCTGTTTTTTCCCAAGGGAGAAAACACTTTATTGGATATGCTTTGTCTATGGCGATGTGCGGGAAAGTTTTAAAAATATGTTGTAAAAGTAAGTTTCAATTTATTAATAGTTGTATCTATTATAACGAATTATAAATTTATTTTATTGGTATTATTTTTTAACAAGGGATGGGTCTACTTTCGAAAAAACACAAAGAAAAGGAGTTCCAAGATCAAATATATAGAAGTAAAGTTAAATATACATTTACAATTTGTACTTTTTGATGTATTACATAAAAATAATATTTTAAATTTACACTCATTAAAACAGAATCTTCATGAACAACAAGGCATCATTGAATGCAGATATTATATGTTAAGATTTATGTATGAAATAATTACAATTGGAACACTTGTGAACTTTGACATGGTAAGATTTCCTTTTAAACTTTGACATTGTAAGATTTCATTTTAAACATTTCCATAATATTTCATTTGATTTATTCATTATACATGTTAACTACTATCCTTTTAATTTGTAGCTATTTGATGACCCTCAACCCTATAGTGCTCAAGAGGTCAAACACTTACAAGTGGAATGGTCAAATTATTTTACACGTTTGATTGGATTTTAGTTTGTTTGTAGTGGAAAATGTAATTTTAAATATAGTCATTATAATTGTGTATTTGGTAGTCGTTTAGGTTGGATTTAGGGTTTTTTGTGTGGAAATTGTAAGTTATGAATGTTATATATGTGACTGTTTAATTTTTCATTACTTCTTGTTTTGGTCTAGTTCAGATGGTTTTTCTGGTATGGATTCTGGTCTAGGGGTAGTTCCAGGGGTGTGGGGAGGTGTCTAGTGGGGTGGGGGGTTTCCAAGGGTGTGGGAGGGCTGTCTAGTTTAGTGGGGGTGTCTAGGAGGGTGGGAGGGTTGTCCATGGGGTGTCCAGGGGTGTGGGGGGGTGCCCAGTGGGGTCAGGGGGCTTTCCAGGGGTGTGGGAGAGCTGTCTAGGGGGGTGGGGGTGTCTAGGGTGTCCACGAGGGTGGTGGGTAGTCTAGGGATGTCCAGGGGTGGGGGGTTCTAGGGGTGTGGGAGGGCTATCCAGGGGTGTGGGGAGGGATATCCAGTGGGGTGGGGGCTTTCTAGGGGTATGGGAGGGCTGTCTAGTGGGGTGGGGGGGGGGTGTCCAGGGTGTCCATGAGGGTGGGGGGCAGTCTAGGGGGTGTCTAGGGGTGTAGGGGGGGGGGTCTAGGGGTGTGGGAGGGTTTTCCATGGGTGTGGGGGGTGTCCAGGGTTTCCGTGGGGGTGGGGGTGTCTAGGAGGGTGGGAGGGCTGTCCAGGGGGTGGGGACTGTCTAGGAGGGTGGGGATGTCCAGGATTGTGGGAATGCTGTTTAGTGGGGGGGAGGGTCCAGGGGTGTGGGAGGGCTATCCAGGGGGTGGGGGAGGGCTGTCCAGTGGGGTGGGGGTGTCCAGGAGGGTGAGATGGCTATCCAGGTGGTGTCCAGTGGTGTGGGGGGTTTCTAAAGGTGTGGGAGGGCTGTCCAGGGGTGGGGGGAGGGTTGTCCTGTGGGGTGGGGGCTTTCCAGGGGTGTGGAAGGGTTGTCCAATGGGGTGGTATGTCCAGGGTGTCCTTGAGGGTGGGGGTTGTCCAGGGGGTATCTAGGGGGGTTCTAGGGGTGTGGGAGAGGTGTCCTGGGGTGTGGGGTTGTCTAGGGTGTCCATGGGGGTGGGGGTGTTCAATAGGGTAGGAGGGCTATCCAGGGGGTGGGGGGATATCCAAGAGGGTGGAGGGTGTCCAGGGTTGTGGGAAGGCTGTTTAGTGGGGTGGGGGGTCCAGGGGTGTGGGAGGGCTGTCCAGGGGGTGGGGGAAGGCTGTCTAGTGGGGGGGGGGTCTGTTTTTGTTCTGTTTCAGGTATTCTTTTGGCTGGGCATAGTTGTGTGTGTGTGGGGGGGGGGGGGGGTCCAGGGGTGTGGGGGGCTATCTAGGAGGGTGGGGGCAGTCCAGGAGTGTGTGTGTGGGGATGGGTGTCTAGTGGGGTGGGGGTTCTAGGGGTGGGGGTGTCCAGATGTGTCCAAGGGTGTGGGGGTCTGTCTAGAAGGGTGGGTGCAGTCTAGGGGTCTGTGTGTGGGGGGGGGGTGTCCAGTGTGGTGGGGGGTTTCCAGGGGTGTGTGTGTGCGGGGGGGGGGGGGGGGGGGGGGGGGCTATCCAGGTGTGTCCAGGGGTGTGGGGGGATGTCTAGGAGGGTGGGGGTAGTCCAAGGGTGTGGTGGGGGGGCGTCCAGGTGGGGGGGGGGGGGGGGGTTAGTCTGTTTTTGTTCTATTTCATGTATTCTTTTGGTTGGGAATAGTTGTGGGGGGGTGTCTAGGGGTGTGGGGGATGTCTAGGAGGGTGGGGGAATTCCATGGGTGTGGGGGTGGGTGGGGGGGGGGGGGGTGTTCCAGGTGTTTATAGGGGTGTGGGGCTATCTAGGATGGTGGGGGGGAAGTCCAGGGGTGTGGGGGTGTCCAGTGGGGTGGGGGTTCCAGGGGTGTGTGGGGGGATCTCCATGTGTATCTAGGGGTGTGGGGGGGCTTTCTAGGAGGTTGGGGGTAGTCTAGGGGTGTGGAGTGGGGTTTTTAGTGGGGTGGGGGATTTCTAGGGGTGTGGGGGGGAGGACTATCCAGGTGGGGTGGGGTGGGGGGGGGGGGGGTTGGTCTTTTTTTGTTCTGCTTCAGGTATTCTTTTGGATGGGCATAGTTGTGGGGGGTTTCCATGGGTGTGGGGAGCTGTCTAGGATGGTGGGGGAAGTCCATGGGTGGGGGTGTCCAGTGGGGTGGGGGTTTCTAGGGGTTTGGGGGGCTGTCTAGTGGGGTGGGGGGTTTCTAGGGGTGTGTGTGTGGGGGGGGGAGGTGTTGTCCAGGTGTGTCTAGGGGTGTGGGGGGCTGTCTTGGAGGGTGGGGGTAGTCCAGGGGTGTGGGGGGTGTCCAGTGGGGTGGGGGGGTTCCAAGGGTGTGTGGGGGGGGGGTATCCAGGTGGGGTGGTGGGGTTTTGGTCCGTTTTTATTCTGTTTTTGGTATTTTTTGGCTGGGCATAATTTTGGTTGAAAGGATTATTTTAAAAAAAATTAGTTTTTACATCAGTTATTTTATAACTGATGTAAAAAATGCACCGGGATTAATTTTAAGGTTGGTTATTTCATAACCGACGTAATAAATGGAAAGGAATAGTTTTTTACTTCAGTTATTTTATAACTGACGTAGTAGATATGTTCTCATGTCGGTTATTATTTAACCGACGTGGAAAACCGCTTAGCAGACTGCTTTATCACGTTGGTTATTTTCATAACTGACATGATAAATGCTTCAGAGGCATGATTTAGGATGTCGGTTATATAATAACTGACGTGATAATGTATATGCAACATTGGTTTTTAAATAACTGACATAATACATCATGACTCCGAAGCATTTTCCACGTAAGTTTTTGAGTAACTGATGTGAAAAATGCTTCAGTTTTTTGTTTTTTATGTCAGTTTTAAAATAACCAACGTAAAAAAACGATATTTATAATGTATTTTGTAATAACGTCGACCAAAAACTGACGTAAAAACTAAAAAATAACCACCGTAAAAAAAATATGCACTAGTGAAAATCAATTGTTCACATTCCTCCTCCCTTGCCCAAAAGTTTTTGAACCTAAACATCCTCCCATATCTATGACTTCTACCATCAATGGAAACATTAATGAGGATGGGAGAGTGATTTGACAAGGTTGGGGAAAGGTGAGACACCTAGAAATGGTTAAAGAGATTAACCTATTCGATCCAGCCCATGAACCTATCCAATCACTCCTGAATATGAGTGTTTTCATATTACCCATAAACCCACTTAAATGGGTTTCTTGAAAACACCAGTTTAGAGGGATTCACAACCTGGACAGCCTGCAAGAATTATTGTAAAAAGTTTCAAGGTGTGGTGGACCCCCTCTTTTCTCATGATGAAAAATGATTTGGTTGAAATCCCCCCCCCCCCCCCCGAAAAGAAGAGGCCCCAAAAGATTCTCTTGTATAGACATGGTCAAATCTGAAGATCTACATTTATGATTCCGAGTAGGACTCCCATAGAAACCCACAAACGCCCAAGTAGGAGCATCATTCTAGTGAATAAATTCACAATGTGATTAAAACAAAAACATTTAACCTTGACATCAAAGTCCTACTTTCAGAGGAGGAAAAGGCCACCAATGTGGTTTTGTTGGGAAACCAAATCACAAGCATAAAAGCCTACCTTAGTCATGACACCACACATGTACTTGAAATCCAACATTGTTTTGAACATGAAAACCATGTTAGATCCACTTTTAGTGCTTCAATGCTGAAGCATCCGAACCGTGCATGGGTTGCCAAGCCCACAATATTTTGATCTTATGATTTTCATTAGGATATGGGGGGGGCTGGTTCACTCTAGCCTCCACCACTCTAAGAATTAGAGAAAGGATCCATATCCTCTAGTGTTTCACCTTTTAGAGTAACATTCAACAACTTGTAGGGCCTCGATACTTCTCTTGGAGGTGCTAGGCTCCACAATAGAAGAACCAATACCACTATCACCTCTGTTTATATTTCTCCAAGTCTAGTGTTTTTTAGGGATAAGCATCATAGAATCAACTAGCTCTTAGTCTAACTTGGGGAATTTTACAAGGATATTGTCACCTATGGAGGGAACATAATTAGGTGGGTTGAAGCAGATCCGTTTAGGATGGGAGAAAAAAAGGCATGCCCTCAGCGACGACATGAGGATATGCCGGAGGGGAAACCCTCACCGTAGAAGATTTAACATGATCTTCATGGGTATTCCCCAATCCACCAAACATGGATTGAGAAGCTTTATTTCCCACAACCTTCAATCATGAAAGAGAGAAATGGTATGAAATAAACAGAGGTGGCCCCAACATTATCACTTAATCTTTTCTAGAATCATATTGTGAGTTTAAAGTTTTTGATAGTTTATCTCTATCCTTTACTTTCTCTGATTCCTAAATAAAGGATATAATTTTGTTTTTATCCCTCAACCATGACTCATATTTCATAAAGAAATTTCCTTCTCTGTTAGCCTCCTTAAATGTGTATTCCTTTTCTATATGACCCATACATCCACATAAAGAAAATGGTAGGTAGTTTCTCATATTCAAAAGAAATATATATGTTTTATTCATCAATTGTAAGGAAAATTCCTCACATAAGCAGTTGTTCCATGTCTACTATCACCCTTATATGGATAAAGGGTCCCCAATGGATATAATCAGAAAGATCCCAATCATGAAATTCTCCGACAGTAACCAATGTCCTTCAATACCCTTTTGAACCTTCCATAGAAAGGGATCCCATTCAAATGAATCCAGAAGTGTGACTTATCAAAGGAGATATTAGCAATATCTCCTTCTATGTTAAGATTTTCCAACAAGATCAGATGATTGTCAAAGGATCATGGTATGCCCTAAACCATGTTCAGTTTATCATCCCCATTAAAAAAATCAAATGTCAAAATCCCTGACTCTATTTCCCTTATTTCTACACCATCTTCCAATCTCCAAATATATTGGAGTGTGTTATTAAATGCGTTCAGGTCTAATGGATGATGGGTATTAATGTTACCCATGATAAGGAGTTCCATTCTTTTCAATAAGATTACAACATTGCCCTTATAAGTGATGATATTCGATTTTTCCTTTTCTGTTAATGAGATGATCTTCCATCATGTTACTAGAGAATTATCCGTGTTGTAGGACTTCAAATGAAGGGGGTGAAGAGAAGAAATTCATCCTAATGGCCGGATGTATACGCGTCACTTTCAGAAAAGAAAGACACCAAAACCTAGCAAACTATAGGACCACTATTGTCACCGACAGAGAGATTTTTATGAAATGTTCTTTAAGCCTAACTTGCATAAGCGTATACATACATATACATGTATGTATACCCCTACACATACATACAATTACATAAATGTGCATGCACATACATATGCATACATACATATACACATACACATACACACATACATACACATAAACATACATGAACACATACATACACATACACATATACACATATACATATACATGCACATACACCAATACATACATGAACACACACACACACATACACATATACACATATACATACACATACACATACACTAATACATACGCAAACACACACCTACACACCTACATACCCATAGACAAGCCTATGTACAAATACATGCACATAAAAGTACACATATATATACACACATAAACATAAACATATGCTCATACACATATACATACACATGCACAAACACATACACATACACATACACATGTACATGCACATGCATATGCATATGCATATGCATACATAATTGTATACACATATAAAAACATACAATTACATACACGTGGATGCACATACATACACATACATATGCATAGATACACATACTACATAAACAGACATATTCATACACATACACATATGCATACACATACACACATACATATGCATAGATATACATGTACACATACACACACATACACATACATGTATATATACACACACACATACACATACACATACACATACACATACATCCACATACATAAAAATGTATACACATACGTACAAATACATGTACGTATATTTTAAATTATTTATTTAATATAAATATAAAAATTTAAATATGAATAACATATTTAAATAAATATATTCATTTATATATTTTTATACTTTTTTAAATAAAATATGATCACATCATATTTATATTAATTATATATACATTTTTTAATCAATGTATATAAATATATTGTTAAACATTTTTATTGATTAATATAAATTTGCTAATTATATATATAATTATGAAAATAAGATTTATAATGATTTTTTATAAAAAGTTATAAAAATCAAATTTATATGTTATATTTACATATATATACTTATTTAAATATAAATATTATTTAAAAATATATAGTTATGTATATATAGATCAAATTATTCACTATGGCCTTTATAAGTGCTTTTTTTGTGCTGTTAAAGATGAAGATTTTATCAGCGCTAATAAACTCACTTTTATAGAATTGAACATTGAATTTATAAGTCTCCTTTATCATTTCTTTGTATTATTGATAAAATTATGTGGTGAATATGGCTCAATTTAATGGCAGACAGAATAAAAAAATGACGAGTGTTTAATGTGGAATAGATGTGCATAAAAACAAAGTGAAGCAAGGGAGCATCAAAGTCATGTGTATTGTGAGCTAGGCTTCAGACTAATTTCCAAGGAGACCAACGCCAAACCATAAACCATTCATTGGTAAAAGTTTTAGTGTTTATGATAACAATTATAAATGAAAACCCAGAACCATAAAAAACCAATGACGGAAATAAAAGAATATTTTATGGTTTTCTTATGCACAACAAACACTAGAAAATGAATACAAGGATTTTATTCCATTTGGCTAATGAACTAGACCTTTAGGGATGGGTTTGAAAGGCATTCGCTGAATCCAGAACTCCATAGAGGATTTGTGGTAAAAGATGGAGGACCATGGGGGTAGTGATGAGGGGTGATTGGGTATTGGTAAATTCACCTCTGGCAGCTGGAGTGTCCTTGAAGCCTCCACTATCACATGAAGCATGGAGAGGAGAGGAATTATGATCAAAACACTCGCATTCCTTCGCCCAAATCCTATCCTTGGTATATGGGTAATCCAAGAAGTGGGTATAGAATTTAGAAGAGGTGTCGTGGGCACCCCACCATTGGTGGTGGGGTTGTAAGGGCTCGGGGTGAGGGGAAGGTCATGGGGTCAAATACCTGGGCCGACATGTTTACTACATTTTCTTTGTCACATCATGTGCCACAATTTCAGTTGTACCCATCCTTTTATAAAAGGTGTCATGGGGTTGGTGCACCAGGAACTTGTCAAATGCACTGACTTTTCAACTTGTGTTTCAACTCATGTGGGGTTGAATGGTCCAACTGGGGTAGGCTTGACGCCATCATATTTGAGTAGGCGCAGCAAGTCAATGGCCTTCACTATGTAATCCACTTTCAGTTAATTATTCTCTTCATGTCTTTTCTCTTTTACCAAAATAGAGGGCAATAGGGTTGATCACCATTTAGCTACTTAGGGTCTATATGGAGATCACCATGTCTAGTTTCACCTCTTTACTAGATTTATGAATTATCTTATTTCTACTGAGATTCACTCTTATATATTATAATATTTTCATTTTGCTTCAAAAAATATGTGTCAATATTTCATTATAAAATGGAAAAACAATAAAATCATATAATTCACAATAAACAATTATATAATGGAAAATTATATTAATTGTTCATCTATGACTGATTGTAAATTTTATTCACTGTTTTTTGAAAATTAAATTCTTTTCAATGCCTTATTTAAATTTGATTTCATTTTAATTGGTATATATAAATGCTAGGTTTTATTTATTATGTTCTATGTGATGCTTTTTTGGAGATTTTTCTGGTTTGTTCAAGTTGTTACACTAAAGTGATCCTCCACTGTCCACGTGTCATGAACCCTCCCTGATTTGAATTTATTTCTTCCAGGGAGTACCTCTTCATTTCGTGGGGGGAAATAGAGTTAGTGCTCTGGTTTGAGGAGGAGGATCATGGTGGCCACCTTTAGTCCCTCTGGTGCGCTGCTTCATTCAAGTGCGACAGTTTTTTAGGATTATCAAATTTGGGGGTCCTGGCTTCGACAAGTGAGAGGTGTGGAGAAGGACCATTACAGGCTTGTGCCTTGCTTGCCATTAAATTGACACCCTGATAGAGAACGATAGGAAATCGTGTCTTCGGTGATTGGTGAGTAGATCCGATGAGGTACTGATGTTTCTTGGTGTTCCATATACATCGACAACGATAATGAGGATTCATTATGACACTGATCCTCTTATATAGCACAAAACTCATGCTTTTCAAATACAGTAAGGCCTAGCCTTGATAATGATGTCTCAAGAAGTTCTATAATATTTTTATGAGTTCTTGAGTTGCTGGTTTAATGATGTATGTTTGGTTGTGTTGTTGACTACTACTTATATTTTTTGTACTCCTGTTTATTGCACAGTGGAACACTAGTGCCCATGCCTTGTGCATGTAAGTCAATTGGCCAAAACATGTAAAAATCTAGACGTCCTCTTTTATTTCATTCTTTAACACTTTTGTTGACCTATTGATGTTAATGTACTTTTCTATGATTTTGTTGTTTAGAATTGATTTATAATTAATCAATTTAAATTTATTCTTTCTTTTTCCATTGTTTTTGGAGTTGTTGTAAATGTGTTCGCATGAATATGGTGTTTTGTATTCTCATTCTCGTAATTCTGCTTCGCTGGAATTAGTTTGTATGCTTCCGCATATTAGAATTCATAAATTGTTTATGATATTCAGGTACTATTTATGGTGTCCATTGCATATATAATTAATTTAAAATTTTTTATATATGTGTTTGAAATTTTGGGACCCAAAATAAAATCTATAGATCCTATTGGGGTGTTGAAAGGGGACTGCCCCGGAGCATAGCTGCCAACACACATATTTTTAAATAATCAAAAAACAAAAACAACCATAATTCAGAAATTCAGTATGTCTACATCATATACAATTTTATGAGCTCCCAAATAATATTCAATACCACATATTTGGGTTTTTGCAGCGCCACCCCTTTAACAGCACTAAAAAAAGCGTTGATAAAGGGGGTACTTTTATCATTGCTAAAAAGAACTATTAAAAGTACATCTTTATCAGCGCTTTTTTTACTAGCACTGATAAATGGTATATTAAAAAAAACATTAAAAGTAATATATTAATATATTAATATATAAATATATTGATATTGATATAAATATAATATACATATTTTTAAATGTCTTTTAGATAAGGATACATAGAAATTTAAACTTAATATATAAGATATTTAGTAAAAAAAGCTTGTGAAATAATTTTAAAAATATTTTTATATAAATTTTTTTTTATTTTTATCGAATAATAGTTATTTAATAACAATTTGAATATAAAATAAAAAAATAAAAAAAAATAAAATTTCTAAATTAAGTTGAAAAAATAAATCAAACTTCAAACGGTCATGAATCTTGATCAGGGTGTCTGTTTGAGCTCTACCACATATCAAATCGAAGATTGAAACAATTTATACTCCATTGTAACCTTGGGGGACCTTCTTCAAGGTTTTTTCACGGCCAAAAAATTTCTAGAAGGCCTCAAAAACTGAGTTTTTAGTTGGCATAACCCGATTTTTTAACAGTTAATGGATTTTCTGGCTCATTTATGAGGGTTTTTTTGCCATTTTATGGTGGGAAATAAATTTATTCACAGTTCTTACATTCATATTGAAAAAATGGTTTTGAAATGTTATCATTTTTCACAATGTACTGTTATTTATAATCAAATATATAATAATATATACATATTTTTTATATATTCACAAATAAAAATTTAATTTTATAAATAATTAATTAAACATATTTATATATAAAATATTTTTATTAATATATAAGCCTTATCTAAATAAAAACTAATAACCATTTTATTTAAAATAAAAAATATGAATATTTATATACCTATATAGTGTGTGTGTGTGCGTGTGTGTCTATATATATATATACATTAGTGTGTGTGTGTGTGTTTTAAAATCCTGATATATATTATCTATATATTCTAACATATAAATAGACATATTAATATATAATAATTTAAATATATATAAATATGTATAAATATGTATATTTATACTTACAAATACACACATATATAATATATGTACATGTGTATGTATGTTGAATATAAGTATGTATTTATTTATTTAATTATTTATAAACACACACACACAAACATATTTTATAAATTTATTTAAAAATAATATTACAAATATATATTAATATATGAATAAATATATAAATAAATATATATTAATATATGAATAAATATACAGATAAAAAATATAACTATACATGTATATAAATAAATAAATATAAATAGATATTAATATACGAATAAATATAACTATATATATATAAATAGATATATCATTAAATGCAGAACAAAGTAACATGGAGGAGTGGTAAAGTGTCCAGCATGAAGGGAAGAGGTCTCGGGTTCGAATCTAGGGAGAGGCAAGGGTGCGTGCACATGTGTAGGGGCTAGCACTGTTAAAGGGCTGGGGAGGGCACTGTTAAAGGCTAAATGGTGGGTGTGAGTGCGAGTGGGGGAATTCTGAGTGCTATTGAAAGGGGGTGGCGGGTGCTGTTAAAAGGACTCTTTGATTTTGGGATTTTTTTTTTAATTTTTTTACATTTCTTGAATTTTATTAGCGATTTTTTGAGAAATGATAAAAAGAGCCTTTATCAGTGCTTTTCTGAGTGCTGATAAAAAGAAACCCCTTTCACTTCTCTTAGATTAACAGTGCTAAAAAATCATTGTTAAAAGATATTTCAATCATTGATAAAAGGGTTATCTGTAGTAGTGCTTGTCCTGTCATTTTCTAGGATCTGTACCCATTGAACGTAGGATTCATTTAGCCTCATATGTTCTGAAAGGAAAATCCTTATCTTCTGGTAGCATATCATTAAAGAGAGAAATTATTACAGTAAATATGGTTTCCCTCAACCTATTGACAACTTTTACATTATATATCTTTAGTTTGACTAAAAATGTTGTATATTTAGTACATCCAACATAAAATGGTGTTTTTTCAGAACTCTTTATCTTCTAAAATAGTTTTAGACAATTATAAAGTTCATCGTCAACAATAATTTTCACTTTCTCAATATGATCACCATCGTCATTCACATGTGTAATCATATCCTTGATACGGTCTTCATCATTGTTCACACTGTAATCATATCAAATGATCCATAAAATGAAGTGTTATCTCAGTCACTAGATATATTTAGATCTTTCCTGTGTTTAGTCCAACATTTATAACTTTGATCTATTTCATGATAGATCAATTGTTCTTCCAACTCCTCTGGACTAATTACTCCTGAATAATGACAATGTAAATATTGACAGGGGATTTGAGAAGGGTAATGTCCTCAATCTTTTCCAAAATTGATGAACTCTTTCACATCAACCTCATACTCTTTTGTGATATGATTAGAATCCATTCATTCAAGATTTATACCCATTTTATTTTATTTAGAATTATTCATATTTAAAAAAAATACATAAATACACAGAATGTATGAGCCTAGAACCCGAAAAAGGTTATTCTTTATACACACACACACACACACACAGAGAGAGATATAGTCATCATATTTTATATAAATTTTCATTTCATCAACATATTGTTAGAACATATAAATACCATAAATTATATGAATTTAAATTATCATAACACTTAATTTTTTATTACAATAAGTCACATATCATAATTTGTTTTTTGAAATGGATTCATCAAGGGAGATAATTCACTCCCTACCACTAACAATGTTCATAAGAAACCTAGGGATTTATATAACTGTATAAGTATTAGAGTATATATAATAATATTTCACTATCAAAACATAAATCTAAACCAATTACTTATTTTTTTCAATGTTTTTGCAGTGTTTGAAACAAAATAATCACATCAATTATGTTTATTACATTTGTAAATTGACGAATGGTATCATATTTGAATTATTTTCTTGGTAAAATAATATTAGGAAACATAAAAATTTTACTTATCCCAAATTTTAAAATTAATCACCCCAAGAACTATAGTATTAGATCAATCCTACATAGGTTTTTAACTAGAGATAGGTCATGCTTAATAATATAAATCACACCAACCAAAACATGATTGCTAATATGGTACCCACCAACGCTGCTGGAAAATACATGCCAATGAGGCACCACATTTTCCATGAACCACTAATAATATTCTCTCCCAAGATCACCCCCTAGGGTGAAATACTAACTGAGATCCATTAAAAACAAGTTTAGAATATCATACCTTTAGTTTTGGGGTTTTATTTTTCTAAAAAGACCGGCTTCAACTACAATATACCTTCAGTTTTGTGAGAGCTTGAGTGTGGTGCAATGAAGACATGATTCCAAGGTTATTTTATAAATAGGGAGAAGGGTTTTATCTATGATTACTAAAAAACTGATAAAAGTGTGTTTTATTAGAGTTAAAAAAATAAGTGTTGATAAATACTACTATTTTTAGCGCTGATAAATCACAACTTTTATCAATGCTAAAAAAAGGCCTATAAAATTAGTATTTTCCATCATTGATAAAATACAATTTTATATGTTCTTAAATGATCCCTAGAAAAAAAATTCTCAATTGCTAAGAGATATTGTTTATATTTTCTTAGGTTTTGGTGTTCCTATGGTGTCCAAGGCTCGGTGGCACTATGTTGGTGGTGGTCGGATAGCGATGAATATGTTTTTTCTCCCACCTATGTTTATCTTTTGATCCATTAGAGAACTTACCGATAGTAATATTTCACTCTAATGATGATCCTTCTCCCTGATGGTGCCCTTCCTAATGTGAGTTACTATGGAGAGCGATATGATGAATCTATAATAGACCCTCACGCTTACAGATAATGATAAATCGAATGTTATGGGAAAGAAGTATGTAGACTCTCATCTAGCATGTTGAATTCTACTTCTCATCATAGGAAACTTTATTACTAATTGGAATTTCAACCTTAATATGGGGGCCACTCCCAATATGGGGAGAAGTTGGAGGATTCCATTATGTTGGTAGCAACCTTTCTCCATTGTCAATAGGATGCAGGTCTCCTTTGGTTGGCAGTATGGTGGGCATCAACCATCATTGAAGTTGCCAACATTGAGTAGCTGACAACGATGGATTCTCATGGATAGATCAGCTACCCAAACCAACCAATGATTTTCTGGTTTTCCTTCTTTTTATAACATGATCAAATCCCATAAACTGAGTGTGCATGTTGTGATCCTCTAACGAGATCTGAAGAGAAATAAATTTGCACCATTTAACCCGTGGATGTAGGAAAACATGTCAAACCACATTAAATTTTGCGTTCTTCATCTTTCTTCTATATTTTCATGATTTGTGTGGCCACACACCTCTATTTCACCGTTACAAGTGGTATCAAAGGGAGACAGAGGGTGGGAGTTTGTAACGGCGATTCGACAAAGAGTTTTCTAATGACCAAAAAAATGAAAGTGGTTGTAAAATTTTTTTGAGGATAGATCCGTGAAGAGGACAACGAGACGATTCCAATGATGTAAGAGGTGTTGAAAATAGATTTTAAATGATCCATATAGAGCCGATCAATGTTTTAGTCAAACCACAGGTGAACAGTAACCTTGTGCTGGAGAAGATGGTATTGTTTATGCCACCGTCAAGATTCTGGTAGCTACTATAGCATGCCATGCCAGCGCCACATCATTTCCACGTCATCGAACAATCTCAGTCATTGATACTATTTTTATCAGAGCTTGATCAATCGTTGTCTGATTTCGATGATCCAGAAGTTGATTCCCACTATTTCAACCATTACGGATGCATCAGTATGGTTAGATTTTCTAAATTATCACTCCATCAAGTGGTTTTAGAATGGTGTGACATCAACATTGGTAATTGCGTTTTGCGACAACAATGATGGCTGGTTGCGGAACACTACCAAAATTTTAGATAGAGAATTTCGATGGTTGGAACAATTTTGTCTTCTGGAAAAGCACAATGAAAGATATTCTAGTGCAGTAGGGCATGATCAGACCATTAATCAGAGAAAATATTGAGACAACTAGTGATGATTATTGGGAAGATCAAGAGATGTTGGTCATCAGAACAATTCGACTGTGTCCAGAAAATGAGATAAAATACTTGTTGTTGGATGAGACCTCACTGAAGGAGATCTAGAATAAGTTAGAGCAGCAATATATGAAAAAATCGCTCACCAATAAATTATTATTAAATAAGAAATTGTAAAAGTTGCACATGGATGAGGAAATTAATTTTTTGGATCACACAAAAAAATTCAAAAAGATCCTGACACAATTATTTGGGTTCGGTATGAAGGTTAGATAGAAAGACAAAGTGCTTTTTATTTTTTCATCACTACCAAGTTCATTTGATGGACCTGTGACTGCATTGATCGTGGGGAAGGAAACATTATAGCTGGATGAGGTGATGGCATCTCTTCAAGATTTGGAGGGATTTTGAAGACACATTCATGCAAGAAATTCTTGTTGATACAATATGATCAATGTGGGAGGAGTTAATATCGGAATTCTGGAGGTAAAGAATGGAAACCAAAATCAAGAGGACATGACCTTAGAGAAATCGTGTGTTTCTGGTGCGAAAAAAATGGTCACTATAAAAGTGACTAGGGAGAGCACAAATTGTACATTGCTGGGAAAGAGAAATATAGAGAGAAGGTCATAAACATCACAGAATCATCAATAGATTATGGAATCTGGGTGACAATGGGAATTTTGCACTCAGATTAGAGAGTTGAACGAGGAGAAGTGTAATATCATTACTATAAAATATAAGATCACATAAAGCAGGAATGTTGATTTTTAAAAATAAAGAATGAATGGGCTCAAAATCCAAAGGAATACAGACAATTTTTGGATTCAGGGAGCTTGGTGCAGATATGTACAACCAATGGTGTGTTTCATACTTTTCAAAAGGTGACAGATTTGATGAGACTTGTTGATGGGTCAACATGCGAGGTTCGAGGAGTCAAAATGGTGAAATTAATTACACTTGATGGAGCAATATGAAAACTGGATGGCATAAAATTCATTCTAATGATGAGACAAAACTTAGTATCAATAAGTTGGATCAATGTGAGAGGATAGAAGATTTCTATAGCTGGTGGAGTGTTGGAAGTATCATGTGATGATGCAATGATGCTTACTAGAAAAGAGTCCTAAGGGTTGTATCATTTGATGGGGGATGTATTCAGCTGGAGATTGATTGATGATAGTGTAAGTACCATATCATTTAGTGTGAAGAAGTGTGTTCAATTTTCTGATGAAGTTTTCAACACCTGTAAGGAGACTATAGGACTAGATTATTCCCCAAATTGGTCATGAGGGGTGGGGTCCACTCCCAATATGGGGAGAAATCATAGGATTCAATTCTGTTGGCAATAAACTTTATCCATTTTCAATAGGATTCATGTCTCCATTGGTGGGTATTATGGTGGGCAGCAGCTATCGTTGATGCTGCCAACATTGAGCAACCGGTAGAGACAGATTCTCATGGGTAGATGAGCTACCCAAACCAACCAAATATTTTCTAGTTTTACTTCTATTTATAATGGGATCAAATCCCATAAAATGAGTGTGCATCTTGTGATCCTATGATGAGATCCAGAGAGAAATAAATTGGACTCGTTTATCCTGTGGATGTAGGCAAACCTTCCAAACCATGTTAAATTATGTGCTCTTCATTTTTATTCTGTATTTGTATGATTTTTGTTTCCAATCACCTCTGATACGTCCTTACAATTAATTCCTTGAATAATACTATAAAATATTTTATCCATCAAGAATATGGCACATAAATAAGTGAAATTGGATATGGGAATCTAATATTTGAATTTTCTAATGAGAAGGATAAACAGAATGTGATCCCTAGGAGACCTTGTCCCTTAGATAACCACCATATATTGATAGAGGATATGGTTAGCAGTGTGGATATTTAGAATATTATCTTTTCCAAAACACCATTCTGGATTTTCCTTAAAGGCATCCCCTTCTATGAAAAATTGGAAAAAATTATAAAATACATCGGAGGCTGCATTAGAGATTTTGTCGAGTGGGATCATTATAATCCTATCCACTGGGGACCATTTGTGTGTATTAGGGACCAGATCGATGTCACACAACCACTAATTATGGGAAAATTCCTATCAATAGAGGGATCAAGGGTTTGAATCCCATCTGAATAAGAAAAACTTCCTATCATTCGCTTCTTTTGTAGTTTCTTTAGAAACATGGAGATGAACTACACCTCAAAGATAGAAGATGGATAATGAAATATTATCATGAAATATGGCTCATGGATGCATGCATAAAACCTTACAGTTTCCTTCATATAAAAATCAAAAAATTAAAAGGATAGGGATAAAATTGCTAAGTCCCTAAACGCGTAATCTACTTATGAACAAAATAAATCCATCATGTTGAGGCCCCCACTATTTGTATCAAACCATGGATATCATGCACGATCAAAGGAGGTGAAAAAATAGTTTTTTTAATCTAATTTTGGGATATTAGGGAATTATTATGTTGACTAGGTTATACCTCCTATATTAATGGGTGCACATACTATAGTGATTGAAGCGCCTCTTATAGTGAAGGCCACATCTTTAGAATTTCCTCAAGCAACTACTGATTACAAGAATTCATTTCTGACCATTAAAAAATAGATCTACTTTGATCCACCTAATCAGGTTGTATACTTAGGAAATGATCTATTTATGCACTCCCCTTGGTTGATAAAGAAATTTATGAGTTATAAATGGTGGGCTAAAAAATCCAGATTTGGAGAAGGATGTAAAAAAGATATAGTGCTATTGATCTTACTATTTTTGGAACCTATTAGCTCCAAGAGAAGTAATAAGTATCAGAAAGGTAGTGATCAATACTATAAAATTTGTAGTAGTGGGAGATGGATCCTTTATCGAATACTTATTGGTGGAGGTTGGAATCAACCAACCCAACCTATCATAATAAAAAATCTTACGTTGTAACTTTTGTGGGATTGTAAACCCACAAAAAATTTGGATACTCAAATGACGAAGCACTAAAATATACCATTGTAAAACTTTCATGTCTAAAACCATGTTGGATTGAATGTAAATTTGTGGTGTCATGATAAATGTTTGGTTTCATGGTTTTAGTCTAGTTGCTCGACATGGTTATGCTAGTGGACTCTGCTTCCTCTTGAAGGATAACTTGGATGTAAGAGTGAAGTGTTTTTCATGAAATCACATTATCACTTTTATTCACCATCTCGTTGCTCCAACATGGTCATTTTTCAGTTTCTACAAATTTCCTACACAGAATGATAAATGGAGATCTTGGGAACTAATCAGGTTTTTGCAGGAGAGTCTTTTGAGGCCCCTTCTTATTAGAGGAGACCTTAACAAAATCACATTTCATCACAAGAAAAGTGGGGGACCTAGAAGGCCTTACAACTTGATGCAGGACTTCTTACAGGTTTTCCAGTATGTGTAGATTCTCAACCTAGAATTTTCAAGAAACCCATTTATATTGTTTTATGCGAAATATGAAATCACTCAAATTGAGGTGTGGTTGGACAGGTTCTTAGGCATGACATAATAGGTTAAAATATTTAAACTTTTCAAGGTGTCTCACCTAGACCCAACCATGTCGAACCACTCCCCCATACTCATCGAATTTCTCCACAATGGTAGAATATTGAGACAAGATAGTATATTTAGATTCAAAAGAATTTGGGAAAGGGGAATGGAAATTGATCATGTGATCTGATATAGCTAGATGATGGGGGATCCCGATGTTAAACAAAATATTTACCAAGTGGCCTCTAATTTGATGCTTTTGAGTAATAAGAAATTCCACCGGCATGATACTTAGTGCAATGCTATTAAAATGAGGATAAATGAGCTTTATTTTCTCCCCCATTGAATGCAGTTCTGTTCAAAATCTCAACTTTGGAAGTTGATTTGGATACTCCTCTTAGAATCAAATAATGTTTCTGGTCCATGTGCATGTGAAATTCCCGCATCAAAGATAGTAAATCAAATACACTATACTTTCATAAAAAACATCAATGATACATCTCAAGAAAACTTATCTTTTTCCTCGCTACCACTGATGGAAGATTAGATTCAAATGAATGAGAGATCCATGACATTATTTTTTCCAAGATCTTTATGTAGCTAGAGATTTCTCTATATCTTGGGATATTTCATCATGTATTAACCATGTTGTTACATATAGGATAAACTAATAACTTAATCTTGACATCACGGATGGAAAAATTCTCTTGGACCTCAAAAAAATCCATTCTACCAAGGCACCGAGTCCTTATGGCTTCCATGCACTAGTATTGGTACATTATCGGAGATTACATATCAGGTCTCGTGATATATCTTTGGATGGGTACATCTAACTTCCATTATATTAATGAAACTCTTATTACCCTCATTAAAAAAAATTAAAAAACCTTCTTTGGTTTTGGACTTTAGGCCCATAAGTCTATATAGGGTGACATATAATTTTTTTCAAAGATCTTGGTCAATCATATTCATATTTAGATTCTATCCATTATTTCTATGAATCAGTGTGCTTTTATTCCCAAGAGACACATTTCCAATGATGTTGTTATTCCTCACGAAACTTTTTACTAAATGAAAATATGATCTGCAACCAAAAGAGGTGTCATGGAATGGAAACTTGATATTAAAAAATTACATGACAAGGTTCTATGTTCTTCCTCTATTTTTATTAGGGGGATGGGATTTTTCTCCAAATGGAACAAGGTTTTGATGAAATGTGTTACCTCAGTTTCCTTCAAGATTCAAATTAGTGGTGGAATTTCTTAGTGCTTTCCCCCCTCTAAGGGAATTCACCAAGGGAATCCTCTCTATCCATTGATTTTTATTTTTTTGGATGAAATTTTCCCCAATATTATTTCAATAACAGCTAGCTAGGGACAAACTTGTTCATAGAGTGAAATATTGTGGGTTGAGACCACCTATTTCTCACCTTTTATTTGTTTAAGAAAACTTATTTTTTTCAAGGGCCACCTTGGAAGAATGTTTCTATATTTTAAACCTTATTTATAGATACAATATGGCTTCTAGGAATTCATCCAATCTCTCCAAATAAGAAATTTATTTTAGCACATATGTTCCTACATGTAGGATGGATGGCCTTCACATGGCCTTTGGTATCTGGGTGGTGATAAGCATAAAAAATATCTTGGGCTCCCCACTAACTTTGGATGTGCAAAAAAAGAGGCATTCTCAATCATTTTGGATAGGGTGTTGAAAAAAATATAGGGATGGAGCTTAAAAAATATTTCTTAGGTGTGAAAGGAAATTAAAATTAAATTCATTGAATAATCTATCCCAACTTATGTTATTCCCCTATTTAGAATTTATGGTTTCATTATTGATCAACTTCACTTTAGTATAACGAATTTTTTTGGGGACCTATTAATGGGAATAATAATATCCATTGGATTTATTGGGAAAGATTTACTACCCAAAAGCATCTGCAGGGAATGGTATTATGATATATGTACCTTTTTAATGATAGACTTATTTCCAAGCATGGTTGGATGATTATTAAATACTCAAATTCCATCTGTGAAAATGTCGTTTGTGCTAAATATTTTCTACATGCGTATTTCCAAGGAGCTTCTTTAGGCCTGAGGCCCCACCTTTTCAAGAGAAGTTTTTGGGGCTTGTGTGGGATACTTTTTCATTGTCATTATTGGAGGATTAGTGATGGGGTGGTGATTAAGATCTTGAAGGGCTTGTGGTTGGTCGATAGTGGTGACTCTATGCTGACTTCTCTGGTGGTTGTTTTATTGGATGATTCTACGGTCTTGTCCTTACTTAATGGTGTAGGTAATGATTGGTGTGATGATAAATGGGGGACCTGGTTTTATGAGTGGGATAAGAATATCATTATAAGTCTCCCATGTGTGAGGAACCTTTGGAAAGACTGGTTATGTTGGATAAAGGATTCTTCTGGTGATTACTTGGTCATGTATTGTTATAAACGCGTGGTCAACATGCTTTCCCCATGGGTGGAGGATCTTTAGAAAATTCTATAGCAACTCCCAATCCCACCCAAGGTTTGGTTCTTCTCATGGAAAGCTTTCTCTAGGATCCTCCCTTCAATGGAGTTTCATATTTTTCTCCATGAATGTAACAATATTATATGTTCACTTTGTTTGTCTACAACTAAATTCTCTATTCATGTAATCATTCTTTTCCCCAGGGCTAGGTCCATGTGGCATCAATGGAATGAAGATATAGATGTTTACCTGGATTTGGTTTCCAGTTTTGTGACATTACTGTGAAAATGGGATTCATCACTCTCAGTGGAGACCATGGGTTCCTTATGCATGATGGCATGGATGCTTTGGGTTGGAATGAATGACTTTGTCTTCAATCAAATGGAAAAGACAATCACCTTCTAGATTGATTCTATAATGTCTCAAATTTTTCTATATATTATTTTTAAATATTATATGAAATTAATTTGAGACCAGGTACTGATACAACGTGCGATTTCAAGGTCCAGTGTGCCCAAAATTAATGTTTGAAATATATTAAAAATATTAAATAGCACGCATGATCAGTTTTCCTAAAATAGAATAATAGCATCTAAAAGGGTGACTAGATTAAAAATATGAGGACACTATTGTGTTTATAGCATCAAATTTTCCTTAGGAAATTCCTAACCTTGACTGTCATGGATCGACCATGAAAGTTAGTTTTTTGGTGTTTAAAGAAAAAAATAAACTAAATATTTATTTTATTTTAACGTTTTGCAGTGACGCATCGACTCATTTTCTATTTTTAAATAAACAGATCAGAAAAGGACCCTGGGTTAGAATTCATAACCCTGGATAAATCCCTAGAAGCTCTGGAGAGAACCTAGAGAATTTTCTCGATGGAAAACGATGACGGATCTTGAATCAGATATTGATGAGAGCCATTCATAACGAATCTTGCCAACGGCGACGAAATGATGATCAAACTTCTTCATAGAGTGATCCAAATCCTGAGGTAGGGAATTTTGTTTTAATTCCCGATTTTCAACATTCTTGGATTTAATGATGAACATGGATCAACCCACGAACAATTTGACCCAGAGTTTTAGCATTCTTATGGGAGGGTTTTGATTGTGGGTATTGTTTAGGGATGATTATTATTATTATTATTTAATTGTTTTGTTATATTGATAATTCTAATGGAATGTATTGAGGATGAAATGAACAAAGGTTGAGGTTCATTCCTTGGTTTTCTAAATTGTACCTTCCTCCTCTACATTTTTTGTATTCTTCCCGTTCTTCACGGGATATGAATGGATTATTGTTGCGCCTCTGTTTCTTGGCACAACGACCTAAAATCGAAGATCCATCATAATGATGACCTAGAGGAGGTGCGACGATGTTGGAGGAATACAGATTGATGTATTTTGGGAGATACCATTCTTTGAGAGAATTTCATGTGGATGATAAGAATCAGTTTTCTGAGTTGATCGGAGGCCTGAAACCAACTAATTAGGTGTTTCCAGGGCGAGATGACCCAAAATCATTAGTTTCAAGGTGAATGGATCATCGAATCGAATACTGTAGGATCAATAGAGGTGCATGGAGAAAGAACCATAATTATGAAAAATCCTATTGAACACAATGTGTATTTCAGAATACATGGCGTGTGGGGCCTGCTCAGCAGTAGCTGGGGTTTCGGGAGACAATAAAGTGTCACACGACGTGTGAGACCTGTCACACAGAATGTGGGACCTTCCCCAAGGCTCGATGTGTATCTCAAGAGTTACACGGACACGGGGAAGATTACATGGCTTTCCTACATGATGTGTACCCCACCACATGGCCAGACATAGACTGGATACATGGGTTACCCAATGTACTGGTATATAGGTAGGTGAACACAGGTTGGCACTATGTACTGGAACACGACCAGAGTACATGGGTGGACCCCTGATAGTAGGAAACAATGTGTGAACTTTCTATATGTCATGTATACCTCTTCTACATGACATGTTCTGATGAAAAGATCTTTTGAACACGAGCAGTACCTGAGGTCAAGGGACATGGTGTGTGACCCTACTACACACAATGTACCCCTTCCAACATTGATTGAAACTCTTTTATACCTTATATTAGGTAAGTTTCATTGGGGTTGGTTCCCTTTATCATTCCTATGAAGTCTAGTTAGTATCGTTTCCTATTCACAGGAGTATGGTCCCTTCAGTAGGATTTTACTAGATTTAGTCAAGAATCCCCTCTGAGAGGATCTGATTAGGTTCCTATATCCATTATTGTGCCCTAATTAGTGTCTTGGTATCAGAATGACTAATCCTACCAGACATCGATCCTATACTTAGTAGGTGAATCCAGATGATTCGTTGTATCACCCCATGGCCTTGGCAGTGATCCTCATCTATGTATCATGATCTTACCCACTAATGGAGTGATTAATCCCAAAGACTGTGTATCATATCTCTCTTCATATCAATTATTATATCTCTATCATGATATTTTCTAAATAATGGTACTTCTCGAGTAGACGTCATCAGTGCTATCAGAATAAAAAGTGTGTTCTCCAAGAGGAGTTTCTTTGTGGAATCTTCAGACTAAATATCTTATGTTGGTATGTGGTATTTGTGACTTACCTCTAGAATATGATTCAGGGTTTCAGTATATTTGTATATGTTCTTATTATATGCACTGTAGACATATACTATGTAGATCTGAATGCACCTTTACTTTTTGTATTGCTTTGTGGTTACTGGGTGTCCTACTGAGTATTGGTATACTCACACCTACACAAGCTTTGCCTGAATGTGTCATGTCTTGTGCAGAAAAGTGACCTTTTGACAGAGTCTTGGGAAAACCAGGACCAGATGGAGATTGGTGAGTTCAGATAGGACAAGGTGTTTCTAGAAATTTGAGTAGTAGTGCTAGTACCTTTTTGTTTATAGGTTGGACTTTGTAGTATTCAAACTCTTTCTTTTGGTGGGATTGTATTCTAAACCAGTTTACTTTCATGTTGTACTATGTTGGTTGTTTTTATTGGTATACATTCATTTTGTTCCTTATTAGTTTTTACTTTTCATAATTTTTTGGCTTGGAGACATGTGCGAGTGTACAAGTACTTAGGTAATTCTTCTTATGTTAGTGATATGCCTACTCGGTGTTAGTCACCATCCCTTGGCCTATTAGAGGTGGTCTTGGGGAGTAGCAGCACGGGCCCCACTAGGATGGGTCATGATAGAGTGTTATCCTAGGTGGTTGGTTCTACCTTAGGACCAAGAGTCTATAAGATTGATTTGGGGAAACAATGTTAAGTGTTTTGAGTTTTGATTTCAGGCCAGGGACGCCGGTGTTGGTACGGGCGGCTGACGTATCCATACCCCAGGACTCTAATAACCTACTTTTTTACTTGATACATGAGAACACTAATTGTAGAGAAAATAATGGTACATGCATCATATATGAATGGCTTGTGTTTCCATGTCCTTTTTGAGTGATCTCTCCAGATATACTCATTGACCATGGTATATCTTGTTTTCTTACAGAATATTACCGAGATGCATACCGGCTAGGATTTAGCAGCTCAAACATGAGGATGACCCCCCTAAGTAATGAGGCTTTAGTATAGGGACCAGTTTTCCAAATTTTTCCTCCAATTGGTGCACCAACTATACCACCACTAATGGAGAAACACGTGGTGCCTGTAGTACCAGCATATGAGAAGCACATGTTGAGCATGCTCTATGAGTTTCAGAGATAGAGACCTCTCAGGTTTCGAGGTTAGCCCGACCCTCAGGCAGTTGAGGACTATATTGAGGCAGTGACTAGAGTTTTTTTTCTAGTAAGGACACCAATAGACCAAATGGTGATCCTAGCAGTGAGCGTTCTTCAGGGTTCGGTAAAGAGATGTTGAATTTTAACCACATAGACTCACTAAGAGGAGACTTCTTCATAGAAAGAGTTCGATAATCACTTTAGAGATGAGTTATCTCTAGTTACACTAAGAGAAGTATGTATAAAAAATATTCTTCAACTCTATTAGGGTATCTTGACGGTGGATGACTATTCAATGAAGTTCACCAACCTCTCCAGGTTCTCGATGGATATGGTCAGGGATTGGTACTTCAGGAATCGTAACATCGAACAAGGTCTACATCGGGACATCCAAGACATCATTATACCTCTATTAATCTTGACTTATTCTAGGGTGCTCAGGAGACCTTTTGTGGTCGATATCTTATTGGCTGAGAAGATGTAACCGGTGACAGTGAAAAGCAGGAAAACAGGTGTAGAGACCTCAGCAGTAGGGATCCAACATTAGGCATAGTTATCTTGACATGAGAGATGTTACAGGGGGTACCAAGATAGGGGATATATGGTTCAGGGCTCTAAGGATGGATCCAGTTATCCTAGGGAGAGGTGATGCAATACATGCGATAGTCGGGGACATCTCACTAGAGATTTCCTAACCCATTGAGTTGTTGATAGGGGGACGATGGATGGACTACTGAGGTAGAGTAAATGAGTGTATTGGTTAGATACGCTAGGTGTTATACATGGAAGAGGAGTTGGGAGATTTTCGGGATGTGGAAGATGTTTTGAAATACGACCACCAACACCCCCAAGAGGTCCATGCCAGGCCTAGGGAGATGGAGGACATGGGTAGGGGCAGCTACATGTGGTCGAGGCATACGACCCAGGGACTTCAAATATTATCTGAGGTATGATCTATGACTTTTATACATTATCTATTGTACTTATAGATAAAGGTTCCAGTCATTATTTTATCACCACTTACCTTGTACAAGACCTTGAGATTCTGGTAGAACCATTGACACAACCCTTACACTTAGAGACACCTACAGGAGGAGACTCAAGGATCACACACTTATGTAGACTATGTGATATGACCCTTAGAGGTGAGAGTTTTGGTTATTACCTATTTTTTGACAGCGTCATGGCCTTAAGATATCATTCTCGGTATGGATTGGATATCTTTGGTCCATGCCTATATTGATTGTTTTAGGTGAAAAATGTAGTGTGTCTGTAGGGATGGGGCAAGGTTATGCTTTGTTAGTAAAAGGGAAACCCAAGAAGCACATGATGGGATCATGCATAGGAGGATGTAATCAATAACTCATGAGTTGGCTAGCCTTACCCTCAGAGCAATATATGTTACGAGCTTTCAGTTCCCAATAGTAGTGGAAGAGTACAATGATGTGTTTCCATAAGATATTATTGGTTTACCTCCCCATGAAGATATCTAATTTTGAATCCACTTACACCTAGGAATGGAACCAATATCCTCAACAGTATATTGTATAGCTCCCTCAAATCTTTTAGATCTGAGGGTGAATATGGAAGACTTGTAAAGGAAGGGTTTTGTGAGGCCCAATGTTTTAGCTTGGGTGGCCCCAGTTTCATTTTCCAAGAAGGTAGAAGGGAGTTTGAGGTTGTGTGTGGATTACTAGCACTTGAACTAGGTGACTGCGAAGAATAAGTATCCACTACCAAGGATTGATGATCCTTTCGATCAGTTGACAGGGGAAAGATGGTTCTTGAAGGATGACCATTGACCAGTATATCACCGGCTGTGAGTACGGGATGATTATATACTGAACACGTATTTCAGATGCTGATATGATCATTATGAGTATTTAGTGATGCCCTTTGGTGTGATGAATTGCCCAATAGTATTCATAGAACTCATGAATCAAATATTTCATCCTTACATAGACCAGTTCATGGTAGTCTTCATTGAAAATATTCCTATGTACTCGGCGTCTAGGGAGGAGCACACGAGACACCTACATATGGTTCTAGATGTACTATGAGAGCACCAGATTTATGGAAAACTCTCAATGTTCCAGTTCTAGATTCATGTGTTCCACTTTATGGGACATGTTATCTCATTAGATGGAGTGGCAGTAGACTCATCCAAGGTGGAGGTAGTGTTAGCATAGGATCCACCTTGGAGCGTGATGAAGGTGCATGGATTCCTTGGGTTGGCAGGATATTACCAGAGATTCATACCTAATTTCTCTAGGATATCAGCACTTCTGATAGATTTTACCTAAAAGGGGCATCCTTTTGTATGTAAAAAGAAGTGAAACCATGATTTTCAGTAGTCAAGGTAGAGTTTGATGAGCACCCCAATCTTGAGATTATCATAGGAGGGTGTCGAGTATTAGCGTTCTTCGATGCATCAAGGATCAGACTTCGTTGCATCCTAAGGCAGAGGTAAGTGGCAATTGCCTATGGTTTTCACCAGTTGAGACCACATGAAAAAAACTATGCAACCCACGATCTTGAGTTAGCAGTGGTAGTCTTCACATTAAAGATTTGAAAACACTACTTGATGGGTAGGAAATTTATCATATACTCCGACCACAAGTGTCTCAAGTATATCTTATCTCAAAAGAATCTAAACTTGAGACATAGTAGATGCATAGATTTCCTCCAGGACTATGAATTTGAGATAGTCTATACTCTTAAGAAGGGGAATGTGGTGGCATATTCACTCAGTAGGAGATCTAGTTTGAAGTTGCTAAACAAGGCATCAGAGTATTTTTCCTCATTACAATTATCCATTGTGGATGGAGATGGTGTAGCTTACCTCTAGTAGATGGTTTTCACCCCTCCACTCTTACAGAGAGTTAGGGAGGCATGAATTGTGGATACCAACTATGAGACCCTATGTGCTCATATGTCCATAGGGCATGCTCCTGATGGATATTCACAAGGTGGGGAGCACATCATCCTTTCCAAAGGACACACAGTTGTACAAGTGGCATTGTAAGAGGAGGTTCTAAGGGATTTTCATACATCCCCTTTGGCAGTACACCCTAGTGTGGTAAAGATGTACCAAGACCTCCGACTTCAGTTTTGGTGGATAGGGATGAGGAAGGTGATGGAAGTGTTTGTTTCTTGATGCCTTATGTTCTAGCAGGTGAAGGCTGGGCACCAGGTTCCAACGAGTTTGACTTAACCCCTCGAGGTGCTAGAATGAAAGTGGAATGAGATATTGATGGACTTCATGAGGGTTTTAACACGTATTTCTAGTGTAAATGATTCCATTTGGGTGATCATTGGATGACTCACCAAGTCGGACCAGTTCCTACATATCCAAGAGCAGAGTTCAGTAGAGATCTTAGGAAACCTCTTTGTTCAGGAGATAGTTCGACTCCATGGAGTCCCATCGATGATAGTTTCTGATCATGTTGCTCATTTCACACCCCAATCGTGGAATGTATTATATGAGGTGTTTGGGACTTAGTTATGCTTGATTATGGTGTTTCATATCTAGACGGATGGCCATACAGAGAGGACCATACAACTTCTAGAGGACATGCTCCAGGCTTGCATCTTGGACTTTAGTTGTAGTTGGGAGGGCCACCTAACATTGGTAGAGTTTTCATAAAACAATAGCTACCACTCCACCATTAGTATAGAACCATTCAAGGCTTTATACGGGTGACCCTGTATGTCACCACTCTATTGGATTAACCTAAGAGAGTCAGCACTCATGGGCCCCAAATTGGTGCGAGCTACTACCAAGAAGGTGCAGATCATCCAGGAGCAGATGAATACTGAGCATAGCTATCATAAATCTTATGCTGATAGATAGAGGAGACTGTTAGAGTTTAAGGAAGGAGACAATATCTTCCTTTAAGTCTCACCTCGATGAGGGTTACAGAGATTTGGCTGGGGTGACAAGTTATCTTTGAGGTTTATCGACCGCTTTCATATACTACGTGGATTTGGAGAGGTGGAGTATCACTTAGATCTACCCCTATAGTTGGAATAGAATCATGATGTCTTCAACGTGTTGTAGCTAAGGAGGTACATGCATGACCAATCACACGTCATCGACTGGGGAGAGCTGGACATTGATGATGGATGGACTTTTGTTGAGTACCCAGTGGAGATTAAGGATTAGTAGGAGAGGATCCTTTGTAGGAGAGTGATTCCTTTAGTTTGTGTCCAGTGGCAACACAAGAATCTCCATTAGAACACATGATAGTAGGAGGCTCAGATTCATGCATAGTACCCACAACTTTTTTTGAATAGCCTTTTTTGAATTTTTGGGGATGTAAAGCCCCAAGGTGACGAGAATGTAATGTCCTAGATTTTTCTGTGTATTATTTTTAAATATTATATGGAATTAATTAAAGACTAGGTTTTGAGACGGTATGTGATTCCAAGTCCTAGTGTGACTGGAATAAATGTTTGAAATATATTAAATATATTAAACAACACACGCGAGTGGTTTTCCTAAAATAGTGGAATAACTTCTAAATGGTTCCCATATCATAAATCTTAGGGTACCATTGTATTCAGGGTAGTGACTTTATCTTAGGTGAGGCCTAACATCGGCCAGTGTGGGTCGCCCGTGAAAGTTAGTTTTTGGGCTTTTAAAGAATAAAATAAATTAAAGATTTATTTTATTTTAATGTTTTTTAGAAACACAGTGATGTGTTTTCTATTTTTAAATAAGAAGCTCAGTAAGGGACCCTGGATTTGAATTCATAATCTTGGAGAAATCCTTAGAAGATCTAGAGAGAACCTAGAGAATTCTATCAATGGAAAAAAATGACGGATCTTGGATTAGAGATCGACGGGTTCCATTCTTAAAGAATCCCACCCATAGTGATGACGTGACTATCAAAATTCTTTGACAAGCGATCCAAATCTTAAGGTAGGGAATGTTGTTTCAATTCCTGATTTTCCCAATTACTAGATTTAACTATGAACATGGATCAACCCAAAAATAGGTTGAATCGCGGTTTGATCATTCTGGCAGGAGGGTCTTGATTGCTGGTATTGTTTGTGGGTTATTATGATTATTATTGTTTTATTGTTTTGTTATCTTGATCCTTCTAACGAAATAGATCAAGGCTAGAATGAAAAATGGCCACAGTTCATTCCTTGGGTCTTTAAATTGATCTTTTCTCCCCTACATTCTTCGCATTCTTTACATTATTCACAGGATATGAACTGATGATCATTATGCCTTCATTTCTTGGTGCAATGACCTGAAATCGAAGATCCCACATCATGATGACCTAGAGGAGGTGTGACGACTGTGGCGATGGATGGATCAATGTATTTAAAGAGATATCATTCTTTGAGTGACTTTCATGTAAATGATTAGAATCTGTTTTCAGAGCCGATAGGAGGCCCAAAACCCACCGATTTGGTGTTACCATGGTGAGATGGCCCTGTGTATTCATTTTCTAGGTGAATGGATCATCAGATCGAATACCAGAGGATCAACCAAGGTGTTCAGAGGAAGAACCAATGTTTTGGAAAATATCAAGGAACACAACTTGTATTTTGGAATACACGACATGTGGAACCTACTCAGAGGAGGTTGGGGTTTTGGCAGGCAGTACAGTGTCACACATCATCTTCCGCCTATCACACGGTGTGTGGAACCCTCCCTAAGAATCAGTGTGTATCTCAGGAGTTACACAGACACGGGGTGGAGTACAAAAATTTCCTACACGTCATGTACCCTACCACATGGCTAGACCCAGACCAGATACATGGGTTACCCCATGTACTCATACACGGGCAGGTGAACATGGGTTGAAACCATGTACTGGAACATGGATAGAGTACACGGGTTGACCCTAGATAGTAGGAAAAACATGTGACCTTTATACACACCAAGTATACCTCTTCTACATGACATGTTCTCATGAAACAGTCTTTTGAACATGGGCAGTAACCAGGGTCAAGGGACATGGCGTGTGACCCTACTACACACCATATACCCCTTCCCACAAGGCTTTAATCTCTTTTCCACCATTTCTCAGACAAGTTTCATTAGGGTTGGTTCCCTTTATCATTATTCTAAAGTATAGTTGGTATCATTTACTATTCATATGAGTATGGTCCCTTCAGTAGGATTTTACTAGATATAGTCAGGAATCCCCTCCGGGAGGCTCAGAGCAGGATCTTATATCCATTCTTGTTCCCTAAGTTGAGTCTTTGTATCAGTGTGACCAATCCTACTAGACGTCGATCCTATACATAGCAGGTGAATCTAGATGAGTCTTGGTATCACCCCATGGCCCTAGTAGTGATCCCCATATGTGTATCGTGATCTTCCCCACATGTGGAGTGAGTAATCTCTGAGAAAGTGTATCATATATCTCTTCAGATTGATCGGTGTATCTCTCTCATGATGGTTCCCGACGAGTAGTACTTCTTGGGAGAATTTAATCATTTCTATTAGACTCAGGAGTGTGTGCTCCCGGATGAGTTGCTTTGTGGAATCTTTATATTGAATCTCTAGTGTTGGTATGTGGTAGTTATGACTTACCTCTAGACTATGGGTCGAGGTTTGAGTTTATCTTGATATGTTCTTGTTATATGTATGTAGACATATACTGTATAGAGCTGACTTTACCTTTACTTTGTGTATTTCTTTGTGGTTTCGAGGTGTCCTACTGAGTTTTATACTCAACCCTACATAGTCTTGGCCCACACGTTTCATGTCTTGCGCAGACGAGAAACATTTTATTGGAGTTGAGGGTGGACCAGGACCAAATAGAGCTTTGTGGGTTCAAATAGGCCAAGGTGCTCCTAGGTCTATGAGCAGAAATCATAGTACCTTTTTGTTTACAGGTTGGAATTTGTAGTTTTCAAACTCTTTCTTTTTATTGGGCTTGTATTCTGGCCCAATTTACTTTACTGCACTTTACATTCATGTCGTACTATGTTGGTTGGGTTTATAGGTATGCATGCATTTTGTTCCTTATTTTTTTTTTGCTTTTTAGCATTTGTGGCTTGGAGACGTGTGTGTGTGTGTGTGTGCTGGTACTTAAGAAATGCCTCCCATGTTAGTGATATTCCTATTTAGTGCTAGTCACTAGCCCCTGGCCTATTGGAGGAGGACTTGGGGAGTTGGGGCATGGTCCCCATTGGGATGGGTCGTGACAGATCGCACCACTATTTTTTGTTGGCCACTTAGAGCCGTAGTGATGTTCAATATGAAAACATAGGTGTGTTGGTTGTTCTAGGTTTCTGGATTTCTCCTCCCATGGGAGTATTGAATATTAATGTCGATGCATCTATTTTTGTGGATGTATTATTAGCACTGGAGTGGTCACTTATAATTATTGTGGATCCGTCATTACAGCATGTCAGAATTCATTTACTACAAATTGGGTTCCACCAGTCGTAGAGGTCCAAACCATTATTGATGGGTTGGATCTTTCTATTGAAAGAGGATGGAGCTCTTCCATGATGGAGTCATACTACCTTACTATTATCGATGATTTCTCTTCAACAGAGTTGGGTCTCCAAGCAATTTTTTTGCTCGTTATGAATATTTACTCTATTAACCTCTACTTTTCCACATGCTCTTTCTCTTTTATCAAATGGGAGGGGGATATAATTTCCCACTGGTTGGTGACCTATGCTCCCTCTATTAGTTCACAACTTTGGTTGGATGAGTTTCCTCTTTGGCTAAACTCTCTTGTATTTTCTGATCTTCGATCATTTTATTAAATCTATCTTTACCCATAACAAACTAGTGCTGACAAAAAATGTAAAAAAATGAATAAACCTGAATAAATAAATAAAAGTAATAATATAAATAATAAAATTATTAAAAATGAAGTATACTAATATTTTAAATTACAAAAATGTTAACAAATGCATTTAAATGAATTAAATTTATAAATTATGAACATACTGAAAATATTAAAACTTAATAAATAAACATGTATAAATAAATATAAAAAAACATTAAATTCTAAAAATATTAAAAAATAGTTAATTTTAAAAATTAATAAAAAATAAAAAATTAATAAATAATATTGAATGAATGAATATTAAAAATGAATCAATGAATTTGAATAAATTACAAATTTTTTTAAAAAAAAGTTAATTCATAACATTAATTGCATAACTTGAAAAAAAGAAAATGAATAAAATAATAATATTAATTATATAAATAACAAAATTATTAAAAATGTATAGAATTTTCTATTAAAAATAAAAATTTATTAAAAATGCATTTAATTTTTTTTATAAATTTCAAACATATTAAAAATGTTAAAACTTAATAAACAAAAAAGAATAAAAATTATTCATATAAATTAAAAAAATTAAAATATAAAAACATAATAGATAAAAATGTATAAATAAATATTAAAAAATTAAAAAATATTAAAAATGAATATAAAATATTAAATTAAACAATATTAAAAATTAATAAATAAAATTTAATAGATAAAAAAACTATCTAAAAATGAATTTGTAAGATTAATTATATGAATTGTAACCACATACAAAAATGAAGAATTTCTTAAAAAATTTATTTAAATGAATCAATTATATAAATATAAAACATTTTAAAAATATAACAACTTAACAAATATAATTGAATAAATATTAATTATATAAATTAAAAATATATTGAAAATATTAAAACTTAGAAAATAATTATGTATAAATTTCTATTAAAAAATTAATAAATTCAAAAAATATTAAAAACTAATAAATATAAAAAATGAATAAATAATATTAAATGAAATAATAGTAAAAATAAATAAATATAATTGAATAAATTATAAAAATATTTTAAAAAGTTAATTTGTAACATTAATTACATGAATTACTAATATAAAAAATGAATAGAAATGAATAAATAGATAATGTTAATTATATAAGTAAAAAAATTTAAAAATGAATTATATTGACTATACAAAAAATATTAAAATTTTAATGCATTTTTAGGAATCAATTATATAAATTTCAAACATATAACAAATATTAAAACTTGACATATAAAAATGAAAAAAAATTAGCATATAAATTAAAAAAAAATTGAAAATATTAAAACTTAGTAAATAAATATGTACAATATTTTTAAAAAATGAATAAATTCTGAAAATTTTAAAAATTAATAAATATAAAAAATGAAAAAAATATTAAGTGAATTAATATATAATATGAATAAATAAAATTAAATAAATTACAAAAATATTCTAAAAAAAGTGAATTCATAACATTAATCAAATGTACTGAAAACACATAGAAATGATTAAAAATGAATAAATAAATATTATTATTATTATATTGATTGTATATAAAAAATATAATTAATTATTAAAATTTAGAATTTTTGATAATAAATAAAAACGTTATTATTTAATTAAATTTATAAATATTTAAAATTGTATAAATAACTATCAAAGTTAAATATATTACAAAAAATATTAAATGAATATATATTAAAAATGAATAAATACTAAAAGAGAATAAATTACAAAAATAGAGTAATATTACAAATGAACAAATAATATTAAATCAATAAACAAACATACATGTACATACATACACACACATAAACATACATGTATGGATACCTACACAGACACACACACACACACACATACACATACATACACAAATAAACATACACATATACACATACAAATACACATAAACACATACGCATACACATGCATATGCATATACATACACATACATGTGTGTATATACATACACACACATAAAATTACATACATGTTCACACTACTGGAAAATAGGTCTATCCCCATGCATCAATAGTCACGGTTTAAAAAAACTGTGGTTATATGTGATATATTCTGGTTTAAACCCATGGTTTTGTTAAAACTGGTGGTATACATTGCCCTGATTTCACCCTTCAACGGGATTCCCCTCCTGAGTTTTCATCTCTATAGGTATCCCCCATGTGAACCTCTCCTCCCCTCCCTAGCCTCCACCTCCCAGCCCTCTCCTCCTTTCCCCGGCCTCCCAACCTCCGCCTCCACCTCAACGTCCCGACCTCTGCCTCCCTACCCTTAACCTCTATCAACTCCCTCTCCCTCGGTGATGTCCCCCCGATCCCCTCTTGGTTCCCTCTCCTGTAGTGATGTCCCCCTCCCCTCTTCACTCCCTCTCCTCTGGAAACGTCCCTCAACCCCCTTATCCTCTCCAGTCGTGCATGATACCCCCCCACGACCGAACACCCCACGCGACGTCCCCCTCTCTCGGATACCTCTCCTCCCACCATTTCTCTTAAATTTAAAGAGGGTTCTTGGTAGGTAAATTGAGGTAAGAATTCATATTCTTTAATTCTTCAATTTATTAGAGTTTTCCTCTCTTGGGTTGCCTAGTTTCAATCGGCCGAACCATAGGAGTTTTGAGGTTCTGATATTCTAACTTTGATCCTTGTTTTGAGGGAATATCTTGGTTCTCTAGGGTCTTCCTTAGGATTGTTTTGTCATATGTTGTTGAAGGAAAATGGGTTTGGATCATCTTCATCACTAGCTAAGCCACCTTTTCTAAACCGCTCCTTTGGTAAATCAGTATATCTCCTCTATTTCTTTCATTCTCATCCCAAGATCACTCTATTAGCCTCCTTTTTACATTATTCTCAATGGTCTATTAAATTATGAGATATTTGTTTTTTTATTCTTGACGAACATGTTCGAAGTGAAAAATATATTTGAAATTTCTATTAAGATTTCCAAATTCTAAGCAGTGAATTTTGAGTGAATACCTAATGATGACAGTTATCATAAAAGTGATGTACCCTTTCTATATAGTAGAAATTATAGATTGAAATTTATATATTCAATGCTAATATACTATTATTATTTAAAATATTATTATTTTTTTACACTTGAAAATAACCTATTGCAAACAGGATTTGATTTAGAAAGAGTGGGAGCAAGAGCTCCATGAGGATGAATAGATGCTTTATTGAAGTCATGATTGAATATAATTATCTGTAAGAATTATTATAGGTATATATATGATTCTAATTGAACTAATTTTTTTCATTATATAAACTATGGTAAAATATATAGTCCACATAAAAATTTTACACCTTTAATTGAAGAATATTGATTGTTTTACATATAAATTCTCCCACACACATATTTTTATAAAGGGATTCATTCATACTTCTTCGAATAATTTTTTTCAAATTTTTATTTGGTTAAAATTTATTTTCTCATTTAGTGTGTTGAATGTATCAATTTTGTTTATTTTATCGATTGATTTATGATTCACATTCCAATTTTGATATACGATTCTTATTCCCTGTAATGTGAAAATACATTATATTAATTTTATTACATTAATAATTTTGTTTACTATTTAATATGATATTTCTAAGATGTTTTACAATATATACCTCATGTACATAGATTAAATTAGTTGAAATATGTATAACAATTGATATCTATATTGAATTTCATTTATATTTTGAACACCACCATGATATATTTGTGTGATTAAGTAGTAGTTGTGCTTCAATTTAATACAAAAGATTGTTTTCGTATTTAAAATTAATTATTTTACATGTTATTTTAAATGTAGTTTCACTGTATCATTTTTGATTTTTTATTAGTTAAACAATGTTATGAAACTTAATTTTTGTTCCAATATTAACGGATAAATTTTTGAATATTTTTCTTTGAAATTATAATACATTTTGGACTTCTCATTATGCTGTGCATTGACCAGATATATACTATTAAATCATTTATATGTTTTCTCCTATTTAAAGGGGTTAAGGCTCTGTTAACAATTTAATATTTGATGAAATAAATATAAATAAGTGGAATAATATAGAATCAATTACTATTTTATTAAAATAGTTTTCATGAATTGTTATAGAATAGAGCCTAATTTTCATACATATTTCATGGTTTTGGATTTATATTTTTAAGTGTGCTCCAAATACCGTTGATGTAATGGACATGTTGTGATTGCGCAGATTCACTAGAGGTTGATTCATCAAATTGTTTTCTATTTTTGTGAGAAAATTCTCTATGATTCATATTAATTTAGATGATTATAGTCCATGCATGGGATTTTAAAGGTGTTCAAGTTGTGTAGAATTTAATTGGATGACATTTGTAATATTATAGAATAAAATCGATGTGAGTGAAGAGTTACATGTTTCTAGATATTTCTCCTTCAAACAAGAGGATTTATTCTTTATTTTAATTTTTTTGTCATTTTTTTGAATTTTTGTTCATATTTGGATGCTGGTAAAAAAAATTGGATCTGGGGTAGTTTATTATTATATCTTTTTTTCATAATTATAATGTTATATTCTTTTATAATTCTAGAACTTACTAGACATGATTTCTTTGTTTTTGTAATATTTTTTTATTTTTAGATCGAAAATTTAATTTAAAATATATATATTTCTTCATGTCAAATGAAATAAAATCTTATGCAGTATATTTGATTGGTCTTCTAAGTGAGAAGACTTACATGTGGGAAGCTAAGGCATTGACATCACCTATGTGAGTAGCACTTGGATAGATCTAAAGTGTATTTTGGGAAGCTGGACTCATGGTTTCATGATATACCCCGAGTCAATTTATATGTTACCATGTTTCAAGAAGATTGAAATTAAATAATTTTCCCCAGGTACATCATACAATTTTTTCATTTAAATCATATAGTGAATCATTTCAACTATTGGACCATTATGATGGCAGTGATATACTTTTATTAAATTAGTAAAATCCATTATGATGATGATATAATTATTTTCTTGAATTAGTAAACTTAAGGTCCTGTTTGGATATTCTAAATTTCATCATTTTATTTATTTTCAAGTCATGAAATGATATTGGACCAATTGGGAAATTAATAGGGTTCATTCCTATGTCCATGAATCACATGTATTCTAGATAGATTTATACTTTAGAAGAGGCATTGATGAAATTATTGGAGACATGATATTCTGATGGAGGTTTGTTGATTTTAAATTCAATAAAAAACCATAAATTTAAAATTGACAGTAAATAAGCTTTGGAAGGAAAGTGAAAGTCTTAATTAGGCTCATGGAATTATAAGGGGGATGGTAGAGGAGAATATGGTATATTTCATTGAGGATGATTCAACTATTATAAGAATCTTAGTAGCTATGAGATCAACACTTAATTGTCCCTTGATTTCATTTCATTTTCTATAGAATTATCCATAACAAATAAAGGGTAAGTGCATCTTATTAATGTTATTATATTTTTTTCTTGTAATTAATTAGCTATATATATTACTCCTTGTCAATCATATGCACATAGAGGGAGGATTCCAATTATAGTGAAGCATATAACATCCATGGTGTGAGTGTGGGAGCAAAGAAGATGGCACTAACACTTTTCCAATCCTTGATAAAGTATAATTCTCAAATGGTGACATAGGGAGTCTTAAAATATGTTCTTAGTCACCTCTTCAATTTTTGGGCACACCCACATCTAGACCATAAAGTAGAAGCAGTTCTATCATTGGCTTATGTCCTAGGTAGGACTTTTTTTGAACTGTTTCCACTAGCTGAGAAAAAATTTAGGATTTTTAAAGTAAAATATAATTTCGAAAATTTTTAGTGTTATTATAATATAATCCATCAAAATAGATAGCTTCATTGTAAATAAAAATTAGAAATTGGATTTTCTTATACCATTGGAAAGTAGTGTTCTGCTTTGGATTGTTCTAAAATACAACCCCATTTTTATATAACATCTAGATCTATTATAATTAATTAAACTTACAATATTATTTATTTCCCAAACTATCACGGGCTTGTACTATTTTGTTACGTATAAAATGTTTAATGACATGAATGCTACAGATAATGGCATGAATGGTAAGGATTTATATAAAATGTATGAGTTTTTATTTCAAAATGATTTTCATAACTCAAGCATGATTTTATGGCTGTAGGAGTCTTGATTTTGAAATGTTGAGAATATATTTGAATAACTGTTAATCTGCACTACATCATTTGAAGAGGTGGAGTGATATATATTTTTTTATTATAGGTGTAGTCTGGTGGACTTGATGTTGGACGCCGACCGAATTCTATAGCCAAAGGGGATTATGGTTGTCTGGGACTCTCGAATTAATTATCAGAGTTGGATACATTGAAAGAGTTTTAATGGGAACCACTAACACACATGAAAAGAAACTTGGATAATGTAGATGGGAGATGATTCTATTCACATCCAAAAAAAATTGGATCCTCCCATGAGTGTCTCATTGAAAAAAATATAGGTAGTTGTTTCTTCCTCCCATGAATAATTTGTCATCATGCTCTAAAAACCCAATTTTGTGTTGTACCTATACCAATAAACTGGATTGGATTAATCAACATTGTTATTGTGATATTTTTTATGATTTCAGTGATTTAGTAGACGCTTTGGAACATATATGTTAGACTCACTATCTTCTTGTTTCTTAATTATTATACCCTTAAATTATTCAAGTACATTAATGTTTGAAACTTAGGTTGATTGTTTTTAAATATTGGTCTTTTATAGTAACTTCTAGTTCCATAACATCTAGAATTCACACATCTATGATTTCGAACTTGAAGCTATATACTGTCAAACTCTTCAACCCAAATCATATTTGGAAGTCATGGGTCAAAAAATCATATGACTCTGTATAAAATTGATTTTTCATATAGATTTCATCATGTAGTCATCTTCTCAATTATCAATTAAATATATAGTGATTGGATTGATAAAAATTTATATATTTACCTAACCCTCCACTGATCCCCTTGTGATTCTAGATAACACACCACATTAAATTCATGTATGTTATTGGGTTCACCCAGCATGAGTTTCACACAGTGCGAATCATGCGACTCTAGATATATGCCCACAGTTTAAATGAAACTATGGGTATTATGGAAATATTCAGGGCTATACCCACAGTTTCTATAAAACCATGGGTATATATCTATATCGATGCCTCGGTAGCCCACGGTTTATGAAACCGTGTGTATAGCCTATACCCACGATTCCAAACCGTGGGTATAAGTGATTTTTCCAATAGTGGCATGCACATACATATATATACATATGCATACATACACATACTACATAAACATACATACACATACACACATACATACACATAGACATACATGTTCATAGACATACACATACACATACACACATACATATGCATATGTACACATACATGCACATACACATACACATATATACATACACATATAGATACATATATGCACATACACATGCACAGACACATACAAATACACATGCATATTCATATACATATACATATACAAATATATACATTATTGCAAAAATAGCCTATAGGTAATGTAAAAAAATGCATGTAAGGTTTGAACCCGCGACCTCCCACTTATATATCAATGACCTAACCACTAGGATAAAATTTTCTTTTTGAATATAATTGGATATATATATATATATAAATAATGTATATATTAATTTATTTGATGATATTTTACAAAACATTTCATAAAAAATATGGTTACCTATACCAATGGTTTTAGCCAAACCATTGGTCTAGGGGCATACCTATACCAATGGTTTTGGAAAAACCGTTGGTATAAGGTCTTTAATTGAAGGATATACCAATGGTTTTTGCCAATCCATTGGTATAACAATCACCCACTACTGGAAAACTAACATATACCAACGGTTTGGAACTGTTGGTATAGGCCTCTAAACCGTTGGTATAGCTTATACCAACGGTTTGGAGAACCGTAGCCAAGTAAGTCGTTGGGATAGGTCTATACCAACGGTTTTGCGAAAACCGTTGGTATAAGTAATATGAAAATATATACCAATGGTTATGGAACCGTTGGTATATGTATATCAAAAAAAAAACATTCGCTGGGATTTGATCCCAGGACCCCTAGTTTATCATTGAACGACTTAACCACTAACCTAACATGACTTTTTTGAACATAATTACATAAATATATATATTTATTGTCATAATTATTTTAAATTTTGATTTATATAATGTTCTTGGTAATAAGATATGATAAAAATTCTCAGGACCTATACCAATGGTTGTCAAAACTGTTGGTATAGACCTATACCAACGGTTTTGACAACCGTTGGTATAGGTCATGAGAATTGGAATTCATTTTGAGCTGAAGGTTGATTTCCAGGGGACCTTTCCCAACGGTTTGGCCAAACCGTTGGGATAGGTATACTCTTTCCCAACGGTTTGGACAAACTGTTGGGAAAGGTGTCCACAAAGTGGTCTTTTCTCAACAGTTTGCCAAAACCGTTGGGAAAGGGTATGCCTATCCCAACGGTTTGGCCAAACCGTTGGGAAAGGTGGCCACAAAGTGGACTTTTCCCAAAGGTTTGGCAAAACCGTTGGGATAGGTATACCCTTTCCCAACGGTTTTGGAAAACCGTTGGGAAAAGTGGTCACAAAGTGGGATTTCCCAACGGATTGGCCAAACCGTTGGAAAAAACGACCTATACCAACGGTTTTTACAAACCATTGGTATAGAAGCGTTGGGAAAAGTCAGGTTTCCAGTAGTGACCTATACCAATAGTTTTGGTAAAACTGTTGGTATAAGGTTATTTTATTGAATTTATACCAACAGTTTTTCTAAAACTGTTGGTATAGTGTCATATTATGGAACCTATAGCAACAGTTTTGGTCAAACTATTAGTATAAGGTCATTTTATGGTACCTATACCAATGGTTTGGCCAAAACCATTGGTATAGCCCCATTGGTATAGGTCCAGTTTCTAATAGTGATACACATATACATACATACACATGCATGCACATATATACACATACATATGCATACACACACATACTACATAAACAAAAATACACATACACATACACATATACATATACATACTCACATACATATGCATAGACATACATGTATACATACATATGTTTGATATGCATTAAAATATATATATTAAAAATTTATGTTATTATATATATAGTGTATATTTAAATAATTTAAATAATATATATATATATATATATAATATATATTTATTTTTCCTGAATGGTTTTATTATCAATTAAAATCCATTATGAATGGAATAATTGGATTGACCGCTCATTAAATAGGATTCAATGAATAATGAGATTAAATTTATATGGATACATTAATATGGTCAACATGTTTTCATTTAATGAAATGAGTCATGGATGACTATATAAAGGGATGTGATCACTACTATTGTGAAAACCCAATTGTGAGCAAGCCTTCTTATTTATCTCTTCCTCTCAGGCTGTTGTTCATCATCTGAGATGAAGGCACTAACACCCCTTCAACATTTGGGGTATCATCGTGATACAATCATATATCCATTAGTCGGTGTACCCCCCTCAGAGGCAGAGTTATTTTGTACACTACTTCGTGATCTTCATAAGGAAATCTCCTTCACTGAGTAAGAAGAATAATTTTGTCATTTGTGTTTCCCAGGTACACTGTTTATACATCTAATTTATGTGTTTATTCTCAAAGATAGATCTGCATGTGTTTGGGTTATCTTCTGTTGTAAATGGTCAAGTGATGAACATACAAAACTCATCAATGGTATCAGAGGGTAGACTTATTTGAAAAATCAACATGTTTATTGATTTATGAAAAATAGTTTTAATATTAAAATGATATGTCTTCAATATTGGAAAGAAAATTTGAAAAAATATTATATATTACTCTTATTTATGAAAATAAATAAACCATTTATTTTAATCAAGATAATTAAATTATGAATTGAATTATGTTATTTATATTTTTTTGAAATATTTATATAAATTTATAAAAATGTTTTATAAATTAATTAACTATAAAAAATTATGGTCAAAAAATAATTATTTTTTAAAAAATAACTGTTAACAAACTTAATGGAATGATTTATGACATAGTAATTATTGGTTATTTTAGAGGTCATAAAAGGAAATTTATAAAGAGTTTATAAATTCCAACATGTATGATATTTAGATTATATAGAAATATTTATATAATACATATTGAATTATAAAATGTTTATAATTCATGAAATGTCATATAAATTTCATTATTTAATATAAAATGTGAAAGGGTTTATATTTATAAGAATATAAAATGTTTACATTCTTGATAATTTATAATTTTTTATAATTATAATTTATTTATGAATACTTCATAAATGTATCATATTTTGGAAAATAAATAAATTTTTTATTTATTAAACTTCCTTAATATTCATGTTAATTTCATAATTAATGAATTTCAAAATTTTCAAACTAAAGTAGATTTATTTTGACATCATTTAAGCCACATCAAAAGGTGTCTTGATAATTCATATGATTATGGTTTAACTAAAAATTAATTATATGATATTTGGATTATGTAAAATGCTTACATGATATAAACTGAATTATAAATAGTTTATAATTCATATAATATTATAAATTTAAAAGTTAAATTTCATATTATGATAAATATGAATGAATTCATATTGGAAAGAATATAGAGAGTTTATATTCAAAATCATGGAATGTCAATAATGTTAAAGGTGAAATTATTAAAGGATTTATAATTAGATTTCATATTATGAAATTGTTCATAAATATTTATATCATGATTAAATATTTGAATTGTTCAATTATTTAAGGGTAATTCACTATTTGATTTAAAGTTATAAATTGTTTATATTAAAAATAACTATTTTTCAAAATTCATATGATGAATTGCTTCTAGGATAGAGCCTTGCATATCATGCTTGGTTTGATATCATAAAATTTACTTTTTGTCTACTTTGACCTCGGTTTTTAATTTGAGTTATGAGCTTGAGAGTAATTTTAGGCATAGTATGTGCATATTTGGTGTTAGAGTTTTCATGAATTGAATTATATCTTGAGTATCCCTAGGTAGAGAGACTTGGGGTTATACCACCTACTTTCCTAGAGTATTTCCTTGACTAGTAAATTGAATGGGATTTTCTATCCATCACTTTGGGCTTACTCATGTAGAGTTTTTCAATCTTCTATAACTCTATGAATTTACATGAAGCATTCAAGTACAATATTCATATGATGCATTTGAATTTGTATGAATAAACTTTAATTTTGTTTTTGGGGGATTAACATAGACTTTTTGGTCGTGTAAATATGTACACATTAATGTGGTGTGAATGCATCAATTTGGTGATTGGAATAGGTATTCCAAAAACTATATCATTAGGAGCATGCATACAAAAAAGGGAATAAAACATGAGAAGATAATTATTATATAGGATGTAATAATTGGGAATTCTATATTCATATGATGTATATTAAACAAATGATACCTTAAATGAAAACCCCACAAATACTATGTGTGAGATTCCTTCCAAAGAAACACATTTCAAGACCTTGATCATTCAATCTAGTAGGTTCTTCCTTCATAGGTTTCCCCTGAATTATCTTGTGTAAGAAAAGCGAGTAATGGGTGACACTGGATCATACTTGGGTAGGTTATTACTTCACATAGTTCCCCTAGATTGTTCTTTTTTAATCTATTTTGACATATTCATTGGTCCACACTTAGATGGTAAGAACTTGGGAAGGATACCAGAGGAATAGAGAAGAGTGAATCCATATGATGGATTTGGATAAAGGGTTATCTTCTCAACTATCCAAGAGTCACAACAATTGTGATTGGGTTGATTCACTACCTAAATAATAAACATATGAGGGTAACACCCATGCAGATTCATTGCATAGTGAAATGTGGATCTTTGATAACTAAATGTATATGATGTACGAGGTCATCATTTTAGTTGGAGAAAATTAATTAAAGTTCATTAATGAAAATTTATAATACATGAAATTTATATGATAAAAGGTTATATTGTATATAAATTCATCGTCATAATCAAACTAAACTTTATATCTATCATTGAAATGAGGATATTTAAGTAGGAAACATAGAAGACTGTTAGATTAAGGAAATTTATTGATCCTGAGAAATATTCTATGTGTTAGAATAGTTCCTTCATCTGTAACCAAGTGTTGAAGTAGTTAAATAAGTGAATCTAGTAGCTTAGGAAAGCATTAAATCATTCATTTACTATTTTAAAGTAATTTAATGCATAATTTACATAAGTAATTCTATTATCATATACTCAATATGGTTTGTTATGTACATGATAGTTAATAAGATTGAACATGCTTAGAAAGATAGAAGAATTCATATATGGATTGTTCTGGTTAGGAAATTTATCTTATTTTCAGCAAAGGAAATATCCTGGAAATATGGATGAATTCAAGAGAATTTTACCCAATACTCTCAAAGTTTTGATAATATATTAAATAGGTATATTATGTCTAGATTATGGTGTTATGAATAAATTATAAGTGGGTTAAAAAAATAAAACCAGAAGAATAAAAGCTTGTTGAAAAAAAGACAACAATGTTTCTTTAAAAAGTTGATCAGGGTTATTGAAACCTAGGGTTTTCAAGAAGAAATAGTAACAATTCAATATGATTGGATTTTTTAAGAAATATCTCATGGGGTTTGGAAACTCCATGGAATTTTCATATCAGTTATTAATGTTCTGGGAATTAATTCTTTGATTTTGAAGTGTATGTGATACCAAGTGTAAGATTTACTAGTGTTGTAAATATATAAAAGTACAAAATAATATGAATAATTTATTTAGTGTGTATTTTAAATTCATTATATGACATAAATAGTTACTTCATCAAGGATTTTAATGTAATTGAGTTTATCAATATTAAATGAATCTAAGTATAAGATATGTATCTTCATTTCAGTTCTCTTATGTGATAAGAGAAGTTATTTCATAACGAAGTTTTTTATGAGATAATTAAATGTGTACATATGGTTTATGATTCATTTAATTTATATAACTTGTTTTGAGAAGAAAAATTTGATAATATTGTTTATTTATGATAAACGTGTTTATCCAAATATTTGTTAAAATATGAGGGAATGTATTCTTACCATCCTTTGATGAGATTTTTTTTAATAAAATATTCTTTATAAAAGAAAAGGTGTCAAACACATATAATACCATATATGATATAGAAACAATAGATTATCTTTTAAATATTCATACTAAAAGGAAATAAATGTTATTTCTAAATACACAAAGTAGTTTATGTCGAGTCTTATAAATATATTCCTAAGAGAATATAATATCTAAAATGTTTAGGATATATGATGATAAATAAATATGAATAGTTATATTTAGTTTATGTAAGAAATTGAGTTACACTTGATATCCTAAAATAAGATTTAGATTATGACAGTAATAAAAATTTAAATTGTTACATTAGTTACTGTGAGAAAATTTCACTTAATATCTTAAAAGAGTTTGGGATATAATGGTACATAAAAATGTAAAGAGTTACATTTAGTTATTATAATAGTGAAAATCACTATTTCATAAAATATTATACTAGTTAATACTCAAAGTATTATACTTTATATACTAACATATTTTTGGATGTGTTGGTAAAGTGATAATGTAAATAGTTACATTATTTGTAAAATATTTCAAGGAAAAAGTTTGATGGAAAGGGTTCCTAGGATGATGATGATGTACTTGTAAAGAGTTATAAGAATACAATAGGAAATAATTATAACATTTTATGTTATGAAGTTTAGGAGTTTGAATATAAGTTTATATAGTTGAATGTAAGGAATATGATTCCTAATTATCACCATTATTCAAAACATGATTTCTTTATAAATATTAATCACTTAGAGGTTAGTGGGATTATTTAATCAGATGGTCACAAAAGGATGTGATAGGAATTACATTTAGATTTAATGTTAAAAATATGTTACTGAAAAATCCACATGAATATAATGTAGAATTTTTTAATATATTAGTTGTAGTGGTCGTAAACATATCATGTAATACCTATAAAGCCAATCTCAATTTATCATTTTTTGTGATACGATTTATTTTACATGAATAGTCGAATGATAAATATCCCCCCAAAGTAAAAACATTGAGTTGTACCTTATCAATGATCATCATTGAGTTTAATGGGTTGGGATGATATGTAAAGGTTAGCTTTAATTGATTCTTATATCCATTATAATGGTTTGTAAATGAGATATTAAAAAAAATAGACTCTTGGGGGAATAAGTAGAGACTTATTACATGGGGTGTTCTGCTAAAGTATATCTCATAGAATTCCATATGGTCATATGTATACTTAGAGGTGTATTCTTATTATTTATCCTTCTTACCTTAGGTTGGAGAGATACCTAGCATGAGAAACTTCATACTTTTATACACTACTTACAAAACTCAACATATGAACTTAGATGACACAGGGGGTGGTTGGGTATGTTGCGAATCATGTCATCAGTTGGAGTGAAACCAAGATGTGATTTATCCACTTGAATGACAATAAAAGACATCTAGACCTTGATTGAATTTGACTGAGGAAATGTATGTTTATGCTTAGTTGTTTCACATATGATGTGCTCAGCTACTTGGATAAGTGATATGTGATGTTCTTGTTAGGCCGAAGTTGTGTTTTAGTTGTATTTTTTATCAATAGATCAGCATGATGATTATGTAGAAGAAATTAAGTATATTGAGAAGACGATGGAGGGAAATCTAGACCGAAGAAAGTTTTCAATCGAATCCAGAACATTTGGATGAGTCAATACAATCCATCAAATTGGGATATTGATAAAAATTTAGAAGATGGTGGAAATCATATTCACCATCATAATTAGGAAGAAGTTTGTTGCTGATCAATTTTTTTGCCAAAGAAGAAAAGGAAATCACTTCACTTTGTAAAATATGGGGATCAGAATCAAAAATCATATTCAGGAATTCATCAAATTCAGGAATTCTAACTCATGATACTCAAGAAATTCCATCGTATTCAGAAGTTTTTTATACAAATAAAATGATCATCAAATCCAAAATGGGTTCATTCAAATAAAATAATATCGCAATGATGTTTTGATCGTAATGAGGTTTTGATCATAATCTATTTCATCATGGATCCGATATGAATCTGACTATGCTTTTATGATCTTGTAGTTCTCATAAATCATAAGTATTCTGTAAAAATTGTGATGCGAGACTGATAAAAGAATGTTGGAGAAAATGTGCTAGAAATCATTTTCAGTCTGATCATAATCATGTCAATCGTATTCATGTTGTTACAAAAATAAATATTTGAATTAGGAAGTTACAATACTTTCTATATTAAATGTTATGATGTTGAAGCTAATATTCAACATAATCAAAGTCATGAAGGAATTAATGATACAAGATGGAGTTTGTGAAAGAATAAAGTTGGTAAAGCTTAAGTTTTTGAATCTCAATATCACAATAATAAGTTTAACGGATGCATATTTGTTTAAAGTCTGAGATGGATTATCATAAGAAGAAAAGAACGAAGTTTCTAAAGTCGAAGCTACTGACACTGGTCCATTGTATTCAGTATGTCATCATATTCATCAGAGGGGGAATTTTTTGTGCAAAAAAATTCACCGGTATCATATTTAGAAGATAAATAAATCAATGAAGTTGAAGCTGATAATATTGGTCCATTAGACTTAGTATTCCATCACAATCATCATAGGAATAACTCTTTAGAACTGATTAATGAAAAGAAAAAGAAAATTATGTGGTGGCCAATACGAAGAATTATTTTAGAGTTCATCAACAATGTATTCAACCATTACGAAAAGTTTAAAAAACATTGTTTATTGTTAAAATGTGTCAAGAGAAAATAAGAATAATTATACATTGTTTTACATTTTTCTTCACCGTAATGAGAAAAATTGTAATTGGAATGGAGAATCAAAATCAGACTGATGTTTGTGAAGAAAGTAATAGGTTAGTTGAAGTAGTTATAAGATTCAAGAAAGATCAAGAAGAGACGAGAAGAGTTGAGAAATGTTTATAAGTTCAAGATTCACCCTAAATTCAAAATAAATTTATGATTTGGGTAATTTGGTTAAGCGGGAAAAGTTTTAGGAATCCCTTAAAGACCATTTGGAGTGAGTATAAAAGGGAAAATACCTTGTACTTCTTAATGCATGTACTGTTCATGGAAAGAAGGAGAGACGGCAGAGGTTGACAGAGATAATATTTTAATAATTAATTATATGTTTTTAAATGATTTAATCCTTTACCATTATTCAATTTGAGCTTATTTGCATCATTTTTATGATTTTTGGTGAGTTTTGAGCTTAAGTGTGAAAATTGGTTAATTCTGGACATTTAACAGTTTTCATTCACCTTTTTATTTCATGAATAACTCCTACAATATTTATCCAATTTGAATAATTACTTTTTTTTCAGATGGAATGGCTCATGGCATACAAAATCTTCTTCTGTACCATGATCCAATCCAAGCTCCCACAAGCCTTAAAAAATCGTTCAATGTAAACACATAATCTAGTCGGCAGAGTGGACATTGCCTCATTAAAAAAGTCATATCTCATGCTACCAAACTTCAAGTGAGATTATTCCACTTATTTTTGAAATCTGACTCCATGAGGAACATTCACACTAAAAATCATTGATAAAGGAGTTAATTAATGCTAACTTTGAATCAGTCAAAGTGGGGTTGGTGGAATAGTGTTTGGCGTCTAGTAAACGTCAGGTCTAGTATTTCGGCCATAACTCATTTTACAAGGATCCATTTGATCTGATATTTTTATGGTAGATTCCCAACTCCATTAACAAAATTCTATAAGAAGATACCTCTGCCTCATTCGGCCAGTAGAGGGGTGAAATGAAGATGAAATTCTAGAATACATAATTTGGAGGAGAAAAATTATGTTCATTCTTTTAACTCTTTTCTTATTATTATTTTTGTAATGTCTTCATCTTCCTCATCATTCTCAATTACCCTTACCATGGTGGGGTAAACTTCTGAGGTGATTGGGGAAGGGAAGGTTTTCTATTTTTTCAATGCTTGAGTTCTTGTATTTTATTGAATAAAAACACTCTCTCTTCTGCGAAGTTGTTTTCAAATTCTAATAATAGTATTTATTATCTTATGCGATCGTATTTGATTTTATAATCTGTTGTTATAATTGCTTTGATATATGATAATTTTTATCCCTCCACTATGTTTTGTTCTATATTTGATAGAATAAGATCAGGGCATAGTGGTGAAGTACTTAGCGATCGCTAGTACGTGTGGGAGGGGTGACGAACATTCCTGATTATTTGGAATAAAAAATACCCAATTGGGAATTGCCTAAGTCAATTGGGGGTATTCACTAAAACTCTATCACACAACAGAAGAAGTGTATACTAAACTATAATTTCGTTAAACCATTTAACCAAATAAGTGAGTTGAAGTAATTATGGAATCTCACTTAAATCAACTTAGCAGAGGAGGATTGAATAAAATGGAACAAGGATAGTATAGAAATTATAAAACCGACCCCAACTTGACCACCCATCTCATAAAATAGTTTTTTTAATCACTTTAATTTCATATTTGTCTTGAATCACTTCCCTAATTTCTTCTTTCGTTTTGTTTCTGTCTTTGATTTCAAAAACCAAACAACTTCAAAAACACTTAACTTTATCTCTAATTAAAAAGTGACAAACTATTTTGTGTGCACTCCTCATCGGGAGACAACCTAGGTTAACCACTATAATATATTTTAACTTAGTAAATAATTGTTTTTCCACACCCATCGATAGGCGTGTGTCAAACTTGGATCCATTTCCGAGGAGGTAGTGCCACAATCTCATTATAAATATTTAACACTTTTCAAAAAACATAAAAAAATATTTTTACATGATGTTTTTAAATGATTATTTATTTAATTCATGTAACAACATCCCACATTTTGAACAAGTAATTGATTCTGGTTATGATATAGTTTAGATGCAAGAACTTCAAAATTACATAGAAAAACTAGAGAATAAAGTACAACTTCCATTTGAATATGTTCATCCATTGATGGAAAAACCAGAACCTATGAATAAACCTAAGGAAGACAAGAAGGAAGTATTACCTACTGAGCTGCATCTGGGAGATCAAAAAGATCTAAATAGATTCTGGAATAAGTGTTAATAAATACTTGATCCACATATTCCTTACAAAGTAGAAGATCCAGAACCATTGATGGAAGACACCGCCAAAACGGTGGGATTTGAAGAAAAGATAGAGGAACCTGACTACCTACCTCTATCTTGTGAAATTAAACTACAAGAGGAACCTTGTACTGAAGAAGAAATTAAAGTCAATCCACTTAAGAGAGATAATGTTTTCTTAACTTTTTGCATTCTATTTATATTGAATCTGAATTGAGTATCACCTCCCCTTGCTTGAAATTTTCAGATTTGGATAACAAATGTATTCCTTTGTGGATGAGGAAGAAAAATAAGATGCACCTAAAGAAGAACATATGGATCTCCCCGAACATGTGGATCATTTATTGGAAGGAGTTCAAGATGAGATCCAAGTGGACTTTCTTGAGGAAAAATAGACACAATATGCTTACTTTGAAAGGGAAGAATTTGATTTTGATTCATCATGATTTAATTTTATTCAAATTAAATTACTCTCTGATTTTCCATTTGATTATTCTTTTGATTCAACATACCTTGAAAAACCACTAGAGAATGAAGAAGAGGTTATGAAAGTGGAAACCAAGAAATAGGAGGACTCATTATTTATACAAACCCCACCATAAAAGATGCATATCATTTTCATTAGGGTGTATTTGGTGTACCATATCCATGTAGTCCTAAATAAAAAGGAAGAAGTTCAAGAAGGAAAGAAGAAGTGTTGGTGGTTCATCTCAAAGAAACTCAACCCACCATCGGATTGGGGATAACTAACTAAAACTGCCCATCTGGAGGCAGTCAAAACCCAGGGCCCACTTGGGGGATCAAACCAAGACCTATCCATTGTTTCTCACCCTATTTTTATTTTAATTTTCTTATAATAAATTTCTTATGTTATTTTCTTTACTTTTGGTTGTAGGTTTTCATGTATGCATCACTTAGGAGCTTAACTCAATAATTCACTTCCAATAAGTCAGGTTGTACCTCTCCTTATCTCTTTCTTGAATGTTGTGATTAAATTTAAACTATAATTACGTGTTAAATCAATTTGAATGCATTGCGTACACTGCATCATTTAAGTGTGGGGGAGGGAACATTTATAGTTTAGTATTTTCAGTTGTGTGTTTTTCAAATTTTGGTGTGTTTTTAAAAATTTTGATCTAAAATGAATATCATCGCCATTTTTGAAACCCATTTCAATGTGTGAAACAATTTATCCCATGAAACTGAGCTTAAATGAATGTTGAAATTTTCTTTGTTTCAAGTTTAAATATTTAGAAATTTCATGAAAAGTACTCTAATTTTTTAATCCCATGCCACAATTCACTGTCATTATATTTGAAATTACTTTCCTGTGAGGCTTCTAAACCTATTTTTCATACTCTTTTCATTCACCTCACTTCTTGAGAGAACTATACCATGCTTGATTTAACCCGAATCTGATTTATTTCTGTCAAAACTTGAGGGTTTTAGATACATGTGTTTTAAATGATTGAGTCGTTTTTTTGGTATTAAAGCCCCTATTTCACTTGAATCCTTTTTATAATGTCCCAACTTGTACATTTAATCCTTGTATCCCATATAAGCCATGAACAACTTGTTAGTTTAGCCACATCATAATCCAATTTTCCCTATGCAACCTGCTCTTGAAGTGAAATTGCATAATCTAGTTGAACTTAAGTGTGGGGGAGGCTGTCTTGTACTGTGCTACCTCATTTGGTGATACTTTGGATAGAAAATAAAATGTTGAACATATGTGTTTGCTATTGAAAAAAATAATAATTCTATTGAAATCTATGCCTTTTCAGGAGCTTTCATGATAAAAGAAGTAGTACCTTTCTGGAGCCTCTAATGGAGGAAGAAAGTTGTGCCTATCTAGAGCTTTCAAGAAAAATCATGTTTCAGATTATTGAAATATTTTGCTACTAAAATGATGAAATATGTGAACATTACTTGAGTTTTCATGATGATTGATCTGAATTTCTACTAAGGGATATGTTGAACTCACCTGTTTTGATAATCCCAATCATGTATTTATATGTTTTGATAATCCCAATTATGTGTTCATATTTTATGATATTCTCAATTACTGTTGATCTACACTTTAATTCTTTCAAATCAGTGATCCAGTTAATAATAATGTTTAAACAATCTGTGATTTATGATAATCCTCATTTATCCATGTTCATACAAGTTATAAATTGATTCTAACACAATCGGATGTGTTCTGCATAAAACAGATAAGTAATCTGCCTACAGCTACTGATAAAGAGCTACCGGTACCTAGTCTACCGATAGACTTAGTCCACCGATAGCCAGAGCTACCGATAGCCAGAGCTACCGATAGACTTAGTCTACCGACAGACAGAGTCACCGATATACTTAACACAGAGCTACCGATGTGCTTATAAATATAAGCTACTGACTTACAGACAGCTACCGATACAAACATAGAGCTACCGGTGTAAGTATAAATAGCTACCGATGGAATAAGAGTCACCGATGGACGAAGCTACTGACAGACTCACAGCTACCGACGCATAGAGCTACCGATGCATAGAGCTACCGACGCATGGAGCTACCGATAAACAAAGTCACCGATACAAGCATGTACCAACCGACGCATAGAGCCACCGATAGAGTCAAAGCAACTAATGACATTAAGCTACCGATGTTCAAGCTACTGATGTCCAAGCTACCGATGCTGATTACCTACCGATCACTCGACTCACTGTTTGAATTTCTTTATTCCCTATATTTAATCCATCTAACGGTCATATCATGAACATTTTAATGATTTGTCAAATATCTGACAAAGGTTGTCGGATGTCAGGAACCCGTACCTCATACCTGCAGAAAGGAAATCTTTTCTGTCCCCTGTTGGGAGATAAATACGAGAAGACTACGCTGCCCAAAAAAGGACCCGAACGAGAGAAGTGCGTGGTGGATGATATATATACCAGAAACACAAGAAGAGAAAAACGAGTTCCATCAAGAACACAGAGAAGCTAATAGACAATCAAGCATACTCGAGAAGTGTTCTGTGCATACAAGAAGAACACTGAAGAACTTCAACGACTACATTTTCACTGTCTGTGAACCTGGAGCATACGACACTCTGTTTCTCAAACAGAAACAAAAAGAGGACTCAGATTCACTTCTGATCGAATCCAAAGGAGTCCAGAGCTACACTGAAATCACCAGAACCACCTCTAAACTCTACATCTCTCGTTCTGTGATTTATTATCATTCATTTCGAGCAGTGTGTGTTATCTGCTGTATCTAACACATACACTGTCTCCTGTACTTAACTGAAGGATTTGTAAATCCTTACCAAACTCCTTCATTATTTCTTTCCCACGAATAACAGTGGTAGAGGTCGTGTGTGACCTGGACAACTGGTTGCTGTTGTACTGTTTCCCACGAATAACAGTGGTAGAGGTCTTGGACCTGGACAGTTGTAAACTGTTGAACCCCGATCCAGGGTGTGGATCATTTATATAAAAACTTTTGAGAGGACTAAGTCTCGGCTTGAGACTGAACCTCTTGGTTACATTTGTTGTGTCATCTCTTTCAAAGTTTTATTCCGCTGCTAATCACTTTAAAACTAATACTGTTTTTAAAGTCACTTTGATAATTAAATTAGCAAGTGTTTATGTTAAGTGTAGATTAGTAAGTTAGTTTCAAAAGATAATCACACACTCCTGTGTTGATTAACTGGGAATTAATCAATCCCTTGAGAATCTAACAGAACCTCTACTTTAATATAAATTCACTACAGTTTAATTTATTATTTTATTTGGGGGTCTTTCAGAAATTTTAATTGGTACTCAATTCACCCCCCTCTTGAGTAAACCACTCCGACCAACACTTGGTATCAGAGGGTTGAAAATACTTTCTAAAAGTACTCTGCTTTTGAACTGTGATTTTAGTTGTATTTTAAAGTTCTTAAAATTTCTGTTATATCTAAATTTTTATCTCTTTAAAATTTTCTCATCATGGACAATAGACTTGAGGGTGCTGCTACTAACCGGCCACCTTTCTTCAATGGAACTAATTATGCTCAGTGGAAACTGAAAATGAAAATTCATCTAGAAAGCATAGGTTTTGATATTTGGACTGCTATTGAATCAGAATACAAAATTCCCACTACTTCTAGATCTACTTGGGATGAACCTACAAAGACTGCTTACAATAATAATTGTAAAGCTATGAATGCTCTGTACTGTGCTTTAGGAGATGAAGAGTTTAATAGAGTTTCTGCATGTAAAACTGCTTTTGAAATTTGGGATACCTTAGCTGTTTCTCATGAAGGAACAACGAATGTTAAAGAAATGAGATTGAACACTTATACTATCAAGTATGATAATTTTAAAATGAAGCCTGATGAACCTATCTCTGACATTTATCTCAGGTTCAATGAAATTGTCAACACAATGACTTCTCTGGGAAAGGATGTTCCAGCAAAGGAGCAAATTATGAGAATTTTGAGATGTCTACCTGATAGATGGAGAGGCACATCTGTCTCAATCAGAGAATCATGTGACATTGCCGCTCTACCTGTCAAGGAACTAATTGGCAAGCTGATGATGTATGAAGAAGAGCTTAAAGTGAATAAAGAGGAAGAAAATGAACCTCCAAGAAAGTCTGTCGCTTTCAAATCCTCAACTTCAAAGAATAAGGACAAAGAAAAGCTTCAAGCTGTAGTTGAAAGTTCAAGCTGTGAAGACAGTGAAAGTGATTCTGACAGTGATGCTGAGATGGCTCACATTGCTAGAAGATTTAAGAAATTCTATAGGAAAAAGAAGTTCTTCAGAAACACAAATCATAAGGGTAAGTATGACCACCAAGGTAAATGGAAAAAGGATTGGAAGAAGAATGACAAATCAGATGATGTTGTCTGCTATGAGTGCAAGAGAAAAGGACACATTAAAGCCGACTGTCCAAAGCTGAAGTATAAAAAGAAATATGAATATAAGGACAATAAGTTTAAGAAAGCCATGAAGGCCACCTGGAGTGCTTCAGAAGACAGCACTAGTGAACCAGAATCTTCGGACTCTGAAAGGAATCGAGCCAACATGTGTTTCATGACAAATACTTCTGAGGTAACATCTGACACTCCTGTTTTAAATTCATATTATTCTGGAGATGATTCTGATTCAGAAACCATGTCAAAATCTAAACTATTTGAGTACTGTGATATGCTGGAAGAAACCTGTAATGAGCTTAAAGACAAATACAAAGGTTTAAAGAAACAGCATGCTCTCACCACTACAGTTAAAACCGAACTCACTATTGAAAAAGAGAAAAATGCTCAACTGTTAAAGGAAAATACAGAACTGAAACTGTCAAATGATCAACTTAGAAAGGACTTAGAAAAATTCACAAATGGAAAGGATGCTTTAACACAGATGCTAGGAAAGCAAATAGCACCTAGATATACTACTGGTATAGGATACCAACCTGGACAAAGGAAAATTGCCAAAACCAGATTCATTCCTAAATCTGGACAGAAGATAGTTAATTCTGGAACTTCATATGCCTCAACCAGTTATATTCATAGTTATGGATCTAATAAAGTTTATCTTTCAAATCATGTTAATTCTACAAATTATATGAGACCCATTAGACAGATATGGGTACCTAAAGTGCTATTGGCTAACATGTCTGGACCCAAGAAGATCTGGGTACCAAAATCATCTCCCATCTAAATCTGTTTTGTAGGGAACTTGCTTAAAGAGCTCCTGTAAAGAGACCTGGTACTTAGACAGTGGGTGCTCAAGACACATGACTGGAGATTATTCTTGCTTCAAGAGATTAATAAAGGTTGATGGAGGTCATGTCACCTTTGGTGATAACTCTAAAGGAAAAATCATCGGCCTAGGCCAGATTGGTAACACTGACTCAGTATTGATTTCTAAAGTTTTATTTGTTGATGGCCTTAAATACAATTTATTAAGTATTTCTCAATTATGTGATGATGGTTTTCATGTTAAATTTGAAAATGATTCCTGCAAAGTTTTTAATTCTAAGAATGTTTTGGTATTTTCTGCCTTAAGAAATGAAAATGTTTATGCTGTTAATCTGAATTCCTTAGCTAAGCAAAATATATCTTGTTTGAATGCTTTTCATAAAGAATCTTGGCTATGGCACAGAAGATTAGGACATTGCAACATTCACTCACTTAGAAAACTCTCTAGAAAAAACCTAGTTAGAGACCTACCTAAATTAGAATTCCCAAATGATAGAGTGTGTAACCCTTGTCAAAAGGGAAAACAACACAAAGTTTCTTTTAAATCAAAGAAAGAAGTTTCGACTTCTCAACCACTTGAATTGGTTCACATGGATTTGTTTGGACCATCAAGAGTTTCTAGTTTAAATGGGAAGCACTATGTTTATGTTCTAGTAGATGACTTTTCTAGATATACTTGGGTATATTTTCTAGCTCACAAAAGTGAAGCTTGTTCTTACTTTGTTAAATACTCCAAGTCTGTAGAGAACCTTAGTGGACTTAAGATTAAAACTTTGAGAAGTGATCATGGTCGTGAGTTTGAAAATCAAGATTTTGAATCTTATTGTTCACACAATGGCTATACTCATAACTTTTCTGCCCCTAGAACACCCCAACAGAATGGTGTAGTAGAAAGAAGAAACTGAACCCTGCAAGAAATTGCTAGAACCATGCTCAATGAATATGATTTGCCTATTTATTTTTGGGCTGAAGCTATTAATACAGCTTGCTATGTCATTAATAGAGTCTTAATCAGACCTGTTCTTAAGAAAACCCCTTATGAATTGTGGAACAATAGAAAGCCTAAGGTTAATTACTTTAAAGTTTTTGGTTGCAAAGTATTTATTCTGAATACTAAAGACAATCTGGATAAGTTTGCTTCCAAAAGTGATGAAGGAATTTTTCTGGGTTACTCTATTACAAGTAAAGCCTATAGAGTATTCAATAAGAAAACCAAATGTGTGGAAGAATCTGTTCACATCAAGTTTGATGAAACTGATCCACATGAGCCTAAAACTTATCTTGAGAATCTTGAAGAAGATCTATCTTTTCTGGACATTAATGATAAATCTAAAGAACCTGTTATCAAAACATCCAGTTCTGGACTTTTTCCAGAATCTGCTTCTGTTGAACCCGAACCTATAGATGAACCTGAAATTTCTAGTCCAACCTTTACCAGATCAACGAGGATTCTAAAGAATCATCCTTTAGAAGCTGTTGTTGGTAATCTTGATAGAGGAACACAAACTAGAGCTTCTCTAAGAAACCAGGTTGAACATCAAGCTTTTCTTTCACAGCTAGAACCCAAAAATATCAATGATTCTATCAATGATGAATTCTGGGTAATAGCTATGCAAGAAGAATTAAATCAATTTGAAAGAAACAAAGTCTGGGAATTAGTTGACCGACCTAAGGACACTTTGACAATAGGCACAAAATGGGTTTTAGAAATAAAGTAGATGAATCTGGAAATATAGTTAGAAACAAAGCCAGACTAGTTGCACAAGGATATAGTCAAGAAGAAGGTATAGACTATGAGGAAACTTTTTCACCTGTAGCTAGACTAGAAGCCATTAGGATCTTACTTGCATATGCTGCACATCTGGATTTCAAATTATATCAAATGGATGTGAAAAGTGCATTTCTAAATGGTTTTATAATTGAAGATGTTTTTGTAGAACAACCACCTGGATTTACTAATCCCTATTTTCCAAATCAAGTTTTTAAAATTTCTAAAGCTTTGTATGGTTTGAAACAAGCTCCAAGAGCTTGGTATGATAGACTTAGCAATTTCCTTATTTCAAAAGGTTTTACTAAAGGGATTGCTGATCCAACTCTTTTCATTAAAAGAATTTCTAAAGATGTTTTAGTTGTACAAATATATGTTGATGATATTATTTTTGGATCTTCTAAACACTCTTTATGTACTGATTTTTCAAAAAGCATGCAAAATGAATTTGAAATGAGCTCAATGGGAGAACTTAAGTACTTTCTTGGATTTCAAGTATTTCAAAATGAAAATGGAATTATTTTGAATCAAAGTAAATTTACAAAGGATCTTTTAAAACGTTTTGGTCTGGATAGCATCAAGGAGAGTGAAACTCCTATGAGTACTACCTGTAAATTGGATGCAGATGAAACTGGGAAACCAGTTGATCAAACAAATTACAGAGGTATGATTGGTAGTTTACTTTATCTTACTGCTAGTCGACTTGATATTATGTTTAGTGTGTGTATGTGTGCTAGATTTCAAGCTAATCCAAAAGAATCTCATTTGCTTGCTGTTAAAAGAATTTTTAAATATCTCAAACACACTGTTAACATAGGTTTGTTTTACCCAAAAGGACAATCCTTTGAGTTAATGAGTTATTCAGATGCTGACTTTGCTGGTTGTAAGCTAGATAGAAAAAGCACATCAGGAACATGTCATTTGCTTGGAAAATCCTTAGTTTCTTGGTGTAGTAAGAAACAGAACTCAGTTGCATTATCTACTGCCGAAGCAGAATATATAGCTGCTGGTAGTTGCTGTGCACAAATTCTGTGGATGAAACACACTCTTTTGGACTATGGATATGTTTTTAAACATGTTTCAATCAACTGTGATAACACCAGTGCAATAAACATCTCTAAAAATCTTGTATCTCACTCTAGAACCAAACACATAGATGTAAGACACCATTTCCTAAGAGATCACTATCAAAAAGGTGATATTTCTCTTGAATTTATTGGCACTGAACATCAATTGGCTGATATTTTTACTAAACCTTTAAGTTCGGATAGGCTAAGTTACATTAGGCACGAGTTGGGGATGATCAATTCTCACCGATGATCAATTCTCACCGATGTGAAAGTTCTCACCGATGTGAAATTCTCACCGATGTGAAATTCTCACCGATGTGAAAGTTCTCACCGATGTGAAAATTCTCACCGATGTGAAAGTTCTCACCGATGTGAAATTCTCACCGATGTGAAATTCTCACCGATGTGAAATTCTCACCGATGTGCAAGTTCTCACCGATGTGAAAATTCTCACCGATGTGAAAATTCTCACCGATGTACAATTCTCACCAATCTGTTTTTCTCACCGATGATTTACTCACACCGATGCAATGTTTTTTTTAAACATCTGTCTGCCGCCAAGAATATGAATCATTTTATTTTATTTTATCTTATTCTATTTTAGTCTTTTATTTGGAATTCCTAAATGATAAAACTAAGACTAAGCCACTTCCTATCTCACCGAGCTCAAAATCTCTCACCTTCGAACCTTAGCTCCCAAGTCGTCCAAGAACCCTAAACCCGCGATGGCAAGAACTAAGCTTCCTATCGTCAGAGATGAAAGTGTAGAACCAATCGCTAAGAAGCAGAAGACACAGCATAAAGCCAGTGTTAGTGAAGTCAGAACTAGATCGGGAAAGCGATCAGTGAATCCTCACTTGCAGAATAGAGACATAGTAATCGAGAAGGAACTGTGCGTGGAATGGCTACTGCCTAGCAAATCGTTAGTACTCAAGATTCTGGAGGACCAGAAATGGGTGGATTGTTTTTCGAATAACAATGGCCCATACTACCCGAAGTTGATAAAACAGTTCTATGAGTTTGTAACCTTCGAGAAGTCTGAAAATGAGAATCAGGTAAGCTCTTGTTTAAATGGAAAAGAGATGTTTTTTTCTTCAGTAGAGTGGGCTGAGTGCTTGAAAGTACCACATGAAGGTGTCTCTGGGTATGTATCAAGAGCAATGCCACCTAGCAGTGACATCTTTGATTATGAGACCGCCTTAAAAGAACTGACTGGTAATGGGAATCAAAGGCAAGTGGTTGCTGCTGAAATGGATGGAGAGAATCGAATGCTTTTCAAGTTTGTTCAGCATGTGTTGATACCGAGGAGAGGAGATTTTGCAAATCTGAGATATCAAGATATATATCTTCTTCATTTGCTAAGACATGGTGTGAAAGTCAATCTGTGCAGACTGTTAATGCTTCAAATGGAAGACATGATTAGACCAAAGTCAAAGACTAATGCTTTATTCTTTGCCAAGCTGATTTCTGTAATGATAAAAGTGAAAGGAATAGCTGAGTCTCAGGATGAGACATTTATTGTCAAGAATAATTTCTGCATCACCTCGACTGTTTGTAAGTACATGAAGATTAACTGGAACCCATGGAAGGGAGAATCGGTCAGTGATGATCAGAAGATATATGATAGGTTTAATCCTGTGGATTATCCTTCAAGGCCAAAGGATCAAAGAGATCCAGGTTTAGGATCTGATGAAGAGGATCCTGAGTATAGTGATGAGTCAGGAGAAGAAGAAGAAGAAGAAGAAGAAGAAGAAGAAGAAGAAGAGGAAGACACTCCTATGGATATTGGAGGAGATCCAGACTTGCCCCCAAGTCCTGTTACTGAACTTGTATACTCAAGGAAAGGAAAGGTAGAGGAAAATTTGTCTACTCATGAGGAAGACCAGTCTGTGCCTCACCAAGAAGAAAAGGAAAAGGAGAATGTATCTGAATCGTCTGTTTCTGGCAGTTTTAGTATGAGTCCTTTGATTGGAAGCTCAGTTATGCCTGCTGCTGAAGTAGAAAGAGATACAGAAGAAGCTGTACCTGTTTCAGAAAACCTCCTTACAGCTGCTGAGGTGGAAGCTGTTGTGGAAGATTCTGATGAAGAAAAGCCAGCAGAAAATGCTGTTGTGATACATGAGAATGCACCCATTGAGGGGGAGCATCAATCTGTTCTTGGAAATGTTACAGTAGCTGTTGAGCTTGGAGACTGGGTAGAAGACCCAGGGTTTATAGTCTGTGGATTGGATTATCCGGATTCAAATAATGAGATGTCTGTGAATAGACCGAAGACCAATTATGATCTTGCTTCTGAGTTGTTGCCAGATGATGTGGTCAGATTTCATGATCTTAATAAGCTGAAAGAGGACCTCAAAACCAGTTTTGTTGAAGAAGTGAAGTTAATGGAAACCTCCCTTGCATCCTCAATTAATTCAATAATGACTGATTCTGTAGTTAGTTTGGCCTCAGCAAGAGGATCTGCTGCAGTTGTCTCAAATGATTTTGTCTCTAAATCTGATCTTGAATCCATGAAGAATGAGCTGAAAGAATCATTCAGTGTATTAGTTGCTGAGATGAAGCAGAGCTTTTATGAAGAAATGAAAATGTTAGAGAGATCCTTCGAGCTATCTCTGGCTTGTAATTTATCTTCTTTTGTGTCTGAGCTTATGGAAGAAGTGAAAGAGTGCCAGACTCAGTCTTCTAGAATCGAATCAGATCTTGAAGCTCTCAAGGCATCAGTTGCTGCTTTGGATTCTTATATGAGCTCCAAGTCTCAAGCTGACAAGGACCTAGCTTATGTGAAGAGTGTAGTAAGCCAGTTTGTCTCAGTGTTTGAAAGTTTCAAAACCTCAGTGAAGGATCACGTTCAACTACAAGACTCTCAAGTTCAAAGCCTAATCAGTGGTTTGTCTAAGAGTTTCAAAGAAACTGTTTCCTTCTCTCTTGGCCCTCTCACATCCAAACTATCAGTTGATCTGAATCAAGTTCGAGCAATGTTGAAGGAGGAAATTAGCTCTATTTCAACCAGTGGCTCTGTGGACTCATCAGAGTTGAGCTGCGTGGTGCTTTCTACAAGAGATTCTGCTAGAGAAATTATGAAGATTGTTCAAGATTATATGAGAGACGCCTCTGCCTCTCAGGAAGCCATAAAAAGCAAAGTGGACTACTACTTCACCAAAATTTTCACCAAGCATCAACTCGATCACCACTTCAAGCTGCTGTTGGAAAACATGAAGTTACCCCCTGTCACACAAGCCTTTCGAGAACAAGTGAGCAAGCTAAGAGACCTGACTCCTGCCTTAGAAAAATTTATGGAGAAAAAATATGATTTTATCTCTACTATGGAAAGAGGAAGAATTATTATGGATTTTAGAAATCTGCTGCTGCCCTTCTTGCATGTTGATGCCAGACCAGTCATTGTCCCTCCTGCCCTGCCTGCTTCTGCCTCAGCTGCTTCCACCGTTCAGATGACTCCTGCTCAGGCCATCCGAAGCCTCACACCTATGATCACTCAACAACCTTCCCAATACAGGCCAGGCACTGTCTCAGTGGCTCAGCCTCCTTTGATCATCTCTGGCATTCCAAAACCTTCACCTGCATCCTCACCACCCGAACCTTCTTCTGATCCCAAAGGAAAATCTCACGTGGAAGATGTGGATTGATCCAGTGGCTAGGATTTTTGATAGGAATTCCTTTGTATTCTGTTTTTGTACTTTTTGACTACTCTAATACAGAAGAACTCCTTTTACTTCTCATGTTTTGTATGTCTCCTATATATGCTTTCCCACTTTTTGATTATCACAAAGGGGGAGAATAATAAGGGGGAGGACAATAAGCGGGGGAGAACAAAATGAGAGAATGAGAAATATTTTCAATGGAGACAAATAAGGAATAAGGGGAGCCACATTTTTTTTTATATATCTTTTTTTACCTCTGATACCTTATGTCTATTTAGTACCTTATGATTGTTACCTCTGATAACTTATGTCTATATCATACTATTTCCATTATCTCTGATGCTGTTTTCAATGAGAACATTAAATTCAATATTATACTCTTTACTATTATATTTTCACTATGATTAATGCCCATATCATAAATTGTGATTATCAAAAAGGGGGAGATTGTTGAACTCACCTGTTTTGATAATCCCAATCATGTATTTATATGTTTTGATAATCCCAATTATGTGTTCATATTTTATGATATTCTCAATTACTGTTGATCTACACTTTAATTCTTTCAAATCAGTGATCCAGTTAATAATAATGTTTAAACAATCTGTGATTTATGATAATCCTCATTTATCCATGTTCATACAAGTTATAAACTGATTCTAACACAATCGGATGTGTTCTGCATAAAACAGATAAGTAATCTGCCTACAGCTACTGATAAAGAGCTACAGGTACCTAGTCTACCGATAGACTTAGTCCACCGATAGCCAGAGCTACCGATAGCCAGAGCTACCGATAGACTTAGTCTACTGACAGACAGAGTCACCGATATACTTAACACAGAGCTACCGATGTGCTTATAAATATAAGCTACTGACTTACAGACAGCTACCGATACAAACATAGAGCTACCGGTGTAAGTATAAATAGCTACCGATGGAATAAGAGTCACCGATGGACGAAGCTACTGACAGACTCACAGCTACCGACGCATAGAGCTACCGACGCATAGAGCTACCGACGCATAGAGCTACCGACGCATAGAGCTACCGACGCATGGAGCTACCGATAAACAAAGTCACCGATACAAGCATGTACCAACCGACGCATGGAGCTACCGATAAACAAAGTCACCGATACAAGCATGTACCAACCGACGCATAGATCCACCGATAGAGTCAAAGCAACTAATGACATTAAGCTACCGATGTTCAAGCTACCGATGTCCAAGCTACCGATGCTGATTACCTACCGATCACTCGACTCACTGTTTGAATTTCTTTATTCCCTATATTTAATCCATCTAACGGTCATATCATGAACATTTTAATGATTTGTCAAATATCTGACAAAGGTTGTCGGATGTCAGGAACCCATACCTCATACCTGCAGAAAGGAAATCTTTTCTGTCCCCTGTTGGGAGATAAATACGAGAAGACTACGCTGCCCAAAAAGGACCCGAACGAGAGAAGTGCGTGGTGGATGATATATATACCAGAAACACAAGAAGAGAAAAACGAGTTCCATCAAGAACACAGAGAAGCTAATAGACAATCAAGCATACTCGAGAAGTGTTCTGTGTATACAAGAAGAACACTGAAGAACTTCAACGACTACATTTTCACTGTCTGTGAACCTGGAGCATACGACACTCTATTTCTCAAACAGAAACAAGAAGAGGACTCAGATTCACTTCTGATCGAATCCAAAGGAGTCCAGAGCTACACTGAAATCACCAGAACCACCTCTAAACTCTACATCTCTCGTTCTGTGATTTATTATCATTCATTTCGAGCAGTGTGTGTTATCTGCTGTATCTAACACATACACTGTCTCCTGTACTTAACTGAAGGATTTGTAAATCCTTACCAAACTCCTTCATTCTTTCTTTCCCACGAATAACAGTGGTAGAGGTCGTGTGTGACCTGGACAGCTGGTTGCTGTTGTACTGTTTCCCACGAATAACAGTGGTAGAGGTCTTGGACCTGGACAGTTGTAAACTGTTGAACCCCGATCCAGGGTGTGGATCATTTATTTAAAAACTTTTGAGAGGACTAAGTCTCGGCTTGAGACTGAACCTCTTGGTTACATTTGTTGTGCCATCTCTTTCAAAGTTTTATTCCGCTGCTAATCACTTTAAAACTAATACTGTTTTTAAAGTCACTTTGATAATTAAATTAGCAAGTGTTTATGTTAAGTGTAGATTAGTAAGTTAGTTTCAAAAGATAATCACACACTCCTGTGTTGATTAACTGGGAATTAATCAATCCCTTGAGAATCTAACAGAACCTCTACTTTAATATAAATTCACTACAGTTTAATTTATTATTTTATTTGGGGGTCTTTCAGAAATTTTAATTGGTACTCAATTCACCCCCCTCTTGAGTAAACCACTCCGACCAACAGGATATGAGGAGGATATCATTCTTGAGGGAAAATTAGAATAATGCAATTTTGCTTCAAAAAAAGAGCCCAACCCTCCTTATTCTGCCTCAGACTTTTTTTCCACATTAAATCCTACCATCCGAAAGCCACAGAACAACCCTATAATTTCCTCATGATAAAAACATGTTCTTGACTCATATATGGTGGAGATTTAGTAATTTATCAAGCCTATGGTGACCCTTGTATGAGTTTTGATGAGAAAGACATTGCTTAAAAAAATTGAAATTATTTGATGAGTGAAAATGAAAGTGAGGTAAGTGTTTTGTGTGAATGGAATAAAAAAAGAGAGAAAATATATTGAATTATCTGAAATGAAGAACTTGAAATAATGTTTTTTTAGGAGGCATGATATCTTTTGTTTCTTGTTGTCAAATTGGTGGATCTTATGGGCATGTGTTTCGAATTTGCATTGATTTTGATTTTGACTTGTCCAGGAGTCCAAGTGCTAAGTGTGGGGGAATTGATAGAGATAACATTTTCATAATTAATTATATGTTTTTAAATGATTTAATCCTTTCTCATTATTCAATTTGAGCTTATTTGCATCATTTCATGATTTTTAGTGAGTTTTTAGCTTAAGTGTGAAAATTGGTTAATTCTGGACATTTAACAGTTTTCATTCACCTTTGTATTTCATGCATAACTCATACAATATACATCCAATTTGAATAATTCCTTTTTTAGGATGGAATGGCTTATGGAATACAAAATATTCTTCTGGACCAAGATCCAATTCGAGCTCCCACATGCCTTAAAAAATCGTTCAATGTGAACACATAATCTGGCCGGCAGAGTGGACATTGCCTCATTCAAAAAGTCATATCTCGTGATACCAAACTTCAAATGATATGATTCTACTTTTTTTAAAAATATGACTCCATGAGGAACATTCACACTAAAAATCATTGATAAAGGAGTTAATTAACCCCGACTTTGAATCAGTCAAAGTGGGTTTGGTGGAATAGTGTTTGGCGTCCAGTAAAAGTCAGGTCTAGTATTTCGGCCATAATGCATTACAAAAGGCTCCATTTGATCTGATATTTTGAGGGTAGATGTAAAAATCTATTACTAACATTCTATAAGAAGGTACTGCTTCCTCATTTGGCCAGGAGATGGGAGAAACAAAGCTGAACTTCTAGTAGACAGATTCTAGAGAAGAAAAATTATGGTCTTTCTTTTAACTCTTTTCTTATTCTTATTTTTGTAATGACTTCATCTTCCTCATCATTCTCAATTACCCTTAACATGGTGGGGTAAACTTATGAGGTGATTGGGGAAGGGGAGGTTTTCTATTTTTTCAATGCTTGAGTTCTTGTATTTTATTGAATAAAAACATTATCTTTTCTGCGAAGTTGTTTTCAAATTCTAATAACAGTATTTATTATCTTATGTGATCGTATTTGATTTTATAATCTGTTGTTATAATTTCTCTGATATATGATCATTTTTATCCCTCCACTAGGTTTTGTTCTGTATTTGATAGAATAAGATCAGGGCATAGTGGTGAAGTACTTAGCGATCGCTAGTACGTGAGGGAGGGGTGATGAACATTCATGATTATTTGGGATAAACAATACCCAATTGGGAATTGCCTAAGTCAATTGGGGGAATTCACTACAACTCTATCACACAATGGAAGAAGTGTATACCAAACTATAATTTTGTTAAACCATTTAACCAAAGGAGTGAGTTGAAGTAATTATGGAATATCACTTAAATCAACTTAGCAGAGGAGGATTGAATAAAATGGAACAAGGATAGTATTGCAATTATAAAACCGACCCCAACTTGATCACCAATCTCATAAAATAGTTTTTTTAAAATAACTTTAATTCCATATTTTTCTTGAATCACTTCCATAATTTCTTCTTTTGTTCTATTTCTCTCTTTGATTTCAAAAACCAAACAATTTCAAAAACACATAACTTTTTCTCTAATTAAAAAGTGACAAATTATTTTTTGTGCACTTCTCATCGGGATACAACCTAGGTTAAACACTATAATATATTTTCACTTAGTAAATAATTGTTTTTTACACACCCAACGATAGGCGTGCGTCAGAGGTCTAAAAAAATTCTAGAGAGAAGTAGAGGTTTGCATAATATCTTTCATGAAGAAGTTGTGCTGGAAAGGAGAGAAAGAGGAAGAGACAAGATTGCAACGTTTGAGGTGATTATCGTATTCAACTGATTATCGTATTGGGATGGATAATCAGATCAGGGAACTCATGTTGAGTTTTTCACATTGAAGAAGAAATGGTCCAGAATTATTTCAGTGGTATTGTGACAGAGCTGTATATTTTTTTATTGAGCAATTAGATTAAGAAAATCAGATTGGGATTTCCAAACTTATAATTAAAGTGGTTCATAATTATCTCAATTGTATTATGATAGAGTTATATTATCTTATTTAGTAAATTGGACTTGGGAATCAGACAAGGAATTCAGATTGAGTTTTATTACAAATTCTATAAAAGTTCTTACCAAGTTTTGGGTAAAAAAGAGAAGAATTGATTTAAAAGGTCATATATGTGAAAGTTTGTCAAGAAGCACCATATCAGGTTGTGTTACAAAAACATTATACTACATAATTTGTGCTAGAAGGGGCACATGCACTATTGGATTGTTTACATAGTTCTACATGAGCATAAGAGTATTTTCTACTCGTTGTATTCCACAGAAAAGATTGTTTTCTAGTGGATTGTGTGGTATTGAATCATTTCTATACCATACCAAGGACATAGTTATTCTTATTTAATAGTGAAACTTGTAAATACTTGTGTTCCTATGGATGTATGTTTGATTTGTTTTCAGCAAGGAAAGAAATCCTTAAGAGGAGGTGGAGGTTGTTTCTTAAGAAAGAAACTTAAAAGAAAAAGATATCACTGATGCATCCCCCCCCCCTCTAAATGATATAACTGTCCTATCTAGGCGCTTACAATTCTTATCATATAGATGAAGGACATGTGATGTATTCATCCACTTGGTCAGTCTTTTTAGGAGAATCAAGAAAATGATGTGAGACCAACACTAGATTGACAAGTTTCATGCATAGTGATTGCTTGATGTCATGGAAAAAAGTGAATATATAAGATACATACGATATATATGATACATCTTGTGGTGGAAATATTCATATAGAGATATGAGTATGTTTGATGAAGATCACATCAGACCCCTTAATAACTTGAGTAGCACTGAAATTTTGCTAGAGGCCGCTTTGTACTTACATATATTAAAATAGAGATTTCATTGTTGTTGTCAATGCTGCTAAGACCCATAGAGTCACACAATTTGGCCCTTGGATAAAGATAAAATTTTGGACAAAATGCGTTTAAAATGAAGAGAGTTTGATGAAAAACTATATCTAAAAGAGTTTTGATGGATTCCCAAAGAGTTGTGAAGTTATGTATAAAGACTTTAAGGGATTTTAGTGGAAGTGGGTGATTGTTAGATATTCACTAATATATATATATATATATATATTATATACACATATAAAGTGTATATTTAAATAATTTGCAATAATATATATATATATATAATATTTATTTTCCCTGAATGGTTTTATTATAAGTTAAAAGTCATTATGAATTGATTAATTATCTTGACCACCCATTGAATATGATTCAATGAATTATGGGAATAAATGTATATGGATACGTTAATATGGTCGATGCATTTTCTTTTATTGAAACCTGTCATGGATGTCTATATAAAGGGATACGATCCCACCTATTGTGACAACCCAATTGTGAGCAAGTCGTCTCATTTCCCCCTTCCACTCACACTGTTCTTCATCATCTGAGATGAAGGTGCTAGCACCCCTTCAGCATTTGAGTATCCTCGTGATACGATCACAGATCCTTTAATTGGTGTACCCCTCCCCACCCACAGAGGCAAAGTGCTTTTGTTCATTACTTCACGATCTTCATCAAGCATCCTCCTTCGTCGAGAAAGAAGAAAATTACTGTTGTTGGTGATTTCTCAGTACATTGTTTAAACAATTTCTTTATATGTTGATTCTCAAAGATAGATACGTCTGTGTTTGGGTTATTTTCCGCTACACATGGTCATGTGATGATCATGCAAAACTCATCAACATGCACATACACATACTTATATAGACACACACACACATATACACATACATTCACATACACAAACATACACATACAAATACACATACATGCACACACACACACACACATATGTACACATACACACATGTATACAGAAACACATATATACAATTATATACACATGTGCATACATACACATACATATGAATACATACACATACTATATAAGTATACACATGACACATAAACACACACACACACACATAAATATACACATGTCATGTACAAATATACACATACACACACACACACACACACACACACACACACACACACACACACATATGTACACATACACACATGTATACAGAAACACATATATACAATTATATACACATGTGCATACATACACATACATATGAATACATACACATACTATATAAGTATACACATGACACGCACACACACACACACACACATACACATACACATATAGATACACATGCGAGTACATCCATAGACACGCACACACATACACGTACATATGCACATATACATAAACACACTCATACATATATATACATACAAATATAAACAAATACACACACACAACACGACACATGCAACACATACATACACGCACATACATCCACATACATACAATGCATACATAGACATAAAAATACTTATATGTATGTTTTAAATTGTTTAATATGACTATAAATATATAAATTCAAATATGAATCAAATATTTATATAAATATATTCATTTATATATTTATATATTTGTTTAAATAAAGTATTGATACATCATATTCATATTAATTATACACACATTTTATAATCAATGTATATTAATATTCTATTAAACATTTTTATTGATTAATATAAATATTATAATTTTATTTATATAAAATTTTGAAAATAAGATTGATAATAATTTTTTCTTAAAATTTATATAAATCATATTTATATATTATATTTACACACACATATATATATTGTAATATAAATCTTACTTAAAAATATATAAATATGTATATATAAATTAAATTATTCATTGTGCCCTTTATCAACCTTTTTTTGTGTTGTTAAAGACAAATAATATTCTTTTATCATGGGTGATAAAAGTCGGTGTCATGTGAGTTGGGCCTCAAACTAATCGCCAAGAGGACCACCGCCCAAACTATACCCCATTCATCAGTAAATTTTTTCGTGTTTACCATAACTACAAATGCAAATCCCAGACTATAAAAAACCAGATGAGTAAAATTAAAAGAATGTTTTATGGTTTGTATATGCACCGCAATCACGGGGAAATGAATTCAAGGATTTCTGGAGTGAGGCTAGTGGCCCGGACCCTGAGGGCTGGGTCCGGAAGGCAGTCGCTGAAGCCAGTACTCCATGGAGGCTTTGCGGTAAAGGATGGAGGACCAGAAGGGCGGCGCCGAGGGGCGATTGGGTCTCATCGGGAAATTCACCTCCGGCAGCCGGAGTGTCCTGGAAGCCTCCACTGTGGCATGCAGAACTGTGAGAAGAAGAATCAGCATCAAAACAATCGCATCTCTTCTCCCAAATCCCATCCTTAATCGAAATCAAATGGTATGGGGTGGGCATAGAATTTATAAGAGGAGCGGTGGGTTTGGTGCGCAGCACGGGGAAGTGGTCAAATGCAGGGGTTTCAACTCACGTACGGTTGAATGGTCCAACTGGCCAACGGATTTGAATAGGCGCAGCAAGTCAAATGGTCTTCACTATGCACTCCACGTTCAGTCATTCAGTGTAGCGCCGACAAAGTCCAACAAAGAGCGTGTCAAGCTTTCATTATAAAATGGAAAAACAATTAAATCATATAATTCACAATAAACAATTATATAATGGACAATTATATTTATTGTTCATCTACGACTGATTGTGAATTTTATTCACTGTTTTTTGAAAATTAAATGTTTTTTAATGACTTCTTTAAATTGCATTTCATTTTAATTAGTATTTATAAATGCTGGTTATTTTTTTACTATGGTGTGCGTGGGGCTTTTTTTTGTTGGTTGTGTCCCTAGTTTGTTCAAGTCGTTACACTCAAGCAATCCTCCGCTGTTTACGTGTCCCGGTTACCTGCCCCTCTCTGCTCTGCGTATATTTCTTCCAAGGGGCGCCTCTTCATTTCGTGGGAGGAAAATTGAGTTAGGGCTCAGGTTTTCATTAGAGGAGGATCATTGGGCTGCCTCCTTTATTCCCTCGAGTGTGCCACTCCATTCGGGTGATCTGTGTAAGATTTCTATTTGCTATGGGCCGTCCTCATCCGCTCACGAATGACCCGAACTTTCTATGTCATCACTTGCACCATCTCTGGGCCCAAAAGAGATGTATCACCGATCTTTGTCCATCACAAGGGTGATCTACAGGGTCTCCCGTATATTGTCTCAAAAGGTGTCATGTCGATAATAAAGAGGTAGTTGTTGTTGTGCACAAACTCTACTAAGGGCAGGTGATCCTCCCAGCTCCGGTCAAAGTCTAACACGCAAGCTCTCAGCATATCCTCTAACACCTGGATGGTGTGCTCAGTATGCCAATCAGTCCGGGAGTGAAAGGTTGTACTCATCCTCATTTGGATCTCAAATGGCTCCTGTAGGTCTTTCTACAATCGTGATGTAAATCGCGCATCACGATCAGAGAAAATCGTAGAGAGCACCCCATGGAGGCGGATGATCTCATGTACGTACAACTGCACCAAACTCTCCACCAAACTCTGCTCCCTGATAACAAGCAAGTGCGCCGACTTCGTGAGTCAATCAACTATCACCCAGATGGCGTCATGACTCTTCACTGTGCACAGATGCCCTTTTAAAAAGTTCATAGATATGTCATCTCACTTCCACTCTGGGATCTCAAGGGGGTGCAACAATGTTAGGACCAATAGGGGCCTACATACCCTGAGAGGGGGGGGGGGATGAATCAGGGTATGAATATTCTTTTTCTAAATTCTTCCTGTCCCACAAGATCTTGACCTCTTTATTACAAGGGTCACTTTTTTTTGCACTTGTGTGTTTATTATGATCACTTCTTTTCTTCTTTATATGATGATGATGCTTTGAATGTAACACAGTGAAACAAGCAGGCAGACACAAAGATTTTTACTTGGTTCACGCTCATTGGGCTACGTCCAAGGAGCATACACTGGCGATTTGCCGATGTACCAAATCCACTAAAGCTCACTGCTTTCTACAAGGTTTGGGATAGATCACTTCTATTCCCAAGCTCACTGCATTTACAAAGTTTAGGGTCAGTTCACTGTTTTCCCAAGGGTCACTCCCTGTTTCTCTCTCTCTGGCTAACTGCCGGTGGAGAGGATCAGCTTCTTCCTCTTCTTTTGCTCACTACTCTGGAAAGGATTCACTCACGGTTTATAGACCTGTAGGTCTCTTCATTATCACTAATGAATGCATCCTCCGTTGTATGTAGATGCTCTGTTGAAGTCCAACTTTCACCCATTGATAAATCTCACTTTGCACCGAAGGTATCGGGTAAACTTCCAGCTTTTACGCAACCCTGAAACAGTGTCGTGAATCAACCTTACTTGGCGCCCTTGTTTAAGGCGGCGTGCAAGTATCGGCGCGTAAGTTATAACTGGCGCGCAAGTCTACCTCAACCACTTATGCAACACAAGCTTCTGTAACTCCAAAATTGCACGACGCACTTCCCTTTACACCCAAACCAATATTGGCGTGCAACTAACAACAACCGCACTTCTTCAAAACAGTCGCACAAGTCCTACTTGCGCGACCCACCACTACTTGCGCGACCACCACACCTGCACGACGAAAGCTCTGATTTTCTCTAAGTCTTGAACTCGTCACCAAATGAGGAGGGGTCGACCTGTATTTATAGGCATTTGGACACCCTGCACGACGGAGCACAAGTCTCCCCTCGATGCGCAAGGTTCGGTGTGCAAGTCTTCTGTCCCCCTAGACACTTGTACAACCAACTTAAAAACTTGGGCGCCCCTTCTTCCTTTTCTATATTTTGATGATCTGATCACGAAGGACAAATGGCGCGCAAGTTTCCAATCCTTCTAGGCATCAGCGCACAAGTCCTTCCTCGGTGCACAAGTCACTTGCACGACCTACTCAATACTTGAGCGCCCCTTTTCCCTTTTCCATTTATTGATGTTTTGATCTTGAAAAACATTAGGAACGCAAGTTTCCTCACCTTCAAGTACACGGCGCACAAGTCCCTTTGCCAAAAACCACTTTTCTTCATTTGTCGATTTTTAGGCCCAAAAATTTGGCAAACACTGGAAAACGGCGCCACCTTGTATTTGTTCTTTTTGTACCGCCTCCAGACCATCCATTCCTTTGTCGAAGTTCTTGAATCAAACATTGATTGTTAACCATAGCTCTTGAACTCAACATGCCACCATGAAATCCTCTTTGTCAACAAATTTGTATGTCATGGTTTGCTTTGTCAACAATCACAACACAGACGTCCACTTTGTCAACAAACACAATCACCTCAAAAATGCTTCAATGATACCTTGAGGAATTTTTTCCCAACAATCTCCCCCTTTGGGTTTGTTGACAACTCTTTCATAAAAAAATACATCGTTAATTCTTCATCCACCATTCGCCTATTACGATTCTGATAGCGATCAAGGATTTAATCAACACATACTCTAAGCCCACATGAGCAATGCTCGACGTGAGAAACAAGAGTAAATGAAAAGTTCATCAATGAATCAATTCATCTATAACACCCACTGTTGACACCAAACTGATACCAATTTTTACCAAACTGATACCAATTTCTGGAAATATTATTCCAACACCACTCTTCTGCTTTTATCACGATCCTCAGCTATCCTGATATCTATTCTTTGATCGATCACTTCTAGCATCTTCAGATTTAATACTCTCCCCCTTTTTGCTCACAGCTTCAACTCTTGTCAGCTTCAAAAACACTTTAGCCCTATTTCCTATGTTGTCCAAGCTAAGCTCTATCTAAGCATGTTCAACTCCCCCTATCTAGCTGCTCCACCTGTCAGCTTCTCCCCATATCTTTCAAGATTTCTCAAATAGCCACACTTGTCTCCCCCTTGAACAATCACTATTTTCTCCCCCTTTGTCGATGAACCCATAGGTCACTCCTTTGCAGTCTGTAACAGAGTAGAGAACACATGTCAGTATATCAGGGAAAAACACATCATACCTCAGAGAGAGGAGGAGTGGTCCACATCCACACGCTTTTAAGTTCGGGGAGTCGACTGAACTCTCAGAGCCAGTCGATGTCTCTCAAAAGCTGCTTTGGGTAAGACCTTTGTCAGAATGTCTGCAACCTGTAGCTCTGTAGGAACATACTCCAACTTCACAATTCCCTGCTCAACTTTCTCGTTGATAAAATGATACTTTATCTCAATGTGCTTTGTCCTTGAGTGATGAACTGGATTTTTGATGAGATTGATAGCACTTGGGTTATCACACTGGATTCTAATCGGAGACTTCACTTCAACTCCCATATCTTCAAGCTGCTACTTCATCCATAATAACTGTGTGCAAGCTTGAGTGACCGCAATATACTCAGCTTCTACAGTGCTTAATGAAATGCAATCCTGCTTCTTGATTAACCAATCAATACATAGTCCACCAAGATATATAGCACCACCTGACGTTGATTTTTTATCATCTGCTGAACCGGCCCAGTCTGCATCAGTATATCCCAATAACTCTGTTTGAGATTTGTCATTATACGTCAAGCTGAAGTCCACCATTCCTTTGATATACCGAAGTATTCTTTTCACTACAAGCATATGGATTTCCTTGGGATTACTCTGATATCTCACTACTAGACATGTGGTGAAAACAATGTCAGGCCTTGTCACTATTAGGTACAGTAAACTGCCGATAATTTGCCTATATTCAGTGATATTAACTGCCTGACCACTGTCATCATTTGATAATTTCATCCGGGTAGCAACCAGAGTCTTCATCTCCTTGAATTCTCCATTCCAAACCTTCTCATAACCTCCTTGGCGCATGTGGATTTAGAAATGAAAGTTCCATTACTTCCTTGTGTCACCAAATATTATGTCATCGACATAAACCAACACCATCATCCTTTGATTTCTGTCGTTTTTGAACTAGAGATTGTAATCAACTCCCCTATGCTAGAAACCAAGCTTCTTTAAAAACTGATCAAGCCTTGAGTACAATGATCTTGGTGCTTTTTTCAGCCCATACAATGCCTTCTTCAGTCTGAAAACCTTGTTCTCATCCTCATGAATGAGAAAACCATCTGGTTCCTCAATATACACTTCCTCCTCTAGAACCCCATTCAAGAGTATAGATTTGACGTCTATCTGGAACACTTTGAACTTCCGTTGTACTGCAATGGCTAGGAATAATCTGATTGTCTCCAGCCTTGCAACCTGTTCAAATATTTTATCGACATCAATTTCCTCTATCTGGGAGTATCCTTTGCACACTAGTCGTGCTTTCTTCCATATCACCGTGCCATATTCAATCATATTTTTGTGAAAGACCCATTTAGTCCCGATGACGTTCTTATCAGCTGGCCATGAAACAATCTCCCATGTCTGATTATCTTCTGAATCAGTATCAACCACTTTTACTCCCCCTGAGACTCTTACCACTTCCTCACTTTCAATAGAAAACTTGTCATTGTGTCACTGTTCAATGACGTCATTTCTTTCAACTAATTTTCTGATCTTCTTGTTGAAACATTGTTGATACTCTCTCGCAGCTTCTTGGTATCCTGAAAACTATCAGCTAATACCACTTGTTAGAACGAAATAGATAATCATGAGGTGCATGATTATTGCTGCTTCTCCTTGTGTTTCTTTCTTCCCCCAATAGGCAACACCTAATCTTAGTCATCCAATTATTGCTTTGATGGCTCTTGCATCTGATTTTGTTATTGAATTCTCCCCCTATGTTACACAATAATTCCCAAGGTTTGGTCCACCTTTTAGACCCATAAACATTCTTCTTCTCCTGCATCATCTATTCTCATATTACACTTGTAATTGAGCCATTAACAAAATCTCTAAGCCTACCGAGTTGGAACTCGGTGTAGGAAACAAGAGACAAAGTCAATAACACAATCACTTACTATTGTGCTCTGTTGCTACCTTTCTCCTTCAACTTTGGTACCTGATTTGAGACAATCAAAACTCAGAAGCATATCACTTCTCCAATTTGCATCTTTAGATGCCACTTCCCCTTGGATCGTATCTCCCTAAAACCTGAAACACATGAATCATCAGTTAAAAAAAAATTTAAATACATAGGGAGAGGGGTGTTTCTGGAATCCTCAAGATGAGGATTGTGGTTGATCCTGATGGGTCAACCCTTTGATTCTTTCTTGCAGAGCATCACACTTCTTCCTGGATTCTTCTAGCTGCCTAGCCAACTTAAACTTCTCTGGCCATATGACTAAGTATTCATTACCTGCATGCTGAGTCTTTTTCCGATATGATAATTTTGCAGGCCTGGCCTTTCTCACTATTTGGGGTTTAAACCCACTAGTACACATTTCTGTCTTTGATGTTCCACTAAAATTCCATTTCCCTTGATTTCTTCTCTGGGCAGGAATATCTCTTCTTGTCATCATCCCTCGCTCCTTCCTCCATTGTTGGGATCTTCTTCTTTCCTCCACTTCTTGTTGTGGCACATAACTTGAAAATTTTTCAATGAATTATTTGTTCATCTTTCTTTTGTTAGATATCTGAGTCACCACACTCTTTTTCACTGATGGTGAGTCCTCTACTGAACCTGCATTTTTCTTACTCACAACTGAAGCATTTCCTCCCTTTTTCTTCCAGATTTGTTGATGTTCTTTCTTAGAGGGTGGTTGTGAGTGTGACTGATACAACTTTCGTTCAGCTTCATGTGATTCCCCTGAGGCTCTAAGCCGATTCTCCAACTTACCACTTTTTCTCCCAATGTAAGATTTCTCTTTATACATCACTGGATTCAAGAATCTCTTTTTGGGCTCCTTTTCCTTTCTTGCATTCTTCTTGCTGCAATATCTTGCTAAATGACCATGATTATAACATATGAAACATCTTCCATTAAAGGAATACCTTATTTTGTCGTCTCTCAGCCTAGATGTTGATGCATATTGAGTTATTCCTTTTACATTGATCTTCTGAGCTTCCTGACACATATTCATGGTGTGTCCCACTCTTCCATAGTAATAGCATCTAATGAATGCTTTCCTCTGAGAGAATCTTCTCCCTGATTTCTCATGAAGCTTCTTCTTATTCTCAGATTTGTCAAAGTTTCTATTTTCACAGCCTAAAATGTATTCTAGAGCCTCTGAACAGAAGCTTGATGTGTGACCATAAATCCCGCAGAAATAGCATATGTCATCACTACTTCTCGTAACTGTCCTCTTAGGCCTATCTCCAGCACCTGCAGGATTTTCTCTACATCTGGAACTGTTCAAAGCTCTTTTTCTATCATGCATGGGAGGTGATTCATCAAATCCAATACCAGTTTTCCCCAATCTGTATGGTCTTTGAGCTGAGAAAATTTGTTCTTGCCTCTTTCCAGAAATATAAAATTTGCTTTTCATTTCATCGTCATATGTTGAAGGATAATCAAATAGTAATTGCAAATCATCCTTCATTTTAGGATTTCCTCTATCATTGAATTTCTCCACTTCCTTATTTACTGATTTTATCTCTTCTTCCAACTTCTGAATCTTCATATAACTTGATTCAAGTTGAGAATTAAATTATATTCTGAGATTCTTTCCACGACTCATCTCATCTGCCAGTTCTTCTGTGAGATTTTCTACTATACCACTTTGCTCCTTTACTTTCAAATTTTCTTGAGAAACAAATTCAGAGACAGATTCATTCTCTTGTTGGAGCCTTTGATTCTTCTAAACTTCTTCAGAAAAATATGTGACTAGATCATCATTTATAGCTTTCAGATTCTGAACTTCATCTGACATTTGATTCTCTCTATAATCATCAGCCTTCTGTTTTCCTTTCATTTTAGGCATCTTTTGTAGTTTTTCACCTTGAGAATCATTCTTCTCTCTTGGGTCAGTAGCCACACCAATAAGCCTTTGATTTAAACCTCTCAGATTGTTGACCTCAATTTCCAATACTCGGATGCAGATGTCTTTAGATTTAACTTCTTCATCCAATTTTAGATCCAATTTCTTTGTCATGTTGACAACATGTACTGGTGACCTCCTTCTTGAAACTTCTTCATCATCAGTTGTTTTGGTATCACTTTGAAGTTCAAGTACTTCACTCATTCCTACATCATGATTGAGTGAATCAATATTATCCCTGTCAGATTCATCCAGTACTTCTTTCAGTAAGTTGTTTGATTCTTTTAATTGAATCACACTTTTTCCATACACACATACACACTGAGGAAAATCACCTAACTTCTGATTCTTCTTTGATGTTTTTCCCGTTTCCATGGGACACTGAGATAAGAGCAGAATAATTTATCCACACAAATCTATGACACCAAGTCGAAGTAAACAAATCTGATAAAATCAACCTCCCCTATGTTACCAATTGTTAGGACTATTAGGAGCCTACATACCCTGAGAGGGGGGGGGGTGAATCAGGGTATGAATTTTCTTTTTCTAAATTCTTCCTGCCCCACTGGATCTTGACCTCTTTATTACAAGGGTCATTTTTTTTTTCACTTGTGTGTTTATTATGATCACTTCTTTTCTTCTTTATATGAGGATGATTCTTTGAATGTAACGCAGAGAAACAACCAGGCAGACACAAATATTTTTACTTGGTTCACCTTCACTGGGCTAGTCCAAGGAGCATACACCGACGATTTTCCGATGTACCAAATCCACTAAAGATCACTGCTTTCTACAAGGTTTGGGATAGATCACTTCTATTCCCAGGATCACTGCCTTTACAAAGTTTAGGGTCATCTCACTACTTTCCCAAGGGTCACTACCTGTTTCTCTCCCTCCGGCTCACTGCCGGTGGAGAGGATCACCTTCTTCCTTTTCCTTTGCTCACTGCTCTAGAAAGGATCCACTCACAGTTTATAGACCTGTAGGTATCTTCATTATCACTAATTAATGCATCCTCCGTTGTATGTAGATTCTCTTTTGAAGTCCAACTTTCACCCATAGATGAATTTCACTTTGCATCGAAGGTATCAGGCAAACTTCTAGCTTTTACGCAGCCCTGAAACAGTGCTGTGAATCAACCTTACTTGGCGCCTATGTCAAAGGCGGCGTGCAAGTATCGGTGCACAAGTTATAACTGGCGTGCAAGTCTACCTCAAACACTTTCTCAACTCAAGATTTTGAAAATCCAAACTTGCGTGACGCACTTCCCTTTACACCCAAACCAATATTGGCGTGCAACTAACAACAACCGCACTTCTTCAAAACAGGCACGCAAGTCCTACTTGCGCGACCCACCACCACTTGTGTGACCACTAGAACTATGTGATGGGAGCTCTGATTTTTTCTAAGTCTTGAACTCATCACTGAATGAGGAGGGGTTGACCTGTATTTTTAGGCATTTGGACACCCTGTGCGACGGCGCACAAGTCTCCCCTCAGCGCGCAAGTTTCGGCGTGCAAGTCTTCTATCCCCCTAGACACTTGCATGAACAACATAAAAACTTGGGCACCCCTTATTCCTTTGCCATATATTGATGATCTTATCACAAAGGACAAATGGAGTGCAAGTTTCCAATCCTTATAGGCATTGGTGTGCAAGTCCTTCCTCGGTGCTCAAGTCACTTGTGCAACCTACTCAATACTTGAGCACCCATTTTACCTTTGCCATTTTTGATGTTTTGATCTTGAAAAACATTAGGCATGAAAGTTTCCTTACCTTCATGTACATGGTGCACACGTCCCTTTTCCAAAAACCACTTTTCATCATGTGTTGATTTTCAGGCCCAAAAATTTGGCAAACACTAGAAAATGGTGCCACCTTGTATCTGTTCTTTTTGTACCACCTCCAGATCATCCATTCCTTTGTTGATGTTCTTGAATCAAACATTGATCATTAACCACAGCTCTTGAACTCGACATGCCTCCATGAAATCCCATTTTTCAAAAAATTTGTATGTTATGGTTTGCTTTGTCAAAAATCACAACACATATGTCCACTTTGTCAACAAACACAATCACCTTCAAAAATACTTCAATGATACCTTGAGGGATTTTTCCCAACAATCTCCCCCTTTGGGTTTGTTTAAAACTCTTCCATAAAAAAATACATTGTTAATTCTTCATCCACCATTCGCCTGTTGTGATTCTGATAGCAATCAAGGATTTACTCAACACATACTCTAAGCCCAAATGAGCAATGCTCGGTGTGAGAAACAAGAGTAAATGAAAATTTCATCAATGAATCGCTTCATCTATGACACCCACTATTGACACCAAACTGATACCAATTTTTACCAAACTGATACCAATTTTTGGAAATATTTTTCCAACACCACTCTTCTACTTTTAAAACAATCCTCAGCTATCGTGATATCTATTATTTGATCTATCACTTCTAGCATTGTCAGATTTAATACTCTCCCCCTTTCTACTCACAACTTCAACTCTTGTCAGCTTCAAAACCACTTTAGCCCTATTTCCTATATTGTCCAAGCTAAGCTCTAGAAAAGCATGTTCAAATCCCCCTATCTGGCTCCTCCACATATCAGCTTCTCCTCGTATCTTTCAAGATTTCTCAAATAGCCACACTTGTCTCCCCCTTGAACAATCACTATTTTCTCCCCCTTTTTCAATGAACCCAAAGGTCACTCCTTTGCAGTCTGTAACAGAGTAGAGAACACATGTCAGCACATTAGGGAAAAACACATCATACCTCAGGGAGAGGAGGAGTGGTCCACATCCACACTCTTTTAAGTGAGGGGAGTCGACTGAACTCCCAGAGCCAGTCGATGTCTCTCAAAAGCTTCCTTGGGTAAGGCCTTTGTCAAAATGTCTGCAACCTATAGCTCTATAGGCACACACTCAAACTTCACAATTCCCTGCTCAACTTTCTCCTTTATAAAATGATACTTTATCTCAATGTTCTTTGTCCTTGAGTGATGAACTGGATTTTTGATGAGATTGATAGCACTTGAGTTATCACACTGGATTCCGATCAGAGACTTCACTTCATCTCCCATATCTTCAAGCTGCTGCTTCATCCATAATAACTGTGTGCAAGCTTGAGTGGCTGCAATATACTCAGCTTCTGCGGTGATTAATAAAATACAATCCTGCTTCTTGATTAACAAAGCAATATATAGTCCACCAAGATAGAATGAACCACCTGACGTCGATTTTCTATCATCTGTTGAACCGACCCAGTCTGCATTAGTATATCCCAATAACTCTACCTGAGATTTTTCATTATAGGTCAAGCGGAAGACTAATGTGCCCTTGATATACCGAAGTATTCTTTTCACTGCAATCATGTGGCTTTCCTTGGGATTACTCTGATATCTCGCTGCTTGGCATGTGGCAAAAACAATGTCAGGCCTTATTGCTGTTAGGTAAAGTAAACTGCCAATAATATGCCTGTATTCAGTGATATTAACTGCCATGCCACTATCATCATTTGATAATTTCATCTGGGTTGCAACCGAAGTATTCATCTCCTTGAATTCCCCATTCCAAACCTTCTCATAACCTAATTGGAACATGTGGATTGAGAAATGAAAGTGACATTACTTCCTTGTGTCACCAAATATTATGTCATCGACATAAAACAGTACCATCATCTATTGATTACTATCGTTGTTGAACTAGAGATTGTAATCAAATCCCCTACGCTACAAAACCAAGCTTCTTTAAGTACTAATCATGCCTTGAGTAAAATGATCTTGGTGCTTGTTTTAGCCTATAAAATGACTTCTTCAGTCTGAAAACCTTGTTCTCATCCTCATAAATGATAAAACCATCTGGTTCCTCAATATACACTTCCTCCTCCAGAACCCCATTCAAGAGTGCAGATTTGACATCTATCTAGAACACTTTGAACTTTCGTTGTACTGCAATGGCTAGGAATAATATGATTGTCTCCAGCCTTGAAACCTATTCAAATGTATTATTGACATCAATTTCCTCTATCTGGGAGTATCCTTTGCACACTAGTCGTGCTTTGTTTCGTATCACTGTGCCATCTTCATTCATCTTTTTGCGAAAGACCCATTTAGTCCTGATGACGTTCTTATCAGTTGGCCTCGAAACAATCTCCCACATCTGATTATCTTCTGAATCAATGTAAACCACTTTTACTTCCCCTGATTCTCTTACCACTTCCTCACTTTCAATAGAAAACTTGTCACTCTGTCACTGTTCAATGACGTCATTTCTTTCAACTAATTTTTTGATCTTCTTTTTGAAACATTTTTGATGCTCTCTCGCAGCTTCTTGGTATCCTGAAAACTGTCAGCTAATACCACTTGTTATAACGAAATAGATAAGCTTGATATGCATGATTATTGCTGCTTCTCCTTGTGTTTCTTTCTTCCCTCAATAGGCAACACCTGAGCTGAGTTATCCAATTATTGATTTGATGGATCTTTCATCTGATTTTGTTATTGAATGCTCCCCCTATGTTACTCAATACTTCCAAGAGTTAGGTCCACCTTTTAGACCCATAAACATTATTCTTCTCATGAATCATCTATTCTAATATTCCACTTGGAATTGAGCCATTAACAAAATCTCTAAGACTACTGAGTTGGAACTCAGTGTAGGAAACAAGAGACAAAGTCACTAACACAATCACTTACTATTGTGCTCTGTTGCTACCTTTCTCCTTCAACTTTGGTACCAGATTTGAGATAATCAAAACTCTGAAGCATATCACTTCTCCACTTTGCATATTTAGATATCACTTCCCCTTGGATTGTATCTTCCTAAAACCTGAAACACTTGAATCATCAGTTAAAAAAATTTACATACATAGGGATATGGGTGTTTTTAGAATCCACAGGATGAGGATTGTGGTTGATCCTGATGGGTCAACCCTTTGATTCTTTCTTGCAGAGCATCACACTTATTCCTAGATTTTTCTAGCTGCCTAGCCAACGTCAACAGCTCTGGCCATATGACTAAGAATTCATTACCTGCATGATGATTCTTTTTCTGATATGATGATTCTGCAGGCCTGGCCTTTCTCACCAATTGGGGTTTAAACCCAGTAGTACACATTTACTTCTTTGATGTTCCACCAAAATTCCATTTCCCTTGATTTCTTCTCTGATCAGGAATATCTATTCTTGTCATCATCCCTGGATCCTTCCTCTATTGTAGGGATCTTCTTCTTTCCTCCACTTCTTGATGTGGCAAACAACTTGAAAATTTTTCAATGCATTCTTTGTTCATATTTCTTTTGTCAGATATCTAAGTCACCATACTCTTTTACACTGGTGGTGAGTCCTCCACTGAACCTAAATTCTTCTTACTCACAGCTGAAGCATTTCCTTCTTTTTTATTCTAGATTTGTTCATGTTCTTTCTTAGAGGGCTGTTGTGAGCGTGACTGATACAACTTTTTTTCAGCTTCATTTGATTCCCCAGAGGCTCTATGCCTATTCTCTAACTTAACACTTTGTCTCCCAATGTAATATTTTGCTTTATACATCACTGGATTTATGAATCTCTTTCTAGGATCCTTTTCCTTTCTAGCATTATTCTTGCTGCAATATCTTGCCAAATAACCATGATTAGAACATATGAAACATCTTCCATTAAAGGCATACCTTATTTTGTCATCTCTCAGCCGAGATGTTGATGCAGATTAAGTTCTTCCTATGACATTGATCTCCTGAGCTTCCTAACACATATTCATGGTGTGTCCCATTCTTCCACAATAATATCATCTAATGAATGCTTTCCTCTGAGAGAATCTTCTCTCTGATTTCTCCTGAAACTTCTTCTTATTCTCAGATTTGTCAAAGTTTCTATTTTCACGGCCTGAAATGTATTCCAGAGCCTCTGAACAGAAGCTTGATGTATGGACATGAATCCCACAGAAATAGCATATGTCATCACCACTTCTTGTAACTGTCCTCTTAGGCTTATCTCCGGCACCTACAGGATTTTCTCCACATCTGGAACTATTCACAGCTCTTTTTCTATCATGCATGGGAGGTGATTCATCAAATCCAATACCAGTTTTTCCCAAAATATATGGTCTTTGAGCTGAGAAATTTGTTCTTGCCTCTTTTTAGAAATATAAAATTTTCTTTTCGTTTCATCATCATCTGCTGAAGGATAATCAAGTAGTAAGTGCAAAGCATCCTTTATTTTAGGCTTTACTCTAGCATTGAATTTCTACACTTCCTTATTTACTGATTTTAGCTCTTCTCCCAACTTTTGAATCTTCATATCACTTGATTCAAGTTGGGCATTGAATTCTTTTCTGATATTCTTTCCATGACTCATCTCATATGCCAGTTCTTCTGTGAGCTTTTCTACCATACCACTTTGCTACTTTACTTTCAATTTTTCATGACAAACAGATTTAGAGACAGCTTCATTCTCTTTTTAGAGCCCTTGATTCTTCTGAACTTCTTCAGAAAACTGTCTGACTAGATCATCATTTCTAGCTTTCATATTCCGAACTTCATCTGACATTTGATTCTCTCCATAATCATCAGCCTTTTGTTTTCCTTTTATTTTAGCCATCTTTTGTAGTTCTTCACCATGAGAATCATTCTTCTCCCTTAGGTTATTAGACACATCAATAAGCCTTTTATTTAAACCTCTCAGCTTGTTGACCTCAATTTCCAATACTTGGATCCGGATGTCTTTAGATTTAACTTCTTCATCCAATTTCCGATCCAATTTCTTTGTCATGTTGACAACATCTACTGGTGACCTCCTTTTTGAAACTTCTACATCATCAGTTGTTTCAGTATCACTTTGATGTTCAAGTACTTCACTAATTCCTATATCATGATTGAGTTAATCAATATTCTCCCTATCAGATTCATCCAAGCCTTCTTTTAGTACGCTGTTTGATTCTTTTAATTTAATCACACTTTTTCCATACACACTTCCACATTGAGGAATATCACTTGACTTCTGATTCTTCTTTGATGTTTTTCCCTTTTCCATGGGACACTGATATAATAGAAGACTAATTTATCCACACGAATCTAAAACACCAAGTCGAAGCAAACAAATCTGATAAAAGAAACCTTTCCACTGATACCAATTGTTAGGACCAATAGGGGCCTACATACCCTGAGAGGGGGGGGGGGTGAATCAGGGTATGGATATTCTTTTTCTAAATTCTTCCTGCCCCACTGGATCTTGACCTCTTTATTACAAGGGTCACTTTTTTTGCACTTGTGTGTTTATTATGATCACTTCTTTTCTTCTTTATATGATGATGATGCTTTGAATTTAACGTAGAGAAACAAGCAGGCTGGCACAAAGATTTTTCCTTGGTTCACCCTCACTGGGATACATCCAAGGAGCATACACCGACGATTTGCTGATGTACCAAATCTACTAAAGCTCACTGCTTTCTACAAGGTTCGGGATAGATCACTTCTATTCCCAGGCTCACTGCCCTTACAAAGTTTAGGGTCATCTCACTGCTTTCCCAAGGGTCACTCCCTATTTCTCTCTCTCTGGCTCACTGCTGGTGGAGAGGATCACCTTCTTCCTCTTCCTTTACTCACTGCTCTGGAAAGGATCAACTCAAAATTTATAGACCTGTAGGTCTCTTCATTATCACTAATGAATGCATCCTCCATTGTATGTAGATGCTCTGTTGAAGTCCAAATTTCACCCATAGATGAATCACACTTTGCACCGAAGGTATTGGGGAAAATTCCAGCTTTCACGCAGCCCTGAAACAGTGCCATGAATCAACCTTACTTGGCGCCCTTGTCTAAGGCGACACGCAAGTATCGGGGTGCAAGTTATAACTAGCATGCAATTCTACCTCAACCACTTGTGCGACACAAGTTTCTGCAACTCCAAACTTGCACAATGCACTTCCCTTATGCCCAAACCAATATTAGCACGCAACTAACAACATCCGTGCTTCTTCAAAATAGGCGCGCAAGTCCTAATTGCATGACCCACCACCACTTGCACAACCACCACACCTACGCAACAGGAGCTATGATTTTCTCTAATTCTTGAACTAGTCACCTAATGAGGAGGGTTCGACCTGTATTTATAGGCATTTGGACACCCTGTACAACGGCGCACATGTCTCCCCTCGGCGCACAAGTTTCGGTGCGCAAGTCTTATTTCCCCCTAGACACTTGCGTGACCAACTTAAAAACTTGGGCACCCCTTCTTCCTTTGCCATATTTTGATGATCTGATCATGAAGTATAAATGGCACGCAAGTTTCCAATCCTTCTAGGCATCGGCGTGCAAATCTTTCCTCGGTGCGCAAGTCACTTGCGCGACCTACTCAATACCTGAGTGACCCTTTTCCCTTTTCCATTTTTTGATGTTCTAATCTTGAAAAACATTAGGCGTGCAAGTTATCTCACCTTCAAGTACACGACACGCAAGTCCCATTGCCAAAAATCATTTTTCTTCATTTGTCAATTTTCAGGCCAAAAAAATTGGCAAACACTAGAAAAAAGCGCCACCTTGTATCTTTTGTTTTTGTACCGTCTCCAAATCATCCATTCCTTTGTCGAAGTTCTTGAATCAAACATTGATCGTTAACCCCAGATCTTGAACTCGACATGCCACCATGAAATACCCTTTGCCAATAAATTTGTATGTCATGGTTTTCTTTGTCAACAATCACAACACAGATTTCCACTTTTTCAACAAACACAATCACCTAAAAATGGTTCAATGATACCTTGAGGGATTTTTGCCTAACAAACAAACATGTCAGAACATGGTGCTCAGCCTTTACCTGTTGACAAGTGAAGCATCGAGAGATGATCTCAGCTATGCTTCGTTACAAGAAAGAGCACCAAAACTGTTGTTAGAGGTCTTCATACATCTTCCCCACACTGGGATGTATAACAAGGGGAGAAGTGTCGAACTCTCGCATCACCTCCTCCTGCATCATGACTGGAACCACTGTTTTCCCCTATAATAAGATGATATGATTTTCTCCTTCATAATATCCATTTGGTGAGTCACCTATGGAAATTTGATCACGTAAAACCTCACAATTGATTTCTCTTAGCTGGGACTCTCACGTTTGAAAAGTGAAGGAGTCAACACCATCCACTGAATAAAAGTTGTACCCTCCAGCTTCACCATGGTCTCCTGTAAAGAGGCTAACTACTCCAAACACTACTACAAAAATAGGCAAGGGAAGCGCTACCCTTTTATCAGCGCTAAAAAAAGCACTGATAAAGGGAGCCTTTATCAGCGCTAAAAAAAGCACTGATAAAGGGGCACTTTTAACAACACTAAAAAAAGAACTGTTAAAGGCCCCCCTTTATCAGCGCTTTTTTTAGCACTGATAAAGGGAACCCCTTTATCAGCGCTTCTTTTAGTAGCGCTGATAAAGGTGGAATTTATCAGGGTTTTTTCCTATCGGTGATAAATTTTATGTTTCAAAAAAATCATGAAAAATAAAATATTTTTATATAAGTATATTTATATTGATATAAAAATAATATATATTTTCTAAAATATGTTTTAGATAAGTATAAATATACTATTTCATTTAATATATAATAAATTTAGTGAAAATGGCTTTAAAATATTTAAAAAATTATTATTAATTAATAATTTCCTAAATATTATTGATTAAAAATCATTTAATAACACTTTGAAGCCACAAAAAATCAAAAAAATTAACAAAAGATCTAAAATAAGTTGAAAATGTAACTCAAACTTCAAACGACCATAACTTTTGATCCGGGTGTCCGTTTGAGCTCTACAGCATATCAAATCAAAGCCTGCAATGAGCTATACACTCTAGTGACCCAAGCAATGTTTTGGTCACATTTTTCGAGGCCAAAAAAGGCCCATAAGTCCTCCAAAACCGAGTTTTTATTCGGGATACCCCGATTTGTTAACATCAAACAAGTATAACTTCTGATCTGGATGTTCTTCAGGCCTGTACTACATATCATATCGAATATTGTTTCATTTTCTTCTATTTTACTAGTTGTGGAGTTGAAATGGGTTTCTGGATTATAAGTTATGGTCGTTTTACCATTCTATGGTTTTTCAAATACACATATATATGTATTTATTCGTAAATATATATGTGTCTATGTGTGTGTTTGTGTGTGTGTATGTTGTATATATATATGTATGTATGTATTTATTTATTTGTAAACACACATAAAAAACATATTTCATAAATGTATTTAAAACTAATCTTATAAGTATATATTAATATATAAAAAAATATACAGATAAAAAATTATAACTAAAAATATATATAAATATAAATATAAATATATATTAATATACGAATGAATATATATATATATATATACTAATATATGAATAAACATATTTATATTAATATAAATCTATATCAATATATGAATAAATATAACTATATATATATCATTAAACAGAGAAAAAAATAAAATGGCTTAGAAGTAAAGGTGGAAACGCGAAAGGGGGGAGGTCGCAGGTTCAATTTTAGGTGACAGAAAAGGGGTGCACGCGTGTGAGGATGCGTGGGAAGGGCAGCGCGTGGAAGAGTGTGAGGGGGGTCTGACTAGCACTGATAAAGGGGGGGGGGGGGGTTCAAGCGCTGTTAAAAGCTCTCCCCGCATTATTTAATTCTTTTTTATATTTATTATTTTTTTAACTTTTATCAGCGCTAAAAAAATCACTGATAAAAGGGTCTTTTATCAGTGCTTTTTTTAGCGCTGATAAAAGGGGCCTTTATCAGCGCTTTTCAGAGCGCTGATAAAAGGGACCCCTCTATATCAGCACTGAGCTTTACAACACTTTTTTAGCGCTGTTAAAGCCCATTTTGAGCGCTAATGAAGACCGTTTTTTGTAGTAGTGAAAACCCCCTACACTAAGTGAGCCTGAGACTTCTGGGTAAGGGAATCTACTACAATGTTTCACATCCCTAGAGTATAGACTATCTCGATGTCATAGTCCTGTAAGAATTCCAACCATCACTGGTATCTTAAGTTCAAATCTCTCTGCATGAATACATACCCAAGACTCTGGTGGTCTGAGTAAACTACAAAGCGTTCCCTCAGAAGGTAGTGTCTCCACATCCTAAAGGCGAAGACTACCTCTGCCAGCACTATGTCATGATAGTGTAGTTTTTCTTGTGGGGTTTCAACTTCTTCAATCTGTATGCGATAACCGCATGCTGAAACATCAACATGCAGCCGAGTGCAGATCCTGACACATCACAATTTTTGGGGGCTGCGCTACGCAAGACATTCTTTATTCGACCACCATGATACATTGGGTATAAAATTGGCTCAAAAATTGAAAATTACAAAATCTAAACCCAATGTTTATTATTCTGGTCTTATATCTCATAAGCCAATAAACAAAAATATAATTTTTCTAGAAATCTTTTATAAACTATAATGAACAAATGATTTTACATCAGCAACATTGAACAACATCACAAACTATCAATAGCTATTACATCAATTTGAAACCTTCAATTTATTATCATAAAAAATTAATTTCAAAATCAGATTTGAAATTAAACTCATGATGTAATGAATCTTTTTAGAGATATACAAGTTAAAGAATAAAATGCAGAAAGTAGTAAATGGACACAACAATGTATTGTGCTTCGGCCAATCAACATACATGCATGAGGAAGAATTATCAAGGATTTCACTATGCAAGAAAAGGAGTACTAGAAACAGTGAGAGATAAGAAAAAAATAGAAAAGTAAACAAACATGATGCGTACAATGAGAAAAAAAATAAAACGCACAATAATTCAGAAAAATCAACACTGAAAATATAAATAGGACTGAGATCCCCTTACCAGGCTCGGTCTCACCTTTTTTAAAGAAGAAGCTAGTCACAAGACACCAAAATCTTCTTCATTGTCAAGTATTGTTGGGAAAAAACACCTCAAGTTATCATTGAAGCATTTTGAGGTGATTGTGTTTGTTGACAAAGTGGGCCTCTGTGTTGTGTTTGTTGACAAAGCAAACCATGACGTACAAATTTGTTGACAAAGGGAATTTCAAGGTGGCATGTCGAGTTCAAGGGATGTTGTCAATGATCCATCATTGATTAAAGAATGTCGACAAAGGAATGGTATATCTGGAGGTGGTTCAAAAAGTGCAGATACAAGGTGGCGCCGTTTTCCAGTGTTTTCCAAATTTTTGGACCTCAAAATCAACAAATGGAGAAAAGTGTTTTTGGAAAAGGGGATTGTGCGCCGGTGTCTTGAAGGCTTGGAAACTTGCGCGCCATTTGTTTTTAATGATCATAACATCAAAATATGGAAAAGGAAAATGGGGCGCCAAAGTTTTGGGTTTGGTCGCGCAAGTGACAAGGGCGACAGAGACTAGGGCGGCTAGACTTGCACGCTGAGAGGAGACTTGCGCGCTGACGCTCAAGGTGTCCAAATACCTATAAATAGAGGTCAACCACTCCTCATTCAAAAATGAGTTAAAAAATTAGAGAAAATCATATCTCCCGTCACATAGATATTGTGGTCGTGCAAGTGGTGGTGTGGTCGCGCAAGTATAAAGATCTTCAGAAGTTGTGCGCCAGTTGATAGTTTCGCACCCAAAGTTGTTTAGGAGAGAAAGGGTGTGAGTCGCCCAACTTTAGAGTTGAAGAAGGGGGCTTCGCACAGGTGGTTTGGTGACACTTGTGCGCTAGGCTTTGAAGAAGTGCGATAGTTGATAGTTGCACGCCAAAACGGGTTTGGGTGTAAAAGGGTGTGAGTCTCACAAGTTTGGAGTTGAAGAAGTGAGTGTCGTGAAAGTGGTTGAGGTGAACTTGCATGCCGGCTTGGAGAAGCGCACCAGGTATGGTAGAATCATGCTAGTCATTTTAGGGCTGCGCGAAAGCTGGAATATTGCCCAATAACTTCGGTGCAAAGTGAGATTCATCTATTGGTGAAATTTGGACTTCAACAGAGCATCTACATACAACAGAGGATGTATTCATTAGTGATAATGAAGAGACCTACATGTCTGTAAACTGTGAGTGAATCCTTTCCAAAGTAGTGAGCATGAGAAGAGGTAAAAGGTGATCCTCTCCACCGGTAGTGAGCCTGAGAGAGATAAACATGGAGTGACCCTTGAGAAAGTAGTGAGCTGACATGAAACATTATAAAGGCAGTGAGCTTGGGAATAGAAGTGATCTTTCTTGAACTTTGTAAATAGCAATGCGCTTTTAGTGGATTTGGTACATCGGCACATCGTCGGTGTATGATCCTTGGACATAGCCCAGTGAGGGTGAACCAAGTAAAAATCATTGTGTCTTCTGCATGCTTTAGTTTTTGTTTATACTATGCTGTAGGAAAGAGAGAGAAGAAAGTCTTGATTAACAGTGAGATAAGATCAATAGGGGCAGTTGTTTTAATCTGTCATACCCTGATTCACCCCCCATATCAGGGTATCTTACCTAGTTGACAAAAAAAATATGATGTTGGGGAGCAATAGAGGTGTGTGGCACCAAAAAAACACAAAACATGAGAAACATAGAATTAAAACGGATCAACATGGATTTTTAACGTGGTTCGGCTTTGAAGCCTATATCCACAGGAGAAACAGGGGCAGTTTATTCTCTCAGTTCTCTTCGGAGGATCACTCAATCACACAGATACACACCCACACATCATATTTCTCCCTTAAAAATAATGGGATTTTCATCCTATTTAAATAGAGAAATAAAACCATCTTTCTTCGGTTGTTAGAAGGTAGCTCATCTACCCTTGAGAAGTCCTCCCGCCGCCTATTGCAGTCCGCGAAAGATACTATGCATCCATGGTCTGCAGCACACCATCAAAGATTGCTACATGGATTAGTTGTCGACAAAACTCCTATCAAGCACTTCATATGCCAATAACTCCCCAGAGTGGGAGTGGTCCCTACAAATCTCCCCTTCATGACCAATTTGGGGTAGAAACCAGAACTGCAGTCTCCTTGCATTTGTTGAAAACTTAATCAACAAATCGAACACGCCTTTTCACGGCAAATGATGTGGCATTTCCACCACTTTCAATCGAGCTCGGGATGACTGTGGTCCCCATCAAATGATACAACCCTTGGGACTCTGTCCCAGTAAGCTTTGATTCATCCCCACGTGAGACTTCCAACACTCCACTTGTTATGAAAATATTAAACCCTTTTGAATCGAGCATACTTAATGATATCATGTTCCATATCATCCTCATAATGAATTTCATGTCAGCTAGTTTATGTACACCTCCATTGAGTGTCTTTAATTTCACTGTCCCGACTCCTCGAACCTCGCATCTTGACCCATCACCAAGTCACACCGAATCTCACACCTACTGAAAAGTATCCAATGTACCTCTTGTCTTACATATGTGTGCCAAGCTCCCCAAATCCAAAAACCATCTATCTTCCTCTAGATTTTGAGTCTTCTCATTCTTTCTCTTTAGTAATTGACATTCCTGCTTCATGTGCCCGTATCTTTTACAGTAATGATGCTGCACTTCTCCCCGTTCAACTCTCTCATTTGAGTGCAAGCTTCTCATTATCACATAGACTTCATCATCTGCCGATAATTTTGTGATGTTTGAATCCTTATCTTCGTATTTCCCTTTCCCAGCAACATACCGTTTGCATTCTCCATAGTCACTTTTATAGTGACCCTTTTTCTCGCACCAGAAACACATGATTTTTCTAGTATCACGTCCCCTTGATTTTGGTCTCCATTCTTTACCTCCTGACTTCCGATGTCAGCTCCTCCCACATTTATCATCTCGTATCACAATTATTTGCTCACCTGAATGCATCATGGGTCTTTGGAATTCCTCTTAATCATGAAGCGATGCCATCACCTCATCCAACTTCAATGTTTCCTTCCCCATGAGCAATGCAGTCACAAACCCATCAAATGAGCTTGGTAGTGATAACAAAATGAAAAGTGTTTTGTCATCCTCTCTAACCTTCACACCGACCCCCAATAATTGTTTTAGGATCTTGTTGAATTTATTGGTGTGATCCAAAAAATTTGTTCCCTCATCCATGTGCAACTCGTACAATTTCTTCTTTAGAAATAATTTTTTGGTGAGCGACTTCTCCATATACCGCTGCTCCAACTTCTTCTAAATTTTTTTCAGTGTGGTCTCGTCCAACACTGAGTACTTTACCTTATTCTCTAGACACAATCGAATTGTGCAGATGACCCGTATCTCAAGCTCTTCCCAAACATCTTTACTAGTTTCCTCGTGCTTTTCTCCAATCAAGGATTTGATCAGGCCTTACTGTACCAAAATTTCTTTCACCGTGCTTTGCCACTAGTCGAAATTGTTTCATCCATCGAACTTCTCGATATCAAATTTTGGTAGTGCTCCTCCACCATCCATCGTCGTTGTCACAAAAAATGATCACCACCATCGATGTAGTACCCTTATGAAACCACCTGATAGAGTTCTAATTTTGAAAAACTAACCATACAGATGCATCAAGATTGGTTGAAATAGTTGGAATCGACTCTTGGATTGCTGAAAACACAGTCTGATTGGCCAAGATTGTGCCAAAAAAAAATCAACGGCCCAAATCACCTGCTGATGTGGTGATGATGTGACACACTAGAGCATCTTCTGAAATCTTGTGAGAATTTTCACTGGCGGCGTGAATAGTATCGTATTCTCCGGAACGGGGTTACTGTTCACTTGCAGGTTTGACCAAACTTTGACTAAGCTTATCTCCTTTGTTTTAGATTCGTTTTCAACACCGCTTGTGCTGTTGGAATCATGTCGTCATCCTCTTCACAGATCTAGCCTTAGAAAAATATTCCAACCACCTTCAAATTTCCAGTCACCGGAAAAATCATTGTTGTCTTGCCGTCTCGACTCCGCTTGGTCCGAATCTCCTTTGATACCACTTGTTGGGGTGAAACGGAGGTGCGTAGCACCAAAAACACACAAAAAATAAGAAAAATAGAATCAAAATGGATCAATAGGAATTTTTATTATGGTTTGGATTTGAATCCTACATCCATGGGAGAAACCAGAGCAGTTTATTCACTCTATTCTCATCAGAGGATCACTCAATAACAAGGATACACACAGACAACATATTTCTCCTTTTCAAACAATGGGATTTGCATCCTATTTAAATAGAGAAATAAAACCATCTTTCTTCGGTTGTTGGAGGGTAGCTCATCTACCCTTGATAAGTCCTATTACCGCCTACTGCAGTCCATGAAATATTCTACACATCCATGGTCTACCAGACACCATTAAAGATTGCTACATGAATCAGTTTCTGACAAAACTCCTATCAAGAACTTCATCCGCCAATCACTCCCCAGATTTGAAGTGGTCCCTAAAAATCTCCCCCTCAAGACCAATTTGGGGTATAAACCAGACCTATAGTCTCCTTGTAGGTGTTGAAAACTTCATCAGAAAATCAAACACACTTCTTCATGCCAGATGATGTGGCATTTCCACCATCTTCGATCGAGATTGACCTGATTGTGGTCCCAATCAAATGTTACAACCTTTGGGACTCCTTCCCAATAATATTCACTGTATCCCCACATGAGACTTCGAACACTCCACCTGTAATGGAAATCTTGAACCCTTTTACATCGAGACTACTTAATGATATCAAGTTTTGTCTCATCCTTGGAATAAATTTTCACATCTTCCAGTTTACGTACTCCTCCATCAGGTGTCTTTAATTTCACTGTCCTGATTCCTCGAACCTCATATATTGACACATCACCAAGTCGCACTGAATCTCGCACCTGATGAAATGTATCAAATGTACCTCTTGTCGTACATATGTGTGACGAGCTCCCTAAATCCAAAACCCATCCGTCTTCCTTGGGATTTTGAGCATGCTCGTTCTTCCCCTTTAGAAATAGACATTCCCACTTCATGTGCCCATATCTTTTGTAATAATGACACTTCACTTCTCCCCATTCAACTCTCTCATATGAGTTTAAACTTCTCGTTGTCACGTAGACTTCATCATCTGCCGATAATTATATGATGTTTGCGTCCTTCTCTTTGTCTTTCCCTTTCCCAGCAACATACCGTTTGAATTATCTACAGTCACTTTTATAGTGAGCCTTTTTCTCACACCAGAAACACATGATTTCTCTAGGATCACATCCCATTGATTTTGGTAGCCATTCTTTACCTCTCGAATTTTGATGTCGGCTCCTCACACGTTGATCATCTCGCATCACCATGATTTGCTCACCTGAATGCATCGTGGGTCTTCAGAATGCCTCTGAATCTTGAAACGACGCCATCACCTCATCCAACTTAAATGTTTCCTTCCCCATGAGAAATGCAATCACGATCCCATCGAATGAGCTTAGTAGTGATGAGGAAAACAAAATTTCTTTGTCTTCCTCTCTAACTATCACATCGAGCCCCATTAATTGTCTCAGGATCTTGTTGAATTCATTGGTGTGATCCAACAAATTTGTTCCCTCATCCATACGCAATTGGTATAATTTATTCTTTAGGAATAATTTTTTGGTGAGAGACTTTTCCATATATCGCTGCTCCAACTTCTTCCATATTTCATTTGGTGATGTCTCATCCAACACCAAGTACTTTACCTCATTTTCCAGACACAGTCGAATTGTCCTGACGACCCGCATCTCGAGCTCTTCCCAAACATCTTTACTGGTTGCCTCATGATTTTCTCTAATCAACGATTTGATTAGCCCCTGCTTCACCAAAATATATTGCACCGTGCTTTTCCAAAAGTCGAAATTGTTTCGACCATCGAACTTCTCGATATCAAATTTTGGTAGTGCTCCGCCACTTTCCATCGTCGTTGTCGCAAAACACGATCACCACAGTCGATGTTGTACCCTTATAAAACCACCATATAGAATGTGAATTTTGAAAAACTTACCATACATATTCATCTAGAATGGTCAAAATAGTCAGAATCATTTCCTGGATCTATGAAAATGCAATCCGATTGGCCGAGATTATGCCAAAACAAAATAAACGGTCTAGATAGCCTACTGATGTGGTGATGACATGGCGCTGACGTGACACACCAGAGAAGCTACTGGAATCTTGCTATAATTTTCTCCAGTAGCGTGAACGGTGTCGTCTTCTCCGGCATGTGGTTACTATTCACTTGTGGATTTGACCAAACTTTGACCGAGCTTATCTTCTTCATTTTAGCTTCTTTTTCAACACTGCTTGTGCCATTGGAATCGTGTCGTCGTCCTATTCATGGATATGGCCTCAATTTTTTTACCACCTTCAATTTTCCAATCACTAGAAAACTTGTCGTTGCCTCGCTGTCTCGAGTCCGCTCGCTCCGACTCGCCTCTGATACCACTTGTTGGGGCACAACAGAGGTGCGTGGCACCAAAAATACACAAAACATGAGAATAATGAAATCAAAACAGATCAATAGTGATGTTTAATGTGGTTCGGCTTTGAAGCCTACATCCACGGGAGAAACAAGAGCGATTTATTCTCTCCATTATCATCGAAGGATCACTCAATCACATAGATACACACACACACAACATATTTCTCCCTTACAAACAATGGGATTTTCATCCCATCTAAATAGAGAAAGAAACCCATATTTCTTCGGTTGTTGGGGGGTAGCTCATCTAACATTGAGAAGTCCTCCCACCACCTACTACAGTTTGAAAAAGTTGTTGTGCGTCCATGGTCTTCCACACACCATTGAAGATTGCTACATGTCGTAGTTATCGAAAAACTCATATCAAGAAATTCATCTGCCAATCAATCCCCATATTGGGAGTGGTCCCTACATATGAGTCATCTTGGACAATCTTTATTGAGGTCGATGTTGTTGTCCATGATATCCAGGGGTGTCACAGTCCAGGTTTGTCATCCCCTCAAGGTTAATAACATGAAAAAAACAACCTCTCTATGGCCTATCTTCGCTTTTCCTTAAGAAAATGAGGAGCAGGCCACCAACAACTCCTCTCTTCTTCACCAGTGAGAAGGATTGCCCGATGAAGAGGAGAACATCCTCTCTGCGGTTGATATTCACCATCGGTTCCTCTCTCTATAGAAAAACAAATTTCCAAAGTAGGGGAGGGTTTCATCTCTCCACTCTCTTACAACTGAATCAAATTTGAGGTAGATTTTCCTCACCTTAGAGGCACCCAATTTCAAAAGGTGCACTTATCTCTCGTTTAAGTAGAACTCCCTTTGAAAGAATCACCAAGAAGCCTATGACGTCCCTCCTCTCTGTAGTCCAAGTAAGGGGATGAAAAAAGACATTAGAGAAGATGTGGGAGACTCTCATTTTAGATATATGGCAACCAGCCTAGGAAGAAACCAATCGGCGCCTCTTGGAACTCTCGACCAAGAAAAAGGCCAAACCTGGGTAACATCTCCCTCTTATTTCTTACACTGAGGGGGAAATAAAAAATCCCCAAATCCTAAAATCATTTTCACAGAATTAAAAGATGCAACCATAAAGGTAACGAGGGGAGCACATCTACATGGGACATGTGGTCGGTGGAGGAAAAAAGGGTGGTTCTCCCTTATCACTTATGTAACAACATAGTCACCATAAAACAAAATTAATTTTTTTCATTTTAATTAAAAAAATAAATGGAATATAAAAAATTTAAAAATCTATACCTTAGAAGTTAACATGAAAGAAAAAATTTAATATGAAAAAATACACTCTCCACCTTGAAAAATTAAAACCTAACCACATGATGATTCTACACCACCTAAAACCATTAATTTAGACATCACATCCTAAACAGGAAAGCACTTATAGGGTATGACCCAAACTATCCCCCATCATGCATCAATGTGACACATGCCACACAAATTAATGAAATTCTAAAGCTGTTAAACATGATCAAAATTAAACAACTCTAAAAATAAATAGAGAACATACCTACACTTACCTAAGTCAACCTCTAAGATATTATCAATGAGGAAATCTGGGACTACTCACCAATACCTGCAACACAAGGTAGAACATATTAGTACCCATCCTCTAAAAAAACATGGAAAATAAAACTTAGACAATTCAAAAAGAATATAACATAGAAAACCAATGTAATAATATAAATAACAGTAATAAAATAAACACATTGATAAATCAAGCATAGAAAAAGAAAAACTGGTATCCACCTGAACCCATCATAGAATCAAAAAACTCTCCACCTAAAGGGAAGACATTGCCTAGAACCCATTAAATAAGAGAAGTTCCTCAAAAATTTGTCACCACTGCACATCTCATGCAATACCAAGAGTCCTAAGGAGAGACTCTAAACCCACAAGAACACTGGATATCCAAGGGAAGCCGGATACCGACTAAGAAATCTCATCCTTGTCTATCTTCCTAATGATATCTAGTAATCACCTAACATTCCTAAAGAGATCTCGATAGAATCACCAGGAAGCCCGGTCGTCACTAAACCTATTGACATGAAACTACCACACTAAACACCAACCAAGCCCAATCACCACTTAAAACATGTCAAAACCTAGAGATACCATCCCTATCCATGACACAAACCAAAGGAACAAAACTCAAGCTAACCAACTCACTCTCCTAACGCAAAAGGCAGAACCAGGAGTCTAAAAAATAGACTGACCTCACCACACACCTCACTGCCAACCAATACACTCTCACCCAGACCAACCTATCACAAACCCCTCCTACCCCAAAACCCAAGACACAAACAAGAAAAATACATGATACCTAAGGTCTCTACTAGTGCATGGAAAATAGGGATACAAAAAGGGAAACAATAATTAGTAAAATATTGAAAAATTATAGGAAAACAAAGTAACTGACATGGATAAACAAAACATAAAAGCATGATGTAGAGTAAAATCCATTAAAAAATCATTTAAATCAATTAATAATTCTATTATGAATTTTGATGATACAAAATTATACCCAATTTGGCTCTGATACCACTTGTTGGGGGCTTTTCTATGCAAGGAAGTCCCCATTCAACATCCAGGATCAATTGGGTATAAAATTGGTTTACAAACTCAAAATTACAAAATCTAAAACTAATGTTTATTATTCCGGTCTTATAACACATAAGACAATAAAAAAATATAATTTGTCTAATAATCTTCCATAAATCAGAATGAACAAATGATTTTATAGCAGCCTCATTTAAAAACATCACAAAATAACAGTGGCTATTATATCAATTCAAAACTTACAATTTATTCTCATAAACAAATAATTTAAAAATTAAATTTGAAATTAAAACTCATGAAGAAAATAATCTGTTCAGTAATATTTAAGTCAAAAAAATCAAATGTGTAAATTAGTAAAAAGACACAATGATGTAATGTGCTTCACCCAATTGGCCTATGTGCATGAGGAAGAATCATTAAGGATTTCAATATATAAGAAAAGGAGTATAGGAAGTAATGAGAGATAAGAAAAACAATGGACAAGGAAATAGACATGATGCAAATGACGACAAACAAAACAACATGCAAAAGAATTCTAAGAAACCAACAAAAAAAATATAAATAGGAATATGACCCCATTACCAGGCTCGATCTCACCTTTTTCAAGAAAGAATCTAGTCACAATACATTGAAATCATCTTTATCGTCAAGTATGAGTCATCTATATCTATCCTCATTGAGTTTGATGTTGTTGTCCACACTATCGAGGGGTGTTGCAGTCCAAGTTCATCATCTCCCAAGGTCAACATCATGAAGAAACAACCTCTCTGTGGTTGATCTCCACCGATCCTTCTCAAGAAAACTAAAAGCATGCCACCAGTAACTCCAATCTTCTTCACCAGCAAGCAGGATTGCCCAATCAAGAGGAGCACGAACTCTTCACGGTTGATCTCCTCCACCGATTACTCTCTCTTAGAAAAAACAAATCACGAAATAAGGGGAGGGTTTCATCTCTACACTATATTATGACTAAAAGAAATCCGAACCTGAGTTTCTTCTCCTTAGTATCACCCAAATCCAGAAGTCACACCTCTCTCTCTTTGAAGCAACGCTCCCTTCAAAAGAATCACCAAGAAGCTGATGAATCCACTAATCTTTGTTGGAAAAGGAAGGGGATGAAAAAAGAACCTAGATAAGATGTGTGGGACTCCCATGTTAGATCTATGGTGACCTCCCTAGGAAGAAACCAATCCGTACCACTCAGGACTCTCGACCAAGAAACAAGACAAACTTAGGTAATATTTCCCTATTTTTTCTTGCACCAAGGGAGAAATGGGAAATCCATAAATCCTAAAAGCATATAAAAAAATGAAGAATCACAACCATAATGGTAATGAGGGGAGTACCTCTATAGGGGACACCTGTTCGGTGGAGGACAAAAGGGTGGTTCACACTTATCACCTATATAGAAACATACTCACCAAAAAAGAAAATTAAAATTTTCATTTTAATTAAAAAAATAAATGGAATATAAAAAATTCACAATAATACTCTATGAACTCCACACCTTCCACTGGTAGTCTCAACTCTGGATCACTTGTCAGTCTCTGCCTGAACTCCTCAAAGGCCCTCTAACACTGTTTAGACAAGGTAAACGAATACCCTTTCTATGTCAGGGCGGTCAAAGGGGCTGTGATTTTGAAGAATTATTCCCAAAACCTCCTATAGTACCCTCCAAAACCAAGGAAGTTATGCACCTCTAACACACTCTTGGGTGGCTCCCAAGAAAGCACTACTTCGATCTTCGTTGGATCAAGGGATAAACCATGCTTAAAAATGACATGCCTAAGAAAGTGAATCTCATGAATCCAGAATTGAAATTTCAAGAACTTTCTATAAGTTAGGATCTTGAAGAAAATCAAGAACCATCCTCAAGTGCTCTTCATGATCCTCCTCTAATTTATAGTAGATGAGTATATCATTGATGAAGATGACCAAAAACTGGTCCAAGAACGGCTGGAATACCTAATCCATTAAAGCCATAAACATGGTAGGGGAATTCATCACACCAATTGGAATCACTAAGAACTCATAGTGTCTATAGTGACATAAGAATTCCAACTTTGGAATATTATCCTCGTAAACCCTCAACAGGTGGTAACTAGACATGAGATCGATCTTTGAGAACCATCTCATGCCTCGTAACTGGTTAAAGAGGTTGTCAATAATATTTAAGGGGAACTTATTCTTTATCATGTTCTGATTTAGGTGATGATAATACACACAAATCTATAAGGTATTGTCCACCTTTTTAATGAACAACACTAGATTTGCCTTGGGGGACACACTGGGCCTCACAAAACCATTCTCTTAAAGGTACTCCAACTGCAAATGAAACTCCTGAAATTCGATAGGGGCCATCATATATGATGTAGAAGATATCAAAGTGATTCTAGGATGAAAGTCAATGAAAACATCCATCTCCTATCTCAGAGTTAGTCGCAGAACATCCTCGAGAAAGAAATCCATCTAATCCTCCATAATTGAGAGAACCCAGATGCCTGAAGAGCCCATTGCACCGAGGAATACACTTTCCAACTAATGGGTGATGGTCTGTAGCCATCCGTACCCTAAACACACTTTCCTTACCATGAGATCTTTCTCACCAGAAAAGGATAATCAAATCCCATCAGTGCATAGGCATCTGACTTGTTTATGGTGATAGTCAATCTGGGCTCGAAAAATGGAAAGAAAATCCATTCCCAAGATGAGATCATAATGTTCCATCGTGATGACCAAAAGGTCCCACATGAACCATTCTCTACCAAGCGATAGCTCACACAACCTGAAGATAAACAATACAGAAGAAGCATTCCTTGTAGGAACCTCAAGATGAAGTTGTTGTGGTAAAGCCTCAAATGGGAGCTCCAGCTCTTGCACCAGAAGTATAAAGATAAAGGAATAACTGGAACCTATTTCTACTAACATTGAAGCAAGAGTAGAATAAATACCGATCATACCACTTATCATGTCATGCGTTGTTGGGTCATAAGCCTCTAAAGCTTGTAGTTATCCACAGCCCCGACTGCTAGCTCGTAGAGCCTGATGTGGGCCTCCTAGTGGTGGTGGTGGTAGGATCTCATAGCGGCATCCACCACCCATAAATCCTTGCACTCCTCTACCAGTTCCTCTTCCTAGGGGACCACCTTGTCCACACCTAAGAGATCCCTAATCATGGTGCTACCTTTACCGTGGCGGGCCATTAGCTATCTTCCCATGTTGCTCAACACACACTACTACAAAAGAGGCCTTTAACAACACTCATATTTATCAGTGATTTATTTTTAGCACAGATATAGGTTTAGAATATAATGAAATAATTAAACAAATAAAAATAAAAAAATAAACAACTTTATTAATTAAATAATTATTTTAAAAAATGAATAAATTGAATGTACATATATATAAATTTTGAAAATTAAAAAATATTATATATTAAATATATAGATATATGTAAAATGAATAAATTGAAATAATTAAACACATAAAAATTAAAATGAGTAAATTAAAAAAATATTAAAAAATTTATTAATCAAATAATTTTTTATAAAAATGAAAAAATTTAATATATATATATATATAGATTATAAATATTAATAAATAATATACATTAAATATAGATATATAAAATGAATAAATTGTAATAATTAAAAAAAAAATAAAAAATGAATAACTTAAAAAAATATTTAAAAATCTATTAATCAAAGAAATAATAATAAAAATAAATAAGTATAATATATATATTAATTATAAATAGTATTGAATAATATATATTAAATATAAATATTTAAAAAATGAATAAAATGTAATAATTAAAAACATATTAATGTCTTATTCATTTTTAATTTTGTTTGATATTTTAATTTAACATATATCAAACATCATGTGTTACATTGATTTCACACACACACACACACATGTAATTAATGAATTTTTATATATAACACACAAACAAATATATTTACACAATTAATGAAATCTTATATAAAAACACATACACCTAATATTTATGCAATTTAATCAAATTTTAGTATATTTTATAATTTCATAACATGATACATTTAATATATTATGTTTTTAATTGGTCAATTTTATTTATTTATTTTTAATACTATTATAGTTAGGGTATTATTTATTTATTTTTAATATTTTTTTTGAATTTGACCATTTTCAATTATTTATTTATATTTACTTATTTTCTATGTTTTAGTATTTTCAGTACTTATTCGTCTTTTATTAAATATATATATATATATATATATATATCCAAATTTTATTAAATATTTTTGTTTAATTAATAAAAATTATCCATTTTTCAATATTTTTAAAGTGTACTCATTTAGAATTATTCAACTTCACTCATTTTTAAAATGCATGTATTTAAGATTATATATCCACTAATAATGTTAAAAATATATTTGTAAATAAATATTTATAAATAAATATATTTATAAATTCATATTTACTATATTTATAAATTTATAGTTTTTATAAATAAATAAATATTATTTTTTGAATTAGAATTTATATAATTATAAATAAATAATTTTATATATTTAAATAATTATAAAATTAACATAAATTTATTTAAATAATTGTGATTATAAAACCTTTATCAACACTAAAGTTTTATCTCTGATAAATCTCAATCTTTATCAGCATTAAAAATCGCTGATAAATATTCCTTTTATTAGGACTTATCAATTTAGCACCGATGAAAGGGATCATTATTAGAACTTTTTTGAAACTATTGTTAAAAGTGTCTCTGATCTATTTAAAATAATCTTAATCGTGACTCAGTCACTCGTGATTGTCAAGCTCTCGCAGAACTCCCCTACTACCAGCATGAATTTTCTATGTTCCCTCAGATTTATCAAGGCTAGAATACAATGTATGTTATTTTCTACCTTTTATCTATCATTTTTTTTTATTTTTTGGGTTCTCCAGTTTGTATTTTTCCGCTTTTCTTAGCCAGGATGAACCCTACATATCATCTCATCACCACTAAAATTCAATGAGTGGTTTTATTTTATCATTTTCCTCTCTAGACAATGGTTTCAAAGAAAGAGAAGGATGTTTTCATATGGTAAGGCCAGTGAACATATGCGTATTGGACTGTATGAATAAATAAAACAGATTTTGCACCACATGCTACTACTTTTAGACTGGAAACATAATTCTCAATTTTCTAAAATCTAAGAACAAACTTTCAAAGAGAAAAATAAAAAAAAGATCTTATTTTTTCTTGCTTGGTCAGTAGCATCTCATGTGGCTTCTAATCACTCTCATCTATTCAAACTATATCTAGAAACATTTTTCTCATTTCTTCATTTTATTATCCTCACTATTCCTATAATAGAGTCCACAACTTATACTTCTTCTTCATTTTATTAAGATGCATCTACTCTAACTGTTCAAGAGATTCTCTTAAAAATTTCAATGAAGGTACTCACATCTCTATAATTGTCCAATAATCCTAAATCTTCCCTTTAGTTATGTAACTATCTTAATGAAATCATCTATCAATTGAAATCATCAACACAAGTGTGAAAAAATAGAATAATCAGTTGGAATAATTCTATTGGCCATAGTGGATAAGGACATTAAAGAAAAATTATATAATGTTTAGTAGAAGTCAAAGGAAGATGAATCCCTATGGATGGATCACCACAAGGCCAAGGAAAAAACCATACAAATAGTCGAGCTATAAGAAATAGGAAATCGAAGTCCCCCTGCACCTACAACCTCTTCCCATATTTATTATTCTCATCTACATCTAATAGCCCCAACAACTATATACAGGAAATGAAAATTCTACCCCTAGACAATACTAACCTGACCTGCACCTATAAAACCCTCCCCCCATATTCCTATCAACGTTTCACTATGTTAAACCTCTCTCAGTCATGAAATCATTGAATTCATCATTCCATTATCTGTATGCCTAATTCAATCCATAGAGATTATACTTCATCTTTTATAGTAAGTCCATGTTTTGATTGACCTCAAAACTAGCCGGTTGCTTCATGTAGATTTTGGGCACAACAAAAGCTTGTGTATGGCATGACCAACTTGAATTTTTAGTCATAATTTATGAATAATCATTTTTTCATATTATTAAAAAGTCATGTACGATGAAAATAGTAGATTAATTTACTAAAAAAATCCCAGAACCAGAAGAGGGGATCATCAAATATGTTTTATAATTAATTTATAAGTATATATAGAATTACCTCAACATGTAATTACACCTTTTAATGATATGGTTAACTAGATTTTATCATACTATTTTTTGCACTACTAGATCCAAGTGCATAATCCCTCTAGGAATTTACATGGGAACCATAATATTTGAACATCATGGGAACCATAATATATCTCTCTCTATCACTGACCTATACTTAAAAAATGCCACCCCAACTCTATAAACGCATTCCAGCTTTATAAAAGACCAATGTGAACTGCATCTCCACTGGTTGTTGTGAAAGAAGCATACAACACATAATAGTCATAAGAAACATATACACTTTTTCATAAAAAAAGACCATAGGTTTCACAAATAAGGTTGTGTAAATAATGATTCATTTTGGTAAGATAGATATACAATACAATACACTACATTCATAAAATTCCACTATTTCATGCATCTTGAATAAAAATTGTTGATTCCTTGAATAGAGATATAGTAATTCAATACTAAAATACAATTAATATTCACTACCTTTATTTAATCTGTCCTCAAATTCTTGATTTCCTTCTATATATTGATTATGGATTGGACATCCTCTTTAAAACTAGACTTCCTCCCATCATTGTGGTTCTAAAGTTCCTTGATGACATACCACTCATTCGAATTGTATTCTTTAATCTCTATCAAAGTCACTACCATGGATTTGAATACCGCATCTCCCAACTCATTCTTCAACTCATTAATCCTTTCATACTCCTCATTTACTACTTATTTAGAACACAAAAAATTATTACAAAAATTAATCAAAACATAATGAATGTTTTTTGGGTTTCTTGATATGAATTTTCTTATATGACTCACTCAGTTACTTTTGGAAAAAAAGAATCAAAAATTAATTTCATGAGTGCAGTCACATTGGATCCTATTATAACTCCACACTTAACAATACTTGGATGAGAATACTACTATGATGAGTGTCCTCCAGAAAATACTCATGTTGCACATTTTTTGTGTGAAAAAAATGCAAAAATGATCACCATTACCCGGTATGGGATGAATTATGGTTATAGTAGTTCAAGAAACATAGGCGGATGTCAAAAAATGATGGGGGATAGATATCAAACAAAAAATGCAACAATTAATATTCAGGAAGTATTCCATCAAGGAACTTGGGAACCACTACGATGGGAGGAAGGAATGTTTCAAAGAGGGAGTTAAATCCATCATCATAATATGGTAGTAAATTAAGAGTCAAAGGATGGATGGAATAAAAGTAGTGAAGGATAGTTGTACTAGAGTATTGAAGTATTATATCTATATTCAAGATAGTAACAATTTTCATGAAAAAATCAATGTGACCAACCTATTGACCCCAAAAAATCAATGTTCATTAGTTATATTAGGTCACAATGAGGATGAATGTGTCGATTGATATTGATTCATGGTGTCATGTTCAACATGTAATGAAGGAAATCCTTTGAAAATATATAATTTCAATGTTAAAATATAATTTCTCTATTTTACATAAAAATTATATAATGAAACATTGATTTAATTTTCATTATTCCTTGAAAATTTCGTTTATCTTAAATTATTTCCATAATAAATTTGTCTTAATGGCCACTACAAAACCCCATATAATTTTCTATACTCTTCATACAAAGATAAATCTTAGGGATGCTGAGGGGAAAATATATCACCACCCACTAGTTAGTTATACACACATTATAAAGAAGAAAACATGGACTGATTTCATCAATTTTCATAGTGAGAAATCATTTTAGGTGAATTAAAGTGGATAATATATTATTTGAAATTATTTATTTTATCCAAATTGATTCAAAATTGTTAATTTATTAAACATAAAAAAGTTATGAAAATAAAGAACATGCATCAAAACCAATGTACCACTATCATAAAGAAAGGATGGGGTACACTTTAGTAGAGAATAAATTGGTATGTATTTTAAATCAACAATAAAATTTTATTTATGTGATACGAAACAAAACATGTTAACTTTTTTATATGAAGATTGATGAATCAAAATCTGAAACCACTTCTATCCCACATCATGTGCTATGGAAGGTTTCTCGTGTAAATAGGGAGGGTACATTAGTTGATGAAAACACATAAACAACACAGGAAGCATGTGTAAGTATGAAATAATTGTAATTCATTATGATTTATAACAATATTAAATAAAAATATATATTTATGTTCATATTTTTTATATGGTTTAGACATAAGAATTTGCAACAACTGTACTAGAAGAAAAGATACATTCAGTAGATTTGAAGTGGATTGAACAACATGGTCATGTTATAGGATTAGTTTTTGGAGTCTCTCCTCAAACATATTTTTTAGAAGATAAAATCACATGAAGATACATAAAATATTGTGAGATGATTTCATAAAAAAACAGACTCACTACAAGATATTATTTTTTGTTCTGGTTTGGTAGACCAATGTATGAGAAAGGATCAAAGTAAACCAGCAGTGAAGCAAAGATCCGCACATAAACCAAATGACCCAACAATATTTGAGGCTTGTCATTCCCCTCAACCACATACCCTACCTAGGGTAATTCATTTTTTCATTACTATTTCTCTCAAATATGAATCAAACAACTTCTGATAACTTTATATTACTAAAATTCTGTACACTATAATTCTATGTGATTTGTATCTATAAACACCCACGCACCGTTGTGTTGCAATGGGAATAATTTATAATATACCAGGAGACCAAATATATGGTCAAGAGCTCCCAAAATATCACAAGAGAGTTGGGATTGAGGTAGCTCATAAGCCAACTGCTAAGTTGCATGTTCCACTTGATGATTTAGATATTATAACAGTCATTGATTCTATTGGATATTTTATAGCATGGTCTTATAATCTTACAAAGACACATGAGGTACATCATTAAAAAAAATTTTATATATAAAAAACCTGTAACAGTTGATGATAAAAGTTTGGAAGTGATGTATGGCATTATAGATGTATTAAGTGGTGAAGAAATGGAAAGTCAAATCAATAAAATCTAATGAAAGGACCAAAAAAACAAAACAACATTCCGAGTGTACATCCTCTCCACTAGTTCTAGAGAAAGATTTATTATCATTAAAAATTCATATATAGACTATATTTAAATATAAAATAGTGTGTTACATTGAATATGAAGAAGAAATATAGGGAGATTCATTAACTGATGGAGTTGGTCTTGAGACTCTAAATGACATTCTCAAGCATGAATGGCTGGGTGTCTCAGTTGTGAATACATACATAAGTTATATTTTCATAATATATATATCCAAATAGTGAGAAAATATTTTTATTAAAGATAATAACTATTCAAATTTTCTACAGGTTTTTATATTACAACTATATAAAGGGAAGATCATGCGAAGAATTATTTTTATTCATTAATCCCTATATCATTTCTATGACATAACTTACTTTGGATAAGAAAACAATTGAGAAGAAAAAGGATGAGTTACTCAAAGCATTTAATAAAATATCATTAGATGAAATAATCTTTTTGATGCCTACAATGAAAAGGTAAAACTTTACAATCTAACCACATAAAATATAATTTTTTTTTCATTACTTAATTGATTTTGTTTTTTAGGGAGCAATAGATATTGATATCAGTCAATATAGATATCTCGAATATTTTTTTTGGATTCAATGCATGGATATACAACCAACCGACCAAACATGATGTGTATTGTGAATATGTAATATACTGAAATCATCATTTTATAGATAAACATTGAATTATATATTCATTCTATGTTTTATTAATTTCTTTTTATGATCGGGTAGTCACTAAATATTGGCTATATCATGGCATGAAGCCGGTGTATGAAGGGATACAACCTGTGAATTACTACAAATAGTAAAATATTATGATATATGTAGAAACATTTAACAATCAAAACATTTAAAAACAATTTTCTTATTTTGGTCAATATTTGTTCAGTATCCAAAATAAGACAATGAAATTGATTGTGGATACTATGTTTGAAAATTTATGATAGAAATCATAAATCGTGAAAATACCAATATCCCCCAACTGGTAATTTCTGAAGGTAATTACAATTTCATTAAATATATTTCATAATCATTAGTTTTCTATATTTTCATAGTAATATCAATATTACTAAACACCGATCGACATCACCTTACCTTGTCGGGTTTCTCTTCTACAGTTTTTCCCATAACACATTTTTAGGCCTTTTTAAACTTTTGGAAGTGGTTCAAGGATATTTTTAAGCCCTTAATCAATGTTTAAATTCCTAAGGGTGAGGAGACCCTCAACGGACCTAGCTGTGTGTTTGCGTATCGTACCCCTCCATTTATATAAAATCCTTTGAAATCACAGCTGTTACCACCTTTTTCCGATGGAAATCATTAAACGACAATTAATCCCATCATTTGTAACCAACCAAACACGTGGGGAACCATGATCCGAATTTAAATCCATTCAAATCCCCATATCCCGTAACAATGGGATCTTATCTATATATTGCACGGGAATTTATTCTTCCTTCTTCTCCCTCTTGGATGGATTCCTTTTCTTCTTAGTTTGTTTGGAGTTTCCCTTCCCGAGGCAAGTGGTGCGCCTGTGCTGGAACCTTTCCGCTCACCCTTGGATTCCCCGATGTTCTTTCCCTATAAGTTGGACATTCTATACATTCTTGGAACACGTAGAACTCCAATACTTGATTAACCAGGTAGGGGTTTTTTTTCGTCTCTCCTTACTGTGTATCATGCAGGGAGGGTATGCTTTTGTTTCTGTGGGGATTGATGAAACCAAAATTAATGAAGATAATGAACTGAACTTTAAAGAATGAAGGGGGTGTGATTGATGTTATGTTGTAATCTTTTATGTTGATATGTGTTGTGAACTGTTTGGGATTATGATTGCTGAAAATCATGGCCGTTGGTGGTCTTTCCTTGCGCACTAATGAACCTTTGCTTCAGTGATGATTTAAGGACTGAAATCTGGAAATTAGTTAATCACTTAAAATCGGATGGTGGAATGGATGTTCAGTAAAACAAGAATCCCTGTGTGACCACCACAGTTAACAAACAGAAAGAATAACCTAATGAATGACGTGATTAAACCTAGAAGTTTCGTACTCTGTTTTGGTTTTAGGTGTGTTTTTTTGTTTGGTGCTTACGAGGTGATGTGGGTGAGGATTAGTTCCTCTTGGTTGTGAGTCTGAAACTGCATGGTTGCTCTACTTGTGATATGAATTTGAGTGGAATCCTCTATTGTTGGTATATCGTTGGTTCATAGTTTTGGGGATGTGGGGCTGTATCTCTAAGCCTGCTTTGGTTCCAGTACTTCGAGGCATCTCACTTATCTCTTTGTTGTTGTGACTTCACAAGAGAATCGGGTGTGAATGATTAAATTGTTGTTTGGATGTTTCTCCTTCTCTGCCTTGTGGTTATGCCTGTTAGTTACCTAGTAGTGCAGAATTTACTTAAATGGGATCACTTGAACTTGAAAACAAGAAGAGTTAAGTGGGGAATTGGTTTTGGGAATGAGTTGTGACTTGACTGTGGGTGTTGTGGTTCTTTTATGAATGAATAATAACAATGATGTTTGTGCTTGGGTTTTCTTTGGAAACCCTAGGTTGGGATGAGTGCTTGTTACCTATACATATATCTGTAGATTTTATGTTTCTTGTTCGCACCCCACCCAAGTTGAGAACTTTAGTGCCGAACACCCCCATTTCATGGGGGTGGGTGTTTTTCCCAACACTCCTATGAGTGGATGGTTATTATCTCCTTTATGATCCCTTTCCCGAATATCCCAAGACTCTTCGGGTAGGCTGTGATGGCCTGAAGTCCATTATTAGCCCAAGAATCTTCGGGCAGGGTAGTTGTAGCGGTTGGCCCAGGTGTTTGCGGGTAGGTTGTTTCCAAAGTGTCTTCGGGATGAGGCCCAAGTGTCTTTAGGAGTGGCAGAGTTGTTCTAACCTAGGTGTTTGCGGGTGTGGTTATGTGTGGTGGTTGTGACCCAGGTGTCTGCGGGTAGGATGGCGGTTATGGCCCAGGTGTGTGCGGGCGGGGTTTGGCAGTGGGACTGCAATGTGGTTATGACCCAGGTGTGTGCAGGCGGGGTTTGGCGGTGGGACTGCGGCGAGAATGGCGGGATTGGTTCGATGCGTAGGATGTCTTCAATAACCAGTGGGAAAGTGGCGCGGGGTACCCAAACATCAATGTGCTATTACTATACTTTACTTGACTTGCATTATTTGGGGAGTGTGCCTTGGTGAGGCTTGTGTGGATATTTTACCTTGCTAGATGTTTTGGTTATCTCTTTTCTCACAGGGAATTAGAATTCCCCTTCACTTGTGCACGATAGTCTTTGGTTTTCCTTACTGTTTATACTTGTATGCTCACCCTATGTACATAAAACTGCTTTCAAGTTTCCAGGAGGACTTCAGGGATCATGCAGGGCCGTACTAGCTTGGACCTTAGGGTTGTTGCTGTTGTTTTTTTACTTTTTCTTGGTACTTTACCTTTGAAGTTCTTGTGGCTTATATCTCTTACTTTTGAACATGCATATGGGAATGTTTTACTTCCGGCTTTACCTTTACTTTCAACTTTGGTGTTATTGGGGTTTCTATCTTATATCTCGATCTTATTAAAATAAAAAGGTTAATACCTTCCATCTTGTGTGTGATTCTATACCCTTGGTGCTAGTTGCCACTCCGGGACCTATTAAAGGTAGGTCTCGGGGGTCATTATCTCTCCTTCAACTTAAATAAGGAAGGGTCTGGCAATCTGTTGTCCCTTCCCTCCTTTTGGTGAGTGGGAAGTGTAATTTTTGTTAGAATGTATGTCAATAACAAATTTAGGTGATTACCTACTAGTTTTGTGATCTAGTATGAGTTATGACCTTCGAAATATATTTGGAGTGTGAATAATAAGTTTTATAATTCTTATACATTATTCTTGATCTCTTTATCAAGGAGAAGTATAATGGAGGAAATAAATTTGTTTACAAGAAATGACCTAAAAAAAATATTTTTTTGGTAAATCACAGAGGCAGAGGTGAAGGCAAAGGTGGAGGTGGAGGTAGAGGTGGAGGCAAAGGCAGAGGCAGAGTCAGAGGTGAAGGTGAAGGTAGAGTCAGAGTCGGATTCAGAGACCGATGTGGAGGAGGAGGCAGAGGTGAAGATGGAGGTGGTGACCAAGCTAGAGAAGGAGATGAAGTTATGGATTTAAAACAATAATTCTTTTGGGAAGTTAAGTAGAATAAGGATAATACCAATATTGTTCTTGAGAACAATTGTTGAAAAGTGAACACAACACTTTTCACTTATGATAAAATCCATTGTGTAAGTGTTTTAGGTGGATTGTTGAGATAATGTTTTTCACCACTTGTTTTAATTATTTTATAATGGGTATTAATTCACCTATAAGATCATTCTATGTTGGGAGCTTCAATTTCTCCACTAGTTTTATTAAAGCAACATATGTACAACTCCCAATCATAAAAAAAGTATATAATCCAACATAAATTTTTGAATAAATGCGTGTGTAATCAACCAACTAAGTCAAAATGAGTATGAAATATCTATTGGAGTAAAACCAACATTGATATATTGTGGTCATCGAGGAGGGATGGTGTCAAAATGTTTGTATAACTCAAAGTGTCTGCTTTCGGTTTAAAATGAAATTTTAGTAAAAAACACAAGTGGAATACTCAAAAATTAGGATACACATTATGATTGTTTTTATAATTTAGGAAAATGATCCATAAGTCATTTGGGACATGTAGGAATTAGCCTAACTGAAATCTGATGTTATGTGTGTCCGATGTGACTCCAAGTGCGTCTTTTTATTCAAAATTGACATTAATTTTAGTGAAAAGAACAACTGACATACTAAAAACTATTCAAGAACATTAGTATTGTTTTGTTACTTTAGGAAAATGATCCATAAGTTATTTTTGATGTGTATAAATAATCCTTACCTCAATCCGATGCACGATGTGACCCGAATGACTCCAAGTATCCTTTATCAGTTTAAAATTAACATTTTAATAAAAAAAGTGTCACTCACTAAAAAATAAGGAAACAACCTCAGATTGTATTGATAATTTGGTACAATTATTCATAATTTATTTTTTATGTGTATGAATCAATCTCATATCAAACTCACACACGATGCGACCAGTACGATTCAAAGTGCTTGTTTCTAGTTTAAAATGACATTTTAGTAAAAAACACAAGTAGCATAATCAAAAATAAATAAACACATTCTAATTATTTTTAAACTTTATTAAAATTTTCCATATTTCATTTGGTACATGTATAAATTGGCCTCACCTAAATTCTATGCTCGTGTGTCTGGTATGAATACAAGTGCATCTTTTTATTCAAAATTGACATTAATTTTAGTGAAAAAAACTAACATACTCAAAATTGAGAAAACACATTCTAATTGTTTTGGTACATTAGGAAAATTATCTATACATCATTTTTGTTGTGTATAAATCAGTCACACCTCAATCAGATGCACGGTGTGACTGGTATGACTGAAAGTGTTAGTTATTAGTTTAAAATTGACATTTTAATGCAAAAAAGTGCCATTTACTAAAAACTAAGAAAATGACCTGATATTGTATTGATAATTTGGGACAATGATTCATAATTTATTTTTTATGTGTATGAATCAGTATCATGTTAAACCCATACACGATGCGACTTGTGACATTTTAGTAAAAAACTCATGTGGTATATTCAAAACTAAGGAACACATTCTAATTTTTTTGATACTTTAGGAAAATTATCCATATGTAATTTAAGATGTGTTGGAATCATATGTACCAAAATATGATAATTTATGTGTCCCGTATGACTCCATGTGTGTCTTTGTATTCAAATTTGACATTAATTTTATTGAAAAAAAACTGACATACTCAAAACCAAGAAAATGCATTCAGATTGTTTTAGTACTTTAGTACAAAGATCCATAATTCATTTGTGATGTGTAGGAACTAGACACATCTCATTATAATGCATGGTGTGACTAGTATGACTCTATGTGCATCTTTTTATTCAAATCTGAATTTAATTTTAATAAAAAGACATCTAATAGACTCAAACTGAGAAAAAAATATTTGGATTATTTTGGTACTTTATGAAAATGATCCATAAGTCATTTGTGACATGTATGAATTAGTATCACCTCAATTTGACTCACGGTGTGACTGATATGACTCCAAGTGTGCCTTTTTATTCAAAATTGACATTAATTGTAGTGAAAAAACAACTGACATACTCTGTAATTGTGTTTTCTTCTTGTAATTGTGTTATAAATTTTATTTCATTTAAATTTAGTATTTTTATCTAATTTTCGTAATTTCTAATCCTATTTTCAGTGATGTAGGGTGTTGTTACAACACAATGTATGCCTTGTTTTTGGTACTGTAGTGTGTTATAGCATCACACTACAGTATTCTCCTTTATCAGTGCTTGTAAATGTGCTAATAAAGGATCCCTTTATTAGTGCTTCTTCAAGTGATGATAAATGTGACCTTTATTAGCACTTCTTAAAGAAATGATAAAGGATCCCATTATCAACACTTCTAAAAGCATTGAAAATGATCCCTTTATTGGCACTTCTAAAAGTGATGATAAAGGAGCCCTTTATCAGTGCTTGTAAAAGAACTGATAAATATAACCTTTATTAGTGCTTTTACAATAACGAATAAAGGTTATCTTTATCATTGCTACATAAGATCACTAATAAATGGTTCCCTTTATAAGCAATTTTAAAAGTGATGATAAAAGTTTGCTTTATTAGAACTATTTTTTTTTGTGTTGATAAGATAATATTTATTAGCACTTTTCTAGTGTTGATAAATGTCTTGGCCTTTTAACCACACTATGGTAGTGCATTTCTAGTACATATAAAGGCCTATTCTAGCGCTGTTAAATGTCTATTTTGTAGTAGTGACATCTGGTTGTGCAGTCTCATGCCATGTGACTTTGCTCATCACAAGTAAAGCACCACCCCACTCCAGGTTACCCTGGTTCTCTATATTGCCTCTGACCACGCACCTGATTCTTATTATGGAAAGGTCTCTCACACTGAGATCCTAGAACCTGGAATCATCTATCTGCTATAGATTACTCAAATCTATGGCACCCACTACTTGATCTAGCTATGTGGCATCCCTCTGACCAAAATCACTCTTCCACTAGTGCCCGCTCTAGCACCCCAGTATAAGTGGGGATGCACTAGGGTACAAATCTGGCTCAGATATCTCAATGGATTCCCTACTCAAACTTTTTTTTCTTAGAAGTAGTTATCCTAGATCATGTCTATAGAGTATCATGTAAGGTCTATAAACCTCTTTGTGTACTCATCCACCATCATCCCTCCCTACTGTAGCTCTAGAATCTCTAGGATCCAAACTAAGCATAAGAGAGAGGGGTAGTAATCCCCATAGAATAGATGTTGAAAGTCTATCCATGTGATTTTCGACTCATTTTGAATATGTGTAATAAGGCCCCCCCCAGTACCCAACTTCTCTATGGAAAAGTCTAGATAGAAATTCAACCACTTGATCCATCAATGTTTGAGAAAGCCTAAATATATGGACCATTAACTCTATCCAATCCTTTGATTCCTGAAGATCTAGCTCATCGTGGAACCTCGGGGGCCAATGGAGCTATAACTCATGAAGTGTGCTAATAATGTACACATCCTTATCCTGCTTTGTAGGAATGATATTTTTCTTGATAGGTGGAGGTGTTTCTTCCTTCCCACTAAGAGGAAGGGGTCATAGTATGGACTCAGAATTGAGCCCTCATCGATCATAGGATCATTGTCATGAATCGAAGCTGGTATCCTGGATGTATGTCATCGCAAAGCCATCCTACAAGTTATTAAAGATTACTATAGTTAGATAAGAATATATATATATATATATAACAATAATGTGGAGTAGGCCCAAGAAGGATATTCAAAGACTCAGTCTGATATGATGCATGTACCATTAATCCCTACAACAAATGTCTCAACATGACAAGTTGACAAGTAGGTAGTCATAGTCCTGGTGAGTGAATATGTCAACTACCACACCATTACCAGACTCCCTAGATTGAGAGACACACTCAAAAAACATTGAAACTATTTCCATAAACCCAACCAAATCCTCTTGAGGGGATACATTCGAACAACGCCCCAAGGAATTAACTTACTCTAATATCAATTTTTCATGACCAGACCCAAGATGGGGCTCAATCCACAAATACCCAAGTCCCATATGCATAGGTTGTGGGTGGAGACAGGCTTCTAAGGTATAAATAAATATTGGAGGCCTTTTCCTAACAACATGTACACACACACATAGACAACTCAATGCAAAATTCCAAAGGGAAAAAGTAAAATATGAAACACTACTATAAAGTAAACCAAGAATGCATGAAACTATAGAAAATAAAAAAATATAGTGGTGTAAACTGAAACGAATAGGGGGAAAAATACCCACTCAAATAGAAATATGTCCTAACATGACAAGACTTGAAATGTAAACAACTGAAAGAGAGAGCTGCTCCTGAATCCCCAACTATGACCTCTATATGCGGTCTAAGCACCTAGTATCTCTAAGATCCACTAAATTACGGTCAACCTATCCATTGTCTACATAAGACATGACACATGCAGGAAAATCCCATACATGGGTGAGTATATAAATACCCAGTAGGAAACCCCTAAAGTTGAAGGGGGAGCAGTAATAGATACAATAAAAAGTAAAAAGATAGTAGATGAAAGATACAATCAAAGAGAACAACTCAACCCAAAAGGAGTGAAATTAGTCTTGTCTATGAAAAAGGAGATAAATATGGCGAGTAGATGAACTACTATTCGTGTCTTCACCACCTATATCATAAGAGAAGAATCATCCAACCATGAGAAGTTAAACATGGAAATCATATGGAATACCCTATGTGTTTTCAACTTTACTAGAATGAGAGTAACCAAAACCTCTTAAGGTGTGGATATATAAGGATATAAATATATTCTTAGTCAAAATAATTCCAAATGAGAGAGTAAGGGGATCTCCATCTCATAGCTTATCCCAAGAAGAAGTGTATAAAACAGTTTAAAAATTCCATCAACGATGCTCAATATCCCACGTGTCTACCAAAAAGTAATTGTCCATGTATAACCACACCTTTTCACTATGATGCATAGTTGAGGGGCCACAATATCTAGGTAGAGGACCCATGCACTAGTATAATTAGAGGTTTCTACTTTGATGGTTGAGTACCCATGCCCATCATAATTGGTGGATGTTACTCTAGGTCATCGAGCACCCATGCCCTTATACAATAGGAGGGTTCCACTCAAAAGTTCAAGGACCCATGGCCATCTAGGTTGGAGGGTTCCACTTTGATGGTATTGAGGACTAACTACCCATATCTACTGGAGGGTACCACTTAGAAGATGTCAAGGACCCACTGCCCAACTCTACTAGAGGGTACCACTCGAAAGACATTGAAGAACCACTTACCATCACTACTATAGGGTACTAATCAAAAGATATCAAGGATGAAATACCCAACTCTACTAGAGGGTAACACTCAAAAGAGGTTGAGGACCCACTAACCATATATATTAGAGGGTACCACTGAGAAGGAGTCTCTGATGATCCTACCCAACCACTACCATCATCAAGAATTTACTCAGTAAGAGTTGAGCCCAAATCATTCCTCATAATATCTCTAAATACAAAACTAAGGTCACCATCACATTCTATGCAGATAAAAACTCAGGATAGGCTACTCGTGGGCCAAAATCCAAGTTCAAACGAAGGAGATACAGATGTTTGAATTTTACACAAAGGAGTTAAAGGGGTACACAATATGTGAAGGGACCCACACAGTGTGTGGTCTTACTCCACATTCTCTCCATGTCCCTGACCGACACACAGATCTATCATGTGTATTAGTACACACTGTGTAGGTGAATTACACGGTGTGTCCTGACTAACTGGTACAAGGGCTGCATCCATGTATCGGACCCCATGTCTGTGTACTTGAGTACACAACGTGCTCTAATCTATGTACTTCCACATGAATTCTTTCCCGTACAATCTTTCATATGGGTTATCCAACCGGGGAAGGGGTATATAGAATGTATGAGGTCTACACACCATGTCATCATTAATGTTTTCCAAACCTTATCCACCACTATGGAAGGGGATACACGCAAAGTATTCATCCTTGAACACAATGTGTATTCATGTTATCACTAGAAAAATCAGATCCAAGATCCATCCTTGAATATACTTGATCCGCATTACACCCCACCTTGAATCACCTCGAAACTCATGGATCTCACCATAGATTGAGGATATCATATGTCTCTCACCATAAAATAACCACCGTTCATCATAGGTTTTTTTTCATTTGTTCCTCACACCACCAATGCTTCTAAAATCGTTTTTCTAACCTTTAATCTACAAAAATATAATCTTCACCTTCAAAAAATCCTATATATATGCTCAGTTCATCAATAAAATAGTTGTTTGTGTAACCATAATGAATATGAGGGTCCGATTGGACTTGGTATTTCATGACAGTTGTCGAACCAGGACCTCAGGCCCCAATAGGTGACAGACATGAAGAAACAAGGATGAAAAGTATAAGAAAAAAATATTAAATGATTGATGCCAAGAATTCTTGGCCAATTGATCAAGAATAGGGATTCCATATTAGAAAACAACTGAAAAAAATTTAATTTCTGTACACAATCACATGCAAAGGCTACAAATAAGGGCATATATTGAAGACTGAAAATCGATGTACTCAAATATTTAATCAAAGGGAATAAAAAACACCAAATGATGAGTCCTAACTCGATTATGGATCATTCATTGATAAATAACATGCCTTACAATTATTCAAATGAATCCATTGAATTCATTGCGTCCCGATCTGATCAAGAGATTCATCATTATCTGATGTGATTCTCTAATAGAGGAGGGAGAAGAGAATCGTGGGAGAATTCTATGATTATGAGGCTAACCCTGAAAATATTTTAATGATGATATAATTATAAAGTCATATGTTGAACTAAAATTAATTAATTACCTATTTTGTAATTAATTAATTCAATTAATGTACCACCAATGAGCGAGGAGTCCGAACGTCCAGTGTCGAACCATTTTATCTCATGTCAGGGGTAAACACCGCGTTCTTGTCTCAACTATGGTCTTGTCTTTCCAATCCAATCAACCATTTAAGAGTTATCATATTTTATTTTAGAATATAAGCTCATGAAATATATAATATATTTAGTTTTTATATATATATAATTTTAGGAACACTAGGACTTGGAATCACATGCTGTCTCACCACCTAGCTTTGGAAAACTATATATAAATATTTCCAATTCTTATAAAGAAAAAACCAGGTCTCTACATAAATAATAATTAATTATATGATATTTAGATTATGTAAAAGGTTTACATGATATAAATTAAATTATAAATGGTTTATAATTAAAATAATATTATATATTTAAAATGGAAATTCCATATTATGATAAATATGAAATAATTCATATTAGAATGAATATAGAGAGTTTATATTCAAAATTATGGAATTTATATAATGTTAAAGGTGAAATTACAAAAGGGTTTTTAATTATATTTTATTTCTAAAATTGTTCATAAATGTTTATATAATGATTATATATTTTAATTTTTCACTTATTTAAAGGTTATTCACCAGTTTATTTAATGTTATAAATTGTTTATATTATAAATAATTTCTTTCCAAAATTTATATGATTAATTGATTCTAGGATAGATCCTTTCATATCATGCTAGGTTTGATATCATAATTTTTTTTTCATCTACCTTTAACTTGATTTTCAATTTTAGTTATGAGTTTGAGAGTATTTGTTGGGAACAGTATGTGCGTATTAGGTGTTAGAGTTTTTATGAATTGAATTCTCTCTCGAGTAAAGTATCCCTAGGTAAAGGGACTTGGGGTCAGACCACCTACTTTCTTGGAGGATTTCCTTGACTAGGAAAGTGAATGGGGTTTTCTATACATCACTCTAGGCTTACTCATGTGGAGTTTTTCAATATCATATAACTATATTCCTTTACGTGAAGTGTTCATGTACCATATTCATATGATATATTTGGATATGTATGAATATACCTGACTTTTGTTTTTTGGGGTGATTAACACAAACTTATAGGTTGTGCAAAGAGTTATACATGAATGTGGTTTCAACACATTAATTTGGTTTTTTTGGAATAGGTATTCCAAAAACTATATCACTAGGAGCATGCATACAAAAAAATACAATAAAACAAGAGAAGATAGTTATTACATAAGATAAAATAATTGTGAATTTATTATGCATATGATGTATATTAAACTAATGAGACCATAAATGAAACCCCCACAAATATTTTGTTTGAGATTCCTTAAAAATGAATATTTTTCAAGACCTAGATAATTTAACATGGTAGGTTCTTCCTTAATAGGGTTCCCCTAAATTATATTGTGCAAGTAAAGAAAGCAATGGGTGACACTGGATCTTACTTGGGTAGGTTCTGACATCGCAGGGTTCCCCTGGATTGTCAATTGTGAATCTATTTTTGATGTTTTCATTCAGCTACTATTATATGAGAATCAATTGGGAAGGATACCATAGGATCAGATTTGAGTGAATCCATAAGATTGATTGGGATAAAGGGTTGCCTGCTCAACTATCCAAGAGTCACAAATGTTGTGATTAGGTTGATTCACTACCTAGATAATTAACTAATGAGAGGAATGTCAAAGTGGAATAATTTAGTAGTGAAATATGTATCTTGGCTCACTAAATGGATATTATGTATGAGTTCATCATTTTATTGAGATAACATTCATTAAAATTCAACAATTAAAATTTATAAGAGATGTTATTCATATGATAAAAGGTTGTGACATAGATAAATACATCATCATCGTAAAAATTAACTTCTTATACATCCTTGAAATGAGGATATTAAAGTATGAAACCCATAATATTGGTATATTAAGAAATTTCTTGAGCCTAAGAAATATTCTATGTGTTAGAGTAGTTCCTTTCTGATTAACCAAGTGTTGAAGTTGTTCAATAAGTGAATCTAGTAGCTTATTGAAGCATTTAATGATTCATTTAAAGTTTCAATGGAATTTAATGAATAATTTACCTTAGTAATTATAGCCTCATATACTCATTATTATTGGGTATGTCCATGATAGTTAGTAAGTTAAATATGTTTAGAAAGATAAAAAAATTCCTATATGGATTGTTCTAGTTAAGGAATTTATCCTATTATCATCAACAGAAATATTCCGTCAATATGGATGAATTAAAGATAAGTTTTCCCAACACTTTCAAAGTGTTGATAATCGATCCACTATGCATAATATGTATAGATTATGGTATTGTGAAGAAAGTATAAGTGGGTTATAAAATTTTTAAACTGGAAGAAGAAAAGTTTGTTGAAAAAATAATCAATATTGTTTCATTAAAAAGCTAATCAAGATTATTGAAACATAGGGTTTTCAAGAAGAAATATTAATAATCCAATATTATTGAATTATCTATGAAATAACTCAAGGGGTTTGGGAACTTAATGGAATGTCAATGTCATTAATTAATGTTCTAATAATTAATTCACCAATTTTAAAGTTTTTGTGATACCGAGTGTAAGATTTACTAGTGTTGTAAATATACAAGAGTTAAAAATAATAGGAATAATTGAGTTGTAGTGTAATTTAAATTCATGATATGATATAAATATTTACTACATAAAAATTTAAATGTAAATTAGTTTATCAATATTAATTGAATCTAATTATAATATGTATATATCTGTTTCATTTCTCTTATGTGATAAGAGAATTTGTTTGATAACAAAGAGTTGTTATGAGATGATTAAATGTATACAAATGGTTTATGATTCATTGAATTTATATAACTTGTTTTTGAGAAGAATATTGGATAATAGTGTTTATCTAGGATAAAAGTGTTTATCCATAATTTTTTTTAAATATTAGAGAATGTGTTCGTTCCATCCCTGAATGGCTTGAAGGCCTTCTTTTTTATTGATTTTCAATAAATCCCTTTAAAGTGATGAGGGGGAACCCTTAAAAGGCCTGTAGGCTTAGAGATTACATGACTGGTATGTCTTAAAGGAAATATCGAGACTATAACTACATGGAACTCCTCCTCCCCAGCTTCTGGATCGTGATATAAACTCTCCACCTTCGCATGGCTGTTCGGATAGACCTCCCATGCATGCATAGACTGGTCCCAATGGTAACCCCATACCCTTTATTTATTCTACATCTATTAGTTTTTTCTCTGGTGAATACACCTTCTCTAAATCCCCATCCAGAGTATGCTCCTTCTAGCTTCTTCTTGGTCTATGAAGCACAATTTCATGTGACCTGAAATCCTTGAGGTGGCCCGAAGGCCTTGAGGTATCCTGAAGGCCTTGAGTGGCCCAAAGGCCTTTAAGGATCCAAGGACCAAGCCCTTAACCCAAAATCCTAAACAAATGAATTTTTCTAGCTACTATAGTACCTGATATAGTAGTGTATGTTGAGTCTTAGAAAGATATTCTAAAGAGAATATAATGTTTGAGAGGCTAGTGGAAATCTGGTTGGATATAGTTATGTTCAAATTTAAAAAATAAAAGTTTGTTGTAGATTAAGTTTAAGTGATTATTTAATTTATATCCTAAGGAGTTAGGATATGTGACAATAAATAAAAATGTAAATAGTTACTTTTAATTACTAAAATAAAATGAATATCACTTTTAACTAAAGGACTATACCAATCTAATATTATAGTGATTCTTCACTGAATGTATTAAAATATTTAGGATATATGAATATAAATAAGTATAAAGAGTCATATTTAGTTGTTGTAAGAAGTTGTATTACACTTGATATCCTAAAATAAGTTTTTGAATATGAAAGTAATAAAAAATGTAAATAGTTACATTAGATACTGTGAGAAAGTGTCACTTAATATCCTAAAATATTTAAAGATATAATGGTAAATAAAAATTTAAGGAGATACTTTTAGTTATCATAATAAGTTAAATTCACTATTCCTTTCAATATTATACTAGTTAATACTAAAATTATTATACTTTATATACTAAAATACTTTAGGATATGATGGTAAAGTGATAATGTAAATAATTACATTATTTATAAAAAATGTCAAGGAAAAAATTGATGGAAAGGGATCCTAGGATAAAGATGACATAACTAGAAAGAGTTATAAGTATAAAATAGAAAAACATTATAACATTTAATGTTATGATGTTAATTAGTATAAATATAAGTTCAAATATTTGAACTTAAGGAATATGATTCCTAATTCTCACCATTATTCAAAACATTTTTTTATAAATATTACTCACTTAGAGGCTAGTTGTAATATTTAATCAGATGGTTATATAGGGGTGTGATAGGAATTACATTTATATGTAATGGTAACAATATATTATTATAGCAACCACATGAATTTCATGTAAAATCTCTTAATATCTTGGTAGTAATGGTTGTAAAGATATCATGTTATAGCTATAAAGGCAATCAAAATTTATCATTCAGTGTGCTACAATTTATTTTACATTAACATTTGAATGATAAATATCCCATCAAAGTACAAACATTGATATTCCCCTAAATTATGATCAACATGGAGTTTAATGGGCTGGGATGATATGTAATATTTATCTTGAATTGATTCTTATATCCATTATAATGGGTTGTATATGAGAAATTGAAGAATAGATTCTTGAGGTAATAAGTAGAGACTTATTACATGGAATGATCTGCTAAAGTATATCTCATGGAATGTCATACACTAATGTATATACATAGTGGTGTATGATTATTATCAATCCTTCTTACCTTAGGTTGGATAGATACCTACAATGAGAAACTTCATAGTTTGATACCCTACTTACACAAGTCTATTGGGGTTGGTACCCTTGAACCAACTTCTTAGTACATTATGATAAACATGTATTCATTGTTTTGAATATTAATAAAATACTTATAACATCATGATTTTTATTATGCATGGTATAGTATGAGATAATTTTCTAAGAATAGCTGTTGCACTAAAAGGTTATAGAATCTATCCACTATGATGAGAACTCAAAGGTACTATGACACTATTCATGAATATATGTTCTATAACCGGATAATATCATTTGGGGGACAAAAATGATATAGGCTGCCAGGGGTGGAGACTCATAAGACTTTGAGGAACCTTCTCACGGTGTACTCCCATGGTAATATCTAGAAGGATATTATGAGAACGAGACCCGCTAGTAGGAAATCCACATTTATATGTGTCATTGGATGTTCCTATCTACGGATGTGTGTATTGGACCTTAGACTTTAATATTATTATTAATGAGTATTATGAGTCGCTCACATAGATGTATTAATGAAAATGTCATGAAAAATGTTTATGGTGATGTAGGGTACATTGGGTGCATCATGAGTCATATTGAATTAATGAATAATGCGAGAAAGGATTTATCCATTCTATTCTTTAATGAAAGTTAATATCTCAAGCCATTTAATGGAAATGATATAACCTAAATAAATCCATGGAAATGGTGTTATATAATCAAGTTTTATTTATGGACAGTCAATGTAATGCCCTGACCCCAATTACCCAGAGTCGGTATATTATTACATAACATTGGCATGATATAAGGAATTATGTCCCGAAAGAACGATTAGTTTAGTAGCCTTGGAAGTACTAGATACATTCATAAGTTTTAGATTACATCATGAAATAAAATCATCAACAAAATTTTTCCCCTTTTGAAAACACTTATATCCTTAGCCTATCCCTACAGTTCAACCATAAAATACTTCTTCACATCCTGGAAAAAATAAATCCTATAAAGGGGTGAGCTCAGATACTCAGTAAGGATAACAATATAGCAGAAACTTTCATAAATAAGCATAAAAATTTAAGGCAATGTATTATACTAAACCAAAAGCCTTTTAAACTTAAACTTCAGCATAATATGGAAAATATAGAATCAAATAATTCCATTTACTTATTCACATGGATATTCTACTAGTCAAATAATCACATGCAATATCAATAGCCACTTTCATAATGATGGAATGCATAATGCCAGACTTCATAACCACATAGTCAAGTCCTTATACCAATACTACAAATAAGATTTTGTCAAGGCCTTGTGCTAAGACAATGGTTTGTCTCATGAGACCTACCGATGCATCAATGAGCTATAGCGGGCTCCACCCATCACTTACTAAGTCCAATACATTCCTCATATGAAAAGGTTTAAACATAACATAAACGTATTTATTAAAAATAGCATACGAAATGTCAATAATTTATCCATAAAACATGAATGGTGTAAAAATAACACATACATAGTGAAAAATGTCACAAAACCTTCAATAAAATATGTATGTTTTGTATCATAATAAATAATCTTCAAATAAGCTTAAAATCCGTCAAAATATGTTGACATAGATTAAATCAAATTTTATTAGAAAAATATCTCTTTCTATTTTGAAATAATTTAAAAGTTATATAATTATAAAAAAACATTTATTTTTAAAATGTTCTTATAAGCTTGTATTGGAAGCTTCGATGATGTTATAATGGAGGAAAATAGCGACACCCTCTATATAAGTTAAAAAAAGACTTTCTTACCTTAATTTTGTCGAAAAGGTCATAAAGTACCTTGTTTAGAAAATGATGAAAAGATTCCTTTCAAATCATATAAGGTAAAATAAGGGTATAAATTACTTTAACCCATTGTATAGTAAAAATGTTTTGAAATACATCTTTAAGAAAACACTAATGTGGATGATAAAGAGGTCCCCGTAGATACTTACGTAAAAACAATATCGGATAATAAAGAGATTGTGAAATTAACCCTTAACCTGTACTTTTCTTTAGTAGATGGTATGTTAACCTCCTGTATAATAGTTAAAACATTGTTAATAAATTATACAATAACTATATACATAAATATTATATCATATATGATCTTATAATATTTCTTTGTTAATAATATTTTAGTAGTATCATAGTTTCGGGTGTTAAATGATTTGTTTTCCTTTATATTATTTATTATGTAAGACATGTTTGTTATGTATATGATGTATTTGATTCATATAAATAATTATATTATGTTCAAATAAATTATTTTTTATCATAAAATGAAAATTATTCTTGAATGATTACGACGGGGAATGAATCTCATCGCATTCGTGGAGACAGTAATCCGTACGTACGCATGAGCAAAAATATCCTTATATTGATGGAGAAATATTCTGTAATTGGATGGTATATCATATATAAATAATAATTAACATGTTATATTTATTATTTAAATCCGTTATACTCATTATTATACCCATACAAATAATGAAGTGTTTGAATATCAAACTATACCATGATGTGGAGACGGTAATCCGTACGTACGCACGTATGGTGACTTTGTCATTTATAGGATGTATAGAATAATGAATATGGTTTTACTATTTTTATAATAACATCATAGTATATAGAATATATTGGAGTTATTATTTTAGAATGGAAACAACAAATAAAGATGAAGTGGAAGAAGAAAATAACTTGAAAGAGGTGGTGAAATATTTACCTCTTCTTCGGGTTCTTACTTTTGATTTGATCAAAAGGGCTCCTTATGTTGGACTTATAAGAAAAGGAAGGCCTATAGGATGAAGGGAGAAATTTTGGGAGGATATTTTTTCAACGGTTGTTCGAGCCAAAAATCTTTGGATGTGTGAAATTAAGAGAAGGGGAAGTGCCATTTTATAAGAGAGGTGAGGGTCACTTTAGGAAAAGCTTGAAATAATATATTATAATAAAATATTTTCGGTTTCTAATGGATACCAAATGAATTATTTAAAAGTTAAGGTGGTTATGGGTATAAAACCTCTCAACCAATAAGTTTTAGACAGGTTTAGGTCATCATATTAACCTTATATTTTATATTTAACTCTTAGTTAAATAGTTTGACATTTACCATGTCTCTCTGTATTTTTATATTATATGGTCAATAAAATTACTATACCAAGACAAGAGAACCCCATTTGGTTCATTATTAAAATATATAACCTTATATAAGTATTTTTTATGAACCTTATATTTTTATGAATATTATATCAATTAATAATATAATATTTGTTTTAAAACTCAATTATGTTAATTTTGACACTATTTAGTATTTGATTTTTTTGAAATCCATAAAAACTTTTTCAATTTGAATAAAATTTATTTCAGTAACAATAACATGTCATATTAACTTATAAAATTATTGGAATTCATCATAAGTCTCAATTTACATTTATTTGGATATTTATAATATCAATTATTTTAATATTTTATTAATAATGTAATTACAACATCATCATTGTGTCATAAATAAATTAAATTATATAATGTCTAAAAATTATAAATAAAATACCATTATGTAGGAAATTGTTTTATATTTCTAATGAATATTTATAGTCGAATTTATATTGGGTGTAACCCTATATTAAAAATGTTTTAGTTATTAAACTTTGAATTTAACTCTTTTAACTCTTCTTTAAATAAAATAATAATAAATGCCCTAATCTAACCCATGTAGACCAAAGAGGATAATATTTTATTTCTAAGGTTGTATTTGGTAGAATTATACTTAACCAATAGAATTAGGATTTGTGTTAGGGTAATTATGATATCATGTTTACCCTTAATTACCCTATTTACTTTTAACCGTGGTAAATAAAAGTCAAAAGTTACTATTCACCAAAAATTATTTTCATCTTATTGAACCACATTTTACATACTGATATTAACTATGTCTCTCAGATTTTTGAAATTTAACTCATAGAAGTGGTAAAATTATGTTTTATACAAATTAAAAAATGCTCCTAGGAGGTGGGTAAAAGGCGGTAAAAAGTTCGATAAAATTTTATATATCTAAACTTATTATAAAATGACTCCAACGAATTACGTTGAAAATATATAGGTATTATGTATCTATTTTGACCTAAAATAAATTAAAATAAAATAACTAATTATTTAAATAAAAAGTCAGTTTTAACCAATAACGTAGTGTTTTTTTCACTATTCATAAAAAATTGAAAGTTTTCAGAAAAATACCAAAAATTTACCCTAAGATAATTTCAATATTACGAATCCAAAAATGAATTCCATTTTGAAAGATAAAATTTATAAAATTTCAAAAAGTGTTTATTACTATTTATAACGGCTAGTTTGATTGGTCGCAGTGTGTTAGAATCTTGAAGTTGCATACAATACAAGCTATTGCATTATTCAAAGGGAAACATACCGTGGAAGATTAGGGTGTTAAATTCTTCCCTCCTTCAAATAATTTCGTCCTTGAAATTTAAATAATACTACCACACAAAAAGATTTGAGTGGTTCTTCATCATAAGTTCTTCTAGTTCCCACGTTGCATCTTCTGTCTTATGGTTTCTCCATAGAACTTTTACCAAATGATTTATCAGGTTTCTCAGAACTTATTCTCTTGTATCAAGAATTTTGACAGGATCTTCACAATAAGACAGATCAGGTTCAAGTTCAATTTTCTCATAGGTGAGTACATGCGTTGGGTCAGGCATGTATTTTCTCAATAGTGATACGTGGAACACATCATGAACTTTGGAGAGACTTGGAGGCATTTCCAAATGATAAGCTACAACTCCGATTTAATCTAGAATTTTGAAAGGTCCAATGTACCTGGGACTCAATTTACACTTCTTACTGAAATGTATAACACCGTTCCATGGAGATACCTTCAAGAAAACATGATCTCCGACCTAAAATTCCAAACCATTTCTTTGGTTATCAACATAGGTCTTTTTCCAACTTTGAGATGCTTTGATGTGGGTTTGGATATCCTTTACCTTTTCCATTGTTTCCTCAACAAGTTCGGGGACTATAAGTTTTCTTTCACCAACATCATCCCAAAAAGTTTGTGTGCGACATCTCTTTCCATATAACTCTTCATATGATGCCATCTGAATACTTGAATGGAAGATATTGTTATAGGAAAATTCTACCAGAGGTAAATATTGATCCCACATACCTTGAAAGTCATGTGAGTAAGATATCAACATGTCTTGTAAGGTTTGAATAGTTCGTTCTGATTGTCCATCAGTTTGAGGGTGGTAGGTAGCGCTCAAACGAAGTTCAATATCCAGGGCCTTCTAAAGACTTTTACAGAATCTTGATGTAAAATGGGGATCACGATCATAAACAATCGATAGGGGTACTCCATGAAGTCTTAAAACTTCATTAATATATAGTATTTCCATATGTTCAAGTGGTAAATCTTCTCTTATAGCAAGAAAATTTGTTGACTTGGTAAGACGATCAATAATGACCCAGATTTCATCATTCCTACTTGGAGTCTTTGGTAGCCCCATGAAAAAGTCCAACATAATATTATCCCATTTCCACTCCGGTATGGGAAGAGGTTTCATGACTCTTATGGGTTGTTTCCTTATAGCTTTCACTTGTTGACAAACCATACATCTCGACACAAAATCAGCAATCTCTCTCTTCATGTTGTTCTACCAAAAATGTTCTTTAAAATCTCTATACATCTTAGTGCTACCAAGGTGTATATAGAAATTGGAGCTATGAGCATCATCCAACAATTCCCTTTTTATATTAGGTATATCGGGAACACAAAGTCTGTTCCCAAATTTCATAATTCCATATTTATATATGAAGTTGATCAATATCCCATCGTTCACAGCTTTAATTTTCTTTTGAAATTCCTCATCATTAGTCTGAGAAATTTTTATCCTTTCTAGTAAAGATGGTTTGGAAAACATTTGAAAAAGAATTGAGGTTTCACCTTCCATGGTTATTCTCATATACATATTTATTAGATCCATGAAAATAGGATCCTTTTCAACTCTCATCTTGTTAATAACTCCATGATCCTTTCTGCTCAAGGAATCTTCCACCTTATTTTCCTTCCCCAGGTGGTAGTGTATAGTGCGATCATAATCCTTGAGTAGTTCAATCCATCTCCTTTGCCTCACATTGAGTTCTTTTTGTGAGAAAATATACTTCAAACTCCTGCGATCAGTATAAATCTCACATGTTCACCATAGAGATAGTGTCTTCATATCTTCAAAACAAAGATTACAGCTGCTAACTCAAGATCATGAGTGGTATAGTTTTGCTCATGAATTTTTAGCTGTCGTGATGCATAGGCAATAACTCTATCATTATGCATAAGGACACAACCGAGTCCTTTCTTTGAAGCATCACTATAAATAACAAACTCATCGTTCCCCGATGGTAGATTCAAGATAGAAGAATTAACCAATATTCTATTCATTTATTTAAAACATTCTTCAAACTATTTTTCCCAAACAAATTTAACCCCTATACGTGTGATCCTGGTTAATGGGTTAGACAATAGGGAAAATGTTTGGACAAAATTCCGATAATAACTTTCTAAACCAATAAAACTATGTACCTCAGTTATACTCATTTGTGCTAGCCATTCTTGGATTGAATTTTTCTTAGAAGGATAAAAATAGATTCCATCTTTAGAGAAAATATGGCCAAGAAAAGAAATCTCCTGAATCCAGAATTCACACTTGTTAAAAATCCCATATAATTCATTTCTTTTAAGAGTCTTTAGGATAATGCGCAAGTGATTTTTGTGATCTTTGTAGATTTTTGAGTATACCAAGATATCATCAATAAATACCACTAAAAATTCATCAAGACATTCCTTGAAAACTCTATTCATTAGATCCATGAAAAAAGAGGCTTCATTAGTCAGCCCAAAAGGCATTACTGTAAACTCATAATGCTTGTACCTGGTTCGAAATGCTGTTTTCAGAATGTCTTCCTTCTTCACACACAACTGATTATATCCAGATCAAAGTTAAATCTTTTAAAAATATTTAGCTCTATGAATTTGGTCTAATAAATCATCAATGCGAGGTAGGGGATACTTGTTCTTTACTATTATAGCATTGATCTCCCTATAGTCAATGCACAACCTCACAGATCCATCTTTCTTCTTAACAAAAAGGATAGAGTATCCCCATAGAGAAACACTAGGGTGAGTAAATCCCTTATTACTCAATTCACCTAGTTTTTTATTTAGTTCTGCTAATTCCACAGTAGCCATTATATAAGGGGTCTTTGATATGGGCCTTGAACCAGGAATTAAATAAATAGAAAACTCAATTTCTCATTCTAGAGGATGTCCTGGTAAATCATCTGGGAACAAATCAACATATATTTTCACAATAGGTATGTCGTCTATTTGAACATTCATTTTCTCACCCATAATTATTTCATTCTCATCCTCCAAAAAAATTTAATTTAGTAGAGCTATTGGGGGTGGATCTAGATAAGAATCAGGTGGTGACATTTTTGATCTAAAGATAAGGTACTCCCTATCATCATCAAAAATTGTAACCTCCTTATTCTTAAGATAAATTTTCACATCATGGTCCGAAAGACAATCCATTATGGGGATTATATCTAATTCAACCATGGGTATGACGATGAGATCAGGAGATAAAGAACATTTATATGCCCTAATTGGAACTGATTCACAAAACTTTTTTACGATGATACTTCCCTTAGGTGTTTTGACTAACAACTCCCTTGTTAAGTCAAATTGAAAACATCAAATTTTCTTAGCAAACTGGGAAGATATGAGACAATGTGATGATCTAGATTCAAATAAAGCATTGGCTAAACTTTAGGAAACTGCTAAATTACTTGCCACCACATTTTTCAAAGATTCAATCTCATCAGTAGTGATCGAATAAGCTTGGCCTTACTCCCTTGGCCTTTCTAAGTTAATTTCCCTTGGTGATTAGGATATTCATTTGCATAATTCCCCTTTTCTCTACAATTGTAGCATTCAACAAACTCTTTATTCCCATTGAAATCACAAGCTTGGTGTCCTTTTTCACCACACTTGTAATAGACTCCCATTAAATTCAGGCAAGTACCTGAGTGTTTCTTCCCACATTTACCATAGGATAGATATTCAACATTTCCCTTCTTCCCCTTATTTCTAATTTCAAAGTGTTCAGCAGATCTCTTCTTCTCCTGGTTTTCTTTAAAGTCATAAGACTTAGATAATTCTTTTTCTGTCTTGATAGAACATGAGACAATATCTTCATATTATAAAAAGGATTGTGAGACTAATTCTCACCAAATAAATGGATCTAACACATAAAATAATTGATCAATCTTACTCCTTGGGTTATTTATATAATCTGCATCATGCCTTTCTAACCTTGTAAAGTTAGCCTCATATTTTGTGACATTCTCATCTTCTTTTTAACTCAGACCTAGAAATTGACTTTCCATATCCGCTCGATGGTCATGAGGAAATTATTTTTATAAGAAAAGTTCTTTAAACTCCCTCCATTCCATATTTGATACTTCATCATCTTCCTTTGTGTTTTGAATCAATGACCACCATTGATCTGCATCTCCTGTGAAGCAATAAAATGCCATGAATACTTTTTCCCTTTTGCTACCCCCAATGCATGAAATATTTTCTCTATGGAATTTATCCATTTTTTCAACTACTAATGGATTTGTACTCCCATCGAATGTTTGTGGTTGTTGCCTCATGAAGCTGTCTAACATTGATCCTCCGCATTGTGGATCAGGGTGCTCCATAAGGGTAAGGTTATTATTCATAACCTCAGTGAGTTGTCCCAGTATGGTGATAATATGATTAGGACCTGTTACATCACCAGCTCCACTATAATTATCCTGAGTAGGAGGGAAATCCCAACATGGATTATGTACATTTATACAGTTTCCATTTCTTCCACTAGGCACTATTTCTAAACAATGACATACACTAGATTAGTTTATGAATCGCAATAAATAATTCCAAACTTATAAAACACTTAACATAAATTGAACAGTTTATGGATATAATCCATAATCATAAAAATGTTTTCTTTGAGGAAGTATATACTCATAAACCTTTCATAATGGGTTGTAAAGAAAATGAGAATTTTCCAAAGCATATCCCCTCGAAGTGTCATAACCAAGAGTGCAGTAAGGCCTGTTTTCGTGCACCAGTTCCTGTTCGAGTCTAGCTAAAAGTGGTGTTTTCAGATTTTACCCATAGGTACATCTGTGCTAGAGCCGCCTCTACTTGATCGTATCTAGACAGAGATGTATTGCTTGGATAATTCATAAAATCTCTACCGTACCAAAATTCTAGTAAGTTATTCTATACTAATCCTCAAATTCTATCTTAGGGAAGTGTTCTCTAATCAGTGTTTTTCAAAATCTAGTTTCAAAGGTTTGTACTAAACTTCTTCTAATACCAACTGTAACACCCTGACCATAGTTACCTAGAGTTGGTGCATTATTACATAACATTGGCATGATATAAGGAATCATGTCCCGAAAGACTGATCAGTTTAGTAGCCTTGAAAGTACTAGATATATTCATAAGTTTCACATTACATCATGAAATAAAAACATCAACAACATTTTGTACCCTTTTGAACACACTTATATCCTTAGACTATCCATGTAGGTCGACCATAAAATTATTCTTAACATCTTGGAAAAAATAAAACAAAGAAAGGGGTGAGCTCAGATGCTCAATAAGGATAACAATATAGTGGAAAATTTCACAAATAATCACAAACATTTAAGGTAATGTATTAGACTAAAACAAAATCATTTTAAACTTAAAATTCAGAAAAATATGGAAAAGATAAAATTAAATAACACCGTTTACTTATTCGCATGGATATTATACTAGTAGAATAATCACAAGAAATATCAATAGCCACTTTCATAATGATGGAATGCATAATTACAGACTTCATAACCATATAGTCAAGGCCTTATTCCAAGACTACAAATAAGATTTTGTCAAGGCCTTGTGTCAAGACACTAGTTTGTCTCTTGAGACCTACAGATGCATCAAGGAGCTATAGTGGGCTCCACCAGTCACTTACTAAGTCCAATGCATTCCTCATATGAAAAGGTTTAAAGATAACATAAACATTCGTATTAAAACTAGCATAGAAAATGTCAATACTTTATCCATAAACCATTAATGGTGTAAAAATAACACATCCAAAGTCAAAAATATCATAAAAACATCAATACAATATGGAAGTTTAGTATCATTATAAATAAACCTTTAACAAGCTTAAAATCCATCAAAGGATGTTGACATAGATAAAATCAAATTTTTAGAGTAATATCTCTTTCTATTTTGAAATATTTTAAAAGTTATATAATTATAAAATAAAACATTTATTTTGAAAATATTCTTATAAGCTTGTATGGGAAGCTTTGACGATGTTATAATGGCAGAAAGTCGCTGCACCTGCCGTATAAGTTAAAAAAAGACATTCTTACCTTTATTTTGTCAAAAAGGTCATAAAGTACCTTATTTGGAAAACAAAAGAAAGATTCATTTCAAAACATATAAGGTTAAATAAGGGTATAAATGACTTTAACCCATTGTCTAGTAAAAATGTTTTGAAATACATTTTTAAGAAAACATGGATGTGGATGTTAAAGAGGTCCCAGTAGATACTTGCTTAAAAACAACCTTGGATAATAAAGTGATTGTGAAATTAACCCTTACCTAGTAATTTTACTTATTCAATGGTATGTTAACCTCCTGTATAATAGTATACCTTTCTTAGACTTTTGGATAAGATCATGTGTAGTATCTATTCTTATCAGTTTAATATTTGATATGTGGTCCAATGGATCACTTGATATTAAATTAATTTTTAATAGGGGGAGTTATTTTGAAAAAAAAACCTCCTGTATAATAGTTAAAACATTGTTATTAAATTATATAAGAAATATATATATATATAAATATGATATCATATATGATATTATAATATTTCTTTATTAATAATATTTTAGTAGTATCATCGTTTCAGGTATTAACTGATTCGTTTTCCTGTATATTCTTGGTTATGTAAGCCATATTTGTTATAGATAAGATGTATTTAATTCATATATAGATTGATATTATGTTCATAAAAATTATTTTTAATCATAAAATGAAAATCATTCTTGAAGGATTACGATGGAGAATGAATCTCATCGTGTTCGTGGAGACGATAATCCATACGTACGCACGAGAAACAATATCATTATATTGATGGTGAAATCATATGTAATTGGATGGTAAATCATATATACATAATCATTAACATGTTATATTTATTATTTAAATTATTTATACTCATTGTTATACCCATCCAAATAATGAACTGTTTGAATAACAAACTACACCAAGACGTGGAGACGATAATCTGTACATATGCACGTATGGTGACTTTTTCATTTATAGGATGGATAGAATAATGAATATGGTTGTAATATTTTTAAAATAACATCACAGTATATATAATATACTAAAGTTATTATTTTAGAATGGAAACAACAAAGAAAGAGGAAGTAGAAGAAGAAAAGAACTTGAAAGAGGTGATAAAATATTTACCTCTTCTTCGGGTTCTTCCTTTGGATTTGATCAAAAGGGCTTATTAGGTTGGATTTATTACCAAAGGAAGGCCTTTTGGATTAAGGGAGTAAAGTTAGGAGGATATTTGGGCAGGGGTTGGCCGAGCCAAAAGGCTTTGGATGTGTGAAATTAAGAGAAGTAGAAGTGCTTTTTTATAAGAGAGGTGAGGGTCACTTTAGGAAAAGCTTGAAATATTATTTTATAATAAAATAATTTTAGGTTTAAAATGGCTTAAAAATAAATTATTTAAAGGCTATGGTGGGGATGGGTCGAAAACCTCTCAAAGAATAGGTTTTAGACCGGTTTAGGTCATCATATTAACCTTATCATTTAGATTTAACTCTTAGTTTAATAGTTTGACATTTACCATGTCTCTTTGTATTTTTATATTATATGGTTAATAAACTTACTATAACAAGCCAATCGAACCCCATGTGGTTTATTATTAATATATATAACCTTATCTAAGTCCTTTGTCCAATCCTTAGATTTTTATGAATATTATATCAATTAATAATATAATATTTTTTTAAAAAACTCAATTATGTCAATTTTGACACTATTTAGTATTTGAATTTTTTAAAAGCCATAAAAACTTTATCACTTATAATAAAATTTATTTAAACAACCCAAACATGTAATATTAACCTAAAAAATTAGTTTAAGTCATTAGAAGTCTCAATTTACATTTATTTGGATATTTATAATATAAATTATTATAATATTTCATTAATTAGGTAATTACTGCATCATCATTGTGTCATAAATAAATTAAATTATATAATGTCTAAAATTTATAAATAAAATACCATTATGTAGGAAATTGTTTTATCTTTTTAATTAATATTTATAGTCGAATTGATACTGTGTGTAACCCTATATTAAAAATGGTTTATTTATTAAACTTTGAATTTAACTCTTTTAACTCTTCTTTAAATAAAATAATAATAAATGTCCTAATATAATCCTAGTGGACAAAAGAGGATAATATATTATTAATAAGGTTGTTTTTGATCGAATTATACTTATCAAATATAATTAGGACATGTTTTAGGGTAATTATGATATCATTTTTACCCTTAATTATCCTATTTACTTTTAACCGTGGTAAATAAAAGTCAAAAAGTTACTATTCACCAAAAATTATTTTCATCTTATTGAACCAAATTTTACTTACTAATATTAACCATGTCTCTTGTATTTTTGAAATTCAACTCACAGAATCGGTAAAATTTAGTTTTATACAAATTTGTAAATGCTCATAGGAGGTGGGTAAAAGACGGTAAAAAGTTCGATAAAATTTTATATATCTAAACTTATTATAAAATGACACCCATGAATTATGTTGAAAATATATAGGTATTATGTATCTATTTTTACCCAAAATAAATTAAAATAAAATAACTAATTATTTAAATAAAAATTCAGTTCTAACCAATAATGCAATGTTTTTTTCATTATTCCTCAAAAAATGAAATTTTTCAAAAAAATACCCAAAATTCACCCTAATCTAATTTCGATATTCAGAATCCAAAAATAAGTCCATTTTGAAAGATAAAATTTATAAAATTTCAATAAGTGGGTATTACTATTCATAACGGCTAGTTTGATTGGTTGTGGTGTGTTAGAATCTCAAAGTTTCATACAATGAAAGATATTGCATTATTCAAAGGAAAACATACCGTGGAAGCTTGGGGTGTTACAGTCAAAGAAAGAGACATCAAGCACATAGGTTGATGGGACTGGCATGAAACATTCTTGATTTGAGATATCATGATAAAGGGATTATATTACATGGTAACTGTTCGTATGAGGTGACATGTCATTGTGGCTATAACTTCTTTATATATGAGTACCTTGGTGTGTTTTTAGATGCTAACCTTGGACTTTAGGCTTCTTCGCCTAATGCCTATGAGAAATAGGCCTAGAGGGTCACACACTAAGTGTATCTAGAATTTTAGTTAAATAATGTATTATTATATAACAAGTTAAATAAATATTATTTTCACATGTGGCTTAATAATTATTCATGTATGCTTGGTCACATTTATTCCATTACTATTTATTCAAGAGAATATATTGTGAGTGGAATATTTAATAAACATTTATGTTCTATTTATTTAATATAATATATATTTATTCATTAGAGAATAATGTGGTGATATTTATTTAATAATTAAATATACATTATTCAAGGCTTGGTAAATATTGTGGAGGAATGACAGAACAAGTTTAATGGTATAGTGAGAAATATTAAATATTGAATATTATTTAATTAAATATTATTTAATTATAATTTGAAAGTTAAGAGCATGTCGAGAAATAGTAATATTATTATTATTGGACATGGTTTATTTTCTAGGATTAAAAAAAATAATCAAGGGAACTTGTGAATTTATTTTATTTTAACCATAGCAATATAAATACCCAATTATGATATTTTATCTTGAGCTAATTTAGTTTTTCACAATGAATCTTGGAGGATCCTCTCAAAAATAGAGATCTCCCTTCTCCAAGAATGCTCCTAAGAATGGAATAAAATCCCCCTCCATCAGATCAAGTAGAATTCTTTAGAAGCAATTCGTGAGGTGATTAAGGCAGACGATGAAAGAGTAAGGATCTTCCATGCAAACACCCGCAAACTCCTTCATCGATGTTTAGAGATTCATAGAACACATATGGATCACTGCTAGAGGAAATATACACATAGTTTCTACAATGAAATGATGGTTCACCACATATCTATCATCAGATTCATCAACAAAGAAATAATTCCTTAGAGGTAATTCATTATCTAATTAAATTAATTATAAACAATATGTTTTGATCTCTTCTCTCTCGGTTCCATAATTATTATCCATTTTATATTTCTTTGATTCAATTACATGGATCATGGCATTCATCATCACATAGATATCAGATTGATCATTGATTATGGAAAAAATACATTTTGGGAACCACCCATTGCATGCTTCCACTGTGCCCAGAACATATAAGATGTATCAAAGGGAGTAAATAATTGTTTATAATTATTTAAAAAATAATTGGGGATTTACACATTTTAATTTTGTTTTTCAATTTAAATTTGATTTTTCTTTTAATCATAACCATGAGATATTCTTCTTCCTCCTTCATTTCTAGTAGATTTAATTGAGACATTTATTAATATGATTAAAATAAAATCGAGGAAGCCATCCAGAGGTTCCAAGGTTTTTGGTTGGACAACACTAGGCTACAAGATGTGTAACTAGAACTACACAACATGTAGTCACGTTCAACACTTCAAAATTGATTTGGACATCAGTTCAAGATTATGCATTGATTATTTCATTAATTACACACTTAATTCACTGTGTGTTGAATAGAATTTAATGGCGCAAAATCAGCTGGACTACATGCCGTGTAGCCTACGCACACGACATGTAGTCCCTTTGAGTCACGGACATGCCATGTATTCCATATATGGCCTACCTAAATGGTGACCATGTAACTAGGAGTACACATGGCATGTGGCCCATTGGACACATCGTGTACTCCAAATTTTATGAGGTATAATTCACTCGATAATCCCCTAGGTGCATATCTCAGATAGATGATGAGAGATGTACATTCCATGAAGATCAGATCTAAATGACGTTTAATTTTACCAATTATGCAGATTCAAAATTTATTTTACTATTTAAACCTTGAGACATGTACTTGAGTGTGTTCATAAATATAGGACACACCATGTGATAGGTTTTAATATATATAAATATTAAATGATTAATTAATATCTATGTAATGTTTAGATTTTCATATCATGTATGAGTTGTATTAAAAGTTGTTACTCTACGTGCATTTAAGCATAAAACATGACTCAAAAATCATGTAATTCATATAATCATCCATCAAGTACAAATTATGAATGTACATGATAAGTCATGTATGCCATATGTGATGAGGGTAAAACAATATAAAAGTATAATACATGTTGGGAAGAATCAGATGGATATTCACCATGCTTCCTCTAAGTCACATTTATGTACAAAGTTAATTTTAAATGAATTTATTTATTTATTTTTAAAATTATAATGGATGAAAATATTAAGAATATTCAGATAATAATTTAGATAAAGGGATTGATTAATTAAGGATAATAATTAATTGATTTGAGTGTGATTTATATTAAATAAGAACAATTAAGAATCAAATTCTTGTTTTATTAAATGTGTAATTTGTTTCATGCATGTGGATGATCATGATCTTGACCATAGCTTTTTTATGTAATTAATTTTATTTAATTTATTAGTAAATTAAATTATTGTCCTACATGCCTTCTAACCTTTCATTTTGTAGGTCCTGCATTCCAATAGTTTATTTTATGTAAACCCCCTTTTCCCTTCACCTGTGTGTGAAAAAAAGGCATATGTAATAAATAGACATCCCAAGCTAGTGGATGAGATTGAAGTTTGGAGCTGAGGCAAAACCAATCCAAGGATATAAAAAGGTGGACAAGTGGAAAGCTGTAAACATGAAGCTCAATTGGTTCAAGGTGTTTCTCCGCTAGGTCAATGGTTAGTTTATCAACCACTAGATAAACTAACCATTAGTATAAGCTCATGATCATACCCTTTATTTTATTTCTATGAAGTTGCATGGTTATTTCATTATGGATGTTTTTTCACAATCACATAATTAATTAATTAACAAGCATAAACAATGGAAATAAAATAAACTGGATTATACATAAATATAATCTAAGACATGGTTAATCTCTTAATTAATACAACTTAATATTAATAAACAAGTGGTAAAGATAATAATTAGAAATTTATTCATAAAAGGATAAAATCCCTCAATAATATATTAAGTCAGTATAGCCTTTTATTACTTAGATTAGAATCAAACCATATTTCAATGTTCTGTACTAGCCAAAGTTGGGGTGTTTTCAATTCTCAAGGAGTTATAACATGAGGTTTTGAGTTTAATTAACTTTGTTCACATCAAGGGTTGACTGGAAAAGAATTAATTGGTATAACTGAGAGAAAAAAGGTTGAGGAAATCTAAATTAATGATCTTAGGATTGGGGAGTCCACTCAGCAAATAATAGAACTGCGAGTTAATGTAGTTGGAATTTAGAATACCTACCTAAAAACATTCGAGTTTCTTGACCAACCAATGTTGGGGTAATGAGAAGGTGAATATGGATCCTTTCCACAAGAATTTCTAAGAAACAGGATGTTCTAAAGGCAATGGTGAGGGTTATTAGGTTTTGATAAAATAGTGGGAGACTAATAAATATAATATTTATTTTTATAAATTGTATTAGATAAATTAATAAAATTATTCACATCTTATTTTTTAGAAACAACATTAAAATGAAATCAAACATATCATTGTGATCCATACATGAAAAGTAAAACCCTCTCACAGGCACAAATTTCCAAGAGTAGAAAAGGCACCTGCGTGTCATACTTCGCCATGAAAGTGAATTGTATGTTCTTGAAGAACCTTTACCAGTTGCACCTGGAAATGAGGAAAGTGATGAAGAGATATCTCTATATGATAAACATTTTAAGGATGCTACAAATGTTCAGTGCTTCATGCTATCATCTATGTCCAATGATATTTTGAAGAAACATGAGGATATAGATGCCTATAGCATGATGTATCACCTTCGGGGTCTCTATCAAGAGAAGGTGATACAAGAGAGGTTTGAGATCTCCAATTCTTTTTTCATAACTTAAATTGGTGAGTCTGTACCATATGGGCCTTAGGTAGTCAAGCTCATTGGCTACATTGAATGCCTAAACATCTTAGGGATTAAATTTCTAGATGAGTTGTATACAGATCTCATACTTTCATCACCTCCTAAAACATTATCTAGTTTTATTATGAATTATAATATGATCAATAATGAGAAGAATCTTTCAGAACATTTTACATTAATTTTACAAGTGGATAAGGACACCAGGAGTGATAAACCCATGATCCTTATAGTGAATAATAAATGTAAATACAAGGAAAACGGTCCCAAGACTTATAATCAATCTAAAGATCCTAAGCACTATCCTAACAAGAAGAATAAGATCCAGTGATAGGGAAAGGAAATAGAGGCAGTGTGGTTTTCATGTGGAAATTCAGGCCACTAGAAGAGGAACTGCACCCATAATAAAAGGGAATCTAAAGGTACATTCGTTATCGAGTGTAATCTTACAATTTCTACACATTGGGTATTAGATATAACTTATGGGACTCACATATGTATCCAAAAGTAAGAACTAAGTAGATTTTGAATGATTACTAGAGGAGAAGTGGATCTAAGAGCAGCTAATGGAGTGAGGTTGGATGCCCTAGACATTATAAACTACCACTTCTCATTGCCAATGGGAATGATGTTGTTTTTAAGATATTGTTATTATGTACACATTTTTATAAAGAACATAATTTATGTGTCATGTTTAGATACAGATGACCTTATTATTAAAATTGGAAATAAAATTTGTTTTTCTTATAAGGACAACATATGTTATGGTATGGAGCATTTAAATAATGGTATTTATGCATTAAATTATAAAAATAAAGTTTTGTAAATCGATAAGGAATTATGTTCACATAACTCATATAACAAAAAGTTGCGGCCTCACCGTCTTGGTCATGTAAACGAGAAGCATTTGAAAAATCACTATCAAGATGGTTATTTATATTCTTATGAGCTAAAACCACTTGATAGATGTTAAACTTGTTTATAAGGGAAAATGAACAAAACACCATACAATGGATAGGGTGAAAGGTCCACAAATATTCTAGGATTGGTACACACTAATGTGTGTGGACCACTTCCAATATAATCTAGAGGTGGATATTCTTACTTCATAAAATTTACTGATGAATTGAGTAGATGTGGAAATATTTACTTGAAGAGGTATAAGTCTAAGTCCTTTAAGAAATTCAAAAAATTTAAGAATGAAATATATAATAAACTTGGTAAGAAGATAAATAAGATTCTATTAGATTGAGGTGGTGAATATCTTAACAAAGATTTCATCTAAATTTTATGGGAGTTTGGGATTATATCTCAACTCATTACACCTTACACACCATATTGGAATTGTTTTAGTGATAGGAGGAACTGTAACTTGTTAGACATGGCAAGGTAGATGACGTGTCATGCAGATAGTTCATTATCCTTTTGGGGATATGCATTAAAAACTGAAGAATACAAATTAAAATGAGTACCAACTAAAGAGGAAAATCAAATTCCCTTCAATTTATAAAGTGGAAAGAAACCGATTTTATTGCATACATGTGTTTGGGGTTGCGAGGTGTTTGTTAAATCCTTCTCGGGAAAAAAAATATCACCTTAGGGCACATGGTGTATCTTTATAGGGAAACCCCAAGAAAAAAGGAATACTACCTATACAACCCCTTAGATAAGAAAGTGACTATTTCCATACAATCTATATTTATTGATAGTGAGAACATCCTTAAAAAGAATAGTCAGAGCATGATTGACTTTGATGAAGTTGATTATCAAGATAAACAAGAGTTGTTATTGGAATGTATTCCATAGGTCTTCATAGAATAAGTAGTTACTAACAAAAAATTATTGTAATTGAGCGTAATAGAGGTAAGAGAACAAGAGAGATATGGTTTTCTGGTCACCAAGGATGGTGAATCATTATTAGTTGAAAATGATGAACCTATCTCTGAAAAGGATGTAGTATAGAGCTAAAAAGTTGCAAGATGGCTAGAAGCAATGAATTGTGATATGGATTCCATGTATGAGAACCAAGTTTGGGTTTTGTTTGATGCGCCAGTTTATGTAAAGCCTAATGAATGAAAATGAGTATTCAAGAGAAAACTGGACATGAAAGGTAAAGTAAGTAGCCATAAATAAAGGATAGTGGTTAGAGGGTTTAAAATAATGTCAAGGAATTAGATAAAATGAAAACTTACCACAAGTTTCCATGTTTAAATCCATCATAATCATAATTATTATAGAATCTTACCATGACTATGAAATTTGGCAGATGGATGTCAAAACTGCATTCCTTAATGGGAACCTTCATGAAGATTTATCTATGATACAAACATAAGGTTTTGTGACTCCAGGTGATGAAAAAAAGATTTTAAAATTGTAGAGATCCATTTATGGATCGATGAAAACATCCAGGTCATGGAACATTCAATTCAATAAATATATAAAATAATTTGGTTTCATTAAGAATGAATGTGAGCCATGTGTTTACAAAAGGTTTAATGAGAATGTTTTTGTTATCATAGTAGTATATGCTGATGACATATTACTTATTGGAAATGAAATACCAATATTACTATCTGTTAAGGACTGATTGAACAAGTTATTCTCTGTAAAATAATTAGGTGAAATAGCCTATATTATAGGGATAAATATCATTTGTGATAGATCTAAGAGGATGATTGAACTAATTAAAAGTATATACATTGACCAGATACTAAAGAGATTTAGCATGGAACAATCCAAGAGGGGATTGATTCTAATTCCAAATGGTTTACATCTTTCTATGAAAATGTGTCCTCATACACAACATGAGAAAGATATAATGTGTAATATCTCGTATGATTTTGTGATAGGATCAATCATGTATGCCATGTTATGTACTAGACTTGATGTTGCCTATGCATTGATCATGGTAGGAAGATATCAATAAGATGTAGGAGAACAACATTAGAATATTTTTAAGGCCATCCTTAAGTATATGAGAAAACTAAGGATATGTTCCTGGTGTATGGAGGAGATGAGAAGTTGGTTGTTAGGGGTTATAATGATAATGGTTTTTAGAAATATTAGAATGATCTGAAGTCGAAATCAGGATATGTTTTCTATATCAACAGAAGAGTTATGATCTGGAAGAGTTCAAAGAAACTAGTTTTCACTAATTCTATAGTGGAGTCCAAGTATATATCATATTCTGATGTAACCAAGAAATTAGTTTGCATACACAACTTTGTCCAAGAGCTTTATGTGGTGCATAGTAGTAAAGACCCTATAACATTTTATTATGATAATACTGGAGCGGTGGCTCTTGAAAAAGATCCAATGTCACACCAAAGGACAAATCACATACTCCAGAAGTATCATCTCTTAAGAGATTTTTATCAAAGGGGTAAATTTGCAGTAATAAGAGTACCCACAGAAGAGAAAATTACAGACCCCTTTACTAAAGTCCTATCTCAGTAGAATCATGAGTATTACGTGAGTTCTAGTAGACTAAAGGTTATTATCAGTTGGATATAGTGAAGGTGGGAGTCTGTTAGAGCTAGTTCCCTATAACCAACTTCTTTGTACTTTATGATAAACAAGCCTTCATTTTTTAATATTAATAAATTACTTATCACATCATGACTGTTCTTCAATGTGACATAGTATCTAATAATGTCATAAGAATAATTGTCTCACTAGAAGGTCATATCATATCCCCACTATGATGAGAACCTAGAGGTGCTATGACACTATTCTTGAATATATGTTCTATTGTCGGATGATATCATTTGAGGGACACAAATTATACATGCTATCAGGGGTGGAGACTCATAGTACTTTGAGGCACGTTATCATGGTATACCCTAGTGGTAATATTCATTAGGATATTATGATAACAAGACCCACCAATAGAAAATCCAAATTTACATGTTTCATTGGATGTCATTATATTTGGAAATGTGTATTGATTATCAGACTTTAATATTATTATTAATTATTATTATGAGTTGTGAAATTAGATGTATTGATGAAAACCATGATGAAAGATGTTCATGATGAGGTAGGATACGTTGGGTGCGTCACAAGTAATATTGCATTAATGACTAATGCGAGAAAGGATTTATACCTTATGTTCTTTAACAGAAGTTAATATATCAGGCCATTTGATGGAAATAATATGGCCTAAATAAATCCATGACAATGGTGTTCTGTAGGCAAGTTCTATTTCTGGAAAGTCAAATATTGAGACAACGAACACATAGGTTGATGTCATCGCCCTGAAACCTTCTTGATTTGAGATATCCTGATAAAGGGATTATATTACATGGTAAGTGTCCGTATGAGGTGACATGTCATTGTGACATTAACTTCTTTCTCTATGGATGCCTTGGAATTTTTCTAGATGCTAACATTGGGCTTTAGGGTGATTCTACTATTGTCACTGGGAAAGAGGCCTATAGGTTCACACGCTAAGTGTATCTAGAATCTTAGTTAAATGATATATTATTATTTAATAGGTTGAATAGATATTACTCCCACACATGATTTAATAATTATTCATGTATTCTTGATCACATTTATTCTGTCACTAGTTATTCAAGAGAATATATTATGATCAGAATATTTAATAAATATTTATTTTCTATTTAGTGAATATAATATATATTAATTTATTTCCTTATAATGTAGTGATATTTATTTAATAAATAAATAGACATTATTCAAGGCCCAATAAATATTATGGAGGAATAGCGGACTGAGTTAAATTGTCCGATGAGAAATATTAAATATTAAATATTATTTAATTAAAAAATATTTAATTACAATTCACAAGTTAAGCGCATGTTAAGAAAATATAATATTATTATTATTTTAAATGAGGTATTTTCTAGGATTAAATAAAACAATCAAGGGAACTTGTGAAATTATTTTATTTTAGCCCTAGAAATATAAATAGCCAACTATGTTATTTTCTCATTAGCCAGTTCAATTGTGCACAATGAATCTTGTAGGATCCTCTTAGGACTAGAGAGTTGCCACCTCTAAGAACACCTCCAAGAATAGTGAGAAATCCACCTCCACCGGATCAAGGAGAACACTTTGGAAGTGATTATATAGGTGATCAAGGTGAATGATTCAAGCATAAGGATCTTTCATACAAGAACCTAGAGACTCCTTCAGTGATGTCTCAATATTCCTAGAACACACACCACTAAAGGAAATCTACGCTTGGTTTCTACAATGCAATGATGGTTCACCACAAATCTTTTGCTGGATTCATCAATGAAGAAATAATTCCTTAGATATAATTCTTTATCTAATTAAATTAATTATAAAAAATATGTTTTGATATCCCCTCTCTCGGTTATGGAGTTATTATCCATTTTATATTTATTTGATTCAATTCCATGGATCACGACATTCATCATCGAATAGATCACGGATTGATCATCGATTATGGAAAAAATCAAAGTTGGGAAACACCCATATTATGCTTCCACTGTGCCTAGAACCTACAAATTAAACATATGAACTAAGCTAATAAGAGGGTGGTTGGGTATGTTATTGGTCATGTCATCAGTTGGAGTGAAACCAAGATGGGATTTATTCACTTGTATGACAATAAAAGATATATGGCCCTTGATTTAATTAGTACTAGCGAATTAATGATCATTCTTAGTTGTTTCACAGATTAAGTGTTCAACTTCTTAGATAAGTGACATGTGATGTTCTTATCAGATAGTTAAAGGGCATGTGATTCATTCATCCACTTGGTCATTCCTTTTCAGAGAATCAAGAAAATTATGTGAGACCTATACTAGGTTGAAAAGTTTCATGTCTAGTGGTGGATTGATGTCATGGAAAAAGTGATTATATAAGATAAATACGATGTATATGAAACATCTTATGGTGGACATGTTCTTATAGAGATAAAAGTATGTTTAATGGAGATCACACGAGACCCCTTAGTAACTTGAGTAGCACTTATGTTTTTCTATAGGCCAATTTATGCTTACATCTATGAAAATATAGATTTAATAGTTGTTTTCAACACTGCAATGACCTATAGAGCCACACAACTAGGCCCTCAAATAATGGTAAAATTTTGGACAAAGTGTGTTTAAAATGAAGAGAGTTTGATGAAAAACTATATTTAAAATAGTTTGAATATACACTATAATCCCAGGGAAATGAATACAAGGATTTATAGAGTGAGGCTAGTAGCCTGAACCATGAGGGTAGGGTCTGGAAGTCAGTTGCTGAAGCTAGTACTCCATGGAGTATTTGTGGTAAAGGATTGAGTACCATGTATGCAATAACGAGGGGTTATTAGGTCTCATGAAATTAACCTCTTGCAGCTAGAGTTTCTAAGAAGCCTCCACTATCGCATGAATCACTCCGAGGAGAAGTAGGATCAAAACAATCACATATCTTTTCCCAAATCACTTACTTAATTGAAATCAAATGGTATGAGGTGGGAATAGAATTTATAATAGGTTTCATGGGTTTGGTGCGCAACATAGAGAATTTGTCAAATGCATCGGGTTTCATCTTCCATTTCAACTCATGTATGGTTGAATGGTCTAACCAGGGTAGGCTTGAAGGAATCAAATTTGAATAGGAACAAAAAGTCAAATAGTCCTCATTATGCACTCCATGTTCACTCATGCACTGAAAAATTGTAACAAAATGTGTGTCAAAATTTAATTATAAAATGGAAAAACAATTAAATCATATAATTCAAAATAAAAAATTATATAATGGAAAAATATATTTATTATTCATCTATGGATGATTGTGAATTTTATTCACTATTTTCTGAAAATTAAATGTTTTTAATGAATTTTTTAAATTTCATTTCTTTTTAATTGGTGTATATAAATGCTGGACAATTTTTATTATGGTGTGCATGGGAATTTTTTATTGGAGGTGACACTGGGTTTTTCAAGCCCTTACACTCAAGTGATCCTCCACAGTTCACATGTCCCTATTACCATCCCCTCTACGCTCCGCATTTATTTCCTTCAAGGGATGCCTCTTCATTTCATGGGAGGAAAATCAAGTAAGGGCTCTAGTTTTCAGTAGAGGAGGATCATTGGGTTTCCTCTTTTATTCTCTCTAGTGCACCGCTCCATTTATGTGATTTGTGTAATATTTCTATTTACTATGGGCCATCGCCATCCACTCAAGAATGAAATGGAATTTCTTTATCATCACCTACACCATCTTTGGGCCCATAAGAGATGTGTCACCAATCTCTATCCACCATAATGGAGACCTACATAGTCTCCCATACAGTTCCTAAAAAGGTGTCATGTTGATAGTAGAGTGGTAGTTGTTTTTGTATGAAAACTCTACCAAGGGGAGGTGATCCTCCAAGCTATAGTCGAAGTCTTACACACAAAACCTCATCATATCCTCCAATTTATGGATGATTCACTCAGTCTGCCCATCAATATGAGAGTAGAAGGTTGTATTCATCCTCATTCAGGTCGTAAATTCCTCATGAAGTTCTCTCCACAATCGTGATGTAAAATACACATCACGATCATAGAAAATCATTAAGGGAACCCCATGAAGGTGAATGATCTCCTGTACATACATCTTCCCCAAACTCTCCACCTAACTCTTCTCCCTGATAGCAAGGAAGTGTGCCAACTTCTTAAGTCATCAAACTATCTCCCAGATGGTGTCATGGCTCTTCACTGTGCACAGAATCCCTATGAAAAATTCCATGGATATGTAATCTCACTTCCACTCTAGGATCTCAAGGGGCTGCAATAAACCTGTCAGAACTTGGTTCTCATACTTTACCTGTTGACAAGTGAGGAATTGGGAGATTATCTTAGTTATGATTCATCTCATGTTGGATCTCAAAAAATACTATTTTAGGTCTTTTTACATCTTCCCCACACCATGATGTACAACTAGGAGAGAAGTATGGAACTCTTGCATCACCTCCTCCTAAATTGTAACTGGAACCACTATTCGCCCCTAGGAGAAGATGACACGATTCGCTCCTTCCAAATATTCATATGGTGAGTCTCTTATAAAAATCTAGTCACAAAAAACCTCATAGTATATTTATCCCAGATAGGACTCCCTCACACATTTGAGGAGCTAATGAGTCAACACTATCCACTGAAGAAACTTTTTACCCTCCTACTTCACAAGGGTTAGTTGCAAAGATGCCAACAAATCCGAACCTACTACACTAAGTGAGCATGGGACTTCCTGCTAAGGGAATTTTATATAATTTTTCCCTTCCCTATAGTATAGACTATCTTGATGTCATATTACTACAAGAATTCCAGCCAGCACCACTATCTCAGGTTTAAGTCTCACTATATGAATATATACCTGATGCTCTGTTGGTTTGAGTAAACCGAAAAGCACTCTCTCTAATGGCAGTGTCTCCACAACCTAAAGGCGAAGACTATCACTACCAGCACTAGGTCATGAGTAGAATAGTTCTTCTTGTAGGGTCTCAACTACCTTAACCCATATGCGATAACTACATGCTGCTTTGTCAATACATAGCCCAGGATAGCTCCTGATGCATCACAATTGTTGGGGGTAGTTCTACGAAAGACAATCCTCATTCGACCAATAGGATCCATTGGGTATAAAATAGGTTCACAAACTCAAAATTTTAAAAAAAATCTAAAACTTATGTTTATTATTTGGGTCTTATAACACATAATACAACACAAAAAAATAAGTTTTATAAAAATATTCCATAGAATGGAATAAACAAATGATTTTACAGAAGAAACATTAAAAAACCTCACAAACTAGAAGTAGTTATTACATCAATTCGAAACATGAAATTTATTCTCATAAAAAATTAATTTCAATATTAGATTTGAAATTAAAACTCATGAAGAAATGAATCTAGTCAGTGATATACAAGTCAAAGAATAAAATGTGGAAAGATATAAAAGGACACGACAATGTAATGTGATTTTTCCAATTGGAATACATTCACAAGGAAGAATCATCAAGGCTTTCACTATGAAAGAAAAGGTGTAAAAGAGGCAGTGAGAGACAAGAACAAAATTGGACAATGAAATAGATACGACGCACACGATGAAAAACAAAACAATGTACACAATACTTCTAAAAAATCAATACAGAAAATTTAAATAGGAACAAGACCCACTTACCAGGCTTGGTCTCACCATTGTAGAAGAAGAATCTAGTCACAAGACACCGAAATCATCTTCATCATCAATTATGATTCATATAGGTGAATCCTCATCGAGGTCTATATTTTTTTTCTATGATATACAGTGGTGTCAAAGTCCAGGTTCATCATCTAAACGAGGTCAATAAAATGAAAAAACCTCTCTGTGGTCGATTTGTGCTGCTTCTCAAGAAAACCAGGAGCAGGTCGCTAGAAGCTCATCTATTCTTCACTAATGAGTAGGATTGCCTAATGAAAAGGAGAACGACCTCTCTGTAGTTGATCTCTGCCACTGGTTCCCCTCTCTCTGAAAAACTGAATCACTAAAGTAGGGGATGGTTTCACCTCTCCACTCCCTGGTGATCGAACCAAATCCAAACGAGAGCTACCTTGCCTTAGTAGTTCTTAACATCAGAAGGCTCACTTATCTCTTGTTTAATCCATGCTCCCTTTGAAAGAATAACCAAGAATTTTGTGATTCCACTCCACTTTATCGACCAAGGAAGGGGATAAAAAAGGAAACAAGAGAGGATATGGGGGACTCCTAGGTCAGATCTATGGTGATCACCCCATGAATAAACTAGTCAATGCCACTCCAAACTATCAACCAAGAAATATGCCAAACTTGAGTAACATCTCCCTATTATTTCTTTAACCAAGGGGGAAATGGAAAATCCCAAAATCTTAAAATCATACACACAAAAAAAAATAGCTGAAAATATAAAGGTAATGAGGGGTGCACCACCATTGGGGACACGTGGTCGATGGAGGAATAAATGGAGGTTTTCCTTTATCACTTGCATAATAACATAGTAATGAGAAAACCAAATTAAAATTTTCATTTTAATTAAAAAAATAAATGGAATATAAAAATTTCACAAAGTTTCACCTTATAAATAAAAATAAAATAACTAATTTAATATGAAATAATGCACTGTCCACCTTGCAAAATTAAAACCTAACCACATGATGATTATGCACCACCTACAACCATTAATTCATGCATCAAATCCTAAATAGGAAAGAACCTATAGGTTATGACCCAAAAAGTCCCCCATCATGCATAAACATGAAGCACACCACCCAAATTAATGACATTATAAATCTTTTAAACATTATTAGAATTAAACAACTCTAAACATAAACAGAGCACATACCTGTACTTATGGGAGTCGACCTCTGAGATCATGCCGATGAGGAAGTCCATGACTGCTCACCAAAACCTTCAAAATAAGGAATAAAACAATAGAACCCGTCCTATAAAAAAACATAGAAAATCAAACTTAGACATTTCAAAAAGAATATAACTCAGAAAAACAATGAAATACTGAAAATAATAGCAATAAGAAAACACAATGAGAAATCAAGCATAGAAAAAGAAAAACTGGTCTCTACCTGAACCCATCACAGACTTAGAAAACTCTCCACCTAAAGGGAAGAGACTACCTAGAACCAAGTCAATATGAGAATTTCATTAATAAATAGGTGCCACTACAAATCTCATACAATCCCAAGAGTCCTAAGGACAAATTCTAAACCCACGAGAACACCAGATATCCAAGCGCAGCTGACAACCGACTAAGAAATCTCACCCTAGTCTAGATTCCTAATGATATCTAGAAACCACATAACATCACTAAAGAGATCCTGACAGAACCTCATTGAAGTATACTCTTCACCCAAACTATTCACATGACACTGCCACTATAAACACTACCCAAGCCCAATCACCACTTGCTACATGTCAACAACTAGAGACACCATCCCTATCCAAGGCACAAACTATAGGAACAAAACTTAAGCTAACCAGCTCAGTATCCTAAGTAAAAATGTTCAACCAGGATTCCAAACAAATAGACTGACCCTACCACACACCTCACTGCTAATTGATACACTCTCACCTAGGCCAACCTCACACAATCCCCTCCTACCTCAAAACCTGAGATAAAAACTAGAAAACTCCAAGCTACCTAAGGTATCTACTAAGGAATGAAAAATAGGGATAAAACAATAGAAACAAAAAGAAATAAAATATCACAAAATTATAGACAAAAGAGAGTAACTAACATGGATGAACAAAATATCAAAACATGTTGCAAAGAAAAATTCACTAACAAATCATTTAATGAAATGAATAATTAGATTCCAAATTTTGATAATATAAAACTATACCAAATTTGGATCTGATACCACTTATTGGGGGCTGTGCTATGCAAGTTAGTACCCATTTGACTACCAGGATCCATTGGGTATTAAATTGGTTTGAAAACTCAAAATTACAAAATCTAAACATAATGTTTATTATTTTGGTCTTATAACAAATAATACAATAAACAAAAAATAATAATTTTTCTAACAATATTATATAAACCGGAATGAACAACTGATTTTATTGTAGCAAAATTGAACAACATCACAAACTAGTAGTGGGTATTACATCAAATTAAAATTTGAAATTTATTCTCATAAATAATTAATTAAAAAAATAAAATTTGAAATTAAAACTCCTGAAGAAATTAATTTGTTCAGAAATATACAAGTCAAAGAATCAAATGTAGAAATTAGTAAAAGGACATAGTGATGTAAAATGATTCAACTAATTGACCCGCATGCACGGGGAAGAATCATTAAAGATTTCACTATATAAGAAAAGGAGTTCAAGAAGTATTGGGAGACAAGAATAAAAATGTAAAAGGAAACAGACACGATGCACACGATGAGAAACAAAAAAAACCTCACAAGACTTCCAAAAAATCAACAAAGAAAATATAAATAGGAATGAGACCCCCTTATGGGGATAGATCTCAAATTTTTCGAGAAATAAGCTAATAAAAAGACATTAAAATATTCTTCGTCGTCCAGTATGAGTCATATAGGTTTATTCTAATCGAGGTTTATATTGTTGTCCATTCTATCCATGGGTGTTATAGTCCAGGTTCATCATCCTCCCAAGGTCAAGAACATGAAAAAACAACCTCTCTTCAGTCGATATCCACTGTTCCTTCTCAAGAAAACCAAGAATAGGCTGCCTAAAACTCCTCTCTTCTTCACTGGTGGGTAGGGTTACCCTGTTAAGAGGTGAACGACCTCTTTGTGGTTAATATCCGCTACCAGTTCCTATCTCTTGGAAAAACCAAATCACCAATGTAGGGGAGGGTTTCACCTCTCCACTCTCTTATGACCAAACCAATGTTGAACCAGAGATGCCTCGCCTTAGTAACCCCCAACTCAAGAAGGAACACCTCTCTATCATTGAAGCAATGTTCCCTTCAAATGAATCATCAAGATGCCGATGATTCCAATCATATCTATTGGACAAGTAAAGGGGTAAAAAAAAGACACTAGATAATATGTGGGGGACTCCTATGTCATATCTATGAGGACCTCTCTAGGAAGAAACTAATCAGAGCCACTTAGGAATCTTAGCCAAGAAACATGACAAACCTAGGTAACATATCCATCTTCTTTCTTGTGCTAAGGGAGAAATTAAAAATCCCCAAATCCTAAAATCATCTGCACAAAATGAATAACTACAACCATAAAGGTAATGAGGGGTGAAACTCCATAGGGGAAACATGGTCTGTGGAGGACAAAAGTGTGGTTCACATTTATCACCAGCATAACTACATACTCACTAGAAAACAAAATTAAAATTTTCATTTTAATTAACAAAATAAATGGAATATAAAAAATTCACAGTAATAATCTATAAACTACACGCCTTCCTCCAGTAGTCTCAGCTATGGATCACTCGTTAACCTCTACCTCAAATCCTCAGAGGCCCTCTAACATTGTTCAGACCAGGTAAACAACTTCCCTTTCTGTGTCATGATAGTCAAAGGAGATATGATTCTGGAGAATTATTCAAAAAACCTCTTATAGTACCCTATCAAGCCAAGGAATCTCCCTCCTATGACACACTCTTGGATGGATCCCAAGAAATCGCTACTTCTATCTTCTCTGGATCCATTGTTGAACCATGCTCAGAAATGACATGCCCCAAAATGTGAATATCATGAATATAAAATTAGTATTTTGAGACATTTCCTTAAAACTTGTGCTCTCAAAAAAAAATCAAGAACCATACTCAAGTTCTCTGCATGCTCTTCATCTAATGTAGAGTAGATGAGTATGTCATCAATAAAGATGACCACAAACTGGTCCAAGTACAGCTGAAAGACCCAATCCATCAAATCCATAAATATGGTAGGGGAATTTGTCACACCCATTGGCATCACAAGGAAATCATAATGTCTATAGTGAAATCAGAATACCAAATTTGGAATATCATCCTCACGAACCCCCAAAATGTGGTAGTTGGAACTAAGATCGATCTTTGAGAACCATCTCGTTCCTTACAAATGGTCAAAGAGGTCATCAATAATCTGTAATAGGTACTTATTCTTTATCATGGTTGGTTCAAGTGATGATAATACACACAAATCCACAATCTCCCATCTACCTTTTTCATGAATGACATTGGATTTTTCTAGGGGACATGTTGGTCCTAACAAAATTTTCTCTTGAAGGTCCTGTAATTTCAATTGCAACTCTCAAAGCTCAGTAGGGGACATCTGATATTCCTTATAAGATATCAGAGTGGTGTCACGATTCAAGTCAATGAGAAAATCCATCTCCCACCTCAGAGGTAGTCCTAGAACATCCTTATGGAATTCGTCCATACAATCCTTCACAACTGAAGGAACCTATATGACTAAATATCCCGTTGCACTAAGGAATACACTTTTCAACTGATTGGTGATGGGCTACAACCTCCTGCACACTAAACCCACTTTCCCTGCCATGAGATCTCACTCTCCAGAAAAGGAAAATCTCATACCATTAGTGCGTAAGCATCTGACTTGTTTGTAGTGTTATTCAATCTGGGATCAGACAATGGAAAGCCAATCCATACCCAAGATGAAATCACAAGGTTCCATCATGATGACCAAAAGGTCCCACATGAACCATTCTCTATCAAGAGATAGCTCTCACTACCCACAGATAAAAGATACAGAAGTAGCATTCCATGTAGGAACCTCAAAATGATGTTGCTGCTCTAGAGCCTCAACTAGGAGCTCCAACTCTCACACTTGGAGTATAGAGATAAAGAAATTGTTGGAACCTATTTCTACTAACACTGAATAAATATTAGAATAAACACATATCATACCTCTTATCATATCATGTGTTGTAGGGTCATAAGCCTCTAAAACCTATAGTTGTCCATGCCCCTGAACGCCGCTCCTTGAACCTGATGTGGGCCTCCTAGTGGGGGTGGTGGAAGGATCTCATAGTGGCCTCCACAACCCATAACTCCTCCTGCTCCTCATGGGGGACCACCTTTTCCACGCCTAAGAGATCCCCAATCACATCACTACCTCTTCCGTGGAGGTCCATTAGTTATCTTCCCATGTTGCTCAAGACACACTACTAAAAAAGAGGACTTTAACAACACTAGTATTTATCAGCACTTTATTTTTAGCACTAATAAATGTCTAGAATAAAATAAAATAATTAAACAAATAAAGATAATTTTTTTTAACAATTTTATTAATTAAATAATTATTCTTAAAAATGAATAAATTGAATGTACATTTATATAAATTTTAAAAATTAATAAATTTTATTTATTAAATATATAGGTATATGTAAAATGAATAAAGTGAAATAATTAAAAAAATAAAAATTAAAATGAGTAAATTAAGAGAAATAGTAAACAATTTATAAAATAAATAATTATTGATAAAAATGAATAAATTTAATACACACACACATATATATAGATTAAAAATATTAATAAATATTAAATATTAAATATAGATATACAAAATGAATAAATTGTAAAAATTAAACAAAAAAATTGAAAATGAATAAATTAAAAAATTATTTAAAAAATTATAAATGAAACGATTATTAATAAAAAATAATAAGTATACTATATATATATATTAATTATAAATAGTAATAAATAATATATATTAAATATAAATATATAAAAAATGAATGAAATGTAATAATTAAAAGCCTATTAATGTCTTATTCATTTTTAATGTTTGATTCTTTGATTTAACATATATCAAACATCATGTGTTAAATTTATTTCACATACATATATATATGTAATTAATGCATTTTTATATACAATTCACATACAAATATATTTACACAATTACTGAAATCTTATATAGAAACTCATACACCTAATATTTATGCAATTTATTCAAATTTTTGTATATTTTATAATTTCATAACATGATACATTTAATATGTTGTGTTTTTAATTAGTCAATTTTATTTATTTATTTTTAATACTATTACAGTTAGGGTATTATTTATACTTTTTTAATATCTATTTATTTATTTTATTTTAGAATTTGATCATTTTTTATTATTTATTTACATTTATTTATTTACTATGTTTTAGTATTTTCAATATGTATTCATATTTAGTTATATATATATATATATATATATATCCATTTTTTAATAATTTATATTTAATTAATGAAACTTATCCATTTTTCAATATTTTAAAAGTGACCTTGTTTTGAATTATTCAATTTCACTCATTTTTGAAATGCATGTATTTCAGATTATTTATCTAAAAAAAATACAATGAGTGGTTCTAGTTCATCGTTTTCCTCCATAGAAAATGGTTTCAAAGAAATAGAAGGATGTTTCATATGGTAAGGTTAGTGAACATATGTGTATGGGACTGTATGGATAAATAAAATAGATTTTTCACCACATGTTACTGCTTTGGACTAGAAACATAATTCACGAGTTTCTAAAATCTAGGAGAAAACTATCAAATAGAAAAAATAGAAAAAATTATTATTTTTTATTGATAGATCTATAGAATATCATGTGGATGATACTCACTCTCATCTAACCAAAATACATCTAGAAACATTTTTATCCATTATTCATTTCATTATCCTCTCTGTTCCTAAAATAGAGTCTAAAAATTATTGTTCTTCTTCATTTTATTCACATGATCCTGCTCCAATTGTTCAAGAGATGCTCTTAAAAATTACATTGAAGGCACTCGAATCTCCATCATGGTCGAATAATCATAAATCCTCCATCCAGTTATGTAACTATGTCAACGTAATCATCAATCAATGGAAATCATCAGAAAAATATTGAAAAAATAGAAGAATCAACTAGAAGAATTATATTGGCCGTAGTGGATAAAGACATTCCAGAAGAATTGTAGAACATTTAGTAGAAGTCGTAGGAAGATGAATCCATATAGAAGGTGCAAAATAAGGAAAAATAAAAAAACAACAAAATAGTCGAGTTGTAAGCCATAGGAAATCAAAGTCCCCCTCCACTTACAACCAATTCCCATATTTATTATTCTCAACAACTTCCAACAGCCACAATAACTATATATAGGAAATTAAAATTATATCCCTAGCCATTAATAACCTGAGACTCACCTAAAGAACCCTCCCTATAAATTTCTATCAGCATTTCTCTATGTAAAACATCTCTCAGTCATGAAATCATTGAATTTATCATTCCTCTATTTGGTTTCTTAATTCAATCCATAGAGATTACACTTCATCTTTTATAATAATTCCATGTTCTTATTGTCCTCAAAACCATCCAGTTACTTCATGTAGGATTTAGGCACAACGGAAGCTTATGGATGACATGACCAATTAGATTTTTTCATCATAATTTATGAATAATAATTTTTTCATATTATTAAAAAGTCATGTCCAATAAAAAATGTAGATTACTTTACTAATGAAAAATCATAGAACTAGAATAGAAGGATCATAAAATGTGTTTTATAATTAATTTATAAGTAGATATAGAATTACCTAAACATATAATTACACTTTTTAATGATATGGTTAACTAGATTTCATCTTACTATTTTTGCGCTGCTGGATCAAAGTTTATAATCTCTCTAGGGATCCACATGGGAACCACAATCATTGAACATCATGGGAACCATAATATCTCTCTCTCTATTTCTCTCTCTCTCTCACTTACCTATACCTACACAATGCCACCCGTACTCTATAAACTCATTCTAGATTCATATGAGACCAATGTGAACTGGATATCTATCTACTGTTGTGAAATAAGCACACAAAAAATAATAGTCGCAAGGAACATAAATAACTTTTTCATAAAAAGGACACAGGTTTCACAAAAAAGGTTGTGTAAATAAGAATTAATTTTAGTAAGATATATATAAAATACAATACACTCGATGCATAAAAGTCACCAATTTCATGCATCTTGCACGAAAATTGTTGTCTTGAATAGATATATAATACTTCAATACTACTAACCTTCACTAATTTTATTTAATACATCCCCAAATGATTGATTTCCTTTCATACCTTGATGATGGATTAGAATCCATCTTTCAAACTAGCCATCCTCCCATCATTGTGGTTCTAAAGATCCTTAATGACATACCTTCTGCTCAAATTGAATTCATTAATCTCCATCAATGTCACTACCATGACTTTAAATTCCGCATCCCCCAACTCATTCTTCAACCCTTTCATCATTTCATTCTTTTAATTTACTACTTCCTGAGAACACAAAAAATGATACCTAAAAATTAATCAAAACAAAATGAATGATTTTTTTGGTTTCTTGATATGAATTTTCTTATATGACTCACTCTGTTACTTTTAACAACACTTCATCAAAAAATAATTTTATTTTTAGTGTTATCAAATTAGATCCTATTAGAAATCTACAGTTTAGCATACTTGGATGATAATACCATTATGATGAGATACCTCTAAAAAAATACTCATGTTTCACATTTTTTTTGTGAAAAAAACATGCCAAAATGATCACCAGTACCTAATATGGGATGAATTTTGGTTATAGTAGTTCCAGAAACATAGGTGGATGTCCACAAAATATGGGGGATAGATATCAATCAAAAATAAAATAACAATAACTATTCAAAAGGTATTTAATCAAGGAAATTTTAAACCATAATGATTGTAGGAAGGCAAGTTTGAAAGATGGAGTCCAATCCATCATCAAGATATGGAATACAATCAAGCATCCAAGGAAGGATTGAATAAATGTAGTGAATGTTATTTATACTAGAGTATTGAATTATTATATCTCTATTCAAGTTAGTAACAATTTTAATGAAAGATGCATGAAAATGTAGACTTTTATGCCTAGAGTGTAATGTATTGTTGTTATTCAATAAAAATTTAATGTTTTACTACTCATGAAAAAAATATCTTCTTCACATGATGATGTTACCAATCCCGAGGAATAATATACTATTGATGGTGAAACTATAGAATTATTAGGGGATAAAAAAATATTGATGAAAAAAAACAACAACGATGTGGCATCATAGTGGTGAATAAAATTATCAAGGTAAGAAGTCAGGTTATAAAATTTGAGGATGGTTGAAATCAACACGGAAAACCTATTGACCGCAATAAGTTAATGTTCATTAGATATCTTGGGTGATAATGAGGATGAATGTGTCAATTGAAATTGATTCATGGTTTTGCCTAAAACATGTAACGAAGTAAATTATTTGAAAATATATAATGATAATTTTAATATATACTTTCTCTATTTTAATGAAAAATTATATAATGAAATGTTGATTTAATTTTCATTATTCCATTCAAATTTCATTTATTTTAGAATATTTCCATAATAAATTTCTCTTAATGGCCACTGTAAAATCCCATAGAGGCTTCTAGACTCTTTTTACAAAGTTATATCTTAGGTATGCTAAGGGGAAAATAAACCAACACACACTATTTAGTTATACACACATTATAAAGAGGAAAAAATAGACATCTTTCATCAATTGTCACAATGAGAAATCATTTCAGCTGAATTACAGTGGATAAAATATTATTTTACATTATTTATTTTATCCAAATTGATTAAAAAATTGTTAATTTATGAAAAATTAAAAAATCACTGAAAATAAAGAATGTTCATCAAAACCAATGTACTCCTATCACAAAGAAAGGATGAGTTATTCTTTAACATAGAAGAAATTGGTATTTATTTTAAATAAAGAATAAAATTTTAATTATGTGATATGAAACATAATATATTATTTTGTTTACATGTAGATTGATGAATCAAAATTTGAAGCCACTTCCATCCCATGTCATGTGATATAGAAGGAGGATTGTGTAAATAAGGAGGGTACAATAGTTGATGAAAACACAAAAAATAGTATGGGACGCATGTGTAAGTATGACATAATTTTAATTAATCATGATTTATAAAAATATTATATAAAAAGTTCTATTTAAGTTAATATATTTTTATATGGTTTAGACACAAGAATATTTAATGATCATAATAGAATTAAAGAAACTTTCAATAGCTTTGAAGCAACCAAAATAATATGGTCTTGTTATAAGATTAGGTTTTGGAGTATCTCCTAGAACATATTTCAAGAAGATAAAACCACATGAAGATACATATAATATGGTGAGATGATTGAATACAGAAACAAACTCACCACAAGATATTATTTTGTAGTCTAGTTTAGCAGACCAATGTATGATAAATAATCAAAGTGAACCAGCAGTGGAGCAGAGATCTGCACATGAACCAAATGATCCCACCAGATTTTAGGATAATCATTCTCCCCAATTTAATACCTTTCCTAGGGTAATCTATTTTTTCTTTACTCTTTATCCTAAATGTGAATCAAACAACTTATTATAACTTTATATTACTAAAATTCTATAGGGTATAGTTGTATGTGATTTGTTTCTATAAACACTCACACACCGATGTGTTGTGATGGGTACAATGTATAATATACTGGCAGACCAGTTACACCATCAATACCTCCCAAAATATCACATGAGAGTAGAGATTGAGGTATCTCATTAGCTGACTGCTAAGTTTACTATTCCAATTGATGCTTCGAATATTAAAAATGTCATTGATGCAATTAAAGCTTTCATAGCATGAACTTCTGATCTTATAAATATACATGAGGTATGTATTTAGAAAAAAAAATTCATATAAAAATTCTATAACTGTTGATGATAAAAGGTATGAAGTGATGTATGATATTACATATGGATAAAGCGGCGGAGAAATGGAATGTCAAATTAATAAAATCTCTTCGAATAACCAAGAAAACATAACAACATTCTAAGAGTACATTCTCCTCTCCAATTCTAGGGAAACATTTATTATCATAAAAACTTCATATAGAGGACACATTTAAAGATAAAACTATGTATTACATTTAATATGATGAATATATATATGGAGATTCCTTGATAGATAGAGTTTGTCTCAAGAATCTAAATGAGATTCCCAAGCATGAATGGTTGGGTGTCTCGGTTGTGAATATATACATATGGTATATTTTTAAAATACGTCTATCCAAATAGTGAGATAATATGTTTATTAAAGTTAATAAATATTCATATTTTCTATAGATTTTTATATTACAACTATATAATGGGAATATCATGTGAGTCATGATTTGTATTCATTAATCCATGTATCATTTATACGGAAAAACTTACTTTGAATAAAATAAATTGAGAATTAAAAGGATGAGTTAATAGAAGAGTTTGATAAAAAATCATCATATGATAGACTCTTTTTGATGCCAATAATTAAATGGTAAAACTCTACAATCTAATCACATAAAATATAAATTTAATTTTTTTCACTGCTTAATTGTTTTTATTTTTTAGGGCGCACTAGATACTAATCGCAATCAATATGGGCACCACGAATATTTATTATTTGGATCCAATGCATGGATATGAAACCAACCAACCCCCAATGATGTGTATTATGAATATGTAATACACTCCAATAAAAATTATATAGATAAACATAGAATTATATGTTTGGTCTGTGTTTTAACAATAATTTTTTTTTGATTGGGCAGTCGCTAAATATATTCTAGATCATGGAATGAAGCCGATGTATGAAGGGATAAAGCCTGTGAATTACTATAATTGGAAAAAAATTATGATATATATAGAAATATTTAACTATCAAAACATTTCAAAACAGTTTACTTATTTTGTTCACTGTTTCTATAATGTATGAAACAAGATAATGACTTCAATTGTGTATATTATGTTTGAAAATTTATGGTAGAAATCATAAATCAGGAAAAGAACAACATCCCCCAATTGGTAATTTATGAATGTAATTAAAATTTCATTTAATATATTTCATATTCATTAGTTTTTCTATATTTTCTCAGTACTATATTGATTACTGACTTCTGAGATACTCAAAAGAACAAATAAATTTGTTTGGAGATGAGTGGGAAGTGTACTTTTTGTCAGAATGTAAAACAACAAAAAATTTAGGTGATTACTTGCTATGTTTATGATCTAGTATGAGTTATAACCTTTTAAATATATTTGGGGTGTTAAGAATTAATGTCAAAATTCATATATATATTTTTTGATCATTTTCTCAAGGGAAAAATAATGGAGGAAATCAATTTTTTAGAAGCGTTGACCTGCCAATAATAAAATTGTGGGGAAATCATAGAGGTGTAGTTGGAGGCGGAGGCAGAGATGGAGGTGAAGGTATAGGCAGAGTTGAAGTCAGGGTTAGAGACCAATGTGGAGGAGGAGGTAGAGGTGAAGACCAAGGTGGAGACTGAGGTAGAGAAGGAGATGAAGTGCTATCAAGAAAACAATAAAAATTTTGGGCAATGAATTAGAATGAGTATCATACCAATATTATGTTTGAGAATAGTTTTTGAAATGTTTACACAACACTTGTCACTTAAGATAAGATCCATTGGGCTAGTTTTTTGGGTGTATTTTTGGAATAATCTTTTCACCACTTGTTTAAATGATTTTATACAGGGTTAATTTGCCTATAAGATCATTTTGTGTTGGGAGCTTGAAATTATCCACTAGTTTTATTAAAGAAACATCTGTGTAACTCCCAATCATCAGACATGTATAGAATCCAACTTAAATGTTTTTTATAAATATGTGGGTATTCAACCACCAAAGTCAGAAGTTTTATTAAATAATTATTAGAGGAAAAATAGCATTGATATATTTTTTTCATTGAGGAGGGATGGTGTCAAAGTGTCTCTATGACTCAAAGTGCCCCTTTCCAATTTAAAATGACATTTTAGTAAAAAAAATGGTATACTAAAAACTAAGTAAATGCATTATTATTGTTTTTATAATTTATTAAAATGATCCACAAATCATTTTGGACATTTTTGAATTAGCCACACCTAAATCTGACACACGGTGTGTTCGGAATGACTCCAAGTATGTTTTTTTATTCAAAATTGTCATTAATTTTTGTGAAAAAAACAAATGACATAATAAAAACATATAAAACACATTTGTATTGTTTTTTTTTAATTTAGTAAAATGATTAATAAGTCATTTTTGATGTGTAGTAATCAGCTGCTCCACAATCCAATGCACAGTATGACCATTATGACTCTAACTATTTGTTATCAGTTTAAAATTAACATTTTAAAACAAAAAGTGTCACTCACTAAAAACCAAGAAAATGTCTTCATATTGTCTTAAAATTTTGGTTGAATTATTCATAATTAATTTGTGATATGTATTAATCAGTCTCATTTCATACCCAGAAATGATGTGACATGTATTACTCAAAGTGTTTATTTATAGTTTAAAATGAAATTTTAGTAAAAAACATAAATGGTAAAATAAAAACTAAGGAAAAATATTATAATTTTATTGATACTTTAGAAAAATGATCCATATGTAATTTTTTACATGTAGGAATTAGCCTCACCTAAATTTGATGCTTTTTGTGTTTGGTATTACTCAAAGTGTGTCTTTTTATTCAAAATTGACATTAATTTTAGTGAAAAAATAACTAACATACTCAAAACTGAGAAAAAATATTTTTATTGTTTTGGTACTTTATAAAAACTATATATAAGTCATTTTTGATGTTTAGAAATTAGTCAAACATAAATCTGATGCATGGTGTTATCGGTATGATTCCAAGTGTCTGTTATCCTTTTAAAATTAAAATTTTAATACAAAAAGTGACACTCACTAAAAATTGAGAAAATTACCTCAAGTTTTTCTTGATAATTTGTGACAATTATTCATAATTAATTTTTTAAGTGTATGATTTAGTTTCACGTAAAACGCACACATGATGTGACTTGCATGAATCAAAGTTCGTGTTTCCAATTTAAAATAAAATTTTAATAAAAAACACATGTGGCATACTCAAAACCATGGAAACACATTCTGATTATTTTGATACTTTAAGAAAATTATCTATAAGTCATTTGGTATGTTTTGGAATCATCTACACCTAAATCGGATGCTCATTGTGTTTGATATAACTCCAAGTGTGTCTTTTTATTCAAAATTGACATTAATTTTAGTGAAAAAACAACTGTCATACTCAAAAATGAGAAAACAAATTCATATTATTTTGGTACATTAGGAAAATTATTCATAATTCGTTTGTGATATGTAGTAGTTGGCCTCAGTTCAATCTTATGCATGGTGTGACTAGTATAACTCCATGTGAATCTTTTTATTCAAAAGTGACATTAATTTTAGTAAAAAAACAACTTAGAGACTCAAAACCGAGGAAATAGATTTGGTTTTTGTTTACTTTAGGAAAACATTCCATAAGTCATTTGTGACATATAGAAATTAGTCTCACCACAATTTGAATCATGGTGTGACTGGTATGACTCCAAGTGATACTTTTTGTTCAAAATTGACATTAATTGTAGTAGAAAAAAAATCACATACTCTATATTTTTTTATTATTGTATTTTTGTTATAGATTTTATTTCATTTAAATTCATTATTTTTATATGATTTTGGTAATTTCTGCTTCTATGGTGATGCAGTCTATTGTTACAACACACTGCATGCCCTATTTCGGGTGTTGCAACATCACAATGTAGTATTACTCTTTATCAGTGCTACTAAATGTGATGATAAAGGAGCCTTTTATCAGCTCTTATGAAAGAAATGATAAAGGATACCTTTATGATCACTTCTAAAAGTAGTGATAAAGGACCCCTTTATCAGTTCTTCTTAAAGAACTGATAAAGGAGACCTTTATCAGTTCTTCTTAAAGAACTGATAAAGGAGACCTTTATCAGCACTTCTAAAAGCACTGACAAAGATACCCTTTATCAACTATTGTAGAGGCACTGATAAGGGATCCTTTATTATCCCTTTTTAAATAACTGAGAATGGAGCCCTTTATTAGTGATTTTAAAAGTTCTAATTAATGGTATCTTTATCAGCTCTAAATAAAAGCGTTGATAAAAGTATTCTTTATCATCTTTTTTATGCTAATAAAGATACCCTTTCTTTGTGATTTTCTAGTGATGTTAAATTCCATGGTCTTTTAACTGCCTTGTAGTAGTCAAAACATTTATAGCACTCTTAAAGTCCCATTATAGCACTATTAATGGACTCTTTTGTAGTAGTGATGCCTGGTCGAGAAGTCTCATGCCATGTGACCTCTCCCATCACAAGTAAATCACTACCCATCTTCAGGCTTTCCAAGTGATCTGCATTGCCTCTAACAACATGCCTGCATCTGATCAGGGAAAGGTCTCCCATAATGAGATCCTAGCACCTGGATTCTTCTAGCTACTACAGATGACTCAACTCGGTGGCACCCACTGCCTGCTTCTACTATCTGGCATACCTCTGACCGAAATCACTCTACCACTAGTGCCCTCTCTAGCACCTCATCATAGGTAGGGATGCACAAGAGTACATCATGGACTCAAATCTGTCTGTGGAGTCCTTTCTAAGACTTCTATGCTTGGAAGTATACATCTTGGATCATGTTAAGAGGGTATCACATATGGTCTATGAACCTCGTTGCGTAATCATCCACCATCATCCCTCCCTACAGCAGCTCCAAAATCTCCTCTATCCAGAATGAGAGTAAGCAAGAGGGGTAGTAATCCTCACTGAATATATGCTAAAATCATATCCATGAGAGTGTTGACTGATCATGTATCTGCATAAGAATCCTCCCAATTCCCAACTGCTCCGTAAAAAAGTATAGTTTCCAATGAAACCACCAAATCCATCAGGGCTTGAGATATCCTAAAGATATGGACCACCGAATCTAGCCAATACTCTGCTTCTTGAAGATCTATCTCATAATGGAACCTCATTGGCCTCTGGAGATGGAACTCACAGAGTGTGCTTATCCTGTTCACATCCTCAGCCTTCTCTACTATAATGATCTACTACTTGAGAGTTAGAGGTGTTGCTACCTTCCCATATGGGGGAAGGGCTCATAGTATGGACCCTAAAATAAGCCCTCATCACTGATAAGATCATCATTATAAACTAGAGCTGGAATCCTACCTTGCTGTCATCGCAAAGGTATCCTGAAACTTATCAAGGTGTACTGTGATTTGATGAGTATATATATATAACAACAATAGGGAGCTGACCTAAGAAAGAAAAACAGAGACTTAGTCCTATATGATGCATGTACCATTAATCCCTAGAACAAATGTCTCAATATGCCGAGTTGACAAGTAGGTAGTCAAGGACCTAGTAAATGAATCTGTTGGTCATCACACTATCACTGGACTCCTTGCACAAAGTGTCTCACTCGAGACACTTTTAAACAATTTTTATAAACCTAGCCAAATCATATTGAGGGGATACATAAAAACAACTTCCAAAGGAATCAACTTGATCAAATACCAGTCCTTCATGACCTGAACCAAGCTGAGGCTTAAGCTGTAACTACCCCAAGATGGCCTCGATAGGCCAGGGGTGGTGACAAGTATCGAAGGAATAACTAACTCAGGGAGGCCTTTTCCTTGAAAATTGTATGTACACACATAACCAAATGATTATCCACTGAAAGAGGCTAATATTAATTGTTTATATTATAATATTCATGTGCTTTATTATTCAAAAGCACCATTTTTAGTTCATTTTACACTTTGAACATTATATCATATTATAATTGTAAATCCTTCTTAAAATGAACTATTACATGGTATATATTTAAACACCATATAAAATACCCAATGATCTTGATTTTATTTTCATATTTTATTTTCAGGTCTCTCATTTTATAAGGAATAATTCATGTTTTTCATGCACTTTAAGATTCACATTGTAGACCACCAAAGTTGGCCTTGAACCAACAACATTATGGGAAAAGTAAACTGGACAACAACCCAATAAAGATACTATAGAGGCCATGATAAAAGACTAATAATTATGAAAATTGAAATGAAGATATAGGACATCAAGGGGAATATTTCATTAAATAATGGACAAAGATAATTCTGAAGTTTGACTAGAGTTCCAAGTGGCCCAATTTGAAGATACAATATTGGGCCAGATTCACTGGCCCTGAAAAAAATCCCACAAATTTAATCATATCTCACAAAAAAAATATTAAAATTTCCTGAAATTTTATAGAAAATCAGGGGACATCCATATATTAATATTTTTATTCTATGTCCCACCCAAAGTCGGTCATTTTGATTTTTATTTGGACACACCTATCAAAGGCATGAAAGTTGGATCAGATTTTTTTGTCAAGGGTGGAAAAGTCCACTCTCCATCAACTTTCCACCCACCTTGTCCTACCACCATTAATTAAGGAGACTTGTACAGATAGGGGCTCAACCCAAGGCTCCCAAAATTCATATTTAAGTTAGTGGTGTTGGATGATTTATCCATCTTGGATTCTTTATTTCATTGTAATTTTATGCTAGCACTTTTCCTTTATAATGTTCTTCCTCAATTGTAAGTTGTTTTAATTCATCCTAGTTTCTTAATAAAAGTTATTATTCTCCTATTATTCTATTCCTATCAAACTCACTTTGATACCATTTACTCAAGGTGTGAATTTATTCACACAATGGTGGAGTGATCATTTTCTTTTTATTGTTTTCTTTACTTCTTCAATACCCCCTTATGTGTCTAATCCCGCTTCCATTGAAACCATATCATCAATGGAGGGATAACCCACAAATTTGTTGAACCAAGGGAGAAAAAAGGGGCTAGATTGGATTTTATTTATCACCCCATTAATGTCTAATCACTTCTTTTAATTGAGATTTTTATTTGATGATTTTAAAGATTCTTCATCCTTATTGAATTTTAAGGCCACATACTTCAAATGCTAATATGATCCATTACCTTAGAGTGCTCATGAATTTGATCCTCCAAGAGTATAAGTGATTATTGTTATGATTTTTTTGTATTAAACCATCATGTGATGAAGTTTCTTTATCTTCTTGAATAAAACCATCTCAAATATATGAGATTGAAACCATTAAAAAATAATTTCATCCAATCCACCTCAAGTGATAACCAAGGATCAACTCATTCTTTTAAATTGAATTCAATTAAGTATATTAGCATTATATTAGTACCATATAAAATCAACACAAGTTGGCCACTCCATAACCAAGAATAATCCATATAATTTATGTGTCTTTAGGATAATTATTAGGTCTCGGAGGTTTCATTAACCCAAGCTAAACTACAAGCAACTGCTTAACCCTAAAAACTTAGGTAAATTTGGGAGAGACCAAATTTTGGTGTCGTGGCCAGGGAACCAAGTAATTCATCTCAAGAACCATTCTATCCCCCCCCAATTTCTTCTATTCTCACCCAAATTCTCTTATCTTTTCTCTTTCTCATTTTTTTTCTTTTGGCACTTGTCCGCCTACACCTATGACCAATCAAACCGTCTAGTTAGGTTGGATAGTCCTAGGGTTGGGGAGTCAAGTACACCAAGTGAAATATTTTCATTAGATCCTAATATTCCTAATAATCTATAGTAAAAAATTGATCCCATTTCAATGGAATGTATTCAAAGGAACCAACTTATAAACCCGGGTGGGAACCAAAATTGAAATCCAAATGAGGCAGCCCCAAACTTGGAGAATGCAGTCGATCAAACCATGAATGACTTCCTCACACCTGCCTAGACCAATTCCACTCATGAATTAGACACAATTAACAAGGATATTAAAAATACATCTTTAAAACCCCATGTCCTAAATCACCTTCCCACAATCCATGGAATGGAGTTCGAGATTCCCTACCTTCACATTATGGAGTTCAATGACATTTTAGAAACCATGTGTCCACCACATCGACTAGAATCAGATAATATGAGGACATTTCATTTTTATTTAAAGGATTGAGCTAAAAATTGGATAAAAAATTTGAGAACATCATCCATCAACTCCTTTGACCAATTACAAAGAGAATTCTACAAAAAATACATCCCACACCACAAAATAATTTCACTTAAAAAGTGCATCCAAAACTTTTTTAAAAAAGAGGAAGAGTCATTCTAAAAAACATAAGAGAGGTTCAAAGACACCCTAAACATGGTTCCACATCATGTTTTTTCTATTCCTAAACAAGTGATAATTTTATATGAAGGGTTGGGCCCAGGGAATAAACAATTCTTAGACATGATGTGCAATGGGACCTTTAAAAACAAATCCCCAATTGATGCTTACGAGTATCTAGAAATCCTTGCTGAACAAAATCAAACATGGGGAACATCACATTAATATGAGAAAACACCCAAATTTGGTTGAATTCACACACTTAAGGAGGAGGAAATCCTTAGGGATAAACTCACAGCACTCACTAGGAAGGTCAAAGAGATAGACCTTAGGAAAATCCTTGAAATCCAAACTGTTGACCCTGTTTTCACAATTTGTGACCAACATGATCACAAAACAGACAACTTCCCAACCATTACATCCATCAAAGATGTTATTCTTGGAGGACCACCTACTGAAGTCAATGCCCTAAACTTCCAAAATCCCCAATACCAAAACACATTCAACCCGAGGTATAGTGAACACCCAGGATTCCACTGGAAAGACAACCAATAACCTAGTCAGCCACTAGGACCAAACCCCTACCCTACACAAAATTTCCAAAACCATAACAAATTCCAACCACAACCAGTACAATACCGACATCCTCCTATCCAATACCAACAACCCATAAAACAACCAAAGTATCCTTCTAGGATAAAACAACTATCACAAGCCCCTACCCAATCTGTCCCTCTTCAAATCCTTTAGTAGTTCTGTAAACAAATGGATAAAATGAACTCAAAATTATCTTCCATTAAACAAGAACTTCATACCATATAAACTAGAAAGGAACCCATGCCTACTCAGTTGGTACCATCTTCAAATTTAAGGGGAGAGTCATGTTTCACTCAAATAACTCATGAACAACTAAATGTTGTGACGGTTTTAAGAAGTGGGAAATCAACTGAGAAACCTAGAAAAATAAGTAAGAAATCATATGAAGCTTAAAACTCTAATGAAAATTAAAATGAACCACATGATCAAAATGAGAAAATTGATAAAAAGGTGAAAGAAATAACCCTTCAACAAACAAAACCACAACATGAACCATTTCATCAATGCGTGAGGGGGGAAACCATGCCTAAATTGAATAAAACATTGAAGAAATATTCTCAAAAGTCAAGCTGAACATTACACTCCTTGATTCTATTAAAAACATTCTTGCATAATCAAAATACCTAAAGGACATATACACATTTAAATAGAAATTCTCACATAAGAACCAAGTATTTCTTGCAGTAAATGTTAGCACAACAATCCAAGGAACCCTTCCACCAAAGATAAAAGACCCAGGATGCCCTTACATCAATGTTGAACTTGAGGAGAACAAAGTTAGAAAAGCCTTGTGTGATCTAGGTGCTAGTGTCAATCTCATTCCCTATTCTGTGTACTATTAGTTTGGCCTGGAAGTGATCTAACCCACATCTATCACACATTAACTTGTTGATCTTATCATTAGGGTTCCAAATGGGATTTTAAAGGATGTTCTGGTAAAAGTAGAAAACTTCATCTATTCTGATGACTTCATTATCCATGAAAATAATCCCAAATTTGGCAATAAGGAACAAACCCCAATCATCCTTGGTTGTCCCTTCCATGCATCAATAAACTATGTTATCTGAGTCCAAAATGGGAAAATGACCATCACATTTAGAAACATGAGTCTACACTTGAACATAAAAAATGAAAGATCACAAATAGGGGATGATGAGGATATTCCTGAAGTAAACATGATATGAAGCATTGATAATGAATCCATAGAACATCAAAGAATATTTGAGGAATGTTTAAGTCAAGATGAGATTAATTTCCTTTATTCACATGAAGCAAGTTTATCTCCTTGGATAGAATCACTTTTAGATTGCTCCTCTGATAAAATCTTAAGACCAACAATTAGTGAAATCTTTTAGGAAACCAAATTCATGGAGACCACTCCAAATACCTTCCCTAACACTGATCAAACCAATATATTAGCTGAAACTTCTACATGTAGGGAACAAATCCTATATGAAATTCTAAAAAAATAAACTTATTTTGAGCCAATTTCATAATCTTCTACTGAAATTTTGAACCAAAATGATCTTGAATTGAAAGATCTTCCTTCTGCACTTAAGTATGCCTTCCTAGTAGAAAATGGAGACATCCTATTGTCATTTCTTTTTCTATTCAATCCGATCATGAGAGGATACTTATAGATGTCCTTAAGAAACACAAGAAATCCATCAGATGGACCCTGCTTGATATTCCAAGGATTAGCCCACTTATCGGGACTCATAGGATTGTTGTCAAATATAATTCAAAGCCATGTCATCAACCTCAGTGGTGAACCAATCTTAATCTCATGGAAGTAGTGAGAAAAGAACTTATGAAATTGTTAAAAGATGGTATCATCTATCCCATTGTAGAGAGTGAGTGGGTAATCCCAATTCAAGTTGTCTCAAAGAAATCCGAAATCATAGTGATAACTAATAAGGATGGAGAGATTCGTCCAACTTGGGTGAGTAGTGTATGGAGAGTCTTCATTGACTACAGGAAGCTAAACTCATTTACTAAGAATGACCATTTCCCCTTACCATTCATTGACCAAGTCCTTGAGAGAGTCACAGGTCACTCCTTCTACTGTTTCATAGATGGGTACTCGGGGTAAAATCAAATTGAGGTCTCCCTAGAGGATCAAGGGAAGACTACATACATCTATCCATTTAGCAGCTTTGCTTTCAAATGCATGTCCTTCGGGTTATGAAATGCCCTTGGGACCTTCCAGTAGTGCATGATGGGAATCTTCTTGGACATGGTAGGGGATTTTAGATAGATCTTTATGGATGAATTATCTTTGTTTGGGGATACATTTTAGGAATGTCTAAGGAATGTAGAGATAGTATTTTCAAGATTTGAAGAAAATAATTTGGTCATAAACTGGAAAAAATGCCATTTCATGGTTAAAGAGGGACTAGTCCTTGGCCATCTAGTCTCAGGTAGGGTAATTGAAGTAGATAAAGCCAAGTTTGACATCATTCATAACCTTCCATCACCCAAAAATATCAAGGAATTTAGGTCTTTTTTAGGAAATATTGGTTTCTATAGAAGGTTCATTAGTAATTTCAGCTCTATTTCTCAACCACTTTGTGATCTATTGGTGAAAGAAGCTATATTTTTAGGGATATGATGCTATAAGAAATAATTCTATACACTCAAGCCAGCTCTTATCTTTCCACCTATCATGAAATCTAAAAATTTGAAACTTCCTTTTGAGCTCATTTGTGATACTAGTGACTTCGTTGTAGGATCAGTCTTAGGACAATGGTGTGAGAAAAATCCATGTGTCATTGCTTATGAAAGTAAATATTTAAATTATACACAAATCAACTACAACACCACTGATAAGGAGTTACTTTTTGTTGTGTTTTCCTTATAAAATTTTAGGTCCTACCTCTTAGTATCCCCCATCACCATGTTCAGTGACAATTCTGCACTAAAATACCTCTCCCAAAAACAAGATGTTATGGATAGACTGATTAGGAAGGTCATTCTCTTACAAGAATTTGACCTCACAATCAAGGATAAAAAGTGTGTTGAAAATTTTGTATTTGATCACATATCTAGGTTGGAATTAAAAAACAACTCAAATCACCTTTCTGTGTTTGATTCATTTTCTGATGAGCACCTCTATTCTATGAGTGATTGCCCATGTTATGCCAACATAGACAACTTCTTAGTTATAGGAGTCATTCCCAAAATCTTAGGGACTCAATATCAAAGGAAACTCTTTTTTGATGTTAGGAACTATGTTTTTGATGATCCATACCTCTCTAAGTTCTTCCATGACCAAGTCATCAGGAGGTGTGTCCCAGAATCTGAACAAGATTCCATCCTTAAATTTTTTTTATAGTGAGGCTCGTGGAGGTCACTTTTCCTCTAATAAAAATTATGCTAAGGTTATTCAGTGTAGTATCTTCTGGAACACCCTCTCAAGGGACTCCTACACATTTTTTCAAATTTGTCCTAGGTGTCAACAAGTAGGGTCCATCACAAAAAGGAATCAAATACCACTCACTCCCATCTTAGTGATTGAAATATTTGATTGTTGGTGAATCGATTTCATGGGTCCCTTCCCAAACTCTAGGGGATATCTATACATCCTTTTAGCTATGGATTATGTATCCAAATGGGTTGAGGCCATTCCTAAAAAATCCAATGATCATCAAACTATGATTATATTTCTTAAGGAAAACATTCTCTCTAGATTTGGAATTCATAGGGCTATCATTAGTGATCGTGGAACTCATTTTTGTAATCGTCCATTCTCAAAATTCATGAAAAAGTATAGAATTTCTCAAAAAGTGTCCAATTCTTACCACCCATAGACCAATGGTCAAGCTGAGTTAGCAAATATAGAGATTAAGCAAATTATTGATAAAACTATCAACCCCTCTAGGAAAGATTGGTCGAGAAAACTCTTAGATGCTCTTTGGGTATATCGAACCACATATAAAACCATTTTAGGAATGTCCCCATATAAATTGGTTTATGGTAAATCATGCCATCTTCTAGTGGAGATTGAATATAAGGAATTTTGAAAAATTAATAAAATGAATTATGACCTCTCATTGGCTAAAACAAAAAGGAAATTAGATCTCAATGAACCTGAGGAACTTAGGATGGAGGCTTATTAAAATTTAAGGACCAATAAAGCTAAAGTAAAAGCCTAACAATCTAGAAATCCTAAAACCAAACACATTGTACCGGGTAAAACTATTCTTTTGTATAGTTCTAATCTTAATTTACACCTAGGAAAGTTGAGCTCTAGATGGTCAGGTCCATATATAGTGCATAAGGTGTACCCCCATGGGGCTGTAGAAATTTAAGATCCTTCCAATGGTCAAATCTTTAATGTTAATAGTCATAGAGTCAAACCATTCACTGAACCATTCCAAAAAAATGAATTTGATGAAAACTTGTGTGAACCAACCTTATATGAGGAAAATACTTAAATAATTAAGGGTCTAAGTCGAGATAGAAACATTAAACAAAAGTGTTGCATGAGAGGCGACCTGTGGTTTTCATCTTTGTGAATCATCTTTATTTTAAAATAGGATTAATAAGTCAATTTTATATTAAAAAAATACTTAAATATGAATATGATAGTACAATATACTATTGACATGTTCTTCTATTATGAGTATGGAAGGGTATGAATGGGGAGCACCATATTCATCTATGTCACGTGGTGTGATCCATGAGTAATACCTTACCCAGAAATTTAAAAAGAAGACAATGTATCATCAGTTTATTTTTATGGGTTTGTAGGTTAAAATAAAAATACCAATATATATATATATAAGTACATGTTGTTGGTTGTGGGAAAAACCCTGTCATAACCGGTGAAGCCACGGGGACTTGAACTTGGGACTGAAGGGAGATAGGGGAGTGCGCCTACCACTGACCTACATGTTATAGTGCTTCCTTGTTATATAATTTTTGTATATATACTTATTTTTTAGTTTTTTTTATTATATATATATTTTTTGTTTTGTTTTTGTTTTTCATTTTCCATCAGGGAACTCTATGAGTGACAAGGATATGAAGGGATTAAATGGGTGCAACACAAACTTCAACTTCAACCATCAGGTGAACTTGTTCCATGATCCTCATTTTCAATTTAATTTTGGACTTCCCTTCTCTACCTTTACCCCCTTCTAAATTTTCTTTTCATAAAACACTGGGGATAGTGTTATTTTATGTTTGGGGGAGATGAAATAAAAAAATTGATTTTGAAAAAAAAAAATTAAATTTACTAAATGTTTTGGAATATAAAAAATGAATGGAAGGAAAAATTCCTTTAACCTTGAACATGATAATACACATTTCATACTTTGAAATTGAATATCAAAAGATTTTTTTATGCATTGATTATGATTTTAATTCAAGTTTAAGTTCATGCATATAGATTTTGGAAAGTGCGGTTGTCTAGTGTGATATTTCAACATTTATATTTTCATCCAAAAAAAATCACAATGCATGTCCTTTAGATAATGGGGTATTATTTTGAGTTCATGGGGTACCCCAAATAAATAGCATAGGTTTGGTGATCATTTTATTTTTAATATGAGTATTCAAAAAAAAACATAAATTTGTGAATAGGGCAATGAAGTAACTTAATACATGTATTTAGAAACTTGGGAATCCTGAATCCATAGTTTTCTAGCCCAGAGTTAGTAATTTTATCTCTATTTGTGGTAATTTGAATTTTTTTCAACTGAGTTAACTCGAGATGATGCCCGAGTATGTGGTATTCACTTTTTTCCATAAGGTCTTTGAGCCTAAGAGTCATTGGCAAAGTCTCGCTGTATGGGTTGAATCTATTGAGTGCAGTTTAAATTACCCTAGAAAGTTTGAAAAAAAAAACAATAAAAAAATATATACAAAAAAAAATTAATACACTTCTTGATATTGAAATGTGATTCCACCTAGAGCTTCCATCTTTTTCCCCTTGAATAAAAATGATCCCCCAAGTCTTTTGTGACACACAAAACATCATCATACTTTATTGAAATTGGATGAAATGTGGGGATGAATTTGAAAAAAGGAATGAGAATGGGATTGGGATATTATTATGTACCTATCTTGTTTTAAATTATTTTGATAGGTTTCATAATTTTCTGGTACGAGATCTTTCGGTAATCATTGTGTATAAAAATGTTTTTGAAAAAGGGAATTCAAATTTCATATTTTTGAGATACATTTTGCTCAGGACTAGAAAAACTCAAGTTGGGGGGTGTGATTATCCACTGAAATAAGTTAATATTCATTGTTTATATTATAATATTCACGTGATTTATTAATCAAAAACAACATTTTTAGTGCATTTTACACTTTGAACATTATTTAATATTATAATTGTAACTCCTTAAAATACACTATTACATGGTATATTTTTGAACACAATATAAAATACCCAATGATCATGATTTTATTTTCATATTTTATTTTAAGGTTTACCATTATATAAGGAAAAATTCATGTTTTTGGAGCACTTGAAGATTCACATTGAAGACCACCAAAGTCGGCCTTGAACCAACAACATTATGGAAAATTAAACTGGAAAATAGCCCAATAAAGAGATAGTAGCAACCACGATTCAAGCCCAATAATTATGAAAATTGAATCTCAGAAAGAGGAAATAAAGGGGAAAATTTCATTCAATAGTGTCAAAAGAAAATTATGATGTTTTAATGGAGTTCCGGGCGGCCCAATTTGAAGATACAATATTGGGCCAGATTCAGCGACCCAGAAAAAAAATCCCACAAATTTAATCATATCTTGCAAACCAAATATTAATTTTGGCTCCAATTTTACATACAGTCAGGATAAATCCATATATTCATACTTGTCTTCTATGTACCACCATATTTCGTTCATTTTGATTCTCTTTTGGACACCCCTGTCAAAGGCATGCAAGTTGGCTCAGATTTTTTATCAAGGGTGGAAAAGTACACTATTCTTTAACTTTCCACCCACATTAGCCTACAACCATTAAATTATGAGACTTGGATGGATGGTGTCTATACTTAAGGCTCCCAAATTTTCTATTAAAAGTAGTGGTGTTTGAGGATTTATCAATCTTGTATGCTTTCTTTCATTGTAATGTTATGTTTCCACTTTTCCTTTGTAATGTTCTTCCTTAATTGTAAGTTGTTTTAATTCATCATATTTTCTTAATAAAAGTTTTTATTATCCTATTATTCTGTTCTTCTCCAAATCACTTTGATAATATTCACTCATGGTTTGAATTCTTTTAGACCAAACCTTGTGAAATTATTCACACAACGATGGAGTGATCATTTTCTTTTTATTTTGTTCTTTACTTCTTTAATTTTACCTCAGGAGTCTACTTCACGCTTCCATTGAAACCATAACATCAATGGAGGGATAACCCACCCTTGGGTTGATCCAAGGGAGTAGAAAGGGGCTGTATTGGATGTTATTTATCACCACATTAATGTATAATCAATTATTTTAATTGATATTTTTATTTGATGATTTTAAATCCTTTTCATCCTTGTTGAATTTTAAGGCCACGTACTTCAAGTACTAAAACGAACGTTTACCTTGGAGTGCTCATGAATTTGATCCTCCAAGGGTATAAGTTATTAGTATTATGGTGTGTTGGTATTAAACTAGTAAGTGATGAAGTTTCTTGATCTTCTTGAATAAACCCATCTCAAATATAAGAAATTGAAACCGTTAAAAAAATAATTTCATCCAATCCACCCCAAGTGATAACCAGGGATCAACTAATTCTTTTAAATTGAATTAAATTAAGTATCTTATAATTTACTTAATCCCATATAAAATCAACCCAATTTTACCACATCATATACAAAAAAAATCTATAGAATGTACGTTTCTGTAGGTTATTTCTTAGGTCTCTGAGGATTTGACAACCCAAGCTAAACTACAAGCGACTGTTTAACCCTAAAAAATTGGATAAATTTGGGAGAGACCACCAAATCAGTGAAAACTAAATAATAAAGGAGTAAAATATAAAAAACTTCTATAAATTAAACCGAGCATGAAAATTCCTCTAGATAGTACAAAAGAACGGTTGTGTAAACTGAAAATAAAAGGGGAAAAATTCACACCCAAATAGAAATATGTCCCAAACTAACAAGACTGGAAAAGTGAACAAATGAAAGAGAGAAAAGATCAAAAATCCCCAGCTATGACTATTTTACATAGTCCAAGCATCCAGTATCTTTTATCTCTTTTTAAGTCATGGTCGACATGTCCATCATCTACATAAGACACGACACCTGAAGGAAAATCCCATAGAAGGGTGAGTACATACATACCAATTAGGACATCAGACTGTGTTGTTGTGACACATCAAATTGATTATGATTTTAAGGTTTATTTATAGTCTAGGGAAGACCCTAGGTTGTCTCTCAAGGGGTATTGGTGGGTTTAGAGTGTTTGTTTTTAGTAAGAAGAACAAAGGAGGTGGGTGGTTTGAAAACAGTTTTAAGAAAATGACTTGATTTAAAGAGTTTAATAATTGATAAATAAATGTGGTGTTTCAGAATTATGAGATAATAAGATAATTTCAATTTCACTACACATATTGGTGAGTTCATCATTATGAAAAATACAGATGGTTTAATGGAACCCTTTGGTTAAGTGTTGTCAAGATCTCGACTTTCCTTTTGTCTCTTAAAATGATGCTCAAAGTACCGCCCCTTGACACAACAACCGTGTTGTCAAGGTTTGGGTATCAAACATAGAAAAGAAAGGCTACCAAATAATACTTAAATCTTATGTATGTGTGAGATAAATAGTACTCTTGTCTTGTCCAATCAGGACAAAAAAATACTCCCACTTGAAATCTCAACCCAATCGGCATTGAGATAAAAAGTGTTTCACATAATTATAATAAAATAAATGTATCCAGATGAGAATTGAATCAAATGTAAACATAATTGAAATATTTATCACATAAATTATAGAAAACCAGTAGAATATAAAGTGCCAAAACTCCCTCCCAAGTATATGTAGCTCCCTCAAAATGATCGTCCACTGTTTAGCACGACATCGGGAGGAGGTGGAAGCTCGGGTGGAACTCCTTCTTCATAATTTTCCCCCATATATGAATAATGTCCTATAGAACATATAAGATGAAGAGAGTATTAATTGGGGTATCCAAATTTGTAGATATTGGAATCCTAGTTGAACTTACCAATGGGGAGCCCAAGGTTCCATTTTATAGGAAAATGGGAAAGTGGTTTTGAGCACACAGGTTTCTTAAAACCACTTGTCACATGGGTTTAGACCTCCAGACAAAATTATCTCTCTTTTGAGAAAATAAAAAAGTTGTATCCCCACCTATTTACTGTCTCCAAAAACTTTTGTAACCATTTGGACAAGTGGAGCACGAGATACGAATAGATCACAACACACCACTTTTGACTTCATGCAGATTCAGTAAGCTGTAGAGATCAAGTCAGTTGGGTCACCAGATAGCCAAATGAGTCTTAGATTACTTCAGATGAAATGTATCCCACATAATTTTGGACCATACCACGAAATTTAATCCCATTTTATGCACTTTTAAGGATAAGTGAGCTGATGAGTCCACTGTTGTGCATGGATCTTTTGCAGTTTGGCCCATTTTTCTTGGACATCATCATAGGCCCTCTAAATCACCTCCTCCTACAATGAAATCATAAAAAAAGTAAAATTTCCCTTTTTAACAATGATAAATGAAAAATAAATGATTCAAACATGGAATTCAATGTGTTATTATTTTTAAAATTTCCAATATAAAATAAGTTTAGCATAGTGGTGTAAGGGTGGAAATGAAATAGTGAATCACAATGCGATCACACCCCCACACCTAAACATTTTCACTCAGGGGGAAATTCATAATTCAAAAAATTATGCATGTAGATATTTCCAACTTTATAAATATTTAATATTCAATAAAAATTTAATTCCTGATAGAAATGTGATCAAAGTAAAAATTCACACCGAGGAGTTATTCTCAATGATCATTGTTAAAGACGTTTCAAAAATTATATCCGAATGAAATTCAAAGAGATGAATGATACCAATAAAAGAAAATAATTAAAAATTTAATCATGTCACTAATTCTCCACGTGTGTGTTTGACAACCATTTCATTCTATTCTTTCCACTTTTTATCAAGTAAATATAAGTTATTTTAAGAATTGTTTACATACAAGATCCTTTCCACCAAACATTCCCCACATCCTTTGGAATCAAATTTGAAGACCCACTCACTTAATAATTCCTAGAATTCAAACCATAAGATCCCATCCTATATATCCCCATATGTTGTACATTTCTTCACTGCCCACATTTATTAATTTTTCTAAAGTTTCACTTGGAAAAAATCTCACACTCTTCTCCAAACCCATGTTTGATATCATCATGACACTAATTGTAATAGTTATAATAAGATCAAAGGTCGAGGAAGGGTGGTTTTTGACCTGCCCAATATACAACCCTTTTTTTAGGGTGTACAACAACCAGATAATAGGCACACACACATATGTCAATCTGGTACAATAATGAAATAGATCGGATAAGGAACAAACTTATAAAAAATGATTTTGGAAAGTAGATAAAAATAAACCTATCTTATATTTACCTTCTATTAAGTAATAAATTTTCACATTTCATGGTTGGGTGCAAAAATATGTGGAGAGATTAAGTGACACAATTTTTTTTAAACTATTCACAAAAGGGCACCATTCTTCTCAAAGGTTTCAAAATGATACAACCATTTATATCCTAGACAAAGAAATAAATTTTAAAATAAAGTCACACCATAGTATTGAAATCTTGATAAAATTCACATTTCATCAAAAAAAATTGAATGTTAAAACAACATGAAATACAGACATTCGACATGAATTTTCAATAACTTCCATGATTAAACAGACATCATTTTCTAGGATAAAGTGGTTATAAAAAAAGTAATATTTCGGCACAAAAGTGAGGGGGAGGGAAGGGGGAAAGTAATGATATAATTTGGTAAGCTAAAAAGAGAAAAAGACGAAAGATAAAAAAAATTCCTAACTAACCCAAGAATATACCCATCCCCCACACCTAAAGTGTGCATTTTTCTCACTATAATAAAACAAAATGTGGGAAGGACGTATAAAACATGGTGGGTGTCATTCATAAACTACTTCTTGATCTTGGAGTTCCTCTATCGGGGACTTCATAAGGGCTTCATGGAAGTGCTTCAGCCACTGCCCATTGATAGTGATGGTTTGATTGGTATCTCCATTTTGAACCTGGAAAACACTAAATGGAGAGAATTTAGTAATAGTGTATGGTCCAAACTAGTGGGAATGAATCTTACCTGGATTCAACTTCATCTTTGCATTGTATAGAAGGACCTTTTTCCCAACGTGGAACTGACAATTAAAGATGAGAAGGTCGTGGGAAGCCTTGGTTTTCTCTTTATAAATCCTAGATTGTTCATATGAATCACTTTCATCCAGCTTCTGAATATAAAACTTTTTTTTGAAAACCTGCACAAAAAAGATTAGAATTTCATTGTTTGATGTCCTAGTAGGTTCAGTGCTCAATCTCAACAGGTAGCTGACAACTCTTTCCAAACAAAAACTTATAGGGTGACATTCTAATGGTATTTTTGAAGACAATACGGTAGGACCATAATGAGTCATCAAGTCAAAGACTCTAATCTTTTCTATTGGGTTGAACCATTTTTTCAAGAATCTGTTTTACCTCTCTATTTGAAAACTCTGCTTGACCATTGGTCTGTGGGTGATATGCAGTCGACACTCTATGACTGACCCCATACTGATGCAAAAGTGACTGCATTGTTTGGTTGCAGAAATGAGAACCTTGGTCACTAATGATAAAAGTAGGTAAGCCAAACCTACAAGAGATTTGGCTTCTCAAAAATTCTACAACTACCTTAGAATCATCAGTCCTCGTAGCTCGTGTCTCTACCCATTTTGACACGTAATCAACTGCCAGAAGAATGTACAAGTTTCCAAATGAATTGGGAAATGGTCCCATAAATTCAATGCCCCAACCATAAAAAATGTCATGAAAAAGCAATTGTTGTTGTGGTATTTCATTTCTTTTAGATACATTCCAAATTCTTTGACAATGAGTCCAACATTTTAAAAATTCATGGGATCTCAAAAAAGTGTTGGCCAAAAGATACCAGAATCAAGGACATTGTGAGCAGTCTGTTGGGGACCAAACTAGCCCCCACAAGCAATTGTGTGGAAGAATCTAAGGATAGACTGAAACTCACTATTGGGAACATAATTTCTAAGGACTTGATCACTACATGTGCACCAAAGGTTGGGGTCATCCCAAATGTACCAACAAGACTCACGTTTTAGACGGTCGACCTGGTTTTTATTGAAATTAGTAGGAATGCAAGATGCTTCCAAATAATTTACAATTTCAGCATACCAAGTAATAACATCTTGCACTTGGTACATTTTCTGATCAAGAAACATGTCATTTATGGGAATACAGGGGGATGAGTCAATGTCTGGGGATGGGTGAATCCTACTAACAAGGTCATCCGCCACATTCTCTGATCTTTTTCATCTTAAATTTCAAAACTGAATTCCTGAAGAAGGAGCATCCAATGAATGAGATGTGGTTTGGATTCCGGTTTATTAAGGAGATACTGGAGGGCTACATGGTCTAAGAACAAAATTAATTTAGACCCTAAAAGATATGACCTAAATTTATCCAAGGCAAACACAATGGCAATAAATTATTTTTCTGTTGTAGTGTAGTTTTCTTGGGAAGGGTCCAAAGTACCTGAGGCATAGGCAATGACATGTGAAGCTCGATTGACCCTTTGTGACAAGACTTCCCCAAATTCATAGTTAGAGGCATTACACACGAGCTCAAATGATAAATCCCACCGAGATGGTTGGATTTTTGGGGGTGATGTGAGACTCTATTTTAACTTATTAAAATATTCCTCACATTATTTATCAAAAACAAATTCGTTTTCTTTTTGGATAAATCAGGAGAGGGGGAGTGAAATTCTACTAAAGTTACAAATGAAATGATGGTAAAATTCATCATGACTTAGGAAAACCGCACATCCCGTACATTTTTGGGGAATGGTAGAGAAAAAATGACATCCACTTTTGATTTATCTACTTGGATACCATCCCCAGAAATTAAATGTACCAAAAATATACCTCGTCGCACCATGAAATGGCATTTCTCATAATTTAATAAGATATTATTTTCAATAAAATGATGTAATACTAAAGAAATACTACTCAAACATTCATCAAAAGAAGATACATAAATAGTGAAGTCATCCGTGAATAATTCCATGCAATTATCCTGGTAATCAAAAAAAAAAAAAAATACTAACAATTCATCACTAGAAAGTACCTGGAGAACTGAACAGACCAAATGGAATCCTTCTATAGGTAAATGTTCCAAAGGGGCAAGTGAAGGTCATCTTTTCCTGGTCCTCAGGGGAAATATGGATTTGAAAGTATCCATAATACCCATTAAGGAAATAGTAGTGGGAGTTACCCACTAGTCTCTCTAGAATTTGGTCAATGAATGGAAAAGGTAAATGGTTCTTTCCTGGTGTATTGTTTTAGTCGGTGATAGTCTATGAAGACACGCCAACTATTCTGCACATGAGTTGGAACCAATTCATTTTTTTCATTTTTGATTACTGTAAGGATATTTTTTATGAACTACTTGAACAAGACTAACCCATTGGCTATCAAAGACGGGGTAAATGATTCATGTAGCCAATAATTTTGTTACCTCCTTTTTCACAACTTCTAAGAGGTTTGGGTTCAGTCGACGTTGTGCTTTCCTCACTGGTTTAGACTCATCATTTAATAAAATATGATGTGTAAAAATTTATGGGATAACACCAGGAATGTCAGCAAGTGTCCATCCCAAAGCTTATTTATACTCCCTCAAAAGTTCAAGTAGTCACAATTCATGCTTAGGAGGGAGTGAACTAGCAATGATGAAAGACATATTGTTTCCATTCTCAAGATATGAATATTTTAAATCCTGAGACATTTGTTTTAATTCCAATTTAGGTGGATTTTGGATTGATGGGGGTGTGTGTGAAAGTGAGAGGCCACTGATCTCATCTAACTGCTCAATGTTATCATCCTTAGATGAGGAATGAGATTTTACAAGCTTAGTAGTAGCATCGATGGTCATTGGATCTTCAGTGTTCCAGGAAATCACCAATAAATGAACATGCATGCCACTTTTCTAGACCACTACAACAATCAATACATGAATCATTTCCTAGAATTTTTATCAATGAAGAAAACCCAAAAGAAGGATCAGGGGAATGAAATAATGTTTATTCAAGAGAAGGGAGTACATCTATAGAATTAACAGGGAGAGAGGAATTTTCTTCTGAGGGGTGATTCATGGCATCAAGGATATTGAAGTGGACAATGTCACCACCAAACTCCATAGATAATATACCATCATGAACATTAATTATGGTTTCAGTTTTTTTCAAGAAGGGCCTCCCCAATATAATCAGGTCATGTAAATTCATTCTATCATCCTCCATTTTAACCATATAAAAATCAGCACGAAAAAATAAATTTTGAACATTCACAAGAACATCCTCTAACTCACCAGAGGGGTGTGCTATACTATGATTTTCTAGCTAAATGACAATTCCAATGGGATTTAGTTCATCGACCTATAAAGAAGAGTAAATCGAGTGAGGCATCACATTAATAGAAGCCCCTAATTCAAGAATAGCATTAGAAAAAAATACTCCCCTATGGTGCATGGAACCGATAATATCCTCGGATCGTTGCACTTGGTGGGAATTTATGGCTCCATTAATGCTGATAAGTTTCTATCCAAGCTCACCTTTTCATCTATATTATGTCTCCCTCGGTGTGTACACATCTCCTTTAGAAATTTGGCATGTCATGGAATTTTCTTCACAACATCAATCAAGGGGATCTTTACCTGCACTTTTTTGAAAGTATCCAAGATTTTCTTATCGAGTTTAGTTTCCTTTTGTTTTCTAGGTTGGTTGGACCTTTGTGGAAATAGAAGAGGGATTATTGGTCTAGGTGACTCATCAATAGACACACTCTTTCATTTGGAGGGGGTTCGCTCAGGACAAGGTTCTACGTCATTTGGAGCATTTACAGTAGTTGGGATGGTGGTTTCCTTAGGAGGGGATGACTCCAGTGGAGGGGTCATTTGGATTTTAAAATTTGTTCCACTCCTAAGGGTGATGACACTAACATTTCCTTTATCCCAAGGGTTAACTACTAGTTGAGAAAGTAGTTTACTCGACCCAGGGCTCTGGATTTCCCCCATCGAGTTGGAAAGTTGGCCTAATTGGGGTTTTAGGTCTTGTATGGCATTTTGGGTGGTCTGGTGGAATTGTAAATTATTGGCATCCATTTGTTTCATCAAGTCTTATAAGCTAGGCTCAGGTTTTGGAGGGGTTTGTTAGAAAGACCTTTGTTGTGGTTTATGATTTATGGGTGGTGGTGGTTGACTACTCCTCCCCGGTTTGTTCCATGGTTATTGAGGTTGGTTTGAATACCCCCCTTTCCTATAGGATTGGTTGTCTTTCCACCCAGGATTGGATGGATAGTATGGTTCTTGCCTAAAGGGTTGGTTATAGGTGTGTCCTGGAAAGATTTTCTCACAACTCCGAGAAGTTTCTCTTAGTTGGGGGCATTGATCAGAGTAGTGGGTGTTAGATGAACATATACCATAATGGATGGGAGGAGGATATTGGGATTTCCCTTGGGAAAGAGCAAGTTGTCGAATAAGGGTACTTACCTCTTCGAGCATCGTGTCCACCTTCTTCTCAAATTCAGTACATTTCACCTCATGGACACCTCGAATGGGTACATTGGACTTTGAACCGAATTTTTGAGTGTTATGAGCCATGTTCTTAATTAAGGTCCTTGCAGTGATTGTTTTTTTATCAACTAGCTCACCACCTGCAACAACATCAACCATATTTCGGTCAATAAAATTAAAACTTCATAAAAATATTCAATTAAAAGTTGATCACTTATTTGGTGGTGTGGAAAACTTGAAAAAATCCATTTAAAGTGTTCCCAATATTCATGTAGTGTTTCCCCTTTTGATTATCTTATACCACATATTTATTTTCTTATAGTTTCATCATGAGAGGCTGGGAAATATTTTTCAAGAAAAAGGCGTTTAATGTTTGCCCAACCTCTTATTGATGAATTAACATAATAAATCCAGTCTTTTGTAGTGTATTCTAATTAAAATGGAAATTCCCTAAGATTTACTTATTCTTTATCCACATTAGTATGTTTTAAAAGTGGAACACACAACATGAAATTATTTAAGATGCTCGTGTGGATCTTCTACAGTATGTCCATGGAATCTTGGTAATAAATGAATTAAACCAGATTTAAGTTCAAAATGGGTTGCCTAACCTTGAATTTGAATGTAAGTGGGTTGGATATCAACATATGATGATGTTAATTATTTTAGTTTTATATTGTTTCCATCCATTTTAAACATGTTAATTTCAGGTTCTAATTTTGTTCCAAAAGAATATGGGTTTAGAGAAGTCTCGAGTTGTGGTGTTTCCTCCTTCAAAGGGTTGTCTTGTGCATCTTAGGGTCACTGACGTAAAATCCTCTCCAGTTCTGGTTCAAAAGGTGGTAAGTCCCCTAGATTAGAATGTGCCATGCACAAAACCTATAGAATAAATAAATCAGAACACCAAAATATATGAAATGGTAGAAGATAAAACAAATAAATATTCACAAAAATTACAAAAATATTATAAAAAACAAGCACTAAAACCAAAGATCTCCCCGGAAATGGTGCCAAAATTTGACTGCGTTGTCATGAAATGTCAAATTGATTATGATTTTAAGTTTTATTTATAGTCTAGGGAAGACCCAAGGTTTTCTCTCAAGGAGAGTTGGGGTGTTTAGAGTGTTTTTTAGTAAGAAGAACAAAAGAGGTGGGTGGTTTGAAAATAGTTTTAAGAAAATGACTTGATTTAAAGAGTTTAATAGTTGATAAATAAAATTGGTGTTTTAGAATTATGAGAAAAGGAGATCATTTAGAGTTTACTAGACATCTTGGTGAGTTCATCATTATAAAAAATACACATGGTTTAATGGAACCCTTTGGTTTAGGGTTGTCAAGTTCTCAACTTTCCTCTTGTCTCTTAAAATGATGCTCGAAGTACCACCCCTTGACACAACAACCGTGTTGTCAAGGTTTGGGTATCAAACATAGAAGAGAAAGGCTACCAAATCATACTAAAATCTTATGTATGTGTGAGATAAATAGGACTCTTTTCTTTTCCAATCCGAACAAAACAAGATTCCCACTTGAAATTGCAACCCAATGGATGTTGAGATAAAAAGAGTTTCACTTAATTATAATGAAATAAATGTATTCAGAGGAGAATTGAATCAAAGTTAAACATAAGAGAAATATTTATCACACAAATTAAAGAAAACCAGTAGAATATCAAGTGTTGTAACTCCCTCCCAAGTATGTGTAGCTCCCTCGAAATGATCGTCCACCGTTTAACTCGACATCGGGAGGAGGAGGAAGAACGGGTTGAACTCCTTCTTCATGATTGATCCCTATATAAGGATAGGGGCCTTCAGAACTTCTAAGATAAAGAAATAAATAATTGGGGTATCTAAATTGGTAGATATTGGCCTCCTGGCCGAACTTACTAATAAGGAGAATAAGGTTCCATTTTATAGGAAAATGGAAAGGTGGTTTTGAGCACACATATTTCTTAAAACCACTTGTCACATGGGTTTAGACCTCCAAAGAGAATTATATCACTTATTAGAAAATAAAAAAGTTGTATCCAAAACTATTTACTATCTACACCTAAATTTTGGAACCATTTGGAAAAGTGAGCGCGAGATATGGACTATACCATCCCGCCTTTTTATCACATAAACATTCATTACATTTTACAAAACCAAGGATCTTTAAGGTTTAGTGTCTTAGAAACCAGGAAGTTAAAACATGAAAACATAAAACATTCTTCCTAAACACTTTAAAGGCTTCTCCTCATGTCCATCCTAGGTTCATTACTACATCTCATAACCTGGGGATATACATCTAAAGAAAGGGTGAGCAGAAGGCCCAGTAAGGGAAACAAGGGGAAACATTTAACATGTGAACTTGAGATACATCAACAATGTCATTAAAAAGATCTTTAAGGAATGAGAAAGAAATCATGAGGTATATCATAATAAAAATAACATATTTCATAACTTGAAGATGTGGCTACAACATTTAATATTTACAATCATTTCATTTCACCAAGGTCCATCCCCAAGGTGTCATTAAAAATTACTAAGGTTATTCACCAAGGTATCTGTCTAAAAGGTCATCTCAAGAGACTAAGTCTTTACCCAATGCATTGGAGCGCTATCTGGACGCACCCTTGAAATGTATTTATTTTCATGTGAGCCACATATATCATCATCAATCATTTCATAAACAACCCATATAGTATAAAATAAATGGGTTTCATTTCATAATCATAACATTTTAAAAACTGCTTTAAAGACATGATCTTTATGTCACTTTAAACCCACGAAAAGGGAAAGTGGGTTTCATGTATGTAAATCCCAGAATTTAAAATAGAAAATTTTGGTATATATGTGAATACCCATATAGAAGAGAGAGCTTTTAGTATTCCCTTAATAAAATAAAAGAACTTTAGAAAAAGAGAGACATTTTGAGATGAAAATTCTACAGCATAACGACTATGTTACAGGGTTTTAGAAAACATTGAAAATAGAGGGGACATGGGTCAAACATTCATAAATGACCCATAAAATAGTATAGGGACAGAATATAAAAGATTTAAGAACATGGTAATGAAATTTTAAGGAAATACCATTTTAAATTAATAACATGAAAGGAAGACAAAAATAAGATTTCTCTTATGAAAATTCGGCAGCCTAACGACGTCACATAAACTTCAAACAAAAATGAATTGATGAGATCAAATAGGATCTCTCATCATATGAACATAAAAGATCAGTATGATAGATATAGATATCATACCCCAACATAATAAAAATGAACTTTCAAGACTTGACATGGAATTAGAACTTGGAAAAAGGAGAAAGGTGAAAGAACCACTTAAAAATTCGGCAGACTAACGGCGCCACTTAAAACTTCAAAATACTGAATTGAAGAGATCAAATGGGGTCTCTATTAATATGGTAATAAAAGATCAGTATGATAGATATTTATATCATACCACAACCTAATAAAAAGGAACTTGAAAGACTTGACATGAAAGTAGAACTTGAAAATGAGAAGGGTGAAAGAACCACTTAAAAATTCAGCAGCCTAACGACGCAACTTAAAACTTCAAAATACTGAATTGAAGAGATAAAATGGGGTCTCTCATCATATGGTCATAAAAGATCACTATGATAAATATAGAGATCATACCCCAACATAGGAAAAAGGAACTTGAAATACTTTACATGAAAATAGATCTTGAAAAATGAGAAGGGAGAAAGAATTCGTTACAAAAATGTCGGCAGCCTAACGACGCCACTTAAAAATTAATAAAATGAAATAATGAGAGTAAGAGGGGATCTCTCATTATATGAACATTAAAAGGGAATTTAGAGGAATATAAAAGAAAATCCTTTAACATAATAACATGGAGCATAAAATAAATGACATAAAAGAGATCACTTGAAAAGAAAGAGAGAGGTCGGATCCCTTACCTTAAAACATAACTCTTAAAACTCAAAGTTTGGGACCTTGAGGGCTTGGGGGAACCTTGGGAGGACTTCTTGGGAGGTAATGAGACCATAGCTTCTTTGGGGGAGAGTTGGGAGTCGAATGGATGAGAGTATTTCTTAGTACTTATAGGGAAAGTGAGGGGACAAGGCATTAATGGCCAAGGGCCACCTCATTGGTGGTTTTGGCAAAACCATGGGCTTGCCCATGGTATTTGCCCATGGTATTGGCCACATGGGACACCTCATACCTTATATTACTATTCATAAGTCGACCATATTGATTCCATACTTAATACATCATTTAATGATGTCATTAACCACCCGTAACTTAAAAACTGTATTTTCACTACTCATCGAAAATTCAACTTTCTTAGAAAAATCCCAAAATTTCACCTTAACCAAATATCAATGCTTTGATTTAAAAAATGAACTAGATTTTTTAAAAATAATTTTCTAAATATTTTTAATTTAATTTTTAAATAAATACACTATTCACCGAAAATTCATTTTTTTGAGAAAAATCCCCAAAAATTACCTTAACATAATATCAACGCTCTGAGTTCAAAAATGAAATCCATTTTATAAAAATAATTTTCTAAAAATTTTTAATTTAATTTTTAATTAAAAAAACTATTCACCCGAAAAAACTAATACTTAAATAATAATATATGAAACCGTTGTTTAACCATTTTATTGAATCACATTACATAATCAAGGTGCTTAGATTATATTAATACTTTCTTTAAGTGAGATTACTAATCCATTTGGTCATATTACTAATCCTAAGCATAAAATCACTATTCATAATTTACTATTCATAAAAAATTAAGTTGATCTTATTATACTCTAAATTTCGTACTGAACATAATTGTAGAAGACCATTTTTTGAAAATCATTACACATTTTTAATTATTTAAGGTTTACATAAACATATTTTAAAATATCCCTTCTCTAAAATTCACCAAAAAATATGCATACTATATTTATCCGGTCATTTGAAAATTCATAAACTTCATCATAAGAAGAAATAAAATTTTTTATATAAAACAAAGGATTACACAAGGAAGTTACAGTCTCCTTACATAGCCCCTTATCACACCAGCATAGGACCTAAGTGTAAGGTGTGCTAAGGTGAGAGAATCTGAGGGAGGCTCGGGCAACATCGCATGAGTAGTAATTTCTATCAGTTTGAACTTCTCGCGAAGGCGATTCTGTTCTAGCTTCACACGATGAAGTTCGGCTAGGGTTTGGTCCAGAGCAAAGCCCAGTGGTGCTACCTCCTTCCTAAGTTCTGTTATATGGGCTTAGATCGGTCCAAGACTACTGGGTGAAGCCATCAAATCTTCTTTCTATATTAATTAACCATGATTACTTGTATTTAGAGACAATAATCAAAATGTTTAGTTTCCAGCGGTCATATTGACCAATGGTCATACAACAGTCAAAACCCAATGGTCTCATTTTAATTATACTCACATTATCAAATGAAACAGTTTTGTTGAGTATCAAAAATAAAATAACACACAAAATTAGGAAACAAGATTTATTCAATATGTCGGGTCATTACAATCTTCCCCCCTTAAGAAATTGCGTCCTCGCAATTTCTTTAAAATTGGGTTTTGAAATTTCATTGAAAGTCCCACATTGGAAAAGGAGTCAGTAAAACTATTACTTTAAAAGAAAGAAAGGGAAGTACAAAGGTCACCCAAGTTAACCCACACTAGGATTCCATGTAAGAAAACATGGACATAGAGAAAAAAAACAAAGGGTCAAGTTCTGAGGGAGAGTGATAGAAAACATGATTAGGAGAAAGTTAACCACGATAAAATCACAAACTTATGAAGTGTGTAAACAGTCTTTGATTACCTAGTAGGAAACGTAAACCAACAACATTTTTTTTACTCTCCTTTTCATAATTTTCAGGATTTCATTTACTACATAGAACAAAAACATAAGGAAATATACCTACCTTCATGTAGAGTTTCATCCTTTAATATGTTTCTACTAAAACTAATCTTTTCCCCAAACGATGATCATTCAAAAACACTTGGTCTCATCAAAACACAAGAATCATCTTCTTGAGAGTCACTTAATCCAAAAAAGATTAACTATCAATTTCTTCTATCTTTAAACTTTATCCCAAAAATAGAAAGGGTAAGATAAAACAACTCTTCAAAAAGAAAGAATCCCATAGGAAGGGAAACTAATTTTAAATCTTCAAAGTTCCATGGTATTACCCAAAGTTCATCATATACCATTCCATAAATAACTGTCCTTAAAATTCCTCAAAATAAACCAAACTAAGATTGAAACCCAAATACAAGAAGGAATTGATAACATAGTCTTCGAAAATAAACCTCATCGTTCATCTCCAAACAACATCAATCACTCCTAACATCTTTTAAAAAGTAGCTAACCTAATCATATTTTCCCCAAGATTGGTTAATAATTTCTATATGTAACCTAAATTAGTATAAGTTCTCCTTAAATTCATCGATTCTTCAAAATATAATTCAACCTTTACTCCTTAAAGAAAAAACCATAGTAATCTATTTACCTCGATCAAATAGGGTTCCCAAAATAGTGAACGTCTTCCAAAATAATAATCATATTTTAATCCCCTAATCATCTCTGTCATATTAATATGGCAATCGTCACATTTCCTATCACATTGGTTGTTGGGACATGCTCTTCCATTTCCCTCCATTAACTAAGAAAAGAACGTATAATTAGGGGGCTTAAATACTTATCCAATTTTCATGAAAAGGAAACTTAAAGTATAGAAGGATAAAATTGTAGAAGAAAAGTATACCCTAACTTGTGGTCCCCTAGGTCCCAATCTAGGTTATCCATGATCATATATTCTTATGTGAATCTTTATTTTATTTTATCTTTGTTCCTTTAATAATGGTTCATACTAAGTTTGTGAATTAACCAAAGCATATCCCCTGAGAGTGTCGTAACCAAGAGTGCAGCAAGGCCTGTTTTCATGTACCAGTTCCCGTTTAAGTCTAGCTCAAAGCGGTGTTTTCGGGTTTTACCCCTATGTACATCTGTGCCAGAGCCACCTCTACCTGCTCGTATCCAGACATGGATGTATTTTCTTGGCAACCCCTTACTCAATACTCACAAAAATACCAGGAAGATTTCGTATATTTAAACTTTTCGAGAGGTTTCTTCCTAAAGTTTTCATATCCTAATTTCTACAAATAACTAAACCATCCTATGATACCAACAATAGCATCCCACCTTTTTATCACATAAACGTTCATTACATTTTACAAAACTGAGGATCTTTAAGGTTTAGTGTCTTGGAAACCAGGAACTTAAAACATGAAAAAATAAAACATTCTTCCTATACACTTGATAGGATTCTCCTCATGTTCATACTAGGTTTATTATACATCTCATAACTTGGGGACATACATCAAAATAAAGGGTGAGAAGAAGGCCCAGTAAGGGAAACAAGGGGAAACATTTAACATGTGAACTTGAGATACATCAACAATGTCATGAAAAAGAACTTTAAGGCATGAGAAAGAAATCATGAGGTATATCATAATAAACATAACATATTTCATAACTTGAAGATGTGGCTAAAACATTTAATATTGAAAATCATTTCATTTCACCAAGGTCCATCCCCAAGGTGTCACTAATAATTACCAAGGTTATTCACCAAGGTATCAGTCTAAAAGGTCATCTCTAGAGATTAAGTCTTTACCCAATGCATTGGAGCGCTATCTAGGTGCACCCTTGACAAGTATTTATTATCACGTGAGCCACATATATCATCATCAATCATTTCATAAACAACCCATATAGAAAAAAATAAATGGGGTTCATTTCATAATCATAACGTTTTAAAAACTGCTTTAAAGACATGATCTTTATGTCACTTTAAACCCACAAAAAGGGAAAGAGGGTTTCATGTATTTAAATACCAGAATTTAAAATAGAACATTTTAGAATATATGTGAATACCCATATAGAAGAGAGATCTTTGAGTATTCCCTTAATAAAATAAAAGAACTTTAGAAAAAGAGAGAGACATTTTGAGACAAAAATTCGGCAGCATAACAGCTATGTTACAGGGTTTTAGAAAACATTGAAAAGAGAGGGGAAATGTGTCAAACATTAATAAATGACCCATAAAACAGTAGAGGGACAAAATATAAGGGATTTGAGAACATGTTAATGAAATTTTAAGGACATACCATTTGAAATTAAGAACATGAAAGGAAGATAAAAATAATATTTCTCTTATGAAAATTCGGTAGCCTAATAGCGTCACATAAACATTCATAAAACGAAATAATGAGAGTAAGAGGGGATCTCTCATTATATGAACATGAAAAGGGAAGTAAGAGGAATATAAAATAACATCCTTTAACATAAGAACATGGAGCATAAAAGAAATGACATAAAAGAGATCACTTGAAAAGAAAGAGAGAGGTCAGATCCCTTACCTTAAAACATAACTCTTAAAACACAAAGGTTGGGACCTTGAGGGCTTGGGGGCACCTTGGGAGGACTCTTTGGGAGGTAATGAGACCAGAGCTTCATTGTGGGAGAGTTGGGAGTTGAATGGATGAGAGTATTTGTCACGACCCATCCTTGGGGCCCGTGCCGGGACTACCCCAAGCCCGCCTTCCATAGGCCAGGGGTTGGAGACTAGCACCAAAGGCGTAAATCCCAATAACTGGGAAGGCATTGCCTTTATAAAAGTAAGAAAAACACACAGAGTACAAGAGGAAGTAAACACTAAGTAAAACAGATGTAATGAAAAGTAAAAGGGCCAGAATACAAATCCAACTGAAAAGTACAGCTACAACTGAACGAAAGTACAACAGAAAACACAAACAGCTGGAAGAATAGAAACAGCTCCTAGGTCATCCACCTCAGATCCTATCTGAAGGGTAGGTACAGATAGCACAGCTCCTAGATCGTCCAACACGGATCCTACCTAAAGGGTAGGTACAGATAGCCTCCACAATGCTCTCACCCGTCAACCTCCTCTGAGTATCGTCACGTCATGAAGTCCACCTCCAGATACTGACTCATCGTGAGATCCACCTCCGTGTACCGTCTAGTCCTCAAACACTCGGCCTCTTTCAGCATTTCCCGTCGTCTAAAACCAACACAACGAGGTGTGGGCATAGCCCGTGTAGGGGTGAGTATAACGATACTCATTAGGGACCCCAAGACCCTCAAGGTCTCACTAAAACCAACAAGGATAACCACAAAGAAGATCTCAACAGATAACCTCTACTTAGGTATATGCCCATACATATACCTAAGTTATCAAGTAACCCATCTCAATCAAGAGGAAACCCAAAGATTATAAAATCAATGGATAACCAATACCCAGGTATATTCCCATACATATACCTAAGTTATCAAGTGACCCATCTCAATCATGAGGTAAAAACAAAGGTCATAGACTCAGCTCAAACCAGAATTTTCATTATCGAAACCGTAACTACTGAAGAGCCCCATCTCTGGAGTGTACAGTGGTCCTGTCACGACTCCGAGGTACTACTCACTAACCTAAGACTGCTGAGGTACTCCTCCTGTTGAGTACCGCGGGTCAGCCACCCAAACATATTGGTGTTTCCCGTCGGGGTATGCCACCCAAACATAGTAGTGCACACCCCCTAATAGCCTGCAGAGGTACTCTCCAGACGAGTACCGCGGATCTACACCCAAACTCAGTAGTGCTCTGTCTGCCATGGGTCTGCACCCAAACAAAGTAGTGCTCCGTCCACTGGGCTAGTCGACTCACTCCAAGTCGAGTCGGTCAAGCAGTCGTCAGGTCTCATCCGGCTACACAGTCTCCGTACTCCGCACGCTCGTCTCCGGGAGGGTCCACTACACGAGCTAATGGTAGATAATCCAAGTACCACAAATTCCCACGAATTAGTATCTTAAAGTACCGCCTCGTCATAGGGGTCTCAACACAACAGACGGCGCATCAATCGGGCGCCCAGTTTGTGAGTTATTAGCCTTTTCGTCCTAGTGGTCCGGTTGATTTTGTGTGCGAACCAACCCAGCTGTATCTCAACTGTACCCCGAAATCTCATAGGGTATATTCATAGGGACCGTTTCTCAATGAGATCACCAACGCCACTAACGGTTCGTCAAACGGATGTCTGGTCTGAAAGTTATCAGCTTTTCCGTTCTAGGGGCCCAGTTGGATTTCGGGTACAATCCAACCCGGCCACTATCCAACTGCATCCAAATCTCAGGATAATTATGTCAAAAGTTCTGTCTCATCAAGAGGAATCTAACAAAGTCGATGGCACGTCAATCGGACGTCCGGAGCTCAAGATATAAGTGTTTCCATTCCGAGGGCCTAGTTGGTTTCATATCTGAACCAACCCGGCTGTACTCAAAGTTCTCTGAAAACTTGAGTGTAATATAGCTAAACGACCATCGCGATCCAAGGATCGCATCGCAGCTGACGGTGCGTCGATTGGAGGTCTGTAGCCCAAGATATGGGCAAAAGACCGTAAGAGGTCCGGAAATGGGGGTTTCAGGCCCGGACCGACCCGGCCCGAGACCCCCTGGGTCGGCCCAAACTGGGTCAACCCGAACCAGGTCCGGGTCCAGCCCGCTTGGTCACGGCCCAGCCCGGTGCGTCTAATTGTACAAGGAAGGATGACAGAAGAAAATCACGAATAGAAACGCATAAAACCCCTACCTTGAAATTGACGTCGCACGTCGTCGAGTCGCGGAAATTGAACGTCGCGGTAGTCGGGTGTCGCGGAAGAATGGAATGAGGATGGCACGGGGCCGTCGCATCGCATGAGGTCATGCAGCAAGGAATGCGCGGCACCGTCGCACCGCGCCTTTGAATCAAGAAAGATTGTGGCGCCGTCGCGCTGCGCCGGAGAACCCCGAAGGCACCACGGCTGGAGTGGGGCCGCGGCGGAGGGGCGCGACGCCATCACGCTACGCTAGGAGGACTAAGGCCGCAGCCATAGGCCGCGGCGGAGTAGGGGAACCAGCGGCCGGTTCCGGGCCACCAGCGTCAGAGCAGGGGGACCGGCCCTTACCGGTCCAGTGGCGGCAGCGGCCGGCCGGCCGGAGCGGGCCAACCGGACAGACGAAGAGCCAGGGGTTACAACCCCCGGCTGGCCAGCTTGAGCGGCCCCCCATCATGGGGGCCGCGGTTACACACAGGGGGCAGTGCCCCCCCCCCCCATCTGCTCATCCGAAACGGCCGAGCCACCTGGCTGGCACCAACGCACCGAGCCGCGCCAGCCAGGTCGGGCTGCGCCCAAGCGGGCCGGACCCAGACCCGGGATGGGTCGACCCGGTTCGGGCCGACCTAGAGGGTATCGGGCCGGGTCGGACTGGGCCCGAACCCCCTAATACCGGACCCCTCACGGTCTTTTGCCCATAACTTGGGCTGCGGACCACCGATCGATGTACCGTCTACTGTGATGCAATCCTTGGATCGATACGGTCGTTTTGGTATATCGCACTTAAGGTTTCAGAGGACTTTGGGTTCGGCCGGATTGGTTCGTACACGAAACCAACCGGGCCCTCGGACCAGAAACGCTCATAACTTGAGCTCCGGACGTCCGATTGACGTGTCGTCGACTTTGTTGGATTCCTCTAAGTGAGGCAGACCTTTTGGCTTACTCCGCTCGAGGTTTGGACGCAGTTGGAGTACGGTCAGGTTGGTTTTGACTTAAAAACCAACCGGGCCCCTGGGACGAAAAAGCCAATAACTCTCGGACCGGGCGTCCGATTGACGCGCCGTTTGTGACGTTGAGTTCCTATTGACGATACGGAACTTTTGGATACATAAACTTTAGACTACGTGTCAGTTGATGTATCATCCCCTCAGCTCGTGGAGCAGACCCTCCCGAACGAGCTTGCTATGTGCGGGAACCCTAGAGATGGCTGTGACTGCGACGACGACGACGACTCTACAGAAATCCTCCGTGGATTCGACGGCGATGAATACAACACTCAGCGATCCTACATGGATCAGTGATACCGATCCTGTGTGGGTCAGCACTCAGCGGTCCTGTGTGGGCCAGCGCCTACAGATCCTATGTGGGTCCGATCCTGTGTGGGTCATTGCGGGGGTTAGTTACCTATCGATCCTTTATGGGTCATTACGGGGGTTAGTACCTATCGATCCTGTGTGGGTCCGATGGCTTAGATGAATAAGTGAAAATATCTGATCATCTCTATCATCTTACGAAGAATTATACCTGTGTGAGCTAAACCTTGACTTTCAGTCCTTATCTTCGATAAGATTGACTTGATATCCTGTGTGGATTACGTTGTGATTTCCTGTGTGGATTGGGTGGTGATTTTCTGTGTGGACTGGGTTGTACTTGGGCTCGGATGTTGGAGCCGAACGAGAATTGATGACTTAGGTATATGTATGGGCATATACCTAAGTAGTGTCAGATGTTATTTCATGAATGTATCTTTCCTTTGTGGATTATCATTTTTGGATTCTGGGAGACCTTCGGGAGTCTCGGGGTCCCTACTGAGTAGCTTATACTCACCCCTGCACGGGCTATGCCCACACTACATTGTGTTGGTTGCAGACGACGGACAACACTAATCGTGGTTGAGGCTTACGGAGTAGGATGGTACCTGGAGGTGGACCGCTGGGCGGGATGTACTCGGAGCGGACGGCTGGACCCGAGGAGCTGTGGAGGCTATCTGTACCCACCCTTCAGGTGGGACTTCCAGTGGACGGCTCGAGGCTGTGGCTTTACTTTTCAGTTACTTTACTCTCTTTCAGTTGTACTTTACTTTCAGTTTGGGTTTGTATTTTGGCCCACTTACTTTACCACACTTTCGTTTTCACCCAGTTTTTACTTAGTGTTTACTTCTGCTTGCTTGCTCTGTGGTGTTGTTTACTTTACAAAGGCAATGCCTTCCATTTTTACCAGGAATTACACCTTGGTGCTAGTCACCAGCCCCTGGCCTATGGAAGGTGGGCTTGGGGTAGTCACGACACGGGCCCCGAGGACGGGTCGTGACAGGATTGCTTGGTATTTATAGGGAAAGTGAGGGGACAAGGCATTAATGGCTAAGGGACACCTCATTGGTGGTTTTGGAAAAACCATGGGCTTTCCCATGGTATTTTCCCATAGTATTGGCCACATGGGACACCTCATACCTTATCTTACTATTCGTAAGTCGGCCATATTGATTACATACTTAATACATCATTTAATGATGTCATTAAACACCCGTAACTTAAAAACTGTATTTTCACTATTCATCGAAAATTCAACTTTCTCAGAAAAATCCCAAAATTTCACCTTAACCAAATATCAATGCTCTGATTTCAAAAATGAAATCCATTTTATAAAAAAAATTCTAAATATTTTTAATTTAATTTTTAAATAAATACACTATTCACCAAAAATTCATTTTTTTCAGAAAAATCCCCAAAAATTATCTAAACATAATATCGACGATCTGAGTTTAAAAATGAAATCCATTTTATAAAAATAATTTTCTAAATATTTTTAATTTAATTTTTAATTAAAAAACACTATTCACCCGAAAAAACTAATATTTGAATAATAATATATGAAACCGTTGTTTAACCATTTTATTGAATCACATTACTTAATCAAGGTTCCTAGATTATATTAATACATTTTTTAAGTGACATTACTAATCCATTTGGTCACATTACTAATCCTAAGCATAAAATCACTATTCATAATTTACTATTCATCAAAAATTATGTTGATCTTATTATACTCTAAATTTTTTACTGAACATAAATGTAGAAGACCATTTTTTGAAAATCATTACACATTTTAAATTATTTAAGGTTTACATAAACATTTTTTAAAATATCATTTCTCTAAAATTAACCTAAAAATATGCATACTATATTTATCTGGTCATTTGAAAATTCATAAACTTCATCTTAAGAAGAAATCAAAAATTTTATTTAAAACAAAGGATTACACAAGGCAGTTACGGTCTCTTTACATAGCCCCTTATCACACCAGCATAGGACCTAAGTGTAAGGTGTGATAAGGTGAGAGAATCTGAGGGAGGCTTGGCCAACATCACACGAGTAGTAATTTCTATCAGTTTGAACTTCTCGCGAAGGCGATTCCGTTCTAACTTCACACGATGAAGTTTGGCTTGGGTTTGGTCCAGAGCAAGGCCCAGTGGTGCTACCTCCTTCCCAAGTTCTGTTAGATGGGCTTCGATCGGTCCAAGACTACTGGGTGAAGCCATCAAATCTTCTTTCTGTATTAATTAACCAAGATTAATTGTATTTAGAGACTATAATCAAAACGTTTAGTTTCCAGCGGTCACATTGACCAATGGTCATACAACAGTCAAAACCCAACGATCTCAGTTTAATTATACTCACGTTATCAAATGAAATAGTTTTCTTGAGTATCAAAAATAAAATAACACACAAAATTAGGAAACAATATTTATTTAAAATTTCAGGTCGTTACATGGACAGATTACAACACACCTCTTTTGACTTCGTGCAGATTCGGTGTGATGGATAGATTAGGTCGGTTGGGTCAACAAATCACCGAATGAGTCTTGGGTTTCTTCAGATGAAATGTAGCCCAATTAATTTTGGTCTATCTCAAATAATTTCATCCCATTTGGATTCACTTTTCAGGATTTGTGAGTGGATGAGTCCACTGGTGTGCATGGATCTTGCATAGTTTCGCCCATTTTTCTTGGACATCATAATGGGCCCTCCAAATAACACCCTCCTGCAATTAAATCATTAAAAAAGTAACATTGAAATTATTAAAAGTGATAAACACAAAATAAATGATTCATACATGGAATTAAATGTGTTATTATTTTTTTAATTACCAATATAAAAAAAGTTTAGCACAGTGGTGTAAGGGTGAAAATGAAACAGTGAATCACAATGTGATCACACCCCCACACCTAAACCATTTCACTCTTGGGAAAAGTCATAATTCCAAAAATTATTCATGTATATATTTAAAACATTTTATAGATTTAACATTAAATGAAAATTTAATTTTTTATAGAAATGTGATCAAAGAAAAAATCACACCGAGGAGTTATTCTCAATGATCATTGAAAAAGATGTCTCAAAAATTATATGAAAATGAAATTCCAAGAGATGAATGATAGCAAGAAAAGAAAATAATTCAAAAGTTAATCATGTAACTAGTTCTCCATGTGTGTGTGTGAAAACCATTTCATGCTATTCTTTCAATTTTTTATTGAGTAAATATAAGTTTTTTCAATAATTTTCTACTTGCAATATCCTTTCCACCAAACTTTCCCCACATCTTTTGTAATCAAATTTCAAGACCCACTCACTTAAGCATTCCTAGAAGTCAAACCATAAGATTCTGACCTAGATATCCCCATTTGTTTTACATTTATTCACTCCCGTCATTTATTAATTTGTCAAAAGTTGCACTTGGAACAAATCTCACACTCTTCTCTCCCAACCCATGTTTGATCTCCCCACGACACTAATTGTAATAGTTATAAAAATATCAATGGTCGAGGAAGGGTAGTTTTGACCTACCCAATATACAACCTTTTTTTTGTTTTTTTGAGGGCATAAAATAGTCGGATAACAGGTACACACACATAAAAAAATCTGGTATAGTAATGAAATAGATCAGATAAGGAATGACCATATGGAAAAATGATTTTGGAAAGTAAAGAAAAATCAACCTAACTTATATTTATCATCCATTAAGTAAGAAATTTTCACATTTCATGGTTGTGTGCAAAAATATGTGGAGAGATTAAGTGACACAAGTTTCCCTTAAACTATTCACAAAAAGGCATCATTTTTCTCAAAGGTTTCAAAATGATACAACCATTTATATCATCATCAAAAACTAAATTCTAAAAGAAAGTCACCCCACAATATTGAATTCTTGCTGAAATGCACATTTCATCAAAAACAAATTGAATGTTAAAACAACATGAAATACAGACCTTCCACATCCAGTTTCAATAAATTCCATGATTAAATGGGCATCATTTTACATGATAAAGTGGTCACAAAAAAAGTAATATTCTATCACAACAGTGAGGGGGGGGGGGTGGGGGGGTAGGGGGAAAGTAACAATACAATTCAGCAAGCTAAAAAGTGAAAAAGAAGAATGATGATGAAAATTCCTAACTAACCCAGAAATATACCCATCTCCCACACCTAAAGTGTGCAGTGTCCTTATTGTAATAAAACAAAATGTGGGAAAGAAGGCTAAAACCTAGGGGGTGTCATTAATAAACTGCTTATTGAACTTGGAGTTCCTCCATCGGGGACACCAAAAGGGCTTCATAGAAGTGCTTCAGCCACATCCCATTTATAGTGAAGGTTTTCCTGGTATCTTCATTTTAAACCTGGACAACACCAAATGGAGAGATTTTAGTAACAATGTATGGTCCAAAATAGTGGGAAAGAAGCTTACATAGAAGAAACTTCTTCCTTGAATTGTATGGGAGGACCTTCTTCCCAACATGGAACTGACGATGAAGGATGAGACAGTTGTGGGCAGCCTTGGTTTACTTTTTATAAATCATGGAGTTTTCATATGAATATATTCTCATTTCCTACAGCTCTTGAATATGAAACTTCCTTTGAGAACCTACACCAAAAATATTATAATTTCATTGTTTGATGGACTAGTAGGCCTGGTGCTCAATCTCAACAGGCTGGTGACAACTCTTTCAAAACACAAGCCAATAGGGTGACATTACAATGGGAGTTTTGAAAGCAGTATGGTAGGCCCATAATGAATCATCAAGTTGAAGACTCCAATATTTTCTATTAGGCTGAACATTTTTTTCAAGAATATGTTTTACCTATCTATTTGACACCTCTTCTTGACCATTGGTTTGTGGGTGATATGCAGTAGACACTATATGAATAACCCCATACCGACGGAAAAGTGACTACATTGTTCAGTTTCAGAAATGAGAACCATGGTCACTAATGATAAACCTAGGTAAGATAAACCTACATAAGATTTGTGTTCTAAAAAATTCTACAACTACCTTAGAATAATCAGTCCTTGTAGCTCGTGCCTCTAGTCATTTTGACATGTAATCAACTACCAGAAGAATGTACAAGTTGCCAAAGGAATTGGGAAATGCTCCCATAAATTCACTTCCCAAAACATAAAAAATGTCATGAAAAAGCAATGTTTGTTTTGGAATTTCATTTATTTTAGATACATTCCCTATTCTTTGACAATGAGGCCAATATTTGAAAAATTCATGGGATCTCAAAAAAGTGTTGGCCAAAAGATACTAGAATCAAGGTCCTTGTGAGCAGTCCGTTGGGGACCAAAGTGGCGCCAACAAGCAAGAGTGTGGTAGAATCTATGGACAAACTGAAACTCACTATTGGGAACACAATTCCTAAGGACTTGGTCACTACATGTGCACCAAAGGTAGGGGTCATCCCAAATTTACCAAAGAGACTCTTGTTTTAGACGATCAACCTAGTTTTTATTGAAATCAGTATGAATGCAAGTTGCTACCAAATAATTTACAATTTCAGCATAACAAGTAATAAAATGTTTCACTTGGTACATTTGTTGATTAGGAAACCTGTCATTTATGGGAATACTGGGGGATGAGTCAATGTTTGAGGATGGTTGAATCCTACTAACAAGGCCAGCCACCACATTCTCTACTCTTTTTTATCTCTAATTTCTAAATTTAATTCCGAAAGGAGGAGCATCCAGTGAATGAGACATGGTTTGGATTCCAGTTTCTTAAAGAGATACTGGAGGGCTGCATGGTCTGAGAACAAAATGGATTTAGACCCTAAAAGATATGACCTAAATTTATCCATGGAAAACACAATGGAAAGAAATTATTTTTCAGTTGTGGTGTAGTTTTCTTGGGCAGGGTCCAAAGTACATGAGGCATAGGCAATGACATGTGAAGTTCGATCGACCCTTTATGACAGGACTTCCCCAACTATATAGTTAGAGGAATCACACATGAGTTCAAATGGTAAATCCCACCAAGATGGTTGGATTTTTGGGGGTGACGTGAGACTCTATTTTAACTTATTAAAAGATTCCTCACATTATTTATCAAAAACAAATTCATTTTATTTTTGGAGTAATCAGGAGAGGGGGAGTAAAATTATACTAAAGTCACGAATGAAACGACGGTAAAATTCAACATGACTTAGGAAAGACCACACATCCTGTACATTTTTAGGGAATGGTAGAGATAAAATGACATACACTTTTGATTTATCTACTTGGATACCATCCCCAAAAATGACATGTACCAAAACTATACGTTGTCGCACCATGAAATGGAATTTCCCATAATTTAATATGATATTCCTTTCAATACAATGATGTAGGAATAAAGAAAGACTACTCAAACATTTATCAAAAGAAGATCCATAAATAGTGAAATAATCCATGAATAATTCCATGAAATTCTCCTGGTAATCTGAAAAAATACTAACAATTCATCACTGAAAAGTACCTGGAGAATTTCACCGACCAAATGGCATCCTTCTATAGGTAAATGTTCCAAAGGGGAAAGTGAAGGTCATATTTTATTAGTCCTCAGGGGAAATATGGATTTGAAAGTATCCAGAATACCCATTAAGGAAATAGTAGTGGGACTTACCCACTAGCCTCTCTAGCATTTGGTCAATGAATGGAAAATGGAAATGGTCTTTCCTAGTGTGTTGGTTTAGTCAGCGATAGTATATGCAGACACGCTAACAATTCTGCACATGAGTTGGAACCAATTAATTTTTTTCATTTTTGATTACTATAAGGATAGTTTTTTAGGAACTACTTGAATGGCACTGACCCATTGGCTGAAAGATATGGGGTAAATGATTCCTGTAGCTAATAATTTTGTTACCTCCTTTTTACCAACTTCTAGGAGGTTTGGGTTCAATCGACGTTGTGCCTGCCTCACTGGTTTAGCCTCATCATTTAATAAAATATGATGTGTAAACATTGATGGGATAATACCAGGAACGTCAGCAAGTTTCCATCCCAAAGCTTTTTTAAACTCCCTCAACAGTTCTAGAAGTCACAATTCATGCTCAGGTGGGAGTGAACTAGCAATTATGAGAGGAATATCATTTCCATTCTCAAGATATGAATATTTTAAATCTTGAGGCAGTTGTTTTAATTCCAATTAAGGTGGATTTTGGATTGATGGGTGTGTGTGTGAAAGTGATAGGTCACTAATCTCATCTAACTACTCAATGGTACCATCCTCTGATGAGGAATGAGATTTTACAAGCTTAACAGTATCATCGACGGTCATTGGATCCTTAGTGTTCAAGAAATCATCAATCAATGAACATGCATGAAACTTTTCTAGACCACTACAACAATCAATGCATGAATCAGTTCCTAGAATTTCTATCAATAAAGAAAACCCAGAAAGGGGATCAGGGTAATGAAATGATGTTTTTTCAAGGGAAGGGAGTACATCTATAGAATTAACAGAGAGAGAGGAATGTTCTTCTGAGGGGTTCTTCATGGCATCAAAGATATTTAAGTGGAAAATGTCACCACCAAACTCCATAGATAATATACCATCGTGAACATTAATTATGGTTTTCATTTTTTTCAATAAGGGCCTCCGCAATATAATCAGGGCATGTACATTCATCCAATCATCCTCCATTTTAAGCACACAAAAATCAGCATGCAAAATTAAATTTTGAACCCTCATAAGAACATCCTCTAACACACCAGAGGGGTGTGCAGTACTCTAATTTGCTAGATGAATGAAAATTCCAATGGGCTTCAGTTGATCGACCTGTAAAGAAGATTAAATCGAGTGAGGAATCTCATTAATAGAACCCCCCAAATCAAGAATAACTTTAGAAAAATAATACTCCCCTATGGTTCATAGAATCGAGAATGTCCCTAGATCATTGCACTTGGTGGGAATTGATGGATCTATTAATGCAGATACGTTTCTCCACAAGTTCACCTTTTGATCTCTATGATATCGCCCTCTGTGTGAACACATATCCTTTAGACATTTGTCATATCTTGGAATTTGCTTCACAACATCAATCAAGGGGATGTTTACATGTAATTTTTTGAAACTATCCAAACTTTTCTTATCAAGTTCAGTTTCCTTTTGTTTTCTAGGTTGGGTGGCCCTTTTTGGAAATAGAAGAGGTATTGTTGGGCTAGTTGACTCATCAATAGAAACACTCTTTCCTTTGGAGGGGATTCTCTCAGGACAAGGTTCTACCTCATTTGGAGCATTTCCAGTAGTTGGGATGGTGGTTTCCTTAGGAGGGGATGACTCTAGAGGAGGGGTCATTTGGATTTTAAATTTTGTTCCACTCCTAAAAGTGATGACACTAACATTTCCTTTATCCCTAGGGTCAACTACTGGTTGAGAAAGTAGTTTACTCAACCCATGGCTCTGGATTTCCCCCACCGAGTTGGAAAGTTGGCCTAATTCAGGTTTTAGGTATTGTATGGAAGTTTGGGTGGTCTGTTGGAATTGGATATTGTTTGCAGCCATTTGTTTCATCATGTATTCTAAGCTAGGCTCAGTTTTTGGAGGGGTTTGTTTGAAAGACCATTGTTGTGGTTGAGAATTTCTATGTGGTGGTGGTTGAATACTCTTCCCCGGTTTGTTCCATGGTTGTTGAGTTTGGTTTGAATACCCCCCTTTCTTATAGGATTGGTTGTCTTTCCACCCAGGATTGGATGGATTGTATGGTTCTTGCCTAAAGTGTTGGTTATAGAGGCGACCTGGAATAATTTACTCACAACTCAGAGAAGTTTCTGTTAGTTGGGGGCATTGATTAGAGTAGTGGGTGTTAGAGGAACATATACCATAATGGATGGGATGAGGAGATCGGGATTTCCCTTATGAAAGAAAACGTTTTGAAGAAGGGTACTTACCTCTTCGAACTTCATGTCCACCTTCTTCTCGAATTCAGTACATTGCACCTCATGGACACCTCGAATGGGTACATTGGACCTTGAACCAAATTGTTGAGTGTTATATGCCATGTTCTCAATTAAGGTCCTTGCAGCGATTGTTGTTTTATCATCTAGCGCACCACCTGCAACAATATCAATCATATTTTGGTCAATAGGAATTAAAACATCATAAAACTATTTAATTAAAAGTTTATCACTTATTTGGTGGTGTGTAAAACTAGAAAAAATACTTTTAAAGTATTCCCAATATTCATGTAGTATTTCCCCTTTTGATTGTCTTATACCACATATTTCGGTTCTTATACTTTCAGCACAAGAGGCTGAGAAATATTTTTCAAGAAAAAGGCATTTCATGTCCACCCAACCTCTTATTAATGAATTAACATAATAAAGTCAGTCTTTTGTAGTTTCTTCTAATGAAAATGGAAATCCCCTAAGCTTTACTTGTTATTTATGCACATTAGTAGGTTTTAAAATTGGAACACACAACATGAAATTCTTTAAGATGCTTGTGTGGATATTCTATAGTAAGTCTATGGAATCTTAGAAATAAATGAATTAAACTAGATTTAAGTTCAAAATGGGGTTCCTCACCTTGCATTTGAATGTAAGTGGGTTGGATATCAACATCTGGTGATGTTAATTATTTTAGTGTTCTATTGTTTCCTTCCATTTTAAACATGTTAATTTCAAGTTCTAATTTGGTTCCAAAATAATATGGGTTTAGAGACGTCTTGAGTTGTGGTGTGTCCTCCTTCAAAGGGTTGTCTTGTGCATCTTGGGGTCGCTGAGGTAAGATCCTCTGTGGTTCTGGTTCAAAAGGTGGTAAGTCCCCCGGAGTAGAACGCATCATGCACATAACCTATAGAATAAATAAATCAGATCACAAACATATATGAAATGGTAGAAGATAAAACAAATAAATATTCACAAAAATTAAGAAAATATTATAAAAAACACGTACTAAAACCAAAGCACTCCCCGAAAATGGTGCCAAAATTTGACCGTGTTGTCATGACATCTCAAATTTATTATGATTTTAAGGTTTATTTATAGTCTATGTCAGACCCTAGGTTGTCTCTCAAGGAGCTTTGGTGGGTTTAGAGTGTTTGTTTTTAGTAAGAAGAACAAAAGAGGTGGGTGGTTTGAAAACAGTTTTAAGAAAATGACTTGATTTAAAGAGTTTAATAGTTGATAAATAAAAGTGGTGTTTTAGAATTATGAGATAAGGATATCATTTCAAGTTCACTACAAATCTTGTTGAGTTCATAATTATGAAAAATACACATGGTTTAATGGAACCCTTTGGTTTAGGATTGTCAAGATCTCAACTTTCCTCTTGTCACTTAAAATGATGCTCAAAGTACCACCCCTTAACACAAAAACCGTGTAGTAAAGGTTTGGGTATCAAACCTAGAAAATATAGGCTATAAAATCATACTAAAATATTATATATGAGTGAGATAAATAGGACTCTTGTCTTGTCCAATCTGAACAAAAAAAGATTCCCACTTGAAATCACAACCCAATCGGTGTTGAGATAAAAAGAGTTTCACTTAATTATAATGAAATAAATTCATTCAGAGGAGAATTGAATCAAAGTTAAACATAATATAAATTTTTATCACAAAAATTAAGGAAAACCAGTAGAATATAAAGTCTCATAACTCTCTCCCAAGTATGTGTAGCTCCCTTGAAATGATCGTCCATCGTTTAACTCGACATCGGGAGGAGGAGGAAGCTCCAGTGGAACTCCTTCTTCATGATAGATCCCCATATAAGGATAGGGGCCTCCAGAACTTATAATATGAAGAGATAACTCATTGGGGTATCCAAATTAGTAGATCTTAGCCTCCTGGTCGAACTTACCAATGGGGAGCCTAAGGTGCCATTTTATAGGAAAATGGGAAGGTTGTTTTGAGGACACAGATTTATTAAAACCACTTGTCACATGGGTTTAGACCTCCAGAGAGAATTATCTCAATTTTTAGAAAATAATTTTTTTATCCCCATCTTTTTACTGTATACACCTAAATTTTAAACCATTTGGACAATTGAGCGTGAGATATGGACAGATCACAACACACCACTTTTGACTTCGTGCAGATTTGGTGTTATGGACAGATCAGGTCAGTTGGGCCACCGGATGGCAGAATGAGTCTTGGGTTCCTTTAGATGAAATTTATCCCACTTAATTTTGGTCTATCTCAAAAAATTTCATCCCATTTTGATGCACTATTCAGGATTTGTGAGTGGATGAGTCCACTGGTGTGCATGGATCTTGCGCAGGTTGGCCCATTTTTCTTGGACATCGTCATGGGCCCTCCAAATCACCTCCTCCTACAATTAAATCATCAAAACAAGTAACATTAAAATTTTTAACATGGATAAAAACAAAATAAATTATTTAAACATGGAATTAAATGTGTTATTATATTTTTAATTACCAATATAAAACAAGTTTAGCACAGTGGTGTAAGGGTGATAAAGAAAGAGTGAATCACAATGTGATCACACCCCCACACCTCTTGGGCAATGTCATAATTCCAAAAATTATTCATGTAGATATTTAAAACATCGTAAAGATTTAACATTCAATGAAAATTTAATTTTTGATAGAAATGCGATCAAAGAAAAAATCACACTGAGGAGTTATTCTCAATGATCATTGAAAAAGATGTCTCAAAAATTGTATCCAAATGAAATTACAAGAGATGCATGATACCAAGAAAATAAAATAATTAAAAATTTAATCATGTCACTAATTATCCACGTGTGTGTGTGTGAAAAACATTTCATGCTATTCTTTCCATTTTTTATTGAGTAAATATAACTTATTTTAATAATTGTCTACTTATAAGATCCTTTCCACCGAACTTCCCCCACATCCTTTGCAATCAAATTTCAAGACTCACTCACTTAAGCATTCCCAGAAGTCAAACCATAAGATTTCAAACTAGATATCCCCATATGTTTTACACTTCTTTACTCCCTTGATTTATTAAGTTTTCCAAAGTTGCACTTGGATCAAATCTCAAACTCTTCTCCTAACCCATGTTTGATCTCCCCATGACAATAACTGTAATAGTTATAAAAAGATCAAAGGTTGAGGAAGGGTGGTTTTTGACCTGTCCAATATACAACTTTTTTTTATTTCTTTGAGGGCTAAAAACAGTCGGATAACAGGACACACACATAGGTCAATCTGGTACAATAATGAAATAGATCAAATAAGGAATGAACATATGGTAAAATGATTTTGGAAAGTAGAGAAAAATAAACCTAACTTATATTTACCTTCAATTAAGTAAGAAAGTTTCACATTTCACGGTTTTGTGCAAAAATATGTGGAGAGATTAAGTGACACAGGTTTCCCTTAAACTATTCAGAAAAAGGAACCATTCTTCTCAAAGGTTTTAAAATGATACAACCATTTATATCATTATCAAAGAACTAAATTCTAAAATAAAGTCACACCAGATTATTGAATTCTTGCTGAAATGCACATTTCATTAAAAATATTTGAATGTTAAAACAACATAAAATACAGACCTTCCACATCCATTTTCAATAACTTCCATGCTTAAATGGGTATTATTTTCCATGATAAAATGGGCATAAAAAAATTAATATTCTAGCACAAAAGTGAGGGGGGGGGGGGAGGGGGAAAGTAAAAAATACAATTCAGCAAGCTAAAAATAGAAAAAGAAGAAATATGATGAAAATTCCTAACTAACCCAGGAATTTACCCATCCCCCACACCTAAAGTGTGGAGTTTCCTCACTGTAATAAAAAAATGTGGTAAGGAAGGATAAAATATGGTTGGTGTCATTCATAAACTACTTATTGAACTTGGATTTACTCCATCGGGGACTCCAGAAGTGCTTCATGGAATTGCTTCAGCTGCTGCCCATTAACAGTGAAGGTTTTCTTGGTATCTTTATTTTAAACTTAGACAACACCAAATGGAGAGATGGTAGTAACAATGTATCATCCAAACCAGTGGGAACGAAGCTTACATGGCTGCAAATTCATCCCTGAATTGTATAGGAGGACCTTCTACCCAACCTGGAACTGATGATGAAGGATGAGATAGTTGTGGGCAGCCTTGGTTTTCTCCTTATAAATCTTGGAGTTTTCATATGAATCTATTCTCATTTCCTCCATCTCCTGAATACACAACTTCCTTTTCGAACCTATACTAGAAAGATTAGAATTTCATTGTTTGGTGGCCTAGTAGGCCCGATGCTCAATCTCAACAGGCAGGCAACAAATCTTTTCAAACACAAGCCTATTGGGTGAAATTCCAATGGGAGTTTTGAAAACTGTATGGTAGGCTGAATCATCAAGTTGAAGACTCCAATCTTTTCTATTGGGTTGAACCATTTTTTCAAGAATCTATTTTACCTTTCTATTTGACTCCTCTACTTGACCATTGGTTTGTGGGTGACATGCATTAGACACTCTATGACTGACCCCATACCGATGCAAATGTGACTGCAATGTTAGGTTGCAGAAATGAGAACCTTGGTCACTAATGATAAACCTAGTTAAGCCAAACCTACATAAGATTTGGGTTATAAAAAATTCTAAAAATACCTTAGAATCATAAGTCCTTTTATCTCGTGCCTCTACCAATTTTAAGACATAATCAACTGCCAGAAGAATGTACAAGTTGCCAAAATAATTAGGAAATTGTCCCATAAAGTCAATGCCCCAAACATAAAAAATGTAATGAAAAAGCAACAGTTGTTGTGGAATTTCATTTATTTTAGATACATTCCCTATTATTTGACAATGAGGACAAGATTTGAAAAATTCATGGGCATCCCAAAAAAAGTGTTGACTAAAAGAGACCAGAATAAAGGACCTTGTGAGTAGTCATTTGGGGACTAAAGTGGCCCCCACAAGCAAGAGTGTGGAAAAATCTAAGGACAGACTGAAACTCACTATCGGGAATACAATGCCTGAGGAATTAATCACTAAATGTGTTCCAAAGTTAGGGGTTATCCCAAATGTAACAATGATACTCATGTTTTAGACGGTTGGCCTAGTTTTTATTGAAATCAGCAGGAGTGCAAGATGCTACCAAATAATTTACAATTTCACCATACCAAGGAATAACATATTGCACTCGATATAGTTGCTCATCAAGAAACAAGTCATTTATGGGAATATAGGGAGAAGAGTCAATGTCCGAGGATGGGTTAATCCTACTAACATGGTCAGCTACCACATTCTCTTCTCCTTTTTATCCCCAATTTCTAAATTTAATTCCTAAAGGAGGAGTATCCAATGAACGAGATGTGGTTTGGCTTATAGTTTCTTAAGGAGATACCAAAGGGATTCATGGTCTGAGAACACAATGAATTTAGACCCTAAAAGACATGACCTAAATTTATCCAAGGAAAGCACAATGGAAAGAACTTCTTTTTCTGTTGTGGTGAAGTTTTCTTTGGTAGGGTCCAAAGTACATGAGGCATAGGCAATGATATGTGGAGCTCAATCGACCCATTATGACAGGACTTCCCCAACTGTATAGTTAGTGGCATCACACATGAGCTCAAATGGTGAATCCCACCAAGGTGGTTGGATTACTGAGGGTGATGTGAGACTCCATTTTAACTTATTAAAATATTCCTCCCATTCTTTATCAAAAACAAGTTCTTTTTCTTTTTGGAGTAATTGGGAGAGGGGGAGTGCAATTTTAATAAAGTCACGAATGAAATGATGGTAAAATCCATCATGACCTAGGAAAGAACACACATCCCATACATTTTTGGGGAATTGTAGGGAATAAATGAAATCCACTTTTGATTTATTTACATAGATACCATCTCTAGAAATGACATGTCCCAAAACTATACCTTGTCGCACCATGAAATGGCATTTATCATAATTTAATATGAGATTATTTTCAATACAATGATGTAGTAATAAAGAAAGACTACTCAAACATTCATCAAAAGAAGAACCATAAATAGTGAAATCATCCATGAATACTTCCATCCAATTTTCTAGGTAATCTGAAAAAATACTAACCATTCATTGTGGGAAAGTACCTAGAGCATTGTACATACCAAATGGCACTATTCTATAAAAAAATGTGCCAAAGGGACAAGTGAAGGTCATCTTTTCCTATTCCTTAGGAGAAATATGGATTTGAAAGTATCCAGAATACCCATTAAGGAAATTGTAGTGGTACTTACCCGCTAGCCTCTCTAGCATTTGGTCAATGAATGGAAAATGAAAATGGTCTTTTATGGTGTGTAGGTTTAGTCGGTGATAGTCTATGCAGACATGCTAACTATTCTGCACATGAGTTGGAACAAATTCACTGTTTTGATTTTTGATTACTGTAAGTCTAGTTTTTTAGGAACTACTAGAATGGGACTGACCCATTTGCTGTTAGAGATGGGGTGAATGATTCCAGCAGCCAATAATTTTGTTACCTCCTTTTTCAAAAATTCTAGGAGGTTTGGGTTTAGTCAACGTTTTTCCTACCTCCCTAGTTTAGCCACATCATTTAATAAAATATGATGTGTACAAATTGATGGGATAATACTAGTAATGTGAGAAAGTGTCCATCCCAAAGAATGTTTATACTCCCTCAAAAGTTCAAGTAGTCACAATTCATGCTCAAGAGAGAGTGAACTAGCAATGATGATAGGAATCTTATTTCCATTCTCAAGATATAAATGTTTTAAATCTTGAGGCAGTTCATTAAATTAAAATTTAGGTGGATTTTGGATTGATGAGAGTGTGTGTGAAAGTGAGAGGTCACTAATTTCATCTAACTACTCAATGGTATCATCCTTAGATGAGGAATGAGCTTTTACAAGCTTAGTAGTATCATCAATTGTCATTATATCCTTAGTGTTCAAGAAATCATCAATCAATGAACTTGCATGACACTTTTCTAGACCACTACAACAATCAATGCAAGAATCATTTCCTAGAATTTCTATCAATGATGAAAACTCAGAAAGTGGATCAGGGGAATGAAATGATGTTTTTTCAAGGGAAGGGAGTACATCTATAGAATTAACAGAGATAGAGGAATGTTCTTCTAAGGGCTGTTTCATGGAATCAAGGATATTGAAGTGGAAAATGTCACCACCAAACTCCATAGATAATATACCACTATTGACATTAATTATGGTTTTGGAAGTTTTCTAGAAGGGACTCCCCAATATAATTGGGGAATGTCCATTCATCCTATCATCCTCCATTTTAAGCACATAAAAATCAGCCTGAAAAATTAAATTTTGAACCCTCATAAGAGCATCCTCTAACACACCATAGGGGTGTGTGGTACTCTGATTTTCTTTCTGAACAACTATTCTAGTGGGATTTAGTTCATTGGCCTGTAAAGAAGAGTAAATAGAGTGAGGCATCACATTAATATAAGTGCCCAAATCAAGCATAGCATTATAAAAATAATACTCCTCTATGGTTCATGGAATCAAGAATGTCCCAAGATCATTGTACTTTGTGGGAAGTGATGGATATATTAATGCTGATATGTTCCTCCCCAATATCACATTTTCATCTCCCTGAATTCGCCATCGGTGTGTACAAATCTCCTTTAGAAATTTGTAATATCATGGAATTTGCATTACTGCATCAATCAAGGGGATGTTTAACTGAAATTTTTTTAAAGTCTCCAAAATTTCCTTATCTAGTTCAGTTTCCTTTTTTTTCTAGGTTGGGTGACCCTTTATGGAAATGGAAGAGGGATTTTTGGGCTAGGGGACTCATCATTAGAAATACTCTTTCCTTTGGAGGGGATTCTCTCAGGACGAGGTTCAACCTCATTTGGATCATTTCCAGTAGTTGGGATTGTGGTTTCCTTAGGAGGGGATGAATCTAGTGGAGGAGTAATTTGGATTTTAAGTTTTGTTCCACTCCTAAGGGTTATGGAACTTACATTTCCTTTATCCCTAGGTTTAACTACTGGTTGAGAAGGTAGTTTACTGGACCCATGACTCTGGATTTCCCCCACTAAGATGGAAAGTTGGCCAAATTGGGTTTTTATGTATTGTATGGCATCTTGGGTGGTTTTTCGGAATTGGATATTATTGGCAGCCATTTGTTTCATCATGTCTTATAAGATTGGCTTGAGTTTTGGAGGGGTTTGTTGGAAAGACCTTTGATGTAGTTGAGGATTTTTAGGTGGTGGTGGTTGACTACTCTTCTCCGGTTTATTCCATGGTTATTGAGGTTGGTTTGAATACCTCCCTTTCCTATAGGATTGGTTGTCTTTCCACCCAGGATTGGATGGATAGATGGTTCTTTCCTAAAGGGTTGGTTATAGGGGTGGTCTGGAAAGATTTCCTCACAACTCTCAGAAGTTTCTCTTAGTTGGGGGAATTGATCAGAGTACCGGGTGTTAGAAGAATATATACCACAATGGATGGGAGGATGATATTGGGATTTCCCTTGGGAAAGAGCAAGTTGTCGAAGAAGGGTACTTACATTTCGAACTTCGTGTCCACCTTCCTCTCGAAATCAGTACTTTTACCCTCATGGACACCTTGAATGGGTATATTGGACCTTGAACCGAATTGTTGTGTGTTATGTTACATGTTCTAAATTAAGGTCCTTATAGTGATTGGGGTTCAATAAACTAGCACACCACCTTCAGCAGCATCAAACATATTTCGGTCAATAGTAATTAAACCTTTTTAAAAATATTGAATTAAAAGTTGATAACTTATTTGGTGGTGTGGACAACTTGAACAAATCCTTTTAAAGTGTTCCAAATATTCATGTGGTGTTTCCCCTTGTGATTGTATTATACCACATATTTCCTTTCTTATAGTTGCAGTTTGAGAGGCTGAGAAATATTTCTCAAGAAAAAGGCGTTTCATGTCCGCCCAACATCTTATTGTTGAATTAACATAATAAATTCAGTCTTTTGTAGTGTCTTCTAATGAAAATGGAAATTACCTAATCTTTACTTGTTCTTTATCCACATTAGAAGGTTTTAAAAGTTTAACACAAAGTATGAAATTCTTTAAGATGATTTTTTGGATCCTATCCAGCAAGTCCATGGAATCTTGGTAATAAATTAATTAAACCAGATTTAAGTTCAAAATTGGGTGCCTCGCCTTGCATTTGAATGTAATTGGGTTGGATATCAACATCTGGTAAGGTTAATTATTTTAGAGTTCTATTTTTTCCAGCCATTTTAAACATGTTAATTTCAAGTTCTAATTTGGTTACAGAATAAGATGCTTTTAGAAAAGTCTTGAGTTGTGGTGTGTCCTCCTTCAAAGGGTTGTCTTGTGCATCTCGTGGTCAATGATGTAAGATCCTCTCTGGTTCTGGTTCAAAAGGAGGTAAGTATCCTAGAGTAGAACGTGTCATGCATAGAACCTATAGAATAAATAAATTAGAACAAAAACTTATATGAAATGGTAGAAGATAAAACAAATAAATATTCACAAAAATAATAAAAATCTTATACAAAACATGCACTAAAACCAAAGTGCTCCCCAGCAACGGCGCCAAAATTTGACCACGTTGTCATAACATGTCAAATTGATTATGATTTTAGGGTTTATTTATAGTCTCAGGAAGACCCTAGGTCATCTCTCAAGGATCATTTGTGGGTTTAGAGTGTGTTTTTTTAATAATAATAACAAAAGAGGGGGTGGTTTGAAAACAGTTTTAAGAAAATGGCTTGATTTAAAGAGTTCAATAGTTGATAAATAAAAGTGGTGTTTTAGAATTATGAGATAAAAAGATAATTTCATGTTCACTACACATCTTGGTGGTTTCATATTTCTTAAAAATACAGATGGTTTAATGGAACCCTTTGGTTGAGGGTTTTCAAGTTCTCGACTTTCCTCTTGCCTCTTAATATAATTCTCAAAGTACCACCCCTTAACACAACAATCGTGTTGTCAAGGTTTGGGTATCAAACAAAGAAAAAAAAGGATACCAAATCATACTGAAATATTATGTCTGTGTGAGATAAATAGGACTCTTGTCTTGCCCAATCGTAACAAAACAAGATTCCCACTTGAAACCGCAACCCAATCGGTGTTGAGATAAAAAGAGTTTCACTTAATTATAAAGAAATAAATGTATTCCAAGGAGAAGTGAATAAAATTTAAACATAAGTGAAATATTTATCACAAAAATTAAAGAAAACTAGTAGAATATCAAGTTATGTAACTCCCACCCAAGTATGTGTAGCTCCCTCGAAATGATCGTCCACCGTTTAGATCGACATCGGGAGGAGGAGGAAGCTCAGGTGGAACACATTCTTCATGATTGATCCTCCTATAAGGATAGGGGCTTCCAGAACTTCTATTATTAAGAGAGGACTCTTTACGGCATCCAAATTGTCAGAGCTTGGCCTCATGGTCGAACTTACCAATGGGGATCCCAACGTTCCATTTTATAGGAAAATGGAAATGTGGTTTTGAGCACACAAATTTCTTAAAAACACTTGTCACATGGGTTTAGAACTTCAGACTGCATTATCTCACTTTAGAGAAAATAAAAAAGTTGTATCACCACCTCTTGAATATCTCCACTGATTTTTTAGAACCATTTGGACAAGTGGAGTGTGAGATATGGACATATCACAACACACCACTTTTGACTTCGTGCAGATTCGGTTTACTGGATAGATCTGGTTGGTTGGGCCAGCAGATAGCTGAATTAGTCTTGGGTTCCTTCAGATGAAATGTAGACCAATTAATTTTGGACTATCCTACAAAATTTCATCTCATTTGGATTCAAATTTCAGGATAAGTGAGCATATGAGTCCACTGGTGTGCATGGATCATGCTTAGTTTGGCCCATTTTTCTTAAACATCATCATGGACCCTCCAAATCACCCCCTCCTACAATGAAACCATCAAAAAATATAACATTTAACTTTTTAAAAGTGATAAAAAATAATTCAAATATGGAATTCAATGTGTTATTATTTTTATAATTTCCAATATAAAATAAGTTTAGCATAGCGGTTTAAGGTTGAAAATGAAACAGTGAATCATGGTGCGATCAACACCTCTAAAGCTGAAGGGGGAGCAGTAAGATATACAATAGGAAGTAAAAAAGACATTATATGCAAGATACAATAAAAGATAATAACTCAACCCAACCAAGATTGAAAGTAATATCATCCAATCACAAGGGGATAAACACAGTGAGTAGATGAACTACCCTTTAAGACTTTTCTGCCCACAGTAGGAGAGTATAGTCATCCAACCATGAGAATCTAAACATAGAAAGTATGTGGAATACCCCGCACATATTTTAATTTATTGGAAGGAGAGTAACCAAATCCTATTAAGGTGTGGATACATAAAGAAATAAATACATTCTTAGTAAAAAGAATCCAAAACAATAGAGTAATGGGATATACATATCAAAGCTCATCCCAAGAAGAAGAGTAGCCAACATTTTCAAAATTCTAACAAAGATATTTAGTATACTACGAGTCTGCTGAAAAGTAATCATTCAGTTCTAGCCACAAATCATCACTATTCCATACAGTCAAGGGACTATAATATCTAGGTCGAGAACCTATACTGTGGTACAACTAGAGGTTTCCACTCTAATAGTATAGGACCCATTCCCTTCCCAATCATAGTATATCACTCTAGGTCATTGAGGACCAATGCCTTAACACAACATGAGGGTGCCACCCAGAAGGTCGAGGACCCATGCCCAGCCTAGTTGGAGGGTGCCACTGGGAAGGTTTTAAGGACCCACTTCCCAGCTCTACTTTAGGGTACCACTCTAAAGATGAAAAGGAACCACTTCCTAGCTCCACTAGAGGGTATGTTAGGTCCACTAGGTCAAATACCCTGAGGGGGGGGGGGGGGGGGGGGGTTGAAATAGGGTATGAAATATTAAAACAAATGCACCTTTTGATCTTGTTTCTTTATTAAAAAAAACTCTATTCTCTATATTTCCCATAGAAAAGTATGAATAGAAATTAAATCATGCATGAGACACATCAATTTTTACTTGGTTTACACTCACTGGGCTACATACAAGGAGCATACAATGACAGTGTGCTGATGTACCAAATCCACTAAAAGTGTACTGCTACTTACAAAGATTGTATTGGACTCACTATCACTCATAGTATACAACCAATCACAATTTACAACCACAAAACTCTATCAACAAAATTTTGCTCACTGATTCTTCAGAAGATCGACTCACAGTTTATAGGCTTGCAGGTCCCTTCATTATCTCTAATGAATGCATCCTCCATTGTATGTAGATGCTGTATTGATGTCCCAATTTCATCCACTAATGAATACATATTTATGATTGATATACTGGGAATGCAACCCATACTGTGTCTTGAACATAACTTTAATTCCTTTTGAGTAATATTTTACTTTTTTCGTGAAATAACTTTTGTGCAAAAAATCAATCTTACGTGAAACTCCAATATTATGCACCACTTCCTTAGCTTGCACGCAAATACAATTCTTTCACGCAACTCTATTTGCTTAAAATTAATACATGATTTAGAGATCATATTTCCTCTCTGTCTTGAACAACTATGAATGGGGGGGGGTAACCTTATATTTATAGGTATCGCCAACCCTTGCACAGAAGATTCAACATGTCGTGCAAGACCCTCTTTGAGTGTGTAAAACCCCATTTGATGTCACATTGGGTGCATAAGTCTCTTTCATGAAAACTCATATTTCATGCATATTTCCAAATCTTTTTCACACTTCATTCCTTTGGAATATTTTGATGTTCTAATCCTGAAACATACCTTGTGCGCAATTTTTTATACCATCTTCAATTTTGTGCACAACTTTCTTACCAAAAAAACCTTTCCCCATTTTCCTAATTTTGAGGATAAAAAATCGGGCAAACATTAGAAAATGGTGCTACCATTTATCTATTCTTATTGTACCACCTACATACCATCAATTCATTTTTTGTGGTTATTTTTCAACATAGGTTTTAAAAAATATCTCTCTAACACCACAAATGACCAAAGAACCCCTCTTTTTCAAAAAAACACAATTTACCAAAAAATAATTCAATGTTACCTTGAGGGATTTTTTTCCCAAAAGGGTACCACATAGATGATTCCGAGCACCCAATTCCTATATCTACTAGAGGGTACCACTTGGAAGACATCAAAGACCGACTACCCATCTATACTAGAGGGTACCACTTAAAAGATGTTGAGGACCCACTACCCATATCTACTAGAGGGTACCACTCATAAGGTGTATCTGATGATCCTGAATGAACATTATCGTCATCCATCATTGCCTCAATATGTGTTGATCCCAAAGCATTCATCATCATATCTTTAAAGCCACAACTGAGGGAACCACAACATTATATGTGAAAAAACACTCAGGATAGGCTAGTCAGGGGCCAAAATCCAAGTTCAAATGAAAGAGATACAAATTTTTGATGTTTCAAAAAAGGAGTTCAAGGGGTACACAGTGTGTGAGGGGATCCAAAAGGAATATGGTCCCACTCCATATTTTTTCCATGTCCCTGATTAGAATAGGGATCCATCCCATCTATTAGTACACACCGTATAAGTGGACTACACTGTGTGTCCTGGCTAACCGAGAGAGGGGTTGTGTCTGTGTACCAGAACCCATATTCGTGTACCAAACCTATAAGGCCCCAACCTTAAACATTTCTAAATCTTGGGTTATTTCATGAATTCACATTGAGAATCTTTTCAGGTTTAGAGTTTTAGATAATTAGATCATAAATCATGCATTACATTCCACATTTAAACAACATGGTTACATCAAAGACAATATTCATTTTTTTCCACCAAAGGAAGCATATTTAAAATAAAACATGTTTTCTTTCTTGAAACTTCCTAGACACTATAATAACATCATGTACTTTTCCCTTGACTTGTGAATTTTTTTTCAAAAACTTGGGATGAGCATAAAAAAGATCAATAAGGAATACACAAAGACGGAAACTATTAGTTTTTCAAAACAACAAGTAAACCATGAATACATTAACATAAGTAACACTTTTCACCTTTATGAAATAGTAAATACTATTCAATGAATAAAAGATCACTACTTACCCTTTTATAACCAAAATATTACCCATATAAATAACACATAACATATAAAGGTAACTTGGAACATAAACATACTTAAATGGAATAACCATACGATCAAATTCCACACATGTCACTAAATGGAATAGCCATACAGCCAACTTCCATACCCAATGCATTGGAGGTTATAACAAAACCACCCATACTGGTATTCACAGCACCACCCGTCATTTGGTTTATCATGTAACCACCCGTCAAATGTCCAAGTACCATTATAAAATCATAAGACATAAAACAAATATAAAGGAAAGAAAACATTTCCACATTTCAATCACAATATATCACTTAAATATATTGATATAATAAATCCATTATCAAAACCATTTTCAATACCAAAATACATAATAGAGTATATGGTATTTATTTTCTTTTAAAAACATTATGGCTTGTTGAGGAATCCAAAGATCAAATAATACTCGCAGCAGTGGAAAGGTTGTTGTCACCACGTACGTTAAAAGACACATTCCTTTTTGTCGTTTAGTAAAACGCTTCATAGAAAAAGATTCCCTTTGAATGAAATTAAAATTAAAATGTGTTTATACAGCATATAAAATAAATTCTTGTATTAAAACAAAATATGCCTCAATGAAAGGAGATTGAGACGAAGTCCCTTACCTCGTGTCCGACTTGACTCGATCGTTCTTTAATCTCCTGAATAATAAACTAAAGTTAATTTCTACTTATTAAAGAACCTTTTTCAAGTTTATTATTCCTTTTATATCACTTATTTCCATGTTATAAACCTTATGTAATCATTTATGTTAATAATGTTCATTTTGTCGATATTTGGTACTTAAGTCAAAAATGGACTTCTTATAATTACATGTTGTTCATGTGGTAAAAGGTTCATTATATCCAGAATGATATTCATGATTTGGATATCATATATATTATATATATCCAGCATATAAATTTATTTATAATAATAGATAACCTTTTGAGGTAAGAAATGAAATGCACCATTCATGGAGACGGTAAGACGTACGTACAAATGAACGCTACTTCCATTTATATTTCATATTTAATGGAATTAAAACATAATGATAAATAGTAGTATTATAATTCTACTGTTGTATCATGTAAAATATCATTAAACCTATTTTTATATGTACCACATATGGTATGAATGAGTCATGTCACTTTGAGGGGGCGGTAGTCCGCACTTCCTCAAATGAAATTATCATGTTTACACATAGTGGAAACCATAAAGGTTTGTTATATATATTAAAATAAAAAACAATAAAGAAAAAATAAAAATAAAAATAATATATATATATATATATATACAGTGACATATTAATGGCCAACATAAAAGTTGTTAAGAGAAGATTGAACAATCATCGTTTTGTGAGGCAGTAATTCGCCACCCACAGAATTAGTATGTTCTTTAACCATTAGACGGAGGTGTCTGTAAGTGTAGGTAGAATACTTTTCATAACAACACCCTAGTATATTTAGGATACTGGTGTTATTATAGGATCAAATAAGAATAAGATAGTGGTGAGTGAAGAAGGAAAATAAAAGGAAGAAACCCAAGAGAAGACATTACCTCTAAATCGGGTAACTATTTTCGATTTGAGCCAAAGGCTTCCTTGGGAAGACTTCTGCACAAAGTGAGGCTTCTAGGAGTAAGAGAGGGATGTGGAGAGATAATATGAGATGATTTTATATGATCCAAGGTCTTTAGAGGTTTGGTTAAGTGGGTAGAGGTGGGGGTCTTTTATATGAGGGAGGAGGGTCACTTTTGGAAAGTCTTGAAATGTTACTTTATTATAAAATGTTTTTCAGATTTTAAAGGTCCCACAATGATATATTTCAAGGATATGGTGATAAGGGTTCTAAATCCACCCATCCAATAGGTTTTCAACAAGTTTAAGTCTTATATTTTACATTATCTTTTCATTTTATTTAAATTGTTCATTGATAAGATAATCACTAAATCATCATGGTGTCAAAAATAAATTTATTTATTTAATGTCTAAAAATTATAAAAAAATACCATGATGTAGGAAATATTTTTATATTTCCAATGAATATTTATAGTCTAATATATCATTTATGTAAACAAAATTAAATTTTTTTACTTAGGTGTTACATAGTTTGGTTATATTTTTCTTTCTTTAAAAATCATATGATAAAAGGTCATTATCACACAAAAGTGATTCCATGTGGTTACTAAGTTGTCACAAGGAATCCCATGGTAATCCATGACACAACCAAAAATATTTGGACACATGTTTGGGTAATTTTATATTTTTATGATATTATTTTATTACCCTTAACCACCTGATTACTAATTAATCATGATAATTAAAGATAATTGCCTTCGTTACTATTCATAATGTCTGAAAACAAAAGAGTCTTAATTAAATAATTTGGACATTTTGATTCCAGATATGGAGTCCATTTTACCAAATTTCAAACACAAAAAATGCAGTAATTAATTTAAAAATAATTCCCATTGTCAAAACAAATAGCTTGTTTTTAAGAAATAATATCTATCAAATGATTGATAATTGTTTATGTCCAATTTCAAAGTGAGATTAATTATAATGACCACTATTGTATTAAATGGAAAAAATATATTCTAATTACACTTTAAAAAAATTTAAAAGATAATCTAACTATATAATTAAATTAGATGAAAAAGCAGTTTTGAAGTAAAATGCCGTATTTTTCACTATTCATTAAAAAATGAACATTGTCAGAAAAATACAAAAAAAATTATCCAAGGTAAATTTCAATGTCTCAATTATAAAGAATAAGTTTATTTTAAAAAATAGAGCTTACAAAACTGTCAAAAGTTATATTAAAAATGGTTTTCCATCAAAAGGCGGTAAAACAATCTTTTAAAAATATTAGAGTATTATATGCCTAAGATTGGATTTATTCTCATTTTAAGCCTCAAAAACACTATCTAATTAATAAATAGACATAGATATGAAAATATATCATTATTTAATTACATGAGATGTTACATCCTTCCCCCCTTTAGGAAATTGTGTCCCCGTAATTTATTTACTTATCGAATAAGTGGGGGTATTTATCAGTCATTGCATTTTCAGATTCCCATATTGTTTCTTCAATCATGTGGTTTTTACACAGAACCTTTACTTGATGAATAAAATTATTCTGTAACACTTTATACCTGTGGTTAAGAATCTAGGCCATTTTTTTCTCATAAGATAGATTCTCTTCCAGCTGAACTACCTTTGGACTCAAAACATGAGATGGATCTGGCATGTACTTCCTTAACATTGAAACATGAAAACAGTTATGTACCTGAGATAAAATCGGAGGTAAAGCCACTCAGTATGCAACTGATCCAACTCTCTCTAGAATTTCATATGGTCCAATGAACCTTGGACTCAACTTTCCTTTCTTACCAAATCTAATCATACTTTTCCATGGTGAAACTTTGAGGAAGACATGATCACCTACCTCAAAAGAGAGATGCTTCCTCCTATTGTCCACATAACTTTTCTACCTGCTCTGAGCTGTTCTCATGTGTTTCTGTATCAGCTGAACTTTTTCTACCATATCTTCAACCAATTCTGGTCCCATCAACTTCCTTTCACCCACTTCATCCCAAAAAGCTGGAGTTCGACACTGCTTTTCATATAACATCTCAAATAGTGCCATCTGTATACTGGAATGAAAATTGTTATTATAAGAAAACTCAACCAATAAATGATGTTGGTCCCAACTTCCCTGATAATCCATCGAACAAGCACGTAGAATATCCTCCAAGGTCTGAATTGTTCGTTCTGACTGCCCATCTGATTGTGGAAGAAAATCTGTACTAAAATTTAATTCAGTACCCAACGACTTCTGATGGCCTTTTGAAAAGTTAGAAGTGAACCTGGGGTCACGATCAGATACAATGGAGAGGGGAACTCTATTTATACTAACTATATCTTTAAGATACAATCGAGAAAGTTTATCTAGGGAAACATTATCTCATATAGAAAGGAAATGAGCAAATTTAGTAAAGAAATCAATAATAACCCAGATTGCATCATTACCTCGAGGTGTCTTTGGTAATCCCGCAACGAAGTCCATGGATATATTCTCCCATTTTGACTTTGGCACTGGTAAATGTTGAAGCATCCCTTTCGGTAACTACTGCTCTACTTTAACCTATTGAAAAGTCAAACACTTCACAGTAAAATCATCAATATCTCTTTTCTTTCCATCCCACCAGTAATACTCCAGAAGATCTCTGTACATCTTAGTACTACCTGGATGAACTGAAAATAGAGAACTATGAGCTTCACATAACAACTCTCTCTTCAACTGTGAATCACAAGGCACACACAATCTCTTCCCAAATATCAAAACACAATCATTATCAATGTTGAATTCAGGTAACATACCCTTCAGAACTAGCTCTACCTTTTTCTACAACTCACTATCTTTCTCTTGTTCTTGCTTAATTCTGTCTGATAGAGAAGATTTCACTGATACCTAGAACAAAACAGAAGAACTTCATGAACCAACAACTTACAAGCTAAAATTCATCAATTCCTTAACCAAAGGATCATGTTCCAAATGTAACATGGTCAATGAAGCATTACTTTTTTGACTCAAAGCATCTTCCACTTTATTTGATTTTCCTGGGTGGTAGTGAATCATGAAATCATAATCCTTGATTAATTCTATCTATATCCTCTGTCTCATATTCAATTATTTCTGTATGAATATATACTTTAAACTTTTGTGATCAGTATATATTTCACACTTTACACCGTACAAATGATGCCTCCAAATTTTTAAAGTGAAAACAACAACAAATAAATCCAAATCATGTGTAGGGTAATTTATCTCATGAGCTTTCAACTGACGTGAAGCATAAACAATTACCTGATCATTCTTCATTAGGACACAACCATGTCCTTTTAATGAAGCATCACTGTAGATAACAAACTCACCATTCCTGGAAAGTAGTGCCAATATTGGAGCATTCACCAATGTTCTTTTCAATTCCTAAAAACAATCATCACATTCTTTTTTTCAGATAAACTTAGCACCCTTCTAAGTTAGCTTAGTCAGTGGTCTGGACAACTATGAATTTTTTTTAAGAAACCTTCAGTAATAGCTTTCCAAACCAAGAAAACTGCAAATCTTGGTTACATTTGTGGGTCTTGGCCATTCTTCAATAACCTTTTTTTAGGATCAACTGTTATTCTATCTTTAGAAACAATGTGACCAAGGAAAGAAATTTGTTGTAACCAAAACTCACACTTTCCGAATTTCCCATACAATTTATTTTCTATTATGGTTTGAAAAATAACCCTTAAATGAATTTCATGCTCTTATTTACTTTTAGAAAACACAAAAATATCATCAATGAAAACAACCAAAAATTTATCCAAGAACTCATGGAAAATTCTATTCATAAGGTCCATGAATACAGCACGTGCATTGGTTAACCCAAAAGGCATAAATAAAAATTCATAATGGCCATATCTAGTATGAAATGTGGTCTTCAGAATGTATGCTTCTTTTACTTTCATCTGATGGTACCTCGACCTCAAGTCAGTCTTTGAAAAATACTGAGCTCCCTGGAGCTGATCAAACAAATCATTGATATGAGGAAAATGATACGTTTTCTTAATAGGGATGTTATTAAATGCTCTATAATCAATTAAAAGTCTCATTGAACCATAATTATTTTTAACAAACAAGACAAGAGAACCCCATGGTGATGTTCTAGGTCGAATGAAACCTTTTTCTAATAAATCTTGAAATTTCTCCTTCAACTCTAAAAGTTAAATTTGAGCCATTCGATAAGGGGGTTTTGAAATTGGCTTAGCATCAGAAATTAAGTCAATAGTAAATTCAACTTCTTGATCTTGTATTATTCTAGAAAACTCATCGGGAAAAACATCAGGATAATCATTTACCACTGGCACATCATTAATCTGAACGGTTCCTTTGTTTTCAACAATATGTGTAAGGTAACATTAATTTCCATATTTTACAAGTTTTTCAACCTCTTGATATGTTATCAAAATTAGAGGTTCATTATTGTACACAAACTGAAAATCTTTCTAAAAAGAAACCTATTTAGCTCTACAGTAAATCTTAGCATGATAAATAGAAATTCAATCCATGCCCAAAATAACATCAAACTCTACTAGAGGCAAAACAATAAGGTTTTTTGGAAGATTCTTTCCACACACAAGGACAGGAAGGTTCTTATAATTTCTTTTTGTATCAATGTTTCCCCCTGGAGTTTTTACCATAAGTTCAGGATTCATATCTTGAGATGGAATTCCCAATTTACTAGAAATATTATTAGAAATAAAAGAATGTGTAGACCCTGAATCAAACAACACATTGGCATAATCTGAACAAACAAACAGTGTACATGATACTACTTCATTAGATGGCCCAACATCTGCTAAAGTAGTTGAAAATGATTTTACCACTCCTTTATACTTGTATTATGGTTGCTTTTTCTTAGTTGAGTTCTTCGTTAGACACTCATTTGCATAATGACCCATTTCATTACACTTAAAACATCTTACCGCTGGCTTTTCATTACTTGCTTGACCATCTTCCTTACAGTTACAAGAAATATGACCAGACTTACCACACCGAAAGCACTTTCCAGACATGGATAAACATTCTCCAGGATGAATTTTACCACACTTCTCACAGGATGGATATTTGGTTTTCTTACCTCCGAGATTCTTTGATGAATTCTTTCCCTTTTCCTGCCAACTGGACCTTTTATTCTGTTGTTTGTCAAAGAACACCTGATCATCGGAAAACTCCATTTACACCTTCTCTGCACATCGAACAAGTTTTTCATAACTTTTGAACTCATGAGAAGCTAATTCCCTTAGATATTTTGGCTTTAATCTTGAGTAAAAACGGTTGATTTTACTATCAAGATATCGTATGAAATTTGGAGCATACCTTGCCAGTCGAGTGAACTTTGCTTCATAAGCAGCCATTGAGTCATCCTCTTGCCTCAATTCTAGGAATTGTTTTTCCATCTTAAGACGAACCACCTTAGATAAATATTTCTCAAGAAACATACCTTTGAATTAATCCCAGTCAAGATCATCAATCTCTTCACTATCCTTGATATTTTTCACCATCGACCACCACTGATCAGCTTCACCTTCAAAATGATAAACAACAAGACTAACCTTTTGATGTTCTGAACACCCCATGACATCAAAAATCTTCTCCAATGATTTGATCCACCCTTCTACTAGCATAGGGTCAGATGATCCTCTGAATGATGGGGGATGTGGCCTCATGAAATATTCCACCACTGAAATGTTCCTCTACGGTTGATCTGGATGATCTCGTGCATGGATACCACCACCATTTATCGCTTGAGTCAACTGCACCATTACTTCAACAAACTATTCAGTTCCAATTCTGACCATCTCAGGATGCTGATTTGGAAGGTCATTTTCTTATGTATGCCTTCCTAGCACTGCTTCCCTATTTTCTCTGAGGAAAACCATTCTGAAGAAACATATCTTAGATGAAGCAACATGGTAATATTCAAATACTATATCATTTCATTTTGACCATAAAAAAATATTTTTGGATAATCATTTAACAGAATTCTAACTCTTAAAGTTATATAAACTAACCTATGATACCAACTATAAGGCCCCAGCCTTAAACATTACTAAATCATGGGTTATTTCAAGAATTCAAATTGAGGATCTTTTTAGGTTTAGAGTTTTAGAGAATTAGATCATAAATCATTCATTACATTCCACATTTAAACAAGGTGGTAACATCAAAGACAATATTCATTTTTTTCCACCAAAGGAAGAATATTTAAAATAAAACATGGTTTCTTTCTTGAAACTTCCTCGACACTCTGATCACATCATGTACTTTTCCCTTGACCTGTGAAAAACATTTCAAAAACATGGGATGAGCATAAAAAATCTCAGTAAGGAATACAAAAAGAAGGAAACTATTAGTTTTTCAAAACAACAAGTAAACCATGAATACTTTAACATAAGTAACACTTTTCACCTTTATGAAGTACTAAATACTCTTCACTGAATAAAATATCACTACTTACCCTTTTGTAACCAAAGGATTACCCATATAAAGAACACATAACATATAAAGGTAACTTGGAACATAAACATACTTAAATGGAATAACCATACGGTCGACTTCCACATATGTCCCTAAATGGAATAGCAATACAACCGACTTCCATAACAAATGAATTGGAGGTTATAACGTAACCACCTTTCTTGGTATTCACAACACCACCTGTCATTTGGTTTATCATGTAACCACCCGTCAAATTTCTACGTACCATTATAAAATCATAAGACATAAAACAAATATAAAGGAAATAAAACATTTCCACATTTCAATCAAAATATATCACTTAAATATATTGATATAAAAAATACATTATCAAAACCATTTTCAATACCAAAATATATAATAGATTATATGGTATTTATTTTCTTTTAAAAACATTAGGGCTTGTTGAGGAAGCCAAAGATCAAATAATACTCATGGCGGCAGAAAGGTCGTTGTCACCACGTACGTTAAAAGAAACATTCCTTTTTTTGTTTAGTAAAATGATTCATAGAAAAAGATTACTTTTGAATGAAATGAAAAGTCAAAGGTGTTTATACAGTGTATAAAAGAAATTCTTGTATTAAAATAAAATATGCCTCAATGAAAGGAGAATGAGATGAAGTCCCATACCTCGTGTTCGACTTGACTCGATCATTCTTTAATCTCCTGAATAATAAACTAAAGTTAAGTTCTACTTGTTTAAGAACCTTTTTCAAGTTTATTATTCCTTTTATATCCATTATTTCCATGTTATAAACATTATTTAATCATTTAAGTTAATAATGTTCATTTTGTCAATATTTGGTACTTAAGTCAAAAATGGACTTCTTATAATTACATGTTGTTCATGTGGTCAAAGGTTCATTATATCCAAAATGATATTAATGATTTGGATGTCATATATATTATATATATCTAGAATATACATGTATTTATAATAGTACATAACATTTATATGTAAGAAATGAAATGCACCATTCATGGAGACGGTAAGCAGTACGTAAGCATGAACGCTACTTCCATTTCTATTTCATATTTAATGGAATTAAAACATAATGATACATATTATTATTATAATTCCATTATTTTATCATATAAAATATCATTAAAACTATCCTTTATATGTACAAATATGGTATGAATGAGTCATATCACTTTGAGGGGGCGGTAGTCCGTACTTCCTCAAATGAAATTATCGTGTTTACACATAATTTAAACTATAAAGGTTTGCTATATATAAAAAAAATACCGAAGCTTAAAGAAAATATAAAAATAATATATACATATACATATATATATATATAAATACAGGGACATCTTAATGGCCACCATGAATGGTGTTAATAGAAGATTGAACAATCATCGTTTCGTGAGGCTGTAATTCGCCATCCACAGAAACAGTATGCTCTTTAACCATTAGACGAAGGTGTATGTAAGTGTAGGTAAAATCATTTTCATAAAAAAATCCTAGTATATCGAGGATACTGGTGTTATTATGGGATCAAATAATAAGAAGATAGTGGTGAGTGAATAAGGAAAATAAAAGGAAGAAACCCGAGATAAGACATTACCTCTAAATAGGGTAACTCTTTTTGATTTAAGCCAAAGGCTTCCTTGGGAAGACTTGTGCCCAAAGTGATGCTTCTAGGAGAAAGATAGGGATGTGGAGAGATAAAATGAGCAGATGTCAGATGATCCAATGACTTGAGAGGTGTGGGTAAGGGGGTGAAGGTGGGGGCCTTTTATAAGAGGTAGGAGGGTCACTTTTGGAAAGTCTTGAAATGTTACTTTATTATAAAATTGTTTTCAGATTTTATAGGTCCCAAAATGATATATTTAGATGATAAGGTGATAATGGTTCGAAATACAACCATAAAATAGGTTTTTGACAAGTTATATTTTACATTATCTTTTAATTTTATTTAAATTGTTCATTAATGAGGTAATCACTGCATCATCATGGTTTCATAAATAAATAAATTTATTTAATGTATAAAAATTATAAAAAAATACCATGATGTAGTAAAACTTTTTATATTTCCAATGAATATTTATAGTCTAAGAGATCAACTATTTAAACAAAATTAAAATTGTTTTACTTAGGTGTTACATAGTTTGGTTATATTTTCCTTTCTTTAAAAATAATATGATATAAAGTCACTATCACACAAAAGTGATTCCATGGGGTCCCTAAGTTGTAACAAGGCATCCCATGGTTGACCATGACATAACCAAAAAGATTTGGACACATGTTGGGGTCATTTTATATTTTTATGATATTAGTTTATTACCCTTAACCACCCGATTACTAATTAATCATAATAATTAAAGATAATTACCATCATTACTATTCATAATGTCGAAAAAAAAGTCTTAATTACATAATTTGGACCTTATGATTCCAAATATGGAATAAATTTAACCAAATTACAAACACATAAATTGAATTAATTAATTTAAAAATAATTCCCATTGTCAAAACAAATAGTGTGTTTTTAAGATACAATATCTATCAAAAATATTGATAATTGTTTATGTCCAATTTCAAAGTAAAATTAATTATAATGACCACGAATGGATTAAATGGTAAAAATATATTCTAATTACACTTTAAAACCAATTAAAAAGGTAATCTACCCATATAATTGAATTAGATAAAAAATCAGTTTTGAAGTAAAATGCAGTATTTTTCACTATTCATTAAAAAATGAACATTGTCAGAAAAGTACCAAAAGTTTATCCAAGGTAAATTTCAATGTACCAATTATAAATAATAAGTATATTTTGACAAATAAGTCTAATAAAATTGTCAAAAGTTAGATTAAAAATGGTTTTCCATCAAAAGGCGGTAAAACAATCTTTTAAAAACATTAGAGTATTCTATGCCTAAGATTGGATTTATTCTCATTTTAAGCCTCTAAAACAATATCTAATTCATAAATAGACATATATATGAAAATATATTATTTTTTACTTACTTGAGATGCTATAGAACCCCATGTACGTGTACTCGAGTACACGACATGCTTTAGGCCGTGTACTTCCACAAGGATTCTTGACCATATGATCCTTCAAATGGGTTATCCAACTAAGGAAGGGGTACATAGAGTATAGGAGGGATGAAAATTGTGTCATACTCAACTTTTTTCCAAATCCTAGACACCATCTCGGAAGGGGATACAGACAGTGTATTCATCCTTGAACACTGAGTGTATTCAAGTTGTCTCCAGAAAACTCAAATCCATGATCCATGCTTAAATATACTCGATCTACATTACATCATGCCTTGAATCACGTCAAAACTCATGGATCTGGCTATATATTGTGGATATTGGCCATTGATCGCTAGAAAATATCCTTCATTCATCTTGGGGGTTTCATCGTCCATTCTGCATGCCGCTAAAGCTTCTACGATTGATTTCCTAACCTTTAATTTCCTAAATATCATCTTCACCTTACAAAACTCTCAGATCTATGCTCAATTAATAAATATATTCCTTGACTATGTAACCACTATGAATCTGGGAGTTCTATCAGACTCAGTACCACTTGACAATTTTCAAATCAAGACCTTGGGGCCCAATTAGTGACGAACATGAAGAAATAAGGGGGGGGGGAAGTACAAGAAAAAATATTAAATGATTGATTCTAGGTGTTCTTGGTCAATCTATCAAGAATGAGGATTACATATTATAAAACAAAGAAACAAAATTTAATTTCTGTACAGGGTCACATGCAAAGGCTGCAAATAAGGGCATATATTGAAGAATGGGAATTTTTCTAATCAAATATTTAATCAAAAGGAACAGAAACACCCAAATGATGAGTCCTAACTCGATTATGGACCATTATTTAAAGAAGAACATGTTCACTAATTATTTTGAGGAAGAAGTTGCATTCATTGTTTTCTAATCTGATCTGATCTAGAGATTCATCATCATATAACGTGATTTTCCAACGGAGGAGAGAGGAGATCATCGTGGGAGAATTATAAGATTATGAGGATAACCCTAGAAACCTTTCCATGATTATATATTTACAAATACATTTGTTGCACTAAAATGAATTAATTAAGTAATTTTATAATTAATTAATTCACTTAATGTACAACTAATGAGCGAGGAGTCTGAACATCATATACTGACCCATTTTATGTCGTGCTTAGGGTAAACTCCACATTCCAGTCTCAATTGTCATCTTGGATTTCCAATCCGATCAACCATTTAAGATTTATCCCGTTTTATTTTAGAATATGAGCTAGTGGTATATAAAATATATTTATTTTTTTTATAAAAGTAATTTCAGGCACACCTTTCCTTGAAATCACACACTGTCTCATCACCTAGCTCTGTAAATTTATATATAAATATTTCAACTTATTACAAGGATAAAACTGAATCTCTATATAAGTAATAATTAATTATATGATATTTGTATTATGTAAAAGGTTTACATTATATAAATAAAATTATAAATAGTTTATAATTCATATAAAATTATATATTTAAAAGGGAAATGACATATTATGATAAATATAAAAGAAATCATATTGGAAAGAATATAGAGAGTTTATATTCAAAATTATTTAATGTTCATAATGTTAAATGTGAAATTATAAAAGTTTTTATAATTATCTTTTATTTATGAAATGTTTCATAAATGTTTATATAAAGATTATATATTTTAATTTTTCAGTTATTTAAAGTTAATTCACTATTTGATTTAAATTTATAAAAATTTTATATTATAAATAATTACTTGCCAAAATTTATATGGTGAATTTATTCTAGGATAAAGACTTTCATATCATGATAATTTGGATATTATAAAATTTATTTTTCATCTAATTTGACCCCAGTTTTCAATTTTATTTATGATTTTGAGAGTAGTTGTTGGTTATAGTATGTTCATATTAGGTTTTAGAATTTTCATGAATTTAATACTCACTTGAGTATAATATCCTTAGGTAGAGGGACTTGGGGTTAGACCACCTACTTTCCAAGAGGATTTCCTTGACTAGGAATCTAGATAGGGGTTTTCATATCCATCACTCCAGGATTAAACATGTGGAGTTTATGAATATCATGTAACTATATGCCTTTATATGAAGTTTTTATCTTCTATATTCAGATGATTTATTTAGATATGTATGAATATACTTGACTTTTGTTTTTTTTGGTGATTGACATAGACTTTTAATTTGTGTAAATATTTACACATTAACGTGGCATCAGCACATTAATTTGGTTTTTGGAATAGGTATTCCAAAAACTACATCATTTGGAGCATGAATACAAAAAAAAAGAAATGAAACAAGAAAAGATATTTATTACACATGATGAAATAATTTCGAATTTAATATGAATATGATGTATATTAAACTAATGAGACCTTAAATTAAAACCCCACCAATATTATATGTGATATTAATTCCAAGGAAACACTTCTAAAGACCTAGATCATTCAAACTATTATGTTATTCCTTTACTTGTTGCCCCTAAATTATCTTGTGCAAGGAAAGAAAGTAATGGGTGACACTAGATCCCACTTGGGTAGGTTCTGTCTTAGTAGGGTTCCCCTAGATTGTCCATTGTTAATCTATTTTTCATGTTTTCATTTGGCTAATCATTTCTGTGGATCACTTTGGAATGATACCATAGGAATATAGTAGAGTGAATCCATATGATGGATTTGGATAAAGGGTTGTCTCCTCAACTATCCAAGAGTCAGAACTGTTTTGATTGAGTTGATTCACTACCTAAATAATTAACTAATGAGAGGAACACCCAAGTGGACTCATTTCTTAGTGAAATATGGATCTTTCCTCTCTAAGTGGATATAATTTACAAGGTCATCATCTTAGTGGGATCACATTCATTAAAATTCATTAATGAAAATTTATAAGACATGATATTCATCTGATAAAAGATTACAATGTAGATGAATGCATCATAATAATCAAACTAAAATTTATATCCATCCTTGAAATGAGTATATTTAAGTAAGCATCCCATAATATTGTTAGCTTAAGAACATTTCTTGAGTGCGAGAAATATTCAATGTGTTAGAATAGTTCTTTCCTCAGTAACCAAGTGTTGATGTTTTTCAATACATGAATCTAGTAGCTTATTGAAGCATTGAATGATTCATTTAAGGTTTCAAAAAAATTTAATGCATAATTTTCCTTATTAATTCTAGTCTAATATACTCATTATGATTGGGTATGTCCATGATATTCAATAATATTTAATATGTTTGGAAAGATGTAATAATTCTTATATGGATTGTTATGGTTAGGGAATATATCCTATTGTCGTCAATGGAAATATTCCGACAATATGGATGAATTCAAATGAATTTTACCTAATACTATCAAAGTGTTGATAATAGATCAACTAGGCATAATATATCTAGATTATGGTACTGTGAAGAATGTATAGGTGGGTTAAAAAAATTTCAAACCAAAAAAAGAAAATTTTGTAAAAAAAATATCAACAATGTTTCATTAAAAAGATGATCAAGGTTATTGAATCCTAGGGTTGTCAGGAAGGAATAATAATAGTCCAATATTATTGGATTATCCTTAAGGGGTTTGGGAACTCCATAGAATTTCCTTGTCATGTATTAATGTTATAAGAATTAATTCATCGATTATGAATTGTATGTGATACTGAGTGTAAGATTTATAAGTGTTTTATATATACAGGATTTCAAAATAATAGTAATAATTGATTTAGTGTGTTGTAAAAATTCGTGAGATGATATAAATAGTTACTGCATCAAAAATTTGAATGTAAATGAGTTTATCAAGATTAAATGAATCTAATTTTAAGATGTGTATATTAATTTCAATTATATTTTGTGGTAAGAGAAGTTATTTAATAACAAAGAGTAGTTATGGGAGGATTAAATGTATACACATGGTTTATGATTCAATGAATTTATATAACATTTTTTTTAGAAGAACATTTGGATAATAGTGTTTGTCTAGGATAAAAGTGTTTATCTAGATATTTGTTAAAATATTAGGGAAAGTGTTCTCTCCATCCATCGATTATTTTTTTTTAATAAAATCTTATTTACAAAATTAAAGGTTTCAAAGACATATAATACCATATATGATATCAAAATAATATATATCTTTTATAAGTATTCCTATTAAAAGGAAATAAAGGTTATTTACTAAAATAAAATGTATTTTATGTTGAGTCTTAGAATGATATTCTGAAGAGAATATAATGTTTAAGATTCTAGTGGAAATATGTTTGGACATAGTGAAGTTCAAAGTTAACATATAAAATATTTTAGTAGATTAAGTTTATGTGATTATTTACTTTATATCCTAAAGAGTTAGGATATGTAACAATAATGAAAAATGTAAATAGTTACTTTTACTTATTGTAAGAACATGAAAGATACTATTAGATAAAGGATTATACCAATATAATTTTATAGAGATTATTCACTGAATGTCCTAAAATATTTAGGATATATAAGGATATATAAATAAAAAGAGTTATATTTAGTTTTTTTAAGAAAGTGAATTGCACTTGATATCCTAAATTAAGTTTTAGAAGAAAGATAGTAATTACAAATATAAATAGTTACATTAGTTAATGTGAGAAAGTGTCACTTAATATCCAAAATGATTTTATGATATAATGGTAAATAAAAATGTAAATAGATACATTTAGTTATCATAATAAGTGAAAATAACTATTCCATAAAATATTATACTAGGTAATACTCAAAGTAGTATAATTTATATACTAAAATAAATTAGGATGTGCTGGTAAAGTGATAATTTAAATAGTTACATTATTTATACAACATTTCAAGGAAAAAGTTTGATGGAATGGGTTACTAGGATGATGATGATGTACTTAGAAAGTATTCCAAGAAGACAATAGAAAATCATTATAACATTTAATGCTATGAATTCAAGTAGTTTTAATATAAGTTCAAAGATTTTAACTTAAGGAATATGATTCATAATTATCACCATTATTCAAAAAATAATTTTTTCATAAAAATAATTTTCTTAAAGGCTAGTGGGAGTAGTTAATCAGATGGTCACATAGGGATGTGACAGGAATTACATTTAGATGTAATGTTCAAAATTCATTATTGTAGAAAACACAAGAATGTCATGTAGAAAATATTAATATATTGGTATTAATAGTTGTAAACATATCATGTTATACCTGTAAAGACAATCTCCATTTGTCATTCAGTGTGATAAAATTTATTTTACATTAATAGTCGAATGATAAATATCCCCTCAAAGTACAAATTTTGAGTTATCCCTAACTGATGATTGTCATGGAGTTTAATGGGTTGTGATGATATGTAAAAGTTTGCTTGAATTTATTATTATATCCATTATAATGGGTTGTATATGAGAAATTGAAGTATAGATTATTGAGGTAATATGTAGTGACTTATTACTTGGAATAATCTACTAAAGTATATCTCATGGAATGTCATACATTCATGTATATACTTAGTGGTGTATGATTATTATAAATCCTTCTTAACTTTGGTTGGAGAGATAATTAGCATGAGAAACTTCATACTTTGATTCTATACCTACACAATTCTGTTGGAGTTGGTTCCCTAAAGCCAATTTCTTTGTACTTTATGATAAACATGTATTCATTGTTTTGAATATTAATAATCTACCTATCACAGCATGATTATTCTTCTGTGTGGCATAGTATGTGATAATGTGTAACACCCCAAGGTTTTAAAAATTAATTTAATATAGAATGTAATGCATGAAACACAGATTCTCTGTGAAACAACACTTTTTTATTATAAACTAGCCATTAAACATAATTCTTCTATCTTTATGTTGTGAATTTAGAAAAATGAACATACACAGCTGCGATCAGTAAGATATTTAGAGTCTGATAGGATTAACTTACATATTTATTGAATAGTAACTTGACCCTTATGAATAGTAATGTACCCTTATGAATAGTAATATGACCTTTATGAAAAGTAACATCACCCATGTAAGTGTAAATAAAATTTAGGCGCCTTATAAATGAGAGTGAATATTTTAAAAATTAAAAATTAAGTGTTGGTGTTTTTGTGAGTAATAAATATTTAATTACAATTTTAAATTAATAAATTGATTTAAAATAAAAATAATATTCATAAAATGTATTTTTAACTGAATATTTTTTAGTCATATGATTTTATGATAATTTTATGAGACCTTTGTTAATTTATGAATGTGTTATAATATCAGTTTTTAAAATTAAAATCTGTATATTTCAAGTAAATAATGGTTTTATTTAAAAATTAATTTCACATATTTAGAAAATTATTTTGAAAAAATGGATCCCATTTCTAACTTATACATGTCAAAAAATGGTTATGGTAATTTTTTTGGGTATTTCTAAAATACATTAATTTTTGGTGAATAGTAAAATATAATAATTTACAGTAGAAATAAATTAGAAGAAAAATAAACTATTCCTTGATTCATCACTGATGTAAGAACACATGGTTCGTTATTCCTGGTTTGTGGTTTCCTCGGCCTTTTTCTGGTGATTTCGGCTCTTGTTGTGAATGTTTGACAGGTTGAATGCTTGAGTTGACTGATTTGGTGTGTTGAATGAGTTGTTTGGTTGGTCTTAATCATTTGATGCATTATGTTTTGAATGTTGTAAGTAGTGAAGTCTTGTATGGTTTACCACTTTTCCCTCAAAAGTGTTTGATGGTTTCTCACTTTTTCTTCAAAGTGTTTGGATAATAAAAAATTTAAATTTTTAGTCAAATATCTCCCCTCTCTTCCAATATAAAGCCCACCCCTCACTCCCTATTCTCTTCACTCCTCTAATACATTAAGTTTCTCAAAGTTCTAAAAACATTATCTTCCCTAGTATATCCCCATATCTAGGAGATCTTGGTTTTTCTAAAATACCATAACCCCTTCCCTTAAGGAGGTTCTCAATGAGGATATTTCAAGAGGTAAACCCTCTTCCGTTTTCCTTTTAATTTCATTTTCAATTTATTTTATTTTCGTATAATCTCCTGACCTTCTATATCTAAATGATCATTATAAATCCAGTATCATATATATAATATAATGATATAATTTTAATTTAATATCCATCCTCAAACTACTATCTCTCTTCCTCCCTGCCTCCCTCCCTCTCTCTTATTTTAAAAATGAAATCATCATTAGGGAGGTGCTGATTTACAAGCTTCGTGGACGACGAACATTCATTATTAAATTTATTTTTCAAAGCACGTCATGAAACCATTTTTGTTGATGAATAATATTGTAAAATATGTATTATGTCTTATTTAATTTTCTAAAACTAGTATATATACATAATACTAATTCATAGGACAAAACAAGTTCGTAATAATTGAAATATCACCAAAATAATCTAAATGATTATCACTAATGTTATATCCAATAAATAATATTCATACCATATAAATAAATGAATTATATCAACATTTAATATTATTTATGTTCATTAGTATCGTATAAATTCAATTCTGGAGAATTATAAAAATCCACATGAACTTCCATACTCATATACAAGTATACCGATCATACAAACCAAGGAATCAAATGCTCCCGAGCAATAAAATTGTATCTTATAACTCATCAAAAACTTCATAAATGTACTTAATAAAATTATAATAAATCAAATACATGTATATAAGCTTATTAATTAATTAATTAATGTATTTAATTTGATTATCTGGGATGTTAAGGTCAAGTGTAGAACTCATTCAGACATAAGGTAAGGGGTTTTAACCCAAACATCCATTTTCTTCTGGGATACTCTTCATCTATATTAATCCTGATTAGATTATTAAATATTATTATTTAATCCTCATAAAATCTATTTTAATGTTCTATATATGTGTACCAATCATAATCCTTCTTTATTTTACAAGGAGTTAAATGTTTTATAAGGATCTTTCTCAATTGTTCCTGATAAACAAGCCCAATTGAAGGAAAATTCTCAAATTCTTACCCATTATCAAGTACACTATATAATATTTTTTAAGCCATAATTATTTTCTAAAACCACTAATTTAATCATGAAAAAACTATATTAGTTTATTTTTTCTTTTATGAAAATATTTTTCTCAAATAACTCTTCTTTTCAAAGTGAAAGTGTATATCTATCAAAAAATCCTCAATGATTCTATTAGAGTATATTTGTCTATTTCAACACCGCTATTGAATTTAATGTCTTATTGAGGTTAATATCTTATTTTTATCACCTAATATATTGTATTAAATTTTTTATGATCAGTTTTACTATGGATTTTCTATCTTGATACCATTCACTATACTACTCAGAATGGTTAGTGTTTATGCGTAAAGATTGGGGAAATTTATTTCATATGTTCATGTTGTTTATGTTTATCCCTTTTCATATGAGGAATTAATTGGGATTAAAAATTTATTGGTGGGGGATACTATATCCCCTCTATACATTGGTAGGTCTCATAATACAAAACAAAATTGGGTTTTGAGGATACCTTACCCTAGTATTTTCAGATGTCTTGGACGAAGCCTTGATAATATGTTTCAGATGTCCAACATTATGAATTCCCTCATTATGGTATTAGTAATTGATAAAACATGTGATTATTTTACTAGTATAATATCAATGGTCATGTTTCATTCTCTTACAATCATTTATATGGCCTCATCTAATCATCTTTCATATCTTCCATATTATACTCATGTATATTTTTAAAGGCATGTGTTTTTAGTTGTTCACCATGCCTAGTGTTTTTTTATGATAACTTCCTCTGTATTACTTACCCTTACTGAGAATTTGATCTCACCCCTTTCTTATGTTTTATTTTCCATGGTTTTTTAGGATGAATATTATGAATGACTTGCTGGGATAATAGAGGATACATAGATTTTTCCAAAGGAATTTCTATTATGTATTTCATTTCAAGTTTTAATGTTGAACTTATGTTTGTCTTTTTTTTCCAAAACAACTAAACTATTTGTTCCTTCAAGATATTAATTTCATGTAATCATTCCAATGTATTAAAATAATGCACTGTCTCCATGAAACTGAGGTCTGGGTCCTTACAGTTTGTATCAAATGAAGTTTAGTAGAAAACATGGAAACTTGATTTAGAAAACGTAGATTAGGTAACAAAACCCTAAGATATACTTTGAGGATAAGTATACAAGAACATCCTAGAATTTTGGCATGATATATATTATGTGTATATTATTTTAATATAAATCCATAGTTGGATACTACAAGTGGATGTGGTTCTGGAATAAACTTATCTAGGAAAAAAAACTCATACAAGGTGTTCCGGGCATGACTTGGGGTAACCTGGTACACGATAACAGGCCTTACTACGCACCTAGTTTGACACTCTCGAGGGATATTCTTAGGATAATTCAAATTCTCTTTATAAAACATTATGATAGATTTAAATTTAAATATTTTCTCAAAGAAAACATGTTTATGATTATGAAATTAGACATACAAAAAATTTCAATTTATGTTAAATGTTTTTCTAGTTTGAAAATATACATTATGATTTATAACATAATTTAATGTATTCCATTTTTTATAAATGGAACATAGTTAAAGGAATGAAAAAAAACGAATGCACATATCCCATGTAGGGATTTCCATCCTATGAAAAACAATGATGTTGGTTATAAAGCTGCGACAGGTGCTGAGAAACATATAACTATACTAGGATAGATGAATCTGATTATGAACAATAACCTTACCTATATTGAGAATCCTAATCCATAATATGGAGAAGAAATGTTAGACCTATTTATGCAATAATATCCTTCATCATTAAATTTTAATACAATACCATTCATATCAGAGCAGTAAATAAGTTCCATAGAGAAGATATTTCTCAATTTGGGATGTAATGAAAGGGAGAAGACTTTCATGGAAGTTTATCATCTAATGGGAGATTCAGATCAGTGGTGGTCATTAATTACAAACACAAAGGAGTAGGAATAAATATAAGAAAAGGAATGAAGGAAATTTAAGGAAATATTATTTAAAAAATATATTCCTTGAGAATAGTGAAAATATATGGAGAGGCAATTCTTGAATTTGAAACAAAAAGAGGATAAAAGTGTTGTGAAGTATGAAGAAAATTTTACAAGGCTAAAAAGGCATGTTGTGGACAACATAAGTAATCTGATGAACAATATTGATAAATTATTTTATGGTTTAAAAAAATTACTCTAAAGGGAAATGGTTTCCCAAACTTTCTCATCATATGAATATATAGTCTCATGTGCAATCTGTTGTACATCTCGTTCCCCTCGTTGTTTGATTTTCATGATCACAATCACCTTCTTATTTATCTAATATTGTGTTTTAAGTGTTGTGGATGATAGGCAAAAGATTGCCAAAGAATTGGCCAAGAAGAAGTCTGAAATGGACTGAAATCCAGTCCACCGGCCAGCCGGTGGCACACCACCGGCCAGCCGGTGGCCCCTGCACTCAAAGGCAGACCACTGCCTCCACACCGGCCAACCGGTGTCCAAGCACCGGCCAGCCGGTGGCACCCAGAATGAACAGGGTTTGCTACTGCCTCACCACCGGCCAGCCGGTGGCTCTGGCACCGGTCGACCGGTGGAGCCTGGACCAGAATTCTCCTCAACTTCCAAGGCACCGGCCAGCCGGTGGGACTGTACCGGCCAGCCGGTAGCCCAGTCAAACTAGCCGTTGAGGTTGACCAGTCAACCTTCTTTTGGCCTCCAACGGCTCCGAAGACCTCTCCAACGGCTCCGAAGCCTCCCCAAGGGTTCCTAGCCTATAAATAAAGGCCAAGGAAGCCCCGGAACACTACCGGATCATATACGAAGCCAACGGACATATTTTGGATCATTTGGCGTACCTCCGGCGGACTTCCTCAAAGGAACCCACCTAGCTCCAACAACTTCCACACCCAAGGGGCTCCTCCAAAGAAGCTTGGAAGCGGCCTTCAACATCCCAATCATCAAAGGCGCCCAAGTCTTCCCAAATACGGGTTTTATTGTTTTACTTTTTATTGAGCTTTAAATTTGGGTTTGTGCCTACAAACCCCAAACTCTTTTCTATCCCCCTTTCTTTTGGGTTCTCACACCACCATTAAGGTGTGAAGAGGTTTTTCAAGCCTTTCCTTTTAAAGGGCTTGAGTTGTCGGTGAGCTATCCTTCACCCGTAAAAAGGATAGTGGGTTATTGCTTAACCATTAAAAGCATTGGGTTCTTGCTAAACCACAAAAAGCAAGCTGTAATAGGTCCTAGTGCTACCTCAAAGCCTAGTGGGTTTCTTGCTATAACCATTGAAAAGCAAGCGGTAGGAATCTCTCAACGGTTGAGTTGGGAGCGGAGACGTAGGCCGGGTTTTGGCCGAACTCCGTTATCAATTTTGTGTGTCTTGCCTTCTTTATTTCCGCTGCATTTCAACTTTGATTTTAACTTGTTAATCTTTTTTTTAAAAGGCAATTCACCTCCCCTCTTGCCATCATTCCCCGTTTGTTCCGACCCAACATTTGGTATCAGAGGGACTTTTTGAGTAATTCCCTAAAACCGGTTTCAAATTAAAGATCCTATTTTTTTTGATGGCATCTACTTCTTTCGCTCCCGAAGGCTTTTCATTGGGTCGGGCTCCATTTTTTGATGGAACCGACTATAATTATTGGAAAACCCGCATGACTACTTTTCTTAGAAGCATTGGCTATCCGATTTATAAAATTGTCATGCAAGGTTACACCCTCTCCTCTCCCGATGAATCCAAATGGACTCAAGCCGATATAAAGAATTTTGAGCTTGATGGCAAAGCCATGAACGCTCTCCATTGCGGCCTAGACCGAAATGAATTCAATCGAGTGTCTACTTGCACCTCCTCACATGAAATTTGGAAACTTTTAGAAGTAACTCATGAGGGCACTAACAAAGTCAAAGACACTAGATTGGATATGTATAGGCAAGATTTTGAGTCATTTTCAATGCATCCAAATGAGTCTATTTCCGATATGTTTACTCGCTTTACTGACGTGTGCAATGGAAGGAAATCTCTTGGTGATGATGTTTCAGCCGAGACGATGGTCAAGAAGATCTTATGGGTCCTTCCGAGCTCATGGGCACCAAAGGTGACGGCGATCCAAGAAGCTAAGGACGTCAAAAATATGCCGGTAGAGGAGCTCATCGGATCCCTAATGACGTACGAGATAACGATGAGGAGGCAAGCTCAAAAGGAGGGCACACCTATCAAGACACCTAAGAACATTGCCCTCAAGGTACAAAAGGAAGTAAGCTCCTCCTCATCTTCATCCTCCTCTCCTTCCTCATCTTCCTCATCATCAAGCGGCGACTCGGAAATGGAGAATCTCGCCCGCCAAATGCACAAGTTTATGAAGAAGCACAAGAAGAAGAAGAAATCCCGCAAGGCGCGAAAGCAAGAACCCACCGCAAGATCCGAGCCCAAGGTGAAATGCTACGGGTGCGGCGAAAAGGGCCATTACAAGCCCGATTGCCCACTCAACAAAAAACGGGCCACGCCAAAGGAGAAAGGAAAGAAGAAGGTCCTCAAGGCCACATGGAGTGACACCTCCTCATCATCCTCCTCCTCCTCCTCCTCGAGTGACCAAGGTACAAAATGCCTAATGGCATTCCATGAGGTAACTTCTTCCGATTCCTCTTCCTCATGTTCTTCAAATTCCAATTCTTTAAATCATCTTTCTTATGAAGAACTCTCATTTGCTAGAGACCAACTTGAAAAAGGTTTTCATGAACTCTCTTCTAAATTTGTCGCATTGAAAAAGTCTTTTAAAAAACTTTCCTCCGAAAAAGACCAACTTCTCAAAGAGAAGGAGGAACTCTCCCTTAAAATCCAAAATTTTCCAAATGTTGATTCTATGGAATCAACCATCAAAGACCTTAGAGAGACCCTAGCCAAGTTCACCCAAGGTGAACAAAATTTGAACAATTTGCTTGGTTCACAAAGGGTTTCCCGAACCACCAATGGACTTGGCTACACCAACCAAGCTTCCTCCTCCCATGCTCCCACTATTTTTGTAAGGGGGAGCTCCGGTTTTAAATTTTGTAACTATTGCAAAAAACCCGGGCATCTCATTTATGAATGTAATTGTAAAAACGCCCGGTACGGTCAACCCAAATCTATTTTTTATTCGGATGAATTTTATAGGAGAAGACCCGCCATGAAACAAGTTTGGATTGAAAAATCCCTTCTTGCGAGTCTCTCCGGGCCAAAATTTATTTCCTTTCCCCGATGATTTATTGCTTTTATTTAGGGGGAGTTAGGATTGTTTTAGCCCTTTTAATTTGAATTTCAAAATTTTCAATTCCAATTTTCAATTTTCGATTCAAACCTTCAATTTCAACTCTTGGTTTCAAAATTTTCATTTCAAAATATTCAATTCAAAATTTTTCATTTCAGTTTTTGATTCAAAACTTTCAATTCAAACTGTTATTCATATTTTCATTTCAATTTCAAAAATCTCAATTGATTTTCAAATTTCAATCTTGTTTTTCAAAATTTCCCTCAATCAAGTATTATGCCCCACGCTATTTTGATAATCACAAAGGGGGAGAAATTTCTTGATTGATTGGGGGAGAAACCTTTTTGATCATGCTTTGCTTTACATTTCTTCATTAAAGCATGCCTTTAATTCATGTTTTTTTTTACTTTGATTGTTTTGGTGATTGTGATCATCAAAATAGGGGGAGATTGTTGTACATCTCGTTCCCCTCGTTGTTTGATTTTCATGATCACAATCACCTTCTTATTTATCTAATATTGTGTTTTAAGTGTTGTGGATGATAGGCAAAAGATTGCCAAAGAATTGGCCAAGAAGAAGTCTGAAATGGACTGAAATCCAGTCCACCGGCCAGCCGGTGGCACACCACCGGCCAGCCGGTGGCCCCTGCACTCAAAGGCAGACCACTGCCTCCACACCGGCCAACCGGTGTCCAAGCACCGGCCAGCCGGTGGCACCCAGAATGAACAGGGTTTGCTACTGCCTCACCACCGGCCAGCCGGTGGCTCTGGCACCGGTCGACCGGTGGAGCCTGGACCAGAATTCTCCTCAACTTCCAAGGCACCGGCCAGCCGGTGGGACTGTACCGGCCAGCCGGTAGCCCAGTCAAACTAGCCGTTGAGGTTGACCAGTCAACCTTCTTTTGGCCTCCAACGGCTCCGAAGACCTCTCCAACGGCTCCGAAGCCTCCCCAAGGGTTCCTAGCCTATAAATAAAGGCCAAGGAAGCCCCGGAACACTACCGGATCATATACGAAGCCAACGGACATATTTTGGATCATTTGGCGTACCTCCGGCGGACTTCCTCAAAGGAACCCACCTAGCTCCAACAACTTCCACACCCAAGGGGCTCCTCCAAAGAAGCTTGGAAGCGGCCTTCAACATCCCAATCATCAAAGGCGCCCAAGTCTTCCCAAATACGGGTTTTATTGTTTTACTTTTTATTGAGCTTTAAATTTGGGTTTGTGCCTACAAACCCCAAACTCTTTTCTATCCCCCTTTCTTTTGGGTTCTCACACCACCATTAAGGTGTGAAGAGGTTTTTCAAGCCTTTCCTTTTAAAGGGCTTGAGTTGTCGGTGAGCTATCCTTCACCCGTAAAAAGGATAGTGGGTTATTGCTTAACCATTAAAAGCATTGGGTTCTTGCTAAACCACAAAAAGCAAGCTGTAATAGGTCCTAGTGCTACCTCAAAGCCTAGTGGGTTTCTTGCTATAACCATTGAAAAGCAAGCGGTAGGAATCTCTCAACGGTTGAGTTGGGAGCGGAGACGTAGGCCGGGTTTTGGCCGAACTCCGTTATCAATTTTGTGTGTCTTGCCTTCTTTATTTCCGCTGCATTTCAACTTTGATTTTAACTTGTTAATCTTTTTTTTAAAAGGCAATTCACCTCCCCTCTTGCCATCATTCCCCGTTTGTTCCGACCCAACACAATCAAGACAGAGAAAGAATTATCTTAGTCTTATGAATTTAAAAGAAAGAAATAGAAGAAGAGGGTGTCAGAGGAAAGAATGGATAAAGGGATGAATAAAAAGGGGAGTTTTCCAACTTGTGATAATTTTGGAAATAAACACCCTAGATTATTCTTAAAAGAAAAAGGAGTTTGTTACAAATATGGAGAAAGAGTCCATCGATATCATGATTGTAAGGGAAATAAAGAAGCTACCAATGCTCAATGCTAAAACTATAAAGAGATAGGAGATTATGCCAATGATTTTAATAAGCGTCAAGGAAACATTTCCCAGAGAAGGCCAAGGTATAATGTCTATGATTATGAAATCACAAATATTGATATTAAAGTTCTTAATGATGTGGTGGAAGGAACTTTAATAACTTCTTCAAACTTAGACAATGCTTTATTTTATTCTAGATTATTCCATTAGTTTATATCTTCCAAGTTTTCTATGAAAATTATACATTTCCAATTTGATTTAATAATGGAGTTATCAATAAAATCTTTTAAGGGAAGTATCATTGCAACAAAGATGTGTCGATCAATACCCCTTATTACACATAAACATTCTTTAGTTTCTAGCCTTATCATCATACCCATGATTGAATTTGATATAATTCTTGGCATGAATGGGATTTCTTGTTATGATGTGAAAATATACTAAAATTAGAAGGAAGTTACAATTTTTAAGAATGATGTATAATTCTTTATCTTTAGAGTAGAATCCTCATCATTTGATTTTTATCTATATCCACCCCCAATACCACTACTAAATGAAATTCTTGGTGAGGAATATAAACCAATATCTAAGGGTGAGGAAAGAAATATTCAAATTGAGGATGAACCTACTGTGCAAGAATATATTGCTTTATTCCTAGAGGATTTACCTAGATATCCTCTAGAGTGGTAAATTGAATTTTATATTGATTTAATCCCTAGTGCAATGCCTATATCAAATACCCCTTATAGAATGGAAATAGTGGAATTAGTAGAGATAAATAAATAACTATAGGAATTGAGTGATAAAGGATTTATCCTCCCTAGTGTTCCTCCATGGGTAGAACATATTTTTTCGTTAAGAAGAAAGATGGATCTATGAGGTTGCACATTGAATATAGGGAGATCAATGCTTTTATGATAATGGACAAGTATCTTCTTTATCACATTGATGAATTATTTAATCAACTTCACAAAGCCCAATATTTTTCAAAGACTGGACTTTAATATGAATATCATCAGTTATGTGTGAGGAAGGAAGATATTCTAAAGATAAAATTTCAAACCAAGTATGGGCATTACGAATTTACAATAATTCCAATTAGACTGACTAATGCAACCTCTATTTTAATATATTTAAGGAATAAAGTTTTTGAGGAATATCTTGATGAATTTTTTGTGGTATTTATTGATGATACCTTGGTATACTACAGAATATATGAAGATCATGAGAATCACTTGTGCATTTTTCTGGAGACTCTTAGAAGAAACGAGCTATATGAGATGTTTATAATGTGTGAGTTATGGCTTCAAACAGTTTCTTTTCTTGGACATATTGTCTATAAGGATGGAATATTAATTGATCCTACAAAGAAAAAGGAAGATCAATAATATCCTACTCCAACAAAAATAACCAAGGTACTTAGTTTTATTGGTTTAGTAGGTTATTATCGATGTTTTGTTTAGAACTTCACCCAATTAGCTAACACATTAACCAAGCTTACTCATATAGGGGTTAAGTTCCACAACTAGAAAAAAAGGCTATTTCCATGGTTCAAAACCATGGTAATAGGACCCAAAACTGTGGCCATAGGCTACGGCCATGGTTCATGGGCACTATCGTCATGGCAGTAGGGTCTGACCTATTACCATGGTTTTAATCGTGGCTATAGGTGGCCTATTGCCACAGTTTTGAAAACCATTGCAATAGGTGTCTCTATTGTCAACCGTGGTAGTTGACCTATGGACACGGTTTTAACCATGGAAATAGGGCCCTATTGACATGGTTTTAACCATGTCTATAGCCCAAGAATACCATGGAAATAGCCTAAAAATAATATGTCCCTAGCTGGATTTGATCCCAGCACCTTCCCTTCATGTTCCAATGCCCTAACCACTACACCACCAATGATTTTGTGTATATATCTATATAATATGTTATATATATTATTAAAAACCATGTCAATATCCTAAAAACCATGTAAATAGTTATTCCCACCATTTTTTTGGTGGGAAAATTTTTCTCCCGCGCCAGGGTGGGAGACCTATAGCCACAGTTTTGAAAATTGTGGCAATAGTCCACATAACTATGGCTATAGGTGTGGCCTATAGACATGGTTTTGAAACCATGGCTATAGACCATGAAAAATACCTATAGCCACGATTTTAAAACTGTGTTCGTAGCCACCTATAGCCACAGTTTTGAAATAGTGGCTATAGATCCGTGGTTGTAGCCTGTTTCTCTAGTAGTTTGTATGGAAAAAGTAATGTGAATAATGTTTTGAAGAATTGAAGAATATGTTAGTGAATGCTCCAATATTTACTCTACCATTGATAAATGGTGAATTTGTGATTTATAGTGATTCATCAAAATAGGACATGGTTTTGTCCTTATGAAGAATGATAGAGTCATTACATATGCATCAAGGAAGTTAAAAATTCACGAACAAAACTATAAAACTAAAGATGTTGAGTTAGAAGTTGTAATATTTTCTTTAAAGATATGGAGATATTATCTCTACAGTTAAGGATGTGAGATATATAATGATCACAAGAGCTTGAAATATATATATTCTCATAGAAAGAACTCAACATGAGGCAAAGGAGATTGCTCTAGCTACTCAAGGATTATGATTTTCTATACACTACCATCCAAGGAAGGAAAATAAGGTGGCAGGTGAATTGATTAGGAAGTATCATGGAGTTCTGAACAAAATGAGGATTGATAAGGATACTACATACATGGATCTAGTGCGATTGGATATGGTAATTATCAAAGTAGGTTAAGCATCATTACTTTTTAAATCGGTTTCCCAGTCATCTTTATTTGAAATAATTAAAATTTCTCAATCTGATGATGTTAAAATTCAAAAGAAAATTAAAGCTGTGAATGATGGGAAGTTGTCAGATTTTGTGTGTGAAAATAGAATTCTGAAATTTGGGAGGAGGCTATGTGTTCCTTCTATAATAGAGCTAAAAATGGAGTTATTGGTTGATGACTATAGTTTGAATTTGTCTATACACCCTAGTAGCACTAAGGTATATAGGTATTTGAAAGAACATTTCTTTTGGGACAACATGAAGCATGAGCTTGCTGATTATGTATCATGATTTTTATTATTTCAATAGGTGAAGGCTGAAATACAACATCTTATTGAAGTCATGCAACCTCTACCTATTCCTACATGTAAATGGGATGAAATCACAATGGATATTTTATCTAGATTAGAAAAAACTCAAAGAAGGAATTATGTAATATGGAAATTTTTGATTGATTATCAAATGTGAAAATTTCTTCACGATAAGGGAGGATTTTCCACTGGAGCACCTTGAAATGATCTATATCAATGGAGTTTTAAGACTTCATAGAGAACTTATCTCAATTGTGTCTGATTGTGATCTATGATTTATATCAAAATTCTAGAAAAGTCTCTAGAAAGATTTTGATACTAAGATTTATTTGAGTACTACTTATCTTCCTCAAACTAACGGGCAACCATAAAGAACAATACACACTTTAGAATACATGTTCAGATCATGATCACTTAATTTTCAAGGTATGTGGGATAAATATTTATCTTTTCTAGAGTTTTCCTACAATAATAGTTTCCATTCAAGTATTAAAATGGAACCATATGAACTATTGTACAGAAAGAGATGTCGTACACTAACTTGTTGGGATGAAGTTAGTAAAAGGAAGCTTATAGGCCCAAATCTTGTAGAGGAGACAACAACGAAGGTAAATATTATTAAAACCCATATCAAAGCATATAAAATCTGGAAATATAGATATGAAAATAATAAAATGAAGGATTTTGAATTTATAGTTGGAGATCATGTTTTTTTAAAAGTATCTCCAAGGAAGGGTGTTATAAGATTTAGGAAGAAAGGGAAATTGAGCCCCATGTAAATTGGTCCTTTTAAAATTATGGAGATAATTAGAGCTATGGCTTATCATTTTGAAATGTTGCCTAGCCTATCCAAAGTACACAATGTGTTCTAAGTCTCTTTGTTAAAGAAGTACATGCCAGACCCAACACATGTACTCACATTAGAAGGTATAGAGTTGGAACATTACTTATCTTACTGTAAGAAGCCTATCATGATTATAGAAACTAAAGAACATGTGTTGAAAAATCAGATGACTCAACTGGTAACGGTACTTTGGAAAAATCATAAAACTAAAGAGGCAATGTGGGAGCCTAAGGAAGGTATGATTAATACCTACCCAAATCTTTTTATGTGGTAACATTATGGAAATTTCAAGGATGAAATTTTTGTAAGGGGAGAAGAATGTAACACCCAAAGGTTTTACAAATAAATTTAATATAGAATATAATGCATGAAACACTGAGTCTGTCACATACAAGACATATTTTAAAGGTATTTTTTTCATTTAATTTACATCCTTTCTTTGTTTTGGGGGTTTCCCTAGGTTTTAGGGAGGAATAGATGAGTATTCATGAATTGGGCCAAACCGTGAGCCCAATTCCAGATTAAAAAATAAATTTTGTATCTTTTATAACTATTTCCTTTTTCAACATTTTTCTCCCATTAAAATTGCTACTTGACCTCCCCTAACCTATTAACACCACCAAGATAATTTAGAGCATTTAGAAATCCATAACCAGGGGTTATTTGGGTTTTTATCTAAGGGGTTGGGCCTGCCTGAAATCCCAATTCATGTTTTAAAAATAAACTTTGATTTTCTTATAACTTATTCCATATTTGGGATTTTTCGGTGATTCCAAGTCTCACACAAGCCCACGTAACCCCAACACGCGTCAGAACTCTCTCCCACCTCTTTGGAGCTCTTGAGAATCGAGATTTGGTGCCGATCTGCATAGGGTTCCTCAAATCGCCCAGATTTGAAGAGGTAAAGTATTTCTTTCATAACTCTCTCAATTCTCAATCTTTTTCCTCCATTTCAGTTCCTAAATGATATAATACATCTTGTGCGAACGTAACCTAAATTTTGGATCTTTTAAATTTCAGATACTGGATTTTTGGAGTGATTACGTCAAGATACTTCAATTAAATGATCCCTTTTCTTTCCTCTTTCAAATTACTTTGGGTTTAACTCATTGTTATTAGGGTTTCTTCTATTATAATTGAGTTTAATAATGTAAAGAAACTAGGATTTAGAACCTAGGGTTTAACTTTGGGATTTCTTGGCCAATTTGTGTGGTTTTAGGTTTGATCTAGTTCTCTCTTGGTGCGGCGGGGGTGCGATTTGATTTTTGCACGGTGATTCAAGGGGTTTTGTTAATTTGGTAGGTGATTCCATTGTGTGTGAAATATTTGTGAATTAGCTTGCTGTTTTCATGGTATCTTAATGTTTATTTCACTTGAATGTTTCTGTAAAAATTGGTTTTAGTTGCATTTATAATGCAAATGAATTTTAAGTTCCAATTTTTGGTGAAATTGGGGGTTTTTCATTCAAATCTTTTATTGGTTCATTTTGGGATGCCCCATAACTGAATTTTTGGTTTCATTAAAGGGTGTTGAACTGAAATTTTGTTTTTATAACTTAAAAGTGTTAACATAGTGTGAAAAGTGTATATCTTATAGAGCTTTGGGTGCAAAACAATGTGATGTTTTGAGAGGTTGTTTTATTGGAAATAAAATTATTTTATTGTGTGTTTTAAATGGTATAAAATGTGTGTAGCTACTGTAAAATTTGTTTGTGACCAGTAGTGATAATTTATATGCAAAAGGATGTGTGTTGTTTGCTGAAATTGTTTGAGCACAAAAAGGGGACGCCCGAGTACCTAGGTGGGGCAGATTTGTACTAGTACGGCTAGTGGATCAGATGGGTTTTATCCCTGTTCTACTTAGCATATGGATAACAACAACTCTAACTAAACTATTTGGATGATTATTGGGGACCAATAGGTTATGGGTATGTTCCCTACTAGTGTCTTGTGCACGAGAATGGATTTTTCTATGTTTACTCTACACCGAGGTACAAGGTACATAGGGCCCGAGACAACCTAGTGCTTAGGGGTGTTCCCAATTTTGATGCTCATAGGATTTGTGGTATTTACCCTTGTTGTGGGTTGTTTTTGGAAGTACATTACAGTAGATCACATGTCTATTTAATGTGCTAACATTATGAAATTCTCGGATTGAAAACTATTTTCATTTGAAAGTTGCATTTCTTTGAATTTTAACATTGTTTCACCTTGTGTATTAAAATTGCTTGTTTTGTTCACATTGTATTGCATGCTATTTGGAATCATCTGGTGGTATCCTATTGGGATTAGGCTCACACCCTACTTACACCCCTTGGGTGTAAGTAGACCTGCTTATGCTTGACTCAGGTAAAGGGAAGGCTAAGGGTGATGGCGGTTCGGGATGTTAGTCCCCATCGTTGGGGCGGAGTTGCGGGGATGGCTTGCGGGTGATGATCCCCTTGTTGTGTGGAGTCCAAGGGGATGTATTTATGTTGTCATTATTTGTTTTTAGACCACTTTTAGTGTCTTTAAACATATGTATTCATATCTTGTTTTGTTAAGAATTGTTTAGCATGAAAATTTCAGATTTTAATAATTGATTGTTTTTTTATGATTTATGCTTTCATACTCGGGTAAATAGTTCCCAAACCACATTTGTTTGATACCTGGGCACTTGTTCCAGCCCGTGGGGATAGGGAAAGCCCTTCGGGCCTTGCCACGGGCTGGGTTTGGTGCTGTTAATGGTGGCGACCAGATCCGGTTCATGACAAAATGGTATCAGAGGAGGTTAATGTTTTTGGGTTATATTGTTATTTTGAGATGAGTCGGAATAGACAGGAGCTAGGACTGTCGAGGCTCGGGGTATTGGTTGTGAGTAGGGTTCCTGGCCTGCACCTCTCATGGTAGACCTTGAGTCACCAGAGGATGTTGGAATTTACTGATTGACTTCACTTCCAGGTGAGATGTGTGGGCTGCAGACCACATGTGGACATCAGGCAGATGTGGAGTAGTTGTTTCTTTTATTACAAGAATGTGTTTAGTTTGTTTATATTTGATGTATTTGATTGCAATTTTCAGAATTTTGGTATTGAATATTATTTTGTGACTGTTTCATTTTGTAGCAACATGCCTCCCCGGAAAGCTCCCACGAACCCACAGGAGGAAGCTGGAGAGAGTTCTCCCACGCCGATTGATCAGAGGCTCATGGAGGCTGTTGTTCGGGCTATCCACGATTTGGGTCAGGGACCAACTCATGCTCCTATTCCTGTTAGGGAAGAGGAGACAGGTCCTAGAAAAGATAAAGCACAATATTTTATGAAAAACAAGCCTCCTGCCTTCCGAGGTAGCACAGAACCCCAGGAAGCAGAAGAATGGCTCGAGAAGATCGAGCGTATGTTTGAGTTACTGGAAACACCCGAGGAGCTCAGGGTGAAGTGTGCCTCCTTCCTGTTGGAGGGTCCCAGTCGTAAATGGTGGGAGTCAGTGCTTCAGGCTGGGAAGAATGATCAGATGCGCTGGGGAGATTTCAAGGCTGTCTTCAATGAATAGTATTGCCTTGAGGTGTTGGCTTATACCAGGTCTAGAGAGTTCATGGATCTTGTTCAGGAGAATCTATCTGTGATGGAGTATGCCAACCGTTTCGCTGAGTTGGTTCGGTATGCTCCAAAAATTGTCTCTAATGAGCAAGCGAAGGCCCAGAGGTATGAGAAAGGCTTGCGACCAGAGATATACTCCCAGGTGTTCTTGTTTAAGATGAGGACCTATGCTGAGGTTGTTGATCGGGCGTGCATGGTGGAGATTGATAGGAAAGGCAGGGCTGGTTTCTATGGTTCAGTATCAGCAGTGGGCAGTGGCAACTCCTCAGAGAAGAAAAGGAAGCGGGAGGATCATGTGAAGAAAGGAGGGGGCAGTTCAGGCCACTGTTCCAGGCAGTTTTCTTCTGCGACTTCTGATGCGAGATCGGTCGTGTGCCACCAATGTGGGAGGCCTGGGCATATCCGACCAGCATATCCTCTTCATCCGAAGCCTTTTTACCAGTGTGGAGGTATAGGGCATTTGCAGCACTTCTGCGGTGTGGCACGTCCACTCCCAAGTGAGGCAAGGTCAGTGGCTTCAAGAGGAGTGCCAGCACAGTCCGAGCCGTCGAGGACTGGGGGATCTCGATTTGGTGGTCGTGGTGGTAGGGCTGGATCATCTTCTGGGTAGAGACAGTTCAGGGCACAACCATAGACTAGCGGTCATCCTCAGGCAGATACTGGACATCTCCATGCAGTGGATCAGTCACCAGCAGGATCAGAGGCGGGACCGTAGATAGTTCGAGGTACCATTCTGATCATATCTTCTATAACTACTACTCTTTTTGATACTGGTGCCTATATTTCATTCATTTCTAGACATTTTGTGGACATGCTGAATTTTCCAACTGAGTTGATGTCTTTTGTGATGGAGTTGGTGACACCATTGGGAAATAAGAAGGAGAAGGGCCTCAGGTGCCCCTCATGTGCACTTTCTGTGTCAGGGGTCGAGATGGAGTGGGACCTCTTGGTCTTAGATATGGACCGTTTTGATGTCATACCTGGGATGGATTATCTAGTACACTTCCAGGCACACATCGATTGCTACAGACGGCGTGTGAGTTACACGGCACCGGATGGGAGTCGTCAGGTTTTTCATGGAGAATGGGATCCACGATCAAGTCGCGCAGGGCCTCCACTCCCAGATTTGGGAAGTGTTATCTTCAAGTTATCTTCACTTGTGCTAGAGGATGGTCTTTCCCATGAAGGTGCACTACCACGTGTAGTGAATGAGTTTCCCGAGGTATTCCCAGATGATTTTTCAGGGCTTCCCCTAGAGCGGGATGTGGAGTTTTCGATTGATCTGGTGCCGGGAACACAACTGATATGTCTTCCCTCTTATCCCATGGCCCCCACTGAGTTGAGGGAATTAAAGATACAGCTGGATGACTTAGAATCTAAAGGATTCATTCGCCCGAGCTTCTCTCCTTGGGCCACTCCTGTGTTGTTTGGAAAAAAGGCTGATGGATCCCTCCGGTTGTGCATTGACTACCAGAAGCTGAATAGGGTAACAATTAAAAACAAATACCCTTTGCCCAGAATAGATGATTTGTTTGATCAGATGAAGGGGAAAAGTGGTTCTCAAAAATAGACCTGCGTTCAGGGTATCATCAACTCTGGGTGAAGGCGTCAGATATCCCTAAGACAGCCTTCCGAAGCAGGTACGACCACTTTGAGTATTTGGTCATGCCCTTCGGATTGACCAATGCTCCAACGGTATTTATGGCACTTATGAATAGGGTGTTCCTTCAGTATCTCGATTCCTTTGTTGTGGTGTTTGTGTATGACATTATGGTATACTCTTGCTCTGAGGAGGAACACGAACATCACTTGAGGATCGTTTTGGGTATATTACGAGATCACCGCCTCTATGCAAAGTTGTCAAAGTGCACTTTATGGATTAGAGAGGTTAAATTTATGGGGCATGTGATCTCAGAGGATGGGGTTTCAGTGGACCCTAAGAAAATTAGTGCAGTCATGTCATGGGAGAAACCGAAGAATGTGTTCGAGATCAATATTTTTCTTGGCTTGGCTGGTTATTATAGGCGATTCGTTCGGGATTTCTCTTGGCTTGCTTCACCGATGGCTTCCCTCACCCGGAAAGGGGTGAAGTTTTTATGGGGTCCAGAATGTCAGGCATCATTCAAGGAGCTGAAGAGGCGGCTGACTACCGCCCCCATGATGATTTTTCCATAGGCTGGAAAGGGATATGTGGTCTATTGTGATGCTTCAGGTATGGGTCTTGGGTGCGTGCTTATGCAGGATGATCATGTGGTCGCGTATGGCTCTCGCCAACTTCGACCACATGAAAAGAACTACCCAACCCATGACTTGGAGTTGGCAGCGGTGATGAATTCTCTGAATACTTGGCGTCACTACCTCTTTGGGGAGAAGTTTGTGGTATACTCTGATCACAAAAGCTTGGCTTATATCTTCTCGCAGAAGGACCTCAACTTGAGGCAACATTGCTGGATCGAGTACTTGCAGGGGTTTGACTTTGACATTTTCTATACCCCAGGCAAGGGTAATGTAGTGGCTGATGCTTTGAGTAGAAGAGTTTCAGTGCAGGCTTTGAGGAAGTCTAGTGATGAGTGGGCATTGATGGGTCTCTTTTCTCAAATTCATGTGGAGACCAGGGAATAAAGTGGAGGGGAATTCTTGGCAAGCGTCCAGTTGACTCCTCTATTGGAGTTGATTCAGTAGGAACAGCCTAGTGATGATCTTTGTCAGCGGTCTAAGCAGTTCCTTCATGGTGGGGAGACATCCTCTGATTGGGCGTCGTCTCCCGAGGGCATCTTGTGCTTCAAGGGCCGTTCAGTAGTGTCATTATCTCTGTGGAAGGTGGTGATGCAAGATAGCCACCAGTCTCAGTGTGCTGTCCATCCAGGTGCCACTAAGATGTATTATGATGTTCGTCGGCAGTTTTGGTGGCCTGGTATGAGATGGGACATAGCATACTTTGTTTCGAGATGCTACACATGTCAGTAGGTGAAAGCAGAGCACCAAAGGCCATCCGGTTTGCTCCAACCACTACCCATTCCTACCTGGAAGTGGGAAGAGGTTTCCATGGACTTCATTGTTGGCTTACCTCGTACACCTCGGGGTAATAATGCTATTTGGGTGGTGATTGATCGTCTGTCCAAATCAGCCCACTTCATTCCGATAAAAGATACAACTAAAGTAGATTAGTTGGGCCATTTGTATATTTAGGAAGTAGTGAGACTCCATGGTGTACCATCAGCTGTTGTCTCAGATAGAGACCCCCGCTTCACTTCTCGATTTTGGGAAGACCTTCAGAAGGCCTTGGGGTCTCAGATTAAGATGAGCACGACATACCACCCACAGTCGGATGGTCAGACAGAGCGGGCGAATCAAATATTGGAGGACATGCTTCATGCATGTGTCTTGGACTTTGGAGGTTCTTGGGATAGCCATTTGGGATTGGTAGAGTTTTCTTATAATAATAGTTACCAATCTACGATTCTAATGGCCCCTTTTGAGGCACTCTATGGTCGGCCTTGTCGGTCCCCCCTATGTTGGGCTGAGGTAGGAGAGACTTCACTATTGGGGCCGAGCCTTGTGCAGGAGACTTCTGAGAAGGTCAAGTTGATTAGGTAGCACTTATTTACAGCTCAGAGTCATCATAAATCTTATGTTGACCGGAGGCATCGAGACCTAGAGTTTTTTGTGGGTGATAGGGTATTCTTAAAAGTGGCCCCTCATTTGGGCCATCGTCGATTGGGGAATAAAGGTAAGCTGATGCCATGGTATGTCGGACCCTTTGAGATCACCGAGCGTATTGGAAAGGTGTCATAAAGGTTGGCCTTACCTTCTCAGTTGACGTCTATCCATGATGTCTTCCACATCTCTCAGTTGAATAAATACAATCCGGATCCATCCCATGTGTTGAGTTGGGAAGAACTGGAGATAGAGCCTGACTTGTCTATTGTTGAGAGGCTGGTGAATATAGTGGACTCCCAAGAGAAGATACTTCGAGTAAAGTCTATTCCTTTAGTCCGGGTTTTATGGAAGCATGGGAATGATACACATGAGACATGGGAGCGAAAGTCATGGGACGAGGAAGAGTACCCATTCTTGTTTTCCAACCGAGATTCATGTTGAATTTCCGGGGTGGAAAGTCCTTCATGGTGGGGAGAATTGTCACATACAAGACATATTTTAAAGGTATTTTTCATTTAATTTACATCCTTTCTTTGTTTTGGGGGTTTCCCTAGGTTTTAGGGAGGAATAGATGAGTATTCATGAATTGGGCCAAACCGTGAGCCCAATTCCAGATTAAAAAATAAATTTTGTATCTTTTATAACTATTTCATTTTTCAACATTTTTCATCCATTAAAATTCCTACTTGACCTCCCCTAACCTATTAACACCACCAAGGTAATTTGGAGCTTTTAAAAATCCATAACCAGGGGTTATTTGGGTTTTTATCTAAGGGGTTGGGCCTGCCCGAAAGCCCAATTCCTGTTTTAAAAATAAAATTTGATTTTGTTATAACTTATTCAATATTTGGGATTTTTTGGTGATTTTAAGTCTCCCCTAAGCTCAATTAACCCACCACGCGTCGGAACTCTCTCCCACCTCTTTGGAGCTCTGGAGAAGCGCGATTTGGTGTCGATCTTCATAGGGTTCCTCAAATCTCCTAGATTTGAAGAGGTAAAGTATTTCTTTCATAAATCTCTCAATTATCAATCTTTTTTCCCCAATCCAGTTCCTAAATGAGATAATACATCTTGTTCGAATGTACCCTAAATTTTGGATCTTTTAAATTTCATATACTGGAGTTTTGGAGTGACTACTTTAAGATACTTCAAGTAAATGAGCCCTTTTCTTTCCTCTTTCAAATTACTTTGGGTTTAACTCATTGTTCTTAGGGTTTCTTCGGTTATAATTGATTTTACTAATGTCCAGAAACTAGGATTTCGAACCTAGGGTTTAACTTTGGGCTTTATTGGCCAATTTGTGTGGTTTTAGGTTTGATCTAGTTCTCTCTTGGTGCGGCGGGGGTGTGATTTGATTTTCGCACGGAGATTCAAGGGGTTTTGTTAATTTGGTAGGTGATTCCATTGTGTGTGAAATATTTGTGAATTAGCTTGCTGTTCTCATGGTACCTTAATGTTTATTTCACTTGAATTTTTCTGTAAAAATTGGTTTTAGTTGCATTTATAATGCAAATGAATTTTAAGTTCCAATTTTTGGTGAAATTAGGGGTTTTTCATTCAAATATTTTATTGGTTCATTTTGGGATGCCCCATAACTGAATTTTTGGTTTCATTAAAGGGTGTTGAACTGAATTTTTTTAATAACTTAAAAGTGTTAAAATAGTGTGAAAAGTGGATATCTTAAAGAGCTTTGGGTGCAAAACAATGTGATGTTTTGAGAGGTTATTTTATTGGAAATAAAATTATTTTATTGTGTGTTTTAAATGGTATAAAATGTGTGTAGATACTATAAAATTTGTTTGTGACCAGTAGTGATATTTTATATGCAAAAGGATGTGTGTTGTTTTCTGAAATTGTTTGAGCACAAAAAGGGGAAGCCCAGGTACCTAGGTGGGGCAGATTTGTACTAGTACGGCTGGTGGATCAGATGGGTTTTATCCCTGTTCCACTTAGCATCTTGATAACGAAAACTCTAAATAAACTATTTGGATGATGATTGGGGACTACTAGGTTATGGGTATGTTCCCTACTAGTGGCTCATGCATGAGAATGAATTTTTCTATGGTTACTCTACACCGAGGTACGAGGTACATAGGGCCCGAGACAACCTAGTGCTTAGCGGTGTTCCCGATTTTGATGCTCATAGGATTTGTGGTATTTACCCTTGTTGTGGGTTGTTTTTGGCAGTACATTACAGTAGATCATATGTCTATTTAATGTGCTAACATTCTGAAATTCTCGGATTGAAAACAGTTTTCATTTGAAAGTTGCATTTCTTTGAATTTTAACACTGTTTCACCTTGTGTATTAAAATTGCTTGTTTTATTCACATTGTATTGCATGCTCTTTGGAATCATCTAGTTGTATCCTATTGGGCTTAGGCTCACACCCTACTTACACCCCTTGGGTGTAAGTAGACCTGCTTATGCTTGACTCTGGTAAAGGGAAGGCTAAGGGTGATGGCGGTTCGGGATGTTAGTCCCCATCGTTGGGGCGGAGTTGCGGGGATGGCTTGCGGGTGATGATCCCCTTGTCATGTGGAGTCCAAGGGGATGTATTTATGTTGTCATTATTTGTTTTTAGACCACTTGTAGTGTCTTTAAACATATGTATTCATATCTGGTTTTGTTAAGAATTGTTTAGCATGAAAATTTCAGATTTTAATAACTGATTGTTTTTTTTAATGATTTATGATTTCATACTCGGGTAAATCATTCCCAAACCAGATTTGTTTGATACTCGAGCACTTGTGCCAGCCCGTGGGGATAGGGAACGCCCTTCGGGCCTTGCCACGGGCCGGGTTTGGTGCCGTTAATGGTGGCGACCAGATCTTGTTTGTGACAGAGTCTCTGTGAAACAACACTTTTTTATTATAACCTACATGTTAAACATATTTTTTCTACCTCTGTGTTTTGAATTTCAAAAAAAAAAACATACACAGTTGCGATCCGTACGGTATTTAGAGTCTGATAGGATCAACTAACATTTTTAGTGAATAGTAACTTGACCTTATGAATAGTAATGTACCCTTATGAATAGTAATATGACCTTTATGAATAGTAACCTCACCCATGTAAGTATAAATAAAATTTAGGCACCTTATAAACGAGAGTGAATATTTTAAAAATTAATAATTATGTGTTGGTATTTTTTGTGAGTAATAAATATTTAATTACAATTTTAAATTAATAAATTGATTTAAAATAAAATTCATTTTCATAAAATGTATTTTTTAATAAATATTTTGTTTTCCTATGATTTTAGGATAATTTTATGAGACCATGGTTAATTTATGAAAGTGTTATAATATCTTTTTTAAAATTAAAATATGTATGTTTTAAGTAAATGATGATTTTATTTAAAAATTTTAATTTCACATATTTTTGAAAATTATTTTGATAAAATGGAGTCCATTTTTTAATTATACACATCTAAAAATGGTTATTGTAAATTTTTGGTATTTTTCTAAAATACTTCAATTTTTCGTGAATAGTAAAATATGGTAATTTACATTATAAATACATTAGAAGCTAAATACAGTATTACTTCAGTCTTCTCTGATGTAAGAACACTTGGATTGAATTCACATAACATTATTACTATTTTTGGTGATAATAATAAACACTATTTCTTGTCTTGAGAAAAATAATAAAATAATGAATAAGATATTCAAAAATCACCCCTCTCCTCCATTATAAAAGCCACCCTCACTTGCTTTTCTCCTCACCTCTATAATACTGTAATATTCTCAAATTTCTCCTAAAATACTCATCAATATTCCCTCCCAACGTTCTGTAGTTCTTGGTATTTCCAAAATACCAAACCCCCATCCCTTAAGGAGGTTCTGAAGGAGGATATTTCAAGAAGTAAACCCTCTTCCATTTTCTTTTAATTTCATTGACAATTTATTTTATTTTCTTATAATCGCCTCACCTATTTTATCCAAATGATCATGATAAATTTAGTATCATCAATTTACTATAATTATATAATATTAATGGAATATCCTTCCTCAAACTATTCTATATATCTATCTCTCTCTCATTTATTTTAAAAAAGATATCATCATCCGAGAGGTGTCGATTTACAAACTTCATGAAAGAGAAACCATCATTATTCAATTTCTTCTTCAAGGTTGGTCATGAAACCATTTTTATGGTTAAAAAATAATAAAAAATATTTATTAGTTCTATTTTAATTTTCTTAAACCAGTATATATACATAATACTAATTCATATGACAAAACAAGTTTGTAATAATTAAAACATCTCCAAAATAATCTAAATGATTATCACTAATGTTATATCTAATAACTCATCCACATACCATATAAAAAAAATAAATTATATCACCAGTTAATCTTATTTATTTTTCATTAGTATCATATAAATCCAATTCAAAAGAATTATACCAATTCCACATGAACTTCCATACTCATAAACAAGTACACCGATCATAAAAACCAAGGAATCAAATACTCCCGAGTGATAAAATTGTATCTTATAACTCATCCAAAATTCCATAAATGAAATTAATAAAATTATAATAAATAAAATAAATGTATATAAGGTTATTAATTAATTAATTAATGGATTCAATTTGATAATTAAGGACGTTAAGGTCAAAGGCAGAACTAATTCATACATAAGGTAAGGGTTTTCTACCCAAACCTCAATTTTATTTTGGGAAACTCTTTGTCTCTATTAATCCCAATTAAATTCTTAAATATTATCATTAACTCCTCATAAATCCTATGTTAATGTTCTATATATGTGAAGAAATCATAATAATTCTTTATTTTATGGGTAGTTAAATGTTTTATAAGGATATTTCTCAATTCATCTCGATAAACAAGACCGATTCAAGGGAACTTCTCAAATTCTTATCTATTTTCAAGTACACTCCATAATATATTTTAAGACACCATTTTTTTCTAAAACCACTAATCAAATCATGAAAAAACTAATTTATTTCATTTTGGGTTTTATGTAAATATTTTTACAAAATAACTCTTCTTTTCAAAGTAAAAGTTTGTTTCTCTCAAAAATTCCTTGATGATTCTATTAATGTATTTTTGTTTATTTCAATAGATATTGGGAATTTTATGTCTTATTGAGATTAATATATTATGTTCATCATAGAACATATTGTATTAAAAGGTTTATGATTAGTTTGATAGTGGATATAATATATTGATACCATTTTCCATACTACTCAGAATGTTTAGTGTTTATGTGTACAGATTGAGGAAGTAATTTCACATGTTCATGTTGTTCATGTTTATCCCATTTCATATATGGAATTAATTGGACTTAAAAAATTATGTGTGGGGCCTTCTATTACCCATATATACATCGGTAGGTCTCATGAGACAAAATAGAATTGGGTTTTGGATGAGGCCTTACCCTAGTATCTTCAGACGTCTTGGTCGAGGCCTTGACAATATGTTTCAGATTTCCGACATTATTCATTCCCTAATTATGGTATTAGTAATTGAAAAACCATGTGATTATTTGACTAGTATACTATCAATGGTTTTTGTTTCATTCTCTTATTATCATTTATATGGCCTTATTTAATCATCTTTCATTCCTTTCATATTATCCTCAAGTATATTTTTAAAGGCATATGTTTTTAGTTTTTCACCATGCCTAGTGTTTATTTTTATGACAATTTACATTGTATTACTTAACCTTAATAAGAATATTATCTCACCCCTTTCTTAGGTTTTATTTTATATAGGTTTTGAAAATTGATATTATGAATGATTTGATGGGATAATCCTGGAGTCATATATGTTTCAAATGGAATTTATATTATTTATTTCATTTCAATTTATAATGTTAAACTTATGTTTGTATCTTGTTTTACCAAACTACTAAACTATTCTTTTCTTTGTGATATTAATTTATTTTAATCATTTAAACATATTAATGTAAGGTACTAGCTTTAGGAAACTAGAGTCCAGTTCTTTATATAATGTCCTAAGGGTAGTTGTCACACTAAAAGATCATAGCAGTTCCCCGCTATGATGAGAACCCAGAGTTTCTATGACACTATTCTTGAATTTATGTTCTATTACTAGATGATATCATGTTCAACACATCAAAATTGATTTGGAAATCATTTCAAGATTATGCATTGATTATTTCATTAATTACACACTTAATGCACCACGTGTTGACCAGAATTTAATGGCACATGGTCATATGGACTGCATGCCGTACTTCCCACTTACATAGCATGTATTCCTTTTGAATTACAGATGGGTCATGTATTCCATACACAACCTACCTGAATAGTGACCATGTAACACATAGGTCACATAGTATGTGGCCCATTAGACATGCCATGTACTCCAAATTTTCTAAGTTACAATTCACACGCTGAGTCCATAGGTGTGTATCTCAGATAGACGGTGAGAGATGTACATGTCGTGTAGATCAGATCTACATGTCTTTTACTTTTACCAATTACACAGATTTAAAAAAAAAATTTACTATGTAAACCTTGAGACATGTACTTGTGTGTGGTTGTAAATATAGGACACACTATATGATAGGTTTTAATATATATTAATATTAAATGCTTAATTAATATCTACATAATTTTTAGATCTGCATATCATGTATGAGTTGTATTACAAGATTCTAATCTACATACATTTAAGCATAACACATGATAGAAAAGTCATGCAATTCCTGTAGTAATCAATGAATTACACAATCTGAAATTACATAATAAGTTGTGTATGCCATATGTCACAAGAGTGAAACAATATACGAGTATAATATATGTTGGGAAAAATTGAACATGTATTCACTGTGTTTCCTCCAAGGCACATTAATGTACAAAGTTAATTTTAAATGAAATTATTTAATTTTTTTTAAAATTATAATGGATGAGAATCTCAAGGAAATTTGGATAAGAATTAAGATAAAATGATTGATTAATTAAAGATAATAATTAATCGATTAGTTTATGATTTTTATTAAATACGAATGATTGATAATTGAATTGTAGTTTTAGTAAATGCACAATTAATTTCATGCATGTTTATGATCATGAGTGAGACCATACATTTTTTATGTGATCAGTTTCATTGAATTTATTATTAAATTAAAATGTTGTCATGAGTTCCTTATCTCCTATCATTATGTAGGGTTTGTGTGCTCATGGTTTCTTTTATGTAAAATCCATTTTACCTTCACCTTTATTTGAGGAAAAGGCACATGTAATGGATGGAGCTCCCAAGCTAGTGGAGGTGGTTTAAGTTTAGAGCTGAGGCAAAACCAATCTAAGGAGACACAAAGGTGGACATGTGGAAAGATGTTAACATGAAACTCAACTGGTTCAAGGTGTTTCTCCCCTAGGTCAATGAGTAGTTTATCAACCACTAGATAAAATAAACATTAGTATAAGATCATTATCATACCGTTTATTTTATTTCTATCAAGTTTCTTAGTTCTTTCATCATGGATGTTTTTTCACGATCACATAATTATTTAATTAACAAGAATGCAAGATGGAACTAAAATAAACTGGCTTATGCATAAATATTATCTAAGATATGGTTAATCACTTAATAAATCAAACTTAATTTTAAAAAACATGTGATAAAGATGATAATTTTAAAGTTACAAATAAAAGGATAAAATACCTCAATAAAATATTAAGTCAGTATAGCCTTCGAATACTTCAATTAGAATTGAAACATAGTTCAAAGTGATTGGCCAACCAAATTTGGTGTGCTTTCAATTATCAAGGAATTCTAACATCAGGTTTTGGGTTTAATTAACTTGGTTCACATCAAGGGTTGAATACTAAAGTAGGACTTGGTGTAACTAAGAGGCAAATTTTGAGGAAATATAAATTAACAACTTTAGGATTAGGGAGTCCACTCACCAGATCAATGAACTATGAGTTAATTACTTTAGAATTTCATAATTTCTACCTAAACCCATTTGAGTTTCTTGACCAACCAAAGTTGGGGTAATTAAAAGGATAATATGGATCCTTTAAATTAGAATTTACAACCAAAATGATGTTCTGAAGTTGATGGTGTGGGCTATTGGGTTTCAATAGAATAGTGGGAGACTAATAAATATAATATTTGTTTTTCTAAATTTTATCAGATAAAGTACTAAAATTCTTATTATCCTATTCTTTAGAAGAAATATTAAAATGGAATCAAACATATCATTGTAATCCATACATGAGAAGGAAAACCTTATCACCAAAACAAATTTCCAAGAGTGGAAAAGGTTCCTATTTTTCATCCTTCACCATGAAAGTAAATTTTATGTGTTACAAGAACCTTTACTAGTTACACCTTGAAATGAGGAAAGTGATGAAGAGATATCTCTATATTATAGATGTTTGAATGATACTACATATGTTCAGTGATTCATGTTATCATCCATGTCCAATGATATTTTGAAGAAACATGAGGATATGAATGCCTATTGCATGATGTATCACCTTTGGGATCTTTATCAAGAGAAGGTGAGACATGAGAGGTGTGAGATCTCTAATGATTTGATCACAACTAAGCTTGGAGATTCTATGCCATATGGGCCTCATCTAGTCAACCTCATTATATAAATTGAACTCCTTTACATCTTAGGGAATAAATCACCAGATGAGTTGTATACATATCTCATACTTTCATCGCTCCCTAATACCTTCTCCTATTTTATTGTGAATTATAATATATGTAATAATGATAAGAGTCTTTCAGAACTTATTACTTTAATTCACCAAGTGGATATGGAAATGGGGTGTGATAAACCCATGGTCCTTATGGTGAATAAGAAAAGGAAAGAAAAGAAAAATGGGCCCAAGAATTATAAAAAATCTAAATCTACCGAACACCATCCTACCAAGAAGATGAAGATCCATAGGTAGGGTAAGGAAAATGTGGTAGTGTGTTTTCATGTGGAAAGTCATTCCACCGGAAGATGAACTGCACCCATAAGAAAGGGTAAGCCAAAGTTTCATTCCTTATTGAGTGTAATCTTTAAATATATAGACATTGGGTATTACATACAGCTTGTGGGGATCACATATGTATCCAAATGCATGAACCAAGTAGATTTCAAAAAGATTGCCAGATGAGTGGTGGATCTGAGAGCTGCCAATGGAGTGAGGTTGGATGCACAAGCCATTATTGAATACCACCTCTCATTTCCAATGAGAATGATTTTGGTTTTAAAAGGTTGTTATTATGTACCTATAGTTACCAAGAACATATTTTTTGTGTCATTTTTAGATACAAATTGGATTATTTTCAAATTTGGAAATAAAAGTTTTTTTTATAAGGAAAATATATGTTATGGTATGGCACATTTAAATAATGGTCTCTGTGTATTAAATTAAAAAATCTAAGTGTTTTTAATTGATAAATAATCATTCTCACATGACTCATTATAACGGTCTTTATGTATTAAACCCCCACCCACTAGTTAGTTATGCACAAATTATAAATCCGGAAACATGGACTGCTTTCATCAATTGCCGCAATGAGAAATCATTTCTGGTGAATTATAGTGGATAAGATATTATTTGAAATTATTTATTTTATCTATCTTGAGTAAATATTGTTTGTTTATAAAATATTAAAAAATTTATGAAAATAAAGAGCGTTCATCAAAACCAACGTACCCCTATCACAATGTAAGGATGGGGTGCACTTCAATAGAGAAGAAATTTGTATGTATTTTAAGTCAATAATAAAAGATTAATTTTGTGATATGAAACAATATATTTTCCTTTCTTTATATTCATATTGGTGAATAAAAATATGTCTCCACTTCCATCCCATGTCATCTACTATGGAAAGAGGATCATATAAATAAAGTGGTTAAAATTGTTGATGAAAACAAAAAAAAACAGTATGGGAAGTGTGTGTAAGTATCTAATAATTGTAATTCATTATGCTTTGTAACAATATTACATAAAAATATCTATTTATGTTCATATTTTTTATAAGGTTTAGACATAATAATCAACAACAACCATACTAAAAGAAATACTACTTTCAATAGATTTGAAGCAACCTGAACAATATGCTCATGTTAGAGGATTAGGTTTTGGAGTCTCTCCTCTAACATATTTTGAGAAGATAAAACCACATGAATATAAATATAATATGGTGAGATGATAAAACACAAATAGACTCACTACAAGATATTATTTTACAGTCTGGTTTGGAAAAACAATGTTTGAGAAAGGATCAAAGCGAACCAGTAGTGGAGAAAAGATCCGTAGATGAAACAAATGATCCCACTAGTTTTTAGGATAGTCATTCCCCCCAACAGCATGCCTTACCCAGTTTAATAAATTTTGTCATTACTCTTTCTCATAAATGTGAATCAAAAAAATTATGATAAATTTATTTTACTAAAATTCTATAGGGTATAATTGTATGTGATTTGTATCTATTAACACCCATGAACCACTGTGTTGTTATGGGTCAAATGTATAATATCCCTAGAGACCAGATACATCATAAAGACTTCCATAAAGATGACATGAGAGTGGGTTTTAAGGTATCCCATTGGCCAACTTCTAAGTTTCATGTTCCACTTGATGATCTGGATATTACAATGGTCACTGATGATATTAGAGCTTTCATAGCATGGTCGTCTAATATTATAAATATAAATAAGGTACATCTTTAAAAATAATAATATAAAAACCTATAATAGTTGATGATAAAGTGTCTAGAGTGAGTTATGATATTACATATGGATAAAGTGACAGAGAAATGAATGGCTGAATCAAGAAAATCTAGTGAAAGGACCAATTAAATAAAATGATATTCTAAGTACCTTCTCCCATCCAGTTCCATAGAAACATTTATTATCATTATAACTTCATACAAAGACTAAAATTAATGATAAAAATATTTCTTACATAGAATATAAAGAAGAAATATATAGAGATTTATTGACAGATGGAGTTGGTCTCGAGACTCTAAATGATATTCTCAAGCATGAATGGTTGGGTGTCTCAGTTATGAATACATACATAATGTGTATTTTCATAATACTTCTATCTAAATAGTGATCTAATATGTTTATTAAAGTTAATAACTATTCATATTTTCTAAATTTTTTTATATTTCAACTATATAAATGGATGATCATGAAAATCATGATTTAGATTCATTAATCCCCATATCATTTCTATAGAAAAACATACTTTGGATAAGAAAAAAATTGAGAAGAAAAAAGATGAGTTACATGAAGCTTTTAATAAAAAATCACCAGAATACAAACATTTTTTGATGCCTATAATAAAAAGGTAAAACTATACAATCTAATCACATGAAAAATATATTTATTTTTTTCATTATGTAAATGTTTTTGTTTTCTTAGTGTACACTAGATACTGATTGTAGCCAATATAAACACCTTGAATATTTATTTTTTTGGATCTAATGCATGAATATGAAACCAAATGAACACACATGATATGTATTGTGAATATTTAATATACTAATATCAGAATTTTATATACAAACTTATAATTATATGTACGACCTATGTTTTATCCAGAATTTTGTTATGATAGGGCAGTTTCTAAATATAGGCTAGATCATGGCATGAAGCCGATGTTTGAAGGGATAAAGCCTGTGAATTACTAAAAATAAAAAAATTAAAGTATATATAGAAATATTTAACTATCATAAAAATTCAAAAAAAATTACATATTTTGGTAAATGTTTCTTTAGTGTCTGAAATAAGATAATGAAATCAATTATTGAAATTATGTTTGTAAATTTATGATAAAAATCATAAATCATGAAAAGACCAACATCCCCGAATAGTTAATTTATGAAGGCAATTACAATATCAATAAATATATTTCATAATCATTAGTTTGTCTATATTTTTTTAGTACTATCAAAAATTTATAACAGCTTACATACTCAAAAGAAGAACTAAATATGTTTAGAGATGAGTGGGAAGTGTGCTTTTTGTTAGAATATATTCCGATAATAAATTTCAGTGATTACATGCTATGTATATGATCTATTATGAGTTATGACATTCAAAACATATTTGGGGTGTGAATCATTAGTGTCAGAATTTATATATATTATTTTTTATCTCTTTATCAAGGAGAATTATAATGGAGGGAATCAATTTGTTTTGAATCGATGACCTTCAAACAATAAAATTTTTAGGAAATCGTGGAGGTGTAAGTGAAGGTGGAGGTTAAGGCTGATGAGGAGGTGAAGTTAGAGGCATAGTCGGAGTCAGAGTTGAAGGCTGATGTGGAGGAGGAGGTAGAGATGAATAATGAGGTGGAGAAGGACACGAAGAACTGACTTGAAAAATATAAAATTATTTGTCAATGAAGAATAATGAGGATCATACCAAGATTATGTTTGAGAACAATTGTTGAAAAGTGAACACAACACTTGTCGCTTACGATAATCATCATTATGTAAGTGTTTTAGGTGTCTTATTGAAAGAACATTTTTTCAAAACTTATTTAAGTGATTTTATACATGTTAATAATCAACTTATAAGATCATTTTTTGTTGGGAGATTCAAGTTATCCACTAGTGTTATTGAAGAAAAATCGATATAACTCCCAATCGTCAAACATATATATAACCCAACTTAAATGTTTATATAAATATGTGTGTAATAACCCACAAAAGTCAAAATGTGTATGAAAGAACTATTTGAGGAAATCTAGCATTGATATATTATGATCATCGAGTAGGGATGGTGTCAAAGCACATGTTATCAGTTTAAAATTTACATTTTTATACTAAAAAGTGTCACTCACTGAAAATTGAGAAAATTCCATTTAATTTCCTTGATAATTTGGGACAATTATTTATAATTCATTTTTGATGTGTATGCATAATTATCTTGTCAAACCCACACACAATGAGACCTATAGGACTAAAAGTTCATGTTTCTAGTTTAAAATTACATTTCAGTAAAAAAATACAAGTGGCATACTCAATAGTTATGAAACACATCCTAATATGTTTTTTATACTTTAGTAAAATGATCTATATGTCATTTAGGAAATTTAGGAATTAGCCTCACCTAAATCTGACACTATGTGTGTTTGATATGACTCTAATTGCACCTTTTTATTCAAAATTGACATTAATTTTAGTGAAACAAACAATTGACATACTCAAAACTGAGTAAAAACATTTGGATTATTTTTTTTCTTGAAGACAATGATCCAAAAGTCATTTGTGACATGTAGTAATCATCCACACCTCAATCTGATGCACAGTGTGACTGATATGACTCCAAGTGTCTATTATCAGTTTAAAATTGGCATTTTAATACAAAAAATTGTCACTCACTAAAAGAAGATAAAACAACATTGTATTGTTTAGATAATTTAGTAAGATGATTCATAATTCATTTGTTCAATGTATGAATCGGTCTCATGTCAAACCCACACACGATGTGACCTATAAGACTCAAAGTGATTGTTTTCAGTTTAAAATGACATTATATTATAAAATATAAGTCACATACTCAAAACCGAGGAAACAAATTATGATGTTTTCATACATTAGGAAAACACTTAATAAGTCATTTGGTACGTGTAAGAATTATCCACACTTAAATCTGAAACTCTTTGTGTCTGATATGACTCTATGTGTGCCTTTTTATTCAAAATTAACATTAATTTTTGTGGGAAAAAAATTGACATACTCAAAACTAAGAAAACACATTCATTTTGTATTATTAGTTTAGGGAAATGATACGTAGGTCATTTTTTACATTTAAGAATCAACCGTACCTCAATCTAATGAATGATGTGACCAGTATGACACCAGGTGTCAGTTATCAGTTTAAAATTGACATTTTAATACAGACAAGTGTCACTCACTGAAAACTGATCAAACACCCTTGAATTGTCTTTATAATTTTGGACAATAATTCATAATTAATTTTTTATGTGTATGAATCAGTCTCATGTCAAACCAACACATGGTGCGACCTGTATGAATCAATGTGCATGTTTCTAATTTAAAATTACATTTTAACAATAAAATATGGGGCATAATCAAAATCAAGGAAACACATTATTTTTTTTTTATACATTAGTATAATGATCCATATGTCATTTGGGACATGTTTGAATCATCTACATCTCAATCTGGCCCTCAGTGAGTCCGGTAAGACTCCAAGTGTGTCTTTTTATTCAAAATTGACATTAATTTTAGTGAAAAAACAACTGATATAGTTAAAAACAAGAAAACACATTCATATATTTTTTTACTTTAGGACAATGATCAATAATTCATTTGTAACATGTAGGAAAGTCACACCTCAATGTGATACAAGGTGTGACCGGTATGACTCCAAGTGCGTCTTTTTTTTTTTCAAAACTAACATTAATTTTAATAAAAAAATAGCTGAAAAATTCAAAATCTAGCAAACACAATCAGATTGTTTTTGAACTTTAGGAAAATGATACATAAGTCATTTGTGAGGTGTAAAAATTATTATCACCTCAATTATACTTACGATTTTACTGGTATGACTCAAAGTGCGCCTTTTTAATCAAAATTAACATTAATTGTAGTAAAAAAACAACTGACATACTACATAATTATTATTTTTCTTGTATTTGTGTTATAAATTTTATTTCCTTCAAATTCAGTATTTCTATATGATTTTGGAAATTTTTGCTGCGATTTTTGGTGATGTAGTGTGTTGTTACAACACACTGTATGCTTTTTTTCTGGTGTTGTAGTGTGTTGTAGCATCACAATGCAGTATTCCCCTTTATCAATGATACTAAATGCACTGATAAAGGATCCCTTTATCAGTGATTCTACAAGAACTGATAAACAAAACCTTTATAAGTGCTTCTAAAAGAACTTATAAAGGATACCATTAACGACACTTCAAAAAGAGATGATAAAGGAGCCCTTTATCGGCGCTTTTGAAAGCATGGATAAAGATACCCTTTATCAGCGCTTGTAGAAACACTGATAAACGATATCTTTATCAGAACTACATAAAAGTTCTAATAAATGGTGTCTTTTATCAGTGCTTTTTTGTGCTGATAAAGCTACCCTTTATCAGTGATTTTCTCGTGCTAATAAAATCCTTGGCCTTTTAACTATATTACGGAAGTCAGCGCTTTTCTAGCACTGATAAAGGCATGTTCTAGTGTTGTTAAAGGCATCTTTTGTAGTAGTGATGTATGGTTGGGCAGTCTTGTGCCATGTAAAATCGATTATTACAAGTAATGCACCGCCCTTATCCAAGCTGTCATGGAACTCTATACTTCCTCTGACCATGCGCCTAAGTTTGATCATGGAAAGGTCTCCCTCACCGAGAACCTGGATCCTAACATCTGCTAGTTATAGCAGACGACTAACCTTTGTGGCACCCAATGCCTGCTCCATTTGTATGGCGTCCCTCTAGCTGAAATATCTCTGTCACTAGTGCCCACTGTAGCACCCCGTCATAGGTGGGGATGCACAAGGGTACAAAACATTCCCATATTTCTCAATGGAGTCCTGGCTCACACTTTTGTGCTTGTAAGTAGCCATCCTGGATCATGTCAAGAGAGTATCATGTAAAGACTGTGAACCTCCCTGTATACTCAGCCACCGTCATCGCTCCCTGTTGCAACTCTAAAATCTCCTAGATCTGGATTGAGCGTAAAGAGGAGGGGTAATACTCCTCACAAAAAGATACTAATATTCTATCCATTAGACTGGCGAATCATCATTCATCTTCGTAAAAAGGCTCCCTCAGTCCCCAACTACTATGTGGAAAAGGATATTTTTCAACGCAATCATCTGATCCATAAGGGTCCGAGCAAGCCTAAAGAAATGGACCACTGACTCAAGCCAATCCTCTACTGCCTGAAGATCTTGCTCATTGTGGATCCTCAGTGGCCTATGCAGATATAACTTGAGGAGTGCACTAATCCTGTGCATGTACTCATCCCACACTACTGTAATGATTTGATGCTCGATAAGTGGAGGTGCTGCTACTTACCCACCTAGAGGATGGGGTCGTAGGATGGAACCTGAACTGAGCCCTCATCACTCATAGTATCATTTATATGAACCGAAGCTAGTATCTTGGATTTATATCATCACGGAGGCATCCTGAAAGTTATCAAGTAGTATTTTAGTTATATAAGCTTATATATATATATAACAAAAAGGGGGAGATGACCCAAGAAGGATAGTATAAGTATTAGTCTTATATGATTCATGTACCATTAATCCCTAAAATAAATATCTCAGATATCTGAGTTGACAAGTAGGTATTCAAGGTCCTATTGAATAAATACATTGGCTACCTCATCTGAGTTTACAAGTAGGTATTCAAGGTCCTATTGAATAAATACATTGGCTACCTCACCACCACTAGACTCCTTGGCCTGAGAACTGCACTCAAGACACTTTGAAATTGTTTCTATAAATCCAACCAAATCCTCTTAAGGGGATATGCCCGAACAATGCCCCAAGTAATGAACTTGCTTTGATACCAATCTATCACGACCTGACCCAAGTTAGAGATCAAGCTGTAACTATCCCAAGCCCGCCTCCATAGGTCAGGGGGGTGACGATAAGCACTGAGGTAATACCTAACCTAGGTTGGATTTTTCCTAACAACCTATATGCACACACACAACCAACTCAATGAAAAAGTGCAGAGCGAAAGGGTAAAATATGAAACACTGCTATAAAGTAAACCAAGAATTTATGAACCTCTAGATAGTAAAAAATTACAGCAGTGTAAACTATAAATAAAAGACAAAAATACACATCCAACCAGAAATATGTCCTATCCTGACAAGACTGGAAAATTGAACATCTGAAAGATATTTTAGCTCTTAAATCCCTAGCTACGACCACCGTATACTATCCAAGCACCTAATATCTTTAAGATCCTCTGAATTCATGGTCAAACTTTCCATTATCTACATAAGTCATGACATGTGTAGGGAAATCCCATACAGGGGTGAGTATATACATACCTAGTAGGGCACCTCGAAAATTGAAGGGGGAGCAGTAAGAGCTACAAGAGGAAGTTAAAAAGATGATATATTCAATATAAAATCAAAGAGAACAACTTAACCCAACCAAGAGTGAAACTAAGAATGTCTAAACACAAAGGGATAAACATGGTGAGTATATGAACTAACCATAAAGCCTTCACAACCTATAACAGGAGAGTAGACTCATCTAACCATGATAAGATAAACATGGAAAGCATGTGGCATACCCCTCATGTCTTTGAATTTCTTTGAAGGAGAGTAACCAAATACTCTTAATTCATGGATACATAAGGAAATAAATATATGCTCTTTCAAAAGATTCCCAAATGAGAGAGTAAGGGGATCTCCATCTCACAAATCTTCCCAAGAAGGAGAGTAGCCAATAGTGTTAAAATTCCATCAACAATTCTCAGCATACCACACATCTGTTCAAAATTAATCGTCTAGGTTTAACCACACCTCATCACTATACAACATAGTCTATGGGAAAAAATCTCTCGGTAGAGGACCCATGCCCTGGTACAACTTTAGGTTTCCACTCTGATGGTCGAGGACCCATGAACAACCTAGTTGGTGGGTGTCACTCTATGTCTTCAAAGACCCATGCCCTGATACAATAGGAGGGTTCAACTCAGAAGGTCGAGGACCCATTCCCATCCTAGTTAGAGGGTGCCACTCTATAGGTGTTGAGGACCCACTGCCCAGATCCATTGGAGGGTACCACTTGGAAGTCTCCGAGGACCCAATTCCCAAATATACTAGAGGGTACTACTCAGAATATGTTGAGGACCCACTTCCCATCTCTACTAGAGGGTAACACTCAAAATACACCAAGGAACCACTTCCCATATCTTCCGAAGGATATCACTCGGAAGATGTTGTGGACCCACTGTCAATATCTACTAGAGGGTACCACTCAAAAGGAGTCTCTGGTGATCCTGTCTGACCACTGCCATCATCGAGCATTGCATCAGTAAGAATCAAGCTCAAAAAATTTCTCACCATATTTCTAAAGATATAACTAAGGTAACCATCATGTTATATGTGAAAAAACACTCAGAATATGCTACTCATGAGCCAAAATCCGAGTTAAAATGCAGGACATACATACATTTTAAGTTTTCAAAAAGGATTTAAAGGGGTACATGACATGTGAGGGGACCCACATAATGTGTGGTACCACTGCAAAACTTTTCCATGTTCCTGACTGGAACATAGATCCATCCCATGTAGTAGTACATGCCGTGTAGGTGATCTACACTGTGTGTCCTGACTAACTAAGATCGGGGCAGTGTCCCGCTTTTCGTGTCTATGTACCAGACCCTATGTCTATGTACTTGAGTATACAATGTGCTCTAGGTCATGTACTTACACACAGATTCCCACTTGTGTGATCCTTCATATAATTTATCAAACTGGGGAAGGGGTACACAACATGTAGGAGGGATACACATCTTGTTATCTTTAACTTTATCCAAAACCTAGTTGTCACCGTGGAAGGGGATACACACAGTGTATTAATCTTTGAACACGGCGTGTATTCAGGCTATCTCCAAAAAACTAAGACTCGCTATCCATGCTTGAATAAAGTCCATCCACATTAAATCCCACCTTGAATCGTCTTGAAACTCATGGATTTGGTCATAGATTGCGGATCTCAGATGTTGCTTGCTAGAAAAAGGTCGTCGTTCATTGTGGGGGTTTTGTTTATTAGGTCTGCGCACCACCAAATCTTGTATGATTGATTTCCTAACCTTTAATCTCCAAAAAGATCATCTTCACATTTAAACGATTCCAGATCTATGCTCGGTACATCAATCCATTCATTTTTCTCATAGCCGCTACGAATCCGGGGGTTCGATCTGACTTAATACCGCCCGACAATTATTGAACCTGTACCTCAAGGTCCAATCAGTGACAAATGCGAAGAAACAATGTTGAAAATAATAGGAATTAATATTAAATTATCAATGCTAAAAGTTCTTGGAAAATCAATCAAGAACATGGATTCCATATTAGAAAAAAACTTAAAACAATTTAATTGTTGTACACGAGCACATTCAAAGGCTGCAAATAAGGGCACAGATTGAAGAATGAAAATTGATATACTCAACTATTTAATCAAAGGGAATAAAACACCAAATGACAAGTCCTACCATGATTATAGATCGTTCATTGATGAAGAATGTGTCTGACAATTATTCAAAGGAAGTCATTGAATTCACTGCGTCATGATATGATCTAATCCAAAGATTCATCATCGTTTGATGTGATTCTCCATTGGATGAGGGAGGAGAGCATCATGGGTGAATTATAGGATTATGAGGTTAACCTTGGAAACCTTTCCAAGAAGAAATATTTATAGATTCATCTGTCGTGCTGAAATGAATTAATGAACTAATTTTATAATTAATTAATTCACTTAATGTACCACCAACAAGCGAGGAGTCCGAACATCATGTGTCGACCCATTTTATGTTGTTTCTAGGGTAAAAACCATGTTACAATCTCAACCATGGTCTTGGATTTCTGATCTAATCAACTATTTAAGAGTTATCCTATTTTATTTTAGAATCCGAGCATGTGCAATATAAAATTTATTTACTTTTTTATAAAAGTAATTTCAGGAACACTGGGCCTCAGAATCGCATGTCATCTCAACACCTAGCATTGTAAATTTATATAGAAATATTTAAAAGTCATATAATGAAAAAATCAGGTCTCTACATTAATAATAATTAAGTATATGATATTTGGATTATGTAAAAGGTTTTTCAAGATATAAATTGAATTATAAATGGTTTTTAATTCATATAATATTATATATTTAAAAGGTAAATGTAAAATTATGATAAATATGAAAGAATTAATATTGGAAGGAATATAGAGAGTTTATATTCAAAATTATGGAATGTCCATAATGTTAAAGGTGAAATTATAAAAGGGTTTATAATTAGATTTTATTTATGAAATTTTTCATAAATGTTTATATCATGATTATATATTTGAATTGTTCACTTATATAAAGGCAATTCACTATTTAATTTAATGTTATAAATTTTTTATATTATAAATAACTGTATGCCAAAATTTATATGATGAATTGCTTCTATGATAGATCCTTGCATATCATGCTAGGTTGGATATCATAAAATTTAGTTTTTATATACTTTGACATCATTTTTCAATTTTAGTTATGAGCTTGAGAGTAGTTATTGGGCATAGTATGTGCATATTAGGTGTTAGAGTTTTCATGAATTCAATTCTATGTTGAGTAATGTATCCCCAGGTAGATGGGCTTGGGGAAAGACTACCTACATTCCTAGGGGGTTTCCTTGATTAGGAAACTGAATGGGGTTTTCTATCCAACACTCAAGGATTACTCATGTGGAGTTTGCCAATCTCATATAACTATATGGCTTTACATGAAGTGTTCATGTACTATATTCATACAATGCATTTGGATATGCACGAATATACTTGAATTTAGTTTTTGGGGTGATTAACAAAGGCTTGTAGGTTGTGTATATAGTTACACATTAATGTTGTGTCAACACATTAATTTTGTTGTTGGAATATGCATTCCAAAAACTATATCATTAGAAGCATGAATACAAAAAAGGGAATAAGACAAGAGAAGATAGTTATTATATAATAAGCAATAATTGTAATTTTAATAAGCATATTATGTATATTAAACTAATGATATTCTAAATGAAAACCTTATAATTACTATTTGCGAGATTCCATCCAAAGAAACAATTTTCAAGACCTCAATCATTCATCCATATAGGTTCTTCCTTCATAGGGTGCCCCTGAATTATCTTGTAAAAGAAAACCAAGTAATGGGTGACATTAGATCTTACTTGGGTAGGTTCTGCCATCACATGGTTCTCCTGTATTGTCTATTGTTAATTTATTTTTGACGTTTCCATTTGGCTACACTTAGCTTGGAATCACTTGGTAAGGATACCCATGGAATAGAGGAGAGTGAATCCATATGATGGAATTGGATAAAGGGTTGTCTGCTCAACTATCCAAGATTCTCAACTGTTTTGATCGGTTTTATTCACTACCTAAATAATTAACTAATGAGAGGAACTCTGAAGTGGACTCATTTCTTAGTGAAATATGGATCTTAGCTCACTAAATGGATACTATGTACATGATCATCATTTTAGTGGGAGTACATTCATTAAAATTCATTAATGAAAATTAATAAGACACGATGTTCATCTAATAAAAGGTTATGATGTAGATAAATGCATCATCATTATCAAACTAAAATTTATATCTAACCTTGAAATGAGGAGCTTTAAGTAAGCTACCCATAATATTGGTAGCTTAAGAAAATTTCTTGAGCCTAATAAATATTTTGTGTGTCAGAACAGTTCCTTCCTCTGTAACCAAGGGTTTAAGTTGGCAAATAAGCGAATCTAGAAGCTTATTGAAGCATTAAATGTATCATTTAAGGTTTCAAAGGCATTTAATGCATAATATACCTTAGTAATTCTAGTCTCATATACTCAATATGATTGGGTATGTAAATGATATTCAATAAGATTGAATATGTTTGGAAAGATGGAAGAATTCTTATATGGATTGTTTGGGTTAGAGAATTTATCCTATTGTTATCAATGGAAATACTCCAATAATATGGATGAATTCAAGAGAAGTTTACACAATATGGTCAAAGTGTTGATAATAGATCAACTGGGAATAAGATGTCTAGATTGTGGTACAGTGAAAAAAGTACAAGTGGGTTAAAAAAATTCAATCTTGAAGAAGAACAGTTTTTTGAAAAAATGATCAAAAAAGTATCATTAAAAAACTGATCAAGGTTATTGAAACCTATGGTCGTCTAGATGGAATAGTAATAATTCAGTATGATTGGATTATCTACGAAATACCTCAAAGGGTTTGGGAACTCCCTGGAATGTCCATGTCATGTATTAATGTTCTAAGAATTAATTCTTTGGTTTTGAAGTGTATGTGATATCAAGTTTAAGATTTACTAGTGTTGTAAATATATAGTAATTCAAAATAATAGGAAGAATTGATTTAGTGTGTAGTTCTAAATTCATGAGATGACATAAATAGTTACTGCATCAAGAATTTGAATGCAAATGAGTTCATCAAGATTAAATGAATCTAAGTATAAGATGATTATATTAATTTCTTTTCTCTTTTTTGATAAGAGAAGTTGTTTGATAATACAGAGTTGTTATGAGACCTTTAAATGTATACACATGGATTATGATTTTTTGAATATCTATAACATTTTTTTAGTAGAATATTTGGATAATAGTGTTTATCTAGGATAAAAGTGTTTTTCTAGATATTTGTTAAAATATGAGGGAATGTGTTCTCTCCATCCATTGATGAGATTTTTTAATAAAATATTCTTTAAAAAAGGAAAGGTTTCAAACACATATAGTACCATATATAATATGGAAATAATATATTGTTTGTTAAATATTCCTACTAAAAGGAAAGAAAGGTTATTTCCTAAAACAAAAAGTAGTTTATGTTGTGTCTTAGAAAGATATTCTGAAGAGAATATAATGTTTAAGAGTCTAGTGGGAGTATGTTTGGACATAGTGAAGTTCAAAGTTAAAAAACAAAAGATTATAGTAGATTTAGTTTAAGTGATTATTTACTTTGTATCCTAAAGTGTTAATATATGTGACAGTAAAGAAAAATGCAAATAATTACTTTTAATTACTGTAAGAAAATGAATATAATTGTTAACTAAAGGATTATTCCAATCTAATTTTATTGTGATTCTTCACTGAATGTCCTAAAATGTTTAGGATATATGATGATAAATAAATATAGAGTTACATTTTCCATAAGAAAGTGAATTACACTTGATATCGTAAATGGAGTTTTAGAATTTTAGAGTAATGAAAAAATGTAAATTGTTACTCAGAAATATATAAATATGTATATATAAATTAAATTATTCATTATGCCCTTTATCGTCCCTTTTTTGGTGGTGTTAAAGAAGATTTTATGATCGCTCACAAAAAGCACCCACAAATGGCACTATTTTATAATGTGAGTTGGCCTCAAACTAATCGCCAAGAGGACCACCGCCCAAACTATACCCCATTCATGAGTAAATTTTTTCGTGTTTACCATAACTACAAATGAAAAACCCAGACTATAAAAAACCAGATGAGTAAAATTAAAAGAATGTTTTATGGTTTGTATATGCACCAAAATAATGGGGAAATGAATACAAGGATTTCTAGAGTGAGGCTAGTGGCCCGGACCCTGAGGGCTGGGTCCGAAAGGCAGTCACTGAAGCCCGTACTCCATGGAGGATCTGGGGTAAAGAATGGAGGACCAGGAGGGCGGCGACGTGGGGTGATTGGGTCTCATCGGGGAATTCACCTGCGGCAGCCGGAGTGTCCTGGAAGCCTCCCCTCTCGCATGAAGCAGCGTGAGGGGAAGAATTATATTTATTGTTCATCTACGACTGATTGTGAATTTTATTCACTGTTTTTTGAAAATTAAATGTTTTTTAATGACTTCTTTAAATTGAATTTCATTTTAATTAGTATTTATAAATGTTGGTTATTTTTTTACTATGGTGTGCATGGGGATTTTTTTGTTGGTGGTGTACCTAGTTTGTTCAAGTCGTTACACTCAAGCGATCCTCCAATGTTTATGTGTCCCGGTTACCTGCCCCTCTCTGCTCTGCGTATATTTCTTCCAAGGGGCGCCTCTTCATTTCATGGGAGGGAAATTGAGTTAGGGCTAAGGTATTGTAGACGACCATTGGGCTGCCTCTTTTATTCACTTTGGCTCGCCACTCCATTCGAGCCCAACTATTTTCGAGGGTGATCGGATTTGGGGGTCCTACCAAAACGGTGCGAACCATAGGATAAAGCCATAATCCCGAAATTTATTAAGGAAAAAGCATAAAGTACATGAGGAGATGACATGTTGAAATCAATGTCAGACCACTACCATAGAACAAAACAAAATGAAATGCAACCAAAATAAAGGAGATCATCTTGTGGATCGGCCGCCGCCCTGCCCTCTCAGATGACGACCCCTCTTCCATGTCTTGGGTTTTTGTCACGTCTTATCATCATCAGCTTGGGGATAAAGAAAGTAAGCTGTTGGGATGTGAACCTTAAGAGTTCAAGGCACGTACCTCTACCTACCAACCAGACTTGAGCCCTTTAATAAATCCTTCATATCAGCCTTGCTCTTTTCCATGTCAATCTTAAGACCTGAGGGTTGCTCTCCAACAACATGAGCATTTCCAATGTCATCAAAGAAAACCTCCTTACTATTGGTCCTACTTAAAATGTCAAAAAACTAATAGAACCATCAACATTTGCATCCTTCGTAACAGATCATTTGCAACCAACATCTTCCATTTCTTGGTTCATGCCAGATGTGATGGAGGGTGCTCCATCCAATGAGTCAGACACCAGGGGATTAAGTATCAAAGGTGATTGACAATCATTGTCACCTTTCTTGAAATAAGCCTTTGATTTTCCATGTTTGAGCTGATCAGATGAAAGAGTGGACATTTCAAGAGACTTCTTCCCTTTCTTAGAAGAGGAGGACAGATACTAGTCAACTCGATCCTCCATAGCGTCTGAAAAGTCAGATGCACCCTAAGAATCAGACTCAGAGGTGGAATTCCTTATAGTATCCTTACCAATGGATAAATGGGTGGTTCCCAACTGGTTAGGATGATTATATTGATCATCGTCAACAATATCAATATTGCGACCTATTGGATCTCCTTCTTCATGCACCTTATTGTTCAAGTCCTTTTCCCGGATATGATCATGCGCCTGCTCACCATCCTCTAATTGAGTATCATTCTATTGACCCTGAATGACAGCATCCACACTACCCTGTTGTTTTTCTTTGGGATCCTTATTAGAGGTTCCCTTGACCTGAGCACACCGACAAATATTAGCACAGTGACCTTTCACCCCACATGAGGTGCAAACAAGTCACCTTCGGTATTTGTCAAAGGTATGTCCAATGTTATGACACCCGTACAAATGTCAAGTATTTTTTCATAATCAATCATCAAATCAAACAGAAAATCATCAATCGAAAGAACCACCTTTTTTATACGAGGAGAAGATCAAACTCTAATGAGCTACTGTTGTTTCTTGGTGTTTCGTATAACTAGACAACAACGTTGAAGATACATTATGACACTGAGCCTCATCCACAGCACAAAACTCAAACCTTTCAAAGATGGCAAGCCCTAGCCTCGATAAGGATGTCTCATGAAGTTCTTTAATATTTTTATGAGTTCACGATTCATTGGTTTTATGATGTATGCTCAGTTGTGTTGTTCACTACTGCTTGTATTTGTTGTACTTCTATTTATTTCATAGTGCAACACTCATGCCTCGTGCACGTAGGCCAATTGGCTAAAACATGTAAAAATACTAGCGTCCACTTTTCTTTCATTCATTAACGCTTTTGTCAACCTATTGATGATAATGTACACTACTATGATTATGTTGTTTAAAATATATTTGGAATTAATCAGTTTACATTGATTCATGCTTCTGCCATTGTTTTTGGAGCAGGAGTAAATCTGTTAGCATGAATATGGTGTTTTTTATTCTCATTCGTTTAATTCCACTTTGCTGGAATTAGTTTGTATGCTTCCACAGATTAGAATTCATAAATTTTTTGTTATATTCATGTATTTTTTCCGATGTCTGCTACTTAGAGAATTAATTTAACATTTTTTTAATATTTTTTTAGAAATTTTGTGAACCAAAATAAAATCCATAGATCCTGGGCTATTGAAAGGGGAATGCCCCACAACACAACCCCCAACACGTATAGTTTTAAATGAACAAAAAAACAACAACCATAATTCAGAAATTTAGTGTGTCTGCATCATATATACTTTTATGAGCTCATAAATAATCATGTCCTATCATTTTCCAATCTCCACACCCATCATTTCATAAAACTAAAAATAAAATAAATTAAAAAAACAAGCTATTACAGTAAAAAATAACAAAAGCTAATTATTTGTGTAACACCCCAAAGTTTTACAAATAAATTTTTTATAGAATACATTAAACACTGAGTCTATGAGAAACAAACACTTTGATATTTATAGGAGATACTTATAACCTGGCCGTTAGATATAATTTTGTTGCTTCTTTGATTTGAATTTTGAAAAACAGACATACATGGTTGCAATCAGTAAGATATTTAGAGTCTGATAGGATCAACTTACATTTTTGGTGAATAGTAACTTACCCTAATGAATAGTAATGTACCCTTTCAAATAGTAACCTCACCCATGTGAGTATAAATAATATCTAAGAACCATATAAATGAGAGTGAACATTTTAAAAATTAATAATTAAATGTTGATATTCTTGTGAGTAATAAATATTTAATTATAATTTTAAATTAATAAATTTATTTAAAATAAAATTAATTTTCCTAAAATGTATTCTTAAATAAAGATTTTGTTTTATTATGAATTTAGGATAATTTTATAAGACCTTATTTTATTTTTGAAAGTATTATAAAATCAGTTTTAAATTTAAAATATTTATTTTTTAAGTAAATAATAATTTTATTTAAAAATTAAAATTATATTATTTAGAAAATTATTTTGATAAAATAGAGTTAATTTTTAAAATCTAAATGTATAAAAATGGTTAGGGTGATTTTTTGGTATTTTTCCGAAATACTTGAATTTTTGGTGAATAGTGAAATTCGATAATTTACGAAATATGAAAAATAAATGAATTTCTACATCATTCTTGAGTCATGGATAATGTAATAGCCATTGGTTCGAACTCACATACATTTTGAATCACAATAATTAAGACTATTCATAGTCTTCATCCAAAATAAAAAAATAATGATTAAAATAATGGAAAAACCCTTCTCTTATCCACTATAAAAACCACCCTCACTCCCTCTTATCTTCACTCTTCTCAAGTCTTGTGCTTTTTCAAAATTCTATTAAAATATCCTCCCAAACTCCTCCCCACATCCATAACCCATTGGTCTCTTCAAAATAACAAATCCTCTCCTCTAAAGAGGCTCTCAAGGAAGATAAATTCTAGAGGTAAATTCCTCTTTTCATTTATTTTTTTTAAGTTCTATTCTTTGTTTTTATTTACTCACCTACATTCCTAAAAATTATATGATAACTAAAATACCATAGATGTAATATAATGTTGTTATTATAATGTAATAATTCATCATCATCTCTCCTTTCCCCTTATTATACTAGAAATGAAAATACCATCCGAGTTGTGTTAATTTATCACAATCAAGGACGACGAGTTTACAAATTCTATAACCATATTAAATTATGGCCATCAAAAAAATTTTATGGTTGAACCAGATAATAACAGAAGTAATATATCCTATGTAATGTTCTAGATTCATTTTTTACACATGGTATTAATTTATATAACAAAATGAGTTCATGGTGATCGAGAAACCACCAAATCAATCCAAGTGTTTATCATTAAAATTTAATCTAATGATTCATCCTCACCCAAAGAAACAAAATGAATTATATTATAATTTTACCTTATGTATGAAAATTAATAACATATAAAATTAATTCTGGAATTCAATTCTCATTTTACATTAACCTCCATACAAGCGAATCGATCATGAAAACTAATGAAATGAGAACTCACAAACAATGATATTGAATCTATTAACCCAAAAAAATTACCATAAATGAACTTAATAAAATTATAATAAATCAAATAAATGTATAATAGGTTCTTAATTAAGTTACTAATAAGTCTAATTTCATATTCTAGGACCTTAAGTTCAAGAGAGGAACATATTCAGACATAAGGTAAGAGTTTTCTACTTAAAGATCCATTTTCTTTCAGGTTACTATTTTAATTTATTGATCCTAATTAAATTCTTATTTATTCTTATTTACTCATCATAAATTCTGTGTGAATGTTCTATATATGTGTACCAACCAGAATCCTTCTTTCTTTTACGGAGAGATACTTGTTTTAAAATTATCTTTAAAAAATTCTTCCTAAAATACAAGCTCGATTCAAGGGAATTTGTCCAATTCTTACCTATTTTCAAGGGAACTCTATATTATATTTTTAGAAACCATTTTTTTATAAAATAACTCATTTTATTATGATAAAACTGTATTATTTAACATCTGGTTTTATACAATGATTTTTCTAGAGGTACTTTTCTATTCAAAGTAAAAGAGTTTTTATCTCAAGAATTACTCAATGATTTTATAAGAGTAATTTTGTCTATTTCAACACTCTTGTTGAATCTTATAACTAATTGGGACTAATATTTTATGATATCATCTACCATATTGTATTGAGTGGCTATTATTAGTTTGACTATAGATGTGCTATCTTGAAACTATTCACCATATTACTCTGAATTGTTAGTGTTTATATTTGTGGAAAGTCACTCACATTTCATATGTTAGTTTCAATATAAATTCATATATTGATTAAGTTTATTACCATTAATACGAGGAATGAATTGGACTTATAAAGTGATGTGTGGGGCCTTCTATAGCCTCTCGATGCATCGGTAGGTCTCATGATAAAAAGAGATATGGACTTAGCTGTGGCCTTTCCCATTTTCAGATATGGTTTTGGCCGAGGCCTTAATCATTATCAGATGTCTTGGACGAGGCCTTAATGATATATCTCAGAATGTATGGAATTATGGATTCCCTCATTATGAAACTAGATATTGATTGTCGATATGATTATCTAACTAGTATAATATCCATAGTTATGTTTTATTGAATTATTTAATCAGTTTTTATTCATTCGATATTATGCTCAAGAATATTTTTAAAGGTGTGTATTTTTTAGTTATTCATCATGCCTAGTGTTTATATTTTCTTCAACTATATTATTTACCCTAATTGAGCATATGCTATCACCCCTTTCACATGTTTTATTTTTCCTAGGTTGTGAAGAGGTAAACTATGAATGAATTGCAAGGATAATCTAAGAGATTATGTGTGATTCAAAAGAAGTTATTATGCTATTTTCCTTTCAAGTTGTAATGTTGAACTTATGTATGCATCTAGATTTCAAAAACTAATAAAGTATTTGATCCTTTGGGATACATGTTCCTTGTTTATTTGCCAATGTAAAAAATTAAGGCATCAGATTTGGGAAACAACGGTTGGATCTGTAGGACCCCGGGACATCCTGAGAGGGGAGGGGTGAATCAGGGTGTCAACCTTTTCTTCTTAAAGTTGTGGATCTTGTTCCCACGTTGGCAGGAACTACTTAAACCTGTATGATGGATATGATCAGTAATGAAACATTCACATGTAGAGAGATAACACAACTATTTTTACTTGGTTCACCACTAAGGGCTACGTCCAAGGAGCATATGCCGACAGAATGTCGGTCATACCAAAATACACTATGCTTCACTAGCTGTAGATTACAAGTGTTTGGGTACAATCACTCTATCCCAGGCTCACTGCCTTTACAAAAGTTTAGGGATAGCTCACTGCGTCCCTCAGGTCACTCCCGTTGACTCCCCCTGGCTCACTGCCGTTGGTGAAGTCCCACTCAGTTTATAGACATGAAGGTCTCTTCAATAGATTTGCATTGAAGTCTTTGTCTCCTGTTCAGCATGAGACCTTTCTTGCATCAGAGTCCTGAGTTGATGCTCCTTTGTATTCAACCTTATACTTTAGGGCAATAACTGAATGCACTAAATCCTCTTGTCTCCGTTTGAACTGAATGTATCATGCTTGCGCAGCTCCAGAAAGGCGGGTGTGCTTCAACAATATCTGGCTCTCCTTTTCAAGCATGGCGTGAAAGTCTCAATAGGGCATGCAAGTCCTCCTTGCGCAAGTCTAAACTGGCACGCAAGTGACACCAAAACACCTGCGCGACTCTTCCTTCCCCAACAAAAAACTTGCGCGTCCTACTTCCTTTCTCTCCCAAACCGCCTTGGGTGCACAGCCAACAACCGGCGCGCAACCTCTACCTGCGCGACTCAACTACCACTAGCGCGGCTAAACCACCTGTGCGATGAGAGATCGAACAATATCTAAGTCTTGAACTCCGTAAGAAATGAGGAGGTGTCGACCTGTATTTATAGGCAAACTGGACCCCCTGCGTGGAGGCGCGCAAGTCCCTCATTGGCGCACAAGTCTCGGCGCGCAGCTCATCTCCCCTAGCCTCTATCGCGCAACTCACTTGCGCGACCCAACCAATACTTATGTGACCTTCTTTCCTTAGCCATATTTTGAAGTTCTGTTCTTGGAAAACAATAGGCGCGTAAGTTCCACTCCTCTTAGGTACCGGTGCACATGTGGTTTCACGGCGCGCAAGTCCACTTGTGCGACCTAACCAACACTTGCGCGACCCTTATCCCTTTGCCATATTTTGATGTTCTAATCCTCAAAAACATATGGCGCGCATGTTTCCTCTCATTCAAGTGTACGGCGCACAAGTCCCTTTGCCAAAATCACTCTTCTTCATTTGTCGATTTTAGGCCCAAAAATTTGGAAAACACTGGGAAACGTTGCCACCTTTTATCTGCTCTTTTTGTCTGCCTCCAGATCATCCATTCCTTTTTCGATGTTCCTTGAATAAAACATGGATCATTATCCACAGTCCTTGAACTCGACATGCCACCATGGAATCTCTTTTTTTAACAAATTTGTATGTCGTTTGTTTGCTTTGTCAACAAGCATGATCACATCAACAACACTTCTTCTTGGTGATCTATATCCTTCCGCAACTCTTCTGATTTTATCAAAAAATCCAATATTGTTATATGTATTCTTTGAAGGCATATATTTAGCATCATTATCTTCTGATACAATTTTATGTGCATGGACATCTCATAATTTCAATCTCCGTATGGCCATCTCAGAATTCCAATCCCTTGCACATTGTCTTCTTCTTCAGCCGTCATTATCTACTTCATGCAAAGCATATGAGTCAATTCTTCAAGAATTCTCTTGCATGGTTCTAATGAAATCATGAGTAATTACATGGTCTTCATCAAAAACCACATTCTTCTTTAAGATTCCTCAGATGGATCCTCAGATGGATTACACCTCACATTATTCATTGTTGTAAATAATGTATCACCTTTGACACATGTTCTTTGAAATTATGATCAGTACAACAATCATCTGAATTACCATTCCTCTACTCCATCAGAGTACTTCATGATCTCCATCATTTTGATCTTCCATTCCTCCATTTAATTGGAGTGCTTCTTGATTTCCTTCATTTTGATCTTCATTGACAACTATTGACAACAAATACAAACTTATACACAAAGTGGTTCCAACAGGATCCTTATAGTTGGTATTAGGGGAAGTTTAGTAGAAAACTTGGAATCCAGATTTAGAAAATATTGATTGGGGAACAAAATCCTAAGATATTATTTGAGAATAATCATATGAGAACATCCTGGAATTTTGGTAAGGAATAGATTATATGGATATTTCTAGAAAGTATATCCCCGCCTGGATACTACAAGTGGATGTGGTTCTATAATATATGTACCTAGGAGTAACAACTCCGAAAAATCGTTTCAGGCTTGACCCGAGTTATCCTGGTAAGTGACAATGGTTCTTACTGAGCACCTAGTTTGATACTCCTTGGGAATATTCTTAGGATAATTCAAATTTTCTTTATAAATTATTCTGAAGGAAGTAAATGTAAATTTTTCCTCAAAGAAACCATGATTGTGAGATTATTTATGGATAGGATTTCAATTTATGCTAAGTATTTTTCTATATTGATATTATACATTATGATTCATAACCTAATCCAGTGAATGATATTATTTTTAAATAGATCTTAGTGGAAGTAATGGAAACCACATTAACGCACGTATCCCATATAAGGATTTTCCTCCTATACAAGATAATGATGTTGGCTCTGGAGCTGGGACTGGTGCTCAGAAACTTATAACTATACTGAGACAACTGACTCAGGTGATGAACAATAGCCTTACCCATATGGATCATCCTGATCCACAACATGGAGGAGCAATATTAGACCGATTTATGCGACAACAACCTACATCATTCAATGGGACTACAAACCCATTAAAAGTAGAGTAGTAGATAAGTTCTTTATAGAAGATATTTCTCACTTTGGGATGTAATGATAGAGAGAAGGTTGTCATGGAAGTTTATCATCTATCAGGAGATGCGGATCAGTGGTGGTTGTTAATTAAAAACACAAAGGAGGAGAAATAAATAGAGAAAATGGAATGGAGGGATTTCAAGGAAATATTTCATGAAAAATACTTCCCTCGTGAAAAGAGGGAATATATAGAAAGGAAGTTTCTCAATCTGAGGCCAAAGGAGGATGATAATGTTGCAAAGTATGAAGCTAACCTCACAAGGTAATCAATGCATGTCACAAACTATAAACGTAATCCAAGGAGAAAGATTGATCAATTATTTTATGGTTTTAAATCACTCCTTTCAAGGGCACTAGTCTCCCATTTTTTCTCATCATACAAAGATTTCATCTCATGTGTTATCAAGACAGAGAAATAATTCTCTAAGTCTTATGAATTTAGTGTAAAACTATAGAAGAATATGGTAGCGGGGGATAAAATGGATAAAGGGAAGAATAAAAATATGAATTTTCCAACAAGCGATACTTGTAGAAGGAAACACCCTGGTGGATACTTAAAAGGAAAACGAGTTTATTACAAGTGTGGAGAAAAAGGCCACCAATATCATGATTTCAAGGGAATGGAAGAATCTATTAATGTTCAATGTTATAATTGTAGGGATATGGGGCACTATAATAATGATTAGCAAAAGAATCAAGGAAATGGGCCACATAAAAGGCCAAGGGAGCAAGGTGAAGCTTATGTTGTCATAACTGATGAGGTTGAAGTTTCTAATGATGTGACGACCTGTACTTTAATCATTTCCTCAAACTTTTACAATTATTTATTAGATTATGTATCATCACATTCTTTTATATCTTCTTAGTTTCCCAAGAAAATTAGATATTTCCAATTTGATTTAATAAAGGAGTTGTCTGTCAAAACTTTTAAGGAAAGTATCATCGCAACAAAGATGTGTCGATCAATCCCCCTTGTGACACATAAATTTTCCTTAGTTAAAAAACTTATCATCATACCGATGATCTACTTTTATATAATACTTGGTATTGATTGGCCTTCAAATTATGTTGTAATAATCTATTGGAAGAAGAAGGAAGTTACAATTTTTGAGAATGGTGTAGAATCCATTATCTTTAGAGAAGATACCTCTCCATATAATTCTCATCTAGGTCCACCCCCAATACCTCTACTGAAATTAATTATTGGGGAGGATGAGAATGCAATATCTATGGGTGAGAGAAGGAATGCTCAAATTGAGTATATACCTATTGTGCAATAATATGTTGATGTGTTTTCATAAGATTTACCTAGACATCTGCTAGAGATGGGGGTTGAGTTCTCTATCGATTTAATTATTGGTTTAATATCTATAATAGACAATCCTTATAGAATTTCCATTGTGGAGTTAATAGAAATGAATAAACAACTAGAGGAGTTAAGTGATAGATGATTTTCCTCCCTAGTGTTTCTCTATGGGGATCCCCTATTCTTTTCGTCAAGAAGTATAGATATATGAGGTTGTCCATTGACTATAGATAGATCAATGATATTATTGTAAAGAACAAGTATCCCCTACCTCACATTGATTATTTATTTGATCAACTTCATGGAGACCAATATTTTTCAAATATTGAACTTCGAACAGGATATCATCAGTTACATGTGAGGAATGAAGATATTCTAAAGACAACATTTTGAACCAGGAATGGGCATTATGAGTTTATAATAATGCCTTTTAGAATGACTAATGAAACCTATTGTTTCATGCATCTAATGAATAGGGTTTTCAAGGAACATCTAGATTATTTTTTGGGGTATTTATTGATTATATCTTGGTACACTCTAAAAGATACAATTATCATGTAAATCACTTGTGCATTATTCTGAAGACTCTTTGAAAAAATGAATTATATGGGATTCTTAGAAAGTTTTAATTTAGGCTTCAATCAGTTTCTTTTATTGGCCATGTTGTATCTAAGTATGGAATATCAGTTGATCATACAAAGAAAAAGGCTATTCCAGAATGAGATACACCAATGAACATAACCAAGGTACATAGTTTTATTGGTTTAACATGTTATTATAGGAATTTTGTTCATAACAGCACCTATTTAGCCAAACCATTAACCAAGCTTACTTATAAAGGGGTTAAGTTCATATGGGAAAAATGTGAGGAATGTTTCGAAGAATTAAAGAGGATATTAGTGGATGCTGTAATCCTAACTCTACCATTAGGTAATGATGGGTTTGTGATCTATAGTGATGCATCAATTAAAGGACTTGGTTGTGTCCTTATGTAGAATGATAGAGTTATTGTCTATGCATCAAGGTAGTTAAAAATTAATGAACAAAACTATCCTACCCATGATCTTGAGTTAGCAGTTGTAATTTTTTTCTTTCAAGATATGTAGACAATATCTCTATTAAAAATATATGATATATATACGAATCATAAGAGCTTGAAATATATATTCTCACAGAATGAACTCAACATGAGGCAAAGGAGATGGGTTGAACTACCCAAGGATTATGATTGTTCCATACACTACCAGCCATGAATGAAAAATAAGGTAGTTTATGCATTGATCCAGAAGAATCATGGGTCAGTTTTCTCCTGCTTGGTTAGCTCCTAGTTTTCTACCTCATCTATGTTTCCATCATTCGGTGCCCTCGTTCGCTTAAACCTCTGCCCTGACCTCACATTCTACTGCTCCTATCCTGGTCGGATCTGGAGAGGTGGTAACATTGATGTTTTGGGAGGTGTGGTTCAGCGGTCGTGTTCCAGGCCGACAATGTTCAACAATGGCTTTAGTTATTTCAGATGTCTTACTCATAATGTCGATGAAGGTTTGTTTTCTCCTTATCGGTGGTCTATTTTCTGTTTGGTGGTGTTCGATTTGTGTTTTTGGTTGGTCTGAAGTTTAGTTTATATCTGGTTCTCTGGGGGTCGACGTTGACTTGGTGCGGTGCGATGTTCTTTGGCGGGTTCGATGGGTTCTCTTATTTTTCTCCCTAGTTTTGTTGTTTTGGTTGTTAATGGCTTATGTGGATTGAATACATCTTGGTTCGATGTTTACTAAGGCTTCGGCGGTCTCCGACATCTGAAGTGTTGGTTGTAGGTGATGTCAATGCAGTGACAGATGACGATGACAACAGTGGTAAATCATGATATGGATGTCTGGAACTAACGTTGGGTGTTGGATATGTTTGAATTTTGAAATGTGAAATGAAGTGGTTATCGTAAGGTATGTAGGTTGTCGTTCATCCCTAAAGCGGTATTTTAAAATCAAATAAAAATGAATTTTCAGTCCTATCAATATCTTTAGTCTATCAACAAGTGAAGGCTGAAAGACAACATCTTAGAGAAGTCATGAAACCTATACCTGTTTTTACATGAAAATGAGATGACATCACCATGGATTTTTTCACTGGATTACCCAAAACTCCATGAAATAATGTTTCAATATGGGTAGTTTTTGATCGAATTACGAAAAATGAACATTTCCTCACTATAAGGGAGGATTTTCCACTGTATCACTAGCAGAGCACCAGAACCTTGACCAGTCTGTTGTTTTTAGTTAATTGTATTCTGATTGGGGGGGTTTGTTTGCAGAGCTTATGAAATAATTTATGGATTATGTTTGATTTAACAAATTTATAAAGATTGGGATGAGTTCATAATTAGGTAGTTAAGCTTGTGATATCCTTGAGATTTGCTTCATATTTCATTAAATTAACACCCATGTCACAAGTTGACGTTGATTAGAATTCCGAAGTGTTAAGGCTTAAATCCAACCCTTAACATAACTTAAGGTTATAATCTCAATGAGATCTTATTAATGGTTGTGTATTTATGGTTCCAATAATCCATGTAAACCACCTGTTAAACAAAACAATTCATTAATCCTTGACATGTTAAGTCCAACATACACAATGTTAATTCAAAGAATATTCATCGAGCAAAAGCTCTCAATCAATTAACATACCTAAATTATAACTCACCCCAATTAGAGATTTACTATTCCATTTGAGTGTTTAATAATCTGGTTATACTAATTATGATTATAATTTAATAAGAGAATAAAAAGAAAAGGATAAGAAAAGAGGGGTGTGTCGAACACACACACACGAACAATGATGAGAAAAAAACAGACTTTCGATTGAATGAGGAAGAAAAATAAGGGAGGGGGATTCAAATGTATTTATACTATTTTATGAACATTAATATTAAACTATAGATGGTGGATGAGAATAAGAGATATTGAAGAAGAAACTTGCAGTAAAACATAACTACAAAACACAAACTTACAAGATCACAAATGAAGAACAACACAAAAGTGAAAGGAAGCAGAGAGAGGAGGAAGGGTATCTCAAGTGAAAAATTGAGTATGGAAGGTCCTCCAAATCCCTTGTAATGGATTTGGTCATGCCAATATGTTCTCCTCTCTTCTGAAATGCCAACCCCTATGAAGGAGAGGAGGGGGATGTATTTATAGCCCAAGGAAGTGGACTGTTTGCATTCCCAATTTGTCCCTCCTCTTGGCTCGATGATTTGGACATCCGAACAACAAAATCTAGAGATATCTCCTTCCTCAAAGTTTTAGATAACAATTTTGGATGACTACTTGAAATTTTTTGAGGCATTTGGACCTGTGGATCTAAAGTTATGTCCATTTTATTAAACAATTTTAATCTTTCCATTTCAATCCAGTCTTTTTGAAGTCTAAAATGTGAAATTGTTTTGGAATAAGAATATTCCTTCAATGCCGAATGATTTCTTCAAAAAAGTCGGCCACCTATATCTCCTCTTTCACAATGAAAACTCTAAGCTTGATTTGATTATTACATAATGAGATATGTCATGAATAGTGTTGACCATATGAGCCTTCAAATGGAAGAATTGGCCCATGATTCCTTCTAATGGTATGTGAGAAATTGAATAAGGAATCCTGAAAAACAAGAACCACATAATTTGAATCATTAGGGTGATCTTTATAAATAAAATAGTAAACTGAATCAATTGTAATACTTCTAAAAATGATCAAAAAGTATATTTCGTACTAAAAAATTAATATTTCACACAAATTATGCACATTTCATATAAAATAAGTAAAGGGAGTATATAATGAGTTATGAAAATATTAATAACATCAACTCCCCCACACTTAGTCTGGTGCATGTCCTCATGTGCAACAAATATAAAAACATAACAAAATCATTTTCACTCCCCAACAAATATTAAAATTTTGTTTTCTCCAATCAGGGGAGGTTTATACTATTTCACCCATCCATTTTAAATTCTACCAAAAGTTGTTATAGAAAAAATGTTCCAAAACTAATTAATTTTTTCATGCTCAAATTTAGAAATAGAAAATGTGGACACCCAAAACTCACACCACTCAAGATGATAAAATTCATTTGTGGAGGTTCACTCTTTCAAAAACCAAAAGTAAAAATATTAGAGTTTAAAAGAGATCTTAGCTTCCAATACCTATCCAAAGTGCACCAGAATCAAAAGGTATTTTTAAGGGTTTTTTCTATGGCTATGGTATGGTAAGAATATAATTTTCAAGAGAGAAAAGAAGAGAGGTAAAACACTAACATAGAAAAAGCAGTGCACATTTTTTTTGAAATAATACATGGAAGGAAATGAAAACACATATTTATAAGGGAATGATTATGTGAAGAAAGTAAAAATAGAGGATGAAAATCCGAATGGTATGAGAAAATGAAATATTTATAGACCACAAAACTTCTTCTAATGCCATAATAATATAATGAGAGTGTTCTTTTTTTCTTTTTTTTTTCTCTTTTTTCAAAATTTGAACTTGGAAAGGATCTCACACTCATATCCCAACCCATGATTTATATCCTCATGAAAGTAATTGTAATAGTTATGACAAGATAAAAGGTTGAGGAAGAGTGATTTTTGACCTACCCAAGAAACAACCCAATTTTTTTTTGATTTTTTTGCATCTTTTTTAATTAATTGTTTTAATTTTTTCTCAAAACTTTTCAATAAAATTTACAAAATTACATAAATGAAAGTACATTACATTCCCCAAAACACACTGAATGACAACCTATCCCCCAAACTGAAATGGATGCCTGCTCTCAAGCATATGATAACATGGTGAAATCAACAAAGGGTACCCAAAATGAAATCCATCCCCCCATTTAAATTTCAAAAAAAAAATTATGCAATGAAAATTTATGTTGATATTGGATGGGAAAAGGTATTGGTCTTGTAATGTGGCTATCAAGGAAAAGTTTTTCATAGGCTTAAAGGGGCTTTCAAAAGGAGGATTAATGTATGGTTAATGGGAGGCTATTTGGCTATTATGATTCTTATGTGATTCAGAAAATGTCTCTATCATATTAATACACACTAAAGTATGAAATTAATCTCTAAGGTCCAAAAACTCAAGACTCACAAATGGGGGTAAAATTACACATTTTGAAAAGATGGCCATAGGTGGCCTTGGTATGAAAGCAGTGTTGGTTCTCACGGCTGGGGAAAAGAATTTTCCAAATCAATAATTGAGCATTTAAAATGTATTATTCTTAACACAAAATTTTTTATCCAAATATATGATGAAAAAAAATTGAGATGAAACCATGTCTTTTGAATACAGGAAATGGTTGGACAAAATTTGAAAATTGAAGGTGAGTAAGTATGACTCTTGGTTTTTTTGTATTTTTTTGTTATGATGCTTTTTTTGTTTTGTTTTTGTTTAGGTTTTCTTTTAGTTTTTAATAAAGATACACTCACAAAAAATAGAAAGTGAAAAAGAAAGGGTTTGGTGAAGAAAGTGGTAAAAAAATGAAATATATAGGAAAAAGAAGAAAGAGTGAGAGAGAGGAAGAGATAGAGAGAGTTAAAGGGAAAGAGGTGCCCCTTGTTTGGATTTGGCGGGTTTCCATCTCCAACTAGTGGTAGGTCGACTGGAGAAGTTGGGGATCTAGTGGAAGTTGATGTTGATCCAGGATTGTGCGTCCTCTCATGGTGATGCTTTAACCGATGTCCATTAACCGTGAATGTCATTTTGGAAGAGGGGTCTTGGACTTGCAGTATACCAAATGGGTAAACATTAGTAATAAAAAAGGACCTTCCCAACGAGAATTAAGATTACCTGGGTGAATCTTAAATCAATAATTGAAGAGAATTAACTTTTCACCTTCATGAAATACCTTTATTAGGATGTGTTTATCATGGAGTGCCTTGTATTTTTCTTTGTAGATATTAGAATTTTTGTAAGAATCAAGTTGAAGCTCCTCCAGTTTATCCAATTGCAACAATATTTCTTCACTAGATTTTTCAAGAAAAAAATTACAAGTTTTCACTACCCAAAATGACTTATGTTGGATTTCAACTAGAAAATGACACGATTTACCAAAAACTTTCCTAAAAGGATACATTCCAATGGGTGTTTTATAGGCAGTTCGATAAGCCCAAAGTGCTTCACCAAGTCTTTCAGGCCAGTATTTTCTGGTGGGTTTTACAATTCTCTCAAGCACTCTTTTCACTTCTCTATTAGAAAGTTCAGCCATTCCATTTGTTTGGGGGTGATATGAAGTTGAAGTTTTATGTACAACCCCATTCTTTTTCAAAAGATATTCCATGGTTCTATTAAAAAAATGGGTTCCTAAGTCACTGATCAAGGCACGAGGCGTGCCAAATCTGTGGAAGATATGTGTCTTTAGGAACTCACTAACAGTTTGTGAATCATCCTTTCTAGTGGGTTTGGGCTCGACCCACCTAGAAACATAATTAATTGTAAGAAGAATGTATGAGAATCCATTGGAAGGAGTGAATGGTCCCATGAAATCGATACCCCAAACATCAAAGGTCTCACAGAAAATTAAAGGCTATTAGGGCATTTCATTTCTCTTTGAAATTGTGCCAAACTTTTGGCAAGTGGGACATGATTGAAAGAACTCATGTGAGTCCTTGAAGAGTGAAGGCTAGATGAATCCAGAGTCTAGGACCTTTTGGGATGTCCTTTTGTGGTCCAAAGTGGCCACCTACGGGAAGTGAGTGACAAAATTATAATATGGAAGAATGTTCACTTTCATCGACACATCTCCTTATTACCATGTCAGCCCCATTTTTACAAAGTTTATTTTCTTCCCAAAAATAGTATTTCAAATCACTTTTCAACTTCATTTTTTGATCTTTTGAAAACATTTCAGAAAAAACACTAGGAACCATGTAATTTACAATTGGGGTATACCATGGTATTTTTGGAGTGAGATATGAAAGGTGCTCAGTGGGGAATTCAGGATCAATGATTTCAAAATGATAAGAATTAGAAATTCTACTCATGTGATTAGCCACAGGGTTTTCATTTCCTGGTCTATCTTTGATTTCAAGGTAAAAATCTTGGAGCATTAGGATCCATCTTATTAGCCCTGGTTTGGAATCACTTTTCTTGAGTAATAACTTTATAGCAGAATGGTCTATGAAGATGATGATTTTGGAACCTAAGAGATCAGGCCGAAATTTATCTAAGGTAAAAACCACTGCTAAAAGTTCCTTTTCAGTGACAGTGTAGTGAGATTGAGTTTCATCCAATATTTTTGAGGCATAATAGATGACATGAGGAATATTTTATCTTCTTTGACTAAGAACATCCCCAACGGCTCTATCAGAAGCATCAAACATCAACTCAAAGAGTAAGGACCAATCTGGGGGTTGGATTATTGGGGCAGATGTTAGAGTAGTTTTGAGTTCAACAAAGGCTCTCTTGAAAACCTCATCGAAATGGAAAGTGACATCATTTTGGAGCAACCGAGTGAGTGGGAGGGAAATCCTACTGATGTTATGGATGAATCTCCGATTGAAACTGGCATGACCGAGAAATTTATGGATGTCTCGAACAGAATTGGGTTGAGGAAGTGATTGGATCACTTTAATTTTGGCAGGATCGACTTCAATACCATCTTTTGAAACTATGTTCCCTAGAAAAATCCCATTTTGCAACCATGAAGTGACATTTTTCAAAATTTAACACAAGGTTTCACTTGACCCACTTTTGGAGGACTAGAGAGAGTGAATTCAAACAAGATTCAAATGACTCACCATAAATGGTGAAGTCATCCATGAAGACTTCCATGCAGTGTTCAATGAATTTTGAAAAGATACCCATCATACACCTCTGGAATGTTGCAGGATCATTGAAAAACCCAAAAGGCATTCTTATATATGCATATGTTTCAAAGGGGCATGTGAAAGTAGTCTTTTCTTGGTCCTGAGGTGTGATTGGGATTCGGAAGTAGCCGGTGTATCCATTAAGAAAGCAATAGTGTGACTTTTCGGCTAATCGTTCCAGCATTTGATCAAGGAATGGAAGAGGGTAGAGATATTTTCTTGTTTTAATATTCAATTTCCTATAGTCGATACACACCCACCATTTGTTCTTCATTCGAGTTGTGACTACCTCCCCATGTTTATTTGTGACAACAGTTATCCAACTCTTCTTAGGTACAAATTGAATTTGACTAACCCATTCACTATCAGAAATTGGGTAAATAATACCAGCTTGAAGAAGCTTGGTGATATCTTCCCTAACTACCTCAAGTAGGAGTGGATTGAGTCTTCTTTGTGGTTGTCTAATTGGTTTGGATGACTCCTCAAGATGGACGTGATGCATGAAAAGGGTAGGGTTGATTCCTAGTATGCCATCTAGGGTCCAACCTATGGACTTTTTTTCCTCTAACACCTAAACAAGTTTAGACTCTTCGGTTTTAGTAAGTGAAGAATAGATAATGATAGGATAAGAGTGATCATGGAAAAGAAATGCATATTTTAGGTGTTCAGGTAGAGGTTTCAGATCAGTATGATCTTTCATTTGTGGGTTTGAAAACTCAGGAATGGAGGAAGGGACTTCAGTGGCTTTAGATTCATTGTTCTTAATACTGTCCATGGTGGAGCAGTAGAGATCAGAGTTGATGTGGGATTCAAGAGAGTTTTCAAGTTCCTCTATATTTATGGAGTCTATGAATGAGAGGTCCATATCAACTTCACCATTTATGAGTTGGTTAATCATGGTGTAGATTTCACAAGATCCTTTGTCATTAGAACATGAATAACATGGTGGATTGGGGTTCGATGGACTCTTAGAAGTGTCATCAGAAGGATGGATTGAGAATGTAGAGTGATCCTCAGATGGGTATCACATGGCTTGGAAAATGTTGAACTTGACCAGTTGGTCACTGAATTCCATGGATAAGATAGCTGAACGGACATCAATCTTGGTTCTCACAGTCATGAGGAATGGTCTACCTAGAATTAGAGGAGATCAAGAAGAGTTCGTCTCACCTTACATGTCAAGGACATAGAAATCAACTGGGAAGATAAGATCATTAACATAAATAAGTACATCCTCAATTATTTCATCAGGAATGGATGTGCTTCGATTGGATAACTGAATGAAAACACCTGTTGGATGTAAGGTACCTAGACCAAGGTTTGAGAATATGGATTTGGCATGACATTAATTGAGTCTCCTAAGTCTATGAGTGCATCATCGATGTTGGAACTTCCTATTTGGCATGGAATAGTAAAGGTCCCATGATCTTTTCACTTAATGGGTATTGACTACTAGGTTGAAACATTTTTGCAGGTCCTAAGTTGCCTCTTGTGGGTACAAAAATCCTTGAGAAACATGGCATACTTAGGAATTTGTTTTATGCAATCTAAGAGGGGAATGTTTACTTCAACACATCTAAACATGTCGAGCATTTCAGGATCAATTTCAAAGGAATTCTTTGGCTTAGAAATGTCTTGAGGAAAAGGAATTGGGTTCCTATGTGGAATAGAAGGAGGTGAGGGAATGGATTCAGGTTCCTTTTCCAGTTCTTTTTCTTTTCATTTTAGAGGTCAACATTTAAAGTGGGGTTAAAGGACTTATCTTGAGGCAAAGAAAGTTGATTGCCTATTCTAAGTACAATTTCACTTACATTACCCTTGAGGTTGGGTAATGGTTGATCTAGAAGTTGGGAAGAATTGGATGGTTTCTACTGACTAAGGTGGGATTCAAGTTGACCAATTTGGTTTTCAATGTTCTTGAGGCTGGAACGGGTGAAGGAGGAAAGATCTTCCACTGCACTTTCCCATGGTTTCTTGGAAGAAGAGGTTTATCCCAGATTGGGATTACCTAGATTTTGGTTCTTGGTAAAGCGATTATATTAGTTTTGTAATTGGGAAGGATCACTAGGATAATGGAATCCAGGAGGTGGATTGTTCCTCTGAGGTTGAGGAATAAAAGGATAAGGTTGTTGGATGTTACCAACACCTTGACCATATTGAAATTGGTTTGGGTTTTGAGGAGGGAATTGAGGGGGATGAGTGATGGGATTACCATACCTCAGGCCTTGGTTATAGCAAGAAGAGAAGGGCTTAGAGTGAGGTTGGTTGAAGTTTCTAACAAACTGACCTGATAGTTTAGGGTTGGTGTTCCGCTGAGTATATGCTGCATTGAGCTCCATTGGTCCAGATGAATCAGATTGATCCTCTTGAAGTTGTGAACATGTGTCAGTTGGATGATATGAAGAGTTGCAGATTCTACAGTTTTTGACAGGTCTAGGAAACATTTATTGCAGAGAAGATGAGGTTGGGGATTTGGTAGCCACAACTAGTTGTAGCACTAGACCTGTAAGTTCACTCATCCACTCGGTCATCTTGTTCGGCTCAATTGATTGATTATCTTGAGATTGTTTGACTTGAGAATGTGCTCGAGTATGTAATTGTTGTGTGTTTATAGCCATGTTACTTATGAGATCTCTTGCAGCTACGAGAGTTTTATCAATAAGAGCACCACCACTTGCGGCATAACTGAGAGTTCTCTCCATAGTCAATAACCCCTCATAGAAGTATTGGATCAAGAGTTGGTCAGGAATTTGGTAATGTAGGTAGGTTTCAATAATATTTTTGAAACTCTCCCAATACTCATGGAGTGATTCACTTGGGAACTGATTGATACCACTTATTTCCTTTCGGATAGATGCAGTACGAGAAGCAGGAAATAATTTTTCTACGAAAAGTCGCTTCATGTCATTCCATATGGTTATGGAACCAGGATAGAGGTAGTAAAGCCATGACTTGGCAGTGTTAGCTAGGGAGAAAGGGAATGATCTAAGTTTGATTTGTTCCTCAGATACCCCTTGAGGCTTCAGGGTAGAGCACACTACTTGAAACTCTTTAAGGTGGAGATGTGGATCCTCACCAGCTAGCTCGTGGAAATGAGGGAGAAGATGAATCAAACCCGATTTGAGTTCAAAGTCAGCCTATATGTTTGGATATTGAATACCAATAGGTTAGTAATTCATATCAGGGGAAGCAAGTTCATTAAGTGTTTGTTCCCTAGGATTGGCCATATCTAATTCAATTTTTTGGACAAGGATTGGTTCTGGAATTATTTGATTACCTCTTATGTTCCTCCTAAGTTGGCGAAGTTTTTTCTCAGTTTTTGGGTCAAACAAATCCGAGGGATTGTTTGGGAGGCCACGGGGCATTCAGAAAGATTTTTAAGAAAGATAAAGATAGTTTTTTGCGCTTTTTTTTTCGGTTTATGATTTTTATGAGAAGACAAGTTTTTCTTTGTGTTTTTGTCCAATGTTTTTAAACATTGTTTTTTTGGGTTTTTTACAATAACTAGAAACTAATGACTACATAAAGTACCATCCCTGGCAACAATTCCATTTGAAACACATGGCCGATTGTCTCCTATCGTCTGGTCAAGGTTTCGGTGCTCTATTAATGTGTATAGTAGCACTCGGGTCGAATCCTCGGTGATGATACTTTGTAATAGTCATTTGTTTTTAGTTGATTATATTGTGATTGGGGGGTTTGTTTGCAGAGTTTAAATGAAGTGATTAATGATTGGTGTTTGATCTAACAATTTGATAAATATTGGGGTGAATTCATTTTTATGGAGTTAAGCTTGTGATATCTTGGAGCTTTGCTTTATATTGAAGTTAATTTAACACCCAATTCGCAAGATAATGTTGATTGGAATTACTAAGTGTTAAGGGTTTAATCCAAGACTTAACTTAACTTAGGGTTATAATATCAATTTAAGCTTATTGATGGTAGTGTATTTATGGTTCCAATAATACATGGAAACCACACGTTAAACAAAACAAGTCATTAATCCTTGACATGTTAAGTCCAAAATACACAATGTTAAATTAAAGAATATTCATCAAGAAAATACTCTCAATCACTTAACATCCCTAAATTTGGACCCACCCCAATAATATATTTACTCATCCATTGATATTAATATTAATCTGGTTTATATATTTATGATGATTGATTAACAAGAGAAGAAAAAGAAAGGGATAAGAAAAGAGTGGTACGTCGAACACACACACACGAACAATGATGAGAATTAAACAAAACGAACTTTCGATTGAATGAGGAATAAAAATAAGGGAAGAGGATTCAACTGTATTTAAACTATTTTAAGAAAATTAATATTAAAATACATATGGTGGATGAGAATAAGAGATATTTAAGAAGAAACTTTCATTAAAACAGAACTATAAAACACAAACTTACAAGATTACAAACGAAGAACAACACAAAAGTGAAAGGAAACAAAGAGAAGAGGAAGGGTATCTCAAGTGAAAAATTGAGTATGGAAGGTCCTCACAAGACCTTGTAAAAACTTTGGTCATGAAAATATGTGCTTCTCTCTTTTGAAATGCCCAACCCTTTGAATGAGAGGAGGGGGATGTATTTATAGCCCAAGGAAGTGAACTGTTTGCATTCCCAATCCGTCCTTCCACTTGGCTCAATGATTTGGACATCCAGAAAGTTGAATATAGAGATATCTCCTGCTTACAAGTTGTAGATAATAATGTTTTCTGACTATTGAAAAAATTTGGAGGAATTTGGACCTATGGAGACAAGGTTATGGCCGTTTTATTAAACAATTTCAATCTGTCTATTTCAATCAAGTCTTTTTGAAGTCCAAAATGTGAAAGGTTTTTGGAATAGGAATATGCCTTCAAAGATGAATGATTTATTCAACAAATTTGTCCTCATATGTATTATATTTTACAATGAAAACTCTCAGCTCTATTGTATGATTACATCATGATATATGTCATGCATAGTGTCTAGATTTTAATTCCCAACCAGAATGGAGGGCTGGAATTCAAGGCATTAGTTGGGTCCCTTGTTCTTGTAGTTGGAAATTCAAATTTTTATCCATGATTCCTTATATAATATAAAACATATGGTGGAGTTTCATAAAATTTGGGATTTAGGATTTAGACCAATAACTCAATCGTTATTGATGGTCCCGTTTCATCACAAATTCTTTGGGTCTTCTTGTGTTGACCATATGAGCCTTCAAATGGTAGAATTGGCCCATGATTCCTTCTAATGGTATGTGAGAAATTGAATAAAGAATCCTAAAAAACAAGAAACACACAATTTGAATCAGTAGGGAGAGCGTTATAAATAAAATAGTAAACTGACTCAATTGGACTACTTCTAAAAATGCACAAAAATTTTATTTAGTATTAAAACATTAATATTTCACACAAATTATGAACATTTCATATAAAATAAGTAAAGGGAGTATATAATAAGTCATGAAAATATTAATAACATCAACCAGCTTGAAATAATTAATATCAATGAAGTTGTGATACTTCATGGATCACCTATCTCAATTTTTTTTTGATCTTGATCCACTATTTATATCAAAATTATGGGAAAGTATTCATAAATATTTGGACATTGCGCTCCATTTTAGTAATTATTATCACTTCCAAACTGATGGGAAATCAGAAAGGATGATACAAACTTTAGAATACATGTTCAGATCATCCTCTCTTTACTTTCATGGTATGTGGAATCAATATTTATTTTTGGGGGAGTTTTCATACAATAATTGTTCCAATTCATGTATTCAAATTACACCATATGAAGCATTGTACAGAAAGAGATGTCGTACACCAACATGTTAGGATGAATTTTGTGAAAGGAAGCTAGTGGGCCCAGAGCTTATAGAGGAAATAATAGAAAAGATAAAGACTATTGAAAACCATATCAAAGAAACTCAAAGTAGAAAAAAGAACTATGCTGATAATTGAAGGAATGATTTGGAATTTCAAGAGGGAGATCACATTTTCTTCAAAGTATCTCCATGGAAGGGTGATATAAGATTTGTATGGAAAGGGAAACTGAGCTCTAGGTACATAGGCCCTTTTGAAATTATAGAGATAATTGGAGTTGTGGCTTATCATTTGGAAATGCCTCCTAGCCTTTCTAAGGTACACAATGTGTTCCTTGTCTAATTTTTTAGAAAGTAAATGAAATAATGAACGCATGTCCTCACTTCTGAAGGTATAGAGTTGGAACATGACATATCTTACTTTGAAGTGCCTATTTGGATTCTGGACACTAAAAACATGTGTTGAGGAATTGGAAGAATCAGCTGGTAAAGGTACTTTGGGAAAATTATAAAATTGAATAGGCAACGTGGGATCCTAAGGAACTTATGATGATGTTCTACCCATATCTTTTTATGAGGTAACATTCTGGTAATTTTGAGGATGAAATTTTTGTGGGGGGGGGGATGTAACACCCCATGATTTTACAAATAAATTTATTATAGAATGCATTCAACACTGATTATATGAAAAGAAAACACATTGATATTTAATAGAGATAGTTATAACCAGACCGTTAGACATAATTTTGCAGCTTTTGTGATTTTAATTTCAAAAAACGGACATACACAATTGTGATCACTAAGATATTTAGAGTCTAATATGATCAACTTAATTTTTTGGGGAATAGTAACTTACCCTTATAAATAGTAATGTACCATTTTTAATAGTAACCCCCACTAATGTGAGTATACATAAAATCTAGGAAACATATAAATGGGAGTGAATATTTTAAAAATTAATTATAAAATGTTGATATTTTTATGAGTAATAAATATTAAATTACAATTTTAAATTGATAAATTTATTTAAAATAAAATTCATTTTCATAAAATGTATTCTTCAATAAATATTTTTTTACTATGAATTTATGATAATTTTATGAGACCTTAGTTATTTTTTGAAAGTATTATAAAATTAGTTTTAAATTTAAAATGTGTTTTTCAAGTAAATAATGACTTTACTTAAAAATTCATTTTCTATTATTTAGAAAATTATTTTTATAAAATATAGTTAATTTTTGAATTATACACGTCAAAAATGGTTATGGTGAAATTTTGGTATTGTTCTAAAATACATGAATTTTTAGTAAATAATGAAATTTGATAATTTAAGAAATATGAAAAATAAATGAATTTATGAATCATGATTGAGTTATAGATGATGTAAATGACCATTGGTTAGAACTATTATGCCCTTATTTCTCTTTTGAGTCAAAATAATTGTAACACCTGACCCTAGTTACCTTGTGTCGGTGCATTATTACATAACATTGACATGATCACAAGGGATCAAATCCAGAAAGACCGATCAGTTTAGTAGCCTCGGAAGTACTAGATACATACATAAGCTTTACATTACATTATGAAATAAAAAACAACAACATTTTGTATTCATTTAACACACTCATATCCCTTAGCTTATCTCTACATGTCAGTCATAATATACTCCTTCGCATCTTAGAAGAAATAAAATATATAAAGGGATGAGCTTATATGCTTAGTAAGGATACCAATATAATGGGAACTTTCATAAGTAAGCATAATCATTTAAGGCAATGTATAAGACTAAGACAAAATCCTTTTAAACTTAAACTTCAGCATAATATGGAAAAGATAAATCAAATAACGCCATTTACTTATTCACATGGATATTTTACTAGTCGAATGATCACATGTAATATTAATAACTAATTTCATAATGATGGAATGCATAATGTTGGACATCATAACCACATACTCATGGACTTGTGCCAAGACTAAAAATAAATATTTTTTCAAGGCCTTTTACTAAGAAATTAGTTTGTCTCATGAGATCTACTGATGCATCAAGGAGCTATAGTGGGCTCCAACCGTCACTTACTAAGTCCAATGCATTCCTCATATGAAAAGGTTAAAACATAACATAAACATTTGTATTAAAAATAGTATACGAAATATTAATACTTTAACCATAAACCGTGAATGGTATAAAAATAGCACATCCATAGTCAAACATATCAAGAAAACTTCAATAAAATATGGAATATTGTATCATAATAAATCAACTTGAAACAAACGTAAAATCCAACAAATTATGTTGACATAGATGAAATAAAAACTATTTGAGATAAATATCTATTTCTATTTTGAAATCATTTAAAAGTAACATAATTATAAAACAAATCATTTATTTTTAAAATATTCTTATAATCTTTCAAGGGAAGCTTAGAAGTTGTTATAATGGCAGAAAATAGCTACACCCATCGTATAAGTTAAAAAAAATCCTTACCTTAATTTATTGAAAAGGTTATAAAGTACCTTGTTTGGAAAACGAAGGAAATATTCCTTTCAATTTTTTTTATAAAAAGTAAAACAAGGGTATAAATGAATTTAAACCATATTCTAGGAAATAGTAAAAATGTTTTGAAATAAATTTTCAAGAAACACAGATTTGGATGATAATGAGTTCCCATTGTAAACTTATGTATAAACAACCTCATATAATGAAGAGATTGTAAAATTAACCCTTGCCTTGTACTTTCCTTTAGTCGAGGGTATGATTAACCTACTTTATAATGACCGTATTATGTTATTAATTTATACTAGAACCATATTCATATTTATTATATCATATATGATTCATTTATGACTTTATACTTCCCATTAATAATAATTTCCTTGTTAAATAAACATTTCGGGTAATAATCGCTTTCTTAATCGTATGTATTTTAACATGTTATTCTTGATCGTATCACTTAGATAATGATTTAAATAATTAAATATTATAAAACATGATTTATATATCATATATATTCATAATATAAATATGTATAATAAATATATATATGAAATTTAAACACCATTCAAGGAGACGGTAGTCTGTACGTACGCATGGATGTTGTTTCTGTTTTCTTATTGTATTGAATGGAAGTAAGTGATTGATATATATATATATATATATTTAGTATAATTATTATGTTTTATATTACATACTTAATAATAATATATATTTATATAATCATTGTTTAATGGTGAATGTGGAAATGAATCTCATCGTGTCGTGGAGACGGTATGTCGTACGCACACACAAGCAATGATATCAATTATTTAATGATATAATGGTATGGAATTGGATGGTATATTAATTATAAAGAAAAATTAAAATGTTATATTTATCATTTACATCAATTATAATCATTTTTATACCCATCCAAATAATGAAGTGTTGAATAAAAAACTACACCACGACATGGAGACGGTAAGCCGTACATACGCATGTATGGTGACATTTTCATTCATAGAATGGATAGAATAATGAATATGGTTTTACAATATTTAAAATAAAATCATATTATGATGAAGGTATTGGAGTTATGATTTTTTTATGGAAACAAAAAAGAAATAGGAAGTGGAAGAAAAAAAATAACTTTGAAAGAGGTGGTGAAATAATTACCTCTTATTTGGGTGCTTCCTTTGGATTTGATCAAAAGGATTCCTTAGGATGATTTTATGATAAAAGTAAAGACTCTAGGTTGAATTTAGGGTAGTTGGGAGAATATTTGAGTAGGTTTTTGTCAAGCCAAATGTCTTTGGAGGTGTAAAATTAGGAGAATGGGAAGTAACCTTTTATAAGAGAAGTGAGAGTCACTTTAGGAAAAGTTTGAAATATTAATTTATTATAAAATCATATTTGGTTTATAATGGATAAAAAAGGATTTATTTCAAGGATAAGGTTGGTATAGGTTGAAAAACTCTCAACCATTAGGTTTTAGACAGGTTTAGGTCACCATATTAACCTTATTTTTAGATTTAACTATTAGTTAAATAGTTTAACTTTTACCATGTATTCATGTATTATTATAAAGAATGGTTAATAAACTTACTATAAAACTACAAGAGAACCAGAAATAGTTAATTAATGACATATATATCATTATATAATTCCTTTCGATGAACCTTATATTTTTAGTTATATTATATCATTTAATAATATAGTATTTGTTCTGAAAACTCGTTTATGTCTATTGTGATACTATTTAGTATTTGGTTTTTGTGAAAGTCAAAAAAAATTGATTACTTTGAAAAAAATACATTAAATCAATAATAACATGTCATATTAACCTATAAAATTAGTGTAATGAATAAAAAGACTCAATTTACATTTATTTGGATATTTAGAAAATCAATTATTTTAATCTTTCATTAATAAGGTAATTACTTCATAATCATTGTGTCATAAATAAATTTAATTATTTAATTTATAAAAATTTTAAATAAAATATCATGATGTAGGAAATTATTTTAGATTTATAATGAATATTTATATTCAAATTTATCTTATTTATAACCCTTTATTAAAAATAGTTTAGTTATTAAAATTTCAATTTAACACTTTTAACTCGTCTTTAAATAAAATAATAATAAATGTTCTAATTTAATCCAAGTGGATCAAAGAGGATCATATTTTATTCCTAAGGTTGATTTTGGTCTAAATACACTTATCCAATATAATTAGGACCTGTGTTAGGGTAATTATAATATCATTTTACCTTTAATTACCCTATTTAATTTTGATCGTGGTAAATAAAATTCAAAAGTTACTATTCACAAAAAATTATTTTCATCCCATTGAACCAAATTTTACATACTAATTTCAACCATGTCTCTCTGATATTTGAAATTTAATTCACAGAAGTGGTGAAATTATGTTTTATGCAAATATGCAAATGTGCCTAGAAGGCGTTGAAAAGACGGTAAAAAGTTAAATAAAATTTTATATATCTAATTGTATTATAAAATGACTTCAATGAATTAAATTAGAAAAATATAGGTATTATATACCTATTTTGACTTAAAATAAATTTTAAAAAAATAACTATTTAAATAAAAAGTTGGTTTTAAACAATAACGCAGTGTTGTTTACTATTCATAAAAAATTTAACATTTCCAAAAAATACCAAAAGGTTACCCAAAGATAATTTTTATATTCCAAATCTAAAAATGAAGTCTATTTTTACAAATTCAAAACATAGGAGTTGCATTAATTAATTTAAAATTAATTACTGTTGTCAAAACCAGAAAACAGGATTTTGAGACGTAAAAACTATCAAATATTGATATGGGTTTATGTCCAATTTAAATTTGAAATGACTTATAATGACCAATATTGAATTAAATGATAAAAATATGATCTAAATATATTTTGAAACCATTCAAATGTATAATTTAACTCTATAAATTATTTTGATTAAAAACGTTGTTTTCAATTAAAATTTAGTATTTTTCATTATTCATAAAAATATGAAAGTTATCATAAAAACACCAAAATTCATTCAAACTAAATTTTTATGTCCCGCTTCTAAATTAGAAGTTTATTTTGTCAAATTTAATATATAAAAGTGTCAAATATTGGATTTAAAAAGGGTTTACAATTAAAATGTTGTAAAATTGAATTTTTTGAAAAATACTTATTTTATCTGAAAAATTGAATTTGTTCTTATATTATTTCTATGAAAAACATAATATGGATTTTAAAATTAGATGGAGTATACAAAATTCAAAATGAAATTAATACTATTCATAACTGCTTTTTGAACGGTTAGTTTGGTAAGTCGGGGTGCGTTCGAACTCGGTGTTACGTGTAGCACAAGCTATTGAATTACTTTCAAGAGATAACATACTATCAAATCTTGGGGTGTTACAATAATTAATACTATTCATATTTTTTATCCAAAATAATAAAATAATGATTAAAATAATGGAAAACCCTCCTCCCCAATATAAAAACCACCCCTCACTCCCTCTTCTTTCCACTCTTCCCAAGTCTTGTTCCTTGTCTAAATTCTATTAAAATCTCCTACTAAACTCCTCCCCACATCCATTATCCCTTGGTCTCTTCAAAATACCAAATCCTCCCCTCTAAATAGGCTCTCAGGAAAGATAAACTCAAGAGGTACATTCCTCTTTTCATTTATTTTATTTTCTTTCAAGTTCATTTCTTCCTTTTTATTTCCTCACCTCCTTTCCTAAAAATGTTATGATAACTAAAATACCTTAAATTTACTATAATTTTGTTTTGATAATGGAATAATTTACCACAATCTCTCCTTTCCCCTTATTTTATACTAGAAATGAAAATACCTTCTGAGATGTGTTAATTTTTCACATTCAAGGACGAAAGGTTTTCAAATTCTATTATCATATCAAATTATGTTCATGAAAACATTTTTATGGATGAACCAGATCATAATAAATTTAATATATCCTATTTAATGTTATAGAATAATTTTTTACATATGATATAAATTTATATAACAAAATGAGTTCATGGTGATCGAAAAACCACCAATTTAATCCAAGCGTTTATCATTAAAATTTCATCCAATGATTCATCCACACACAAAGTAACCAAATGAATTATATGATAATTTTAAATTATTTATGAACACTAATAACATATAACATCTATTCTTAAATTTAATTCACATTTTACATTAACTTCCATACAATCAAATCGATCATGAAAACTAATGAAATGAGCACTCATAAACAATGATATTGAATCTCTTAACCCATAAAAATGACCATAAATGAACTTAATAAAATTATAAAAAATAAAATAAATGTCTAATAAGTTCTTAATTAAGTTATTAATAAGTCTAATTTCATATTCTATCACCTTAAGTTCAAGAGCGGAACAAATGCAGACATAAGGCAAGGGTTTTCTACCCAAACATCCATTTTCTTTTGAGTTACTCTTTGTATTTCTTAATCCCAATTAAATTCTTATTTATTATTATTTAATCATAATAGATTATGTGTTAATGTTTTATATATGTTTACCAACCAGAATACTTCATTATTTAATGAATAGATATATTTTTTAAAAGTACCTTTCAAAAATTCTTCCTTGAATACAATCCCGATTAAAGGGAATTTCTTGAATTCTTACCAATTTTCAAGGGCACTCTATAATATATTATTAGAAACAATTGTTTTTATAAAATTACTAATTTTATTATGATAAAACATTATTATTTAACTTCTGGTTTTATACAAAGATTTTTCTAAAATAACTTTTATTTTCAAAGTAGAAGAGTATTTATCTTAAGAGTTACTCAATGATTTTATAAGAATAATTTTGTCTATTTCAATACTCTTGTTGAATATTATATATAATTGGGAAAAATATTTTATGATATAATATACCATATTGTGTTGAATGGTTTATTATTAGTTTCAATATGGATGTTATATCTTTAAATCATTCACCATAATACTCAGAATGGTTACTGTTTAGGTTTTGGGAAAGTAATTTATATTTCATATGTTAGTTTCAATATGAATATATATATTGTTTAAGTTTATCCCCTTTATATGAGGAATTAATTAGACTTATCAAATGATGGGTGGGGTCCTCTATAGCCCCTCAATGCATTAGTAGGTCTCACGAGAAAAAACTGATATGGACTTAGCTTAGGCCTTTCCCATTTTCAGATATGGTTTTGGCCGAGGATTTAATCATTTTCAGATATCTTGGATGAGTCCTTGACGATATATTTCAGAATTTCTGACATTATTCATTCCATCATTATGAAACTATAGATTTATAGTCCATGTGATTATTCGACTAGTAGAATTTCCATGGTTATTCTTTATGGAATTATTTAATCATTTTATATTTATACCATATTATACTGAAGAATTTTTTTAAAGGCATGATTTTTTTAGTTATTCACCATGCCTAGTGTTTATATTTTCTTTTGCTATATTATTTAACCTTACTGAGCATCTGAGATCACTCCTTTCTCATGTTTTATTTTTCCAAGGTTGTGAAAAAGTATATTATGAATGACTTACAAGCAATAATCTAAGAGATTATGTGTGATTCAATAGAAGTTATTATGTTGTTTTTTCTTTCAAGATGTAATGTTGAACTTATGTATGTATCTAGATTTTTGAAACTACTAAATTTTCTCATCCTCCATGATGCATATTCCTGGTTTATATGATAATATAAAAAACTAATGCACCGACTCTGGGATACCAGGGGTTGGTATTTGTAGTTGGTATTAGAGGAAGTTTAGTAAAAAACTTGGAATCCAGATTTAGAAAATGTAGATTAGGGAACAAAACACTGAGATTGTATTTGAGAATAAACATGTGGGAAAATCTTGGAATTTTGGTAAGGAATGGATTAGGTGGATCTTTCTAGAAAATATATCTATGTTTGAATACTACAAGTGGATGTGTTTCTGGAACAGATGTACCTAGAAGTAACAACTCCAAAAAAGAGTTTTGGGTTTGACCCGGGCTATCCTGATACACGACAATGGGCTTTACTACGCACCTGTTTTAACACTCCAAGGGGATATACTATGTAAAATTCACATTTTCTTTACAAATAATTATGAAGGAAGTAAATAAAAAATTTTCATCAACGAAATCATGATTAAGAGATTATCTATAGACATGATTTCAATTTATGTTATGTATTTTTTAAGTTGATATTATACATTATGATTCATAACATAATCTTGTGTATGACATTATTTATAAATGGATCCTATTAGAATGAATGGAAACCACATGAACACAAATATAACATGTAGGGATTTCCCTCCTATTAAAGATAATGATGTTGGATCTGGAGCTATGACTGGTGTAGAGAAACTTATAACTATACTAAGATAATGAACTTAGGTTATGAGAAATAACCTTATCCATATGGAGCATACAGATCTATAACATGGAGGAGAAATGTTAGATCAATTTATTAAACAAAAACCTACAACATTCAATGCAACCAAAAACCCATTCATATTAGAGTAGTGGATAAGTTATTTAGGGAAGATATTTCTCACTTTGGGATTTAACGATAAAGAGAAGGTTGTCATGGCGGCTTATTGTCTACCGAGAGATGGAAATTAGTGATGGTTGTTAATTAAAAGCAAAAAAGGAGGAGAAATAAATAAAAAAAATGGAATGGGGGGATCTCAAGAAAATTCTACAAGAAAAATACTTTCTTCATGAACAGAGGGTAGATATGGAAAGGTAGTTTATGAATCCAAGGAAAAAAGAGAAAGAGAATTTTTCAAAGTATGAAGCTAACATCACAAGGTAATCAAGGCATGCTACAAAATACATATATAAAACAAGGATCAATATTTATCAATTATTTTATGGTTTAAAACTATTACTCTCAAGGGAACTAGTCTCCCAAAGTTTTTAATCATACAGAGATATCATCTCATGTGTTATCAAGGTAGAGAAAGAATTCTCTAAGTCTTATGACTTTAATTGAAAACAAGAGTAGAAGATTGTGGCATGGGATAGAATGGATAAAAAGAAGAATAAAAATGGGAATTTTCTAACATGCGATACTTGTGGAAGTAAACACCCTCGTGCCTACTTAAAAGGAAAATGAGTTTGTTACACGTGTGGGGGAAAGGGTCACCAATCTCATGATTTAAAGGGAAATAAAGAAGTTATTAATGTTCAATCCTATAATTTTATGGAGATGGGGTATTATTCTAATGATTATCCAAAGCATCAAGGAAATGTGCCTCAGAAATGGCCAAGGGAGCAAGGACAATATTATTCCATTACAACTAAAGAGGTTGAAGTTTCTAATGATGGGACGAAAGTTACTTTAATTATTTCTTCAAACTTAATCAATGATTTATTTGATTGTGGATAAACACATTCTTTTATATCCTCCCATTTTCCCATGAAAATTACATATTTCCAATATTATTTAATAAATCATTTGTCTGTCAAAACTCATAAGGGAAGTATATGTTTAATAGAGATGTGTCAATCAATCCCCATTGTGACACATAAATGTGCCATAGTTGTAAATCGTACTGTCATACCCATGATCTACTTTGATATAATCCTCAGTATGGATTGAATTTCAAATTATGATGAAAAAAATCTATTTCCAGAAGAAAGAAGTGACAATTTTTGAGAATAGTGTAGACCCGATTATTTTTAGAGAAGATACCTCTCAATATGATTATCATTTAGATCCACCCCCAGTACCTCTACTAAAATCAATTACCGGGGAGGAAGAGAACACAATATCTATGAGTGAGGAAAGAAATGTTAAACTAGAGTACGTACCAATTGTGCAAGAATATGTTGATGTGTTTCCATAGGATTTACCTGGACATCCTCCATAGTTGTAAGTTGAGTTATCTATCAATTTAATTCCTAGTTAAAGACCTATAAAAAATAATCCTTATAAAATTTCCATTGTGGAGTTAGTAGAATTGAAAAAACAACTAGAAGAATTGAGTGATAAAGGATTTATCTACCCCAGTGTTTCACCATGGGGAGCCCCTATTCTTTTTTTCAAGAAGGATAGATCTATGAGGCTTTGTATTGACTATATAGAGATCAATTCTATTACGATAAATAAAAAGTATCCCCTATATTGAATTAATGATTTATTTTATAAACTTCTTGAAGTCCAATATTTGTCAAAGATTGACCTAGGATTTGGATATCATCAGTTGCATGTGAAGAAAGAAGATATTATAAATATAGCATTTCAAACCAGGTATGGGCATTATGAGTTTATAATAATTACTTTTAGAATGACTAATGAAACCTCTATTTTCATAGATCTAATGAATAGGGTTTTCAAGGAATATATTGATGATTTTTTGGGGTATTTATTGATGATATCTTGGTCTAATTTAAAATCTACAATGATCAAGAAAATCACTTGAAAATTATACTGAAGAATCTTCAAATAAATGAATTATATGGGATGTTTAGAATGTTTGAATTTTGGATACAATGAGTTTCTTTTCTTGGCTATATTGTATCTAAGGATGGAATATTTTTTGATCCTACAAAGATAAAGGATGTTCATAAATGGCCTACACTAATGAACATAAATTAGGTACATAGTTTTATTGGTTTAACATGTTATTATCGGAATTTCATTGAGAACTTTTCCCATTTATCCAACCCTTTGTCCAAGCCTACACTTAAAGGGCTTAATTTCATATGGACAAAAGAATGAGAGGAATATTTAAAAGAATTAAATATAATATCAGTGAATGATATGATCCTAACACCACTGGGGAATGTTAGGTTTTTCTTCTATAATGATGCATTAAAAAAAGGACTTGGCTGTGTCCTTATGCAGAATGATATAGTTATTACCTATGCATAAAGGTAGTTAAAAATACATGAACAAAACTATCCTACCCATGATCTTGAGTTAGAAGCTCCAATTTTTGATCTGAAGATATGTATACATTATCTCTATGATAAAATATGTGATATATATATAGAACATAAAATCATGAAATATATATTCTCACAGAAAGAACTCCACATAAAGCAAAGGAGATGGATCGAACTACTCAAGGATTATGATTGTTCCATACACTACCACCCCGGACAAAGGAAATAAGGTAGTTGATGCATTAAGTAGGAATGATCCTAGAGTTTTAAACAACATGAGGATTGAAAGGGATCCTTTATTCATTGATTTAGTAAGTATAGACATGGTAATTATCAAATAAGGTGAATCATCATTATGATTTCAATTGGTTTCCTAACCATCTTTATTATAAAGGATTAAAAGTTCTCAGCCTAATGATGAGAATATTCAAAAGAAAATTAATGATGTGAATGATGGGAAGTTTCAATACTTCGTATATAAAGATGGAATTATGTAATTTCGGAAGATAAATCATGTTCCAGCTATAACCGAGCTAAAAAGGGAGTTATTGGATGATTCCCATTGTTCGAACTTCTATATACATCCTGGTAGAACGAAGATGTATAGAGATTTGAAGGAAGAGTTTTGGTGGGATAACATGAAGAGGGAAATTGATGATTATGTATCAAGATGTTTAATCTTTCAATAGGTGAAGGCTGAAAGACAACATCCTAGAGGAGTCATTAAACCTCTACCTATTCCTATATGGAAACGGGGTAACATCACTATGGATCCTATCACTAGATTACCCAAAACTCTAGGAAATTATGATGTAATATGGGTACTTGTTGACCGACATACAAAATATGAACATTTCCTCACTATAAGGGATGATTTTCCACTAGACCTCCATGAACAAATCTATATCAATGAAGTTGTGAGACTTCATAGAGCTCCTCTCTCCATTGTGTCTGATCATGATCCACAATTTACATCAAAATTCAGGAAACATTTTCAGGATTATTTGGAAACTAAGATTCATTTGAGTACTGCTTATCACCCCCAAACTGATGGGCAGTCAGAAAGGATGATCCAAACTTAAGAAGACATGTTGAGATTATGCTCGCTCGACTTTCAAGGTATGTAGGATTGGTATTTACCTTTGGGAGAGTTTTAATTCAATAATAGTTTCCATTCAAGTATTCAAATGGAACCATATAATGCATTGTACAGAAAGAGATTTTTTACACCAATGTGTTGGGATGATGTTGGTGAAAGGAAACTTGTGGGACTAGATATTGTGGAGGAAACAACAGAAAAGGTAAAGACTATTCCAAAGCATATTAATGAATCTCAAAGTAGTAAAAATAGCTATACTTATAATTAAAGGAATGATTTGGAATTTCAAGAGGGAGATCACATTTTCTTGAAAGTATCTCTATGGAAGGGTGTTATATGATTTGGGAAGACAGGTAAATTGAGCTCTAGGTAAATAGACCCTTTTGAAATTATGGAGAGAATTGGAGCTGTGACTTATTGTTTGGAAATTACTCTCAGCCTTTTTAAAGTACACAATGTGTTCCAGGTCTCATTTTTAAGAAATTACATTCTAAACCCAACGCATGCCCTCACTTATGAAGGTATAGATTTAGAACCTAACTTATCTTACTGTGAAGTGCCTATCAGGATTCTGGACACTAAAGAATATGTGTTGAGGAATTAGATAACTTGGATGGTAAATGTACTTTGGAAAAAACATAAAATTGAAGAGGTAAAGTGGGAGCCTATGGAACTTATGATGAAAACCTGCCCAAATATTTTTATGAGGTAACATTCTGGTAATTACAAGGACGAATGTTTTGTAAGGAGGGAAGAAGGTAACACCCCAAGGATTTATAAATAAAATTTTTATAGAAGGATTTCAACAATGAGTCTATTCAAAACAAACAAATTGAAATTTATAGGATATAGTTATAACCTATCCGTTAGAAATAATTTTTCTATAACACCCTAGGATTTCATAATACATTATATCCTTAAAGTAATTCAATATCTTGTGCCACACGGAACACCAAGTTCAAGCACACCACGACTTACCAAACTAGTAGTTTAAAAAGCGGTTATGAATAGTATTAACTGAATTTTGAGTTTTCTATACTCCATATAATTTTAACATCCATATTAAGTGTTTTTAAACATAACGTAAGAACAAATCCATTTTTTCAAATAAAAGAAGTGTTTTTCAAAAAATGCAGTTTTTCAGCCTTTTAATGAAGAACCCTTTTTAAATATAATATTTGATACTTTTATATATTCAATTTTAAATAATAAACTTTTTCTTTAGAAGTAGGACATAAAAATTTAGTTTGGATAACTTTTTGGTATCTTTTTGAAAACGTTCAATTTTTGATAAATATTGAAAAATACTACATAGTACATAAAACCGAATTTTTCATTTAAATAATTATGTTTAATTAAAAAATTATATTAAAATACATAAATAATACATATATTAATACAATTTAAGTCATTGGGGCCATTTTATAATAATATTAGATATATAAAATTTTATTGAACCATTTTAACGAATTTTTACTCAGCTTCTAGGCACATTTACGCACCTTCTAGGAACATTTCAAAATTTGCATAAAACGTAATTTTAACGCTTATGTGAATTGAATTTAAAAAATATGAGAGACACAGTTGACATTAGTAAGTAAAATGTGGTTCAATAGGATGAAAATAATTTTGGTGAATAGTAACTTTTGAATTTTATTTTCCACGGTTAAAATTAAATAAAGTAATTAAAGTTAAAAATAGTAATAAAATTACCCTAAAACATGTCCTAATTCTATTGGATAAGTTTATTTCGACCAAAATAAACCTTAGGACAAAAATAAGATCCTTTAGATCTATTTGGGTAAGATTAGGACATTTATTATATTTTATTTTAAGAAGAGTTAAAAGAGTTAAATTCAAAGTTTAATAAACAAACCATTTTTAATATTGGGTTACACATAAGATAAATTGAACTCTAAATATTCATTATAAATATAAAAATATTTCATACATCATGGAATTTTATTTATAATTTTTAGACATTAAATAATTAAAGTTATTTATGACACAATGATGAATATGTAATTACCTTATTAATGAAAGATTAAAATAATTGATATTATAAAAAAAATAAAAATTGAGAATTTTGATGCCATGAAAAAATTTTATATGTGAATATGACATTTTAGGGTTGATTTAATTTTTTTGGTTCGATGTAATAAACTTTTTATGACTTTCAAAAACACCAAATACTAAATAGTTTTAAAATTGACAAAAATGAATTTTTAAAACAAATAATATATTATTAAATGATATAATAACCCTAAAAATATAAGGTTCAAAAAAAGGAATAATATAATAATATATATATGTCATTAATGAACCAATTTAGGTTCTCTTGATATTTTATAATAATTTTATTAACCAGGTATTATAATAATACATGAAGACATGGTAAAAGGTAAACAATTTAACTAATGGCTAAATCTAAAGGATAAGGTTAATATGGTGACCTAAACTTGACTAAAACTTATATTTTGAGAGGATTTATACCCATAGTCACCTTATCATCAAAATAAATTCAATTGGAGCTATGAGAAACCGAAAATGATTTTAGAATAAATTAATATTTCAAGCTTTTCCTAAAGTGCCCCTCACCTCTCTTATAAAATAGTACTTATCCTTATATTAGTGTCACACCTCCAAATACATTTGGATCGCCTAAAACCTACTAAAATATCCTCCCAAATACCCTTAATTCATTCTATAGGGATTACTTTGATCATAAAGCTATCTTATGGAGCCCTTTTGTTCAAATAAAAATAAAAAACCTGAAGAAGTGGTAATTATTTTATCACCTCTATCAAAGTTCTTTTCTTCTTCCACTTTCTATTTCTTTGTTGTTTCCATAAAAAATAATAAATCCAGTAAGTTATAAATACTATGATATTTTTTTAAATATGGTAAAACCATATTCATTATTCTATCCATCCTATGAATTACAAAGTCACCATACATGTGTACGTACGACTTACCGTCTCCACGTCGTGTTGTAGTTTGTTATCAACACTTCATTATTTGAATGAGAATAATAATGAGTATAATTTATGTAAATAAAAAACATAACATGTTAATGATTATTTATATATAACATACCATCCAATTACATACAATTTCACCACCAATAGAATGATATCATCACTCGTGCGTACATTCGGCTTACCGTCTCCACGACGCGATGAGATTCATTTTCATGTTCACCATTCAACGATGATTATAAATATATATTATTATTAATTATATAATATATGACATAATAATTCTACAATATATATATATATATATATATATCTGTGTGTGTGTGTGTGTTTACATATATCTCATTCACTTACTTCCGTTCAATACGATATGATAATGGAAATGGCGTCTATGTGTACGTAAGACCTACCATCTCTATAAATGTTGTTTTCCATTTCATATATCAATATATTATACATACTCATATTCTGAATATATATGATACATAAATAATATTTTTTATTCTGGAATCAATTAAATAATGACATAAGTTATACTATCAAGAATAACAAGTTAAAACACCTATGATAAAGAAAGCGATTATTACCCGAAATGTTATTTTAACATAGAAATTATTATTAAATGGGTTGTATAAATCCATAAATGAATCAATTATGATATAATAAATATGAATATGGTTATGTTATAATTTAATAACATACTATGGTTATTATATAAGAGGTTAAACGTACTGTTGACCAAAAGAAAGTACAAGGTAAGGGTTAATTCCTCAATCTCATTATTATCCGTGATTGTTTATTTGTTAGTATTTACTAGGAAAGTTTTATCATCCTTGTACATGTTTCATAAAAATGTTTTCAAAATGAATATTTTAAGGTTTTTTGGAAGGGAATATTTATCAAGATCATCATTCTAAACGTTTTAATGATTTATTTTTTTAAATATTTTTAATTAATTTCGATGTTTTAAAAATGATTTTAAGGATTTATTTATTTGGACATGATTGTTTTAAAATGTTAATTTCTTTCAAAAGTTTAAAATTGGTATGGGAAACTTTGATTGAAAAATACCTTTTACATGTCTTCCCTTATAAATGATTGAATTTTAAATAATTTCACAAAAAGATATATTTCTCTCAAAGAGTTTTACTGATCATTTTCAACTATGTCAACATCCTTGAATAGATATTATTCATGATTGAGGTTTATTTATTATAATAAAATCTTCCATATTATATTGAATATGTTATGATATGTTTGACTATGGATGTTCTATTTATATACAATTCATGGTTTATGGTTAATGTATTGACATTTCATATGCTTGTTTTAATACGAATGTTTATGTTATGTTTCAACATTTTCATTTGAGGAATGAATTGAACTTAGTAAGTGATGGGTGGAGCCCGCTATATCTCCTCGATGCATTGGTAGGTCTCATTAGACAAACTAGTGTCTTGGCACAAGGCCTTGACAAAATTTTTATTCGTAGTCTTGTCGCGAGGCCTTGACTATGTGGTTATGATGTCTGACATTATGCATTCCCTCATTATGAAATTAGTTATTACATGTGATTATTATACTTGTAGAATATTCATGTGCATGTTTATATAGTAACATATGATTTATTTTTTACATATTATGATCAATTTTATGTTTAAAAGTTTTTTGTTTTTATTACACATATTTCCTTAAAAGTTTACAGCTTCCGCTAAATTATTTTCCCTTACTGAGCATCTAAACTCACCCCTTTATTATGTTTTATTTTCCCAAGATTCTAAAAAGTGTATTATGATTAATATGTAATGTTATGATAAGGGAATAATGGCATTCTCAAAGACTTATTTATGCCGTATTGTATGTTTGAAAGTGTAATGTAACATTCATGTTTGTAATCTATTTTCCGAGACTAGAAAACTAGTCAATCCTTTAGGACATGATTCCTTTTAATCATGACAATGTATTAAAATAATGCACTAGCACTGGGTAACTGGGGTCGGGGAATTATAGTTGGTATCAGATGAAGTTTAGTACAAACCGTGGAAACTATATTTAGAAAAACTCTAATTTGAGAACACTACCCTAAGATTGACATTGAGGATTAGTATAGAAGAACATCCAAAAGTTTTGGTTATGTAGATATTATGTGAGTTTTATAATAAATACATACTCGTCTGGATACGAGTAGGTAGAGGCTGCTCTGGCACAAATGTATCTAGGGGTAAAACCTGAAAACACTACTTTGAGCTAGACTCAAATGGGTACTGGTGAACGACAATAGGTCTTATTGCACTCTTGGTTACGAAACTCTTGGGGTATATTCTTAGGACAATTCACATTTTTTTTACAAACCACTATGATGGATTTATGAGTAAATATGTCAGCAAAGAAACCATTTCTATTATTACGAGACTATATATTCAATTAATATTGGAAATTTTTCTAGTTTTTAGATTCTACATTATGATATGATCTAACCTTGTGTATTTCATAATTTTGAAATGGCGCCCAGTAGAAGGAATTAGAACTTCAGTGATATGCATGATCTAAAGAGTAAGAAGGATCATATATTTCTTGGTCTTAAGCTAACATTTAGAAGGGAAATAGTCTCCCACATATTATCATCATATGAAAAAATAGTATCATGTGTTAATAAGATAAGTAATCAATTCTCTGAGTCCTATAGATTTTAGGGGAAGAAAGAGAAGAAGAGGATAGTAGAGAGACATATGGATACAGGGAAGAAGGGAAAGAAGGATTTTACCATATGTGATAAATTTGGAAATAATTACCATGGGAAGTGCTTGAAAGGTATGGAAGTTTGTTATATGTGTGGAGAAAAAAGACACTATGTTCGTGATTTCAAGGGTAAGAAATTTTATTCAAATGCACAACTCTTCATATGTAAGGAGTTGGGACACTACGCAAATCAATGTCCCAATCATCAGAGTATACCCCAAATGATGCTATTGGATAATAATCAAGTTATGATACTACAACAGATGAATAGGAATAACTAGTGTTCTTAAGTTGTTATTAAAGAATCATGTCATTTGAGTACAAGTTATGTGAATTATAAAGTATATAAGGATTGTAATGTAGTACGTTTTCATTATGGATTTTAGATTTTATTGTACCAAGTAAAGTGACACATTTTCAAGTTAATTTTTTTTGAAAATATATGGTTGGGGGAAATGTAACCCATAATATGTTTATAAAATTGAGATAATGATTTTAGAATAAGATATAATTGAGTTGGATAAAGTATATTGGATATTATTGACAACCTTGGAACTAATTAATTGTTTGTTTATTCCATCATTATTGGAGTTTACAACATTTTTGTATTTAAGGAGTATATATGGTATTCTATAAAGAATAAGAGAGTATGAACATATTCAATAAGGTTTTATGGTAATTTTGGGTGTTACCAAGTTTTAAGAAAATACATGATGAAGGTATTCACATGTTTTTATGTGGAAAAAAGAGATCTTCATTATGTTTACCTACCATATAAACTTTTAGACTGTGAGTTTGGACATAAGTATTTTTGAATAAGTCTAAAGGTTGGAATAGAGTATGTTGAGCACTTGATATTTTGTATGATGTTAAAGTATAATATATTAGATAATCTAAACTAACCTTTTGGATTTTAGTAAACATAAAGAGGATTAAAAAAATACTTTTGGACCTTATGATTTATCAAAAGCGCATTAGTTTTAAAAAAATAATTTTGAAATATTTATTTCCTTGTATAAGGGATGAAGTGAAAATAGATCAAAGAACAACCAAATGATGAGATTATGATTAAGACAAGTAATGAAATCAAGTATGTTTTCTTGAGTTCTTTTCTTGATAGTAAATTAATCCCTCCTCTTCAAAAAATAAAGTATCTAAAAAAATGTGTCATCCTAATACCTTATGTTTTGTTGAACCGATGATATTTTAAATCATCATAGATTTATGGCTTTGAGGCCCTCAAATTTTTCCCTTTATTTTTAACTTGTTTGTGATTGATGACATCAATAACTCCCAATAAATATTTACATTTTCCCTCCAATTATGTGTCTATAATTTCCACCTATTTTCTCCTATTCAAAATCCTAATTTGGTGGTGACTTTATCATTTCCATTTCCCTCTTATTAAGACTAAATTTTGGTAACCCTATTTTTGATGCGGGTTTTCCACAAAGGTATTTTCTATATTCAACCTATTATTTTCAAAAAACAATTTCAAATTGTGAGAAAAAATTTATTGAAATAGTGGAGAATGTAACACCCAAGGATTTCATAATACGTTATCTCTTTAAAGTAATTAAATAGCTTGCACCACACACAACACCAATTTCGAGCGCACCACGACTTACCAAAATGGACGTTTAAAAAGCGGTTATGAATAGTTTTAATTTAATTTGTAATTTCTATACTCCATATAATTTTAACATCCATATTATGTGTTTTTTAGATATAATATAAGAACAAATCCAATTTTTCAGATAAAAGAAGTTTTTTTCAAAAAAATGAAATTTGACCTCGTTTTAATGGCATACAGTTCTTAAATCCAATATTTGACACTTTTATATATTCAATTTGAAAAAATAAACTTCTTCTTTAAAAGAATCACATGAAAATTTAGTTTGGATAAATTTTGGGTATTTTTCTAACAGCATTAAATTTTTGATAAATAGTGAAAAATACTGCATAGTACAAAAAAACCGACATTTTCATTTAAATAATTATTTTTAATTAAAAATTTATCTTAAAATAGATACATAATACATATATTAGTATAGTGTAAGTCATTAGAGTCATTTTATTACAATATTAGATATATAAAATTTTATTGAACCATTTTAACGTATTTTTATCCACCTTCTAGGCACATTTACCCTCCTTCTAGGCACATTTCCAAATTTGCATAAAACATGATTTTACTTCCTCTGTGAATTGAATTTCAAAAATTTGAGACACACAGTTTACATCAGTAAGTAAATTGTGGTTCAATAGGATGAAAATAATTTATGTTGAATAGTAACTTTTGAATTTTATTTATCACTGTTAAAAGTAAATATGGAAATTAAAGGTAAAAATAATATTAAAATTACCCCAACACATGTCCTAATTCTATTGGATAAATTTATTTCGAAAAAAATCAACATTAGGAAAAACATAAGATCATTTTGATCTATTTGGGTTAGATTATGACATTTATTATATTTTATTTAAAGAAGAGTTAAAAGTGTTAAATTCAATGTTTAATAACTAAAACATTTTTAATATAGGGTTACACATAAGATAAATTTGACTATAAATATTCATTATAAAGATAAAAATATTTCCTACATCATGGTATTTTATTTATAATTTTCAGACACAAAATAATTGAATTATTTTTGACACAATAATGAAGTAGTAATTACCTTATTAATAAACTATTAAAATAATTGATATTATAAATATCAAAATAAATGTAAATTGAGACTTTCAATGCCATAAAAGAATTTTATAGGTGAATATGACATGTTAGTTTTTATTTAATGTATTTTTTTATGTAATAAACTTTTCATTACTTTCAAAAAAACCAAATACTAAATAGTGTCAACATTGACATAAATGAGTTTTAAAAAATACTATATTATTAAATGATATAATAATCCTAAAAATATTAGGTTTCAAAAAAGGGCTTATATAATGAAAGATATTTTATTAATAAAACACTTGAGCTTATCTTGGAATTTTATAGTAATTTATTAACCATGTATTATAATAATACAAGAAGACATGGTAAAAGTTAAACTATTTAACTAAGGGTTAAATCTAAAAGATAAGGATAATATGGTGACCTAAACTTGTAAATTGGTTGATAGGATTTAGAACCATAACCACATTAGCCTAAAAATAAATCCATTTTGGAGCTATTATAAACCGAAAAATATTTTAGAATAAATTAATATTTCAAGCTTTTCCTAAAGTGCCCCTCATCTCTCTTATAAAAGGGTACTTCCCCTTCTCTTAATTTCACACCTCCAAATCCATTTGGCTCAGAAAAAACCTACTCAAATATTCTCCCAACTACTATAAATATATCCTAGAGGCCTTACTTTGATCATAAATCCAGCCTAAGAATCCTTTTTTTCAAATCAAAAGGAAGAACCCGAAGAAGAGGTAATTATTTCATCACCTCTTTCAAAGTTCCTTTCTTCTTCCAATTCCACTTTATTTGTTGTTTCCATAAAAAATAATAACTCTAGTACCTTCTATATACTTTGATTTTATTATAAATATGGTACAACCATATTTCTTATCCTATCCATCATATGAATGACAAAGTCCCTATACGTGCGTATGTACTACTTACCGTCTCCACGTTGTGGTGTAGTTTGTCATTCAACACTTAATTATTTGGATGAGTATACTAATAATTATAATTGATTTAAATAATAAATTTAACATTTTAATGATTCTATATATATAATATACCATCTAATTACATACGATTTCACAATCAATATAATGATATCATCAATTGTGTGCACATATGACTTACCGTCTCCAGACGCGATGAGATTCATTTCCAGGTTCACCATTCAATGATGATTATAAATATATATTATTAATATGTAATATATGAAAAAATAATTCAAATGGATATATATATATATATATATATTTACATATATCTCATTCACTTACTTTCGTTCAATACGATATGAAAACAGAAATGACATTTATGCGTACACACGACCTACCGTCTCCATAAATGGTGTTTTCCATTTAATATATCAATATATTATACATAATTATATTCTAAATATTTTGATTCATTAATAATTTTTTATATTCTAGAATCAATTAAATCATGATATAAGTTATATGGTAAATAATAACAAGTTAAAACACGTATGATAAAGAAAGCGATTATTAACCGAAATGTTATTTTAACATAGAAATTATTATTAAATGGGTATTATAAAGAAATAAATGAATCAATTATTGTATAATAAATACGAATATGTTTCTGTTATAATTTAATAACATACTATGGCCATTACATAGGTCGTTAAACATACCCTCAACCAAAATAAAGTACAAGGTAAAGGTTAATTCCTCAATCTCATTATTATCCAAGATTCTTTATGTGTAAGTATTTACTGGGAAATTTCTATCATCCATGTTCATGTTTAATATTTTTTTTTTCAAAATGAATATTTTAAGGTTTTTTAGAAGAGAATATTTATCAAGATAAACATTGTAAATGTTTTAATGATTTATTTTTTTAAAATATTTTTAATTAATGTCCATGTTTTTAAAATGATTTTAAGGATTTATTTATATGAACTTGATTATTTTAAAATGATAATTCCTTTCAAAGTTTCAAATTGGTATGGGAAAATTTAATTCAAAAATATATTTTAAATTACTTCCTTTATAAATGAGTGACTTTTAAATGATTTCACAAAAGGGATATTTCTCTCAAAGAGATTTACAGATCATTTTCAACTATTTAAATATCCTTTACTAGATATTATTCTTGATTGAGAATGATTTATTATAATACAATATTCCATATTGTATTGAATGAGTTATGATATGTTTGATTGTGGATGTGCTATTTTTATACCATTCATGGGTTATGGTTAAATTATTGACATTCCGTATGCTAGTTTTAATACGAATGTCTATGTTATGTTTCAGCATTTTTATATGAGGAATGCGTTGGACATTGTAAGTGGTGGGTGGAGCCCACTATAGCTCCTCGATGCATCGGTAGGTATCCTGAGACCAACTATTGTCTTGGAACAAGGCCTTGACAAACATTTTATTTTTAGTCTTGGCATGAGGCCTTGACTATGTGATTTTGATGTCTGAAATTATGCATTCCATCATTATGAAATTAGTTATTACATGTGATTATTCGAATAGTAGAATATCCATGTGCATGTTTATATGATAATTTATGATTTAGTTTTCCCATATTATGTTCAAGTTTATGTTTAAAAAGCTGTTGTTTTTATTACACATATTTTCTTACAAGTTTATAGCTTCTGCTAAATTAATTACCCTTGCTGAGCATCTGAGCTCAACCCTTTAATATGTTTTATTTTCCCAGGATTCCAAGAAGTGTATTATGATTATTATGAAGGGTTATGCTAAGGGAATAATGTCATTCTCAAAGGATTATATATGTTATGTTTTTTTAAGAAAATGTAATGTAACATTCATATATGTAATCTATTTTCCGAGACTGTTAAACTGATTAGTCCTCCAGGACTTGATTCCTTGTAATCATGCCAATATATTAAAATAATGCACCAGCTTCGGGTAACTGGGGTCTGGGAAATACATTTTCCACTTCTGTGATTTGAATTTTAAAAAACTGACATACAAAATTGTGATTAGCAAGATTTTTTGAGTCTAATAGGATCAACTTACATTTTTGTGAATAGTAACTTACCCTTATGAATAGTAATGTACCATTTGGAATAGTAACCTCATCCATGCGAGTACACATAAAATCTAGGCACCATATAAATGTGAGTGAATATTTTAAAAATTAATAATTAAATGTTGATATTTTTGTGTGTAATAAATATTTAATTACAATTTTAAATTAATAAATTTATTTAAAATAGAATTCATTTCCATAAAATTTATTCTTCAATAAATATTTTTTCCCTAAAAATTTAGGATAATTTTATGAGACCTCAGTTAATTTTTGAATGTATTATAAAATCAGTTTTAAATTTAAAATATGTATTTTTCAAGAAAATAATGATTTTATTTAAAAATTAAGTTTCTATTGTTTAGAAATTTATTTTGATAAAATGGAGTTTATTTTTTAATTCTACATGTTGAAAAATATATATAATAAGATTTTGGTATTTTTCTGAAATACTTGAATTTTTAGTGAATAGTGAAATTTGATAATTTATGAAATATGAAAAATAAATGAATTTATGCATCATTATTAAGTTATGGATAATTTAAATGTCCATTGGTTTGAACAAACATGCACTTATTTAAGTTTTGAGTCACAATAATTAATACTATTCATAGTCTTGAGAAAAAATAATAAAATAATGATTAAAATAATAGAAAACCCCTCCTCTCTACTATAAAAACCACCCCTCAATCCCTCTTCTCTCCACTATTCTCAAGTATTGTGCATTGTCTAGATTCTATTAAAATCTACTCCCAAACTCCTCCCCCACATCCAGAAGCCCTTGTTCTCTTCAAAATACCAAATCCTTTCCCCTAAAGAGGCTCTTAAGGAAGATAAATTCAAGAGGTAAATTCCTCTTTTTCATTTCTTTTATTTTCTTTCAAGTTCCTTTATTTCTTTTTATTTCCTCACCTAATTTCTGAAAAATGTTATGATAACTACAGTAACTTACAAGTAATTTAATTTTGTTATTATAATGGAATAATTCATCATAATATCTTTTTTCCCTTATTTTATACTAGAAATGAAAATACCATCCGAGATGTGTAAATTTATCACATTCAAGGACGAAGAGTTTTCAAATTATATTACCATATTCAATTATTGTCATGAAACCATTTTTAGGATTTAATTGGATCATAATATATGTAATACATCATATTTAATGTTCTGGAATCATTTTGCGCACATGGTCTTAATTTATATAACTAAATGAGTTCATGGTGATCGAAAAACCACCAAACTAATCAAAGCATCTATAATTAAAAATTATTATAATGATTAATCCTTACATAAAGTAACAAAAATACTTATATGATAATTTAAACATATGTGTGAACATTAATAAAATATAAAATCAAATCTGGAATTTAATTCTTATTTTACATTAACTTCCATACAAGAGAATCGATCATGAAAACTAATGAAATGAGCACTGAAAAATGATGATATTGAATCTTTTAACCCATAAAACTGACCATAAATGAACATAATAAAACTATACTAAATAAATACATGTCTAATAGGTTCTGAATTAAGTTTTTAATATGTATAATTAAAATATTCTATGACCTTAAGTTCAAGAGCGGAACGTATTCTGACAGAAGGTAAGGGTTTTCTACCAAACGTCCATTTTATTTAGGGTTACTCTTTTTATTTCGTTATCATAATTAAATTATTATTTATTATTATTTACACATCATAAATTCTGGGTGAATTTTCTATATATGTGTACCAACCAGAATCCTTCTTTATTTTGTGGATAGATACATGTTTTAAAAGTATATTTAAAAAATTCTTCCCCAAATAGAAGCCCAATTCAAGGGAATTTCTCAAATTCTTACCTATTTTCAAGGGCACTCTATAATCTATTTTTAGAAACCATTATTTTTCTTAAATCACTCATTTTATTTTGAGAAAACTATATTATTTCAATTTTGTTTTTATAAAAACATTTTTCCAAATGAAATTTTATTTTCAATGTATTAGAGTATTTGCCAATGAGCCCGTACCCGAGTGGTAAGGGCTCCTACTTGGAATACAAGAGACCCAGGTTCAAAACCAGGTGGATGTGAATTAACAGGATACTATAGCATTACTGTAGTAGGTAATGTTTAGTACTGTAGCAACTAGAACTATTCACCTGATTTGGGCCTTTGGGCCACCGGTTTGGGCCTACAGGTCTCCAAGGCCTTCAGGTCATCAAAGGTCTTCAGGCCTTAGGGAATTCGGGCCACAAAGACCATGAAGTATCCCAGTTCACACAGAGCATGCCCCAAAATAGGATCATAGAAACTAGACTATAAGTAACTAGAATTAGAGCTACTAGATTAGAAGAATGAGAGGGTATGCCAACTGCCATCGGGACCAAGCACCGTGCAACTTTGTACAAGGAAATGCTAGCTGACCAACAATGCAAGGTGGGGAGATAGGTGATCAATGATGCAGAATCTATGGGAGGGGCAGTTCCCGTGGGTTGTTCCTACAGACCATGTATTGGGTATAGTATGCCTCTGGGCCTTCAGGTCATGTATTGCGAGTCGTGTTAGGCCTTGTACCTTGGGCCTAAGGGTCATGTATGGGTTCCCCTTCATCCCTTAAAAGGGGTATTATCTATAAAAAAATAAAAAAATAAGGCCTTTAGGAAATTCAGGTCATTTTATAAGAGTATTTATCTTAGGAATTACTCAATGATTTTATAAGAGTAATTTTTTCTATTTCAACACTCTTGTTGAATTTTATAACTAATTGGGACTAATATTTTATGATATCATCTACCATATTTTATTGAATGGTTTATGATTAGTTTGACTATGGATTGTCTATCTTGAAACTATTCACTATATAACTCTGAATGGTTAGTGTTTATGTTTGGGTAAAGTCATTTACAGTTCATATGTTAGTTTCAATATGAATGTATATATTGTTTAAGTTTATCCCCATTCATATGAGGAATGAATTTAACTTATAAATTGATGGGTGGGGCCCTCTATATCCCCTTGATGCATAAGTAGGTCTCATGAGAAAAAATATACATGGACTTAGCTGAGGCCTTTCCCATTTTCATATATGTTTTTGGCCGAGGCCTTAAGAATTTTCAGATGTCTTAGAAGAGGCCTTGATGATATATTTCAGAATTTCCCACATTATGCATTAACTCATTATGAAACTAGAGATTTATAGTCCATTTAATTATTCAACTAGTATACTATACATGGTTTTGTTTTATGGAATTATTTAATCAATTTTTATTCCTTCCATATTATGATCAAGAATATTTTTAAAGGCATGTATTTTTTAGTTATTTGTCATGAATAGTGTTTATATTTACTTCCACTATATTATTTAACCTTACTTAGAATTTGATCTCACCCCTTTCACATGTTTTTATTTTCCCTAGGTTGTGAAGAAGTATATTATGAATGAATTTCAAAGATAATCTAAGAGATTATGTGTGATTCAAAGGAAGTTATTATGTTGTTTTTCCTTTTTAGTTGTATTGTTGAACTTATGTATGTATATGGATTTCCAAAACTACTAAACTATTTTATCCTTCGTGGTGTATATTCCATATTTATATACCAATGTAAAAAATTAAGGCACTAGATCTGTTAAACTATGGTTGGGTCTTTATAGTTGTTATCAGAGGAAGTTTAGTAGAAAACATGGAATCTAGATTTAGAAAACATAGATTAAAAAAACCCTAAGATAGTGTTTTAGAATAAACATATGAGAAAATCCAATAATTTTGGTACGGTATAGATTATATGGATATTTCTAGAAGATATATCCATGTTTGGATTCTAAAAGTGGACGTGGGTATGGAACATATGTACCTAGGAGTAACAACTCCAAAAAAGAGTTTCGGGCTTGACTTGAGTTATCCTAGTACACGACAATGGGCCATACTGCGTACCTGGTTTTACAATCCTAGGCGATATGCTTAGGATAATTAAATTTTTTATTTACAAATCATTATGAAGGAAGTAAATGTAAATTTTTACTCAAAGAAACCATGATTATGAGATTTTATATGGATATGTTTTCAATTAATGCTAAGTGTTTTTATAAGTTGAGATTATAGGTTATGACTCATAACCTAATCTAGTGTATTGAATTATTTAGAAATGGCTCCTAGTGGAAGGAATAAAAACCCGATGAACGCACGTATCCCATGTAGGGATTTCCATTCTATGAAAGATAATGATGTTGGCTCTGGGGCTATAACTAGTGCCGAGAAACTTATAACTATACTAAGATAATAAACTTAGGTTACAAACAATAACCTTACCCATATGGATAATCTTGATCCAAAATTTGGAGAATAAATTTTATACCGCTTTATGAAAAAAAACATACATCATTAAATGGGTCTATAAAACCTTTCATAACAGAGTAGTGGATAAGTTCTTTAGAAAATATTTTTCTCACGTTGGGATGTAATGATAGAGAGGAGGCTTTCATGGGGGTTTATCGTCTATAGGGAGATATAGATTAGTGGTGGTTGTTAATTCAAAACAAAAAGGAGGAGAAATAAAAAGATAAAATGGAATGGAGGGATTTCAAGGAAATTTTTGAAGAAAAATACTTCCCACATGAACATAGGGCAGATATGGAAAGGTATTTTCTTGAATCTGAGCCCAAAGGAGGATGATAATGCTGTAATGTATGAAGCTAACTTCACAAGGTAATCAAGGTATGCTGTAGACTACATACATAATCAAAGGAGTAAGGTTGATCAATTCTTTGATGGTATAAAACGATTACTCTAAAGGGAACTAGTCTAATAAAGTTTCTCATCATACGAAGATATCATCTCATGTGTTATCAAGACAGAGAAAAAATTATCTAAGTCTTATGAATTTAAATGAAAATAAGAGAAGAAGATGGTGGCAAGGGAAATATGGATAAAGGAAAGAATAAAAAGGTGAATTTTCTAATATATAATACTTATGGATGGAAACACCCTGGTTCCTCATTAAAAGAAAAAAGAGTCTATTAAAAGTAAAGAGAAAAGGGTCACCAATCTCATGATTTCAAGAGAATTATATACGCTATTAATTTTCATTGATATAATTGTTGGGATATGGGGCACTATGATAATGATTATCTAAAGCATCAAGGAAATGTGCCTCAGAAAAGACCAAGAGAGAAAGGCCAATTTTATTCTATCACAACTACTGAGGTTTATGATCTTAATCATGTGGCGGAAGGTACTTTAATCATTTCCTCAAACATTTTCAATGATTTATTTCATTCTGGATCATCACATTCTTTTATATCTTCCATGTTTTCCAGGAAAATTAGATATTTCCAATTTGATTTAATAAAGTATTTTTCTATAAAAACTCTTAAGGGAAGTATGATTACAACAAATATGTGTCTATCAATCCCCCTTGTGACACATAAGTGTGTATTAATTGAAAACCATATCATCATACCCATGATCTACTTTGATATAATCCTAGGTATGGATTGGATTTCAAATTATGATGAAAAAATATATTACAAAGAGAAGGAAGTTACAATTTTTGAAAACAATGTAGAATCCATTACCTTTAGAGTAGAAACCTCACCATCTCATTCTCATCTAGATCCACCCCTAGCACCTTCATAGAAATCAATTATTGGGTAGGAAGAGAACACAATATCTATAGTCGAGGAAAGGAATGTTCAAATAGAGTACGTACCTATTGTGCAAGAATATGTTGATGTGTTTCTAGAGGATTTACCTGGACATCCTCCAGAGTAGGAAGTTGAGTTCTCTATCGATTTAATTCCTATTTGAAGACCTATATCAAATACTCCTTATAGAATGCACATTGTGGAGTTAGTAGAACTGAAGAAACAACTAGAATAATTGTGTGATAAAGGATTATTCCACCCCACTATTTCCCCATGGGGATCCCCTATTCTTTTTTTATCATGAAGAAGGATATATCTATCTGGTTGTGCATTGACTATAGATAGATCAATGCTATTAATATAAAGAAAAAGTATCCCCTACCTCACATTAATGATTTATTTGATGAACTTCATGAAGTCTAATATTTTCCGAATATTGACCTTTGTTTTGGATAACATAAATTTCATGTGAGGATGGAAGATATTCCAAAGAAAGTATTTCGAACCAGATATGGGAATTATGAGTTTACAATAATGCCTTTTCTGATGACTAATGCACCCTCTATTTTCATGAATCTAATGAATAAGGTTTTCATGGAATATATTGATGATTTTGTATTGGTATTTATTCATGATATCTTCGTATAATCCAAAATCTACAATGATCATGAAAATAACTTGCGCATTATTCTAAAGAATCTTAGAATAAATAAAATTATATGGGATGTTTAGAAAGTGTGAATTTTGGCTTCAATCAGTTTCTTTTATTGGAAATATTGTATATAAGGATGGAATATCTGTTGATCCTATAAATACAAAGGCTAGTCAGGAATGGCCTACATGAATGAACATAACCGAGGTATATAGTTTTGTTGTTTTAATAGGTTATTATTGGCATTTAATTCATAAATTTTCTTGGTTATCAAACCCATTAACCAATCTTACTCGTAAATGGGTTAAGTTCATATGGACAAAAAAATATGAGTAATGTTTCAATAAAATAAAGAGGAGATTAGTGAATGCTCGGATCCTAACTATACCAATAAGGAATGATAGGTTTTTGATCTATAGTAATGCATCAAATAAAAGACATGGATGTGTCCTTATACAGAATGATTGAGTTATTTCCTATGCATCAAGGCAGTTAAAAATTCATGAACAAAACTGTCCTACCCATGATCTGGAGTTAGTAGCTGTATTTTTTACTCTAAAGATATATAGACATTATCTCTATGCCAAAAGATTTTAGATATATACGAATCAAATGAGCTTTAAATATATCTTATCATAGAAAGAACTCAACACGAGGAAAAGGTGATGGCTCGAACTACTCAAGGATTATGATTTTTCTATACATTACCACCTATGAAAGGAAAATAAGGTAGATGATGCATTGAGTAGGAAGAATTATAGAGTTTTAAAAAAATGAGGATTGAAAGGGATCCTATATACATGGATATAGTAAGGATAGACATTGGAATTATCAAAGGAGGTGAAAAATCATTACTTCTTCAATTGGTTGACCAACCATCTTTATTAGAAAGGATTAAAAGTTCTCTGACTGATGATGAGAATCTTCAAAAGAAAATTAATTTTGTGAATGATGGGAAGTTGAATGAATTTTTATATGAAGATAGAATTATAAAATTTGGGAAGAGGCTTTGTGTTCTAGCTATACCAGAGCAAAAAAGGGAGTTATTGGATGATACCCATAGTTCGAATTTATCTATACATACTAGTAGCACTATGATGTATTGATATTTGAAGGAAAATTTTTTGTGAGAAAACATGAATAGAGAAATTTCTGATTATGTATCAAGATGTTTAGTCTATCAACAGGTGAAGGATGAAAGACAACATCCATGAGGAGCCATGCAACCAATATATATTCCTACATGGAAATGGGATGACATCACTATGGATTTTTTCACTGGATTACACTAAACTCCAAGAAAGAATGATGAAATATGGGTATTTATTGATTGAATTACAAAATCTGATAATTTTCTCACTATATGAGAGGATTCTCCACTAGAGCGCCTTTCATGAATCTATATCAATAAAGTTGTGAGACTTTATAGAGAAACTATCTCAATTGTACTTGATTGTGATCCAAAATTTACATCAAAAGTTTGGAAAATTCTTCCGAAATATTTAGACACTGAGCTTCATTTGATTACAGCTTATCACCCCCAAACTAACAGGTAGCCAGAAAAGATGTTGAAAACTTTAAAAAACATGTTGAGGTCATGATCACTCGACATTTAACGTATGTGGGATCAATATTCAACTTTGTGGGTGTTTTACTTCAATAAGAGTTTCCATTCAAGTATTCAAATGGCACCATATGAAGCATTGCATAGAAATATATGTCATACATGAACATGTTGGGATGAAGTTGGTGAAAGGAAGCTTGTGGGCCCAGATATTGTGGAGAAAACAACAAAAAAAGGAAAAGACTATTCAAAACCACATCAAAGGAGATCAAAGTTGGCAAAAGAGCTATGATGATAATTGAAGGAAGGATTTATAATTTCAAGAGGGTGATTGCATCGTCTTGATATTATCTCCATGGAACTGTGTTATAAGATTTGGAAAGAAAGGAAAACTCAGCTCTAGGTACATAGGCCCTTTTGAAATTATGGAGGTAATTGGAGCTGTGGCTTATAATTTGGAAATGCTTCCTAGACTTTATAAGGTACACAATGTGTTCCATGACTCATTTTTGAGAAAGTACAAGCCATACCCAACACATGTCCTCACTTATGAAGGTATAGAGTTGGGACCTGACTTGTCTTACTATGAAGTGCCTATCCGGATTCTGGACACTAAAGAATAGGTTTTGAGGAATCAAAAGACTCATCTAGTAAAGGTACTTTGGAAAAATCATATAATTGAAGAGGCAACACGAGAGCCTAAGGATGTTATGATGATGACCTACCCAAATCTTTTAATGAGGTAAAATTCTTGTAATTCTGAGGATGAATTTTTTTAAGGGGGGAAGAATGTTACACCCCAAAGTTTTACAAAACAATTATTATAGAATGTATTCAAAATTGAGACTATGCAAAAAAACACTTTGATATGTATAGGAGATTGCTATAACCTGGTCGTTTGATATAATTTTTCCGCTTCTGTGATTTGAATTTCGAAAAACCAAAATACATGATTGCGATTAGTAAGATATTTAGATTCTAATTAGATCAACTTACATTTTTGGTGAATAGTAATTTACCCCTATGAATAATAATGTACCATTTTGAATATAAACCTCACCCATGTGTGTATACATAAAATATAGGAACAATATAAGTGAGAGTGAATATTCTAAAAATTAATAATTAAATGTTGATATTTTTATGAGTAATAAATATTTACATAAAATTTTAAATTAATAAAATTATTTAAAATAGAATTTATTTTCATAAAAAAAAATTTAATTTTTTTTGTTTTCTAATAAATTTAGGATAATTTTATGAGACCGTAGTTAATTTTTTAAAGTATTATAAAATCAGTTTCAAATTAAAAATATGAATTTTTCAAGTAAATAATGATTTTATTTAAAAATTAATTTTCCCTTATTTAGAAAATTATTTTGATAAAATGGAGTTCATTTTTTAAATCTACATGTAGATAAATGGTTATGTTGAAATTTTGGTATTTTTCAAAAATACTTGAAATTTTTGTGAATAGTGTAATTCGAATATTTATGAAATATGAGAAATAATTGAATTTATGAGTCATGATTGAGTTATGGATGATGTAAATGAACACTATTTCGAAATAACATGAACCTATTTCTGTTTTGAGTCACAATAATTAAGAATATTCATATTCTTGATCCAAAATAATAAAATAATGATTAAAATAATGGAAAAACCCTCCTCTCCACTATAAAAACTACCCCTCACTCCCTCTTCTCTTCACTCTTATCAAGTATTTTGACTTGTATAAATTCTGTTAAAATTTCCTCCTAAAATCTTCCCCACATCTAGCAGCCCTTGGTGCCTTCAAAAGACCAAATCCTCTCCCCTAAAGTGGCTCTCAAGGAAGATAAATTCAATAAGTAAATTCCTCTTTTCATTTCTTTTATTTTCTTTCCAGATCCTTTCATTCTTTTTTATTTCCTCACTTCTTTTCCTAAAAATTTTATAATAACTCCAGTACCTTACATGTACTGAAATGTTTTTATTATAATGGAATAATTCATCATCATCTCTCATTTCCCTTCCTTTTATACTAGAAATGAAAATGCCATCTGAGATGTGTTAATTTATCACATTCAAGGACGACGAGTTTTCAGCTTCAATTACCATATTAAATTCTGGTCATAAAACCATTTTTATGGTTGAAACAGATCATAATATATGTAATATATCATATATATTGTTCTTGAATCATTTTTACACATGTTTTTAATTTATATGACAAAATGATTTCATGGTGATCGAAAAACTACCAAATTTATCCAAGTGTTTATCATTAAAATTTCATCTAATGATTCATCCTCACCCAAAGTCACCAAATTACATATATGATAATTTAAAATTACATATTAAAAGTAATAAAAAATAAAATCAATTATTTACTTTAATTCTCATTTTACATTAACTTCAATACAAGCAAAGAGATCATGAAAACTAATTAAATGAGCACCCACAAATGATGATATTGAATCTCTTAACCCATAAAAATGACCATAAATTAACTTAGTAAAATAATAATAAATAAAATAAATGTCTAATAGGTTCTTAATTAAGTTATTAATAAGTCTAATCTCATATCCTAGGACCTTTAGTTCAAGAGTTGAACATATTCAGACATAAGGTAAGGGTTTTCTACCTGAACCTCCATTTTCTTTCAGGTTACTATTTGTATTTCTTAATCCAAATTAAATTGTTATTTATTCTTATTTACTAATCATAAATTCTATGTGAATTTTATATTTATGTGTACTAACCATAATCCTTCTTTATTTTATGGAGATATATATATTTTAAAAGGATCTTTAAAAAATTCATCCCGAAATACAAGCCTAATTCAAGGGAATTTCTTGAATTCTTAACTATTTTGAAGGGCACTCTATAATATGTTTTTAGCAACCATTTTTAATAAAATAAAAGATTTTATTATGATAAAACTATATTATTTCACTTCTGGTTTTATGTAGAGATTTTTTCAAAAGAACTATTCATTTCAAAGTAAAAGAGTATATATCTCAAGAATTACTCAATGATTTTATAAGAGCAATTTTGTCTATTTCAATTCTCTTGTAGAATCTTACAAATAATTGGGGATAATATTTTATAATATCATCTACCATATTATATTTAATGTATTATGATTAGTTTGAATATGGATGTGCTATCTTGAAACCATTCTCCATATTACTCCGAATGGTTAGTGTTTATGTTTGGGGAAAGTCACTTACATTTCATATGTTAGTTTAAATATGAATGTATATATTGTTTAAGTTTATCCCCATTCATATGAGGAATGAATTGGACTTAGAAAGTGATAGTTGGATTTTTATATATTCCCTCTATGCATTATTAAGACTCATTAGAAAAAATAGATATGGACTTGGCCAAGGCCTTTCCAATTTTCAGATATGGTTTTGGCTGAGTCCTTAATCATTTTTAGATGTATTGGCCTAGTACTTAATGATATATTTCATAATGTTAGGCATTATGAATTACCTAATTATGAAACTATATATTGATATTCCTTGTGATTATTTGAATAGTAGAATATCCATGGTTATGCTTTATGTCATTATTTAATCAGTTTTTATTCCTTCCATATTATGCTCAAGCATATTTTTAAAGGCATACATTTTTTAGTTATTCATCATGCCTAGTGTTTATATTTTCTTCCACTATATTATTTACTCTTACTGAGCATCTGATCTCACCCCTTTCACATATTTTATTTTCCCAGGTTGTGAAGAAGTATATTATGAATGACTTTCAAGGATAATCTAAGAGATTATGTGTGATTCAAAAGAAGTTATTATTCTGTTTTTTCCTTTCAAGTTTTAATGTTGAAATTATGTATTTATCTAGATTTCTAAAACTACTAAACTCTATGGTCCTTGTGGATGATTATTCCTTGTTTATATTCCAGTGTAACAATTTAAGGCATCAAATCTAGGAAACTAGGGTCGGTTCTTTAAAATTAGAACCCAAAAGATTATTTAAATTAAAAATTAGCACAACAAATAGTCTGTGCACATTTTCTTTTCAACGTATCACTAGTTTCTTATAATTTTTTAAATTTTAATCTTCTTATTCAATAAATTTGGTCACACTACACATCAGATTAATGTTTTTTCTACTCATATATGTCCAATATAATTTTAAGACAAATTTCTTATATTTTTACATCAATATGAGATCAGTTGTCATTGTTTTGATGGTCAAACATACATTTTAATGTTTTAAGACACTAACAATATACTTTCAGTATTTCCATAAAGAGTTAACTTGGATTGACACACATATATATTAAAAATCAATATATTCTTGTTTTTATATGAATTCATGGAAATCATAGCTTTTTTGCTTCATTTTGACCTCCCAAGTTCACATTTTTAAGGACTCTCAATTATTTAAGAATGGTTTATTCAATAATTCTGAGAACACTTCACATAAAATTGATATTATGACTACTTTTACAAGTCAAAAATAATTCCAAAATAGTTGTCTTATGATTTTACAATAACCTGAGGTCATTTTCAATGCTTTTAACTAATACACACATGTTTTAATCCTTTTAAACACTAAAAATATGTTTTTCAATAATACTAGAAAAACGATAACATATATTTATGATCCATCAGTTTTTAGATTTCAAAAATCAATAGAACCATGCTTTCTTATGATTTCATGATAATTAGAGGTCATTTGATTGGTTTTGACCCCCTAGAGACATTTTTAAAGACTATCAATCCTTAAAAAATTACTTATGCTGTTAGTCTAAGCACATCACACATCAGATTGATGCTATGTATACTTTTGTATGTAAAAAATAATTCCAAGACAATTTTTCTAGGATTTAATACCAATATAAGACCGTTTTTAGTAGTTTTCACTCTTACACACATGTTTTAATGATTTAAAATACTAAAAGTATTTTTCTAACTTTTTATGAAAATAAAAACTTGTTTTTACATGTTTTTAGTTACAATATTTCAATAATAATTTTACATTTGGTATCATATGATTTCACAATATTCTTGGGTTTCTTCTCTTGGTTTTTACACACTGTTTATTATTTTCAAAGGATGTAAATTATTTAAGAACCACTTATTCTGTCATCCATAGCACACCAAAAATCTAATTGATGTATCGTTAGGTAGTACTTGTCAAAAATATTTCCAAGAAAACTCTCCTAATATTTCACAACAATCTGTGGTCATTTTCTATGATTAAATTACCCCAATAAAAAACAAGCTACCATGGTAAAAACTGAAATGTTAAAAGTGAGTAACCATAGAGGTAATGGGACTAACATTTTTATTAAATGTTTCTATTTGAATTGTAGAGGTTTTACATGACTTTATATTCCTTTACCTCTATTATTTATCAATTTTGGAGCCACTTTCCTAGAGAGGGACTTCCCATTATAAAAGGTACTCTCCAATCCTCGCTTCCCCTTACAACAACACCCAATTAGTTTGGTCCAAAATCTACCCAGTCCTCCACTATAAACACTTATGAAACATAATAAGGTTTCAGTCTCCTCAAAATGTCATGAACCAACCCACTGGGACCACTTCTAGGCCAACAGTAAGTCGAGGGTGACACCACAAGCTCACATACAATATGTTAGGGGATCATGAATAGCCCTGAGTAGGCAGACCATTAAAATGGAAGGACTTAGTATATGTAACTGTATGCACACACAAAACCAGATCCATGAAGAAGTGAATAGATATAATAAAAGACTGGAACATCTATAGTGTAAAGAATGCATGCCACAACCTATGTGACAACATCATTGTATATTATGATAATACAATGTATATAAAGGGAAAAAATAAATGTGCCACTAGAAATGTGGTTTCAACCTAACAACAACTGAAATATGGAAAAATAAATAGATCCTGACTCAAAATCTCCAAGGTTGAACACTGAACATGGTGAACACCAAGAACCACTATCCTCCATCGAAACTAGGTCCCCCAAGGTCACCACTGATATGTCCGTCATCTTCACAAGACACAACACGTTTGTGAAAATACCAGGTATGGGTGAGTATATAAATACCCAGTAGAATTTAAAACAAAAAAATAAGTAATTAAATTAACAATAGTTAACTCAACTCATAATCAAGAGGGTAAATAAAACCCAACATCATATATTATAAAAGAAAACCAATCTAAGGAAGTAAATAAGATTCCATATCCATGAATTTCATCACCTTTATTTTAATTTTACCAACCTAAAATGGATGAATATTTGGTGTAATATTTCCGATTGTTGATTTATAGCCTTCGGTGGCCAGAAATCGGAACTCTGATTACCCGTTCGGTAATCCATCATGCCATCTACCAGCATTCGGGGTTATAAACCTTGAATTTATCACCCTCCATTCATAATATACCTTGATCCATCTAAAAAAAATATATCTAGGCCGTTCACACATCTACCATGCTTATGAGGGTTTGATAATGCTCGAATATGGCCTAACAATGTTGAATTGTGAACTTTTGGGTCAACAATGATGTACATGAAGAACATTGAAGGTAAAATCACTTAAATAAAGTTAAAACTCATCATTTTCCAATGTCATCATATCCAAAAAATTTCATAATAAATAATGGAGGTTAAATGAATACATAATGAATACAAATAACTAAGTCAAAGAACTCAAATTAAATCTGGGCCCATGTAAATAATGAAGAACACTAGAGGGAAAAATAAAATATAAAATACCTACTCAAAAAAATATTCAAAAGGGATAAAAATGCAAAGAAAAACATTCCCTATGTTAATAACATATCAATCATTGGTGAAGAAAATGTTTTCTAGTATTGAAGGTGATGATCCTACTATGTATGTCATTTATCTCACTATTCTCCATGACCACCCATTACTGATCAATGTTCTCAAGTCATCAACACTAATGAATTTGTACTCCCCCTCTTCTCTAATATCATAGTGTTATATGGATAAAACCAAGGATTTTTCATAATGGAATAATTCTAGAGAGGAAACTAGGTTTAGGTCATTAAATAAATTTTAAAATTTAAATTATATAATTCACTTAACTCACTCGTCAACAACTTCACTCAATTTGGTACCCAACACCGACCACATTTATGTTGATCCTAGGGTAAAACCTGTGTATTAAGAATAAAAGTGGTCTCATATTTCCTATATAAATTCCTAATCAATGGGACATACATTTTTTCTAAAAGTATTTGTGCATGAACTTTAATATATATTGACATTTTTAATATATTAATTCTGGGGTCTTGCAACACCCAAACACAACGCCAACTCTGAGGAAAAATCCAATGATATATAGAAATATGAAAAGGAAAAAACCAATGAAACTAGATTCATTTCATTTTATCTTTCTTCAAGGATTTTTACCTTGAAAAGAATAGGCTACAAAAAAAGGTTAGGGTACTGAGCCTACATTCGACTCATAAGCTCCAAATAGCTCTCCTGTATGATCTCGTACTGCCAAAAAAATTAAACCAAAGGAATGGTCCATCCATGCAGAATCTTATCCTGTTGGTCTTTGATTTCCATCAAGTAATCTAATAATGTTACTCTATCCTTAATGTATAGCCCTCCATAGATGATAAGATACAATGTTTTTATCACGTATCTACTCAGTTGCGACACATGGAAGATGTCATGCACTTAGTCTCACTATTGGGGTAATTCAAAGTGTTATGAAACCTAACCCACTCCATGAGGATACTCATACGTCATAAAGAATCTTTAGGAAATGTTTACTCCCTAACCAAAACTCCACAATCAACATCATAGTGAGACTCCCAAGAAGACATGGTCACCCAGGTCGAACTACAATGGTCTCTAACATTAGTCTGCGTAAGAGTTTTTTCAACACTGAGCTGTCTTCAAATTCTTTTGGATCACCTAAACCCTTATCCAATATTTCGTGCACCATTTCTATCCCAGAGATAGAACTCTCGCAAACCTCAGAAACGCACAAGGGTACCTGTAGGGTCTCCTGTATAGTACCTCTCATGGTTCCACATCGATAGTGAAATGATAGATGATATAACAAGAAACTCCACCAATTGAAAGTGATGAACAAAAATCCATCCAAAAACCCACATGATGTCTTGAAACACATTCTCTTAAACCTTGATAGTTCACTTAGACTAGCCTTCATCTAGGGGTGGAATGTTGTGATTATCCATAATTGGGCCCTAAATACCTCTCGATATCCCCCCACAACCATGAAATATACTGATCATCATGGTCGGAGATGAAAATCATGGTTACCCATGAATCTAGATAATCTTCTATATGTAAAACCATCCCAAACTCTCAAATGAGAGTTTCCCTTAAATGTAAAAGATGTGTGCCAAATTGTTAAGTCAGTCAACAATCACCCAAATAGTGTCATGGACTCTCACTAAACATAGAATCCCAATCCCAATATCTATCATTATGCCATCCCATAGGCATAAGATTCCACTTCCTAAAGTCATCCTTCAATTTTCCCACTAGTTTCTCCACAATCTGGGTTCACATCATCACTCAAGAGCATACTAGGTGTCCTCGCATATACACATTCACATTATAGGAAATCATCCACCACACCTCAAAAGTTTCTACTTTGGGTAGAAATAACTCACCCACATGATATTAAAATTCATCAAAAGGGAATTTATCTTCGTGGGGGAGCATCAACCTACCTTGCAGGCTCAAAGACACAACATACCACACTAAAACAAGTATAGTGAATAAAAAAATCAATTTATGCTCAAAATAACTGAAGAAAAATAGAAAAGGTTATATAGAATATAAATCCTACTATATCTAGATTCCATTGATTGGAATATTTAGCTTTATATCCTTCATCATGATGAGTCAGGTAGGACTGGGAATAACAACTATGCCTATCAAAGGGATAACATCATCTATGCCTGGAATGTCTAAATCTTCTTCAAGATCTATGTGCTAAATATCCTACAAGATGATTGATTCCACCAAACTTATGTTGTGTTTCAGATACATGTGTTTGAGTCCGAGCATGAGTATTTCTCCCATGTCGAGATCCTAAGGATTGATGCCTTCTTGAAACTATAGATGGATCAACCCCATGATGTACACTATCAGATCAATATTACTAATTCACCCTTCTCAGGAAGCTACCTATAGCCCCTGCCTACTTAATAAGCTGCTGAACTTGAACTGGTGTTCTGGAAGAGGGATAAAATTGGAAACATAATTGGCTCTCAAATTCAAACCAATATAGTGTGACCTCATTATACAAATGTGTAACCAAACCCCACTATTTTCTCACTAACCTATGGAGGTGACTGGTTGCAAATGCGACCATCATATTTGATGGCGTTTGCATAAAATGAAAAACTCAAACAACAATCTCTAATCAAACCTCTACCTTTTGAGGGTCATTATCACCCCATAATATGGGTTTCCCCTAATACTTGAATTCTTGAATGATGTACATTATATGTTTATAGTCATATTTAATAGATATAAAGAACCAATGATGCATTTTGAATGAAATGTAAAACTGGACAACTTGGGGTGAGTTGTCTCTCTACTTGATGGGTAGAAACTATTCTTGTTACCCATTTGGTTTAATCCCCTCATTAATTAAATATTGGATTGGTGCCTTGATACTATGATGGATTTCATAGAAACCCTAAACTGGGATGTCCCCACTCAACTAGTCATCATCATGACCATGTATTTGTATCATAGCTGGATATCATTATAGAGTTATCTTGAAATTAAAAAGACATACCATGATTATATAGTCATTTCTCATGAGATTCCTCTATAAGGAAATGAATGTAGAAAGAAACAATCCTATATAATGCATGAACCATTGGTTTCCCTATAACCGAGGTCTCAACATGACAAGTGAACAATTAGGTTTTCAAAGTGATGGTGTATGGATACATTAGTTGATACACCACAACTATATTCCCTAGTCTAAGAGATGGAATCAAGAAACTCTAACATCGATACCCTAAATTACTAAACAAAACATCACAATATGTACAACTCAAAACACCAACCCGAAGGATGAACAACTTCTAGTACCACTCTATCATGACCTGATCCATTGAGATCCCTACTATGATTTAAATAAGATTTTGGAAACACCCCGATACCACCTAAAAAAATATGGGGGCTAAAGACTAGTACTGAGTAGGAATATCATCAAAATGGGGGGCCTTAGCCTAAGTACTTGTACACACACAACCAAATCCATGAAACAGTGAAGAGATATAATAAAAGACTAAAACATATTGAGTGTAAACCATGCATTAAATAACCTCTTGGAAATAATCAAAGGGAATCTATATAATAAAATGGATATATTGGGGAAAATACATTCCCAACTAGAAATGGGGTCCCAAATTGACAATAACTAAAAAAGGGGAAAATATAGAGTTCCCAACTTGGAATCTCAATGTCCGACCACTAAACATGGTTATCACTAAGAACCACGATGCTCCACTGAATCCAGGTCCACCTAGGTCACTATTGATCTATCTATCATCTATATATGACAGAACACATTTGAGAAAATTCTATGCAAGGGTGATTTTATAAAAACCCTATAGGAATTCCCAAAATCCAAAAAAGGAGTAATAGAAATAACATCAGCCATCCCAACCCATAAGAAAAAGGATAAGGAAAACCCAACATTAGATATTCTAAAAGAAACACAATAAAATGGAGAAAAGTGGATCTGTATCATCTAATATAGCTAAAATGGATAGTCTGCCCATATCTCTAAATGTATCATATCATATCCAATCCCCATGAACAATCTCATGAGAAAAATGGTGGAGGGATCACTCCTTGAAACTATGTAGCACAACCTAGGGTGCATTATATATTAGCTATACATATCATGTAACCTCTCAGTAATAGGGAGAAACCCTACCTCACCACTACATAACATAGTAGAGGGATAAATATCTCTAATAGAGGACCCAATCACTACCAAAGCTCAATTACGCGGAGTACACACTACAACTAGGGGGGGAATTCCATCTTTAGCCTAGGGGAGTTCCATATCTTCCTATATATTGGATATGGGAGACTCACCACCTAGAGAAAGATGATTGAGTACCAAAATTGGTAACAATTTGAAGCTCACACCCAACCACTACCATCTGATAAGATTTGCTGAAAAAATCAGTCTACTAGCATCTCCTTGCATTGTAAATCTGATGCCAAAATGAAGGCCACCATCATGTATCACATGGAAAACTACTTAGGTTAGGCTAATAGAGAGCCTAAATCAGAGTCCCAAAGAATGATATAGGAAAGGTATAAGATTATAAGAAGTTTATAGGGCATGTAATTCAAGGGTATATCCTATGTCCCGTGAATATAAACCATGGTTGTGTCTCCTTTCTATACTTTCCATGTATAAAAAAAGTAAATGACATGTACATAGGGTCCCACGGCGTGCGACTCAACCTAGGAACCTAGGCATGTCCTCCCTTAAAAAAACATGGCTACCCATGTGACTCTATACAACAAGTAGAAGGGGTCACATGAAATGTAAGTTCACCTAGGATCCTGGGCATAGAAACATGGTACACAACATAGATCTCCTTGTATATATACACAGTGTCTCCCTTAGGTCACATGTCATGTATGATCACACGAGGTCTTAGGAATATACATTTAGCACATGGATTAGTTTCTTGGGTAGGATCACATGATGTATGGTCATGTACACATAGTGTGTGATTTTTATCTCACCCAAAACCCAAGACACCACGTGAACCCAAACTACACGACATTTGTTTCTCTTGGATATACAATGTATAGTCGTCTTTTCATAGGCAATGAAGTCCCCCTTCATGAAGATCATAGATCTTTAATTTCTGCCAAAATCCTCACCACCTAAAGCACTTAAAATGTTTGAATCAAATGAGGAAGGTGTCTAATGGTTTATTTATGGCTTTCAGTACCTAGTAATTGGATCTCTAATTACCCAATTGGTAATATATCACACCATTCACCACTGGTTAGTATTAAGAACCCTGAATTCATCACCTTCCCCATGAAATGTACCTTGAACAACCAAAAAAAACTGAACTATATGTTGTTCACAAATCATCCATTTATCTGGGGGTTCGATTACAATTGAATCTGGCTTGAAAATGTCTAATAGAGACCTCATGGGTCAATAATGAAGAGCATGTAGAAAAGTTATGGGAAAAGTTGAAGAACAGATTGAAAAACATCATTATCTAGTGTGATCCCATCCAAAAATTTCAAAATGTGGGACATGGGTGAAATAAAGTAAACATTAATATAAATAATTATGTTTAAGAACTGAAATTAAATCTGGGCTCATGGAAATAACAAAAAACACTAGAAACCAAATGAAGATATAAATTGCATGCTTAAAAATTATTCCAAAGGGCGGGAAATCCATAAAATAACATTCCCTAACTCAAGAATTGATCAATAATTTGTGAATAAAACATCTGATAGGGATATATGTGATGATCCCATTGTGTTCATTATTTTTCTTAGGATTCTCTAGGATTTACTGATACCGATTCACATTCAAGAGTCATTAATGATGACAAAGACATTCTCTTCCTCCACTATAATCTCTATGTCTATGCATCTAACCTTATAAATTTCCCATACCAATATAATTATAGATATGGAAATATGTTTATGTTTTTAAAAATATTAAATAATTAAATTATTTAATTCACTTAACAAACCCTCCAACATATTCCCTCAATCAGGTGTCGTATGCCAACCGGGTTTAAGTTAAACTTAGTGTAAATCCCATGTTCTAGAAACAACTATGGTATCATATTTCACATATAAGGTCATAATTAATGAGATAAAAATTTCTTCTGAAAATATGAATGCACATGATTTAATATATATTAATATTTTTAATATATTAACTCTGGGGTCCTATGATGCCCAATCACAATGCTGAATCTCAGAAGAAAATCCAAATATATATATATAAATATTAAAAGGATTAAACCAATGAAACAAAGTCATTGAATTTTCCAATAATTAAGGACTTTTCACTCAAAAAAAGTAAAACATATTCAAAAAGGTGGGGCTAATCAGACCACATATGACTCTCATGATCCTATGAGCTATCATGCATACTCTTATAGTTCCAAATCACTCGAACTAATGAAATAGTATGTTCATGCAGGATCATCCCATATCAGTCCTAAATTTACACCACGTACTCTAAGAAGGTGACAATATCCCCAATATCCAGCTCTCTATAGTTGATAATGTGCTATGGTTCAAGCATTTAGTTACTTATTTACAATGCATAGAAGATTTCATGAATGCAAACTCACATTGGTGGTTAGTCCAAGTGGTATACAATGTGAACAACCCCACATAGAAAGTCATACATCCCGAAGAACCTTGGTGAAAAGTTTACTCCCAAACCAAAACTCCACAATCCATTTCATGGGGAGAATCCCAATAAGACATGGTCTCCCTACTTGAAATCCAAAGGTCTATAAAATCAATTTGTGTATGATTTATATTGACACCAATATAAACTCAACTAGTCATTGATTACTTAAACTCTTCTTAGATTTTCTTGCATTTTTTCTAACCCAACAAGATAGGTCTTTCAAACCTTATTCTAGAACAAGGGTGACCTTTATAGTCTCCCATAAAGTTCTCCACATTGTTCTATGTATATATTTGAGTGATAGATGCAATTACAAGAAAAATACACTAATGGAATGTTATCCACATAGCCCTTGATGAAAAACCAGCACACTATCCCAAAACACATTCACCAAAACATGGATGGTATTCTTAGACTGGACATGCATTAAGGGTATAAAGTTGTTCTGATTCGTAACTAGGTCCAAAAATACACTATCTATCCCCTCAAAAATCATGAAATATTCTGTGAATCTTGGTCAAATATGAACATCAAGGGAAACCATTAAGATAGATGATCCCCTACATGTACTATCGCCCTAAACTCTCAACGAGATCTTCCCTTGAATGGAAAGGAAGTTTTATGGCTTAGTAAGTCAGTCAACAATCACCAAGATAACATTGTGGACTCTCACTAAATGTGGAATACCCATCATAATATCTATCGATATTCCAACCTAATTCTATTTAGAAAACATAATAAGTTGAGTTAGACCCTCCAAAACATGATGTTTGACCTTTACCTACAGACAAGTGAGGTATAGAGAAATAAAAATGATAACACTCTTCCTCATCAAAGCCTACCAAAACTGCTTCTAAAGGTATCTATACATCTTCGTCACACCATTATATACACCCTAATGGGTATTATATACTCTCCCAAAATCTCTTCCCAAAACATGACCAAAACCACCATCCATACATCCAAAAGGATGATGTGCTCCCAACCATTATAAAATCCATAAAATATATTTCTAGAGGATATCTGGTCACAATAAACTTCACAATAAACATCTCTTAAATGAGAATAACTCACATGTTGAAAAACTGGTGGAGTCACAACCATGTACTAAAGTTAAGCAGTACCCCTCTCATCCACCAAGGTTAGTTGTAACAAGGCGAACTTCTATGACGCATACTCTACCAAGTGGGAATGAGATTTCATGCTAATGGAACCTATCAAACACCTCAAATAGTACCCTAAAAAACTGACAAAAATACACAACTTCAACATGCTTGACATGCACCAATTTTAGGGCATGGAAAAAAATTTATTTTTATAATGCTGAACAGAGGATAACTAGGGTAGTCTCATTTGTATAGCTTCATAGTTGTTAATATACTTAATATAATTAACCTAAACTACTTTTTTGTTTGTTTTTATTTATTTTATGAATGAAATGGAATTTGGGAAGATAAATGAAGTGATAAAATTTATACTAACATGTAATGATAGAATGTGATTCGAAAAGAATTAACTTGGCATTTTTGGTTTGGATTATGGGTTCTATCATTATCCTTGTTGATGTTTAAATTTAGTTTGAAAATTAACTTATGAAATATCATGTGTGATCTACTATTATCATATTCTGTGGTTTGAAATATAAAACACATTTAGAAATATTAATTTCACCTCCTCCTATAATCATGGTTGATGACACAACTCAAATGAGAATGTGACAACTTCCAATAATCGACTCCATCATATGTCGCTTCATCCACTAAACATATCAACTTCATCGCATGAAGAGATTATATTTAGTAGAAGGGAGGGAAAATATTTAAACAAATAATAGAAATGATTTTGATTTCAGTACCATAGTATACGACCACTATAATCATTCACTTCACTCTTTCTCACCACAAACAAAAATAAAACATTAAAAAAGAAGCAAAAAATGAATGGAAACACCACTTTCCTGCCTCCAGGACAAGCATCGGGTAGCCTCTCATTTTATAGGGTTTGAGTTTACTATGGAAATAAGAGAAAATAAAGAGTTTATAAGATAAGATAAAAGAATAACAAAATATAATTATGACGAGGAAAACAAAAGTTAAACACATAATATATTAAAAAAAGAAGAAGAATAATAATAATAATAATAATAATAATAATAACACGAGGAATAAAAATAAGAAGAAGATAAAGGTGGGTGGATAACTTGAATTAAAAGGAATGGATTAATTTATTAAAAAATAAATTAAAAATACAGGAAATAAAAAACTAAATAAAAAATAAAATAAAATAATGAAAAATATAATAAGAATGAAATTTAAAAGAGAGAAGCTTCTCAGCCTGGGTAGCATGCATTCTCTATCCATGGAGTGAAAATACTCAATATAGTGGGTGAACGCATACTTTTATAAGAATTAGGGATCCTTCACCTCCTCCCCTCATCAAGGGAGATCTTCCAAAATCCTCTTGTTTCTCTTTTTAAAAATCCGCCAAGACTCATAGTTATTTTGAGTTTGGAAACACCCAAATCATTTAGTTGATTGAATATTGAATCATTGAAAAATGGATTATTTGTATTTCATCAAGACTTTATGGTTATTTTCATGTGATTTGGGGGTGTTTCCACTTGGTAGGGTTCCATGGAGGATGTGGCAGTGGAAGTAGAGCAACCTCCTTCTTCCTGCCTTCAATGTGGCTAGATGAGGACATGAGAAGGTCTTTATGGGGGTCGTCTGAGGGTGTAAAGGTGATCCAAGGTTGTCCCAGGTGGTGATAGTGGCATACTAGATATTTTGGGAATTTTTAATGGTTATATTTGGTAATATAAAGAATTAAAAGTTTTTGAAGATGAAGGTGGTAGTGGTGGAGCACGACGAGGTTGACACAAGATATATCTTAGGTGCGGGGTAGTTGGAGAGTGTAGTGTGACATCATATTTTTTTATGAATGAAAATTCTAAATTTAAGGTTTTCCATATTATAATAAATGGTGGAATATTTAGTGGATTATAAAAAAGGCTCTCAGTTCACATCTCACAAGCCTACACCAGGGTGGGATCCTGAAAACACACGCACACACCACATGTTCTGAGCCACACCGCACAAACCACACATAACTTCAGACCCACTCTACTCACGTGACATCTCAAGGGATATCATGCTAGGTAGTCGACTATCTTTGAGTCCATGCTTGTTCAGACGACCCACTTGGGCTAGCTCGATGTCATCATGGCTTGAGGTTGAGGGCTATCCATCCTTGGCATGATTTTTTATTAAAATCCTAAAACATATAAGAACATTTAAAAAAAATTGAAATAATAATATCTGAATTCCAAATATAAATTCTAAATCAAAAAATCATCAGCATTTTATTCATTTAAATGATCTTTAATTATTTATTTTTAAATTACCAATTTTGAATAAAACAATTAAACACATGGGTATTTATATTAAAAATCAATTTAAAACTATTGAAATTTGATTAAAAATATGCATGAAATTGAGTGTGTCAAATACTCCCACACTTAAAATCATATTTTCATCAAACATAAAATCTCAAAAAGTAATTCTAGAGGACACCAATATTACCATTATTCAAATTTGAAAGAAATAAAATTAAATGATTATCAATTATAAACAAAACTTTAAAAAATACACATAAAATATTAATTCAATTTCTCAGTTTTCAAAGAAATAATCAACTTAAGTATTTTAATTTCCCCATTTTGTAAAATGATTGTACTTATCCTCACATTCATTCAAGATCCTTAATTTATTATTATTAACAATCCTAATCATGATTTACCACACTTTTTGAATCTTTTCTCTCATCCCTCATGATATAATTCTGCTAGAGTTATGATCATATCATGAGAACATGATCCTTATCTATAGGCCTATAAAGGAACTAATTTGTCTACATTGTAAAGAAAAAAGACCCATGAAATCATGAGGTATTTTCAATCAATGTTCATATGACTCTAAGGATTAAGGTTTGTGAGAGTTGATGTTTAAAAATTAAGGCTTAAGGAGGAGTGTTATCTATTAATGTATAAATCATGAAATCAAAGTAAAATATCTTTGAAATTTTCCCCATAAAAATACAACCCTCACTTCCCAAACATATATTAAATTCATGAATAATGAATGCATAATTAATGATGTGAACCATCTTGAATTTTCATATACTTTTATAATTGTTTTTTATTTTTACGAGTACATTTTCCATTTTTTTCTTTTTTAAAATTTATTGTTAGAATGATTCTCATACCTAACACCTAACCACATATGATAAAATTAGTAAGCCCAGTTATGGTGGTTTTTTGATTCTTCTAAGTTACAACTCATTTATAAATTTTTAGTTATTTTTTTCATTTTCACTTTTTTTTTCAATACGGGAAAAAATTAATTATAGTGAATGAATCAAAAACCTTTCTTGACACCCAAGATTATCACCCCCACAATTTTTACTTATAATGTATTTCATCCCTTCCACCATGAATCCCTTAATCCCCACACTTTAACTTAAAAATACCATGAAAATACTAAGAGGGGGGTAGTAATGGATAAAAATGGATTGAAACTTGGATCATTACTAAAAAGGCCATTCATGGTTTCTACGGTTTAAAAAAGGATTTATGTAAAGGTGTTCATTAAGAATAATGTATTTTAAAATGTTTCATTAATCATTTTAAATGATTTTTCACAATAAGTAGTTTTGAAAAGTTTCAATACATGTCATGGTAGGTGGAATGTCCCGATACCACTCAAGAAATATTCTTAAGAATAAACTGGAAGTACTTGGTATGTAATAAATCTTATAATAAAAATATGATATTTTAAAATTATTAAAATCATGAATAATAATAAAAAATATATTCGCATGGATTTTATAAACTCAAAGAATAAAAATGATAGGTAAATTTCATTTACATGAATCAACTAGTTCCCTCAAATCACGTGTCCTAATTATAATATCCATGATTCAATTTAATAATTTAAATATCAATTTTACTCATTGAATCTCATTATCATTGAAATCTAAAATATGGAATCATTAGATTCATAAGAATCTAAAGTCTCTTAGATAAGTCTAGTAAAGAAATAATTCAAGCATGGACATGAAATTATTAGTTTAAAGATCAAAACATGTTTTTAGAAAAAAATGCAGGGAGTTTGAACATAAATAATGTAAGAATGAAATCCTTGTTACATGAATATTTGGCCTCTTTACTCCTTGGCTATTTGGGGCTGGCATCTGCAATCAAGAACCTATAAAGTAAAATTACTCAATTAAGCACCCAGATCATATCATTTAAGATAAAAAAGGTAATAGGATGTAATGATGCATGCTATAATAGTTCTAAGATTTCAATTGAAATATAAATTCCATGAAATAAAATAAAAGGATAAGTATTGGTATGATGACCCAAATGGTCCCTGAATTTTTACTGCATATAGTGGGATGAACTATCAGTTATCCATAATCAGTTGATTGACGAAGCTTCTTGGATTGGAACCACCACATGTGACCTTTACCAAATTTCACTTCTTTGTGGGTGGTGAGGAATAGTCTATGGATAGAGTATACAAAATCCACCCCCTTTATAGTTAAGTAAAACTTTCATGGTGGGGGTAAGATGAATCATAAATCATCCAATTTTGTGGTTTCTACTTGTACAACCTCCTCTTACATTTTTAGATTTGTCTTAACATAGGATGTATTAATTGAATGATCAAAGTGAAAGTAATAAGATATTTTTAATTTAATAAAATTTAAATTGAAATTAAAATTATCCCTTCCATAATGGAAAGGCCTTGTCTTGATTTCCTTAAGCTTAGCTACTTGGATTTCTTTATAGGATTCCTCAACTATATGTTCCTCAAAATTAGGGATCCCCACATGTTCCTTAAATTTTGAATGTGATATTTACTTATCTTCCTCTAAGGAATAACACGGATTGTACAAATTTAAAAATTTAAATTGGTTAGGAGAGATAATCAAATCAGATTGATTAAAATTAGAAAAGAAATAATTCAAAATAATATCATATCCCTAAGTTGGTTTTGGTTCAATAACCTTTTCAATGATGAGTGCCACTTGAAGTTGGAACTCAATGGATGGAGGTAGGTAGTCTAGTTGCTCCATATTTTCATCAAATTAAAAAACTTGGGTGGTGTCTTCCTTTAATGTTGTTGGATCTTCTCATTTTAGGATAACAATATTTTCTTCATAGTCATTCCATAATCCATCCAGATCTTATTGATCTCCCATATATATGTTAGGTTCTGGCTACTCTATAAAAGTATGAACATATTCCAATGCACTTTCAATTTTTCTCTCTAGTTGTTCTATGTATTTTTGAAGTTCTTTCACCTTAAAATTATCATAACTAGTCTCATATTCTTATTTCTACTACACATGTGGGTAGTAATTCCATACAAAAGTATATGGAACTCCTTGATACATCATTTATATTTTGATGGTTTTTAAAGTAATAAAAACTATATACTTTGTGAAAATATAAAAAGTAAATCAAATACTAATTAGACCCTCAGAAACATTGATATATTTTATGCACGACTGTCCCAGGGTGTGGAAAAAGTAAATTTATTTTCCTAATGAAGGATAAAGACATAACATGGTTGTCTCACACGAGGAGCTTCATAGTTGTTCACTTAATCTAATTCACCGAAACTAATTTTTTGTTTTTATTTATTATATGAAATTAATGAAATTTGATAAGATAAATGACATTATAAAATTTATAATAAAGTGTAATAAGAGAATGCGATTAGAACAAAAATAACTTGACCTTTTTGGTTTGGTTTATGGGTTCCATCATTACCCTTGTTGGTATTTAAATTTAGTTTGATAATTCAATTATTAAATCTCATTCATGAACTACTATTATTTTATTTAGTGGTGTGAAATCTATAATTCCATTATAAATATTAATTCCAAAACCTCCTATAATCAAGGTTAATGACACACCTAAATTGAGAATGTGAGAACTATAGGACCCAACTCTATTGTTTTCCATTTTATCCACAAAACAACACAACTTCATCACATGAATAACTTATGTTTTATGGAAGGGAGAGAAAATATTTAAAAAATAGTAGAAATGAGTTTGAGTTCATCTCTATACTGAAAAAATTCCACACTTGTGCACTTAACACTTTCTCACCACGAACATTTATAAAACTTTATCATTGAAGCACATAATGAATGCAATCACAACTTACCTCCATCAGGACAAGCCTTATGTTAGCCTCTCATTTTAGGGTAATAGGTCATTGCGGAATGAAGATAAAAAATGATAATATAATAGAAAAGAATAAAAAATAAAAAAAATAAAAGACAATGAGAATGAGAGAAAGAAAATCTAGACAAATAAAGTTAAAAGATAAAAGAAGAAGAAGAATAAGAAGAAGAAAAAAGAAGAAATAAGAAGAAGAAGAAGAAGAAGAAGAAGGAGAAGAAGAAAAAAAAAGAAGAGAATGATGGGTGGATCACTTGAATTAAAATTATGGATTAATTTAATAAAAAAAATAAAAATAAATGAAATTTAAAGCTAAAACAAAAAAAATAAAAGAAATTAAAATAAAACAATAAAGAAATTTAAAATCGAGCATATTCTCGGCCTGGGAAGAAAGTCTTATCCTATTGTTATGGGAGAACTCCTAAAGGCAGTGGGTGAACTTATCATTTTATAAGAAGTGAGGAGCCTCAGCCTCATCCTCTAGTAAAGGGATATCTTCCTAAATACTCCCTTATATCTTTTTAAAAATCCCTCGAGACCCACTAAGATTTTGAGTTTGGAAACACCAGAATCATTTGGGTGATTGGATATTGCATCAAGAACTAGTGGATTATTAGGTTATCATAATGAATTATATGAGATTTTTATAGGTTACATGGTGGTTTCACATGGTAGGGAAACTATGAGGATGTGGTAGTGGTAGTGGATTATCTTCCATCTAACCATTTATGTGGATGGATGAGGACTCAAAAAGGTATTCATGGGGTCTTATAAGGGTGCATAGGTGATGCATGGTGGTCCAGGGTGGTGATAGTGGAGATTGAGTTTGATCCTAGTTCTTCTAGATGTTTCCAATGGATATCTATAGTGATAGTATGTGACATCGTTCATTGAAGATGAAGGCGTCAATGGCGGAGCATAGCGAGGTCGGTTGGGGGATCTATTCGAGGCGAAGGGTTGTGGGAATGAGAATAACAATGTTGTCTTCTTTAATGAATGAAAAATACCCAATTTAGGATCCTCCTATATTAAAATGAATGGTGGAGCTTCTAGTTGTTTAAAAGAAATTTTGATTGGTACATGGATCCAAAGCATGCATCGGGTTGGGATCCTAGAAACACATGAACACACCACATGATCCAAACCACACTACTTGGGTGAAATGGGAATTTAGGCCCACTTTACTCCCATCGCCTCTAGTGGGCTCACACATAAGACAACTAGCTCTCTCATAGGCCATGTATGGCTGACCATTTTACTTGGGCTACTTTGGTGGCCTCATGGTTTTAGGTTGAGGGCTGACCATCCTTGGCATAATTTTTTTTGTTAAACATATAAAAAAATAGACACATTTCAAAAAAATCCAATAATAATCTCTGATGTCTAGACGAAAATTCTAAATCCAAAAATCATCCCCATTTTATTTATTTAAATCAACTTTTATTATTTATTTTTAAATTCCAAATTTTGAATAAAACAATTTAATACATGTTTTTTTATTAAAAATCAATTCAAAACCCTTGAAATATGTTTAAAAATATGAATAAAAATTGAGTGTTTCAATGATATTGGGTGGTTCCTAAGAAATAAATTCAAAAATATTTACGAAATCCAAATCTACACTATACTCAAAGAAGACATGCACCAAAAAGTGATCCTTGTGGATCCAAAACTGAAACATTGATAGATTACTATAAAGATGGTGCCACTGAAGCAATCCTAGGACCATCCTCAATTTATTTTCATACTCAAACTATGATATAAAGTATAAAAGTATATCATTGATAAAGGTAATTATGAATTGGTTCATGTATAGATAAAATATTGGGTTCATAAGATCCATGAATAGAGGGGAATTAGTCACACCGGAAGACATCACCAAGAACACATAGTGCCCATAATTACATCAAAATAACATCTTTGTAATATCATCCCCATGAACTCTCAATAGATGGTAGTTGAACATAAGATCGATATTTAAAATCCAATTCACTAATTTTAATGGATAAAAAATGACATCAATATGTATAAAATAGGTATTTTTTCTTGATCATTGCCCAATTCAAGTGATGATAAACAATGCAATATTCAATCTCTCATCCACTATTTTCATGAACACCTCTAGATATACCTAGGGGGACACACATGGTTTAAAGGAACCCTTATATAAAAGGATGAAAAACTACACCCTTATCTCCCATTTCTTGATAGGGTCCATCCAATTTTCCACATAAGATATCAGTGTAGTCATAGTGTGAAATTCAATTCAGAAGTCAAACTCCCACCAACTTGGACACACAATATGAAATCATAGGGTCTCATTACCACTATAGAAAATCCAATGAGAATATCTCACCTCAAAGAGTCAAGATAAACTACTATAATTGATGTTTGATAATTGAAACCCCCTCATTTGGTCTCTTTAGATTAATAATATCTACGTAAATGGTTCCATTAGAATTTATGGGTCATAAACTTGGGAATATTCAAGATAAGAGTGAACATGTCCTTCATAAAGCTAAATTAGAGATGTCACGGGTTATAAAATGAATTAATCTCACACCATTGGGACACAATCATCCACTAACTGAAGTTTTCATTCCATTTTAGTGCTATTTCTCCCACAATTAGGCTTCATACCGACACCCCTCACACATAAAAATCAAAGGAACTCATACTCTAAAACTCAAAACATTCCACATTTTATGGTACTAAATCAACCACATGACATTAAATCACATCATAAGAGAATGAATCTTGGTGGGGGAAGCACCCCCTTAGCCATAATCTTGAAGCCACAACCTACCACACTAACATAGGGAAACTAATATAACAAGAAAGATGTGTTAAAAATAAATTAATCAAAAGGGAAAAAGGGAAATATATCATACCTCGTACTATATTTAGAGTAAGTATAATATAATATTCATATATATATCCTTTAGCATGATGAGTTGGGAAGTCCCAAGTATAGTGACCATACCCATCAAAGGCATAACATCACCTATTACTAGAATGTATGATTCTTATAAAATACCACTGAGCTTAAGAACCTTCAAGATGACTATGTATACCATTATATAGCTATGATAAAAATCTAAACATTTTTGATAGAGAATGAGTATGCCACTTTATTAGAGACCTTGAAAAATTGATCCTACTAGCCGCTGTAAAAGGCACATCCCCATTATTTCTTTCACTAGATCTAGATTCCCAATTCTCCCTTCTTATGAAGTTCCCCATAGCTCGAGCCTACTCTAGATGTTCCAAAAAACTGAACTAGTGGTTTAGTAGAGAGATAAAAATCACTGTGTAATAGGCTCTAAAACTTTGACCATGATATTTTTCCTCATTATATGCCTGAGTAACCAAACCCCACTAACTTCTAACTACCCACAAAATAGGATGAATGAAAATGCAACCATAAGCTCAGTTGGCATCTGTATAAAATGAAAAACCCAATTATAGATTCTAGGAAAAACTCTACCACTTAAGGGTATATCTCAACCTAGAATCTGGGTGTCCTCTGATCCTCAAAATCTCGAATAAATCTCAATCTATGTGTATATTCAACCTAAATACCTAGAAAATATAGAAGCTATATTTGTCAAGAAGCATCAAGATAACCCATTAGGGTTGGTTCATCTCACTTATATATGGGTATAAATGTTTCTCAATCCCCATATAGAAAACCCTCTCATGAAATGGATCTTGAAATTGAGCCTCAACATTGTGTTGGAAGTCACGACGACCCTGAACTAGAGAATTATCAAATAACTAGTCATCATCATGACCCTTTATCATTATCATAACTAGATATTATCACAGAGACATCCTATGATTTCAAAAGATGTACCATGGTTATATGAAAATATATAGGAAACTAAATCACAAAGGAAATGAATTTTAATAACCAAATCCTATATGATTCATATACCCTTGGTTTCATTAAAAATAATTTATCAACCTATTGAGTCGATAAAAAGGTAGTCAGAGTCTTAGTTTATGAATACATCGGTTGTTGTAAAATTGTTGGATTCATTATCCTGAGATACCAACTCATGAAACTTTGAAACCAGTTCCCTAAATTCCAAAAAAACATCACAACATGTCCAACTGAAAACACTAACTTGAATGATGAACCACCTCTGATACAACTCTATCATGATCTGATCCACTGAGACCCCTCTTGGTCTGGCAGTAAGCTAAGGGTGACACCCAAAGCCCACCTATAATAGGATAGGGGTTGGAGACTAATTCCATTTATGAATACCACTAAAATGAGATGCCTTATCCTAAGTACCTATAGGAACACAAACAACCATCTCCATTCAACATCACAAATATTTAATTAAATACTGAAACATCTAGAGTGAAAACCATTCATGCAACAACATCTAAGAAATAATAAAAGTGTATCTGGATAACAAAATGCATATAAATGGGAAAAATACACACCCAAATAGAAATAAGGTCCCAACCTGAAAAAAATAGAAAAAAGAGAAAACTAAAGAGAGAAAATCCCAATCTCCAAGGTCAACCATTGAACATGGTCAACACCAAGAACTGCTATGATCCATCGAAACCAGGTCCACCAATTTTTTCGTTGATCTGTATATTATCTACACAAGGCATAAAAAATACTAGAAATATCTATATAGTGGTGATTATATACATACCCAATAGGATAACCTGAAAACCAAAATAAATAAATAATAGAAATAACAACAGTCAACTCAACCCATAGGAAATAGGGTAAGGACAACTCAACATCTATAATGCTCAAAGAAACACATCCAAATAGAGGAAAGGGGGTATTTATCATCAAATCCATGTAATGATGAAAATAACACCCATAGCTTCATAGGTCTCATCCCATATCCAATCACCATGTGTTTCTTCATGAGAAGTAGGGTGGAGGGCCCACTCCTCCCTATTGCATAGCATAAAAAAGTGATCACTATCTCTTTAACATATATCTCACATAACCCTAATGAATGTGGATGACCTTTAACTATCAATTACATAACATATATGAGGGATAACATTTTGGAACTACGACCATTATATGCAATAAATGGATTACGGTTTGTGTTTTTTGTCAATCAACTTTATATGTTCAAGAAGTTTTCCAGGAAAGGGATCATACAGTTTAGGGGAGCAACAATGTTGAAGGCAGAACCATTTCCTAGTGTTTTACAATTAATTGTTCCAAAAATTAGAATATAGAAAAAATTGTTTCTGTAAAATGGAGTTACGAGAAAGTTTTAAGGGTGTTTAGAAACTTTCATGCAAGGCCTGATTTGGGATCAATGCATCAAAATATGGAAATGGGAAAAAGTGCATTCAATAATTAAATGTGTGTGAAATATGAGGTTTCACAGAAGAATATTATTCACCCAATGCGACATCAAAATGAGTTTTGTGTAATCATGAAGAATATTACGTGCAACAATAAAGAATAGTTGAAAACTTTCATGTAGGGTCATCGATGTCTATAAAAAAGAAGCTACCCCCATGAAATACTTTAGAATTTTCCAATGAAAATACTATTTCTTTTCTGCGCGAAATATTTTCTCACGAAAGAATTACAAAAAGTTAATCTTTCACGAAAGGTGTTACTTTAGTTTGAAAAGACCAAGTGAACCCTTCGATGCAGATGTGCGAAAGATAAGGTTTACATAGAATGTAGGGGTTGCACAAAATTCATCATTCACGAAAATTACCAAATCTTGCATGCAAGTTGAGGTATTTTTCACAAATGTAGTGTTATTATTTTGATAGGATTTTGAATATCCAGTTTGTGTGATTAGTGCTTTTAAGTTCATCAATTCAGGATTTAGATGCAAGAAGTGTCTTGTGCTGAATAGTGGCAAAGACTACAATGAAAATATATTGAAGTGACATTCAAGTCGATAAACTGAGTTAGAATTCTCCCAAGGTAGTGGCCTAGAAGGAGTCTATGGAAGTGATTTAAGGTATTAAGTGAGCTATCCAGGAACCATTGTAAAGGTAGTGTGCCTGGAATAGAGTGACTATGACCTAACCTTGTAATCCAAAAACTAGTGAAGATTAGTGGAATTAGTAATGACTGACACACTGTTGGCGTATTCTCCATAGATGTAGCTCTTTTTGGTGAACCAATTAAAAGTGTTGTGTTATATCCTTACTTACATTTTTTTAAAAATTTAATAAGTTTCTACCAACGTGGGAACAAGATCTATAACTTTAAAAAGTTAAATGTGACACCATGATTAACCCCTCCCCTCTTAGGGTGTTTCGAGGTCCTTCATCACTATCTAAATGGAGGATCCTCTCACCACTAGTGATCAATGACAGGGATTCCAATATGTAGATAGAGGAACCACTCCCTCTATAGTGTGGGGTTGTTCCATATCTACCTGTATATTGGATATATTGGACCTAGAACTCGTAGAGAGACAAGGGAGTACTGACCCTAGTAACTCTTTAATGATAATGCCCGATCATTTCTATAGGATAATCATAAATGAATGAAGAAATACTCTAACATCACCTCACTTTAAACCTTTTATTCCAAAAAAAAATCCACCATCACACCCTATGAGGAAAAATACTTAGGATAAGAAGCTCATAGTCCCAAATATGAGTCCATATGAAATAGATATTAAAGGTTTAAGATTTATAGGGGAGTATATGTAATTTCCTATTAGAGAACATGTTGTTTCATTTAAAGCCAAGTCTCGAACATGTCTCCTAAATTTACTTGGAGTTTTTAAAAAAAGTATGTGGCATGTACTTAGGGTCACATGACATGAGAATCCATCTGGACATCTAGGCATGTCCTCCCTTCGACACGACTTGGGTAGCCGTGACACTCTATATGGTGTGTAAATGAGGTCACATAGTGTGTATGTTCAACCACGGTCTTGGGAGTATACATATGGTACACATATTTACTATACAAGTACATCTATAAGGAATTTCCCTTAGTGTAGATGGTGTATTTAAAAACATGGGGTCCTGGGAATGAACCTTTAGCATATGGATTGGTATCCTAGGTATGATCACATGGAATGTAGGCATGTCCACAGGATGTGTGATATTTAACTTGGTCAAAACCATAGCCTCTATGAAAACCTGGAATACATGATGTGTGTTCCTCTGGGATACATGGCGTGTAGTTAGTTTTTCCCATATAGAGAAGACTCCCTTTATACAGATTCTAGATCTATGATTTCTGCAACCTCCCTTTCCATTTTACCCAGTTGAAATGTTTGAATATAAGTGGAAATATTTCCAATTATATATTTCTATCCACCTATGGATGTAAATCAGATATTGGATTACTCAATTGGTAATCATTCACACCATATGACACCATTCTGGGTTTCAAACCTCAACCTCATCACCCAGCACCCACAATCTACCTTGATCCATCCAATTAAACACAAAACTCTAGGATTTTCAAACATTCACTATGTATCCATGGGTTTGATCATGCTCATATCTTTCCCAATAATGTTAAATTGTGACCTCATGGGTCAATAATGAAGAATGAAAATAATGGTAGTGGGGAAATAACACGAATAAAGTGAAGATCCATCATTGACTGATGATATCCTATAAAAATATTTTATAAAATAGAACATGTGTCAAATAAAGGCACAATGAATATAAATTATTGGGGTTCAAAAAGTCAAAATTAAATCAGGGCTCATGAGAAGAACAAAAAATATTAAAAAAAGGTAGATATAAAATCCATTATTAACTAATTATTAAAAAGGGATGAAAATCCATAAAATAATGTGACCTACTCAATAATATTTAAATCATGGGTGAATAAATCATCTACAAGTGATGAAGGTGATGATCATGTTGTGTTCGTTGTTCATCTCATGATTCTCCAAGATCACCTACTGCCAATCCCCACGTTCTTGAGCTTTCAATGCCAATGATGCTACCATCCCCCTTCTATATAATATCCAATGTTTATATGGAAAACCATATGGATTTTATATAATATAATATTTATATTTAGGAAACTAGGTTTTGGTTATTAAATAAATTAAATACTTAAATTATTTAATTTACTTAACGCACCATCCAATGGCTGCGCTCAACTAGGTGCCCGATGCCGATAGAATTTATGTCATGGATAGGGTAGAAACCACATTATAAAAGAATAATTGGTCTTTAATTCCTCATTTTAAGTCTTGTTAATTGGGAAAATAGTTTATTTTGAAAAGACATATGAGCATGATTTAATATATATTAATATTTTAATATATTTATTTTTGGGTCTTGAAACACTCAAACACAACACTTGAGGAAACAATCCAATTATATATTGAAATATTTGAAGGAAAAAAACAATTAAATTGAATTAATTACACAAAATACTTTCCCTCAAAGGATTAACACCCTTCATAAAGGATATAATCCAATAAGTGAGGTATAAGTTCCCAACGTCTCTTTCTCTTTGATATTTCATTATATGTTTTTCTTCTTCCTAAAATTTCATTTCAATATAATAAAATGATAACATAAGTATCTATATTATATTTTTATATTTTTACAATGATGGAAGAAGCATTAACATCCCTCCCCTTTTCCATTAAGAAAAATGAAAATGTGAATCATGTCTCATGTGGATTGCTACCTCCATGGGATGAATGATTTCCAATTTTCATTTCATCATTTCCATACATGGAGGTTCATGAGAATAGTTTTAAACTATACATATTATTTTTATAATATGATTATGGTTCTAGTATGAAAAATTAGAAAAACTATTAATGATATTATTAACATACGATTATTTTATATTCAATATTTTAAAAAAGCATAATAAGATGGAAATCATGATTTTATGTTTTTAATATTTTCTTATCCATTTATTACTATTATAATTAATTTATAATTTTTATATATCACACTAATATGTAATAAATGATATCATTATGATATAGGTGTAATTATATTATAAATAAATCACCTTAAAAGCACCCGCAATCATAATATATTGATTATTATGATGGTTTGAAAACCTACTTGAAGAATGCTATGAAATTAGATATAGGTTGATTATGAAAACATAATTACCTATATAATATGAAAATAATATGTATGTAATGATTTTTTTGGTTCAGAAATGGATACATTAACATTTATATAATTAATTAAGAAAAATGCATTCATAGGTTGAAAATCATCGAAAAATGTATATTGTCGATTTCATACTCTAGGATAATGATTAAAGTTCCTAAAAAGAATTTAAAATTCATAAATAAGTATAATTCATAAATTAAATTAAATTAAATGAACTTGTAGTGTTGAATGTTTTAGGAAGAATGAATATTGACATTGCTCATACGAAACTACTACAAATGCTCGAAATTATAAACACATGATATTGAAAATTAATAAAAAAACTAATGTATTTATATATAGATAATGATTAAAATTTAAAATTATAAATAATTTTAGGTATGAATATGGTTATGAAAATAGTTATTAACATATTTAGGTCTTTTATACAGTATCATAGAGTGCATTCGACTATGTAGGGAAACAATGTATGGGTTTATTTTTCTCAAATTTGAATCCCATGAGACATGTTTAAAATATATAACATGTTTAATTTTGGTGGGTGAAAATAATTAATTATTGTCATTTTGTTACATGAACCTCTAGTATTTCATGATTTTCAATGTTTTATTTAATTTTATTCTTCTCCTGGGATTTTGATTTCGAAGTTACAAAGGTTGTAAGAGGTTTTCATGACTCAAATCTTTTCCTTGGGTCATAATCACTCTTATTTTAATATAATCATTCAATATTTATTTATTATAACCTAATTTTATTTTATTTTGTAATTATGCTTTCTTTTCTAGGTAAAATCAATTTTCACACCATAGTCTTCTTCCTTTATGATTATATTGTTTCGTTAAAACACATTTTTGATAAGAATAATTCCTATTTCTTTTAATGGATTTATCTTCCACCTCCATGTTTTTTACTTCACAAAATTTTTCTCCTTACCCTAATGGAATCTCATTTTTAATCTCCAATTATCCCTTTATTATCATTTAATCAGTTTAAAGAAAAGATTTTACTATCCTTTTATTGACATGGGTTTTAATAAAATGAATTTTAAAACATTTAAAAGTAATTTTTATACATTGAATTTATATATTTATATTTTGCTCCACATTTTAACATATTACTTATTTATTATAAAGGTATTTTTATTGGATTTTGTTTTAAGTACTGTTTATTTAAATCTTATCTTCATATTAAAAAATATATTTTTTAGAATGTAATATTATGATCTCTTGGTTTTATAAAATAAATTCATTTTGGTTCTATTATTCTTATAATTATTTACAATTATAATGTATAAAACAAATAAAAACTAAATATAATTATGATTCTTTTTGTAAAATGATATTACAACTAAATCACTTTATAATCATCGATTGATTATGGTATGTTCTTATTTATGCTTGTTTAACCTGATAGATGAATAGTGCTATAAATTTATATCATGGATGAAAATGGGAAGTTAATTTATAGTAAAATATGATAGTAATAAGTAAATAATGATTTTTTGGTTTTATAATGATAATATAAAAATTTAACTCATTATTTAATAAAAAACCTTTCATTCTCTTGAAATTCTCTATATTACTCAAATCCAAATTAATCTTTAAATATCATACCCAAAACTCCCATAGAAAATAATTATTGAATTATAAATAATTATTAAACAACAATTATAGCACCTTGAATGATTTAGACTAATTTATTTTAGGGTAAGAGTGTATAAAAAAAATGATTTTATGAAGCTAGTTCAAAATGATCAATATTACTGAAATTGGATATCAAAAATATATAATAAATAACTAATATAAATGTAGAGAATAATTATAAATGAAGAGAATAAAATTTTATTGATAGGAAATAGGTTCCAAAATGGGTGATTAAGATAGCTAATTTTGTTATACTGGTGGTTAGAGTGAATTTAGAGTAAATAGAAAGGTGTTTCATTGTATGAATCAATCTTTAGAAGATTAGAAAGACATGTTATAGACTACATATATAATCTATAGTGTAATATTGATCTAACTTGTTCTACTAAAATAGATATGTTAATAAATAGTGGGAACTAATTAAAAATAATGAGGCTAAGGAAATATATGATATGAAATGAGAGGCATTTATGGGGATATTTATCTGAAAAATAAAATCATCCTGAGAAACATGTTTATTTGGGAAACCATTTTTAAATAAATGAAAACGGAAGAAGAAAATGTTGTTAAGTATGAATCAATTTTTTTCTAATTAGCCAATAAATTTTTCTTCATTGTCTATATTGTATTTAAAATGATTTTAGGATTTTTTTACAATTCTCCAATGATTTATTAAATTCATTTTTCCCATACTTGAATTTATATAAAATTGTTTTAATGGAACATTATTGTTGCTTTTCAGATGTGACTCATTTTACTCAAGGTGTGAATATTTTTCTTAATTTTAAGACACACCACATTAATGGGTTTTCCTGCTATCCTGACTACTATTTTATTCAAATAATCCTTTATAAGTTTCCATGGTTCTTCCCAAATAAGTTTTCCCCAAATATTTTTGATTTTTTATTTTAAATTAGTAATTTCAAAAATTAAATTAGTATTTTTCTAAAGAAATGTTCCTATGATATTTTAAAGAAATTAGTATTGCAATATCCTTTTCTGAATCATATGATTCACTAAGGATATACTCTAATGATTCCATATGCCATATTTTTTTGATGTATTATTATAATTTTGTACTAGTGAAGGTATTGACATTACATATGAATGTTCTTTCAATACATATTGTTATTTATTATTAAGGAATGTTTATTAAGTTGTATTATTTATTTATATGATGAAAGAATTGGAAAAACTAAGTGATGGGTGGGGCCCTGAATTACATATCCCCTAAATGTAGTAGTAGGTCTCATGTGACGAAAAATATTGGGTATTTGGAATATGCCTTACCTATTTATGTATATTGTCTTGGAATTAGGCCTTGACAGTAAGTTTATGATGTCCAACATTATAAAACTAGTTATGGATGTCCATATGATAATTATAATAGTTATTGTATCTATGGAAACTCTCATGATCCATAGATTATTTAGATGATAATATTTAATCAACATTTATTCTTTACATATTATTTAAGTCATATTTATTCTATGATTGTTTCCATTGTATGCATTCCTTTAATCAGAATATATGCTCACACATTTATTTTGATTACTTACCTAGGATTCTAGGATGTGTACTATGATAGATATTCATGGAATTTTTTAGGTAATAATAATGCTCTCAAATAAAATAATTTGTTATATTTTACATTTTCCAATGTAATGTGATATTCAAAGATGTATAAAATGTTCGAACAATAATAATGTATTCAATAAATTAGGATAATATAACTTGTATCTAGTGACAAGATAATGAAGTAACCATCAGATTGAGGATACTAGGGTCAGTGTTGTTACAAATGGTATAAGATAAAGTTTAGTAGGACCCTTTGGAACTAGATTTAGGAATTCATATTAAAGAAGATAACTCTATGATAGACTCTAGAGATAAATTTATATATAGAATAATATCATTAATTTTTGGTAAAATTAGAGGGTTATCCTAAAATATATATATACTCATTTAGATTTTAGAATGTGTATATGACTATGGCATAGATGAACCCAAGGGAAACAACTCATAAAGAGACATATTGGGTATTGAACCGATCGTCACCAGTTCACAAAGAGTGGGCCTAAGACTACACACTGGGTTAGACACTACTAGAGGATATTATTTGGTTGATTTTTTATCTCATTAAGAACCATTATGAAATATTTAAAATCATTTTTATGGTTTTAATATATTCCCAAAGATACTAAGATTATGATTATGAGATTAGCTATGAATGTTTTATCAATTAACTACAAAAAATAGTGGAATATCATCATTTTTTTTAATTTTTGAGTGGTTTAAAACACTAAAAAAATGCTTACATGGTGGTTTTTTTAAAATCCCACTAAATTTGGTATCAGCATCCAACCTACAACGGTTTTGACCATATAGTGGTTGTTTCTAGGATGTTTCACGAAACATTTTTTCAGTGGTGGTAATTTTGTATTTAGTGGTGGTTTTTCCTATAAAAATTTTCAAAGGAGTTAACGGCGGTTAAAAATACTGCTAAATTTTACAATATATATGAATAGCAAGAAAGAACAGTTAAAAATTTATCAGTATTCTTTCCTCTCAAAAAGTACCAAGGAGTTAATTACAAGGACCCAAACATTTATCAATGAAATTTCTACCTTCTTATAATTATTTCATATAGCATAAATCAAATAAATCACATATAGACCACAATAAAAAAATTATTAATGAAGAATGAATGAAATAAGAGTCTTTTTCAAAAATTAAAGAACCTATACCGATGAAATAGTAACCTGACCTTTGGAACAGTAACATGACACTTAGGAATAGTAATTCATCCAATATAATATTAACTTCACCTTTGAAAGTATAAATAAAATTTTTGTATCTTATTAATACAAATATAATATATTTATATCATGAAATTAGTAGACAATTATTTTAAAAATGATAAATTGATTATTAATTTTTTTATAAGTTATAAATATTTATTTACATTTTTTTAATTAATAAAATTATTTATAAGAAAAATTATTTTCATAAAATATATTCATAAATTAATATTCTGTTTTATTATGATTATAAGATAATTTTATGAGACTTTAATAAAATTTTCAAAGTGTTATAAAATCAATTAAAATTTTAAAATCAATATTTTTCATGTAAATGAATATTTTAATTAAATTACTCATATTTAGAAAATTATGTTCTTAAAATGGAGTTCATTTTTGAATTTTAATAATTGAAAAACGGTTTGGGTGAGTTGTTGGGATTTTTATAAAATACATGATTTTTTTGGTGAATAATGAAATTTGATAATTTACGATATAAGCCAAATACATGAATTATTGAGTAATAGGTTATTCATGAATGATTTTAATTTTTTTTGAACAATGATTCATTATTTTAATATATTTAGCAATAGTGTTCAAAATATTCATAGTCTTGATCAAAAATAATAAACTAATGAATAAAATAATGAGAAAACACCCCTCTACTCCCCTATAAATACCACCCCTCACCACCTATTCTCTTCACACAACCAAAGGTTTGAAAATTTTAAATATTCTACCGAAAATGATTAAAAATCCCCCCTCATAGATCCATGATCCTTTGGTCTCATAAAAATACAGAAATCATTTCCCTAAGGAGGTTCTCAAGGAGGATAAATACAAGAGGTAAAATCCTCTTTGTTTTCTTTTTAATTTCTATTTATTTCATTTTATTTTCTTATTATCTCCTAACATATTCTATCCCAATGTAAATGATAACTTGTTTATATTTTATATAATTTAATTCTATAATGCTAATGGAATACCAACCATAAAAAACATTTCTCTTTCTCTTTTATTCTAAAAATTCAATCATCGTCCGTGATGTGTCCACTTACTAACATCATGGATGATGTATTTTCATTTAACGCCTTAAATGATGTATATAAAAATTCTATAATTTTTTTTAATTACTGTAAAATTTATTTAATAACCTTTTTTGTTCTGGAACTATATTATATAAACAATAACAAATAATGGAACAAAACTTGTTTGTGATGTTCGAAAAACCACCAAAAAAATATAAATGATTCCCACTAAACTTTTATCTAATGATTCATCCTCACACCATTTAACAAAATGATATATATAAACTTTTATAACTATTTTTCTTCTTTAATAAGATATAATTTAAATTTTGTAGAATTATACCCATTGTACATAAACATCCGTACTCATATTCATGTGAATCAATCATGAAAACCCAGAAAATAAACACACTCAAACAATGAAATTAAAATCTCAATCTAATATAAAAGTATATAAATGAACTTAATAAAACTATATTAAATCAAATACATGTATAATAGGTTCTATATTAGTTTATTAATGAATTTAATTTGATTATATAAGATTTTAAAGTGAATAAAGCATTCAGACATAAGGTGAGGGGAGTTTCGAACCCAACTCTCTTCCTTTGGGGTTTCCCTATTTCTCTCCATTTTTAGTATGAATGTTTAATTGATGTTAATTAAATATAAGTTATTTATACATACCTTTTATTTTATTCATATACATGTTTCTAATATTATTTTACGACAAATTCAAATATTTTTCCAAAAGAACTCTTCTTTCCAAATATATATATTTTACTTCTCGTGAGATTGTTTCTTCTCCACTAAAGATTGATGATTCTTATACCAATTATGTTATTCCCTCTTTATTTTGGGAACCCAAAAGTTTATTCATGAAAGTATTCTTTATGAAATGAAACCCATTTTTTCCTATGGGTTATTTTAATTCCATGATTGATATACGTTCTATATTCCATGATTGATTATTTTAAGGTTATGATGTGACGAGTGCACCCAGAATTATATTGCACATGAAAATATTATGATTTGATATATGTGATCAGAATTATATATCTCTGTAATGCATTATGTAATGTGATGAATCTCATGATATAAATTTAAATATGTGTGAACATGATGTTATCTTTTTTCAAAACTACATGTGGTAATCGACCAATAAGACATGATGTTTCATTTTTATGTATTTCCCCATTCCATGCCTCTACATAATGCTTTCTCTCATAATTATGATGATGATACTTTTCTTATGTTATTATTATGATGATTATTCTCACCAATATTTCTTGTCTCTTATTTATCATTTTACTGGGATTTTAGCTCACCCCTTTTTTTATGTATATTTTCAAAAGATTACTTGTACTAAAGAGAACATAAGGATCACTAAGAATCTAGAGAAGATGGAATTAAATAAATGTTTATTTTTTATTTTTTAAATGTTATACATAATTTTAATTTTTCCAAGACACTTACTATTTTTATCCTAGTTGTGTAATGATTTTATGTTTTCTATATTTAAAATGATGTAATAATCATGTATGAAAAAGTAGGGTCACTATAGTTGGTATCAGAGAATGGTTTAGTTAATTTGGGGATTGAGATTATAGAAACATAGTGAAAACACTTTGTATGAGACTAAGTATATGTAATCACATAAGAATATTTTCAAAACATCGTAATCCCACAATGTACACCTTTAGTGTTAATTTAATAAAGGGTTAAATTATTCACGAATTGTTAAATTATATCTTGTTCAAACCATTTCTATTTTAGAAAATTGTGGGAACTTGGATAAACCAGACTATGAAAAATAACTTGGACAATGTAAAATTTCCTCCTTATGAACAATAACTTGGACAATGTGGAACTTGGACAATGATTTTATGAATGATATATACAATGACCTTGGAGGTGGAGTTCAAACTTTTATGGCGATTATTAGCTAGTTGTCTCAGGCTATGAACAATAACATGGACAATGTGGAATGTCCTCCTTCACATAAGAGAGATAAATTGTCCATCAGACCCTTTATGCACCAATAACCATCAATATATAGTGGATATTTTGATCTTATAGACATAGAATAACGGGTCAAATCAATGGAGAATATATTTTATGTGCTTCAATATTATGAGATGTAGAAGGTGACTCTGGTTGTTTATCATCTAGATAGAGAGGCCGACCAATGGCGTGAATTGATTAAAAATGCTAAGCCGAAGGTTGAAATTAAAGAGATGGATTGGGATGGATTTAAGATAATGTTTCTTAACAAGTATTTTACTCGAACTCTTCATACAAATAAGGAGAGATATTTCATAGAGATGAATCAAAATAAAAGTGAATCAATAATAGAATATGAAGAAAATTTCACAGGGAATTCAAGGTACATTTTTGTGTTTTTTACCAAAAATTATAACAAGATTAATAGATTCTTTAGTGGTTTAAAAATACACCATCGAAAGGCTCTAGAAATTTTAGACTTTAGGAGTTAAGAAGATGTTTTTCGATGTGCTCTCAAAGTGGAGAAAAAGTTTAGAGAATGGTCCCTTGGATATGGTGATAATAAATGAACAATGGAGTTTCAAGCTAGAGGATATCATGGAAAAGGTGGGAATAAATCTCAACATATCACACATTTAAAATGTGGGATGAAGAATCATGGGAACTTCCTAAAAGAGATGGGGAAATTATATCAATGTGGTAGAGAAAGACACTAAGCTCATGACTGTTAAAGAGACATAAAGAAGTTGGATGATACAATGGATGAAAGGAGATCACCTCCTATGGTCCAGTGCTAAAACTCTATAGATAAAGGTAACTATAAAAGACAATGCACTAAACTTTGGGTATTTGAGGGTAATCAGTGTCATCAGCCACCAAAGTTAAATGATCAATGTAAGTCTTATTCCATCACTTCTTATAAAGTGGAGAAATAAAATGAATTTGTACATGGTATACTTCCTAGTCACTCAAGAATGGTAAAATTATTATTTTATTATGGTTATACTAATTACTTAATATATTTCAATTTTTATAGAACTATTGAATCAAATACCAAAAACCTGAAGTAGTAATATCAATAAAAACCCCTAGTGGTGTGATAATTGAAACCAAAGTGTTGGAATCTTCTCTTATTGGAATATGTGATAATATTATCTTAGAAAATATAATGATACTCCCCTTGAGGGAATTTTATTCTATAATCAGGATGGATTGGATATTGTTATATAGAGCACACATCAACTTCCAGGAAAAGGAAATATATTTTCATATTTTGAACCATCCCATTATCCTATACAAATTCAATAAAGATCATGAATCTCCTTTGAAAAATCCATCAATAGTGTAGGTGCTGATTACCTCTGAATAAGAATACATCTGTCAAATGGTTTATTCAAAGAAAAGTTTCAACCTTGGGGAAATAACCATTGTGATGGAATACAATGATGTATTTTTCAAAGAGTTACCCAGACTTCCCTTAGATGATGAGGTAGATTTATAAATAGAAATCATAATCAGAGCTACTATTATCTCAAAATTCCCCTACAGAATGGCCCTGATTGAACTGGAGGAGTTAAATTATAAGATCTAAGAGAATTTGGACAAGGGTTTCATATGCCTTAGTGCATCACCTTGGGGTGAACCACTGCAATTTTTAAAGAATAAGTATGGATCAATGTATATTTGTATCAATTATCAGGAACTCAACAAGATGACCGTAAAGAACATGTATCATCTTATAAGGATTGATGACTTGTTCTATCAATACCTATGAGATCAATACTTCCCAAAGGTTGATCTTTATTCTAGATATCATCAGCTAAATGTAAAGAAAAAATACATTCAGAATACTGCCTTCAATATAAGGTATGAGCACTATGATTTTATATTAATTCCCTTCATACTTACTAATTCCCATGTGATCTTCATGGATTTGATGAATAGAGTCTTTAGAATCTACCTTGAAGAATTGTGGTAGTGTTAATTGACGATATTATCATTTACTCCAAGAGAAAGGAGGAACATGAATAACATATAAGGATTGTACTCGAGACATTAATGAAGGAGAAATTATATTCCATGTTCATAAAGTGTGATTTCTAGATACAGCAAGTCCCATTCATGGGACACGTGATCATAAGTGAGGAAATTTTTGTGGACCCTCAAAAAATAAGGGCAATTAAGGAATGTCCTAGACCCTCTAGTTTCATTGAAATCCATAGTTTTCTTGGCATAGAAGGGTACAATCGATGATTTTTGAGAAATTTATCTTGATTTTCAATCCTGCTAAATATGTTAACAAGGAAAGGGGTAAATTATGTCTAGAAAAAAAAATTTGAGGAAAGATTCAAGTAGCTAATGAAGAGGCTGATGAATGCACTTGTACTCACATTAATAATAAGTGGAGATGGTTTTGTGATATATAGTGCATCTTCAAAGAAAGGTTAGGGTTGTTTACTCATGAAAAATGATAAATTGATAACCTATGCCTCATGACAGGTGAATATCCATGATTAGAACTATCTGAAATTTGATCTTGAGTTAGCAGCTTTGAGTTTTCCTTGAAAATATGGTAAAACTAGCTCCATGGTGAGAATTGTTACATATATACCAATTGTAAGATAATAAAGTATATATTACAAAAAAGGATATTAAAATGAATCCAACGAGATGGTTAGAGTTAATCAAGGAATATGATTTGTCGATACCCTATCATCCTGGGATGAAGAACAAGGTAGATGATACTCTTAGTAAAGAAACCTGCTACTCTATCCATGTTGTGGATTGAGAATCACCCAATCTTCATGGATATGAAAAGAATGAATTTTGAAATCATGAAGGTAGGGAATTCATCCTACCTGTACGAAATTATTTCCCAAAAATCTATCCAAGAGAATATTAAGGAGTCACAAAGGGATGATCTGGAGTTACAATGGAAGGTGAATGCAGTAAAGGAAGGGAAGATGCAATAGTTCTATATTGATGATGATGGTTTGATTTAGTTTAGAACAAGGTTTTTTGTTCATTCATCTCCTGTGATATATAATAATCTATTGGATAATGCATATAGATCAATTTTCCTTATCAATCCTAGGAGTAACAAGATGTACTATGATCTTCTAGAACACTTCTAGTGGGATAATATGAAGATGGATATTGCGAAATATATCTTAAGGTTCTTGATATGTCAGCTAGTTAAATCATAGTGATAGAAGTACAAAGGGATGATGAAACCATTTCCTATATGCATATGGAAATGGGAGAATGTCACTATGGAATTTTCCACTGGTCTCCCAAAGATATCCTAAGTAAATTATGCGATATGGGTTATGGTGGACTGACTCACCAAGACTTACCACTTTATCCTTATTTCGGAAGACCATTCGATTGAACAACTTTATAGGATATATGTGAAGGAAGTGGTGAGACTTCCTGGGGTTCCAATCTTGATTATCTCTGATCACAATACAAGGTTCACATCTAAATTATAGAAGAGTCTTCAAGATGGTTTGAGTAATGATTTGAATTTCAATATAACTTATCATCCCCAAACTAATGACCCATTTGAAAAGAATTTTCAAACACTCGAGAAAATTATAAGATACTGTTCAATGAAATTTAATGTGGATGGGATCATCATTGCCCATTGTTTGAGTTATCATACAACAACATCTTCCACTATAGTATTCAGATGGATCCATACAAAGTTGTGCATGGAAAGTGATATAGAACTCCACCCTACTGGGATGAATTTGTAGAACAAAAGCTACATAGACCTGATCTTGTGTAAGAGATGATAAATAATGTTCAATTAATCTAGCAACATATAAAATATACTCTGTGTTGGGAAAAGAGCAATGCTGATAGCCATTGAATGGAATTTAAGTTCGATGTTGGAGATAAATTCTTCCTTTGAATATCACTACGTAAAAGAGTCATGCAGTTTAGAAAGAACAAAAATCTTATCCTAAGGTACATTGGCCCCTTTGAGATCACTGATTGCATAGGAGTGATGGCCCATCAGCTTTCACTTACACCAAGTATGGATCAAATTCATGATGTGTTACATGTATCTCTCCTTATAAAGTACATACCACATCCCTCACATGTACTAAACGTAGATGTGGTACAACTGGAAGATGATATCTTTTTTGAAGAGTAGCTGATAATGATTCTAGACCGGAGAGATAAGGATATACACAACAAGACAACCTATCTTGTTAATGTTTTGTGGAGGAACCATAAGTATGAATAAGAAACTTGGGAACTGTATGAGGTGATGAAGGATAATTACCCTCACTTGTTTATGTAAAATGAAATTTTGAGGGTGAAATTTCAAAAGAATGCAGAATGTAGTGGCCTAAAATTTTATCAATGGAATTTATCCCTTCATATAATTATTTTATATAATATAAATCACATAAAATCACATAGATACCACAATAACAACTTTTTAAATGAATAATTAATTAAATAAGAGTATTTTTTAGAAACTAATGAACCTATACTGATGATATAGTTACTTTGCCTTTGGAATAGTAACATGACCCTTAGGAATGTTAATTATTATAATAGAATAGTAACTTCAACATTGAATGTATAAAGAAAATTTTGGTATCTTATGAAGGAAAATATAATATATTTATATCATGAAATAAGAAAATAAATATTTTAAAAATGATATATTAAGTATTGTTATTTCATAAGTCATAAATATTTATTTATATTTTTATAATTAATATAATTATTTAAAATAAAATTTATTTTCATTAAATAGATTCAAAAATTAATATTATATTTTCTTATGATTATAAGATAATTTAATGAGACTTTAATTAATTTTTCAAAGTGTTATAAAATCAATTAATTTTTTAAAATCACTATTTTCAAGTAAATGATGAATTTAATGAAAAATTAAATTTCACTTATTTAGAAAATTATTTTCAAAAAATGGAGTTCATTTTTTAATTATTCACATCAATAAATGGATAGGGATAGTTTTTGGGATTTTTATTAAATACATGAATTTTTGGTGAATAGTGAAATTTGATAATTTATGATATAAGATATATACATGAATCCTTGGTTCATAGATGATGTATTGCTGATGTAACCCAAAAATCAGGAACTCTCATTCATTATTTTAATATATTTAGCGATAAGGTTGAAACTACTCAAAGTCTTGAGCCAAAATAATAAACTAATGAATAAAATAATGAGAAAACACCCATCTTCTCCCTATAAATACCACCCTCACCACCTCTTCTCTTCAAATTTACAAAGCCTTGAAGATCATAAATATTCTGCCCAAACCTATTCCTAATCCCCTTCCCCACGTCTAGGATCCCTTTTTCTCATAAAAATATCAAAACGTTTTCCCTATAGAGGTTCTCATGGAGGAGAAATTCAAGAGGTGAAATCCTCTTTCTTTTCCTTTTAATTTCTTTTTTTTTCTTATTCACTCCTCACATATTATATCCAAATGTGCATGATGACTCCATAATGTTTTATATTCTAGAATTATATCATGTTAATGGATGATCCATCATCAAAATTATCTCACTCTCTCTCATTCTAAAAATGAAATAATCACCTGTGATGTGTTAATTTATAGAGATCATGGATGATGCATTTTTATTTTCCTTTAACACCTTCAAGGATGTTGATAAAACCACTATAATGGATGGTAAATACTGTAAAATTTATTTAATATCCCCTTTTATGTTCTATAACTAACTTATATACAAAACAATAATTAATATAAGAAAACTAGTTTGAGATGTTCAAAAACCGCCAAAAAAATTAAATGATTATCGATAACCTTTTATCTAATGAATCAACCTCATACCATTTAACCAAATGATATATATATATATATATATAAATATAAATATTTGAACTTATTTATTTCCATTAATACTATATAATTTCAATTCTGTATCATTATACTCATTCTACATAAACTTCCATACTCATATTCAAGTAAACCGATCATGAAAACCATGACAATGAACACTCCCGAATGGTGGAATTGAACTCTATAACTCATCTAAAAGGAATTAAATGGACTTAATAAAACTATAATAATCAAAATAAATTTATAATATTTTAATAATTTTTTTAATTAATTAATTTAATTTGATTATCCTAGATATTAAATTGACCGAACCACTCAGAAATAAGGTTAGGGGATTTTTGAACCCAACTCTCTTCCTTAGGGTTTTCCCTATTTCACTCCATTTTCAGTATTATTTTTCCACTAATGTTCCATAAATATAATTTATTTATTCTTAACTTTTCTTTTTTGCATATAAATGTTTCCAATCTTATTTTCTTACAAATAAGAATATTTTTCCAAAATAACCCTTTTTTATAAAAATACATCTTTTACTTCTCGTGAGATTGTTTTTTTTTCACTAATGATTGATGATTATTATAGAAATTATGTTATTACCTATTTATTTTGGGAACCCCAAAGTTTGTTCATGAAATTATTCTCTATTTAATGAAACAAATTCCATTTTATGGGTTTTTTACCAATATTGATATACGTTTTATGTGGCATGCATGATTATGTAAATGTTATGATGTGATAAGTGCACCCAGAATTATATACCAAATGAAAATGTTATGATCTGATGGGTGAATCCATAATTATATATCACTCCAATTCATTGGGTAATGTTATTAATCTTATGATATAAAGTGAAATATGCATGAATATTATACTATCTTTATTCACAACTATGTTTGGTAGTTGACCATGAAGACAAGATGTTTCATTTCTATGAATTTTCACATTACATTCCTTTATCTAATGATTCATCTAATTATTATGATGTTTATACTTTGATTATGTTAGGATTATGAAGATTATTCTCACCTATGTTTCATGTCTCTTATTCATCCTCTTACTGGGATTTTAGCTCACCCCATCTTTTGATGTATTTTCCTAGGTGATTACTTGTACGAAGGAGAACACAAGGAACAATAAAAAGCTATAACAGAATGAATAAAGTAAAAGTTTATGTTTTATTTTTTAAATGTTCCATATGGCCATAATTTTACCAATACATTAAACTTTGGATCCTTATTATGTAACAATTATATGTAGTTTATCTTTAAAATGATGTAATAATCTTGTAAGAAAAAATAGGTTCTCTATATTAGCAGTGGTTTAAACCACCACTAAAGGTTTTTGACCATATATATCAGTGGTTTAAACCACTTCTATAAATTTCTGTTAAAAAATTTAAATCTGTAGAAATTACAGCACCATAAGTCAATAAACAAATCAAAACACAAAAAATTATCCATCTTACATACCAATATAACATAAATACCCAGGATAATAGTAAATCTAAAACAAATCTCACAATATAGAGAAGGATAAATTGGCCAATCCAAGTATGGTATAAGATAAGATAATGAAAACCTAAAAATCTAAACTGTAAACCTCCTTGTGAACCAACATATCCATTCAAAACCATCACCAAACACCCACCCCATTAGCGACCTAGGGGAATAATTCCATAAGAAAATATTATTAGGTTTCCAATCCTAAACCAATAAAAGTCACTTGATCAAATAAAGTTTTGTAATATAGTACTTCATTTCTATGTTAAATAATTTAAAATAAATCCTAAAAATTTCTGAAATTATTTTTCTAAAAACTAAACAATTCATTAAACAAAACATTTAGATTTTCATTGAAAAATAAATTTTAAAAAGGACTTTATGAAAACTATTTTCTAACATTTTTTTAGAAAATTATAAACAGAGTGTTATAAATATTCATAAAAAACATCAAATGAATAAGTACATCTAGGAATAAATATATAAAAATAGGTGGCTACATTATTCAATATATAAAAAAATAAAAACATAATTCAACCAAACCTTAAAATACATAAGAATGTGAATAACATATAATGAAAGAATAATAAAGGAAAATATAGTAGAATAATAATCAAGTATAGTATTAATGAAGTCCCATAAATTATATGTAATCATATAAAAATACCATGTTTCTAGTGAGATAATCATAGATATACTTAGGGGGAACCATATTCTATTATATTAATGATGTTCCTAGACAATAACCTCTCAGATTAGTCCAATAATCCTCACTGGATGGATCTTCGTATAGTTATAAAAAATCACATAACAGAGAACCATAGTCAAAGTCTCATCATGACTAGAATATAACCCATCCCTAAATTTACTACTTAGATATCAAGGGTTCTCATGATACTTGAGACCGATGGTGGGGAAACATGTATCACATATCAATCACACATCAATAACATTCTATAAAGAAAATCGTATAAATTCCATAACACATCCCTCTACCATAGAACCTACTTATAAATTACCCATATATTGTACGCATAAAAACATATAATAATCAAAATTCTCCCATAGGATCCGTAAACATATATAAAACATGGTTCTATTAGGTAATAAACCTAGTGTGTAAATTTTTTTTGAAAAAAATGTGCAAGGTGTCAAATTGGACTTTGGTTATAAGATAATAACCATACATGTAAAACATTCCTAAAAAACACTTTATATACCGAGTGTTATTTATATATAATCTTAAAATTTCATTTTAAAACAACTTTATAAATAAAGGGGAAAATACCATTTAAAACCACTAAATCCAATATATGATATATAAAAACAAACACAACCTCATTAAAGAACATAGAAAACCTCATAAGAAAAATTCATCAATATGAAACATCAGACCATATCCAAGAAACTATTGGACACCATATTTGGTTTGGAATGGAAATGAGTTTCTTGATTTTTGAATATGTTTACAATATTATTTTTGTGGAATTATGAAATTGTGTAAAGGGTTTATTCTAGGGGAAAATGACTACATGAGAAGATTGAGTAATGGGAAAAAACTATAGTGAATAAGAATGATGAGTGTAAGGTAAAATTGAAAATGAAACACAGAAAATAAACCATGAATTTATATTTCATGAAATGAAATGGAAATATAAATATCCCATACCACAAACCTCAAAGTGGTTTCTCAATCACCATATTAGTGTTCGTCTGTCACGAGTTTAGTTACACATCACCATCATCGAACCCAAATTTAACCATAATCACTACCTGATGAACTAATATAAAAACCGTTTTTTCTCAATCTTTACTCCACAATGGGACATGAATAATAATTTTCTTGAACATTAAATAGTAGTGTATATTTAAATTGAAACTCAAAACCAATAAAATTTTGTGTAGTAAATGATTTTGAAGTATTTTGATTTACATACTAAATAAAATCATCCATTGACAAAATATCATTGGGGACACATCTAGTCATCTTCAGATATAATTCAACCAGTAATTTCTATAGAGAAACAACCATTGAATATTGTATCTTTATATGTCCCCCATATAGCTGGATTTTGCTCCCCAATTTTTGAATTGTGATTTTCATTTTTAATAAATTATTTCTAGGAATCTATAGGTATAGAGTCACTAAAAATAGGAGTATATAAAGATACATTCTCTAGGGACATGCTAAATACCTCATATAGTAATGGTCTCAAACCCATCCCAAGCATGTGACTAGGATGCTTCTTCCCAACGGCTTGACCAACTGGACCATCCTGGGAGACCAATAAATATTATGGGGGATTTAAATACCACAGTTATATTATTTTTACCTATAAATAAAATATCATTCATATCTGAAGAAATACATAGTAAAAAAGTGAAAACTACTAATAAGTTATTAATATGAAAAAGGAATTCAAACCCCAAATTATTTGGTAGGATCATTCACATAACTCCCATCAAATTTTGTATGAACATCCAAATAAAGTTCAATTTGGGAGAATTAGTTCCATAAATTATTTTAATACATTAAGAAAATATAAATCAATAATTTAATATATGAAACAGATAATTTTGTCTTATAAATATTTAAACCAATTAAAATATTACCATAATTGATATGTTTCTTGAAAGAATATTTGAACCTGTAGTGTAGGAGGTGATTTGTTTAAATCAATATGATATATTTTTCCTTAAAACATCTAAAATAAATAACAATTAATATAACAACAATTTATAAAATGTCATATTCTTATCATATACATGCATATATGTAAAATGATATTAATATATGATAATATATTTTTCAATACCATATTCTTATCATGGAGATGGCTATCAATAGAAAATTTCCACTTATCACTAGGTAAACCTATAGTAACATTAAAATAATGATACTAAGTGGTCAATGATGTATCATTTAATTAATTACAAAATCACCATTTAAAATATTTCAATTTCATATATAAAAATTTTAACGTTTTATTTTGTGCGTTAAGATAAACAATGGTAAAGTGGAATAAAATATGTATAAATAGTGTCATGTTTAAAATGTTAGAATTTAATTACACAATTTAATTAAATTGAGTCATAATATATTAAAATTACCATTATCTAGGAATAAAAGAAATATTTTTTCTAAGATTTTGGCATATGGCTCCAATAAGAATATGTAATCGGAAGGGAAACAAATCAACTACAAAATATCATAGAATACGACCAAATAATACCATTAAATCATCTATGGGGACCCCATAATAATTAAATGACAAAAACTATCTTCAATCTATTCAGATTCTAGACATCTGAACTATTCATATTTTCCTCTATAGTGACATTATTTGCATATTTTATGAAAAATAGTTATTATTAAAAAAGTGTAATAAATTTATTCACATTAAAATTTGTATCTATAATTGTCGCTGTATAATATACTCTGAAGAAATAGGAATGATGACCTATTCCAACACTTTATAATCCCTGTGTGCTAAGTCTCTTGAATGGGGGGGATGTACCAGATGTTGATGGGATGGAGAAGGAGGGTGTGCCAGAAACTAACAGAAGGGAGAAAGAGTGTGTACTAGATGCTAATGGGGGGGGGGTAGATGAAGGGTGTTCTAATTGCTTTAGGTATGGAGCATAATTGATTATCAGGTGTCTATGTGGTCGAGGGAACATCAACTAAGAGTCAACTAGGATCAATGAAACACTTCTTCTATGTATTTTCTATCATTGAAACAATTACAATTAACATCAGAATATATATTTTAAAAAAATATTATAGAAAAATAAATTTATAAATTATAAAAAATGGATAGTATCAATAAAAAAATATACATAGGTATTATAATGAATGATTGTGAACACAAAAAAATATAAAATTTACCTTTTCAAAATGAAACAACTCATGAAAAATAATAAATTTAAATATAATAGAAAATAGAAAATAATTTAATTTTATAACATATAATATAGGTGGTTGATAATTTAATGGATGACTTCACATAAAATCATTTTCCCTTAAATCATGTCATTATCCTTCTCCATAACTACTTTATACACTTTATCCACCCTTGAAAAAAAAAGTAATTTCAATATCTTGATGGAAAAATAAGTATGTTTCTTTTTACTAATGGGATTCAATGCGAAAGGTCAAATTTTTAGCTTCATCACCCATATCATACAAGTCTCTTTGTGCTATGTGAACCACTACACTCCACACATCATCAGATACATCCTCAACATAATATTCCATTTTATCTTACGATGTAAAGATATACAGATCATGTAATTTATGGTCATCGACCTCCATCAAGTGGTAGAAGGTCACATAAAAAAATTAAAAGGAATCTCTTCTAATACTACCTATAATATCAACCCAGTTTCATTTGAATAAAATAACTAAAAAATGACCATGTTAGTTTAATTTGATAATATAATTCAACTTTATATAGTATTATAATTCAGTAACTATAAATATCACCCTATTCTGTGTTTTTAAACCCTCTTCTCAATTGACTGTATGAAATTTAAATCTATTCACATTTGAAGTGTTGATAATTTTAGCCAATATTAGAGGACCTCCATCTATAAACTTCAACTCTTCTAAAAACTCTGCCTGAGTGACAATATTCATGTTCAACAAAAATTAATATATATTATTATATTTAAAAAATACATGTTTCAACCTAATATCCATTTTTATTTCAATATTTATGAACTCACATGGAATTAAAACCATTATACAAGATCTCTATTCATATATTTTTTATATCCTTATCATTTTTTGTTCGAATTATCATTTATATATTTTTTTGTATCCTGATCTCTTTAATAAATGGATTTTCAATTTCACTATTCCGTAACACATATCTATGTGCTTGTAACAATTCCATTTCTTTCAGTGTAATATTTTAGTTCCTCCCAACTGATTAGTCATTAGTAGGATTTTTTATTTCCCCTTTATATGATATTGATTCAATGTTTTTCAGTACATATAAATTGATTTATTCTTATCTCAATATGAACTAAGTATCTAGAAAAATTGTAAGACACTCATCTACTAAAGAAATTTCATAAATAAAGCCTTATGGTTGGGATTTATTTTTCATGTATGATTTTAAATGACCAAGGTATTAGTGGAATAAAGAAAACATGATTATCTATTTAATGATGTACCAAGAACTATTTACCTATGATGAAAAACATATAAATAAATTACCTCTCAATTGCATACATCCATCGATAATGTATGAGACCTCCTAATTTTGGCCTCTCAACCAAATTCATATTTAAATGCATCCTGATAGTAAAAAATGACAGAGGAAAGATCATAAAAATTGTACAATGCATCCTTATAAATCTATACTAAAGGTTTTCAAGATCATCTGGTTCTATAGTTTTCTCACATAGTTGTTTGATGAATGTAGAATATTGGAGTACATCTATAGTAACCTTTTCAGCTAACAATGTATGCTATGAGAATGTTAGTGATTTATATAACAAAATATTTGAGTCATGAATTTTCAATCCATGTAACCGAGGATTCTTTAAGTTGAAATACCTTGAGATGTTACTTGAATACCCATAAAATAACTTTACACATTTTAATATTAAAAGGAATATATCATTATCCCTATTTTTCATTGTAAAAATTACTTGATAATATTTTCCATTCTCATCTGGCCATAGATCAAGAATGATATTCATTTGTTATAAGTACTTTTGAGCATTGAGATGCTCCTTTGATTTCCCATGATCATTAAGAAATGTAATGATAAAATTTTCACAAACTTTCTTCTCAATATTCATGAAAACAATATTATGATGAAACAAATTAAATCCCCAATACATAAGTTTTAAGAATATACTTTTTTTTCTTTCATTGGAACGTTTAAATTTCAATTGATGCTACACATTGAACTTTTTTCCCATTATCAATAAAATGATGGACCTTTCCAAATTCTATTTCAATATTTACAATTTGTTCCAATATTTCAAAACTTATCAACAACATTGTAGGTTTTCAATGATCAACAAAACCATTAAATTTTGACTTGTTCATCAAAATATATGAGATGAATTGAGAAATATGTGATGAAATAAAAAAGAACCTCTTTAACTATAATTTAGTTATTCAGGATCAGAATTAATGTTATAAATAGGACAAGACAAACCAATGAAAGTGTTCTAACTAGATAAATTCCTAAGTCCAAGTAAGTCACTAATGGTCCACATTAGAGTAGTGTGCATTTTGAAAATTTTTCTAGAAGATGCATCATATGTCTCAATAACATTGCACCATAACTCCTGTAATTATTCAATTAAAGGATGTAAGTATACATAAAATCATTTACATGCATTTTTTCCTAGAATAATCATAGAAATGATAAAATACTTTTATTGCATACATATACATAAAGGTAGAATGTAATGGATCAAAACAATTATCCAAATGATATAACTGGTATACAAATCCCCAAATGGGTTCAATCCATTATCGGCAAATCCCAATCACAAATCCCTAGGTTCATATGAGAAATCTGAGTGTAATGAATCAAATGCCTTCTATGATTATGAATCTCTTTGATTTCGCGTTAAACAATCATTTTTATTATCTATAGAATGTCACTTCATGTGATCAACAGTTTTCGATGACATGAATAATCTTTTCCACTGAGGTTTTAATGGGATGTAATGAAAAACATTTATAGGTGTGTTATTTTTGTTCTTCTTCATTTTACATGTTGATTTATACTTCCAATTTCACCCTTGGACTACCATATAGAAGATGAAAATTTTCTCCAATCACGTATTATTGAATCTTATCTCAAATAATGCATATAATCACTAGTCCAAGAACCTATTTTTGTATAATTTAGAACAATATTGTTAAAAAAAATTTCATATCATAAAATAAACAGGGATCATGGATTCTAGAAATGAATCATGTAATAATTCCAATATCATGGACAAATCCATATTTTTAATTCTTCTTAAGAATTTGATATGGTGAAAATTCAGTAGAAAAGAATGATTTGTATATTTTGGGCATCCACCATAATGATCTTTATTTCCATCATCTACTAAATCATGAAACACATTTTTCTACTCAGTGAAGTTCTCTCTTAAATTAGTCTCCACTGCATCAAGATAAGGATCAAATGCTATGTTACAATCTTGATCTGGTTGTCATATAGTCCCATAAATATCACTTGTCAAGTTACTTTTTTTAGAACCCTCAACTGGTTGTTCTGATATGTTTTGTTGTTTATGTTATTGTATTGTAATTTTTAAAGCATCATTGTAAGGTTTTTCATTTCAGTATTCATTTTCAATGAAGTTTCGAGCTCATTCTATTGATTAAAATTAGTGTTCAAACTTTTCGTAATGTTTTTTTCTCCATGCCAAATCCAAAAAAATATTGAGTAGGTAATTGATTCAATATAAAGTGTTCAAAAACTTTTTTTCTCTTCAAACATCTTTTAAATTTACATTTAGGGCATGAACATCTTATAGTCCCATCAACGGATCAATTGGAAGTTGAAAAACACAAAAACTCCTCAAAACCCTTAGCATGTGTTCCTTACTAATGTGACCCATCTCTTATACATATATCACAATATTCCTACACATAGTTAATGAAAATTAAAACATATAAAAATTCTTATTTAATTTAAAAAGTTACCAATTTATTTAAAATAAACAATATAATAACTTCTTCATCAGTTTTGATTTTACTACATTTTTCAACAAAATCATTTTTCTTAGAATTTATTTCAAATTTATATAATCCATCACATATTATAAGAAGAAATGATCTAAAAATTATCCTTTAGATTAGTAGAAATTAAACATTGATGGAGAAACCCCCACATTAAAACCAAAAAAGATTATGGGAAACTTAAATTAATGAGTCAAAATGAAATTAAATAATTATAAAATCATCATAAAATAAGTACAATCTATAATCAAGATAGATAATCCTTGAATCACACAAATAATCCCATTTAAAAATGAATTTCAAAGAAACTCACTTTTAACACCAAAACATACCTTAAAACATTTAACATATTAATTAAGGTTAATCATGGAATTTACAAATCAACTTGTATACAAAATTAATTTTAATAGAATTTTAAAAAACTTATAAATAATGGAGATCCTATAAATTGAAGAATATATCAACTGAAACTTTAGTTCCCCTTCAAACATCCATTAAAAATATTTATTATAATCATTTGATATCAAAATGAGTGATTAAAATATTATCAAGCTACGTCCTATAATCCGAAGACCTAAAATAGGGGAACCTACCTAAAACCCACTTCTGTTGAAAATGACATTGACATTACACCTTGAAAGACCCAATGAATCCCTTGAAAATTAATATAAAGCTATAAATAAAAAGAGAAAAAATTTAATTTGATCTAAAAAAGAATAATAGGTGAAAACCACACCTTAAACAAGGAAAAAACTATCAACATCAAAAAACATCACCAAAAAAGACCTCAAATAACTCCCCATGAACCCTAGGAACCAAAAAATGAAAGAATAATCCTCCCTAATTCGCTAGGGTTCAACCATGTAGTGTGAGCAGTGAAGTAGAAGAGGCAAAATCAAGAAGAAATGGAGGGTTCATTACAATGAATATAGGGATTGGTAATCATGTTGAAACCTCTTTAAATAACCATAGAATGAAGTGGAGAGGAGGAAAGAGCATACAAGACCTCTCCGGGATGTGTTGAACACAAAATTGTACGGGGAGAGTGGGAGGGGTCTCAAGGGATCAGGGAGTGATGGAGAAGGGGAATGAGGATCAACGACAAGGTGGAACAGGGGGCGATGGCAAGGGGGATTGGGGAGTGGTGACATGGGGATAGGGCAGCGGCTCTGGATCGAGCTAAGGTGGGGGGGGGGGTTTAGGGGGAGGAATTTGTTTTTTAAAAAAATATTTAGAAGTGGTTTTTAAAAATCCTCTACAAAATATTTTCAATATTTTTTAGCAGTGGTTTTAGAAACAAACCCTAAAAAACCAGAATTATTCCACTATTTTTTATAGCAATTAATATTAGTTATTTCACAGTATTTATAATTATACACTATAAATCATAATTTTATGCATTAATATAGTATGTGACATTGTTTAAAAATGGTTCCTAATAAAAGGAATGAAAAAAATATCAACACTATTGGATCAGGTTATACCAAATACCCATAAGAGGGGGGGGGGGGGGTGGATTTTGTATTTTAAAAATTCTTCATGAATCATGATGATGCCCGAGTCTGTAATTTTGTCTTTATCAGGTTGTTTATGTAGTGGAAAATAAATAGTTAAAGAACACAATGATGTGTAGCAGTTTGGGGAACAGAAGGCCCCTAGTCCACTTCACCAATGCTCTACTCCACGAGCTTGGGGATTTTCACTATTTGATCCTCTTATCAACAGACCATCCACAACTGAGTATAGACAGTTGAAACCTTTACAAGTAAATGATAAAAATAGAGCCTTATAGTTCATTCACAAAACTAAATACCCAACTAACTATGAGATGATGATTACTCAAAATAAAAAGAGTATTTGTCTTGAAATACTTTCTAGTTGATCCCCACAGTTGCAACAACACGCAAATGACAGTTGACGGATTGTCATCTTCATAATGAATGATCTTCATGTAGAAGTAGTTATAAACTGATCCAATTGCATTAGATCTTGAAATGAATTTAGAAACTTTAACAATAGTAGATTCACAATAGATAATTGATGTAGAATCAATGAATCTTCAATGTGTTTCTTCTTCTTTCACTACTAAAAATTCATGAATTAGAGACCGCCATTGGCCGTCATTAATGGTCTTTAGAGACCACTCAGCGATCGCTAATGGTGGTCACTTTAGGCCCGACATTATAGGCTTATAGGGACTGCCAATGGCGGTCGCTGAAGGGGCCCGAAAATTTGGCCTACAGCGACCGCCAGGCGGTCGATGACCTCCTGCTCAGCCGAGAAATAGCGACCGCCATTGTTGATCATTAACCTGATGCTTGGATGAGCTAGAGAGACCACCAATAGAGGTCCCTTTCCAGATACCTGACTGACCTATAATGATCGCCAATGGTGGTTTCTATCCTGAAGAATTTTTTTTAAAAACATTTCACTGATGGTTCCCAAACAGCAGAAACATGGTAAAAATCATAAAAAAAAAAAACAATTCCAAACATCATGAACATCAGGATCCTCATAAACAATAAATGACATACATGCTTCATATTCAATGATCTAAATAGTTCCAATCCATTTTAATCTTCTGCTTCTATAAACCTACAATAAGGTACAAAAAATAACAACTAAACAAAACAAATGTAAATTAGACATATTTATTCAGTTAATATATATAAATAATAAAATTAATTATGAAATCAAATAATAGGTGATATAATTATTTAAAACCCCCAATTTAAGAAATTTTATTATTTTAGGATTTTTTTCCTTGTTTTGGAGTCTTTGGTTTAGCTTGTGAAAGTGTTTTGTGGTGTTAAAAGGAATGCTCTCCGCGCACACCACGTGAAACGATTAAAAACAACATATTCGGTTGTACCGCACACACCACAGATTCGTTTGATGTGCCATATCTTTTTAAATGTCACGAATAAAATTTCTATTGTTTTCATGTGATTTCAAGTCATTCTGAGGATGTCTACTATGAATTTGACCGTTACACGTCATTTTGGTGTTTTATGACTCCGAAAATGCATTTCTAGTCACTATAGTCAAACGACACCTTTGATTGATGTATTGTCTACCTGAAAATTTTAAAATTCACACCATGGTGGTTGTTGTATGATTTCATGGAATTCTGAGGTCGTTCGTCTGGTTTTGTCCACCCAACGCACCCTTTTAGAGCGCACAAAACTGTATAAAACAACATATTCGGTCGTAGCACGCACACCGCACGTCCGATTGATTTTCTGTCTCCTCTTACATGTCATGAATAATATTTATATTGTTTTCTTGTTATTTAATGTCATTCTAAGGAAGTTTTCTCCGAATTGGACCGTAACATGTTGTTTTGGTGTTTTATGACTCCAGAAATGTATTTCTGGTCACCGCGGTCAAATGACACCTCATATTGACATACCTTCTGCCCGAAAATTTTAAAATTCACACCACAGTTGTTGTTGTATGATTTCATGAAATACCGAGGCTGTTCGGCTGGTTTTAACAACCCAAAGAAACCTTTTAGAGCGCACTAAACTATTAAAAACAACATATTAGGTCGTACTGTGCACACCGGACGTCTGATTAATGTTACGTCTCATCCTAAATGTCACAAATAATATTTATTTTGTTATTATGTAATTTAAAGTCATTATGAGGATGTTTGCAGTGAATTTGACCGTTTCACGTCGTTTTGGTGTTTATGACTCAAAAAATGCATTTCCGGTCACTACGGTCAAACGACACCTCTGATTGATGTACCGTATGCTCGAAAATATCTCAATTCACACCACGTTGATTTTAGTATGATTTCATGGTATTCCGAGGTCGTTCGGCTGATTTTGACCTCCCAACGCACCCTTTTAGAGCGCACCAAAGTGTTAAAAACAACATATTCGGTCGTACCGCGCACACCGCTCGTTTGATAGACATTTCATCTGCTCCATAATTTCACCAATAATATTTATAATGTTTTCCTATTATTTCATGTCATTCTGAGGACATTTACTATGAATCTGACTGTTACACGTTGTTTTGGTGTTTTATGACTCTAGAAATGCATTTCTGGTCACTGTGATCAAACGACATCTTTGATTGACGTATTGTCTATCTGAACATTTCAAAAATCACGCCATGGTTGTTTTCGTATGATTTCATTACCTTTCGATGTCGTTCGACTGGTTTTGACCACCCAACACACCCTTTTAGAGCGCGCCAAACTGTTAAAAACAACATATTCGGTCCTACCACACACACCGCACGTTCGATTAATGTGAAGTCTCCTCCACAACATCATGAATACTATTTCTATTGTTTTCTTGAGATTTAAAGTCATTCTTAGGACGTTTTCGCTGAATTTTACCGTTACATGTCGTTTTGGTGTTTTATGACTATAGAAATGCGTTTTGGGTCACCACGGTCAAAGGACACCTCTGATTGACATACCGTCTGCCCAAAAATTTCAAAGTTCACACCATAGTTGTTTTCATATGATTTTATGGAATTATGATTTCATTCGGCTGGTTTTGACGATCTGACACACCCTTTTAGAGTTTGCCAAACTGTTAAAAACAACATATTCAGTCGTACCACGCACACCGCACGTCCAATTGACATGATGTCTCCTCCTACATGCCATGAATAATATTTATATTTTTTTCATGTGATTTCAAGTCATTCTAAGAATGTTTTCTTTGAATTTGACCGTTACACGTTGTTTTGGTGTTTTATATCTCCGAAAATTCTTTTCTGGTAACCAAAGTCAAATGACACCTCCGATTGATGTACCATCTGTTCGACCATTTCAAATTTCACACCACGACTATTTTCGTATGATTTTATGACATTCCGAGGTCGTTTGACTGGTTTTGACCAACCAATCCACCCTTTAAGAGCGCACCAAACTGTTAAAAACAACATATTCGGTCGTACCGCGCAGACCGCATGTTCGATTGACATTTGGTCTCCTCCTACATCTCACAAATAATATTTATATTGTTTTTATTTGATTTCATGTAATTTTGAGGACGGTTTCTTGGAATTTGACCATTACACGTTGTTTTGGTGTTTTATGACTCTGAAAATGCGTTTTTGGTCACCGAAGTCAAAAGACATCTCTGATTGACGTACAATCTACTCGAACATTTCAAAATTCACACAATATTTGTTTTCGTATGATTTTATGGTATTCCAAGTTCGTTCGGCTAGTTTTGACCACCCAACGCACCCTTTTAGAGCATGCCAGACTGTTAAAAAAAACATATTCCGTCATACCGTGCACGCTGCACATCGGATTGACATTCCATCTCCTCTTACATGTCACGAAAAATATTTCTATTGATTTCATGTGATTTACAGTAATTATGAGAATGTTTGTTGTAAATTTTACTATTACACGTCATTTTGGTGTTTTATGACTCCAAAAATGCATTTCCGGTCACCGCTATCAAACGACACCTCTGATTGACGTACCGTCTGCCCGAATATTTTACAATTTACACCACGATTGTTTTTGTATGATTTCATGACATTTTGAGGTCGTTCGACTGGTTTTGACCACCCAACACACCCTTTTAGAGGGTACCAAATAGTTAAAAAAAACATATTCAGTCGTACCACACACACCACATGACCGATTGAGGTGTCGTATCCTCCTACATGTCCAGAATAATATTTCTATTGTTTTTGTGCGATTTCAAGTCATTCTGAGGATGTTTTCTCTTAATTTGACTATTACACTTTGTTTTGGTGTTTTATGACTCCAGAAATGCGTTTCTGGTCACCGCGGTCAAATCACACCCCCGATTGATGTACCTTCTACCCGAACAATTCAAAATTCACACCAAGGTTGATTTCATATGATTTCATGACGTTCTGAGTTTGTTTAGCTCATTTTGACAACCCAACACACCCTTTTAGAGCACGCCAAACTGTTAAAAACAACATATTAGGTTGTACCGTGCACACTACAGGTCCGATTTACATGTTGTCTCCTCCTACATGTCAGGAATAATATTTCTATTTTTTTCAAGTGATTTCAAGTCATTTTGAGAATGCTTGCTCTGAATTTGACTATCACATGTCGTTTTGGTGTTTTATGACTCCGAAAATGCGTTTCCGGTCACCGCGGTCAAATGACACCTCCGATTGATGTAATGTTTGCCTGACCATTTCACAATTCACACCAAAATTGTTTTAATATGATTTCATGACATTATGAGGTTGTTTGACTAGTTTTGACAACCCAACACACCCGTTTAGAGCGCGCCAAACTGTTAAAACAACAATTCGGTCATACCGCACACACCGCACGTCCGATTGACGTGTCGTCTCCTCATATATGTCACAAACAATATTTCTGTTGTTTCTATGTGATTTCAAGTAATTCTGTGGATATTTTCTCAGAATTTGACTGTTAGACGTCATTTTGGTGTTTTATGACTCTAAAAATGCGTTTCTGGTCACTGCGATCAAACGACACCTTCTATTGATGTACCGTCTACATGAACATTTTACAATTCAAACCACGGTTGTTGTCGTATGATTTTATGTCCTTCCGAGTTCATTCGGCTGGTTTTGACCACCCAACACACCCTTTTAGAGCGCGCCAAACTGTTAAAAACAACATATTCAGTCATACCACGCACACCGCACATCTGATTAATGTGATGTCTCCTCCTACATGTCATGAATAATATTTATATTGTTTTCATGTGATTTCAAGTCTTTCTGGGGATGTTTTCTTTGAATTTGACTATTACATGTTGTTTTGGTGTTTTATGACTCTAGAAATGCGTTTCCGGTCATGGCGGTCAAATGACACATCCGATTGACATACTGTCTACCTGAACATTTAAAAAGTCAAACCACGGTTGTTGTGATATGATTTTATGGAATTACGAGTTCATTCTACTGGTTTTGACCACCCAACACACCCTTTTAGAGCGCGCCAAACTGTTAGAAATGACATATTCGGTCGTACCACGCACACCGCATGTCCGATTGACATGTCGTCTCCTCCTACATGTCAAAAATAATATTTATATTATTTTTGTGGGATTTCAAGTCATTCTGGGAATTTTTTCTCTAAATTTGACCATTACACGTTGTTTTGGGGTTTTATGACTCTAGAAATGTGTTTTGAGTCACCACGGTCAAATGACACCTCCAATTGATGCACCGTATGGTAGAACACTTCAAAATTCACACCACGGTTGTTGTCATATGTTTTAATGACATTCTGAGGTCGTTTGACTAGTTTTGACCCCCCAACACACACTGTAAGAGCATACCAAATTGTTAAAAACAACATATTCGGTCGTACCGTGCACACCGCACGTTTGATTGATGTGATGTCTCCTCCTACAAATCAAAAATTATATTTTTATTGTTTTATTGTTATTTTAAGTCATTCTTAGAATATTTGCTATGAATTTGACCATTACCCGTCGTTTTGGTGTTTTATGACTCTGTAAATGCATTTCTAGTCCCCGCGGTGAAACAACACCTCTGATTGACGTACCCTCTGCCTGAACATTTTACAATTCACACCTTGGTTTTTTTCATATGATTTTATGACATTACGAGGTCGTTCGGCTGGTTTTGACCACCCAACACACCCTTTTAGAGCACACCAAACTGTTAAAAACAATATATTCCATCGTACCAGGAACACTGCACGTCTGATTGATGTGTTATCTACTTCTACATGTCAAGAATAATATTTATATTGTTTGTTTACGATTTCAAGTCATTATGTGGATGTTTTCTTTGAATTTGATCGTTACACGTCTTTTTGGTGTTTTATGAATCCGAAAATGTGTTTCCGGTGACCGTGGTCAAACACACCCCCTATTGAATTATCGTCGGCTCGAAAATTTTAAAATTCGCACCACAGTTTTTGTCGTATGATTTCATGGCATTCCGAGTTCATTCGGCTGGTTTTGACCACCAAACACGCCCTTTTAGAGCACGCTAAACTGTTAAAAACAACATATTTGGCCATACCGTGCACACTGTATGTCCGATTGACATTTCTCCTCATGTCTTGAATAATATATTTATTGTTTTCAAGTGATTTAAAGTCATTCGGAGAACGTTTTCTCTGAATTTGACTGTTACACTTCGTTTTGGTGTTTTATGACTCCAGAAATGCGTTTTTGGTCACCTCGATCAAAAGACACCTCCGATTGATGTGCCTTATACTGGAAAATTTTACAATATACACCATGTTTTTTGTCGTTTTATTTCATGACATTCTAAGGTCTTTTGTCTTGTTTTGACCACCCAACGAACCCTTTTAGAGCGCGCTAAACTGTTAAAAACAACATATTCAGTCGTACCGTGCACACTGCATGTCTAATTGATGTTCCATCTCATCCTACAACTCATGAATAATATTTATATTATTTTTGTGTAATTTCAAGTTATTATGAGGATGTTTTCTCTAAATTTGACCGTTACACGTCGTTTTGGTGTTTTATGACTCCGAAACTGGGTTTCCGGTCACAACGGTCAAATGAAACCTCCGATTGACGTACTGTTTACCCAGACATTTTACAATTTTCACCAAAGTTTTTTTCGTATGATTTTATGGAATTCAGAGTTCATTCGGCTTGTTTTGGCCACCCAACACACCCTTTTAAAGCGCGCCAAACTATTAAAAACAACATATTCAGTCGTACCATGCACACCGCATGTCTGCCTAACATGTCATTTCCTTCTACATGCCACGAATAATATTTCTATTGTTTTCGTGTGATTTCAAGTCATTCTGAGAGATGTTTCTCTGAATTTGACCGTTACATGTCGTTTTGGTGTTTTATGTCTTCGAAAATGCATTTCCAGTCACCGCGGTCAAAAGAAACCTCCGATTGACGTACCGTCTACCCAACCATTTCACAATTCACACCATGGTTGTTTTCGTATAATTTGATGACATTATGAGGTCGTTCAGATGGTTTTGACCTCCCAACATACCATTTTAGAGTGCACCAAAATGTTAAAAACAACATATTCGGTCATATTGTGCACACCGCATATGTTTTACAATTGGAATAATGGCCTATTGTCTAGTTGTCCAATTGGAATAATAGCATAATGGCCTAATGGAAATTTTTCTTAACATCCAATTGGACAATTTTCCAACTGGCCAATTTTCCTAATGGCCTAACAACCTAATGAACAATTGCCCTAATGAACTAATGGTCAATTGTCCTAATGAACTCCTTTAAATATGGACTAAGGATATAATTTCCAATCAATCTAACAATCTCTTAGACAATTTTCCTAATTGATAAATAGCCCAATGGATAAACATTCAATGACCTAATGGCCTAATGGACAATTTCTCTAATGGCCCTATTAGCCCATTGGCCTAATGGAATAATGGAATAATAACTAATTGGCCAATAGGCCTAGTGGAATAATGTCCAATGACCTAATTTAAAATTAGGCTAATGGACTAATAGATAATTTTCCCAAAAAATACCACTTCACAACCCCCTCTGTAGCCCCCTCTTGCCAGAAAACACCAATCTGCAGCCCCCCACCCCCCGCCACTCTCAACACCCCATAAACACCCCACCTCCCGCCTCCCGGACAGCCCACTCCCCCCCGAACGGCCCCCACCCTGAAAAACCCCCCTCCCAACCCACCTGAAATGCTTCCAACCCCCACCCACTGAACAAACCACTCCATACCCCCGGACAACTCCCAAACCCCACCCATCGGAACATCCCACTCCATACCCCTCTGACAGCTCCCAACCCCCTCGGATAGAATATCCATGAGTATCCTTTCTTATCCCGGCTCTAAAGACATATTCAACCACATCAATTAACTTGAAAATCACCAAAAGTGTCGACTTCTTAAAAACATTAAATTCTTCTTGATCATCGCCAAGAAAAAGAAATTTACCTTTTGAAACATCAATAACAACTCCACCAATAAAAAAAGAAACACACCTCGTGAATATGATGCATCATGCGTGGTCATGACTGATACCTCTATTATTTAGGCCAGGGGCCTACAACAAATAAAAATTATGCAGATTTTCATCATAAAATAATAGAAAGTAAATAAATAAATTAAGTATTAACCTACATTGTATTATCCCTTACACCATCACCTATACACATATATTCCCACAATATTCTAACCTCAGTGATCGATTGCGCATTTAATTCCTCGGAATTCTGAAGCTGTGCCTCAAAATCTGACAACTGTTGTGTCATCTGAGCAACAGAAGGACCAAAAACTGCAGTGCATGATACTAAAGAATGAGGAATCTCTGTTCTATGGGTTAAACTATATCCATGCTCGTCTCGACCAATAATACGATGGAAGATCTCATCCCTTCGCATGGAAAACTATCACTATTCCTCTGGCAGCTGTTCTAACTCAGCTTCAAATTGAGCCTATGAAATATTTAAATATATATATACATATATATGTTAATATACAGATTTATCTAAGTATTGGTAATGAGTACAAGAAATTACTATCAATGCTGCAGCCTCTGGATCATTTCGATCACGAGTCCTCATCCACACTAACATTTTATCAGTCGGTTCACCTTGCTCACGTAACTGTATATGAATAAAATATAAACACAAAACCCTATTCATTAATAACTTAAAAAATGAATAATAAATACCTCATGTCAAATCTGAGACATGTGACGAGTCCTGAGCCTGTGAGGTGGTCCTTGCAACTCTCAATTCTCAAAATGGCGTGCTGACACCTCCTATATTCAATTAATTCAAATTTCCAACAAATCAAACATTCTTGAAAATATATATATATATATATATAAATAAATATACAAACCAAAACACCCTTAGTATACCAATATGAAACTATGTCACGCCACTGAGCCGGGAGAACACCTCTCAGGACTTTTTCCAGAATGTCTGGGGTACCCACATTTGGTACCCAGTGGTCCCTCTTGACTTTGCCTTTATAATCATTCCGCATATTATGGAATTTTCTCATACACACAGGCTGAAACTCATTAGGGCATACTTTTAGATTATTCTATTTATGAAAAAAATCACATATGTTAGTATTTTTTATACATAGGGAAGAAATTAAAATGGTCTTCTTACCTGAATCTCCCTCCAAAGACGATCTAATGTGTCCCAAGGGATAGAAGCCCAGTAACATGTGGTCAATGGAAATCAATGTGGTTCACGTATGATATGACCTAGATGATGAATAAATTTAGGGGTATTCAGTTCCATTGGATGAAATATCTCATCAATGGAAACATCTATTTTCTTGTTGGAATTCCATGATAAAATACCATGACCATGGCCTCTATTACGAGAGGAAGAAACAGTTGAGTCTGATCCTATTGAAAATAATTTTATATATAATTTGCCATATGTTATAAATATATATATATGTTTATCAATTACATAAAAAATAAACATAATTACATTCAAACATACCTCGACCCTGCGATGTAGATGAATCAAATGGATGATGTGGATCTACTACCTCTTCCCCTGACATGCCTTCAGTCAATGAAAATATTAGTAAGGGGACTTTCCAAAGTGTCTAAAAGATAAATTGGATAGTTTTTAAGAAAATAAAACTTGTATAGTTTTTAATAAAACAAAAAGTGATTGAATAATTAGTTTTAAATGGATTTTAAAAAATCAAAAAGTTAACAAAACAAATATAAAATTATATTCAAAACGAATCAATGCATATCCAAATTTTAGATTGAATTAATAAAAATTCAAGCAGCACATAAACCAAATGAAGAATATCTCAATGGGAAGATACAACGATAATAACATAAAGATACCAAAATAGAAATCACCCTTAATATCTATAAATGAATAAACTTCCAAAAGTGAGGATTAAAAATTACATGGACTTATAAAATGGTTTGATAATTTTTGATATCCTAGAACATTCAATACTGAATAGTGGGAAAACAATTATACCTTTCATTTAACATGAAAATCGACCATTTCTCCTTCAACGCCTGCTCGGATCCAATAAATACCTTCTTCACATTGAACAATGGTATGTTGATCAAGTTGTTGGGAAATAAAGGGAATAGTCTCGGGTTCATCTTGTTCAAATAAAAACACTTCTCGCCAGGACATTTTCATAACAACTTTACAATGTGGATTCAAAGGAAAAGTAACGGAAAATACTTGTTCTACTTGTGATGTCAAAATGAAAGGTTCATTTTCAACTAGTTTAATTCTATATAAAATGTAGTTAAAAATAACTAATAGAAACTAATATTGATTGACTTTACATCCACGCACTGGATCAACCCAATTAGACTTCAAAAATATGTACTTCAACCTGTATGCATATACAACTTCAATGATGTCTATCAATTGACCATAGTAATAACCAGAATCGATGAATGGAAAACCGATGCCACTGTTTTTTGTTGCTTGTTTTTCTTCAACATATTTAATGTGAAATCAAAAACCATTATCATTTATAGCTTTATAACGATGAGCCGTTATAGATGGACCCTCAGCCAGTTGGATAAATTCTTTAGTTAGCATGGGGTCCTCTAACTCCCTTAGCTTATGAACGTACCTAATTAATGGAATTCAATAATGATTTAGGTAGAAAGAAATTAGTATAATACTTATCTCATAATGAAAATCAATTTATACGTACAAAATCCTTGAACCAATCATGAAATGACGCATAATGAGATTGTTGAATTTGAAACTCAGTCACACGATACATCTCTTATTTTATCTCATTAATGTGTTTCCTACAAATGATAACACAATGTTTAAATGATCAACTTATGAAAACAAAACAAGTAAAAATTAAACAATAAATGTGATAAGACACTTACTGTATTAATGGCGCAACTGATGGAGTATTGAACAAGATATATCAATGCACTTGTATCCACTCGATATTGTCCATATCAAATATGGTTACTTCTCCAACTGAACCACCATGAATCCGAGAGGGCTTATATAATTTTGTTTCAAAATCAATAAGATATTATGCACAAAAAGTAGTACACTCATCTATAAAATAACCAATGGCTATTGATGCCTTCGGACGAGCTCTATTGCGTACAAATCGTTTCAATGTACTCAAATACCGCTCAATAGGATACATCCATCTGAATTTCACTAGACCAATATCCATTACTTCATCAGTTAGGTGCACCATCTAGTGAACCATAACATTGAAAAATGAGTGGGGAAATAGTTTCTCAATGTGACAAAGTGTAAGTACAATTTGGTCCGGCAAACTTTTTAAATCACTCATTCGTTGATTTCTTAAACAAAGATGTCCAAAAATATTACTCATCTCAATCAAAGGATGAACAAAATAGGGGGATAAACAATCACAAATTGAAATTGGAATCAACTTCTAATGTAGTATGTGATAGTCATGACTTTTCAACCCTTGCAATGTCCTACTCGTCAAAGTCACATGCTTTGAAATATTAGAAGAGTAACCATCAGGCACCTTGATCATCATCAAAATGGAAAGAAATGTCTCATTATCCTTTGTAGTCATTGAATACTATGAAACATGCATATATGAATTATTTCCCTCAGCTAACTGTAAATGCAAATGTTTCCTTAAACCCATTTCTTCTAAATCACGACGTGAATTGAAATAGTCCTTTGATTTTCCATTTACACCTAAAATAGTTTACAATATATTATCCCAAACATTTTTTTCAATGTGAATGACATCCAAATTATGCCTTAGCATGTTAGTTTTCCAATATGAAAGACTATAAAAAATAATTTTCTTTTTCCAATTGTGACTGCACTGCCTACCCATAGAAAAAATATTACGTATTGGATAAGCCACCAAATCATGAATCTCATATACCGTGCGGATGTTTTCTTCCTCAATCTGAGATAATATTTCAAATATTTTCATGATCTTTGGTGCTGGGTTGAACTCTCTAGAACCATCAAATTCCACTCTGTCCTTTCTGAACCTGTGCTAAGGGGGGGAAAACGTCTGTGACCCATGTATGCCCATTTTTTGGAATGTTTAAGCCATAACTTTTTTTTACTTTTATTGAAATAATTGAAAGAAAATTCCTATTTTGTACTCTAGCTGGATAAATTTTCATAAGATGGGAAGTCATTGATTGTCCACAATAAAGAAGCATGTAGTTTGAACATTTCATTAGTTTAACAGTCATAATTCATCACACCATCACCCCAAAATTCATTCAAATAATCAATCAATGGCTGAAGGTAAACATCAATCTTATCCCCCAGACTTCTAGGTCCATCAATAAGAGTGGAAGGTAATATAAATCATTGCTTCATACAAAGTCACATAGGAAGATTATATGGAACCAACACCACGATACATGTGATATGAGTTGCACCAAACATAGACTTGAATGGATTGAAACCATCTGCTGCCAACCCCAATCATAGATTACGAACATCTTTAGCAAAGTCAAGATGTCTTTTATCAAAATCCTTCCATGCATGAGAGTCTAAAGGGTGGGTTAACATATCACTTTCATGAATTATTTCTGCATGCCATCTCATTAAATTAGAAACTTTAGATTACATAAAAAATCTTTTCAACCTTAGTTTAAGGGGAATGTGACAGATTTTCTTTATGACAATCGGTTTACCCTGTATCACAATCTGACTTTGATGAGTCAGATTTCCCCTGTTCTCTTTCCACCTGGAAGCGCCACAAACCGTATAAATATCAAAATGGATAGATTCCTTTATAAACAACATATAGTTGTTTGCACATTAATCTATGGTCTCATATGTAAAACCTATGTTCTCTATCAACTTACAAGCATGGTAATATGACTTGGGAATGTTAGCATCAATAAGAGGAAAATTATTCAATAACACCAACAACATGTCAAATGATGTGTCTGACCACTGATTCAAAGTCTTCAAATGAAACAACTCCATGATAAATGAAAATTTATTGTAAGAAGTAAATCCAGGATATAATTCTATTTTTTCATCATCAAGTGCTTCATGAAACCTCCATAAATCACGATCTCCACCCGAGTGAAGATTTATCTCATCAGTCTCAAGATTCTGGATGTCAATGCCTTCAGGATCCAACCCACGTACCATTTCAGAAAGCATTTCATGCATTGGATCGTTCATCCTTGCATCAACATACATCTGAACTGCATCAATATTTTGACAACGAGCATATTCTTCTCCATGACGAGTCCAAATCTTGTAATTATTCAGAAATCCATTAAAATAATAGGTGATCCCTCATAATATATCGTGTGAATTGATATCTGTTAGCACATTTTATACATGGACAAATAATATAGTCACTTTCAAATCTTCTAGTGAACTTAATAAACTATATAATGCTATTGAAATATTCTCTAGACATTCGATTTGGAAGATCAATATAACTCTTATCCATAATAATATCTGTATAAAAAACATTTACACAATACTTATTACATGCATTTTTCATATCAAATATATTTAAAATAAATACTAACCAATTTCTTGTGAACCATTGATAAAATAATAAAATTATATCTCTAAATAATAAATAAGAGAATATATAATGGAATGTAAGTGCAATCCCATGTCATTGTTGTCATTTGGTATGGTAAATCTAATGATGATTCTATATTCAGGAGTCCCTAATCATATTTTGATCAGATAATGAATACTTCACGAAAGAATATGTACAATCTTCTCAAACCCAGAGAAACTGTATCTTTGTAAAAATAATGTCTCACTGCCTCTTAGATTCACACTACCTTTGTGCCATCAGAGGTAGTACAAAGTAACCATCAATGATAACAATCAATCTCTAATTTATGGAAAAATAACTAATCTATATCCAGGATGAGATCAAATATATAAAATTCTAGAACAAAAAATACCAATCTATCATAACTTGTGTTATCTCAGTCCAATATTCATGGAACATATATCATCTTATCATGATCCCACTTAAGGGCTACTGAGCCACAATAAGTACACCAGTAACATTGATACCATGCATAGAACAACACAATATAAAATATATACAAAGTACAACACATTGAAACATGGAATATCATATAGAGGAAGAACATATAATATTAATAATAACATATAGTATCGAAACAGACATATGTGATCAAACTCAAACATGTGTCTCATGGGATATGCAAGCACACACATGTTGTCAAACCTCAAACATTTTCCCATGGGACACACACACACAAACATGTGATCAAACTCAAGAATGGTATAAATCAAATAACAACACAACTTAATATTAATTCAATCAACATATACATGGACTCAAACATTGTATGTAACTTCCAAACCTCATGTTAAGTGTGAAGTATCTCATACACACACTGTCAAGACACATTGTTTCATATGCACAGAAGCCCTTATACACATGAACTTCAATTTCCACATTTTTATTCACACAAAATATTCATATAATCATTATGCATGCCAAATATGTGATGTAAATTTCCCAAAATAAAAACTCTAAAATAGAAATTAGGTCATACCTGATTACGCTAAAAATCTGGAAGAGAGGGGAGCCGAAGGCGGTGCTGTGAGGGAGAGGAGAGGCAGCGGAGGGAAGCCAGTGCCAGAGGCGGTGCGGTGAGGGAGGGGACAGGCGACGGTGGCAGCGGTGTGCTAGAGGAGGAGGCAGTGAGGTGGCGGTGGTGCAACATGGGTGGGACGACAAGGGAGAAGACAAAGGACAAAAGGGAGTCAGATCGGGCGATCGGTAGTGGTGAGGGGATAGGCAGTGGCCGTGCGGGGAGGGAGGGGACCGGGTGGCATTGGTGAGGCAAGGGAGGGGATGTGCGGCGGTGGTTTGGTGAGGGAGGAGACAAAAAGGGAGGGTACGAGGAATGGCGGGGAGCCAGAGTGGAGGGTGGCGAGGGGACGGGGGACAGGCAGTGAAGGGGTGGAGGGTGGAGAGGGGACGAGGGACAAGGGATTTATCGGAGGGCGGTGAGGGGACGGTGGATGCGTGAGGGGGTGGAGGGTGGCGAGGGGACGAGCGGAGGGTGGCGAGGGGATGGGCGACAACGAGGGGACGAGTAGTGGAATCACGAGGGGTAGGGGAATTGCGGGGGGGGGGGGGGGGGGTGTTTAAAAGCCCAGCGATCACCTTTGGCGGTCGCTATAGGCCAACAATAGCGACTGCCAAAGGTGGTCTTCCATGTCAGGGGGATTCAAATTCTATTTCTCTAGAAGTGTTGAGAAAAGATAGAGTTTGTAGTTTTTTGTAACAATAGATCTGTAAATCTCGAATGAATATATAAAACTGTAGTCCTGAAGAACTCAATAGCTTGTTATATATTTTATTGATGATTCAACCTCACTTATTAATACAGAATATCAAAGATATATATAGAATAATGATGAGAATTTTCCTTAAAAATTTAAATCCACATGATTCACCTTTAGAATCACGATATTCAAATGTTTGAATAAAAGATAAATCGTAACTCCCTTAAATATTCAGCAATAAAATATCCTCTTAAATTGATCCTTTGAAAGAAAAATAAAAGGCTTTGAATTCGTTAATGACATGTTTAAAACTAGGCTTTGAATTTGGCTTGAAATCAGCCTAATAATCTGCATAAAGACCTTTTCTCAATAAAGTCATAATTTAAATCTCCGATGCCAAACGCAGGGTTGAAATGCATGGCATTCTTTCTATGAACATAAGGTTCACAACATAAGGTTGATAATATAATGTTCACAATGTATGGTTGAAAACATAAGTTTTACAATGTAAGGTTGATCAAACATACTTTTCTCTTCAACTCTCAAATGTACAATACAATATCCATAGTTTCCTTTTTAGAAATACATAAGATACATGATCCATATGGTTAATTATAAATGTAGGTTTGATGATCCATACTTTTATAAGATTCTAAATATATGGTATATGATCCATACTTTTTGATAAAATGTATGGTTTTTTTCAAAATTATGGTTGATGAACCATACTTTTGAGAAACAAACATAATGTTCCATATTAACGTAGGGTTATTATTCTATACTTTTATGATAACCCAAATGTAAGGTTCTTCTTATATACTTTTATTATCTCTCGAACATAAGGTTCTTTCCAAAAATAGGGTTCTTCTTTTATAATTTTTTGATAACCCAATCATAAATGACAGATTACATCTTTTTGCTACGCTTCTCTATGTAGGGTATGAACAGTGTTTCCAGAACCTGTTCAAGTAATTTATGAACACGTAGAGCATGAGTAGTGTTCCCAAAACACGCTAATATGAAAAATAATTTCCATACACTTTTTCAAATATTCCATTCAGATTAGAAGCATTAATATTATTCCAAAATAGAGATATAAAGAATATTAATTTCCTAAAATATACTCAAAGTAAAATCATTAGAATAAAAAATATGGGTATTTGTGAACATCAAAATCATCATAAAGTGATAAAGTATTATTCTAAATAATATCCTCTTAATAACATAGAGTTTTGTTGAAAACAACACTTTATCCACAATTTCCCCCTTTTTGATGATCACAAAACCCCTAAAATAACCAATGAAATTATCCTACAAAATTAATTTTATATAGTTTCAAATTTTGAAAATATAAAAACAATATTTAATTTTAACAAAATTATTTCTTAATTTTAAAATTTTCTCCCCCTTTATAAAGTAAAATAATATATCCTCCATTATAAATAAAGAAAATAAAATTTTGTGTTTATCCAAAAATTTCTCCTTAATTTTTTTTAGAAATTTCCCCCATTAAAATGAAATGTTTTCTTTTCTCCATATGAGTAAAAGATTTATATAAAAAAAATATGTTGTTTTTATCCATATTTCTTTCCCTTTTTGTGATATCAAAAAGAATAATTGAATAAGGAATATAACACATTTTAATTTAGCACTGAACTTAATTAAATGCTATGATAAAAAGTTTATCAATATGTGAAGTTGGATTACTAGAATTATAACATAGATAGTAGAATAAACAAATTAATAACACATAAACATGGGATTAAAATATATTTTATTGAAAATATACGTACAAGTATAGTAATGGCAAGGAGAATCAAGGTTTGGCTCAACAAAGATTTGAAACTGGTCTCATCTTCTTTGGATTACTACCTTGATATCTGCTAACTGATTCCTCAGCCTTGTCATTAATCCATCTCCCAACTGGATAATAATATCTCATCCCTCTTGATCCTGATAAATATCTTCAATAAAATGAACTCTAAAGAACTCATGAAACCATTCTTCCTTGTCCATAAAAAGAGATAACTTATTTATGAACTTATTCAACAATGTTCTTATTCCTGGTTCATCTGAAGTTAGATGCTCAATAAGATGCTTTGGGTGTCTATCAAGACAGACAATGGAGCACTGTTGCACTGAAGGTCCTAAAATCTGTCATTCATATTTCTCATCCCTGCTCTAATGGAATGAAATTTCCTTATTAGATCAGGCGAAGTACATGACGTACCTGCTTGACTGTTCCTGATAGCTACGAATTGTTTCTCCATGAAAAGCATAAAATCTGCCAAATATGACTTCATTAGCATCTCAGATTTCAAATTTGAAACTTCAGCCAACATATCCTTCTTAAAAACTTCAACTTCTTGTTTTGAAATAGATTTGGCTATCAATTTCTAAAGTCACTGATTTTCCTTTTCCAATGCTCTTCTTAAAGAAGCATTTTCTGATTCAAATCTGGTTAACGTTCTGTAAATATCATCAACATCTACATTCATATAATCAAGGGCACCTTGTGCTTGATTCTTAGTCTGAGATTCCACTGGTTTTAACAAAACTAAAGGTAGAGTTTCAACATCTGATTTTTCTTCATCTTCTCTTTATAATGGATTCTCAACTAATTTTTCCTTCGAGTCTTTCCCAACTCCTCCACAGAAAAATACTCATTAATAATTTACATTTGAATTTTTGAAGGGTTCTCAGCTTGATTCACATGAAGAGATTCTTACTCCTCCTGATCATCTTCTTCATTTATTTCCTCCAAGAATGGATCCTCTAATATAGGTTCCTCTTGAGCTAATTACTCTTGATAAATATCAGTAGGCCGTACAGTTTGAGCAGATTCAGGTCCAACCACTTAAACTTCTCCATGATTTTCAACAGTTTGAGGCACAATTTCTTTTTACACATGAGGAGTCACCTCAATCTGGGAAACTGTTGGTTGGTTAGTTTAATGTACTACAGTTTATCTAATAAATTTTTAGGTCAGAAGAGGTTCAATTGCATCAACAGTACCTTGAACATGCTCCTCACCAGCTGGATCCACTCGATGTATTTTTCTCTAAAGGACCACTTGACTTTCCTCATCAGCTGGTGGATCAACTCCTTCAAATCTTAGTCTTCTTGAGGTAATAATTTCTCTCAATTCAGACATTCCTTCCTTAGACTTAGTAGGTTTCTCCCCCTAAGCTGAGTCCTGGTCTTCCTTAGCTTCAACGGGTAGAAGCTTTCCTTTCATAGTACTCCAAAAGAAGACAATGTTCCTTAATGTTATAACATTGAAAATATTAATGTGATGGAATCTTACTCTAGCATCTATTAAGCTTACCATATCAGACTTAAACAATAATTTTTAAATGAACCTTCCATAGGGATAAAAGTTTATTCTAGCCTCTAGTTGACAATAGTAGTTGAGATATCTTACCATATAACTCGGAAAATTCATCTTTATTTCACTCATAAGCAAACAATTATGTACATTTCAGGAAACAAAATCTTCTCTATCTCTGACATCCTAGGTGCAATCCTTGTTTGCACAAACATAGCAAGAATCTTCTGATCAGGTTCTAGATCCTTCAATAACATTTTTCTTATACTTTTAGATCCAAATAAAAATTACATAATTTTTTCTGACTTATGTTCATCATGTCCAATATTATTTAAGTCAAAATGATAAACTCTCTCATGAGGGCAGTTTATGATTTTAGATATTTCTGCAGATGAAATTGAAAAATCCCGATAGTAAATTTTTAAAAATATGGTGTCATATGTATCTCCAAGACTAAACTGAATGGATTTCAAAAAGTGAAAAATCTCTACCTTATATAGAAACTCTGTATTTTCGCCATTGAATTTTTTCTTGAGATTCTGAAAAGAGATGGATTTCCGTATCACGAGATCTATTTGATACAACCATTCCAGGTTGATTACTTTTCCCTGTAGAATGTTTCTTCTTATCGTGTGCTAACGCTTGGAATTACTCACTTATCCTTCCTTAATTATTTGTGTCTTGGCCATTTCTATTTCAAAGTTCTAAAGGCTTGAAGGTTTAGGGTTTTGATGTTTTATCCAAAGGTCGATAAAGGCGGTAAGGGTTTTTGGTGTTTTGAAAGGTTTTGATAAAATGAACGAGTTTGGAATTTGAAATTGTTCTTAACATCCTTGATTCCTATGTCATTTACTTACATAATAATCATTACATTATTTAAATAAAATAAAACATACATGAAAAAAACAATACAAATGAAATTGTAAATTATTCTAAAAATAAATAATTAAATTATTTAAAATAGTGAAGATAAAAAAACACGTAAAAATTAAAATTAAATTTTCATTTAAAATTAAATAAACCTACCCCCCCTTAATAAAATCAAACCTCGCAGTGGGAAGTGGTTTAGTAAAAATGTCAACTAATTGAATTTTAGTACTTAAAAATTCAAAGAATATATCCTTTTTAAGAACATAATCTCATAGAAAATGATGTCTGATATCAATATTCTTATTTCTAGAATGATTAATAGGGGTTTTTGAAATATTTCTAGCACTTGTATTATCACATAAAATAGGTGTGTTATTAAAATTTAGTCCAATGTCTATAAGATTGTTTTTCATCCACAAAACTTGTGCACAATAATTGCCTGCAGATATATATTTTTCCTCAGCTGTTGACATGGAAACTCAGTGTTGTTTCTTACTAGACCATGACAATAAAGATTTTCCTAAAAAGTGACAAGTCCTTGAGGTGTTTTTTCTATCTAATCTAAAACTTCCAAAGTCATTATATGAATATGAAATTAAATTAAAATCATATGTTTTTGGATAGAGAAGAGATTAAAAAATAGTTCCTTTTAAATATATAAAAATTCTTTTGAAAACACTTAAGTGAGATTCTTTTGGATCAGATAGAAATCTAGCACAAAGACATAATGAATTTAATATATCTGTCCTGCTAGAAATATAATATAATAAACTACCAATCATACCTCTATATAACTTTTTTTCAATTGATTTTCCAGTTTCATACAAATGAAGTTTTACATTAGTACACATAGGAGTTGTATATGTCTTGTTGTTTTCAAGTCCAAATTTCTTTAGTAAATCAGTAATGTATTTGATTTGATTTAAAACATTTCCAAAATCATTTTGATAAATTTTAAGTCCTAAAAATTAATTTAATTCTCCCATTATACTCATTTCATATTCTTTTTGCATTAAATTTGAAAACTCATCATAATTTTTTTTGTTTGTTGAACAAAAAATTACATCGTCAACATAAATTCAAACCAATAAAATATTAGAATTAATAGTTTTCTTAAAAAATATTGGATCTGCCATCCCAATAGTAAAATCATTTTTCAAAATAAAATAACTTAATCTTTCATACCATGATCTAGGAGCTTGTTTAAGGCCATAAAGAGCTTTAGTAAGTTTAAAAACAAAATCGGGTTTTTCTGAATTTTCAAAACCAGGAGGTTTCTCAACATAAACCTCCTCCAATAAGTAAACATTTAAAAAGGCATACTTAACATCCATCTAAAATAATTTAAATTTCATATGAGATGCACAGGCTAAAAAGATTCCAATGGATTTTAATCTAGCTACAGGTAAAAAGTTCTCATCATAATTTATACCTTCTTTTTAATTATATCCTTTAGCTACTAGTATTTATTTTTTTCTAGTTATTATTCCTTGATCATATTGTTTATTTATAAAGTCCCATTTAGTTTTGGTAACTGGATCGTTCTAAGGTCTTTAAACTAAATTCCAAACTTTATTTCTCTTGAACTAGTTTAGTTCTTCTTGCATTTCTATCATCCAACTTTATCAGCTAAGGTTTATTCTAATGTATTAGGTTCTAATTAAGATAGAAAGGCAGAGAATTCAACTATATTTCATATATTTATTTTAGTTTTTATTCCAGTGATTAGGTCTCCTATAACGGTTTCTAAAGGGTGATTATTTAGTGTTTTAGACTGTCTAGGTAGAATATTATTGGGTTCTATAATGTCATGTTCTTATGAACTGGACAAAATTTCATTTAAATCTTTTTCAAAATCATCGTTTAATTTCTAAACTCTCATGTAATCATTAGAGCCAGGTTAATCAAATTGTTCTTTCCTTTTCTCAAAGGGATTAGATTCATCAAATTTCACATGAATAGATTCTTCAAAAATCCATGATTTTTTATTAAAAACTCTACAATCTCTGAAAGTATCAGAATATCCTAAGAAAATGTCTTCATAAGATATTGGATCAAACTTACCAAGATTTTCCATGGTTTTTAAGGTGTAGAACTTGCATACAAAAACATTAAAGTAATTTACTTTAGGTTTTCTATTATTCCAGAGTTCATAGGGTGTCTTTTTAGAAATTGTTTTGATTAAAACTCTATTCATTATATAGCGGGTTTTACTTACAGCTTCTACCTAGAAATAGGTAGGAATACTGTACTCATTTTTCATAGTGCAATCCATTCTTGAATAGTCCAATTTATTCTTTCAAACATTCTATTTTGTTGAGGTGTTCTTGGTACATAAAAGGTGTTTTTAATACCCATATTTGAGAAAAATGAATAATATTTTAGATTCTCAAATTCTCCACCATGATCACTTCTTAATAAAATTATTTTAATTTTATTTTAATTTTGGACAGCTTTGCCAAAAATTTCAAATATATTAAAAGCTTTATTTTTATATTTTAGAATATAAATCCAAGTAAATGAATAATAGTCATCAACTAAAACATATACATGTAATTTACCATCCAAGATTTCTATTCTTGAAGGTCCAAAAAATCCATATGAATAAGTTCTAGTGGTTTAGATGTAGAATTTTTGTAAACAAGTTTGAAGGATGATTTGTGCTGCTTTCTAAGTTGACATGCATGACAGAATCTATCACTTTAAAATTTTATACTAGGAAAATCAGAAACTAATTGTTTCTTAGAGAAATTATATAAGGCATATACATTTCAATGTCCAAGTATTCTATGCCAGATCCACAATTCATTTATATTAGTAGTTAAGCAGTTTACTTTTTGTTTATACAAGGAATTTAAGTCCAGAGTATAAACATTATCAGTTCTGGGTGCTCTAAATTTAAGTAATTTATCTTTAAAAATAGAATAATAGTTGTTAGAAAAATCAACAAAAGAACCATCATCATAGAGTTGAGAGATACTTATCAGGTTTTGTTTCAATCCTCGTACATAGAGTACTTTATTAATTGAGACAACTTCTAGATCTCCAATAGTTCCAATTCCAATAATTTTACCTTTGGCATTGTCACAAAATGTGAATAATCCTCCATCCTTTTGAGTTAATATTTTAAAGTTTGATGAATTCCAACTCATATGCCTGGAGCAACCACTGTCCATATACCATATTTCAGTTCGGCTTCCATTAATTTCTTCCTCATCAGCTTCTGCCATAAAGAACATATTTCTTATTAGATTTGATTCTTCTTTTTCTGAGTCAGACTTTGATGAGTTGTTGGAGTCTTTAGAAACAATCCAAGTATCTTTCATTGCTTTTCTTTCTTTCTTCTCATAATCATTATTTTTGAAAAATTTATTTTTCTTTTCTCCTTTTAATTTAGGACATCCAGGTCTAATGTGACGCATCTTTTTACATTCATAGGATCTAACTTCCCTTGGTTCATTTTCATCATTTTGAAGGATGTTATGAATTCATTCTTCTTTATATATAATTTGATGAATTTTCAAGCTAGTTGAGCCAGTTCCAAATCTAAATTATATGAATCAGAAATTTTTGATTTCATTTTGATTTCATTCCTCATCTTTCTGCTCTTATTTTGGGATGTTACATTCAAAGTAGTATTTTCTCTCTTGATCAAGACAATATGCTCATTTGATTCATCTTGTATCTCATCTTCATACATAATCTGAGTTCCAATTAGTTATCTAATAGTTATATCTTTGACTGGTGATGATTTTATAATAGCCATTGATATCCCATTCTATCTAGGTGGTAGTACTCTTAGTACTTTTAGGCATTGATCTGCTTGTTTGATAGGATCTCCCAAGGCAGTGATGTTATTAACAATTTCTATAAGCCTTCCATTCATCTAGGTGATGATTTCCCCATCAAAAATTATGACTGTATCAAATTTCAATTTAGATATGGCATACCTCATCTGTCTGGCAGTGTAAGTTCCTTCATAATAAACTGTAATTGCCTGCCACATTACATAACCAGTTGTGCACTGAGATACTCTATTGAATTCATCTGGTCCAAGACCACAAATGGTAGAATTTATAGCTTTCATGTTTATGTTGTAATTTGCTTTTGTATCAACAATCCATGTTTTAGGTTTCTCTATAATCACATAGGGAGTTAGAATTTTCAAGTAGACTTTTTACCCAAGGTTCGTTAATTAAATGATCATCATTGATTTACAAAATCCATAATTTTCACCATTGAAGTAGGGAGCTCGACCCATTGGCATACCATCTCATGTATCATCCATTATGCTCTATATAATCCAAAAAACATTAGCTAGTTATAGGTTTGACAAAAGCTCTTCCTTTTTTAAAAATTGTTGGACCAGGTTATACTAAATAATCACAAGAGGGGGGGGGGGGGTGAATTTTGTATTTTACAAATCTTCACGAATCGTGATGAAGCCTGAGTATGTCCTTTTTTATTTATCAGGTAGTTTATACAGTGGAAAATAAATAGTTAAAGAATGCAAGGATGTATAGTGTTTAAGGGAACAGAAGGCCCCTAGTCCCCTCCACCAACACTCTACTCCACGAGCTTGGTGATTTTTGGTATCTGTTCCTCTTATCAACAGATCGTCCAAAACTGAGTGCAGGCAGTTGGCATCTTTACATGTTAAGGCTAAAAATAGAGACTTTTGGTTCATACATAGAACCAAATAGCCAAATTAGTACAAGAATCCAGTTTCTGAAAATAAAAATAGTATTTGTCATGAACTACTTTCCAGTTGATATTCACTGTGGAAACAACACAGAACTGACAGTTGATGGATCATCATCTTTAGAAAGAATGATCTTTAGGTAGAAGTAGTCTTGAGTCGATCTGGTTGCATGAGATCTTAAAATGAATTTAGAAACTTCAAAAATAGTAGATTCACAATAGATAATCGATGTAGAATCTATGAATATTCAAATTATTTATTTTTCTTTAGAAAAGATAGAGTTTGTGGTTCCTTATAAAAGCAGATATGTAAATATTGAATGACTCTGTAAAACTGTAGTCATGAATAACTCAAGACATTGTTATATATTTTCTTGATTATTCTCCTTCACTTTTTAATAAAAAATATCATAGATATATATAGAATAACGACAAGCATTTTCAATTAAAATTTAGATCCACAAATGTCTCCTTTAGAATAACGATATTCAAATGTTTGAATAACGGAGCAGTCGTAACACCCCTGAATATTCATCCTGAAAATCTCCTCTTAAATTGATCCTTTGAATAAAAAATAAACAGATTTGAATTAGTCAAATATGTGCTTTAAAACCAAGATTTGAATTTGACTTGAAATCATCCTAATAATCTGCATAAAGACCGTTGATCAATAAAGTCATAATTTAAATCTCTGAAACTAGACATAGGGTTGAACTTCATATCATTCTTTCTCTGAACATAAGGTTCATAATTTAAGTTTGATAACATAAGGTTCACAATGTAATGTTCACAATGAAAGGTTGTTCAACCATACTTTCCTCTTCAACTCTCAAACGTACAGTAGAATATCCATACTTTCCTTTTTAGCAAAACATAAGATACATGATCTATAAGGTTCATTATAAAAGTAAGGTTTATGATCCCTACTTTCATCAGCTTCTAAACATAAGGTATATGTTCCATACATTTTGATGAAACCTAAGGTTGTTTTCAAAAGTAAGGTTGATGAACCATACTTTTGAGAAACAAACATATTGTTCCATATTAACGCAGGGTTCTTCTTATATACTTTTCTGATAAAAAAAAATATAAGGTTCTTATTCTATACATTTCTGATATCCCAAACGTAAGGTTCTTTCCAAATGCAGGGTTATTCTTCTATACTTATCTAATAAACTACATGTAAACGATGGACTACACCCATTTTCTATGCTCCTCAATGTAGGGTATGAACAGTGTTTCCAGAACATGCTCAAGTGATTTCCGAACACGTAGAGCATGAACAGTGTTTCCAGAACACACTAATACACAAAAACAATTTATGAATGCTTTCTCAAATATTCCAGGCTGATTAAATGCTTTTATATTATTACTAAATAGAGAAATAAATAATATTAATTTTCTAAAATATACAAAAAGTAAAATCATCAGAATAAAAAATAATGGTATTTGAGAACATCAAAGTCATCATAAAGAGATAGAGTATTGCTCTCAATAATCCCCCCTTAAGAAAATAGAGTGTTGTTGAAAACAACACTTTCTCAAAAAACACCAGTAATATATGTGTGAATTTCCCTCCACTAAAAGACTATAATATTAGTGTTGGATCTAAACTGACTGTAAAAATATCATGAAATGTTATGACGAGTAATCATGGAAATATGGAGAACATTTTTCTTCACCGCATAATACTATACTGTTGGACTACTTTATACTATAGAAACCAACATCATTTAATGACACTAATAACTTTTTAGTGGAAGAAAAATAGATTGAGTCCCTTGAAAAGATATTTCATGTTTTTGGGATGTCATTAAAGGGAAAAGGTTATTCGGGATGTTTTTTTAAATAGAGGTTCTAATGAATAGTAAATATCAATTCAAAATAAAAATAAGGTTTTGAAAGTGATGATATTAAATGGGATACTCTTGAGGATATATTCTTTGAAAAGAACATTCCAATTGATAAATAAATTGATTCAGAATGGTATTTTTTAAATTTGGGAAAAAATAAGTGGAAAGTGTTGCTATATATGAATGAAACATTACAAGATTAGAAAGGAATATTACAAAATACATACTAAATACAAATACATTAAATGTGAAAATGAAATAAAACCTCCTACCAACACTTACCATGTAATATAATCCTTTAATAATGAAATATGTAATCAAGAATGTTTCATGATGGTTCATCAATCTATGTGCTTGATTTCAATTTCTTTGGATTTATGGAAATGAACCTGCCTTTAATCACCATGGATATGTGTTTACCATAAAGTCTAGGGAATATAACTTTTTAATAAAAGTAAATGGATAAAGACAAAGGTAATATTTGTGAATTTATACAAGTATCATTTCCCTCATTATAGGAAACAATAAAGAAAAAAATCAAAGGACATAGTCCAAATGATAGGATGAATCATAATCACTGTAATAATCGGAGTCACATTCTAAAGAACCATGAGACCTGGTAACCATAGATGGATTCTAATATGATTATTATTTCCTATGTCTTTATTTCCTAGGAAGAACATGTTGAAAAATTACATCATTCATAACATTATTTTTTCATTTAAACAATGTTTGTATAAAAGATTAATTTTTGTGTGGATTCATCCTCTATATTATCCCACCTTCCATAGATGCATTGTGTTTCCCTTAATTTAATAATTTCCTCTTGAATCCTTGAAATATTCGCACCATCACCCAAAATTTGTTTCCCCTCAAATGGAGGAGTAGATTCCTACTACTCCAATTCCAACATCACTACTTGTTTCATGATGCCCTCATCTTAGGGATTCACTCCATGATCAGGCACAAAAGCCAGAGCCAACCCTAGCCTAGATCTAGTCATTTCATGCCTATATTATTAAATTTTATGAGCTATAAATCCTTGTTTATTATTCTTATCCACTTGATTATCTTATTCTAGTTCTGTAGAAAACATCTTCCGGCTATTGTGACACACCAAAACTAATATACTCCTTACCCCTACTATGTGGGGATTTCCGTCCACCAATAAAACCCCATTTACTATACACTGTCTACCTCTTCAACCTCTTCCTACATGAAACCACATTATTACCTTTTAGAAAAAATATCATGAAATTTTTTTACATCACTTATCTCTGACATAACCAATAAATTTATAGTCTAGATATAAATAATTAATCTATCATATTCCACTTTTAGAGAGATATCATCATCCTATGGAGACAAAACTATATTATGAATTATGAAAGAACTTAGGTATACTTTCAATAGGTCCCTAGTATAATGAAAAAAATTCACAACCTCAATGGTAAAATTTATTTTAATTTGAATTCCCACAGCAAACATTATGTCAAAATAGAATCTTAGGATTCCATAAAATCCAGTGAATATTGAAAATTTTGATCTAAACTTAATCCATGGAATTTTTTATAGAAAAGGGATTTAATAAAAAATTCCCTTCTTGAAATAAATCCATACATGGGTTTAACAAAATTGATCTGATCTCCCAAGCTCTGAACATCAGATCCTCTGATGAGAAAATTATGTAAAAGAATCCTCAACCCATAGGTACACATATCCAATCAGAAAACCCCCATATATAAGTTATCTTTCAAACCAAATCATCTATCTTTAAAAATTATTCTCCACCCATAATAACAAGTTTGGAAATAGTAAAGTGCTGAAAAAACTTAAATATATCAATTATAGACCCCCTATTATCAACCACACTAATAGTCTCATCCTTTCTCATGATTCACTTAGTAGCACCCTCACACACATATGTGAAATTCCATCGATTGGAATCCCTTTCTTATATTATTAATTAACACAAGATTATTTTTTGTGCACCCAATGTATCCCACTTCTTAGTTCTCATTATAATTGGGAATTCATACAAACCTTTCGTGTAACAATTTCACTTAGGAAATTATCACATGCTACATCACATATAATAAAAATAATGGCATGATAATAAATTTATATATATTAAAAAAATGAATACATTTAATAATAAATTATATAAATTTTGGTCCTAGGGACCCAAATCCAACAAACTCCCACTTACACTATATCAAACTGCTAACAACCTTTGATCATCTAGCTCTAAATGATACTCATGATTGTACTGATATATTTCTTTATTAAAGGGGAATGCCATATTATCTTATTTGGAAAATCTTCTAACAACAACTTGAACCCTATGGGAAAAATACCTCAATGGATGATACTCCTCGAGCATGTTTTTTTCATTAGTGTGATGTTAGATCCTTTAATAGATCCACAAAAATCGTTTTATCCTAATATAATGTGATAGGGTCTTTAATTATAGGAACCACATCAAGATATTGGAAACGTTTTATATCCAAAAATATTATTTGGATACATTAGAGGTCACTATATACTAAGACTATTTTATAGAATAAGTGGAAACTAGTTTCTTTGAACTCTTCCAGTTCACAACTCCTATGTCATTACTAAATAAAATTATGGAGAGTGAATTTGGATCATTCATATCTATTTGAAATCTATAATCATTATAAATATTGATAACTAGCTTCTTATCTCATATATATAACAAGAACATGTCAATATCTCTTCATAGATACATAAGGATAAAATTAAGAGCATTCTAATGATGTTCACCTAGATTAGCATGATATCATCCTACCATGCTTAAGGCATAGGTGACATCAAGCCTAGTACATATAATGGAATATATGATTGATCCTATCAGAGAAGAAGATGCGATCTTACTCATTATCTTTATCCTCTTGTGTATGATGACACACTTTTTTGGAAATAAGTATACTATGTGAAACTAGAACGAATCCTTTATTGGATTTATCCAAACTAAATATCTTTATAATTTGGTCAATGAATGTACCTTGACTTAGTCTATGCAGCCTCTTTCATCTCTCACAAATGATCTTGATCCACATAATCTAGGCTGATTCACCCATGTTCTTCTTAGATATGCACATGTTTAACAAATCCCTAAATGATTGTAGGAATGGTATGTACTTTCACATAAATAATATGTCATTTACATGTAATACTAGAATAACAACTTCACTCTCACTGAACTTATTATAAGAACATGGATCACAATCATTTATAATGAAACCTAATTCTTTTATAGCTTAATCAATTTAAATGTTTAATGACCTGAATTATTTCTTTAATTCATAAATAGGTATCAACATCTTTGATACCTTTTGGGAATTACTTATATTAAAAAACCCTTCTCATTGTGTTGTATAGAAATCTTCCAAAATATTCTTGTTAAGGATGTCTGTTTTGACATCCATCATCAAAATATCATAGTCATGGAAATATGCTATAGAAAGTATAATTCTAATGGATTTAAGTATAAACATTGGAGAAAAGTATTCTTCATAGAAAATTCTTGATGACTATTTGAACTTTTTATACACTATTTATTATTTTTATGTTTTTACTTTACCTTCTATTTCTAATTTTATCTTGAATACCCATTTAAATTATATAATATTTACATTAACTAGCAGATCAACCAATACCCAAACTTTGTTTGATACATGGAATACTTATCATAATTCATGGATTCATTCCATTAAATATATTCAGATCTCTCTATTGTATCTTTATAGGATATAGGTTCATTATTTTCAATCAATATTGAGTAACCACATTTTGTGACAGGAAAAAAATATCTTTCTTTTTTTTGTACCACTTTGGTGCTCCTACACATTAATTATGTTTCAGGAACAACATCGTTCTTAGGGACCTCTGGAATATTTTCTTATACCAAATCTTGTGTATATAGAGCAACAACTTCATCAAAGTCAATATTTCTCACATTATCCTTCTTTAAGATGTTCTCCCTCTCAATAAATATGGTTTATCTTATAATTGTTACACTCTTGTATGAGGGTATATATTGAATGTATTCCCCTATTTCCTTGGTATACTATATAAATCTACAATTCATGCATCAATGTGATAGTTTTTTTTCTAGAATGGCCTTAAAAAATTCCTCACTACCCCATATACAAGTGTGTGATAATACATATTCCTTTACATGCATTAATTAATATGGTACTCTATTTTATTCCATAGTTTGAACTCAGTTTAGAATCAGAAGAGATTATTTAATTAATCTCACTAAAATGATAATGTAAGGTCTGCATAATTAATCACCAACCTCACCATGTCATGAAAAGAATGGTTCCTCCTATCCCTAACACCATTGTAATATAGTGTATAAGGTGGATTGATATGAGAGGGAATCTCAAACTCCTATAGAAATTCAAAAAAATATTGGTTAAGATATTCACCACCCTGATCAGATAGAATATTTTTTATCTTCTTACCAAGTTTATTCTCTACTTAATTATTGAATTCTTTGAATTTTGAAAAGTTCTCAGACTTATACTCCATCAAGTAGAAATAATCACATCTACTCAAGTCATCAATAATATTTATGATGTAATATTGTCCACATTTATATTTTATTATAAAAGGACTACACAAATCATTATCTAAAAATGTTATAAGCTCTATGGACCTTTCACCTTAAACACTAAATGGTGGGTTGGTCATTTTTACTTATAAATAGGAAGGCAATATTTCATGTGGTTTTAGTTCAAAGGAGTCTAAAAACCCATCTAGATCAATCTTTTCCAGATGCTTCTTAGTGATTCCACAGTTGGGTGTTATATAAGTCATGAAAATATGATTCATTATCCATTATCCATTACTTATTTTAATTATTTCATTCATAATGACTATTATATAGTTGTTCTATACCACGATAAATGTTTGATTTGTAAAATAGGCATTCTTTATTTACAAATTTGAAAATACAATTATCCATTCATGGGAAATAAATATAGATGATGATCATAGTAACACTCTATATAAAGTAAAAGTTCCTTAAAACCAAAATCATTCTATTTTTAAATGGAAGGTGGTGGTCTCTTATAGCTAGAGTTGAAAGTCACTCTCCATTGTATTCTTGAAGATCTACCTATCATTTGAAAATATTTCATAATTTAATTAGTTCCTACACTTAGATATAGATGTGGATCTTAAGAGATATATCTAATACCCAATGTGAAGATATAGAAAGATTTCACCGGATAAAAAATGAAAAATTAAATACCTATTTCTTTTAGGTGTAGTTCATATTACGATAACCTATCTTTCCAAAGGGAAAATATACTAAATTTTTTTCCTTAGATTACCTCTAAATCATATTCTTCTTGAAAGGATACTTCTTTGGGGACTTAAGCATGGAATATGTCTTGGGCCCCTTTTCATTGTTCTGTATTTTCCTCTTCACCATAATGACTATATCACTTTCAAACCCCATGCCCTTTTCAACTTGGAGAGTGAGAGTAAGAAGATATGAAAGAGTCTTCTCCCAATTTATCATGTTTTAATTCACAATGATACTAGAGAAGTGTTTAGGTATCATGGAAAGGATTATAAATTTGTGAATATCATTATGGATCCTGAATCCAATGATTCTTAATACCTCTATGTATTCAATCATCATGAATACATGATTCCCAATAGACACCAAATATCTAATATTTCACATGAACAATGCATTAGAGATCCCATATCCCTCTTTTTATACCTTATATTAATATATATCATTAAAGTGAGACATAATTCAATACACACCTATGCCCTTATATTTCTTTAGAAACTCATTGAACACAGAAAATAGGATGAAACATTGGACATTTGTTCATAATAAAAATGATTAATGTGAATAGCAAATTCTTCCTCACTATCCACATAGTTATGTTCTTCTAGAATTGGGTTTTCCATCACATATAATTTCCTTTAATGGAATAGAATAGCATGAATACAAATTTTATAATATTCTAAATTATTATTGGTGAGAAGGTTATCCTTGTTACATGTATATCATAATGATATGGTCAATGTCTTGTGGGTTTTCAGGTCTATAATTTATGCGGATAAATATTTAAGTAATTTATATAATAAAATTATATAGTAATTTTTTTATCTACCACTATTTTATCAAAACACAATAACCCTCTATATTGGCCTATTATTATCCCATTTCAAGGATATTATAGTAGGAGTGATCCATACTCCATTATCAAAACCCATATGGAGATCTATCAATCTGTTTGAAGGTATTTAGATAGGCCTAACATGAAAACTACATTAACTCATGAATCCTTGATCTATTGAGTAGACTCCCAATTACTAGAATCCTAAACGAGTATATATTTAATAGTTTCCACACTAGTTATACTAAGTCTCATGAAGATCATAAAACCTTAATGTAAAAGATGCAAAGTCAACCCAAAAATGATGATATAAATGTCCTAATAACTGAAAGAACCCCAATAGTGATTGGGAAATAACTTTGAACTATGGGTCAATTTGTACCCAAGTAGTGGAAGGCTATGCTGACATCACATATATATTTGATGTATTTTTTAACTTTATACTTAAATTAAATATTTTGACTATTTTACATTCTTGTTAATGTTTCATGAATTTACTTAAGTGATTAACCATGTCTTATATACTGTTTATCTATAATCCAATTTATTTTAGTTCCATATTGCATGCTATTTAATTCATAATTTTATGTGATTATTTGATATAAATACAATAATAATAGGTGGTATGATCATGTTTATTTCTTAATGGTTAGTTTATCTAAAGGATAATAAACTAACCCTTGACCTTGGGAAATAAACCATGAACCGTGACTTTTTTCATGTTGAAACTCTCCACTTATCCTCCCATGTATCTCCAAAATTAGTTTCACCATTTCCCCAGACATGAAATTCCTCCATTTTCCTAATATACCTATCTATTACATTATCATTTCTCACTTGAAGGTGATGGTCATACAAATATTTGATTAAGGTTATTACATAAAAGGAAACCAAGGGAACACATGCCCTTACATAATGAGAGGAGGGATAACATGGATGCCATAAATTTAATTAAATCATAATGAAAAATAAAAAAGGAAAAAATCACATATGAATATCTTATTTATGAAAATAATCATCCACAAACATGAAAAAAATTAAACATTTATTAAACTTTCATTTATTCTCAATCATTCTTATTTAATATAAATCTTTCTTGAATGAATTAATTATTCTCTTTAATTAATAAATTTATTTATATTAATTATCATCTTTTTTTTGAGATTATAATCCATAAAAATATTAATAAAATTAAATAATTCAATTAAAATTGATTAATTAAAAAATATGTACCTTCGTGGAAACACGAAAAGTGCCCGTCCAAACTACCTAGCGTTTATGATATTCATATACTGTTTACTCTTGCAATATATAGAATACATGTATTTTCACCTAATTTCAGGGAAGGTACTGTTATATAAATAAAATATTAACATATTTACCAGGACAATAGGTCATTAAATTTGTGTGAGGATTATTAATTAATTACAGACCTATTTAAAAACTAGTGAAATAATGAAAAAGGGTTGATCTACAGGGAAAGACTTCCAAATGTGGATGTGGGTGTCACCAAGTAGACAAGAGAAAATTTGTAGGAACAAAATAAGACAACATAGTATATAGTTAAGTGATTTAAGAAAAATATGGTGGAAAGTTATAATAACTAGAAACAAAAATATTAATAAAAAATAACACTATACAGAGAGAACAAATCATAGAGCAACATGGAATAGTCTAGAATTGAATCAAGGTAATTCAATTGGGAGGTTTTGTTTTAGATTTAGTTTTATATCTTCATTCATGAATAATTATTACATGATATGGTGAAAAGGATATGATCCATTTAGTTCAATGACCAACCAATGGGTGAATGTGAATAGTGGGGTCTCATCTAGGCATTGTGGGGGTGGTTCGACACCAGCTGCTTGAGGGCTTCTTCAGCTGAGGCATCATCCATGGTTCCAACATAGTAGTCACATTTTTTATGGAGGGTTCCGGTGTAGGTTGAGTTAGTGAGTCGAAAATTTAATCCTGAATGTCTCCATATATGGACACATCGGTCCAAAAGAAGCTGTTTGCAGGGTTTTCGTACCTTGAAGATCCGCGATGAACCAACCCGAATTGAAGCTTCGTGGCCTTTTTAATCCAACTGCAGGTGATGAAAATGAGTTCATGATGGTAATATGAATTGAGACCATTTCGTGAGAGATGGTGTGGTGGTTATTTTTTTCAAGGAGGGTGTTTCTTGAGCTGAAGCTTTCCCCGTGTTTTGGTCTCTTGAAGTTGTGGTTGAAGCTATTGCTGGATCCTGATTTTCTTCTCTTGATTTTGTGGTTGAAGTTGTGGCTGGATCTTGGGTTTATATTGTTGGTATTGAGGTCTTAGAGTTACTATCCTCTCTTACACTGCTCAGGCATCTAGTTTTATTGCTTCTCTCCAGGTTAGTTGGATGAGATGGATTCCAAGGAGGTTTTGGGATGTGTTTATGTGAGCGAAATAGTGTTTGAGGATGCATGACTTGGTGAAGCCTTCTCCTTGTGTTTTCTTATTTGAAATTAGACTTTTGGGGGTTGTGGAGATAAGCTCATTCAAGGTCTTTGGACTCACGTTCCTCTACTATTGCTTCAGGATCCCGCCACTCTCTCTGAGGCAGATATGAGTGGTGGTATTTATGATTTCTTTGGAATGTGATGGAGAGCGGTTGTCGACGTCTTGTGGTGGTTCCATCTTTATTTTCTTCCATTAATGTTATTTGATGGATTGATGGTTTCAATGAGGTTGTGGCATGGATCAAGGATAAAAATATGGTATTTTTGTTTTTTGATATTTAAAATTTAGCATTCCTATGCATGAATCTTTATGGTTTGCTTCAGCATGATTGGTCTTTGATGATTTTCAGATTTTGAAATGTGTATGACTATTTTTAAGCTACAAGTATGTGCTCCAGATGAGGTTCCATAGCAGGAAGCATTCACCAAAGCTAGGACATCCATATTTGGAAGAACAAGAGGGTATGAATTTTGTCATTAGTACCATGCCCATGCAACCCTGCGTGGGACAACTTTCTGAGAAGTCATGGGATGGTGGGGGATTTTCATTTTAAAATAATCACTAGAGAGGAGTGTTTCTTGTAGATTTTTTGGGATGTATTTCCTTTTAATGGATTTTATTAGGTTAAGTTTGTAGGGTTCACACTTATCCTTTGAACGTGACATTTTAAAATACTAAAAAGGATTATGGATCAAGAATATTTTTCACTAGTTCCAACATTTTAAAATTGTACACTCTGAATAATGAAAATGAAGATAGATTCCAAAAATACATTTCATATGAATGATGTTTTATTAATAACCAGAAAAATTCCATTCACCTAGTTTAGTTTTTTCTAATGATCATGCATGTATTATAAAAATATTTTTATATATTAAAAAAATACTATAAAAATAGGAAAATAATGAACCATGGATAGAAAAGAAGTTCTCAGTGGAAGAGATCCAACTTCCACCAAGCTGCATTAGTGGTGATTCCTCTCCTTTAATGGATAACCGATTGATTCTTATCCTTAGTTTTTTTCTAGCTTCCAAACCCCATATCTAGTATCTCTCAATTTTTTTCTTCCAAATCTATCACCACTATATATAACTATACATAACCCAAAAATATACTCTACTAAAATATTAATAGTCTCTAAAATTATTCAGGGGCCATCTATGGCCGTTTAACTATAGACAATCCTCCTTTCTAGTGAATCTAGAGAAGATAACATAATGGAACATGTTTCTACATGGAATTATGCACCAACAGTGACCAAAATCTCACTTAAAGATTATTTTCAAGTCGAATGTTTAATGATTTTGATTTTGGAGTGATACCACTCAAATAATCCATCTACCCCTACGATCACCTTCACCTTCATATTTTCCTAATTTAAAAAACATAGAGAAAAGGAATTTTTTTGGCATTTCGATAATCTAATATGATGCATCAATTTACCTTGCTTCATCATCTCCTCATTTCAAATTCAATATATTACTTTCTCAAATTTTGGTCACCCTTGAAATAATATTTATTTTTGATTGTATTTTATTTAATTTTTGGCCGGCTCATGAAAATTTATTTTTCTAGACCATTGTATCATTTCCCAGGTAACTTTCTATAACTTAAATTTCATAGGATTTATCCTTCTATTGAATTTTACTCCACAATGAAAAAAATTAGTAGTAACATTTTTCATCTACAATTTGGTCACTTTTAACTTTGACCACTACTAGAAATTCATCTTCTTCTTCTTTGCATCACATAAGATCACAATTTATTAATAGATCAAGACTATCTTCTTTAATTAGTCAAACTCCCACAATAACGTTTATGGAGATGACCGACTTCCCACCCCCATTTTCAAAGGTGTATGGTCTAACAACCCCACCTACCATGGAAGGTGGGGATTAATGGGGGTTGGAAGGAGAGTGGTTTCAAACCCGACCTCTCCCACCATGACTACTTATGGAGGGAAATGGAATCTTATAGAATTTATCAGTTCTAATCCAGGAGGGATTTTGTTATTGAGAGAGATCCTTTCATAGATCCATGTGTTAGAGAAAGGATGGTGTGGTAGGGGGTGTTTTATACCATTTTTTCATTATGAAATAAATGCCCTTTTTCTCCCTCTATTAATCTCTCTTTTTGATTAATGAATCACAACAAGTTGTATTAGATCGATTTTTTGTGAAATAGTGAAGAGAAATAAAGATTTTCCAATGACTAGAAAATTCATGTAACACGTAATTGTATTTTGAATGAAGATTATGAAAGATTACATCAAGGTGATTCTAAATGCCCAAACGATGTTGAAAACAGATCCAAAATGATCTCCCTTGGTCTGATCAAATTCTAATCAATGTTAGGATGTGATTTTACCCCCATTCAAGAGAAGAAGATACTATTCTGGTGCTAGAGAAATTTCTAATGAGCTTTTGACAGCTGCTCCATCACACCACATCAGCACCACTCCATCACCACATCATTAACTGATCTTGACATTTGACATTGATTTGTTCATATATTGATCAACCAGTGTCCGTTTTCAATGATCTATTAGTCGATTCCACCATTATGACCATTCCATATACAATGGTTATCTACAAATTTCTAGATTCTACACTAATATTTTCATAATTAAAGTTCATTTTAGGGACCATACATGGGAGGGATGATAATATCAACATCTTTTATTTAATCCATTTAGAAGTCTTGAATGAAATACATCCTTAATGATAAGGATATTTTTGACCCCATTGAGAATAATGGATTCAACCCTAATTCCACCAAGGATGTAGAGTGAACTAATATGAATAAGGAGAAAAATCAGTCAAATATGTCAATGGATTGATAATATATTCCACCACCATGTTTCATAAAATAACAGCATGTATGAACTTTGGATGAAGTCAGAAAATATATACCTATCAAATAACAATCAGAAAAATATTTCCTTGTTAATGTAGTTAATGAATCTTAGACTACATAGTGGAAAATTTATAGTCGATTAGACCAGGGATTTCCAAATATAAGTGAATACATTGGTGGTTGTATGTAACATTTTTACTAGTGAAAATTGTGTGAACCACCTACTATTAACACTTACTTATAGCTAGGATATTCTTAGGGTCTCACCCAGCAACTCAGCTATCATTGAAATGGTAAAGGATGCACTACTCAATAAGGAGGCCCGAAGGAAGGACATGAGTTACAACCAAATGAAATCTATTTTCTTAGAGAATCAAGAAAGACAACATAGTGGGGGTTAAGGGGTAGGAAATAGAAACCAAAGAAATAGTATTGGAAGGGCCATATATGGTAGGATACTATCCTAAAAATTCTACCAATGTGGCATGGAGGGACACATGAAGAAGAACTACTGAAAGTTTCTACAAAAAAGGGACAAAGAAGCAATCGACCAAGAGGAAATAGAGATGTAAATTCAAGTGTTATCAAATAATATGTGCTTATATACAACAATAAATAAGATAAATTCTTTCACACATCAATCCAAGACATAGAATTGGTGGTTGATAATGAAACATCATACCATGTCACTCTGCATTGTGAGTATTTCTTGACTTATCAAGATGGTGACTTGGGTACAGTAAAGATGGGAAATTCCAGTTCTTTTGAGATTATTGGCATGGGTGATATTCAATTCAAGATGATCATTTGATAGAGAATTACCCTGAAGGATGTTTGACATCTTTCAAGTCTTCGAATCACCCTGTTATCAGGAATAGTCTTTGACCAATAAGGCTATGAAAATATCTTCAACAATGGAGCACCGAATATGATAAAAGGAACCATCATCATCACACAAGGACACATATATAGGTTTTTATAAAAAAACACATGTGAATATATTTTCAAAACACCTCAACACGGTGGAAAGAGATACATAATCGAATATATATCATATAATACTTTTTCACCTGAATGAAATATGGTTCTCAACTATAAAAAAGAATAATTACATTGGTGTTGACAAGGATGTATCACTTGATCCTTAAAAATATTTTTTTTTGTATGGGAAGAAACATAGATTCTCATTCAATAATTCTTTTCCAAAGAGACTAGAGTCACATGATCTAGTGTAATTTAATGTATATAGAGCCATGGATGTTTATTCCGTGGGAGATAACAAATATTTTTTATCATTTATTGATGATTCATATTGAAGGGTGTAGGTGTTGTTTTTGTGGTTGAAGGAAAAAGTACTGGACAACTTCAATATGTTCCATGCCCGGATAGAGAGTGAAACTGGAAGGAATCTGAAGTGTCTTCATTCAAACAATAGAGGAGAGTACAAATATTGGTAATTTGATGATTAATATAGGATTTAGGGCATCTAACATGAGAGTATAGTACCACACACCCCACAACACAATAGAGTTACATAAAGGATGAACAGAACTTTCATAGAGAATTCTAGAATCTTGATGAGTTTGTCTAAGAAGCCTACGACATTATAAGGAGAAGATATTCAAGTTTAATGCTACCATATCAATAGATCACAGTCAGTCCTACTGAATTTTATTATTTCCTAGAAGATATGGGTTGTTAAAAATCCCTCTTACTTTTATTTATGAGTATATGGATGTTTGGAATGTTCACATGTATCCAAGGATCTCATGAAAAATATAGACGGGAGATATACTATATGAATTTTCATCAGCTATGGAGATGAGGAGTTTAGAGACAAGATTTGGGACCTGAAGGATAATAGGGTGATTAGAAGTAGAAATGTCATGTTTCATGAGAACTAAACAATCAAGGAAATTTAAAATCCTAGAGTGTCTCGAAGGGAATTTTTTTTGGAATCAATTCATTATCCAAAACATGTATCAACACCACCTATAAATGAAGATAATTTGGTGCAAGAATACTCATCTATAGTAGACAAAGAGGTATTAGAGGAGTATATTGAGTAGGGGGAGACACAATCCAATCTATAAGAATTTAAAAAATAATCACAAGATCTAGTTGATGTTGTGCCTCCAAATCCAAACATTTCACATGTTTGATGATATTCATAAGGAAGTATTCCATAAAAAAAATATTTAGAGTTGGAGTACCTATTACTGATTGATGAGGGGGAGAGAGAAGGATACTAGGAATTAATGTCTCATCCTGAAAAACATATGTGGATGCATGAAGTGGATGATGATATTGAGTCTTTGATGAAGAATAATACCTATGATTTGGTGGAACTACCAATGGTAAGAAGGAACTAACAAACAAATGGGAGTTCAAGATGAGAAAGGATTCCAAACAAAGGGAGTTCAAGAAAAAATCTCAGATATTAGTCATGGGATTTCTTCATAAGAAATGATTTTACATTGAAGAGATATTTTTACTCATGGGGAAAATGCATTCAATCCAAGTCCTTTTTAGATTGGTAGATAACATGGACTAGAAGTATGAACAGATGGACATGAATATTTTTTTTCATGGTGACCTCTCAAATGAGATCTATAAGAAGTGGTATAAAGGTTTTGAGGTTTATAGATAAGAAAAACTCATATGAAAAATGAATAAGATCATGTATGGACTAGAAAAAGATCCCAGAAAGTGGTATATGAATTTTGAATAATTAATGGTGAGTCACAACTATAAGAGGAAACAAACAGACCAATGTGCTTACTTCCAAAGATTTCAGGATGGTAAATGTTTATCTCATATGCTTTATGTTGATGAAATGATGATCATTAGGAAGGATATATAAAATATCACCAAGTTGAAGAAGGGTTAATACATGTCTTTTGATTTGAAGGATTTGGGAGCAGATCAACAAATTTATTGGATGAAGATCATTTATGATAGAAAGAGGCGGTTGTTATAGTTATTTAAGAAGTATTTTAAATGCATTATAAAATGTTTATACATGGGCAAAGCCAAACTAGTGGGTATTTCTCATCTAGACCATTTGATGTTGAGAAAGTGTTTATGTCCTTCATCCAAGGAAGAAGTTGAGGTGATGGGGAAGACACCATACTCCTTAGAAGTTGGAAACTTTATGTATGCTATGGAGAGTATGAGTTGAGCCATTTCTAATACATTGTTGACCATGAGTTGATTTCTCTCCAATCCCAGGAAGAAACACTGGGATGCAGTCAAATGGATTATAATGTATCTTAAAGCTACTTCAAGACTATGTTTGTGAAACATCCCAGATAAATAAAGAGTAATACGTTTTCAAATGTGTGAATTAAATATTATTTTTTTACTTTAAAGGGGATGCTATGTTTTATGGAGTACCTGACATGCATCAATGGGTTTCTCTAAAGTCTAATGTTTCACACAATGCTGAGTCATACTCAAAAATAATAATATAATATTAATTTAAATGGTAGTTAACGCATAGCCATTTTTTTGGCGGGAATGAACATAACTAACTACAATATGATTATACATGTTTGTTAAATATTTTTAAATTTATCCAGTAAAAGTTAGAGGCTTAAAGTAAGAAATAATCCGATTTTAAGCATAAATACTCTAATATTCATTAAAAGGTCTATTTATCACCTTTTGGGGGATAACCCTCTTTTAAAATAGTTTTGGTCACTTTTATATGTTCAATTTTACAAAATAAAATTCTTCTTTAGAATCATTATATCAAAATTTACTTTGAGTCAATTTTTGGTATGTTCTTGATAAAACTCATTTTATAATGAATAGTGAAAAATACAATATTTTAATTCAAAACTACCATTAATACGATTTATTTTTATGGTTAGATTATATTTTTAATTAGTTTTAAAGTTTAATGAGATTATATTTTTACCATTTAATCCAATATTGGCCATTAGAATTAATTTCACTTTGAAATTGGACATAAGCAAGTGTCAATCTTTTGATAGTTATTATTTCTTAAAAACATACTTTTTGTTTTGACAACGGGAATTAATTTTAAATTAATTAATGAAAATTCTATGTTTTGAATTTGGTAAAATAGAAATCATTTTTGAATTCGGAATATCAAATATAGCTTAGGCTGAATTTATGATATTTTTTGGAAAAACATCAATTTTTGATGAATAGTGAAAACACTGAGTAGTAGTTTAAAAACTGAATTCTTCATTTAAATGATTTTTTACTGCTTAAATGATTAGAATTTAGAAAATCCAACATACATGGTTGTTTTTAGTAAGTAAAACATGGTTCTATATGATTAAAATATTTTTTGGTGAATAGTAATTTTTACTTTTATTTACCGCAATTAAAGGTAAATAGGGCAATTCAAGGTAAAAATAATATTATAATAATATAAAATTACCTTAACACTTGTAATAACCTTATTGGATTATTCATGGACGACCCATACAATTACTGGGTGAGATATTTGGCTTTTGAAGTCCATTTGGGTAAAATAATGACACTAATAACTTTTTATTTAAAGTAAAAAAATATAATAAACAAGTATTGTTTTGATAAAACAATTTTAATGTGGGGTTATATAATTGATATATATGAATATAAATATTCATTAATAGGTTAAATGATTTCCAACATCAGGGTATTTTATTTATAATTTTTAGACATCACATAAATAAAAAATTTTATGACACAATAATGAGGTAGTGTTTACCTCATTAATGAATGATTTAAATAAACAAGATCATAAAGATTAAAAAAAAATTTAAAACATGTCCAATTATTATTGGATGATTTAATTTCTAACTAGAGTCATCTTATCTTCAAATTTAATTAGTTTTTTACTTTTAAAAAACGAGAATAATTATATAATAAAATAATATTTTCAAACTTTCCTAAAGTGACTGTCCTCCCCCTTATAAAAAGCCCTCACCTCTAACCCATTACTCACACATCTCAATCCCCCTTGGCTCGTCCAACCTCTGATCAAATAAGCTCTCAAGATCCCACTCTTCCACCCAGAAGCCTTACATTAGGCATAAGTCACTTCAAGAAACCATTTTGGTTCAATCCAAAGGGAGTTACCCGATTTAAAGGTAACGTATTTTATTAAGTTATTTTCTTTTATTTTACTTCTCCAACCCCCCTAAACACATTCTATTACATTATTTTTTAAATAAAATAGTATCCTCAATATAATATGTTGTTTATATAACTAGTACTCACCCGTTCTATTGCACGACTGATTCGATTAATGGGTTTTCTTTTATTAAGAAAATAATATTTCTAAAAGTTGAGAAGAAACTATAATGTTGACAAAATTTTAATTAGAAAGTCACATCTTATGATAATGGAATAAGGGTGCATAGAATCTAAAGACACCATTCAAATAGTTGACAAAGAAAAAAGATATAGTAAAAGTAAATGAATTTTTAAATCTTAAAGAAGAATATTTTAAATCATTTTCAATTTTAATCATAGTAACTATAATGCAGGAACTAAAATTCAAATTGCAAGATAAATCAAATATAAGACAATGGTTATAATAATAAAAAAGAGAAATGTGAAAAAATGAATTAATAATAAATTGAATTAGTGGGAAGTTTAGGAAAAAAGAAATGATGATTGAAACTATTCATCATATATATAGAAAAATATGGAATAACGGGAAGTAGTATCAGAGATAAAGATGAAACAAAATATTCAATTGAATAAAATAAATAGATGAAGATAGAGAGTCGACAAACAGTACATAATACATAACAACATGAAATTGAATAAAAAAAATAGATAAAGTCAAATTGATGTATTGTATGAAATGTTAATACATAATATTAAGAAATAAATGGAATTATTTCTAGATTTACTGTATGAAATTTGAATGTAATTACAAATAATATATAAATATGCATGACTATAAAATACATCATGTATATATACATGTCACAATAAATTAATGAGACAAAGTGATTGTACACATACAACGTTTTATCATATAATATGAATAAACATGACATTCTGTATAAAGTCACATAGCATTATATTTGATCATAAAAAACATTGTTTTATAATATAAAAATATTTAAATTAAATAATATTGAAACTACTACATATTTCAAACTCTAAAGTGAAGTCTTATTCATAAAGTTATTAATATGAAGAGTGAAGCCTTATGCATAAAGTAATTAATATGAATAGTGAAGTATTATGTATAATGTAATTAATTACAAAGAGTCAGTCTCTCATATATGCAAATGAATTTTACCTAAAATGTATTCCAGCAACTGAAAAAAATATCCATACAGTGGTAACGGTCAATGAACTGTATTTCTTAGTGTAAATGCAGGATTTTCTAAAATGCATTCCTAAAATATACAACTATTAGATTCAAACAATTGGAAAATAAGATTTAAATACAAAATAATTTATTTACATAAATTTATAATGTCAAATAGAGGGAGTGAAAGGCCATGTTGGAAACTTTTGTGCTGGACTTTAGAGTATCATCAGCATCTCTACAGTATTTGCAATTGAGGCGTAGAATTTGTTTCCCTCCTATCATCTCAGAAACAGGACCTGAAGAAGTTATGTTATTCTTGCAAAAACAAATCAAGTCCCTCCCGTTTGTCTCATTCTTGCAGAGTATATTTCCACCCCATATATTAATTATATCACTCATAGATACATCAACTGAGATCAAAATAATGACAATGTCAACATATACAAATCCGAAGACGATTGGACACAGGTAGATGAAATCACTTTATACAACTTCAGAGATTCATAGATTTATATTAGTTAAATAGATTCAATCATACTGGTGTAAGTGATTTGAAAGGACTGCCAATAAATTCATCAACACGATACATAAAAAACCAAAAGATAATTAGGTGAAATAATCAATATTGTTTGACAGAACTCCTCGATAAAAACACATGCACAAATAATGATTTTAACCCGTTTCATTTATACAATTGTAAATGAATGGAATGTATCAATTTCAACCCCTTATTAACCCAAAACTATTATAACTGAAAAAAATCACAAAATCAATACATTAAAAGCAACCTTACCCTTGCATCTTGAATGGATCATCATCAAAAGGTAGCTACGACTGATGAGAAAAGAAAAATTATTATTAAAATAGAATAAATCTATACAATTATAAATGAAAAAGAATATTTTGACTAAAATAAAATAGAGTACGTTGATCCATCCATTCATGAAAATGAAAAACCATTTCTGCTCACTATCATCAATATGCCTTTGAAATCGCTGTCCAAATGGTACCTGAAAATGCAAAATCATATATGCTCAAAACAACTGCCACATACATAGAGTAATGGACCCAGAAATCAACCTTACCACACATCTTAATACCTGAAATATTTTTCCTCAGACTAGATTCCCAGATAGCACCTACATGAACATGAACATCGATATATAATATTTTAATTTTGTTTGACCCAGACAGCTGGATCGTTAGAGAAACTAAAACAAAACTACTAATTTTCTTATAGAACGCATATTCTATATCATTTACAATGACATGATAGAAAGAATGGATCATGCCCTGTTGATAATTTAATTTTCTTAAGGGATGTAAGGAAATTCATCACCTCGAAGTAGTATTATACCACATGACATCCTTATTTCAATATAGGTCAGTGGAATTATGTTAAGAAGAAAAAATAGCAGCATCACCAGTTTCATGCTAAACAGAAGATATATCTTCATTAATATACCAATATTTAGGTTTACCAATCATTAACTAAAACATGTATTTAAATATATATTTGTGAAATGGGAATCAGTTAGAAGCATTTTTGTTGTTGAAGTATAAATTTAATGCCATAAAAATCAGAAACTTTTTACCTCATAATGAAATACCATACCATGCCATAACCAATATATTTCTTGCCTCTGATGTGTGATTTAGTTCTCTCAGTTGCATAATTTCCCACAAGAAAAGATCCATAGATGTCACTAAGAGATATAATCTTATCTAGAGAAAGCATCAACCCATTGTCAGTCTAAGGCTGTTGAACCATCAGTGTTTTCCCACCATTAAGTACCTACACATTTCTCATGAGTGGCTATGCTGCATCCACTTTTCTGGATTCTCAAAGTTCCTCTACTTGTTCCAGGGGTTTTTTATTTTTTTCCTCTAGCACAGATTGCTGATATGCATTTTCAGCTAAAGATTAGAGGGGGATGTGACTTCAACTTCCTGAGCAAGGCTTTCTCACCCATGCCTCTCTTCTGCCAAGAATCCAATCAGTAGAATATTTATGAACCTATTACAGAGAGTATAAAAAGAGAATATATTTAGTTTACTACTGATTCGTACTAATAAAAACTATAGCCATATAAGTAATGAAACTCGATATTGAAATATAGCCTACTGTTCAATAAAGTGTGGAAGGTTTTTTTGGTACTGGATTTGAATGTAATTGAAGAAAAAATGTATACTATGCAGGTGATGTAATAATCCTATAAATTCATTAAATCTTTAACTATTTAATGATATAGTACATTAAATCTATTAAGAAATGTATGAATCCTTATAAGAAAACATTAATCTATTTTCCCACAGCACTGACGCACGTGACATTAATTGATTAACCTAAGACATGACTACGATTACACATTATGTCCACTACATAACAGAATAGTACAAACAAAACATATTAATAACTAACTAAAATACAGGGAATAATATATTATAAAAGTTATTAGAAACACATATATAGTGGAATCAATTTTTAGTGAATGCAACATCTTAATAGTGAACAGAACATATCATTCCATCCATGACAAATTAGGGAACATAAAATACTTACTGGAAACACGTCAACAGTGGATTCACTTGATTATGGAAACCGAAGCTAGGGAGACTTACCACTACTACTAAAATCATTCACTTATTCTATAGAAAAGGAATGAGGAGAATAGTTTACACTACAGAAAAAACTTATGTTGAAGACAACCGAAGCACACCTGGGATGCATCTTATGAACAAAGATGTCCATGGAAGACATGATATGCCCAGGAAAAGAAGTAGACATGGCTAGGTTTGATGAAGAGGGATATACTACCACTAATATAGATTCTTAAAAAATATGTTATTGGATCCATCTAAAGGTTTGACATGGATCCATATGATTTCTGGAGAGAGGTCCATTACAGGTTTTGCCTGCTACAAACCAAAAACCACATTCCACAAATCAATGCACGGGTATATGCCTGTTCAAACATAAAACAATATATAAAAATAGAATCAGATCAACAGAATAAGATTATCATAATATATAAATTTAAATAAGGATGTTATAACAGAAATGCAGTATTCTATTCTAGTATCACAAAGCTGCAAAACATCATTCAAAATATTTGAAATTTTTTTGAGTTTTTTTGTCTTTTAAAAAATGAAAAAATATGTATAATTCACAATTTTTAAAGGTGTTTATTCTATTAATCAATGGTGTTTATTACATTCACTAATACCTAAATCAATAATGTCTAATATACAAATCATATGAGTTTTATTTGTTTATAGTGAAGAATGTTTCTATAACAAAATCTTGATAAAATAATTGAAATATATCTATATACTACTATGAATTAAAGAATATATTTTTAGACATCTAATAATACAATGTTTCATGTAAAAGTGCTCAATAACATACATAGTAATGTGAACCATCATGCATTTCATTAAATATGTTCCTAATTTCATCTATCTGTAAATACCATGCATATAGGTAACTAGTTTGGAAGAATTGAGATGGTTAATACATGTTCTAAAAAGTGATTCATGTATCTGAACATATACACTACATAATATTTTTATTTTTCATGTACATAATAACTATTGAAATAAAACCTGGGTAAACTTGAATGTGTGCAGTGGATGATATGAAATACATATTCCAAACTAAAAAACTGTACAAAAAAATTGTGTGTATCAAATTAGAATCATAGATGGGTGAACTTGACCATATGTAACTGTGAAAAACCAAAAATAATCACTATTGCTTCCAACACACCAATCATATTTGGTTTTTTAATTAAAGTAATTCTCTTAGTTTACAAATACCGTGAAACATACAAACATCAAAACTTAATGTTTTTTCAGTGATAGAAAACAAGTGGTCAAGGAATGGCACACCTTATTTGCTCCCCTACATAGCCCATCAGTCTCTTGTTGAGATCTGTTCATTTTATCTCCCATCACCTAAAATAAAATAAAAATGAGGAGAATCAACCAAAACAAATATCAAGTATACAGTATATAATATAATTAGTAACTGCAAAAAAAGATTACAGAATACATGTAATGCAACACCTCTATAAAAATCAATAAAAAATAGTATATACAATATGCATGATATATAAGTAAATATATTGTTCAATTAACAAAGTAATATTGGTATACCTAAACTACAACTCATTTTGAAGTTGTGGAATAATAGATGGGTAAACATGAATGTATGTAGCTATGCGTAAACAAAAACAATCGCTATTGCTTCTAATACAAGAAAATTATTTTGTATTTTAATGATTGTAATTCTCTGAGTTGAAAAAACCCGTGAAACATACAAAACACAAAACATGATGATTTTCAGTGGTAGAAATGAAGCGGTCATCCAACGACATACATTAATAGCTCCCCTCTACAACCCTTTATTCTCCGGTTGATCTCTCATCATATTATCTCTCATCAACTAAAATCAAATAAACTGGGGAGAATCAATGAATTATGAAAATATAATAATGGAAGGTAATATTCATTTGATTGGAAAAATCGATGGAAGCAAAAAAAAACTATCGACTATACATAATATAATATAATTTGTAACAACAAAAAATATTACATAATTCATGTGATGTAACACCTTTATAAAAATAAATAAAAATGACTACCTACAATCTACAGGACAAATTAATAAATATATTTTCCAATTAAGAAAGTAAGATTGGCATACCTAAACTCCAACTCATTTTGAAGTGGTGGAATAATAGCTGGGTAAAATCGAATGTATGTAACTGTTTGTAACCAAAAATAATCGCTATTTCTTTTAATACAACAAAATTATTTTATATTTTAAAGAATTTAATTATCATAGTTGAAAAATACCATAAAACATAAAAACAACATAACTTGATGATTTTTCAGTGATATAAATCAAGCGGTCATCGAATGACACACCTTAGTAGATCCCATGCATAGCCCTTAAGTCTCTTATTGAGCTGCATTCATTTTATCAATCATCACCTAAAATAACACAAACTTAAGATAATAAATGAATTAAGATAGTATAATAATGGATGTTTATTTTCATTTGAACGAAAAAATAGATGGAAGAAAAAAAACTCGAGTATACAGCAGATAATATAATTTCTAATGGAAGACAAAGATTACATATTTCATGAAATGTAACACATCTATTATAATTAATAATAAACAATACATACAATATATAGGAGATAAAAATAAATATATCGTCCAATTAACAGTGTAATCTTGGAATACCTAAACTGCAACTCATTTTGAAGTGGTGGATTAATGTCTGGACCCAAAAAATGAATAGGTGAATAAATATAGTCTTCCTAAATAAAAATGTTGTTGCAATTTTTGAACTGGAAGAGAAACTGTATTGTAATGAAATAAGAAAAAAGAAAGTATGAATTTAAATATAATACTAGAATGAAGAGAGGTGGAGGCCAGCTACATCTTCTGAGAGAAGATCGACAATGGATCGTGGTGTTCCCTGTTGAAAAAGAAATCGATATTAAAACCAATAGAGTAAGAGATTCCTGAAATATGATGATAGACTAAGCCACAGTTATTTGAATGATTTGATGTCTTCCGCAACCAATGTTGCAAATCCCTAAAGCTTGGTTTTACGATGAAGAAGGTGGTGTCGAACAAGATGGAATCTGGAGTCCTAAATTTGAGTGTTGATGATGATTTCCAAACTGAAACCTAGCATGATGATGAAATCAGATGAAAATATCAATGGTCGAGAATGGGTTATCGAGCTGAGCCAAAAACAGCTACTTTGAAGATTGAAATCAATTGTGATTTGTGGTCGCTGCTGTAGAATCAGTGGAGGTAGAGGAGTCAGCGACGAATGAGTTGTTGGAAGAGGAGTCGTGGAGCCAGACATCGAACATGTGGTGGCAGAGTAGGCGAAGGAGAAGGTTGAAACACAGGAGGGGGAGAGGGTAGTTTATGAGGGAGAGGGAGCCTACGGTGGTAGCAGGAACCCTAGATCTAGGGAAATAAACTTCGGAGCGGGGATAGATGTAGGAGAAAAAGGCATCGAAGATGATGGAATAATTGGAGTTTGGGAGAGGAATTGAGTTTCAACTGTAACCCTAGGACAGTGAGATGGTAATCGCGAAAGGGATATGGTTAATGAAGAGGGAATGATACAAGGAGGATAAGGTAGATTTAAGAGCACCGGAAAACCTAGAGAGGAGGTCAAACTAGAGTGGGATTCAAAGGAGGTCTAGGAGGTGAATTAGGTGACGGTGAGGAAAGAATAAGTGAGGAGGGAATTGCGATCGGGGGAAGAAGGTGAGGGAGGTGGACGATGAAGAATGAGTGGAAAAAGTAAATTGGGGAGAGGGAAATGGCGATATGGTGGGTGAGCGGGGGTGGGGGTGGGATGACGATAATGGCAGAGAAAAGGAGTGTAGGTGGGATGTAGAAGCTTGGAGGTATGACACGTATGGAAAATGGGACGTAGAAGAATATTAGAGTGACACGTGGCAGCTAGAAAGCCAGGATTAGTATATATAGTAGATAAGGATTCAAACTACACTTACAGAGACCTCCATTTAATGGGTAATGAACATACTATTTTTGTGGACGTCGAACTACTGCCTCACAAAACTATGATTGTTCAATATTCTCTTACCACCTCTTATGGTGGCCATTAAGATGAACTGTATTTATATGTGATATATATTATATATATATATATATTATCTCTATAATTTGTTATTTTTCATTTATATCATACCTTTATGGTCTCCATAATGGGTAAATACGATAATTTCATTTGAGAAAGTGCGAACTACCGCCCCCTCAAAAGTGATATGACTTGTTCATGCCATACATGGAACGTATAAAGGATGGAGTTACAGATATTATATATATGATATTATACTAGAATTATAATATACCTATGTATCATAAACTTTTCATTCTTTTAAATATGAAATAGAAATGAAAGTAGCGTTCACATGTACGTATGACTTACCATCTCCATGAATGGTGCATTTCATTTCTTACCTACTAATATAATGTTCTAACATAAATACATATATTATAACACCCCAAGTTTTTATAAAAATAAATATAAATTCATGTAACTTTTTTTGAAGTAGATATTTATAACTATCCTTTAAACATAATTTTTCCACTTCTATGTTTTGAATTTCGAAAAATGGTCCTCTACAATTATGTTCAGTATGTTATTTGGAGTCTGATAAAACAAGTTATTTTTTTTGAATAGTAACATACCCATATGAATAGTAATATGAATAGTAATCTGACGCTAATTAATAGTAAATTTTTTTATTTTTTTATTTTCTTAATGCTTTAAGATTAAAACACATTGGTTAGTGTTTCATTATGATATCAAAGTATTTATAGAAATAGAATTGTTAATTTTTGAATTAAGTATGATTTTATTTAAAAATTAAATTAATAATATTTATAAAATTATTTTCAAAAAGTGGAATTCATTTTTTAATTCTACATGTCGAAAAATGGTTAGGTTAATGTTTTGGTATTTTTCTGAAATTCTTGAATTTTTGATGAATAGTGAAATACGGTAAAATACCGTATAATCAAAATATCAGTAAAATAAACTATTTATGTCATCATAAGTTATGTAAGGCCACTTGGTTTGAAATCACAAGACATTATTACTATTTGAGGTCACATGAACTTAGACTATTCATAATCTTGGGAAAAAATATTATAATAATGATTAAAATAAGGAAAAATACCTCCTCTCCTCCACCTTAAATACCACCCTCAATCCCCTCTTCTTCCCACACCCATCAAGACTTGATCCATGCCTATGTTCTGCCCAATACTCCTCCCAAGTCTCTTATCCACGTACTAGAGATACTTGTCTCACCGAAAAACCAAAACCAAAGCCCTTAAGAAGGATCTCATGGAGAAGCGATCAATAGGTAAACATCCTCTTTTATTTTCTTTCCTTTCTTTAATTTCATGTTATTCTATTCCTTTCCCTTTGTATTATTTTTGGATATTTCATTCCATATCCTCCAATAATTTCCATATTATGTAAGAGTTATGAGATATCCCTTCCCTCTAATCAAACTATTTTTATGAAATTTTAAGAGACGTCGTTAGGCTGTTGAATTTTTGTGAGAAATTTCTCAAGTTTTCATTTATTTCAAGACTCCTTTGTTTTCTTCTTCTTTCCTCAACACCTCTCAACCAAGAGGCATGAAAGCTAAAGACTATTTTATATTATGTATGTTATCATGTTCATGTAAAATTCATCATTTACTTCTCTTATCCCACTTATTCAAGGAATTAAAAACATTGTCCATGATGTGTTGAATTACCGACATCGTGGACAATGTGATTTCGTTTTTCATTAAATACTTAAAGTCTGGTCATGAAAAAATTATTATGGTTGAACTAGGTTAAAATATATGTATTATCTCTCATCTATTGTTCTGTAATTATTTTTTACACATGGTTTTAATTTACAAAACAAAATGAGGTCGTTATTATCAAAGAACCACTAAAATGATCTAAACGAACATCATTAATGTTTTAAAATATGAATCATCCTCATGTAATAATTCAAAATTATAAATGGTATAATTTATGGTACTGGAAATATGTAAATAATACTCCATTCCAATTCTGGATTTTCACTTCCAATTGAAAGAACATCCATCATGAACCAATATCAGAAATCATGTAAAGAACTCACCCAAAAACAGTGCAAGGAGAAAAATACTGACAATTAAAGGGTGAAATGATTTCATGAATTGATCATATAAGATGTTATAAAACATGAAAATGTTTCTATAAAATATTAATAACACTCCTTTAACCATTATACATGAATTTTAAACAATTTTGAAGTAAGACAAACCTAATGTAAGGGAATTCTTTACCTGATTTCCATTATTTGGGTTAACCTTGTACTTCATTATTTATGTGGTATTAAAATTGATTGTGTGATGTTTTTTTCTTTTATTATGTTGAATTATGTGAATTTACAATTTTTATACATATTACACCCACCATATTAAGTTTCAATTCAATTATATGATATTTATAATAGACATTTCTTATAAGATCCTCTTTTAAAATTCTATTTTTGAAAGTTCTAAAGTAATATTTTTATACTATTATTCATGTTGTATGATTATTTTCTAGTTATTGGGAATTGTTTATGATGAAGGGTGGGTCCTATATTTCCCTCCAATGCATTGGGAATGTGCAAGTTGGAGGTTGGCCGTACGGTTACTCCAAGTGTAACAATGATGGTTACACAAATAGTAAGGTAGCCGTGAGGGTTGTAAATTATAAGGCAGTCGAGAGGGTTATAAGATTATGTAAGTAATTAAATAAGATACATTTATGTTTATACTTATGTTCTTATGTATTGTGGAAATATCATGTTTCAAAAAGTATGTATATATATACAGGTGATAAGTATGTCTTTTGGCAATGATTTCATACATTACAAGTATTCATGGACAAATGTGTTCTTTCTTTCTTTTTTATATCCATTATTGTGTTTTTGTGTTCATACCAAGTTCAAAATGATTTTAAAAGGTTAATGGATGTGTAAGACAAAGAAGGAAGCCATGTTAAATGTTTCATAATTGTTAAGGAATCATGTTTTAAGTTTTAATGTTTTAAATATTGAAAAAAATGGAAACAGTTTTTAGGATATCCACTCTGTAACAATGTGTAATGTTATGAATGTATTATGTCCCAATTATCTAAAGCTCTAAAATTGAAAAGATAAACAATATAACAGGAAGTGTTTTCTTGACTAAATTCAAGACTATGTAATGTAATAATGCTGGGCCCTTATAGTTTGTATCAGAGGATGGTTATGATAACATTATGGGTTATGATGATGTTAAAAGAACACCATAAATAATTTTTACTCTATGATTAATTTCAAATGTTATAGCATTTAAAGATCACCATGTTGCTTCATATAATGTATGTTTGTTCAGAATGGTTGTCTGTAGAAGAAATAGGGAAGCTGAGGAGGAGAGGCACTGAAGGAACGACATCCTTCCAGATCTTCAGATCAGAATGGTAGGGATTGGAACCGAGTAGTTTGTGATAGTAATGGCTTAGTTGACACAAGCAATAAATGGTGGCGGCATCCATACAAGAGAACAACTAGAGGTACCACAGTAGAATATGAGAATAGTGGAACATTTTATGAGACAACAACCTCCTACTTTCAATGGATATTCTAACCCAGTAGTGGCTTAAGGATGGATTAAATCACTTGAAAAGATATTCAATGTTATAGGATGTTTAGAAAATCAAAAGGTATATCTTTACATTTATTGTTTTTAAGGGGAAGTTGATCTATGGTGGTCAATGATAAAGAATATCATGTATTGAGAGGATTTTGATGCCTTATAGTGGGATGAATTTAAAAGTCTTTTCCATGAAAAATATTTTCCTAAGGTGGTGCGACTTAGGATGGATAATAAATTCCTTGAATTGAAATAGAAGGAGTAAGATTCAGTGTCCATGTATGAAAAAAAAACTTTACTCGACTGGTGAGGTATGCTTCAAATATTATTCTGGATCTTGATAGAAAAATCAAACACTTTTACTCAGGATTGAAGCCATGGTATCGAAGGGCGTTGGCCTCCCATGAATTCAAAAGATATGAAAAACTTGTCCTATGTGCTGAGAGGGCAGAGATGGATTTTTCCAATGATCACAAGCATTTTGGAAAAAAGAAGAATAAGAGGTCCAAATGGAAAACAATGGGTAAGAATCAACAAAATAAATCTGATGGTAAAAAAATCTAGTTTCAAGTTTGTGAAATGTGTGGCAAGAAGAACCCTGGGGAATGTCTTAGCAAAAATGGTAAGTGTTTTAAATGTGGTAAGTTTGGACATATGGAACAAGATTATAATGAAAATGATTCAAATACTATTTTTAATAAGAAAACTATGAAGTGTTTTAAATGTGGTGATATGTGTCATTATGAAAATTCCTACCCAAAGAGAGATCTGAATGATGCAAAGATTCCGGACTACATGTATAAAAATGAAGTGAGATACTTTGCAACTAAGTTAGCCGACGTTGGACCATCCAATGAAGTTGTATTAGGTACTTTGTTTGTTTACTCAGATTTTTCTAAAGTTTTTTTTGATACATGGTCTATACATTCCTTCATCTCTAAGAAATTTTCAGGTAAATTGTAAATATCATCTCAATAAATGAAACCATAACTTGTTGTTAAAACACTAGGTAGAAATGTTATAGCAAAGAGGATTTGTAAAAATCTTTCTATTGTGGTCTATGGAAAGACTTTACCTGCAAACCTTGTTGTTTTTCCCTTAGTTGAGTTTGATGTGATTTTGGGAATGGATTGGTTTTCTGTTCATCATGTTAAGATTGACTGTAGATCTAAAGAAGTTTTTTTTAGAAAGAGTTTCAGTTTTTATATAAGAATGAACCCATAAAATTGATAACAAATCAGGAAGCTGATAAACTTTTGAAAGATAAAAATTAAAGTTATCTTGATCATATTGTTGAAAATAAGGGAACTATTCAGATTGATGATGTGCCTATGGTAAATGAATACCTTGATGTTTTTTCTGAGGAGTTACCTGGTGTCATACCTAATTGGGTAGTCAAATTCACAAATAAATTAGTTCCTTATTCTAAGAGAATTTAAACCCCCCCCCATATCATATGGATGAAATAGAACTTCTTGAATTGAAACATCAATTGTAGGATTTTCTTGATAAAGGATTCATTCTTCCTATAACTTCACCACGGGGAGCTTCTATTTTGTTTGTTAAAAAGAAAGATGGTTCCATGAGACTTTGCAATGATTATAGAGCTTTGAATAACATCACTATTAAAAACTAGTATCCTTTTCCTCATATGAATGAATTATTTGAGTAGCTCAGGGAGCTCAGTACTTTTCCAAGATTGACATGAGATCCTAATACCATCAGTTGAAGGTGAAGGAGGATGAAATCTCAAAAACAACCTTTTGTACTAGATATGGGCATTATGAATTTTTTGTTATGTCATTTGGATTAACTAATGAATCTGCTTTATTAATTAATCTTATGAATAAATTATTTCATGAGTTCTTAGATAAGTTTGTGGTTGTGTTTATTGATGACAATATGGTATTTTATAAAAATTAATAGGAGCATGAAAAACATCTGAGGTTTGTTTTACAAACCTAAAAAGAAAAGAAATTTATAAAAAATTCACCAAGTGTGTTTTTTGGTTGAAAACGATTTCTTTTCTTGGGAAAATTATAAAAAAAGATGGAATAAAAGTTGATCCTGCCCAAAAAAAGTGGTTGATGAATGGCCAAGACCCACAAATGTTACAAAGATTCGTAGTTTTCTGGGATTATCCGGCTTATTACTGATGTTTTTTTAAGAACTTTGCTTAGTTATCTAGCCTGATAACTGAGTTAACATTAAAAGGGGTTAAATTTGTTTGGATAAAATAATTTGATGTTGGTTTTTAGGAAATGATGAAGAGATTGGTGAATTCTCCAGTTTCGGTATTGCCTTCCCAAAATGGTGAGTTTTTCATCTATATTGATGATTTTTTAAGGGAATTGGTTGTGTTTTGATGCAGAATGATCAGGTAATTGCATAGGATTAAAGACAACTAGAACCTCATGAGTTAAATTATCAGTCACATGATTTAAAATTGGCAGCTGTGGTTTTTGATTTGAAAATGTGGAGGCATCATTTATATGGAACCAAATGTCAAATATTCACTGACCATAAAAGTCTGAAGTATATATTCACTCAGAAGGAATTAAACATGAGGCAGAGAAGATGGCTTGAAATGATAAAGGATTATGATTTCACGATCAATTACCATCTTGGAAATGAAAACAAAGTGGCAGATGCCTTGAGTCAGAAACATCATGCATCATTAACCATGTTAAATTTGGAACATGATCCCTTGATTAATGATTTGATGAACTTTGGATTAGAATTTGTTAGTGTAGAAAATAACTTTGTTTTGTTTCAGGTTTCGGTGCATTCATTGTTGTCATAAAAAATTATGCGAGCACAAAAGGAAGACAGTGAGCTACAGAAAAAGGTAGAATTGGTTAAATTGGGTATGTTGCCAGAATTAATCCTTGAAAAAGATTATGTTTTAAGATTTGGAAAAAGGTTGTGGGTGCCTAGTGATTCTAAGTTGAAGAAAGATTTGTTTTTTGAAGATCATAATTTTCGAAATTCAGTTCATCCCGACAAAGTGGAAATGGTAGAATGTATCCATGGATTTTGTGGTGGGACTACCAAAAACTTCTTGAGGTAATAATGAATTTTGGGTTATTGTTGATAGGATGAAAAAATCTTTAAATTTTATTTCTTTTCGAGATACAATGTTTTTGGATCAACTTTCTCGACTGTACATCAAGGAGATTGTCAGGTTATATGGAGTTCCTCTTTCTATTGTATCTGACCGAGATCCCATGTTCACTTCTAAATTTTTGAAGGGACTTCAGAAGTCATTGGGCATAGATTCACTACAACTTTTCATCCTCAATCATATGGGTAATCAGAATGACTGATTCAGACTTTGGAGGATATGCTTAGAGCTTGTTCAATGGACTATCAGGGAAGTTGGGATCAACATCATTCCTTAATTATGTTTTATTATAATAACATTTTTCATTCTAGTATACAGATTGGACCTTTTGAGGATTTTTATGGGAAGCGGTGTCAGTCTCCAAAATTTTGGGATGAAGTCGGTGAAACAAAGTTGATGGGTCTATAATTAGTAGAAGAAGTGGCTGAGAAAGTAAAGATAATCCATAAGAACATGAGGACAGCTCAGAGCAGGCAGAAAAGTTATGCAGATAACAAAAGTAAAGACTTCACTTTTGAGATAGGTGACCATGTTTTCCATAAAATATATCCTTGGAAAAGTGTGATGCATTTTGGTAAGAAAGGAAAGCTAAGTGTGCGATTCATCAGTCCTTTTGAAATATTGGAAAATGTTAGACAAGTTGCATACTGAGTAGCTCTACCTCAAAGATTGTATCAGGTACAAAATGTTTTTTTAATGTTTCAATGTTGAGAAAGTATGTGCCAGATTCATCATATGTCTTGAGCCCAGAAGCAGTTTAGCTAGAAGAGAACCTTTCTTATGAAGATAAACCAGTTCAAATTATTGATCGAAGAGAACAAGTATTGCGGAATAAGGTAATCCACCAGGTAATGGTTTTGTGGAGAAACCACATGGTTGAAGAAGCAACATGGGAGTCTGAAAATTCTATGAGGGAAAAGCACCCTCAGTTATTTAATCAGTAAACATAATTATGAGGACTCAATTTCTAGATTGTGGGGATAATGTAACACCCCAATTTTTTCTAAAAATAAAAAGAAATGCATGGAACTTTTTTTAAGTATATATTTATAACTATCCTTTAAACATAATTTTTTTCACTTCTATGTTTTAAATTTCAAAAAATGGTCATCTACAATTATTTTGAGTATGTTATTTTGAGGCTTAGGAAACTAAATTGTTTTTTTGTGAATAGTAACATACCCTTATTAATAGTAATACGAATAGTAATATGACCTTAATGAATAGTAAGTTTTATTATTATTTTATTTTCTTAAAGGGTTAATATAATAACATCTTGATCAATTTTTCATCGTGATATAGAAGTACTTATAGAATAATAATTATTAATTTTTGAATTAAGTATGATTATATTTAAAAATTAAATAAATAATATTTAGAAAATTATTTTCAAAAAATGGACTTTATTCATGAACTCTACACATCGAAAAATGTTTAGGGAAATTTTTTGGGATTTTTCTAAAATTCTTGAATTTTAGATGAATAGTGAAATACAATAAAATACCGCATAATCAAATTATCAGTAAAATACACTATTTATGACATCATAAGTGATGCAAGGCCACATGGTTCAAACTCAAATCCCATTATTAATATTTTAGGTCACATCAACTAAGACCATTATTAATAGTGGGAAAAATATTATAATAATGATTAAAGTAATGAAAAATACTCCCTCTCTTCCATTGTAAATACTACCCTCACTCCCCTCTTCTTACCACATCTCTCAAGCATTGAACCATGCCTAAGATATCCTCAATACTCATCCCAAGGACCTTTCCTGTGTCCTAGAGCTACTGTTCTCACCAAAAGACCAAGACCAAAGCTTTTAAGAATGATCTCTAGGAGAAGAGATCAAGAGGTAAACTTCCTCTTTTATTTTCTTTCTTTTTCTTTCATTTAATGTTATTCTCTTCCTTTCCCATTGGATTATTTGGGGATATTTCATTCCATATCCCCCCTTAATGTCCATAATTTTTAATATTGATGAGATATACCCTTTCTCTCATAAAACTATTTTTATAAAAATTTAAGAGACATCGTCAGGTTGCCGAATTTTCATGATAAATTTCTCAAGTTTTCTTTTATTTCAAGATTCATTTATTTTCTTCTTCTTTAATCACCTCCTCTTAACCAAGAGGAATGAAAGCTAAAGAATATTTTATATTGTGTATGTTATCATATTCATGTTAAATTCATCCCCATTCTTCTTCTCTTATCCCACTTATTCAAGGAATTAAAAACATTGTCCACGATGTGTCGAATTAATGACATCGGGGATGATGTGATTTCATTTTTGTTTAAATCCTTCAAGTCTGGTCATGAAACAATTTTTAGGGTTGAAAAAGGTTATAATATATTTATTTTTTCTCATCCATGGTTCTGTAATTCTTTCATACACATGGTTTTAATTTATAAAACAAAATGAGGTTGTTATTATCAAAGAACCACTAAAATTATCTAAACGAACATTATTAATGTTTTAACTTATGAATCATCCTCTTGTAATAATTGAAAATGGTAAATGGTATAATTTTTGGTACTAGAAATATTTAAATACTACTCCATTCCAATTATGGAGTTTCACTTCCAATCGACACGAATATCCATCATGAACCAATCTTGGAAATCATGTAAAGAACTCACCCAAAAACAGTGCGAGGAGAAAATACTAACAATTAAAGGGTGAAATGATGTTATGAAATGATCATATAAGATGCTATAAAACATGAAAATGTTTATTTAAAATACTAATAACACTCCTTTAACCATTATACATGAAGTTTAAACAAGTTTGAAGTAATACAAACCTGAGGTAAGGGAATTCTTAACCCGATTTCCATTCTTTTGGTTAACCTTCTACTTCGTTATTTATGTGGTATTAAAATTGATTGTGTGATTGGTTTTTCTTATATTATGTTGAATAATGTGTATTTACAGTTTTTATCCATATTTCATCCACTCTATTAAGTTTCACTTCAATTATACGAAATTTATAATAAATATTCCTTTTAAAATTCTCTTTTAAAATTCTATTTTCCAAAGTCCAAAAGTAATGCTTTTATGCTTTTATTAATGTTGTAAGATTATTTTCTAGTTATTGGGAATTTTTTATGATGAAGGGTGGGTCCTATATTTCCCTCTAATGCATTGGGTATGTGTAAGTTGGAGGGCGGCCGTATGGTTACTCCAAATGTAACTGTGACAGTTACACAAATAGTAAGGCAGCCGTGAGGGTTAAAAATTATAAAGTAACCGAGAGGGTTACAAGATTTTGTAAGTAATTCCCCAAGATACCTTTATGGTTCTAATTATGTTCTTAGGTATTATGTAAATCTCATGTTTCACAATTTATATATATATATATAGGTGATAAGTATGTCTTTTGGAAATGATTTCATACATTACAAGTATTCGTGGACAAATGTGTTATTTCCTTCTTTTTAAATCCCTTACTGAGTTTTTGTTCTCATCCCATGTTTAAAATGATTTTCACAGGTTAATGGATGTGTAAGAAAAAGAAATAATCCATTTTAAATGTTGAAGAATTGTCAAGGAATCATGTTTTAAGTTTTAATGTATTAAATATTGATAAAATTGAAACTTTTTATGGTATCCACTCTGTAACAATGTGTAATGTTATGAATGTATTATTTCCCAATTCTCTAAATATCTAATCTTGAAAAGATCCTCAATGTAAAAGGAAGTGATTTATGAACTAAATTCAAGACTATGTAATGCAATAAGGCTGGGTTATTATATATATATACTTGATATATATGATATATATGATATCTAAATCATGAATATAATTCTTGAGATAATGCACTTTTGACTACATAAACCACTTGTAATTATAAGAAGTTCATTTTTGACTCAAGTTCCAAATATTGAAAAAATTACCATTATTATCTTAAATTATCAAATAATGTTTACAACATGATAATAAGTGATATAAAAGGAATAATAAACTTGAATAATGTTATTAATAAATTATAAATTGACTTTTATTAATATTCATAAGATTAAAAAATGAACAGGTCAAGTCGGACATGAGGTAAGGGACTTCACCACAATCTACTTTTATTGAGGCATATTCTGTTTTATACATGACTTTATTTTATATGGTGTATAAACACCTCTGACTTTTCATTTAATTCAAAGGGAATCTTTTTCTATAGGTCATTTTACTTACGAAAAAAAAGAATGTTTATTTTAACGTAAGTGGTGACAATGAACTTTTTTCCGCCATGAGTATTATTTGATCTATGGATTCCTTAACAAGCCATAATGTTTTTAAAAGGATAATAAATACCATATACTCTTTTACGTATTTTGGTATTTAAAATTTTTTTGATAATGGATTTGTTATGTCAATATAATTAAATTATTTGGAAATTTTATCTTTAATTTATGTTTGTTTTATGTGTAATGAATATGTTATGGTTCTTGGGAATGATTTATGTATATGATTGGTTCTGTGATAAACCTAGGGAGGGTGAGCCCAATATATCTCCCTAATGCATTGGGTAATGTGATAGAGGTAAATGTGAATTTTTCTCCTAATTGATTTAGGGAATATACTATGATGGGTATTCTAAATGTTAATCCATACATAGCAGTAAAGGTACAACGTAAGTATGTTATGGATGCCACAATTTACCTTCATGATTTGTTATTACTATGTGTTATTAATAAATCTTATGATTTCATGAGGTATGTTAAAGAGATTATGTTATGTATGTATTTATTAACTAATGTTTTATTTCATTTTTTTATAAACTTTACTAAGATTTTAATGCTTATCCCATGTTTTTAAATGTTTTTCACAAGACTTAATGATAAATAGGGTGAAGTATGGGATCACAAAAAAGTCATGTTGTCTAAAAAATGGAACTAGACATGACTCTTATTTTTCATGAGTTTTTATTTTATCAAAAAATGGAAACTGAGTAGAAGTGTCTAGTTCTTAATTTTTGAGATGTAATGTAATAGTTATGGCCTAATTATCTAAAAATCTAAAACTGAAAAGATCCTAAATGTGAATTATCCATTTAATTCATGACTATGTAATTTTTTAAGGTTGTTTCCTTATATTTGGTATCAAATGTTAGTTTTGACAACTTTATGATTTAGAATATTGTTAAATTAGTGTCCATAAATTAATTAATGGTAATATTCGAATGATATAACATTTAGATATTACCATGTTGCTTCACCTAAGATATTTATGTGTTTATAATGGTTTTCCGTAGAGGAAACATGGCAGCTATGATGGGACGACATCAGGAGAAAGGCATCCTTCCAAATCAGCAACCTGAGATGGTCAGAATAGAAATTGAATAGTTTGTTGCAGTGATGGAACAATAGACTTAGGCTATAACTAGTGATGGTATCCATGCATGAGATCATCCAAGTCAACCAAAGATGAACATGTTAGTAGTAAAGCATTTCATGAGGAAATATACCCCATCATTTAGAGGATCATCTGACCCTGTGCTAGTAGAAGGGTGGATTAAATCACTAGGAAATATTTTTGATTTCATGGGATGTTCAGAACATCAAAAGGTTAGTCTTGATATTTACCATTTCGAAGGTGAAGATGATCAGCTGTGGTCGATGGTAAAAAAAATCAGAGATAGTGAGGAGATTGATGCTCTTGATTGGGATGAATTCAAAGGTATGATTCTTGAGAAATATTTTCCTAATGTGGTTTGTATTAGGATGGAAAAAAAATTCTTGTAATTGAGGTAGTAGGATGAATCAGTGACTGATTATGAAGAAAAATTCACTCAACTAGCAATGAATTCTCCAAATTACATGTGAGATATTGATAGTAAGATCAAAAGTTTTCACTCAGGATTAAATCCAAAGTATCCAAGGGAATTAGCTTCTCGTGAGTTCAATTAGTTATGAAAAAATTGTTTGATGTGAAAAGAAGGTGGAAATGGAGTTTGCTGATGATCAGGTGTTTTTTGAAAAACAACAGAATAAGAAGTAGAGGTGGAAAATGAAAGGGAAAAACTCTTCATAATTGTCTGATGGTAGGAAACTTAAGTTTATAGTTTGTGAAAATTGTGGTAATAATCATGTTGGGGAATGTCTTTTGAATTCTGGTAAGTGCTACTGATGTGGTAAAATGGGAAATAAGGATCATAATTGCACTGAAAAAGACCTGGTTAATGGTAAGACAAAATATGATTTACATTTAGTAAAGTGTTTTATGTGAAATGAAATGTGTCATTATGAAAATGAGTGTCCAATGAAGAACTCAACAGAGGGAAAGCAGCCAGACTACAAGCAGAAAGGGGTGGTGAAATCCTTTGCAACTACTTCAACAGATGTTGGGCCATCAAATGAAGTAGTATCAAGTACACTATTTTTTTGTTCATATTATTCCAATGTGTTTTTTGATTTAGGGTCTGCACATTCGTTCATTTCTAAGAAGTTTTCTAGTAAATTGGAAATTCCATCTCAAGATATGAATCCTGAACTTATGATAAAACATAGAGGGGGGAATGTTGAGATAAAAAGAAATTATAAGAACCTACCAGTCATTTTGTGCAGAAAGAATCAACCTGAAATCCTTATTGTTTTTCCACTAGTATAGTTTGATGTTATTTTTTTGTAGGGATTGGCTTTTTTGTTTATCATGCTAAGATTGACTGCAGAGCTAAATAGGTTTATTTTCAGAAAGATTTTTAGTTTGTGTACAAGAATTAACCCTTAATTTTGATAATATATCAGGAAGATGTGAAACTAGTAAACGATGGAAATGAATGTTACCTTTCATATATTGTTGAAAATAAAGTAACTGTTCAGATTAATGATGTGCTAGTGGTAAATGAGAATCTTCATGTTTTTATAGATGTTTTTATGGGTATTATACTTAATCAAGAATTTGAATTTACTATTGACTTAGTTCATAATGATAATACAATTTCAAAACCCTTTTATCGAATGGATCAAATTGAACTTTTAGAGTTAAAGAATAAATTGTAGGAGTTATTAAATAATGGTTTTATTCGACCTAGCACATCACTGTGGGGTGTTGTTGTCTTGTTTTTTAAAAAGAAAGATGGTTCAATGAAACTTTTCATTGATTATAGAGCGTTGAATAACATCACTATTAAGAAAAATTATCCTTTTCCTCATATCAATGATTTTTCGATCAGCTCCAGGGAGCTCGGTATTTTTTGAATATTGATTTGAGGTCAGGGTACCATCAGTTGAAAGTAAATGAATAATACATTTTGAATACCGTGTTTCATACTAGTTATGTCCAGTATGAATTTTTAGTTATGCCTTTTGGGTTAACCAATGCACTTGTTATATTAATGGATATTATGAATAGAATTTTATGTAAGTTCTTGAATAAGTGTTTGGTTGTGTTCATTGATGATATTTTGGTTTTTTCTAAAAGTAAAGAGGACCATGAAAGTCATTTATGGGTTGTCATGCAAACCTTAAGTGAAAATAAACTATATGGGAAGTTAAGAAAGTGTGAGTTTTGGTTACAAAAAATTTCTTTCCTTGGTCACTTTGTTTCAAAAAATGGTATAACTATTGATCCTACTAAAATGAAAGTTGTTGAAGAATGGGAAACACCCACAAATATAACTGAGATCTGTAGTTTTCATGGTTTGGTAGGTTATTACTGGAGATTTATTGAAATTTTATTATGGTTATCTATCCTAATTACTAAGTTAACTTGAAATGGTGTTAAGTTCATTTGGACAAAAGAATGTGATGACTGTTTTAAGGAATTGAAAAGAAGATTGGTGAATGATCCAGTTTTGTAACTGCCTTAAAGAAATTGTGAGTTTGTTATCCATAGTGATGATTCATTGAAAGTACTTGGTTCTGTCATTATCCACAATGATAAGTAATTTCTTGTGCTTCACGTTAGTTGAAACCTCACGAATTAATTACCCAACCTATTATTTGGAATTAGCTGCTGTTGTTTTTCTTTAAAAATTTAGAGGCATCATTTTTATGGAGTATAGTGTGAAATATATACTGATCACAAAAGTTTGAAGCATATATTCACTAAAAAATAATTGAACATGAGACAGAGGGGATGATTGGAATTAATCAAGGATTATGATTTCACAATTCATTACCATCTAGGAAAGGAAAATAAAGTCACTAATACTTTGAGTCAAAAAAGAAATTCTACATTAACCTTGTTATGTTTGGAATAAGATCCCTTGATTAAAGACTTGATGGACTTTGGCATAGAAGTTTTTGGTGTAGGAAATTTCTCTATTTTGTTTCAGGTTTTAGGGAAATCATCTCTCTTAGATAGAATTAAGAAAGCATAGAAGGAAGATAGTGAGTTGCAAAAAAAGGCAGAGTTGGTTCAAAAGGGTAAGTTTCCAAATTTTAACATTGATAATGATTTTATTTTGATTTTTGGGAAGATATTATGTGTGCCTTGGGATTTACAGCTGAAAAATGAGTTTTTATGTGAAATTAAAAGTTCTCCATTTTCAGTTCATCCTGGAATTATTAAGATGTACAAAGATCTTCAGGAGTATTACTGCTGGGATGGAATGAAAAGAGATATTGCTGATTTTATTGTGAATTGTTTGACTTGTCAATATGTTAAAGGAGAGAAACAATTACCAAAAGGGATGATTCAACCATTACCGGTGCCAGAGTGGAAATAGAAAAATAAATCCATGGAATTCGTTGTGGGATTACAAAAGACATCTCAAGGTAATAATCCAATCTAGGTTATCATTGATCGAATAACTAAATATGCAAATTTCATTCCTATTTGAGATAATTTGTCTCTAGATTAACTTTTTCGGTTGTATGTTAAGGAGATATTTAGGTTGCATGGAGTTCCCTTCTCTATTGTATTTGATCGTAATCTGAGGTTAACTTCTAGCTTTTGAAAAGGCCTTTAGAAGCCATTGGGTATTGAAATAAATTTTAGTACCGCTTTTCATCCTCAATTTGATGGGCATTCAGAATGAAAAATTCAGACCTTAGAGGATATGCTACGTTCTTATTCACTGGATTACCGGGGAAGTTAGGACCATCATATTTCCTTGGTTGAATTCTTTTATAATAATAATTTTTATTCTAGTATATAGATGGATCCATTTTAGGAGTTATATGGGAAGTGGTGTTGAACTAAAACTTTTTTTGGGATGAATTAGGTGAAAGGAAGTTGATGGGACCGAAATCGGTTGAAGAGATGGAAGAAAAGGTTTATTTGATTCAGAAACACATGAGAGTAGCTCAGAATAGGCAGAAAATTTATACAAATAACCGGAGGAAGGATAATTCTTTCTAGGTTTGTGATCATGTATTTATCAAGGTTTCTCCATGGAAAACTATGATGTGTTTTGGTAAGAAGGGAAAGTTGAGTCCGAGGTTCATTGTACCTTATGAAATCTTGGAGAAATTTGGATTAGTTTCATAAATAGTGGCTTTACCTCTAGTTTTATACCATGTACACAATATTTTTCATGTTTCAATGTTGAGAATATATATGACAGATCCATCACATGTTTTTAGCCCAAAGGTAGTTTAGTTAGAAGAGAATCTCTCTTTTGAGGAACATCCAGTCCAGATTCTAGATGAAAGAGAGCAAGTGTTGTGGAATAAGGTAATTTATCAGGTAATGGTTTTGTGGAAAACCCATATGGTTTAATAGGCAACATGGAAATATGAAAATGCAATGAGGGATATATACCCCCACTTATTTGACAAGTGAATAAAAATTGAGAGGACACAATTTGCAAAAAGAGGGGGAATGATGTAACATCCCAGGTAAATAAAGAATAATACATTTTCATATTTATGAATTAAATATTAATTTTAATTTAAAGTGGATGCTATTTTTGATGGTGTACTCGACACAAAACAATGGGTTTCTCCAAATCCTAATGTTGCACACAATGCAGAGTCATACTGAAAAAATAATATAATATTATTTTAAATGGTAGTTAACTCCTAGCTATTGTATTGGAGGGAATGAAAATAACTAACTAAAATATTAATATACATATTTTTTAAATGTTTTGACATTTATCCAATAAAAGTTAGAGGCTTAAAATAAGAAAGAATCCAATTTTAAGAAAAAATACTATAATATCCATTAAAAGGTCGATTTACCACCTTTTTATGGACTACCCTATTTAAATATAGTTTTGGTCAGTTTTACATTTTCTATTTAACAAAATAAAATTCTTCTTTAAAATCGGGACATCAAAATTTAATTTGGGAAAATTTTTGGTATTTTTCCGACAAAATTCATTTTTAATGAATAGTAAAAAATACCGTATTTTCATTCAAAACTACATTTTAGTATAATTTTTTATATGATAAGATTATATTTTTAATTTCTTTCAAAATGAAATTATATTATAAATTTACCATTTCATCCAATGTTGGTCATTGGATGTAATTTCATCTTGAAATTGGACATAAACAAGTGTCAATCTTTTGATAGTTAGTATTTTTTAAAAATATGCTTTTTGTTTTGACAACATGAATTAAATTTAAATTAATTAATTCAACATCTATATTGTTAATTTGGTAAAATAGACATCATTTTTGAAGTTGGAATATCAAATATAGCCTAGGATGATTTTTTGGTATTTTTCTGAAAATTTTCAATTTTGGATGAATAGTGAAAACACTCAGTAGTAGTTAATAAACCAAATTATTCATTTAAATGAAATTTTATCACTTCTGTGAATTGAATTAAAAAACTTAACATACATGGTTATTATTAGTAAGTAAAATATGGTTCAATAAGGTGAAATTGTTTTGGTGAATAGTAACTTTTGACTTTTTTACCGTAGTTAAAGGTAAATAAGGTATTTCAAGGTAAAAATAAAATTATAATAATATAAAATTACCTTAAAAGTTGTCCTAAACTTATTGGATTTGTCATGGGCTACCAATAAAACCCTTGGGTGAGATTTTTGGCCTTTTAAAGCCATTTGGGTAAGATAATGTCATTAATAAATTTTTATTTAAAGTAAAAATAATAATATCAAAAACATGTATTATTTTGATAAAAAAATTAATGTGGGGTTATATAATTGATATATTTGAATATAAATATTAATTATAAAGGTAAAAATATTTCTTACATCGGGGTATTTTATTTATAATTTTTAGACATCAAATAAATAACATTATTTATGACACAATAATGAGGCAGTGTTTACCTCAATAATGAATTATATAAATAAATAATAATTTAAAGATTAAAAAAATATCCAAAACCTGTCCAATTCTAATTTTATTATTTTATTTTGAACAAAATTCATCTTATATTTGACTTTAAATAGTTTTGGACATTTAGAAACCGAGAATCATTGTATAATAAAATAATATTTTCAAAATTTCCTAAAGAGCCCCTCCTCCCCCTTATAAACGCCCTCACCTATAACCCATTTCTCACACCTCTCAAGCCCCTTGTCTCATCCAAAATTTTCCCAAATAAGCTCTCATGATCACTCTCTTCCACCTAAAAGCCTTACCTTAGGCATAAGGCACTTCAAGAAATCTTTTGGGGTTCAAAACAAAGGGAGTTGCCCGATTTAAAGGCAACATATTTTCTTAAGTTCTTTTCTATTATTTTACTTCTCCAACCCCTTAAAATCTTTTTATTCCTTTATTTTATGACAAAACTTGTATCCTAGATATACTAGGTTATTTATATTAGAATTATTTTAACTACACATACACACACCTCCATCTAATGGGTAAAGAACATACTGTTTTGGTGGACGACAAACTACTACCTCACGAAACGATGTTTGTTCATTCTTATCCTACCACCTCTTATGGTGGACATTAATATGGAAATGTATTTATATGTGATATATATTATATTTATATTTTCTCTATACTTAATTATTTTTCATTTATATCATACCATTATGGTTTCCATAATGGGTAAATACGATAATTTAATTTGAGGAAGTGCGGACTACCACCCCCTCAAAAGTGATATGACTCATTCATGCCATATGTGGAATGGATAAAATACAGAGTTACTGAAATTATATATATGATATTATAATTTAATTATAATATACTTATGTATCATTATATTTTCATTCCATTAAATATGAAATAGAAATGAAAGTAGCATTCATGAGTACGTACAGCTTACCGTCTCCATGAACAGTGCATTTCATTTCTTACCAAAAAATATTATGTAACATTATAAATACATATATATATACTGGATATATATGATATATATGATATCTAAATCATGAATATCTTTTTGGAGATAATGGAATTTTGACCACATGAAGAACTTTTAATTATCAGAAGTTCACTTTTTACTCAAGAAACAAATATAAAAAAATGACCATTATTAAATTAAATGATTACATAATGTTTATAACATGATAATAAGTGATATAAAAGAAATAATAAACTTAAAAAAGGTTCTAAAAAATTAGAAAATAACTTTAGTTTATTATTCAGAATATTAAAGAACGAACGAGTCAATTCGAACATGAGGTAAGGAACTTCGTCCCAATCTCCTTTCATTGTGGCATATTTTGTTTTATACATGACTTTCTTTTATTCGGTCTGAAAACACATTTGAATTTTCATTTCGTTAAAAGGGAATCATTTTTTACAAGGCGTTTTACCAAATGAAAAAAAATGTTTCTTTTAACGTAAGCGGTGACAATTACCTTTTCCACTGCCGTGAGTATTATTTGATATATGGTTTCATTAACAAGAGGTAATGTTTTTAAAAGGAAAATAAATACCATATACTCTTTTAAGTATTTTGATATTGAAAAATTGTTTTGATAATGGAATTATTATGTCAATATATTTAAATGATGTGGAAATTTTATCTATCCTTTATGTTTGTTTTATGTGTTATGAATATGTTATGGTTCCTGGGCATTGTTTACATATTCGGGTGGTTTCATGATAAACCTAGGGCGGGTGAGCCCGAGATAGCTCTTCCATGAATTGGGTAACCCGATAGAGGTAAAAGTGAATGTCTCTCCTAATATATTTAAGGAATATACTATGATGGGTATTCCAAATGTAACTCCCTATGTAGCTGTGAAAGCTACAATGTAAGTATGTTATGGATGCCAAAATTAACCTTTATGATTTTTTATTACTATGTGTTTTTCATAAATATTATGATTTCATGAGGTATGTTAAATAGCTTATGTTATGTATGTATTGATGAACTAATGTTTTCGTTCTTTGATTTATAAACCTTACTGAGTTTTTTTTGCTAATCTCAATTTTTGAAATGTTTTTCACAGGACTTAAAGATGAATAGTATCAAGGATGGGATCAAGGAAAAGTCATGTTGTTTAAAACATGGAACTAGACATGACTCCTTTTTTTCAAGAGTTTTTATTTTATGAAAAAATTGAAACTGAGTATAAGTGTCTACTTTTAAAATTTTGAGATTTAATATAATAGTTATGGCCTAATTCTCTGAAAATCTATACCTGAAAAGACCCTCAATTTGAATTATACATTTAATTCAAGATTTATGTAATGTTTTAAGGATGGGTCCTTATAGTTTGTTCCATTGGGGAGATTTCCCTCTCTTATAGGGATATAAAGATGAAAATATGTATGGATATATTGACTACATGAAATCTACATTAGGGTAAATTTATACATTTTTAGGAGGAGTTGTATCATGGAAGTTAGGGTTGTAAAAGTTTTTTACTTTATCCTTGATGTATGCAAAGTACATTACTGATTCAGAAGCTATAAAGAAGATATTGTGCCTAAAAATTTTTCTCTAAGAGATATAATTCTTCCATAAGATGTACATGGTTCATTATTATTGTCTAAGATATTTATACTTAAGAAATAACTCAACGTATGATTCCAAGATGAAGCATATCGCTATTTTCTATCATTGGATACATGGAGTGATGGATCTAATGTTTATGTGACCTGTGTATATCCACACAAAGGAGAACGCGAAAAATATGTTGAAAATAGTTGTTCATTGGGATAAGATGGACCTTTTCAGATGCTTTATCATATTATAGTTAGAGGGGGAGAATTTATAGATATTTCCAACTTCCCACCACTATTTTAAAGGTGGGTAGTACACCAAAGACACCCACCATGGTAGGTGGAGATTGGTGGGGGTTGGTGGGGGAGTTGTGTCAAACTTGAAACTAGTCACTATTTCTATTTAAAGAGGGTAATTTGAGCTTAAAAATTTTAATTTTTCCAAACTCAGAGAGATTTTTTTTTGATAGTGAGCCTTTGAGTGATCCATGTGTGAGTGAAATGGATGTGTAGGAGGAGGTGTTTTGTATCATTTTTTCTTTGTGAAATAAATACTATTTTTCTAACACCATAGATATATATTCATGATTTGTGAATCAAAAAACATTTCCTCACAAACATAGAATGTGTCCTTCTTTAATATCAAAGCCACACCATCTGATAAGTAACTGAGGCCTACAATATTCTCACACCAATAAACCATGACAAATAAATAATTTAACCAGTAGAATGAAAAAATAAAATTCAATTCTTCTTCATCACAACAAACAAATATTATTCCTAATATTGCGTCATATTACATCTCTAATAGCATAAAAATATTCATCCTAGATCATAATCAGAGCAGTCATTGAGCTCCCCAATATAATACACAGGTTATTCATTTCATTTCTGACTATTCTCAATAATCTTCCACCCATTCAAGAATGGGAACCTTGTTGTGTGATGATGTAAATGCAATAGTGAAGTTCACCCCACTTCCTTAAATTTCATTGAGGATAAAATTTACCCTTATGTGAATGATACTTACCCTTACATGATAACATAATTAACCTTATTCCATATAAATACTTAGCATTACACCAATAGTTATCTCTAAGATCTGTGGTTGGCCTTCATTGATCATTCTTGGTATATTTCTAAAATACATATAGAAAGATGAGTCCTCAAGTTCAGTTACACATCATGTGTTATTTAAGTGAAGAATAATTTATCTTGTGTATTATTCAGTATGTTTAGATTCAAAATATCAGTTCAGTTGAGATTTTTTGGTTCTTGTGACTTTTTGAAGCTTCTAACAGAATATTCATCTTTATTTTATGTTTTAGTGTTTTCTCATTCAGTTTTAACGGCATCACATCCAAATGAATCACAACCTTCAACTAGTTTGGTATTGGGTTTATCAACACCCAGTTCATCTTATTTAGAACCTAGATCATCATTTCTCCTATCCCCACTCAATCATAGTATCAACCAAGATCCATTCTTTATTTGGGTGTCCATCATGTTCACAAATCATGCTTTTCTTATTTGGAATTCTTTGGAATGGGCTTTGATTTTAGTAACCAGATCACCAATACTAAATTAGATCAGTTCTCATTGACCGAGGATAATGTTTTTTTAATTCCTTTATAAGTTAGATTCTATTTACAAATTCTTGATTAACTTCATATGTCCTCTGTATATTTGGTTTGTTTGGTTTCCCTATATTTTTGATTCTCAATCAATAGTATTTCTTTGACCTCAAATGTGTAACTTAAAAAATCATTAATAATTATTCATCACCTACTATATTAGAAGTCATATTTTTTATTTGAGCCCATAATCATGATGAATAGATCTTAGGTAAGTACCAATTTCAAAAAATCAATCAATACGAATTTTGTATCTTCAACCACAGATCATGTTCTTCCCTAAAAAAAATTCAGGATCACATTTTTGTGGTTTCTCCATCAAGTGGTGAGTTTCATTTTCATGACATCAATTCCCTAGTTATTTAATCCATTTACATTTGATTGGTGATGGATATGTGGTATATTGAGTGGGTAAGGTGTGGTTGATTAGAATCTTTGTCAAATTTATTATATAGTTGATTAATAACCCTCACATTTTACTCAACACTTATTTTTTCCTTGATTATTCTTCATAGTCACTTCATATTTCAATACAGTCTATTAGAATAGGCACAGTCTGTCTTGAGAAAGGCATGGTAGTGTAACGACCCAATCTTTTTGAGTAGTATATTAACTTACTCTTATTGATTTAATAAGATGTTAATGGTTAATGCAGAAAGAGGAGTCGATGGCTTCATCCAGTAGACTCAACCCTTACGAAGCCCACTTATCAGAGCTTGGGAAGGAGGTAGCATCTGTGGGCTTCGCTTTGGACCAAGCCCAAGACGAGCTCCAGCGTGTCAAGCTTGAACGAAAACGCTTGCAGGAGAAGTTCAAGTTAGTGGAGATTGCTACTAGGGCAATGTTATCTGAGACTCCCTCAGATTCCCTCACCATAGCACACCTTACACTTAGGTCTTATGCCAGTGTTATAAGAGGCTATGTGATGAGACCCTAGTTTCCTTGTGTAATCCTTTCGGGTGAATAAATTGAGATTTCTTCCTTTAGTGATGTTTGAGAAATTTCAAATGTCTAGATAATTTTAGAATGTATTTTATGGATGAATTTTGAAAAAGGGATATTTTGAAATATATATGTAAACCCTAAATAACTAGTGATGTGTAATGATTTTCAAAAAAATGGTCTTCTACAAAAGTGTTCATTAAGGAATTTGGAGTCTAATAAGATCAACTTAATTTTTGATGAATAGTAAATTATGAATAGTGATTTTACGCTTAGGATTAGTAATATGACCAAATGGATTAGTAATTTCACTCAAAGAAAGTTTTAATATAATTTAGACACCTAGATTAAGTAATGTGATTCAATAAAATGGTTAAATAACGGTTTCATAAATTATTATTCAAGTATTAGTTTTTTCGGATGAATAGTGTTTTTTAATTAAAAATTTAATTAAAAATAATTAGAAAATTATTTTTATAAAAAGGACTTTATTTTTGAACTCAGAGCATCGATATTATGTTAAGGTAATTTTTGGGGATTTTTCTGAAAAAAATGAATTTTCGATGAATAGTGTTTTTATTTAAAAATTAAATTAAAAATATTTAGAAAATTATTTTTATAAAATGGATTTCATTTTTGAAATCAGAGCATTGATATTTGGTTAAGGTGAAATTTTGGGTTTATTCTGAGAAAGTTGAATTTTCGGTGAATAGTGAAAGTATAGTTTTTAAGTTACGGGTGTTTAATGACATCATTAAATGATGTATTGAGTATATATTCAATATGGTCGAATTATGAATAGTAAGATAAGGTGTGAGGTGTCCCAAGTGGCCAATACCATGGGCAAATACCATGGGCAAGCCCATGGTTTTGCCAAAACCACTAGTGAGGTGTCCCTTGGCCATTAATGCTTTGTCCCCTCACTTTCCCTATAAATACCCACCCTTTCCTCCCTTAGTTTTCACTCCCAACTCTCCCCCAAAGAAGTTCTGGTCTTCTTACCTTCCAAGGAGTCCTCCCATGGTACCCCCAAGCCCTCAAGGTCCAATCCTTTGAGTTTCAAGAGTCACATTTTAAGGTAAGGGATCCGACCCCTCTCTTTCTTTTCATGTAACCTCTTTTATGTCATTCCTTTTATGCTCCATGTTTTTATGTGAGAGGAGGTTCTTTTATATTCCTCTTACTGCCCTTCCATGTTTATATGATGAGAGATCCCCTCTTACTCTCATAATTTCGTTTTAAGAAAGTTCAAGTGACGCCGTTAGGCTGCCGAATGTTTAAGTGATTCTTTCACCCTTCTCATTTTTCAAGTTCGATTTTCATGTCAAATCTTTCAAGTTCCTTTTATTATGTTGGGGTATGATCTCTATATCTATCATACTGATCTCTTATGATCATATGATGAGAGACCCTATTTCATTTGTCCAATTCATTTTTGTTGAAGTTTAAGTGACGCCGTTAGGCTGCCGAATTTTCATAAGAGAAATCAAATTTTTGTCCTCCTTCCATGTTTTTCATTTCAATTGGTATGTCCTTGAAATTGCATCACCATGTCCATATATCCTTCTTATTCTGTCCCTCTACCTTTTTATGGGTCAATTATTATTGTTCAACCCATGTTCCCTCTCTTTTCAAAGTTTCTAAAACCTTGTAACATAGCCGTTATGCTGCAGAATTCTCGTCTCAAAATGCCTCTCTTTTCTCAAAATTATTTTATGTTATAAAGTGAATACTCAAAGCTCCTATTTCTAAAGGGGTATTCACATATATGTAAAAATGTTCTATTTTAAATTCTGGGATTTACATACATGATACCCGCTTTCCCTTTCCGTGGGTTTAAAGTAACGTAAAGATCATGTCTTTAAAGCAGTTTTTGAAATGTTATGATTATGAAATGAAACCCATTTGTTTTATGCTATATGGGTTATTTATGAAATGTTTGATGATGATATATGTGGCTCACATGAAAATAAAGACAAATTTAAGGGTGCGCCCTGATAGCGCTCCAATGCATTGGGTAAAGACTTAATCTCTAGAGATGACCATTTTAACGACGCCTTGGTGAATAACCTTGGTAATTTTTAACGACACCTTGGGGATGGACCTTGGTGAAACGAAACGATTGTCAATATTAAATGTTGTAGACACATCTTCAAGTTATGAAAAATGATTATTTTTATTATGATGTATCTCATGAATTCTTTCTCATGCCTTAAAGTTCTTTTCATGTCCTTATTGAAGTATCTCAAGTTCACTTGTAAAATGTTTCTCTTATTTCCCTTACTGGGCCTTCTGTTCACCCTTTCTTTTGATGTATGTCCCCAGGTTATGAGATGCATAATGAACATAGGATGAACTAAAGGAGAAGCCTTTCAAGTGTTTAAGAAGAATGTTTTTATGTTTTTTTTTTATGTATCATGATCCTTGTTTCCAAGACACTAAACCTTAACGATCCTCAGTTCCGTGTAATGAAATGAAAGTTTATGTTATAAAATGGCGGGATGTTATAGTTGGTATCAAAGGATGGTTTAGTTATTTGTGGAAATTAGGATATAAAAACTTTAGGAAGAACCCTATAGAAAAGTTTAAATATAGGAAAACTTCCTGGTATTTTGGTAAGTATTGAGTAAGTGGTTTATCAAACAAATACATCCCTGTCTGGATACGAGCAGGTAGAGGCGGCTCTGGCACAGATGTACATAGGGGTAAAACCCGAAAACACCGCTTTGAGCTAGACTCGAACGGGAACTGGTGCACGATAACGGGCCTTGCTGCACTCTTGGTTACGACACTCCCGGGGGATATGTTTGGTTAATCACAAGCTTTTTATGAATCATTATGAAGGAATTATAGAAAAGTGTAATTGTCTAAGCATTAAGTCTTAGTTAAAAGATTCATAAATGAAATAAGTTTCTTACTAAGGTTTTATTCTTTTAGAAATGGCGGGCAATAGGAGGAACCGTGCTGATGGTGACCGCAATGCACCATGTGCTGACGGCCCTCCGATGGAAGCCGGAATGGAAACATTCATGAGAATGATGAACCAACTGACTCAAGTTATGAGTAATAACTTGAATCAAGCTGAGAGGCCGACCTCACCAAGAAGGGAACAACTTTCTGTTGAGTCCTTCATGCGTCAACGACCGCCAACATTCAGTGGATCTACTGACCCATTGGTTGCGGAACAATGGATAAGCTCCATTGAAAAGATCTTTTCTGTACTTCATTGTTCGGAACAAGAAAAAGTCACCCTTGCTGTTTACCGCCTAGAGGGAGAAGCTGATCAGTGGTGGTCACTGATCAAAAACACGAAGCCACGAGGAGAGATGGAAGCTATGGAGTGGGAAGAATTTCGGGGGATTTTCTTTAACAAGTATTTCCCTCGTTCCATGAGGACGAAAATGGAGAAAGAGTTTCTCGAGCTGAAGCAGAAGGAGAACGAATCTGTCGGAAGCTACGAGATGAACTTCACAAGGCTTTCCCGTTATACCTCAAGCTTTGTCATGGACCCTAATGGGAAGGTTGATAGATTCTTTGGCGGACTAAGACCTCATCTGCGGAAGAATCTAGCCAACAGGGACTATGATAGCTATGAAGAAATAGTTCGAAGTGCTATGAAAGTCGAGCTGGAGTTTGGTGAGACACAGTGGTCTCATAAGCCAAATGAAAAGAAGAGATCGTTGGAGCCCAGTTTAGGAAAGTCTTTTGATCAGGGAAGAGGTGGAAAGCAAATTCAACCTACCACATGCAATAAATGTGGGAAGAATCATCTGGGGAACTGCTTGAGCGGAAGTGGCAAGTGCTACAAGTGTGGAAGAGGAGGCCATATTGCTCGGAATTGTAATAGTGAGGTGAAGCCTCAGCTTCCCAACACTAACGACAGAGGAAAGATGGTTCTGGCCCTACCCGAAGTCACATGCTTCAAGTGTGGACAGCTTGGGCACTTTGCTAACCAATGTCCCAATCCGAGGGCGGTGGAGGGGAATCACCACCAACCTCAGCAGAGGCCAAGAGAGCAAGGTCGTGCTTTCGCTATCACAACAGCTGAAGTTGAAGTCCCGAACGATGTGGTAGCAGGTACTCTTGTTGTCCTCTCAAAACTAGCAAGTGCTTTATTTGATTCTGGTTCTACGCATTCCTTTATTTCTTCCAAGTTTGCAAAGAATATAGAATCAATCCCTGAATTGCTTGAGGTAGAGTTGTCAGTCAGGACTCCAAGTGGGATTATCCATGCATCAACAGTGTTTAGAGACTCTAGTGTTTACTTTGGTGAGCACAATCTTATCGCAAATCTAGTAGTCATTCCCATGATGGAATTCGACGTTATACTAGGGATGGACTGGCTCTCAAAGTATAATGCTAAGATCAAATGCAGAAGTAAGGAAATCTCAGTAGTCTTGAATGAACGACCTACAGTTATCTTCCGAGGAGAGATATCCCGAACTGATCCCTATCTAGAAGCACCTCCTATAGCTTTCTTTATGGAGTTAATCGGTGATGAGGAAGAAAGGAAAGGGAGCATACAAATTGAAGATGTTCCGATTGTTCAGGAATACATGGATGTATTTCCTGAGGAGTTACCTGGACCTCCCCCAGAAAGAGAGGTAGAGTTCTCCATTGAGCTCGTACCTGGGTCTCAACCGATATCAAAGACTCCGTATAGAATGGCAAATGTGGAGCTAGAGGAGCTAAAGAAACAACTCCAAGACTTGTTGGAGAAGGGGTTTATCCGACCGAGTGTGTCTCCTTGGGGAGCACCAGTTCTCTTTGTGAAGAAGAAGGATGGATCAATGCGGCTATGCATTGATTATAGAGAACTGAATGGGATCACAGTGAAGAACAGATATCCCCTCCCAAGAATTGATGATTTATTTGACCAACTTCGCGGGGCTCAATTCTTCTCTAAGATTGACCTTCGATCTGGTTATCATCAACTGAGGGTGAAGAAGGAAGATATTCCCAAGACTGCCTTCCGATCAAGATATGGGCATTATGAGTTTACTGTTATGCCCTTCGGCTTGACTAATGCTCCCGCTATTTTCATGGATTTGATGAATAGAGTCTTTAAGGACTACCTTGATAACTTTGTGGTAGTTTTTATTGATGATATTTTGATATATTCAAAAAGTCGTGAGGAGCATGAAGATCATCTGAGGGTTATTTTGAAAACTCTACGGAAGGAGAGGCTCTTTGGGAAGTTCAGCAAGTGTGAGTTTTGGTTACAACAAGTGGCTTTCTTGGGGCACATCGTAACCAATGAAGGAATCTCGGTTGACCCTGCAAAGACAATGGTTGTGGAGGAGTGGCCTCAACCCACAACAGTAACTGAGATTCGTAGTTTCCTTGGTTTAGCGGGATATTATAGGAGGTTTGTGAAAAACTTTTCACGGCTTTCTAATCCACTAACCAAGTTGACTCGAAAAGGGGTTAAGTTCATCTGGACAAAGGAGTGCGAGGAAAGTTTCCAAGAGCTGAAGAAGAGATTGGTTACTGCACCGGTGTTAACACTACCCTCTATCGGAGAAGGATTCGTTATTTTTAGCGATGCATCTCTGAAAGGGCTTGGGTGCGTCCTCATGCAGAATGACAAAGTAATTGCTTATGCATCTCGACAGTTGAAGATTCATGAGCAGAATTATCCTACGCATGATCTAGAGCTGGCGGCAGTTGTTTTTGCTCTAAAGATATGGAGGCACTATCTTTATGGGGAGAAATGTGATATATACACTGACCACCAAAGTCTAAAGTATATTTTCACTCAGAAAGAATTGAACATGAGACAAAGGAGATGGTTGGAGCTTATTAAAGACTATGATTGTTCAATTCATTATCACCCTGGAAGAGCAAACAAAGTCGCGGATGCGTTAAGCAGGAAAGATCCTGTTGTTCTGGCAACAATGAGGATCCTGGGAGATCCCTTGATTAAAGATCTAGTAAAACTGGACATGGGAATTATAAGGAAAGGGACATCATCAACCCTATTCCAAATGATTTCTCAACCTTCATTACTAGAGAGGATCAAGAAGGCTAAAAAAGAAGATCCTTTGCTGCAGGAGAAGTTTGAGGCTGTAAAGGATGGGAAGTTCCCTGATTTCAATATTGATCAAGAAGGTGTATTGAAATTTCGTACAAGACTATGTGTTCCATCTATTCCAGAGATAAAGAAAGAACTGATGGATGAAGCTCATAGCTCTACTTTCTCTATACATCCGGGAAGCACTAAGATGTATAGAGACCTTCGTGATCATTATTGGTGGGATAACATGAAGAGGGAGATTGCCGATTACACTACAAGGTGCCTGGTGTGTCAGCAGGTAAAGGCAGAAAGACAACTTCCTAAGGGGGTATTACAACCGCTACCCATACCAGTATGGAAGTGGGATAATATCACCATGGACTTTGTAACTGGTCTCCCAAAAACATCCAAAGGAAACAATGCGATATGGGTTATTGTGGACCGTCTCACCAAGACAGCCCATTTTATCTCTATTCGGGAAGATTTCTCTCTGGATCAGCTTGCCAAGATATACGTGAAGGAAGTGGTAAGGCTGCATGGGGTACCACTATCCATCGTATCTGATCGTGACCCAAGATTCACATCAAAATTCTGGAGAAGTCTTCAGCATGCTCTGAACACTGAATTGAATTTTAGTACGGCCTATCATCCTCAAACTGATGGCCAATCTGAAAGGACTATTCAGACACTCGAAGACATGTTGAGATTATGCTCAATGGAATTTAAAGGTGGATGGGATCAACACCTCCCATTAGTGGAGTTCTCCTATAACAACAGCTTCCATGCGAGTATTCAGATGGCACCCTATGAAGCCCTATATGGAAAGCGGTGTAGAACTCCTACTTGTTGGGATGAAACTGGTGAGAGGAAGCTTCTTGGGCCTAATCTCGTGCAAGAGATGACGGAACAGGTTCATGCCATCCAACAACACATAAAGGCTGCTCAGAGTCGGCAGAAGAGCTATTCTGACAATCGTCGAAGGGACTTGGAGTTTGGTGTTGGTGACAAAGTCTTCCTTCGAATTTCTCCATGGAAGAGAGTCATGCGGTTTGGGAAGAAAGGGAAGCTCAGCCCTAGGTACATTGGCCCCTATGAAATCCTTGATCGCATAGGAGCAGTGGCCTATCGTCTAGCACTTCCACCGAACCTAGCTCAAGTTCATGATGTCTTCCATGTATCTCTTTTGAGGAAGTACATACCCGACCCTTCGCATGTACTGAACCCAGAGGTGGTACAACTTGAACATGACCTCTCTTATGAAGAGCAGCCAGTGGAGATCTTAGACCGTAGAGACAAGGTCCTACGAAACAAGACTACCCACCTTGTGAAAGTGTTGTGGAGGAATCATAAGTATGAAGAAGCGACTTGGGAGCCTGAGGAAACGATGAAGCAAAAGTACCCTCACCTTTTCGACTAGGCCTCAAGTATAAATTTCGGGGACGAAATTTCTTAAGGGGGGAAGAATGTAACGACCAAATCTTTTTGAGTAGTATATTAACTTACTCTTATTGATTTAATAAGATGTTAATGGTTAATGCAGAAAGAGGAGTCGATGGCTTCATCCAGTAGACTCAACCCTTACGAAGCCCACTTATCAGAGCTTGGGAAGGAGGTAGCATCTGTGGGCTTCGCTTTGGACCAAGCCCAAGACGAGCTCCAGCGTGTCAAGCTTGAACGAAAACGCTTGCAGGAGAAGTTCAAGTTAGTGGAGATTGCTACTAGGGCAATGTTATCTGAGACTCCCTCAGATTCCCTCACCATAGCACACCTTACACTTAGGTCTTATGCCAGTGTTATAAGAGGCTATGTGATGAGACCCTAGTTTCCTTGTGTAATCCTTTCGGGTGAATAAATTGAGATTTCTTCCTTTAGTGATGTTTGAGAAATTTCAAATGTCTAGATAATTTTAGAATGTATTTTATGGATGAATTTTGAAAAAGGGATATTTTGAAATATATATGTAAACCCTAAATAACTAGTGATGTGTAATGATTTTCAAAAAAATGGTCTTCTACAAAAGTGTTCATTAAGGAATTTGGAGTCTAATAAGATCAACTTAATTTTTGATGAATAGTAAATTATGAATAGTGATTTTACACTTAGGATTAGTAATATGACCAAATGGATTAGTAATTTCACTCAAAGAAAGTTTTAATATAATTTAGACACCTAGATTAAGTAATGTGATTCAATAAAATGGTTAAATAACGGTTTCATAAATTATTATTCAAGTATTAGTTTTTTCGGATGAATAGTGTTTTTAATTAAAAATTTAATTAAAAATAATTAGAAAATTATTTTTATAAAAAGGACTTTATTTTTGAACTCAGAGCATCGATATTATGTTAAGGTAATTTTTGGGGATTTTTCTGAAAAAAATGAATTTTCGATGAATAGTGTTTTTATTTAAAAATTAAATTAAAAATATTTAAGAAATTATTTTTATAAAATGGATTTCATTTTTGAAATCAGAGCATTGATATTTGGTTAAGGTGAAATTTTGGGTTTATTCTGAGAAAGTTGAATTTTCGGTGAATAGTGAAAGTATAGTTTTTAAGTTACGGGTGTTTAATGACATCATTAAATGATGTATTGAGTATATATTCAATATGGTCGAATTATGAATAGTAAGATAAGGTGTGAGGTGTCCCAAGTGGCCAATACCATGGGCAAATACCATGGGCAAGCCCATGGTTTTGCCAAAACCACTAGTGAGGTGTCCCTTGGCCATTAATGCTTTGTCCCCTCACTTTCCCTATAAATACCCACCCTTTCCTCCCTTAGTTTTCACTCCCAACTCTCCCCCAACGAAGTTCGGGTCTTCTTACCTTCCAAGGAGTCCTCCCAAGGTACCCCCAAGCCCTCAAGGTCCAATCCTTTGAGTTTCAAGAGTCACATTTTAAGGTAAGGGATCCGACCCCTCTCTTTCTTTTCATGTAACCTCTTTTATGTCATTACTTTTATGCTCCATGTTTTTATGTGAGAGGAGGTTCTTTTATATTCCTCTTACTGCCCTTCCATGTTTATATGATGAGATATCCCCTCTTACTCTCATAATTTCGTTTTAAGAAAGTTCAAGTGACGCCGTTAGGCTGCCGAATGTTTAAGTGATTCTTTCACCCTTCTCATTTTTCAAGTTCGATTTTCATGTCAAATCTTTCAAGTTCCTTTTATTATGTTGGGGTATGATCTCTATATCTATCATACTGATCTCTTATGATCATATGATGAGAGACCCTATTTCATTTGTCCAATTCATTTTTGTTGAAGTTTAAGTGACGCCGTTAGGCTGCCGAATTTTCATAAGAGAAATCAAATTTTTGTCCTCCTTCCATGTTTTTCATTTCAATTGGTATGTCCTTGAAATTGCATCACCATGTCCATATATCCTTCTTATTCTGTCCCTCTACCTTTTTATGGGTCAATTATTATTGTTCAACCCATGTTCCCTCTCTTTTCAAAGTTTCTAAAACCTTGTAACATAGCCGTTATGCTGCAGAATTCTCGTCTCAAAATGCCTCTCTTTTCTCAAAATTATTTTATGTTATAAAGTGAATACTCAAAGCTCCTATTTCTAAAGGGGTATTCACATATATGTAAAAATGTTCTATTTTAAATTCTGGGATTTACATACATGATACCCGCTTTCCCTTTCCGTGGGTTTAAAGTAACGTAAAGATCATGTCTTTAAAGCAGTTTTTGAAATGTTATGATTATGAAATGAAACCCATTTGTTTTATGCTATATGGGTTATTTATGAAATGTTTGATGATGATATATGTGGCTCACATGAAAATAAAGACAAATTTAAGGGTGCGCCCTGATAGCGCTCCAATGCATTGGGTAAAGACTTAATCTCTAGAGATGACCATTTTAACGACGCCTTGGTGAATAACCTTGGTAATTTTTAACGACACCTTGGGGATGGACCTTGGTGAAACGAAACGATTGTCAATATTAAATGTTGTAGCCACATCTTCAAGTTATGAAAAATGATTATTTTTATTATGATGTATCTCATGAATTCTTTCTCATGCCTTAAAGTTCTTTTCATGTCCTTATTGAAGTATCTCAAGTTCACTTGTAAAATGTTTCTCTTATTTCCCTTACTGGGCCTTCTGCTCACCCTTTCTTTTGATGTATGTCCCCAGGTTATGAGATGCATAATGAACATAGGATGAACTAAAGGAGAAGCCTTTCAAGTGTTTAAGAAGAATGTTTTTATGTTTTTTTTATGTATCATGATCCTTGTTTCCAAGACACTAAACCTTAACGATCCTCAGTTCCGTGTAATGAAATGAAAGTTTATGTTATAAAATGGCGGGATGTTATAGGTAGCTTCTAACCTTTTCTATATTATCAAAACAAAACATCTTGATATTTCCTTATTCTTTCACTCTAAGATATTTCAAAAAAAATTTCAATAACAGTTGAGATTTTCCTTACCGAAATTCAAGATGTTTTCCATTTTTTAAACATGCGGTCATTACATTTTTATTTTTGGATCTCTCTGACCATTATCAATGTATTCACCATATGTCCTAAAAAATATAATTCCAAATAAAAAATTATAAATTTATAATAACTTTTATTAAATTTAAAAATTATGAATTAAATAGAAAATGAATATAGAATTAGAATAAAGAAATGATTTTTAACAAATGAAATTTTCTATTTATCCTAAAACATTAAATTCTAATATATAAATATATATATAGATAATTCAACCATTGAAATGATTGAATTTATTCAAAGATACATAACACTTTAAAACAAGATAAAATTTATTTCAATTGTTGTTTACCCAAAATATAAATTTTCAAAATTAGAAAACCAATTCTAAATTTAAATTCTCAACAAGAAAAATATACGACAAGATGTTAAGAATTCAAACATAGAATAATAATATAATTATTTTAAAAAATGAAACATTTATCAAACAAACCATGAGAAAAAATATTTTTAATGAACATCATTAATAGTTTTGTTCTTCAAAAAATAAACAAGAAAATGAAACCAATTTTTTTTTTGAAATTTAAGCACCAAACTCTGATTTTTGCAAGATTTTAAAAAAATTACAGTTTATACTCATTTATCCAATATATAATAATTTTACATTATAAACACATATTTCATTTCAAAAATTAATTTAATTTATAAAAAGGGATGTTAAAAATGTTATAAAATTTTTACAAATCAAATTCTCCCACATTTAATCAATTTAAATTCTAGGAAATTAAATTAAATTAAATTATTTATTTTCAAGGACTCTTAAAAACACGTGGTTGTCCTACCAAGAATGAATTATACACTAAAATTAGGAAAAATCATTGAACCATTCATTTCCATAAAATTTCATGCCACATATGTGAATTAATTTCATTACTCTACTTCAACCCAATTCAATTTCCAGTGAGATTCAAGTGGAATTAATTCTAATGTAGAAGCACTATTATCTTTCATTATTTCTCAGTTTTCTAAAACAATGTTCCAATTTCTAATTCATGGATGCAATTAAAATGAGTTTATTTATATATCAATTTTCCCTTCTTTATTTGGGATAAATATTTTACTCACCTTAATGAACACATTATTGAGAAAGAAAATTTATTTGATTTCATCTTAGTCATAAATGTGCACATATTACTATTCAAAGAACATATTAAGTTTGGATTTTATATATTTACACAACACACTCATCCCTTCTATCATATATTAACTGTGGGATCTTAATTTCCCATTTTACTCAAGATTCAATGGACTTATATGATCTTGATTGAGTTGGATCGTTGAAGTGTTCTATTTTACCAAGGATAAGTCACAAGGTTCAATTTTAAACTTCAAGTTACCTCATGTTATAATTCCAATTCCAAAAAAATATAACCTATCACATAGCCTTTTCTACTTATCAAATGTAATTTTCATAAAAATAGTGAACAACATCACTCATTAATCAAAAAATTCTAGAAATTACCAAATAAGTGAAATACCTCAATCAAGTATGAAATTATCACCTAGGTAGGAAGCATTTTTATTTTATTTTATTGAAATAGATATGAACAAAAACACTGATTTTACAAAAAAAATATTGTATTTCATGTAAAAAACATAAAATGATACAGAAAAATGATACATTTTGTAAATATTTTGGGATTTTATGATGTGTACAAAACTGAAGGAAATTAAGCATAATTATTAAATCAAAATTAACCATAATGAAATTCCCCTATTCCCCACACTTAAATCCAATCATTATCCCAAATCATGAATACTATGGTGGGAGAACATTTTCATTCAAAATAAAGTTTCAATTCAGCAGTTTATAGATTATTATAAGGGGATACATTAAATATCACCAATGACATTTTACACACATACAAATCAATTTTCAAAATCATTTTTTTAATGTTCATGATTTTAATTATTAAACATAGATACTGCAATTATTATTTTGAACAAAATTATGCATACTTTTGAATACAAAGGCCTTTAATGGGTGAAATAGAGGTTTAAAAACATTAGATCAAATTGATTTTCAATAAATTAGATATTGAAAAGCCTACACACCAATTCAAGATAAAAGATTCAAAATTCTCATAACATTAGAGGAAATCCCCCCACACTTGATGCATAATAGAATGCATCATGAGTGTGAAGAATTAGAATTTTTAGAATTAAAAATACTACTCCACTAAATATAGAGCTTTTCTCATCTTGGTTCATCAAAATTAACTATAAAATTGATATTTGAAAAGATATATCTATTTAGCATGTAAAAAATCTTAAAAAATTAAATCAGATTAACAATAGTATGCATTAAGAAACAATTTAGAAATAAATTAACCCAAGGATGATGTTATGTTATATTTTTATCCAAATGTTTTCATTAAGTAGCTCCTCTTTTTTCCATGAAAAGTACATAATTTGTTTCCCTGGTTAATTTCAAGATAATTTTATATAGTTTAAACACTAAAGAGAACAAGACTAGAAGTTTATATACAATAAGTATCCACATATTTAGTATAATTAAAGAAAAAAACAAAACAAAATAAAGAACCATGGGTTAACCACCATAAAGTACTAATTTTATATCCTTCATTAATGGATCAACATTCAAGTAAAGAGATTGCAAAAAATCCCATTGGATTCCCCTAAAAGTAATGTTTTTTTGTATACCCTTTGGAAAAAATGGTATGTTATCATACCTAACTAATTCAATAGTCCTATTTACTAGAAAAGTTATAATAGAGAATGAGCTAGACCACTGGGTTCTATGCATGACAAGAAATAGATTCATCCTTAAATTAAATAACAAACCATTTTATCCAAACCTAGATTCCATATTTTGGATGATAGAATCCTAAAAGTATCTTGTTATTTTGTTGTAAATTTGAGCATTCTCATAAGATTCTCTCATGATTTCATTCAGCAAACTGAAAACCATCAGTATTCTATTTATAGCTGACAAAAAATCATAGTTCAAGGACTTCACTATCCAGAAGGACTTGTGTTGCACATAAATTGGTAAATTAAATGTATTTCTAAAGAGTAACATATGTGGATACATCTATATATATGTCATGTATGTAGTCTTGTAAGCCTATAAATTTTCATCCAGTTTGATTGACCAGTATTTCGTAGAGTTTGAGACCATATTCTATAGAATTTGTTCAATCTATTTATTAAAAATTTCAACATTACCACTAAACTATGGGTGATAGGTGTTTCCAGACCTGTGATCACACCCACACTTCTCCATCAAATCCTTATACTTATAATTCTTGAAATGAGTTTCATTTTCTATGATGAATTGTTTTTTAACTATAAACATTAGAAATATATTTTACTTCATGAATTTAAAAACACTAGATGAAATATTATTGGGAAGAGAATTATCCTCAAACTAATTGGAAACATAGAAAAAAACAACAAGTATGAAATAATTCCCATAAGTGGATGAAAATGGTCACATATTTTAAAAACCATAGACATTAATTTTTTTACATCCAGTATTCATTTTTGTGGAAACGCTTTCCTTATACCAACATATGCTGACCTCTAATAGTTGTCACATCTATTTAATATAATTCCTGACTCCATGAATAGAGGTGGCTTGTAAGAAAATAGTTTTCAAGACCTTTTGGGTAGTTCTATAACTCCCATGATATTCATCCCAAGGTGATGAGTTATGGTGCTCAATAACAGGAAAAATATCCACATCAACCACACATATCCTAATAATTCTATCTGCATACCTTCTAAATAATGAATGATTATCCTAGAAATAATATTTAAAATTAGAAATGAATTTAATTCATTTATTCTATGAATGATACGTGGGAATTGAATCTATAATAAGAAATTTGGAACAGTCAACATACCATGTAAATTGCATCATTGATGCATAAATAAGTTTCCCATCTAGAAAAAGTGCTATCAATTTATTTGGGTTATTTGGATTGGATATTTGGTAACTTGGAAAGGTGTTTAGTAACCATGTTACCAACTCCATTATTATATTTTACTTACAAATAAAAATCTTGAATCAAAATAGTTCATCTCATAAGCCGTGGTTTTGAATCCTTCTTAGCTAGCAAGTATTTTAAAGTCGAGTGGTATTTGAAAATAATAAACTTGGACCCAACCATGTACTGCCTAAACTTTAAAAAAGAAAAAACTGATAGCAACTAACTCATTCTTAGTTTTGGTATATTTTTTGGACATTATATAACAGTTTGATAGAATAATAAAAATATACAGTCTCTTCACTTTCCTCTACCCAAAAGGAATACTTTGATCCAGATCACTAGTATCACACATCACCTCAAAAGGTAACTTCCAGACTATTTTAGTGATCACGGTTGAAGTTGTGATTTTCTACTTGAGTATATTAATGGAATAGAGGGATTTCTAATCAAATAAAAATGTAATATCCTTAAAAAGAATAGTAGGAATAAAGGACTTGTGATATTAGATAAATATTTATTGAATCTCTAGTGAAAACCAACATGTCCCAAGAAACTACAGATCCGTTTCACATTTGTAGGAGTGTAAGATCCAATATTATCTAAAATTTTCATTTTAAAACTCTATCCCCATCCTTTAAACCTTATAACATAATATAATTCCCTCAGTGACCATGAATTCATACTTTTCCTAGTTTAAGATAAGTTTTGTCCTTCACATATCTCTATAATCGTTTCATGATTGTGTAAACTATGAAATCTTGAGAATTTCATACATAAATATTACATTTATTTTGATGAATATTCAATAAATAATAATATGATCCATGAAAGAATAATAAATTTTTAGATTATTTGGAGACCTGATATACAATCTTCTTATTTTATGAAAGATATAAAACATCTCCCATAAAGATCTTCCCTCGTAGTCCTGTTTCCCATATTGGATCAAGCATATTGACCTTTTTCCCACAATTGATCAAGCACATCAAACTGTTTCCCATAACTGATCAAGCACCTCAACATGTTTCCCATGACTATCTCATGAGATATAATACATTACCCAATTAATTAAAGAGATATATAGGTCCCAAATATCAAATAATTAAAATCATACATATTGATACAAAAATATCTCAAAACATTCATCATATCATAACCCATGAAAAAATTTGTTTAATAATTTTTTTATTTCATAACCCATGTAAAACAATGGGTTTCATAAACATTTCATCTTTTTATCGTAATTATAAAACATACAGATAAACAATAAAAACGGAGTCCTCAGGTAACAACCCTAATAAATCATATATATAATCATTGGTTATTGTTTTTGATGAATATAGATACCATTTAAATATCATTAAAACGTTCTTGAGGAAAATACTATTTCAAATTTAAATATAAATTTTCAAAATCTAAAAACTTCCCATGAAATAAAGAACTTATTTTCATTTAAAAGAGCCTTTTAAAATTGTAATGGAAGCCTCAAATCATTGAGGTGTCATGATGGTGGAAAATTATGTTCATTACATCTATGTTAAAAAAAATCATTTTATACGTTTTTTTCAAAATTTAAATATTGTTTTTTTGGAAAAATAAAAAATGATTTCATTCAAACCATTTTGTAAAAATTGAAATATGGGAAAAACAAATTTAAATAGTAATAGAAGAATAGTAAAAATTTTGTTGAATTTTTTATAAAAAATGGATATGGAATGGAAATATCAAATAATTCTCAAAATAGAGACTTAAATATAAAAAATCGCAAATGTTGATGAGACTCCGAAACAAAACCCTTACCGTGAGTTCTTTATACTTTAAAAGCACTCTAACCAAATGTATAATAGACTAAAATTTATTATAATTTGATACAATATTATATTAATACTTATAACATAATACATGATCCAATTATAAAATGTCAACACCCCATTTATCAATAATTCATTATTAAAACCATTATTTCTTGGTGTTAACTATTTCATTTATCATTAGTATTTCAGTTCAATATTTCTAATCCTTGTACATTTATATTGGTTCTATCATATAAATATTATTAATCATGATATAAATATAACACACAAAAACACACACATAAATCCACACATATATATCCATTATATTCATATTTAGAGTCAATCATGATATTTAGATATAGAAAAATGAATTATACTGTTCATGGAGATGGTAGGTCGTACATATGCATGAAAATTGTTTCCATTTTATGACTGATGAAATGAATGAATGTGAAATAATAATTTACTTTTCCCGAATAATTATAATGTCATATATATCATATATATTCATCATATTCATCTTTATTACCTTCCAATTAAAATATAAATGAAAAATCACATCATTTCATGGAGGTGGTTGTCCAAACATGCACTCAAACAACGTTGTTATTTACCAAAGGACATGATGGTAATAAGGTAGACATGATATTATAATTCTAGTTGTATAATTATTTTATAAATATTATATATAAACATTAAACCCATAATAATACCCATCCATAAAATATGGTCATGAAAATCGAATTGTATAACTATGCAGAGACGATAAGCTGTACGTACGCATGGGTGATACTTTCACTTATTGTTTAATGAGAAAGAGGGTGTATAATAGTGTTATCATAGCCATAATAAATTTTTATAATAAATTAGGACACTAAAATTATTATTTTATGATAAATTCCATATATTTAGAGTAGTTAAATAATTGTATGAAAGAAAGTGATCGGTTGAAGAAATTACCTCTTCTTGGAAAGAACTCCTTTAGATATCCTCTTATGAATCCCAGAGTTGGTATTTTGGGAAGACCAAAACCTCTAGAATATGTATTGTGAAGTGTATAAGAGAATTTATTAGATTATTTTTAGATAAAAGGAACATTGTGGTGTAAAAAAGTGGGATAGGAAGTTCTCTTTTATAAGAGAGAGGAGGGACACTCTTGGAATTTCTTAAAAGACTATAATATAATTAAGTAAATATCAAGACCAATGGTAACATATGATATAAAAATATAAAGTGGATAAAATTTAAGACCATTTATTGTCTAATTTATAATATTGTAATATTTTTATTATTTTTATGTGATTTAATTAAATAATATTATCATAAAATAGGATTATTGACAATTTACACACTATTCACATATTTTTACTTAAAATAAATAAATACAAAGCTGTGACTCCAATATAATATTATAATGCAATAATAATATGTTATATTCAACTATTCAATTTTTGGGACACATTTCCTCACTCAAAAATTTTTTATTTTAATATTTTTATAATCATTTATTATATCTTTTATTAATTGGAGAAATATGACATTAGTGTTATTTAAGAAATTAGGGTGATTATATAATTACTAAAAATTTAAAATAAATTTATATTTTGAAAATATTTTTATTACTCTCAAAATAGAAACTTATATTCATTAATAACTTACTTTTGAAACTATGTAGACACATAAGAGATATTAAAAACAAAGAGAGTGACGTTTTTTATCTTTTTTTGATTTAAATAATATATAATTTATTTTCTTGGAAAGGTTTCCATTAAACTAATAAAATTATATCCTAATATGATAAGGGTTGAATTATCTTAATACATTAATAATTTTTATAAAACATTATGGCCTTATAACTTATTTTTAATATAGATTAACCTCAATTACTATTTATAGAGATGGTGGATTTTACCACAGTTACTATTGATATTCACCAAAAATAAAATATTTCTATTTATAAAATTTGAACCTCATGATTATAAATATGTGAATAATTTCATCTAAACCAATACATATATATTAAAAAAATTAATTTTAAAATTAGTGCACAAAATGAACCAAAACTACTTTTTAAAAGAAAATACTCTTTTAAGAATTAAACTATAATTATTCTTATCCTATGATTAGAGAAATATTTGTTGAATGTTTAGAAAATTGTATCTAGTAAATATTAAAATAATTCACTACTATGGATTAATTTAGTTTTTTTATATAAAAAACTTTATGTGCTTAAAACCAAATTTTAAGATAAAACATCACTTTTATTTTCATTTTTTCAATTATAATCATTTGATAAACAATGAATTAAGTTTATAAATTTGTAGTGCATATATTTTTCTGAATCGAGATATCACTATTCTTCTTTTATAATCCAATGGTTAGGTTCTAATATTTTAATAAGGTTTCAGGGTTCGTTTATATTCGCTATTTAGTTTTATGAAAGCTATTGAAGAAATCAAATTATTTAAAGAGAAATATTTCATTATAATATTGAGGTGTTACATTGTACCCCCCATAAAATGAATTTTTACTTATAATTTCATCAATATGATAAAAATAGATGAGGATACTTCTACCCCATTAAATCCTCAGGTTCTAATGTAGCCTCCTCAAATTAGGGGTTTTATCACATAACTTTGTCCAGGTGAGTGGGCTTGTTTTATTTCACTTTCGCTCTATAATCCAGAATATTTACCATTTTTCTTTATAGTAATCATCTTTTTCTTATTGTATGACCTTTGTGTTTATTAAATATGAAGGATCATGTTTGTACTTCATTAGGAAAGATACATGGACACATCATGAACATGAGAGAGATTCAGTGGAAGTTCAAATCGATAACACAATATCACGATACGATCATGAATTTAAAAAGGGATGATATAACTATGTATTATCATTCCCTCCACCAAAAATCACATAAAATTATTCCATGGGTAAATTTGTATAATTTTTGTTTCACTAACTACAAACCCCAAATCTCACCAATGATTTTTAGTATATCTATTTTGTCAGCTTTGAGCTGCTCTTATGTACTGCTGAATCCCTCTAACATTCTCTTCTATTTCATCATCTAGATTAGGTCCTAATAGACAGATTTCTCCAAATAATTCCAGCATGTTAGAGTTCATCACTACTTACCATAGAGGTATTTATAAGGATCCATCTAAATTCTTGAGTGAAAGATATTATTGTATGAAAATTCCACCAAAGGAAGGTGTTCATCCCAACCACATTTGAAATCCATAGAGAAAGCTCTCAAAATTCCTTATAGAGTTTGAGTGGTCCTCTTAAACTGAATATATATATATGAATATGATAAGTATTTCTGAAACATAACTCTATATCAAAATCCCATTGAATAATTATCCAAAACATGAAGGTAAACCTCAAATTCTAATTAGATATAATTGATAGTGGTATATCGTGAAATATTTCAACATTATTAATGTATAACTGAGTAAGTTGATCAAGAGAGAAATATTCTATAATGTAAATAAACTGTTATGAATTTTTTAGGCGATCAAGTATACCCCATATAGTGTTATTCCCTTTAGATGTTTTGGGGAGTCCAAAAATGAAGTCCATGGTAATGTTTTCCCATTTCTATTATAGTAAGGGTAATGGTTGTAACACCCCCTTATAATTTTATCTATTGTACTTAACTAACTAATATACCAAGCACCTAGAAACAATCTATGAAATATATCTTTTCATGCCATCCCAATAAAAATACTATTTTAGCTCTCTATATAATTTTTTTATTCCATGATGAATAGAGGATGATAAATGATGAGCCTCATCCAAAAGATCCTTCTTGAAATATTGTATATATGAGACACAAAACCTAATCCCAAACCTTATTATTCCCTTATAATGAAGATTGAACTCAGGAAAATTTCTCTCATTCTTTTTTAGCTCAACATATTCATTTTTCACCTCTTTAATCCTCACATGGATTTATGGTTGAACATTAATTTGAAAAAGATAATATTTCCCCCCTTCAAGATTTAGAGATACATCATTTTCATATATATAAATATAGGATATTTTTTATCCTAATCCTAGATAATACAACACATTTATTTTGAATCAAATCATATGCCACCTAATTTTTCTTCCCTATGTGATAATTTATTGTACAATCATGGTCTTTAATTTGTTCCAACCATCTTATTTTGCGCATGTTCATCTCTTTTTTAGTGAAAATACACTTTAAAATTTTATGAATAGTATATATTTCACACCTTTCTTTATAGAGATAATTCCTCTATATCCTTAATGAAAAAATTACAGTAGATGGATAAAAATCATTATTTGGGTAATTTTTATAACAAATTTTCAATTTTCATAAGGTATAATCTATAACCACATAATTTTTCACGAGGAAGAATACCAGTAACTTAATTTATACATCAATATACATTACAAACCATTCTCCACTATCAGATAGTGTAAACAAAGGTTCACTGACAAGACTTCTCTTTTATTCCTTAAAACATTCCCCATATTCACCATTCTAAAGGAACATGTCTCCATTCTGAGTTAAATTAGTGAGTGTATTCTATATATGAGAAACATTATCTATAATGAAATTATAATATCCATACAAACCAAGAAAACTATGAATTTCATTTACAATTTTTGGTCTCGAACATTTATCAAAAACATTTATTTTTGAGGGATCAACGGATATACCCTCACTTGAGATTATATGACCCACGAATGAAACTTTATGAAGCGAAATATTACACTTGGTAAATGTTTCATGAATATTATCCTATCTAAGTGTCTTTATAATAATATTTATTGGATCTTCATGATTTTCCTTTATATTTGAAAATATAAGGATATCATCTATAAAGGCTCCCAAAAACTAATCAAGAAAATCATTGAGGACTATATTAATTAAATCTATTAACATAGTGGGGTAATTAGTAAGACCAAAATACTTCAATATAAATTCATAGTGTCCACACCTTGTATGGAATGCAGTCTTGGGGGTATATCCTATAACAACTGTTCCCTTTATTACATACATAAACATGATTTATTATATAAACATTCACTTAAGACTTCTCTAAGGATCGAGAGTTATAGTGTATTGGGAAATTAGAAACATTACATGAAAAATTAATACATAAAATACTACAACTTTTTTGAAAAATTATCTTACATGACCATAATATTCCTCCGTACTTAGCATTGCATGGGATAACCTGAGGACATACATAAGAAAAGGGTGAACTATAAAGCCCAGAAAGAGAGTAAAAAAGGCATAAAATTATGAATACAATAAATTTTAGAAAATAGTTATATCAATGGAGGATAAAAGAATCATGCACATAAAGGCATTATATAGCATGATTATCATAACGTAGAGATGTGGAAACAAGATTTAACATGATATTAGCATGAGCCAAGGATCATTGAACATTGAGCATGAGTAAACCCTCATTGCACTTGAATTAGTATGAGTAAACCCTAATTTTACTTTAATTATCTTGAGTAGACCCTAATTTCACATGGAGTATCATGATACTATTCTATACCCAATTCATTGGAGCGCTATCAGGGAACACCCTTCTTAATCACTTTATTTCATGCACAAGTGTTCCCCATAGATCATATAACATTGATTCATTAAATCTAACAATTTATTACCTGAATAGAAGATTTGGAATACATAAATTTTTTTCATCAATCAACAAGTACATGTTCATAAATATTAATACCCATGATAGAGAAGTGGGTATGGTATTCACTTACATGATGATTTTGGCGTGAAAATTTTGGTGTAACTTTGGAAGCATAATGTCATCAAATAGAAATCGTAACATCGGTTGACGAGAGATAAAGGAGTACATCATAATTTATAAATGAAATTGAAAGTAAGGGGGTCATGTAATATAATATCCCAACATATGTATTGGAATTTATATGCGTATTATAAAATAATTTCTTGAATGTAAATGAGGAGAGAGTAATCCCTTACGGAATTTCGGCACAATAACAAGTGTACATGGGATGCATTAATGAGATATAAAGGGGTATATCACCATTAAAAAATAATTATGGAAGTAGAGGGTAGGGTAAAAATCATACCCTGACAATTTTAATTGAAAATAAAAGTGCATAACAAGATAATGAAACTTGGACATTAATAAGGAAGAAAAGAAAGTACAGATCCCTTACATGGAAGTGTGATCCCAAAGACTTGTGAGAGGATTGAGAGAGGCTTATTGAGATATTGGGGAACCTTGGTAGGATTCTATAGATTGATTTAAGAGGCTGGTAGAGCTCCAAATGGTTTGAGTAAATAGGAATGGGAGATTGAGTGGGTTTATATAAGAAAGGAGAGGGAATTCTTTATTATTTAGGTTTTGGACACTACACATTAAAATAATAAAAAATTCAAAACATCCCATGGTTTTTTCCAAATTTTAGTGGATAAAATTATTTTATAAGGCCAATGGCCGAAATTATTTAAATATTAGTCTTAGTTATGTGGAGGTGAGTCACACTCTTAAGGAAATCATTTTAAAATTTTAAAATATTTTTATGTTTTGGAGGGTCCACTAAGGCACCCTAAAATTAATAAAAAACCAAAAAATACATTATTTTAAAGGTATGACATATATTGAACGAAAATACCTTTTATAGTATTTTATTACATTACTATTGGGTCATTATGATGTCATAAAATACATTATATATATATATATGGTATTTAATTTTTACCCAAAAATTCGACTGTCTCAGAAAATAATGAAAAATTCACTGTTAGATAATTTTGACATCTTGAATAAAAATATAATATTAATTTTATCGAAATAATTTTCCAAATATGTGATTTTTTACTTTTAAAATAAAAACTTACATTTATAAAAAAATCATGGGTTTGACAAAAACAGCTTTCAAACCTTAATAACAATTACAATTGTATAAAACTTTTAAAAACATATATATTTAATAAAAATTAATTTAGTGATAATATTTTAATAAAATATTATTTAATTAAAAATTCCATTAATTCAAAAAAAAATATATTTATTAATTCAATATTAACTAAAAATACTACTTGTGCCTTAAAACCTATTTACAAAGTAACAATGATAAAATGAATGTATATTATTTATAAAAAAACAATGCACATAATCAAAATGATAGGGTATTGTTACATAACCCTTTATAACACCCACATAAGAATTAAGGTTAAGGTGTGTGATGGTGATAGACTCTTGGGGAGACTTAGAAAACATCAATCGGGTGGTAATCTCTATTAACTTCCACTTCTCCTGTAGGAAGTTCCATTCAAGCATAACGTGTTGAAGCTCGGCTTGGGATTAGTCAATAGTGAATCCCAGGGACACTACCTTCTTTCCAATCATTGAAAAATGGGTTTTGTATGGAGAAATTCTATTGGATGAGGCCATCTATTCCTTTTTTAAGTAAATTGGATTTTTTAAAGCCCTATATTTATATTAATCATGTGATCACTGTTCAATGACAATATTAACAACGGTAAAAATTATTAACTATATTTTAAAATCAAAAAACATAAAACCAGTTGAGTGTATATGTTTTATATATCCATTTTAGATAATACGACATTAAATTCGATCAAGAGGAATTTTCATTAATAAAAGTTTGGGTCGTTACAATATTCCCCCCTTAAGAAATTTCACCCTCGAAATTTCTTTTTCCCACACTAAAACCGAGGAGGGTAACTCTAGTTCATCACTTCCTCTAATTCCCATTTTTCTTCCTCAAACGTTTGGTTTCTTGACAACACTTTGATGAGGGTAATTGTCTTATTTTGTTGAACATTTTTTCTACGATGTAAGATCATCACTGGCTTCTCTACATAGGATAATTCATTCTCTAATGGAACCACATCTAGATTGAGTACAAGGAAAGGGCCAGGTATATACTTCCTCAAGAGTCATACATGGAATATATCATGTACTTGAGAAAGGTTCGGTGGGAGTTCTAGTCGATAGTCCAATGCTCCAATGCGATCAAGGATCTCAAAAGGACCGATGTACTTTGGGCTAAGCTTTCCCTTTTCCCAAATCTCATAACTTGTTTCCAGGGTAATATGAAGAGGAATACCATGTCCCCAACATCAAACTCTAGGTATAGTCAATGAATATATGTATAGATCTTTTGTCGACTTTGAGCAGCTTTAATGTGCTGGTGTATGGTCTTATCATTCTCCACCATTTCTTCAACCATTTCTGGACCTAGAATTTTTCTCTCCCAAACTTCATCCCAACATGCCAGTGTTCTACACCTCTCCCCATAAAGGGATTCATAAGGAGCCATTTTGGTGCTTGAGTGGAAATTGTTATTGTAAGCAACTCAACCAGAAGAATATGTTGATCCCATCCTCCTTTGAATTCCCTTGATCGTTCTCACAATATATCCTTGAGTTTTTGGATAGTCCACTCAGATTGGCCTTTAATTTGAGGATGATAAGCCACCCTGAAGTTCATCTCAATATTCAGTGTGTGTTGGAGACTCTTCCGAAACTTAGAGGTGAATCTTAAATCTAGATCAGATACAATTCATAGTGGTACACCGTGCAACCTTACCACTTCTCGGATGTACATCCATTCGAGTTGATCCAATGAGAGGTCCTATCAAATTTCATTGAAGTGTACAGTCTTTGTAAGATGATCCACAACAACCCAGATATAATTTTTTTCCTTTGGATGTCTTCGAAAGTCCAGTGACAAATTACATGGCGATGTTCTCTCATTTCCATGTTGGTATGAGTAATGGTTTCATCATCCCCTTAGACTTTTGCCTCTCATCCTTCACTTTTTGAAATACCAAGAACTTTGATGTATACTTATCGATCTTCTTCTTCATGTTATCCGACCAATAATGATCTCAGGGATCTCGAAACATCTTTGTGTTTCTTGGGTGAATGGAGAAATTTGAACTATGTGCATCATCCAAAATATCCTTATTTAACTCTTGATTTTATGGAACTCATAGTCTTGACCCAAATCTCACAATTCCATCTTCATTAACATTGAACTCTGAGGATTTACCTTTTCTGATAGTTTTCACTTTCTTCTGAATTACCACATTAACTTTTTTAAGTATCCTTTAACCATTCCATAAGATATGGTTGAGCAATAATTTGTTAAAGGATTGATGATGTTCCCTTATTTATGATTCCCATGTCCATATTCATAAAATAAAAATATATTGTGTCCTTTTAAATTCTCATCAATGATAGAATCGATAGGTCCTTTATACTTAGAGCATCTTCCAACTTGTTTTATTTCCCAGGGTGGTAATGGATTGAGCAGTCTTAGTCTTTGATATGATCTAACCATCTTCATTGGTTCATTTTCAACTATTTCCGTGTGAATATATACTTGCGAGTTTTTTGATCTGTATATATTTTAAAATTCTCCCAAAATAGGTATTTTTTCCAAATTTTTAAGGTGAAGATTATTATAGAAAAAAATAGCTCATGTGTTGGATAGTTTTTCTCAGGACCTTCCAATTTGATTTAATCATAGGTAATTAATTTTTCATTTTTCATCAACACAAAACCCACAACTTTCTTCTAAACATCATTAAATACAATAAAAAGTTTCCACTTGTGGGGAGTGTGAGAAAAGACTCACTGATAAACCTCTTATTCAACTCCTTAAATATCTCTTCGCATTCATCACTCTAAGAAAACTTGACTCACTTTTGTGTTATCTTGGTAAGTGGGTTTGAAAATCGGGAGAAATGTCTCAAAAATCGGTGATAATATCCCAATAACCCACTGATGCTATAGATATCTGTCACAGATGTTGGCCCCAATCATCCCTTGATTTCATTTTTCATAGAGGGATCCAAAGATACCTCATTTCTTATGATGACATGACCTATGAATGAGACTTCCTTCAACCATAACTCACACTTACAATACTTTTCATAGAGCTTCTCATTTCTCAAAGTCTCTAGTGCAGTGCTTAGATGCTTCACATGCTCATCTATGGTTTTGGAGTATATAAGAATATCACCTATAAAGACACCCACAAATGTGTTGAGGTAATATATAATGACTTTTTTCATCATGTCCATGAAGATTTACGGAGCATTAGTGAGTCTGAAAGGTGTTACTATGAGTTCATAGTGCCCATAACTTATACGAAAAGCAGTCTTACATATATCCTCTTTCTTCACCCTTACTTGGTAATATCCCGACCGAAGATCCACCTTGGAGAAGTATTGTGCTCCACGAAGATGACCGAGAAACTCATCAATTCGTGGTAGAGGATAATTGTTATTTATCATTATTTTGTTAATATCACGACAATCAATACAAAGTCACATTCACCCATCCTTTCTATTGATGAAGTGGATTGGTGCAGCCCAAGGTGAAGCACTTGAGAGTATAAAGCCTTTATCTAGATTCTCTTGTAGTTGTTTCTTTAACTCCTTAAGCTCCATAACAGCCATAATATATATAGTCTTGGATATTTTAAATGAACCAAGTATAAGATCAATCTAGAATTAAAAATCTATTATAGGAGGAAGGCCAAGAAATTCCATGGGAAACACTTCAGCGAATTCCCTCAAAAAAGGAATGTCTTCACAGTTGGTTTCTTCCATAGACTCAACCATCTATGAAAGATTCACATTCTCATAGGGGAGTAATATCTATTCTTGAGATGATGGTGCTAAATAAGATTAATCCTCCTCCTTGAATTTTTACAGAATCAGGGGTTGATTCACCATAAAGAGGGTCCCCTATCATCGAAATTTATGTTGGCTCTATATAGGGAAAGCCAATCCATGACAACAATTGCATAAAATTCCACTAGAGGGAGTATGACAAGGTTTACCATGAATTTCAATCAAAAAATTGTTATAGGAGAGGATTTATATTCATGGGATGCAATGATTTCCCCATTTTCCATTCCCACCGACATTTCTACTTCCATGATTTGTGGCGGTGTTGGGATTGTTCTACTAAACATTAATGTTATAAAAGAATGCATAGAACCAGAATAAAAAAGTATGTTCTATATTCTTGAATGAATAACTAGCATACTTATCACCACTTCATTGTTGAGGTTCTCTTTAGTGGTATTGATGGAAGAATATATCCCTTGCTTTTTTAGAGGTTATTGTTTTCCTCATAAAACCCTTGGCTTAGAGAAATAGTTTTCAAAGTTCCACGGTTCTTTTCATTTGAAGCATTAAACAATGCATTGAGGTTTGAACAGAGAGTTCCTATATTCTATTCCAATAATGGGTTTTTATTATCATAAATTAATGGCTATCTTCCCTTCTCTTCCACACCTAAATCATCTCCTCATCCCCTTCAAGCAATTTTCGGATCGCTTCTTTCCGTACCTCTGGAAAGTGGGGTGATGGAATTTCGTAGAACCATTGGATTTATCTATTGGACATCTATAATTAAATTCCAATTTCTGATTCTTATCCCTATGATACCTCAGAGATTCGCGGATCTCCATTTTGACTTTGAGGGCACAGAGGACAACTTCCTCATAGCTATCAATCTCACCAATCGCTAGGGATTTTTGTAGGCTAGGTTGTATCCCCCCAAAGAAGTGGTCAACCTTGCATTTGTGGGTAATGAAAAAGCCAATGACATATTGTTAAACCCTTATGAATTTTTCCTCCTATGCACTGATGGATTTGTCATCTTTTTTCTTGAGGTAAAGGAAGTCCCATTCCAACATATTTTGGAGGGTGGGAGGAAATTTTTTATTGAATTTTTTTTCTAGAAATCCTTCCATTAAAATTCCTCGATCACTTCCTCAGGATTCATATTTTTGATCAGTGTCCACCATTAATTAGATTCACCCTCCATATGATAAGAATACAAAAGAACCTTCTATTTTTCATAACATTTAGGGATAGAGAAGATATTCTCAATAGAGTTTATCCATTTTTCGGTGATTGAGGGATCAGATGATCAATTAAAAGTAGAAGGTCTTTTTCTCATGAATCTCTTGGTTGTGGCTTGTTCTTTATTTGGGGTGGGGGGGGGGGACGTTCCTCTTGACCCATGTTTCTATTCAAAAACATGAGTTAACTGAGATAGTATTATGACATAGTTTTCAATTCCTTCTCCCATAAGAATGAGCATCTCATTAGAACAGTCATCAAAAAGATCTTCACATCAGTTGTTATCCCAAGTCCTCCTATTACTGGACAATGGATGGAATAAAATCAAAGTTAGGGGTAACCCATAAAGGGTAATGCAATGAAAAAAGGGGATAAGGTATAAATTTAATTTATTTCCTTAACTTATGAGTATATAGGGTTTAATCTATGTTATCCATGATCTACTTCCCAACATATATTATTCAGGGAATTTCTTCACTTAATAATGGCCCATACTAAGATTATAAATTTACTAAAGCATATACCCTAGGAGTGTCGAACCAAGAGTGCAGAAAGGCCCATTTTTGTGCACCAGTTCCTGTTCGAGTATAGATTGATGTTTTGTTTTCAGGTTTTACCCCTAGATACATATGTGCCATAGACACATCTACTTGTTTATATCCTGACATGGATGAATTTTCATGACAAAACACTTACTCTATACTCACCAAAATTTAGAGATGTTTTTATTTTACATAGACATATCATTATGTATTTAACTAGGGTTTTCTAATCCTAATCCCAAAAATAACTAAAACCATCATTTGATACCAACTATAAAACCTTTCTCTTTATTAGACACTTAAACGTGATTTTTTAAATCAACTTGAACTTAAGACAACTTTGAGGATAGAGGGGTCTAGTTACCCGGGAAATTAGGATCATTACATGAAAACATAAAACATAAAATACAACATATTTATTGAAAACTTATTTTACATGGCCACAATATTCTTTTATACGTAGCATTGCATGGGATAACCTGAGGACATACATAAGAAAAGAGTAAGATATAAAGCCTAGAAAGGGAGTAAAAAATGGATAAAATGAAGAATAAAATTCTTATTAAAAAATAGGATTATAAATGGAGCATAAGATAAACATGAACATAAATGTACGATATAGAATAATTATCATGACATGGAGATGTGGAAACAACATTTAACATGATATTAGCATGAGCCAAGGCTCATTGCACATGGAGCATGAGTAAACCCTCATTACATTTGAATTAGCATGATTAAATCCTAATTTAACTTGAATTAGAATGAGTAAACCCTTATTTCACATGGAGTATCATGATATTATTCTTTACCCAATTAATTGGAGTTCTATAAGGGCACACCCTTCTTAATCATTTCATTTCATGCATAAGTGTGCCACATAGATCATGAAACATGGATTCATTAAACATAATAATTTATTTCATGAATAAGAGATGTGGAAAAAATAAATTTAAGTTCTAAATCAAAAAATAAATGTGTATAAAGTTAAATACCCTTGATAGATAAGTGTGAATTTAATTGACTTATATGATGATTTTGGAATGGAGATTTTGGTGTAACTTCCAAAGCATAACAACGTCTATTAGAAATCGTAACATGGGTTGATAAGAGAGAAAGGGGTATATAATAATTCATAAATTAAATGGAATTTAATGGTGTCATGAAATATAATATCGCAATATATTTAATAGAATTCATATTAAAAACAATTTCTTGAATGTAAATGAGGAGAGGGTAATCCCTTACCGCTTTTTTGCTTGGAAACATGTGTACATGGGAGGAATTAATAAGTGATAAAGGGGTATATCATCATTAAAACATAAAAAGGATAGTATAGGTAAGGTTTGAAATCATTCCCCAACATTTTTAATATAATATAAAAGGTCATAAAAATATAATGAAACTTGGACATAAATAAGGAAAGAAAGAGAGGATCCCTTACTTGGAAGTGTGATCCCAAAGGATTAGGAGAGGCTTGAGAGAGGCTTCTTGAGATCTTGGGGCGTCTTTTAAGGATTATAAAGATATTAAGGAAGAGTTTGGTCAAGCTAAAAATGGTTTTAGTGAAGAGGAATGTAATATTTAGTGGGTTTGTATAGGAAAGGAGAGGGAATTCATTATTATTTAGGTTTTGGACACTATAAATTAAACTAATCCAAACCACAAACAAAACCTCGGTTTTTTCCTATGGATTTTTTCCAAAGTGAAGTGGAAAAAATAATTTTATAAGTGAAATGTCCTAACATATTAAAATATTAATATTTCTTATGTGGAAGTGTGTCACACTCTCAAGAAAATCATTTTAAAATGTTAAAATATTTTATAAGTCTTGGTGGGTCCACTAAGGAACCATAAAATTAACAAAAAACCCAAATATCATATTATATTAAATTTAAAACCTATATTGGAAGAAAATACCTTTTATTGTATTTTATTACATCACTATTGGGTCATTATGATGTCATAAAACACAATATACATTTAAACCATATTTAATTTTTACCAAAAAATCAACTATCTGAGAAAATTATAAAAAATTAACCTTTAGATAATTTTTATGTCTTGAATCCAAAAATGATATTTATTTTATCTAAATAACTTTCATAATAAAGGGAAATTTTAATTTAAAAATAAAAATTGACATTTATCTAAAATTCATCGGTTTTGACAAAAATATATTTCAAACCTTAATAAAATTACAGTTGTATAATAATTATACAATCAATTATATTTAATAATAAGTAATTTTGTAAAAATATTTCATTAAAATATTATTTAATTAAAAAATCCATGAATTCATCAAAATATATTTATTAATTTAATTTTAACTAAATATACTATTTCTTCTTGAAAAATCCATTTACAAAGTAACAATGATAAAATTAATGTAAATTATATATACAAAAATAATGTACATAATCATAGTGATAGGTTATTGTAACATAACCCTTTATAAAACCTACAGAAAACCTAAGGGTAAGGTGTGTGATGGTGACAGACTCCTGGGGTGGCTCAGAAAACCTCTCTCGGGTGGTAATCTCTATTAACTTCCACTTCTCCCATAGGCAGTTCTGTTCAAGATTAACATATTGAAGCTTAAATTGGGCTTGGTCAAGAGTGAAGCCCAATGATGCTACCTCCTTTCTGAGCTCCGAAAAATGGGATTCATATGGAGAAATTCTACTGGATGAGGTTGTCACTTCCTTTTTCTGAGTAAATTGGATTTGTTAAAGCCTTATATTTATACTGATCATGTGATCACTATTCATCAGCTATATTAGCAATGGTAAAAATTATTATCAGTATTTTAAAATCAAAAAAACCTAAATGCAAGGAAGTTATTATGATTTATATATCCATTTTACATAATAATACATTTAATTAGATGAAGATGGATTTTCATTAATAAAAGTTTGGGTCATTACCTATCCTATTTCTGGACCCTCAATATATGATATTCATAATGAAGATTGATTATGGATAATCATTGAGGTCTATAAATTTGATCAAATAATTCACCAACATAGGGTAGTGAATACTTGTTCTTTATATCAATCTTGTTTTGTTATTGATAATATTTACAGAGTCGCATTTATCCTTATTTCTACTTAAAAAAATAGAACATGTTCACTCTATGGTGATGTACTTTGCTGAATGAATCCCTTGTCAATATTATCCAAGATTTTTCTATTTAATTAATGAAACTCAATTGGGTATATTCAATAAGAATTCATTAAAATAGGTATATAAGAAAACATGAGTTAAATGAAAAACTCAACTTTATGATTCAATTGAACACCCATAAATTCTTCCATAAATATATCAATAAAATCCCATAAAAATGCATCATTAATGTTTAGTTTATCCCCAAAAAATTGAGATTTATAACCCTCATATATAGGATTTAATACCCACAATATGGAAGAAATTTCCATTGGATGTACATATTCATCCTCACATTGATAAATGATCATAGGTTCATTCAGAATATTACATACGACTTCCCTTATTCAAAAAATGATATGGGATACATATATAAGATTCCAATACATTTAAAGAATCAAATAAAATTCAAATAAATGGAGAATCAACATATATTTAAGAAGAACATTCCTAAATACATTAATCAGTGAGGAACTATAGACATGATATATGACCATTGATATTTTAAGAGTTTTTATAAATAACTAAACATCTAATCATTGAGGTGATATGGTGATACCCTCAACAAATTATATAAAAATAAAAGAGTGGGTGAATCCAAAATCATATAATACATTAGCTATTATAGAGTTATGATGAGTGAAACCTTTAGAATATCATTCTGATAACCCACTTCGATAGTTAAGATAACATGAGATTTTCCTTTATTTGGGATTAAGAGGTTGTTAACATTGATCATAAAAAATCTTCAAATTCATACCCTATTTGGAATAATTCCCATATTCCTCAAATTTAAATCATTAGAGAATGGGTGGTGAATTAGTTTTCATATTATTTTCCACATTACATTAACTAGTATATTCATTTCCTTTTGACATTCATGGGATTTATGTACCACATTTACACATTTAAATCACTTCCCAGTTCCACTCAGAAACTTATCTTCATATTTGTTTTCACATTTATGGAATGTAGATGAATGGAATTCATTTCCACCATGTTTTTTATTTGAGTTTTTTTGAGACCCAATCTTTGTTTTCTTATCAAATCCTGAGAAATTGAGTGAATCTATAATTTCTATTTCTACTACGAGTTCACATTAACTGATTTCTTCATAGATACTAATTTCAATTATTATTAATTCCTTTAGGATACTTTTTTTTAAACCACCAAATAATCATTAAATTTAACTTTTATGGATGATAATTAAACTTCATTCACACGTTTAAAGAATTTTAAAATTTTCTTTATAGGTACCAATGGACCCATCATCCTTTTTATCCAACATAAGAAATTCCTTATTCTACTTTTTTGTAGAATATGTGGAAAGTAATTACTGAAAAAATATCCCCTTAAACTTCTCATATTCCATGAATTCAATTTATTCCTCTTTCATTATATTCTTGATAAGATTCAACCACTAAAAATATTTACCTTCTAGACGATAAACTACTAGGACAAATTTTTCATGTCTCGGCTATTTAAGAATAGAAAATATTTTATCAATGGTGCTAATCCTTTTCTCAAAAAATAGTGGATTAGATGATCAACTAAAATAAGTTGGATATTTACACATTAAATATTCAATCGTATATTGTTCCCTACTTTTATCATTTAGAAACTTTTCATGATTCAAAACCATAGAAGTTTGTGTGAACATAATAGTAAGATTCAATATTCCATCTCCTATAACTGTTTGGTTTATTATATGAAAATCTATACATTATCCATAAAATTCAACATAAACAAAATTCTTTTAGGTTCTATAAATTTAAAACAACAAAAAATCATAGTGTTAGAAACAACATTCAATATGGAAAACCACATAATTCTAAAAAATAATTAATATAATTGTTAACTCCTAAAACCCTCTTCTATGCCATCTTAATTTTAATATAGTTCCTTTAGGTTCATCCCTAAAACAATTTGTTTTTATATTATACTTATACCTATCACCAGGGTTTTCATAATCTTTATCCAACCCTAATATCCAAAGATTAACTAAACTATTCTTTGATACCGACTATGAAAACCTAGAATTTTCAAAATAAATATTATATCTATTTAGATGAATATTTAATAAATAAAATTACGATCCATTACAGAAACATAAAGGTTTATAGTAAATAGATACTAGATAGAAAATATTATTATTTTAGGAAAGATCTTCAACATCTTCCATAATGATCATTCTACATAGTACTATTCATAAGAATACCATACTAAAAAATTCATTCATAACCTGGATAAAGGAAACATAAGAAAAGGGTGAGCTCAAATGCTCTGTAAGGGAAAAAATGGGGGATGGAAATTTATGATCATATAAAATCATAAAATAAGAATAATTTTATGTCATCTAAACCATAACTTATAAATTTCACACCCAATCTGAAAAATATCATAAACAAGATTTATGGAATAAAACATCATCATTTTAAATTACATGAATCATAATAAATAGAACTCATCATAACTCAATCATGAAACTTATGTTCATGTTATAAATATTGGTTGCATCATCATAAGTATATAACAATTTCATTAGTCAAGGTTACTTACCAATACTGTAAAATCAAGAATCATCACTTGTTTTCCATAGTGGACCAAGAAAATTGACTTGTCTTCCATAAAAGATCAAACACTTCGACTTATTTTTCATAAAGGACTAAGTACTTAAACTTGTTTCGCACAATTATCTCATGAAATGTAATATTTACCCAATAAATTGGTAGGATATATGGGTACTTCTTATAACATAATAAAAATAACACATTTGAATTCCACAAGTTTATAAAACACTCATCATATCATAACCCATGAAAATAAATGTTCTTCATAAAAATTTCATCCTAGTATAACCAATGGAAAATAAATGAGTTTCATAAACATTTCATCTTTTCATTATAAACATAAACCATCCAGAGAAATAATAATGACGATATAATTGGATCATAACCCCATTAAATACTATTTATAATCAGGGTATTGTTTCAATGATGAATATATATATAATAAAAATATCATTAAAACCTTATTGAGGAAAATACCCTTCCAAATTTCAAAATAAAATTTTAAAATCTAAATATTTCACACAAAATAAATAAACCATTTTATTTGAAAATAACCTTGTAAAATGATAAAGTAAGCTTCATGTAATTGAGGCATATTGATAGTGGAAAATTTCATTCATTTTTTATATGTTTTAAAAATTTATTCTATACTTTTTTCAGAATAGTCACATAGTACAACATTGGGAAAATGACAAAAAGGTTTCTTTTACACCATTTTTTTGAAAGTAAAAAATGGGATAAAAATAAATTAAAACAATAATAGATAATTGTAATTAAATTATTTAATTTTTTAAAATAAATTTATATGGAAGAGAAAGATCAAATAATTCTCCCAATGGAGACTTAAATACAAACAATCCGGAATATTGATGTAATTGTAAAATAAAACCCTCAATTTGAGTTTTACTTGATTTGAAAGCACTCTAACATCATATATAATAAATTTAAATTTATTATACTTATATAACAGAGTCGCATTAATTCTTATAATATCATATATTATCCCATTATTACATTTCAACACCCCTTAATCAATAATTTAATATTAGAATTATTATTTCTAGGTGTTACCATTTCGTTTATCATGAGTATCATAGTTCAGTAGTTCTGGTACTTGTATATTTAACTTGGTTACATAACCTCTATAATATTTTTCTTGATATAAATATAATATATATCCATATTATACATATTTACAGACATAAATAAAAGTTAGAGTATGAAAAATTAATTACACTCTTTATGGAGATAGTAAGTCGTACGTACACATGAATGCCATTTCCATTGTCGGAATGATGGAATGAAGGAAAGGATGAAAATAATTAACCTTTAAATAATAAATATTATACCATGTATAAAATATATATTAATAAAATCAATCCTAATTACTATTCAAGTTAAATACTAATGAAAAAATAATCACTTTTCTTTGTGGAGGTGGCAGTCCACACCTACTCATGAGTGACGTTATTATTTCCTAAATGATTAGATAGTAATATGGTAGACATTAATTCATCATTAAAGAAGTATAATTACTTTTTATATATGATATTTAGACATTAAAATCATCATAATACCCATCCATAAAATATGGTGATGGAAAATGAAGTGTGTCGCTATGGGGAGACAGTAAGTTGTACGTACACACGAGCAATACTTTTACTTCTTGTTTCATGGGAGAGGGTATATAATGGAATTTTCATTATAATAATAACATTTAAAAATATTGAGTATAATTAAGTTATTATTTTATGATAAATACCATATATTTATATTTGGTAAAGAAGAGTATTAAATAATGTGATTGGTTAAGGTGATTACCTCTTCTAAGAAAGAACTCCTTTAAATATCATCTTTTGGACCCTATAGTTGGTGTTTTGAGAGGACAGTTACTTCTATAATTTGGATATATTTTTGGGAAAAATAATTTTTAGGTTATGTTTGAGCTATAAGGCTCATATTAGTGTAAATAAGTGATGAACTATGCGCCCTTTTATAAGATATTGGAGGGGAACTCTTGGAATTTCTTAAACGATTAAAATATAATTAAGTTAATTTCAAGAAAAATGGTTCTAAATGAACTATAAATTTTTAAGGTATGCAATTTTCGACCATATATGTTACCCTTTGTCATATTTTAATTTTTTTTATCAAATTTAATAAAATAATATTCTAAAAAAATACAATTATTGTCAATTTAGACACTATTAACATAATTTGACCTAAAAGACATAAATAAAAATATTTAATTTGAATATAATCATATAAAACAACAATAATATGATATATTAAACTATATAATTACTATAAAATAATAAATTACTCATACAATATTTTTTTTTAATATTTTTAAAATCATTTATTATGTTTTCTTATTAATTTTATAATTTCTACATCGGTGTGACATATTCAATTAGGGTCATTGTACACTTACTGAAAATTAAAAATTAATTTATATCATTAAAATAATATTATTAATATCAAATTATATAATTATATTCGTTCATTAATTACCTTTTACCCTATGTGGACACATAATAGGTATTAAAAACCAAGAGAGTGACATTTTGTAAGTTTGTTTGATTTAAAAAATATATAAATAATTTTCCTGGAAAAATTTCCATTAAACTAATAAAATTTTATAAAAAGGTAATAAGGGTGAAATTAACTTCTTTAAAAAATAATTAGGATGAAAAATTATGTCCTTATCACTTATTTTTAATCTATACTAAGCACATTTACCCTTTACCGAGTTGATAAAATTTACCATGGTTACTATTCATATTGACAAAAATTAAAAGGGGCCAATTTACCAAATTTAAACCTCATGATTCTAAATATTTCATTAATCTCATCTAATTAGATACTTGAAAATTACATAAATTAATCTTAAATTAAGTGCGCAAAATGGTACAAAATAGTTTTTTATAAAAAATAAACTTTTAAGCATAAAATTGGGTTTATTTTTATCATATTCTTTGGAGAATAGTTTTTAGATGTTTAAATTTTTTTTAAAATTAAATATAAAAAATCATTAAAAAATAGGGGATAATTAATTTTTTTATATATAAAATAAATTATCCGCATAAAAATAATTTTTCATCAAAAACATCACTTTTGTTTTAAAATATTTTTTTTAATTATAATCATTCGATAAGGAATGAATTTATTTTCTAAATATGTGGAACATTTATTTTTCATAGTTTAATTATTAATATTCATATCAACTAATCTAGTGTCTATAAAATAATATTTTAATAATTTTACATGTTTCACCTAATCTCATTGTTGCATGTAACACAAACCATTGAAGAAATCAAATTATATAAAGGGAATACTTCATAAAAACATTAGGTATTACAAAAATAATTTACAAAGTCAATTAAAGATAGAAAAATAATCCATAAAAACTTAAATTATCTTCTCAATCATGTCATTGAAAAAAACCACCATTCATATTTGAATAGTGGTTGATGTAGCAAACAAGACAATAGTCATTCTCTGGTAAAAAAATTTTCGAAATGGAAAAGTGAAAGTGGTCTTGTAATGATCCTCAGGAGAAATTAAAATCTATTTGTAAACATAATATCAATCCAAATGGAAAAATAATTCATTCCCATCCAACCAATCTAATATCTGGTTGATAAATGGAATTTAATAATTTTCTATTCTATTGGTAGCATTAATTTTATTATAGTCTATGTATATTATCCATTTTTTCTTTCCCAACTTTATTTTTTTTATTTTTTCATTTGTATCAACTTTGACCCCCCTGTTTTTGAAGAAAAATTATACATTTCTCATTCCTGTAATATATGAGATTAGAAAAATTATTCTAGTATCTAGAAATTTAATCACTTCATCAATAACCACTTCTTTTATATTGAGATTAAATCTTCTCTATACTTCAACAAAAAGTTTATTATCTGATTCAATGTAAATTTTATGAATCTAGTATGATGTAATTATAACATTAATAATAAAATTAGAGTACCCATTGGAAAGATTAAAATTACTCAATACAACTGACAAAAAATCCTCTTATCTTTACTATAAACTAGATGATATAATAATAAGCAGTGTAGAGAACTCATACAAGAAATTATATTTCAAATGAGCTACTATGGGATTGAGCTCCATATTGAGTGATTATTGGATGAATGGAAGAAACAAATCTCTAGTAGGTTTTTGGTCATCATATTTCCTCATTATTAATTCACTATATAAATATTCATTCTTATCATAATTGTTTCTAGAAAAGTGCTCCTCACTTCCAGATTCTTTGATAGTGATCGAAATGTGTTCTAATGAAAAATCATCTAGGTGTTTCAATATTTCCCCCAAAAACTCATCAAATGGATCATTCACTATTATTATAAGAATTCCCATATAGGTTTCATTAGGAATCATAGGTTCATTAATAATTTTATCAAACATCCTCAAAAACTTATTTCCCTTTTCATTAACAGATTCTTCCTCTCCTAAAAGATCATCATAATAAACAAAATTATTATTATGTGGGTTATTTAATTTTTTTTAAAACAATAAATTCTTCTTTATGTTCACGTAAATAAAAAATTAAAATTTCCTTTTAAACACCAATGAAAAATACCTCAATTTATAGAAAGGGCCTATAAATAATGATTAGTTCTTATTGCTCACATTCCATATAAAAAATCAAAAAATTACCAAGAAAAATGAGTTCTATACTCCTACTAGAAAAACTATCCGCCTTACCCCCTTGGTGAATAATGGAATGATATAAAAGTTGTAATAAAATAGTGGTGGGTTTTGGAACTCTTAATATAGAGTTCTTGAAAAAATATAATGGAATTGTATTTATGCTTTATCCCTGATCATAAAGATAATTAAAATGGAAAAATTCATCTATAAAGTTTAATGGGATGACAAAAATATTTGGATACTGATTTTTGGGAGGTATTTTATTCTATATGAAAACACTAAGTTCCCATGTGAGATTGTAATTAGAAATTTATTCCAACGTTTTATTATTTGGATATTTTTTCTTTGGTGATTTTAGATAAAATGGTGTTTGAAATAAGGCCTTAAGGAAAGTCACGTCAATGATAAATTTCTTGAAAAATTTGGGAAATTTAAAAATTTCTCTATCATGTTTTTTTTATTCTATAGGGAAAAGAAATGGTTGGGGAAATTTTTCTAAAAGTTTTTTAGATTTATTAAATTTATTCATCATTCTTATTTTTTCTAAATTTTCATGTTTTACATTCATTTCTTTTAATTTTGGGTTTTTAGTATGTAAAATTGGCTTCATTGGACATCTAGTAGAGCTATCCATATTTTCATATTAAACATTTTCTATATTTTGGGTTTTGGTTTATTATACATTTTATTTATAGGTTGATTTGGGATAATTTATAGCTTCTTGGTGGGTTTTGAGACCACTCTCAGCTATGAAATCCATAACATTCTCCCTAGGATTCAATTCAGTGGTTCTTAATAGTTTAAACTAGTCTCTAAATCCAACGTCTCTGGATATCTACCACATTTTTATCTTTATGTTTTTAACCTGAAATTTGATTATTTATTATAAAAATATTTTTTTCTCTTCTATTCATCATACATTCCAAAAACTTTTGAAACATCCGCATAAATTCATCTTGAGAACTATAAGTTTCATCCTTTGGATGGGGTTGGAATTACTGCCTCAGTTGTTGCTGGAATATAGGGGAGAATAATGCGTAAGCAATTCCTACTCTCTCCAGTAAATGTTTGGATAGTTCCTATAGATTTGTTTATCTGTGTTTAATAATCGATCATCCCTAGGATACATCCTAGAACCATATCTAAAAAATCATTTTATGGATCATGGATATGCATATTTAAATTGGAAAAATTGGTTTTTTAGTTCCAAAAAATAAAAAAAGGTGGAATTTCTACTTAAGAGTGTTTTTAGTATTTTCTTGGCAGAACCCAATAGATTACACCTCGTATTTTCAGATAACAAAAGTTTTTTTCCTAATAATTCTCATTATTCTTGAGCATTTGTGATATTATTTCAGTTCTAGAGTGTTAAAAATTTGTTTCAACTCAATAGAAATGTTATCACTAAATTTTAATCAAGATGGATGATCAACTAAAGTCTGGTATCATGGGGTAAAAATATTATAAAATGTATCCATAAGAGTCTTTTGAGTAAATTGTATATTTAGACACTATCTTAGAAGACCCAATAATATATACCAAGTTTCATGGAATAGTTTAACTTCAGCCTAAATAAATCTTATAATTTTGTTCCTTAAATTATTGATCATTATATTTGGAAACAATTTCATGAAAAAATATTGTATAGCTGGTCTTGAGTATAAACATTATTAATCCTTTTATTAGAACAAATTTCTATAATTTCCATTCAAACATAATGGGAAACCCCTATGTTTTATTTACACTTCACTCAACCCTCTTAGAAGAAGCTGTTACAAAAACACAATAGAAGTCACTAATGAAGTCCGGATAATCTTCCTTGAGAATTATATTGAATTATGAAAATATGGACAAGTGAGATAGAATGATTTCACAATTTTAAAACCCAGTGATTTTCTTTATGCTGAATTGGTTGCCTAATATAGTTGACACTTATAATTCCTTAAGTCAAATTCCCCATGTGAGCCTATTTTTAGAATGTGGATGATTGGGATTTTCATCTTGTTGGATATTCCTATTTTCTCTATTTTACTAAATATATTCTATATAAATTTTTTTTAGGTTTATAAATCATAAATGTTTACTGATTTTAGGTATAATAAGAACATTAAATTTCCCAATAAACCTTTTTATCATTAAAAAATTCAATATAATTTTTATAATATTTCTCATTTTGTTTTTTATATAGTTTTTTTTTGTAATTTTGATCACTTGGTCACATATTCAATCCTCAACAACAACACCAAAATTTGACAAGGAACTGAGGTTATTAAATAGGTTTGGAAAAAATTAATTATTAATAAACCCTATTAAAAACTAGAAATATTGTGGATAGAGGTCGATATATAGAGATGTACTTCCAATGTGTGTAACCAATAAGAAAATAAAAAATCCCAATAAAATATTAGCACAATACAGGAAGTGGTGAAGTGATAGAAGGAAATTATGGTGGAGTGTGAAAATAACCAAAAACTAGGATATTTACAAGTAAAAACCCCAATAAGGAGATAAAAAATTATATATAAACAAGTAATAACCTAGAAGTGAAGTAGAGTAATTAGATTGGATGTTTTTATTTATTTTTATTTAACATTCAGTATTTATTCATTCACAATAATGTATAGATCTAGTTAAAATCAATTGATCTATTCACTCGAATGACCAACCAGTGGGTGAATGGATCCTAAAATCTATCAACTACAACATCCACTAATCCACACAATGATGATACTAGTTTATACTAAGATCCACTTATTAGTTAATACTAATGTGCTACCCTCACATGGTTGTCCTTTATTAAAATTGAATCTCATATGATCAAATAGTAACAAAGATACAGTTAGAAACTGTTTCCACCGGTTCCAATGTTTCAGAATTATTTACTACACTAAATAGTGGAAATAAATATATCTTCCACAAATACATTGAATATGAATGAAGTTATATTAATTACCAACACAATATCATTAACCTTTTTCAATTTAAGCCAATGATCATTGTTAGATTGTTAAAATATTTCAGTAAGTAAAAAATAAAAATTTCAAGAGGGGAAAATAAAGAAACATGTAGTGAAAATGAATTCCTAGTAGAAGAGATCTAACTCCTCCCAAGATACATTTGTTATTATACCTCCTCCTCTAATGTATTTCTAATTGATGCTTCAGTCAAGTATTTTTCTAACATCATGCCTCCCATATCCTATAACTCTCCCTTTTTGTTATTCCCAATCCTTCTTCACAATATATAATAGTATGTGTAATAAAACTACGCTTCAATAGAATCATCACAACCCCTAAAATTCTCCATGGGATCTACATGGTACTTTTATTGTATAAAATATTCCCTATCATTGATGGTAGATAAGCTCCCACAATGGAATGCATTTATCCATATAATTACAAAACTATAGTGACCATAATATTCATATTATATTATCACCACATTGAAATTTAATTGGTTGGGATTTTTGAGTGATAATTCTTTAATGTTCCATATACTTCTATGATCATATTCACAATGGTAACATTCTGATTCAAATAGACAATGCGAAAAGTAAAAAACATTGAAACTGAGATAGGTAAATTTGATTGGGAAATTTCCATTGATTATATGTATCATTGTATTAGATTTAATTTATTAATTTCTTAAATCTAGGTCATCCAAGAAATAAGATTTATTTATGTTTTTCTTTGATAATTTTTTGCAATTATGCATTTCCATATTTTTGGACCATTATAGTGTAGTTCTGATACCTTTCTATAGCATAAATTTCATAGGATTGATCCTTCCATCACATAAAAATCCATAGAGTAACCCTTCCATAATTGTTTTTCAGAATTTATATAACCTTTATCCTTCATATAAACCTAGAAAATACAAATATTTTTTTCCACACTCAGACTCACAATTTATTAACATATCAAGACCATATTATTTATTCAGTCAAAATATCACAATAATTTCTTCAATAAACTAGTGTGTGTACTCTTTTAGACTCATAGCAACATCTTGGGAGGATTAAACCATTTCCTCCTCTATTATCACACCATCAATATCAGTCTAAAAAATATGTGAACCAACATCATGAAAAATCAACTTTAATTATACTCCATCATTATAGTGAAAATAATATTCTATATTCTACATCCGAAGTCATATTCAGTAGTGTCAAAATATTTTTCTTGGTGTAGAATAGAATAAGTTTTCTATTTGTAAAATATAAAATATAGGTTCTTTATTTAATTTTATCCTGAGATCGATCGTCTTCCACTCATTCAAGAATGAGCACCGTATTGTACAATGCTGCAACTCCAACAATGAGGTCCACCACTCTCAAAAAATTTCATCAAGGATAATAAGTAGCCTTGAATGCGTAATACATACAAGTATTATATAAAATGATTACCCTTATTCATCCACATACTTACCCTTATTCCATTAGACAACTCTCCGAGTCATTGTAAGACTTATTCATGTATTCTCAGTCTATTTCAAAAAAAACTGAAAGATCAATATTCATCTTCATTCTCACGCTGGGTCTTCTTAATGTCTTGGATCCTCCATAAAATTTATTATCATATAAGTTTGAATTAAATTTCTGGGGTTTGGTTGGGATCCAGTTGTTTTAGTGATATCATCAAGCTTCAAAAAGAAGCTTACACTACAATATTGGTGTTAATTTCATCATTTTCAGTTTCAACAATGACACATCCCAATGAATCTAGACCTTCAACTAGTTTCATATTGACTTTATCAAAACTTACTTCATTTTATTAAAAACAAATTTTATCAGTTCCCCCTCTATGAAAGATCGGTATCTTCTTATCTCTATTATGTTTATAACGCAAACAAAACCCACACGTCCCTATGAGTGTCTTCGCAAGAAGCCTACATCTTTTCCCCGAATTTTTTCTCCCCACGTGTCTGCATTCATCTATTTTTTCCTTTGATGGACTTTAATGTTTTTACCTTATAAAATCTACATGTTTTTTTGGGTATATATATTGATATAATTATAGTCTGTGAAATATATGTGAAATACAAAGCATGAAATCCTTTATTATATTGTGTGCCAATTTCTTCCTCTCATATTTCTTGTTGTGTATATCCAAAAAACTAGTATCATAGTTAGGTAACCAAGGCATCCTCCAATTTCTTAGGATGGATACAATCTTTCCACATGTTCCAAATCTTTCTAAGGAAAACTACGAAAGTTGGTGCTTCCAAATGAAGGAATTATTCGGGTTGTAAGAATTATGGGATATTTTCACCAAATGATATATTGTACCCTCTACTAAGGAAGAATATTCCTTCATAAATGAAAAAAATGTATCTCTCAAAAATCAAAGGATGAAAGAATACAAGGTGTTGATCCTCCTCTCTAAAGGGTTAGATTAATCAAAATTTGAAAATATTTATGAATGAAGCTCAAGAAACAAAGCTTGGGATTCCATTTGTACCATCCTCAAGGGTGTTGATTGAGTGAAGTAAGCATGTATTCCAACATTAAGATAGGATTTTGAAGAAAAACACATGAAAGAAAGAGAGAGTATATCTGATTACTTCTCATGCTTGTTTTTTATTATTAAAAATTGGAAATGGAATTGTGAAAAATTATAGGAAGGTAAAATTATTGAAAAATAACTTCAATATACGATAACCAAGTTTGAGAATGTAGTTGTGGAAATCCAAGAATCAAAGGATTTGGAAACACTTTCCATTGAAGAACTAATTGGATTTCTGTAAGTGCATTAGCAATGAATGCAATAGAATACAGGATGAATGTTGAAGCATGCTTTAGAGTCCAATTTGACTCTACAATAAAAAAATAATTGTAAAGTGCAATGATACTATCATCATGCAAGAGGTAGAGGATTTTGATACCATCTACTCCATAAAAAAAGAAACAAAAGTTTACCTCTTTCAATGGAAGAGGAAATGGTGTAGGACGATTTAGGCGTGGTCATGAAATTGTAAAGAACATTCAATGTTACAATTTTAAAAAAATTCAGCCATTATGCTTTTTATTTTTGGAGAAAATGGTTCAAGATGAGAAATCCAACTATGCTGAAGCATCTCACCATGAATAAAAAAATTACCACCCTCCTCCTCACATAAGAAAAGGAATGTGAACAGACTGATACGTGGTATCTCGACACGGGTGCAAGAAACCATATGAGTGGTAACAAAGAATTGTTTGAGGAACATACAAAATCAGTTAGTGCCGATGTGAGATTTGGTGACTCATCAAAGGTACCTGTGATTTGCAATGGTAAAATCAAAATCTATCTGAATAATGGTGAGTCTAATTACATTTATAATGTGTATTACATACCAATCATGAAAAATAATATCATCAGTCTCGACCTACTCTTAGAGAAGGGGTATTTCATAAACATAGAAAACACTTCTTTATATTTAAGAGAAGCTAATAGGAGGCATGTTTCTCAAGTCCAAAAGGTGAAGAATCACATGTTTCTGCTACATATTAACACAAAGGCAGAGAAGTGTTTGTTTGGACTCATGAATAATTACTCATTGAGATGGAATTGTCACTTTGGGTATCTACATTTCAATGACCTTACAATTATTTCTTCATCAAACATGGTGCGTGGCTTGTTGGTGATTGAAGTTCAAAATCATGTATGTTAGGCATGTATATTCGGAAAGAAACAAAGGAACGCATTCCCTAATGGAGTATTTAGAATAGCCAATGAACCACTTCAGTTGGTTCATACTGATATTTGAGAACTAATAGAAACACCTTCATTTTGAGGAACATGTATTTTATAACCTTCATTGATGATTTAAGAAGTAAGATTTGGGTGTATTTAATCAAAGAAAAACCGTACAATTTTTCTATCTTTAATATTTTAAAAGCTCATGTTGAAACAAAAAGTTGTCACACAATCAAAGTACTTAGATCTAACATAGGTGAAAAATACACTTCAAATGCATTTCAATATTTTTGCAGGAAACAAGGAATCAAGAAGCAATACACTTCATCCTACATGCCACAATAGAATGGATTTTCAGAATGGAAGAACCGCACCATCCTCAACATTAATAGGAACATGATGAATGATAAAGGGCTACCAAAGTTCTTCTAGGAAGAGGAAGTGGCATGTACTGCCTTCCTTATAAATTGGTGTCCATCCAAGAGCATCAGAAACTTTACACCACAAGATGCATGGATTTGACAAAAAACCAAGCATGTCTCACATACGAATACTTGGGAGTGTCACCTATTCTCATGTTCTAGAATAAAGAAGAAGGAATATTGATGATCGTGATGAAAAGTAAATATTCATTGGATATTGTAGAGTATCCAAATTTTACAAGCTCTATAATACACTATCCAACAAAGTAGTGGTGAGTAGAGATGTGGAGTTGTTTTAGGAAGAAACATGGAAATGGACTGATGAAGAATCAATCAAAGAAAAACCATTTTAAAAAGAAGATTCTAAAGAAATTCATGATCATGAGGTTCAAATTCCCACTACACATTCCCCAGGAACATCATCAAAACACTGAAATTCATGATTACATTCCCCCACTCCTATGAAGACTCCATCAAGTTAAAATTTGGCAATATTATCCTCACCCATGGAGAACATAAAAATGAAAAGATTAAGATACATCTATGAGAAAAACAAAGAGGTAAATCTTTTTTTTCTTGTATGCAGATCACGAGCCTCAAATGTTTCTGGAAGCCATAGGAGAAGAATGTTAGAGATTCTTTATGGAAGAAAAAGTTAATTCCATAGAGAAAACTTACACATGGGATATGGATACCCTTTCTAAAAGTTAGAAGAGAATTAGCATCAAATGAGTGTATGAAATCAAGAAAAACGTTGTAGGTGAGATTGATCGAAAGAAGTCAAGACTCATTGAAAAAGGGTATAAACAGAAATTAGGGGTGGACTATCAAGAAGTATTTACTCCTATTTCTCACCTTGACACTATGAGGATGATTATCTCCCTTTTTTCATCATAATTGGATGATATACCAACTGGATGCGAAGTATGCATTCTTGAATGGAATTATAGAGGAAGAGGTCTATGTTGACCATCCTGAAAGCTTTGTTACAAAAGGGGAGGAAGACAAGGTGTACCATCTTAGGAAATATATCTATGGGTTGAAGAAGGCTCCACATGCTTGGAATGCACAAATATAAAATTATATTTTAGATAACAGCTTCACCCCATGTTAATTTGAGAAAGAAATTTACATCAAGAAGAATGGTTATGGTGATATACTTATTTCATACTTGTATGTTGATGATTTTCTATTTAAGGGGAATAGTCTACTGATGTTTGATGAATTTAAGTGGGCCATGTTCAAGGAGTTTGAGATGACTGATGGAGGTCTCCTGTCCTTTTTCATGGGAATATAAGTAAATAAACAACATGAAGGAATCTATATATCTCATAAGAAGTATTCCAAGGGGTTTCCTGAAAAGTTCATGATGTCCTACAACAACACTAAAAAAATACTAAAGTAATATGTTTAAAAATGAATTAATATGGAGAAGGAAGAATCATTGAATTGATTTTGTTCTAGAGTTTTATTTGAATCCCGAGCTATACCACAATTATAAGGCCCAATATTTTATACAATGTTGGGATTATAAGAAGATACATGGATCCACTAAAAGAGTCACACTGGCTAGCAGCAAAATGAATCCTTAGGTACATCAAAGGAATGGTGGATTTAGGTCTATTTTATCAATATAATGATGAGGAAAATCTATATGGTTACTCAGAATGTGATTCGGGAGGTGACCAATATGATAGAAAAAGCACCAATTAGTATGTATTTTTTCATGGATTGGATTCTTTCACAATGAATTCAAAGAAGCGGAGTGTGGTTTCCTTATCCACTTGTAAAGAAGAGTACGCAGTGGTATCATCCACTGTTTGTGAAGGAATCTAGTTGATATATATATTGAAGGAGATGAATCATTTATAGGATCGATACGTAGTGATATATGTGGATAAAAAGTTGTCAATTTAACTTTCCAAAAATCCGATGCAGCATGGTAGAAGCAAACATATTGATACCTGATTCCATTTTTTGAGAGATCATGTGACGTATAAAATGATATAGTTGTAATATATTCATACTATAGAACAAGTGTTTGATATTTTCACCAAGGAATTACCGATAGATACCTTCAAAAAACATAGAATGATTATCAGAATAAATCGAGTTTTGGTTTTAATGGGGGTGCTGGAAATACAAACAAAACCCACGTGTCCTTAGGCACATATTCACAAGAATATCGTGACATTTTCCCATGTTATTTATTCCCATGCCTCCATGTATGTCTATTTTTTACTTTGTTTGAATTTAATGTTTATTCCCTCATAAATTCTACACATTGTTTTGGGTATATATATTGATGAAATTGCAGTTTGTGAAGTGTATTTGAAATACAAAGCTCAAAATCCTTAGTTTTATTTTGTTCCAATTTCTTCATCTCATATTTCATGGCTTTTATAGCCAACATATTCTTCATTCAGGTGGCCCGAATGTTCAAAAATAATTTTTACATTGTTAAAAAATACTTTTCATGGGATTGGATTTCAGTAACGAAATCACAAATATCAGCTTGTATCTATGGTCACCAGCCTTGACGGAAGATTGTTCTTCTTTCACGAGTTAGATCCAACATCTGGATTTTTGGTGAACTTTACCTGACCTCTAATTTTTTTGGTCTGATCTGCTTCCTTGGATTATTGAATCTTTCTCAAAATTGTTTTTTCAACATTTAATGAGAAACTAAAAAAAATAATCATAGATAATTCAACACCTACTAGATTTGAATATTAATTATTGATTTAATCCCATCATCCTTGAAGAGTATATATAAGTCCAATACAAATTTACTAAATCAATCAAATAAGATTTATGTTCTTAAGACATAGATCACGTTCTTCCCCGAACAAAAAATTTAGGACCTCAATTTAGTGCTTTCACCATGAAATAATAGGTTTCATTTTTCATGATGTCACAACCTAGTTTGTTAATCCCTTTATAATCGATCTTTGGGGGTTATAATGAGAATTTCAAGGGTAAGGTGTGGTCGATCAAACCCCTTTTCAATTTTCCCATATGCTAAATTATTTAGTCATATGGTAACTTCAAAAATTAAGAACTTTCATTGATTGTTCCTCATGGTCTGTCCAGATCCCCATAAGGTTGATTTTCATTGGCATTGTCTCTCCATAAAAAGTCATGATAGCTTCTTTCACTTTAGTATATTATCAAAAAACCATAGATTGATATTTATTAATGCAGTTACTTTAGAATATAGCCAATTTATCTCATGGTAAGTTTATATTTTCCCTTTGATCACCCCATAATATTTAAACTTTTTCAAATTAAGGTCATTACATTTTCACTTGCGGTCACTCTGACCCATAAAATTTTTTTTCCCATGGGTCCTTAAAAACAAGACAATCTATATTAGAAATTATTAATTCATAAAAAATTCAACAAACATCAAAATTTCTAACATAAATAGAAAATGAGTAGAAAAAAAAATAAAGATATGATTTTTAACAATTTAAACTTTCTCATTATCTCATAAAATTAATTTTATAAATATATATATGAATAAATCATGGAAAGAAAAGAATTTATTCAATAGTTTATAACACCTTAAAGCAAGCAAGAATTTATTTCAATTACTTTTCATAAGAAATTTACAATTTAAAATTCTGAAAACCAATTCCAAATTTAAATTCCCTACCAAAAAAATACATTTCAATGATAAGATGTTAAAAATTCTGACATAAAATAATGAAATATTAATATTAAAAATTCAAAACATCATTAAAAACCACTTAAGAAAAATTATTTTCAATGAATACCACATAAACATTTGTTCTTTAAAATATATATAGAAAATAAAACCAATTTTTTTTGAAATTAAGGGAACCAAAACATTTTTTTTGAAATATTTTGAATGAATGATAATTTTCACTCATTTACCCAATATTAATTTATTTTACATTAATAATATATTTTTACTTTAAAATTCATTTAATTTATAAAAAGGGATGAGGAAAATATAATAAAATAATTCCAAATTAACTTCACTAAGGACCATAGAGACACATACAAATTCTATAAATTGACCAATGGGGAGGATTAGGAAGTGAAATCAACTTCAGTAAAATTTAATATACTTTATTGATTTATAGTGAATAATAATCGATCTAATGATAATTGCCGACCAAATAGTTTCATCGATTATTCCTCTTGAGATCTCTTTGCACATATTTATTGAAAAAAATTAATTTATCATATTTCTATATCTCATTATCATGATTTTATATTTTCTATATTTATATGTAATTAATAGTGTTTCTTCAAATGTTTTGTACCTAATAAAAACTCTTTTTAATCAATTTTTGGGTTCTTTGTAATTGTTAAAACCAAGGTCTTTTTACAGGCTTGTTGGATACCACCAAGATCAAGTGTTTTTGTTTATTTAGGTTTCTTTTCTAATAAAAACTTTAAGGTATATAAATCTATAAACCCTCAAGAAATTGAGGTGGGAGATATTGAGTCTCATAAATATCCTCCACCAGGTAGTCAGTGGACTATATAATACTAAACTCCCTTATCAAATTGTGTGAATTGTCTTATATTTACTTCATATATTTTACTTTTTAATATCATATAAATCACTTAATATTTTAACTTATAAAAATAATTTTCCATTTATTTAATATATATCATTTCTATTATGCCTATAGTTTTTTATTCCTTTATACTTATCAGTTTAATTACATTTAAAATATCTTTAATCTTATTCAGATCATACTTTTAATTTTTATTTAATATTTAAAAGGGATTGTTTTTGTTTTAGTTTTTAAAAGATAATTAACATACTCATTTTCCATATTACTATGTCTAACATAATGTACACAATTTGTGTTATATAATGAAATGTTTTTAATATTTTTACCATACAAGAAAGTTGGTGACGTATTTGAGAGAGTTATTTCTTTTTAATACTCGATGTTTTTTAAATAATTAATAAATACTAAATAAATTATTTGGATATATTTTTAGCAAAGACAAATATATCTTCTAGTAATATAAATATTCTTCTAGTGTTAGTGGAGAGAATAAAAAATGGTTATCATTTAATGTTTAATAGATGTGCACAAAAACCACATGAAGCCAATAGTTATCAAGGGTAGGTGTGCTGTGAGTTGGGACTCAGACTAGTTTCCCATGAGATAGTTCTGAACTATAAAACCTTCATTAGTAATTTGTTTTATTTATGATAACTAAAAATGAGAAAATAGAACTATAAAAACTAGATGATTAAAATTAAAGGAATATTGTTTGGGTTTTATGCACTACAATCATAGGAAAATGATTGTTTTCTTAGAGTGGGACTAGTGCCCTGAGCCTTGTGGTATGGGTTTGGGAATCATTCACTAAATCCATTCGTCCATGGAGGTTTTGCGGTAAATTCTGGAGTACTATGATGATGAAGAAAATAGGTGGGAATCATGAAAATCACATCTGGTAACAAGAGTGTCTTAGAAGCCTCAACTCTCGTATGAAGAACCATTAAGATAACCATGATCAAAACTACCACATAACATCACCCAATTCCCATCAATGGTGGTTGTTTTTGGGTTGTCTCCCCCACCACATCTTTTTAGAGAATATTAATTATATAAGAACATATTATTAAATCAAATCCACACATCACATATCATATTTCTATTTTTTCTTCTTATACACATCAAAAATAATTCAAAGATAGTTTTATTATTATTTATTGTCAATATGAGTATGTTTTCTATGATTTTATCCATCAAACACACATTTTAGTGTTTTAGAACACTAAAATAAAATTTTCGTCACCCTGAGTAAACAAAGACGTATATTAAGGAACCATATATTCTTACATTTCAAAAATCAATATATGGTATTACTAATATTTCATAATAATTAGAGTTCATTTTCATGGTTTTGACCCACTAATGTGTGTTTTCAATGAAAACTAACTCTTTAAGAACAACTTATTCAATCAGTTCGATGTAACTACACATTAGATTGTCATGTAGCTTACTCTTATTTGTAAAAGTTAATTTAAATATAGTTATAATCTAGTTTCATGACAACATGTGTCTGTTTTCTATGATATCGACTATTACATGTGTGTTTTAGTGCCTTAAAACACTAAAAAATCTTATTTGGTCATGATGGGTGAATAATAACACATATAGATTCACTATAAGTTGATATATTTCAAAATTAAATATATGGTTTTAAACTTAGGAATTCATTATGGTCATAGGTAATTTTCTTAGTTTTGACCTCTGGAATATGTTTTAAAATATAGTAAGTTTTTTAAGAACCACTTTTCCACAGTCTGAGCACACCACATGTTAGATTTAAATATCATCTACTCATACACATCACAAATAATTAAATGATAGTTTTTCTGTTATTTTATGCCAATACTATGTCATTTTATATGGTTTTTATCTTTACACACACATTTTAGTATATGTTTTATAACTACAAATAACAAAAATCTATTGTTATAAAAAACCCTAGTGGAAGGAAACCTCTATTTTTTGAAATTGACACAAACAATATCATGTATTGTTTTATAAAAAATGGAGAACGTTTTTCTAGAATTGTGGAATTGGATTATTGAGTCGACTAAGGCATTTAAAATTCATAGTCAACACACACGATAAAAGATATCGAGAAACAACTAACCATGTACTCTGAATTCTGGTACAAGAAAGAGAAATGAAATTTGTATATTAATATCTATAATTTTTTTCTTTATGTCATCAATAAATATGTAAAAACATTTACGTGAAATATACAACAATAAGAGGTTTTAATTTTAAGAGTAAAACAATTATATAGATTTAACATGATTCTTTAATTTGTTCCTTAATTATATCAATCATACTAGAAGCTCTTCTATTATGCATCTCACTTTCCCTGAAATAATATAAATTTATCTTTAAATATAATGAATCAAATTTGTATTCTATGGATTTAAGAAACCATTGGATCATGATTTGAATAATGTTATTGAGTAAAAAATATAAAACTTAATGTTCAATTTGTATATATAACAACCTTAGGTAAATGGTAAAGAACATTATTCTAGTCAAATTTGGAGTCGGAATTTACTATTTAAATCTATAAATTTTTATATTTGGATAACTAAGTAAGAAGAACCTAGAAAATAAATGATTTCTTATAATCTAATTTATTCGACTACTAGTTATAAATAGCAATATATACAAGATTGAAATTTTAACTAGTTAACATATCATTTAAAACTCCTTACTTTATAAAAGGTGAAGATAATTTAATGCTCTAAAAATGAAGATTCATCAATCTTAAAACATTATAGATAGCCTACAAAATAATTTTCATCTCTTAAAAAATGATAAGGTAAATAATTAACATAATTAGTTGGAATCCTAAATCCAATATCCATAGCCTCATTATCATAGAGAATAAAAATTTATTGTCTAAAAAATATATAATAAGAAAAACAAATTAATTTGATAAAATCATGGAGAGCCTATTTTATAAAATCAATAATAGAAGACACAAATAACTATCCATGAAAACAATAGTTGAATTTATAAATAAAATAATAACTGATGTGCCAAGATTCAAGGGTAAAAAGAATACAATGATTATTACATGATTTGGATGGATAAAATAAACATATGGTATTATAAAATTTTACATAAAATATTTCCCAATGTATTGGCCTTGTAAATTTTACTGTAGGCCATAATTATTACCTAAAATTAAAAAAAAGAATACTCACTTATCCAATCCATCTGCAATTAAATAGAATTCATAATTTGAGATAAATCACACATGGGATGAGATATGTATTAAGTAAAATAAAATATGTTACAATATGTTTTTATAAATATTAATATAAATTTTCAGAATAAAATATATTACATTTAAATTTGAATGGTTTGTTTAAAGTAATTGAAAATTAAAAAATATAATTGGGAATAAATTTGGAAACAATTATAAATAATAATATTAGTTTATTTTTTATTTATGTAAGGAGACCTGTGAATTGAATCCTAACGTTTCAAAATCCAAATTAGTAAGATAATTTTTTTTTAATATTTTAATATGGAAAATATATAAATGGTTAATTAAATGGATAAAAATATTACAATATATTGCATAAATTTAGAGATAATAATTGGATGTGAAAATAGTTATATTATATTAAAATAAAGGAAAATTGTAATAAAAAACATTATATTTAATGAATAAAATAATGGAAGCTATGAGTTTAAAATAACTCAAAAAACACATAAATTAAACAAGAATTCCATGAATACTCATGGGTTTCACATAGTCCTCTTATTTTCAAATTATTTTTTTTAAAAAATGTTAACTATTTGATGATTAAAAATCCCATTTAAAAAATAACATATAAAATATAACTTGAATGGAAACTCTCATCATGTTTTCAAATATCATGTTTAGTTTCCACTAAACATCATTTAATCAAGATAAAACAACTTTGAACATCAACATAATGGCATAATGTGTTTTTATTGATAAATTTTCATTTTAACCCAATTCAATGATATTTTTGTTCTAAAAATTACATGAAAAAATATGTGGGTATTTTTCTTAAATGAATCACAAGAATTAATAATTAGTATGATTTATAATGTGGCCCCTCAAAGGAACTTTCATAGGTGTTACATGTGGATGACATTAAGTAAATGATAAAAAAATAAACTATGTCCTTTTATGTAATCGGATGGAGTAGAATGAGATAGATAATTGGAATGTGAATCAACAAATGTTCTTTAAATAATAATGATTTTTTTATGTAATCACAATGATACCAAAAGAGGCTTCTGGGAATAAAATAAGCATGTGATTTTATATGGCCAATTTAGTATGTGTTGTAATTGATGTTTATTTGAGTTTTTCATGATATAAAATCTCATAAAAAAATTAATTCAAGGAATATTAATAAAAGAATAGTGAAACCAAAATTTATGATTCTTGTGTAATTATTCATAGTTAATTTAAATACTGGAATTATGTTACGATGATTTATTTATTATTTAATGAATCTAAATATGTCTCTACATCGTACCATCATTTCATTACAAGAAACAAGTGTACATTCTTCCGTGATGGTATCTACATGTTCTCTATACACATTTGAGTGTCACTATATAAATCCATGAGTGGTATCATAGAAGATACTAATTATTTCATTGTTCCTCATTGATTTCCATGAGTTTCTATTTGAAGGACCCTCATTTATCTCTCTAGAATTGAGAGGGTGGTGGGGGTGGATCAATTTATGTTCTTGAGATTATCATTGGACATGATATATCTAGGGATTGATATAATTATTTGAATGTTATTATGAACAATAATAAAAAATGGTTGGACCTTTAGTTGGAAATAATATAATTGGATTTACATAGTGTTGGGGTAGGAAAATAATAATTTCACATGCACCCTTATTATTTACTAAATCCCTATGGTACCCCTTTCTATAATAATAATAATAATAATAATAATATTTATAAGCATGGGAAAATCCTTTGAATTAATTTAATATTTTTTATTGAATAAACTTATTGAAATTTATATAAATGATATATAATACATAATATATCACATCATACAATTAAATTCAATATGAAATCCCTCTATAATATTTATCAGTCCTGTAATAATAAAAATTTAAAGAATAAATTAGTATCACTTCATTATCTACTAATAAATAAATAAATATTATAGTCCCTAAATAGACAATAAATATTTATTAAATATTCTACTCACAAATATTTTTTCTAATAACTAGTGAATGAATATATGAGATAAAAAAATATTAACAAATATTTAACCGTGTATGATAATAATATTTTTTTAACTTGTTAAATAATAATATTATTATTTAATCAAGGTTTAAGATACACTTAGGTTGTGACTCTATAGGACCCTTTCTCGATGAAATTAGGTAGAATCACCTAATGATCATAGTTAGCATTGTGTAACATGCCAAGGATCCCAAAAAGATAAATGTTAAATGTCGTAATGACATAAACCCTCATATGAACTCTTACTATGTAATATAATCTTTTTCTCCATAACTCCAATCAAGAAAATTTTATGTTGTTTTCATTAACCTATGCGATCAATGTCTCTTTCTTTGACTTTTTGAAAAATAAATTTTCTTTCATCATTATGGCCATGGATTTAATTAGGCTATTTCTTTCTCATCAAAGGTCCTAGGATATCAACATCCATTTAAAATTTTAAGAGATAAATCCTTTATTATAGTATTCATTAATGAAAAATTATTCATATCATACACAAAGTATCCTACCTCTTCACGAGCATATGTCAACACAGTTTTCATCAATACCTCAAATCACCTAACTCATAATATTCATTACTAATAATCAAAAAGTATATAGACCATAGCACATGTCCAAAAATAGAAAAATGCAATCACATATGTAAATATGTATTTCCTACTAGAGTTACATGTTCTCATAATCTCATTTTCTAGAAAATATCAATAATGTACACCATGAGAATGTTCCTCAAATTCATATGAGTATCTTCCCCTGATATCCAATTTCATTTGTGTCCCATCAAATCATATCTTATGTTTGTTATTTTTTTAAGGAATATTGTCATGGAATTTCGAGGTTCTCATCCAATTTGTGACATACTATCACATTTCAGTGCAATAATTACTCTTAGAAAATTATCACATACTAGGCCACACAGAAGAAAAATCATGATGATATAAGAAGTATATTAATATTCAAAACAATAGATATAGTTAATTATAATGTACATAGAATTTGATTTTAGGTAACTAACTATAATAGTGGCTACTTGATGGGGTTTTAAGTATCCTAGAAAGATAATTTTAAGCCAAAAACTTCCCGGTGGAGACTATTAGCTATCTAGTGGCATCATGATAGGTAGTCAAAGCTTGAATTAATTGTCCCTCTTTACTTGACTTAACCTCTATGACTATTATAAATCATTTACGACCTGAGGACCATATATGGACATATAAAGGATATAAATATACCATTGAGGGGGCATAAAAGTTAAAAATATCATTAGTGAACTTAAAAAAACTTCATTGTTCTATATTGAACAATAGTCGATCCAATGAGAATGAGTGAAAAAATTATTTTGTCCCTCCTCTCGATGTAGCTCTGATCTTCTTTCATCAAACACTTTTATCTCCCTTATTTTTCTCTCTTATTCTCTTAATATTATCTTTTTAATATTTCTATATAATTTATAACATTTATTCAAAGTGTTTATGCATAATAAAACAAAATTTTTGAAATTTTTGGTTTATAGGTAATCGTGAAAACAAAGGCCTGAATATGGATTTATAGGATACTGCTAATGTCATGGTTTTGTTTTCATTTCAAGTTTTCTAGATACCACTAAAGTTAAGGTTTATGAATTCGTGAACCCTTAAGAAATATATGTGGGATACATAGGGGCTCATAAATAGACTCTACCAGGTAGTCAGTGGCCTAACTATTATAGAATTCCCTTATTTAATTGTGTGAATCATCAAATAACTATTTACTATTTCTTTTACTTTTAAATCTCATATCAATTACATGATATTTTAACTTATATATATCAATACATGGGTATTTAATATACAAATTTTTTTAAATTTTTATATTTTTTATTCATTTTTTTCTTATCATTTCAATTACATTTATTCTATCTTTAAATTAGTTATGATTCTACATTCAATATTAATTTAATCTTAAAAAATGGATTGTTTTTTATTTAATTTTTAAAAACAAATTCATTTTATCTATTTCCATATTACTCTAACCAACATAATTTACACAATTCATGGCATATAATGAAATATATTTATTATTTTGGATTTACTAGAAAGTGGATACAATAGTTGAGACTGTTATTTATCTATGATACAAGAAACTTTTTTAAGAACTGAGAAATACTGGGGAACTTAGAGAAATATATTTTATGTAACTATAAATATATCTTATTATACTAGAAAAGTTATTTTGGGTAGAGGAAAATGATTTACTACTATACATAATGGATTTAAAATTGTTATCCTGTATTAGTGCTAAAAAAATAACTGATGTCATAAGAATTTTTAAAAGACAAAAACATCTATAATTGCTAAAAAGAACTGACAAAATACCACTTAATTGTCATTAATTAAAGTGATGATTAAGGGGTTCATTTATGAATTTGAGTTTAGCATTAATAAAGGTTTTCCTTTATCAGTTTTCTTTGTTGAGATGATAAATGGGACACTTTATCAACAATTGTTTTGTGTTGGAAAGGTTACCTATTATAATTAATATTCAAAGTGCTGATAAAGTCCATGTTATGTTGTGTGCTTTTAAAATTACAACACACTATAATAGTGAATAAAAAATTTAATTTCAATTTAATATAAATAGAAAATATAAGAAAAATATTATATTATAAATATTTAAAAAACTGGTTTATATAATTAAATTGGTATGTAAAAGTTATCAAAAACATCAAAAAATTCAAAAAAATAAATGTTTTGTTGTCTTTAGACCCTATCCTCTCTCAACAGAGCAAGATCATTCTACCAATTAAAAGAATAGACCACCCTATCTAGATAAAAATAATGTACCTATATAAAAGGAAATTATTATCTTAGTAATACTATAAAGATAAAAATAAACATAAATATGAATTATTTAATTAATAAAATTTTACTTTTAAATTGAAAACAAACACATTGATTCATATTATGCACATTGTGTGTTAAATTAATATGTGTTCCATGTTCAAAAATAAGAAACCATTGATTTCCTTAAATTTAATATGCAAAAAAATCATAAGAAGTAAGGTCATTCATCTTACCATACAACATGGCTCTCAGTGTGAAATCTTCATTTCTATAAGAATCATACAATGTAATAAGATAATCTAACATTAATTTCAAATATTTTATCAATATATCCAAATGAACATAATTAGCATTACCTAGTTGTTTCTTCCTGATATAATCATATGAAACAAAGTGTATTTTCACTTCATGCATAACAAAAAGAGACAGTTATAATTTAACAACATAACTGGTCATATACTGTGAGTAATTATATGTAAAACAAAATGTTTCACTCCATATTTAGATAGAATATGATGAATTTTTCTTAGTTCATTTCCAAATTTGGGATGCTCAAGATCAATTCTTCCATTAAGGAGTGTCTTCTAGGTAACAAATATTCCCATATTAATTTCTTGTATCTTAACACCGCATCAATTTTCTAATTATATCCTCACTTATATATAATATCATAAACTATATAATGACCAGAAATTAACATAAACCCATTAAAGGACTTGACACATATTTATTGTATCGATATGCACCCAAATTTTGGATTTTTTAGGTTATTCATGGTCCTTTAAAGACAGTATAAAGTCACTTGGATAGACATTTATTCTTTCATAGATGACTCCCTTTAAATGTAGAATTTGTTTAGTGTTATATTTTCAGGAAGGAAGCTCATTATCTTCTCATAGCATATCATTCAAATGAGAAAGTCTTTTAGTAAAGCCAGTGTCACTCGAACAATTTATATATTTTATATTATATAGATTCAGTTTGATTGACAATGTTGTATATTTAGTATAGACAACATATAATTTTTCCCTTTCATAATGATTTAACTTCTAAAATAGTTTTGGAAAATAAAAAAGTTTATCTTCATCTTTCATTTTCATTTCCTCAATATGATATTCCTCATAGTTCACTCAAGTATTCATATACTCGAGATGGTATTCATTATTGTTCACCCTTTTAATCATATCAGATAACTCATAAAATGTAGTGTCATTCCATTCACTAGAAACTTTTGGTTAATTCCCATTTTTAGTCCTAAATTTATAACATTGATCTATTCATTGATATATTAAGTGTTGTTCTGACACCTAAGGAATTTTAATTGAATAAAAACAATGTAAACATAGAAAAATCATTTAAGAAGGTTTATATATAATATATTTTGAAACCATGATAAACTCTTCCACCTCATTATCATAATATTTTTCCATAAAATTGGAATCCACCCATTTTCAATTCATATCCATCCAAATTGATTCAATAATAATCATATTATAAATAATAATTGAATACACCTAACATATGAGCTAAGAACCCAAAAATGATATTATTTATATAAAGATTCATATTTTCATCACATTTGATATGAATTATCATAGTACCAAAAATTTGTTAGAACATATAAATACTAATAATTAAATTAATTTAGTTTGTTATGAAACTTTTTTTAAATACCAGAAGTCACATATCATATATCATGCTTTTTATAAATTTATTCATCAAGGGAGATAAGTCACAACCTATCGCTATCAATGTTCAGAAGAAACCAATGGATTTTCACAACCCGATAATTATTAGGGAATATCTAATAAGATTTCACTATCAAAACATATATGGAAACAAATTAATTATTTTTTAAAAAATTTACATAGTGTTTGAATGAATGTAATCACATCGAATATGGTTATTAAATTTTTAAATTGATGAAATATATCATATTTGAATTCATATATTGTTAAAATAAGTTTAGGAAACATTAAAAATTAATCTTTCATTTTAAATTTAATCACCCCATGAATTGTAGTATTAGAGAAATCGAGCTTAGTATTTTAACTGAAAAAGTTCATGTTTAATATTCTAAAGTTTAGTATTCAAAACAAGATTAATATCATGGAACCCTGCCGCACTACTTTTAAATATTTTCTATAGGGTACACTATTTTCTAATACCCAATAATAATATTCTCTCTTGGGCTCATCCTTATGTAAATAGACTAACTCGGATTCCATAAAAAAGGTTTGAAATATCATACCTTCAGTTTTGAGGTTTGATTTTTCAAAAAAGATCGACTTTGGATACAGAAAACCTATAATTTTTCAAGAGTTAGAGTGTGGTTAGAGAAAGATGTGATGCTTGGGTTATTTTATAAATATGTAGAAGGGTTTTATCAACACTCAATAAAAGGTTATGATAAAAGTATATTGTATAAGATATATAAACATAATCACTCATAAATACTATTTTTTGAGTTCTTTATTTGTGATGATAAATTATAATTTTTCTAGTGCTAAAAACGAATTGACGAAAGTTTTATTTATTAGTAGTTGTGTTTTAGTGCGAATAAAATACACTTTTTTATGTTCTTAAATTAGATTTGAAATAATGTAATGTAAATAAATAAATAAAGAAATAATTTTTTTATATAAATAATAAAATTGTAAAAAATGTAATATACCAAGTATTTAAATTTTAAAAATATTTGAAAAATATTTATTTAGAGGAATTAAATATATATATTATGGATATATTGAAAATATTCTGTATTAATAAATAAATTTATGGTTCTGGGCACAGCAGAAGTTCCTCATTGTGTGTGAAACATATAAATGATTTTTTATTTGATAGATCATTCACAATATTATACATGATCTGAATTCCATGATCAATTAAATTTTTACACTAAATATTGATAGAGGAGAACCTGGAACCTAGAGAAGATATTTTCTCATTAAATATATAATTAATTTATTTAATATTGGAAGAAATGGTTACCTCATCTTATGAACTCCCTCTAATGAATATTTCCTTAATCATCTGAAAAAACTTTTTTGGATTACATTCTTTGTACTATATGGATGCAATTATAGAATTTCTCTTGCAGTGATCTACACATTTACGTTTAATATTCAAATGGTTCCAATTGATTTTTGAGTTCTATTACATTGAATCAACAGTCTTACGATGCTTGTGTTGATCACTTTTAGTTCCTTCAAGCTTAAGGAATCTATCTAGTGCTTCTCAATATTGAGAGGAAGAGAGGAGGAGTAATGAAGAAATACTTTTGCTGTGCATAACAATTCTCAAATCTCAATTAACCATACACAATAGAAATAATCCTATATATATAGGTCTAGGGGTTAGGTTAAAATATTATTTAATTATCTACTAGTTCTTAAATATTATAATAATCATTACTAAACCCAGTTCCATATAATAATAATATTATATGGCGTGTTCTAACTTGTGTAGTGATAAATATTGTTTACTAGTTTACTAATATTTATTCATCACCTGATAGGATTTGGATCTACTCCAAATCCTCGATATTTATTAAAAACCAGAATAAATATTTAATTTAATATTTCATTCATCATTAAATTAATTAAATATTTTATTTAAAAATATAGTGAATAATTATTTATTAAATATTCTTGTAATAAAATGATTTATTTGTTAATGAATAACAAATTATTAATTTCCTTGGGAATATTAGCAATCAATAAAACATGAAAAATTTATTTCTAAGTATTGAGAATAATATTTACTCCAATGATTAAATTCAAATTGAATTTAATCATGATCAGTGATAAAACATAGTTTGTGACCCTCTAGGATTAATTCTTATTGGAATTAGGTGATATTTCTTATAGTCAATGATTACTATATAGCAATGAGTCAATGAACCTAAGAGAATGAACTTAATGTTGAAACTTCAAAGACCAAATATTAATGCTCTGATGCACCCGATTTGTGTATACATTTTCATATACTCTGTTTAAAAACAAAAACAAGTTTTTATAAATTACTTGCTTCTTAGGGAACAAATACTTTGATTTTGATGATATTGTTTATTTCTAAGAGGTATATGGCCAAATACACAAAACAGGGAAAAACTGAACAAAAATTAACAACTACACGGTGTGTACTTATATACATGTCGTGTACATTCAAACTCAGACATAGGCTGACCAGGACAAGTACATGTCCAAGTAACTAGAAGCCAGTACACGCCGTGTTAAAACTATACACACCGTGTATTACTTTCTAGAAGCAGTTGGTGGACGAGAAAAGTCTACACACTCGGGACACACCGTGTTCTACTGATACACGTCATGTATACATTTCTAGAAGTGGTTGTTTATCAAAATAAGAGACTACATTCCATATATGGTGGCACTACACACAGTGTACATTTACCTACCAGGCGGCACCATGTTCCAAGTCAAAGACAATGTGTTAGGCCACCTACCAGTGGAGAAAAAGAAGGAAAAATGCATTGAAAAAAGTACACGGCGTGTACTTTGCCCACACGCCATGTACTTATTTTTTCTATAAAAGGAGGCATTGTACTTTAGACCAAGAGTGAGGGGTATGGTAGTATTGTTTAGAGAAAAGAGTTGAAGTTCCGAAGGGGAGACACTCTGCCATCATACTACCATCATTCCACCATCTACCGAAGAATCATTTTTACCTCGAAGCTTCATGAATGATCACATCAGGTATCAAGAGTCTTGTGTTTATCTTTACTTCCATGTGTAACTAAACACCCAGTGTGTTGGGGTTGTGGGAGATGATAAGTTGTAATTTGAGTTAAGTTTATATGAATGGGTTTTTTCTAATAATCTCTTCTTATTATTCTCAAATCACTTCATATTATCACTGGAAATTATATACGAGAACAGGGGCATAATTTTCAGGGGTTCAAAAGAATAATACCTACGAATAATTTAATTACTATTGGATGTATTAGTCAACTCAAAATGGACTAAGCCAAATAAAGACCTGTTAAACACTAACTACCGGACCAAGGAGTTAGTTTCTTTAGCTCTAAATATAATGTTTATCAGACCAATGAAACTTTATTAAAAATTGAACCCAAAGTGTTGGGTTATCATGAACAACACAACCTCATATTCCATTTGATTTAAAAATCAAACTTCTCATAAATCCATAACCCCAATGAATTTCTATCTTTATCTATATCAAAATCAATTTTACTATATTAATTTTATCCTGTTAAGTAATTTTTTAAAAGAAAATTAAAACCAATTATTCATATTGTATCCAAACCAATCAACAAAAATCGACTCTAAATTCTGCAAACACATTAAAAAAAAATACAAACTAAGTTAAGCAAGATAAAAATAACTCATCTTTTCCTGTGCATCAACCCCTTTCTAGTTCTATACTTGTTAGGGTAAAGTTAATTTGGGACATCGGACACATAACTTTGGTGAAATGACTCGCCAGATTTTGGTGTCATTACTGAGGAACTTAAAGTTAATTTTTTCATGTTTTAATTAAGTTTGTATCCAATTTTAGATAAAATAAAAATTATAAATTCAAAAATATTTCTTTTCTATTATCATTTTTGTTTATCTTTCCTTTTCTTTATTTATGCTTGGTGTTTTGTTTTTTTTTGTGCAGTCCTTTAGGTGTATGGGAGGTCACCTCACGTATTCCAAGAACACTACGTCATCAGGGTTTTTCCCAACTGACCCAGAGATCGAACATACATTTTTGAGGTGCCAACAAGCACTATTGTTAGAACACAACCAAACCACTTAACTGGAACAGAACGACGAAGGTAATCCAGCTGATGTCCAAGGAGCTGGACAACAGTTAAAACAAGATGATAGTCGGAACCCTCAACAGCTCTAAAAATTCCAACCAGAGCAGATTCCTTATTTCAACCAAGGTTAGGGGCCGTTCTACGCTCCTCAAGACCAACAATTCTTGCTGGTTCCCCTTCATTAGCATCCACCTCCACGCCGTACTCTCAAGGAGTATAGTATGCCATCAATCCACCAAGCTGATACGAGTATCTTCTATCTATAGTTGTATGCCCCACACTTCGATATCGAGCCTACTATCATGCAGTTGATCCAGAACACTATTCAATTCAGCATCCTTCCGTGTAAGGATCACAATGCCCATCTCTCCAATTTTCTGATGGTCTGCAACACATTCTGCTATCACGGAGTGTCCACAGATTCCATCTATCTTCACCTATTCTCCTTCTCTCTAAGTGATAAGGTGAAAGACTGGATTAAAGTCTTGCGGCAAAGATCCATCCTCACCTGGGAGGAGATACCCCAGACACTCCTATCCAAATACTTCCCACCCTCAAATATAATGACACTGCGGAACGATATCTAAATCTTCCAACACCATGACACATAATCATTATAGGAATCATGGGAGTGATTCAAGGAGATGTTTCATAAATTCCCACACCGCGGACTAGCACTTTGGATGTAGGTCCAAACCTACTACGGAGGTCTGACAACTAATACCAAGTCTGTGGTGGATGCTACTACTGGAGGTATGGTAATGAGGAAGTCCTCTAATGAACTCTTCGAACTCCTGGAAGACATGTCTGCCAACAGCTGTCAGTGGCATTCATAACGGGGCACACAAAAATGAGGTATTCATAACATTGATTCCACTACCATCCTAGCTGCCTAATTGGACGTTGTGTCCAAGAAGATCAACGCACTAAATCTAAAGGGAACATCCCAATTATATGAGGCAAATCATCCAGCGTGTAGAGAATGTGGTGATAACCACATCATGAGAGAATGCCCAGGTTCTGCTGGAGGACCATAAATAAGAAAGGTAAGTTATGTTGCACAAAATCAAGGGCCCAACCCATACCAGTAGTACCAAAACCTGGCATGGCATGATCAATAAAATTCAAGCTAGGTCCAACAACAACAGAATCTGCCGCCCCAGCGACAACCCAACTACAACCAGCCTCCTTATCAGAACCAATAACAGAGGCAGAAATAGCCCCAATAGGGCCCTTATCAGTAGTAAGGATATCAAAACCCTCACCCATAGTAGCCACGATAGCCACCCCATCTACCAGCTCAATAACCACCTCAGCAAGAGAACACCTCAAGGTTATAGGATCTAATGACCAAATTCATATCTACTGTTAAGACCAGGTTCCAAAATTAATAGGCTTCAATTTGAGGCCTAGAGAACTAGATTGGAAAATTAGAAAACCAAATATCAAGACGGAAACATGGTACTCTAATGGTAAACACAGAGAAGAACCTGAGGGAGGAGGCCCATGATGTCATGCTCCGAGGTGGAAAAGAGCTCCAATAGAACCAACCAGCATAGTCAGGTGTATCCACACACCCTATTGATGAAGAAGGTACCAATATCAACCCCTCTTCATCCAAAATCCCATAGAAGGAGGATTCACAGAATAAAGGGAAGGAGGTTGTAAAACCCTTTGAACCTGCCTTACCCTTCCCAGAGATATTGAAGCAAAGAAAGCCGGACCACCAATTCAGCAAATTCATGGACGTGTTCAAAAAGCTGCACATAAATATTCCATTTGTAGAGTCACTGATGCAGATGCCCACTTATGCCAAATTCATGAAGGAAATACTACCCAATAGAAGAAAGATAGAAGATCTGTGCACCATTTCCCTAACCAAGTAGTGTTCTATAGTCATCCTGCATTTAATTCCTCCCATACTCCAAGATCCAAGTAGTTTCACTATTCCCTGTACCATTGGACCATGCAAGTTTGGGAAGGCCCTCTGTGACTTATGGGCTAGTGTGAACCTCATGCCCCTTGGATTTTTCAGGAAACTAGGGCTCCATTATTTGAAGACTACCCGAGTATCCCTTCATCTTGTCGATCGATCCATCAAACATCCGAAGGGACTACTGGAGGACATGATGGTCAAGGTAGGTAGGCTGATCCTTCCTGCAGATTTCAGTATCCTTGATATGGAAGTAGACCAGGAGGCACCTATCATTTTGGGAAGGCCTTTCTTGGAAAATGGGAGGACAATAATTGACGTACACCAAGGGGAGTTGATTTTCTGGGTAGAAGACGAGAGAGTATCCTACAATTTCATCAAGGCTATCAAGAATGCATCATCACCCAATCTTCAGGGATGTTATGTGATAACTACCATGGATGATCACTTAGTGGATGATCTGGTATGTTCTTTTATTTCTAATGACTTTATCATTGCAGACATTCCATTTGAAGAAGAGCCAGAGAACCTAAAATTCCTAGAAGGCTAGTGTGGCTACTATTGGGACCATTATCCACCATAGAGCTCAGGTAAATCAAGTATGTAGGTTGAACCAATGTCCTAAAACAAAGGCGCTTTCTGGGAGGCAACCTAGAGGATACACGCCATGTTCCACCTATATACACGACATGTAATCTTTATTTTCATTTATTTTATAACTATTATAAATATATAATTTAACTAATAAATACTCAGGGATGATGTCAGTGTTGATGGTAAGGTCACTGGCGTTTATCCGAGATGTCACTTGTTTGAATCCTCCCAACCTATCTTCAGCACGCGATTCCTTATGTTTATTTTCATATTTTATTACACAGTGTGTGTAGAAAATTTCATATATATATGTAATTTCTTATACAAAAACTCATGGTGGGGATGGATCAGTTGGAAAAGATCATAACCTGGCACCAAAAGACCTGGGTTTGAATCCTGACAACCGCCCTATTTCCATTATTTGCCCTTTTAATAACACCACACGGTGTGTCTTTCTATATACATCGTGTGTGCAATATTTTTCCTTACTAAATTAAAAACCTTTTCATATAAAGTAATTTATGCGGATGAAGTTGGATGATTGGAAAAGTCTCAGCCCTGGTTCCAAAAGACCGGGGTTTGTCCTCGACTAATCTCCCTGCTTCATCCCCTTCTTGTATAATTAAAAACCAGATGCCGTTTATTTTTTTCTTCCCGTGTAATATAGGCCATATACATTAAATATACATATATATGATAAATATGGGCAGCAGTACAACCTTCGCTCTAGTGGTTGAGGGCTTCCGTTCAGAACGACCGATCGCCGGTTCGAACCTCGCCCCTAGCACCAGACCAAAGGTTGTACTTCACTTTTTCCAATTTTTAAACACACGCTGTGTATTATCCCACTACATTATGTTTATAGTTTTATTTTTAAATTATATATATTTATATCTTATTTTTAAATAATATTAATTATTAAATAGTTTACTATAATAATTATATATATATATTGGTTTTCCTTTAAAAAAAATGTGATACGCAGAGTGTAGTCTGTATGTACACACTGTGTACCTCGGCTATATAATATGCAGCCACTCGGCTTTAGACCTTGTTGCGTAGAGATCCCCCTCTTCCCATTTTATTCCCCCATATGGTACTCCAACCCCCTAGATAAAATCCATGGACTTTGGGTGTTTTTGGTTTTGATTTCTCTTGCATTGCGTTCCTCGGTCCCGGTATTCCCTTCTACACCCTCTCATTCAAGTTATTAGAATATTTTAGAAAGATTTTGGGATCAGCTGCCCATTCGTCTTCCATGGTACATGACAACAAGATGAATAACACACGCCTTGTACTTTTGTACCCGGCCACACACTGGATGCTTCATAATTTTAAAGTACACGGTGTGTATGTTCGGTACACACGGAGTACCTCCCCCCATCGTGCCCGAGTAACTTTTACACATGACCTCACACACCATTTTCCTATACACAATGTGTGTGTTCGGTACACGCCATGTATTCCATTTCTTCTGGACCATCTGTGTGTATCACTTCACATGTAGCCTTTCACCCCATGTTCCCGTAAAAGGCATGTGTGCTCGGTACACGCTGTGTATGCCATCCCTTTCGACCATCCTGTGTCTTTACTACTACATGACCATGTCCAATTTGTATGAACACAGTGTGTATGTTTTTTATACACCGTGTATCCTTTCTTATTCTACCTTATACTCCCTCGGCGTGTTTATCTAGAGAACACAGGATGATACTTAGCTTTCACTACACGCCGTGTACTTTTATTTTTCATTTTTCTCACATTTTCTTTGTTTTATTTTATTTTATTTTTCTTTTGTTAGGTTCTTCTTTCTCTTTCAGTTTATAGAAGACCGAGATCCTTCCTATCAGAAGTGGCCCACCTCTACAACTAAGGGCAAGAGGCCCATTTATCGTCAGATACGACTCCGACCTCTGACATAACCAGACCTGGACACTCCGGTATACAAACTCCCTCCATTGTCCATCCTTCCACCAACCAATGTCTCAGTGGAGGCTGGACCCAGTACAACCACCCCTTTACCACCCCGTCTAGAGCCTCTGAGAACCATCATTTCTTCTCCATCAGCTGCTGCACTTCCTGTTCCACCTTCAGTAGCTGTTGTCCCCACATCGACTGCTTCTTCCAGCAGACCTCTATCTACCTCAGTAGATCCACCCTCAGAGCCATCTCCTACTATTGCACCTCCACCTGGACCAGGACCTGCAGGTGTTCCCTACCCAGTCATGGTGTTCCTGGTCACTGACTTGGAATACAATAGGATCGGTTGCTTCTCTCATCGCCTGATTCCGTTGAGTAGCCACTACCTCGACAACAACATCCCACAATAGCTTGGTATCTAGGGCGAGTTAGAGGATCTTCTCGGCCATACACCCTTACTTTTGATATTCCAGGTCAACACTTCTATTTTTCTTGATTTATTTTTGGTGTTCACAGCCTCGTTTGAGTTCGATGGAGATGAGTACCGGGATACACCTCATGATGCGGTACCTGTGGTTCGGTTCCGGCTGGGTGGCCGATGCTTTTCCCTTACCAGGACCGAGTTCAGCCGAGGGTGCGATTTCTACCCCCATCCTGTCACCCCACCCTCAGTTTCCTCCACGAACCTACCCGATTGTAGTGAGCTCATTGCTATGTGGCGGGATATTGCTAGTCCTGACCACCGCTACACCCCTACCACTCAGAAGAGTACTCTTATAACTGACCCCATCCTTCATTTTACCCACCGGTGCTTTAGCACCATTATTTTCCCCCACCATGAGGATATGTGGGTCATGACCGGTCATGAAATAGATCTCCTTACATGTGTAATCTGATAAGACTAACCGGACCTCCCACAACTTGCCACCTCCTATTTTCATACCATGTTCACCGGCCATCAGGGAAACCTGAATGAAGGATTTTACGCCTCCCGCATTTCCCACCACCTCAGGGTCTTTGAGCCTTCCCTACCGCATGACCTGTTATGTTCACCCTAGTGGATGGACTATCTCATTCTTATTCACATGGGATTGGTCCAGAAGTAGGGGGTGCCTACGTCCTTACCCTGGCTCCACCCCACCCACCTGCTGACCCTCCTACACCTGCTGATACACCTACTCCTCCTTCACCACCCCCTCCAGCTTCCCCACCCCACCCCTTCTACTGACCCCACTTCTTCTCGCCTTGATTCTTCTATACCACCACCTACCCCCTACCTACACACCCTCAGTTGGTCTCACCCTTTCCCTCCACCTCGATACGATTGAGCAGCAGTTGGTTCATATCGACAGCCACCAGGACTGCCTAAAGCAGATGTTAGGGATTATTCTTCAGAATCATGGTATTCCACTACCCCCTTCACCTGCTTCTTCCTTGGTTCCTGGTCCTTCCTCTGTAGCTCCACCGCCCATTACTGCACTAGCCATAGATTCCGTTCTCCTATCCATTGTGTGCCCAGATACTACTGCTACTACAGCCACCAGTACTACTAGTCCAGGGAGTGATTACATGCATTTCATTCTGAGTCCATAAACTGCAGCTTATACTTATTCGGCTTCTCTACTGGGTGTATATTCTGAGCCTCTAGTTTCAACTTCTCCTGAACCTTCTCTTCCGGTTGGTTCTGTACTGGATGATGCCTCTTCTGAGGTGGCTCCCTGACTGGTTTTTGGACATATGGTTTTCATTGTATATATATTTTTGTGATATCCTATGCTTGTGTTTGTTATGGATGCTTGCAGTGTTCTCTTTCTTCCCCCCTCACAGGTACTCTAGCATGCTTTGGGCTCCACTATTACATCACATTCTATTTTTCTTCGCCTAGACACAAGGGGAGTTTTCTTTTTTCCATTGTCACCTTTTCTTTATTGGTTTACTTCTTTCCTTACTTCCGCTCGGTCTAGTCCTCTATTATGTCCCCACCTTGCCTTGTTCCTCTTTTTTCGGTACTTGGTGGACCATGTGTGGTATTGAGTATTGGGGGGGGGGGGCTCTTTTGACAACTTTAGTTTTTTACCTTTTTACCATTCTAGGAGACATCATTTTTAGAAGATATATTTTAATATGTGGGGACATTTTTGGTTAATCATATTTTTCAATAATAAGATAAAAGGGTAAATTTTTAAAACAAAATTGCATACTTATTTTGGTTCTTAAGTATTTTAAAATGATTGGTGATATAATTTAAATTGAAACTTGTCATTCTTGGATAATTTCATCGATTAGACTAATCAAGTATTTTCAAGTCATGACCTGATTGTCTCTTTATTTATTTTTACCACTCTTAAGAGGTAGTCTAAACCCTTTGTCATATTCTTTCTAATACCCTCATTCTTGATATATTCTTAGAATATACATAATTAGACTAATCAAGTATTTTCAAGTCATGACCTTATTGTCTCTTTATTTATTTTTCCCACTCGTGATAGGTATTCTAAACCCTTTGTGAAATTCTTTCTAATACCCTCTTTCTTGAGAGATTCTTAGAATATACATAATTACCAGAATTTTAAAGTTTTCTTTTTGAAACATGAAGAATTTTGGAATTAAATTAAAATTATTGAGGCATTAGATTGTTTAAACCCCTTTATCTTGAGACTTACCCTACATCTTATCTTCGTGAAGCCCTTAAGGACCATGAATAATCTTTATAGGAATCCATATTACATGCCTATTTCCCTTCCTACCCTAATTCTTTTATGATTTTTCATGATTATTTATTTGAGGTCAAAATAAGGGATTGAAAAAACATGGTATAAATTTGTGAATTGTCAAGAAATTAAGTATGGGGGAGAGCCTCTTTATCATTTGGGAAAAAAGGGTTCTAAACCTCTATTTTTGTAAATGCTGAAAGGTTCCCTTTGTGCTCTATTAAAAAAAATGGTGCAAACAAAGGGACCTTATACTCACTTGTTGGTATGTTACTCCTATCCAACTAAAGGAGATGGTGGTGATGATATTATATGATAAATATTGTTGAGGATGTTTTTAAAATGATCTTAATTTTGACAATCATGCATTATTATTTAAATATTTTAGCCTCCTCTTTCAAACCTCAGAGGTATTTTCACATCTTTACCTACCATCCTTTAGCCACAGAAACATCTGACCCTTATTGAAAATCCCTCATGATTTTTGTAAGTCAAATTTTATGAAGTGGAGAACCAGATTTCTTTCAAATCTATGGATAGAGTGTATATATAATTGATTGAGTATAACTTTGATTAAAATAATCTTGAGTGTTGAGCAAATTTTTGGTGAGGTAAATCATCAAGTGGCTTTCTGGTTTTTGAAAGGTTGAAACATGTGTTAAAAGAGGATTAAAGTAGTTAATTGAATTATATATGAGGCATGATTAGAATATCTGTTTTTTATTATTTTTAAAATTTTCTTCTGTAATTTATTATTTACATTTATGATTAACTGAATTCAATCCATTTAAAATATAAACTCTTTTACTTAGATGTTGTGATTTTCTTGAGGGCAAGAGAATGACTAAGTATGGGGGAGTTTGATGCACCCAATTTGTGTATACATTTTAATATACTCTATTAAAAAATAAGAATAGGTTTTCAGTAATTACCTATAGCTTAGGGAACAAATACTTTGATTTTAGTTATCTTGTTCATTTCCAGGAGGTTTATGGCCAAATACAAAAAACTGCGAAGAAATGAGAAAATAATGTACAACTACATGGCATGTACTTATATACAAGCCGTGTACATTCAAGCTCAGACACGGGTTGACCAGGAAAAGTACATGCCCAAGTAACCAGAAGCCGGTACACGCCGTGTTCAAACTATACATGTCATGTATACCATTCTAAAAGAAGTTGGTGGACAAGAAGAGTCTACATGCCCATGTGACCAGCTGAAGGGGACACACCGTGTTCCACTGGTACACATAGTGCATACATTTCTAGAAGAGGTTAGTGACCGAAAGAAGAGACTACCCACCGTGTACATTTACCTACCAGGCGGCGCTGTGTTCCAAGTCAAAGACGACGTGTTAGGCCACCTACCAGTGGAGAAAACGAAGGAAAACGTGTTGACAAAAGTACACGGTGTGTACTTTGTCCACACGTCATGTACTTATTTTATCTATAAAATGAGGCCTTGGCCTCCGGACCAAGAGTGAGGGGTTTGGTAGTATTTTGTAGAGAAAAGATTTGATGTTCCGAAGGAGAGATGCTCTACCGTCATACTACCGTCATTCCACCATCTACCAAAGAATCATTTTTACCTCAAAGATTCAAGCATGATCACATCAGGTATCAAGAGTATTGTGTATATCGTTACCTCCATGTGTAACTAAACACCCAGTGTGTTGGGGTTGTGGGAGATGATAAGTTGTAATTTGAATTAAGTTGTTATGAATGTGTTTGTTCTAATAATCTCTTCTTATTATTCTTAAATCACTTCATCTTATCACTAGAAATTCTGTACCAGACCAAGGGAAAATTTTCAGGGATTCGATATAAGAATACCAAAGAATAATTTCATGACCATTTGAAGTATTCTTCGACTCAAAAAGGACTAATAGAAATAAAGATCTGTTAAACACTAACTACTGGACCAAGGAGTTAGTTTATTCACCTTTAAATATAAAGTTTACCGAACCAAGGAAACTTTTATTAAATATTTAGCCCAGAGTGTTGGGTTATCATGAAAAACACAACCTAATAAGCAATTTGATTTAATAATCAAACTTCTCATAAATCCATAACCCCAACACATTTATATAATTATCTATATCAAAATCAATTTTCATATATTACTTTCATCCTGTTAAGTAATTTGTTAAAAGAAACTTAAAACCAATTATTCTCTTTGTATCCAAACCAATTAACAAAAATCGACTATAAATTCAGAAAACTCATTAAAACAAAAATACAAACAAAGTTAAGCAAGATAAAAATAACTCCTTTTCCCTGTGGATCGACCCCTTACTGGTGCTATACTTGTTAGGGTAAAGTTAATTTGGGACACCGAACACATACCTTCGGTGAAACGACTCTCCACGCTCACTATGTAATATAATACCTTGTCTCAATATCTCATCAAGTAGGTTTCACATCCATGTCTATAACATAGATTCTTTATATATATTTCTTCGACTATCTGAAATAAACACATTGTTACATCATGGTCAGAGAATTTAATGTGATGTTTCTATTCCAATCAAAGGAACAAGATATCAACATCCATAAATATGGAAGGGACATATCCTTCATTTTCTAATTTATTAATAACATTTCACTCATGACACAACCAATGTATTCAAATTCACAATGAACTGTATCATCATGTTTTAAAAAATACATCTATGTTCATGTGTTGTAATATTCATTAATAATAATATTAATGTATAAGGATAATTCCACATGCTTTCATATAAGAATACCCAATGACACAAAAATATGTATAATTCGTATTGGTGGGTTTATTCTCATAATCTCTTGTCTTAGAGATTACAAAGTGTGAACTTCCTGATAGGAAGTCTTGTCCACTTATGAATACTCTCACCATAAATTCTATATACTATATACCATTATCGTAGTACATTATCCAAAAATAGAACTATATTTAAGAATATCATCATATCACTTCTAGGTTCTCATTATTGGGGGAGTTGTTATGAACTTATCCATGAAACAGATACCTTGGGAAATTATTATAATAATGTCATGAAGAACTATTAGAAATATGTAATAAGATGTTTTATTAATATTAAAATAATCAAATATACATTTTATAAAATTAGAATAAGTTTTTTCTATAACACCAACTCTAAAAATCTCCAACTTGGGATAGAGACAACTACCTTTGACTTTCAGTCAACTAGAACTCACATGATAATATTTTTTTTGTAGAGTTAAGGCTTTAGTCAAAGGGTCTTTTGTGTTGTATTTCATAGAAATACTAATCAATAAAACCTCACCTATATGAGAAAAAAACCTTAAGAGACGATACTTCTGAATTATATGCTTCATTCACTGATGTGACTATGACTCTTTTACATGATCCACCGCTAAAATATTATTACAATAGAGTATGATAGTATATTTACCTCTTGATACCACAACATGAACTTAGATGAAGTTAAATATCCATTCTCCATTATCTTCCTTATAAGTTACAATATTCTCAAAAAAATTTGTAGAATCTAAAACCATTGTCTTCTTTGAGCTCTTTCATCTCACAAAACCTCCAATAAAAGTGATTTTTTGTATTATTTGCGATTTCATATCATCTATGTCTGTTTGGAAACTAGAATATGTATATCCTATGATGACTAGGTCCTCATATCCTCTTTATACTAGGAACATATCCTTAGTATGCCTTATATACTTAAGGATAGTAATGACTACTATCCATTATTAGTAACTGAGGATGGGTAGATACTTTCACACTGCTCTTAATGCGTGGGAAATATCTAGCCTAGTACAGCGAATGACATGCATGACTCACCCAATCGCAGATGCATATGGAATCATTTCAATTATTTTTATTTCCTCATATATCCGAGGATACATTATCTTGGAAAGATGAATTCCATGTTACAATTCCAAAAAATCTCTCTTGGATTGTTCTATACTGAATCACTTTAGTATCTTGTCAAAATATGTACCTTGATATAGGCCGATCAGTCTCTTGGATCTATCGTGAATGGTCATAAAACAGAGAATATATGATGCATCACCTAATTATTTCATGGATAATCATTTATTAAACTAGGGAATAACAGACTATAAGATTAATATTCTATTTCTTATATGTAATATGTCATCAACATAAAAAATTATAAAAGAAACAATACTCCCACAAAACCATTTCTAGACACAAGGATCCCATTCATTCATTATGAAATAAAATTTTAATATTTTCTTGATACACACATTTCATGGAAACATTTTTTATATATAAATACATTTATTTTTATAATTTAATTAATAATTCTTACATGTATATTTAATATTTTGTCCGTATTTGGAAGGATACTTCGTTTTATGAAAAATGATAAAAAGGAACTAAAATAGATCAATATTTCTATAAAAAAGAATCCCATGAATTTATATACATATGGAACACTTTTAGTGTCAAAAATGTAGAACTAGGTTGAAAGATAGATTTTAGAGATGAAGATACATGATTCATTCCATGAATAAAGTTCACGAGTTGAATATATTATAAGGGGTTAGAGAATGTAATATATGAAGTGAATTGGAGAAGAAGCTAAAAACCTCACTGGTTGAATTTATATTTCATGTCATGACACTTGTTGTTCAAACACATATTGAATCTTTTCTATAGGAATTTTCATAGACACTAAAAACAAATGACCCAGGCAACCATTAAATGAAAGAGCAGACCAGAAACTCATAATGGGACACATTGATGATGAATTAAATGAAATAAAATCCCCATTGGTGTCTATAAATAAATATTTTTTTCCTAATTTAATCCCATAGGATTTTGGATACAACAACATAGGGTGAGAAGATGCACTATGCGAGGTACTCACTAGTCAAAATCTCACTTTCATCATGTTTAATTTTTTATGTTCTCCTTCCCTCTTACATATTCATTAATAGAATAATGATATAATTCCTACCTTGTTATAGGGTATTGTATCCAATGGGGGAGGTTTCATTGGATTTTATTATTTATTTCATTAATGTATTATAGTTGTTGTAATTTCAATTAATAAATCACAATATCTTTTTTCATCCTTAATCATGATCATTGATTAAGGAATATAGAATTTTATTTATAAATTGCACAACTAATTACCCTAATTGAAGATTAACCATTGTTGTGTTTAGGGTAATCTATTTAAAATATTGGTATCAAGACAAACTAAATTTAGAAGTTCCCAAAATTACCTGACCATGGGAAAGGGGGGTTGTCATGTTAAGGAGTGGATTTCATGACCATCAAATCAACCACATCCAAAATATAACACATATAAAGAACAATCATTTTATTTTTAAAAATAAAATTTCACTGGAATCCTAAAATCTATTAACCCCCAACACACTTTCAAACTGATAATCAAAACCAGTATCGTTTTCCTTGGTTTTTCACTTTCTATAATTTTTTTCAAATCAATAAATTATCACTTCTCTTTTATCAAAGTAAATAAATACTTTTTTAAATAAAAATAAATTACTAAGTGAAATTTATTTTAGGGTCAAACATGGTCTTTCCGCATACTATATTTTAAATAATTAGTATCACAGTTTGGGTCTTTTAATATATTGTTTATTTTTACTAGCTCTATAGGGAATTAATGATTCCATTCAGGGCGGCCAAAAATGGAACTGTTGTTAGGGATAATTTCATTTTTGTTTTTAGGTATTAAATTTTATTTATTTTGTTTTGTTTTCTCCATTTTATAGTGGGTATCATATGATATAATTTTTAGATTTCAAATTGTTAAGTACACAAATGTAACAATAAAAAAAGGAAAATCTATCATTGAGATCAGTGCGAATTATGAAATAACCCCAAGGAGAAAAGTCATTATAACATTGGTGGGATTAGAATAAAAATTATTATTTTTAGCTATTAATCAAAGAGATCTAGGGCTATGAATGCTCATGGATTATGGGTATTCATTTAACACATGATGGAAACTGATAATCCTATTGCCATCCATTGTATAAAATCAAATGAAGATTAAATTAGAAGTCATTCAAATGATATCAAACATGGTAAATATTTCTGGCCTACCACATGATGACCTGAATATGAACCTAGTAATCTTCGTTGATCTCCTGGAAGCATTTCAGTTCCATAATGTCTCAAGTGATTCATTAAGGCTTTAAATCATTATATTTTATTTATGAGAGTGAGATCATGAATGGATTCAAGGTTTTCCCACTCATTCTATCACCACATTGGAAAAGTTGTATTGAAAGTATCTCTCTCACTTCCACCCCCTCTAAGTAAATGTATATTTAGGTATTTATTTAAAATTTAAATAAATTTAAGGATGAATCACTCAATTATTATTATGAAAATTATGACTCATAAATTACCACATCATAGAATAGAGATTTGAATATTAATAAAAACTATTTATAAAGGTATTGTGTATGAAAATAGGTCAATTTTAGTTATCACACATAGATAATCACTTATTAAGATGTATTATAAAGATAGATACATCCTAATTGATGAAATTGAAAGTAACTAATTCAAGTAGAAGACTAAAGGTACACTATGAATAGGCATCTACATGGTGGAAAATAATAGCTGGATGGTGGTGAAAATGAAATCACTAACAAAGAAAATAGACACAATGGTGGGCTTGAAGTAAAATCCTCTAAGTAAACATTTAGATAAAGTTAATTATGATGGATATAATCATCAAAATAATTTTAGGGTTAGGCACTGTAATAACAAAATGGGAATGGTTACATGAAAAGAACACAAAGTTTTCAAGAACAAAAAGAACCATTACTGTAGAGACAAGTCCCCACACTGGAGTAGATATTGGCTACATCCATGACATCCACTAGATCTAAAATTAAAGAACCAAGGGATGATTCAGAATATCAATGTAAATTAATAGCGGATCTAAAATATGACTCAAGGGATTAGAAATCCATACTTCGTAACCTCAAATGACTGGTAGGAAAAATCTTGGAGAAATTCAGAGAGATTCCCTGAGGAGTTCTACCAGGATTTCTAGAAGAAAACCAATGAGAATAGTTGGAATCCATCACCCAATAAAGTGGAAAAGTAAATAAGGACCATCCAGGATCAAGTTAGAGACAACAAAAATTACATACTAAAAATTTATATGATTAAAAAGAAGTCATAATTAAAGAAGAAAAGGATGAACCACTGTAACACCCCGAGATTTTATGAAAAATATTCCTTTTAATTTCATTAATGTCTTGTGTTATACGCTACACCAAAAAGAGCTTTCACAACACACATCTCTGACTTGGCTTGAATTACACGCAATCGCGACCTTCCACGATAGCGTGTGTTGTACGCAACACCAAGTTTCACTAAACAACGATATGCTATTAAAATATTATTAAAACTAGCCGTTATGAATAGTAATAACCACTTTTTAAAATTCTGTAAATCTTATTTTTCAAAATGAACTTCATTTTTGGATTCGGAGTATCGAATTTAGCCTAAGGTGAAATTTTGATACTTTTCGGATAACTTTCATATTCTGATGAATAGTGAAAATTACTAATTTATAATTAAAAACAACTTTTTTTAATCGAAATAATTAATAGTGATAAATTATTAATTTTAGTGGTTTTAAAGTATATTTAGAATATATTTTTACAATTTAATACAATGTTGGTCATTGGATGTAATTTCACATTTAAACCAGACGTAATCAAATGTCAATCTTTTGATAGATATTGTTTCTTAAAAACACGCTATTTGTTTTAACAGCGGGATTTAATTATAAATTTAATTAATGCAATTTCTATGTTATGAATTTGGTAAAATAGACTTCATTTTTGAATTCGGAATATGAAATATAGCTTAGGATGAAATTTTGGCATTGTTCTGAAAAACATCAATTTTTGATGAATAGTGAAACTACTAAGTGGTAGGTTAAAAACTGAATTTTGTATAAAACATAATTTTACCGCTTCTGTGAATGGAATTTCGAAAATCCGAGAGACACGGTTAATATCAAGGACTAAAATGTGGTTCAATGAGATGAAAATAATTTTTTGGTGAATAGTAACTTTTTACTTTTTTTTACCACGGTTAATAGTAAATAGGGTAACTAAGGGTAAATATGATATTACTATTACCCTAACACGTGTCCTAATCCTATTGGACAAGTGTATTTCGACCAAAAACAAACTTAGGAATAAAATATGACCATTTAGGCCCACTTGGGTTAGATTAGGACATTTATTATTAATTTATTTAAAGAAGGGTTAAAAGAGTTAAAATCAAAGTTTATTTATCAAAACATTTTTAATATGGGGTTATTCATAAGATAAATTCGATTGTAAATATTCATTAGAAAGCTAAAAAGATTTCCTACATGATGGTATTTTATTTGTAATTTTTAGACATCAAATAAGTTAATTTATTTATGACACAACAATGATGCAGTAATTATCTTATTAATGAAATATTGACATAATTGATGTTATAAACACCAAAATAAATGTAATTTGAAAATTTTTATGAATTCCACTAATTTTCTAGGTTACTATGATATATTAATGTTGATTTAATCAACTTGGTTCGAACATTTAATTCTGTTATGACTTTCACAAAAATCATATATCAAATAGTGTCAAAATTGACACAAAATAGTTTTTAAATCAAATATTATATTATTAATTGTTATTTTATTCCTAAAAATCTAAGGTTCGGCCAAATGACTTAGATAAGGATATAAATATTAACAATAAACAATTTGGGGTTCGTTTGGCATGTTATAGTAAGTGTATTAACCATATAGTGAAAGAAAACAAAAAGACATGGTAAAAGTTAAATTATTTAACTTGGAGTTAAATCTAATTGATAAGGTTAAAATAATATCCTAAACTTGTCTAAATTCTATTGGTTGATAGGATTTCGACCCATCCCCACTTTAGCTTCGAAATAAGACCCTTTGGAACCATTATAAACCGATTTTGACTTTAATATAAAATAATATTTTGAGATATTCCTAAGGTGCCCCTCTCCTCCCCTATAAAAGGACACCTCCTCCCCCTCCTCCTCACACCAATTTGAGCACTCAAGCTCGGCCAACCCCTGACAAAATATCTTCTCCACTTCCCTAGCAACGTCCTAGTGGTTCTGGTCTTCCTCAAAGACCAATTCTAGTGCCCTAAGAGGAGGTCTCAAAGAGGCGCTTCAAAGAAGAGGTAATTACCGTTACCAATTCTTTCATCTTTATTTCTTCTTCCACTTCTTCTTCTTAGGTTGTTTCATTATGAAGTAATAACATCAGTATCACTCATATACTGATATGTTATTATAAGTATGAAACAACCCTATTTCACCATCTATCCATCCTACGGGAAAAGAAATCACCGCGCGTGCGTACGTACGGAATACCGTCTCCACGCCGTGGTGTAATCTATTTTCCACCAGCACCTTACATGGATGGGTATAATGGTGTAAAGAATAACTATACATAGTTATTACAACATCATATTGATTCTGATATATTGTATAATCCACTCCAATTCCATTCAATAATTATAGGAATGATATCATCGCTCGTGCGTACGTACGGACTACCGTCTCCACGACGCGATGAGATTCATTCTCCATGTTAACCATTTAAGAATGATTATAATGTATATATAAGAAATAATAATGAAATATATGACATTATAAAGCTACTGGATTTATGTATATATATACATATGTATGTCATCTACTTACTTCCATTTCAAGACAATAAGGAAAGAAAAACAGCGTTCATGCGTACGTACGGACTACCGTCTCCATGAACGGTGTTTTTCATTTTATTTATCTATCTATTATATATATATATATACTGAATATATATGATATATAAATCATATTTTATATTCTGGAAGTAAGTAAATCATGATATAAGTAATAATGATGTCAAGAACAACAACTCAAAACACCTACGATAAATGAAACGATTTTACCCAAAACGCTTCTTTAACATGGAATTTACAAAAGAACGGGTAATATAATGTCATAAGTGAACCATATATGATATCATAACAATGAATATGATTCTGTAATAAGTCAATGACATTATTTAAATCATTATACAGGAGGTTCGGACACATACGAAGCAAATTGGACCTAAGGTAAGGGAAATATCACAATCTCATTTTATTCGAGATTGTTTATTCGTAAGTATTTACTGGGGTGTATTTTATCATCCACATCCATGTTTCATCAATATGTAATATTATTTTCATCCACCTACAATTGTTTAAATCCATTTTTACCCTTCGGTGAGTTTTTAGTAAAAGAAATAAAAGGAATCTTTTGTCGTTTTTCGTACGAGGTACTTTTTGACTTTTCCGACAAAAGTACGAAGAATGTTTTTTTTAACTTATACGGCATGAATGGATTTTAAAACATTATTTCCAAGAAGCTTCCTTTACAAGTTTTCAAGTTTATTTTTAATCAAATTCTTTTATTTTAATGTTTTATGACATGTTATGAAAGGAAAAATGTTTTTGAAGTAGAAAGGATATTTTCCTCAAGAATGGAGTTCAAGTATTTTATCAAAATTATTTTCCATCTAAGATAATAAAAGGGTTCTGTTTTTATCCCTATTATTACATGGATTTGATTATGTTGTGATGGAAACATTTTTATGAATTCCTTTATCTTATATGAATTGATTTATGATGTCATGATGTTTCAAGAATCCCATTTTTGTTACATGTGTTATGCGATGATGTATGTTTTATGATTATGTGGCACACATAAGAAAGGATTCATTATAAGATGGGTGGGACCTATATCTCCCTCCAATGCATTGGGTAAAGATTTTATATCTCATGAGATAGACATGGCTGAAATGGTAGGTTATACCGGTTTAGTGAAACAGGACTGAAACGAGGGTTACTCGATTCAGAAAGGGACTTTGTCCACTAAGATAGTCTTGGCATTGAGTCTTGACTAACAAGAAATGATTCTCTATGATTATGTGTGTATGCCACAAAGTTTCATGTTTTAAGTTATGATTATTGGGATTACATTTCACTTCTATGATTTATCCCATGTTATGATATTATGAGCTTTTTTGCAGGTTAAGATTTCCAAAAGCTATGTTCTTATATATATGATGTGATTGATATTTCTTTTGTTTACCCTTACTGAGCATTTGAGCTCACCCTTTTATGTTTTCTTTTCCCCAGGATATAAAGAAATTTTTTAGGTAAAAAAAAAGGGATGACCTTTATGGGAGATATTGAAGATCTTTCACCACGATTAGAAGATTACGTTCCGAGTTTCCAAAGACACTAAACTATTACGATCCTTGTGTGTGTGTTTTTGTTATGTACTAAGTATTCCGCAAAAGTAATGTAATGTCCATGTACGTCAAGCTTAGGGTCTCTACAGTTGGTATCAGAGGAAAGGTTTAGTCAACCTTTGGAAACTAGGATGCGAAAACGTTAGTGAGATCCCTAGAGATATTTCTAACGTATGTCTAGGGATGTCCCTAAGGATAAGTATACGTATAAGATATAGTCCTAGAACTACGGTAACGATCATAGAATTTAACCTAAGATATTAGATATTGAGGATACTCCCCCTTTATTATGTTGTTTTCCCTAGCATGATTTTTGCCTCTCACACTATTCTTTTTGGGTTTAGACGATGGCTGGAACCCGAAGGAACCGTGTTGATCAATGCAATGGACAATGCAATGATTGCCCTCCTGAACAAACAAATGTTATGGGGGATGGAGTGCAAAATATTATTGCTATACTTACACAAGCTATGAATCATTCTGGACTTCCAAATGAGCAGAGAAGGGAACAATATTCTATTGAGTCCTTCATGAGGCAACGTCCACCTTCTTTCAGTGGGACTTCTGATCCACTTGTTGCTGAACAATGGATCAGTACCACTGAAAAGATATTTTCAGTTCTTCACTGTTCTGAACATGATAAAGTCATCCTAGCAGTATATCGTTTGGAAGGTGAAGCTGATCAATGGTGGAATCTTATCAAGAATACGAGGCCAAGAGATGAAATTGAGTACATGGAATGGGACGAGTTCAAGAACTTGTTTTTCAGTAAGTACTTCCCTCGTATTCTTCGAACAAAGATGGAAAAAGAGTTTCTTGAGCTGAAGCAGAAGGATGATGAATCTGTTGGTATATACGAAGCGAATTTTACAAGACTTGCAAGGTATGCATCTGGAATTATCATCCAACCTGAAAGTAAAGTTGATCGATTTTTCAGTGGCTTAAAACCAAGTCTTCGAAGGGCATTAGCTATAAGAGACTTCAGTAGCTATGAAGAAATTGTGTGTTGTGCTATCAAGGTAGAAATGGAAGTTGGTGTTACATATCCATCTCATGGTTTTGACAAGAAACGAAAGATGGAGTTCAAGGAGAAATCTCAGAATAATGGTGAAAAGAAGATGAATGTTTCCTTATGCACAAAGTGTGGAAAGAAGCATGGTGGAGATTGTCTTAAAGGGACTAGAAAATGTTTTAAGTGTGGAAAAGAAGGTCATCAAGCAGCTGAGTGTCGAAGTAATGTAAAAAGGGTTTCTAATGATGTGAATAAAGCAAACACTGCAGAGAACGCACCGCCAACACTTCAATGCTTCAAGTGCAAGGAAATGGGGCATTATGCTAATAATTGCCCTAATCCAAGGGTTAGTGATGATCAACATGAGCAACCACTGAAGGCAAAGGACAAAGGGAAATCACTTGCGATCACTATTGGCAATGTTGAATATGACAACGATGTGGTGGAATGATTAAGTGTTTATGTAATGGGATTCCAAAATAATGTTGTATCATTGAGTATTGCAATATTTATTGATGTGGTATTCAAAGTGATTGAGATATTTTCTGGAAATAAGATGATATGCGCATAATGAAGACGAGAAAATGAAATGTTTAATAGTATTCATGAGCTCATGATTGATATAAGGACTAAGTGATATCATGGTTTGAGTATATAGAATTTTGAGGATTTTGGTATGTGGAAAGTGTTAACTTTTAACTGCACTCATGTTTTCACTAAGGTATTCAAGAGAATACGCGATTAAGGACTTTGAATGTTTGGAATGTGACCAACAAGACATATCTTATGATATGTGGGGATCAACGACAGTATTAAATCTCTGGTAATCGTTTTCACTATGTTATGAGAGTGTACTGCAGTATTATGGATAAGCCTAAAGATTGGAATGGATTATGTTGGACATAAGTTAGTATTGTTTAAGGATAGAAGTTTTTTCAATATTATTGATGGGATGTTATGGTAATATAGTTTTAGAAAAAGGACAACCTGTAGGACGGGCGACAGCCCATCGCTTCGGACAAGGCTGTAGGAATCGAACCCACAACCGAAGTGCGACTGGCCTTTATCGCCTACCACTGGCCTACAGGAAGTCCCTGTTTAGTAGAAACTAGTGTTATTATATTAAGCAGTATGATATATGAAGTATAAGCCCATTTTAGGAACCATATATGATTAATCCCACTATAGATCGACTTATGTATATAAATTTTGCTAACCTTTTGAGACAGATGGAATGACCCGTCATTCTATCACATGATCTGCTAACACTTCATGAATAACAAATTCAACTTCATTTATTTAAGAGATGAAGTGGAAATTGTTAAAGGGACGAACAACAGTGAGATTGTACCAAAATAAAGTAAGTATTTATTCTAATTCAAATTCTTTAACTTTAGGGGAAATGATCTTGAAAACCAAAAATGTTGTCCTAGTGATCTTATACCTGATGAATCAGATGGTAACTTAGATCGTCACAAATTTATGGATTTGTGATTACTGGCTTTTCCATAGCCATGTTCTCTACCACTCTCCATCAGAACATGATGGTTAGATTTCTCTTCCATATCCATATTTTCACATATGTGGAAACCCAGTGATTAGTTTATTTGGGTAATCGTTACATTTCATACTTTAGTTATTAAAGCCAAGTTTTGGTATTCCTTTTTACGATGTGGGTTTCTATTAAAGAAACTTTCGAATAGTAAACCATTTATAACCCCGACGAATTTCGAGGGCGAAATTCATTTTAAGGGGGGTAGAATGTAACACCCCGAGATTTTATGAAAAATATTCTTTTTAATTTCATTAATGTCTTGTGTTATACGCTACACCAAAAAGAGCTTTCACAACACACATCTCTGACTTGGCTTGAATTACACGCAATCGCGACCTTCCACGATAGCGTGTGTTGTACGCAACACCAAGTTTCACTAAACAACGATATGCTATTAAAATATTATTAAAACTAGCCGTTATGAATAGTAATAACCACTTTTTAAAATTCTGTAAATCTTATTTTTCAAAATGAACTTCATTTTTGGATTCGGAGTATCGAATTTAGCCTAAGGTGAAATTTTGATACTTTTCGGATAACTTTCATATTCTGATGAATAGTGAAAATTACTAATTTATAATTAAAAACAACTTTTTTTAATCGAAATAATTAATAGTGATAAATTATTAATTTGAGTGGTTTTAAAGTATATTTAGAATATATTTTTACAATTTAATACAATGTTGGTCATTGGATGTAATTTCACATTTAAACCAGACGTAATCAAATGTCAATCTTTTGATAGATATTGTTTCTTAAAAACACGCTGTTTGTTTTAACAGCGGGATTTAATTATAAATTTAATTAATGCAATTTCTATGTTATGAATTTGGTAAAATAGACTTCATTTTTGAATTCGGAATATGAAATATAGCTTAGGATGAAATTTTGGCATTGTTCTGAAAAACATCAATTTTTTGATGAATAGTGAAACTACTAAGTGGTAGGTTAAAAACTGAATTTTGTATAAAACTTAATTTTACCGCTTCTTTGAATGGAATTTCGAAAATCCGAGAGACACGGTTAATATCAAGGACTAAAATGTGGTTCAATGAGATGAAAATAATTTTTTGGTGAATAATAACTTTTTACTTTTTTTTACCACGGTTAATAGTAAATAGGGTAACTAAGGGTAAATATGATATTACTATTACCCTAACACGTGTCCTAATCCTATTTGACAAGTGTATTTCGACCAAAAACAAACTTAGGAATAAAATATGACCATTTAGGCCCACTTGGGTTAGATTAGGACATTTATTATTAATTTATTTAAAGAAGGGTTAAAAGAGTTAAAATCAAAGTTTATTTATCAAAACATTTTTAATATGGGGTTATTCATAAGATAAATTCGATTGTAAATATTCATTAGAAAGCTAAAACGATTTCCTACATGATGGTATTTTATTTGTAATTTTTAGACATCAAATAATTTAATTTATTTATGACACAACGATGATGCAGTAATTATCTTATTAATGAAATATTGACATAATTGATGTTATAAACACCAAAATAAATGTAATTTGAAAATTTTTATGAATTCCACTAATTTTATAGGTTACTATGATATATTAATGTTGATTTAATCAACTTGGTTCGAACATTTAATTCTGTTATGACTTTCACAAAAATCATATATCAAATAGTGTCAAAATTGACACAAAATAGTTTTTAAATCAAATATTATATTATTAATTGTTATTTTATTCCTAAAAATCTAAGGTTCGGCCAAATGACTTAGATAAGGATATAAATATTAATAATAAACAATTTGGGGTTCGTTTGGCATGTTATAGTAAGTGTATTAACCATATAGTGAAAGAAAACAAAAAGACATGGTAAAAGTTAAATTATTTAACTTGGAGTTAAATCTAATTGATAAGGTTAAAATAATATCCTAAACTTGTCTAAATTCTATTGGTTGATAGGATTTCGACCCATCCCCACTTTAGCTTCGAAATAAGACCCTTTGGAACCATTATAAACCGATTTTGACTTTAATATAAAATAATATTTTGAGATATTCCTAAGGTGCCCCTCTCCTCCCCTATAAAAGGACACCTCCTCCCCCTCCTCCTCACACCAATTTGAGCACTCAAGCTCGGCCAACCCCTGCCAAAATCTCTTCTCCACTTCCCTAGCAACATCCTAGTGGTTCTGGTCTTCCTCAAAGACCAATTATAGTGCCCTAAGAGGAGGTCTCAAAGAGGCGCTTCAAAGAAGAGGTAATTACCGTTACCAATTCTTTCATCTTTATTTCTTCTTCCACTTCTTCTTCTTAGGTTTTTTCATTATGAAGTAATAACATCAGTATCACTCATATACTGATATGTTATTATAAGTATGAAACAACCCTATTTCACCATCTATCCATCCTACCGGAAAAGAAATCACCGCGCGTGCGTACGTACGGAATACCGTCTCCACGCCGTGGTGTAATCTATTTCCCACCACCACCTTACATGGATGGGTATAATGGTGTAAAGAATAACTATACATAGTTATTACAACATCATATTGATTCTGATATATTGTATAATCCACTCCAATTCCATTCAATAATTATAGGAATGATATCATCGCTCGTGCGTACGTACGGACTACCGTCTCCACGACGCGATGAGATTCATTCTCCATGTTAACCATTTAAGAATGATTATAATGTATATATAAGAAATAATAATGAAATATATGACATTATAAAGCTACTGGATTTATGTATATATATACATATGTATGTCATCTACTTACTTCCATTTCAAGACAATAAGGAAAGAAAAACAGCGTTCATGCGTACGTACGGACTACCGTCTCCATGAACGGTGTTTTTCATTTTATTTATCTATCTATTATATATATATATATACTGAATATATATGATATATAAATCATATTTTATATTCTGGAAGTAAGTAAATCATGATATAAGTAATAATGATGTCAAGAACAACAAGTCAAAACACCTACGATAAATGAAACGATTTTACCCAAAACGCTTCTTTAACATGGAATTTACAAAAGAACGGGTAATATAATGTCATAAGTGAACCATATATGATATCATAACAATGAATATGATTCTGTAATAAGTCAATGACATTATTTAAATCATTATACAGGAGGTTCGGACACATACGAAGCAAATTGGACCTAAGGTAAGGGAAATATCACAATCTCATTTTATTCGAGATTGTTTATTCGTAAGTATTTACTGGGGTGTATTTTATCATCCACATCCATGTTTCATCAATATGTAATATTATTTTCATCCACCTACAATTGTTTAAATCCATTTTTACCCTTCGGTGAGTTTTTAGTAAAAGAAATAAAAGGAATCTTTTGTCGTTTTTCGTACGAGGTACTTTTTGACTTTTCCGACAAAAGTACGAAGAATGTTTTTTTTAACTTATACGGCATGAATGGATTTTAAAACATTATTTCCAAGAAGCTTCCTTTACAAGTTTTCAAGTTTATTTTTAATCAAATTCTTTTATTTTACTGTTTTATGACATGTTATGAAAGGAAAAATGTTTTTGAAGTAGAAAGGATATTTTCCTCAAGAATGGAGTTCAAGTATTTTATCAAAATTATTTTCCATCTAAGATAATAAAAGGGTTCTGTTTTTATCCCTATTATTACATGGATTTGATTATGTTGTGATGGAAACATTTTTATGAATTCCTTTATCTTATATGAATTGATTTATGATGTCATGATGTTTCAAGAATCCCATTTTTGTTACATGTGTTATGCGATGATGTATGTTTTATGATTATGTGGCACACATAAGAAAGGATTCATTATAAGATGGGTGGGACCTATATCTCCCTCCAATGCATTGGGTAAAGATTTTATATCTCATGAGATAGACATGGCTGAAATGGTAGGTTATACCGGTTCAGTGAAACAGGACTGAAACGAGGGTTACTCGATTCAGAAAGGGACTTTGTCCACTAAGATAGTCTTGGCATTGAGTCTTGACTAACAAGAAATGATTCTCTATGATTATGTGTGTATGCCACAAAGTTTCATGTTTTAAGTTATGATTATTGGGATTACATTTCACTTCTATGATTTATCCCATGTTATGATATTATGAGCTTTTTTGCAGGTTAAGATTTCCAAAAGCTATGTTCTTATATATATGATGTGATTGATATTTCTTTTGTTTACCCTTAATGAGCATTTGAGCTCACCCTTTTATGTTTTCTTTTCCCCAGGATATAAAGAAATGTTTTAGGTAAAAAAAAGGGATGACCTTTATGGGAGATATTGAAGATCTTTCACCACGATTAGAAGATTACGTTCCGAGTTTCCAAAGACACTAAACTATTACGATCCTTGTGTGTGTGTTTTTGTTATGTACTAAGTATTCCGCAAAAGTAATGTAATGTCCATGTACGTCAAGCTTAGGGTCTCTACAGTTGGTATCAGAGGAAAGGTTTAGTCAACCTTTGGAAACTAGGATGCGAAAACGTTAGTGAGATCCCTAGAGATATTTCTAACGTATGTCTAGGGATGTCCCTAAGGATAAGTATACGTATAAGATATAGTCCTAGAACTACGGTAACGATCATAGAATTTAACCTAAGATATTAGATATTGAGGATACTCCCCCTTTATTATGTTGTTTTCCCTAGCATGATTTTTGCCTCTCACACTATTCTTTTTGGGTTTAGACGATGGCTGGAACCCGAAGGAACCGTGTTGATCAATGCAATGGACAATGCAATGATTGCCCTCCTGAACAAACAAATGTTATGGGGGATGGAGTGCAAAATCTTATTGCTATACTTACACAAGCTATGAATCATTCTGGACTTCCAAATGAGCAGAGAAGGGAACAATATTCTATTGAGTCCTTCATGAGGCAACGTCCACCTTCTTTCAGTGGGACTTCTGATCCACTTGTTGCTGAACAATGGATCAGTACCACTGAAAAGATATTTTCAGTTCTTCACTGTTCTGAACATGATAAAGTCATCCTAGCAGTATATCGTTTGGAAGGTGAAGCTGATCAATGGTGGAATCTTATCAAGAATACGAGGCCAAGAGATGAAATTGAGTACATGGAATGGGACGAGTTCAAGAACTTGTTTTTCAGTAAGTACTTCCCTCGTATTCTTCGAACAAAGATGGAAAAAGAGTTTCTTGAGCTGAAGCAGAAGGATGATGAATCTGTTGGTATATACGAAGCGAATTTTACAAGACTTGCAAGGTATGCATCTGGAATTATCATCCAACCTGAAAGTAAAGTTGATCGATTTTTCAGTGGCTTAAAACCAAGTCTTCGAAGGGCATTAGCTATAAGAGACTTCAGTAGCTATGAAGAAATTGTGCGTTGTGCTATCAAGGTAGAAATGGAAGTTGGTGTTACATATCCATCTCATGGTTTTGACAAGAAACGAAAGATGGAGTTCAAGGAGAAATCTCAGAATAATGGTGAAAAGAAGATGAATGTTTCCTTATGCACAAAGTGTGGAAAGAAGCATGGTGGAGATTGTCTTAAAGGGACTAGAAAATGTTTTAAGTGTGGAAAAGAAGGTCATCGAGCAGCTGAGTGTCGAAGTAATGGAAAAAGGGTTTCTAATGATGTGAATAAAGCAAACACTGCAGAGAACGCACCGCCAACACTTCAATGCTTCAAGTGCAAGGAAATGGGGCATTATGCTAATAATTGCCCTAATCCAAGGGTTAGTGATGATCAACATGAGCAACCACTGAAGGCAAAGGAAAAAGGGAAATCACTTGCGATCACTATTGGCAATGTTGAATATGACAACGATGTGGTGGAATGATTAAGTGTTTATGTAATGGGATTCCAAAATAATGTTGTATCATTGAGTATTGCAATATTTATTGATGTGGTATTCAAAGTGATTGAGATATTTTCTGGAAATAAGATGATATGCGCATAATGAAGACGAGAAAATGAAATGTTTAATAGTATTCATGAGCTCATGATTGATATAAGGACTAAGTGATATCATGGTTTGAGTATATAGAATTTTGAGGATTTTGGTATGTGGAAAGTGTTAACTTTTAACTGCACTCATGTTTTCACTAAGGTATTCAAGAGAATACGCGATTAAGGACTTTGAATGTTTGGAATGTGACCAACAAGACATATCTTATGATATGTGGGGATCAACGACAGTATTAAATCTCTGGTAATCGTTTTCACTATGTTATGAGAGTGTACTGCAGTATTATGGATAAGCCTAAAGATTGGAATGGATTATGTTGGACATAAGTTAGTATTGTTTAAGGATAGAAGTTTTTTCAATATTATTGATGGGATGTTATGGTAATATAGTTTTAGAAAAAGGACAACCTGTAGGACGGGCGACAGCCCATCGCTTCAGACAAGGCTGTAGGAATCGAACCCACAACCGAAGTGCGACTGGCCTTTATCGCCTACCACTGGCCTACAGGAAGTCCCTGTTTAGTAGAAACTAGTGTTATTATATTAAGCAGTATGATATATGAAGTATAAGCCCATTTTAGGAACCATATATGATTAATCCCACTATAGATCGACTTATGTATATAAATTTTGCTAACCTTTTGAGACAGATGGAATGACCCGTCATTCTATCACATGATCTGCTAACACTTCACGAATAACAAATTCAACTTCATTTATTTAAGAGATGAAGTGGAAATTGTTAAAGGGACGAACAACAGTGAGATTGTACCAAAATAAAGTAAGTATTTATTCTAATTCAAATTCTTTAACTTTAGGGGAAATGATCTTGAAAACCAAAAATGTTGTCCTAGTGATCTTATACCTGATGAATCAGATGGTAACTTAGATCGTCACAAATTTATGGATTTGTGATTACTGGCTTTTCCATAGCCATGTTCTCTACCACTCTCCATCAGAACATGATGGTTAGATTTCTCTTCCATATCCATATTTTCACATATGTGGAAACCCAGTGATTAGTTTATTTGGGTAATCGTTACATTTCATACTTTAGTTATTAAAGCCAAGTTTTGGTATTCCTTTTTACGATGTGTGTTTCTATTAAAGAAACTTTCGAATAGTAAACCATTTATAACCCCGACGAATTTCGAGGGCGAAATTCATTTTAAGGGGGGTAGAATGTAACACCCCGAGATTTTATGAAAAATATTCTTTTTAATTTCATTAATGTCTTGTGTTATACGCTACACCAAAAAGAGCTTTCACAACACACATCTCTGACTTGGCTTGAATTACACGCAATCGCGACCTTCCACGATAGCGTGTGTTGTACGCAACACCAAGTTTCACTAAACAACGATATGCTATTAAAATATTATTAAAACTAGCCGTTATGAATAGTAATAACCACTTTTTAAAATTCTGTAAATCTTATTTTTCAAAATGAACTTCATTTTTGGATTCGGAGTATCGAATTTAGCCTAAGGTGAAATTTTGATACTTTTCGGATAACTTTCATATTCTGATGAATAGTGAAAATTACTAATTTATAATTAAAAACAACTTTTTTTAATCGAAATAATTAATAGTGATAAATTATTAATTTGAGTGGTTTTAAAGTATATTTAGAATATATTTTTACAATTTAATACAATGTTGGTCATTGGATGTAACTTCACATTTAAACCAGACGTAATCAAATGTCAATCTTTTGATAGATATTGTTTCTTAAAAACACGTTATTTGTTTTAATAGCGGGATTTAATTATAAATTTAATTAATGCAATTTCTATGTTATGAATTTGGTAAAATAGACTTCATTTTTGAATTCGGAATATGAAATATAGCTTAGGATGAAATTTTGGCATTGTTCTGAAAAACATCAATTTTTTGATGAATAGTGAAACTACTAAGTGGTAGGTTAAAAACTGAATTTTGTATAAAACTTAATTTTACCGCTTCTGTGAATGGAATTTCGAAAATCCGAGAGACAGGGTTAATATCAAGGACTAAAATGTGGTTCAATGAGATGAAAATAATTTTTTGGTGAATAGTAACTTTTTACTTTTTTTTACCACGGTTAATAGTAAATAGGGTAACTAAGGGTAAATATGATATTACTATTACCCTAACACGTGTCCTAATCCTATTGGACAAGTGTATTTCGACCAAAAACAAACTTAGGAATAAAATATGACCATTTAGGCCCACTTGGGTTAGATTAGGACATTTATTATTAATTTATTTAAAGAAGGGTTAAAAGAGTTAAAATCAAAGTTTATTTATCAAAACATTTTTAATATGGGGTTATTCATAAGATAAATTCGATTGTAAATATTCATTAGAAAGCTAAAAAGATTTCCTACATGATGGTATTTTATTTGTAATTTTTAGACATCAAATAATTTAATTTATTTATGACACAACGATGATGCAGTAATTATCTTATTAATGAAATATTGACATAATTGATGTTATAAACACCAAAATAAATGTAATTTGAAAATTTTTATGAATTACACTAATTTTCTAGGTTACTATGATATATTAATGTTGATTTAATCAACTTGGTTCGAACATTTAATTCTGTTATGACTTTCACAAAAATCATATATCAAATAGTGTCAAATTTGACACAAAATAGTTTTTAAATCAAATATTATATTATTAATTGTTATTTTATTCCTAAAAATCTAAGGTTCGGCCAAATGACTTAGATAAGGATATAAATATTAATAATAAACAATTTGGGGTTCGTTTGGCATGTTATAGTAAGTGTATTAACCATATTGTGAAAGAAAACAAAAAGACATGGTAAAAGTTAAATTATTTAACTTGGAGTTAAATCTAATTGATAAGGTTAAAATAATATCCTAAACTTGTCTAAATTCTATTGGTTGATAGGATTTCGACCCATCCCCACTTTAGCTTCGAAATAAGACCCTTTGGAACCATTATAAACCGATTTTTACTTTAATATAAAATAATATTTTGAGATATTCCTAAGGTGCCCCTCTCCTCCCCTATAAAAGGACACCTCCTCCCCCTCCTCCTCACACCAATTTGAGCACTCAAGCTCGGCCAACCCCTGCCAAAATCTCTTCTCCACTTCCCTAGCAACATCCTAGTGGTTCTGGTCTTCCTCAAAGACCAATTCTAGTGCCCTAAGAGGAGGTCTCAAAGAGGCGCTTCAAAGAAGAGGTAATTACCGTTACCAATTCTTTCATCTTTATTTCTTCTTCCACTTCTTCTTCTTAGGTTGTTTCATTATGAAGTAATAACATCAGTATCACTCATATACTGATATGTTATTATAAGTATGAAACAACCCTATTTCACCATCTATCCATCCTACGGGAAAAGAAATCACCGCGCGTGCGTACGTACGGAATACCGTCTCCACGCCGTGGTGTAATCTATTTTCCACCACCACCTTACATGGATGGGTATAATGGTGTAAAGAATAACTATACATAGTTATTACAACATCATATTGATTCTGATATATTGTATAATCCACTCCAATTCCATTCAATAATTATAGGAATGATATCATCGCTCGTGCGTACGTACGGACTACCGTCTCCACGACGCGATGAGATTCATTCTCCATGTTAACCATTTAAGAATGATTATAATGTATATATAAGAAATAATAATGAAATATATGACATTATAAAGCTACTGGATTTATGTATATATATACATATGTATGTCATCTACTTACTTCCATTTCAAGACAATAAGGAAAGAAAAACAGCGTTCATGCGTACGTACGGACTACCGTCTCCATGAACGGTGTTTTTCATTTTATTTATCTATCTATTATATATATATATATACTGAATATATATGATATATAAATCATATTTTATATTCTGGAAGTAAGTAAATCATGATATAAGTAATAATGATGTCAAGAACAACAACTCAAAACACCTACGATAAATGAAACGATTTTACCCAAAACGCTTCTTTAACATGGAATTTACAAAAGAACGGGTAATATAATGTCATAAGTGAACCATATATGATATCATAACAATGAATATGATTCTGTAATAAGTCAATGACATTATTTAAATCATTATACAGGAGGTTCGGACACATACGAAGCAAATTGGACCTAAGGTAAGGGAAATATCACAATCTCATTTTATTCGAGATTGTTTATTCGTAAGTATTTACTGGGGTGTATTTTATCATCCACATCCATGTTTCATCAATATGTAATATTATTTTCATCCACCTACAATTGTTTAAATCCATTTTTACCCTTCGGTGAGTTTTTAGTAAAAGAAATAAAAGGAATCTTTTGTCGTTTTTCGTACGAGGTACTTTTTGACTTTTCCGACAAAAGTACGAAGAATGTTTTTTTTAACTTATACGGCATGAATGGATTTTAAAACATTATTTCCAAGAAGATTCCTTTACAAGTTTTCAAGTTTATTTTTAATCAAATTCTTTTATTTTAATGTTTTATGACATGTTATGAAAGGAAAAATGTTTTTGAAGTAGAAAGGATATTTTCCTCAAGAATGGAGTTCAAGTATTTTATCAAAATTATTTTCCATCTAAGATAATAAAAGGGTTCTGTTTTTATCCCTATTATTACATGGATTTGATTATGTTGTGATGGAAACATTTTTATGAATTCCTTTATCTTATATGAATTGATTTATGATGTCATGATGTTTCAAGAATCCCATTTTTGTTACATGTGTTATGCGATGATGTATGTTTTATGATTATGTGGCACACATAAGAAAGGATTCATTATAAGATGGGTGGGACCTATATCTCCCTCCAATGAATTGGGTAAAGATTTTATATCTCATGAGATAGACATGGCTGAAATGGTAGGTTATACCGGTTCAGTGAAACAGGACTGAAACGAGGGTTACTCGATTCAGAAAGGGACTTTGTCCACTAAGATAGTCTTGGCATTGAGTCTTGACTAACAAGAAATGATTCTCTATGATTATGTGTGTATGCCACAAAGTTTCATGTTTTAAGTTATGATTATTGGGATTACATTTCACTTCTATGATTTATCCCATGTTATGATATTATGAGCTTTTTTGCAGGTTAAGATTTCCAAAAGCTATGTTCTTATATATATGATGTGATTGATATTTCTTTTGTTTACCCTTACTGAGCATTTGAGCTCACCCTTTTATGTTTTCTTTTCCCCAGGATATAAAGAAATGTTTTAGGTAAAAAAAAGGGATGACCTTTATGGGAGATATTGAAGATCTTTCACCACGATTAGAAGATTACGTTCCGAGTTTCCAAAGACGCTAAACTATTACGATCCTTGTGTGTGTGTTTTTGTTATGTACTAAGTATTCCGCAAAAGTAATGTAATGTCCATGTACGTCAAGCTTAGGGTCTCTACAACCACCACAATACATACTGAGGGTTCCATTTCTAAAGAGAGTAGTGCGAGAAAATATTGACATGAAAAAGTAAAATTTATGGAACACATTAAAAAATTAATATCAATATGCCTTTTGAAAAATAATTTTAAAAAATGACAAACTATGAAAAATTCATGAAATATATGGTGACCTATAAGAGAAATATATAGTAAATCAGCACCATTAAACACACATGGGGATGTTTTACAGTCATATTAGAGGACATACAAAAAAACAGGACCCATTTAGGTTTTCAATTCCAATTAATATTGGTTCAATTTTTTTTAAGAATTGTAAACTTTTTGTTTCAATATGAATATCATGTCATAAAACATATAAAATATATTGGGTTTGGAAGATGTAAGATCTTGGGTTTTTCTTGATGTACAAATCATTCTTTTTTGGGTTAATGTTGTTACTCTCCTTTTTGACATAGACCCTAAGCCAAGTCGTGGGATGGTTGGGTTTTTTTGTGAAATAAGGTGGAAATAGGCTAAAAGCTGGCTACAATCCAGGTACATGTCGTGTACTTGGCCAACATTCCATGTACTTCTAGTAAAATCCATGTATTCGCCTATCATGACATGTAGCCTTTCTGGTTTGGAAAAATAAAATCAGAAATTAAATGTCATGTACTTGGCCTATATGGAGAGTACTTTCCCGGTGGATTTTTTTAAGAGGAAGTAGCCTCATATTTTTATGGAAAAAATGTTTTCCTCCATTTTTTTATTGAAAAAACTACCATAAATTATTTTTTCATATCTTGAATCCATACAGACTTCAATTCAAGTGTCTTCCATCATGTTGGAACCGCATCCATAAGTACTTGATTCCTTTTTAGTTTTTCTTGATTCTTATGAACAATGACTACACAATTTGGATTTAGGCTCATATAACCTAATATCTCATCCCTCATCCATTATTTATATTTATTCTAAACTAGGAAAAATTGTGACTTGACACTGGATGATCAGTATACTACTGAGGTGAGGTAGGAGGTCTACACCTTCTTTGGACTTTTCATGTGCTTTTCGGGTGTTCAACTGATATGTCGTCTGTCTGACTTTCCAGTGCAACCCTTATTTTTAGATAGTTGCTTAATGTTGTCTTAGTCGGACCTAGGGAGGATGCTCGTATGTAATTTTAGGTGATTTGGCACCCATTACATTATTAAAGTTCACCCAAGGGGCGTTCCTTAAGTAAATAACTTGTTTGTGCCTATTTAATCCACCCAAGGGGTGTGTGCTTTTGTGTTTATAGTTAGAGTAAGCTTGTTAATACCATGATAGATTGGATAGCTTGCTTAGAAGATGTACTGCCTCCTTACCTTTTGGTATTTGGTTATTCCATGACGGTTTAATTTAAATGGGATTGTCAAATGGATGATATGGGTGGGTATACCTATATTAAATGACTAATGGAATGTTAAATGGTTTATATGTGATGTTAGGCCCTTATTCTTGTTTTCATAAATGGTTTTCATGAGTGGTTATAATCATTGATTATGCAGGTTGATGTGAGTGGGTATACTCACATGGAATGTTTTTTTAAATTGAATGATTAAATGCTTGCATGAATGGTTGATTGATGTCATGGGATGCTCTATATAGATCTGGAACGTGGTCGTAGACACCTTGGGTTGACTCTGCCCCTTGGGTCTTGATTTTGTGGGATTTCTTGGGCCTTGCTACCCCATTGATTTGGATTTCTTGGGATCATGAAGGACTTTCTATTTTCATGTTCCTAGGACACCGACCAGTGCCTTACCTAGTTTCCACTAGGACGCCCATCAGACTCGATGGGATTCCTTGGAAAAGATCCTTGGATCTAGTACTATGTGGTCTAGAATTATTACATGGATGCCTTGGTATGTTGACCCCTTGGATATAACCCTTGAGGTTTTCTCTTCACTATATGTTTTTGCAGTGGGATTCTACTCTTCACTATACGACATGTCCATGGGATCCTACTTTTCACTACACATCATGGTCATGGAATACATGGCTTCTTTATACAATGTGGCCATGGGTTTTATAATATAGATAGATATATAGTGTGAATATGGGACTTGTTTACTTCATTTTTAGCTTCCTTGTTAGAAGATGACTCTTTTATAGGTAGCCCTGTGGGATGGTTGGTTTTTCTTACTACTATAGACCTATGCCATGGGAATATGCACTTACAATACTGGTTGTTTACACTTTATAGCACTTATTTCTATTTCTATTAGAACTATATAGACCTAGGTGGTTACCTACTAAGATATTCATATTATACCCTATTTGGGCCTCCTTAGGGACCCAAACAGATTATATGGTTACAAGTGATGATACGGGAAAGCTCCCTAGTATAGGTTGTTGACTATGGATTTGGAGTAGGGGAGTATAAGAACAAGAAAAGTCTTGTAATGACGTGATAACTTTTTTGTATTTTGTTATTTTTGGGATAATTGTACTGCATTGTGTTTCCATGTACCGTTCTAGATGATTTCTAGATACTTGTTACATCTACATCATTTTGTATATGAGACACTTCTGGTTATTAATATGTATTATTTTCTTGACATAATTCTAGTTGACTATTGTTTATTTCACTTCCTCTATTGCATGTATTTGACTTTTGCAGTGATACTTTGGTAGTGAGGGCATAATCTCCCCACTGACTCACCAAAGCCCTCACTACTATTCGGCATCCTCTGGCATTTCGGGAGATGCACTTCAGGCCTTGTGGACAACCTGGCTCGGGGCACCGTTTCAGGTGGAATTCGGGTTCAAGATGTAGTAAAGTTGTATCATAACAGTTTTTCTGGTTTGACTGACTACTTAGAGACATTAGACAGGGATAAGAAGGAAATAGAGTTTGGTAATAAATTTTGTCCAAGAGCAGCTACCCCTCTTATAGGGAAAATCCAAATTTCCTCGAATTCTGTTATGATTTTTTGGATTTTGACTATTACAATTTATTCGATTTCACATTTAGGTGACACACTTTATTTTTTATATTAATATTGATGAATTTTGGGTTATTTTTTAGTTGAAACCTGATTATATGAGGGTTTTCCATCTCATGCATCATATAAAAACTTGTTAGAATCACATACCATGCATTATTCCATGCCATATAAGATGCATTAGATGTTGTATGTTGTTGCAATAGTTGATGTGATAGTTGTGCCTTTTGTTGTGTTAGTTGGGTGCAATAGATAAAGGAGTGACATAATCATTCAATACATAAGGAGTGTGGGACCTTATTAATTGGTAAATGACACACTAGTGGAATGTAAATGTTAAATGATCTTGTTACATGTATGGTTTGAATGGGATCCAAGGTTGGGCTTGTGAGGTGTTATGGGCCCTCATGGATTCAGAATAGGTAACCCATGGTGGAATTTTTTAGGTAACTGAATGTGAAATGGAAATATAACTTGAAATGATGGATATAAGCCTGACATAGACCTGGATTTTGAGTGGGAAAGAGGAATATTTTCTAGTGGTTTGTTGGTTGTTCTTTATACAGTCCCAGCTTTAAGAGAAGTTTGTGAGTTGGACTAAGTTTCTATGAGGGATTTGACTTGTCCTATGCTTTGAGCTTTGTGCTTTGATGTTGTTCTTTATTGAGGCATGTGTTTTTCATTGTAGATACATGCCACCTAGACGACCTTTAGTGGTATGTCCTGAGGGATTTGATGACCATAATTCAGTGATAGTGGACCATGGGATACCAGTTGATCCTCATATAGTGCCAATTCTAGAACCTGAGGCTATTTTGGAAACAAGTCTTGAGGAATAGTTTTGTGAGGGTTTCTTTTAAAATATACAGACGATCTAGGGAGCACCACATCCATCCTTAACTATGGATGAGTTGACACAGGTGTTCCAACAGTAGCATCCTCCTACATTTTTTGGGGATGGAGTTCCACATGCTGTATAGTTATGTCTAGAGACCACGTTAGCGATTTTTGATCATCTGTAGATGCCTCCAGAGTGGAGGGTCAATCTCGTGACTTACATGCTATGTGGAGAAGCAAAGTGCTGGTGTGAAATTTTGAACCAGGATGATGGGCTACAGAATATGGGTTGGGATGAATTCCAAAATAGTTTCTATGAATAATTTTACCCTGTGACTCTGTGAGCGGAGTGAGATTCTTCTGCACTTGGAGTATGGCGTGATGACGATTATGGAATACTCATTACGATTTACAGATTTGCAACATTTTACACCAATGTATTTGACTGATGAGCTGTTGAGGGTGAGGGGCTTAGAAGAAGTTCTTAGATATGCTATCAAATCTCATGAAAATGTGTTCAGGTTTCCTTTTATCACTGAGATTGTGAATCATGTACTTATTATAGAGAATAACCTCAGGGAAGATGGGGGTACATAACATGAGAGTGTTTTTATCGCCCCATTGGATCTACGTCTTCCGGAAGGACAAATCTTTTGGAGGCTTCCCGCAATGTGAGTGATAGTAATGTTGTGGGTTTAGGAAGATTGGTATATTTCCATCAATGTGGTAAGTGATGCCATGGAAAAAATAAGTGCTATTGTGACCCAATTTAGTGCCGATCTTGTGGAATGATGGGGAACATGCAACGGTTTTGTAAGACCTTCCCTTCAACTGCAAGTAGTAGGGGGTTAGCTCCGACATCGGGTTCAAGAGCAGGTTCTTCATCTCCACATAATTCTGATAGAATGAGTAGTGCAAGATGGTCAGGCTAGGGAAGTGGTGGTCATGGTCGTGGTATCTAAATGTCTGGTTCTCAAAGACACCAGGCTGGACCGGTTCAGGATATCCAGGTAGGGTCACTAGATCGTGGTACATGCCATACATATGTAGTGCAGCAGACCCAAGATGAGCAGGATCCCAGACCATTTATAGTGAGAGGTATGATCTTAGTAGCTTATACTATTACATCTTCTCTTTTCAATACAACTTCCTCTCATAGTTTTATCTCAAAAAGATTGGTAAAAATCTCTGAGCTTATAGTTTTCCTTTCTGAGGGGTTTTTGATGCTAGACACATTGTTGAAAGTTAGAACAGGTGATGTATACTAGTGTATTGAATGTCCCCTTGGGTTGGAAGGTTGTCACTTCATCTCGGATTATTATGTCCTCGAGATTACTGGGTTTGAATTCATTATCATAATGGACTGGGTAGTATATTATTGAGCATTCATTGACTTCTATCGCTGAAGGGTGACTTTCACATCGCCAGAGGGTGAAGTGTTTACTCAAAAGGGTTAATGGGATGTACAAGCATGAAGATCTAGACCTGAGCATCGTGGGATGGGTGGGAGGGCAACCAATATTTATATTATCTTTCTGTATGACCAGGGAGTGAGTTAGGTGGGATTTCCTCCAATGGTTGAGCACTTTATGGATTTCGTTCCTTGAAACTTTTCTGGTTTACCTCCTGAGGGAGAGACGGAGTTCTCTAACGAGCTAGTGTCAGGAGCTGTTCCAATATCCATTACTCCTTACAGGATGGCTATGACAGAGTTATCAGTGATCAAGAGGAAGGTAGAGGATTTAGAGGTGAAGGGGTTTATCATACCCAATACTTTCTTGTGGGGATTGCTGAACCTTTTTGCAAAAATGGCAGACAAAAATCTTAGCTATGCATGGATTATCGGAAACTTAACCAGATGAGGGTTAAAAACTATAATGACCCAATGTTTTATAAATATAAATTTGTTTCTTATAAATATCATATATAATCATGTGAAATCACATCAAAATGAACTATTAAGTGCTATGTGACCTTTAAACAAAATTTTATCACTTCTGTGTTTTGAATTTCCAAAATCTAACATACACGGTTGCAATCAGTTAGTTATTTGGAGTCTGATAAGAAAAACAAAATTTTTGGTGTATAGTAACCAACCGTTATTAATAGTAAAATAACCTTATGAATAGTGATATACCCTAATGAACAGTAGCCTTAACTATAATAGTATAAAAATAATATTCAAGTGAATATATTATGTACCTATATTTTAGAATAAGTAAATGAATGTTTTAAAAGAGGTTTTTAATAATAAATTATTATTTTAATTAAATATTAAATTAATAATATTCAAAAATTATTTTTGAAAATTGGATTACATGTTTGGATTCTATATGTCGAAAAATGGTTAGGGTGAATTTTTGGGATTTTTCTAAAATACTTAAATTTTTAGTGAATAGTAAAATACATTAATTTAACGTCTAAATACATTATAATTCAAATTCACTATTCCTGACATTACAAGTGATGTAAGAACCCTAATCTATAAATAACATGCATTTATTACTATTCTTGGTCATGTAATACTCACTATTTCTATTCTTGTGGTTAAATAATAAATTAATGATTATAATATTATGAAAACCCCTCCCCCCTCCACTATAAATACCACTAATTCTTACCTCTTCTATTCACTTTTCTCAAGCATTGTTCCTTGCCAATATTCAACCCAAATCTCTCCCCAAGATCCTCCCCCACGTCCATAATCCCTTACTCTCTTCAAAATACCAAAACCTCTTTCCTTAAGAGGTTCTCAATGGAGGTAGACTCAAGAGGTGAGTTCCTTTTTCCCATTCTTTCATTTCTTTTAAGTTCTTTTCATTTCTTGTTTCTTTCCACACCTCCCTTCACCCAAATGGTATGATTAATATTGTAACATATATGTACTATAATTTTGTTATGATATTTGGATATATCATTATTATATCTCCTTTCCCCATCTTTTATGTGAAAGAAATGAAAGCACCATTTGAGATGTGCTAATTTAGCACATTCAAGGACAACAGTTTATCAATTTCTATTATCGTATTTAATTATGGTCACAAAAACATTTGTGTTATAGTTTAACCATATTATTATATATATAATATATCCTTTTTATGGTTATGTAATCCTTTTGTACTAATTTCATTAAACTATAAAGAAAAACATGTTCAATGAAATCAAACCCACTGTTTAACAAAAATGGTTGTCACTATTGTTTTATACAATAGTTTGACTTGAATATAAGTAAAAAAATTATATTTGAAGACTTGTAATCCACACTATGTTCACAAATATCATATAACATCAATTCTAGAAAACCACTTTCATCTTACATTATTATCCGAACATGAATATAAGCGAACTGGTCATTAAATCCAAGTAAGAAAACGTGCCCGACCAATGAAATTGAACCTTATAACCAATAAAAAGGTCATTAATGAACCAAAAAGGGTTATAATAAATTAATTTTATATATAATAGGTTCTTTATTTATTAATTAATAAACCTAATTTGTTTATATAGGTCATTAATAACAAGTGGTGAACACCCCCAGATTTAAGGTAAGGGATCCTCTCAGTTTCTCTCCTAATTAAGGTTGTGCTCTATGCTATGACATTTTATGTGTAATAGAAAATGATGGGGTATTTTTTTCACCTACCTATAATTCCCTCATGATGTATAAGTGATGATAAAGCACTTTTATTTCTCATCAATCCCACTTAGGTACACCCGACACCATGTCGATAAACCATAATGAATTCTACCCGAACCTTGTTTATTATTTTTGGTTTACTTATCTTTGTTTATATAAAAATGGAGTTATCTTATATTTTTATGTTATTTTATAAATTATGTTTAGTTTTATAAAATTCACTTATGAAGACTCTTCCATCACTCTATTTGGGGGATATAATTTTTTTTAAAAGATTTCGTCCTCAGAACATTCTGATAAGAAAACCTGTTTTAAGGGAACCTCACAAATTTTTATCCAATTTCAAATGAACTCTATCCTTTTTTTAAGACACTAATTTCTTTATAAAATAATTAATTTTTATTATGAAAACCTTTTTGTTTCAATTATGGTTTTATAGAAAAGGTTTTCCTCTTTTCTATTTTTAAAAATCTCTACAATATTTTCCTTAAAACCGCACAAATATTTTTTAATGCTAATTTTTCTCAAATACATTTCTTATATGTTGTCACTTTTTGTTGATACCAATTACCATTTTATATGACTATTTTACCTTATTAATTTCCATTTATGTTCTAATACCTTTCTTTTATGGACACTTTCAAGATACACCCATTGGTTATGTTTTATTTCATTATTATGGTACCTAATTATTTCCATGGGTACACTTATGTTTATGTATGGTTGATTGTGAAACATTATTTATGTGCACAAAATATTAATGGATATTTCAATATGGGTGCACCCAAATATAAATTTAGTGCATTGGTTAAAGTTATGTCTCATAATATGTGATGTGAACTGGGATTGGCGGTTATCCTTGACCCGTACTAAAATGGGAATCAGGATTGGCGGTTTGCCTTGAACCATACTAAAATGGGAATAGGGATTGGTGGTTAGCCTTGACCCATACTAAACTGGGAATCAAGATTGGTGGTTATCCTTGACCCATACTAAAAATTGAAATAGGATTTTCGGTTATCCTTTACTAGTACTAAAGAAATATTTTATGATTCTACCACATTTATATGATTCCGTGTTTATATAATCCCAAGCTTATATGACATGATTTCATATGTTCCATTATTTGGATATGATTATGTCATGACTCTTAACTCATGTGCTTAATATGTATCCATATGTTCATTCCCTTACTGGGATTTTTATCTTATCCCTTTTTTCATGTGTTCCCTAGGATACCCTATGCAGATGTAAGGGCTAAAAGGAAGTTAGAAGCTCTTTATGGAGACTAACTAAAGAAGTGTCTTTTAGCCCCATGTTTTATGTTCCATGTACCTAGTATTCCAAGAAACTAGACTTAATGATCCTTGTCTTATACTCTAGTGTATAAATATTATTAAAAACATGTAATGTTATATATAAAAGGCTAGTGTCGCTATAGTTGGTATCAAAGGATGGTCTAGTTATTTTTGGAGAATAGGAATAGAGCACCTTAGTGAGACCCATAAGGACGAGACTAAGTATAAGATAAAATTCTTAAATTTTTGTGATTATTGATTAAGTGGCTAATCAAAAAAAAATCCATGTCTGGATACAAGTAGGTAGAGGTGGCCCTAGCACATATGTATCCAGGGGAAAAATATGAAAATACCGCTTTGATGTAGACTCGAATGATAAATGGTGCACGAAAATCATCCTCGTGGAACTCTTGTTTATGACACTCCCAGAGGATATGCTTTGATAGATTTATGATATTAGTACAAACCATTATTAAGGGACAAAAAAATCCCATAAGAATATAAGTTATGAAATAGAAAAATGATAACATAGATTTAAACATAATTAATCAAAAGTTAGGATATACTTATCCTTTAAAAGTTTATCCTTTTATGTTCAAAGTTTTCTTTTATGCTCAATAGCTATGTAATCAAGATCACTAATTATATGTTCATTTTCTTATTTAATGGTGGGAAATAGAATAACACGTTCCAAAAATCAATGTTATAAGAAATGCAAGGATTTCCCTAATTATATTCCTGATATGATGGGAGAGGGTGCTTAAAAAATCATAAAATTACTTGGTCAGATGGCTCAAGTTATGAATAAAAATATGAATCATGTGGAACATGCTCATTCTCCAAGGAAAGAGCAAGTTTTCATAGAATCTTTTGTGTGGTAAAGTACTCCCATGTTTAGGGGATCTTCCGATCCCCTCCTCATGGAACAATAGATTAACTCCATTGAAATGATATTATCTGTCCTCTAGTACACAAAATAACAGAAAGTTGTACTGGTGGTCTATTGTTTTGATGGGGAAGCTGATCAATGGAAGACACTGATCAAGAATACAAAATCCTAATAAAAAAATAATTCCATGAATTAAAATGATTTCAAATGTTGTTTTTCAATAAATATTTTCCTTGAACCCTCCATCCCAATATGGAAAGAGAGTTTCTTGGACTCATGCCAAAGGAAGATGAGTCCATTAGGGAGTTTGAAGAAAACATTACAAGGATTTCAAGGTATACCCATGACATTGTCTTAAACACCGAAAGTAAGGTGGATCACTTATTTAGTGGACTAAATCCGAGTATACTAAATGTGTTGGAGATTCGAGACTTTGAAAGTTATGAGGATATTGTTTATTTTCCCCTAAAGGTGGACCTTCTATCAGAATATCACCAACTAAAGGTGAGGAAGGACGATATTTCCAAGACTGCCTTTCAAACAAGGTATGGACACTATTAGTTCATAGTGATGCCCTTCAGACTCACTAATGCACTAGAAATTTTCAAGGATTTAATGAATAGAGTGTTTAGATATTACCTCTAAATATTTGTGGTAGTCTTTATTGATGATATTATGATATACCCCAATAAAAAGGAGGAACATGAGCAGAATTTGAATACTATGTTAAATAATTATTGATGGGAGAAGTTGAATTAAAAGTAAAGTAAATGTGATTTCAGGATGGAAGAAGCATCATTATTGGGGAATGTTATCACCAGGAAAGGGATATATGTGTATCCTTCCAAGACACATGCAATTGAAGAGTTCCCCACACAAACTTATGTAACAATGATCCATAGATTTTTGAGTCTAGCTATGTATTATCAACAACATTTGAAGAACTATTCACTATTGCTAAACCCAAGGACCAAGATGACATGGAAGGGGGTAATGTTTTTTTTGGAATTTGGAATGTGAAGATTGTTTCATGGAGTTGAAAAAGAGTCTTATCACTATTCTAGTAATCACTCTCCCAACAAGTTGATAACACATTGTGGTGTAAATTGATTCTTCAAAGAAGGTCTTAGGTTGTGGGCTAATTCAAAATGATAAATTGATAGCCTATGCCTCAAGAATGCTGAAAATAAATGAGGACAAATATCCCATGCATGGTCCGGAGTTGGCAGCTGTGATCTTTATGTTGAAAATCTGGTGGCATTATCACTATGGAGAGAAGTGTGAGATATATACTGACCACAATCGTATCAAATATATATTCACACAGAAAGAGATTAATATGCACCAATGAAGATGGATAGATATTATCATGGATTATGACTGCTCAAACCACTATCATCTCGGTAAGGAAAATAAGGTGTAAGATGCTCTAAGTAAAGAGGATCCCACATCTTTATCAATTATGTTAATTGAAAAAGATATGATATTCTTAGATTTGAAAAGGATGTACATGGGAATCATTATGGGAGGAACATAATCAATCCTATCTTAAATGATTGCTCAACCATTTCTCTTGGAGAAAATAAATGATGCTCAATGAAAGGATATGAAAATTATAAAAAGGGTGGAAGCTATTAAAAATGGGAAATCGTCTGAGTTATTGATTGGTTAGGAAGGAGTTGCAAGATTTGGGTCATGATTATTTGTACCATCCAATATAGAGATAAAGTAGGAGGTTTTCAATTACACACGTAGCTCAACCATATATATCCAACTAGGGAGCACAAAGATGTATCAGGATCTCTAAGAATACTTTTGGTTTGATAATATGAAAAGGGGGATTTCTAAACATGCATCAAAGTGCATAGTATGTTAGAAAGTAAAGGATGAGAGGAAAAAGTCTAAGGGGGTGATGAAACCACTACCCATACCAGCAAGTAAGTGGGAGAACATTACCATGGACATTTTCATTGATCAAAATTTTTATGGGTTTTTTATTGTTATTAAGGTTGTGGTCAGGATATAATTCCCTAAAATTTATTATTACTCATATCTCTTTATTAAAAGAGTCAAAAATTTGGGTTGTGTCTTAAGAGGATAAAAAACACCATTTATAGAGTAACTATATACTGATAACATACGATTATGTGGTGGATGTGATATTTTCTTAATCATACCTTTTTAAATAAGGAAAAAATAAAAAATAAAAAATGAAAAAATATAATAATATGGTAGAGGGCATGATTCATTCATTGTTACTATTTTTTATGAGACCACTTTGATCTTCTTGTGGGGATGAGAGAGATGAAATATTTAAAATGGAGATTCTCATTTAGCCTATTTTTTTATATTATGCACTATGCTTTAGAGTTAAACCTCTATTTTGTTATTTATTTTTTACATCCTTTACCTACCTTCAATAATCATCAAAATAATTTGATCCTTACTAAAACCCTTCATGAATAACTATGATTTCTATCATTATGATATGGTGATTCTAGAATCCTTGGAAAGCATACGGTAAGAGACATGTTTTGAGGTTTTTGCATCATTCCATTCACAATTTTACCTTGATGATGAGTGGAAAAATTGAAAGTGTGGTAATTTAAAAATAAACTACATGTTAATAATTAATTGAAAATTAAAAATGGATGAATAGAGAGGTTTGTTTATTTAAAAGGAGAATATTAAAATAAAAGGATTATTTGTTTCTTTGAAAAATTAAGTGTTAATAAATTTTCATGTGTGATGCTCGAACATTTAAGTTCTCATTTTATCAATTTATTTCATTGACATTTAATTTAGTGTATAGTAAGGTGAAATTCCATTGTAGTTTTTTGAGATTCCATCCTTTATGAAATTTCTAAATCTAACTATTTGGGATTTGATACATGAATTTCATACACACAATTTTGACATATAAATACATTTTTTTATAATTTAATTGATAATTATTTCATGTACATTTAATATCTTTTTATATTTGGAAGGATGCCATGATTTATGGAAAATAAGAAAAATGATCTAAAATGGATTAATATTTTCATTAAAAGAAGGCTTCCCACGATGTTGAATACACATGAAACACTTACAAGGGTTGAAAATGAAAAAGCGAGGTGAAACAAAGATTTTGGAGTTGGAAATAGATGATTCACATCATGAATCAAGTTCAAGACATGAATATTTTACAAGGAAAGAGAGAAGGAAAGAAATAAACCGAATTGGAAAAGGAAACCAAAAAATTCATAGTTTGAATTCCTCTTCTAGGTTGTTCCACTTGCTGGATAGACCCATATTTGAAATTTTTCTTTGGTAAATTTTATGGAGATAAAAAATTAAATGATTAGAGATGTGATTACACTAAGTAGATGAACAAACCCTAATTATGGTCCTCATTGATGGTGAATTAATTGTAAAATTATCCCCATGGATGTCTATAAATAGATATGTACACTATTTTTACCCAAGAGTATTCTAAAGATAAAAGTTTGGGATTAGAAGTTGTGTTGTGTAGGGTCCTCACCAGTTAAAATCTCCAATTCCCTCATGTTTTATTTTTTATTTTAACATTTATTACTAATCTCTCATTATTAGAATGAGGGGGAAATTCCTACCATTTTCTTGGGTAATGTACCTAAATAGGGAAGGTGTGTTAGATTTTAATATTTATTTTGTTCATATATCAGGGTTTTCACAATTTCAATTAATAAATTCCAATATCTTTATTTTTCTTAAATCATGATCATTGATAATTGAATCTAGAAAATTATTTTCAATTGAGAAATTGATTACTGTAATTGAGAAAAAACCATTGTCATATTTAGTTTAGTCAGGTTTAAAACTGGAATTGGGATAAAAATGATTTGGCAGTCCCCCAAATTACCTAACTATGTTAAAATGGGGAATTCCACATTAAGGTGGGGATTTCATGAAAACTAAATCTATCTTATATTGACAACAACACCTATAAATAACAATCATATTTTTTTATAAATTCACATTTCACCATAACCCTAAAAGCTATAAAACCCCAACATGCTAATCAACTGATAATCAAACCCAATCTTCTTCACCCATGTTTTTTTCACATTTTCAAAATTACTTAAAATAAATAAACCTATTATTTATTATCTATCATCAAATTAAATAAATAAATTTTTTCAAAAACATAAATTACTTAATTTCATTTTCTCATGGGTTCAAAAATAATATTTTTACACACAATATTTTAATTAATTAGTTGCATAGTTTCAGAGTTTTTATAACTCTTTTATTTTTCATAGCCCTATAGAGAATTAATGATTCCCATCAGTAATGTCAAAATTTCCCCATTTTTGGGGTCATTTTCATTATAGGTTTTAGGTTTTTTATTTTAATTATTTTATTTTATTTTCATTATTTTAAAGAGGGTATTTTTAGAAAAAAAATTTGATTTTAAAACATTAAATTCTAAACTCTAACACTCAGGAAAGAGGCAAAGATATCACTAAGATCACTCCTGATTTTGAACTAAGATTAAAAAGAAGATTAAAAAACCATGATAGTCTTGGAACAAAAATTAGCTTCTAGTGGTGTTATTCAAAGAGATATGAGGCTACGAACACTCACTGATTATGGGAATCCATCAAACACATGATTGTCACTGAGCATATGCTTTCTTCCTATTACAGCAAATCACTTCAAGATTAAACCAAAAATAATTCAAATGATTTCAAACATGGTACATTTTTCTTTCCAACCTCATGAAAACATGAACAATCATCTATGAAAGTTCCTTGAGATATGAGATATGTCATAGTTCCATAATATGTAATGTGACGTGTAAAGGCTTAAACTCCTCTAATTTTATTTTTTAAATAAATCTTGAGAGTTGATTCAATTTTTTCCTTCTCTTTTCATCACCTATTGGGATAAGTTCGAAATGGAATTTTTCTCACTTATTCCCACCCTCTAATTCAATGAATATCAGGGTTAGTATTTTAAATTTCAATTAAGTCAAAGATAAATCTACCTACTCTTCTTAGGAATACTAAAAAGAAATGAATTATAAATTCCTATATCACAAAATAGATATTTTGATTTTAAAAGAAACATTTTATAATGTTCTTTTATAATAAAATATATCGATTTTAGATGTTATAGATGGAGGATAACTAATTAATAAGTTTAATGTGGAGAGATAAAACCTACTATATTAATTTTGATAAAACATCTTCTAATGGAAGACTGAAGGTACACCATGAAGAGGTGTCCACTAGGTCTAAAACAATATCAGTATGGTGGTCAAAATGGAATAAATAAAAAATAAAGTGGTCCAGATGACGATACAACAACAAGAACACCTTTATATGTGTTTAGATGATGTTAATTACACTGACTATAAAATCCATAACAATTTTTTGGTTGGTGGTCAAAACAACAACCAGGGAATAGTTACTAGATGAGAGAAACATTGTTTCATAAATAATAAGGACCATCACTTCAAATCTAAGTCCAAAAAATAGGGGATACATTGGCTACACTCATGATATCCACCATAGAATACATTAATGAGTGGATATCCTATTCAAAATATCAAAGTACATCAATAAATAATATAATTGATTACTCAAGTGATCAGAATTTCTCACTTAATAATATCAAATTCTAATTTGCAAAAATCATTGAGAAACTCAATGAGATACCTAGAGGAGTTCTACAAGGATTCCTAGAAGTACACCCATGAGAAGAGTTAAATTTAATCATCCTATGAAGTGTAAAAGTATCCAAGGACCATCCAAAATCAATTAAGATACAACAAGAACATTCAGATGAAAATATATTTGATGAAATGGCAGTCACCACTGAAGAAGGAAATGAATAAACACCAAAGTAAAAGGCGAGGCTACCTTTTTGAGAGATACCAATGAAAGAAAAACTAGCATGAAAAAAACATTAATTTTTAAAACACAATAAAAAATTTCATATTAATATTAATTTTATAGAATACTACCCAAAAAATTCAAACTATTAAAAGTTCATAAAATATCTAGTATCCAACAATATAAAACTGGAGGAAATCAACACCATTCCACTCACATGGGAGTGTTCAATAGTTGTCTCAGTGGAAATACTGAAAAAAATAATCAGATCGAGGTAGGTTTTCAATAACAATTTATATTGGTTGTAAATAAAATGTAGAAATCATTGTATGATTTTGGTTTAAGATGGAATATAATTTCATACAACAAATTAATGATATTGGGTTTGGAAGAGATGAAGAAAACTAGAGTTTCAATCTAGTTGAAAAACTTGATAGTAAAATAACCTCATGGATTCATTGAAGACATAATAGTCAAAGTTGATAAATTATAATTCCCTATGGATTTCATCGTACTAGATATGGAAGAGGAGTCAACAATGTTAATTTTCGGGAGATAATTATTTATCTAATAATCGAGTTTTAATTGATGTAAAAAGTGGAAAAATCACTCTGAGAGATGGTATTGATGAATATAAGTTTAAAAATTTATTGGGTGATGAAAAATTTAAATGTGAAAGGAGATGATGAGGTGTGAGAAGAGAAAATACTTGAAGTTAAAGATATTGCATAAGTCAAAGAAGTATATGGGGTAGTTGTTGTTGTGAAAGAGGATAATAAAAATAAATGTATTGAGAAGAATAAAGAGAACCAAAAAAGTCATAACACTAACGCTGGAAGAGTGACCAACTCCACCAATTTTTAAAAAGTCCTACAAGTATGGATGTTACAAGACTATCCATTTAGGTTTTCAAGATTAATTAAGAAATGGTGGATTAACCTGATGGAAGTCTAGAAAGTGTTGTCAGGGTGAATAGTAAATCTATATAGAGAGGAAATATAGGGAGAAACTTACATAGATAAGTTATAACTAAGAATATTTATGGACCCTTACTAGGTAAAATCATTCCAACCATCCATCACATGAGATGAATCTGAATGAGGAAAGTCTAATCTAATGTTGTAAAACAAAAGTTCTTCCATGAGGAAACCTAGGTTTTTAGTAATTTTATTTATTTATTTATTATTAAGTGGATTAAACCTCTCCCAAAATATCTAAAAATTGATTAAAATGGAATACACTTACACCTGAGTATTTCTATTTTTAGGTCCATCATTACCTTGGTAGACAACAATCAATCAGTGGAATGAAAAGAAACTATAGGACCAACTCATGTTGTGTAACGTATTCATTTCAGCAAATGAATAGAATAAATTTCATAAAATCCTTTCACATTTTTAATTAAGTGGAATAAAAACCTATGTATCCAAAAATAAAAGTGTCATTGAAAGGAGAGTAATCATTTTAATTATAAATTTTCTTACTACATTCCCCAATTATAATTATTTTAGAACATTAAAATATTGATTGCATGCCCCACATCTAAGTACGACTATAATCAAATGATCTTGGAGAAATAAACTAGTTAGGATAATATCCATTATACTTTTTTAATTTGATTTATCAAATAAGTTGAATGATGATAAATGGATAAATAATTAGTAAAGATAAACATGTGGTTTTGGATATGGGAAATCTCGATTTATAGAGAATATTTAATTATATTAAATGATTTTTTCATGAGATTTAGGAAACCTTGAATTTTTTATATTTTCATTAATTGATTTAACTATTCATATGCACTTCCATGAGTAGTCTTCTAACCATTCCTCTAATTACTGAGATATTTTTTAACCAATATTTCCAACCTTTGTCCATAGTATATTTTTTGTAGGTCTTAGCAATTTTATCCTCTAGAACATACATAAAATCTTATCAAATCTATGACTGAAAAAATAACTTTTAATATTATTGCGGTATATTTTTTTAAAATACATTATCCTTGGACCCACCATTACATTAATCATTTTAAGCCCATAGATTCCATGAATAAACTTGTTAAGAAATGAACCAAGTTGCAAGCCTATTTTATCTATTCCCATCTTACTCTAAATACGTTTCATGATATTTAAAAAAATAAGTGTATAGGATAGATTTTACATGGTGGAAATGGGTATTTTTAATTGATAAGACTTTACTGGGGGGGTTTTATTGAGATTCAGGGAGTGGCCATGATATCATTCACTATACTTTATCACTACTCACCTCTCTTTCTTAAAAAAATTAAAATATTAAGTTGTTTCATGGGAGGATAAAAAATCACCATTTTTAGAAAGGTGATATATTGATCAAATGTGGTTAGGTGGTAGATGTGAGATATATATTAATCATAAATTTTTAATGAAAAATATAAATAATAAGGAAAGGAAAAAATATAATAGTAAGAAAGATATGATGAATAATTTATTTCACTTTCTTTTTTCATGATCTCACTTAGATATTTTAGGGGGTAAGAGAGAGATAAAATCTATAAATGGGAGATTCTCAATAAGATTATTTTTTATATCATCCGCTATTATTTAGATTGAAATCATATTTTTGAGATTTAACTATTTACATCATTTACTTACTTTCCCCTTGTCTCAAAGTCATTTAACTATACTAAAATTCCAAATGATTAACTGTGATTTCTATCTTTATGTGGTTGATATATATATTCCTTAAAAAGCATATACTAAGTGACATTTTTTTAATTTTGTGATACACTATATTAACTATTGTACCTTGTTAATGAGTGTAAAGATTCAAAGTGATGAAAATTAAAAATGGAATTCATATTAATAATGATTATAAATATAAAAATGGATGAATGGATATGTCTGGTTATTTAAAAGTAGAAAAGTAAAATACATTGTCAATTTTTTGGTTTAAAAAATGAGGGGTTAACGAATTATCATATATTCTACTAGAACATTTAAATTCCCATTTTATGAATTTCATTTATTGACATGAATTTAAGGCATGGAAAGGTAAAAATCTTTTGTAGTATGTTTAGAATCCATGCCTAAGAAAACTTATGAATTCAAGTGATGGGATTTGATTCATATATTTTAAGAGAGAATTTTATATATATATAAATACATTTATTTTTATAATTTAATATATAAATATTTCAAATAAATATAATTCTTTCTTCATATTTATATGGTTACTATGATTTTTGTAAAATGAGAAAAAAACTAAAAAAGGTTAATATTACCACAAAAATAAGACCTCCCATTATAATGGATACATATGGAACACTTTTAGAGGTTGAAAATTAAGAATTGTGGTTAAAAGAAGATCCTGGAGATATAAATTCATGGTTCATGTGTTGAATCAATTTTAGTATTTGAATTTATCAAAATACATGAGAGGAAACGTGACATGAAGTGAATTGGAGAAGGATCCCAAAAATTCATGATGTGATTTCTTCTTTCACACAGTAGCACATGCTGGATAGTCCCACATTTTCGATTTTTCTATTAGAATTTAAATGGAGACCATAAATAAGTGACTGAACTTATAGAGACCCTAACATTATAAATATAACATTACATGACTTTAAAGATAATTATACATCAGAGTACAAGCTAGGGATTGTAAGGTCTAATGTCTTTGAAGACTAGGTACATAATCCAACATTGTAGAAACAAATTTTTATTTAAACTCTATAATGAGCTTCTACCTTTTATTGTGCTAATACATCTGCATAGGATAACCTGGGGATAACATGAATAAATGGTTGAGATAAAATCCCAGTAAGGAAACAACCATAAGAATAAATAATTAGCACATGGGATAGAAGACATGACATGATGATATAAAAAAACCAGTAACATATTGAATCATAACATATAAACATAGAATCATATAAAAATGGATTCATAGTAATGTGGAAGAAACATAAAAAATTAATTTAGTATGAGTCAAGAGTAACTTCCAAGATCATTTCCCACAGTAGAACAAGCTAAGGCTAACCTCAAAGACCGTTTCACATAGTAGCACAAGCCAAGGCTAACCACCAAGACTATCATACATAACATCTCATGATACTCAAATTTAATCAATGAATTTGTGAGTTATCTGGGAGAACCAATATTAAATTTCAATGAATATGTTTTCCATAGAATGAATCATCCACAATCAATCACAGATAAACATAAGGGTTACCCATGGAAAGGATTTGGTACCATAATCATGACATAAAGCATAAAAAATGGGTGTATCATAATAGTTTCCATGAAAGAAAGGATCTAAAATATACATGGTCATTAATAATGTAAAATAGGAATGTATTAGGGGAATTTATCTCAAGTATAAGTGACTACATTTAAGAAAAGTATTTAAGAAATTTTATTATTAAAATATTTTTGAGGGGCTTTAAGGAAAACACTATAGAGGCTTTAAAACAGAAAAAGGAATAATAATTTATAACAAATAATAAGTGAACACAGAATGTTTTCTTAATAAAAAGGATTAATTATATATATAAATTGGTGTCTTAAAAATTAGGATATTCTGCACTTGAAATCAGGTAATAATTTAGGAATTTCCCTTAAAAGAGGTTTGCTTATCAGGATGTATTGAGGCGGGAATCACTGAAAAACACGTAAATACCGAAAAGAGAAAAATGGAAGGGTCTAGATAAATGAACTCTTTACATGTATACATAATTTATAATATGTACATAAATATATAAAAAACTTCATTTTGGTAGAAATAAATATAAAGCAACTCGAAGGAATAAATGAGATTCAGGTAGAATTCCTTAGGAATTATCAACATGGTATCGGGTGTACCTAAGAGGGATTAATGAGAATGAAATGGGTTTCTCATCACTTATAAATCAAGAGGAAATTATGGGGGAGGTTATAAATCATACCCATACTTAAGGATTACACTTAATTGGCATATCCTTGATGATATTAATGAATTAAAGTGAAATGGAGAGGCTCTCTTACCTTAAGACCGATGGTGTTCTCCACTTGTTATTTATGACATGAATAAAAAAATTTGGTTTATTAATTAATAATTACAGAACCTATTATATATTTAGTTGATTTATTATACAATTTTTAAGTTCATTCATGGACTTTTTAATAGGTTAAGTGGTTCAATTTCATTGTTCGGGTCTGTTCGTTTTCTTGGTTTTTACGATCAGTTTACTTATGTTCATGAATGGAGAACCATGTATAATGAAAATGTTTTTCCCGAATTGAACTTATATTTTGTTAATGAACATACATAATATTAATTGGTTATAAAATTCATTTGGTTATTTTTAGTTAAGGAGAATCATTATATAAAACATAAATGATAAATGCTGGAATTATTTTTTTAACGATTTTTCTCACAAATAACTTGTTTTGTATTATTATTTTACATCATGAGTACATAAGGATTAAATAAAATAAAATTAGATAAAATAAAATAAGAAAATTATTTTTAAACCATAAAAATGGTTTCATGACCATAATTGAAGATATTAATAGAATTTAATAACCCGTCATCCTTGAACGTGCTAAATTAACAAATCTCAAATTGGGTTTTCATTTCTTTCAAATAAAAGGTTGGGAAAATAAAAATGATAATTACTTATTAAATTATCTTAAAAAAATTACATTAAATATAAGTTACTGGAGTTTTCATACCATTTGGATGAGGAGAGGTAAGGATGGAAAATAATAAAATGAAATTGAAAAGAAAGTGGAAGAATTGAGAAATGGAATTTACCTCTTGATTTAATCTTCCTTTAGAGCCTATAAGATGAGAAGATTTGTTATTTTAAGGAGACCAAGGGAAGACAGATGTGGGGTGGAATCTTAGGGAGTTATTTGGGTAGAATTTAGGGAAGTAAAAAATTCTTGAGAGGAGTGAATAGAAGAGGTAAGGAGGGGTGGCTTTTATAGTCGAGGAGAGGAGAGATTTCATAATATTTAATTCCTTATTTTATTAATTTCCATAAAAAAATAGTGATCATTACATAACGAAAAAAGTATAAAGTTCATGTGAGTTTTATATAATGGCCTTACATCAATCATACATCATCTGATGACATTATAATTCATTTATTTAGCATTTATCGTAAATTATCTTATTTTACTATTCACCCAAAAATCAAGTATTTCAGAAAATTACCAGAAATTCACCCTAACCTTTTTTAGTTGTGTAGAATCCAAAAATTAACTCAATTATTAAAAAATAATTTTATAAATATGATTAATTTAGTTCTTAATTAAAATCATGATTAACTCAAAAAATAACAATTTTAAAACATTAAATTTCTTATTTCCAGATATAGGTATATCATACATCCATATGAATCTTATTTATATACAATCATAGGTAATATTACTATTCATTAGGGTATCACTATTCATAAAGGTAACATTACAATTCATAAGGGTAAGTTACTATGCACTTAAAATTAAGTTGGTCATATTAGACTCTAAATAACTTACTAATCACAACCGTGTATGTCAGATTTTCAAAATTCAAAACAGAAAAGTGTTAAAATTATGCTCAAAGGACACAAAGTACATAGTTTTTTATTGTGTTGTGATTTCATTTGGTTATATGAAATATTTATAAGAATTAAATTTTCATTGAAAACTTTGGGTCTTCACATTATCCCCCCTTATAAAATTTTTCCTTCAAAATTTAGTTTTACATTCTAATCCAAAAACTGGTGTGATTACTTTTCTTTCATTGCCTCCTCCAATTCCCTTGTCGCATCTTAATATGTTTGGTTCTGCCACTGTACTTTGGTCAGGTGAGTATTCATGTTATATATAACTTTATCTCTTCGATCCCAGATCATTACCGGCTGCTCCTTGTAAGAAATATCATTCTCCAATTGTACCGCCTCTGAAGAGAGTACATGTAAACGGTTTTGTATGTACTTCCTTATGAGGGATACATGTAAGACATTGTGTACTTTGTCCATTGTAGGTGGAAGTTCCAGTCAATACGCCACAACCCCCACACAATCAATAATCTCAAAAGGGCCGATATACCTGAGAATTATCTTTACCTTCTTCTGATACCTCATGAACTTCTTCCATGGAGATATTCAGAGAAATACCATGTCTCCAATTTTGAACTCGAGGTCTCGTTGAGGATTGTCTATATAACTCTTCTGTCAACTTTCGGCTACTATGATGTGCTATTGAATGGTTTTTACCTTCTCCACCATTTCTTCAACCATTTCATCTCATAACAGCTTACACTCATTGACTTCATCCCAACACGCCAGTGTTCTGCACCTTTTCTGAAAAATGGATTCGTATGGTTCCATTTGGATGCTTCAATAGAAACTCTTGTTGTAGGAGAATTCAACCAGTGGAAGATGTTGATACCATCCTCTTTTTAAGTCCATGGAACATGATCTCAACATATCTTCCAACATCTAAATAGTTCACTCAGATTGTCAATCAATTTGAGGATGATAGGCCATACTGATGTTCAGTTCAGTGCTTAGAGTATGTGGGAGAATTTTCCCGAATATTGAGGTGAATCTCAGATCATGATCAAATTCAATAGATAATGGTACTTCGTGCAGCCTAACCACTTCTTTGATGGATATCTGTAAAATTTTATCCAATGAGATGTCCTCTCAAATTAAGATAAAGTGAGCTTCCTTTGTAAGATGATCCAAAATGACCCATATATCATTGTTTCCTCTGGATGTCCTTGGATGTCCAGTGAAAAATTCCATAGTAATGTTCTTCCACTTCTATGTTGGTAAGGGTAGCGGTATTATCATACCCTTAGTCTTTTTCCTATCAGCCTTCACTTGATGACATACCAGGCACTTTTATGTGTATTAATCAATCTCCAATTTCATATTATCCCACCAAAAGTTTTTTCCAAGATCTCGATACATCTTTATTCTCCAGAGGTGAATAGATAAATTTGATCTATATGTGTCATTCAAAACCTCCTTCTCTATCTCTGAATTTGATGGTACCCATAATCGTGATCCAATTATTACAACTCGTTTTTCATTAATTATGAACTCTAAGGATTTCCCATTTTTAATGGCTTCCACCATTTTCTGAAGTTCCAAATATTGTCATTGAGAATACCTTATTTTCTCCATGAGAGATGGTTGATAAATCATTTGAGAAAGGATTGGTGATGTTTCTACCTTAATGATTCCCATTTCTATCCTCTAGAAATCTAAGAAGATCAGATCCTTTTCAGTTCTCATCATCGATAAAGTTGTAGGATCCTTTCTACTTAGAGAATCTGCCACCATCTTCACCTTACCGAGATTGTAGTGGATTAAGCAACCATAATTCCTTGTGAGTTATATCTGTATTTTTTGGCACGTATTGAGATATTTTTGTGTTAATATATATTTGAGACTCTTCTGACCAGTATATATCTCACACTTCTCCCCATAGAGATAATGCCTCCAGATTTTTAATGCAAAGATCACAATCGCTAATTCTAGATCCTGTGTGGGATAGTTTTTCTCAAGTATTTTCATATCCTTTAGGCATAGGCTATCACTTTATCATTTTTCATAAACACACAACCTAATCCCTTAATTTAAGCATCACTGTACACCACAAAGAGTTCAACACTTTTTGGGAGTGTGAGTACTAGCATAGTGATAAAACTCTTTTCCAACTCCTTAAAACAGTCTTCATATTCTTGATTCTAGACAAACTTTACTCCTTTCTGTTTCAGATAGGTCATTGGGTTTGAAAATCATGAAAATTTCTTCCCAAATCCTTGATAATGCCTAGCTAGTCCCATAAAACTATGGATCTCTATTATAGATGTTGGTCACGACCACTTTTTCATTGCCTTTGTCTTAGAAGGGTCCACAATTAACCCTTTGTTGGTGATTACATTCCCAGAGAATGATTATTCCTCTACATATAACTCACATTTACTGTACTTTTCATTCATATTCTAGATTCTCAAAATATTTAACACAGTATTAAAATTCACCACATGTTCCTCATTGATCTTGGAGTATATTAGAATATCATTGATAAAGACTACCAAAAATTTGTCGAGGTAATCTCTAAAGACTCTTTTCACTAAATACATGAAAATTTCTGGAGCATTAGTGAGTCTGAAGGGAATCACTATGAACTCATAGTGTACATACCTCATTCGAAATACAGTCTTGTGAACATCTTCCTTCCCCACCTTTAATTGGTGATATCCTGACCAAAGGTCCACCTTAGAGAAACAATTATCCCCACAAAGATGATCTAACAAGTCATCTATCCATGGAATGGGACACCTATTCTTTATCATTATTTTTTTGATATCTTGATAATCAATGTAGAGGCACATTGATCGATACTTATTCTTGATGAAGAGGACTAGCGCACCCCATGGTGAAGCACTTGGGCATATAAAACCCTTGTCAAAATTCTTCTTTAATTGCTTCTTCAGCTCTTCCATCTCAACATTGGCCATTGTATTAGGTTTATTTTATATAGTAAATGATCTATAAATAAGTTCAATTGAGAACTAAACCTCTTAATTAGGATGATGTCTAGGAAATTCTTTGGGGAATACATCAGTGTAGTCCCTCGTGATGGGAATTTCTTCTAGAGTGATGTAATCCTTTGTCTCAATCATTTAAGCTAGATATTATTGCACACAATGAAGAAATATCCACACATGAGATGATTATTCTAATGAAGATTCAACTTACTCCTTACACTTGTAAATAATTAGAGGATTCTTTAGGATGGGAAGAGTGATTTCCCTTTCCACGTAGTTTATGTTGGATTTGCATAAATATAATCAATCCATGCCCAATAAAGCATAGAACTCAAATAAATGAAGCATGATAATATTTTTTTGGATGTTTATTCCATAGATGTTAATTAAGGAGAATTTATAAACCATGGGTGCAATAATTGACTCATTCATTATTCTCATAGATAATATACCCTCCAAATTTTTATGTGGTTCTTGAATAGTTCTACCAAAATTAAAAGATATAAAAGAATGTGTACAATGAGAATCAAATAGTACATTCTCTATTCTTGAATGAATAACTAGCATACCTTTCACCACATATTTGTACGTATCCACCTCATTATTAGTGATAGAATAATCTATTCTTTGTTTCATTGGAGGTTGTTGTTGATTTCCTCCGACAACCCTTGTCTTAGAGAAATTGTTTTCATAATTCCCATACTCCTTTTATTTGTAACATTGAAATACAGTCTGAGTGTTGATATAAAATATCATTTCTTATTCCACATTAGCGAGATTCTTCATATACCTTTGGTAGTTCTGGGGTAGATGGACCATCATTCCTCATTTTTAGTAATTCATGGTTCCCTTTAGATAGTTCCCAAGATGAATCTTCCCACAACTTTTACAACTGGGATGTTCAGGCTTCTTTCCATAATGCGATTTGTTTATTGAACCACCCATGTTGTTCTCCATTTTCTGATTCTTATCACCGGGATTACGAGACCACTGAGAGTCTCCAATCTCCATTTTGTCCTTGGGGGAACAACATACAATATCCTCATAATTTTTGATGCTTCGAATCGCAAATGATTTTCATATACTTGTCTTGAGTCCACTAAATAAGTGATCCACCTTGCTTTCAGTATTCATGAAAAAGAAAGAGGTGTACCTTGCAATCCTTGTAAAGTTTTCTTCATACACCTCGATGGACTCATATTACATATTTGTGAGACTTAGGAACTCTCTATCCATCTTGAGATGAAGGGTTCGAGGAAAATATTTATTGAAAAAAATCCCCTTGGATTCCTCCTAATCCCTAGAATCAATTCCCTCTTGGGAGTTTGTATTCTCGATCAGTTTCCACTACGGATCAGATTCCCCATCAAAACAATAGATCTTCAATACAAATTTTTTTTCTTTTGAGAACTAGAGGATAGAAAATATATTTTCAATGGAGTTAATCCACTATTTTGCGAGGAGGGGATTAGAAGATCTGCTAAACAAGTTATGCCTTTTGAACATGAAGGATTCAACAGAAAAATACTCTTTCCTTGGAGGAGGATTGTGTTCTACATGATTCAAGTTATTATTCATAACCTAATCAAGTTGATAATATACTATACTGATGTTTTGAGAACTTGTTCCCATCATGTCAGGCATATAATTATGTGAATCTTTACATTTCCTATCAAACTTGTTGTGGGAATGTGTTATTATATTTCCCACTATTAACTAATGAAAAGAAAATACAATTAGGGGGATTGAATACTTAGTTATTGAACATAAAAATGGAAATACTAAACATAAAAGGATAAAATTGTAAATGAGAAGTATATCCTAACATGGGATTCCTTAGGATTTAATTGAGGATATCCTCGATCTATTTCTTAACTTATATTATTATGGGATTTTTGATTCCCTTAATAATGGTTTGTACCAAGCTCATGAATTTACCATATCATATCTCCCATGAGTGTCAAACCAAGAGTGAATCAAAGGCCATTGTTATGTATTAGGATACCGCGGGTTAGGACTGAAACTCCTTCTCAGAGTTTTCACTCCTAAGTACATCGGGTCAGAGCCATATCTCCCTATTTTTATCCAGACAAGGATGTATTTTCTTGATAAACTACTTACTCTATACTTAACAAAATTTAGGGTTGTTTTCTTATAATTAGTATCATCCTTAAGTTTCTTACTAAGGTTCTATATTACTAATCTCCAAAAATAACTAGACCATCCTCTGATACCAACTATAGTGACCCTATCATTTTACATAAAACTTTACATAATTTTAAGCATAATTATACATCAGAGTACAATCCAAATATCGTAAAGTACAGTGCCATGGAAGACTAGGTACATAATCAAACATTATAGAAACACCTTTTATTTAAACTCCATAATTAGATCCTATATTCCATTGTGCTCATTAATCTTTATAGGATAACCTTGGGATAACATGAAAAAAGGGCTGATCTAAAATCTCAGTAAGGGAATAACCATAAGAACAACACATTAGCACATGGTATTGAAGCTATGACATGATGATATATCAAAACATGTAACATATAGGATCATTACATATAAACATGGAGTCATAGTAATGTGTCAGAAACATAAAACATGAATTTAGTATGAGTCAAGGCTAACCTCCAAGAAAGTTTCCCATAGTAGCACAATTCAAGGCTAACCTCAAAGACCATTTCACAAAGAAGCACAAGCCAATACTAACCTCCAAGACCGTCACATATAATGTCTCATGAGACTATACATTACCCAATGCATTGGTGTGATATCTAGGAAAAACCATCGTAAATTTACATGAATATGTTTTCAACGTTATTAATCATACATAATCAATCACATATAAACATAAGGTTTACCCATGGAAAGGATTGGGTACCATAATCATGACATAATGAATAATAAATCGGTGTATCATAAAAGTGTCCATGAAAGAATAGAACAAAAATATATAGAGAAATGAATAATGGAAAATAGTAATGTATCATGTGAAGTTGTGTAAGTTATAAGTTACAACACATAAGAAAAATAGTTAAGAAATTTTATCATTAAAACATTTTTGTGAGTTTTTACGGAAAATACTATAGAGCCTTTAAAATAGAGAAATTAAAAATAGGTTATAAAAAACCTGAAGTGAAACAAAAAGGCTTTAATTATAAAAATAATGATTTTATAAATAAAACGGTGGTTTAATACATAATACAGAGCACACTTGAAATCAGGTAAAAATTTGGGGAATTCCCTTAAATCTGGTTTACTTATCGGGAAGTATTGAGGAGGTAATCAGTTAAAAACATGTATATCCAAAAAAGAGAATGATGGAAGGGTATGGATAAATAAATTTCATAAATGTAAAAAATAATTTATAATATGCATATAAATATATAATACAACTTCATTTGGGTAGAAACAAAGATAAGGAAACCTGAAGGAATAAAGGATATTCGGGTAGAATTCCTTATTTGTTATCGACATGGTATCAGGTGTACTTAAGAAAGATTCATCAGAGTGAAATGGGTTCTTCATCACTTATACATCATGAGTGAAGTATTGGGGAGGTGATAAATCATACCCCATCATTAGGGATTACACATAAAATGGCATTGTATAGAGGAAATTATTGATTAAAAGTGAAATGGATAGGATCCCTTACCTTAAGTCACATGGTGTTCTGTACTTGTTATTAATGACCTGAATAAACAAATTAGATTTATTAATTATACTTTAAATAATCTCTTATATATTTAATTAATTTATTATACCCTTTTTATGTACATTCAGGGACTTTTTATAAGGATAAGTGGTTCAATTTCATTATTCGAGTCTGTTCATTTTCTTGGTTTTTATGATGAGTTTACATATGTTCATGAATGGAGAACCATGTAAAATGAAGATGTTTGTCCATAATTGATTTTATATGTTTTTAGTGAACATAAATATTATTACATGGTTATAATTTTTTTTATTTTTAGTGATGGTGAATCATTATATAAAACATTAACAATAAATGCTTGGATTAAATATTTATTGATTTTTCTCACAACTAACTTGTTTTGTATTATTATTTTACATCATGAGTAAATAAGGATTACAAAACATTAAATAAGATAAAATACACATATAAAAGTTTGTTTCAACCATAATAATTTCATCATGAGAAAAATTTAAGGTAGTAATAGAAATTTATAACCTGTCGTCCTTGAATGTGCTAAATTAACACATCTCAAATGGTGTATTCATTTCATTCAAATAAAATGTGGGGAAATTATATATGATAATTAATTATTCCATTATTATAAAAATATTAAATTAAATTTAAGGTATTGGATTTTTCATAACATTTGGATGAGGAGAGTTAAGGATTGAAAAGAATACTAAGAAACATCGAAAAAAAGTGAAAGAATTGAAAAGGGAAATTTACCTCTTGAGTTGATATTTCTTTAGAGCCTCTTAAGGGGAGAATATTTGGTCTTTAAAGGAGACTAAGGGAATATGGACGTGGGGGAGGATCTTGGGGAGAGATTTGGGAAGAATTTTGGGAAGGAACAAGATTGAGTTTTGTGAAGTGAATAGGTAAGGAGGGGTGGTTTTTTAGTGGAGGAGAGGAGGGTTTTCATAATATTTAATTCATTAATTTATTAATTTCCCTGAAGGATAGAAATAGTGATTATTCCATGACCAAAAATAGTATAGTTAATGATATTTCTATATAATGTCCTTGCATATTCCATACATCAGTCGATGACATCATAATTCATGTATTTGGATTTTAACATAAATTATCATATTTTACTATTCACCAAAAATGAATGTATTTAAGAAAATTCCCTAAAATTCACCCTAACCATTTTTTTATTTTTAGAATCCCAAAAGGAAATCCATTTTTTGAAAACAATTGTCTAAATATCATTAATTTAATTTTTAATTAAAATCACAGTTTACTCAAAAAAATAACAAATTTAAAACATTTAATTCCTTATTCCCAAATATATGTATATCATACATCCACTTGAATCTTATTTATATACTATCATAGGTAAGGTTACTATTAATTAGGGTATGTCAATATTCATAATGGTAACATTACTATTCATAAAGGTATGTTACTATTCACTATGAATTAAGTTGGTCTTATTAGACTCCAAATAATTTACTAATCGCAACCGTTTTTGCTAGATTTTTGAAATTCAATACACAAAAAGTGTTAAAATTAAGTTCAAAGGTCACAAAGTAATTAGTAGATCGTTTTGTTGTGATTTCATGTGATTATATGACATATTTATAAGAATGAAATTTCCATTGAAAACTTTGGGTCATTACACAATTGGCCATTAAATTAAGTAGCGGACCTGAAACGCATTATGGTATGAATTTATAATTAATTAAATTTAACACAAACCCCATGGATGTCTATAAATAGGGAGCCATGATGTTTCAACATAATATTATTCTGGAGAAAATTTTTGGGGGTAAGAAATTGTGCTCTATAGGGTCCTCACCAGCCGATGTCTCAACTTTTATCATGTTTTCTTTTTTTTATTTCTCAATCCCTCTTACTACCTCATTATCATAATGAGGGGGTAATTCATGAATTTTTATAGGGTATAGTATCTAAAGAGGGAAGTTTCATAATATTTCATTATTTATTCCCTTCCTTTATTAGGGTTTCTACAATTTGAATTAATAAATTCCAATCTCATTCATGTTATTAAATAATGATCATTGACTTAAGAATCTAGAAAGTTGTTATAAATTTTATATATGATTAAACTAAATTATGAATGAAAATTTTATAATTAGGGGTAATCAGGTTTAAAATTGGCATTGCAACAGAGCTGATAGGGTAGTTCCCTAAATTACCTGACCATGGGGAAGGGGGTGTTGCTATGTGGAGGAGGGTATTTAATGACCATTGAATATACCTCATCCCAACTCCGAAACCAATACTAAAATATAATATTATTTTATAAAATAAAATTGTACGAGAGCCCTAAATTTTAAAAAAATTATATCATTATTTCCATATGATAATAAAAACCAATCCATTTCACCTTTATTTTTCACTTTTCTCAAATTGATTCAAATCAATCAACTTGTTCACAATTCCCTTTCATAAAATTTAAAAAATCAATTGTTTTAAAAAACTAAATTAATAAATATGTTGTCCTTTGAGTTCAACCTCAATATTTCCACATATTGTACTTTAATTTATTAGTATCACATTTTGATTTGTCTTTACAAATTTTGTATTTTGATTAGACCTGTAGGGAATTAACAACTTACTTTAGGGATTCTAGGCCTCCACTAACTGAATTCCCCATGACCTGGTTGCTTTCTTTAATCATTATTATATATTTTCAATTTAAAAACATTATTTTAATTCTTTAGAGTCACAAAAACTTTAGTTTGTTTCATATATAATGCTTTATGAAGTTTCGCATTAAAGAATAAATTTTTTACATACATTTACCAAATCACATATTCATTGAAGGATGTGGTGGAAAATAGAATTTTGATTGATTTTATCATAGAAAAAAGTTACAATGTTTCATTATTGTCAATTCCTTGATTCTATTTAAACACTTATGAAACCAGTCATGATTTATAGATATATAATTTCCTTTCCCTGTTCATAATACACATCAATACCCATTTACACGCTATAATATTCACATCCATCGAAGTATCTTCCAAGATCCAATTTTTTTTGGTAAATGGAATCCATTTTTGAATTCATGACTTCATTCAACTTGGTAATATCTATTCCACTTACTACATCCTTACAGGTTAGAGGATTATTATTATAAACTAATAATAATTCACTATACTTACTTAATAGAATACCATACCATTATATATCTCTAATCTCTCTTATACTCTTACATATAATTTCTAAACATGGAACATCTTATTCCATAAGGATTTGTGTAATTTTTCTTATGTCAACTATTTTGTATCATGAGCATAAATTTTATCAAATTCTATATCACTCCCACTCTCTCTTTTAGATATGTAATAATATTTATGTAACATCCCAAGTAAATAAATAATATTACATTCTGATTTTTATCAATATTTGTGTATGAAATGTTAATATTACTTTAAAGGGAACGCTATGCTCGATGGCGTACCCAATACGCAATAATGAGTTCCTATGAAATCTTATGTTGCACTCTAATAATAAAATAATATTATTTTAAATGGTACTTAACGCCTAGCCATTTTAATGGTGGGAAAGAACGGAACTAACTACAAAATTATTATATATGTTTGTCAAATATTTTTACTTTTATCCAATAAATTTTAGAGGCGTAAAATGCAAATGAATCCAATTTTAAGCATAAATCTTCTAATATTCTTTAAAAGCTTGATTAACTGCCTTTTTATGGAGAACCCTTTTTAAATATACTTTTGAAAATTTTATATGTTGTATTTGACAAAATAAAATCCTTCTTTAGAATCTGGACATCAAAATTTACTTTGTGTAAATTTTTGTTATTTTTCCGATAAAGATCATTTTTAGTGAAAATGTTGCATTTTAATTCAAAACCTCCTTTTAATATGATATATTTATATGGATAGATTATATTTTTAATTGATATTAAAGTGTATTTAGAATATATATTTACCATTTAATTCAATGGTGTTCATTTGAATTAATTTCACTTTGAAATTGGACTTAAACTAGTGTTAATCTTTTAATAGATATTGTTTCTTAAAAACACGCTATTTGTTTTGACAGCGGGAATTAATTATTAAATTAATTAATGCAACTTATATGTTTTTAATTTTTTAAAATAGACATAATTTTTGAATTCTTAGTAATAAATATATCTTGGGGTGAATTTTTGTTATTTTTCTGAAAAACATTAATTTTTTGATGAATAGTGAAACCACTAAGTGTTAGTTAAAGAAACTGATTTTTTGTTTAAATGAAACTTTACCACTTCTGTGATTTGATTTTCAAGAATATGACATACATGGTTGTCATTAGGAAGTAAAATGTGGTTCAATGAGATTAAAATAATTTTTGGTGAATTGTAACTTTTAAGTTTTATTAATCACTATTAAAGGTAATTAGTGTGATTTAAGGTAAAAATTATACTATAATAAAATGAAAATATCTTGACACTTGTCCTAACCCTATTTTGTGAGTCATGGATGACCAAGACAACCCATGGGTCGATTTTTGGGACCCCATGGAGCCACATGGGTAGGATAATGACATAAATGCCTTTTATTTAAAGTAAAACTAAAAATGACACAAACATGTATTGTTTTACTAAAACAATTTTTACATGGGGTTATACAAGTCAGATTTTTTACTATAAATAGTCATTGGAAATATAAATAGATTTAATACATCATAGTATTTTTTTTATAATTTTTAGACATTAAATAAATTAAATTATTTATGACATCATGATGATGCAGCGATTACCTCATTATTTAACGATTTAAATAAAATGAAAAGATGATGTAAAATCTAAGACTTATACATGTCCAAAAACCTATTGGATGGGTGTATTTCGAACCCTTACCACCTTATCCTCAAACTATATAAATGTGGGACCTTTAAAATCTGAAACTCATTTGAAAATAATGTAACATTTTTTGACTTTCCATGAGTTCCCCTCCTCTCCTCTTATAAAAGGCCCCCACCTCTACCTCCTTACCCACACCTCTCAAGCATTTTTCTCAGCCAACCCCTTCCCATTTCATCTCTCCACATCTTTTTATTCATCATTGAAGCCTCACCTTTGGGCTGAATCCTTTCCAAGTAAGCCTTTGAGCTCAAATCAAAAAGAGTTACCTGATTTAAAGGTAATGTCTTCCCTTGTGTTCTTTTGTTTTATTTTACTTCTCCAACCCTCTAAACTCTTTTTATTCCTTTATTTTGTAACAAAAATAGTGTCTTCGATATACTAGGATTTTGTTATGATAAGTATTATAGCTACCTTACACACACCTTCATCTAATGGTTAAAGAACATACTGTTTCTATGGATGGTGAATTTATGACTTATGAAATGATGATTGTTCAATCTTTTCTTAACACCTTTCATGGTAGCCATTATTATGAAACTATATTTTATATATGATATATTTGGTATTTATGTTTTCTATATGCTTCTAAATTTTATATTTAAAACATGCCTTTATGCTTTTCATGTTGTGCAAATGCGATAATTTCATACGAGGAAGTGTGGACTACCGCCCCCTCAAGTGTTGTGACTCGTTCATGCAATACATGGAATGTATAAAGAATGAAATTAATGAACATATGTAACCTATATAACATATATATTATACTGTAATTATAATATAAATATCTCTCAATTGTTTTTAATTCCATTAATATGACAAATAAATGAAGGTAGCGTTCATGCGTACGTACGGCCTACCGTCTCCATGAACGGTGCATTTCATTTCTCTTTATCTCCAAATGTTATGGAGTAGTATAAAATGAATATATACTATATATATTTGATATTTAAATCATTAATACTATTCTGGAGATGATTTACTTATAACTACATGGAAAATCATTTTCAAACAAGTTCATTTTTGACTCATGTACCAAACATCGACAAAAACGTCTGATATGAACTCACAATATTAGCCAATTATTATAACATTATAATATGTGATATGAACTGAATAATAATCTTTAAAAGAGGTCCTTAAGCAATTATAATTTTACCAAAGTTTATTATTCAAGAATATAAAGAAACGAACAAGACAAGTCAGACTTGAGGTAAGGGATCCTACCTCTCTCTTTTTAAGAACTCTCTTTTATGTCATTTATTTTAAGCTCATATTTCTTATGTTTAGGGATGTTCTTTTATATTACTCTTACTGTAATTTTTATGTTCATATTATGAGAGAACCTATTTGATCTCATCAAACCATTTTTGGAAGTTTTAGGTGGCACCATTAGGCTGCCGAGTTTTCGTAAGGGATTTTTCATCTCCCTTTTATTCCCATGACATTTATACTACGTTTGCCACCATTTCCTTTGAGTGGTGTATGTACTGCACATTATTATACTCTTTGTGTAGTATAATTTCAATTATTGGTATTTACATCTTCATTTTATGACCCTTCTTCCATTGGTTGTACGTTTCAAAACGTACCCAAGTCGGTAAGGGAGCCTTTCACCCTCCTCTTTTTTAAAAGACTTCTTTTGTTATGTATTTTAATTCACATACTATTATATTGGGATATGTTCTTATATATCCTTATTGATGTAAACTTTATGTCCAAGTGATGAGATACCATTTTCTCTCTCATAAAATCATTTTCGGAATTTTAAAGTGACGTCGTTGGGCTGTCGGATTTCTGTAAAGGAACTTCTTAACCCACTTTCAATTCATTGGGTTAAAAAATTACTTCTTGATTTTATTATGCCAAGATTATGTGTGGAATCTATATGTTTTAATTTCCCCAATACTCTGTGTGGATATACTATTTCTACACATAATCATCTCATGGATAAATTCTTACGTCATTTAGAAGAACTTGTATGGGAAATCATAACTCAATCTCATTTCATTGAGTTAAATATCTATGTCATTGGGTTTGTTTTTCCAAGAGTATGTGTGAATGACCTATGATTGTTTTACACTTAATATCCACCTATATTTTCTGTATTCATATTTGTCGCACATAATCATGTAATTGATTTATCCTTAATCTAAGGATACCGACTTTTTAAGGGACTTTGTCTCAATCTCCTTTCATTGAGGAATATTTTGTTTTATACAAAACTTTCTTTTATACGGTGTATAAACAGCTTTGACTTCTACTTTTATTCGAATGGAATATTTTCTATATGAAGCATTTTACTAAACGACAAAAAGTTTGTTTCTTTTTAACGTACGCGGTTACAACGACCTTTCCTCCGCCACGAGTATTATTTGATCTTTGGCTTCCTCATCAAGCCGTTATATTTTTAAAAGTAAATAAATACCATATACTCTTTTATGTATTTTGTTATTGAAAATGGTTTCGATAATGGATTTTTTATGTCAATATATTTAAGTGGTATATTGTGATTGAAATGTGGAAATGTTTTCTTTCCTTTATAATTGTTATGATTTTATAATGGTACTTGGACATTTGATGGGTGGTTACGTGATAAACCATATGACGGGTGGTGTCATGAATACCAAGACAGGTGGTTACGTTATAACCTCCAATGCATTGGGTATGGAAGTCGGCCTTATGGCTATTCCATTAAGTATTTGTGTAAGTCGACCGTATGGTTATTCCATTTAAGTATGTTTATGTCCCAAGTAAACTTTATATGTTATGTGTTCTTTATATGGGTTTTATGGTAATTATTTGGTTACAAAATGGTAATTAATGGTCTTTTTTTTCAGTGAAGAGTTTTTACTACTTCATAAAGGTGAAGAGTATTACTTTGGTAAAGTACTCATGGTTTACTTGTTGTTTTGAAAAACTAACAGTTTTCCTTCTTTGTGTATCCTTTACTGGGCTTTTTATGATCATCCTAAGTTTTTGAAATGTTTTCCACAGGACTTAAAGATGAATAGTGTCAAGGATGGGATCAAGGAAAGACATTATAACTAAAACATGGAACTAGACATGTATCTTTTTAAGTGTTTTTTTATTTTATGGAAACTTAGTAGAAGTGTCTACTATGTAATCTTTTGAGATGTAATAGTTATGACTTAATTCTATAAACCTCTAAACCTGAAAAGATCCTCTATGTGAATTATTCATTTAATTCGTGATTAAGTAATTTTTAAGGCCGAGGCCTTATAGTTGGTATCAGAGGTTGGTTTAGATAACTTTATAGGTTAGGGTATTCTCTAAGAATAAGTTACATTACCATAATGGTTAGGATTTCAGAAAGAGTCATAGTTTTAGATAAAGTGAATGCGTAAGTATGTCTTAATGTTTATCTTGCTCATTAGTACATGATGTTTTTGTTGATATACTCACACTGAAATTTCTGTTTTTAGTAAATGGGTGGATCTAGCAGGCACCAAAGTGACAATGGGTTTGAAGGAAACTGTGGTGGATCTCTGATTAAGAGACTGGATGAATTGGGGAATTCAATGAGGAATCTCGTGGTTGTTCTAAACCAACTATCAAGGAGTCATGATCAACCACTTGAACCTTGGTGAGTTCCCTAATGCATCATGTATGAGATGACCAACTCGATGTGGATGTTCAGGTAATAATTATAAAGGTAACCATTAGGGTTTATATGATCCTTACTTTTGAGGTAATTATGGGTTACTATATGTTTTGATGGAATATGAACGACGTGATATAAACATGAGGTTAAATTATGTTATGGTTATTTTTGAAGATTTTATCATTTTTTGGGGAATGTTATAAGAATTATATAGTTTTGCAAAAAGGACAACACGCAGGCTGTGTGACAACCCGTCGCGTTGGACAAAGCTGTGGGAATTGAACCCACAAACAAAGTGCGATTGGTATTTATCGCCTACCAAAAGACTACGTGAAGTCCTTGGTTAGTTTGACTAATTATTTTTAGTTATATTATTTTATGAATCAAGAGTATGTTTATTTTGGGTTATATATGGAAATTATTAACCTATCATGGATGATATGTGATTAGGTTAATTAAATTTCAATATGAGACTTTAAGAGAAACTAATGTAATCTGGAGATAAATGTTAATTTTTACCTTGGAAGACTATGTGATTGAATCCTTCAAATATTTGGGTTTCAATCTTAGTTTGGTTTACTTTGAATAATTTTATGGACAAATTGTTTATTGAATGGTCTTTGTTGATCTTTGGGTATTGTTTGAAAAATTTTGGAGATTAAGAATAGATTTTTTTATAAAGGATTATCCTTTTTGGGTATTATCTGATCTCATACTAACATTTTTGGTTTTAGTTTTGGTTAAGGTCTAAATACATGGGATGTATATAGTTCTCTTTTGTGGATTAGGTGATTCTCTAGAAGTTGATAATAGCTCTCTTAATGTAAACAAGTCATCCTAAATACTCATCTTTTGGAAAAAAATATGAGTTCGTGTAAGAAATATAGTAAAAGTTGAAAGTCAACATGACAAGTAAGTATGTTTCCTTATGTTTTAGTTAAGATCAAAAATAAATTCCTCAATGAAAAGTAACTTAAAAAAATTCTGTCCGTTAACTTTTCCTACAGGGGAATCCAATACTGTTTAACCCATCACATCTTTGTGATTTTCTTATGGTTAACTTTCTCCTAGACATGTTTACTATCACTCTCCATCAAAACATGACCCTTTGTTTTTTCCTCCATATCCATATTTTCATACTTGTAATCCTAGTATGGGTTTACGCGGGTGACCTTTGTACTTCTCTCCCGTTCTTTTTAAGTGATAGTTTTACTGACTCTTGTTCCGATGTGGGACATTCAATGGAGTTTCCAAGCCCAATTTTGGAATTGCGAGGACGCAATTCCCAAATGGGGGGAAGGATGTAACATCCCAGGTAAATAAATAATATTACATTATAATGTTTATCAATATTTGTTAATAAAATGTTAATATTACTTTAAAGGGAACGCTATGCTCGATGGCGTACCCAATACGCGACACCGAGTTCCTTTGAAATCTTACATTGCACTCTAATAATAAAATAATATTTTTTTAAATGGTATTTAATTCCTAGACATTGTAATGGCAGGAAAGAATCGAACTAACTAAAAAATTATTATTTATGTTTTTCAAATATTTTTACTTTTATCCAATAAATATTAGAGGCATAAAATGCAAATGAATCCAATTTTAAGCATAAATCTTATAATATTCTTTAAAAGGTCGTCTAATCGCCTTTTGATGGAGAACCCTGTTTAAATATACTTTTGACAATTTTATATGTTTTATTTGACAAAATAAAATCCTTCTTTAGAATCTGGACATCAAAATTTACTTTGTGTAGATTTTTGTTATTTTTCCGATAAAGATCATTTTTAGTGAAAATGTTGCATTTTAATTCAAAACCTTCTTTTAATATGATTTATTTATAAGGATAGATTATATTCTTTTTAATTGATATTACAGTGTATTTAGAATATATTTTTACCATTTAATCCAATGGTGGTCATTGGAATTAATTTCACTTTGAAATTGGACTTAAACTAGTGTTAATCTTTTAATAGATATTGTTTCTTAAAAACACGCTATTTGTTTTGACAACAGGAATTAATTATTAAATTAATTAATGCAACTTATATGTTTTGAATTTTTTAAAATAGGCATTATTTTTGAATTTGGAGTATCAAATATAGCTTAGGGTGAATTTTTAGTATTTTTCTGAAAAACTTCAGTTTTTGATGAATAGTGAAACCACTAAGTAGTAGTTAAAGAAACTGATTTTTCGTTTAAATGAAACTTTACCCCTTCTGTGATTTGATTTTCAAAAAATCCTACGTACATGGTTGTCATTATGAAGTAAAATGTGGTTCAATGAGATTAAAATAAGTTTTGGTGAATAGTAACTTTTATGTTTTATTAATCGTGATTAAAGGTAATTAGTGTGATTTAAGGTAAAAATGATACTATAATAAAATGAAAATATCTTGACACTTGTCCTAACCCTATTGGATGAGTCAAGGAAAACCAATAAAACCCATGGTTTGATTTTTGGGACCCCATGGAGCCACTTGGGTAAGATAATGACATAAATGCCTTTTATTTAAAGTAAAAGTAAAAATGACACAAACATGTATTGTTTTACTAAAACAATTTTTGCATGGGGTTATACAAGTCAGATTTTTTACTATAAATAGTCATTGGAAATATAAAAATATTTCCCACGTAATAGTATTTTTTTTTAATTTTTAGACATTAAATAAATTAAATTATTTATGACATCACGATGATGCAACGATTACCTCATTATTTAACGATTTAAATAAAATGAAAAGATAATGTAAAATAAAAGACCTAAACTTGTCAATAACCTATTGGATGGGTGTATTTCGAACCCTTATCACCTTATCCCCAAAATATATCAATGTGGGACCTTCAAAATTCGAAACTCATTTGAACATAATGTAACCTTTTTTGACTTTCCAATAGTGCCCCTCCTCTCCTCTTATAAAAGGCCCCCACCTCTACCTCCTTACCCACACCTCTCAAGCCTTTGGCTCGGCCAATCCCCTGACCATTTAATCTCTACACATCCCTCTCTTCATCATTGAAGCCTCACCTTTGGGAAGAATCCTTTCCAAGGAAGCCTTTGAGATCAAATCAAAAAGAGTTACCCGATTTAAAGGTAATGTCTTCCCTTGTGTTCTTTTGTTTTATTTTGCTTCTCCAACAATCTAAACTATTTTTATTCCTTTATTGGGTAACAATACAAGTATATTCAATATACTAGAATGTTTTTATGTGAATTATTCGAGCTAAACTTACACACACCTTTGTCTAATGGTTAAAGAACATATTGTTTCTGTGGATGGTGAATTTCTGCCTCACGAAACGATGATTGTTCAATCTTCTCTTACCACATTTCATGGTGGCCATTATGATGTCACTATATTTTATATATGATATATATCGTATTTATGTTTTCTATATGATTCTGAATTTTATATTTAAAACATGCCTTTATGCTTTTTCTGTTGTGCAAATGCGATAATTTCATACGATGAAGACTACCGCCCCCTCAAGTGATGTGACTCGCTCATGTAATACATGGAATGTATAAAGAATGAAATTAATGAACATATGTAACCTATATAACATATATATTATACTGGAATTATAATATATATATCTCTCAATTATTTTTAATTCCATTAATATGACAAAGAAATGAAAGTAGCGTTCATGCGTACGTACGGCCTACCGTCTCCATGAACGGTGCATTTCATTTATTTTTATCTCCAAATGTTATGGAGTAGTATAAAATGAATATGTACTGGATATATATGATATTTAAATCATTAATACTATTCTGGAGATGATTTACTTATAACTACATGGACAATCATTTTCAAACAAGTTTATTTTTTACTCATGTACCAAACATCGACAAAAACGTCTTATATGAACTCACATTATTATCCAATTATTATAACATTATTATATGTGATATTAAATGAATAATAATCTTTAAAAGAGTTCCTTAACCAATTATAAATTTACCAATGATTAATATTCAAAAATATAAATAAACGAATAAGACAAGTCAGACTTGAGGTAAGGGATCCTACCTCTCTATTTCTTTTTAAGCACTCTCTTTTATGTCATTTCTTTTAAGCTCATATTATTTTGTTTGGGGATGTTCTTTTATATTTATCTTACTGAAATTTTTATGTTCATATGATGAGAGTCCCTATTTGATCTCATCAAACCATTTTTTTAAGTTTGAGGTGGCGTCGTTAGGCTGCCGAGTTTTCGTAAGGGATTTTTCATCTCAATTTTATTCCCATGACATTTATACTATGTTTGCCACCATTTACTTTTAGTTTTGTATGTACTGAACATTATTATACTCTTTGTGTAGTATAATTTCCATTATTGGTATTTAAATCTTCATTGTATGGCCCTTCTTCTATGGGGTGTACGTTTCGAAAGGTACCCAAGTCGGTAAGAGAACCTTTCACCCTCCTCTTTTTTAAAAGACGTATTTTGTTATGTATTTTCAATCACATAATATTATGTTGGGATATGTTCTTATATATTCTTATTGATGTAAATTTTATGTCAAAGTGATGAGATAACATTTTCTCTCTCATCAACTCATTTTCAGAATTTTAAAGTGACGCCGTTAGGCTGTCGGATTTCTTTAAAGGAACTTCTTAACCCACTTTAAATTCATTGGGGTAAACCTTTACTTATTGATTTTATTATTCCAAGATTATGTGTGGAATCTATATGTTTTAATTTCCACAAACCTTTGTGTGGATATACTATTTCTACACATAATCATCTCATTGATAAATTCTTACGTCATTTAGACGACCTTGTATGGGAAATCATAACTCAATCTCATTTCATTGAGTTAAATATCTATTTCATTGGTTTGGTTTTTCCAAGAGTATGTGTGAATGACCTCTGAATTTTTTACACTTTATATCCACCTATATTTGGTGTATTCATATTTGTCACACATAATCATGTAATTGATTTATCCTTAATCTAAAGATACCGACTTTGTAAGGGACTTTGTCTCAATATCCTTTCATTGAGGCATATTTTGTTTTATAAACAACTTTCTTTTATACGATGTATAAACCCCTTTGACTTATACTTTTATTCGAACGGAATCATTTCTATATGAAGGGTGTTACTAAACGACAAAAGGTATGTTTCTTTTTAACATACGCGGTGAAAAGTGACCTTTCCACCACCGTGAGTATTATTTGATCTTTGGATTCCTCAACAAGACGTTATATTTTTAAAAGTAAATAAATACCATATACTCTTTTATGTTTTTTGGTATTGAAAATGGTTTCGATAATGGATTTTTATGTCAATATATTTAAGTGATATATTGTGATTGAAATGTGGAAATTTTTTCTTTCCTTTATAATTGTTATGATTTTATAATGGTACTTGGACATTTAACAGGTGGTTACGTGATAAACCATATGACGGGTGGTGTCCTGAATACCAGGATGGGTGGTTACATTATAACCTCCAATGCATTGGGTATGGAAGTCAGCCGTATGGCTATTCCATTAAGTATGTGTGGAATTCGACTGTATGGTTATTCCATTTAAGTATGTTTATGTCCCAAGTTAACTTTATATGTTATGTGTTCTTTATTTGGGTTTTATGGTAATATTTTGGTTACAAAAGGATAAGTAATGGTCTTTTATTCAGTGAAGAGTTTTTACTACTTCATAAACGTGAAAAGTGTTACTTTGGTAAAGTACTCATGGTTTACTTTTTGTTTTAAAAAACTAACAGTTTTCGTTCTTTGTGTATCCTTTACTAGGCTTTTTATGCTCATCCCAAGTTTTTGAAATGTTTTCCATAGGACTTAAAGATGAATAGGGTCAAGGATGGGATAAAGGAAAGGAATTTTATCTAAAACATGGATCTTGACATGTTTTTTAAAGTGTGTTTTTTTATTTTATGGAAACTTAGTAGAAGTCTATACTATGTAATCTTTTGAGATGTAATAGTTATGACCTAATTCTCTAAAACTATAAACCTGAAAATATCCTCTATGTGAATTATTCATTTAATTCATGATTAAGTAATGTTTAAGGTCGGGGCCTTATATTTTAAGTATTATGGGACAGAAGTCAACCACAACCTTTCTTTGAAGGATTGTATTGGTATTATCTTTGTTTTCCTTGGGATATTTTATAAAGATACAACTTTTTTCTTATGGTGAAATTTTTTTACCTGAAGAGGCCTTAATAGATGCTTCACATCCCCACACATTTATGTATGAAAACAAAGGTTTACTTCCAATAAAATATTAGTATGGAACATGAAATTCTTCTTTAGTTGGAACTTCATTTATTTTTTATATAGTTGTCTGTAACACATATCCCTAAAAGGAAAATGGAATACTCACATGACTCGCAAATGATATCACCATGTCCAGTAAGGTGTGGTTCCACCTTTCGCTTACACCATTCCAATGGGGTGTATAAGGAAAAGTGATTAGTGATATGATCTTAAATTCAAGTAAATAATAAATAAATCCTTCATTTATGTATTATCCACAATGATCTAAGTAGAGTTTTTTAATCTTCTTACCTAGATGGTTCTAAAATTCATTCCTATATTCCTTTGATTTTTCAAAGGAATTTTAATTATACCTCATCAAGTAAACATATCCATATCTTCTATAATCATTAATAAAAGTTAAGAAGTAAGAGTACTCACCACTTTGTTTAATAGGAAAAGTTCCAAATACGTTGGTATTTACTAATTAAATAATTTATTTAGACCTTTCACCATTTCCACTAAATGGGTATTTAGTCATTTTTCCTTATAAAAATACGTGACATACAACAATTTTTTTAGTTTAAAGGAATATAAATATCCATCTTGATTTATAATAGTGAAATATTTTTCATTTATATGAATAAGTTGTTGAGGAAAATGTTAGGTGAGGTATGAGACATGTGAAGTAGTTTTATTATTAATTTCCATTACTTGGGTTGTGTAAACTAACTCGTAAAACCATTATTGAAATTTTCATTACCATGATAAATTTTATCTTTATAAAAGAATAAACATTTATTCCTGAACATGAAAAGAAATCCTTCTATATAAAGTCTTTATATAGAAAGAATATTTTTGGTAATGGATGGTACATAATAACAAAAATTCCAAACCAACATCATTCCCACTAGTAATGTGAGTTAGTATTCTTTGAGAGCTCCACAACAAGTTTAGCTTCATTGGTTACTCATATATCTACTTCCTCCATTCAAATTTCCAAAATCTACAAGGTCACTATATTTTAATTAATATGTGAGAACCAAAATTTGTATCTAATAATAAATTTATATAAATAGATAAATCAAACTAAAAAAATGATCCAAAAGAATCATCATACCTCATTCGATGGGTATAATTTTTCTTTCAGTGGCCCTTATTACCATATTAAAAATAAACAAAATCTTTTTGCCTTTCATTCCCCTTGATGTTTATCCTATTGAAAGAGTGTAGCAAAGAATATTTGGGTTTCAAGGTCTTATCTTGGCCTTTATGTTTACTCGTCATAAGTATAGAAGTATTTTCATTCTTTTTATCCTTATATACTTAGTGAATAAGAGTAATAAGATATGTGATATACTTCCCAATGTGGTTGTTGTTAATATTAATAAGAAATCCAAATAAGCTCAGAGGTATTGATGCAAGAATGTGTTTAGTTCAAAGTTCATTAGGGATTTTAAGCCTTATAACCTCTAGTAGCTCAATATAGCTGATGAGTTTGAATATATAAGGACATATGGTGGACCTTATCCAATCACGATCTGAAATAATGAATTTGAGTTATCAATCTGCTCATGTATTTCTCTCTCCTGGTAAAGACCATAGAGATTCTCAAGAACTATATAGGAATCCTTATTTTTGTGATACTTCAATAGTTCTCTAAACATAGACGATAAAATCAAACATTGAACTTCAACCTATTTATTAGAAATTATATCATAGATATGGAACTATTCATCACTCACCTCATTTATAGGTAAATCAGGTAATGGGGATTCTAACATGTACAATCTTTGTTTATAGTTGAATACAACCTGAAGGAATCTGAACCATCCATGAAATTTTCTACCAATGATGAAATGATCTATTTCCAATATAGATCATAGGGATTGTGTAGATGAATGTGTTTCTATTTATTATACAATTATAAAAGGTAATATTATTATTACTTTTCATGATTTGATATTTTTTGATAAATAATAATAATGAAATTTTTATTTACTATTCATAGTATTTTATCATGTCTTGTTATCTCTCACCTTTAAACATTTAATATCTAGTTTCCTTGAAATTATAGTGTAAAGGATTAATATATCTATAACACCCCAAAAATTTTATGATATGTTGCTCTTAAATACTTTATATTCATTAGATAGCCCATATTGTATGAATCACTAAGTCTTTTTTGAAACAAAACATTATAATTGAAAGTTATATTCTATCCATTAAACATAAATTTTCAACTTCTATGTTTTGAATCTCAAAAAACAGTCATCTAGAGTTGTGACCAGTAAGTCATTTGGAGTCTGATAGAACCAACTTGATTTTTTGATGAATAGTAACATACCATTATGAATAGTAATATGAATAGTAATATTACCCTTATAAATATTAAATAATTATAATATTTTATTTTCTTAAGGTAATATGATAATGAGAAGTTAATTAAGTTTTCAATGTAATACAAAACAAATTATGCCTTTAAATTGATATTTTTCGGATTAACTTTGATTTTATTTAAAAATTAAATTAAAAATAATTATAAAATTATTTTCAAAAAATGGAGTTCATTTTTGAATTATTCATGTTAAAAAATGGTTAGGGTAAATTTTTGGGCTATTTCTAAAATCTTGAATTTTTCGTGAATAGTAAAAATACATATTTGAGTTTTTGGTAGTTTAATGACATCACAATGATGTAATTATTAATATAAAGGGAATGCCTAATTTTGTATAGTATTTTATTACATTAGTTTTCCCAAGTGTCTTAAAACATGGGAAAATACCATGGGAAAGCCCATGGTTTTGCGAAAGCCACTAACGAGGTGTCCCTTTTAATTAATAAAAAACTCTCTCTTAATTACTATAAATAACCACTCTACCCCCCTTCGTTTTCTTTCATTAAATACTCAATATACTCAAAAATATGGTGGTATTACCTCCCTAAGAGTCCTCCTAAGGTATTCTTAAGACCCCAAGGTCCAATCCTTCAAGATCTATGAGTTACTTTACAAGGTAAGGGAATCCTTCATTCTCTTCTTTTAGTCGGCACTTCCTTTATGTTATCTATTTTATTTTCTATTATCATATGTTGGGGTTTGATTTTATGTGATATTTTTACTGTATTTTTAATTTCAATATAATGAGATACCCCTTTGCTCTCATCATTTCATTTTATGAAATTTTAAGTGCGCCATTAGGTTGCCGAATTTTCCCAAGGAATCTCTCACCTCTTCTTTTATTTTCAAGTTCATCTATTTTATTTTTCTCTCCTCACCTCCTCTATCAAAATGACCATGATAAACTCCAATTTCATCTATATACTGGAATTATATCATGTGAATAGAAGAACTATCATCAATATTTTTACTCCATCCCTTTTATTTTTACAAACGAAATCAACGTCCATGAGGTTCCAATTTATAACCATTGTGGACAACGGAGTTTCGTTCATCAATTTCTCCCACATTACTGGACATGAAACCATATTAATGGGTGAAACAGATCATAATATATGTATTTCATCTCATTAATGTTCTAGAATCTTTACACACTCATAATAGGAAATAATAATACAAAATAAGTTCATTATGAACAAAACGACCATGTTAATCCAAATATTTGTAATAAACTTTTAACTAAAGAATCATCATCATGGTATATAACCCAAAATAATTATAAAATAATTTATATCTACTTAATATCATTTATAAGATATATTAATGATTCTGGATGTTAAACCACAATTGAAATGAACTTCTATTCATGAAAACTAAGGAAGAAAATGCTTCCAAAACATGAAAATTTATCCTCTTAAACCCCATAAAAGCGCCATGAAGGAACCTAATAAGGTTATAATAAATCAAATAAATTTATAGGAGGTTATGGAGTTATTAATTAATTGAGATAATTTTTTTTATTCAGGTCATTAAAACAAATGAAGAACACACTCGATCAAAAGGTAAGGGATTTCTTAACTCAATTATCATTCTTTTTGTTAAACATCTATTTCATTGGTTACATTATTCCAAGAATATGTTTTAATGACATATTATTATTTTATACTGTATATCCACTTATATTTTGTGGATTTTTATTTTTCACACATAAATATTTCATTGCTTTATCATCACTCAAATGACACAATATTTTTAAGGGATTGCTTAACTCAATTTTCATTCTTTGAGTTAAACATCTATTTCATTGGTTACATTGTTCCAAGAATATGTGTGAATGACCTGTGATTTTTTTATACTGTATATCCACTTATATTTTTTGTATTTCTATTTGTCACACATAAATATTTCATTGATTTATCTGTTGGAACCAGGGTATTCAAAGCATGATTTGGCGTATGGTTTGTGTTTGTTGTCAATCCTCAGTAGAAGTTCAGGATGTGTACCAATAAAGAGATCATACCGTTCAAGCAGAAAACAGTAGTGAAGGTGGTGCCGTTTCCCAGTGTTTGCCAAATTTTTGGGTATGAAAATCAGCCAATAAAGTTAAGTGTTTCTGGCAAAGGTACTTGCGCGCCGAGGTCTTGGAGGATAGAAGACTTGCGCGCCATATGTTTTTGAGGAACAGAACATCAAAATTTGGCTAAGGAAAGAAGGTCGCGCAAGTATTGGTTGGGTCGCGCAAGTGAGTTGCGCGACAGAGGTTATTGAAGACAAGACTTGCACGTCGTCGAGGGACTTGCGGACCGCCGCGCAGGGGGTCCAGTTTGCCTATAAATACTGGACCAACCCTCCTCATTTCTTACGGAGTTCAAGGCTGAGAGATTGTTCGAGCTCTCGTCGTGCAGGTGGTTGAGTCGTGCAGGTGGTAGTTCGGTCGCGCAAGTAGAGCTTGCGCGCCAGTTGTCTGATGTGCGTCCAAGGCGGTTTGGGAGTGAAAGGAAGTGAACCGCGCATGTTTTTTGTCGAGGAAGGAAGTGTTGCACAGGTGCATTTGTGACACTTGCGTGCCAGTTTGGACTTGCGCGCCATTTTGGGACTTGCGCGTCCGGCTTGGAGAAGCGTGACAGGTTTTGCTGAAGCCCGCCGGCCTGTTTGGAGCTGCACGAAAGCCAGGAGACTACCTGATACATTCGAGGAAAAGTGATATTCTACTTCTGGTGAGAATCGGACTTCAATAGAGCATCTGCATACAACAGAAGATGCGTTCTCATGAAAATGATGAAGAGACCTTCACGTCTATAAACTGAGTGGGACTTCACCAACGGCAGTGAGCCAGGGGGAGTCAACGGGAGTGACCCGAGGGGAGCAGTGGGCTATCCCTGAAACTTTGTAAAGGCAGTGAGCCTGGGACAGAGTAACTGTACCCGAACTTTTGTAATCTACCGCTAGTGAATCATAGTGAATTTTTGTACGACCGACAACCTGTCGGCGTATGCTCCTTGGACGCAGCCCTTAGTGGTGAACCAAGTAAAAAGAGCTGTGTCTTCTCTATGCATGTGAATGTTTGATTTCTGATCATAGTCATCATACAAGTTCAACAAGTTCCTGCCAACGTGGGAACAAGATCCATCACATTAAAAGAAAAAGTTGTCACCCTGATTCACCCCTACCCTCTCAGGGTGTCCCGGGGTCCTTCAAGTGGTATCAGAGGCAGGTTGCTGGTGTTGAATCTGACCTTCTTCATCATGGAAAACGCGGTCAATGTCAGGGGAGTCCCTCACTTCGATGGAAGTAATTTCTAGATCTGGAAGAACAGAATGAGATCTCATCTAAGATCTCTTGGAATAGAAGTTCTTTTTTCTACTGTGCAAGGAATACAAGTCACTGATCCAACAGGTATGGCTATGACTGAAATAGACAGGAAAATTCTTGATGCAGATGCTAAAGCTCAGAATGCTCTCACTGCAGCCCTTTCTGATCAGATTTACCTAAAGGTGATGAATTTCACCTTAGAAAAATCCAAGTGGGATAAACTTGAGAATATTTATGAAGGAGATAGCAAAGTGAAGGAGGCGAAACTACAAGTGCTACACAATCGGTTTGATGATCTGAAGATGCATCCAGACGAGAATGCAGACTCTTTCTTCAATCGAATTACTGAAGTGGTTGGAGCAATTCGGGGTCTAGGTGAAGAAATAAAAGACATTGATATTGTAAAGAAAATATTTATAAGACTTCCACCTCTGTATAATGTGAAGGTGTCAGTCCTTGAGGAAAGAGATCTTTCCAAACTTTCTCTAGATGACTTACTGAGCAGCTTGGTAGCATATGAAATGAGAGTCAAGCCAGAAGATGCTACGACTCGGGTGAGCAAGGAAATGGCATTCAAGGCCATGGATAAATTGAAAATCTCAAAGGATAGTAGCGGTGATGATGAAGAAGAGAAAGAAATTCTTTCTCTCATTGCAAAGAAGTTCCATAAGGGGAAAAGGAAATTCAAAGGGAAGTTACCTCTCGCATGTTTCCGTTGTGGAAAAGTTGGGCATATTGCCTCTCAGTGCTTGAAGAATATCAATGATGATGAAAGTGAAGATGAAAACTTCAAGAAGCCTCAGAGAAGGTTCTTCAAAAAGGGAGACTTCAAATCTGGTAAGAAAATGCAAAGGAAGAGTTTTTTTTGTGAAGAGGAAGAAGATGACAATGAATTCTGTGATGAAGAAGAACCAGAATTCAAAACTGGGAACCATGCTTCTATGATGGCCACTGTTGAAAAGTCAGAAGATACTGATGGAGAAAAACAACTGATAACTTGTGTATATCCTGAGGTGCAACTTAAGGATGCAGTTAGTAAGCTTAAGATTAAATGTAAGAGCTGCAATAAGTGGAAATCAATTGTAGAAGAATCAACTGAATATGTTGATCAACTTAAAGCTGAAATTGAACGACTGGAAGAATTTGTGAATGTACAGTCTAAAATAATTGAAAGCAATGATGATGCAGTTGATCTGAAGCTGAGAATTGAAGAGCAGGCAAAGGTTATCAATGACCTCACATCCAGATTGGATGAAAAATCCAAGACTGCTAAGGGTCTTGAGGAGGAAGTAGTTACTCTAAGGAGTAAACTAGAGACTGAATCAGTTCCAAAAGAATCGAGGAAGAAAATACAGTTCGGAAGATTCTTAGATGCAGAATTACTTGCAAGAGCCAAGTGTGGTTCAGATGGGGTTGGAAAAATCTTGAGTGATCAAAGACCCGCTTGCATGGGAAAGAGTGGAATTGGCTGTGAGGCTGAGTCATCAACTGCTGGAAGTGAAAAGATCCAAAAGAAAGACAAGATGAAAGTTGAACATGATGAAATGTTACCTAGAGTGCTGAAAAAGGAACCCTCAATCCAAATTAAAAGGAGACCCGAAAATTATCCTCAAACTTTCAAAAATGACAGACAGTCTTACTATTCTCCCAAGGAAGAAGGTATAAGGAGAAATTCAAGGGAGAAGACATTTCCTCTCATGAAGTGTCAGTTCTGTGGCTATCTGGGGCATACCATGTCTTATTGTGAAGAGGAAAGAAGCTATCTGAATGGAGAAGATATAGATGCTCAACAAAGGAGAACAATCTCATATCCTAATTATCATAGAAGAAATAATTTCTATGGATATTTTTTTCGTTGTTCTAACTTTGGTCATAAGGCCGTTAATTGCAGGCAGAGAAGAGACATCGACACCTCATACCGAAGTTCAAGACAAGTCAAGTCTCGTCAGCAAAACAGTGTTGCTCTTTAAAACAGGTTCTCACCTCTCACGGAAGACTTTGACTATGAAGAACCTGGGTATGCGGAAGAGATAGTTGAAAGGCCATCAGTTCTATCTACTCAATCTAATGTCTCATGGAAGGAAAGGAAGAAGATTGAGAAATCGAACCTTGCAGAGGTAGCCCTTAAAGCTACAAAGAACAATAGTACTTGGATTCTGGATAGCGGTTGTTCATCTCATATGACGGGTAATTCCGGCCTTCTAACGAATATCATAAAGAATGTTGATGGTACAGTAATATTTGGTAATGATGGGGCTCTGAAAATCAAAGGGAGTAGAAGTACCCAATTAGCTAATGGAGAACTAAAGAAGACTGAAGTCCTTTACGTAGATGGCCTACATCATAATCTCCTCAGCGTGAGTCAAATCTGTGGCTCAGGACTTATAGTTACTTTTAATCATAAAGGCTGCACTATCAAGGGAAAAACCGGCAATTCACTTATGAAAGGATGCAGAACAGAAGGCAACTTGTATCAGGTTGATAGTGAAGAAAATGTATGTTACATGACTGTTGAAGAAGAAAACAATTTGTGGCATCAGAGATTGGGACACATCAATCAACAAGACATGGAGAAAATATCAAAATTTATAATTGTCATGGACATCCCCAACCTGAAGCGTGAGCGTGAAAAATCTTGTGATGCTTGTATTCGTGGGAAGCTAGTCTGCAGTTCATATCGGCCAAAGAAGAAAAAGGCATCTCACCTTCTTGATCTGATTCATACAGATGTTTGTGGTCCAATAAATGTTTCCGGAACTCATGGAGAAAGGTACTTTGTCCTTTTCATAGATGATTACAGTAGAATGGAATGTGTGATGGTCATTCACAGGAAACGGCAAGTCCTTGACTGCATGAAAACATATCGGCGAATCGCCGAGAATGATACTGGACAAACAATCAAAGTGTTGCGATCTGACAATGGAGGAGAATACACGTCCATTGAATTTGAAAATTATCTGGAGAAGCATGGGATACAACATGAGGTAGCTGCTGTGAGAACTCCACAACAAAATGGAGTTGTTGAACGAAGGAATCGATAGGTGAACAACATGGCCCGAACTATGCTGATTGAGAGTCGTATTCCACGACATTACTGGAAAGAGGTTGTTCAAGCTGCAGTGTACATTCAGAATCGAACAGGACTTTATATGGGTGAGACGAAGACACCATATGAATTGTGGCATGGACGGAAGCCTTCTCTAAAATACTTTCATGTCTTTGGAAGTAAGTGCTTCATCAGGAACAAAGAAGGAAATCAAGGGAAATATGGCGACAACGCAGATGAAGGAATCTTCCTCGGTTACTCAATGAACAGAAAAGCCTACAAATGTTTCAACAAGTGTTTGGGAAGGATTGTGGAAAGCAATGATGTTAAGATAATTGAAGAGAAAACCACAAATGCTTCAAGGATGTAATATGCTGATGTGATAGAAATTCATGAAGAATATGAACGTGAAGAAAATACAAATGCAGAAATAGAGGAAACTGTTCAAAACACTCATCAATCACATAATGATGTTGACTCAGAAGAAGAATCTGAAGAAGAAACTATGGCTGAAGAGAATACTACTGAACCTCGCAGGAGAAATCGAAGAGCTAAGATTGATCCATCCAACATAATTGGGGACAGGAGTGCACCCACTCAAACAAGAAGGATGAGGAATACCACGCAATCTGCATTTCTATCAGTTGTAGATCCATCCTCATTCGAAGAAGCTGCAAAAGATAAATCTTGGGTGAAAGCCATGAATGATGAATTAGATCAGATTGACAAGAATTAGACATGGGATCTTGTCCAGAGACCCGAAGGTCACAATGTGATTGGTACCAAATGGATCTTCAAAAATAAGTTTGATGAGCATGGAAGTGTTATCAGAAACAAGGCACGACTGGTATGTAAAGGATACTCCCAGATTGAAGGTATTGATGTTGAAGAAACCTTTGCTCCAGTTGCTAGACTGGAGTCAATCAGGATTTTCCTTGCCATGGCACTCCAAAGAGTATATAAAGTATATCAAATGGATGTTAAGACAACATTCTTGAATGGTGTAATCGAAGAAGAAGTCTACATTGAACAACCGGTGGGCTTTGTCTTCGGTACCGATGAAACAAAGGTCTGCAAACTAAAGAAAGCTCTATATGGTTTGAAGCAGGCACCACGGGCATGGTACTCACGTCTAGATTCATATCTCAAGAAGTTGGAATTCAAAAGAGGAGGAGTTGATCACAATCTCTATGTGAAGAATTCTCCAAAAGATCAATTCATGGTTCTTGTCTACGTTGATGATATCATATTTGGTGGCAGCAGGCAGAAATCAGTGGATGAATTTGCCAACCACATGAAATAAGAATTTGAAATGTCTATGATTGGGGAGCTCACATATTTCCTGGGGCTGCAAGTGATTCAGAAGAAGGAATACACATTCATTTCTCAGGAAAAATATGCAAGAGAGCTGCTGAAGAAGTTCAATATGCAAGACTCCAAACCAATGTCAACTCCGATTGCAGTTGGAACTAAACTTGGAAAGCATGAGGATGGGAACTCTGTTGATCCCACCATGTATAAGAGGATCATTGGAAGCCTACTGTACCTAATAGCGACAAGGCCAGATATTGTCTTTGCAACATGCCTTGCGGCCCGGTTTCAGAGTAATCCAAAAGGGGAACATATGGCAGCAATAAAAAGGATCATGAGATACATTCACGATACACATAAATTCGGGTTATTTTTTGTTGTAGGAAAGGATAGTGAATTATCCGCATTTTCAGATGTTGAATGGGCTGGTGATGTGGTATACAGAAAGTCCACTAGTGGTGGAGCTTTCTATATTGGGAAGAAATGTGTTGGCTGGTTGAGCAAGAAACAAGAAAGTACTTCTCTTAGTACGGCTGAAGTTGAGTATATCTCTGCCACAAAAGCATGCACTCAACTTCTTTGGATGAAGCAGCAGCTAACAGATATTAGTGATAAGGTGCAGCAACCAATGGTGATTTATTGTGATAACAAAAGTGCAATTGATCTTACGAAGAATCCGGTTCATCATTCTTGTAAAAAACATATTGAAATACGGTATCATTTTATCAAAGAAAATGTTGAACAAGGCATGATTCGAATGGATCATGTGGGAACTGATGAGCAAGTGGCTGATATCCTGACCAAGCCATTGTCTGCGGCTGTGTTTGAGAAGCATCGATTGAACCTCGGTGTTCAACCACCTCCTACTGCATGAGGAGGCTCCGGAAATCCCCTCTCCCCATTTGTTTTAACTGTTTTTATCTGCTTATGGATGTGATGTAGGATTATGGGGGAGATACTATTCAGGGGGAGTATGGATTGAGCTGAACGTTGAACAACTTATCGGTCTTTGGTTTTATTGTCAATGGGGGAGAAAGGAATAAATTCAAGGCATGAAATTCTTCTGTGATAAGAAGTATAAGATTGCGATGAGAAGTATAAGCAGGATTACATCGGGCGTCATGGAGAATTTCAAAACACCGGCGGGCGTCATGGAGAATTTCAAAACACCAGAACCCAATTCAAGCTTCCTCTATTGTTTTCTACACTGAGCATTGCTCACGTAGACTCAGAGTGTTGGCTGAGTTGATTCTTGCGTTTTGGGTTTGCTCATGGTTGGAGATCTATTGAATTTATTCTGATTGCCAAAAAACCCGAAGGGGGAGATTGTTGAAACCAGGGTCTTCAAAGCATGATTTGGTGTATGGTTTGTGTTTTTTGTCAATCCTCAGTAGAAGTTCAGGATGTGTACCAACAAAGAGATCATACCGTTCAAGCAGAAAACAGTAGTGAAGGTGGCGCCGTTTCCCAGTGTTTGCCAAATTTTTTGGTCTGAAAATCAGCCAATAAAGTTAAGTGTTTCTGGCAAAGGTACTTGCGCACCGAGGTCTTGGAGGATAGAAGACTTGCATGCCATATGTTTTTGAGGATCAAAACATCAAAATTTGGCTAAGTAATGAAGGTCATGCAAGTATTGGTTGGGTCGCGCAAGTGAGTTGCGCGACATAGGTTATTGAAGACAAGACTTGCGCGCCATCGAGGGACTTGCGCGCCGCCGCGCATGGGGTACAGTTTGCCTATAAATACTAGACCACCCCTCCTCATTTATTACAGAGTTCAAGGCTGAGAGATTGTTCGAGCTCTCGTCGCGCATGTGGTTGAGTCGCGCAGGTGGTAGTTTGGTCGTGCAAGTAGAGCTTGCGCGCCGGTTGTCTGTTGTGCGTCCAAGGTGGTTTGGGAGTGAAAGGAAGTGAACCGCGCAACTTTGTTGTCGAGGAAGGAAGCGTCGCGCAGGGGCGTTTGTGACACTTGCGCGCCAGTTTGGACTTGCGCGCCGTATTGGGACTTGCGCGTCCGGCTTAGAGAAGCGCGACAGGTTTTTCTGAAGCCCGCCGGCCTGTTTGGAGCTGCACGAAATCCAGAAGACTACCTGATACATTCAAGGAAAAGTGATATTCTGCTTCTGGTGAGAATCAGACTTCAATAGAGCATCTGCATACAACAGAAGATTCATTATCATGAAAATGATGAAGAGACCTTCACGTCTATAAACTGAGTGGGACTTCACCAACGGCAGTGAGCCAGGGGGAGTCAATGGGAGTGACCCGAGGGGAGCAGTGGGCTATCCCTGAAACTTTGTAAAGGCAGTGAGCCTGGGACAGAGTAACTGTACCCGAACTTTTGTAATCTACTGCTAGTGAAGCATAGTGAATTTTGGTATGACCGACAACCTGTCGGCGTATGCTCCTTGGACGTAGCCCTTAGTGGTGAACCAAGTAAAAAGGTTTGTGTCTTCTCTATGCATGTGAATGTTTGCTTTCTGATCATAATCATCATACAGGTTCAACAAGTTCCTGCCAACGTGGGAACAAGATCCATCACATTAAAAGAAAAATTTGTCACCCTGATTCACCCCTCCCCTCTCAGGGTGTCCCGGGGTCCTTCATTATCGTCACTCTAAGGACACAATCTTTGTAAGGGATTGCTTAACTCAATTTACATTCTTTGAGTTAAAAATCTATTTCATTGGTTACATTGTTCCAAGAATTTGTGTGAATGAAATATGATATTTTTTTATAATTTATATCCAACTATATTTTTTGGATTTTTATTTGTCACACATAAATATTCCATTGATTTATTGTCACTCTAATGGCACAATCTTTTTAAGGGAACCTCTCTCTCACTTTTGTCCAAGAATCTCCCCTATGTTGTGCTCTTTTATTTTTAATTCCTAATGATGTGGTATTTTTTCTTCACCTCCCCATACTTCCCTAGTGACATATAAATAATGGAATACCCCTTTACCTCTCATTAAGCCCTCTCAATAACACATGTTACCATGCCGAAATGTTTTTAAGGGGTCTCCCATCTCACTTTCATTTCTGTGAGATTTTCATTGTTCGAAAATTATTTCTTGTATGATGTATATGTGTACTGCCATTTGATATATAATAACATGATTCTATTTATATTCATGTTATTAAATGATTCATTTTATGTTCATTATGTTTTGGTCATATGATTTGGCTGATTACATTGTGGTAGGGGACTTTGTCTCAACTACCTTTTCATTGTGACTAACATTGTATTGTGCACCTAATAATCCTTATATGGTGTACCTAATGACCATTTGAGATCACTTTTCATTTGAAATTATATTTATATTAAATATCCATAATCTAATTTCATGGATATGTTTGTTTTCTAAACCATATACCATTTTACTTACAGTGTTTATTTGGAAAGTTATTTTAACTATGGAAATATTGATGAATCTGTATACCCTACTCTATACGGATATTGAAAAGGATTATTTCTATAGTATTGAATAAATTTATAAATAATTATTTGGACATGAAGTGGTGGGTGGGGACCTTTATATCCCCTCAATGCATCGGTAGGTCTAATGAGACAAATCAGTTTGGCGACAAACACTTCGAGTTTGTTTCCAAATATCAGATAAGTTTCTACCCACAGAACTAAACTGTTTTTACGGTATTATGGTATCATGTGCTAGATACATGATGTCCAATTAATAAGAATTCTATTTATTCATTACCAGTTATTATTATCCATGAGTTTTTCACTATGAAAAAATTTATGGATGTAGTTTCATTCTCAGTTTATTAATGTTGTCTATTTTTCATTTATTCACCATGCCATATTGATTATGTCAAATTGTTTACTATTTAGTTATTATTGATTTATGATTATACTATTTGTAATCCTTACTGAGCATTTGAGCTCAACTCTTTCATTGAATACTTTCAACAGGTGACAAAGAGGAGATCATTTATTGAGTTCTTGTGGATGCAGTTTTTAGTTTTTGTTATGTATTGTATTTTGCAAACTTTTCCAATGTTATTTGAGTAATATCTACTTATCTAGTTTCATCAATACTACTAACCTGATCGTTCCTTTTGGATATTCATTCCTTCTAACCATGCCAATATCCCAAGTAATTCACCGAATCCAGCCTAAAGGGGGCGGGGTGTTAGAGTTGGTATCAGAGAAAGTTTAGTAGACATCTTGGAAACTAGAGTAGGAAATTTATAGTAGGGAACAAAGCCCTAAGGTAGTATTTGAAGATAAAAGTACAAGAATATCCTGGTATTTTGGTAAGGAATATATTATGTGAATCCTTATATCACATACACCCATTTATGGATAAAATTAGGTAGAGGTGGCTCTGGTATAGAGGTACCTAGGAGTGAAAGCTTCGACAAGGAGTTTCGGGCTTGACCCGGGGTATCCTGGTATACGACAATGGGCCTTGCTGCACTCTTGGATATGAAAATCCTATGGGATATACTTAAGATAATTCAAAATTTCTTTGAAATCCATTATGAAGGAGTTTAATGTAAATTTTCCTCAGAGGATTCAGTTTGGATAACTCTAGAAAACTAGAACTGAACAATGAAAAACTTACTTAAGCAATACTAAGAATGATGTTTTCTTAATTTTTTGATGTAAAATGAAGGTACTAATATTTTGTTTCTTTCGAATGAGGCCCTAAAAACATAATTTCAATATCCACCCATGAAAATTATATAAACTATGCCCATATCCGTCTGTCATGCAAACATCTATATGACATATCCAATTATCCCCAAGTACTTCAACTCCACCGATGAGAGGGTCTAGATTACATCTTTATGATTCAAGCCCAATTTCCATCCTACACACGATGAGGAAAATACTACGAGGGACGTTTTAGATGCTTCACCATAGTGGAAGGCATCCAATACCTCACAACCTTCGTAGAAGCTGAAGCAGCAGGAGACCTCCGTGCAACATATATATGTCATGTCATGTCCTATGGCCATTTAGGTCAGGTAATGGACTTTGGAATCCTTGAGTACAAAGCCTCCCATTCAGTATGTAGACAAAAAGTACATACAGACATCTCAAAGTTGTACACCCCACATGCCAGACTCTGGAGACAGCACAAGTGCGCCCACAATATTGATCCAGATTTATCTGGTTGCATATGGTTCTGGGAGATTGAAAGCTTTGAACTAGTTTTGGGGATTCGTGTATTAGAGGACTGGGGAAACCATTAGCCCTATTTTAATTTTTGAGCCAGTGGTTATATAAGAATATAACTTGTTGTATATTCTTTTTGTAATCCTTTAATTAGTTATACTTTTGAATGAGTATCACTATGTGAACTTTTATAATAAATTTTCATATGGAAGGACAAACCCATATGTTATCTCTTCTTGTTGAGGTACTAGAGATTATTGAGATCAAAACCTATGAATAGGAGTACCTACCTCTCACAAACTTGCAAAAAATGTGTAAAAAACTATATGAAGTGACAAAAATTTCAGACATTGGCCGCACCTATCAATGGAATTCTTCGATTTACTACTGCATATCCACGAAACAATTGGCCGAGTTTAGTAGAAGAGGAATGTACCAGGAAGTTCTTTTCCTATGATTCACCCTAGGCCGGAACTATACAACCAGGTTATGTTTTCAAGATTCTTCTTTAGATAGAAACCTTTGTGTGGCCTACATGTACCAACACCTCATCTTTAGCCTATAAAACATCATATATGACTTATATGTCCTTAGTCGAGACATAGTTCAGTGATTTCTTCGTGTATTGGTCCATTCGAGCACTTCCAAACATCCTACCATTCGATCCTCCCTCTGGAAGCCCGAGTGTTTGATACAAGAGTTAAACCCCTTCTATTCGAGGTTTGTCTGGGTCAGAGAACTAGAAGAGTTGATCATCAATTTGGTTTTTCCATTGAAAGCATCCAAGGATCCTCTACGATGGGGGATGTGGTAAGAACATCAAAGAGCTTTCTTTTGTGGTTATGAAATGAATTTTGAGGACGCAATTCTTCGAAGGAGGGAATAATATAACACCCCAAACATTTTATGGTATGTTGATCTTAAATACTTTCTATTCATTTGATAGCCTATATTTAATGAAGCACTAAGTCTTTTTGGAAACAAAACATAATAGGATAAAGTTATATGCTATCCATAAAACATAAATTTTCCACTTTTATGTTTTGAATTTCAAAAAATAGTCATCTAGAGTTGTGACCAGTAGGTCGTTTGGAGTCTGATAGAACCAACTTGTTTTTTATGAATAGTAACATACCCTTATGAATAGTAATATGAATATTAAAATGACCCTAATAAATAGTAAATAATTATAATATTTAATTTTCTTAGGGTAATAAGTTAATGAGAAGTTAATTAATTTTTCAATGTAATACAAAACTAATTATACCTATAAATTGTTATTTTTCAAATTGACATTGATTTTATTTAAAAATTAAATTAAAAATAATTAGAAACTTATTTTCCAAAAAATGGAGTTCATTTTTTAATTCTACATGTCGAAAAATGGTTAGGGTGAATTTTTGGATTTCTTCTAAAATACCTGAATTTTTTGTGAATAGTAAAAATACAGATTTGAGTTTTCGGTAGTTTAATGACATCATAATGATATACTTATTAATATAAAGGGATGGTTGAATTTTTTACAGTATCTTATGACATGAGGTGTCCCAAGTGTCTTAAAACATGGTAAAATACCATGGTAAATCCCATGGTTTTGTGAAAACCACAAACGAGGTGTCCCTTTTAATTAATAAAAAACTATCTCTTAATTACTATAAATACCCACTCACCCCTTTCGTTTTCATTCATTACAAACTCAATATCCTAGAATATCTGGTGGTTTTACCTCCCTAAGATTCCTCCCAAGGTGTAATTAATCACCCAAGGTCCAATCCTTTAAGATCTGGGAGTTACTCTACAAGGTAAGGGAATCCTTCATTCTCTTCTTTTAGTCGGCACTTCCTTTATATTATCTATTTGATTTTATGTTCTCATATGTCGGGGTTTAATTTTATGTTTTATTATTACTGTCATATTGATTTGGATATGATTAGATACCCTTTTTCTCTCATCATTTTATTTTATGAAATTTTAAGCGATGTTGCTAGGCTTCCAAATTTTCACGAGGTATCTCTTGCCTTTTCCTTTATTTTCAAGTTCATCTCTTTTATTTTTATCTCCTCACCTCCTATGTCCAAATTACCATCATAAACTCCAGTATCATCAATATAATATAATTATATCATGTTAATGGAAGAACTATCATTAATATCTTTACTCACTCCCTTTTATTTTTATAAATGAAATCAACGTCCATGATGTTCCAATTTATAACCTTTGTGGACGATGAAGTTTCGTTCTTCAATTTCTACATCATTACTGGTCATGAAACAATTTTAATGTTTGAACCAGATAAGAATATATGTGTTTCATCTCATTAATTTTATGTAATATTTACACACTCATAATATGAATTAATAAAACAAAACAAGTTCATTATGAACAAAACGGCTGAGTTAATCCAAATATTTGTAATAAACTTTTAACTAAAGAATCAACATCATGGTATATAACCCAAAATAATTATAAGATCATTTATATCTCCTTAATTTTATTTATAATATATATTAACAATTATGTATGTTAAAACACATTTGAAATGAACTTCCATTCATGAAAACAAGTAAACGAATCAAGAAAACTAAGGGAGAAAATGCTTCCAAAACAAGAAAATTGGACCTCTTAAACCCATTAAAAGGGACATGAATGAACCTAATAAGGTTATAATAAATCAATAGGATTTGTAGGATGTTCTGGAGTTATTAATTAAAGGAGCTAAGTTTTGTTATTCAGGTCATTAAAACAAATGAAGAACACACTCGAGTAAAAGGTAAGGGATTGCTTAACTCAATTTTCATTCTTTGAGTTAAACATCTATTTCATTGGTTACATTGTTCCAAGAATATGTGTGCATGAAATATGATTGTTTTATAATGTATATCCACATATATATTTTTTATTTTTATTTTTCACACATAAATATTTCATTGATTTATCTTCATTCTAATGACACAATCTTTGTAAGGGATTGCTTAACTCAATTTTCATTCTTTGAGTTAAACATCTATTTCTTTGGTTACATTGTTACAAGAATATATGTTAATGACCTATGATTGTTTTATACTGTATATAAACTTATATTTTGTGGATTTATAATTGTCACAAATAAATATTTCATTGATTTATCATCACTCAAATGACTCAATCTTTGTAAGGGATTGCTTAACAGAATTTTCATTCTTTGAATTAAACATCTATTTAATTGGTTACATTGTTCCAAGAATATGTTTGAATGACCTATGATTGTTTTATAAAGTATATACAATTATATTTTTTGGATTCTTATTTGTCACACATAAATTTTTCAATGATTTAACGTCACTCTAATGACACAATCTTTGTAAGGGATCCTCTCGCCCACTTTTGTTCAAGAATCCCCACTATGTTGTGCTATTTTATTTTTAATTCCTAATGATGGAGTATGTTTTTCTTTCACCTCCACCATACTTCCCTAGTGACATATAAATAATGGAATACCCCTTTACATCTCATTAATCCCTCTCAATAACACTTGTTACCATGCCGAAATGGTTGTAAGGGGTTTCTCATCTCACTTTCATTTCTATGAGATTTTCATTGTTCGCCAACTATTCCTTGTATGTGGTATATGTGTACTGAAATTTGATATATAATAACATGATTCTATTTATATTCTTGTTATTCAATGATTCATTTCATGTTCATTATGTTCTGTTCATATGATTCAACTGATTACATTGTGGTAGGGGACTTTGTCTCAACTACCTTTTCGTTGTGACTAACTTTGTATTGTGCACCTAATAATCCTTATGTGGTGTACCTACTTCTCATTTGAGATCAATTTTCATATGAAATTATATTTATATTAGGTATTCATAATCTCATGTCATGGATATTTTTTTTCTAAACCATATACCATTTTACATACGGTGTTTGTTTGGAAAGTTATTTTAACTATGGAAATATTGACGAATCCATATACCCTACTCTATATGGATATTGAAAACGATTACTGATCTTGTAATGAATAAATGTATAAAGACTAATTTGGACATGAAGTGGTGGGTGGGGCCTACTATAGCCCCTCGATGAATTCGTAGTTCTCATGAGATAAATCATTTTGGCGACAAACCCTTCAAGTTTGTTTCCAAAAATCAGATGGATTTCGACCCACATACCTAAATAGTTTTTTTGGTATTATGGTAACATGTTCCAAATACATGACATCCAATTAATAATCAGTCTCTTTATTCATTATTATTTATTACTATCTATGTGTTTTACACTATGACAAAATCTACGGATACAGTTTCATTCTCAGTTTATTAATGGCCTGAGTTGTTTCATTTATTAACCATGCTATATTGATTGTGTCAAATTGTTTACTATTAAGTTATTATTTATTCATTATTAAGCTATTTTTAACCCTTACCGAGTGTTTGAGATCACCCCTTTCATTTTTTACTTTCAACATGTGACAAAGAGGAGATAATTTATTGAGTTCTTGTGGATGAAGTTTTTAGTTTTCATTATGTGTTGTATTTAGTAAACTTTTCCAATGTAATTTGAGTAACATATAAGTATCTAGTTTCATAAAGACTACTAAACTAATCATTCCTCTAGTATATTCATTCCTCTTAACCATTACAATATCACAAGTAATGCACCGACTCCAGCCTATAGGGGTCAGCGTGTTACAATATCATTCCATATAATCTACAAGGGGACCATGAAAATTACTATAAATTATTTAAGAAATAATACTTTCCAATTGAGGTCTTGCACCTCCTTGATTCGTTGAGTTGACTCCCCGATTAAAAAAATACTAAATCAGACTTCCCCAATACTTTCTTTAAAATTATTATTGGAATAATATAGGAAATTAAACCCAATACATATTTGGTTATATAGACCCACTATCTTAGTTAATAATTCTTGATATTTAAAATTCCCCCCATTGAAGGTTGACCTAACACTTAATATATGAGTTCATTTTAGTATAGATGATATAATTCTTAATGATTTGATATTTAATTCAAGGATTTTTTTCAAAATAAATTTTTTTCTTTTTTTATATTTTACTTGTCTTATTAATATTAAGTGAATTTTTATTTTTTTAATTAATCATGTTTTTATAAAACATTTATAGATAATACATTTATTTATATTTCATATTTTCACATTAGTTCATTTATTTATGTGATCACGGTCATGTATCCATAAAATAAATAATGCATAATAAATAAATAAATAAATTAATTAATTAATAAATGACTGTTCATAAACTTATATCAAGGTTTATTTATTTGGTAGAAAATAAATAAACCTTTGACCTTTGGGGAAAAACTCCTTATTTCATTCTTATAAAACGTTAAAGCATCTTGATTTTCTGTTTATGCATCATCTACGTTGGAATCATCTTGGTTATATCTTGAACCACCTCCACCCTCCTTGGGATTATCCATTTCTTATAAGTATTTATAACTCACTTATAGGCGAGCAGAATCAATGTATTGGATAAAGTGAATTATATAAATCACCTTAGACATTAAAGTCTTATATAATAATGTAAGAAAGGATGGATCATAGACTATCAATTTAATTGAATAATAAAATATTTCTAAACACATGAAATAAATTAATTTTGATAATTCCAAAACATACACAGGTCTTGGTTAAGCTCATGAGCAATCAGAAACATGCAACAATTATGAGAAAATACATAAGTTAATATTCATTTCTATTCAATATTTATTATTTAGATAAAGGATCTATCATAATTAATTAATTAACATTCATCTTAATGACCATAAAAATTATCATGGAGACACCCACTATTAAATACATTCATGGAATATAAATTTTAAAACTAATATTCATAGACAATTGCACTAAATTAATCGAGAATTTATTAATTCTTTAAAACTATTATTTACTTATCAAATAAAATAGGTTCCCATAAATATAATAAGGTATTGATACTAAAATTATCAATTTAATGTAATTTATTTATTTCATTTATTAGGATACTACCACTGCTAAAAAATTGTGTTTTCCCAACACTTGTATACCAACAGTTTGAATAAACTGTTGGTATACATAATTTTTCCCAATGGTTTGAAGAAACCATTGGGATAATGGGATGATAATTAGCTTTTCCCAATGATTTACTTAAACCATTGGGAAAATCTTGGAAAATCTATATATATACCAACAGTTTTTAAAAGCCTCTGGTAAATACAATCTTTCCCAATTGTTTTAACAAACCATTGGGAATGTTTCCCCCCAAATACCACCTCTTCAAGAATCCCTCCACTCGATTGAATCCATAAACATAATCGTTGTCGACGCTCTCTCTTCACCCCAAGGTATCTCTCAAAGCACTCTCTGTAATCTGGTAATTCTTTAATTATACACTTCTAATTTGTAAGTGGAATGTTGTTCATCTGTTTTTGTTTTTGTTTTTTTTTTGATTTCTCCTAAACGAGATCTACCTGGTCTACTTCTATTTCTATTTCTCCTATCATGTTCCCTTGCTACAAGACCCTTCTACAGTAGCTAATCATGAGAGTGAGGTTTTATATTATTTAATGTGATGGTGGCCTTTGGTAGAAGTTCCTTCTAGTTGAATAATTTCCATTTGTACAGTAAATAATTCTAGTGTGCCATGTGAATAGTGAAAACCCATTTGAGGTGTTGAATAATTATGGTTTTGTTTTTTGTGGGTTATGTTATCTCAATTATGAGAGGTATTGTTTGTACAATGAATCTAGTTTTATGGTGTATTTCATTTATAGTGTAGTAGAAATATGATTCATTGATTTCATGTATAATGTGATAACCTATTTTGTTGATTTTTATTTTTTATCTTGCTGTCTCTGTTGATAAATGTAATATTTTGTCTTAGAGTGATTTTTTTGGAAGAATTTTTGTAGTGACGCCTCTTCATAAGAATATATGTGGTTACATCCTTAGTTTTTTTATTCAATTAGTACATGGAATATGTTTGAAAGCGATAATAGTCCGAGTGACTCTTTGGGGTTATATTATTGAGTGAGTTGGATAAGTTGTAAATTGTTATGTGAGTTCGTTGTGTCCTATGGGTTATGGTTACAACCTAGAGGGGTGTTATGGTGGGATGTGAATGAGGGTCGCTGATGAGATTGGCTATATATCTATTATGTCCTATGGGATTGTGTATAACATTAGGATATTTTAGATATATAGTGTATTCCTTGGGTGGTATGGTATATGGTCGGATGGGATAAGAAAATTGATGATGATTTTCTTATACAAATTTCACATAGGAGGGGGTGTGGGCTGTCCTGGGAGGGAGGGAAGTTGTCCACCCCCCCCCCCCCTTGGACAACCCCCCCCCCCCCGGACACCACCCCACTCCTGGACAACCCCCACCCCAGACACCCCCACCCCCTTGGACAACCCCCCTAGACACTACCCCACCCCCTTGGACAGCCCCCACCCCCTAGATAGACCCCCGAGACACCACACCACACCACCCCTGGACATCCCCCACCCCCTGGACAACCCCCCTGGGCACCACCCCACCTCCTAGACTGCCCTCCCACCCCTCGAACAACCCACCCCTTTGACAACCCCCCCCCCCCCCCCCCCCCCCGAGACACCAACCCACCCCATGGACACCCCACCCCCTTGGACAGCCCCCCTGAACACCACCCCACCCCCTGGACAGCCCTCCCACCCCCTTGGACAGCCCCCCTGGACACCACCCCAGCATCTTGGACAACCCCACCCCCTGGATAGCCCTCTGACCCCTTGGACAGCCCCCCTGAACACCACCCCACCCCTTGGACAGCCTTCCCACCCCTGGACAACCCTCCCAATAAGTGTAGTTTTATTTGTTTTCTATTTTCGTTTTATAATTAAAGTGTCATTATTATATGAATCAACTTGATTTGAAGTCCTCATAGCCACTCCTTTTAGGTGGTTTTCCTTTTTTAGTGGGGTGATATGGTACATTCTGTGGAAATTAGTTTGGGTGTTATTAAATGTACTAACTTTTCACAATATTTCCATTTTTTAGCATCAATAACTTATTTACAAAACACTCTTTACACATTCTGCAACTTTCATGAAAAGCCTTCACTTTGTAATATCTTTATCAATGTTTCATCAGGTCTACGATGTCTTCATGGTATGTGATAAATAAAAAAATTACAAAAAAACATCTCACCTTAAATTTAGGCACACATAACTAAATTAATTAGTGTATCTTTACATTGTTTTAATAGTTCACTACATCAACTAGAAACTCCTTCCATTATCATTTACTTAAATATATTTTTGATTAAACATCAATCTTATTGAATTTCTTATAACGAAATGACTTATAACAATTCTTTTTACAGAATGGAAGGAAGTTGGATGTATGAAACCGATCAGATCTCAGGTGATTTTAAAATCAATTTGAAGAGCGTTTTTGATTTTTCATTTCACAATACTTTAGATAGTGGTCGCATACACTGTTCATGTTCTAATTATGTTGGTATACCTTGGTTGAGCCATGAAGAAGTCATCTACCACATAACCAAATATGGTTTTCAAGAAAACTACTATCTGTGTTATCACAATGGGGAGAAAATGAAAGCTCAAATAGCTGATGATCAAAATGAAAGGACTGGACATGAGAATTTCATAGATGATCAGTTTCCATTTATTCATCATCATGAAAAAGAAAGGATTTTGAATCAAGAAGACTTCAATATGAGGACAGATGATTCATCTATTGAAAATGATGATATTGTCAGGGTGAAAAAATTAACTGATGCTTCCACAACTCCAATATATCGATAGTGTGAAAAAATGAAAAAGCTCGAATTTTTAATTTGATTGTTTCATGGGAAAACTATGTATGGGATTTATAATATAGAAATCTATTACATTGTTACCTTCTTGAAGGATTTACATCCTAATGATGTAGATATTATCTAAAACCACTATATGGTATGGACGTTAGTTGAGGAACATGGATTTTCAAGAAACAAAATTCATGCTTGCCCGAAATATTTCAGTTTATTCTGGGAGGAAAGTGCTGAACGAAATGATTGCATAAAATGTGGCACATCCCGCTGGAAGTCAAAATCTGATGGAACACCATATTGTGTGCCACCGAAAGTAATGTGGCACTTTCCATTGATCCCCAGACTCCATAGTCTTTTTATATCTGATGAAATATCAATAAAAATGAGATGACATGATACCGAGAGAAAGAAGTGTTCTAATGAGTTGGTTCACCCAGCAGATGGATTTTTCTGGCAGAGATTTGATGCTCGATATACTGATTTTATAACTGAGGTGCATAATTTGAGGCTGGGTCTTTCATGCGATGGGTTTAATTCGTTTGGTCAGATGCTTACTTTGCCCAGCACTGGGCCAGTTTTTATACACATTTATAATCTTCCCCCATGGTTGTGTATGAAAAAACCATTCCCTTTCATGAGTATAATCATATATGGCCCTTCTGATCCCGACATTAATATTGAAATATACATGCAACCTTTAATAAAAGATTTTAATCTTCTTTGGGATGTGGGTGTTTGCACATACGATGCATATTCGAAATACATATTTCAGATGCGTGCTACGCTTATGTGTATGATCAATGATTTTCCTGCTTTTGCAATGATATCTGGATGAATCATTAAGGGAAAAATGTCATGTCCTATTTGTATGAAGAATATATGATCCAGAAGACTGAAACATTGCTGTAGTTTCAGTTTTATGGGACATCAATGATTCTTTCCAATGGACCATCTGTATAGAAACAATCTTCTAAGATTTTATAATACCATAGAGTTTGACGATCCACCTCAGTGTATGTCTGGAACTGATGTGCTTAATGAATTGAAAGATTTCAGTTTTTTATTTTGGGAATGGTCAAATAAAATCAGGAAAGAGAAAGAATGTTTCCACTGAAACCTATTACAATTGGAGGAAGAGGATTATCGTTTTTTATTTTCCTTATTGGTCAATCAATTTGTTACTGCATTGCTTAGACGTAATGCACATTGAAAAAAATATGTGAAATTTTTCTTTCGATACTTCTAAATATTAATTGAAAGACAAAAGATGATTTATGGTCTCAGCGTGACTTGGTGGATTGAGGAATTAGAAAATAATTTCATCCTGGGCGTATCAGGGAAAATAAAAAGGCAAGTTCCATGTTCTTCTTATGTGATGACACCTATGGAAAAAAAATCAGGAAGTATTAGAGACTATAAGAGTTCCTGATGGCTATTCAAGCAACATATCTAAATGGGTCGATAGAAGAGAGTTGAATCTAAAATCATTGAAGACTCATGATTATCACGTTCTTCTACATGAGTTTTTTACAATAAAAATCTGCCATTTTTTTCTAATAATGTAAGGGTGAATGATATTCGGTTGAACCATTTTTTTAGAGATATTTGCGCTAAAAGTTGTCCAAGTATTTCTTATAAAAAATGTTGACAGATGCCCTATTAATATTGTGTGAGTTGGATAAAATACTTCCTCCATCATTTTTCACATGCATGTTGCATCTGACTGTCCATATTCTCACTGAACTACTTATCGGAAGACCTGTTTATTTTCGTTGGATGTATCCAACTGAAAGAAATATGTACACATTAAATTCTTATTTCCAAAACAGGAATCATCCCGAAGGTTCTGTCGTGAACTGTTACATGGCCCAAGAATGTATGGATTTCTACTCAATATATTTGTCTGATCTTACTACAAGAATGAACAGGCCAATGAGAAATGAAGAATAAAATTATGAGAAATTTGAACCTAGTTTTCCATCACTTTCTCAAACAGGAAGAATTCCTGGATCATATACATTGAAGATATTAATCCTTGAAGAGTGGGAGATGAAACATCACATAGTTTTGTTCAATTGTGATTTGTTCAATGACTACATTAGGTAACTAAATTGAATATGTATATCTTATATATATCTATTAAAATATTCATATTTTTTATCTACAGGGAACATAAAACAATTATAAATAGAAATCATCGTTCTTTATCTTTGAGAAAAAGGGAGACATTTTATAGCAAAGAGTTCTCCGCTTGGTTAAAATTGAAGGAAGAAATATTAATGTTTAAAATAATTAAATCAATATTTAATTGAGTTTAATATTCATTTATATTGCAGGTATTGAGTTTTTATGCTGACTCTGTCTCTGAGGTAATAAGAGCTTTGGATTTTGGTCCTAATACCATGGTTCATGACTGTAAATCAATTGTTATCAATGGGTACAAATTTATTGTCACTGAACAAGAAAAGAAAATGAGAACACAACATGATGGTGTTATGGTTATTGTCACAACAGATTTTTATGCCAGTGCATTAGATAGTAGACTGTGATTTGAAAATTTATGTTATTATGGAGTCATTGGAAAAGTAATAATGTTTGATTATTAGTCTCATGGATGAGTCATGATGATGAAGTGCCATTGTTTTGATTCGATGATAAGACACAGCACATTTATTGATGATTGTGGATTTTGAGTAATTAATATGACTCGTACTATTGCTACCGAAGAACCATATATATTGGCATCAATGGATAAAAAAGTTTTTTATGTCAAAGACCAACTTCAACCTGAATTTGGTGTCATAGTTGAAGTAATTCCATGACATATTTTTTATGATGGTGATAATGGAATTGACACCATCCCTACTGCCATTTTAACCAATCCATTTATTTATTTTTATGACTGCAATAGCTTAATTTTCAGAGTTGACTGTGAACCTGATGTTTTAGTGGGAAATATATAAAAAACATCCATTCATGTTCTCAATTATTTTGGTTTACCTCAAGTTGGGTTTTTAAGGTTGGTTCTATTCAAATTGATTTAATATTGAAACCTGCATCATCTACCTGAGCTAAAGAAATTAAAGTTTTCCTTAATTTTCACAATTTCTTTTCCACTTATGAATATGGTATAATCAATGTTACATGATTTTAATAGACTGATGACACTTAGTAAATAATCATCCGACAAAAAATTAAATTTCCTTATAACATTTTGTACGATTTATTGACTTCATTATATATTTGTTCAATCACACCTAAAATAATGTTTAGTTAAATTATACATGAATCCCCAGATTCCCTCTCATTTATTTTGGATTTTGGGTTACACATAGTTATCCTTTTCTATTTACTTTCATATTTGTTTTCAAATGTAGGAAATGAAACCAATTGAAGAGAGGCGACAGAAACAAATTATGGACAACAATCGTTGCATGACCAAGCTGGGAATTCCACTACTAGTGCCTGCAGTGAGTATTTTATTTCAAATATATTTATTTAATTAATATATAATGTCATGTGATTATTATTTTTAAAAAGATTTTCAGGATCCATCTATTAGGCGATAGTTATTTGAGGAGAATTCGAGTAGTGGTCCCAGTACTGGGGGTGTTTGTACAAGGGGGGTGGTATGGGAGATAGACGATCTGGTCGGCATACCCGATTAGACCCTGCCCCTCCCACTGACATATCATCCATCCCACATTCTGATCCCGGTGTGCCGTTAGGGACACATGAGATATTTAGTCCTCCCATGTTTTCACCACCCTTTACATCTGACCCTCCTCACCCGTCTGTATCATATCAGATGATGATTCCCACTCCCCATCCTGTATTTGGCTATCCATCCTTGTCATCTTCTTTTACTTCTACTTTGATCTCTCCAAGATTTTATATTCCATATTATTTGACTATTGTTCTGCCAGAGTCTGTCCCTACGGATCATACATTGGGACCCACTCCATTTGTACAGGGTGTTCCTTCAGTTTCTATGGATCTAGTGACACCAATTGATCAGACTACTGCATGTATACTTATACAACCCTAACAAATTGTTACACCATTATTTATTTTCATTATTACATGTATTGATAAAATATTTGTTTTTCCTTCAAAACATATACATCTACTGATAGGAGGTGGGGGTGGGGACGTACACACATGTGTTCGGTGTGTAACTGCTGCACTCAGTTGATGGTGGAATAAAATGAATATAGTCAGATGATTGAAAAATTAGGGCATCAATGTCAGAGTTTTTTAGCGACGCTTTCCAAATACTATGACATTATTTCTATCAGCCCACTCTCATGGAGACAACTGCCAAATGAATTCAAGGATAATGCCTAGAAAGATATCTGGGTATAGAATTCTGTCATATGTAATGAAATATATTAATTCTTGTATTTATATGAATTAATATTTTGGTTTCAGTTTCGGTTTAATTTCCCCGATGGTGAGGGTGCATGATTAGCACGTCTAAAGGATTTAGGCGAGCTTTGGAGAGCTTATAAGCATGAGTTTTACATTTTATAGAATTCTATAGTGGGCACAGAGTTAGAGGCGGTCCCTGTCATGGATGATTGTCCATTATAATAATACCGACAGATGATCACTCATTGGGTGACTAGCCAATTTATTGTATTAATCAAATTAGAAGTATTTAAATGAAAATTTTCATGTATTTAGTTAATAATAATTATTGAAATTTATTTAGGATGAATATGAAAGAAATAAAAAATACATTGATGCTAAAAAATACATCCACACATTGGGATGTACTATGATTCCAGATCATGAGAGACAGCAGGTATGACAGTTTATAATCTTTCTTTACGACTTGAACTTTCTTTTGTGTCCTCCATAATTTATTCAATTTCTAAAGTTGTTATATAATTATAGTTATGAAATTACTATGTGTTTTTTGGTATCCTAATTTTAATTATGGTTTTCTATATTCAATGTCATTATAGAGGCATAAATTGAATATAGAAAGACATGTGACTCAAGAAAAATGGTTTTGCTTGAGTAGAAAGAAGAAAGATGAAAGTGCGGTTAATGAACCGGCTCAACAGCAGATTGTAAGTTTTACTTTGTAGATTTAAAATTATAATCTCTATTTTTTAACTTAATAATATATTTATATTTGTAACAGGTTACATTAGAGTCCCTTGATGCCCAGGAACCTGAAAATTTTGGGCCAAACGTTCACTTACATCAGGTGTTGTGAGATGAACACCCTGGTAGAGTATGCTGCCGACCTGGGAAGAGTATAGTTATGATGAGGTATTGGCCCTCCTTAGGTATGATTTGTAGTGCCACCGAGTTACTATAGGTTAAGGATCAGGTAGAACAAGCTGAAGAAGGGCCATAGAGACGGCAGAATAGTCTGCTAGGGCAAGCACTGCATTTATGAAACTGATGGATATTTTACGTCCAACACTTCCACTAGAGGCCATCACAGCTTGTGATTAATATATGTCATCGATGCGTTATATATATGGTGCACCAGGTGGCAGTTCTAGTGGTGGTCAAGACGATGGCAAAGAGGAGACCGAGGCGGAGGAGGAGGTGGAGGGGGAGGCCGAGGTGGAGGAGGAGGGAGATGAGGAGGCCGAGGCTGAGTAAGAGGGCAAGGAGGAGGGTGAGGATGATAATGGGAATGACGATGAGGACGAGGGTGAGGGTGAAGATGGTGGTGATGATAGTGATGGTGATGAGGGATAGATTGATACATTACATTTTTTACTGATATTACAGACCTTTGATGATTATTGATTTATTGTGCCTGAATATATGTGTGATTATATATGTCAAATTATCTTTATTTTTTATCTATTTTAATGAAATTGTAATTTTTTAGTGGAATTTATAAAATTAATGGTCTGAATAGAAGTAGATATAGTGAAATTATTTTTTTAACCTTTAATGAATTTGCTTATAAAATATGTAAATACCATCCCATTTGTTTGGGACAGCCCCCCCCCCCCCCCCCGGAAAGCCCCCCCACCCCCCTCCCTGGACCCCGGACATCCCCCCTCCTCTCTGGACCCTGGACAACCCCAACCTCCTCCCTGGACCCCAGAAAACCCCCCGGATAGCTCCCACCCTCCTTCATGGACCCCGGATAACCCCCCTCCTCCCTGTACCATGGAAAACCCCCACCCTCCTACCTAGACCCCAGACAGCCCCCCACCCTCCTCCCTGGACCCCGGATCGCGCCCCTCCTCCCTTGACCCTAAACAACCCCCACCCTCCTACCTGGACCCGGGACAACCCCATAGACATCCCCCCACCCCCTCCTCCCTAGACCCAGGACAACCCCCACCCTCCTCCCTAGACCCCGGAACCCCCCCCCCCCCCCCCCCTTCTCCTTGGACACTGGACAGCCCCCCAACCCTCCTCCCTGGACCCTGAATAACCCCCAGACAGCCCCCCAGACAGCCCCCGGATAGCCCCCCTGACAGCCTCCACCCTCCTCCCAGGAGACAGCTCCCCAGGATATCGCCTCACCCTCCTCCCTAGACCCCAAACAACCCCCTCCTCCCTGGACCCTGGATACCCCCCCCCCCCCACCTCCTCCCTGGACCACATACAACCTCCACCCTCCTCCCTAGACAACAGACATCGCCCCTCCTCCCTGGACCCTGGACAGCCCCCCTGACAGCCCCCCTCCTAGCCTCCTCCCTGGACCTAAACAGCCCCTCAGAAAGCCCCCAACCTCCTCCCTAGACCCCGGACATCCCCCCCCCCGACCCGACATCCAAACATTGGGCTAGCAGTGATTCAATATATCTAAAACATCACTAAAATTCAATAATGTATGAGGACCACTTACCTTGATTCCAGAGACAATCACGCACTTTATTCGGCGTCTTGGATCCCAATCTAAGTTCTCTTTAAAATGGACACCCTTTTAAGTAAAAAAAACTAGCACATAGAAAAATGACCAAACGTATTTGGATTGTGTTGATGCTTTAGAACAAGGATCCAAGGGTTATTTTTGATGTGTACGGGTTAACCCTGCCTCAATCCAAGTCATGGTGTGGCCGGTACCACTTAAAGTGTCTCAATTTTTTTTTAATTGGACAACATTTTAAGTGAACACAACAACTGGCATACAGAAGACCAACCAAACACATTGAGATTCTGTTTATACTTTACGAAAACAACCCATGTATCATTTGTGACGTGTATGAGTTGACCCCGCCTTAATCCGAGACATGGTGTGGCTAGTACCACTCAAACTGTCTCACTTTTATTTGAAATGAACAATATTTGAAGTGAAAGCAATGATATGCATATGAAAAACCAAACAGACGCATTCAGATTCTATTGATACTTTAGGAAAATAATCCATGGGTCCTTTGTGACATGTATGATTCAACCCAATCACAATCCAAGGAATGGTGTGGCCGGTACCACTCAAAATGTCTCACCTTTATTTGAAATGGAAATGATTTTAAGTGAAAAGAACAACATGCATACATAAAACCAACCAAACGCTTTCTGATTTTATTAATACTTTAGGAAAACAATACATGGGTCATTTTTGACATGTAAGAGTCAACCCCTCCTCAATCTAAGGCATGGTGTGGCCGATATCACTCAAAGTGTCTTTATTTTGTTTAAAATAGACACTGTTTTATGTAGAAAACAACAGACATATGGAAAACCGACCAAACGTATTCTGATTGTGTTCATATGTTAGAACAGAGATCCGTGGATCATTTTTGACGTGTTCGAGTCAACCCGGACTCAATCCGAGGCATGGTGTGGCTGGTACCACTCAAAGTGTCTCACCTTTATTTGAAATAGATCACATTTTAAGTGAAAACAACAACTGGCATACAGAAAACTGACCAAACACATTCATATTGGGATGATACTTTAGGAAAATGATTCATGGGTCATATGGAATGTGTACAATTCAACCCCGTATCAATCTGAGGCATGGTGTGACCGGTATCACTCGAAGTGTCATTCGTTTGTTTAAAATGGACACCATTTTATGTAAAAAAACTGGCATATGGAAAACCAACCAATCATATTTGGATTGTGTTTATACTTTATAAAAAGGATCCATGGTTCATTTTTGATGTGTACAAGTCAACTCCGCCTCAATCTGAGGCATGGTGTGGCTGGTACCACTAAAAGTTTCTCACTTTTATTTGAATTAGACAACATTTTAAGTGAAAACAACAACTAGAATACAGAAAACCAACCAAATGCATTAAAATACTATTCATACTTTAGAAAAATGATCCATGGGTCATTTGTGATGTGTACGAATCAACACCACCTCAATCTGTGGCACAGTGTGGCCGGTACCACTCAAATTGTCTCACTTTTATTTGAAATGGACATGATTTTAAGTGAAAACAAAAACTTCCATATGGAAAAATAACCAAACACTTTCTGATTGTATTCATATTTCAGGAAAATGATCTATGGGACACTTGTGACGTTTATGAGTCAACCCCACATCAATATGAGGCATGGTGTGGCCGGTATCACACAAAGTGTCTCTATTTTCTTTAAAATGGACACTATTTTATGTAAAAACAAAATACATTCAGAAAACTGACCAAAAGCACTATGATTGTGTTGATACATTATCAAAAGTATCCATGGGTAATTTGTGACTTGTATGAGCCAACCCCATCTCAATCTGAGGCATAGTTTGGCCGGTACCACTCAAATTTTATCACTTTTATTTGAAATGGATAAAATTTTAAGTGAAAACAACAACTGAAATACCGAAAACCGACCAAACACTTTCAAACTATGCTGATACTTTATGAAAATGATATATCGGTCATTTGTGACATGTACGAGTTAACCCTGCATCAATCCGAAGCACGGTGTGGCCGGTACCACTCAAACTGTTTCACATTATTTTGAAATGGATTGGATTCTAAGTGAAAACAACAACTTGCATAGAGAAAACCGAACAAACGTATTCAGATTGTGTTGATACTTTAGTATAAGGTTCCATGTTCCAGCCTCACACAATATACTTCTCATGTGAGGAACTCCTACCCCTATTCTAAAACAAATGACATTTAATACACCAATCCCATCCTCAAATAGTGGGTTCTTGGACCAAACCAATGTCTCTTTGGGAACCCAATACCAAATACATAATTGAATATTCATACCCACTACCCAAAATGGGGATTCATCTCACATCACACCTAGGAGACCAAATTAAATTTATCCACATAACCCCTTATTCCAATTCAAAAGTCTATGAAAAACATGTAGGCTATTCTGGTAACCAGTCTCAAATGTCGAGATTGGCCAATGTATTCCACTAAAACATCAGGAACAATTTATACATGGATACATAGTCATTATATGAATATAAACATCACATGCACTTCCTATAACTCATCCTATGTCTAAGAACATGACCACTAACATTTTCTATCTTATGGGTATCATGATCCTTGTCCACTCTACCAAAGTTTTTCTGTTGGTTTTAAGATAGTCAACCCAAGACCATGAGTAAACATCCCATGTGCTTCCTATAACATGTATGTTTTTTCTCTTGTGTGTATTGGTGTAGTGGTTTAAGTGAGGAGTGAATTCTAAATTTTGAAAACTATTATGGGTGTTATTTCTTTTCAATTCCAAATTTCTGAATTATGGATGTATTGGATTCTGGATGTATTGGTAGTGAATTCTAAATATTGAATATTGTTATGTGTATTGGATTTTTGATGTATTGGATTTTAATTTTGTATTGGTGTTATGGGTGTTATTGCATTTCAATTCTGGATATATTGGATTGTGGATATATTGGATTCTGGATTTTTCTCTTGTGTTGTGGTTTGAGTGAGGAATGAAATTTAAATTTCTAAATTTATGAATTCTGGATGAATTATAAACATCCCATGTAGCCTTCTGGATTCTTGGTGTATGCGTTCTTGCAGGTCATGGAGAGTAGGTTGGAGGTGGCTACTGGTTGCTGCTGCTATGGAGCTGCAGCATATGTATACCAATGGTTTGTTATAATCGTTGGTATAAACTTCTACCAATGGTTTTCAAAACTATTGGTATACCCTTTTTAGTTATATTGTACACTATATACCAATAGTTCTAAACTATTGGTATAAGGGTAACATATACCAATGGTTTGTGAAACCGTTGGTATATCTCTTCCTTTAACATATAAACCAATGTTTTACACAGAACCATTTGTATAAGCGTATACAAATGGCTTACTTTGCCACGGTGTGGTAAACCGTTGGTATATAATATACCAACAGTTTCCAAGCCTTTACCAACAGTTTAGTACATTTGGTAAAGGGTAAAATTCCTGTAGTGTACACGATAGTACCTTAGAGCTAAAAATCATGTACCACCATTTCTATGTACCTAAGATACATATATGGGGCTTTGGCATGCACCCTAGATTGACTACACGGTGTGTACTAACTAGATTAACATTGTGTGTTCCACATTCCATGTTCCAAAAATATATTCCTTGGTCTTTAGCATGTATCTTAGTGGATTACATGATGTTTAATAATGGGATACATGTCATGTGGTCTAAATTGTCTATGTCCTGGAAACCCAAAAAAGGATTTGTGTTTATTAAATGAGGTACTAAAAATAAATTACAATCCAAATTCATGTTGTGTATCTCAAATTTCATGTCTCTACTTGTCGCACCAAATGAATCAGTGTGTATGTTGGATGCAGGAAATAATGCACTATATATCGTGCACACTATCTATATACCATGTATTCATTATTTATCTAGGATTCCAGTATCACATGGTTTTAACTGTGTATATGTTCACATGTCTTTTAAAAATTTCACCTCTAAACCATATATACTACATGGCATGTACACAAGCTACACACTGTGCAATCCGACATGATTTTTTCTGGGTTGGACCAATCTCCAAGAGGTGTGTAATAAATGCATTGTGTATAGTTAATTCTCAATACCTTGTGTATCCCATAACATGTCCATGTGTAGTGCACTAGGGTACATTACATGTACTCCATTTACACACCGTATAATCCCTTATTATTCGGCAAGTATCCTTGACATTTTCCAATGTAATCTCCAGTCGTTCTTTATCTATTCTATGTCCTATAATAAAATAACACACTAAATGATGTTAATTAAAATTTCGAAAACATGTTAATTAAAATCATATTAAATATTGAATAATTGTTAATATAAAAAACATACCATTATTGCGCTTATAGATCAAAAATAAAATAAATAATTATGACTTTAAAACATGAAACCTGTAATACATCTTAAAGGTTCTTGGTATAATATAATCGCCTCTATGTGAATGAAGAAAACAAAATATTATCGATTCAGTAGATAATTCAAAATATTTTAAATGTCATGAATGTTGTGGAATGTGAAATTTTTCAATAGAATATAGACATAATAGAAAACCCTGAACCTGAAGAGGATCAATTTCATGTTAAATTTAAAAAAAAATTATATGATTAGAATAAATTGTTACCTTGCCTTAGGAAATTTGTTTGATGAAGACGTTTTTGATCATATGAATACCCGTTTCGAATTACCTTTGTTGCTCTATAATGATCCATGTATAGAATCCCTATAGTGATGATCCATACATGTTTCATTGAACTTAAAATGAATCCTATTGATTTTTTGGTGTTGGTGTGGAGAATAAATTATCTTTCATTTTTTATGTGGACTACTTGCAATTACTTTGAGTTTAAAGGAATATCTATAGCATTTTTCTTTCTTGAGAGGAAGAGAGGAGGATGAACATAGAGATAATTCCATTGGGCATAATGTTTTTTTGATCTTGATTAACCCTATATAAAATCCATAATCATCTATTTATAGGGATAGGGTTTAGTGTAAAATATTATTTAATTTTATACCCTCCCTTAAGTAGTATAATAATCATTATAAAAACCCATTCCATATAATGATAAAGCTATTATTAGTTTATGGTGTGTGTGCTAACTCATGTTGTGATAAATATCATTTCTCCTCTTGAAAATATATATTCATTGATACACATGATTTTGGTCTACTCCCACTCCTCAACATTTATTGAATAACAGAATAAATATTTAATAAAATATTTTATTCATCAATAAATAAAATAGATATTTTATTTCATAATAAAGTGAAAAATATTCATTAAATATTCAAATAATAAAATATATTTTTTATTATTGAATTTAAAATATTTATTACCTTGCGAATATTAGAGATTAAGAAAAAATGAATAAAACTATTTCTTATTTTTATGAATAACATTCCATCAAATAATTTAATTCAAATAGAATTTAATCATGATCAGGGGAAACACTATATGTGTGACCCACTAGGATTCATTCTCATTAGTAGTAAGTGGGCTCACCTAATGTCCAAGATTACTATCTAGAAATGGGTCAATACACCCAAGAGAAAGAACTTAATGTCATTGCTTTGTAAACAATGTAAGAATGCTCATAGTGTAATAAAATTCCTTTATCTAAATATATTATTAATCAAGATTCACATCTCTGTCACAAACTTATATTCTTGATACATCCTTCTTTGATTATTTGAAATAAACATGTTGTTAACCCATGTCCCCGAAATTTAATGCAATGGTTATATTCCAATCAAAGGACCGAGATAAGAAATTTAATAAATATGGAAGGGAAAAATCATTCCTTCACTTATTCATTAATAATATATCACTCAAGATGCACCCAATGTATCAAACCTCTCAATGAAAAATATTGTTAGGGTTTATGAAATAGATATAAGTGCACGATTTATAACAGGTATTAATAATAATCTTAATGTCTAAATACCATTACACTCACTTGCATATAGGAATATCCAATGAAACCAAAATATGATTAAATTTTACTGGAAAGTATGTTCTTATAATCTTCTATCGTGGATATTAACAAGTTTAATATTCATGAGAGGAAGCCTCATCCTCTTACGAGTACTCACACCCGAAAATCTACATACTAGGTTCCCTATTATAGTACATTATCATGCTGTAGAAATATATTGAAGAATATCATTAAATAACTTCAAGGTTCTCATTATAGTGACACTATAATTTTACACATATCATTACATGATTATAAACATTATTAACTATCAAATTAAAATCCAAGGATAGTAAAGTCTAGGGAATTTGGAGGATTGGGTACATAAAATTGAAAACATTGGACCAAATAAAACATTTCAAAATTTATCATCAATTATGATATCCTAACTTCCTTTGAGACCTTACATCTTCATAGGATAACCTAGGGATAACATGAATAAAGGGATGAGCTAAAATCCCATTAAGGGAATAAACATTAAAATAAAGCATAACACATGGGTTAGAAGGCATGTCCTAACGATATAAAAAGTCTTGAAATATGAGTAAACATATGGAACCATAAGATATATAATATGTGATTATATAATCATGGATTTATAGTAATGTTTTGGCAACATATAACATGACTTCTACACGAGTCAAGGTTCATTGCACATAGAGGAGCACGAGTCAAGGCAAAGCACCAAGACCATCACACATAATGTCTCACAAGACTAAAAATTACCTAATTAATTTCATAACTATGTAGTAATTCTCATAAAAACATGTTCATGAATATTTATTCCATATAAATAAATTAAACATAAACATAAGGGTTACCCATAGAAAGAATTGGGTATCATGTCAAAAGGTATATCGAAGGAGAATATCATAATGGTGTCCATAAAAGGATAGATATAAATCATAAATTGATATTAATAAGTTAATATAGACATATATAATTATAATTGATGTCAAATTCAATTTAAAATAGTTTTTAATAAACTTTATAAATAAAACATTTTAGTATGGTTTAAGTAAAACATCCAAGATTCATTAAAATAGAAAAGGAGTAACTATTTGTATAAATGAATAATTGAACCAAGAAATTTTTTCATGAAAAAATGAGTAACTTTATAAAAATAATGGAGGATTGTAAAAATTATATAGTTCACTTTAAAATGGGTAAGAGATTGAGAAGTTCCCTTAAATTGGGCTTCCTTATCAGAAAGAATCGAGTAGGGACCCTTTTAAAAACATGTATATCCATGAAAAAAAGGATTAATGGTTATTGATATATTATTTTGAAAAATATAAATATAATTTATAATATTTACATAAAAATAAAATGGAATTAATTTGGTAAAAAAGAGATAAAGAGTAACTCGAAGGAATAATGGTGGTTCAGGTAGAATCCCTTACCTTAAGAAAAAAGGTATTCATCACTTGATCTTAATGTCCAGGATAATAAAATTAGATTTATTAATTAATAATTATGGAATAATTTATACATGTATTGTATTTATTATAACTTTTTTAAGTTAATTTATGGCCTTTTTTATGGGTTAAGATATTCAATTTCATCGTTTAGGAGTGTTGGCTTCCTTGGTTTTCGTGATCGGTTTACTTGTATACAGGTAAGAAATGTCATATAAAGTGGGGGTAATTATCCAGAATTGAACACATATGTTAAATTAGTCTTATCTATCATATTTTATGTAATGAGGATGAATCATTAGATAAATAGTTAAGGATAATCATTTGTGTTTATTTTAGTGGTTTTCAATCAAAAAGAACTCATTTTATTTTATAAATTAATATCATGTGTAAAAAATTATTTAAGAACATAAAATAAGATATAATACATATGTTATAATATTTTTAAACCATAAAAATGGATTCATGTACATCCTTGAAGTTGGAATTGAAATATGAAAGCACATCGTCCACGAAGGTGGCAAATCAGCACCTCACGAGCGATGTTTTCATTCTTAAAGTGAAAGAGAGATGAGAAGAGATTTGATGAATAATTATTACATAAACATGATAAAATTATAGTATATGTGAGTTAATGGAGTTTTCATGCAACTTTTACTAGGGTAAGTGGGGAGAATATAAGAAAAGAGAATAACTTGAAAAACATTTGAAATAAAATGGAAGACAGTTTTACCTTTTGATTCATTCTTCTTGAGAACCTCTTTATGGGATTGGTTTTAGTCTTTTTTTATGACTGAAAGATTATGGTAGGCGATAGGGAGGATATTTGAGCATAATTTTTACAAGGATCATGGCTTGATATGTCTAATGAGAAGAAGTGGTGAAAGATTGTATTTATAGCGGAGGAGAGGGGTGTTTTCTCACTATTTTACTCAATATTTTAGTATCATTTTTTGGAAAAGAAATAGTGATGATTCTTGAGACTAAATATAGTAATTAGATCATGTGATTTCTAACCAATGGCTTTTAAATCTTATATGACTCAATTAATCCCATGAAGGTGCAGCGCTAACTAAAGAACCTGCTGTTCAGAACCCTCTGGACAAAAACTTTGGCGCTCAAAAGTAGTCTATTACAACTTCTTCCAATAGAAAATGAGGTGCTATGCATATATAGACTCTGTCCATGTGCTCTAACACTGTTATGGCATCTCTAGAAGGTAATTCAAGTCAAACCATTGTTAATTAAGGTACTCCTAACATATCTTCTGTTTCCCCAATGAGTAAACAAGAAAGGAAAAAACCACTACCCCTTTCCAAAATGTCAGGAGATCTAAAAGGAAGAAAGGCCGGGGTGTCTCAAAGAATAAAAATGGAGGTTCTGCCTCTAAAACCATGTTTCAATGAATATATTATATTATAATTTCCAAGGAATTGTAAATCATTCCACTTTTAATGTCCTTAAAATTTTTTTGACTCATCTTCCTAAAATGTATTCTTTTACTGAGCCAAAAGTCATATTTTCTTTAAACTTTAGACAGATTTTAACTTATGTCTATAATTATTTAGGTTCTTGAAAAGAAGGTAATGATACTGATTCTTTTTGGATTTTATATCATGTTTCCTTACAGAACATTAATGTCATCCAAATTTATGAACAAATGTTGACTTATGACTTCAACCCAGATGGAATGAATATATTTTCTACCATGGTTTATGATAAAAATAGATATCAAGACTGAAGATATATATTTCATGATATTTCTGGGTTAGCTAGAAACATTTTGGATCCTTGGTTCGTGATCGGTGACTTTAATGTTATCCTTTCCTCTAGTGAGAACATTGTCTATCCCAATCCATCATCTCCCTAATAGAATTTAAATCCTCAATTGAGGATTGTGACCTCATAGATATTAATCTCAATGGTTCCAAGTTCACTTGGAATAGAAGACACTATAATAGGATTGTTTCCAGTAAGTTGGATATGACCTTCATGAACATATCTTCTCAGGATTTTTGGGAAACTATCTCTAGCATCACCTTACCCAAACTGAATTCATTCCACCATCCCATTTTGGTAAGTCTACTCTCAAGAAAAATTAAACCTATTTTCCCTTTTAGATTTAATAATGCTTGGTCTACAAACTTGGACTGTGTGAATATCATTAACAAGTGTCGGGTTTCTATGAACCAACACAACGATGCTTTTTCTTGCATCGTTAAATTAAAACATCTCAAACAATGTCTTAAAGGTTGGTGTAGTACTAATTGTAAACAAATGGAAAAAAGACATCTCCACCCTTTAAAATGATCTTATCCAAATACAAATCATCAACACTACCTCTGATTTCTCTTTGTACCCACATCTTGAAATAAATACTTCTGTAAAGCTTAATTCTCTCATTTCCCTTAAATACAGCATATGTAAACATACTTTTAAGACAAAATGGCTCTCTGATGGTGACAGAAACACTATGTTCTAAAATTCTCTCCAAAGAATCAGGAATGTTTGTAGTCCTCTTTCACTACTTAGATTCGATGATACCCTCATTGAATATGAGGAGGGAATTTCCAATCATGTGGTCTCCTACATGGATAATATTTTCAATGGACCAAATGCCAATAAGGATTTTCTTCCTGGAATAATTATGGTTTTGGTAAATGAGGATGAAAATGTTTCCCTTATTAGTGTGACTCTCAATCATGAAATCAAAGACACAGTCTTTAGCCTTAATCCTAATAGTTTCCCAGGCCCTGATGGTTTTAACAATGTTTTCTTCCAACAATATTGGGAAATTGTTCATTCTGATGTTTGAAAACTTGTCAGATCCTTTTTTTCGAATGGTTTCCTTCCTCAGGGTCGTAATGCTCAATTTCTCACCTTAATCCCTAAAGTGGACAAGGCCTTAGAAATTCATCTCTTCTATCCCATTTCTCTTATTAACACTATTTAAAAATTCATTACCAAAATTCTTTGCAATATAATTTCAACATTGTGCAATAAAATTGTTTCTTGGAATCAATTTGGTTTCATCAAGGGAAGAGCTATACGAGACTGTATTTGTCTTGCCTCTTAATGTACCAACACGCTCAACAAATCCGTCAGAGGATGCAATATTTCCATCAAGCATGATATCAGGAAAGACTTTTACACCATTGATTGTGGATTCATCTTCAAAGTTCTTCAGGCTTTTGGTTTTAATGATATCTTCATCAATATGATAAACTCCTTATTCAAATCAGCCTTGATCTCTATCCCTGTCCATGGTTCCCTGAAGGGCCACTTTAAATGTACTAAGAGGGTCAGACAGGGTGACCCTTTATCTGCAGTTCTCTTTGCAATAACAGAGGATTACCAAAGCTGATTACTCACTCTTCTAGTGGATAAAAATAAGATTAAACCTATTCAGGATGCCAGGAACTTAAATGTTCCTACACACCATTTTTATACCGACGACATTATCTTATTCTTACAAGGGGATAGAAAAAATATTCAAAATTGAAAAAATGATTTGTCTCACTATGAAGAAGTCTCAGAAAAATCTATAAGTTGGAACAAATCTTATGTCTTCTTTGGAAAAAAATTCTCTTCTCCTTGAAATATTAGTATTTTAAATAATTTGGCATCAAAGAAGGAACTTTCCCCTTCACCTATCTTGGCATGCCTATCTTTTGTGGAAGACCTAAATCTATGCATTTTTCCAACATTTTTGATCAAGTAATTAAGCAACTGTCCTCCTGGAAAGGAAAATCCCTATCCATGGCTAGGGGATTTGCCTAGTGAAATCTACCATTGTCTTCAAAATGGTATCCTCAATAATAGTCTATAAATGGCCCACTGGTCTTCTAAATAAAATTAATGTTTACATAAAAAAATTTGTTTGGACTGGTAGTACTCTTGAAAGGAGGCCTCTGACAATACCCTGGGCCACTTGTTGCTAACCTTTAGAGAAAGGCAATATTGGCATAAAAAATCTTAAAATTTTTAATGATTCCCTTCAAACCAGACTCACCGTGAGGTTTATTCCTAGAAACTCTAACTCCATTTATTTTCTTAAAAAAAGATTACTTTTGAAGATAAAGAAAAGAAATTGGAATTACATTAATTTTTCAATCTGGCCTTCCATCAAGAAATCCTTTACCAATATTATGGCCAATTCTAGATGGATGGTTAGCACAAATTCTTCTTTGAATTTCTAGATGGACAATTCGACCGGTTCCCCCTTATCTCTATGGTGTCTCCTAATTCTCTTCCGGAGAATACCAACTTCTCTATAAAGGCGATTATGCAATCTCATACTTCTAATATCCCTAATAAAATCATTCATGTCATTGATCATTACCTCTTTTCTAGATCTGAAGATTTCCTTATTTGGGAACCTTCTCACAATGGTATTCTTGATTCCAAGTGTTTTTACAATCACAATATTTCCAACTCTGATGCAATTTTTTTCTTGTTGAAATCCTTTGATAAACTCTAGATTAAACCCTTGAGACTTACTTTGGTTTGGCGCATTTCTCACAGTCGTGTTCCCATAGAGGTTTGTCTTCAATATTTTGGGGTCCAAATTTGCTTCATGTGTCCTTTTTGTCTCCAACACAGAGAAGATAATAACCATCTTTTTTTGTCTTGTGTTATAGTTTATGTCCTTTGGAATTTTATTTCTAACATTTTTTACTATAGATGGTTACTCTATGACACTATTAGCACACAATTAAAAAGGTGTGTTGCTCTTGATACCTCTTAACAGATCAATAAAATTTTCCTAAGTACTGTTGATGAGCTCCTCTATGTGATACAGTATTATAGAAATTCTATTATCCACAAAAATTGCTCATTTAATCTTAATGCAGGTCCAAGGTGTATCCTCATTGCTATTAAAGATGTTGCAATGACTCAAAAATTTCATTGTGATAACTCCTTTGGAGACTTCGAGATTCTTCGTCAACTTTGGATTGATGGGATTTACAAACAACCACGGTATAATTTTGAGGACTTCTGGAAATCCTTGCTTCTAAGATGGATCAAAGTGAATGTTAACGGTGCCTCCAAAGGCAACCCAGGTCCCGAAGTTTGCAGAGCTATTTTTAGAGACTATCTTGGTCAGTGTCATGTATTCTTCTTTAGCAGTTGTGGCACCGCCTTGTCTTTGGAGGCTGAAATGATGGGTGTGATTCAAGCCACTAATTTATCTAAGCAAAAGGGTTGGGGAAATGTTTGGATTGATAGTGTTTCCACCACTGTCGTCCATGCTATTTGGGAGGGGGTGGTTCATCTCGCATGGCCTTTGAGTAACCGTTGTATGAGCTACCTTTCCTTTTTTCATGAGACCATCCACATTTTCACTTATGATTTTCGTGAAGCAAACATGGTTGTTGACGGTCTTGCAAACAATGGAATCAACTAGGCCTTAACATGGATGGATAACCTACCTACTGACCTACTCCCTTTTTATGATAAGTATTGTAATAAAATTCCTTACTTCTGACTCATGTAGTTTACTTGTTACTTTTATTTTAAATAAATTGTGTCTATAATGTATATATACCGTAAATTAAAGTCTTTTATTATTCAGCTAAAATTCAAGTATTTTAGAAAAATCCCAAATAAGATCCTTAAACATTTTATAGACTTGTAGAATTATAAAATGAACCTCATTTTACGAAAATAATTTTCTAAATATGGGAAATTTAACTTTTAATTAAAATCATCATTTACATGGAAAATACAGATTTTAAAATTATAACTACTTTTATATCACTTTGAGATGTTAACTAAGGTCCCATAAAATTATATTATAATAATAATACATAAAAATAATAATTCATGAATACATTTTATGAAAATTAATTTATGTTTTAATTATTAAATTATTCATAAAATTGTAGTTAAATATTTTAGACTTACAAAAATACCAACCCTTAATTAATAATTTCTTTAAAATATTTATTTACTTGTACTATGATATAATTAAATCATACTATCATTTATAAGATGGAATAATTTTATTTATACATTTATTGGTGAAGTTACTATCCAATTGTAAGGTTTACCATTCATAAGGGTTATGTTATTATTCCAAAGGTCTAGTTATTATTGCTTAGGTATATGTTTCTTTACTTTTAGAAATTCCTTTTATTTCATTAATTATTCATTTAAAAATTTTGTATTATGTTCTTACTATGATTTTATGTGATTATACTATATGACATAATTATAAGATGGTAATTTTCATTTATATAATTCATGGTCATTTCATTCTTCCCCCATTATGAATTTTTTCCCATGAAATTTCATTTTACATTCTATGTTGAAAACAGGTGTGGGTACTTTTCATTCATTGCTTCCTTCAATTTCCATATTGCCTCTTCGCACTTATGGTTCTTCTATAGTTCTTTCACTAGGCGAGTAGTCTTTTTTCATAGAAATTTATCTCGATCCAACATCTTCAATGGTTGTTCTTCATAAGAGAGATCATTCTCCAACTATACCACCTCCAAAGTAAGTACTTGTGAGGGATCTAGAATGTACTTATTTAAGAGGGATATGTTTAATACATTGTGTACTTTAGATAAGTTAGTTGGAAGTTATATTCGATATGCTATAGATCATACACTATAAAGAATCTCGAAGGGGAAGATGTACTTGGGGCTTAGCTTCCCTTTATTCTGAAATATCATGATCCTATTCCATGGAGATATACGGAGGAATACCATGTCTCTAACCATAAACTAAAGGTATTTTCAATGTTTGTATGAATAACATTTTTTTATTTTTTACTTCCATGATGTGTTACTGAATGGTTTTTACCTTCTACACCATTTCTTAAACCATTTTAGGTCCTAGAAATTAACTTTTACTGACTTTATCTTAGCATCTCGATGTTTGACATATTTTCCCATAGAGGGATTAATATAGAGCCATTCAGAGCTCCAGTGGAAACTATTTTTATAAGAGAACTCAAACAGAGGTAGTTGTTAGTCTCATACTCTTTATAAGCCCATAGAATATGTTATCAACCTTTCTTCTCGTGTTTGATCAGTTTTCTTAGATTGGATATCATTTTGATGACGATAGGACGTAATGAAGTTTAGTTCAATTCTTAGAGTGTGTTGGAGACTTTTCTAGTACTTTGAGGTGAATCTCGAATATCGGTCAGATACAATAGATAGTATTAACCCATGTAGTCTGACCACTTATTTCATATATATATGTGTGTAATTTTATCCAGTGATAAGTCCCCTTGAATTGTGATAAAGGGAGATGCCTTTGTAAGATGATCGACAATAACCCATATAGAATTGTTTTCTATAGATGTATTTGGATGTCTAGTAATAATGTCTATGGTAATATTCACACACTTCCTTGTTGGTATAGATAATGTTTGCATCATCCCTTTAAAATTTTTCCTTTCGGCCTTCACTTGCTGACATACCAGGCACTTTGATATATAATCAGTGATCTCCATTTTCATATTGTCCCACCAAAATTTCTATTAGAGATCTTGATACATATTTGTGTTCTCTGGGTGAATAGAGAATTTGGAGCTACGTGAATCATTCAGAATCTCTTTCTTTATCTCTGGACTGGTTGGTACCCATAGTCATGACCAAAATCATACTACTCTATCTTCATCGATTGTGAACTCAAAGGATTTTCCATTCTTGATATCTTCCAACTTTTTTTGAATTTACACATCTTTTCTTTGAGAATAATTTATTTTATCTATAAATGCTGGTTGAGAAATCATTTGAGAAAGGATTGATGAGGTTCCTCCATTAGTTATTTCCATGTCCATCCTATGTATGTCTAAGAATATTGGATCCTGATCAATTACCATCATTGATAAAGATGCAAGATCATTTCTACATAGAGCATCTTCCACCTTATTTTCCTTAACATGATGGTAGTGGGTTGAGTAGTTGTAATCCTTGTTGAGATATAATCATCTTCTCTGGTGTATATTAAGTTCTTTCTATGTGAATATATATTTGAGACACTTTTAATCAGTATATATCTCATACTTCATCCTATTTCACCATATTGTCAATGAGAAGATCACAAATTCCAACTTCATATCATACGTAGGATAGTTTTTCTCATGAATTTTCAACTTTCTTGAGGAATAGTATAGCACTTTATAATTTTTCAAGAGTACAGAACATAATCCTTTCTTTGAATCATTGCTATACACCAAAAGGAGTTCTCCACTTGTCAAGAGTGCGTATAATAGTGTAGTGATAAGACTATTTTTTGATCTCCATATAGCGTTCCTCACATTATTGAGTCTATAAATAGTTCACTAACTTATTTTCCATCTTGGTTATTTGGTTTGACAATTGTGATAAGTTCTTCAAAAATATCTAGTAATACCCAACTAGAGAAAGGAAGCTATGGATCTCCATTACAAATGTTGTCCTGGTTCACTCTTCGATTGCCTTTTTCTTGGAAGGTTCCACAAATATTTATTTTTTGTTGATAAAATACCCCAAGAATGATACTTCCTCCATCTATAACTCACATTCACAATTGTTCTCATAGATTTGAAAAGTCTTACAAATATTATTCAAATACTCCTCATGTTACTCCTTTCTCTTGGATTATATCGGAATATCATCGATAAATACTACTTGAAATTTTTCAAGGTAATCCACAAATAAAATATTAATTAATTCCATGAATATTTTCACATATTTAGTGTGTCCATGGGTCTTTACTATAAACTCATAATTTCCATACCTTTATCTAAAGGTAGTCTTGGGAATATCTCCATTCCTTGCCTTTAATTGGTGATATATCGACTGAAGTTTCACCTTAGAGAAATAATCGGCCCCACATAGCTGATCAAATAATTCATCTATCTATTTTAGGGGATAATTTTTCATTATAATGATTTTAGTAAGCTCATGATAACCAATGCAGAGGCGCATTGATCTATACATCTTCTTAACAAAGAGGACTTGTTCACCCCATGGTGAAGCACTCAAGTGTCCCTTTTCCAGATTCTCTTGTAATTGCTTCTATAGTTATTCTAGCACAACAATGGTCATTCTATAAGGTTTGTTTTATATATGTAGATATCTGGGAGTAAGTTCAATGAGAAATCAACCTCTCAATTAGGTGAAGGACTAGGAAATTCTTTAGGGAATACATCAATGTAATCCCCCGTGATGGGAATGACTTCAAACATGATCATCTCCTTTGTCTCAATAATTTTATAGAGATATGATTTCTCATAAGAAAGTAATATCCACACATGAGATTATGATTCTGAAAGAGATTCATATTCCTCCTGAAACTTGTTATGAATTGAAGGATGCTTCAGGATGTGAAGAGTGATCTACCTTTCCAGATAGTTGATGTTTGATTTTCATAAAAATAGAAAATCCATTCCCAATATAGCATCAAACTGTACCAAAATAACTATGGAGATATTTTTAGAGAGGTTCAACCCACAAACATTAACTGGTAGGAGTTATATACTTTGGATGCAATAATTTCCCCGTTAGTTTTTCCCATATAAAACTCAACCTCCATATTTTGTGGTGGTGTTTGAATAGTTCTACAAAACTTGAAATATATGAAACAATGCATAAAAACATGATCAAATAGTAGGTTCACTATTATTGAATGAATAAACAACTTACCTATCCCCACATCATTGTCCGACTCCACCTCAGTAGTGGTGATATAGTTTTCCCATTCCATGTTTCCTTGGAGTTTGTTGGTGATTACCCCCAACAACCTTGGGATTATGTTATTTGTTTGAGAAATTTGCATGTTCCTTATAGTTGAAACACAACACTATAGGCTGAGTGTTAATATAAACCTTCCATTCTTCTTCCACATTACTAGAATTCTTCATATCCATATGACAGTTCATAGACATATTCCCCATTATTCCACATTTGATGCATCTCCATGTTCCTTATTATTGTTCCCAAGATGCTTCTTCCCAAAAGTTTGACACGTGGGATATTCAATATTCCTTCCATCATGGGATTTATTTTCTGATACACCCATATTAGACTCTATTTTTGAATTTTTTTCTCAGGGACCATGAGACCATTGAGAATATCTAATCTCTATTTCATCCTTGAGGGAAGAATGAGAAATCTACTCATAAATTTTAAAGCCTCTAATCACCAATTCCTTTCATAGACTCTCTTTTAGTCTACTGAGGAAGTTATCCACCTATTATTTGGTGTCGATGACAATGCTGGAGGCCTATCATTCATGACTTGTAAAATATTCTTCATACACTCTGATAGACTCATCTTCCTTCTACATAAGTCCAAGGAACTCTCTTTCCATATTTACATGGAGGGTTTGGTAAAAATATTTATTTAAAAACATTTCACTAAATTCCTCCCAATCCATGGAATAAATTTCAACCCTAGACATTTTGTTTTCGATCATTTTCCCCCACTGATCATCTTCCCCATCAAAATGATTGACCTCCATCACAAATTTCTCTTCTTCTATGAAAATAGAGGAAAGACAATATATTTTCAATGCTTTTAATCCACTATTCTGTGAGGAGGGGATCAGAAGATACACTAAAAATGGGATTCCTTTTCCATATAAATTATTCAATGACAACTTTATGTTTCATGGGAGAAGGACGGTGTTCTACGCGATTCAAGTTATTTTTTATAACTTTATCCAGTTGAGCATGTACAATCATAAATTTTTGAGCACCTCTTCCCATAATATTTGGTATATCATTAGAGTAATCATCAAATTTCCTATCAAATTGATTCTAGGTATGTGTTCGTCTATTTCCCACCATTAACTATAGAAGGAAAGTGAAATTAGGGGGGCTTGGATATATAGCTAATAAGCATAAAAAAGAATCATTAAAAATAAAAAGGTAAACTGTTGATGGGAAATGATATACTAACTTGTGATTCCATAGGATTTAATCTTGTTTATTCTTGATTTTTTCCCAATATATATTCTATGGAATTTTTTTATTCCCTTAATAATGGTTTGTAATGAGATTACAAATTTACCAAAGAATATCCCCCCAAAGTTTCAAACTAGGTGAACAGTATGGCCCATTGTCATGTACTAGGTTATCCCATGTTAGGTCTAGAACATCATGTTAGAGTTGTTACTTATAGGTACATATGTTCCAGAACCACTTCCACTTTTAGTATCAAGATTGGAATGTGTTTTCATGATAAACCAATTACTCTATACTTACCAAAATTTAGGGATGTTTTCCGAGACTTAGTCTTATCCCAAATTTTATTAATAATGTACATTATTCATAATCTCAAAAATTAACAAGACCTTTCTATGACAACAACTATAGATACCATATCCTTTTACACATATCATTACATGATTTTAAACTTAATTATCTATCAAATTAGAAGCCAAGGATCACAAATTCTAATGTCTTTGGAAGACTATGTACACAAAACTAAAAACATGGGACTAAATAAAACATTTCATTATTTATCATCCATTATGTGCTCCAAAATTCCTTTGAACCTTAACACATGCATAGGATAACCTGGAGATAACATGAACCAAGGGATGAGCTAACAATCCCATTAAAAGAATAAATATTAAAATAAACCATAGAACATGGGTTAATAGGCATATCATAATGATATAAAAATGAATGGAACGTGATTAAAAATATTGAATTATAACATATAGAACATGGGATCATATAATCGTGGACTCAAAGTTTTGTGGAAGAAATATAAAACATTACATTAGAGTGATTCAAGTCTTTTTTCATGTATAGGAGCATGAGTCAAGGCTATCCACTAAGACTGTTGCACATGGAGTACAAGTCAAGGCTAACCAACTAGACTATGACACATAAAATCTCATGAGAATAAAAATTACCCAATCTATTGGAGTGATATCTAGGCACAACCTTCATATCATGTTCATGAATATCGTTTCCACATAAATAATCATACATAAGTAATCAAAAATAAACATAATGGTTACCCATGGAAAGAATTGGAAATCATGTCAAAAGGGATATAAAAAGGGAATATTATAATGGTGTCTATGAAATGATGTATTTTAATAATAAATGGAAATTAATAATGAAATAAATTTATAGATTATGATAAGTGATTTCAAATTCAAGTAAAAATAGTGTTTAATAAACATTATAAATAAAAAAATTTAGTACAGTTTGAGTAAAACATCCAAGATTCATTAGAATGAAAAAGGAATAATTGTTAGTATAAAACTAGAATTGAACCAAGATAGTTTTTCATGAAAAATTATTAATTTTGTAAAAATAATGGTGGATTAAAATAAATTATGGAGTGGAATTGAAACTAGGTAAGACATATGGAAGTTCCTTTAAATCAGGCTTTCTTTTTGGGAAGAATTGACGAGGGAACCTTTTAAAAACATGTATATCCCTAAAAAAGAAGGATGAATGGATATTGATACATGATTTTGGAAAATATAAATATAATTTATCATATGTAATTAAAAATAAACTAGAATGTCATTTGGGTAAAAAGATATAAAGAGTAACCCAATGGAATAATGGAGGTTTATGTAGAATACCTTACCTTAAACATGATGGTGTACATGACTTGATCTTAATTTTTTGTATAATCAAATTAAGTTCATTAATTAATAATTAAATAACATTGTATTTATTTATTTGATTTATTATAACTTTATTAAGTTAATTTAATCCCTTTTATGGGTTAAGAGATCCATCTTCATCGTTTAGGAGTGTTGGATTCCTTGGTTTCCATGATCGGTTTACTTGTTTTCATGTATTAAAGGTCGTATAAAGTGGGTGTTATTATCCACAAGTGAAATTATATGTTATTAATTATCTTAAATAGGTAAAATATATATTATATATCATTTGGTTTTATGGAATTATTATGAATCATTAGATAAATTTTTAATTATAATCATTTGGGTTTATTATGGCAGTTTACGATCACAACGAACTCATTTTTCTTTGTAAATTAATATTTTCGTGTAAAAATGATTATAGAATATTAAATAAGATATAATAAATATATTATATTCTGGCTAAATAATAAAAATAGTTTCATGACCAGCCTTGAAGGTTTAATTGAAATATGAAAGCACGTCGTCCATGAAAGTGGTAAATTGGCACCTCACATACGTTGTTTTCATTCTTAAAGTAAAAGAGAGAGGAGAAGAGATTTGATGATGAATTATTCCATAAACATGATAAAATTACAATATATATAATATATTTGGGTTTTAATTCCACTTGTAAAAGGGGAAAAGGGGATAATATAAGAAAAGAAAATAACATGAAAACAAATGGAAAGAAAATGGAAGAGTGTTTTACCTCTTGATTCGTTCTTCTTGATAACCTCCTTAAGGGACTGTTTTTTGTCTTTTGTTAAGACCAAAAGATCCAGGATGTGGGGGAGGGGATTGGGAGGGGATTTGAGCATAATTTTGCCAAACCTAATTACTTGAGAGGTGTGAAGAGAAGAGGTGGTGAGGGGTGATATTTATAGTGGAGGAGAGGGGTGTGTTGTTATTATTTTACTCTATATTTTATTATTTTTCTCAGGACATGCAATAGTGCTGATTCAAGAGACTAAATATAGTAATTATATCATGTGAGTTAGAAAAAATGGTGTTTACATTAGTTTTAACTCAATGAATAGTGTATTTAACTTATAATGTATATATATTATAAAATACAGTATTTTACTATTCACAAAATTCAAGTATTTTAGAAAAATCTCAAAAATTCACTATAACATTATATTGATATGTATAATTCAAAAATGAACTCCATTTTATGAAAATAATTTTCTAAATATGATAAATTTTAATTTTAATTAAAATCGTCATTTACATCAGAAATACAAATTTTAAAATTATAACTCATTTTAAATCACTTTGAACTTTTAACTAAGGTCCCATAAAATTTTATTATAATCATAAGACATCAAAATAATAATTTTTGAATATATTTTATGAATATATTCTTTTAATATTATTATATTAGTCGTGAAATTGTAATTAAATATTTATGACTTAGAAAAATACCAACACTTAATTAGTAATTTCTTTAAAATATTTATTTACTTGTACTATGATATAATTATATCATATTGTCACTTAGAAAATGGAAAATTTTTATTTATACTTTTATTGGTGAGTTTACAATTCAATTGTCTGATTTACTATTCATAAGGTTCATGTTAATATTTCAACGGTCATGTTATTATACCATTCGTATATGTACATTGACTTCTAAAAATGCCTTTTATTTTATTAATTCTCCATTTATAAAGTTTCTATTGTGTTCTTAATGTGATTTTATGTGATTGTACAATATGACATATTTATAATAAGGGAATTCTCAATGATAGAATTCAAGGTCGGTACACTCATGATAGCAAGGAACTATTATGACCTTATTAATGCGGCATATACACTATGACATTATTACATTAATGTCTAGAAGAACAATGAGAAATATATAATGAGATATTTTATTAATATTCAAAAATTCCAACATACATGTAATCAAAGTACAATCAGTTGGTTCTAGAACACTGAATCCTACATAAATAAGTGTAAATAAATAAAAAGAATTAATAAATTCTTAAAATATTAAATATTATTAAATATTAAAAATTTACAAATAATATTGAATGAATAAATTTTAAATTGAATTAATAAATTTGAATAAATTACAAAAATATTAACAAATGTGGATTCATAAAATTAATTACATAACATACAAACATAAAAAATGTATAAAGTTAATAAAGTGAGTAAAAATAATATTAATTATTTAAATATTAAATTTATTAAAAATAAATCAAGTTAACTATTTATATTACAAAATTATTAAAATAATTCATTTAAATAAATTAAATATATATATTTCAAACATATTAAAAATGTAATAAATTATTAAGCAAAGATGAATAAATATTATTCATATAAATTAAGATTATATTGACAGTATTAAAAATAGTAAATACATATGAATAAATAAATATTATAAAATGATTAAATTCAAAAAAAAATAAAAATAATCAAAAATAAATAAATATTAAAAATGAATATATAATATCAAATGAAATAACTTTAAAAATGATAGAAGAAAATCTAATAGATAAAAAAATATTTACTAAATAAATTCATCAGATTAATTACCTATATTTTAAACGCATAAAAATAAAGAAAATATTAGAAATTGCATTTAAATAAATAAATTATATAAATTTCAAACATTTTTTAAAACATTTCAAATTAATAAATAAAATTGGATAAATATTAGTCATATAAATTATAAATATATTGGAAATATTAAAACATAGTAAATAGTTATGTATAAGTAAATATAAAAAAAATGAATAAATCCCAAAATATTAAAATTTAATAAATATTAAAAATGAATAAATAATTTTAAATGAATGAATATTAAAAATAAAAAACAATAAATTTGAATAACTTATAGAAATATTTAAAAAGTGGGTTGCTAACATTAATTACATGAATTATTGACACATAAAAATGAATAAAAATGAATAAATAGATAACATTAATTATATAAATAACCAAATTATTAAAAAGGAATTATACTGACTATACAAAAATATTAAAACTAATATGCATTTATAGGAATCAATTATATTAATTTAAAACATATTAAAAATATTAAAATGTAATAAATATTAATCATATAAATTAAAAACATTTTGAAAACATAATCACTTATTAAATAAATATGTACAAATTTTAAAAAATGAATAAATTCCAAAATATTAATGATTAATAAATGTGAAAAATGAAAAAAGCACTGTTAAATGAAATAAAATAAAATATGAAAAAATAAAAATAAATAGAATACAAATATATTTAAAGAGAGTGAATTCATATCATTAATTACATAAATTGAAGACACATAAAAAATTAATAAAAATGAATAAATAAATAATAATATTGTTGCTAATTATTCATGCATGCATTGTATTGACCGTATATAAAAAATATAATTAATTACTTACTTTTTTAATTTTTAATAATAATTAAAAATATTATTAGTTAATTAAATGTATAAATTTATATAAATGTATAAATAACTATAAAATTTGAATTTATTACAAAATATTAAATGAATACATATTCAAAATGAATAAATATTAAAAATGAATAAATTATAGAAAATACTAAAAATATAGAAATAATAAAAATGAATAAATAATATTAAATCAACAAACAAACATACACGTACACACATACAAACATATAAAAATATATGTATATATAGATACAGGTACATAGACACATGTATAGACACATATAAATACATATACACATACATGCACACACACACACACATAGATACACATACATATATACACATATACACAAACACATACACATATACACATACACATACACATGCATATGAATCTACATACACATACACATATGTATACACACACACATACATACAATTACATACATGTGTTGGCACATACCTATAATTACATATGCATACATAAAGATACACATGCACATACACACATACATATGAATTGATATACCTGTAAACATACATACACATACACATATAGATATACACAGACACATAAACATACATAAACACATACACACATACACACTCACAGACATGCATATGTACACAGACATACACTTACATATACAAATATATACATACACATATATAAAATTACATACACATACACATACATATACACATACATATACACATACACATACACATAATCATATACATAAACAGACTTGTACAGATACATATACACATACTTATATATACATACACATACAAATACATATACACATACACATACACATACACATACACATACACATGCACATATGCATACACAAACACAAACACAAACACATACTCATACATGTAAATATACACATACACATACACCCATACATACATATGTACACATACATTCATATACATGTACACACACACACACATACATATACATACACATATATACACATTCACATACATGCACATACATGCATATACATACACATCCATTTACATGTACACACATGCATACACATAAACATCCATATTGTTACATACATACGTACATACATACACATACAAACACGTACACACACATACTATATAAACATACACATTCCACATAAACATACTTACACATACATTTACAAATACACATGTCATGTACATATATACACATACATATATACATACACATACACATAAACATACACATAGACATACAAATGCATATACATACACATGTATGTACATCCACACACACACACACACATAAATGTTAACACAGACACACACACACATGCATACATACATGTACACACATAAACATACACATAAAAAAGACACACACACACACACAACACAACACATGCACACACATGCAACAAATACATACGTGCACATATATACATACACATGCATCCACATATGTACACATGCATACATATACATACAAATACATCTATATATGTTATAAATTATTTAATATTAATATAACTATAAAAAATAAAATATGAATCACATATTTAAATAAACATATTAATTTATATATTTATATAGTTGTTTAAATAATATATTAGTATATCATATTTATATTTATTATATATACATTCTGTAATCAATGTATATAAATATATTGTGAAACTTTTTTTAAGTATAGATAATAAAAGGGGTACATAGCGGAATATTCTTTTTTTCAATGATAAATATATCTTATAGGACAAGAAAAGTTCTTTTGGGGTCAGAGGAGAGAATAATAAAAGAGTATTGTTTAATGTGTAATTGATGTGAACAAAAAACACATGAATAAATAGAGCATCATAGGCAGGTGTCTTGTGAGTTAGGACTCATACTAATGACCAAGGGGACAACTCCAAACTATAAACCATTCATTAGTAAAAATTTTCATGTTTACTATAATTACGAAATTAGAATCCCAAACATTAAAAATTACAATAACTAAAATTAATATAATATTTTATTATTTATTTATGAACCATTGTTAGAGGAAAATGAAAAAAAAGTATTTCTTGAAGGGAGGCTAGTGCACAAACCATGAGTACTTGCTCATGAAGGTAGTTACTAAAGCTAGTATTTCGTGGAGGTGTTATGGTAAAAGATAGAGTAATGAATTATGTGGTCATAAAATGTATAATATATGGACTGGGTTTAGTGTTTGGAATAAAGAACTGGTCAAATGCATGTGGTCTCAGTCCAACCAGGGTAGAGTTGATGGATTAATATCATCTCCTATTCAGCTCTCAAACTAACCCTCAGGTTGGCCGTTGGATGACTTCTACTTATGCTCATTGAATCCTTATCATTAAAACATTGATGAACAAAAATTAATATTGGTAACATAAATAAAAAAAGGCAGGCTAAATTTATTTTCTGCTAAACAAATGTAAAATGCTTCTCCATCGGGTGTGAGGATGAAGATAACGGTATGAATCTTCTATGAATATGTTAGAAAACACCTTTGTTAGTCCCTCAGTTAATGCTTTAGTGAAACCCTCATAAAAAATGAGATGATAAACTTCAATCATGGGGATTACGATCCTAGTGTGAAGTGGTTCATAAAATACTATAAATTAGAACAATCCACTTGTTTACTACATAATCATTCCTAATAGAAGAATTGAACCAATATATAATCTCAGGTTTCATTTATTTTTATTTTTTACTTATAAAACCTTATAATAATATTCGTATAAATTTTATTCAAAAATTAAATGTCATAAATCACTATTATGGGGCCTTTGCTGGGGAGTTTTTAGGGAATGTTTTTATAAATTTCTTCTTTTATCATCACATTTATAATCTTAATCATTTATATTGGAAATTACACTATTAATTTCCACTACAAATTTGCATTAGTAATTTATGATGGTAATTTCCCATTCTAAATTCCACTATGAATTCCCAAAATTTATTCCAAGATTTTATTTATATTGTAAATTCACACCGCATATTCATAGTTAGAGTTCTTAGTTGGAATTTTTAATTAATTTACAAAAAAGTGGTTTATGATTTTAAATTGATTTAAAGTGTAAATTCCTCATGGTATATTTTTACATAAATATAAAATAGAATCAAGTTGAAAATTTGATATTGATCTTTCCATTGGGAGTTTCCACTATAAATTCACAATATCAATTCCCAATTATAATTTCCATGAACTAGACCTTTTGAATTGGTTTTACGAAGCACATGTATATATTTTCATTAGAAATTTACACTTAAAATTCCACTATGAATTTCCATAAGGAAGTATCAAATAAAATATCTTCTATATATCTTCAATATGAATTCTAAATTAGACTTACCACTTGATATTTTAAAATATTCAAAAGAACTGATTTTTGATTTTTAATTGATTTAATGTGTAAATGTCATCTTGTATTTTTCAGTCAAAATTTAAAATTGAATCAAAGTAGAAATTTCCACTTAGAGTTCCTATTCAAAATTTACACTATAAATATACATTGGGAATTTCCAATAGAATTAAAAGAAATTACTCCATCATACACCAATGGTGATTTGAATTTTTTTAACACAAATTGTATAGGTCAGAATGAGGGCAATTGAGCTATGTTTGGATACTGTACATAATTAAGATCACATAAATTATACAAATTTTAATATTTTGTAGTATTCAAAAAACTATTACATGTGAGATCATAACAGTGATGAAATTAAAAAATCAAATTGTAATGTAGAAATTCTCATTGATAGATACGAAGTTCCAAATTCAGAAGAAACCACCCCATCCAATAAAATTTATAGACAAAGAACTACACGGAGACCAAGAATTGAGATGATTTTTATATCAAATACTAAAGCCTATTAATTTTATTTTTCATATGGGGGAATTGTTGGTTTTAGTGTATAAAATCAGTATTTTAATAGAAACAAAATGGATAGCTTAGTAAAATAAACATTATATATGTGTAAAAAAGGGGGATTCCAAATATTAGAAAAATGTGATGTAAATGTCAAAAAAAACCATGTGTTGAAACAAGTATTAATTGACCAATGTGAATGGGAGTTGTCTACAAGTCCAATGAGCAGTATGAACGTAGGGAACTTCTTGAGGAGAATAACCATGATTTAAATTATGCTAAGACTATGAATTGGATGCAGTCACAATGATGTATCGGTGATGCATAAGTTTACAAGTCAGATGTAAATGATAATGATGGTCATAATCCTGGTTAATCATTTTCACTTATAATAGATATTGCAGGTGGACCTAAGAGTGTTTGATATACACAAGTGAAAAAATAGAATTATTTTCAGTCTAATATATAGAGGTATTTTAATCAAGGTGATTATGATATTATGTTATAATATCAAGAGAAGGATTTAAGAGATAACATGTCATTCTTATACACAGTGAAACTTCACTTGTGTGGTAATATTAATAACATTTTTTTGTGTTGATCTACAAATAAATGTAGATTATGAGAATTTTAGAGAAGTCAATGTTTTAGACACTACCTTCAACACAAATAATTAGTGTATCAATTTAGGAGTGTTTTTAGGCATAATCCATCATAAGGATATTATAATTTATGGTTCATCATTATTATATGATGAGAAAACAATGTCATTTAGTTGTTTTTTTAGTAGATTTGTCAATTTTCATAGTGGGAAGAATCATAAGACCATTTTCAAAAGTCAAGATACAACCAAGTCTAAATACATCGCTTTAACCATGCCTAACACAAGACACGAACATAATGAAAAATGGAATTAAAAACTTAGGACTAATATTTAAAGATCAGTCGATATTGTTGGGAAATTAAAAAAATACATGTATGGGGTTGTAGAAAATTAAAAAATTTAAGAAATATGGAAATAAATTCACATAGATTACATAAATACAAATTAAATATTCTTAGAAGATATATACCATGTCTGAGGAAAATATGGTCACTTTTTTAAAAAGACTAAATTGAAATTAGGCATTTTAAGAACATAGTTGAGTGAGTGTTTCAATGGAGTATTAAATAATTGATTGAATTGTAAAATAAATGTATTATAATTATTTCAACGGTTTGAGAATGTGTTGGAGAAGAATAGGTATCAAGAAATGAAGGTTGAATTTAATGGAAGGTAAAAGCTCCCACACAATCAATTTTCATATCATCTGATCATGGTACAAACCATTAATTTATACATATAAAAATATTCAATATTTTTCAGCATGAACACCAACTATGTGGTGTTTTCTTTCCTTATGTCTTCTAATGAAACAGTTTCCCCAAAAATGATTATTTTTAAAATGAAAGGTTCATCCAATAAGTGTTTAGTTGCATTGTACCAAGATTCAACTTTGATAACTAGTTGTACATGTATGAAATTTGAATGGTACAGGTATCTATGTTTTGATGAACTCAAAACATTTAAGGGTTGGGATACATAGTGATTTCCAGAGTTATATATCTATAAGTGATTGAAACAAATATCTATGACATCCAACTATCATACATAACAACTACTCTTGTCGAAGAAGATTTGGTAGAAAGAAAATCAAAACGTTACTAAAAATTGGAAATAATTGAAATAAATATTATAATATAATCCTCTATGTTTGACTAAGGATATATGATTGGGATGTTAGATCTGAAGAATTATTCTATGGAAATTAAGGTTGTTAAAAATAACTTACCCTCAAAAAAATTCAAGAAGAACCTAGATAAAAAACATTCAAGAGGAAAGATAAAAGGAAAGGTATTCAAAAATTCAAAATTCATCTAGAGAAAGAAAGAAAATTCATAATGATAAGGCATAAAATTGGAAATAAAGAGGCCATAGAACTTGTATATAATTGATATTTTATGCTTCTATTAATGAACCACTACATTTTTTGATATCATGCATACATAATTCTATAATTTTCTGGTAGGGAATTGATAAAAATCCATCAAATTTTAGCTACCATGGTGATCCTATCATAGATCTCAATGAATTTAATTATTGTAGTGTAGGTTTAAAAAATATCAAATTTAAACACACTTCATCACACTTCTTATATTGAAATCAATGTATTATGGATGGAATAAATTTATGAAAAACTTATACTAATTTTTTTTGATGTTAATATAATTTTTTATTGCAATTTGAAGTAAGAGAGGAACAATTTTAACCATTTAGAGTGGAAAATTCAGCAACCACTAAAAATCAGAATGATAAGAAAAGTTTCAGAGAAGACATATCAATAGAAACATTCTAGAATTATGTTGATCTGTGTCTTCAACTGCAGATGTCATCAAAATATAAAACTATTTATGAAAATCATGTTTTATAAATAATTATGTGGACGTGGGTGTCTACAATGGTTTAAATTTCCATTTAAAACATTAATATAATCAAAGTGGGAATTTCTACTCAGATTTTACAGTGGAATTTTCCACTGGAAATTTACAATGAGAATTCCTAGTTGAAATTTTTATGAATTGAAGGTTCCCAATTAATTCCATGAAATAAAAATAGAGGCTAAAAAGACAAACCATAGTGTATCAACTATCATACCACTAATACAAAAACTATTTTTAACATCACCTTTTTTCATGTCGGTTTTTTAGAACCGACGTGAAAATATCTGAAAATTAATTTTTCATGTCGGTATTATATAACCAACATAAAAATAAATTTTCTATGATTTTTTCACATCGGTTATTATATGAACAATGTGAAAAATAAATTATCATTCCTTTTTCACATCATTTATTTAATAACTGATGTTAAATGGTATTTATTACGTCGTTTATTTAATGACTAATGTGAAAAATGTCTTCAAACATGTATTTCATTTCCAAAGCTTCAATTTAACAGGTCATGGAGCTGAAACAGTGTTATGGATCAAAAGATATGGTCATCTAATGTTGATAATATCTAAATAAAGTCTTAGGGAAGGCCAATTTATAAAGTCCATAATTTTTAATCTGTAACTCCTTTTGAGCTATGTGACCATTAAAATCTAATCTTGGGAAACAAAATACACGTTTATAAAAAAATCACATCGATTATTAAATAACTGATGTTAACAATTCCTTTCAATGTAATTTATTAAATAAGTAATGTGAAAAATTAATTATAATACATTTTTCACATCAGTTATATAAGAACCGACCTGAAAAATCAGTGAAAATTTTAATATCATTTCATGGCGGTTATCATAAGACCAATGTGAAAGATAATTTTAATATCCCACCAACACGATATTTCAATATTTTTATATCACGACATTGAAATTTCTCATTACCACCTAAAATTTTAATATCGTGTTTTATTTTTTCATCTCAACTATATGCTTTCATTATACACATATCCTAATTTAATGATCATTTCTTTCAACCATCATTATTCCTATAACTCCACTCATTTGATCTTCAATGTGAATCAATTATTTCTTCTTTCCACGATCACATTAATGTATTTGTAAATATTTATGAATGATTTATCATTTTTATGATTTGTTTTCTTAATTTATATACCATTTAATGATCATTTCTTTCAACCATCATTGTTCCAATGACTCGACTTGTTTGATATTCCACGTGATTCCACTATTTATTCTTTTTGAGATCTTGTCAAGGTATTTGTAATTATTTTTCCATGATTTATAATTTTTATGAGTATATTTCTTAATTGATATACCATTTAATGATTCTTATTTTATTATAATGATGGATAATGATTCATATCATGGTAAAACTACAAATCCTCCTTCGGATTCAAAAATTCCTTTTAAGCTGAAGCTATGGTTGTCTCAATCGATATTTCCTTGAAAAAAATATATCAAACCTCTGATGGTCATGACTTTTGATCCGTAACTCCGTTTGAGCCTAACGACCTGTCAAATCAATGATTAAGAAATTATCTACAAGACTGTAAAAAAAATTAGGTAGGTTATTAAAAATTTGATGTTAACAATGTATTTTAACGTCGGTTTTTAAAAAACCAACGTATACATGACTTTTAACGTTGTTTTTTTTTAAACCCAATGTAAAAAAATCAATTTTTAACGTCATTTCCAGAAGGTCTTTCACATTGGTTTTTAAAAAACCGACATTAAAAACCATAAAAACCCATTTTTAACATTGGTTATTAACTAATCAACATAAAAATCATATTTTTAATGTCACTCACAATAACATCTCCTCAAACCTGACATTAAAAAACTAAAAAATCCAACGTAAAAAAGGTTTATGTACTAGTGTACTAACATATATTACATAAATATCAATTTTATCCAAATGTTCATCTAGATCACCAAAAAATCATTTTCACCCCTATTTATCACCTACTCAAGTGATCAGAATTAAATTATAAGTTTCCATTAAGATTTTATAGTGGCAGTTTCCATTGGAAAATTCCACTGGAAATTTCCTATTGAAATTCCAAGTGGAAATTTCTATGCAAAAACGTTTTCAAGTGATTGAAAAAAATAAAAGTGGAAACTACTAAATAAAATTATGGTCTATCAAATTTCATGATGTCTCAGATTATATAAATATAAAATTTATCAAAATATTCATCCAGATCAGTAAATAATTGTTTACAACTCTTATCTACCACCCAACTAACTGATATAAAACAAAGAAAAAAAATTTCACTTAGAGTTTATAGTGGGAGTTTCCAATGGAAATTTATAATAGAAATTCATTATGGAAACTTCTATGCATAACATGTTTCAAAGTGATTGAAAGAATTGATAGTGGAGACTACAAAGTAAAATTACAGTCTACGAGCAATAATAAAATCACATTTCACATTCATGTGTTCCTCCAGATCAAAAAATAATTATTCCTACTCCTTATATACCACCCAACCAATTAATCTAGTCCAATTTTAAAATTTCCACTAAGAGTTTATAGTGGGATTTTTCTACTAGGAATTTCCAATGGAAATTAATAGTGGAAATTTCTATAAAAATTGTGTTTCCATGTGATTCAATGAATTGATAGTAGAGACAACATAGTAAAAATATATTATACAGGTTATTATAAAATCATAATTTACATCCATATGTTCATTCAGATCAATAAATAATCATTTACACCCCTTATTTATCACCCATCTAATTGATCTAAACTAATGTGGAAATTTCTACCCAGATTTTTATAGTTGGAGTTTTCGCTAGAAATTTCCAATGTAAATTACTATTCGAAATATCAATATAATGGATGTTTCTATGTGATTTAAAGAAATGATAGTGGGGAATACAAAGTAAAATTATAGAAAATAAGCTATAATAAAATCATAGTTCACATATGTATGTTAATCTAGACAAAAAACTATTTCTACCCCAATTTACCACCTAAATAATTATTCTAAATGAAAGTGGAAATTTACACTCATAGTTTATAGTGAGAGTTTACATTGGAAATTTATATTCACAACACATTTCCAATTGATTCAAAGAACTGATAGTGGAGACAATAGTTAAATTACAGTCTAAAAGATATAATAAAATCAAAGTTCACATTCATATGTTCATCCCAATAAAAAATAACTATTTCAATCCCCAATAACCCACCCACCAAATCATCACAATAAGTCACATCATTTATGTGTTTTAAACAACAAACAATTTTTTGTTTCAGTTCATGACTGGTTTAACTATCTTCAATGATTTTTTCAACAACCAAATACTTCCTACTCTCAACATCCATCTCTAACGTTGTTATTCTAGGATCATTTAGAAATACTTAACCATAAATAGTCTTCAGTCCCTAAATTTCTTTTTGTCAAATGATCTATCACTAAAATAACTATTTTCAAACATTCCATGACATAACAAATTATGAAACCAAATTTGAAAGTGTTGTCTCCTTTATATAGTGTATTATCAATTTTCATATGACATTTACTTTGTTTCACATTATTTACAAGATTTTGGTAGAATAATTCTTTCAAATTTGATTTACATAAAAAATCAATGAGCAGTGCATATTTTAATGTATTATATTTTTTGTAAAATATATAACTTCTTACCTTACTAACTTCAACTTTAATAATTAGTTCTCTATATCTTGATCATAAAATACGTTTCATGGAGTTATAATATCATAAAAAAATTGTATGCATAACTAACAATTTATAACAAACATTATCCATGTTAACAAGGTAGAAAAAATGTGGAGTTCCTTATACTAGAAACTAATGACCGATTCAAAAATATTTCCTTTAATACCACATTTTCTGAATAAATAACTCCATAGAATATAATAATAGAAGAAAATATAATAATATAGTCATCATAAAGACTAAACATGTTGTGAATTAACATAAATAATGAAAAAATATATTAATTCATTATATAAAAAATGAACTAAAATATCCATTTTAGTATTCTCAGCATGAAGGAACAACTTTCCATTTCGACAATGCCATCCATACTGCCCAGCCAACATCATTCTTCAATTGTCACTATGTATTCATCTATGAACTGATTAAAAATATATAAATTAACAAAATATATAACAACTGTTCTGGTTAAATAAACTGATATAACACATACAATACTGGGTTCGAACCACATTTTTAACAAATAAATAAGGTTTTTCTTTTTGGTTTGATATGATTTTTCTGTAGATTCCCAAACTACATTGTTGTTATCATGGAAGATCATTTTTATTTTCAATAAAAAGTAAAATATATTCAAAATATATTCAAAATACATAAATTTAGTAACATTACCCCTCCCCATCAGCACAAATCATTATTTTAATCATCCTTGTATCTTGTTTTCACTATAGTTTGTTTCTTCATACACCTAGGAATTAACTAGGAAATATTTTGGGGAATTGTTGGTCACTTATTTTTAGTCATCTCTCTCTATATATAAGGAGATCGAATCCTTAGTTTCCTAATTCTAAACTTAACACCTCTGATCATTGACATTTGTATCATTGAGGTTGAAGCATCTATACTAGAATGATCATCACATTTTGGTTCTTCTATACTCAATACTTCTTTGAAATCTTTATCTCCAACTCTTACCTCTATATTACTTGTATCACTCATGATATTTTCTAAAATTTCATGTCTATTTCTCTTGATAGTGTTATTCAAAGTTGTAATATTTTATACTCAAATTTTTTGAATCCTAATATCCTCAAAAAAATGACTTTCTCCACAGCATAAATTACTTTAATATCTTCCTTCTCCTGAAACATTAGTCTTTCTCTGAAAATAGTAATATATCTATTCATAATTTTTAATTATCCATCTAGAATATTTTCCTTATTATTTAGATTGACATTATCCATGTATCATCCCACAACCTCCTCACTTGAAAGTAGTATCCCCTATCCTTTCATACTAAATGGATGTTTTTTATCAAAAACCAAGTGAACAGGTTGTTCAACCAATGTAGGACTTGATTGTAGCATGTAGATCCATCTTGGAATTCCTGGAGTCTACATGGAATAGTAGAAACATAATTAAAGATATTATAAATTAATTTTAAAAATAAAGGATTTTTCATAAACATATTCTAGTAACATTACCTTAACTGTTTCTTATAGAGTAGCATCAACATCCTTCAGACTCCAACTGAAAAATTATGATTCACCCACTCTTTTTGGTTGAAAATTCATAGAAATATTATCATACCAATACTATAAAAGTTGATATTATTAGGAATAGATCAAATAAATTATCAAAAATAAGAAGTTAAAAATTGTTTAAGACCTTACCAATAAACTAACAACAGAACTTTCAACTTTTAAAGGAGTGGGGTAATTGTTTTTCACTAATGTAATGAGTTATTCAAGAATACCAGTATCCCATGAATAGCTCTTCACTTTGGATATATCTTCAAAATATATAAATAAATTCCACCAAATATAGGATTGGGATTTAGGGAATGTTGCATTTGAAAAAATGCATAGAAAACATGCCACATTAGATAAATATTTATCTTCACTGGCTTTAATAGTTCCAATAATGGATCTTCGTAAAATAACCTATGATAATCCACAACCATCATGGGAAAAACTCTTCCTCAAAAGTTATGAACTATTTGGATGAAATGTCTAGGAAACAGGAAATGGTAAGTAACCATCTTCAATGCCAAATATATATATTAGATGTCAAAAATTGTTAATTCCATCATCGTACTATCTATGTCAAATATTTTTAAATCAACATGTTACTTATGTAAAAAAAATTAATGGATCAATAATGTTTTTATATAATGATTGAATGCGATTATTTCATCAAGAAATAAAATACAAAAATTGCATCCTTTGAGGAAAATTTAGGTGATTCTCAATAATATTAGGCCTAATGTAATTAAATATTTTCCATAACCTAGTCATCAATGACCTGAAGTTGATAATAGTTGATGTAGATTCTTCTTCTAGCATAAAAAACATTATCCCTAAAAGATTATAAACTTATATTAGACTTTTAAAATAAGGAAAACAAGGAAAAAATGAAACTACAAGTGAAAATTCAAACTATAATAATTCCACATTAATTTGAATTAGTACTTTTAAATCTATGGACTAGTGAAAATTCAATCTGGAAATCCCATTATAAATTCCCATTGGAAATTCCCACAAGAATTTCACAGTGGCATTTTCCATTAGAAATCCTACTACATGTTTCAACTAGATATTTTTTGTTTGTTCAAAAAAATATTTTTGTAGTTGATTGATATAATTTAGTTGAAAATACAATGTTATAATTCATAGTGAATATCCTACTGGAAATTCCCATTGAAATTTCCCAGTGTAAATTTTCAATTGGTTCTAAAAAAATTTATGTATTTTTAAATTTACCTTGAAAATTTTCAATGGAAATTCCTAGTGGAAATCCCACTATAAATTCCCAATGGAATTTACCTATGTAAATTTTTAATTTGTACAAAAAAAAAATTTTGTAATTGGATATTACAGTTGATTTTTAGTTATAATTTCAAGAGTGGATTTCTAGTAGGAATTGGTAGTTGGAATTATTAGTGAGAATTTCTAGTGGTAATTTCCTATATAAATTTCATGTTGCTAGAGAGAATTTCCAGTGGCCATTCTCAAGGTACAATTTCAATTGATTCAATAAATTTTTATGTAGTTAGGAATTATAATTGAATTCTAGTTGAAATTTGAAATGGGATTAAGAGATTCGACTAGTAATTTCCATTTGGTATTTCTGCTAGGAATTTCTAGTTTGATTTCCCCTAGAATTTTCACTAGAAAATCTTGCAAAAAAATTATAATTTCTTCAATTATAAGTTACCCTATTTCTGGAAATCATAATTTAATTTCAATGGGAATTTTCACTGCGGATTACACTAACAACTTACACTCAGAATCTCAACTAGAAATTTTCACTGGGAATTTATAATGGGACTTTCCCCTGGGAATTTACACTACACATTCTAGTGGAAATTTTCAATCGATTTAAATTAATTGTTTAGTACTTTGAGTTTATAATTGAATTTAACTATGAATTTTTCCTTTAAATTTCCCCTACGACATTCAACTCAAATTTCAAATGGGAATATATAATAAGTAATTTTTAGTGGTACTTTCCACTTGGAAATTACCATTAGTGATAAATAATATGAATTTCAACTAGAAAATCTCCTTGGAAAATTCATAGTGTTGGAATTTCCAGTTATATTGAATTGAAAAAATCAACTCGAAATTGAAAGATGAAGAAAAATCAATAAAAAATACAAAATTTATTTTTTGGAATCATGTTATACTCATCAATTGAAATTTATATTCATAATAAATTTTTAATTCAAGCTATAATTCCTGGTGTAAATAAAAATAGAAATAACTAGGGCGTAAAAATTTCAAGTTGGAATGCCTAGATGGAATTTATACTAAGAATGACTTGTGGAAAATTCTAACTAAAAATACCGAGCCATAAATTTCTTTTCTAATTCCTAGCTCCAATTATTAGTGAATAGAAATTCTCAGTATGAATACATATAACAAATATCCATTGGTAATCTATAGTGGAAAATATTAGTGTATATTTAAAATTATAGTTGACTTCTAATTAGAACTGAAAATTTCTAAAATAAATTTACACTTTGAAACAATTGGTAATTAGAAATTAGTTTTTAATATTAAATCTATATTTCTAGTGTAAATTCTAAATAGAAATTTATAGTGCATATACATACAAGAAAAAAATAACACTCACAATTCCCAGTGCAATTTTTCCAACTTTTACAGATACTTGAAAAGGAAAATAGTGCTTAAAAATTTATCAATTACAACCAATTGAAGAATCAAAATAAAAAATTTATGTTCTTTAAATTAAATAAAAAATATTTTTTATGAATTAATTGAAAATTACCACTATAAATAGAGATTAACAATGGGAATTGCCACTAAAAATGGAAGCAGAAATTCAGAACACAAATCAATTGGTTGATAGAAGAAATTACCACTAAAACTTCATAGGGAGAATCAATTGAACTTTCTAGAGATATATATCATTATTAAAATTATTAAAAAACAATGGAAACTTCAAATGAAAAGTTCTATTTGGACATCCTAGAGGAAAGGAAAAAGTTATCACATTTAGAGTGTTACAATAACCCACACAAGCACATACGAATTGAGAAGATGTTAATTTCTCTATCTCCCTATATATAATTATTTAAAAACAAAAAAAATACAAATATATCATAGAAACTATTATAAATAAGAAATAATACAAAAAATCAAATTAACCACCTTCCAAATTCCATTGTTGTTGGTGGAAAAGAAGACTAAATAGCTCCAACAGTCATCACTGAGGGGTAGGCTGAAAGGTTCACTGATGGATTCATTGAAGGATTATTTAAGAACATTTCCCAGGGGTTCACTAAAAGTTTGGTCGATGGATTCAGTGAGGGGTTTATTGATGGGTTCATTAAGATTTTGTCCAAGTGATTCTCCAAGGCGTTCATCGACGAGTTCTCTATATAGCTGAAGGGTTCACTTCTAGGTTCTCCAAAGCATTCGTTGAGGGACTCGATGCGTGATTCTCTAAGGGATATGATTCTCAAGGGGTTTCACCAAGGGATTTGGATTCACTATGGGTTTCACCAAGGGATTAAACCACCAATATGTTTTTATTGAACTTCCAATTTCATTTTCAAACCCCATGAAAGATTGGAAGGCCAGAAATGTAATTATACATGCAGCACCCATCCAACGAGAAACTTGAGGGAAAGGTTGAACAGAAAACCTAAGATGAAAACTTTTTAGTCTTGATGTTGTTATATTTGAAAAGTCATAAAGAAGTGTAACAAAAAACATGTAAATATTATAGTGTAAAATGGAAAAAACAATAAAATAATATAATCAATAATAAAATATCATATAATGGAAAATTATTTTTATTGTTCATTTATCACTTCTACAAAATAGTGGCCTCCCAACTACTTCACTTTTTATTCGATTCCCCTTGTTGTAGAAATTATCGATTGAGAATTAATTGTTTTTAAAAATATTATGAGGACTAATATTAAAAAACCATCTATAATTTATAAATTCAGTATGTCAACATGATATATAATTTTATATGAAACCAAATAATATTGACTGATTTTTTACCAAGCTCTGCAACTATCATTTCATATACCTAAAAATAAAATAAATTAAAAATAAAAGTTATTATATTGAAAAAAAATTAATAATTAGAACCTATTAGAATTTTAAAATTAAAAATCAATACAATAAACAGTATGTGCTTGCTCACATTTCTACATATCACTAGTTTCTAATTATTTTTTAAAATATAAAGTTTATTATTTCATAAGTCTAAACAAACCACAAATTGGATTAGTAGGTCATATAATCATATATTCAAAAAATAATTTGATGAAAAATTTTATATAATTTCACATTAATATGATATTTTTCAATGGTTTTGATGGTCACATATGAATTTAAGTGTTTTAAAAACTAAAAAAAATATTTTGAGTTATCTTGGGGAAAATATGACTAATATTTACTTTTCATTAGTTCAAAAATTTCATAAATACGTATAAAATTGTTTTCATATGTATTCGTGGCAATCAGAACTTGTTTGAATTATTGACTCCCAAACACACAATTTTAATGACTCAGTTCTTTAATAATTGTTTATTTAGTCGGTCTGAGAACATCGCATGTCAAATTGATATTATGTCTACTCATACATGTAAAACAATAAATCCAAAAGAGTTCTCATATGATTTCATGACAACCTAAAGTCATTTGTAATGGTTTTGGATGATACACACATATACTATTGTTTTTAAACATTAGAAATGGTATCTGGGTTATCTTAGAAAAATTAAAAATCAGAAAGAAGCTTTGTTAGTTACAATATTTAAGAAATCAATAAATGGTTTTCATCCCCTTATTTCATGGAAATTAAACGTTTTTATTGGTTTTGAACCCCAAAAACACATTATTAAGGATTTCTAATTCTGTAAAAAAATAATAATTCAATCAATATGAGTACATCACACATTGGATTGGTGTAATTTCTACCTTTGTATGTCAAAAATAATTCCTACACAATTTTTCCATCATTTAATGCCAATTTGTGGTCATTTCTTATAGTTTTTACCATTACATGCACGTTTTAATGATAAAAATACTGCAAGGATTTGCTAATCATCCCATGAAACTAATAACTTGTATTGAAATGTGTTAGTTCCAAAATTTCAAAAATAATTATATGGTTCTTATCTTAGGATTTCTTGGATGTATGAGGTCATTTTCTTGGTTTTTATCCCTTTTATGCATTTTTGAAGGTTTTCAATTCTTTAAGAACTACTTATTCAGTTATTCCAAATACATCGCAAGACAAATTGATTTGTTGTCTGCACATACATGTAGAAAATAATTCCAAGATATTTTTCTTAAAATGTCATAATAATTTGAGGTAATTTTCTATTTTTGGGGAGGAAACAGATCGGTCTTGTGATAATAACTCGATTACAAAAAAAATATTTTTCAAATCACCAAAGAAAATATAACTGCACAGTAAAATAGTAGGAAATAAATTGAGAAGAAAATTTTAACATGGAAAACCCCTTCAATAAAGAGGATTAAAAAACAATAAGGAAACTTTGAAAAATTACACTAATAATCAGAGTTTACAAAATCAAGTAGAATCACATGAATTTTAAAAATAGTGTATAAGCCTTGTGTGAATATAACAACCAGGATTCCCCTCCCTCTTCTCTTTGGTAATCATTAGCTACAAAACATCTCCCCTAATAGATCAATAACAAAACCTTGGAACCATTGCATCACCTAAATAAAAATTACCCTATTGTTGAACAACCCTATATTCCCACTACATAGTGATACTAAAAACCAAACACAGATGCTCGTGTATTGAATAGAATCATTGCCTATGAGAAAAAAATTCTTTAGTTGTTGTCCATTTCCCCTACTACACAACTCTGAGTTACATCCCAATTTTTTTCTCTATTATATACCTCTTGTATCTTCAATCCATATCCAATTAATAAAAATGTGAAACTAATAGATATAGAAAATTTCATGAAAATACCAATGTGTTATAAAGTAAATAAAACTCTAATATTTAAATTAAAAAAGATTATCATTAAATTTCAAAAAAAATCACACAATCTAGGCTGAACCCTAGCAATCTACTTCTTCATCCTAACAATGAAAGAAGAATTCCAATGAACTGAGTAGGAAATCAAGTTGGTTGGTATCACACTAACCATCATCCATTTGAAAAAAAAAATGAAATAAACCCTTTTCACAATTGATATAAGCTTGATAGGTCACCTTGTAAAAGAAATCCAAATGTTGAAGTCTCCATCATACCTATGTCTGTATTTCATTTCTGAATAAGTATAGAACCAAAAATTGGATCCCCTATAATAGTGATCACCACATAATCAAGAGAACCTATAAAAACTAATTTCTTTATCTTTTCAATATCCATAGATCGGTCTATAACTCTTAGTGTATCACATTAATATTTGATTTCAATTCCTTCTTCACTAGTGCACTCAATGAATAAATAAAATTAGGTTTAAATATTAAAACACTCGATATGACCTACTCCATCTTCCAAACATTTCTCATCCTAGTCAATGTTTTTTGACTCATGTGTGGTGATTTCCTATACCAAACATATGATGAAGTCCTCTTTTCCACTACATTCATCCCTTCACCATATGAATTTACATTTTCCCAATAAAGCATGTAAACCATTATAAATCATGTGTATACTTTCGATCCTTAGGATAATTTCTATATTCTATTTTTAAATGAACTCCCAAACCAATAATTATCATGTTTACAAACAAATTATTTCATATGTCTGACACATACCCCAAATCCCTCAACATCAGTATACAACCTGCATATGTAGTGATAATAATACCGCAAACACCAATGACATGAAAAAAAATCTCTATTAACCATATTTAATAAACCCAAGTCAACTGTTTAATATAAAGAATGCAATTCCCTCTTTAGTGTAATATGGTACGACGTTGTGGAATCAACAACCCATTCAGTGTCTATATATAACCCAAAATATTCAACACCGATTAAAAGTAAATCACCCTCAACCTCTATATGACTTACAAATGAATCCTCATAATTTGTTTCATGCTTCTAATTTTCTTCCTTATGCTTTTACAAAGTATAGAAATTTCTCCACACATGAGCCTCACTACTAGAAAAGGGGGCATTGGAGCCCCCCAGACTCGGGCGACCGCCATTGGCAGTCGCTAAAGCTAACCAATAGCGACCGCCAATGGCGGTCGCTAACCTACATAAAAAAAACGGGGGGCTTCTGCGCCCCCCCCCCCCCCCTGCGCCCCCTCCATCGGTGCCCTAACCCCCTCCCTCCCTCGCCGCCCTCCCTCGCCACCCTCCCCTCCCCCGCCGCCCGGCCTCCCCCGCCGCCCGGCCTCCCCCGCCGCCCGGCCTCCCCCGCCGCCCGGCCTCCCCCGCCGCCCGGCCTCCCCCGCCGCCCGCCCTCCCCCGCCGCCCGCCTTCCCCCGCCGCCCGCCCTCCCCCGCCGCCCGCCCTCCCTCGCCGCCTACCCTCCGGCCGCCGCCCTCCGCCCTCGGGCCTCCGGCCGCAGCCCTCTGGCCTCTCGTCCCTCCCCCCCCCACCCCGGACGACACCCGCACCCCGGACAGCCCCCGCCGCGCACTCCGGACCGCCCCCCGCACCCCGAACGCCTCCCCGCACCCCGGACAGCACCCCCCCGCGCACTCCGGACCGCCCCCCGCACCCCGGACGCCTCCCTGCACCCCGAACAGCCCCCCCGCACTCGGACACACCCCCTCCGAACCCGGACAGCCCCCCCCCCCCCCCGCACCCCGGACAGGCCCCCCGCACCCCGGACACCCCACCTCGCACCCCCGACAGCCCCCCTGCACCCCAGACAGCCCCCCCCCCCCTCCCCCGCACCCCGGACACCCCCGCACCCCGAACACCCCTGGCCGCACCCCTGACAGGCCCCCGACACCCCGGACACCCCTCCCCGCACCGCGGACAGCCCCCCCCCCCCCCCCCCCCCCGACCCCGGACACCCCCCCCCCCTCGCTGCCCGTCCCCCGTCCCCACACCGCCTCCTCTCCTCCAGCTCCCCGCCGCCGCCGCCGCCCGTCCCCTCCCTTGCCGCACCGCCTTTGGCTCCGGCTCCCCTTCGCTGCCTCCTCTCCCTCGCAGCACCGCCTTCGGCTCCCCTCCCTTTCAGGTTTGTAGCTCAATCAGGTAACATGAGCTTTCAGTTACATTATTATTTTATCAATGGTTCATAAACAAATGGTTAATATTTATTTTGAATATAGTTGATTTGAAAAATGTAAATGTAATAAGTATTGTTTAAATGTTTGTTATACAGATATTATTATGGATAAGAGTTGGATTGATCTTCCAAATAGAACGTCTAGAGAATATTTCAATGGAATTATGTAGTTTATTGACTTCACGAGAGGATTTGAAAGTGACTATATTAGTTGTCCATGTAGAAAATGTGCTAACAGATATCAATTCACACGAGATACTGTGAGGGAGCACCTTTTCTTTAATGGATTTCTGAAAAATTATAAGATTTGGACTCGTCATGGAGAAGAATATGTTCGTTGTCAAAATACAGATGCAGCTCAGATGGATGTTGATGCAAGGATGACTGATCCAATGCATGAAATGCTTACTGAAATGGTACGTGGGTTTTATCCTGAAGGCATTGACATCCAGAATCTTGAGACCGGCGAGATAAATCTTCGCTCTGGTGCAGATCGTGATTCGAGGAGGTTTTATGAAGTACTTGATGATGGGGGGGGGGGGGTCAAAACCACCCGAACGACCTCCGAATGCCACGAAACCGTACGACAACATCCGGGGTGTGAATTTTGAAATGGTCGTCCAGACGGCACCTCATTCGGAGGTGCCGTGTGACCGCGGCGGCCGGAAAAGCGTTTCTGGCGCCATTAAACACCAAAACGGCTTGCGACGGTCCCATTCGGAGCAAACGTGCTCCGAACAACCTGAAACCGCACGGGAACGATAGAAATATTATTCCTGAGATGCAGAAGGAGGCCGCACGTCCATCGAACGTGCGGTGCGCACGGCACGTCCGATTGTGTCTTTTTAGCAGCGCGGCGCGCGCTGAAATGGCGCGTTGGGGGGTCAAAACCACCCGAACGACCTCCGAATGCCACGAAACCGTACGACAACATCCGGGGCGTGAATTTTGAAATGGTCGGCTAGATGGCACCTCATTCAGAGGTGCCGTGTGACCGCGGCGGCCGGAAACGCGTTTCTGGCGCCATTAAACACCAAAACGGCGTGCAGCGGTCCCATTCGGAGCAAACGTGCTCCGAACGAACTGAAACAGCACGGGAACGATAGAAATATTATTCCTGAGATGCAGGAGGAGGCCGCACGTCCATTGGACATGCGGTGCGCGCGGCACGTCCGATTGTGTCCTTTTCAGCAGCGCGGGGCGCGCTGAAATGGCGCGTTGGGGGGTCAAAACCACCCGAACGACCTCCGAATGCCACGAAACCGTACGAAAACATCCGGGGTGTGAATTGTGAAATGGTCGGCCAGAAGGCACCTCATTCGGAGGTGCCGTGTGACCGCGGCGGCCGGAAACGCGTTTCCGGCGCCATTAAACACCAAAACGGCGTGCGGCGGTCCCATTCGGAGCAAACGTGCTCCGAACGACCTGAAACCGCACGGGAATGATAGAAATACTATTCCTGAGATGCAAAAGGAGGCCTCACGTCCATCGGACGTGCGATGCGCACGGCACGTCTGATTGTGTCCTTTTCAGCAGCGCGGCGCGCGCTGAAATGGCGCGTTGGGGGGTCAAAACCACCCGAACAACCTCCGAATGCCACGAAACCGTACTACAACATCCGGGGCGTGAATTGTGAAATGTTCGGCCAGACGGCACCTCATTCGGAGGTGCCGTGTGACCGCGGCGGCCGGAAACGCGTTTCTGGCGCCATTAAACACCAAAACGGCGTGCGGCGGTCCCATTCGGAGCAAACGTTCTCCGAACGACCTGAAACCGCACGGGAACGATAGAAATATTATTCCGGAGATGCAGGAGGATGCCGCATGTCCATCGGACGTGCGGTGCACGCGGCACGTCCGATTGTGTCCTTTTCAGCAGTGCGGCGCGCGCTGAAATGGCGCGTTGGGGGGTCAAAACCACCCGAACGACCTCCGAATGCCACGAAACCATACGACAACATCCGGGGCGTGAATTTTGAAATGGTCGGCCAGACGGCACCTCATTCGGAGGTGTCGTGTGACCGCGGCGGCCGGAAATGCGTTTCCGGCGCCATTAAACACCAAAACGGCGTGCAGCGGTCCCATTCGGAGGAAACGTGATCCGAACAACCTGAAACTGCACGGGAACAATAGAAATATTATTCTTGAGATTCAGGAGGAGTTCGCACATCCATCGGACGTGCGGTGCGCGCGGCACGTCCGATTGTGTCCTTTTCAGCAGCGCGGCGCGCGCTGAAATGGCGCGTTGGGGGGTCAAAACCACCCGAACGACCTCCGAATGCCACGAAACCGTACTACAACATCCGGGGCGTGAATTGTGAAATGGTCGGCCAGATGGCACCTCATTCGGAGGTGCCGTGTGACCGCGGCGGCCGGAAACACGTTTCCGGCGCCATTAAACACCAAAACGGCGTGCGGCGGTCCCATTCGGAGGAAAGGTGCTCCGAACGACCTGAAACCGCACGGGAATGATAGAAATATTATTCCTGAGATGCAGGAGGAGGCCGCACGTCCATCGGACGTGCGGTGCGCGTGGCACGTCCGATTGTGTCCTTTTCAGCAGCGCGGCGCGCGCTGAAATGGCGCGTTGGGGGGTCAAAACCAACCGAACGACCTCCGAATGCCACGAAACCGTACGACAACATCCGGGGCGTGAATTGTGAAATGGTCGGCCAGAAGGCACCTCATTCGGAGGTGTCGTGTGACCGCGGCGGCCGGAAATGCGTTTCCGGCGCCATTAAACACCAAAACGGCGTGCGGCGGTCCCATTCGGAGGAAACGTGATTCGAACGACCTGAAACCGCACGAGAACAATAGAAATATTATTCTTGAGATTCAGGAGGAGGTCGCACATCCATCGGACGTGCGGTGCGCGCGGCACGTCCGATTGTGTCCTTTTCAGCAGCGCGGCGCGCGCTGAAATGGCGCGTTGGGGGGTCAAAACCACCCGAACGACCTCCGAATGCCACGAAACCGTACTACAACATCCGGGGCGTGAATTGTGAAATGGTCGGTCCGAGGGAACCTCATTCGGAGGTGCCGTGTGACCGCGGCGGCCGGAAACGCGTTTCCGGCGCCATTAAACACCAAAACGGCGTGCGGCGGTCCCATTCAGAGCAAACGTGCTCCGAACAACCTGAAACCGCACGGGAACGATATAAATATTATTCCTGAGATGCAGGAGGAGGCCGCACGTCCATCGGACGTGCGGTGCGCGCGGCACGTCCGATTGTGTCCTTTTTAGCAGCGCGGCGCGCGCTGAAATGGCGCGTTGGGGGGTCAAAACCACCCGAACGACCTCCGAATGCCACGAAACCGTACGAAAACATCCGAGGCGTGAATTTTGAAATGGTCGGCCAGACGGCACCTCATTCGGAGGTGCCGTGTGACCGCGGTGGCCAGAAACGCGTTTCCGGCGCCATTAAACACCAAAACGGCGTGCGGCGGTCCCAGTCGGAGCAAACGTGCTCCGAACGACCTGAAACCGCACGGGAACGATAGAAATATTATTCCTGAGATTCAGGAGGAGGCCGCACGTCCGATTGTGTCCTTTTCAGCAGCGCGGCGCGCGCTGAAATGGCGCGTTGGGGGGTCAAAACCACCCGAATGACCTCCGAATGCCACGAAACCGTACGACAACATCCGAGGCGTGAATTGTGAAATGGTCGGCCAGAAGACACCTCATTCGGAGGTGCCGTGTGACCGCGGCGGCCGGAAACGCGTTTTCGGCGCCATTAAACACCAAAACGGCGTGCGGCGGTCCCATTCAAGGCAAACGTGCTCTGAATGACCTGAAACCGCACGGGAACGATAGAAATATTATTCCTGAGATGCAGGAGGAGGCCGCACGTCCATCGGACGTGCGGTGCGCGTGACACGTCCGATTGTGTCCTTTTCAGCAGCGCGGCGCGCGCTGAAATGGCGCGTTGGGGGGTCAAAACCACCCGAACGACCTCCGAATGCCACGAAACCGTACGACAACATCCGGGGCGTGAATTGTGAAATGGTCGGCCAGACAGCACCTAATTCGTAGGTGCCGTGTGACCGCGGCGTCCGGAAACGCGTTTCCGGCGCCATTAAACACCAAAACGGCGTGCGACGGTCCCATTCGGATCAAACGTGCTCCGAACGACCTGAAACCGCATGGGAACGATAGAAATATTATTCCTGAGATGCAGAAGGAGGCCGCACGTCCATCGGACGTGCGGTGCGCGCGGCACGTCCGATTGTGTCCTTTTCAGCAGCGCGGCGCGCGCTGAAATGGCGCGTTGGGGGGTCAAAACCACCCGAACGACCTCCGAATGCCACGAAACTGTACGACAACATCCGGGGCGTGAATTGTGAAATGGTCGGCTAGACGGCACTTCATTCGGAGGTGCCGTGTGACCGCGGCGGCCGGAAACGCGTTTCCGGCGCCATTAAACACCAAAACGGCGTGCGGCGGTCCCATTCAGAGCAAACGTGCTCCGAACGACCTGAAACCGCACGGGAATGATAGAAATATTATTCCTGAGATGCAGGAGGAGGCCGCACGTCCATCGGACGTGCGGTGCGCGCGACACGTCCGATTGTGTCCTTTTCAGCAGCGCGGCGCGCGCTGAAATGGCACGTTGGGGGGTCAAAACCACCCGAACGACCTCCGAATGCCACGAAACCGTACGACAACATCCAGGTCGTGAATTGTGAAATGGTCGGCCAGACGGCACCTCATTCGGAGGTGCCGTGTGACCGCAGCGGCCGGAAACGCGTTTCCGGCACCATTAAACACCAAAACGGCGTGCGGCGGTCGCATTCGGAGCAAACGTGCTCCGAACGACCTGAAACCGCACGAAAACGATAGAAATATTATTCCTGAGATGCAGGAGGAGGCCGCACGTCCATCGGATGTGCGGTGCGCGCGACACGTCCGATTGTGTCTTTTTCAGCAGCGCGGCGCGCGCTGAAATGGCGCGTTGGGGGGTCAAAACCATCCGAACGACCTCCGAATGCCACGAAACCGTACGACAACATCCGGGGCATGAATTGTGAAATGTTCGACCAGACGGCACCTCATTCGGAGGTGCCGTGTGACCGCGGCGGCCGGAAACGCGTTTTCGGCGCCATTAAACACCAAAACGGCGTGCGGCGGTCCCATTCGGAGCAAACGTGCTCCGAACGACCTGAAACCGCACGAGAACAATATAAATATTATTCCTGAGATGCAGGAAGAGGCCGCACGTCCATCGGACGTGCGGTGCGTGCGGCACGTCCGATTGTGTCCTTTTCAGCAGCGCGGCGCGCGCTGAAATGGCGCGTTGGGGGGTCAAAACCACACGAACGACCTCCGAATGCCACGAAACCGTACGACAACATCCAGGGCGTGAATTGTGAAATGGTCGACCAGACGGCACGTCATTCGGAGGTGCCGTGTGACCGCGGCGGCCGGAAACGCATTTCCGGCGCCATTAAACACCAAAACGGCGTGCGGCGGTCCCATTTGGAGAAAACGTGCTCCGAAATACCTGAAACCGCACGGGAACGATAGAAATATTATTCCTGAGATGCAGGAGGAGGCAGCACGTCCATCGGACGTGCGGTGCGCGCGGCACGTCCGATTGTGTCCTTTTCAGCAGCGCGGCGCGCGCTGAAATGGCGCGTTGGGGGGTCAAAACCACCCGAATGACCTCCGAATGCCACGAAACCGTACGACAACATCCGGGGCGTGAATTTTGAAATGGTCGGCCAGACGGCACCTCATTTGGAGGTGTCGTGTGACCGCGACGGTCGGAAACGTGTTTCTGGCGCCATTAAACACCAAAACGGCGTGCGGCGGTCCCATTCAGAGCAAACGTGCTCCGAACGGGTTGAAACCGCACGGGAACGATAGAAATATTATTCCTGAGATGCAGGAGCAGGCCGCATGTCCATCGGACGTGCGGTGCGCGCGGCACGTCCGATTGTGTTCTTTTCAGCAGCGCGGCGCGCGCTGAAATGGCGCGTTGGGGGGTCAAAACCACCCGAACGACCTCCGAATGCCACGAAACCGTACGACAACATCCGGCGCGTGAATTTTGAAATGGTCGGCCAGACGGCACCTCATTTGGAGGTGCCGTGTGACCGCGGCGGCTGGAAACGCATTTCCGGCGCCCTAAAACACCAAAACGGCGTGCGGCGGTCCAATTCGGAGCAAACGTTTTCCGAACGACCTGAAACCGCACGGGAATGATAGAAATATTATTCCTAAGATGCAGGAGGAGGCCGCACATCCATCGGACGTGCGGTGCGCGCGGCACGTCCGATTGTGTCGTTTTCAGCAGCGCGGCGCGCGCTGAAATGGCACGTTGGGGGGTCAAAACCACCCGAACGACCTCTGAATGCCACGAAACCGTACGACAACATCCGGGGCGTGAATTGTGAAATGGTCGGCCAGACGGCACCTCATTCGGAGGTGCCGTGTGACCGCGGCAGCCGGAAACGTGTTTCCGGCGCCATAAAACACCAAAACGGCGTGCAGCAGTCCCATTCGGAGCAAACGTGCTCCGAAAGACCTGAAATGAGATTATTTCTTGAATCGAAGTTTTTAAATTATTATAGCACAATGATTTGATTTTATATATATATTAAATATATATTAAAACATTTAAAATATATTATATATATATATATATTTAAAATATTGTATTTAATAGTATATATATGAATATATATATATATATATATATATATATTCAATTCAATAAAAAAATTTTAAAAAAAAAATTTTTTTAGAACAGCGACCGTCATAGGCGGTCGCTATAGGGTGCCCGGCTGGGGGCTTCAGCGACCGCCAAGCGGTCGCTGAAGGCCGATCTGCCGGCCTGCTATAGCGACCGCCATTGGCGGTCGCTAAAAGCCTCTAGCGACGAGGCAACAGCGACCGCTAAAGGCCTTTAGCGACCGCCAATGGCGGTCGCTAATGGCCTTATTTTCAGTAGTGCCTCTATGTTTTAAAATAAGAATGTGACCTTTATTCATGTCTTCAATTGACCTCCCTAATTACTGTGTTTATCTATTACAACCAGGATACCACTATTACTTGAAAAATCACAATCATTAGTATTTCATTGTGTCTTTTTCATCAACAATCATGAAACAAAATCTTCTCACATTAGAGTGTATTTTTTAATACCATTGTGATGACTTTATTATCATATAAATCAAGTAACAATCCCAAGAGAAGAAAATCCATGTATTATTATTCCATTTAATTTGTTACCATGTAACCTTTATCATTGATCTTAACCACCATTGAAGATAGATACATTATAAGTTTGGTGAACTCATCCAGATGGTTTCCTAAATCACCATTTTTAGGCATATGAAAATGATACAATATTTTTTTAAGATATAAATTATTTTTTGTTTGATTTTGATTTATAACTATATTCATGATTCACCAAGAATTCTATGGATCCCTTAGATTCATCATATCCCACATAGTTTAAACATCCAAAAACATATGGATTTTTCTTATCACTAAATATTGTATCTTTTCGATTTCCCTCGCTCACAGTCTCTAACTTATCTATTTTTTTTCTTAAAAATATTCACTATCTTCTCATGGGAAAAAATATTTTTTTGTTTTTCCTTACATAGAGTATAACTTTTTCCCATTAAAAAGTTTATTGTGTGTATAAATCCCATGACATAAATCACCCATATCTAATCAACAAAAAACATAGATAAATCTCTTTGATACTAGTTGTTTGGGAGAAAATAGATTGGCCCGAGGATAAAAAATCAATTGCAACAAAATATTTTTTGAATATCCAATGAAAATAGACTTGAAAAATAAAATATTAGGAAATTAACTAAGATTCAAATTTTAAAGTGGAAAATCCATCCAATTTGGAAGATTAAAAGGCAATAGGGAAACTCCAAAAACTCCACTAACAATCAGAGAGTGAAAAATCAAGTAGAAGCACATAAAATGAATTGGAAAAACAATATATAAAACTTTTGTGAAAATACACACCCTAATATACCTCCATCTTCCCTCTGATAATCATGTATGACAATCCTTCGACCCTAATATGTAAAAAATTAATTTACGACATCACTACATCACCTAAAATAAACTACTTAACAATCATTAAATAACATTATTTTCATGTTGCATATTGATGTTAATGCCCAAAAACTTATGCTCATGTCTCGAATGGAGTTTATTCTTATAAGCTAAACATACTTGAGTGACAACCCAATTTTCGTATTTCATAGCTTTGAGTCTTATCCAACATTGTTTCACTATTTTGTACCTCTCATACCTTCTATCCACATTCCCTTTAATAGAATAAAAAATATAATAAGAAAATACTTATAAAATCCTAGTGCCTTCCAAAGGAAGAACAAGAAAAACAGAAAAAATTTAAAAGAAGGAAATTATATTTAATTTGGAAAAAGATCCCAAGATCTAGCCTAAACCCCATATGTATCTATATTTTTGACCATTATATGAGAGCCTTAGTGTGTTAAAACCCTAAAATAGTTTTCTTAATTATCTCATGAAAAATACAACTCAGTGTAATGTGTTGTCAGTTCTTACATTTAAAAAATTAATAAATGTTTTTTTCTATTATTTCATAGTAATAATATTTCCTTTTCGTGGTTTTGATCCCTTAGATCACTTTTTAAGCTTTATTAATTCTTTAAGAACTCTTTATTTGGTCAGTCTGATCACACCACCCATTGGATTGATGTTTTCACATACTTGTGCTCATAAAAATTTATTGAAATACAATTTTTTAATTATTTTACATCAATTAGAGTCATTTTTGTTCATTATTCACCATTATATTCATATTTATGTGGTTAAAAACACTGAAATTGTTTTTTTGAATATCCTGGGAAAACAATTACTCGGATTGATTCACCATCAGTTCCAACATTTCAAAAATAATTCAAATTTTGTTATAATATAATTTCTTGAAAATACAAGGTTTTTTATTGGTTTTGAACCTGTGTGTTTTTTTAAAGACCAACGATTATTTAGTAACTACTTAATCAATCATTCTGATCACACCACATATTAGTTTTAAGTGTCCTTTGCTGGTAGGTACTAAAAACAATTACAATATAGTTTTTCTATGATTTCACATCAATATGAGGTTATTTTATACGGGGTTTACTACCACATACTTGTATTAATTTATTAAAACACTTAAAATTCATTTTTTGTTATCCTAGGAAAAAAATCTCTTATTAATGAACCATTTGTTCTTATATTTTGAAAATAAGTCTACATTTGTTATGATAATACTTAATGGAAATTGAAGATCATTTTTTTGGTTTTTCCACATTGAATACATTTTTAAAAACTGTCAATTATTTAAGAACTTCTTATTAATTCAGTCTGAGAAAACCTCGTGTTGGATTAACATGTAATCTATTTATAGATGATAGAAACAATCTAAAGAAAATTCAAGAATAATTTCACCTCAATCAGAGGTTTTTTCTTTGGTTTTGACCACTACAAGTACTTATTAATGTTTTCAAGAACAAAAACCTTATTTTCTATCCTCCTAGGAAAAAAATTATTGGTGCACAATCATATCTTATATTTATCACATAAATATTCATTTTTTTCTTGTTATTTCATTATAATTAGTGGTCATTTTATTTGTTTTGACCTCATCATGAAATTTTTAAAAATAGATAATTCTCTAGGAACTAAATTTTCAACCAGTATAAGAACACCACATGTCGTATTGGAAGGCTTTGGTTATATTTGAATAACCTTAGTGGGTGTAAAAATAATAATTTTTTAAATTTATTGGATCATTCACAATATTGTACATTATGTGAATTCCATGGACATTGAAAGTTTTCCACTGAATATTGACATAGGGAAATCTAGAACGTAGATATGGTATTTTTATGTTAAATTAACAATTAATTAATTTATGATTAGAAGAGTTGCTAAATCATCATCGTAGTTTTCTCCAATGTGTATGTAAATCATTACAAAAAACCCTATTCATATTACCTTCATTTCACTTAAAGGATCTATGTGTGGAATCCCTCTAGAAGGGATACACACGTGATCCTTTGATCTCTAAAATATATGAATTAATTTCTAAGTGTTATTGTGTTGAATAAATCATTATGCATTGTTCATCTTGATCAAATCAATATCCTTTAGGATATAAGGATTTCTTCTCATTATTTAGAATATGAGTGGTAGAATTTGTGAGAGAAGAGTTTGTTCTGAGCAATGATTCTCTATTTCCAATTTTTTATTAACCCTACACAATTGACATAACCATATATTTATATATTCAAGGTTTAGGATAAAATATTATTTAATTTCATACCAAACATTAAATAATATAATAATCTTTAGAAGACCACATTCCAAATAATATTATTATTATTATTATTTTGGCATGCCCTAACTATCACGACTACTAAATATTACTTACCATCTTACAAATAAATATTCATCACAAGATAAAATATTTGTTTGTAATAAACTATTCACATTTTTCTTACATCTGAATAGATATTTAATTAAATATTTCATTCATCAATATATATTTTTGATTGATAAAACTTGAATAAAATGATTCCTTAGTTTTAAGAGTAATATTTATTCTATTAATTAAATTAAAATATAATTATATCGATATCAATAGAAACACTTAATGTGTATCCCTCTAATATTCTTTCTCTTTGGAATTGTGTGGTCTCTCTTAATGTCCAAGATAACTATCTAGAAGTGGGTCAAGGAACCTAAGAGAAGGAAAATATTGTCATAATTTTTTCTACCATATTTGAACACTCATTGTGTAATATTATATATTCATCTCAATATCTCATCAAATAGGTTGAACATCAGTGTAATTAACCTACATGTTTGATATATATTTATTTGAATCTCTGAGATAAAAACATCATTACACTATGGCCATGAAATTTATTTTGAATGTTATATTCCAATCAAAGGGCTAAGATATCAACTTCCATAAAGACTGAATGGGAAAATCATTTCTAAACTTATTCATTTTTTAATGGTTGGAGTCGAAGCCTCAATTTATTATTTAAATCAAAGTCATCTTTAAGACTAGGAAGAGGGAGACCCATTACATAGCCCAAAGAACCAGGGACAAGTAGACAGAATACACGGCTTGAGAGACCATTTTTTGGCCCCAAGGACCCCTCAGTGAATAGTACTGCTACAGGGTAATCCCTCGATAGGAATATCAGAATCTGTGTTGCAATCCCTGGAAGCCCTCAAACTCCAAGGTAGTAAGAGCCTCTGTCGTCCTAATCTTGGAAGTACTTGAACAATAAGGTAGTCAACACCGTTGTCTTCATATCCCCAGAAGTCCTTGATTGTACACAACAAAAATCAGAGTCGTAGGAATCAAGCTAAACAAGATGTTCAGTACGCACAAGGCATGAGAGTCTCTCTCTCTAGAAATTACTTCAGCAGCATGTAATCCCTAGATTGATGGATCAGTTCTCAGTTGTACTAAGCTCATTCAAATTAGATCCTTTTTATTTTCATTTCTATAATGGTCTTCTCCCTCTTCCAATATTCATATTTTTCTTTTAATCTCAGAGGGACCTATACATGTGTCACTCAAACAATGGTTAGTTAGAAACAGATTGTACGACATCATTTCATTACTATAACATGGGTAATCAAAATATGGTTGCTTAACTAAATCCTATTTTCCAAATTCTAAGGAAAAATAAAGTTTAGAGTCTAAGTAAATAAACACTTAGAGACTATAAATCATAAATATCCAGATTCTATTTTTCAAGGAATTTGGAACCTGAATTCTATAGATTTCAGAGTTTAAATTCCAATGAATTCGAAGTTTGAATTATAATGAATTTAGAGTCTAAATTATGAGGAATTCAAATTCTCAATTCTAAGGAATTATAATTTTGAATTCAGATCAATTCAGAGCCGGAATTTCAAGGAATTCTGAATTTGAATTTCATAGAATTCAGAATTTGAATTTCAAGGGATTTGGAATCTGAATTTTAGAGAATTCAGAGTCTGAACATCAGAGAATTTGGAAACTGAATTTCAGAGAATTCAGAGTCTGAACTTCAGAGAATTCAGAATCAAAATTTTAGGGAATATGGAGTCTGCACATCAGAAATTTAGAATTATAATTCAAAACCTTTAATCAGAATCTCAAAATAGAATACTCTAAAATAAGGGATTTATAGAATTATTAGGTTTTATATGTGAAATCGATTTTTTGACTTTATAAGGAAAAAAAAGAAAAATAGAAACTATAAAATGAATAATGAAAACATATGTAAGGATAAAATTTCCATGGGGAAGGAAAATTTTCCTTATTAAGACAATTTTTAGGGAAAATAAAATTTTCCTTAAGATCGGGTGTTTGTGATTTTCAAAACATAATGGAATGGAAAAGACATAATTAAATATTATTCACTCAATAATATCCCCCTTTTTGGAAATCACAAACATCCTTACGAACAATAATATAAAGATTGTGAATTTTTATGGACTTTAAAATAAAAACATATCTCTCTTTTAATTATGGATCAAAGTGAATATGAATAACTTCCCCTTAGGTTTTGAAATCCCGAAAGATCGTATTATTGATTTCCTAAATGAGATTTTAAATTTTCTTATCATACGAATACATTATTTGATAAGAAATTCCTCTTAGATGAACTCCCCCTTACTTAGATAAATCTCTTCCTATTTAGTATTCTTTTTATCATTCCTTTCCCCCACTTTGTGATTTTCAAAAAGGAATAGAGGAAATGAAAAACAAATGGTACCTGTAAAATTAGTACTTGAAAAGAAAATATATGGAGAATAACCAGAATTTCTTGAGGATTGAAAGAATTTGTACAGGAAAGAAATTCAACAAAATATCGTAATTGTAAACATTATCCTTCTTTCTCTTTCGTTACTAACTACTTTACAATAGTTTTCATCTTCTTGAGCTCCTTGTGATCTTCTTCCATGGGCTTCAGTAAATGATCATGATCTTCACTTTTCTTCTTTAAGGCTTTTATCTTTTCTTCCTGAGCCTTAATAATGCCTACTTAAACCTTCAAGACTTCTTCTTTCTTAACAAGATTCTCTTAAAATTTTATTCTGAGATCCCTTTCCCTCCTCTAATTCATGGCCATAGAATTAAGATTTCCATTTAAGTCATTGACTTCTTGCTTCTAAGTTATCTATTCGAGGGTCAGATTTTCCTCAAAGATCTTAGTAAGATCATTAGTCTTTCTATCTTCGATGTTAAAGTAATCTTTGACATTATTGTTAAATTTATCAAAAGCTCTCAGGTCTTCGATGGTCTTCCTTGATCAGTTTGTAATCTTCTTGCATGACCTTTTATGAGCCTCTAACCAATGAGAAAAGATTTGAAATCTACCTCAAGCCTGACAAATGTATCCCTAAGTATTGAAATTGAATCTGATTTCTGATTGAATGAATGTTGAAGAAACTAACACCTCTAATCTATACTTAGAAATAAAGGAATAGTATCGAACAAATTTTTCAAATATTTCCCCACAAAATCATGTCCAAGAGAGGACAATTCTTAATCAAAATGTTTGGTTGGTGAGGGTTATTTTTATAATTCTTCCACTTTCCTCTTCAACTAACATCCAACAACTTTATTTTTCTCTATATATTTTCTAGTTGTATGGACCAATACCTAATTTCCCTTATCAACACTCTGAATTATTTCTTCTGCTTTAGGCGATTCATGCTCACTATCTGATAAATGAACAAATTTATCTCCCTCAACAATTTCTTTCTCAGCATCCGCCACAAGATCTCCTGGCTGAATAAAATCATTATTGCTACTTTCATCATCTATTGTCTTATTAACTTCTTCCTGACCCTTCTCTTCATTCCATGGAGTATCAAGTTTTAAGGATTCATCTTGAGAAGTCTGGATTGATAATTTTACAAAGGGACTTTACTTCTCATGGTAATCTTAAACATGCTTTAAGAAATCATCAGTATCATCCCCTTATTCTTCTTCTTCTTATTATTATTCTTATATTTCCTCTTCCTCTTCCTGAACAATTTCTTCTGCTTGTTCTAGATCCGGATTCACAACCTTTTTTCTCAAAGTATCAGGAAGTGATTCTAGAAAAAACGATTCTGGCACTTGGATTTGTTCATAAGATTTTCAGTATCTTTGAGAAGTGATTGAACAATTTCAGCCTCTGATAACTTCTTCCTCTACTTATTTCCTTTCTATTTCTTCTCCAGTTCTTCAGTATCCTTTATCTTTAACGCCTTTTCCTCAGCAGAGTCCAATTCAAAAGTAGGTTATCCTTCCTTCTTATTTTTCTTATCATCTCTGCACCTTCCAACCACTTCATCCGGACAAGAATTCTTCTTCTTTGGATTTAGTGGAGCTGACTGAGTTTCCTTAGAAATAGTGATTTTTCCTTTCTCTTCTAGTTCCTTGACCTTCCTCTTGAATCCACCCTTCTAAGAAGTTTCAGCCACTTTTAGTTTTTTTAACAAGTCCTCTACTTCTTCTTCATACAAATCATATAATTCTCTTGATTCACTAGAAAAACCAATTTTCATTCTACTTAGAGTGTCATCATGCAACAACATCACCTTGTAATTTCTCAATTTAGAACTTTTAGTAATTTTGAAAGACTCAAGACAAAGGAAAATAATCTTTGAGAGAATAGCTAGATACATGATGATTTGAGATTTCAAATTTCTATTCATGATATTCTCAATCATAACCAAGATAAACTTAACCAAGTTTATCTTCTTGAGGTTCCCCAAGAAATCCAAAATGTAGATATCACTCTTTTTCAAAGTATCCTTATCTACTTCCTTGGAATAACAAAACCTTGAACCCGCTATTCAAGAATCCAGAGATTCGTAGACATATGAACAATCTTCTGTGTCATTACCTATGAATGTCCATGAAATGATAGAGATTTGTCTTTATCAAAATATCATGTTAAATACGGTAGCTTGTGAGTATAGAACTCTGCTTCTCCTTTATAAAGAATTCTAATCAAACTTGTTGCCTTGTTGTAGGAAAGGGAGTAAGTATTCCCAAATCTCTTGAAAGAAAACTTGTCTCTTCCTCCTTCATTGAAGAAACATACTAATTCATAGAACTCGACAAATAAATTCGGATAAAATAGATCATGTACCCTCGATTTTGATATACATAGGCTCTCCTATCCATTGAGCTTAATATTCATTGAAATGATAGATTCATACTTATCATTGAATTTCAGATCGACCAACCTTTCTCGGTATATCTGCCACTCTGATATTTTCTTTACCTAAGACATTTCTTTTTGAGGAGAGGCTTCTACAGAAATTTGGAATTAATCAAACCTTGAAGATTTAGAATGGCCTTAAGTAGAGCAGCAGGGATTCAACACACCAAATCTTGAAGATCAATGTGGGAAAAACATTGAGGGGTCCATATATAGGCAATTGAAGTAATGATTCAACTTCCTTACATGATCCAATGGTTGAAATACTCATGATTAGATCTGATGGTTGGGATGATAATCGAAGAAGGATTTTGGTAGGTTCTAATATTTTGAGTATTTTACGATAAACATTCGGATTTAAGAAAAAATGAATTCGAAAAATTTAAGACAAAATTAAAATACCAACATGTAAAAATATGATTACAAAATTTTAGGAAAGGAAACATTCCTTTCAGATTGCATAGGGAAATTATCCGTAATGTGGAAGAATTTTCTTAAAGAACATTAGATTCTAGAAAATTTTAAAAACAAATTTAACAAAAAATTTGATTACAAAAATATGATTCTGAAAATGTGATTATAAAAATTTTGATTATGAAAAATTTTGACAAACAAGTAAATGTACTCTCCCTATGAAAAGGAGTTTCTTACTACAAGGAGATAGGTTTAAACAAAGAGTTTTTATGGAAGATTACTTAATATTTATCATTCCTAACTTCTTTTTAATGTATTCAAATTTATCAGAGTGTAAAGATTTTGTGAAAATATCAGCCAGTTCTTTTTTCATTTCGATAAATTGAAGAATGATATCCCCTTTTGTGTGTGATCCCTAAGAAATTGGTCCCTAATATCTATGTGTTTTTCACAATAGTGATTTGCAGGGTTCTTACATAAGGAAATGGAACTATTATTATCACACAATATTTGTTATTTGGTAAAACTCAAACCATTGTCTGTGAGTGTGTGTTGCATCCACAACACTAGATCACAACAACTTTCAGTAGCTACATATTTAGCTTCAGCAGTGAAAAGTGATACCGAGTGTTGCTTTTTGCATGACCAAGAAACTAATGAATATTCTAAGAACTGACAAGTTCCAGATGTACTTTTCCTATCTATTCTACATCCACCAAAGTCTGCATCTAAAAAGTGTTTTATAACCAAATCATTTCCATAAGTATAAAAGAGTCCTAAATCCATGGTTACCTTTAAGTACCGAAAAATTCGTTTCACTTCATTAAATGAGATTCCATAGGATTGGATTGATATCTGGAACATATGAATACTGAAAATATTAAGTTTGGGTGACTAGCTGTCAAGTATAGTAGACTTCCTATCATACCTCTTTATGATGTTTGATCCACTGGTTTCCCAGCTTCATCAAGATCAAGTAAATTTGAGGTACCAATGGGATTACTTATTCTTTTAGTGTTTTCATATCCAAACTTTTTAAAAAGATATTTAATATACTTATGTTGGGATATATAAATCTCTTCTAGTTTTCGAGAAATTTTAAAACCAAGTAAAAATGTTAACTCACCCATCATACTCATTTCGAACTCACATTTCATTAGATTTGCAAACGAATTAGTTAAAGATTGCTGAGTTGAACCAAATATAATGTCATTAATGTAAATTTTAACAATTAAAACATTTTTATTATATTTCTTAATAAATAGGGTTGGATCAGCATTTCCATTAATGTAATTGTTTTGTAACAAAAATCTTCTAAATCTATCATACCAGGATATAGGGGATTGTTTATGTCTATTTAAAGATTTTATAAGTTTGAAATCATTTTCATGAGGTTTTTTTATCTTCAAAACTAAAAGTTTGTTCAAAAAAACTTCTTATTGAACATAACCATTAAAAAAAGCACATTTAACATCCATTTGAAAAATTTTGAAATTAAAAAATTCTACAAAGGCAATTAGAGCACGAATATATTCAAGTCTAGCTACTGGAGCATAGGTTTATCTATAGTCTATTCCTTCCGGATGATTATAGATTTTAGTAACTAATCTAGCTTTATTTCTTACTTTGATTCCATTTTCATCACACTTATTTCTGAATACCCATTTTACTCCAATAATAGATGTTTCTTTAGGTCTTTCAACCAAGTCCCAAACTTTATTCCTTTCGAATTCATTTATCTCATCTTTCATGAAATTTATCCAATCATTATCACCTAAAAATTTATCAGTTCTTTTTTGTTCTAATTGAGAAAGGAATTTTAGATGTTCTACTTTATTCCTTAAAGAACATGTAGTGATTACAGGTTGATTTACATCACCATTGATTCTATCACTGGGATGATTCTTAAGAAACAACTGATTTTGGTTTTTTAAAACATGTTCATCAACATATGGTAGGAAATCTTCTAGGGTAAATGCTTCAAAAACATTTTCTTGAACATTTTCTTTATTAGAAGGATCTTCTTTCAAGGGTTGATAGTCAGTTTTTGAAAACAAATCGGATGATGTAGGTTTAGGTTGTTTAAAAACAAATGGATAGGTTTCATCAAATTTAACATGTACTGTTTCTTCAACAGTACATGTGTTTTTATTTAAAAATCTATAATCCTTGGAAGTTGTGGAGTATCATAATAAAATTTCTTCATCAGATTTGGGTGTGAATTTATGTAAATTATATTTAGTATTCAGAATGAATACTTTTCATCCAAAAACATTGAAGTAGGAATGTCTAGGTTTTCTACCATTCCATAACTCATAAGGGGTTTCATTAATATAAGGTCTAATTAAAACCCGATTTATATTATATGAAGTAGTACTTAAAGCTTTAGCCCAAAATTGTTTGGCTACTGAATATTCAATCAACATGGTTCTTGTTATCTCTTGAAGAATTCAATTTCTTATTTCAACAACACCATTTTGTTGAGGGGTTCTTGGTGCTGAGAAGTTATGAGTAATGCCTTTTCTACTATAAAAAGTTTCAAAATCAGAATTTTTAAATTGTCCTCCATGATCACTATTAATAGTTTTCAATGGAAGGTTTTTCTCATATTTAACTTGGGCTCTAAAGATTTTGAAATGAAAAAAAGCATCAGATTTATTTGCTAGAAAATAGACCCACGTAAATCTATTATAATCATCAACTAAGACAAATACATGATATTTTCCTCCAATGATTCCAGATTGTATTAAAAAAAGATCCATATACGCTAACTTTAATACATCAGTAGTTAAGACTTCCCTGACTAATTTAAAACTTGATTTATGTTACTCTCCAAATTGACAAGGATCAAAATCTTTTGAAGAGTCAAATATAAGAACCGGTAGATCCTTAACTAGTCTATTATTAGAGATTGTACATAGGTTCCTAAGGTTACAGTGTCCTAATCTTCTATTCCATAACCAAGAATTATCTTCCATTGCACCAAGACAAGGTAGGACTTGTCTCCTAAGTTCTTCTAAGTTTAGTGTGTATAAAATATCTTGCTTATGAGAAGGAAGAATAAACTCTTCCTTGGAATTGTGTACTAAACATTTATTATTCCTAAAATTCACATGGTAAACTTCATCACATAATTGACTTATGCTAATAAGGTTGTGCTTAAGACCATTAACAAATATAACATTTGAAATCAAAGCTTTTCCAAGAAGAACAATGTTACCTATACCAATAATTTCTCCCTTAGCATTATATTGAAAAGTTACTTTTCCCCCTTTCATCTTGATAATATTTTCAAAGAATTTTTTGTTACCAGTCATATTCCGGGAACATCCACTATCCATGTACCATGTGTTGTTTTTTGTACTTTTTTATTTTCTTGAAAATAAGAGTGTTAGACTTTTGAAACCCAAACTTTGTAGGATATGAAAACATTAGAAAGAAAAAGTTTAGGTATCCACATTTTCTTAGAAAAATAGGCTTTATGAAAACCTAAAGATTGATTTTTTTTAAAGAACAATTTTTTCCCAATTTCCACCAAACTAACATTTAGTACAAAATGGAGCACTTTGAGGAAAAAATAATTATTACTGAAAACTTGTTTAGAATGAGTATAACCAAATCCAGAATTATTCCTTAGAGGAAGAATTTAGGAATACATCTTATCAATGTTTTTATTTCCTATGGTAAAGTTTGAAAAACACTTCCTCAAGGAAAATATTTCTGAATTTATTTTAATAACTATGTTTTTATCCTAAAAATCATTATTTTTAGCACTATAGTTAGTCTCTAAAATATTTTTCTTTGAAATAATTTTTTATGATCCTTAGAAAGTTTATCCCTCTCAGAATTAACTTCCTAAAGGTTTTTTTGAAACACTTTTAAAATCATAAATTTTCTTATCAATATCTTTAGAATGATATGATACTTATTTAGTAAGAATAAAAATTAAAAAATTTGCCTTATGAAGTTTTATCCTGAGTTTAGAATTTTCATTCTCAAGAATCTTAGAAAACCAAGAATATTATTCATAAGTAGGTAATGTATTATCTTCATCAAAAAAGGATTCTTCATTTGAAGATTCATAATATTTATTATCACTATAATTATCATTTAAAGATACATTAGTTATGGATTCAGTATTGTGTACCTTTTCCATTAGATAGTGATTTTCAATAGGTAGCTTGGCATGTAAACCAAGATTCTTCTGACTAGAAGATTCATACACTGAGGTTTCATCAGAAGAGTCTCCACCACTAGAACTCCATGTGTCATTAGCTTTAAAAAAATTCTTATCCTTAGATTTTTAGTACTTCTTTCTATTTATCTTATAATGCTTTTCTTTTCTATCCTTTTTTAAGCATAGGACAATCAGGATTTATATGCTCTGCTCTTTTGTATTCATAACATGTGACTTCTGAGTCTTTCTTGTCATTTATTTCTTCTTAAATATATACTAAAATTCTTTCTTTCTAACTATATTGTTTATCCTTTAAGCAAGACTTGCTAGCTTATTCTCAGAATGTTCACATTCGGTAGATTCAGATAAAATAGTGACTTTCTTTGACTTTAATCTTGTAATCCTTTCAGGAGTATTGACTTTAGTAGTAGTAAAGGATACACTTTCATTGCCATTATTCTTCTTATTTAAATCATAATATCTTTTCATTCTTGTCTCATGTGGAAGAGAAGTTCCAAAAAGCTCATCAAGAGTAATTTGAGATATTTTCCTATTCTCATCAGTAGTTGTTTTCTTAGGTTCACACTCATTAGGAATGATATCTATAATCTTGTCCACAAGTGCCTCATCAACAAAACCATTATCACCCATGGATTGTAAACTGTTAACAATAGTCATAAACCTTTGTTGTACTTTACACACTGGTTCCCCATATGGAAATAGTAATTCATGATATTCTGCTCCAAGCATAGATTTTCTAGCTTCTATAACCATGGATTTACCAAAATGAGTAACCTCCAATTTCTTCCAAATACAATTTGCAGCTTCCTAAGAAGAAATCTGACTATATATATTCATGATCATTGAACACAACAGAGTATTGTGTACCTTGTAGTTTAGTTGAAATTTTGACTTTTCTTGATTCGTAAAAGTTATTACTTCCTTATAAAGAATCTTGTAATCTCTAGTAAGAATAACGAATTTTTCCTCTTTTGTTTTAATAACAAAAGTGTTCATATAGTCTCTCAAATATTCATAATAATTCCCATCAAATATAGGTGGTCTAGTAGGATTATATTGTTAATCAAACCAACATTTATTCCTGCTATCTAAAATAAATATGTTTCCACAGAAACTTTTTAATAGTAAATGTTTGTAAACAAGGATAAAAATTCATAAGTAAGGAAAATATTTAGAATAATGAAAACTTGAGCAAGAAAACTTATATGGGAATATAAGTATTTTAGAGACCTCCTATGATACCAATTTTATGATCAAAATATGAATGTAAAAGCTCAATTACAGGAGGTGGTGAATTTTAAGTTTACATTTTTTTATAACGTTAAGGAAAACTATATTTAACAAAATTAAACAATGTAAATTCACAAGAACTCTTAGTTCTACAGACATGATAGTTTCTAGAAATATGGTTCCAGAAATGAAACATAATAAAAGTTTACAAGGAAAATATTATACCTTAAAGTGTATATAATCTTATTAATCAGAGTACATAAAATAAAAAGAAAGTATAAGAAGGTTATAATTTCTTCTTTTATCAAAATACAGCGAAATATAAACATGAAAAAAAACAAGTAACAAGTATTAAATCTTTTAACCCAAAGAGTAGGGTATCTAACCACCTTAGATAAAGTTCCCTAGATTTAAACTTTCAAGAAAGTCTATCTTACTCACACCAGGGTAAGCCCTCTATATGAATATCAGAATCTGTCTTGCTATCCCCAAAGTCCATCGAACTTCAAGGAAGCTTGCACCTATATCTTCCAAATCAAGGAATTCCTCGAACTTTAATGTAGTTGGAACCTCTGTCTTCCTATCCTCAGAAGTCGTCAATTCTTCACAGTAATAACTGTATTTTCACGAAGAAAGTTGAACAAGATGTTCAGTATGCACAAGGCATGAGAGTCTCTCTATCTAGAAATTACTTCAGCAGCATGTAATCCCTAGATTGATGGATCAGTTCTTAGTTGTACTGATCTTGTTCAAATGATCCCTAATTTATAGGAATTTCTCCAACGGTCATCTCCCTCCTCCAATGATCATATTTTTCCTTGAATCTTTGAGAGACCTATACACGTGTCACTCAAACAATGGTTAGTTAGAAAGAAATTGTATGACATCATTTCATATCTAAAATAGAGGTATGAAAAATATGTTTTCTTAACCAAATCCAATTTTCTGGACTCTAAGGAGAAATAATGTTTATACTCTAAGTAAATAAACACATGAAGACTATAAATCATAAATATTTGGATTATATTTTTTTCAAATAATTCTAAACTCGAATTATATAGATTTCAGATTCTAAATTCCAAGGAATTAGGAGTCTGAATTATAAGGAATTAAGCGTCTGAATTCTAAGGAATTCGATGTCTGAATTCTAAAAAATTTGGAGTCAGAATTCCAGAGAATTCTTAATTTGAATTTCAAATAATTATGAATTTTAATTTCAGAAAATTCAGAATCTGCATTTTAGAGAATTAAGAGTCTAAAATTCATAGAATTAGAAATCTGAATTTCAGAGAATTTGGAGTCTAAACTTCAGAGAATTCAGAATCTGAATTTTAGAGAATTCAGATTCTGAGCTTCAGAGAATTCAGAATCTGAATTCAGAACCTAAAATCATAATCGGAAAACATAATACTCTATAACAAAGTATTTATAATATTCTGTGGTTTTAGATGTGAAACCGATTTTTAGACTTCAGAAGGAAAAAAACATAGAAAAAGATAAACTATAAAATAAACAATGAAAACATAGGTAAGGATAAAATTTCCTTGGGGAAGGAAAATTTTCCTTATTAATATCATTTTTAGGGAAAATAAAATTTCATTAAGATAGGGTGTTTGGGATTTTTAAAACATGAAAGAATGGAAAAGTCATAAGTAAATCTTATTGACTCAACACATGATAGATATTGATCACAATAATATATGATTCTTCTCTTTCATGGAGAATCATTTATTAAAACATACCTTAACATACCATAAGAAAAGTATTTTGTTTTCTAGAAAGTAATATGTCATCAACATAAACTATTAATAAAATTACCTCACTCCCACTAAATAATTTATAGACACAAGGCTTTCATTAATTATTTATGATCTCGAATTCCATTATAACTTCATCAAATCAATATTTCCTTATCTTATATTTTTAACATAATCCATATGTGTATTTGTGAAATTTTAATATCTTATTAGCATACTTTAGAATCGTTATACCTATATGTGGTGTGATATATAAATATGCTTGAATGTTCCTATTATGAACGGATTTTTTAACTTTTATTTTCCAAATCTCATAGTCTTGAAAGGCCGCAATGGTATGTAGAATTCAAATGGATTTCATTATTGAAATTGGTTAAAAGGTTTCATCATATTCAACTACTTGATTCTGTTTAAAACATTTTACAATCATCCATGCATTATAGGATCTGAATTACACACTCGTGTACAATTTATTCTTGAATAACCACTTATAACAAATGGTTTTTACATCCACTAGGGGATATATCAAAATACATACACGGTTTTGGTACATTTAAATAATTTTATAATTCATGGATACTTTCCACATTGAGACATCTATGACACATACTACTTTCTTGTAGGTTACAGGGTCATTATTATCAACTTATAATGAGTCAATATCATCAGTGACTATAAAACTATACAATTATACTTCTCTAACCTTTCTTCTAATTCAAAGAAGTATTTATGCCCCTAGAACAACTTCTCTAATGGCCATTTTTGGAATTAGTTATTTCTCCAAATCTTGTGTATATTGAGCCTAGATTTTATCGAAGTCTATCTTTCTCCCCTATCTCCTTTAGAGATATGATCATTCTCAAAAAATATGAGATGCATGTTAACCCGAACCTTCTTTCCAAAATAATTGTATGGGTATTATCTTCATGTTTCTTTAGGATATACTATAAATATATAATTTTCTTCTTTAGGGTAATACTTTTTTACTCTAAGAGGATATAATAAATGATTCACATCCCCACACAGGCAAGCTTGAAAACAATGGTCTCTTTCCAATTCATAATTGGCATGGAATACTATATGATGTTTTTTTTAGCACTCAGTTTAGTGAGTATCCTATTTTTTTGTAACATTTATCCCCAAAAGGATAACAGAAAACATTCATCACTCTTAATTGATCTCACCATTTACAAAAGGGTGTTGTTCCTCCTTTGACTTACACTATTCCATTTTATAGTGGAGTGAGTTGGGAAAGGATCCTAAACACCCATAAATAATCAATAAAATTTATATTAAGATATTATCCCCCATAGTCTGATTATAGTTTCATAATCTTTTGAAAATATTAGTTCTTGACTTGAATATTGTATTACTTGAATCTCTCAAAGGAATCTCACTTATACCTTATCAACTACACATATCAATATTTACTAAAATTATTAGTAAATGTTATGAAGTATTAGTACTCACCAATTTATTGAACTGAAAATGGTCCACACACATCTGTATGAATTAATTCAATAAAATATTTAGACCTATCATATTTTCAACTATGTGGGACTTTAGTCATTTTACCTATTAACCATACATGACATACACCAAGTGGTTTTATTTCAAAGAAATATAAATATCTATCTCAATGTAATTTATAAAAATGTCTTTATTTACATGACTAGATAGTGATACGAATGTTGAGTGTGACATTAGTCATATAAACTAGTTTCTTTATTGATTTCCATTACTTGGTCCATATATTCCAACACATAAATACATTTATTTAAAGGTTACATGAGATAATTAATAATAAATTTATAAAATAGGAAACCTTTACTACTAAATTTAAAAATTAATACATCTATATAAATTCTATAATATAAATAATGTTTTTGGTAACAGATGAAACATAATAACAACCTTTTAAAACCAATATCATTCTCAATGGAAACATGAGATGGTAGTCTCTCATAGCTTGAACAACATATTTAGCTCTATTGGCTACTCATAGATATACCTCCCCTTAGTAAATATTTATAAATATAATTTGTTCTTTTATTTGAATACATATGTGAGAATAAATGATATATACAATACCCAATTAGATGAAAAAATATAAATCGCACTCGGAAAAAAATAAAGTTGATTCATCCCTTTGCTTATTTGTATGGGTACAGTTTTTCTTCTAATGGCCCTTCTTTCCACATGGGAAATAGATTGTATGAGATTATATTTCCCTCACCTTGATTTTTATCTTCTTATATGGGAATGTTATGGTCATTGATTTGATTCCTATATCTAGATTTTTATTTTAGATATTTTTCTTATTGTGAATACCCCCAAAACGCTTATTTGGACTGATTGGGGGAAAGGGAGAATTAAAACCCGCAAAATTGTAGTTCATAACCACATGCTCTAATCCTCTTAGCTATAGGATCCATATCCAATGGGTCTACTCATGGTTGTACCCTCCCTTACTCAAACCTTTACACCCATCACACTATGAGAGATGACCATGCCCGAAGTCTTTCCCTTAATTGCAAGAAGAGGTATTATAAAGGAATGGATGGTGATTGGAGTAAAGTCATAACAAGGTATCCATAATAGAAGGTGTCACCGGATCACCACCTTTTTTGGGAGGGTTAATTCTTGTTGGTTATTTTTGTTTGACACTGCTTCACAACCAAAAATCTAGTGATGTATGAGTTCAAATAGGTGGAGATTGAAGTATTCCTTCTTATCTTGATAGTGAAGTAAGACCCAATCTCATGAGATTCTTACGGTCATATGTTTTAGATAGCCAAGTTGGGTCTTTCCTTCCCATGGATTTAGTAGTTCATAATGTTTACCTATTGGAGAAAATACTGATCTAGGATTCTTTTCAACTCCCCGAAAAATTTCATCATTTACTACACACTTCCTCATATATGGTTGCTTAGGTATCCATTGTAAGGCTTTCATAAAGATGATTTTTATTTATAATTCTCCACTTTTACTTTCCACTTGTTCAGAAAAATGATGGATGGATTTTAATTCTTTTCCTCCTTATCAACATGGGGAATAAGTGTAATCTCGATTGGGAGAGGCTTCTAAATGTTATTCATGTTAAAATTGACAAAACAAATAGTCAATCATTGAGTGAGTGATGCATGAATGAGATCAGTGCATAGTTGAATAGGTATTTTAAACCCTAGAACCTCTAGGCTCTCAATGTATCAAATGAGTTTGACTACGTGAGGCCCAACTGGTGTAACCTCTCCAAGAATACTCTAAAAATGATCCTTGGAGATATCAAACCAATCTTGTCTAGCTCTCCCCTAATAAAGACCACAAATAATCTCAAACATTCTATAAGAATACATGTAATCATGTGGATTTATAAGTTCACTAGACAATGTGGATAACATCAAACCTGGAAAATCAATCACATAGTTCAATGTTTTTCATAAACAAAGACCTCTTCAAAAATAACTCCTTTACAGGTGGATTAGAGAATGAAGATTATTGCATGTAAGATTTTTGTACATGGAAAGACACAAAACTAAGGCATTTAAAGCACTCTTGGAAGTTACTGCTAGTGAGAATATAGTCTTTATAAAATATAAATAAAAGGGAGAAAGTAGATGGTGATCCTTCCATTAATATTAAATTTAAAATAGAATATTATTAGTAATTTTTATGATTACAAATAATGTGTAAAATAATAATAAGTAAATTTTTATTAAATATTCCTCTATTTTATCAAGTCTCAATAACCCTCGCCATTGAAATTAGACTTTCTAGTTGCAATGATTTTCTAGTATCAATGATACATATTTATTTTCTTATAATATAGAAATAGGACATGAAAATCAATAGAGTTTATTTATATAGGAATTATTTCTTAACTACAAGCTTGTAACTCCCTGATCTGTTAGGTGGAATCCCCAATCCAGAATCCCCAACTCAGATTTCCTCAGAACATGCCTCTTGATTTTTATTGTATATAATTGGGACATTAAACCCAATAAAAATTTGGTTAATTTGACCCACTTTCTTAGTTAATATTTCTTGATAATTAAAAATTCCCTTTGATGAAGGCCTAAATGAAACTTATACTATGGGTTCATCTTAATTCAAAAGATGGAAGGCTTAATGAATTAATATAAATCTAGAGGTATTATTTTTTTCATGTGTAATTGTTTTTTCTTATATTATCTTTTACATTTCATATTAATTTTAATTGGATTTTTCTTAAGTGAGTAAACATTTTTGTATAAAAAAATTATGCATAATCCATTTATGATATTCTATCTTTTCACATTAATTCATTTCTTTATTTGATTGCAGTCTTACATACAAAAAATAAATAATGCATAAGACAAAAATAAATAATTAAATAATTAACATGATCATAAGTTTATATAATGGTTAATTTATTTATAGTATGATAAATCAACATTTTACCTAGGGTAAGATTCCTTTTAACACTCTTGGCATGACTTGTGACTGTCCACCTCCCCATCCATGTATCACATGGGTTGGCATCATTTTGGCCTTATCTTTAAACATCTCTAAAATTCTTGGGATACTCCATTTATTTTATGTATTTATAACTTAAATACAGGTGAGGTGAATCAAAGGATTGGTTACATGGGGTTATATAAATAACATTGGACACATAGTTCCTATATAATAATGGATGGAGGGATGACATACATACAATCATTTTAATTAATTAACTAATAATTGGGAAACCATACACTAAATTAAATTAAATAATTCCAACACATACATAGGTCTTGGAAAATATCATGACCATGCATAAATATGTAGCAGTTATACAAAACTATACTGGATAATATTCATTTCTATTTATTCTTTATTATTAAGATAATGGTACATTGATTAATTCATTAATTAATTAAATAATTCCCTTTTATATTAATGACTATTCTACCGCTTCGGCAGTAGCGCAGTGGTGAAGGAGAGGGTCATAACCACATCATTCTTTGGGAGGTTCAGTGTTTGAATCCTAGGAGTCCGCTTTAAGGGAAAACCACTCCCTCGTTATCCACTCACCTTGTTGGGTCACCCATTTTCTAACTAAGTAGGAAAAATGTTTTGTGGCCCACCTGTTTTGATGGATTACTGTGTAAAACCATCACCACTCGGGTCATCAACGTCCAGGGTGCTCTTCCATCTCTTCTGGAAATAGCTTCTTCCTGGCTGGGTCCCTCTCTGGAGTGATCCCTTCATGGGGTGGGGGTTTCCAAGTGTGGAGGGTTCGAAAAGGCCACACCTGAGGATTCCCTTTTCACAATATGATTCATGACTATTCGAATTATCTTAGAGATACCCATCATTAATTGAATTCATGAAAAATAAACTACATAACCAATAATAACATATTATTATAATAAATTAATCAAACATTTAATAATTTTTTAAAACTATTATTAAACTTTCAAACAAAAAAGGTTCCAATCAAATTAATAAGTTTTTTATGCCAAAATTAATAATTTCATTTCATTTTTAAATTCTACTTTTTATTGGGAGACTACACATCGTATTTGGGCCTAGGATACATGCCTAGGTCTTTTACATGTATCTTAGTGGATTATACAGTGTGTAAAAACCAGATATATGTTGTGTTATCTGAATATTGTGTATCTTTGAAATCTGACGAAGACTCAACATGTTCATCAAAGGAAGGAATACACAACATTTAAAATCTAGATATACTCAATGTATCTCACATATCATGTGTTTTCCTTTCCCACCAAATGGATTGACATGAACATAAAATGTGGGAAATAATTCATTACACATCGTGTATTCCTACTACACATCATGTATTACATTATTTCTATAGTATATCTGTCTCACATAGTTTTGACTGTGAATGTGACCACATGAGTTCCATGACATTCAACCCTATATTTTTTAGACTAACTGGTGTGTAATAAAACTACACATCATGTAATATAACATGTCGTTGGCCATGTTGTCCTAGAATACACACGATTTTCTCTAAATTAACCACATGTAGTTACTTCTCAGGATGTCATAAATCTTATAAAACAGATAGGTGTGGTTCACTTGGGTACATAATGTGTACTTCGGCTACACGTCAAATAATCCCGTGATATGATTCCATTATAATCATCACTTATTGGTGAAATCCCAAGTCATTATTAATATATTCATGGTCATTTGAGAAAATGAAACAATGAATGATGATGATTAATTTATCAAATTTATGTATCATTCTCAGTATTTAATATGACATGAATCCCACTATTAATGAAATTTTCCACTAAATATTGACATAGAGAGACCCAAAACCTAGAGAGGGTCTTCTCAAATTAAATTAACAATTAATTTATTGATGACCAAAATAAGAATTACCTCATCTTAGGATCTTTCTACGGTGTAAATTTTGATCATTTTGAAAAACTCTATTTGGATCATGTTCATTATATATGGACGATCCAAGTATAAAATCCATTTAACTTCTAAATAGTTTATCTCATAATTACATGATATTTAGTCTCCCAATAATAGATAGAATGGATTCTACACTTGAATCCTCCATGTACAAAAAAGTTATTATGTATATGTTTTATTGGAATGATCAATATCTACATCAGAGAAGGATCCCGAGATTTGGTAATTCTTCTTCCAGTCATAAATAAATTAATTATAAATTTAATATGAAATTATTATCTCTTGGTTATGGATTTCTATATGTAAATATTTGGTGGAAAAATTTCATTGGTCATGAAATTCATGTCATGTAAAATATTACAAATTATCCACCAAATCAACAAATTTTATTTGTTTTACACCATCGAGGCACTTCCAGTATACCCGAAACCTTTTAGTATTATTAAAGTGGTCACATTTCAAATTTATAATTATTTATCTGATTGTTTATATATATTAAAAATAGTGTTAAGATAGTTTCTTTCAGGAGGATTGACATTTCATCTACTTGTACATAAAAAAATCATGGACAATTTTCCTATAATTTCAAATAAAACTTATATCGTTTTATTTGGTTTTCACCATTACACACATTTTTTGTGTGTTTTAAAACACTGAAAAGGTGTTTTTAGTCATCCAAGGAAAAAAACTCATATTAACACACATTAAATTTAAAATTTTCTAATAAAATTCCAATATTTTATAATTATTTTTTAATAATCTATGTTTTTTTCTTGGTTTTGACCCCCCGAATTACATTTTAAAATACCATCCATTTTTTAAGAACTACTTATTCAATCTATCTGAATGCACCACATGTTATATTAATATTTTGTGTTATAATACATTATAAATAATTTAAATATGGATTTATTATTATTTCATGTCAATCAGCATCTTTTTTCTATCTTCTTGATGATTACATGCATGTTTTATTGTTTTACCACACTAAAAGGAATTTTTAGTCACCACAGAAAAACAAAAACTCATATTGATTCACCTTTATTTCCTACATTATAAAAATATTTCTATAGTTTCTTTATTAACATTTGAAAACAATGAGTGGTCATTTGAATTGCTTTCCTCCCATGTGCACATTTTTAAATACTATCAATTATTTAAGAACTTCCTATTTATTCAATCCGAGCACACCACATATCATATTGACATGTTGATTCCTCAAATATTCCCAAACTAATTTGAAGATAGGCCTCCTATTATTTACATTAATCATGGAACTTTTACTTTGTTTTTGATGGTTACATGCATGTTTTATTGTTTTTAAACACTAAAAATGCATTTTTAGTCTTAAAATGAAAATGAAAAATTGAATTATTAAATAATTAGTTTCATTATTTCATAGATTAATGTATAGTAATTTTCATTTTTTCATAATAATTATACAGAAATTGCATATTTTGACCACCTAGAGCATGATTTTAGAGACTCTTAAATCTTTAAGAACTTATTTAGTCAATAAGAGCCCATTTTACATCATATTGAAATTTTTACTACTTGTACATGTCAATAATAGTTTCAAAACTATCATCCAATGATTTCATGTTTATCTGAGTCCATTCACTATGAATTTATCATTACACTTACATTTTAGTGTTTTAAAGAACTAATAAATAATTTTCCAATATCCTGAGGAAATGATAACTCAGTTTGACACATCATCCATTCTAAAATTTCAAAAATCATTATGATGTTATTTTAATTTGATTTAAAAATAATCATAAGTCATTTTCTTTATATTGAACTCCCTAACACAAGTTTACAAATACTAAAAATTAATTAAAATCCACTTATTCAATCTTATGAAGCACACCATATATCAGGTTGATGCATCATCTACTAATACACATTATAAAAAATTAAAAGAAATTTTTTTGATGATTTCATATCAGTATGAGGTTGTTTTCTATGGTTTTGATCATTATATGAATGATTCATTCTTTTAAAACACTAAAATACCTTTTATGTAATCATAGGAAATCAAAAAAACTTGTATTAATGTGTCTGTAGTCCCTAAACATCACCAATAATTCTATGGGTTTTTTTGTGTTTTTATAAAAATTAGTGGCCATATACTTACTCCCCCCAATGCACATTTTTAAAGACTATTTATTCTTTATGAACTGGTTATTCAATCAGTCAGAGCACATCACACATTAGATTGATGTATTGTATGCTTATACACATCAACAATAATTATAAGAAAACTTTCCTATCATTTTTCCTCAACATGAGGCCATTTTTAATGGTTTTAACCATTACACGCACATCTTAGTCCTTTAAAACACTAAAATTGAATTTTTTTCACCCCAAGTAAAAAAACTCATATTGATGCACTGTCAGTTCCTATGTTTCAAAAACAAATATATGATTTCATATAATTTTATGACAATAATAGTTCATTTTCATTTTTTTAAGCCACTAATGTGTGTTTTTTAAAGACTATAAAATTTTTAAGAAATTTTTATTCAATTAGTTTGAGCACAGAACACATTGGATTGGAATTTCATTTATTGGTATTCATAAAAATTAATTCAAAATTTTTTTCCAATGATTTATTAATAATATGAGGTCATTTTCTATGATATTGATTGTCACATGCATTTTTTAGTGTTTATAAAACTAAAATGGATTATTTTCTCATCTAAGGATAACAATAGCTCACATAGATGCATAATAAGTTGATACATTTCAAAAATCAATCTGTGGTTGTTGTACAATGATTTCATGAAAATCAAAGGTCGTTTTCTTGGTTTTGACCCACTGACACATGTTTTTAAAAATTGAAAATTTCTTTAATAACTATTTATTTAGTAAGTCTAATAACACCACATGTCATATTGAAATTTCCTCTACTCATACACATCATAACTAATTTAAATAAAACGTTTCTATGATTTCATGTCAATACTAGGCCATTTTATTTGGTTTTTACCATTACATGCAAGTTTTAGTATTTTAAAACACTAAAGGGGATATTTCTTCATCCATAGAAAATGAAAACATGGATTGAAACACTGGCAGTTTATATATTTATAAAATTAATCTAAAATTATTATCCCATTACTTCACAATAATCAAGTGTTGTTTTAATGTTTTTTAAGATATGACACACATTTTTAAAGACTGCCAATTTTTTTAAACATTTATTATCCATTTATTCTGGGAACACCACAGGTTGGATTGGTGTTTCATATTCTCAAACATGTCACAAATAATTAAAATACATTTATATATGATTTCACTTCAATCTAAGGTCATTTTCTATAGTTTTTATTATTACACCCACATTTTATTATCTTCAAACATTTAAAAGTCATATTTGGTCACCCCAGATGAATGAAAACTTAGATTGATTCACAATCTATTCTTAAATTTCAAAAATAAATCAACAATCAATTTTTTCCCTGTTTTTGACCAATGGTGCATGTTTTTAAAGATTGTTAAATCATTAAAAACTCTTTATTTAGTCAGTCTAAGTGAACTACTTGTTGAAATGATTTATAGTCCACACATATGCGTTATGCATTTAACAAATACAACTTTCCTTCACTTAATTTAAATATAAGGTTATTTATTATAGTTTTGACTATTAAACACATTTTTTAGTATTTTAAAACACTAAAAAAGTGTATTCAGACATCCATAAAAAATAACAACTCATATTGATGTTCCATCAATACAAACATTTTAAAAATTATTCTATGGTTATTTTATAATGATTTAATGACAACCAGAGGTTATTTTTTTAGTTTTGACCCCTAGACACATGTTCTTAATTATTTTAAATTATTTATGAACCTCTCATTCAGTTAGTCCGACTACCCTACAAATCATAATGATGTCTTTTCTACTAATATATGTCACAAATAATTCAAATATAGTTTTCCTTTGATTTCAAATCAATCAAAGGTAGCTTTTTATGGTTTGAACCATTGCACACATGTTTTAGTGATTTAAAACATTAAAAGGGATTATTCAGTCATGTTTAGAGAAAATAAACATATATAGATACACTTTTAGTTATTTTATTTCATATATCAATTTATTAATGTTTTCTATGATTTATCAGAAATCCAAGGAACCATTTATATCATGTTTATCATTATAGAACAATATTCTGTAAAATAAAATCTACCAATTATTGATACTGAATTGAAAGTTTCCATTATCTTTACAAGATGAAGTTCATATATATAAATACATGTAGTCATACAATGATGATTTATAACTATAAGATAACATTGTGATAACTTATTTTAATGATATAAAAATGAAAAAATATAATTTACATCAAAATAACAAAATATAAAAAGATATTTTAATTTTTATAATTATAATAAAGAAAATTACTAAACCCTTAAAACTATTGAGTGTTAAGAAATGATAAGAAAAAAATAATATATTATATACTGATATATATGAAAATTTTAAAATAGAAAAAACCTAAATTAACCAAACACTTACATGAGTCTAACTGAAATCACTTATCACTAGACATGTCAAACCTAAATTAGAAGAACACAAAAATATGAAGGAATTTAGAAAAACATCATAATGCTTAATATTGAAATTGATTCACATTGTGAGAAGAATAAAATCTATAAGAAACTTAATTAAAGAGAGAGTGGATAAAGATTTGGATAAAATAACTAAGTTAGTAGGTGTATATTCACTAAAAAGAATACACATTTATTATTTTGAAAATCCCTAGGCGAACAAAGAGGGCATCATTATTTCATAAATGTGGAAAAAATATAATCATTGAATTGAAAATTAAAAATTATATAATATAAAATTATATTCATTTTTCATCTATTAGTTATACAAATAGTGGCCTCTCACAGTCACATTTGGTCTATCATAGTACACTAAAGTGATCACCATTTGACAATTAATGTTTTTTTAAAAATTATAGAAATTATTTGATGTGATTGATATTAAAAAACAAAAAAAATCCAAATTCAGAAATTCAGTTTTTCTATATGATATGTACCTTTATAAGCTCCCAAATAATCTTATCCTATCAATTTCCATGTTCTGCAAAAATCATTTCATATAAAAAAAATAAAAAAATATTACTATAAAAAATAATAAAAACTAATAATTAGAAACCATGAGATTATTTATTTAAAAATTAGTACAATAAATAGTATATGATCATTTTAAATTCAATATAATAGTAGTTTCAATTAATTTTTTTCAATTTAAAATAGTTCATTAATTAAATCCAATCACACCACAAGTCAGGTTAACGTTTCATCTGCTCATACATGTCACAAAAACTATGAAGATAATTTTCTGATAATTTCATGTCAATATGAGATTGTTTCTTTTAGTTTTAATGGTTACACATATGTTTTTGTGTTTCAAAAAACTAAAAATATATATTTAGTTAACTTGAGAAAAATATATCTAATAATGACATTAATACATTTCAGAAATAAATTTCTAGTTATTTTCAAATGATTTCACAATAATAAGATATTTTTTTATATTTCGAACCCCATGAGTACATTTTTAAAGATTCTCAATTCGTTATGAAGTATTTATTCAATCTATCTGAGAACACAACATATTTAATTGACATTATGTCTAATCATACAAATCTGATATAATTAAAAAATAGTTCTCCTATGATTTAATAACAACTCAACATCAATATCAATTTTTTAGATGTTACACACAAGTATTAATGTTTTAAAACACTAAATATTTGTATCTCATAATCATGGGAAAATGAAAAGTCAAATTGATGCTCTATCTATTTCTACATTTCAATAATAAATTTTTTTTTTGAACTATGATTTCAAGGAAATGATAGGTTTTTTTTATTTTTTTCCCATATACACACATTTTTAAAGACTATCTATTATTTAAAAACAAAATTTTTAATTTTTCTAAGCACATCGTACATGGGATTAACAATACGTAAAATTATATATGTCAAAAATATTTCTAAGAAACGTTTTATATGACATCATTCCAATACGTGGTATTTTTCAATTATTTTCACCATCACACACACATTTTAATGATTTAAAATATAAAATAATTTTTTGATCATCCCAAGAAAATAAAAACTTAGATTGATACACTTATAATTCCAACATTTCAAAAATCATTCTAAGGTTGTTGTTATATGAATTCATGGAAATAAAATGTTTTTTTCTTAGTTTTTAACAATTCTCTAAAATTTTTAAAGGTTGTTAATTCTTTATGATATACTTATTCAGACAACTCAGGCACACTACAAGTCAAATTGATGTATCATCATCTCATACAAGTCAAAAATAATTCAAAGATAGCTCTCATAATATTTTAAAAATACCTATGGTCATTTCCTATTGATAAATTACTTTAATAAAAACTTTTTATCATGGTGAAAATTAAAATACTAAAATCAAGTAACATTATAGGTAAAAGAACAAAAATGTTTTTATTTGAATGGTAGATGTTTAACCTAACTTTATCACCTCTCCACTCCATTATTTATCAATTTTGAAACCACTTTCTTTGAGAATGACTTATCATTATTGAAATTTTATGGGTATTTACAAAAATTGCATCCCTTTCACTTATAAATGGGTCTTTCCTCTTCGAAATTCCACTCACACTAAAACCTTTTAAGTTTATCCAAAATTCTTTCCAATATTGTCCAACAAACTCATATCCACCTTAAAGAGATTTTTGTCTTCTCAAAATGTCTTGAACCTATTTAATAGGACCCCTCCTGGGTCGACAATAAGCCGAGGGTGACACCCTAATCCTAGCTAGAATTGGATAGGGGATGGTGACTAGCACTGATTAGGAATATCGCTAAAATGGGAGGCTATATCCTAATAACCTATATGCACACATACAATCATCTCAATGAAACATTTTAGAGAAATAATAAAATACTAGAACATAAAGAATGAAACCCATTCATGAAATAAACTCTAGGAAATAATCAAATTATAGAAGGATTAAAAATAGATATAAAGAGGTAAAATACAATCCCATCCAGAAATGAGGTCTACCCAAACAACAACTAAAAAATTGGAAATTGAAGAGCTTTTTTATAACAATATCTATTCCCAACCACCAAAAATGGTCAACCCCAAGAACCACTATAATCTATTGAATCTAGGTCCACTAAGGTCATTATCAGTTTGTCTTTTTTCTATATAAAACAAAACATGTGTGGTAAATCCCATGAAAGAGTGAGTATATAAATATATAGTAAGATTTTTTTAAAATATAAAAAGGAGTAATAGAAATTAAAATAGTTAGATAAACCCTTGAGAAATTGGGTAATGATGACCCAACATCAGATATATTCAAAGAGACCCAATTGAAGGGAGGAAAGGAGATCTCCATCATCATATCCAACTAATAATAAAGAGTCTTCCAATAGTAATGGATGTATCATATCATGGGTAAAAACAATGAACCACCTCACAAGAAATGGGGTGGAGGGACCACTCCATGTTACTGCGTAGAAAAAATGAGGTAGAATTATCTAATTTCTATGAATCTCACATAACCTCTCAAGAATGCGGAGGAACCACACCTTTCCACTTCATAGAACAGCTGAGGTAGCACTATATTTAATGGAGTACCTGCTCACTGATAGAGCTCAAGGATAGGAGCCCACTCCACTTATAGAGTACCCATTACCTTTAGAGTGTGGAGGATATTTGTATCAATTTTTATATTGGATATGTAGTACCTTCCAAGTAATATCGTATAACTCCTCATTTTCTTAGGAAGTTATGAATGTGTTACTAGCCGTAGGTGACATCCCTAAAACACCAAAAGTTAGAAAAATTACAAGGGATAAAAATAAAATTTGGGGGATGATTTTCCCTTTACAAATAAAATAGTAGTAAATTCCATGATAAAAATATAAAAAAAACTATATGATTCATAGGTCACCAATATAACCCAAGATAAAACTCAAAGTAGACAATAAAATCAGATAAATACTAAAAATAAAGGCAATAAAAAGCAAAGAACAAAAGATGAAAATACCTAAAGACACCCATGTGTTATACTCACATGTAAATCCTAAAGTTTCACCAAGCTCCATCTCCTCTTATCATGCTGAAGATATCAATATATATCACCAAAGAAGAATTATACCTTTCCATTTCTTATTTTCTGATAAATAAAAATTACAAATACATTGAAGTTCCCCATAAGGGGGTGAGTATAATCTTTATAGGAAATACCCAAAGACTTCCCAACTCATGACTCTAAGACAATAACCAGTTAACACATTTTATATAAAAATGGTTAAAGGAAGCTAAAAGAGTTTATATTAAAATGATAAAAATTTTCTAGGGAAAATGATAAAAAACATATTTAATCCAATTTTAATCATTGTTCACACCCATTCCGACATTTCCACACAAATAGATCCATTAATTCCAACTAATAGTTCCACAATCATGATCAATTTCTCATCATCCCAATAAGTCATCATAAGGTGTATAATGTCCAGGTGAACCAATGGTGTACACCCATTATCTAGGGTCTTGTATAAGAAATGAACTCAGTAGAATGATGTTTTAAAAATTCCATGGAAAACTATTTCACAATAAACATTTATTTATTGGAAACATTTCATCAGTCACATTTCTTACATCAAAATGAAACCATAATTTTAAAAATATCATTTTAAAATTATAACAAAAGGATTTTCCAAGAGACATCCAATTTTCACAATTTTCAAAGAATAAATTAAAATGGGGTTTCTTCAATAATTACAACCTTTGTCTAAAATTAAATATATAAAAACAACTTTAAAAGCTAATACATCATGTTCTATAATGTTTTATATGAGATAGATGCCACTTACCTATCAATAGATTGTGAAGACAAAGAATGGTACTAAGATATTCTATTTACAGGAATGGATTTTGTTTACTTAAATGGATCATACATTATCTCATCAATAAATTAAACAATTAATGTAGATATATCCATGGTGGAATTGATCTAATAAGCTAAGTGGGAAAAAAATGAGACGATCTAAGGACAAGGAGAAAATTATGACTTAGGAGTGAATTGAGATCTCTAACACACATTTATTTATCAATGTATGATTTTATATCAATGTGAATCTATAGAGGGTCCTTATGAGGAAGGGAAGTTTGATACCCTGGAATAATGGGGAAAATGATGGTTTTGGGGCCATAAACTAGAAGAAAACTAATTTTTTATATCAATTAAAACCCTTCACATGTTTAGGACACAGAAGTTGTCAAATTATGTACCAACTATGAACATGCCACTAGAAAATCAAAGTAGCCACAATAATTGGGACACACATTTTAGAAAACTGAGTATTAACCATGTGGTGTAACTATCTCAAGAAAACACCCTACTTGGTTGACTCCCATGGTTAGACAAACTATCCACCAAATATGATTTTACCTCCATTTTCATTTTCACAGTTTCCCCTGGTCACTCACATGGATTTTACAAACTATGAATGTAACACCCCGACCCTATTTACCCAGAGTCGGTGCATTATTACATAACATTGGCATGATCACAAGAATGATCAAATCTCGAAAGACCGATTGGTTTAGTAGCCTTGGAAACACTAGATATATTCATAAAGTTTTACATTACATCATAAAGTGAAAAACTACTACAACAACATAGTCTCCATATTCCACACTCATATCCCCACATAAAATCCCTGTAGGTCATTCATAACTTACTTCTGCACATCCTGGGAAAAATAAACATAGAAAAGGGGTGATCTCAAATTCCCATTAAGGATAACAATATAGCGGGACTTTCAAAAATAAGCATAAACATTTACGGCAATGCATTACTAAAACAAAAGCCTTTTAAACTTGAACTTCAACATACTATGACAAAAGTAAAATGAAATAATGCCATTTACTTATTCACATGGATATTCTACTAATCGAATAATCACATGCAATATCAATAACCACTTTCATAATGTTGGAATGCATAATGTCATACTATCATAACCACATAGCCAAGGCCTCGTGCCAAGACTACAAATAAGATTTTGCCAAGGCCTTGTGCCAAGACACTAGTTTGTCTCATGAGACCTACCAATGCATCCAGGAGCTATAGTGGGCTCCACCCATCACATATTAAGTCCAATGCATTCCCATATGAAAAGGTTTAAACATAACATAAACATTCGTATTAAAACTAGCATACGAAATTTCAATACATTCACCATAAACTATGAATGGTATAAAAATAGCACATCCACAGTCAAACATATCACAAAACCTTCAATAAAATATAGAAGTTTTGTATCATAATAAATCAACTTCAAATAAGCGTAAAATCCATCAAAGGATGTTGACATAGATGAAATCAAAACTCTTTTTAGAGAAATATCTCTTTTTATTTTGAAATAATTTAAGATCCATATAAAATAAAACATTTTCTTTTGTTAATATTCTTATAATCTTGTAAGGGAAGCTTTGAAGATTTTATAATGGTGGAAAATAGCCGCACCCACCGTATAAGTTAAAAAAAACATTCTTACCTTAATCCTGTCGAAAAGGTTAAAAAGGACCTTGTTTTGAAAATGACAGAAAGATTCCTTTATAAACCACTTATAAAAGTCAAAAAGGGTATAAATTACTTTAAATTATATTCTAGTAAATAGTAAAAATGTTTTGAAATACATTTTTAAGAAACATGGATGTGGATGATAATGAGATCCTAGTAGATTATTATGTATAAACAACCTCGGATAATGAAGAGATTGTGAAATAACCCTTACCTTGTACTTTTCCTTGGTTGGGGTAGGTTAACCTCCTGTATAATAGTGAAATAATTGTTATTAAATTATACAAGAATCATATGCATTCATACGATATCATATATGATCTTTTAACATTGCTTTGTTAATAATATCTTAGTAATATCGTTGTTTCGGGTGTTAACTTACTCGTTTTATTTTATATGTTTTGTTACATAAGCCATGTTTGTAATGGATAGGTTGTATATTATTCATATCCATAATGATATAAAGTCCTTAAGCATCATTTTTAAATCATAAAATGATAATTATACTTTAATGGATTCGATGGAGAATGAATCTCATCGCGTTCGTGGAGACGGTAGTCCGTACGTACGCACAAGCGACAATATCATTCTTTTGATATTAAAATAATATATAATTTGTTATTATATCATATATACAGAATCATTATCATGTTACATTTATTATTTATATGAGTTACACATCATTATTATACCCATCCAAACAATAATATATTGAATAACAATTACACCACGACGTGGAGACGGTAAGCCGTACGTACGCACATATGGTGACATGTTATTCAAAGGGTTGATATAATACTGAATATGGTTGTACCATATTTATAATAACATCACATTATATATATGATACTGGAGTTATTATTTTAGAATGGTAACAAAAAAGGAAGAAGAAGTGGAAGATGAAAGGAACTTGGAAAAGGGTGGTGAAATCATTACCTCTTCTTCGGTTTCTTCCTTTTGATTTGATCAAAAGGGCTCCTTAGGTTGGATTTCTGATCAAACTAAGGCCTCTAGGTTGTAGTGAGGGAAGTTAGGAGAGTATTTGGACAAGGTTTGGCCGAACCAAAAGGCTTTGAAGGTGTGAACAAAAGAGAAGGAGGAGTTCCCTTTTATAAGAGGGGTGAGGGGCACCTTTGGAAAAGCTAGAAATATTAGTTTATAATAAATTCATATTCCGTTTATAAAGGCTCAAAAGTTTATTATTTAAATGTTAAGGTGGGGATGGGTCGAAAAAAACTCAACCAATAGAATTTAGACAGGTTTGGGTACTTATATTAACCTTGTCTTTAAGTATTAACTCTAAGTTAATTAGTTTCACTTTTATAATGTCTCTTTGTATTTTTATATAATATGGTTAATAAACATACTATATACATCCAAGCGACCCCCAAGTGGTCCATTAATGATGAACCTATAATTATATAAGTCTCTTGGCCTAACCTTAGATTTTTAGGAATTTAATATCAATTAATAATATAATATTTGTTTTAAGAACTCTTTTATGTCAATTTTGACACTATTCAATAGTTGATTTTTGTGAAACTCATAACAGATTTATTACTTCAAAAAAAGTCAATTAAATCAATCCTAATATATCATATTATCCTATAAAATTATTTTAATTCATTAAAAGTTTTGTATTATATTTATTTGGGTATTTATAATATCAATTATTGTAATTTTTCACTATTATAGTAATTACTTCATCATCATTGTGTCATACATAAATTAAATTATTTAATGTCTAAAAATTATAAATAAAATATAATTATGTATTAAATAGTTTTATCTTTCTAATGAATATTTATAATCTAAAATCAAACATATATAACCCTATGTAAAAATTTTATTTCTAAAGGATATATGCTTGTGTTATTTTTGTATTCATTTTAACTTAATTAAAATAAAGTGTCCCTACCACCTACAAGTGGCACCATGGGGTCCCAAAATCGACCCAAAGATGCCTATGGTCGAACATGTATCAACCAATAAGGCTAGGACATGTTTTAGGGTAATTTAGTATTATTTTAATAATATTTTGTAACCCTTATTTACCGGATTTACCCTTAACCATGGTAAATAAAATATTTACCGCAGTAATTATTCAAAATGTCTAAAAATAAAAGTTACCTATGTACACAATTTGAACATCCTGATTCCAAATATGGAATCCATTTTTCTAAATTAAAAACACATAAGTGGCAGAAATTAATTTAAAATTAATTCCCGCTGTCAAAACAAAAAGCGTATTTTTAAGAGATAATAACTATCAAAAGATTGACACTTGTTTATGTTTGGTTTAATTGTAAAATTATGTCCAATGACCAAAATTATATTAAATGGTAAAAATATATTCTAAATATACTTTAAAACCACTAAAATTCATAATTTATCACTATTAATTATTTTTATTAAAAAATTTGTTTTTAGTAATTTTTACTATTCATCAAAATATTAAAGTAATCCGAAAAGTACCAAAATTTCACCTTAGGATAAATTTGATATTCCGAATCCAAAAATGAAATCCATTTTGAATTATAAAATATATATAATTTCAAAAAGTAGGTATTACTATTCATAACAGCTAGTTTTATTGGTTATGGTGTGTTAGAACTCGGTGTTGCGTACAACACACGCTATCACATTATTCAAAGAGAAGCGTACCGTAGAAGCTTGGGGTGTTACATTCTCCCCTCCTTCAAATAATTTCATCCTCAAAATTTATAGAATACTTATCACATGAAAAGACTCGGGTGGTTCTTCATCATAAGTTTCTCGGGTTCCCACGTTGCCTCTTCCATCTTATGGTTTCTCCAAAAGACTTTTACCAGACGCGTCGTCCGGTTTCTCAGTACTTGTTCTCTCGTATCAAGAATCTTGACGAGCTCTTCACAATAAGACAGATCGGGTTCCAGTTCTAATTCTTCATAGGTGAGTACATGCGTTGGGTCAGGCATGTATTTCCTCAACAGAGATATGTGGAACACATCGTGAACTTTGGAGAGACTTGGCGGCATTTCCAATCGGTAATCTACAGCCCCAATTCGTTCTAAAATTTCGAAAGGTCCGATGTACCTGGGACTCAATTTACCTTTCTTAACAAAACATATGACTCCCTTCCATGGAGATACCTTTAGGAAAACATGATCACCGACTTGAAATTCCAAATCCTTCCTTCGATTATCGGCATAGCTCTTCTGCATAATTTGAGCTGCTTTAATGTGATTTTGGATTACCTTCACCTTTTTCATCGTTTCCTCCACCAGTTCTAGGCCTACAAGTTTTCTTTCACCAACATCATCCCAATAGGTTGGTGTACGACATATCTTTCCATATAATGCTTCATATGGTGTCATCTGAATACTCGAATAGAAGCTATTGTTATAGGAAAATTCTACGAGAGGTATATATTGATCCCACATACCCTGAAAGTCAAGTGAGCAGGATCTCAACATGTCTTCTAAGGTTTGAATAGTCTGTTCTGATTGTCCATCTGTCTGAGGGTGGTAAGCAGTGCTCAAATGAAGTTCAGTATCCAGGGATTTCTGAAGACTTTTCCAAAATCTTGAAGTAAAACGGGGATCACGATCAGAAACAATCAATAGGGGTACTCCATGAAGTCTCACAACTTCACTAATATATAGTCTTGCTAGACGTTCCAGGGGTAGATCTTCTCTTATAGCAAGAAAATGTGCTGACTTGGTAAGATGATCAACAATAACCCATATTGCATCGTTCCTTCTAGGAGTATTTGGTAGTCCCATGACAAAGTCCATCGTAATATTGTCCCATTTCCACTCCGGTATGGGAAGAGGTTGCATGACTCCTCCAGGATGTTGCCTTACAGCTTTCACTTGTTGACAAACCATACATCTTGACACAAAATCAGCAATCTCCCTCTTCATGTTGTCCCACCAAAAATGTTCCTTCAAATCTCTATACATTTTGGTGATCCCAGGGTGTATAGGGAAATTGGAACTATGAGCATCATCCAGCAATTTCCTTTTTAGATCAGGTATATCAGGAACACAAAGTCTCTTGCCAAATTTCATAATTCCATCTTCATACACAAAGTCTCTCAGTCTCCCATCATTCACAGCTTTAATCTTCTTTTGGAATTATTCATCATCAGTCTGATAACTCGTAATCCTTTCTAGTAAAGATATCTTGGCAACCATTTGAAAAATCATTGATGTTTCACCTTCCCTGGTTATTCCCATGTCCATCTTTACTAGATCCATCAAAATTGGATCCCTTTCAATTCTCATCACGTTCAAAACTCCATGGTCTTTTCTGCTCAAAGCATCTGCCACCTTGTTTGTCTTCCCCGGGTGGTAGTGTATCGTGCAATCATAATCCTTGAGTAATTCAATCCATCTCCTTTGCCTCATGTTGAGTTCTTTTTGTGAGAAAATATACTTCAAACTCTTGTGATCAGTATAAATCTCACATTTTTCACCATAGAGGTAGTGCCTCCATATCTTCAAAGCAAATATCACAGCTGCTAACTCAAGATCATGAGTAGGATAGTTTTGTTCATGAATTTTCAACTGTCGTGATGCATAGGCAATACCCCTATCATTCTGCATAAGGACACAACCAAGTCCTTTCTTCTATGCATCACTATAAATAATGAACCCATCATTCCCTGATGGTAGAGTCAATATAGGAGCATTGACTAATATTCTCTTCAGTTCATCGAAAAATTCTTCACACTCTTTTGTCCAAAAAAAATTTAACCCCTTTACGTGTGAGCTTCGTTAATGGGTTAGCCAATCGGGCAAAATTCTGGACGAAACGTCGATAATAACCTGCCAAACCAATAAAACTGTGTACCTCAGTTATACTTGTAGGTGCTGGCCATTCTTGGATTGCCTTGGTCTTAGAATAATCAGCATAGATTCCATCTTTAGAGACAATATGGCCAAGAAAAGAAATCTCTTGAAGCCAGAATTCACACTTGCTAAACTTCCCATATAATTCATGCCTCCTCAGAGTCTTCAAGATAATGTGCAAGTGATTTTCATGATCTTCGTAGGTTTTGGAGTATACCAAGATATCATCAATAACTACCACCACAAATGCATCAAGATACTCCTTGAAAACTCTATTCATCAGATCCATGAATACAGAGGCTGCATTAGTCAATCCAAAAGGCATTACAGTAAACTCGTAATGCCCGTACCTGGTTCAAAATGTTGTCTTCAGAATGTCTTCCTTCTTTACACACAACTGATGGTATCCAGATCGAAGGTCAATCTTTGAAAAGTATTGAGATCCATGCAGTTGGTCAAATAAATCATCAATTCGAGGTAGGGGATACTTGTTCTTTATCGTTATAGCATTGATCTCCCTGTAGTCGATACATAACCTCATAGATCAATCTTTCTGTTTAACAAAAAGAACAGGGGCTCCCCATGGAGAAACACAAGGGAGAATAAATCCCTTATTACTCAATTACTCTAGTTGTTTCCTTAGTTCAACTAATTCTATAGTGGCCATTCTATAAGGGGTCTTCAATATAGGCCTTGATCTAGGAATTAAATCAATGGAAAACTCAACTTCTCGTTCTGGAGGATGTCCAGGTAAATCTTCCGAAAATACATCTACAGATTCTTTCACAACAGATACATCCTCTATTTGAACATTCCTTTCCACACCCACAGTCATTTCATTCTCTTTCTCCCCAATAATTGAATTTAGTTGAGCTACTGGGGGTGGATCTAAATAAGAATTAGGTGATGACGATTCTGCTCTAAAGATAAGGTGTTCCTTATCATTATCATAAAGAATCGTAATCTCTTTATTATTTCAATAAATCTTCACATCATAGTCCGAAAGCCAGTCCATACCGAGGATTATATCAAACTCAATCATAGGTATGACGATGAGATCAGCAGATAAAGAACATTTATGTGCTCTAATGGGGACTGATTCACAAAACGTTGTTGCAATGATACTTCCCTTAGGAGTTTTAACTGACAACTCCCTTGTTAAATCAAATTGGAAATATCTAATTTTCTTAGAAAACTGGGAAGATATGAAACAATGCGATGATCCAGAATCAAATAATGCATTTGCTAAACTTGAGGAAACCATTAAATTACCTGCCACCACGTCTTTCGGAGCTTCTACCTCAGCAGTAGTGATAGCATAAGCTTGGCCTTGATCCCTTGGCCTTTTCTGAGGTAAGTTCTCCTGACGTTTAGGACATTCATTTGCATAATGTCTCATCTCCCTGCAATTGTAGCACTGAACATTGGTAGCTTCCTTCTTCCCTTTGCAATCACGAGCTTGGTGGCCTTTTTCACCACATTTGTAACAGACGCCCATTCCCTTCAAGAAAGTACCGCGGTGTTTCTTACTACATTTACCACATAATGGATATTCAACCTTTCTTTTCTTCCCCTTATTTCCATTCCCAGATTGATCAGTAGGCCTCTTCTTCTCTCGCATTGCTTTAAAGTCATAAGACTTAGAGAATTCCTTTTCGGTCTTGATAGCAATGAGACAATGTCTTCGTACGACGAAAAGGATTGTGAGACTAATGCTCGACGGAGAAATGGTTTTAACCATCAAAGAAACGATCAATCTTACTTCTTGGGTTACGTATATAATCTCCAGCATACCTTGCTAACCTTGTAAAGTTAGCTTCATACTTTGCGACATTCTCATCCTTCTTTTGTCTCAGACTCAGAAATTGCCTTTCCATATCTACTCAATGGTCACGATGAAAGTATTTTTCTAAAAATAGATCTTTGAACTCCCTCCATTCCATATTTGATACTTCATCATCTTCCTTTGTGTTTTGAATCAATGACCACCATTGATCAGCATCTCCAGTGAGGCGGTAAACTGCCATGATAACTTTTTCCCTTTCACTGCTCCCCAAAGCCTGAAATATTTTCTCTAGGGAATTTATCCATTGCTCAGCTACTAAGGGATTTGTACTCCCATTGAACGTTGGTGGTTGTTGCCTCATGAATCAATCTAACATTGATCCTCCACGTTGTGGATCAGGGTGCTCCATACGGGTAAGGTTATTATTCATAACCTGAGTAAGTTGTCCCAGTATGGTGATTAGTTGATCGGCACCAGTTACATCACTAGCTCCACTATATTTATCTTGAGCAGGAGGGCAATCCCTACATGGAGTGCGTGCATTTATTAATTTTCCATTTCTTCCACTAGGCGCCATTTCTAAACAATGGCATAAACTAGATCAGTTTATGAATCAAAATACATAATCCCATACTTATAAAACACTTAACATAAATTGAACTATTTATGGATATAATCCATAATCATAAGAATGTTTTCTTTGAGGAAGTATATACTCATAAACCCTTCATAAGTATTTTTAAAGAAAATGACAGTTATCCTAAGCATATACCCCGGGAGTGTCGTAACCAAGAGTGCAGCAAGGCCTGTTGTCGTGCACCAGTTCCCGTTCGAGTCTAGCTCAAAGCGGTGTTTTTGAGTTTTACCGCTAGGTACATCTGTGCCAGAGCCGCCTCTACCTGCTCGGGTGGTAGTGTATCGTGCAATCATAATCCTTGAGTAATTCAAGCCATCTCCTTTGCCTCATGTTGAGTTCTTTTTGTGAGAAAATATACTTCAAACTCTTGTGATCAGTATAAATCTCACATTTTTCACCATAGAGGTAGTGCCTCCATATCTTCAAAGCAAATATCACAGCTGCTAACTCAAGATCATGAGTAGGATAGTTTTGTTCATGAATTTTCAACTGTCGTGATGCATAGGCAATAACCCTATCATTCTGCATAAGGACACAACCAAGTCCTTTCTTCGATGCATCACTATAAATAACGAACCCATCATTCCCCGATGGTAGAGTCAATATAGGAGCATTCACTAATCTTCTCTTCAGTTCTTCGAAACATTCTTCACACTCTTTTTTCCAAACAAATTTAACCCCTTTACGTGTGAGCTTCGTTAATGGGTTAGCCAATCGGGCAAAATTCTGGACGAAACGTCGATAATAACCTGCCAAACCAATAAAACTGTGTACCTCAGTTATACTAGTAGGTGCTGGACTTTCTTGGATTGCCTTGGTCTTAGAAGGATCAACAGAGATTCCATCATTAGAGACAATATGGCCAAGAAAAGAAATCTCCTGAAGCCAGAATTCACACTTGCTAAACTTCCCATATAATTCATGCCTCCTCAGAGTCTTCAAGATAATGCGCAAGTGATTTTCATGATCTTTTTAGGTTTTGGAGTATACCAAGATATCATCAATAAATACCACCACAAATTCATCAAGATACTCCTTGAAAACTCTATTCATCAGATCCATGAATACAGAGGCTGCATTAGTCAATCCAAAAGGCATTACAGTAAACTCGTAATGCCGGTACCTGGTTCGAAATGCTGTCTTTGGAATGCCTTCCTTCTTTACACACAACTGATGGTATCCAGATCGAAGGTCAATCTTTGAAAAGTATTTAGATCCACGCAGTTGGTCAAATAAATCATCAATTCTAGGTAGGGGATACTTGTTCTTTATCATTATAGCATTGATCTCCCTGTAGTCGATACATAACCTCATAGATCCATCTTTCTGTTTAACAAAAAGAACAGGGGCTCCCCATGGAGAAACAATAGGGCGAATAAATACCTTATTACTCAATTCCTCTAGTTGTTTCTTTAGTTCAACTAATTCTATAGTGGCCACTCTATAAGGGGTCTTCGATATAGGCCTTGATCCAGAAATTAAATCAATGGAAAACTCAACTTCTCATTCTGGAGGATGTCCAGGTAAATCTTCTGGAAATACATCTACAAATTCTTTCACAACAGATACATATTCTATTTGAACATTCCTTTACTCACCCACAGTCATTTCATTCTCTTTCTCCCCAATAATTGAATTTAGTTGAGCTACTGGGGGTGGATCTAAATAAGAATTAGGTGGTGATGATTATGCTCTAAAGATAAGGTGTTCCTTATCATTATCATCAAGAATTATAATCTCTTTATTATTTCAATAAATCTTCGCATCATAGTCTGAAAGCCAGTCCATACCGAGGATTATATCAAACTCAATCATAGGTATGACGATGAGATCAGCAGATAAAGAACATTTATGTGCTCTAATGGGGACTGATTCACAAAACTTTGTTGCAATGATACTTCCCTTAGGAGTTTTAACTGACAACTCCCTTGTTAAATCAAATTGGAAATATCTAATTTTCTTAGCAAACTGGGAAGATATGAAATAATGCGATGATCTAGAATCAAATAATGCATTTGCTAAACTTGAGGAAACCATTAAATTACCTGCCACCACATCTTTCGGAGCTTCTACCTCAGCAGTAGTGATAGCATAAGCTTGGCCTTGATCCCTTGGCCTTTTCTGAGGTAAGTTCTCCTAACATTTAGGACATTCATTTGCATAATGTCCCATCTCCCTGCAATTGTAGCACTGAACATTGGTAGCTTCCTTCTTCCCATTGCAATCACGAGCTTGGTGGCCTTTTTCACCTCATTTGTAACAGACGCCCATTCCCTTCAAGAAAGTACCGGGGTGTTTCTTACCACATTTACCACAGGATGGATATTCAACCTTTCTTTTCTTTCCCTTATTTCCATTCCCAGATTGATCAGCAGGCCTCTTCTTCTCTTGCTTTTCTTTAAAGTCATAAGACTTAGAGAATTCCTTTTCGGTCTTGATAGCACATGAGACAATGTCTTTGTACGACGAAAAGTATTGTGAGACTAATGCTCGATGGAGAAATGGTTTTAACCCATCAAAGAAATGATCAACTTCAAATAATCGTAAAATCCATCAAAGGATGTTGACATAGATGAAATCAAAACTCTTTTTAGAGAAATATCTCTTTTTATTTTGAAATCATTTAGGAGCCATATAAAATAAAACATTTTCTTTTGAAAATATTTTTATAAGCTTGTAAGGGAAGCTTTTATGATTTTATAATGGAGGAAAATAGCTGCACCCGCCGTATAAGTTAAAAAAACATTCTTACCTTAATCCTGTTGAAAAGGTTAAAAAGGTACTTGTTTTGAAAACGACGGAAAGATTCATTTATAAACCACTTATAAAAGTCAAAAAGGGTATAAATGACTTTAACTCATATTCTAGTAAATAGTAAAAATGTTTTGAAATACATTTTTAAGAAACATGGATGTGGATGATAAAGAGATCCCAGTAGATTATTATGTATAAACAACCTCGGATAATGAAGAGATTGTGAAATAACCCTTACCTTGTACTTTTCCTTGGTTGGGGTAGGTTAAACTCCTGTATAATAGTAAAATAATTGTTATTAAATTATACAAGAATCATATGCATTCATATGATATCATATATGATATTTTAACATTTCTTTGTTAATAATATCTTAGTATTATCATTGTTTCGGGTGTTAACTTACTCGTTTTCTTTTATATGTTTTGTTACGTAAGCCATGTTTTTAATGGATAGGTTGTATATTATTCATATCCAGAATGATATCAAGTCCTTAAAAAACATTTTTAAATCATAAAATGATAATTATACTTGAATGGATTTGATGGAGAATGAATCTCATCGCGTTCGTGGAGATGGTAGTCCGTACGTACGCACGAGCAACAATATCATTCTTTTGATATTAAAATAATATATAATTTGTTAGTATATCATATATACATAATCATTATCATGTTATATTTATTATTTACATGAGTTACACATCATTATTATACCCATCCAAATAATAATATATTGAATAACAATTACACCACGACGTGGAGACGGTAAGCCATACGTACACACGTATGGTGACATGTTATTCAAAGGGTGGATAGAATAATGAATATGGTTGTACCATATTTATAATAAAATCACATTATATATATGATACTGGAGTTATTATTCTATAATGGTAACAACAAAGGAATAAGAAGTGGAAGAAGAAAGGAACTTGGAAAAGGGTGGTGAAATCATTACCTCTTCTTCGGTTTATTCCTTTTGATTTGATCAAAAGGGCTCCTTAGGTTGGCTTTCTGATCAAACTAAGGCCTCTAGGTTGTAGTGAGAGAAGTTGGGAGAGTATTTGGGCAGATTTTGGCTGAACCAAAAGGCTTTGAAGGTGTGAAGAAAAGAGAAGGAGGAGTGCCATTTTATAAGAGGGGTGAGGGGCACCTTTGGAAAAGCTAGAAATATTAGTTTATAATAAATTCATATTCGGTTTCTAAAGGCTCAAAAGTTGATTATTTAAATGCTAAGGTGCGGTTGGGTCGAAAACAACTCAACCAATATAATTTATACAGGTTTGTGTACTTATATTAACCTTCTCTTTAAGTATTAACTCTAAGTTAATTAGTTTCACTTTTACAATGTCTCTTTGAATTTTTATATAATATGGTTAATAAACTTACTATATACATCCAAGAGACCCCCAAGTGGTCCATTAATGATGAACCTATCATGATATAAGTCTCTTGGCCGAAACTTAGATTTTTAGGAATTTAATATCAATTAATAATATAATATTTGTTTTAATAACTCTTTTATGTCAATTTTGACACTATTCAATAGTTGATTTTTTTAAAACTCATAACAGATTGATTACTTCGAAAAAAGTCAATTAAATCAATCCTAATATATCATAATATCCTATAAAATTATTTTAATTCATTAAAAGTTTCATATTATATTTATTTGGGTATTTATAATATCAATTATTTTAATTTTTCACTATTATAGTAATTACTTCATCATCATTGTGTCATAAATAAATTAAATTACTTAATGTCTAAAAATTATAAATAAAATATAATTATGTAGGAAATATTTTTATCTTTATAATGAATATTTATAATCTAAAATCCAAAATATATAACCCTATTTAAAAATTGTTTTCCTAAAAGATATATGCTTGTGTTATTTTTGTATTCATTTTAACTTAATTAAAATAAAGTGTCCCTATCACCTACAAGTGGCACCATGGGGGTCCCAAAATCAACCCAAAGATGTCTATGGTTGAACATGTATCAACCAATAAGGCTAGGACACGTTTTAGGGTAATTTAGTATTATTATAATATTATTTTTTAACCCTTATTTACTGGATTTACCCTTAACCATGGTAAATAAAATATTTACCGCAGTAATTATTCAAAATGTCTAAAAATAAAAGTTACCTATTTACATAATTTGAACATCCTGATTCCAAATATGGAATCCATTTTTCTAAATTCAAAACACAGAAGTGGCAGAAATTAATTTAAAATTAATTCCCGCTGTCAAAACAAAAAGCATGTTTTTAAGAGATAATAACTGTCAAAAGATTGACACTTGTTTATGTTCGGTTTTATTGTAAAATTATGTCCAATGACCAAAATTATATTAAATGGTAAAAAAATATTCTAAATATACTTTCAAACCACTCAAATTCATAATTTATCACTATTAATTATTTTGATTAAAAAAGTTGTTTTTAGTAATTTTCACTATTCGTCAAAATATTAAAGTTATCCGAAAAGTACCAAAATTTTACCTTAGCCTAAATTCGATATTCCGAATCCAAAAATGAAGTCCATTTTGAAATATAAAATATATATAATTTCAAAAAGTAGGTATTACTATTCATAGCGGCTAGTTTGATTGGTTATGGTGTGTTAGAACTCAGTGTTGCGTACAACACACGCTATCACATTATTCAAAGAGAAGCGTACCGTAGAAGCTTGGGGTGTTACAACGAACAAATCATTTCCCTTCCTAGTTACTCCTAAAAAACTTTTATAGTTTATTGGATGTTCTTAAAGGTTTCTACTAACAATTCTCAAATCATTTATCCTATAAAACACTCACAAAACACTCCAAAACCTTCAAAAATGTCATAAAATATATACCAAGTATTATATAAACTCAAAATACATAATAAAATGGTAAATTACCTAAAACTATGGGTTACTAAATTCTCCCCATTGTTGGTTTCATCACCCTCTAAAAGTAGAATACCAATGGTGCTTTTGAAGATTTTAGCCCATTTCACTAAGAGTTCTCTCTCATGCTCCCATGTCTCTTCCTGAATCTGACCATGCTTCCATAAAAACAATACCAAACAGATTATTTTACCATATATGATCTTTTCATTCCAATCCAAAATCTATATTGGCACATGAATCAGTGTAGCATATGTTTCAAGATCAATATGGTCCCCTCAAATCATATGGTTTGGATTATATTGGTACTTCTTAGATAGAGATGCATGAAACACATTTTAAATATAACTGAACCTTTTCAGTGGTGCTAACTTATAAGCCACATCACCCACATATTCATTTATCTAAAAAATAACAATGTATTGAGGAGAAAACATTCATTTCTTACCAAAACAATGATTCCTAAAACTTGGATAAATTAACAAGAAAACATGACAACTCACCTTAATATATATTGATTGATGATGGTGATCCACATATGATTTATGAAATCTCTATTTAATTTCCATTCTATTTTTTCTTAACAAAGTCATTTCCAATTTCTCATGCACATGGATACACATGATAAGTGAAATCTCACCTATTTCCTCCAAAAATAGTAGAAAATGACACGAAAAACTATATAATACATCAAAAAGATCCATATGTATCAACTCATTAGAATTGATATTGTATATCGACTCAAATAAGAAAACATCCTCTTCCCATGAGCCACCAAAATCCACTACAAAATATAAAATAATTTCTTCCAATGTTTGGGTTTTCCTTTATAATTTTCCATCCATTTGAGGATGATAAGTTGTGATCATGGTTAACTGGGTTCAAAAGAAGTTCTATAAGGACTTCCTAAAACCAGATATAAATCTATGATCTTGATCACAATTAATTGATACTAGTATGACATGAAACATTATAATTTCCCAAATGTGGAGTCACCACCAAATTATATTCATGGATAGGGATGAAGTGGGATGAATTCATGAGTTGATCCACAATGAACCATATTGAATTTTTTTCCAAACCATTATTTGTAGACTTGTGACTATATACATGGTTATCTGCTCCCATTTCCATGTGGGTATTGGTTAGGATTGAAATAAATTATATGGTCACTGATTATGTTCCTTTTCCTACTGATAGGTGAGGTATCAAAAGAAAAACTCTTCCACTTATCCTTTCATTACAACCCACCAAAACTATTCTTTCATCACATTATACATTTTATTAATACTAAGAAGAAATTTTAATCTCTAATGGTGTTAGTCATTGAGAAGTAGTTCTTGGTAAGTTGGGGGAACAACAATTCGATCTCAAAAACACAATATAGATCTCCCACTAATATTTTTTTCCTCAATGGTTCCCCTCCATTAGGTTTTGACCACATGGTTATACATTCAGTATAAAATGTGTAAGAATATTTCACATACTCATCAAAAATTAGGAACAAATGAAACATGAAAGAAATCTACAGCTTCAACTTTCTCAAAACACTTCAAATCCATATTATTTATGAATGAAATTAATTTACACTAATATGAATCTTATTTAGACAGTTTATTATATTAATACCTACATAATGCATCATCCATTAATATCACTTTAATTGGTTCATACATCATGTTGAAGTAAAACATTTAAATATGTTCCATCTATCATTGTTTCATTAGATACAGATTATTCTTTTATAAAATTTGTTTCAATATATTACGATCTGTAAACATTGTAAATTTCTCACCAAAAAGATAGTGACATGATGTATTTGAGGCATGGACTATAGTATCTAATTCCAAATCATGTGTCAGGTAGTTCTTCCCATTTTTTAAATTTTGCATGAGTAATAAGCTATTATATTATATCATGAGAATGCGACCCAACCCAGATCTCGATGCATCATAAAGGACTACATAACCTTGTCTAGATTCTAGAAATGTTAAGAAAAGGGATGACTTAAGGTGAACCTTAAGCTCTTGAGACTATTTTTACATTTATATGTCCATTAGAAAAGAATTATTTTCCTTATCAGAGATATCATCAGTGAATCGGGTCAAAAATATTCATGAACCAGATGTCAAAAATATCCCTCTAACAGGAGAAAACAACACATCCCAAAAACATTATGCATTGGTTTCCAAGTTGTAACAGATTATATCATTTTAGGATCTACAAAAGTCCCTTTTTAGAGATTATGTGTTCAATAAATATTACCTATTATATCCATAAATTTCACTTTATAATCTTATAATAATGGTGATTCTCACACAAGATACTCAACAATATAACATTGTGTTGTTCATGATAAATATTTGTTTAAGAATACATAAGAATATCATTTATGAACACCACTGAAAAGTATTCATGATACCCCTAAAATATCAAATTCATCAATCCCATAAACATTAATAGTGCATTTGTATGTCCAAATGGAAAAACTACATACTCATAATGGCCATAATTACTCTTAAAAGATATTTTCATAATATAATCCTTACAAACTCAAATTTAAGGATAACCTAATCATAAATTTTTTTTATAAAACCAATGGTATACCCTATATTTGTTAAATATTTAATCGATTTGTGGAATAGGATAACATTTTTTTATCATAACTTGGTTGAGATTATGATAATGAAAAAAAAATCAAAAGAGTTCTGCCTACCTTCTCCACAAAAAGAACTAATGATGTCGATAGGGATGTGCTAAGTCAGATGAACCATTTACCTTCCAACTCTTCCATTTAGTTTTCAGTTCTGATAATTCTATTGGGGGCATCCTATAAGATGGAAGTGAAATAGTACTACTCATTGGTATGAGATCTATCCAAAACTCAACTTCTCTTTCTGGTGGAAAGATGAAGAAATCGTCAGGGAAAAAATCAAAAAATTGGTCAAAATGGTTATAAAATATATTTGATTAATTTTATCAATAGATTTCACAGTAATCACTAACAATTGATAATAGATAGTCCCGATCACCAGTACCAATGGTCCTGCTCCAGTTGGATTTTTATCGCAATATTCCTTAAAAATGGTTAATTCCATCGAGCAATGTGAAACTAACTTGATGGGCATAACAGTCGATATGGGATTTTGATGTTGTCAACTAATAAATTCCCAAAATAATGTCATAGATATCCATCTCAAAAATAGATAAGTCCCAAATAAATTCAACCCCATTGATAATCATTGTTCATGCTACAAAATTTAATGTATTTTCACTCACATTGTCCAATAGAAGTTTTTAGTTTCAAAACAGATGGCTTCATCTCAACATAAAAATCCATAATATTAAAGACACAAGAATAAATATAAGAGTGGGCCACACTCAAATGAAAAAAAACCTTCATAAGGGTATAATTAATGATGATTTTACCTCTCACCATAAAAGTAATAGATTGATCATTTGTGATCACTTTCTCAGCACTATATGGTGTCTTTCTCACTATTTCTTTCTCTTCGTTGCTCTACTGAGATTGGATAGCTTGAGGAGTCATGGTGTTTCCAGAATCACATTGGATTACTCAGTTCTAGGAATGAGAGTTATTCTAGTCATATATTCTTGTAGAATACTAAGATAACTAAGAGACTTATGTTTTATTCCCAACATTAGGATTTGGAGTGGTATTATAATAATGTTAGAGATGTCCAATATGGTTACAATTATGACATTTTCAAGGTGGTTCCATAAAATCTCACTTGATACACTCACAAGAACAAAATTTTTAGCATCCATATTTATATTTAGGTTGAGGTGGTAAGTTAATTGATCTCCTTGTATGATTCTGATATATACCACTAATTTGGGTGTAGGCATCCCTCTTCATCTTACTCCAAGAATTGGAGTTCCCACATGTTCTCATGGTGATTAACATGATATCTTTAATCATATTTATAGATATATACCTTTAATACATAGAATATATATTTACCATATTTATATAGTCTATAAGATAATGGATGGAAATTTTTGAGTGAATTTATAATCATAACCCCAAATCAAAAAATCAAGTCTTCAAGGATTCACTTGCATATACCTCTGTTGAAAATCATAATATGTTCATAAAATTTTCAGCATAATTTTTCACTGAGAGATTCTCTTTATTAAATATAAATAAATACATTTTTCTAGATATATTAAATATGTAAGGCTAAAATTCATTATTGAAAATTTATTCAAATTCCTCCCATATAATTACTTGGTAAAATTTGGCTAGAATAGATAAATCCCACCATTGGTGTTCTAGATCATTGATCATATACATTTCTAACTTGACTTTTTAGCTCAGATGGTTTTCCAATGGCACAAATTTTGTGATTCATCCTATTCTTCTACACATATTATTTTCCAAGCTCAAAGTCCCCCCAAAAGATGTGTGGATTCAATTTATGAATTAGGATGGAGTGATCCACTTATCACGGATTATCATTCTAGTTTCTTAAACAAATGGCTTGAAAATCCTAAATAATTATCTCAATAAGTTTTTGGTTCATATGTGGATCATGTGCAACCACATTTTCTACTTTCTCTTACAGTTGATTCTTATGGTTTCTACCCAGTGTTATTATATATAGTCACAAAAAACTCTATTTTGTCTCACTCACCAACAATTGGAGGCTTAGAAATTCCAAATTACCATATCAATAAATGCAACAACCTTTAATGTAAAAATCCAACCATTATAAGAATTTTAAACATTTTTCATAATTATAAAACCAAATATGATCAATGTAGTCCTAATATGAAGTATCACTACCAATGCATGGCATGAAATCCTCATCATCTAAACCCATAATGATGAGATGAAAACTCAACAAGAAGTTTCTTAAAATACTTTGGTACAAAAACCACCATGGTAACTTGAAGATCAATATAAAAAGGGTAGTTATGTATTCTTAGCTATAATTTATACTTATTTAATTCCTATATCTTTGTTCCCATAGAAAAAATATAGATGGACCAACCAAGATTGATACCATTTGTAACATACCACCCCTCCTCATTAGATTGAAAAATGAGGGATGTGTTTTTGGACTTAGGTGACATCTACAAGACAACAAAGACTAGAAATAAATTAAAAGAGCTAACAATAACATTTACAGAAGGATTTTTCCTTTAGAAATAAAAGAATAGGAAATTCCAAGATGAACTTCCAAACAAACTATATGATACATGAGTAACCAATACAACCCAAGGTACAATTCAAAGTATACAACAATATTAGAGTAAAAAATGTAAATAAACACAATAACAAACAAGGAATGAAGATTACATGTCCTAAACACACCTATGTGGTATCCTCACATGTAAATCTTGAACTATCACCAAGCTACATCTATAGCTACCCATCATATGTTGTCAAGGTGAATCACTAGAGAAGTAAGATACCTTTATGTTTTCTATTTACTCATAGATAACATCTAGAAATAAACCAAATTTCCCAAGAATGGAGGGATTATAAACTTATTGAGTATTCCCCTAAAGACTTCCCAACTCACACCACTATAAAAATAATTGGTTATCAATTTTTATATATAATAGTTTAGAAGTAGTTAAAATAGTTCATATAAAAACAATAAACAATTCCCATGTAAAACATTAAACACATTCATTAAACCATTCTCATTATCTGGAGTACACATTCCCATGTTTGCATACACACACACACACACCTATGCATGCCAAGTGAAAGTTTTATACCAAAGACTAGTTTCATGTCAATAATCCATGTTTTCACATGGTGATAAATATCCATGTTCCCCAATGAAACATTCCCCATACTTACATTCTACAATCTATAAACAAGCACACTAAGACAGGGATAATGCATAGAATGAGGAATTAGTGCTAAAAAGGACATAAGAAAATGGAAAAAAATTGTAATATAGACCATACATCATACTATATCCATAGTCCCTAGATTTGAAGATTTAGCTATCTATTATTTAGCATGATGGGTCATAAAGACCCAAATATAATGATACTTCCCATCATAGGTATATTATCACCCATATTTGTAATGTATTATTATCCTACAAGACCTATGATATCATGAACCTTGAATCTAACATAGTCTATCATGCTTCCATTATATTGTAGATCCTCACGCCTAAGTCTAAGCATGAGTATGCCACCTGTACAGAGACCCTAATGATATATTCATGTTATCCACTATAGATGGATTAAACCCATTATTTCCACTAACATCACTATCTTCCCAAAACTCTTTTCATAGGAAGATCCATATAGGGTGAGACTTCTCAAGAAGCTCCTAATCTAGAACTGGTGGTCTATTAGAAGGATAAAACTCACTGCAAAACATGTTCTCAAACTCTTCCCAAGATAGAGTCACCTCATTATATTCTATGTTACCCCAAAATTATTGATACCACATAGAAGACAATGGTTGAAAACACATACATCATATTGGTTGACATCTATATAAAATATAAAACTTAAACTAAATATGACAACCAAACATCAATTGCTTGATGGTTTGCCTCACCTTGGAATCAAGGTGTCCCATGATTCTCATACTCTAGAATCATTATTCATATATTCACATAATTTTCCTAAATATATAGAAATAATGGTGGTTCTAATTGGCAGGAAACATAAAACTAACCCACTGGGGGTGTTTCATCTTGTTTCTCGATGAGTTGAAATGTTTCTCAATACCCGTCTAGTGAAACCCCCTCACGAACTAGATCTTCCACTAGATCCTTGATACTTGATGACTCCCATGGTGTCCCGTAAATTCTGTTTCCACACTCAGCTGGTTATCATCATGACCCTATATCTATTTCTTAGTTGGTTTATATCATTGAGATATCTTTAATGTTCAAAATGGTCACCATAGTTAGATGAACATATCTAGGGAGCTGACATAAGATGGGCATTAAAGTCAAAATACCCAATCCTATATGATGAATTTACTATTATTTTTTTTGTAGATAATGCCTTAGTATGTTAGGTTGAAAAGAAATTAGTCTGAGTCTTAGTGTATGAATACACCAACCATGAGACCATCACTAGGTTTCCTAAAATAAGATAAAAAAATGAGTGTCTCTGGCATCATTTCCCTATGTTCAGAAATTTAATTTCATGATATGTCCAACTCCAAACACAAACCCAAAGGAAAAAAACTTCTAATACCACTCTATCATGACCCGAAACACAGGGACCCCAAATGGACTAACAATAAGCTAAGGGTGACACCCCAAGAGCACCTATAAAATTTAAGGGGATAATAACTAGTGTTGAGTAGGCATATCAATGAAATGGGAGGCCATAGAATAAGTACCAATATGCACATACACAACTGACTCCATGAAACAATACATGAATATAATAAAATTATAAAACATATTTAATGTGAAACATACATGAAACAACCTATAGGAATCATAAAATTACACTAGGATAATAAAATGGATATAACATAAAAAATACACACCCAACTAGAAATGATTTCCCAACCTGAAAAAAACTAAAAAATGGAAAACTAAAGATATCCTAGATTACAATCTCCATGGATTACCACCAAACACAGTCATCACTAAGAGAATAAATGCTTAACTAAAACTATTTTTACTAAGTTAACCACTAATTTTTTAGTTTTATGCATAACACACAACATGTGTGGGAAAATATAATAGAGGGTTTAGTATATAAATACCTAGTATGGCTCCCAAAAATACAAAATAAGAGTAATATAAATAAATATTCCAATAAACCCATCATAAAGAGGTTAAAGAAAATACAACATCATATATTCTCAAATAAAACTAATAAAATTTTGGAAAGGGGATCTCTATAATCCAATCCTTATAGGAATGAAGTTTTTACCTATAGATCTAAGGGTCCAATCTCATATTCTAGACCCATGTGCAACCTTATCAGAAACAAGGTGGAAGGCCCAATTTTTTCTATTATTTATCGCAACTGAGGGAGAACTATCTCCTAGCCCTGAATCTCGAAAAACCTCTAATGAATATGGAGTACCCACACCTCACTATTATGTAGCACAACTGAGGGTACACTATATCTAATAGAGGACCCAATCACTACTAGAACATATTTTTAGGGAGTCCACTCTAGAGATTGTGGACCTACACTAGTGTGGGTGAGTTCTATATATGCCTATATATTAGATATGGGTAACCCCCCACTAGAAGATAGACACGGTATTACCAACCCTTGTAACACTTCAAAGATAACATCTAATCACTTCTACTAGATAATCATCACTAAAAGAAGGGTTTTACCAATATCACTTGGGTTTGTACTGCTAATGTTGAAATAATTGATACCATCACATCCCACATGGAAAAAAACTCAGGATAGACTACTTGAGATACTAAATACAAGTCCCTATTAAATAGATATACAAGGTATATTATTCTTAGGGGAGTACATGGCTTGTCCTATTAGGGTACATGGCGTGTCTCAGGAAGCTAAACCCTGGCTATGTCTTCTTACTATACATGGTGTGTAAGATCAAATTACATAACTTGTATGTAGGGTTACGTTATGTGTGAATCTATCTAAACACCTAGGAATGTCCTCCCTTAGACATGTCTTGGATATCCATGTGACTCTACCCAACATTATTTTGGGGTCACATGACATTTACATTCAACCAGGGTCCTTAGTATGTAAACACAATATACAATTCGGTTATCCATGTACACATACATGGAATTCTCATTGTGGTACATGTAATTTTAAAACACATAGGGTCATGGGTGTGTTCCATTAGTATGTGGATTCATATCCACGGTAGGATAACATTACCTGTGTAATTGACAACACAACAAGTGATATTTAACTTGGCCAAAACCCTATCAGTCTTGAGGAGCCAAACTACATAGTGTGTGTTCTTATAGAATACACATCATTCAGTTAGTTTTTTATAGATTGGAAATCATTCCAAAATTTTAATGTATGGTCTATTATTTCTTCCACTTTTCTCAACACTTGACCTGCCTAAAATGGTCAAATCCATGGGGGTTAGTGATTGTTGATTTCAACCTCTAACGACCAAAAATCATATATATGATTACCTGATTAGTAATATTTCATTCCATATACATCCATTAAGTATTATGAACATTGAATTTTTCACCCTCCACCCACAATCTACCTTGATCCATCTACAAAACACAAAACACTAGTTCATTCACACATCCTCCATGTATCTTGGGGTTTGATATCACTCGAATATAGTCTTAAAATATCAAATCATGACCCCATGGGTCTGTAATGAATAATTCAAAGAACGGTGGTTGGAAAAGAAAAGTAATTAAGTGAAAATACATTTTTTCTGGTATGATCCTCTCCAATTATTTCATAATGTAGAACATGGGTAAAATTATGGCATAATGAATATAAATAATCAGGTTCAAGAACTGAAATTATGTCTGGGTTCATTTAAAGAATGAGAAAATCTTAAAAGGAACAACATATGTAAAATCAAGGTTTAAAAATTTATTTAATATAATTGATATTATATAAAACAATGTTCCATACCTCAATAATAGATCAATCATTGGAGAATAACGCATCCACAAGTGAAGAAGGTTATTATCCTAGTTTATTCATCATTTGTCTCTTGATTCTCCATGATCGCCTACTGTTAGTCCATTTTCGAAATTTTTCAATACCAACAAAGGTCTCCTACTCCTCTTTAATATTCTAAGAATATGCAAATAAACTTTCTGATTTACCTTAATGAAATACCTATATAGAGGGAACTAGGTTTAGACCCTTAAATAAATCATGAAATTAAATTATTTAATTCACTTAACACACCCCCTAAAAGCTGCCATCAACTTGGAACCCAAAACTGACCAAATTTACATAAAACCTTGGGTAAACCCCATGTTATGGAAAAAACAATGGTATCAAATTCCCATTTGATGTCCTAATAAATGAGAAAATAGTTTATTCTAAAATTATTTGTGCACGTGATTTAATATTTTTTAATATTTTTAATATATTAATTCCAGGATCCTGCAACACCCAAACATAAATAAGACTTTGAGGTAAAATCCATAAATATATGTAAATATTCAAATTACTAAACCAATGAAACCAGAGTTGTTATATTATTACATAAATCAAGGATTTATTCCTTGAGAAGCACAAGATACACAAAAAGGTGGGTGTACTAAGTTATTTTCTGACTCTCATACTCCCATGAGATATTCTATAGAATCGCATGCTTCCAAATAACTCGAACCAAAAGAATGGTCCATCCACTCTTGATCTTCTCTCTTCAGTCCTAAATTTTCCACCAAGTGCTCCAGTAGGGTAAAACTTTTGTCAATTTCAATCTCCATAAATCAAAAATATTCTACTAGTAGAGCACATATTTAATCATTTGCGACAATTGTAATATTTTATTCACTCATTCATACAATGGGGGGAAGTCTAAGTGATAAAAAACCTCAACAACCCCATGAAATAACTCATACAATTCAAAGAACCCTGGAAAAATGTTTACTCCCAAAACAAAAATCTATAATTCACATCATGGGGAGACTCACAAGAAGAAATTTTCTTCGTTCTTGAACTCTAATGGTTCATGGTGTTGTTATGTATTTGATTTTTATCGACACAGATCTTTCCTAAAATTCTTATGGACAACTTGAACCCTTTTCTAATGTTTCTCCCAAAATATTTATCCTAATAAGAGGGTCCCCAACACCAGTCTATAAAAAGATAGCTTTTAGGGTCTCTAATATAGTGCCTCACATAGTGCCATACTATTAGTGTTGTGATAGCTTCTATTACAAGAAAAATCCAACAATTTAATTTGATTCACATAGATATAGATAAAAAACCAATGCACTATCCCACATCACATTCTCCAAAACCAAGATGTTCAACTTAGGCTAGATATCCCCCTTATGGTAAAATGTTGTGCACATCCATAACTTTGTCCTAAAATCCCCCTACAACCCCTTAAAAACCCATGAAATATACCGAGCATCATGGTCAAAGATGAAAATCATTGATACCCATGAAACCAGATGATCTACTACACATAAAACTATTTCAAAATACCAACCAAGATCTACCGTCAAATTGTAAGTGTGCTGACTTGGTAAGTTAGTCAACAATCACCCAGATATAATTTTTCCATATCACTGAATGTGGAATCCCTATAACAATATATATCGATATTACATCCCACTACCATTTATAAAACTCAAGAGGTTGAGTCAGACCCACTAGAACCTGATGCTTAATTGTCACATTCAGACAAGTGAGACATCAATAAACAAACTAGAACACACTCCACCTCAAGCTAGCCTACCAAAACTACTTTCAAAAGGTACTATTAAATATTCTCCACATAGGTGCGTACAACCTAATGTGTAGTATGAAAATACCCCGACACCTATTCACACAACATGATGAAAATTTCCATCAATCCTTGGAAAAGGATAATACACTCCCCACCCTCAGAAAATCCATCTGGTGTATTTATATAGTATATTTAGTGACACAAAACTTCATAGTTGACATCTAAAAATTAATTATCTCTCACTTTATAAATGAATATTGGATTTACAACCATTGAATGAATATAAGTTTCACCCCCCTCCCCCACTAAGTTTAGTTTTAATAAGGCCAACTACACTGACGCTTCCTCCACCAAGTGAAAATGACATTCCATGTTTAGGGAATATTCCATGAATCTCTGATAGTATCCGTCCAAACTGAGAAAACTCTTCACCTGTGACATGATCTTGGGTGGTTCCCATGGAAAAAATTCATCAATATTTCTCATATCTATAGATACACTATATGTAGAGATTCCATGGTCGATATTATGAACCTTGTAGATCCAAAAATGAAACTTTGAGAGTGTACAATAAATTTTTTTTCTCCCTGAGTAATCACAGGACCATCCCCAAATGCTCTGCATGCTTCTACTCTAAGAAATTATATGGGTATATCAATGATAAATAAAATTATGGATCATTCCAAGTAAGTATGGATGATTTGTTTATAAGATCTGTGAACACAACAAGGGAATTAGTCACCCCATTATGAAATCTAAATTCCATCTTGAGAATATCATCCTTATGAACTCTCAATTGATAGTATTGATACCTAATATTGATGTTTGAAGACCAAATCTCACCTTTTAACTGATCAAATGGATTATCAATATTTGGAAGGGGTATGTGTTCTTGATCATTTTATGATTCAGGAGATGATAAAAAACACAAATATTAAATCTCACATCTTCCTTTTTCATGAACAAATCTATATATTCATTGGGGGGCTCACTAGTTCTAAAATAACCCTTTCCAAAATTTTGTTACAACTACACCCTCATTTCCCAGAGCTTGTTAGCCAAAATATAATATATGATAAAAGATATTGGTGTAGTCATAAGTTGCAATTTGATGTGTAATCAAAACCCCCATTCACATGGAAACACTATAAAAAATCATAGGTTCTCATTTCAACTACAGAAATATCCCTCAACAATCACTCTTCTCAAAGAGTCGATCCATTCTAATAGAAGTGAAGTGTGATCATTAACACTCCCTTGGTAGGATTATTTAGATGTGAAAGACAAACTAAAGGATCCATAAAATATCTAGGTCATAAATAAGGGATGTTTTAATATGGGATTGAAGTGCACCTTTGTCTACTTAATTTAGATAAGTTATGGGTCGAACCACATATCACTTTTGAAACAACCTGGGGTGCAGCGGAAGTGTGACAAATGCACAATTTAATATTTTGGGTATAGATTCATATTAAAATAATCGAATCCAAAAAACCCTTTCCTAAATTTCTTAAATAATCACGTGTAATTAAATTTAATCATGAAAAATATAAATAAACATAATAATAAAAGATAACATGTTCATTTGAAGTTATCGGTTTCATTTTCTCAATTTTTGGCATGGCGTGGCTCAAATGCACAAAGTTAGTAATTATTTAAATTTTATAAAGGCTCTCCATAACTCTAGGATTGTCAATCTATTGTTTTAGGGTTCTATCATGGGAAATATAAGATCTCTATAACATCCATTTGATCGTGTAAATAATTAAAACTTGATTGAGAAGACGGGATCGATCCAACCTTGTTCTTTCTTCAAAATACATATCTAAGAGTTTGAGAGGAGAGTAGAGGATATATTCTATATCTAAACTCATCCAAATGATAGAGATTACTATTAAACATGCTAAAATTATATTTTATACCAAGTTTATACTATATAAAATTGAACATTGGTCCCTATAATGTAATAACCTTAATTTTAAAACATTTCACACACTTGTGACTTAATAAACCTTTTATAAATGTCTCTACTATTTTATTAATCACTTTTTACACCATGAAATATTATGTGATAAAATAATAGCCATAATCAATCCCTTAATCACCCAAAATAATTTAATAAACCTTGAATGTGTTATGCTCATTTGAGAAATTATATTTTCTAATATTCACTTTTATGATAAATCAACTTGTGAATACCTTGAGAAATAAATTCAATCATACTTCTTATAAACATGGATAATATAATTGAATTATTTCTAATTACAATCGATCACAATTTAAAGATCAATTACCCCACACATGGGGCCACTTTTTCCTAGTTTCTTATTCATAAGAATAGGTGTAACTTGTGGATACACTTAGTGTGTGACTATCTAGGTCCTTATATAAATAATAGTGAGTCCAATGCATAAACCAAGAGTTGAGTCTAGAAACCCATAATACACCCTAATAAGATAAAGAATCTCATAGATATAACTACCTATTATAGACCCATCATGTGTAATATAATCTATTTTTCTCATGATATCTCGTAAATCAGGATGAACACTTGTATCATCATCCTTTTAAAACTTTATATATTTTGTGACCATACAAGATAGACTTTCCTTCTTGTACCATGGACATGGGTTTAATAAAGGTACTATCATCCTGGTCAACCTGGTCCCACAATATATATCTTCCTAAACTCAAAATAGATAAATTATTTCTTGATCAATCAACTAATACCATACCACCAAGGACACACCCAGCACAAGATACCACACCATGAATTTAATTTCATGATTTCTAACATACATAAAAGAATGTGATTAAATGGTACACATTAATAATGATCTCAATTATAGAGACCAACATGAATGTTCATAGATAAGTATAACCAATGAAACTTGAAACATGTGGTGTTCCTATCGGTGGGTTAGTCCACATGATCGCATCTACTCGAGATCACCAAGTGGGAACTTCATGAGAAAATGTCTCAATGCTTATGATCCACAGAACACAATAGTCATTCATCATCTATGTTATATCAGTATGATGTATCTAGACCATATGAAATATGTTTAAGATTACTATCATAGTATCTAGAGGTTATCTTTATAGTCGGAAACTGCTATAAAATTTTGATATGACATGTAATCTAAGGACTTTACCAGGTAAATAGTGGATGTAAAAGTATCAAAACTATTTGGTAAAGAATAAACATATGATTATATCAAAGTATATATATGTAATGGTAATCAAATTACATAAAGGAGTTGGGTCTAGGGCACCCAATCACAATTCTCCTACTCGAACTAGTGTCAAATACTAATAATTCTCAACCCATTGTCTCTCTCATGGGTATCAAGATTTTGTTGATATATGTATTTAGTTAGGGGTTAACTATGTTATCCTTTGTGGCTAATATGGTAACTACAAAGTCACCTCACTAATTAAAATATATTAATAGTTGAAACTTCTAATGTATATTATTTATCCTATCATGTAACCTGGGATGCTTAGCATGAATCACTATCGTAGTACTTTCACTTTATAATTTAATAGGGTCTTCCCTACTATGTATAATTCCAAGATCAAAAAAATGATGCATATTCAAAATAATAATTTAGTTTAATTAGAAGTTGTTATATACATGGATTATACTATATAATTGGTAAATATGGACTAATTCATGCTCCTAGAGCTCACTGCACCACCATTTAGGAAAAAGACATAGCATAACTATAATTTCAGATATTCATGATTTATATAGAAGCTAGTATCAGTATATCCCCTCATGAATAGATACCCATATCTTCCATACTCCAAGAATGCATCCTTTATATGTATCAAGTATTTTTTGATCGGTTTTTATTATTTTATATTGAAACTATCCTAAATTGGCTTGATATCATCACAACATTATTAAATAAAAGAAATCATCAAACCTATTACATATCATGGCATACATGGCATATCCCACTACAAAAGTATAAGGGATTGTACTCATTATTCCATTATCCTCCTATGTCTATAAACATAGGTTCTAGGATAGATTGATGGAATAGGTCACTAGAAAAAATTCACCCTTGGATTACTCCATATTGTACCTTTTGAGTACCTTGTGAATATCTTTACTTTGACTTATCCCATGAATACACTGAGATCTATCTTGATAGTTCTTGATCTAAATAATATAGGCTGATAAACCTAATTCTTTTATGGATAATCATTCATTTAACAAATTCTTCAATTACTGTAAGACTTACACTTTATTTTCATTTATAATATATCATCAACATGTAATAATAGTAAAGTGATGGCACTCCCACTAACCTTATAATAAAAACATGGATAACTTTCATTCTTAATGATAGAAAATGTCTTATGGCTTCATCAAAATGAACAATACATGATTGTGATGACTTATTCAATCCACAAATGGATCTCTACAACTTTCATATTTTATTATCACTCTTTGACCTAATAAAACCTTCGGGTTGTGTTATATAGATATATTGGACTAAAAACCATTTATAAACAAATTTTTTTCCTTAGTTTTCAAAATTTCATAATCATAGAAGGATTCTATTGAAATTAATATTCTAATGGATTTTAGTATAATGAATTGTAATATGATTTCATCGTAGTCGATGCCTTGATTCTTCCTAAAACCATTCTCTACTAGTTGTGACTTATAGGTGATCACATGACCATCCATTCATATATTTTTCATGAATAACCATTTACGCCCATTAGGTTTTACATCATTTGGTGGTTTTATCAAAATCCAAAAAGGATTTTGGTACATGGACTCCATTTCATAATTCATGGATTTTTTTTCTCATTTAGCTACATCCTTCAAATCTATTAATTCTTTATAGGTTAAAAGTTCATCATTCTCTAGAAGTAAGGTGCCTCCTGACATAGGGATAAGAAAAATATATCTCTATGGTTCTCTAAACTCTCTAGTATACCTACATAGAACTTATGGACCAGGAACACCTTTCTCTACCACCGTATCTTGTAGAGACTGTTCTCGTTCCAAATATTGTATATCTAGAATATCACTTCACCAAATTCAATCATTATACCACTATTTACATGGTAAAATTATTCTCTTTATAGATATGTATCATTTCATTATACAATAACCTTTTTATATTAAGGGTTATATTGGTAATATCCATTAGTTTTTGTAGAATAACCTATAAAGATTCACATCATTCTTTGATATGCTAATTTTCCACTAGGTAAAGTCTTGAAACAAAACCTCACATCCTCACATGCATATGTGTGATGGATTTAGTATCTTTAGATACCAAAAATAATTTAAAATCCCATATTCAACATTAGTTGGCACATATTTTAGTGTATATATTATAGTCTACATTTCATATCCCTAAAAGGATAATGGTAGAGTTTCATTACTCATCATTGGTATGATCATCTTAAGAAGGTTCTGAATCCACATTTCACTTACACCATTCCCCTGAGGTGTATTAGGAGGAGTGAGTTTAGAAACTATCCCACACTCTATTAAATCATCGATGCAATCTTAGTTAAGATATTCTTCAGCTAGTTTTGAGTTTATTTTCTTAATATTATTACCTAGTTGATTCCTTAATTCATTATGGAATTCCTTAAACAATTTAAAGGAATCTAAAATGTACCACATTAAGTATATATATATATATATCCATATACACTATAGTAATCTATAAAATTATTAAAGTAATAAAATCCTCCTCTTTCCTCTATTGTAAATGGACCACATATATCGGTATGAACCAATTCCAATGGTTTTTTACTCTTTATCATTTACCAATAAAATTTTCATTAGACATTTTACCATGTAAATAAGCATGATATATATCCAAGGGTTTAAATTCAAAATTTTGTAAATACCCAACATGATACAGCTTTATTAAATGCTTTTTATTTACATGAAATATCATGAAGTGTCATTGTGAGTATGATATGAGTTATTCTCACTGGATTTTTCATTTATTTCCAAAACTATATTATCTATTTCAATGATATATAACACATTGTTAAGATATTCCATACCATAAAATATTTTATCCTTATACTTATGAAAAAATTTATTTCCAAACATGAAATAAAATTCAATAGTTTCTAAACTAATCATTGAGATTATGTATCTCATAACATATGGTACATGATAACAATTATATAATACAAGAACCATTGCATTTAGAAAATTAAGATGATAATCTCCAATTTCTAATAATTCTAGTCTCGTACAATTTTATACTCATATATCTAATTAAACATTTTTAATTGTCTTTAGTCTACATAGTTCCTGTATTTGAATGAAAATGGGATATCCACATTTAGTATCCAATGCCCAAAAAGTTGAAGTAGAAAAATTATATTCAATGAAAAATATACCTGAAGTAGAAGCATCAACTTTAGTCTCCTTCCTAGCTATAAAATTATTCTTCCAGTGGACTTTATTCCCATATGAATGGTATGATTCATAATGTGAATTTATCTCCCTCTGTATTTTTGGATTCTTGGAAGGGTTGTGCATTGGTATCATTGACTGGGAATTAGAATTTGGAACTTTTTCCTTGCCTTTCTTTATATTGTTCACTATAAGGGATGAAGTTTTGGAATTATTCATATTATTATATTCCTAGTAAACTAAATCCAATAAATATGGGATTGAATTATTCTTGTTAATAATATTATAATTAACAATGAAATTTATGATTTTATGTGGTAATGATATAAGAATGATATCGGTTGGTAGGTCTTAGTTTAGTTTCAACTGAAGAGTCTCTAGTCTCACAATGTACCAAATCATCATGAGTATATGAGGTCCTACTTAATTCCCTTATACTATAATACACTTGTATAGAGAACAATATACATAATATCTTTCTTTTCTAGCTATCTACTTGTATAACTCTAGAATATATGATAGCATTTAGAATGAATATTTATCCTCATTCATTTTCTATAGATCACTGAACATACAAGGCATCATAAAACACATAATATCTACTGCATCATCAACATGATTATTGTTTTTATCTTTATCAGTCTTGATTTCTCCCTGAGGGGGATAAGTATGAATTCAGGATTCTAATACATAAATATTCCTCTGTTGGTGCAGTACTATGCACAATCACATGTATCACTCCTAGAAGTTATGGACTATCAATATATTCTCTTTATCCAATATTGATCATGGTGAAATTGAATCAGTGGTGGTTTCCATTTAATCATTAACAAATAAACATTGAAAATTATTTCTTTATCTTGATTATGATTAAACATTTTAAAATTACTAATCTTAAATGTCTCTCACTATTTTATCAAATCATAGTATCCTTCAACTACTAGATTCAGAATACTCAGTCACTTGGGTGTTCTAGTGGAAAGGATCCTTAAACCTCTCTTCATATCCCAAGATATAGAATCATCACTACTCTAATATTCTAAGGTAATTTTTTTACTGGCCGACCACATTAACTCATGGCTCCTTTAATTATTGAGTGGAGTCCCATCTCCTAGAAAGAATAAATTTTCATTGCTCAATTATTTCCTTATAAAGTGGAAACAATCTATCTAAAAATACTACTTTTCTAATAAATTTATTTAAGTCTACCCAAAAATATAATAAGACGTCATTGATAGTAAGAGGCACCCCCAACCGAGGTTAACGAGCACCTGAAACAATTGATTGTGTCCAAATTCACTTGATGGAAGGAATTTAATGACATAAAACATGCTATTTAACATGTTCATTTAAGGGATTTGTTGATTTATTCTCGATGAATGAAATCATTTTCTTTTTAACTTGCTTTTTCAACGTGGTCACACTAAAAAATTAACCATTATTTAAATATATAACATTCACTATACATGTTCATTTTATCTATTCATGATTATTTATTATTATACTATATAATCACATGTAATAAATACGCATTCAAAAAATAATCAACAATCCATATGATAAAATAAATAAATAACTGCATGATCATGATCTATAAATTATTGGTTAATCCATCAAGTGAATAATGGATTAACCAAGACCCTATGGTAATTCCATAAGTCAATATGTTTCTTTAATTGCAATGCCCATAACTCCCGTGCACTTCACCAGTTTAATTTATGTAGGCTCTCAACTCAAAGTGCTTCCCAACAAACTCCTCTGAAATTTACAATGTATACTCACACGTAGCTGAGGGGAAATCAGGGTGTGAAATTACATTTTATCACTTAAATATGGACATATAGGACCTTATAAAAATTATATATAGATTTATGTTGCACATACCCCCAAAATAAAATAATTATCAAATTATAAAACATAAATGAAATAATTAAATTAAATAAATGATAAACCAAACTTGGATTGTTTAGTTTCATCTCACGATCAGCCAACATGCAGTTATATTGCATAAGAAAAATTAAACTTTCTAAAATTCAAATAAAGTTTATTTTAAATGAATTAACATGAATCAAAATAAAATTAATTAATTATCGATACATCATATAACACCAAAAATAATTTTATTAAATACCAATAATTTAAATTAAATTTATAAATTTTATTCATATTTTTTCAGGTGCATTTAGACCAAAAATAATCTATATAAATTAATTTAGGGTCTTTCAAAAGATTAATGGGTCAATCATGTTGGAATCAGACTATACCAGTCCACCAGAAGTCTAATTGGTCATTATTTTAAAGGAATATATATAACAGTAATATATATATATATATCTGTGTGTGTGTGTGTGTGTGTGTTTGTTTGTTTGTTTGTTTGTACGTATCTATATTTATATATATTTATATATATTTTATAACATAATATATATAAGAAAAATTTATCACCCTACCCATAATTGTTGAGAACTTTCAATACTATGCCCCCCAAAAATGGGTTTAAATATTTAGATTTTTTAAATTTTTTTCAACTCTTTTCCAATTGAAGATTTGTTTCCCCTTTTTTTTATTTTTGTAGAATGAATCAAAATTCCAAAGAAATTATGTATTACCAACATACTGCACCAACTAAATTGTGGTATCTATAGAGAATACAAAAATTGTTCAAATCATGAATCAACTAAAAAAATTCCACACCATTAATTGTTAAAGTGAGGAAAAAACTAAAACTAAAATTTTCATCACAATTTTTATGCAAAACCCATAGATCATTGATCAAACACAACATGGAAAACTCATATTTATGCACTTTTAATTGTTGAGGTACTACATAAAAAATATATTTTTAAATCATATTATATTTAATTAAAATATTAATGTTTTTAACTTAAATAAGTGAATGCTTTTCTTGATACAAATTAAAATAACATAGGGTGTATAGAAAGCATGAAAAATGCATAATTTAAAATTTTGGTGTTGGATTTTTGTTAAAAACACTAAACCCAAAAATAAAATTCCCCTGATTTCTTAAATGATCTTGTGATATTAAATTTAATCAGAAAAAATAAAAAATTATATAAGTGTAAACCATACCTTATTCATTTGAAGTCACCAGTTTGATTCACTCACTGTTGGCATGTAGTGGCTCAAAGTTGCAAAGATAGGCATCCTATATATTTTCCACAGATGAACAACAAATCATGGATCATCAACCTAAGTTTACAAATTTCTAGAAAGGGAAATCATATATATTAACAATATCCCTTAAATTGGGTGAAGAACATGGAGTTGATCAAGAATAAAGGGATTGATCAAACCTTGTTCTTTCTTCAAAATTTCTCTCCAAGATCTTCAGAGGATAGAATAGGAGTGATTCCCTCCCTAAATTATTATAAATGATAGAGATTACTCTTTAAGAGGATAAAATGGTTTTTATACCTAGTTTATAATTTCTATAATTTCACTTTGGTCCCTAGAAAGTAATAAAATTCATTTTAGAACTTTTTTCACACTTAAGACTTAATTAACTTTTCATAAATGTAAAAAAACATTTTTATCACTCACTTTTAACACTTTAAAATGTTAGATAAAAAAATATGAACCATTAAATTGGCCCATAATCTCCCCCAAATTATATTATTACCTTGAACATGTTATGTTCATTTGAAAAATTATATTTTTTCATCTTTATATAAATGATCATCAATGTAATAAATTCCTTGAGAAATAAATTTATTACTAATTATTATAAGCATGAATAATATATTTTAATTATTCTTACTTGCGATCGATCACAATTGAGTATTCACCAACCTCTACACGTGGGTCTAAGTTCAACCTAAACTCATATTCATAATATAGGTATATGATGTGGATACACATAGTGTGTAAACTTTTAGGCCCTTATCTTTATAGTTTTAAGTCCAACCAACAGACCAAGAATGGGGTCTAGCAACCTATCATGTCTCCTAAGGTGATAAATAATTTCATAACAATAAAATTATCTTATAAACATGTTCTATATAATGTAATCTCTATATCATGTGATATATATTAAAGCATGATGAACACTTTTTTCATCATCCTTTTCATGTATTATATATATTGTGATGTTAATGGATGGACTTACCTTCTTATATCATGGACATGGGTTTAATGAAGCTACTATCATCCTGGTCAACATGGGCCCATGGACATCTCTTCCTCAACATAGAAGAAAAAAATTCAATCTTGATCATTAAACCAATGACATAGCACCGATGAGGCACCCAACACAAGATACCTCTCCATGACTAAAATGTCTTGATTTTTTCCTTGAATCAAAATATGTGATAAAATGGTATAAATAAATAATGATCATAATTCCAAAGACTGATACACATTTTCATATATAGTAATGACCAATGACAATTGAAACATGTATTGTTCCTATTGGAAGTTCAGTTCTCATGATCTCATCCACTCGAGATCACCAAGTGTGATCTTAATGGGAAAAAGTATCAATGCTTATGAACCCCCATCACCTAATAGTAAGATATCATTTGTGTCCCATCATGATGATTTATCTAGACCATATGAAATACGTTTAATGTTAATATCATAGTATCTTCATGTTTTTATTATAGCTGATAACTTCTAAAACATTTTGATGAAAAACTTAAACTAAGGACATGACCATGTAAATAGTGGATATAGAAATATCAACCATATTATTGTAAGAATAAATACAATAATTTATAAAATTGAATACATGTAATGGTAATAATATTATATTAAGGAGGTGGGACTAGGGAACCCACTCACAACAACTCTGATGTATCCAGGTTATAAGCTTCCACTACATAAAGTAGTCCTTCCATCTTAGAAAATGTTCACGAATAACTGGGGTTAGAACTGACACTCTAGAACATCTAAGGTGAGATCACACAAAAAAATCAAAGGAACTCATCCAACACACCCTAAAACTATATTTTTTGGGTATCACTGAATCTCCTTCCAGACTTTAAATTGTTTCCTAAGAGAATTTCTCTTTGTGGTGGAAGCATTCACCTTCCCCATATACTAAAATCCATAGCCTACCAAAATAAAATAGGTATAACACCTAGAATGAGGAATTATTGAAAAAAATAACTCAATAAAAATGGGATAGGGGATATATATTATTTATTATACTCTATATAGAGTCCATATATAAGAATATTCAGCTACTTTTTCTTCTGCAAGGTGAGTCAACAAGTCTCAAACATAATGACCCTCCCAATCATAGGAATCACATAGCCCAAGCCTAGAATTCCTAAGTATTATATAAGACCTCTGAGATGAAGAAAACTCAGGTTGTTTAATTCCACCATGATTTAGTTTCACTACAGATCCCTGATTTTGAGTTTGATTAGGAGTATGGATCCTATATTGACACCCAAATGACTTACACCTTCTTGTTGTTATAGATCAATCTTCCCCATAATTTACACTTCATATCTAAAATAATAATGCTCCCTTCACAGTAATCTTTCTATAGAAAAATCTTACTCTAGATAATTCTAAACATGAACTAGTGGTATGGTAGGATGATACACCACATTATATAATAGGGGCTCAAACTCTTCCGAGGTGATTTTTGCCTCCTCATAAAACTAGGTAACCAAACACCACTAATTTCTAACTACCCCATAGAATAGGTTTCTTTCAAACATGACCATCATATTGGGTGGAATCTACATAAAATGTAAAAATAAAAAAAGAGACTTTGGAAAAGCCTCTACCATATGAGCGTTTGTCTCACCCCATAATATGGGTGGATCCCCATCCTAAAACACTATAAGCATGCTCAGTCTATGTGCATAGTTATCCTGAAAATTTGGAAAGAAAATATGCTACATTTGTTATGAAAAATATAAATAACACACTATGGGGGTGTCCTCTAACTTCTCTACAGATATAAACACTTCTCACTACCTTCCTATTGAAACCCCCTCATGAACTAGTTCTTGAACTTGAGCCTCGATAATATTTTGGCTGTTACAGTAACCCTGAACTGGGGCGTCCTAAATCAATGGGTCATGATCATGACCTTGTATCTGTATCCTAACTAGTTTTTTTTTACGTTGAAATCCTAAAAGTGAAAATTTTGTACTACCATTTGATCAGGATATATAGGGAGATAACTCAATAAGTACATGAAAGTCAAAATAACCAATCGTATATGATGCATGTACCATTAGATTCCCTACAAGTGATCCCTTGACATGTTGTGTTGATAAGCTGTTAGTTGGAGTCCTAGTTTATGGATACATTGGTCGTTATACCATCATTGGATTCTAGGGCCTGAGAACTAATCAAAAGACACTCTAAAATAATTTACCTAAGTTCCCAAACCAAACATTATGGAATTTCCAACTCCAAAAACCAACCCAAAGGATGAACCTCCTATGATACCACTCTATCACATCACAACCCACTAGGACCCCGCCTGGGCTAGCAGTAAGAAGATGGTGACACACCAAGTCCACACCCAATTGTCTAGGGATTGGATACTAGCACCGAGTAGGCAAATAAATGAAAAGGGAGACCATAGCCTAAGTACATGTATGCACACACACACACACACACACACACACAAATCCATCTCCACACAAAAGTGTAGAGATATAAAAAACAATTGAAACATCTAGTGTGTAAAAAATTCTTGAAAAACCATCTATGAAATAATAAAAGTAAAAATAGTACAACACAAAATACATAAATAGGAAAAATACACAACTAACTAGAAATGAGGTCCCAACCAAACAACAAAAAAAAATGGAAAATAGAAGAGATAATGGATCACAGTCTCCAAGGTCGACCAATAAACACAGTTAGCACTAGGAACCAATATTATCTATTGAAACTAGGTCCACCAAGATCACCTATGATATATCTATAAGTTCTACAAGGAAAAACACAAGTATTAAAATCCCATGTTAGCTTGAATAGATACATATCCAACAGGTTTCCTTGAAACCCAATAAAAGGAGTAACAGAAATAACAACACTCAGATCAACCGAAAACAAAGTTGTTAAATAAAATTTAACATTAGATATTCGCAATGAAACCCAATTGAATAGATTTCAAGGGATCTCCATCATCCAATAAATCTATGAATGAAGAGTCTTCTCATAGATCCAAAGGTACTATCTTGTTTCCATGAACTATGCACCACCATATGAGAAATACGGTGGAGGGATTGCTCCTCGATAATATATAGTATAGATGAGGGATCACTGTACCCTAGCCATGAATTTTATGTGTCCTTTATAGAATGTAGATTAATTAAACCTTTCCACTAAAAAACATAGTGGATGGGTTGATATCTCTAATAGGGGAACTGCTCACCACCATAACTCAATGATGGGGATTGAACTCTGTATATAGAGGACCCACACCTTATATAGTGTAGGGGGGTTCCATTTATACCTAAATATTCAATATGGGGGACCCTCCACCTAGTGAGAGATAGGGTAGTACCAATTCTTTTAAATTAATCAATATCACACTCAGTCACTACTAGTTGATTAGCATCTCTAAAAGATGAATTTTTCAAACATAATCTCATGTTGTACCTTTGATCCCAGAAGTACGACCACCATCATGTCCCATGTGTAAAACTACTCCGAATAGGCTACTCATACGCCCAAATTCGAGTCCCGAAGAAATAGATACACAATGTAGGATATTTTGAGGAGAGTACATAGTGGGTCCTATAAGGTTACATAGTCTGTACAACAAATCCGAACCCTAGTTGTGTCACCTAACCATACTTGGTGTGAAAGAACATTCTACAAGGAATGCACATATGACAACATGATGTGTGACTCTATAAGTACACCTGTGCATGTCCTACCTTGGACATGGCTTCTAAAACCATGTAAATATACACAACATGTAGATGGGGTTACATGGAAAGTAGGTTCACCCAGGGACCTGGGTGTGTAGACACAATGCATGACTCGACTAGTAATGCACATATACATGACTTGTCCCTTTGGGTACATGGGGTTTCTAACCACATGGGGTCTTGTGTTTGGGTTCTAAAAGCACATCTAGGTAGCCGGTGTCCGATCATATGATGTATGCGCCTAGCCACATGGTGTGTGGTATTTAACTCAACCAAAATACTTGCCGTTGTGAGAAACTGGAATATACGACGTTTGTTCCTCTAGGATACATAGCATTTTGTAAACCTTTTCATAGAAAGAAATACATCCTTCATGTGGATTCCAGATCCACTATTTCTACCACCTTTCTAACTATTTAAACCGCCTATAATGGAAAACTCTAAGGGGTATCATTTATAATTGTTAATTTTTGGCCTCTGATGGCTAGAAATCAGATCTACAATTACCTAACTCGTAATCAATCTCACAATCCACCATCATTTTAGGTTTTAATCCTTAATATAATCACCCACCAACCAATGTCTACTTTTAACCATCATTAAAATATTGGACTCTTTATTGTTCATATATCCTCCATGTATCTAAAGGTTCAATATCACTTGAATATGGAATGAAAATGTCTAATCATGACCACATGGGTCAACGATAAAGAACAAAACGAGCGATAATGGGAAAAGCACAAGAACAAAGTGAAACCCCATTTTTGGCTAGTAAAATACTATAAAAATATTTATTAATGTGAAAAAAAATATGAAATTAAGGCATAATGAATAAAAATAATTGTTTTTAGAAACTCAAATAAAATCAAGGCTCTTGAAAATAATGAAAAGTTTTAGAAATAAAAATAATATTTAAAATCCATGTTTAAAAAAGTATTCAAAAATGGAATAAAATCAATAAAATAACAATAACTATCTCAATAATGGATCCATAATTTGTGAACATAGTTCCCACTAGTGATGAAGGTGATGATGTATTTGTATTCATCATTTCTATAATGATTTTCTATGATTGCCTATTATCAATCTAGGTTATCAATCCATCAACACCATTGAATATACCCTCCTACTCCTCTATAATATACCTTGTTTATATTGATAACCCTAAGGATTTTCGATATATAAGTACATATAGAGAGCCAACTAGTTTTAGGTCATTAAATAAATTAAATTATTTAATTATTTTACTTAATTTATGAACCTTCCAACAACAACCCTATAACAACCCTACTCTTTAATTCACATTAATACATGATTAATTACATAATATTCAACTTAATACAACCCGAAGGATTGATAATTCTAGTGTATTTTGGAATTATATACATTAAACAACAACATAAAATAGGTAATACATCATCTTTATTGAAACTATCCTTAATATGCTCGTAATAAAAATTGCATGGGATAACCTAGGGACATACATAAGAAAGGGGTGATCTATAAATTCTAATTAGGGAATTAACATTGGATAACATGAAGAAGATAATACATATTAGAAAATGGTAATATAAATGGGGAAAAAAGGGGTGATAATCATAAACAAGAATAATAAGTCATGATATATAATGATAATGTAAGGGAAAAAAAGGAAAACATGGAAAAAAATTAAAACACTACATCAAAAACATAGGTCATGGAAAACTAAAAAACCATCATGATGGAAAAAGTACCATAATGGAATAAGGCCCACTCCCTGTCCCAACATGAAGTCTCACAATACTAAACATTAATCAATGCATTGGATTAATATATAATTCTGGGCACAACTGTAATGTTCATTTCATTCTCATGATTTAGTGTACCACATAGATCATACAACATGGATTCATTCATCATCATATTTTATTACATGATAAAGGAGTGTGGAATAAATAAATGTATGTCCCAAGTCAAATATGTGTAATTTTATAAATTTTAATAACCATTATGGTAAATGGGTATGGTATTCACTACACAATTGTTTTGGATTGGAAAATCGTGGTGAAATTTCTAGAGCGTAATGACATCACTTAAAAATTCATAAAATGGTTTGATGAGAGAAAAATGAGTCTATCCTCATTTTTAGATAAAGTGGGAAGTAATAGGTACATGTAAAGATATATCTCAACATTATTAAATGGAAATATGAGGTACAATATAATAAAGAATCTTTAATAAAGAGGAGAATCAGAGGATCCCTTACTAAATTTCAGCATGGTAACAAGTGTATATAATGTCTCATGGGAGGTAGTAATTAGTTTGAAAGGTATATCTAATAATCTATACATAAAATAGAATATAATAATGAAATGTAAGAACATATCCCAACATTAGAAAATTTAATTTAAGAGGCATACCATATAAGAGGTGTATGATGAAAAGAGGAGATTGGAGGATCCCTTACTTGAGTGTGTGACTCCAACTACTTGGGAGGAGATTCTTGACTTCTTTAGGGAATATTGGATGTACTATAAAGATGGGAGGGAATATTAAGGATGTGATCTAAGGATTTTGAGTGAAGATAAATGGTAACTTGGGAGGTTTGATTTTGGAAATGAGGTGAGAATTCTTTATCATTTCTTGGACATAGGATTTGTACTCTATATAATAAAATAACCTAAAACAAAAACCTTCGCAAGGTTTTTTCTCATTGTTTTTACCAAAAGGTAGTTGTTTTAATTTTTCATAATTCCAATTTCCAAATTTAACAAAATAATTATCTTTTTTATGTGGAGGTGAGTCAAACTCTTAAAGAAATGATTTTAAAAACCTTAAAATATATTATTAGTTTTAGAGGATTTGTATGGGATATATATAATTAATAAAATAAATGTAAAATCATATTATTTTAAAATTAAAACATATATTTGGACGTGGATAACATTTATATAATGTATTACATCACTTTTTGGTTATTGGTATGTCATAATACGCACCTTATATTTATACGGTATTTAATTTTTACCTAAAAAATTGGTTATCTCTGAAAATTAAGAAAAAATAACTATTATATAATTTTGATTATATGATTCCAAATATAATATTCATATTATAAAAATAATTCTCTAAATATATTCATACACACTTTTAAAATAATAATCATCACTTATTAAGAAGTACTGGGTTTTTGAGAGTAACTATTTTCAAACCTCTAAACAATTACATTTGACTTCATAAAAGTTGTAGAATAATTTTTATTTTATAAAAATTATTTGATAATAATATTTTATTAAAATAATATTTATTTTAAGATTCCATTAATTCATCAAAATAAATTCAATAATTGAATTTAAATATTTCCCAAAAAAATAGAATTTCTATTTTATGAAATAAAAATATTAATAATTTATAAAGTAATAATACTATGAAGAAAATATATTCATTATTCTATATAAACTGATTTATATACTCATATCACTATGGTATTGTTACATATCACTTTAATACACAGCCAAACGCCTAAAGGGAAATGTGGGCCACTATGAGACTTTCATGGGTTGGTTCCGTGAACATGGTTTTGGTCGTGATCTTGATGAGCTTAAACTTATCCTGTAAACAGTTTCTATCATGATTAAGTTATTGGACCTCATCTTCGAATTGGTAAATGGAAAATCCCAGTAATTCTATCACCCTTGTAAGCTCTGATAAATGGGATTCATAAGGTGTATTCCTACTAGTTGAGGTCATCACTTCCTTTTTCTATGTCAATTGGATTTGTTAAAACCCTATATTTATACAAATTATGTTGTCACTATTCAATGGATATATTATCCAAGGTGATTATACTTCGTGGTATTTTAAATCCAATTGAATATAACCAAATAAGTGCATGTGTTTTCTATAACCAAAATACACAATAATACATTTAATTAAATTTCAATTGAAATTTTTATTTATAATAGTTTGGTTCATTACAATCATTCCCCATTTAGAAATTTCACTCCTGAAATTTTTAGTTTCCACACTAAAAAAGATGATGTTAGTGATGTTTTATTAACTCCTTTGGTTCCCACATTGCATTTTCAAACTTGTGGTTTATCCAAAAAAAAATTTCCAGGTGCATTGTCTTAGTTTTTAGAACATTGTATCTACGATATAATATTTTCAATGGCTAATATTCATAGGAAATATCATTTTCCAATGGTAATACCTTGAGATTGAGTACATGTGAGGGGTATGGTATGTACATTATTTAGAGGGATACATGGAATACATCATGTAATTGAGATAGGTTAGGTGGTAGTGTCAGTCCATAGGCCTTCGCTCTAATGCAATCAAGGATCTCAAAGGGATGAATGTATCTTGGACTAATATTTCACTTCTTCCCAAATCTCATCACTTAATTCCATGAATATATGAATGGGAATACCATGCCTCCAATATCAAAATCTATGTCTCATTAATGATTGTTAGCATATCCCTTTTTTATACTATGAGCATCATGGATGTGCTGTTGAATTATAATAACCTTTTCCCCCATTTACTTGACCATTTTGGGGCCTAGATGTTTTTGATACCCAACATCATCCCAACATTCGGGTGTTTAGAACCTATTCTCATAAAGATATTCATATAGAGCCATTTGGATTTTTGATTGGAAAGTATTATTGTATGAGAACGCAAACATAAGAATATTTTGATCCATCTTCCTTTGAAGTTAATTTAGAATTCTCTTAACATGTCCTCAAGTGTCTGGATAGTCTTCTCAGATTGGACATCAATTTGGGGGTGATAAGCCATTATGAATTTCAACATAATATTTAGAGAATATTGGAGACTCTTTTAGAAAACAGAGGTAAATATTTGATATCAATCTAATACAATCGATATTGGGGTTCTATGAATCCTTAAAACTTATCTAATGTATATTTGTGAAAGTTGATTCAATGAGAAGTCCTCTCGAATTGAAATAAATTCAGTTGTATTTATAAGATGATCCACAACAACCCATATAGCATTGTCTCCTATGGATATCTTCGGAATTCTGGTCAAATATACCATGGTGATGTTTTGACATTTCCATGTTGGTATAGGTAATGTTTGCATCATCCCCTTAGACATTTTTCTTTTAGTCTTCACTTTATTACATACCAGGCACTTTTATGAATATTCAGAAATCTCTTTCTTCATATTGCCCTACCAATAGTTATTCTAAAAATATTAATACATATTATTTCTCCATGGATGATTATATAAGGTTGAACTATGTTCATCATTCAATAACTCCTTCTTCAACACATTATTTGATGTTACAAATATTCATGGCCCAAATCTCACAACTAATTAATTAACATTTAACTCCAGGACTTTCCTTTTCTTATAGTATCCAATTTCTTTTGAATTCACACATCATTTCATTAGGCATCCATTATCCTATATAGAAGGGATGGTCGAGAGATAATTTTTGATAGGATTTATGATGTTCCTTACTTTTTTATTACAATTTACATCCTATCAATATATAAGAAGATTTGATCCCTCTCAGTTATCATCAATAATAGAATTTCAGGATCCTTTGTACTTAGAAAATCTATTACTTTATTTTCTTTCCCAGGATGGTAGTGGATTGAGAAGTCACAGTCACTGATCAACTATAACCATCTTCATTGGTGTATATTTATCTCTTTCTATGTGAATATATATGAGGATTTTTTTTATCTTTATATACTTCACACATCTCCCCAAAGAGGTAATTCCACCATATATTCAATGTGAAGATCATGGAATCCAACTCCAGATCATGCATTTGGTAGTTTTTTTGTGAAATTTTAACTACTATGATGTATATGCTATCACTTTTTCATTCTTCATTAACACACAACCCAATCCCTTATTCAAAACTTCAGTTGATACCATGAAAAGTTCTCCACTTGTGGGTAGTGTGATTACAGGTGCAGTGACAAGACTCATTTTCAAATACATGAATACCTATTTACATTAATAATTATATGGAAACCTAAATCCCATATGAGTTAAATTTTTTAAAAGGTTTGAAAATCATGAAAAATTTCTTACAAATTGACAATAGTAACAAGCTAATCCAAGGAAACTATAGATATCTATCACAAATATTAGCCTTATCCATCCAGCAATTGCTTCTATCTTTGAAGGGTCCGCTGATATCGAAAATTTTTATGATGATATGACCCAAAAATGAGGATTCCTTCAAAAATAACTCATATTTACTATAATTTTCAAATATATTCTCCTTTTATAATGTCTACCATATTTCTCGGATACTTCTCATGCTTCTACTAACTTTTGGATTATTTTAGAATATCATTTATAAATACTACCAAACATTTGGTGAGTTAATATCTAAAAAATATATTCATCACGTATATAATGATTGTTGGAGCATTAGTGAGTATTAATGGCATTACTATGAACCCATATTGCATGTACCTTGTAAGAAATTCATTCTTGGGGATATGTGCCTTCTTTACCCTTACTTGATAATATCACAACTGAAGATCCACCTTGGAGAAGTATTCTTCTCCATGTTGAAGGTCAAACAAGTCATCAATCCATGGTAGATGATACTAGTTCTTTTTTGTGGACTTTTTGATCTCACGATAATCAATGAATATTCACATAACCCATCATTATTCTTGATGAATAGTATTAGTGCGCCCAATGGTGAAGCATTTGGGTACATGAACCCCTTATCAAAATTATCTTGTAGTTGTTTCTTCAGCACATCACGTTCCACCACAACCTCTCTATATGAAGTATTGGGTAATGGTAACACCCCAAGTATAAGATCTATTGAAAATTCAACCTCTCTACTTAGAGGTAGACCAAGAAATTCCTCAGGATAAACGTCATCATATTCCCTTATAATCGAGATGTCTTCATGGATGACTCTTTCCATAGACTCAATCATTTGAGATAGATACACTTTATTTTATCTTAGTAATATCCATGCTTGAGATTTTTTTCCCAAGAAGATTTATCCTCATCCTTGCACTTGTATAGAATTATAGGATAATTCGTGATACAGATAGTGATTTCCTTGTCCTAGAAACTTATGTTGCCTCTATATAGGTGAAGTTAATCGATGACCATATTTGCATCAAATTCTCCCAAAGAGAGTATTAAAATATTCTATGGGAAGTTCTACACACAAATTCTGATATGAAGGAGTAATATACTTGGGATTCAATAATTTCCTCATTTTTCATTTTCATCAACAGATCTACTTCTATTCTTTGTAGTTGTGTTTGAATAGTCCTACTATAAATTAGTATTTGGAAGAAATGTGTATAACCATAACAAGAAAGTACATTTTCTATTCTATAATGAATAACTAGTGTACATTTAACCACTTCATTATTGGGATCCACCTCAATAGTTGTGATTAAAAAATCTCATCCTAGCTACCTTGGAGGTTTTTGGTTGTCTTGGAAACCCCTTGGCTTAGTGCATTGGTTTTCAAAGTTCTCAGTTTACTTGAAGTTGAAGCTATGAACAATGAAATTATGATTCAATTTACCACTCCTTTCCACCTTAATATTAGTAGGATTCTTTTATAGACAGTATCTTTCTAGGTTTCCTTTACTTCCTAAACCTAAAGCATCGTATTGCCCCCCTTATGCAATTTCTAGGGTGCTTCTTTCTATACCCTTGACAAGTGGGATGTTGAAATTTCTTGGCACTGTCAAATTTATCCATTAGACTACTAGAATTAAACTCCACTTTACACTTATTATCCCAAAGATACCCTTGAGATTCTTTGATCTACATTTTGACTTTTAGGGAACATCATACAATTTCTTCATACCAATCAAAGACTCAGATCACTATAGAATTTTTATACTAGGTTTTATCCTCCCAATGAAGCGATCAACCTTGCATTTGGGGGGTAACAAAAAAGATATATGTGTATTGTGCTAGTCTTTTTAATTTTACCCCATATGACTCTATAAATTCATTGTATTTTTGATTAAGGGAAAGGAAATATCCTTCCATTTTAAGTCAATGATTGTTAGAAAAATGTTTATCAAGAAATATTTTTGGAATTACTTCTACCCCATTGATTTGATATCTTACTCATGATTGGAATTTTTTATCAATGTTCACCACTGATCAGGTTATCTATTCATACAATAAATAGCCAGTAGAACCATATCTTGTTCAAAACATTGAATGATTGAGAAGATCTTCTCAGTGGATTTGATCCATAGTTTTTCTATTAAAAGATTGAATGACCTATTGAAAGTTGGAGGCCTTTGTCACATGAATCTCTCAATTGGAGCTTGTTCTCTCTTAGGGGGATTTGGATGCTCCTCCAAATCTAGGCTTTTATTCATAAAATGACTCATCTATGAGAGTATCATCATAATTTTCATGATTCCCTCTCCCATCGGGTTGGGTGTCTCATTGGGGTAGCCATCACATTCCAATCACATTGGTTTTTTACCCGATTCTTTCTATTTCTAGCCATTGTCTATAATTATTAGAAAATTAGGGATGGTTATTTTTAAACCATTAAATTATAAATTACATTTATTTCATAACTTTATAATTTCTAGACATCAAAATATGTTATCCATGATCTGTTACCTAACATATGTTATTATGGGAATTTTTTTGTTCCCATAATAATGGGTCATAATGATATTATTAATTTACCAAAGCATATCCCCTTGGAGTGTCCAACCATGTATGCAGCAAGGCTCATTGTCATGTGCCAGTTTCTGATCGATTCTAGATCAACGTATTGCTTCTGGGTTTTATCCCTATGTACATGTGTTCCAGATCCACATCCACTTTTAGTATCCATAGAGGGGTTTATTTTCTTGATAAACCAGTTAATCTATACATACAAAAAAATTTGGAGTTTTTTCTTGTTCTTATTCTTATCCCAATGGTTTTCTCTAGAGTTTTCTAATCCTAATCTCAAAAATAACTTAAATTTTCATTTGATAATAACTCTAAAAATTGTGATCTTTTATTCACATTAATACCTTATTTATTACATAAGATTATATGAATAAACCCCAGAAGATAGATAAATCTAGTTTCTTTAGGAATTAGCTACATTACACAACAACATAAAATAGGTAATACATCAATTGTATTGAAAACTACCTTAACTGCATGGGATAACTTCAGGACATACATAAAGAAGGGGGAGCTATAAATCATTGTAAGGGAATAAACATGGACTAACATGAATAATATATTACATTTTATACAATATGAATATCAATGGGTTATGAAAGGGTTGAAAATCATAAACATGAATAATAATTCATGATGTGACATGATAATATAAGTGAAACATAGAAAATGTGACAACTTAAAACAATCCATCATAAACATTGGACAAGGATTACTACCAACACATCATGATTTAAAAAGACCCATAATGTAATCAAGATCACTCCCAATCCCAACATGATCTCTCATGATAGTAAACATTACCCAATTCATAGGATCACTATAAAATATTTGGTGCACCTATCACTTTCATTTCATTCTCATTATTAAGTGTTCCACACAGATCATACAACATAGATTCATTCATCATCATATTTAATTCCATGATAAAGGAGTGTGGAATAAATACATGTAATTCCCAATTCAAATAATTATAATTTTATAATGGTGAATACTCTAGATAGGGAATGGGTATGGTATTCATTACACAATTATTTTGGCATGGAAAATCATGGTGAAATTTCGGTAGCATAACAGCATTGATTAAAAATTATTAAAATGCATTGATGAGAGAAAAAGGGTTCTACCATAACGTTTACATAAATTGGGTAGTAATAGTGATGTGTAATGACATATCCCAGTATTAGGAATTGGAAATATAATGCATATGAAAATAAAGAAACTTTAAAAAAGAGAAGAATGAGATGATACCTTCCTAAATTTTGGCATGGTAATGGGTGTATATAAGGGTTCATGGGAGATAATAATGATAGTGAAATGGGTATATAATCATATATAAATAAATGGACTATAATGGGGATATGGAAGAATATATCTCAACATAAACAAAAAATGAATTTAAGAGATATACCATATAATAGGTGCTTGATAAAAAAGGATGCGTGGAGATCTCTTACATGAGTGTGTGGATATAAATGCCTAGGAGGAGCTTCTTAGGAGATTGGGGTGCATTGGGTGGAATATAGAGAGGGTAGGTAAGATAAGTACATTATAAAAGGATTTTTTGTGAAGATAAATGGGTGTTTGAGTGGGTTTATATAGGAAATGAGTATGAAATTCCTTAACATCTCTCAAACTTAGGTTTTGGACTCTATAATAAAATAACAAAAACCACAAGCCTTACTATGGTTTTCCCCATAATTTTGGCCAAATGGTAGTGGTTTTCTTTATTTTATATGGTTAAGGGACAAACATAATAAAATAATTCCCTCGATTATGTGGAGATGAGTCATACACTTAAAGAAATGATTTTAAAACCTTAAAATATAAAAATGGTTTTAGAGGATTCACATGGGATATAAAAAATTAATAAAATAAACATAAATTCACATTATTTTAAATTAAAAACATATATTTGGCCACGAATAAAATTTATATTATTTATTACATCACTTTTGGGTCATTATGATGCCATAATACACACTATATATTTATATGGTACTAAATTTTTACCCAAAAATTCAAATGTATCTAAAAATTATAAAAAATTCACCATTGGATAATTTAGACGTTCTGATTAAAACAATAATATTATAAAAATAATATTCTAAATATTTGAATTTTCACTTTTAAAATAATCGTTGACATTTATTGATACATACTTTCTTACAATAAAAGTTTTTAAACCGTTAAAAGTACATTTGACTTCATAAAAATTATATGATCATTTATATTTAATAAAAATTATTTAATAACAATATTTTATTAAAATATTATTTATTTCAAAAATACATTAATTCGTCAAAATAAAATCTGTTATTGAATTTTAATATTACCCAAAAATATCATTTATGTTTTATGGCATCAAAATAAAAATCATTTATAAATTAAAAATAATAAAATAAAAATATATTATTTGTTCTATAAAAACTAATGTACATACTCATATAACTGGGGTTTTTTTACATATCCCTTTAATACACCATTATACACCTTAAGGTCATGTTTTGCGACTATGAGACTATCATGGGGTGGTTTGGCAAACATGGTTTGGGTTCCGATGTCGATGAGCTTGACCTTATCCCATAAATTGTTTCACTCATGATTATGTTGTTGAATATCATCTTGGGATTGGTCATGGTCAAATAATAGTGATATTATCTCCCTTGGAATCGATAATAATTGGGCTTCATATGGAATTATACTAATAGTTGAGGTCATTACTTCCATTGTTTGTGTCAATTAGATTTCTTAAAACCCTATATTTATAATAATCTTATGGTAATTGATCAATGAATATATTATCAAAGGTAATGATACTTAATGGTATTTTAATTCTAATTGGATATAACCAACTAATTGGATGTTTTTTCTATAACCATACTATATAATATTACATTTAATTTAATTCCATGTGGAATTTTTATTTGTAAAAGTTTGGGTCGTTACATGCCCTCAATTGGGCACCTAACATTGAACAAATTTGTTTCATGTCTAGGGTAAGCCCCACATTCTAAAAATAACCATAGTAGGGGATTTCACATATGAGGTACCAATCAATTTGGATAATATTTATTCATTAAAATTTTGTATATGTACTTTTATATATTTTAACATTTTTTAAATTAAATTTAGGGTCCGATAAAACCCAAACACAACACTAACTCTGAGGAAAAATTGAAAGATATATGGAAATATTTAATGTACCAAACCAATGAAACTGGGGTCATTATATCTTCCCATCCTTCAAGTCCCTTTTTCCTAAAAATCACAACCTATACAAAAATGTGGGGGCATTATGCCTACATCTGAATGTCACACTCCCAATATCTCCCTTGCATGATATCATTCTACCAAAATACTTAAACCAAAATAATGGTCCTTATATGTAGAAAATTCTCCTATTATTCCTGAATTTACACTAAGTACTTTGATTGGGTGACTATATCCCCTATTTTTAGCTCACGATAATTGATAATGTGATATGTGTCATGCACATATCTACTCAAGTGCAATATATTTAAGCCATTGTGCACTCGGTCACACTGTGGGAATAAATCCAATTGGTAAGAAACCTCACTAACCACACATAGAAACTTATATGGCCAAAATAACATCAAGGAAAAGTTTACTCACTGACCAAATCTCTATTATCCATGTTATGGGGAGACTCTCTATAATACATACTCTCCCTGCTCAAACTCTAAAGTTATATGTTGTTAGTCTGTGTAATATTTTTTTCAGTATCAGGTTCTCCTAAAATACTCATGGGGAACCTAAACCCTTAAATGAAATTTCCTACACCATTTATAACCCAACATGAGTGGTCCTTACAACCTTAGTCCATCACAATAATAACCTTTATGGTCCCCCATAAAGTGCTTCTCATGGTTCCATTCCAATAGTAGAGTGATATATCCTATTATACGAAAAGTATTCCAATTTAAATTGATCCCCACAAATCTAGAAAAAACCAACACACTGGACAACATCACATTCTACAAAACATTGATGGTCCTCTTAGTTTTTCCTTTAATTGAGGGGTGGAATATTTTTGTCATATATTATTTGGTCGAGAAATTATTATGGTATCCTCTCCTCAACCATGATGAATACCAAGAAACATGGTTAGGGACGAACCTAATGGGTACCCCAAAATCCTAATGATCTCATAAATTTTTTACAATCCAAAATTATCAATTTAACTATTCCCTTGAATGAAAAATAAGTTTAATAACATGGAAAGTGAATCAATAATCACCAAGATGGAATCATGGAATCTCGTGGAATTTTGAATCCCCATCACAATTTCAATCGATATTTAATCCCACTTCCATTTATAATACTCAAGAGGGTGATTCAAATCTAGTGAAGCCTGATGTTTAGAAATTACCTCCTAATATGTGAGGCATTGAGAAAAAAACATAGAAACACTTTTCCTTAAACAATCCTACCAAAACTAATTCTGAAGTTCCTCATTCTACTTCACCACACAAGGATGTACAAACCATGGGGTATAATGAAATTATCCCAACACATATTTATAAAACACAACTAAAATCACTATCTATCCCTAGAAAAGGATGATGCGATCCCTACATTCATAGAATCCATAAGAAGAATCTCTAGAGGATATCTTCTATCTAGAAACATGACATTCAAAATGTCCCAACTAAGAATCTCTCGTATACTGAAGAAATGGAGGAGTACCCATCATTGACTAAACATAAGATGCATCCCTCTCCATTACAAGGGTCTTCTGTAGTAAGGGAAACTACATTGAAACCTCCTCCACCAATATATAATGGGATTTTCTACTAAGAGAATACTCCAAAAACCTCTGATAGTACCCCACCAAACCAATAGAACTCCACAACTATACCTTTTTCTTTTGTGGTTCCTAAGAAAGAACTGCATAAATATTTTCTAGATGAACAACTACACCATAATCTAAGATGACTTTCCCCATAAACTGAAACTCACAGATCCAAAACTAAGACTTTTAGATCTTACCATAACGATGGTTCTCCCTAAGAAATATTGGGAACATTCTCAAATTCTATGCATGATCCTCCTCTGATGTAGAGTAAATGAGTATGTCATTGATATTGATAATAATCAATAAGTCCAAGTATGGTTGGAATATTTATATCATAAGATCAATGAACACAGTGGGGATATTAGTCACACCAAAATGAATCAACATGATATCATAGTGTTTATTGAAACATCAAAATTCCATTTTCATAATATCATCCTCATGAACTCTCAACTGATGGTAGCCAAACATATGGTTGATATTTGAAAACCAACTCTCACCTTTGAACTAATCTAAAGGGTAATAAATCCTTGGAAATGGTTAATTATTCTTAATATTTTCTCGATTCCAAAAATGATATACAATGTAAAGACTTAATCCCTTACCTAACTTATTCTCAAACAAATCGAGAGTTGTCCATGGGGAAACAGTGGAACTGAAAAAAAACCCCTTATTATGAAGGTCTTACAACATCACCCTCATCTACTAGATCTTGTTAGGGGTCATAAAAAATGAACCAAAAGATATTGTTATGGACTCAGGGTAAAATTTGTTGCATAAGTAAAAATTCCACCAACATAGACGCACTATAAGAACATCATAGGGTCTTATTTCCATAAAAATATCCCAGGAGAAGATCTCTCCTCAAAGAGTTGATCCACACTATTATAATTAAAGTGTGATCATTGGAACTCCCTCGTTATGAGACATTAGATGTGAAGTTCAATCTAAAGGATCCATTATAATCTCCATGTAATAAATGAGGGATGTATAAAGATAATAGTGATATTCAACTTTATCTAGATTAAGTAGGTAAGTCACTGGATATACTATAGATCACTCAGATGCCTCTGAGTTATGAGCTTCTATTGCCTGAGGTTTTACTTTAATTTTTTTATCGTTTCCCCCACTACTAGGGTTCACACTAACACCCTATAACTTCCATTGAGACCTCACACATACATATTAAAGTAACTCATCCACAAAACCTTGACATTATAATCTTTGGGTGAAACTTAATCACCTACAAAACATTAAATCGTGTCACAAGAGAACTCATCTTGGTTGGGGAAGCATCCCCCTTCCCCACATTTATTTATCCACAACCTACCACACTAACATAGGGATAATACATAGAACAAAGAAGTGGTGATAAAATGAACTTAACCAAAAGGTAAAATGGATAAATTTTACATCATATTATATCTAAAGTCCTTGTATTAAAAGCATTATCTATCTATCCTTATGCAAGATGGGTTGGGAAAACTAGATCATAATGAACCTCCCTATCATAGCCATAAAATCACCCATCCCAAGAATGTATATGTATTCTACAAGACCATTGAGATTAAGAACCTTCAAGATGACTAAGTCCACCATGATTCTATTATGAAAAAGATCCATATGTCTAAATCCAATCATGAGTATGAAAACTATACCAAGATCCTGACATTTGATGCCTACTAGCCACTATAGATGAATCATCCCCATGATTTCCACTTCCAGATAAATCTTACCAATGATCCCTTCCCATGAAGATCCCTATATCTCAATATTCCTCAAGATGATTCAAAAAACAAACTGGTGGTCTAATATAGTAATAAATTTTTTAATGGAATAGAGGAACAAACACTGATGAATTGATTGTTACCTCATCATACACCTGGGTAAACAAACCCCACCAACATAACACTACCCCATAGAAGAGTCTGGTTGTAAATTAGACCATTATCTTGGGTGGAATCCAAATAAAATGGGAAACATGAACTACAGACTCTATATGAACCTTTGTCTCCTGAGGGTCTATCCCACCCCAGAATCTAAGTGACACTCGGTCCTTGAACTCTATATGCATGTTCAGTTTATGCACATATTCTCCCTAAATAAATGGAAACAATATTTTAGTAATTTGGTGTGAAAATAAAAATGACCCACTAAGGGTGGTTTCTCTCACTACATGATATATAGAGATTCCTATCACTACATTTTTGGTAAAACCCCCTAACAAAATAGCTCATTAACATGAGAGTAAATATTTTGATGGATGTCACAATGACCCTAAAGTGGGGAATCCTCACTCAACTGGTCATATTCAGGGCCCTGTATCTATATCCATGTTGGATGTCATCATTGAAACACCCCAAAACATGAAAATATGGTCCATGGTTAGATGAGAATATCTAGGGAGTTGACTCAAGATGTACATGAATGTAAAATAACCCAATAAAATATGACACATATACCATTGGTTTCTCTAAAACTGATTCCCCAATATACTGAGTAGACAAGAAGGTAGTCATACTTTTGGTGTATGGATACTTCATCCACTGAATCATCATTGTTTTACATAGACTAAGATCAAAACTTGAGACACTCCAACATCACTGCCTTAATTTCCCAAACTAAATCTCATTTAACACCCAAATCAAAGCACCAACATGAAGGATGACCACCATTTATACCACTGTATTAATACCTGACCCACCAAGACCCCCCGTGGGATTACAATAATCCATGGGTGACATTAAAATACCTACTCTAATAGGTTAGGGTCTAGTGACTAACACTTAGTTGGAATATCACTAAATTTGGAGGCTTAGCATAAGTACTTATTTCCACACAAGCATACAAATCCAGGAAATAGTGCAGACGTATAATAAATAACTAGAACATATAGAGTGTAATACATGCATGAAACAACTTTCATGAAATTTTCCAAGTTAACAAGGATAATAAAAAGGTTATAAAGGGGAAAAATACTTTCCCAAATTGAAATGAGGCACCAACCTGACAAGAAAAAATATATGGAAAACTGAACAAATATAAACTCACATTCTCTATGTTAAACCACCGAACATTTTCAACACCAATAACCTACATGATACATTGAAACTAGGTCCACTAAGGTCTCCATCGATCTGTCTATCTTCTTTATAAGACGGTAATGAAAACACAACATCAGATACACTCAAATAAACCCAATAAAAGAGAGGAAAGGGGATCCCCATCATCCAAACTTTCTTATAACAATGGTTTTTACAATATCTATAAAGGTCCCATCTCATAGAAAAGTTTTATGCACAACCTCATGAGAAGTAGGGTGGAGGACCTACACCTCACTACTGTGTAGCACAACTAAGGGAGCACTATCTCTTTGAAATGATTCTAACGTAACCACTCAAGAATGTATAGGACTTGAACCTCACCACTATGTAGAATAGTTGAGGGATCACTAACTCGAATGGAGGACCTTATCACCCCTATAGATCAATGATTAGAAGTCCAATATATAGATAGAGGACCGATACCCTCTGTAATGTGGGAGAGTTTTATCTCTACCAGTATATTGAATATGGTTGACCTGACACCCAAAGATATATAGGGGAGTAATAACCCCAATATCACTCTAAAGATCACACCCAGTCACTACCATTGGATAAGTTTCACTAAAATAAGAATTCCAATAACATCACCTTGTGTCATACCTCTGGTGATAAAACAAAGTCCATTGTTTCAACCCACACGGATAACTACTCAGGATATGCTACTTGTGACCCCCAATCCGAGTCTCTAATAAAGTGATACATAGGGTATAATATTCTAATATTAGTACATGGTGTGTCCTTCTAGGGTACACGAAATATCCCATGAATTCGAACACCAGACATGTATCTTTTTTATACATGTCATGTAATACCACGACATGTATATTGGGTCACATGATGTGTGACTTCTTCTAGACAACATCGTGTGTCCTACATTTGAAATAACCTGGCTAGACATTTGACACTACATGGTGTGTAGATGAGGTCACATGCCATGTATGTTCACCCATGGTCATGGATGTGTAAACATTGTACATGGATTTTATTTCAATATATATATATACACATAATGTCATTTAGGTTACATGGTGTGTCTAAAAAAATGGGGTCCTAGGAATGTTTCTTCAGCACATGGTTTGGATACCTATGTAATATCACACACTATGTTGGAAAATCCACATGAAATGTGATATTTATCTCATCCAAAACACAATCTATAGAGAGAACCCATATTATAAAGCATGTGTTCCTCTAAGATTCATGGTTTTTATTCATCTTTTTCATTGATAGCAAAGCCTTCCTTCACAAAAATTTCAAATCTTTAATTTCTTCTACTTTCTTTCCATTTGATCCACCGAAATGGCCAAATCCAAGGGGATGGTTCTTGACTATTTCTTTCTAACCTATGGTGGATAAAAATCATATCTCTAATTACATGATTGGATATCTGTCGTGTCATCTATTGTTGTTAAGGGTTTCATTCCATGAAATCATCACCTTCCACCCACAATATACCTTAATACATCCATAAAAAATTGAATATATTCCTATTAAACATCTTAATCATATCTTAGAGTTTGATCATGCTCAATTTCATCTTGACAATTTCAAATCTCATCTTCATGGTTCAATGATGAAGAAAACCAAGAATGGTGGAGAGGAAAGCCCAAGAATGAAGTAAAAACCCCATTATTGGATAGTGTGAGCCATCCCAACAATTTCATAAAGTATAAAGGGGTGAAATAAAGACAAAAAAATTAAAACAAAACATGTTCAGGAACTCAAATTAAATGTGAGCACTTCCAAAGAATAGAAAACACTAAAAAGAAAATGTGGATATAAAATATTGGATTAGAAAATTATTCAAAAGTGTCAAAAATACCTAAAAAAATTAGCCCTACCTAAATATTGAGTCAATAGTTGGTGAGGAAAACATATCCTAGCAATGAAGGTGATGATCCCAATTTGTTCTTTGTTAATCGAATGATTCTTCATGATCGCTAAGTACTGATCCATGTTCCACTATCATCCACACAAACAGGGATCTCCTACTCAACCTCTCTAATCTTCTAAGGTTATGTGGATTACCCTATATATATTATATAATGAAATAATTATATATAAGTAACTATTTTTAGTTCATAAAAAAAAATAAATTATTTAATTATTTAATTCAGTTAATACACCCACCAATGGATTCCCTAAATTGGGGGCCTGATGTTGGCCAATTTTATGTCATGCATATGGTAAACCCTGAATTTCCAAAAAAAAACATGGCCCTTGATATCCCATATGAGGCCCGATTAACTAGAAACCCATTTATTCAAAAACAAATATGTGTGTTCATGCCTTAATATAAATTAATATTTTAATCTGGGGTCTTGCGACACTCAAACACAACTCCAAATATGAGGGAAAATCCAATGACATATATAAATAATCAATTAACTAAAACAATGAAATCAACACCATTAAATTCTTATATCCTTCAAGGTTTCTTTCCTATAAAATAACATGTGACATAAAAATGTGGGGGTACTGAGCCCGCAATTTAACACACAATCAATAATTTATTTTAATAAAGGAAGAAAATGAAACACTTGTTAGGGAAGTATAATGAAATGAAGACCGAGTGCATCACAGATAACATGGGACACACCACCTAGGGGAATGAAGATTATGATATGAAATTATAAAAGGGGAAATTCTTGGGTATCAAAGTAAGACAAGAAATTATCCATATGATTACCATCATGCCACTTGTGAAGAATCTCCATGTTGTTGGAAAGAAGGTTTGTACACTTGCAGATCAAATAAGTGATTTTCCAGGGAGAGTATAAGGTTTTAATTTGATAGCTCCACACCATTATAGATTCTATTTTAATAGATTATATTATGATGTTATTATATTTTCATAGAGAGAGTTCATTGAGCATTGACAATGCCTCTTCCTTAAGAGAGTTACCTGAACTATAAAAGGAACTAAAGGAAAAAATCACTGAGGGCAAAGCATCACGTACCACACCACCTCCATCCATGAAACTAAAACCACATGTGCCATCAACCTTGAGTTTGAGACATTTGGTTGAAGGAGACCAATGAACCCAATGGTCCTGCTTCTTGGGGTTGGATCGGTCTAAGGAGGGATTTCTAGATAAAAAGTGCATGAGGGATGGTGATGCATCCCACTGTTTCAAGAGGCTATCCAACTCCATGGAGAGGAATATGGCCCTAGAAAAAAGGGAAATATTAGAGAAACAAGGCCCATGATGAGAGTTGTTTCATTCCTTCCAAATTCACCAACAACCTTCCACCAAAAGAATCACTTGATCCATATCCTCTTTATTATTTTTGTGACAACTGCAAAACCTGTTCATGAAGAAACTATCAAGGGAGCCCATAATGGTATCAAGTGGAGAAAACTAACCAATAAAGACCAAAATCAATCCATCCCTTGTACTATGGAATAACAAATGCAACATATAATCCTCCGAAGGAGACAGGCAGTAGACTCTCTTAGAAGCAAGTTGAACATCCTTTCCTTTGATCACCATCTATGAGGGTATAACATTGTAGTAGATTATCCATAGCAGGAAGGATATTTTAGTACCAATAGATTTTCACCATAGTTTCCTCTCTTACTAGTCACTATCTGAATAAACATGAAATTCATATTTATAAGACTTGTATAAAAACATACCATCTAAGGATCCAATGAAAATACATTGGTCAGAGGACCCATCTGATTTCATGTTATCAAACAAGGCCTTTTAAATGGGGTTAAGAATAAACTAGATAATGGTGGGGTACAAGCTAGCTTCTTGGAATGATAGGTAGGTCTCAGGGCAGTCAAATAAGTCTAATAGACCCCCCCCCCCCCCAATCACTCTGCCAAAGGTTGATGTCCCTCAGGCCCAGAATCCATTGGGAATGATCTATAATCATGGGAATGTGATCCTGAAGATATTTACAAATGCCCGAGGGAGATCTTCCATTATCACATGAGCCAAAACAATAATTTTATCTAATAATCTGGCCTCATAAGGATTTTCCCTCGATAACCTTACAATAAATACTTTCCTATAGGTAATAAAAATATTTCCCCACATCCCTAACACCAATGCCTTCATGATCCACTAGCCAAGAAAGTTTTCTCTAGGAAGCCTTATAGCATCTTCCCTCACCTCGGGCATCCCAAATAAATCCATTAATGATGTTATCAATCTACCTAATGATTGTATTGTAAACCTTTAGGGTGTATAGAATAATCATAGGGATATAGGATATGACATAATTAAACATATTGATTCAATCACCAAATGATAATAACCTATTATTCTATTTTTTGAAATGATTGGTGATCTTGCGGAAAAAACCTTCAAAATACCTGAATGGATTTCTATTAGGGGATATGGTTATCCAAGGTAGACCATAAGAAAGTTCTTGTTGTAAATTACTAGAATAGATAGAATAATGTCCCTTCATGTGTTTGGGTAGAGAAAGGGAAAGTAAACCCCTCACTTGTCTCTATTATTTATTTCTCCACTCTAGTGGGTATATTCATCCATGATGTTGCTGAAGCCCCTGACGGATTCACTACATCCATTGATGAAGAATACATGGTTATCCACAAATAAGAGATGAGTTACCCCCAGAACATTATCCCCATAGTGATAAGGTAGGACATGGCCGCATTGCGTAAAAGTGGTCACATACTTACTAAGTATATCCTGAACCATGATTAAGATGATGGGAGAAATAAGTTCACCTTTCTTGAGGCCTATAACTGGTTTCAAGAATCCATGATGCCTCCCCATAAAGACAACATTGAACCAAGGAGATCTATAGTAACAAAATAACATGTCAATTACCCATTCAAAAATCCCATGCTCCTCATGGCTTGAATCATAAATCACCACTCAAGCCTATCATAGGCCTTGTCTATATACACCCTAATAATAATGTTGGATCCCCAAACCTTCTTGTTGATCTCACTAATCATCTCCCATTCAATTTCTATTACTCCTAAATGGACCATCCCTAGATGAAATAATTATGTTCTTATGTATCCCAAATATTGATAAACTAAGATAATCTTATGTTTATGAGGTTCACTAGCACCGTGTATGTCCTGTTTCACATGCTGATGGGTTGATACTGAGAAATAGAGGTTGGATCACCCACCATGGGGATAATAATCAGGGTAGTAATTCTACCAATGAGATTTAGGATTACACAATACATATTTAAAATAAGTTTGAACCATGTCATCTTTCACATTCATGTCGCTGGTAAAAGATCCATCATCAAGATGGATTTTCAGGACTCTATGTCTCTATTTCTCTTTCAAACAATCATGAGTATAGGATGATTTGAGATCTCCCTCTTTAATTCCGGTGACCCGAGAGCACTCATAGAGGAACATTTATTATTCTATAAACATTGCATTGAACTGTTGCTTCTTTATTCTTAGGGAGACAAGAATATCCTCATCCCAAGACTATTCTAAGATCTTCTCATCACTCTCAATATTTATTTTGATATCCTTTTATATGGTTGTATATATGGGAAGGTGTTGGACCAATCCATGAGAAAAATTTTTAGGTGACACAATTTTTTGTGGAGACAGAGACAAAGCCTCCCCTGGAAGGAAGTCATACAAGAGTGATACACCATGTCCAAGAACTCAAGGTTAGAAATCTTGATTTGGATGGAAAATAAATGGCATCCCTGAGAAGGACCAAACCTAAGGTGGAAAAGATGTAGAGAGTGGTCTGACAAATCATGGGTTAAGTGGATGAACTCAAAATTAGATAAATCAAAGGTAGCCTATAGATTCCCAAAGAAGAAATCCAATCTACACCAAGTAATTTAGGTTCCTCTTTATAGCATCCCAGCCTTTTCTTACATTGCTATTACATCATTTTAAAGATAAACAACACAATAGTATTACACATGGAGGATCCAGAGATTTAGTGTCTTGGGAAAACTAGGACCATACATAACAAATACAGCATCAACCGTAGACATTTATTTAATTTATTCTTCTATAGCTTCTTAGTAGCACTTGTCCTCTCCTTAGTACATGTAGCCACCTGAGGATATACATCAAAAGGGGTGAGCTAAAAGCATAGTAAAAGGATAGATAAGAACAATACATCATGGGGTGAGCATAATCATAACATGGGCAAAAGATCATGCACATGAGAGCAGCATAAGTAAAATACTTGAAATGTGGAAATGCATAAAAATGAAACATCATGTCTTAGTGGTTAACTACCACACATACTTGTGAACAAAGCTAGCATCATGTTCACACATCATTTCACATTTACTCATGAGATTCGTCACTTTACCCAATGCATTGGAGTGCTATATAATTTCGGGCGCACCTGTCACATTTAAACATTCATATTGCGCTATATAATTCCGGGCACACCCGTCACATCATAACATTATCATTATCATGATTGCCACATAGAACACATATCAAACATGTACATAAATAAACCATGGAAAGGAATGGGTTTCATATGTTAATAACACATTCATAAGCTTTGGGTTCCCAAAAGAAGAGGGAACAACATACTTGATACAAGAACTATCAACCTTGAATGAGAGGTAAAAGGTGAGATCTTGAAAGAAGAGTTCTTTTGGAAAACATTTTGATGGACATAAATACCAGTGACAAACATTTATATCCTAGAAAAGTAATGTAAATTATGAACAAATGATATTTTAGGAGTAACCATATCAAAAATGGAGTGAAAGAGGGAGAACCCAAAGGAAGAAAATTGGGTTCGAGATTTCCCCTTACCTTGTACTTCGAATGCCTCCTTATCTTTAATGTCCCATATAATGACATTATATTCATTAATTAGAAATTCCATAACCTTTTATACATTAATAGGGTTCATTCCAATTTCATTATTTCATATTATGTTCCTTTGGATGACTTATAGAGTTTAAAAACATTGTTCAGGGATGTTCGTTTTCATGGTTTTCTTGAGCGGTCCACTTGTATTCTTAAATTGATGTTTTGGTAGATCATGGGTAAACATCCAGAATTGATATTACATGTTATTAATGATATTACAGAAGCTTGAATGATTTTATAATGAGTTATATTATATCCATGTGAACGAATCATTAGATAAGATTTTAATGATGGTTATTTGGGTTAATTTGGGCGGTTTTTGGATCACAATGAACTTGTTTTAACATTTAACTTAGTAATATAGCCATAGGTTATTTCCAGAACATAAAATAGAACATAATACATATAAAATATTCTGGTTCAACCATAAAATGGTTTCATGACCAGATTGAAGGTAGAAATTGAAGAAGAGAACATGTTGTTTTTGAAGGTGATAAATTATCACCACATGAACAACGTTCTCTTTAATAAAATAAAAGTAAGAGGGAAAGGGTATGGGGTGATATAATATACCATTAGAATCATAATATTACAGTATATATATAATACTGGGTTTACAAAACAATTTGGATGAATATAGGTAGGGAGAGATCAAGAAAGGAACTTGAACTTGAAAGGAAATTAAAGGAGAAGAGGGAGGAAAATTACCTCTTGAATCCTTCACTTGAGAACCTCGTTAAGGGCCTAAGCTTGGTCTTTTGATGAGACCAGAAGATTTTGGACGTGGGGGAGGTGCTAGGGGAGATGATTGGGCAGAGCTTAGACAATGCTTGAAGCTTGAGAGGTTTGGTTTGGCAAGAGAAGGGGGAGGGCTTATTTATACATGAGGAGGGAGGTGTTTTTGGCATAAAATATTAAATAAAATAATATATCAAGAGTTAGACTTGTAATAGTAGTTTTTTGAAATCCTAAATCATATATACATATAATATAATTCTTTTTAGGCTTTAACTATTCTTTATAAATCTAATTCATTAATTTATTAAAAGGAAAGTGAAAGAAAGAGAAAAAGACACTTTAAGAAATCACCTTTTGACTTTAGGCTTTGGAAAGTTCTTTTTAGGTTTGATAATTGGATTTATTGTATTTCACGGAAAAATTTATGAAATTTAAAATAATTTGGCCGAAACTAATGCTCTAGAATGTTTATGTCATCATTGCATCATTAATGATGCAATTTAGTGTACACCGATTATGCGAAAAACTGTATTTTTTACTATTCACCTAAAAATTGAAGTATTTTAGAATAAACCCAAAAATTTAACCCTACCATTTTTCGATGTGTAGAATCAAAAAATGATGTTCATTTTTCAAAAATAATTTTCTAAATATTATTAATTTAATGTTTAACTAAAATCATAATTTACCTAAAAAACAGTTTTTAAGATTAAAACTGATTTTGTAGTTCTTTCATAAATTACGTAGGGTCTTATAAAATTATCTAAAAACTATTATACATTGATTCAGTACATTATGAATACATTTCAGGGAAATAAATATTCTTTTAAATTAATTAATTAATTATAATTAATTATTTTGACTTTATAAAATACCAAAAACGTTTGCTAAGGTCAAATTATCACTTTCTATGATTTCAAAATATTATTTTATTATTCATAGGTAATGTTACTCTTATTTACTATAAGGGTCATATTACTATTCATAAGGGTAGGTTACTATTCATAATGGTAGGTTACTATTCACCAAAAATTATTTTTGTTTCATTAGACTCCAAAAACTATCTTGAACACAACCGTGTATATCGGATTTTTAAAATTCCAAACATAGAGGTGACAAAATTATGTTTAAAGGTCAGTTATCACTTAGTAGTTCATTATTTTGTGTTTTTATGACATAGATATAATAAGGGAATTTTCTATTGAAAAACTTTGGGTTGTTACATTCTTCCCCCCTTAAGAAATTTCGCCCCTGAAATTTCACTTTACACAAATAGGTGAGGGTACTTCTCCTTCATTGCCTCTTCTGGTTCCCAAGTTGCTTCCTCAAACTTATGGTTCCTCCACAACACTTTGACAAGGCGGGTTGTCTTGTTGCGTAGAACCTTATCACTTTGGTCAAAAATTTGTACCGGCTGCTCCTCATAGGAGAGATCATCATCCAGCTGTACCACCTCTGAGTTTAGTACATGTGAGGGGTCTAGTATGTACTTCCTCAGTAGTGATACCTGAAACACATCATGAACTTGAGCCATATTTGGTGTAAGTGCCAAACGATAGGCCAAGGCTCCTATACGATCAAGGATATCAAAGGGGCCAATGTACCTTGGGCTTAGCTTCCCTTTCTTCCCAAATCTCATGAATCTCTTCCATGGAGATATTCGAAGGAAGACTTTATCTCCAACGTCAAACTCCAAGTCCCTTCGATTGTTGTCAGCATAGCTCTTTTGCCGACTTTGAGCAGCTTTGATGTGTTTCTGGATGACTTGAACCTTCTCGGTCATCTCCTGCACAAGATCGGGTCCAAGTAGCTTTCTTTCTCCAACTTCATCCCAACAGGTTGAAGTTCTACATTGCTTCCCATAAAGAGCTTCATACGGAGCCATCTGAATACTCGAGTGTAAGATATTGTTGTATGAGAACTCAACCAATGGGAGGAGCTGATCCCATCCACCTTTGAATTCTAGAGAGCATGCACTTAGCATATCTTCAAGTGTCTGAATAGTCACTTCAGACTGGCCATCAGTTTGGGGGTGATAGGTCATGCTGAAATTTAATTCAGTACTCAAAGCATGTTGAAGGCTCCTCCAGAATTTAGATGTGAACCTTGGATCATGGTCAGAGACAATCGAGAGTGGAACACCGTGCAATCTCACTACTTCCTTCACATATATCCTTGCAAGCTGTTCAAGTGAGAGGTCTTCCCGAATAGCGATAAAATGGGCAGTCTTGGTGAGTCGATCAACCGCAACCCATATCGCATTATTTCCCTTTGACGTCTTCGGGAGACCCGTGACAAAGTCCATAGTAACATTTTCCCATTTCCACATGGGTATAGGTAATGGCTGCATCATACCTTTGGACTTTTGCCGCTCATCTTTAACTTGCTGACATACCAAGCACCTTGATATATATTCCGCAATCTCCTTATTCATGTTATCCCACCAGAAGTGTTCTCATAGATCACGATACATCTTGGTACTTCCATGATGAATAGAGAAAGTTGAGCTATGTGCATTATCCAATAGCTCCTTCTTTATTCCAGGTGATGAAGGCACACAAAGCCGCGTTCCAAACTGAATCACACCATCATCGTCGATATGGAACTCTTGCAGCTTCCCTTCCTTTACTGCATTCACCCTCTTTTGTATCTCCACATCATCCCTTTGTGATTCCTTAATCTTCTCTTGGATGGATGGTTGCGCAATCATTTGGTCAAGGTAGGATGTATCCCCTTCCCTTATGATTTCCAAATCCATTCTTTGTATATACAAGAAGATAGGGTCTTTCTCAATCCTCAACATGGATAGAGTAGCAGGTTCTTTTCTACTTAGAGCATCAGCTACCTTGTTCGCCTTCCCATGATTATAGTGAATAGAGCAATCGTAATCCTTGATTAGCTCTAACCATCTCCTTTGACGCATGTTGAGCTCCTTTTGTGTGAATATATACTTTAGGCTCTTGTGGTCGGTGTATATGTCACACTTCTCACCATAAAGTTAGTGCCGCCAGATTTTCAAGGCAAAAATCACGGCTTCCAGCTCTATATCATGCGTCGGGTAGTTCTGCTCATGGATCTTCAACTGTCGTGAGGCGTAGGCTATCACATTATCATTTTGCATGAGTACACAACCCAAGCCTTTCTTTGAAGCATCGCTGTATATCACAAAACTTTCTCCACTTTTCGGTAGTGTGAGTACAGGTGCAGTGATCAGCCTTCTCTTTAACTCCTTGAAGCTTCCCTCACATTCTTCCGTCCATACATACTTTACCCCTTTCCTTGTTAACTTAGTTAGTGGGCTTGACAATCGTGAGAAGTTTCTCACAAAACGTCGATAGTACCCAGCTAATCCAATAAAACTACGGATTTCTGTGACACTAGAGGGCCTGGGCCATTCCTCAATTGCCTTTGCCTTTGAAGGGTCCACAGAAATTCTCTCTCTTGTGATCACATGTCCCAAGAACGTGACTTGATTCATCCAAAAGTCACACTTGCTGAACTTGGCGTACAACTTCTCCTTTCTCAATGTTGACAACATAAGTCTTAGATGTTCTTCATGTTCCTCCTTGCTCTTGGAGTAGATGAGAATATCATCAATAAACACTACCACAAATTTTTTGAGGTAATGTCTAAAGACTATATTCATCAAATCCATGAAGATTTCAGGGGCATTAGTAAGTCCGAAGGGCATCACCAAAAACTCATAGTGCCCATACCTCATACAGAAGGCAGTCTTCTGAATATCTTCCTTCTTCACCTTTACTTGATGATATCCAGAATGAAGATCCACCTTTGAGAAGTATTGAGCTCCTCTTAACTGGTCGAACAAGTCGTCAATCCTTGGGAGAGGATACTTGTTCTTTATGGTGATCTTGTTGAGTTCCCGATAATCGATACACAGCCGCATGGTACCATCCTTCTTCTTCACAAAGAGCACTGGCGCACCCCAAGGTGATGCACTAGGGTGTATGAACCCTTTGTCCAGATGCTCATGCAGCTTCTTCTTTAACTCCTCCAGTTCGATAGGAGCCATCCTATAGGGGCACTTCAAGATAGGAGTAGCTTCAGGTATGAGTTCAATTGATAACTCTACCTCATGATCCGGGGGAATTCTGGGTAACTCTTCGGGAAATACATCACTGTATTCCCTCACGATGGGCATTTCCTCAAGGTTGGCACTTTCCTTCGACTCAACCATTTGGGCGAGGTATGCTTCTTCATAGGGAATCAACACCCACACCATTGAAGGATTTTTCAAAGGATAATCATGATCTTCCTTGCATTTGTAGAGGATCATGGGATGGTTCGGAATATGAAAATATATTTCCTTTTCCCGACAGTTGATATGTGCTCTATATAACGAGATCCAATCCATTCCCATTATAGCGTCGAATTCCACCAAGGGAAGTATTTCAAGATTTTCCGGAAGAATCTCCCCACATACGTCAACATAAAAAGAATCAAACACTTGGGTTGCAATGATTGCACCACTTGGTGTTTTTACAGATATCTCTACTTCAAGGTTTCGGGGCTTCGATTCTATAGTTCTAGAAAACTTGCAAGATATAAAGGAATGCGTAGAACCAGAATCAAATAAGACTTTTTCCATTCTTGAGTGAATAGGAAGTGTACCTAGTACGACTTCATTATCATGTTCCACCTCCGTAGTAGTGATGGCATAAGCCTCCCCTTGTTCCTTTGGCTTTGGTGGTTGTTGGCGCTGATTACCCTCAAGAGCTCGAGGTTTAGTGCACTAGTTTGAATAGTGCCCTAGCTCCCTATAGTTGTAGCATTGAACCACGAGTGGTTCTCTCCTTTCATCGGCTACATTATCCTTCCTTTTCATGTCTTTTCGACACTCGTGAGCTTGGTGTCCTTCCTTCCCACACTTAAATCATTTCTCCATACCTTTGAGGTAGTTCCCATGGTGCAACTTCCCACATTTTTTGCATGTGGGTCATTGTGTTTTCTTCCCATCTTTATCACTAGATCCACCAACTTGAAACTCCATCTTTCTTTTCTTATCACCATAGCCATGGGACCATTCTCCAAACTCCATCTCCACTTTGAGAGCACACCGAACAACTTCTTCATAAATCCCAAAGTCTCGAATTTCAAGAGCCTTTCGAAGATGTGGTTTTAATCCACTAAGGAATCTATCAATTTTGCTATCATTGTTGATAACAAAACCCGAAGCATACCTTGAGAGCCTTGTGAAATTTTCTTCATAGGTTGTGACAGATTCTCCTTCTTTTTTCTTGAGCTCTATGAATTCTCTCTCCAACTTCGTGCGAAGAGTTTGTGGGAAGTACTTATTAAGAAACATTATCTTAAAGTCTTCCCATTCCAACTCTTCAATTTCCTCCCTTGGCTTGGTGTTCTTAATCAAATCCCACCATTGATCAGCTTCTCCATCTAGACGATAAATGGCTAGAGTCACCTTCTCCATCTCAGAACAGTGAAGAATAGAAAAGATCTTCTCCATGGAGTTGACCCACTGTTCTGCAACTAGTGGATCAGAAGATCCACAAAACGTCGGTGGTCGTTGCCGCATAAAACATTCGATAGCTAGTTGATCCCTCTTTGGTAAGGATGACATTCCCCATTATTATGGTTATTATTCATAACCCGAGATATTTGGGTAAGCATCGCTAGGAAGTTTTTAACTCCACCTCCAAAATCATTGGGGATGTCGTTCGGGCAATCGTTGCATTGGCCCTCACAAGAGTTGTTGGCCTGATTTCTCCTGGTTCCCACCATTTTATAAAATAGAAAAGGTTAGAACAAAACATAAGTAAACAAGTCATGAATAACTTATTCATTTAAACAATTATACCAAAAAAATAACATATGGGATCCCTAGGTAAATATTCTTGTGTATGTGTTTGTACTTATTCTTATGCTAGAGGTTTTCTCTAGGGTTTACTAATCCTAATTCCCAAATTAACTAAACCTTTCCTTTGATACCAACTATAGAAACCAAGCCTTTCCTTACATTACTATTACATCATTTTAAAGATAAACAACACAATAGTATTACACATGGAGGATCCAGAGGTTTAGTGTCTTGGGAAAACTAGGACCATACATAACAAATACAACATCAACCATAAACATTTATTTAATTTCTTCTTCTATAGCTTCTTAGTAGCATTTTTCCTCTCCTTAGTACATGTAGCCACCTGAGGATATACATCAAAAGGGGTGAGCTAAAAGCCTAGTAAGAGGATAGATAAGAACAATACATCATGGGGTGACCATAATCATAACATAGGCAAAAGATCATGCACATGAGAGGAGCATAAGTAAAAGACTTGAAATGTGGCAATGCATAAAAATGAAACATCATGTCTTAGTGGTTAACTACCACACATACTTGTGAACAAAGCTAGAATCATGTTCACACATAATTTCACATTTACTCATGAGATTCGTCACTTTACCCAATGCATTGGAGCGCTATATAATTCCGGGCGCACCCGTCACATTTAAACATTCATATTGCGCTATATAATTCCGGGTGCACCCGTCACATATTAACATTATCATTATCATGATTTCCACATAGAACACATATCAAACATGTACATAAATAAACCATGTAAATTAATGGGTTTCATATCTTAATAAGACATTCATAAGCTTTGGGTTCCCAAAAGAAGAGGGAACAACATACTTGATACAAGAACTATCAACCTTGAATGAGAGGTAAAAGGTGAGATATTGAAAGAAGAGTTCTTTTGGAAAACATTTTGATGGACATAAAAACCAGTGACAAACATTTATATCCCAGAAAAGTAAAGTAAATTATGAACAAATTATCTTTGAGGAGTAACCATATCAAAAATGGAGTGAAAGAGGGAGAACCCGAAGGAAGAAAATTGGGTTCGAGATTTCCCCTTACCTTGTACTTGGAATGCCTCCTTCTCTTTAATTTCCTGTATAATGACATTATATTAATTAAATATAAATTCAATAACCTTTTATACATTAATAGGGTTCATTCTGGTTTCATTATTTCATATTATGTTCCTTTGGATGACTTATAGAGTTTAAAAACATTGATCGGGGATGTTCGTTTTCATGGTTTTCTTGAGCGGTCCACTTGTATTCTTAAATTGATGTTTGGGTAGATCATGGGTAAACATCCAGAATTGATATTAGATGTTATTAATGATATTACAGAATCTTGAATGATTTTATAATGAGTTATATTAGATCCTTGTGAACGAATCATTAGATAAGATTTTAATGATGGTTATTTGGGTTAATTTGGGCGGTTTTTTGATCACAATGAACTTGTTTTAACATTTAACTTATTAATATGGCCATAGGTTATTTACAGAACTTAAAATAGAAAATAATACTTATAAAATATTCTGGTTCAACCATAAAATGGTTTCATGACCAGATTGAAGGTAGAAATGGAAGAAGAGAACATGTCGTTTTTGAAGGTGATAAATTATCACCACATGAACAACGTTCTCTTTAATAAAATAAAAAGAAGAGCGAAAGGGTGTAGGGTGATATAATATACCATTAGAATCATAATATTACAGTATATATATAATACTAGATTTACAAAACAATTTGGATGAATATAGGTAGGGAGAGATCAAGAAAGGAACTTGAACTTGAAAGGAAATTAAAGGAGAAGAGGGAGGAAAATTACCTCTTGAATCCTTCACTTGAGAACCTCCTTAAGGGCCTAAGCTTGGTCTTTTGATGATACCAGCAGATTTTGGACGTGGGGGAGGGGCTAGGGGAGATTATTGGTCAGATCTTAAACAATTCTTGAAGCTTGAGAGGTGTGGTTTGGCAAGAGAAGGGGGAGGGCTTATTTATACATGAGGAGGGAGGTGTTTTTGGCATACAATATTAAATAAAATAATATATCAAGAGTTATAATTGTAATAGTAGTTTTTTGAAATCCTAAATCATATATAAATATAATTTAATTCGTTTTAGGCTTTAACTCTTCTTTATAAATAGAATTCATTAATTTATTAAAAGGAAAGTGAAAGAAAGAGAAAAAGACACTTTAAGAAATCACCTTTTGACTTTAGGCTTTGGAAAGTTCTTTTTAGGTTTGAGAATTGGATTTATTGTATTTCAAGGAAAAATTTATAAAATTTAAAATAATTTTGCCTAAACTAATGCTCTAGAATGTTTATGTCATCATTACATCATTAATGATGCAATTTAGTGTACACCGATTATGCGAAAAACTGTATTTTTTACTATTCACCCGAAAATTGAAGTATTTCAGAATAAACCCAAAACTTTACCCCTACCATTTTTCGACGTGTAGAATCCAAAAATGATGTCCATTTTTCAAAAATAATTTTCTAAATATTATTAATTTAATTTTTAACTAAAATCATAATTTACCTAAAAACAGTTTTTATGATTAAAACTGATTTTGTAGTTCTTTCATAAATTACGTAGGGTCTTATAAAATTATCTAAAAACTATTAGACATTGATTAAGTAAATTATGAATACATTTCCGGGAAATAAATATTCTTTTAAATTAATTAATTAATTATAATTAATTATTTTGACTTTATAAAATACCAAAAACGTTTACTAAGGTCAAATTATCACTTTCTATGATTTCTAAATATTATTTTATTATTCATAGGTAATGTTACTCTTATTTAATATAAGGGTCATATTACTATTCATAAGGGTAGGTTACTATTCATAAGGGTAGGTTACTATTCACCAAAAATTATTTTTGTTTCATTAGACTTCAAAAACTATCTTGAACACAACCGTGTATGTCGGATTTTTAAAATTCAAAACATAGGGGTGAAAAAATTATGTTTAAAGGTTACTTATCACTTAGTAGTTCATTATTTTGTGTTTTTATGACATAGATATAAGAAGTGAATTTTCTATTGAAAAACTTTGGGTTGTTACACTCTTAGGTTATTTGACCAAGTGAATCTATCACCAACAAATCCCAGTTCTCGAAGCCCCTCCTAATCCACAATGGAGGAGAATTGAATCCTATCATTTTGAGGGAGAGATCCTCCACCCCCCCCCCTATTTTTTATGGATCAAATATGCAGTTGAAATCACCCCCACCAACCAAGGTTTGGCTCTACGGTTAAAGGATTTGAGGTCAATCCATACCTACTCATAGAGGTGCAGCTCACATTTAGAAAAGAAAAAGGAGAAAAAAGTATAATATCTAGAATAAATCTTGGCTGATAGATGATGATAATATGCCACCATCATAACCATCAACATAGGGGCCTTCCAACAAACCAGATCCGATGATTATCTGGATCACCATGTAAAAAGAACGGTTATCCAGATCTCATATAAAACTCCCCAATTCTAGAATAACTAGCCTTTGGATCTTGTATGGTCACAATAGAACCTTTTTTATTGGACCCCTAATTGGAAATGAAGTCTTACTTGACATTGGCCTTGAGACCCCGAGCATTCCAAATTATCAAAGAAAGCATTAATGATAGGAGATATCGGTCCTAACCCTAGGAGAATAAGATACACCAGTTAAATCCCTTTGAAAGATATAAAGACACTTGTTTATATATCTTGTGCAAATCCTAATGGAGGGAGAGGTTAGTGGATAAGGGGATGGGGGCAACATGGTTGGGGATTGGAGGCAAGGCCGAGAGGCTGGCCAGGATGAGGAAGTAAGGAGGGATGGGGTGGTTGCATTCACTAATGCACCATAAAAGTTGGTTAAGGATATCAGAATAAATGGGAGGTCATAGGCTCTAGAGGGGGAGGGGGATTGAGGGGATCATTGTGGATGATAGTTTTTCCTTTAGAAATCGAACTAGAATGGGCCAGGAGAGAGGAGAGAAGAATGCATGCTAGGGGAGAGGTCCTGAGGGACATAGGGGACAAGGGACTGTTAAGAGGAGAGGGATGGAGGGCTAGGGGCTCAGGGAGGAGGGGAACGGAGGGGGATATGGAAGTATGAGAAGGCTCAAAAAGGTGAAGGGGGTCTTAGACAGGTGCTAGGGGAAGGTTATAGGGGCCAAAAGGGGGAAGGAAAGCTGCTCTTCATCTTTTATCTCAGATACTACAAGGCCACCAGATGAGGAAGGACAGGAAGAGGCCTGAGTTGAGTGCCTAGAAGCTAAAAAAGAGGTACATTTACTTCAACCTAACTTCATATGGCCAAACAATTATAGAAGGAGTAAAATTTGGGCATTGAGGGAGACACAATATCTTTTCTCTATTCCAAAGCATCCTTAACCTGAAGAAAAAATCTAGATGGAGGGAGAGACAAAATTTCTATCACCAAATAGATCTTATATTTTTTCAAGTTTAGGAAGAAGAAATTCTTTTCATATGTATAGAGATATTCAAAAAGTTATTTTACAATATTCTCTAAGAAGTTTTCATTCATTAATGGTAAGGGGAGACTAGAGAGAGAGATCCAGACTGCAATGATCGGTGACTCCCTATCCTGATGAACCTCCATGAACCAATGAGATAGATAGAACATCCATTGGTATAAGGGGCATGAAAATATGGAAAATTCATGAAAAAAGTCCTCCTAGGAGTCCAAAACATTGAGGAATGATTTCTGATTGAGAGTCGAACCCTAGCTGGCCGATTTAGGTCCCAACCATAGTAAAAATTTTGGAACATCCCAAGTGGGGGCTTGTTAATCCCATACCAAGCCACCAAAGACCAACTAATCTACCATGAGACTTCTTTTAAAGCATAATCAGAGAAATATTGGACAAACGAATCACCCCATGAACCAACAGAATGAGCTCCCAGTTGAATTGAAGATGAGGGGTCGTTGGATTCGCAAGACCATAGGGGGCGTTAAGGAAAAAATCATTCAAAAGAAGGTTGCAATTTTCCAACACCACTAGAGTTCGCTGGGTGGGATGGATTCGATGGAGTTAGAGGAGAAGGCATCGCCACAACAATTATAAGATGTTTTGAGGAGAGCGGTGCATTAGGCGCATTTGATCACGAATTCAAAATCATCATTTTATTAAAAAAAAGAATAACTCTACCCATATTTGACTCTCACACTCCCCTGATGTCTCTTTCATGCTCCCTTGCTGCAAAAGATCTAGAACCAAAGCATTGGTCTATCAATACATGATCTTCTCCCATCATTCCTCGATTTCTATTGAGTATACTGATAAGGATACTCTGTAATCAATATCTATATCACTATAATTTATAATGTTCTATGGTTCAAGAACATATATACTCTTCCAAAAAATGTTGAAGATTTCATGAACCCTCTCTCATGAATGGGTATGTCCAAGTAGTAAAAATCCTCACCAACCCCACAAAAAAACTCATATGAGATGAAGAACCTCATGTAAAGTTTTCCTCCATAACTAAAACTCTTGAATACACATCATGAAGAGAATATAAAGAATACATGGCCTCCCATATTGAAATCCAAGTTTCTATGAATTCAGTTTACATATGATTTTTTTGACACTGAGTTAACATCAAATGATCATGGATAACATAAACCCTTCTCTGATGATGTCTTAACCATTTATATCCCAAGAAGAGAGGTTCTTCCAACCTCATTTTATCACAAGGGAGACATGTAGGGTCTCCCTATAGCACCTCACATGGCTCTATGTCAATTTTGGAGAAATAAATACTATAATAAGAAAGATTAACCATTAGAAAGTGATCCAAATAGCTCTAGATGAAAACCAACCTGTTGGTCCACAACACATTCTCCAAAACCTGGATGGTCCACATAGACTTTTCATCATCATGGTGGTGGAATGTTGTTGTTGGTTAGAGTAGATTACTCAAGAGGGGGCGGCGAATTGAGTATCTATAAAAAATTCTGTTAAAATGCTCACATAAAAAATGATCCCCAATAAAAATAAATATAGGCCAGTTAATCAAGGTAATACAATTATAATAGTTTTACTGTTCAAATAACTTCTCAGAAGATAGATTAATTATCATTAATATTAATTTGAGTTATTGAAACATCTTTTGAGGATATTATAATAAGTCAAAAAATTTATAACTTCTATCCAAGACTAACTATCAAAGTAAAGTTTAGTTTTCTGAAATATAAAATAGAGAAGAGAAAAACTAAATAAAATGACACAGTTGATAAAACAAGTGGTTCGGTCTCAATCCAAGACCTAAGCTACTCCACTTAGCGATCACCTTCCACCAAAAAGTCCATATAGATAAGAGATTGATCCACACCCTAGATCGTGGTAAACAACAGTACACAGGTCTATCCAAGTCACATGACCTCTTCCAATGTTCTTTAGGGGTATAAACTACCAGGTCACACAAGGACCTCTTCCACACTTATTTGTGGGAGTAAATAGATGTAAGAAGATATGAGAGGAAGGATATATTATATCCTTTATTTTAATACAGGATACAGTTTGGGTTTAAATACAGAAACACACCCACTAATCCAAATCTATAAATCATACACAACATAAAATATATGCTGATCAAAGGGTTAGAAGTGTTATGAGTGTTTTTATATGTATCTCTTAACTTGTAAGATGAAGAAGATTCAGGTATCAAGTACTCTTGTGAAAAACAGTGTATCAAAAGTCTAGTGCTCTGGTTTCTAGTTCGAATATGTGAGCTATGTAGCTCGTGTTCTTCTAGTTGGTGCTGCGAAGATGTTTGAGGCTCTGATATATGGAATTTAAGACTTTAGGTAGTGAGAGTAATTTGTGAGTTATTCAGTAGTATGTTGCTTTCATCATTTATTTTTTCAAATGATCATTCCTCTGAACATTGTTCTAATTCCATGCTTTCCTTTTTGTTATCGAGTGTATGTTTTGGAGATGATAGGATGCATGTGTTTTGAACCTCGCACCTCGTACTATCAGGTGACATATCTGCAAAAAAACATTAATTATGTTAGTACCTTTAAATGATTAATATATGACCTTTAAAAATTAAATTTAAAACAACAAAATAGATTAAATAATGGTGTCACAGTTTATCTTGAAACAGTATCACATGGAAACAATGTCACCAAGAAATGATGTCTTCTTATTTGAATTTGAGCAGTGAGATAGTCTTGATGCCACCATTTCATTGAGATCAAGAACCGGTAGAAAAGATGTGTTGTCAGGATCACAGTGACTTAGGACTAGTGTCTAGTCCTTTTTCAAAAAAATTAATGGTGTCTGGGTCACGATGCCTAGGTCATGGGGTCTAGGTTACAATGTCTGGGATTACGGTGTCTAGGTTATGGTGTCTATGTTACGGTGTCTAGCTTACGATTTTAGGGACTTTTCCAATATCCAAAACTAGTGGCAGACTTATGATTTCTCAGACTTAGAGAAATATCTGTAAATATTCTTAAGCAGTAATATTCACAGAATGAATTAGACTTAAGCATTCCAATTAGAAAAACGTTATGGAACAAAATTAAAAATAGTTTACAATAATCAAACATAATATGTAGGAATCAAAAAATTTTGAAAGTCTACTTAGTGAATAGGGAAACCAACATCTCTAAACATGATTTGAGATAGGTTAAACAAGTTGAACATGATTTTTGATCATTAAAACATGATTAAAACTTTAGGATTCCAACATTTGTGCTCATCTATAACTATGTCTTCAAAGCCTCATACTATCTCTTCAATAGCCATGATGTATACTGAGAACCGTGGGGGGGTGAACATTGTGGTTACCCATGAATCTGTATAATATCTTACATGTACAACCACCCCAAAAACTCAACCGATATCTACCCTCAAATACAAAGGAAGTGTGATTTATTTTGACATTGGTAAAAAAACCAGAGGGATTTTTGGACACTCAATGAATGTAAAATCAGGATCACAATATCTATTGGTATTCCATCTCAATACCATACAAAAAAACTCAATAGTTTGTATCAGACCTATAAAAACCTATCATTCATACTTTACCTACTGAGAAGTGAGGCATAGAGAAATGAACTTGAAAAATAATCTACCTCAATCCATCCAACAAAACTACCATTTAAGGTTCTACATCTTCTCCACATATGGATATACAAACCAAGGGGTAATATGAAACTCCCCTGATACTACTTTACACAACATGACCAGAACCATCTTCAATCCCTAAAAAAGGATGATCTTCTCCCCACATTCAAAAAAATCCATCTGGTGCATCTTTAGAAGATATATGGTCATAAAAAACCTCAATGATAACATATACAAACTGAGCATCTCTCACCAGATGAATACGTGGTTTAGTGACCACCATCGATTGAATATAAGTTTTACCCCTGTCATCTACAAGAGTTAGTTTCTATGAGGAAAAATTCTCTGATGCCTCCTCCAGCAAGTGATAAGGGGATTTTATATTAATGGAATCTACCATGAACATCTAGTAGTACCACACTAGACCAAGAAAACTCTACACCTCTAACAAGATCTTGGGTGGGTCCTAAGGAAGAACTACATCAATCTTTGTTAGATCCCCAACTACACTATACTCAAAGATGAAATTCCCGAAAAAAGTGAACCTCACATATCCAAAATTGTCACTCAGAAAGATTACCATAAATTTATTCCTCCTTGAGAAATCCTAGGACCATTCTTAAATTATTTTCATTCTCCCCTTAGATATATAGTATATTAATATTTAATCATAAAGACAACTATGAATCTGTCTAAGTATGGCTGGAAGATCTGGTATATAATATCCATGAACAAATCCGGGAAATTTTTCACTTAAAAATGCATCACTAAGAACTCATAGAGCCCATATATACCTTAGAATATCATCCCCACGAACTCTCAACTGATGGAACTCGTACCTGAGATCTATCTTTGGAAAACTAACTCGCAACTTTCTACTGATCGAAAGGGTCATTAATCATAAGAAAGAAGTAATTTTTCAAGATTTTTTACTAATTGAAGTGATGATAAACAACACAAAGCTCCAATATACCATCATCCTTTTTCAAAAATATCTCTATACTTACCATGGGGGATACATTGGGTCTAAAAAACCCTTCTCATGAAGGTCTTACAATTGCACCCTCATCTCCTAGAGATCATTATGATCCATCTGATATGCCTCATAAGATATCATTATGGTCCCAAAGTCAAATTAAATGAATATTTAAAAATCCCTCACCCTTTTACGCACTGAAAAAAAGTAATAGGGTCTCATTGCCACTATAGAAAGATGTCACAAGAATATCTCTACTCAAATAGTTTAGCCACATTACTAGAAGAGAAGTGTGATCATTTGCACCTACTCAATGGTAGTATTTGGATGATAAGGTAGGTATAAAGGCTCCACTATAATCTAATTGTCATAAGTAAGGGATGTTTTAAGATAAGAGTGACTTTTTCCATAATCTACTTAAATTAGAGAATTCATGATTCATAACATGGATCACTCTAATGCCTTTTGTTTATATGATTCCACTACCTGAAGATATCCTTAAATTTTACCACATATTCCCCCACAACCAAGGTTCACATTGACACGCAAGTACATCTACAATGACCTCACACATACATAATAAATAAAATAATCCACCAAAAATTGATATAATCCACATTGGTAGACACTGAATCACTCATAGGACTTTAAATCACATTACAAGAGAACACTTCATGGTGCGGGAAGCTTCCCCATTCCCTACATGATCAAAGCCACAACCTACCACACTAACATGGGGTAACACATAGAATAAGGAAGTGGTGATGAAAATAAATATATATAAAGGGTAAAGTAAAATATTTTGGACCTCAAACTATATCCAGAGTACCTGGATTAGAATAATCAATTGCCTATCCTTCAGTATGATGAGTCAGGTTGTCCCAAATATAATGACCCTACCCTCATAGACATTGAATCACCCATGCCCAGAATTTTAGAGTATTTTATATTACATATGATCGAAATAAACATTAATATAACTAATGCAAATACACTTCTGCAGTGAAATAGATCCATGTGTTTGATTCCAAGAATGATTATACCTCCAATGTCAATACATTGATGACTAAAAATTACTAGCTACTATAGATGGATCAACTCCATGATGCCCATTTTCAACTATAGCCTCCCAATTCTCCATTCCCAAGAATTTCTATATAACCAGACCCATCTCATGAATCTTCTGAACATAAACTTGTGGTTTGGTAGAGGGATAAAACTCACCATAGAATAGTTACTCAAACTCTTCCTAATAGATTTTCATGTCATCATACTCCTAGGTAATCAAACCCCAAAAACATATCACTACACTACGAAAGATTCTAGTTGTATGCGTGACTATCATCTTGGTCGGGGTCCTCATAAAACTGAAATATTAAACTATATACTTCATCAAAGACACTACCATATAATTGGTTGTCTCACATAAAATTTTGGGTTTCCCTGATCATTTAACTCTAGAAACATACTCAGTCTATGTGCATAGTGATACTAAATAGGTTGAATAAATAGCTACTTCATTGGAAAATAAACACCAAAATGACCCACTGGGGGTGGTTCCTCTCACTATTTGATAGGTATAACTACTTCTCGCTACTAGTCTAGTGAAATAATCTCATGAACTCAATCTTGATATAAATCATTGATACTATACAGGCTTCCATAATAACCCAAAACTAAGGAATCCTCACTCGGTTGGTCATTTTCATGACCCTAGATCCTTATCCTAACTGGATGTTGTTATATAGACGTCCTGAACTTTGACAAGATATAACATGGTTAGATGAGAATATATGGGGATATGACTCGAGAAGGTTATGAAATTCAAAACACCCAATAAAATATAATGCATGGACCATTGGTTTCCTTATAATGAAATTCATTGAATACTAAGTAGACAAGAAGGTAGTCAGAGTCCCGGTGTATGGTTACATAAACTATCAAACTATCACTAGGTTCCTTAGCAAGAGAGATGATATTGAGACACTATAAAATAATTTTTATAAGTTCCCAAACCAAAAAACATGGCATGTACACCTCCAAACACCAACCCAAAGGCAGAACCGCCTTTAATACCACTCTATCAGGACCCAAGCCACTAAGACGCCTCATGGGAAAGAAGTAATCTAAGGTTGACACCCTAAGACCACTTTTAATAGGCTAGGTCTAGGAAAATAGCACTGAGTAGGCATATCACTGAAATGGTAGGTCTTAGACTAAGTACCTACACAGACACATCCATCTCAATGCAACAATGTAGAGATATAATAAAATATTGAACCAAAAATATTCTAAACCATGCACTAAACAACCTCTAGGAAATAATAAAAAGTATAGATAGATAATAAAACAAATATAAAGGGAAATAATATACAAATAATGATAAATGATGTACTAATCTAACAAAAACTGGAAAAAAAGAGAAAACTAATGAGAGCCAAATTCACAATCTTCGAGGTTGACTATCAAACATGGTCATCACAAAGGACCAATATGCTCCACCAAAACTAGTTCTACCAAGGCCACCACTAATCATTCTATAATCTAGAAAATAAACAACACATTTTGGAAAATTCCATGAAGGGTTGATTATATACATACCCAATAGGATGCCTAAAATAAAAAAAGATTAATAGAAATTAAAACAGTTACCCCAACCCATAAGAAAAAAGGTAAATAAAACCCAATATCATAAATTACTAAATAAAACCAATCATAAGAATAAAATGGGATCTAAATCATCCAAGATAGTTAAGAATTAAGTGCCTACTTATAGCTCGAAAGGACCCATATCCTAGAAAATCACCATGAAAACCCTTAGGATAAATAGGTTGGGGGTCTGATCCTCACTAATCCATATCACAATTAAAGTAACACTATCTTCTAGAAGTGTATATCATATAACCTCTCATTACTGTGGAGGAACTTCTCCTAGCCACTACATAGTATATATAAGTGGAACTATCTCCAATAAAGAACCCTCTCACTACCATAGCTCAATGATGGGGATTCCACTACATAGATAGAGAACCCACACCCTCTGTAGTGTTGGGGAGTTCTGTATCTGCATCTATGATGGATATAGGGGACCTGACACCAAGAGATAGTAGGGAGTACTATAACTGGTGACACTTCAAAGATCAAACTTGATCACTATGACTAGATAAGTTTCACTCAAAGAATAATTCTACTAGCATCATGCCACATTATACCTATGATACCAAATTGAAGGCCAACATGAAGTCTCAAATGGAAAATTACTATGGATAGGCTAATCGTGGTCCCAAATTCATGTCTTGATGAAATAGATACCAAAGGTAAAATATTAAAATGGGATTAAATTATTTAAAATTCTAGGGTATATGGCATGAACCATGAAACTGGACCTTTTTCATGTCTTCTCATTGTACTTGGTATGTAAGAACAAAATACACGACATGTTTGTAACGTCACATATCATGTGACTCCATTTGTAAACCTGGGAATGTCCTCCCTTGGATATTGATCGGGTAGCTTTGTGAATCTAAAAAGAGTATATATGGGGTCACAAGAAGCGTATGTTCACCCTGGGTCTTGGGCGTGTACACAAAGTACATGAATCAGCTATCAATTTACATCTATATGATGAACCCTTATAGAACATGTTGTATCTAACCACATGGGGTCCTACGTTTATTCCTTCATAACAAAACTTAGCTAGCCAAGTAGGATCACATAAAATGTGTGGCAGGCCATAAGAAATGTGATATTTATGTGATCCAAAATCATATCCACCATGATAACATAGACTACACGATGATTGTTCCTCTAGGATACACAATGTGTAATGGGATTTATCACAGAAAATGAACCCTTCCTTCATCTGGATACTAGATCCATGATTTACACCACATTTATTTCCATTTTACACACATTAAATAGTTTAATAAAAGGTTAAGGTTTACTATTGTTTATTTCCAACTTCTTGTGGCCATAAATTGGATCTCAAATTACCATATTGATAACATGTAATTCTATTTTCTATCGTTAGGAGTTCCAAACATTAATTTAATCACCCACCACCCACAATATACCATGATCCATCCATAAAAAAACTAAAATATATGTCTTTCACATATCATCCTTGTATTATAAGGTTTTATTATGATGAAATCCATCTCGATAATTTCAAAACATGACCTCGTGTTTCAATGATGTAGAACATAAAGTAAAGTGGTGGGAAAAGAATGAAAACTTAGTGAAAACCCATCATTAGGAAGTTTGATCCCATTTAATAATTTCATAAAAAAGAACTAGGGTTAAATTATGTCACGAAGAATATAGATAACCATGTTCTAGAACTCAAATTAAATCCAAGATCATACAAATAATGAAAAATTCCAAAAAGAAAAAGAAAATATAAAATCCATTCATAAAAAATTATTCAAAGAGGTGTAAAATATATAAAATAACTTTCCCATCATTAAGAAAGTATAGATCATTGGTGGAAATTGTGCCTTCTATCGATGTAGGTGATGATGCCCCTCTGTTCATCATTCGTCTAAAGTTTCTCCATGATTTCTTATGGTTAATCTATGTTCTTCAGTCATCAATGCTACTAAGATCTCCTCCTCATATTTAGTATCCTAGGGTTATGTAAATATCATTGGTTATTTTCCATAATTACATATTTATATATTTGTAACTAGGTTTATGTCAATAAATATATAAAATAATTTAATTCTTTAATTCGTATAACATACTCGCCAATACATTCCTTCAACCGGACACCCGACACAAACCAACTTTATATCATGGTTTGGAAAAACATCATGTTTTGGAAAAAACCATAATCTTATATTTCTCATATTAGGTTTATATTTATTTAAAAACAATTTATTCTAAAATTATGTGGGTTTTTTATTTAATATATATTAATATTTTTAATATATTAATTTAAACGCCCTGTGACAACATAACACAATGCCAAGTATGAGAAAAAACAAATGATATATAGAAGTATTCAAAGGAGTAAACTAATAAAACTATATTCATTTGAAAAAATTATTTCCCTCAAATTCTTTTCCCTTAAAAAAAGGAGATAATCCAAGAAGTGAGGTATATGTTCCAAAACCACTCTTTCTCTTTCCCATTTCATTATGTTCTTTTATTCTTCCTAAAATTTCATTTCACCATCATAAAATTCTAAAATCAATATAAATATTATATTTTTATGTTATTAGAATGATGGTACAAGTATTATCCACTATCCCCATCTCCATTAACAAAAAAGAAATCATGAATGATGCTACGTGTGGATTGCCACCTCCATGGGCAAAAGATTTCTATTTTTTATTTCATCATCGCCTTACATTGAGGGTCATGAGAATGGTTTTAAAGGGTAAATATTATGTTTATTCTATAATAATGTTCTTTTATGAGAAATTAGAGAGTCTTTTACTATGATTATAAATTCAATCATTTAAAACAATCATACTAAGAGGGAAATTGTGAATTCAAATTACGTAATATTTTTATATCTGACACTTATTCTTATTATTTCATCGTAATTTTGTTATATGAAACTAATTAGAAATAAATTATATATTCATTCTTTGGGTTTAATTATATTATATCTAAATCACTTTATAATCTTTAATAATCATGGTATGTTCATTATTGGGTCGGTTTGACCACCTACTGGAACAATGCTACGAAATTATATCATGGATGACTATGAAAACTTAATTTCTGGTATAATAGGACATAAATATGAATGTAATATTTTTTTTGGGTTTTTAATTGATAAATAAATATTTTAATCATTAATTATGAAAACATCCTTCGTAGGTTGAAAATCACCAAAAAAATATTCATTGTCGATTTCATCTTCTACGATAATGGATAAATTAATCATTAAATTAAATTTAAAATTCATAAATAATTATAATAAATACATTAAATTAAGTTAAATGAATTTTTATTGATGAAATTTCTAGGAAGGAAAAAATATCTACATCACTCCTATAAAATTACAACAAACTAAGATAAATGTGAACACCTGATATGAAGAAATAGGAAAAAATAGATAATATAAATGTAGATAATGATTATAAATTAAAAATATAAATAATTTTGGTTATAAATTTGGATATTAAATTTTTTCTTGTGATATTTATATTTTTTATATAGGATACTAGAGTGCATTACACTAAGTAGGGAAATAAGGTAAGGGTTTCTTTATCACAAATTTAAATCCCTTGACATATTATTATTCTATACACCATATTTTATTTTTAATGGTGTCAATACTTATATATTTTCGTTTTCATTCATGATACTCTTAGATTTCATGTTATTAAATTTTTTATTAAAATTTATATCTCTATTGGGGGGTTTGAATCAAAATTTACAAGAGTTGTAAGTGGCTTTCCTGAATCAAATCTATTCCTTGAGTCACAATCATTATTTTTTTACTATTATCATTCAGGATTGATATATTCTAAACAATTATGATTTTTTTTTAAACTTATTTTAAATAGAAAATAAATTTTTACACCATAATATTCCTCTTTGATGGTTCTATTATTTCGTTAAAATGTATTTTTGATAATAATAATTCTCATTTATTTTAATGGATTTGTCTTCTATATCCATGCATTACTTCCCACCAATGCTATCCTTCCCATAATTTAAAATAATTTTTTAAATCCCTATTGATCCTTTTATTCTTTTTATTCATTTTAAATTAAAGGTTTCATTATGCTTTCAATGATGTGGGATTTCAATAAATGTGTTTTAAAATATTTAAAAGGTTTTTCATTAACATGAAATTATATACTTATATTTTAATTCAAATTTTGAAATATGATTTCTTTATTATGAAGGTATATTTATTGGATTTTTCTAAGTAATTTTGTTTGTAGAATTCTCTTCATCATTAAAATTGGGTTTTTTGAAGGCGACATTAGGATTTCTTTGTACTGTAATACATATTTTTATAGGTTATATTATTCTTTAAATTATTGAAAAATACGATATATCACACTAATAAAAACTAAGTAAGATCATTATTCTTTGGGTATAAAGATATTATAACTAAACCACTTCATAATCATTCATTAATTATGGTATGTTCTTGTTTGGGTCAGTTTAACGAGCTTCTTGAACAATTCTATAAAGTAATATCATATATGAAAATGGGAAGTTAATTTTTGGTAATATATGATATAAATAAGTAAATGATGATTTTTTTTCTAGAATGGTAATTTTAAAAATTTAATCATTATTTAAGAAAACACTATTTTTTCACTATTAATCATCGAAACATACACATCACCAAATTCATCTTTAAAGATAATATCCAAAACTACCATAGAATGAAACTATAACATTATAAATAATTATTAAAAATAAATTAAAATACCCTATATTATTTTATAATGATGAATATCTTGAGAGGAATTAATAAAATAATCACTAGTACAAAACTTGTTGAAAATGATCAAAATTACTCACACCATATATCAAAAATAGATAATAACTAACTAATATACATGCATGAATAATTATAAATAAATATTATAAAATGTTATAGATATGAAAAATTATATGAAATGGGTGATGAAGATAGTTAATTTTGTTATAGAGGATGTTAGAGTGCATTTCTACTAAACAAGAAGGTGTTGTTAAGTATGAATCAAATTTTTCATGATTATCAAGGAATATGGTAGACTATATACATAATACAAAGAGTAATATTGATCTAGCATGTTTTATTTAAAAATAAATTTTAATTAGTGGTTGTTGTTGATTAAAAATAGTAACGAGCCTGAGTAAATAGATGATATATAATAAAAGATTTTTTGGGAGATATTCATTGAAAATGCATTCCTCGGGAGGAATAGGTTGATTTGGAAAGGAATTTTTTAAATTTGAGAATAAGGTAATAGGATAGTGTTGATAAGTATGAATCAAATGAATTTGCTTTTCTATTTAGTTAAGAATATTTACTTCTATTTTCAAATTTAATTTTAATGGTTTTGAATAATTTTGTCACTATTCTACAATGATTGGTTAAAGCCATTTTTACCCATGTATGACTATCTATAAAATGTTTTAAATGGAATCTTCTTATCATTTTCCAAACATGACACTTTTTACTATCGGTGTAAACAAATTTTTTAACATACACTATAAATCATCTTCTCCTTCCATAATGAATGATTTTATAAATTGAATATTCCTTTATAAGTATCCATGGTTCTTTCCAAATAATATTATTTTAATAATATTTTTAAAAAAATTAGATTTTTAGTTAGTGATTTAAAAATAAAATGTGTATTTTCATCAAGAATTTTTTCTCGGATATTTTAAAAATATTTTCATCTATAAAAATATCCTTTGATGAATCTTATAATTTACTGGGGATATAATCAAATAATACCATCCATTGTATTTATCTGGATGGATTGTGATTGTTTTTACTAGGGAAAGTATTGAAATTATATATGTTATTTCTTCCAATATAGATAGTTGTTGATTATTAATTTATTTTATTATTTTCTATTCCTATTCATATAATGAATGCATTGTACATATTAATTGATGGGTGGGGTTGAATTAAATAGATCTTGAATGCATCAGTCAGTCTCATGGGAAAAAGCATGTTGATTATTTTGAATATTCCTTACCCATTTATGTATTTTTTTTAGAATGAGGCATCAACAATAATTTTAAGATGTCATAAATTATTTATTCTATCATTATGAAATTATTTATTGATGTACTTTTGATTATTAAAGTAGTTATGTTATCCATGGATATGTTTCAAGATCATGTGATTATTTATATGGTATTATTTAATCATCATTTATTATTTCCAGATTATTCAATCATTATTTATTATATTATTGTTTCTGATTTATGTATCCCCTTACTGAGCATCTTAGGTGACCCTTTTAGTTTTTTACTTTACTTGGGATTATAAGATGTGTAATATGACTAATATGCATAGATATTCTATATGGAATAATAATTTTCTCAAAGAAAATGATATGTATTATTTTATTTTTTCAAATGTATTGTTATATTCAATAATGTATCTAATTTTCCAAGACTATTAAACTATTAAATCCCTTGTAATGTGATCACTTATATATAGTGAAAATGTAATAATGTAAGTACCAGCTCTAGGTTACTAGGGTTAGGTTTGTTTTAGTTGGTATCATATAAATTTTAGTAGGACCCTTGGGAACTAGATTTAGGAAAATATAGATTAGATAACATAATTATGTGAAATATTCTAGGGATAAATATAAGTATAGGATAATATCAAGATGTTCTGGTAAAGATTGTATGGTTTTCTTATAAAATACATCCATGTTTGGATTCTATCAAGTGGATATGACTTTGGAACAGATTCTCCCAGGGGTAAAAAATCTGAAAGGGTTGTATAGGGTATTAACTCAATCATCACTGGTGCATGATGAGTGGGTCTAAAACTACACACTATGTTAGATACTCATTGGGGATATACTTTGTTTGATTCAAATTCCCTTTATGAACCATTATAAATGATTTAATAATATTTTTAGGATTTGATGATAATTCCAAAGATACTAAACTTATTATTATGATATTTTCTTTTTATAAGTTTTCAATTTATGTTAGGTACTACACCAGATTAAGAATTATAAACTATGATTCGTAATGTTATGAGCTAATATAGTATATGAAATTATTTATAAATGGAACGTAGTGTAAAGAATTGAAAACATATCAACACTTGTATTAAATGTAAGTATTTCCATCCTAAGAAATTATATAAGAATAGAATTGGAGATAAGAAGATTATTAAAAATATAGGGGGAAGTTATAACTAATAATGTTAGATATATGGAGTAACCTATTTCTTCACCACATGATACTAAACTTTTTTACTACTTCATATAATAGAAATATCCATCATTTAATGAATCTACTAATCATTTAGTGGATGAAAAATGGATTGTGTCCCTTGAAAAGATATTTCATGTTTTTGGATGTAATGAAAGGGGGTATGTTATTATGGCAGTGTTTTCTTAAATATACATGTTAATCAATTGTGGAAATTGATTCAAAATGATAAGGAGTTTGATTAAATTTATGGTATGGAATGGGATAATTTTAAGGAGATATTCTTTGAGAAATAAATTACCCATGAGAAGTGAATTTATTTAAATATGCATTTTTTAATTTTCGGAAAATGGTAAGAGGAATGTGCTTCTAAGTATGAATCAAACATTAAAATATTAGCAGGACATGTATTGACTACGTACAAAATCCAATGAAGTTAAATTTTATAATGATATAAAACATATTAAGAGCACTTGTTGTGTAATATAATCCATTTATCCTTAATATATAATGAAAGAGGTTGTATGATGTTGTCATCAACCCATGTGATCAATTTCTATTTCTTTGAATGTATAGAAAGGTACTTGACATTACTCACCATGGATGTGGATTTAATTAGAATATATCATTACCATCAAAGGTCTTGACATATCAAATTCCTTTTAAGAGTAGATGTAATAAATATTTTCTTGAATTATTTTTATTAAAACATTGTTCCTCATGCACCCAATGTATCCCACTGCACCATGATCATATTTTTTTAACTACTTTATTTAAAAAAATAATTCAAATAAATCATAATATTCATTAATAATAATCTTAATTTATAAGTAATATTTCACACCTATATAGATAGGAACATACAATAACACATGTAAATGTGCACTTCCTACTACAAGGTCATGTTCTGAAAATATTCTACACCAAAAATTACTATGGGTGTACACTATGATAAATTCCTTCAAATTCATATGATTATTCACCCCTAATATCTTGTATCAATTTTATCCTGGTTAGTGATATCATCTGTCTATAGAACAGATATTTAATAATACTAACATGGAATTTCTAGGTTCTCAACATAGTAGGAAACTATTAGGGCCATTCATTGTTCTAATTACAATTAGGACATTACCACATAATACATTAAGCATAAAAAATCATAATGTGATATAAAATTTATATATATTCGAAAAATGAATACAAATTATCAAATAGTGCATACAATTTGTTTTATGGAACTGAATCCAATATACTCCCAGTTGAACTAGAGTCAACTACTTACAATCATCAGTCTGCTAGATCTTAGAAGATATTCATTCTTCTACTAAGATAATTCTTTAGTTAAGGGGTGCACCGTGTTTTATTATGTGGAAAATATTATCACTACAACATCACCTATATAATAAAATCCATGAAGTTGTGATATTTATAGATTATGTTTATTGTATGTCGGTGCGACCTTATATCTTTTGAGAGAGCCACTACTGTAGTATTATCATAAGATAATATAATATAGTCTTTACTTCTAGGAACCACACGAAGCACTTGGTATAGGTTTTGCATCCAAAATGTTTATTTAGATTCTTTAAAATCCCCTATATACTTGGAATCAATTATATAATCATTGAAAACTATTTTCTTTGAACTATTACATCTCAAAACTCCTCTATTGAGACTAAATACATATCTAGAATATGACTTTAGATTATTCAGATCTGGTTTGAATATAGAATCAATATAACCTCTAATGACTACATCCTCATCTCCTCTATACACCAAGAATATGTCCTTAGTTCTTAGGAAATACTTTATCATAACCTTAATAATATACTAAGTATTTTAACTTGGATTAGATTTATATATGGCTACCATGCTCAAGGATTATGTTACAAGAATCCTAGTACATAACAATACATATACTATTGATCTTGTCATAGAATTTTATATGATATTACTCATTCTTTCTCTCATTTTTTATGAGGAATCACTTTCTCAAAAAGATGTGTAGCATTTGAAACTAGAAACAATCCTATATTTAATTGTTATAAACTAAATCTTTTTATTATTTGTTCAATTTATGTACCTTATCATAGTCCAAGTAGCCTCTTGGATCTATCAAAAATTTTCTTTATCCCTATAATATAGGCTTCTTCACTTATGTACTTCTTGGGGATGCACTTGTTTAAACATTACTTAACTGAATTTTTGTTTCGTATGTAATTTTAAATAAGTAATATTTCATTGAAATATACTACTAGGATAACAAATTTACTCTCAATAAATCTCTTGTAAACACATGTATCTCATTCATTCATAATGAAACTAAATAATTTTATAGCTTCATCGAACTAAATGGTTCATAACATGGATTATTTCTTCAAACAAGAAATGGATCTCTACAACTTTCAAACCTTTTTTGTAATTACATAGATTCAAAAACCCTTCTAGTTGTGTCATATAGAAATATTGTATATGGTTTCCAATAAGGAAGGATTTTTTGACATACATCTTCCAAATATCATAGTCATGGTAAGTAGATATAGAAAGTAGAATTACGATGGATTTATACATAGAACCTAGAGATAAGTTTAATTCATAGATAATTTCAATAAACTATTTAAACCCTTTAGGCACTAGTTGTTATTTTTAGGTATTTAATTTACCTTTTATGTTTAGATTTCTTTTGAATAAAAATTTACACCCAACATGATTTACATTAACTATTTGATTAATAAAAACTCAAAATTTATTATAATACATAGAATCCATCTCATAATTTTGGGATTATTTCTATTATACAAAATTCAATATCTTTGCTACCTCTTTATTGGAGAGAGGATAATTCATTTCAATCAATAATGAGTCACTATTTTCAATGACTAGGAAATAATATATTTCTATTTATATTACATATCTAGTTCTCCTATGAAATACTTATGTCTTGGGAACAACTTCCTCCATATGGAATTAAATAATCTTTTCTTATACTAACTCTTATGTATCTTCAACATCAACTTCATCAAAGTTAATCCTTCTCCCATTATACTTCTTGAGTATATGATCCACTTCAATAAATATGGTCCATATTATGATTTTTTCATTATTTTCTAAGGGGTTGTATAGATATTATTCCCTTATTTCTTTGGAATACCAAATAAAAATACACTTTGTGCCTTAAGGAGATTTTTGTATTTCCTAAAATTTCCTTAAAAACCCTTCACAACCCCATACAGGAGTGTGGGACTATATATATTCCATTCCATACATTAATTCATTTATTATCATATTTTCCTCCTTATTTGGTACTCGGTTTATAATTTCTTCCACAACTTGTAATACATATCACCAGAAGGACAATGGAATGTTTATATGACTCATCACTAACCTCACTAATTCAAGGATGGTATAGTTTATCCTTTCAATAAAACCATTTAACTTTGGAATATAAGATGGAGTGAGTTGAGATAGAATAAAAAAATCCAATATAAACTCAACAAAAACATGGTTATGATATTCACCAACTCAATTAGATAAAATCTTCTTTATCTTATTACCAAGTTGATTATCTACTTCATTATGGAATTCTTTTAATTTTAAAAAGGACTTGGATATGTACCTCATCAAGTATACATACCCACATCTAATCAATTCATTAGTAAAATTTATTATGTAATATTATCTACCAATATTCTCTACTAGAAAAGGTCCAAACACATCATTATTTAGTCCTTTAACATTTCAAACAAAATTATGGATTAGTCATTTTTCATTAATCTCTTGAGAGATTTTATCTCAAAAGAGTATCACTAACCCTCTTGATAGATATATTACATACACTAATTATTTACAAATACGTGATGGTGATTCCATAGTCAGGTGTCACATGAGTCATGAAAATATGATTCAATGTCGATTTATAATACATGGTTTTCATAATTTAAGAACTAATGACTGTTATTTCATTTTGAAATACTGTAATTAATGTTATATTGGTAAAAGAGGCATTCCTTATTTCTATATTTGAAAAAAAATCATACATTTCAAGTAAATAAATATAAAAGGTTTTATTAGTTAATCTTTTTAAAAAATAGGAGTTTTTTAAAATCAAAATCATTGAAGTTATAAATAGAAGGTGGTAGTCTCCTATAGCCAAAGTAGCTAGTCATTCTTCATTAGTTTCTCAAAGATCAACATATTAATTAGAAATCTTTTAGAATCGACATAGTTCCTACAATTAGATAAAAATGTGGAAAATTGGATTTATATAATAACCAATGTATATATATTGAAATACATTACTCAATAAAAAATAAACTGTTTATTTGACCTTTTTTAGGTGTTGCTATTATTCTTGTATCACATCTTTGCACATGAAAAAAATCTACAATTTTATCTTTTTTCTAAAAATAAATCTTCTTCTACATAAAAGGATGGTGATCAAGAGACCTAAACCTTGAATGAATTCTGGTATCCTTTTCTTTTTTTTATCTTTTCCTAACTACAAGGACCGTAGGCTTTTCATGCCTTATTTCCTAGTCAACTTTGTGAATGTGTGTAAGAAGTTCGAAAACCTTATTCACTCTATTTATCATGTTGTAGTTTAAAATTAAACTTTAGAAGGATTTAAGATGTGAGTAAATAAATATAATTATTTGGATCTTATTAGAGATCTTGAATCCAAATATTTTAAAGCCCTCTATATATCCAATCATCTTGAATACATGAGTCCTGTCCAACACTGAATCTCTAAGATTGAACATGAATAGTGCATTAGAGATCTAATATCTCTATTTTCATTACATATCTTGATAGAGATCATGGATGTGAGACATCATAATATACCCATCAATATCATCATGTTTCATTAGAATATCATTGGAAATGGATTCTATCATGTAACATTTGAAATCTATGGCATTATCCAAATGTTTTGTGTAGAGGGAAAATTATTCCTCACTAGCCTCTAGGATAGGTGTTTGAAGAATGGGGTTTTAAAGCACGTGTAATTTTCTTTCATTAAATAGAATAACATGTAAGCATATTTATTATTCATGTAAATTAGTGTCGATGACAATTTTATCCCTTTTTGATATGGATCATAGTGATGTGGTTGAAGTTATCTGGGTTGTTGTTTCTATAATTAATTAAGAGAATAATTTTAGTGTTTTACCTGACAAAATTAGACAATATGTTTTATTGATCTATAAATATTTTACCAAATCCAAATAAACCTATTCCTTGGCCTCTTATTATCCTATTGAAAGTATATTATAGTGGTAAGGATCCTTAGTCCCCTTCTCATGACCTATAAAGAGGAATTTTAATATATTCATATCTATTTATGTAGGAATAACAAGCCAAATGCATTATCTCACAGCTCCATGATCTATTGAGTGGACTCCAAAATTCTAAAATTCATAATTAGGATGTCATCAACACTTTCCCCACCAGTTGAACCAATCATAAAATAGGTGATGAAGCTGTAATTTGAACTAGGTTAAGTCAACACAAAACTCAATATAGAAAGCTCATAATAACTAAAATCACCCCAATAGAGGATGGGAAAGAATTTTAAAATGTGGTTGGATTCATACCCAAGTAGTGAATGGATATACTAACTTAAAATATATAATTATGGGATTTTTTATATTTATACCTAAATTAATGATTTTTCCTGTTTTACATTCTTGCTAATGAAAAGTGGATTTAATTAATTGATTAACCATGTATTAGAAAAATTTTACATATAATCTAATTTATTTTAGTCCCATAATTCATGCTAGTTAATTAATTAATTTATGTGATTGTGAAAAAACATCCATAATGAAACTAATCATTGTACTTGATAGAAATACAATAATAATAGGTGGAATAATCATGAGTATATTCTAATGGTTAATTTATCTGGAGGATGATAAAATAACCCTCAACATTAGGAAAAACACCTTAATTCATGACTTTTTTCATGTTGAAACTTTCCACATATGCTCCCATGTATCTTCTGAATTGGTTTCTCCTTGATCCAAACTTGAACCACTTCTATTTTACTAGGATCTTCATCTATTATATAATATTTAATAACATGTAGTTGAGGAGAGCTAAAATATTTTGTTAAGGGTATTATATAAATAGAAATTGTGGGAACACAGGCCTCTGAATAATGAAAGGTGGTATGATGTTCATGCCTTCAAATTTATTAAATAATACTGATAAATTAAAATTAAACCAATCGCATATTATTTTCTTGTCGGTTCTCATGATCATACCCATATATTCAATGAATTATTCATTTAATAAACATTCATTTATCACTAATCATTCTTATTTAAGATAAATATTGATCAAAAAAATTAATTATCTTATTTAATTAATCAATTCATTTATCATAATTACCATTCAAATTTTATTGATATTATCATATATCATAATTTCTCTAAAGTTAAATAATTTATTTAAAATTTTCTATATAAAAAAATACGTACCTTGGTGGAAACATGGTGAGTGCCTCTCTGAATTACCCAGTGTGTATGATATTTGTATATTGTTTAAATAAGTGTAATATAGAACAAATGTATTATCACTTAATTTAATGGAATTTACATTTGAATAAATAACACATAGACATATCTACCAATACCATAGATTGTTATCTAGGTTCGAGTAAAATTAATTATTTAAAAAAACTATAATAAAAACTAGAAAACTGTGAATTAGTGTCGATCTATAGGGAATGACTTCCGAATGAGTGTGTGTGAGTAGAAAAAAAAATATTCTCAGGAAAATACTAACATGAAAAATGTAGTGATAAAGTGATGGAAGAAAATGATGGTGGAGAGTGGAAATTACTACAAACCAGGGGATTAATAAGAAATAACACAATAAAGTGGGATAAAATCACTATGTAAAAATGGAACAATCCATAAATGAAGAAGGGGAATTCTATTGGTAGTTTTGTCAATATATTTTTTAATCTTCATTCATTAATAATTAATTATCAATCTGGTAAAAATGAGTTGATCCATTAACTCAAATGACCAACCAAAAGATGAATAGATCCTAAAATCTCCCATATACATCATCCACTAATCCACACAATAAGGATACCAAATTACACGTAGATCAGTATCTCAGTTAATATTAATTTTCCACCATCATTAATCTATTACCTTCTCAAATAGAATCTCAAATGATCAAGTAGTAAAAATGAGGAATCTATGAATATATTCCACTGGTTCCATCATTTCAAAAAAAAACAGCATACGATGAATAATGGAAATGAAGATAATTTCCAAAAATGCATTGCATATGAATGAAGTTATATTAATAAAAAAATCACATTACCCTATTTTATTTTTATGCAATGATAATTCTTGGATTATAAAAATATTTAAATATGTTCAAAACAAAAATTGTAACTTAAAAAAAGATTGAAACTGAGATATCAAATAATTTCCCAGTGGACGAGCTCCAACTCCACCCAAACTCAACCTGTGTTGTTTCCTACTCCTCTAATGGATTATTGATTGATGATTCAATCCAGTGTTTTTCTAGCCTGCCACCTCCCATATCCTATAACTCTCCCTTTTTTCTTCTAGATACGTCTTTAATATATATAATAGTACATGCACCAAAACACTACTCCGATAACATTATCATAGCCCCTAAAACTATCTATGGGCTCCATGAGGTACACTCACAATAGAAAATCCTCCCTTCCAATGATATTAACAGACATCCAATAAAGGAATGTGTTTTTACTTGGAATTCTAAGCCATCAACAACCACAGTATCTATTGAATATGATCAACACATTGAAAGTTAAATTTTTTGGATTTCTGAGTGAGAACACTCGAATATTCTATCTTCTCTCATGATCACATTCTCTTCTATATGTTCATAATTCAGGTTGACAGAGAAAAATAAAAATTCTAATATTGAGGAAATTTGTACTAAGAACCACAAATAGGAAGATTATTTCTATTAATAGAAAATATAAATACATAAACAATGAGATTTTTGGTTCTTCAGTTGTAATATAAAAAAATTACTCCTTATTTAAAAAAAACACCCTTCATTCACTATTAATAATAAAAAACTCATTTCTAAATTCATCATTAAATATAATAAAACAAAACTACCATATAATAGAATTATAATATTATAAAAAATTATTAAACATTAATTACAATGCCATGTATGATTTTAGAATGATGAATTTCCATGGTTGAATAAAAAAAATAAATGTTATTATGAAACTATTTCAAAAATATCATGATTAATCACACTCGCTATAAAAAATATATAATAAATGATTAATATACATGTTGGGAAAATTATAAATAAATAATATTAATGGTTATAGATATGAATAAGGTTATTAAATGTGTGATTAGGATATTTACTTTTGTTTATAGAAGGATAGCGTTCATTTTTACTATAAGAGAAGGTGTTTTTATGTATAAATCGATATTTACAATATTATCAAGACATATTGTAAAGTTCATACATAATCAATATATTAATATTGATCAAACATGTTTTGTTTAATGAGATATGTTAATAAATGGTGGATGTTGATTCAAAATACTATGATTGCTAGGAATTAGATGATATGTAATGAGATATTTTTAAGGATATATTCTTTGAAGATACATTCATCTTGAGAAATAAGTTGATTTGGAAAGGAATTTTTTAAATTTGGGAGTAAGGGGGGATAAAAGTATTGATATGTTTGAATAAAATTTTTATTTTTTTGATTGGTTGAGAATATTTTCTCCCGCTTCCATATTTTATTTTAAAGGGTTTTAAGAATTTTTTCCCTATTATCCAATAATTTATTAATTAATTTTCACCAATTTTATACTTTAGATGAAAAAGTCTAAAATGAATCCTCTTATCATTTTCTAAAAGTGACACTTTTTATTGAAAGTGTGCATGACATTTTTGTTTTAACATACACCATATGAACAACTTTTCCCACTGTCATGAATTATATTTTCTTTGAAGGTTCCTTTACAAGTATCCATGGTTTATTCTAAATAAAAAAAATTTCATAATTTTTTGAAAATATTTAGATTTTAATTTAGTGATTTCAAAATTAAATGGGTATTTTCCTCGAGAAATGTTCATGTCATCTTTTAAAAATATTTTTATATGTGTCAATACCTTTTGATAAATCATATTTTTTACTAGAGATATACTCTAATGATATCATCAACTATATTTCTATTGATGGATTGTGATCATTTTTTCTTGGGAAAGTATTGAAATTATGTATGTTTGTTCTTCTCATATCATTAGTTATTAATTATTAAGTCATTTTTCTTAATAAGTATTGTTATTAATATGAAGAATTAATTGGACATGTTATGTTATGGTTGGGGCCCTAAATTATATAGCGCTTTTATGCCTTAGTAGGTCTCATGACACAAAATATGTTGGGTATTTGGAATTTATCACTAGTAGTGACCATGATTTGAATTGTAGATGATTAAAACATATAAAGTTCAATGGTTGAGATTTATGAGTGAGAATTTTAATATCCTCTACCTATTAACATGATAAACTTATCTTTGATATTTTTATCATTTAGGTATAAAAATAGAAAAAGAAACAATGTTGAAATTGAGTCAGACTTCTCTGATTGAGAAATTTCACTTGCTCCTATGTCTCCACATCTCAGCTTCAATTTCTTGCTTTTTGAAATTTAGGTCACTCGTGAAATAAGATTTATTTTTTCTAGTATTTGTAATATTTTTTGTCCCTCTCATACAAATCTATTTTTCTAGTCCATTACAACATCATCTAGCTACCTTTCCGCAGATTAAATTTCATAGGCTTGATCCATCCCTAATATTTAAATCCACATAGTGACCCATCTATATCAATAGTTTTCATCGACAATCCAATCACCTTCAATATTCAAAAATAACTATAAAATCTGCATCTTATTTCCCTCACCCAATTTAACAATTTATTAATATCTTGGACTATTTTCTTTAATTAGTAAAACTATCACAAGAATTTACTAAAACTCCTAGAATTTTTACTTCTTTAGACTAAAATCCATATATTTGGGGAAGAAACTAAGGCCTCCACCATTCTCACACCTATAAGAAAAGAACAACAAAAACATGAACCAAAAACATGAAAAAATAAAATTCAATTCTTCTCCATCATTGCAATAAAAATAATCATCCTGGTTATACATCAGAGTTTGTCTTAAGTAGTGTTGAAATCTTTATCTTGAATCAGAATTGGAGAAAATATCAACTTGACTAATAGAAAACATTGTTTTTTCATTTTATTTTAGGTCGATATTGGACCTCCTCCACCAATTCAATATTGATCACCTTGTTGTTTGAGGAGGAAAATGCATAAATGATGTTCTCCCATATTCATTAATTATAATCAAGTATAAAAAGTACCCATATGTGAGGAATACCAACCCTAATATGATAACATACATAAACGTATGCCTGAAACATAGTTACCCTTACACTAGTTGATAGCTCAAAGAGTCATGTTCAGCCTTTGTTAATAATTCTAGACCTATTTAGAAGAACACAGAATGCTCAATCTTCATGTTCTTCCACATGTTGGGTCTTGTTCAAGTTCTAGATACACCCTATACTGTTTTCTTTAGAAATATCATATTCATGGTCTCAATTTTGTGGGGATTCGATGGTTCTATTGATAAATTTAAGATTTGGATGAATGTTTGCACTGCAAGACCATATTTGGTTTCATCATTCTTAGTTTCAATAGTGTCACATACCAATTAATCTCTAAATTTAACATTTTTTGTAAAGACCCGGAAATTTCAAGGAAATTTTTTTCTTAATTTTCTTTGGAATTTTACAAGAACGCAGTTTCTGACGGCGCCTGATTCCGAGGCTCGGTGTGCCCAGAATCAATTTCTGAAGTTTGGCTCGGGTACGTTCAGTGAACGAACAAGCGGGAATTTCTAACTTTTGAACCGGTGCCCGGAATCAAATTCCGAGGGCACCGATGGAACCGTAGCGCCGGTTTTTGCTTAGGAATGTCTTTCCTGGAGTTGCGTTTGCTTGGGAGCAGTTGTTTAATAAGGTTGGGGTTTAAGTGTAAAGAAAAATAAAATTTGTGTTACAAATTTTATTTATCTTCTTAAGTGGTTATATCCTAAGTGTGGAGGTTGGGGTGGAATCAAAAGTTCCTAACTAACCAAGTGAGGATTAAGGTGATGTGGGGCCCACATGAGCCCCAACCCTTCACCTTCCCCTTAACTCTCTTCTACCCCCCTTAAACTCCCTTGCACTTAATGTGCCAAAACCCCTCAATTTCCTAACTCCTTAAACTCCTTAACTCCCTTGAACCCCCCCCCCCAATTAATTGTGACTCTTCACTTCCACCTTCATTAATTTTGGAGTCTCTCCACCCATTAATGAAGGATGTAACTTAATGAATTTGAATTATTTTGAATTCATTAAGCTAACACTATAATAAGGTGTGTTGTTTTATTGTTTGGGGTTGGCTAAATATTTGTGATAGAGTCATGGAAGGATTGAAGAGAATTCCACCCTCGACGAAGGACACGAAGGACATCTCCAAACATGGAACAACGTCTTCTCAATGAAGAATGCCTTTTCCAAAGAAGAACGTGAAGTTTCCAACGTCGATCCCTTCTTGGATGCCTCCTTCCCACTCCTTCCGGAATAAAGAAGGGAGCGCCTTTCACGAAGAACGCCGACGTCGTCAACGGCTTCTCTTTTCCGATGTCGACGAATCGCCGCCGCCTTTCCGCGACTTCGTCAACACATAACGAAAAGCGAAGTAGGGGTTTGTTGTTGCTTTATTTAATTATTTTCCATTCTTGGTTCTAGCATGACAAACTTGAGGATGAACGATTAAGTGTTATCATCTAACGAGAGGGGGACCAGACCGCACAAACACGGCCGAACCCCCCTCCTTTGTTCTTGAATGTTTCTTGCGGATGAAACGAGATAGCGTGGTGCCGTCGCACCACGCGGGAATCACACGGAAATTATTGCGTGGCGCCGTCGCGCCGCGTCGGGGAAAGAATTATCATGAACGCGACGTCGTCGCGCCGCGTCGAAGGAAACCGAAGACGCCGCGGCCGGAGCGGGGTCGCGGCGGAGGGGCGCGGTGCCGTCGCACCGCGCCGGATGACTAAGGCCGTGGCCGGTTCCGGGCCGCGGCAGATCGTGATGACCGGCGGCTAGCTGGGCCGCCGGTGCCAGAAGACGGAAGAGGACCGGCCCTTGCCGGTCCTGTTGACAAGAAGCCGACCGGCCAGGTCGGGCCGGCCAGGTTGGTGGAAACCGGGGAAATTTAATTCCCCCGGGCAGTTATTTGGGCCCCCATTATGAGGGGGGCCGGTTTCACAAAGGGGGGGCAGGCGGCCCCCCATTTCCAGCAAGCTCGGCCTTCGGCCGAGCGGGCAGCGCGCCCTGCGCGCCTGGCCGGTTCGCCGGGCCGCGCCGCGCCGGGCCGGGCCGCGCCCGGCCGGGTCGGGCTGTGCCGGGCCGGGTCGACCCCGTCTGGGGTGGGTCGACCCGGTTCGGGCCATCCGGGGGGTCTCGGGCCGGGACGGCCCGTGCCCGAAACCCCCGTTACCGAGCGGTTTGGTCAAATGCCTGTATCTTGGGCTACGTGCCTCCAAACGACTCGCCGTCAGCGGCAACGCGATCCTTGGATCGAGACGGTCGTTTCGGTATACTATACTCAAGGTGCACGTTCCTTTTCGGGAGCCTACGTGGTTAAAACTCCATAGTTAAGCGTGCTTGGCCTAGAGTAGTGATCAGGATGGGTGACCTCCTGGGAAGTTTCCCAGGGTGGGTGTGAGACGGAAAGGCCAATAAATAACAGACCGGGCGTCCGATTGACGCGCCGTCTGTTTCGTTGAATTCCTCTAAGTGAGATGGATCTTTTGGCTTACTCCGCTCGAGGTTTGGATGCCGACGGAGTGCGGTCGGGTTGGATCGCACCGAAATCCAACCGGGCCCCTGGAACGAAAAAGCCAATAACTCTCAGACCGGGCGTCCGATTGACGCGCCGTCTGTTGCGTTGAGTTCCTGTTGACGATATGGAACTTTTGGCATCCTCCGCCCGAGTTTTGGATGCAGATGGATAGTGGCCGAGTTGGATCGCACCGAAATCCAACCGGGCCCCTGGAACGGAAAAGCTGATATCTTTCTGACAGAACGTCCGTTTGACGAACCGTCAGCGGCGTTGGTGATTGCATTGAGAAACGGTCCCTATGAGTTTACACTATGAGAGTTCGGGGTACAGTTGAGATACGGCCGGGTTTGGTTCGCTCACGAAACCAACCGGGCCCCTGGGACGAAAAGGCTAATAACTCACAGACCGGGCGTCCGATTGACGCGCCGTCTATTGCGTTGAGACCCCTATGACGTGGCGGTACTTTGAGATACTTCTTTGTGGGACTTTGAGATACTTGGAGTATCGACTTGTAGCTCGTGGAGCGGACCCTCCCAGTGACGAGCGTGCGGAGTACGGAGACCGTGTAACTGGCTGAGACCTGACGACTGCTTGACCGACCCGACTTGGAGTGAGTCAACTAGCCCAGTGGACGGAGCACTACTTTCTGAGGTGTAGACCCATGGCGGACGGAGCACTACCTGTGTGACAGTGCAGACCTGCGGTACTCGTCCGGAGAGTACCTCAGCAGGCTACTAGGGGGTGTGCACTACTGTGTTTGGGTGACATACCTCGGCGGGAAGCACTACTGTGTCTAGGTGGCTGACCCGCAGTACTCGACAGGAGGAGTACTTCAGCAGTCTTAGGTTAGTGAGCAGTACCTCAGAGTCGTGACAGGACCACTGTACACTCCAGAGACGGAGCTCTTCAGCAGTTACGGTTTCGATAATGAAAATCCTGGTTTGAGCTGAGACTTTTGACCTTGTGTTTACCTCATGATTGAGATGGGTCACTTGCTATCTTAGGTATATGTATGGGCATATACCCGGGTAGTGGTTATCCGTTGATTTCACAATCCTTGTGTTTCCTCATGATTGAGATGGGTTACTTGATAACTTAGGTATATGTATGGGCATATATCTAAGTAGAGGTTATCTGTTGAGATCTTCTTTGTGGTTATCCTTGTTGGTTTAGTGAGACCTTGAGGGTCTCGGGGTCCCTACTGAGTATCGTTATACTCACCCCTGCACGGGCTATGCCCGCACCTCGTTGTGTTGGATGTAGACGACGAGCAGTGCTGACAGAAGCCGAGTGTTCGAGGACTGGACAGTACCTGGAGGTGGACTATACGAAGAGATGGTACCCAGAGGAGGACCTCACGACGAGGCGGTACCCAGAGGTGGACGTGACGACGAGGCGGTACCCGGAGGTGGACCACTGGGCGAGACATACTCGGAGCGGACGGTGGGACCTGAGGAGCAGAGGAGCTATCTGCACCCACCCTTCAGGTGGGATTTCCAGTGGACAGCTCGACGTAGCAGCTTTACTTTTCAGTTGTTGTTTTCCTTTCGAGTTATACTTTACAGTTGTAGTTGTACTTTCTTTTGGGTTTGTATTCTGGCCCATTTACTTTTCAGCACTTTCTTTTGTACTTAGTGTTTTACTTCCGCTTGTGCTCTGTGGTTCTTTTTGTTTACTTTTATAAAGGCAATGCCTTCCCAGTTATCGGGATTTACGCCTTGGTGCTAGTCGCCAGCCCCTGGCCTATGGAAGGCGGGCTTGGGGTAGTCACGGCACGGGCCCCGAGGGCGGGTCGTGACCAATTGGAATCAGAGGAGTTCAGTTCTACCGCAGAACTCAGGACTCTGATCTTTTTCTATGTGAAGCAATAGTGTTAAGGGTACCGAGTGTGGTCTTCAGTTCAGGGAGTCCAGTGTTGGTGCGGCGGCCGACGTATCCGTACACCAGGACCCTGACTACTGATTTCCGACTTTGTACACAAAAACACTGATTGCGTGTGTGTTTCCAAAGTTTTAAAGTCAGCTCAAACCAGGTCAGCTCACCAGGTATAAGACGTTGACCGTGTCGCATCTGTTCAGGATGTCTCCACGCAGACAGTCAGTTGGTGTTCCGAGAGAGTACACGATGAAGGCTCACCGAGCGACGAGGCTCTGGTGTAGGGCCCTTTTTACTATGTTGGCACCCTCGGGTGGTGTACCAGTACATCACCACCCGTTGGGCAGCAGATGCCAACGGCTATACTAGCAAACTGTGCATGCTGTCGGAGCGCGTTGCACGAGTTCCAGCAGTAGAGGCCTCAGAAGTTACGAGGCGAGGCAGATTTCCAGACAGCAGAGCAGTGGCTGGAGGCGATTGCTAGAGTTTTCCGCCTAGCTGAGACATCAGTAGAGTGGATGGTGGACTTGGCCACTAGTGTTTTCCAGTGAATGACCATGAGGATGGTCCGTATAGTGATGAGGCTTCGGTACGTGAACCGATGCCTGAGATAGTGCCTTTGGGTAGTGTGTCAGCTATACATCACTACCTGTTGGTCAGCAGTTACAACCGGCGGTACCGGTAGGTGACACATGTAAGTTTACTGCCTTACATGTGTTCTAACTTCAGATACCCTCATGTTCCGAGGTGAACCTGACTCATAGGCGGCTGAGGACTGGCTTGAGGAGGTGGCCGAGAATTTTCTAGAACTTTTACAGTTTCGGCGGGACGACGTGTTGATAGATGAGAATTCATCGAGGCATACCGAACATATCGGGTACTCGATGGAAGCGTTTCGATCAGTGCAATAGAGGTCGGACCTCTGAGCATGATATGTTTAAGGGCTTCCGAGCCAGCACCTTTTCTCTATGCATTTCTACTTAGGCTAGAGTGCTAGAAGGAACCTTTGTGGTTGAGAATTCTTTGCTGATCGAATACAGCCAGAGAATGTTAGAAGTTTGGAAAGTAGGAAACTGACACCAGTCTCGGAGACTTGGGCATGTAAAATGTTTCAAGAAGAGGAAATGTTAAGGACAGATGAATCTGCAGAGCAGCAGACATGGAGGCAGAGCTTGGAGAGCAGCTCGTGGTGGTGTACATTTCAACATGTTACCATCACCCGCCTTTGTAGTCCCCGCTAGACTCAGGGAGTTGGAGAGCAGGGAAAGAGGGTAGCTGCTTGCGGTCATGGAGTGCGACCAAAAATGGGCTCTAAGGATGATTCAAAGTGCAGAATTTATCTTCTACTAGCTGCCGTAGCCACAGGCATCGAAACGAATCATCCCTTCCTTCCATGAATCTAGTCCCAGACCTAGAGATTCCGGTTAAGCCGTTGAATTGACCCTCACGTCTGGAGATACCTTTTGGAGGAGACTCGATAGTCACACTTACGCTGACGGTGTGATCTGACCCTTGAGGCGAGAGTCTCGGTTAGGACCTCTTGGTGGCAGCGTCGAGGCCTTACGACGTTAGTTTGAGTATGTATTTGGCAATCACTGTTCATACTCAAATTGACGGTATTAGGCAAACGTTGGGATGGGTTTTCCTTGGTCGGCGAAAAGGAAACCCTGGGCAGCACAAGATAAACTCGTGCATGGGAGGGTGTAGCCGATCATTCTTGGGTCGGCCAACCTTACCCTCGTGGCATCAGGAGTTTTGAGTTTCAGTTCTAACCTAAAAAGGGAGACCTTTAGAGTTCGAGGATGGCGACCACGTTCTTATACAGGTCTCACCTCGACGAGGTTTACGGAGATGTAGCCAAGGCGGCAAGAGATCTCCGAGGTTCAATAGACCTTTCTAGGTCCCCAGCAGGGTAGGCGAGGTGGTTTATCGCTTGACCCATCCACCTCAGTTGCACCAGGTGCACGATGACTTTCACGTAACTCAATTGAGGAGATACGTGCTTGATCCTTCACACATCATCGACCTCAGGGAGTTGGACGTCGATGATAGAGCGACATGCACGGAGGTTCCAGTGGGGATCAAGGATAGACAGGAGCAGATCCTACGAGGATGATTGATTCCTTGGGTGCATTTCCTTTGACAGTACGAGAACCTTCAGGTGAGCACATGGGAGCGGAAGGCTCAGATGCGTGCTCTGTACCGCTTTTGTGACCCTAGTTTGTGATGAAGCTTTATGGGGATGTAAAGCCCTGAGGTGGGAGTAATGTAAAGACCCGGAAATTTCAAGGAAATTTTTTTCTTAATTTTCTTTGGAATTTTACAAGAACGCAGTTTCTGACGGCGCCTGATTCCGAGGCCCGGTGTGCCCAGAATCAATTTCCGAAGTTTGGCTCGGGTACGTTCAGTGAACGAACGAGCGGGAATTTCTAACTTTTGAACCGGTGCCCGGAATCAAATTCTGAGGGCACCAATGGAACCGTAGCGCCAGTTTTTGCTTATGAATGCCTTTCTTGGAGTTGAGTTTGCTTGGGAGCAGTTGTTTAATAAGGTTGGGGTTTAAGTGTAAAGAAAAATAAAATTTGTGTTACAAATTTTATTTATCTTCTTAAGTGGTTATATCCTAAGTGTGGAGGTTGGGGTGGAATCACAAGTTCCTAACTAACCAAGTGAGGATTAAGGTGAGGTGGGGCCCACACGAGCCCCAACCCTTCACCTTCCCCTTAACTCTCTTCTACCCCCCTTAAACTCCCTTGCACTTAATGTGCCAAAACCCCTCAATTTCCTATCTCCTTAAACTCCTTAACTCCCTTGAACCCCCCCCCCCCAATTAATTGTGACTCTTCACTTCCACCTTCATTAATTTTGGAGTCTCTCCACCCATTAATGAAGGATGTAACTTAATGAATTTGAATTATTTTGAATTCATTAAGCTAACACTATAATAAGGTGTGTTGTTTTATTGTTTGGGGTTGGCTAAATCTTTGTGATAGAGTCATGGAAGGATTGAAGAGAATTCCACCCTCGACGAAGAACACGAAGGACATCTCCAAACATGGAACAACGTCTTCTCAATGAAGAATACCTTTTCCAAAGACGAACGTGAAGTTTCCAACGTCAATCCCTTCTTGGATGCCTCCTTCCCACTCCTTCCGGAATAAAGAAGGGAGCGCCTTTCACGAAGAACGCCGACGTCGTCAACGGCTTCTCTTTTCCGATGTCGACGAATCGCCGCCGCCTTTCCACGACTTCGTCAACACATAACGAAAAGCGAAGTAGGGGTTTGTTGTTGCTTTATTTAATTATTTTTCGTTCTTGGTTCTAGCATGACAAACTTGAGGATGAACGATTAAGTGTTATCGTCTAACGAGAGGGGGACCAGACCGCACAAACACGGCCGAACCCCCCTCCTTTGTTCTTGAATGTTTCTTGCAGATGAAACGAGATAGCATGGTGCCGTCGCACCACGCGGGAATCACACGGAAATTATTGCGTGGCGCCGTCGCGCCGCGCCGTGGAAAGAATTATCATGAACGCGACGTCGTCGCGCCGCGTCGAAGGAAACCGAAGACGCCGCGGCCGGAGCGGGGCCGCGGCGGAGGGGCGCGGTGTCGTCGCACCGCGCCGGATGACTAAGGTCGTGGCCGGTTCCGGGCCGCGGCGGATCGTGATGACCGGCGGCCAGCCGGGCCGCCGGTGCCAGAAGACAGAAGAGGACCAGCCCTTGCCGGTCCTGTTGACAAGAAGCCGACCGGCCAGGTCGGGCCGGCCGGGTTGGTGGAAACCGGGGAAATTTAATTCCCCCGGGTAGTTATTTGACCCCCCATTATGAGGGGGGCCGGTTTCACAAAGGGGGGGCAGGCGGCCCCCCATTTCCAGCAAGCTCGGCCTTCGGCCGAGCGGGCAGCGCACCCTGCGCGCCTGGCCGGTTCGCCGGGCCGCGCCGGGCCGGGCCGCGCTCGGCCGGGTCGTGCTGTGTCGGGCCGGGTCGACCCCGTCTGGGGTGGGTCGACCCGGTTCGGGCCATCCGGGGGGTCTCGGGCCGGGACGGCCCGTGCCCGAAACCCCCGTTACCGAGCGGTTTGGTCAAATGCCTGTATCTTGGGATACGTGCCTCCAAACGACTCGCCGTCAGCGGCAACGCGATCCTTGGATCGAGACGGTCGTTTCGGTATACTATACTCAAGGTGCATGTTCCTTTTCGGGAGCCTACGTGGTTAAAACTCCATAGTTAAGCGTGCTTGGCCTAGAGTAGTGATCAGGATGGGTGACCTCCTGGGAAGTTTCCCAGGGTGGGTATGAGACGGAAAGGCCAATAAATAACAGACCGGGCGTCCGATGGAAGCGCCGTCTGTTTCGCTGAATTCCTCTAAGTGAGACGGATCTTTTGGCTTACTCCGCTCGAGGTTTGGATGCCGGCGGAGTGCGGTCGGGTTGGATCGCACCGAAATCCAACCGGGCCCCTGGAACGAAAAAGCCAATAACTCTCAGACCGGGCGTCCGATTGACGCGCCGTCTGTTGCGTTGAGTTCCTGTTGACGATACGGAACTTTTGGCATCCTCCGCCCGAGTTTTGGATGCAGATGGATAGTGGCCGAGTTGGATCGCACCGAAATCCAACCGAGCCCCTGGAACGGAAAAGCTGATATCTTTCTGACAGAACGTCCGTTTGACGAACCGTCAGTGGCGTTGGTGATTGCGTTGAGAAACGGTCCATATGAGTTTACACTATGAGAGTTCGGGGTACAGTTGAGATACGGCCGGGTTTGGTTCGCTCACGAAACCAACCGGGCCCCTGGGACGAAAAGGCTAATAACTCACAGACCGGGCGTCCGATTGACGCGCCGTCTATTGCGTTGAGACCCCTATGACATGGCGGTCCTTTGAGATACTTCTTTGTGGGACTTTGAGATACTTGGAGTATCGACTTGTAGCTCGTGGAGCGAACCCTCCCAGTGACGAGCGTGCGGAGTACGTAGACCGTGTAACCGGCTGAGACCTGACGACTGCTTGACCGACCCTACTTGGAGTGAGTCGACTAGCCCAGTGGACGGAGCACTACTTTCTGAGGTGCAGACCCATGGCGGACAGAGCACTACCTGTGTGACAGTGCAGACCCGCAGTACTCGTCCGGAGAGTACCTCAGCAGGCTACTAGGGGGTGTGCACTACTGTGTTTGGGAGACATACCTCAGCGGGAAGCACTACTGTGTCTGGGTGGCTGACCCGCAGTACTCGACAGGAGGAGTACTTCAGCAGTCTTAGGTTAGTGAGCAGTACCTCGGAGTCGTGACAGGACCACTGTACACTCCAGAGACGGAGCTCTTCAGCAGTTACGGTTTCGATAATGAAAATCCTGGTTTGAGCTGAGACTTTTGACCTTGTGTTTACCTCATGATTGAGATGGGTCACTTGCTAACTTAGGTATATGTATGGGCATATACCCGGGTAGTGGTTATCCGTTGATTTCACAATCCTTGTGTTTCCTCATGATTGAGATGGGTTACTTGATAACTTAGGTATATGTATGGGCATATATCTAATTAGAGGTTATCTGTTGAGATCTTCTTTGTGGTTATCCTTGTTGGTTTAGTGAGACCTTGAGGGTCTCGGGGTCCCTACTGAGTATCGTTATACTCACCCCTACACGGGCTATGCCCGCACCTCGTTGTGTTGGATGTAGACGACGGGCAGTGCTGACAGAAGCCGAGTGTTCGAGGACTAGACAGTACCTGGAGGTGGACTATACGAAGAGATGGTACCCAGAGGAGGACCTCACGACGAGGCGGTACCCAGAGGTGGACGTGACGACGAGGCGGTACCCGGAGGTGGACCACTGGGCGAGACATACTCGGAGCAGACGGTGGGACCTGAAGAGCAGAGGAGCTATCTGTACCCACCCTTCAGGTGGGATTTCCAGTGGACAGCTCGGCGTAGCAGCTTTACTTTTCAGTTGTTGTTTTCCTTTCGAGTTGTACTTTACAGTTGTAGTTTTACTTTCTTTTGGGTTTGTATTCTGGTCCATTTACTTTTCAGCACTTTCTTTTGTACTTAGTGTTTTACTTCCGCTTGTGCTCTGTGGTTCTTTTTGTTTACTTTTATAAAGGCAATGCCTTCCCAGTTATCGGGATTTACGCCTTGGTTCTAGTCGCCAGCCCCTGGCCTATGGAAGGCGGGCTTGGGGTAGTCACAGCACGGGCCCCGAGGGCGGGTCGTGACATTTTTGTTATCAGCTTTATCAAAACCTGGTTTATCTCATCGCATTTTTTGTTAAATAACAAAGCTTGGTTTAGTCCCCATTTCTGAAATCAATAAACATGGATTTAGTTTATTCAGACACATATCATGTTCTTACCAAATTAACAAAATTAGTATCTCAATTCAGTAGTTTCTTCATCTAGATATGAATTTCATTTTCATGGTGTCACTCCCCTGGTTCATTAATCCTTTCACAGTCAATCAGTGGTGGTCATGTGGTAGCTTGTGTGGTTAAGGTGTGGTCGATCTGACCCTTTGTAAATTCCCTCCTATAGTCAATTAATATAACTCATGTGGTCACTTAAACACCTAAGGATATTCTTTTATTATTACTCACAGTCACTCTAGATTCCCATTTATTCAATTAGCACGGTTATGTATACTCCACTAAAAGGAGTAGTAGATTCTACATTTTTCCAGATTATCAAAACACAACACCTTAATATTTATTCATAGTGTCAGTTAAAAAGATTTCCATTTTTAAAAGGTTTTGTCATTACATTTTCACTTTTTCTTTCTCAAACCAAGGAACATTCAATTCAACCATTAAACAAATTCTCACCATGGGTCCAAGAAAAAAAATAAGTCCAAATTAAAAATTAATGATTAATAAATTGGAAAAACATAAAAATCTATGACATAAATACAAAATTGTCCAAAAAAAAGAATAAATAAATTATTTTTCATAAATGAAATTCTTTTATAATAACATAAAATTAAATTACACAACTTATATATAGATCGAACCATTGAAATGAATGAATTTTTTAAAAGAACTATAACAATTTAAAGTAATCTAGAACTTATTTAAATTATTGTTCACCCAAAATTTACATTTTCAAAATTATAAAACCAATTTAAAATTTGATTTCTCTTCCAGAAAAATATATTAGAATCGCAAGATGTTAATAATTACAAGATGGAATAATAAATGAATTATTTTAAAAAATAATATTTTTATTGAAAACCACTTGGAAAAAAATATTTTCAATGAATATCATATTAATTTTTTTCCCTATAAATATTAACATAAAATTAAACCAAATAACTTTTAAAATTTAGTGCACCAAAACACTGACTATTTTAATATTTTCAATGAATCATAGTTTTCACACATTTTACCCAATTTTCCATAATTCTCCATTAAAAACATGTTTAACTTCCAAAATGAGTGTAATTTATAAAAAGTTATGTGATAAGCTATAATAAAATAATTCCACATCAAATTCTCCCACATTTAATCAATTTCACTTCAAGGAAATTAAATTCATTTTTATATATTTAAAAATACTCCTTAAAATAGTGGTTATCCTACTAATATTAAAATATACACCGATTTAGGAAAAATCATTGAACCATTCATTGCTAAAAAAAATCCATGTCTCCTATGTGAATTAATATTACTAACCAACTTTAACCCAAATGAAGTTCTAGTTATAGGAGTGAATACAAGTGAGATTAAAATGGAATTTAATCTATAACAGATGCATTGTTAACCTTCACTCTCTATCAGATTCCTCGACCAATGTTACACTTTCCACTTCATTGATATAATGGAAATCTGTTTATTTATAAATCAATTTCCCTTTCTTCATATGGGTTCAATATTTGCCTCACCTTAATGAACATGTTTTTGAAAAAGTATATTTAATTTAATTTTCCCAACCATGAATTTTTGTGAAGCACTATGTAGGGAAATTATTTATTTTGGATTTCATTTATTTTCTCAATGGACTCAATCCTTATCTGAGAGATTCACTTTGGGATCTTAGTTTCAGATTTTACACCAGGTTTAATATACATATATGATCTCGATTGAGTTAGCTCCCAGAGGTGCTCCGTTTAACCAAGGATAATTTACTAGGTTCAAGTTAAAACATAAATTTTCTTCCAGTTAAAATTCCAATTCCAAAAAAATATAACATATCACACTTCCCTTTCAAGTTCTCAAGTACAATTTCTATTAAAATAGTGGACAATATCACTCAGAAATCATGCAATTCTAGCAATTTCAGACTCAGTAAAATCCCTCAATTGAGTATGAATTTATCACTTAGGTAAGAAACATTGAATTATTTATTTTATAAACCTAGAGACATACTAAGAAATTGATTTTATTTACAAAAAAATAGCATATTTTATGTAAAAACATTCTTAAATGATGTTAAAAGGAGGATTTTGTTAAAAAAATTTGAATTTCTGATCTATGTATAATTGAATCATGGTTAAAAATAAAATTTAAATCACATTTAAGTGTAAAAAATAACCCTCCACTCCACACTTGAAAACCAAAAATTGTCTCTAATGATTAATCCTGATGTGGGAGAACATTTCCATTAAAAATTATAATTAACAATTTTATATAATATTAGAGTTGGTTACTATCATAACCCATCCCAATGGGGTCTGTTTTGAGAATCCCCAATAAAAACTTTAATAGAATTGGTGATGGATACTAGCGTTGAGAAGGAATATCACTAACATGGAAGGACTTATCCTAAGTACATGTAAACATGCACACATATCCAAGATAAGAAAATTCTGAAATGTAAAAACAACTGAACATCCATGCATTCAAAAATCTAAATCCCACAACCAAAGTATGACACAAAGTAAAAGAATGTAAACATAGTCAAATAGAATCCCACCACAAAGAGTCTTAAAACAAGTCCTACAAAAAAGTAAATATACATACTATTATCATGATATCATAGAACCACACCTCGGTTAGTCTAGTCTCACTAAGCCTCATTTGGGCCAAGTCCTCCTATGAATCTTACAAAAGGTTGACCATATATACAAGACATGACACGTGCAAGAAAATCCCATGTAAGGGTGAGTATCACAATACACGTTAGGAAACCTCAAAACCAAAAAATGTACAAAAAAGGAATAATAGTCAGTTCTATAAAAGTATATATCTATAATGAATATTATAATAATATCCAAATATACTAAACAAGACACATATCTAGATGGTATGTCGAAATCTTCAAGATAGCCTAGGATTCTAACTTGAATGTTTTACAAAACACTCATCTAGAAGAACACACTCCATGAGTCAGATAGCACTGATGGTGTTCATCTGAGAGGTAGTACTCCTCAGGTCTCGAAATTAGTTATACATGTTGTAAGTATTCATAGATAAAATATCAAGATAATTATTACTCTCAAGGACATGAGGTATACCAATAATTCAATCTAGATTGACCTGGTAATTAGAGTATTGGGACCCATGTAGTTTTGGTCATGAAGATACCAAGAACTCCACCTTGGTAAAGAATATGATAGAGGATCTCACTAAAGTCCCCATGAAATTATTACAACAGCTCTTTCAAAGAAGTCTTGGTGAAGGTATCATTGTCCTATGTGTAGGATGAAATTCCATACTAACCCTCAGGGAGTGGATATGGGGAACACACCCTAATAAAACTTGTTGAATATATAGAGGACAAGGGATCCAAGACAACATATATTTAGTAAAAATTTTGTATCAGGGTTACACATCATGTCCCTTTGAGCCTAGGTCCTACCCGTGTAAACATATAGTGTCTATGTCCATGTAGAAGTACACGGTCTTCAATTACCTGTTTAATTTATCTTGTGTCCCAATACATGGTCATCACCTTGTAGCCTTGGTCGGGCCTTGTTTTTTAGGTGTGCACAATATGTGTGTGGCCATGTATTCCAGCCTGTGTCCATGTACCCTCTGAGGTACACGTTGATCCATCAGGCAGGGGTCACACATCATGTGACCTGGTTACATGCCATGTGATAATTAACTTCCTCTCCCAAAACCCTAGATTTCAATGAGGGGGTCTCACACACGGTGTAATCCTAAATTACACACCATGTGTTGTAGAATTTTCAAGAATCCATGGATATTTTTTCTGTGTACACACATGTCAATGCTACCTTATATTCCATCCTTAACCTTTCTAGAAATCATGGACCAACTCTATCCAAGCCTCACCATGGTCATTCAATGGAATTCGGCCTTAAAATCCATTCAGAAAAATCCGGTTATGGGTTCTCATCACCATTTTCATTCTCCACTCAAATTGGGGTCTCTAATCTAGTCTGGGCCACAAACCACCACTACAATCTTACAATCTACATGCCATACCAAGTCCAAATCTATGATATTGGATAATTTCTCAATGAAAAGGGTTTGAAATGATTTATTCCTCGATATTTGGGTTAAACCACCAGGCAAAAAAACCTTGGTGATGAATGAAAAAAATAGGGATAAATGAAAAACCACAATTATATTGACCAGACCTCAACCAATGTTCATGTTGGACTTAATCCATATCTATTAGAAATATAATGAAGTGTCAAATAATAATAATGAAATTCTCCCAATAAATCCCTACAATAATAAAATATTGTAATTTGCACGATCCGAAAATCAATCTATTGGTTGATTGGTCTTTTTTATCATAGAAACAAAAATGGGGAAACAATCCAAATCAAAACAACATCCTACCTCAATTCAGAATGATCACTGATGAAGAACAGAGTTGCACCATGATCTTTGTAGATATCCTCTGATTTAGTTTTACACCAGTCGTTGATCTTCAATCTGGTAATCATCCACCAATGGAATCCCCTTACATAATCTCCAATGTTCCTCTATATCTCTTGGTTTTTGTGTCTAAACCTAGTAATATCCCCATAAATATATACTTATAGAAGATGATAGGTCATTTCATCAATAAAATAAAAAATAATAATTTAATTAATTATTTTATTCATTTTACATTCATGAAAACATTCCCAAAAATTCCATGTTTAGAAAAATCTATGTCATGCCTAAGTTAAAACTCACATTATAAACTCAATAGTTCCCTTGTATTTCTAATGTGATTCCCCCATTTAGAAGTTATTAAATTTTTAATAGAAAACTACATGTGCGTACTATTTAATATATTTCAAATATTTCAAATATTTATTCCAGCCATACCATGCCTCGAAATCACATTTCATATGATCCCCTGGTCTCGAAAATAATCTATAAAATATCCAAAAATAATATTTGGAAAATCCAAGTCATTACATTTTACCCAACTTGGGGCTTTATGTCACAAAAATCCAAAAACAAGTGGTTATAAAAAAAGTTATGTGGGAAATGAACATGAATTTGAGCCTCTCACTCTCAAGTGATCTTCTAAATATTCTTGTACTTCCACTAGACAGACACTAATAGAATTTATCACCCATAAAGGATCCACACCTACCGATCCGCAATCTCTATGAGGTATGCAGCAAAGGTAGCTCCACCCTCGATGTCCATCTCTCCCCAGTCAATAACGTATGATGGTTCAAGCATGTACCTCCACAACTACAACAAATGAAAGACATAATGTACCCGATCTAACTTAGTTAGTAGAAATAACTGGTATGCCACCTCTCCAAATATACAAATTATCTATAAGGGGCCAATGAATCTCAAATATAGCTTGCTGCCACAACCAAATCTCTGTAATTCATGTCAAGGTGTAACCCGATGGAACACACTGTCTCCCTCCTTGAACTCCAGAGGCCTCTATCATCTATTTTCATATGAATTTTGGTGGATATATGCATTCCTCATGCTCTACTAGATGATATATACCTTCTCAATGGTATATTGTACCGACTTTAGGCCCATAAGTGCTGACTCTCCTTGGTCGGTCTAGAAAAGTGGCAACCTGTAGGGTCACCCATAAAAATATTTGAATGGTGTCATACCAATGTTGGAATGAGAGTTATTATCATATAAAAATCCACCAAGGGTAGATGATTCTCCTAGCTACAACCAATATCCAACATGATAGCTCATAGAATTTCCTCTATGACCTGAATGGTCCACTCAGTCTAGCTATCAGTCTAGGGGTGAAACATTGTGCTCAAGCGTAACTGAGTCTTAAAAACCTTTTACAATCCATTACAATACTGAGATGTGAAATGAGAATCATGTTCCAAAAATATCATTGAGGGAACTCTATGGAGTTGAACTGTCTCTTTCACATAGAGCACCCCAATCTCTCCACTGAACATTACACCAAAATAGCTAAGAATTAGGCTGATTTGGTGATTTTATATATGATCATCCATATGGAATTGTTTCCCAAAGGCATACATGGTAATCCCATCATGAACTCCATGTATATCCCATCCCATTTCCATTTTAGCACCTCAAGGGGTTGATCTAAACCCGCTTGAACTTGGTGCTCTGCCTTCACTTGCTGACAAGTAAGGTATGAAGAGACAAACTCTATAGCTTCATTCCTCATATCTAGAAACCAAAAATAATTTATGTGGTCCTCATACATATTTTTCCTACCTTGATGTACCACTAAAGTAGATGTATGAAACTCTATTGGAACCGCCTCCTAGAATATCACTGGTACTATTACGAATCCTAAAAAAATGCTCCCAACATTCATAAATTTTTTCAGGAGCATGTCCATTGGATATCTGAGTATGTATAGTCTAAGAGTATGTTAACCTGAGTTGTTCTCCCTGACTTGTTGAAAATTTATAGGGGTAAAAACCATCGAATTGAGGTAATCTGCACCATCTCCAACCACAAAGAATAACTGTAATCAAACCAACCTATCTGACGCCTTGATTTGAAACTGGAAACATGATCTCCTACTGAGATAATTTGTTACCATGTTTCCCTTCTCAAGATTATAGAAAATATCAAAGTTATTATATTATAAGAACCCTAGAAATAACCACTCTCTCAAGTTAATATCATTCCAAGAGAATATATTCTTGAGACTCTTTTGGTCATAATAGTTGATAAACCGCTCATCTATCCAGTAGTGTCTCCACATCCTTAGTGAAAAGACTACAATTGTCACCTCAAGATCATGGGTCATGTAGTTATACTCATATGGTATCAACTGATGTGAACCATATAAAATCACCACCTAACTATTCATCATAATGCAACCAAACCTAATTCCTTATGCATCGCAGAACACTACGTACTCCACACCCTCCTATGGAAATATCAAAATGGGAGTGCTCATCAATATCTTCCTAAAATTCTGAAAATCCTGTTGGAACCTTTTAGTCTATATGAAAGACTACCCCTTTCAAGTAAAACCTATTATGGTTGCTGATACACTAGAGAAATTAGGTATGACTCATCGGCAATAGCCTACCAAACCAAAGAAGCTTTTCACCCCTATCATTCTCTTGGGTGGATCCAAAGATAACACTACCTCAACCTTGGCTAGGTCCACTGCCACTCCATATATTGAGATAAAATGTCCTATATAGTGGAACACCTATATCCAAAATTAACACTTTGAGAGCTTCTTATAAAGCTAGTTCTCTAAGAGTGCATCCAAAACCATCCTCAAGTGTCTTATGTGCTGCTCCTCAAATGTTGAGTACACAACTATATCATCAATGAAGACCACCATGAACCGGTCTAAGAAAGGATGAAAGATCTATTTCATTAGTCACATGAACATTGATGGAGTGTTATTCATGAAAAATAGAATCCCCATGTACTCATAGTGACTATATCAACATATTTATGTCATCTTTAGTATATCCACATCTTATACTCGCAATTAGTGATAGCCTTACCTGAGATCAAAATTTGAGAACCATCGTGAACCTCTAAAATGATCAAAGAGGTAATTGATCCCTAGTAGTGTATAATTGTTCTTTACGGTCACCTGATTTAAGCATCGATAATCCACACATAACCTCAATCTATCTTCCTCTTTCTTGGCGAACAAAACTGGGTATTTCTAGGGTGAAACACTCAGTCTTAAGAATCCCTTACTATACAAGTCCCCCAAAGGTACCCTTAGCTTTAAAATCTCTATGGGATCCATCTGATATACTGGCATAGATATAGGTCCCATCCAATGGTGTAGATCAATGTAGAAATATATCTCTCAATGGGAAGGTAAATTTGGGACATCCTCAGGGAATAAGTCCCCATACTCCTCTACCAATGCAGGGAACTAAAAATTCATAATATATACTAAAAAAGGGTCATGTCTTCCATCTGATGATTAATCGGATTTTCCCTCTTATGAATGAGTCCATTCTATACAAAATGGGTTTCTTTTTTAGCCACAAAAGAAAACTTGGTCCCAAAATTGTGGACACACCACATCCTTCACCTAAAATAGTCAATCTGGGATTGAACTGTAGATGACGAGTCCATACTTAAGATGAATTTGTAAGGAATGATCACTAATAAAAAATTTCCCAACATAAACTCTCACCGCCAAGTATCAGGTCACATTTTCAGCATAAGTGTGTGATCCCTGTGTCATCCCAAGTAGGAGTATCCAAGCATAAGGATCAAGCTAAGGGCTCAACCAGAATATCTAATTATCAACCTAGATAAGTGGAAATAAAGGAATGACTAGAACCAATGTCTATCAGAACTGCATCTATGGTATAAAAGACTCATATCCTACCTTAAATAATTCCCATAGTTTCTATGTCATAAGCCTCAACTGCCTTCATTTTTCCTTGCACCTACCCTCCAGATCCCTAAGCCTGGAATAGGCCACCTAGAGGTAGTGTTTATAATAGGCCAAAGTGCCTACCACTTCTAGATACTCTCCCAGCTCCTCTACAACTTCTATCACCCTATAGACCTATCTAATTCAACCACTACCTCTACCTAGGAGTTCATTCAACTGTCTCACTATCAGTTGTATGACGGGTCAGATAACCTTATTCAAGATGTCCCCTGTTGTGACATGAGTAGCACCACATCACTCTTAGATGACTCGACCCATACTTTGATCCTTGAACCATTGATCCTCAATCTTTTTACCTCCTCCTATAAAATATCACATGTATAGGTCCCAAATACTTACATCAATTCCCTTATGTTAAGGTCTATGCTCTTGTGGGCCATCTATCGGTAACCACTGTCTGTGTATACTCATCCAGAAAACATTTAACTGCCAAGGATCACTCTAGAACCACAACATAGGTATGATTTCATTGATATATAAAACTAGCTTGGATGTCTCTATGTAGTCATTTATTAAAGGTCCAATCTCAGAAGAACTGATCCTTAACTATATCCATCAAGTACCTAGAGAGGTTGGTGGACCTTGATGAATACTCAGCTAATGTCACACTTCCCTAGTGGAGATACAGAAAATTTAGGATACAAACAACCCTTGGTGTAGATAAATAGAATTTCTATATGAATTGGAATTCAAAATCCGACCATGATAGAGTCACATCATCATAAGATTGGGTCACTAACCCCCACCATCATCCAACTGATCCATGGAAAAGGCTCACTGCCAAGACCAACATCTTATCTACTAGTGTCTTGAAATGATGAAAAACTCGATTCACCACCTCAATCTAGTCATCATCCACATGTGGTATAGGATCTCCTAGAAAAATGAGGTGTCTCTGTCACTAAAACTCATGAATTGGTCCCATCTTGTGCACCTCATCGGCAAGTATTGTTGGTACTATCTACTTCTCATAAGTTGTTGGTATAACTGGCACACCACATAGAGGTAACACATCTAGAACTGGTTCTTTTATCGATACCTCACCACCAAGGGGATCATCCTCATGATCTTGGTGATTAATCGTAGAAATAATGCATCATGGAGGCATATTTAATGTAACCAATAGTTACCATGGTCAATGAGTATGTTTGGAGAGATGAATCAAGAAGGAAATGGAAACTACAACCTATTTCTATATGATGCATATACCATTTTTTTCTAAAACCAATGTTCTCATGTACCAAGTAAAAAATTAGGTGATCAAAGTCCTTATGTATGGATATATTGTCCATCTCACCAACACTAGAGTCCATGACCTAAAAGTCCAACTTGATACACATAACATTTTTGCCCCAAATTAAAATCACTGACTTCATTCCTAAGGTCTAACTGACTCCTCTGATACCACTCTGTCATGATCCATCCCAATGGGTCCCATTTTATGACTCCCCAATCCTACCTCTAATAGGAAAAGGGTTCGAGACTAGTATCAAGAAGGAATATCACAAACATGGGAGGCCTTATCCTAATTACTAGTACACATGTGCACATATCCATGATAAAACAATGTTGAAATGTAAAAACAACTAAACAATCATACATGCATACATCTAAATCCCACAACCAGAGTACAATAGGAAGTAAAAGAATGTAAACAAGGAAAAATACAAGCCCACCACAAAGTGTATGAAAACAAATCCAACCTGAAATTAAATACATGGACAACTGTAAAGTTACCATAGGAACATGTCTCATTTTTTCAAGTCTCACTAAGTACCATATGGTCCTCATCTATATAGGACTCTATCCAAAGGTCAATCGCTTGTACAAGACATGACACATGTGGGAAAATCCTGTGAAGGGTTGAGTAAAACAATACCAAGTAAGAAACCCTGAAATCATAAAGCATACAACAAAGGAATAACAATCATCTCTACATAAGTACATTTCAATAATTCATGTAATGATGATATCAATATATATTCAACATTACAAAAAATATAAAGGTAAGTCATAATCATAATTCCATCCAAGGTCTCCAACTAAAAAGTTACACATATCCCACTTCTTAGAGAATACACTCCATAAGTCAGATAGCACTAATGATGTCCATCAAAGAAGTACTGCACATCAGGTCTCTCTATTAGAAGTATAAACTAGAAGTCTAAAGAGATTCAATACAATGATGAGGATCACTCCCAAGGCTATGGGGTATACCAACAACTCAATCTGGATTAACCTTTTAAGTATATGATTTACACACATGTAGTTTTGGTCATCAGGATACCAAGATATCCACCTAGGGAAAGAATATGATAGAGGATCTCACTCTAGGCCTCACAAAAGGATTCCAACAACTCTATCCAAGAAATCCAACTGAAGGGATCACTATCCTATGTTGAGGAGGTCATTCCATTATAACCATAATGGAATGCATAAGGGGAAAACACCCTAATGAAACATGTCCAACATAAAAATTAAAAGGGCTTTAAGAAACATTTAATGAGAATACGGAATGTAGTAGGGTTACACACCATGTCCCTTCGACCCCGGGTACTACCCGGGTAAACAACCCATGTCCATATTTGTGTATAAGTACATGGAGTGTTACTAATCATGTAATTAATCCCATGTCCTATTACCTGTATATTTCTGCATAGCCTTGGATTTTCCATGTCCTTCTAGGGGTACACATTGTTCCTATGGCTGTGTACTCCAGCCCATGTTCATGTACCCTTTAAGGTACATGCTGATTCATCAGGTACGGGTCACAAATCATGTGAACTAGTCACATGTTGTGTGATACTAATATTTCTCCAAAAAACCTAGCCACAATATAGAGGTTCCCACGTGCTTTTTAATCCTAAATTTCCTACTATGTGTTATGAAATTTTCTATAATCCCTATATCTTCCTTCTGTAAAAACACACACTACCGCGACCTTGTATTTCATGATCAATCTTTCCAAAAAAACCACAAATATTCTCTATCTAATCCTTTCCATGGTCATTCACCATAATATGGCCTTCCAAACCATTCGTAAAATTCATGTCTTGTGTTCTCATCCATGTTTACATGCCTCTCTAAACTCGAGGGTCTCCAATTCAACTCACTCTATATACTTCCACAGCCATCAAAAAATCCTCATGTCATACCTATTCCATATATATGTTATTGAATCATTGAACCAAGAAACATGTTTGAAACGATAGATTCCTTGGTATTTGGGTTAAACCACTAGGAAAACGAAACACCAAAGATGAATGGAGAAAAAGGGGAACAATTTACAACCACAAACATAAGGAATAAACCTCTAAAAAATTTCATGTTGGCCTTAATCTATTGTCATTATATTAACAACGAAGAATAAAATAATCACAATTAAATTCTCCCAATAAATAACTATAATAATCCCATCCTGTAATACACAAAATTCATGGATAAATATATTGGTTGATTGATCTATGATCATCATAGAAAATAAAATAAGGAAATAATCCAAATTAAAACAACATCGTACCTCGATTCAGATCAACTGCTGATGAATAATGGATTTTTTCTTTGATTGTTGGTGAGATACTCTAATTATACCTCACACAGGTTGTGGATCTTTGATCCGGTTGTTGTCCACAAATGGAATATCATTCAATACTCTCTAATGGTCATCAATATCTCTATGTTTTAGTGTTTAATCCCAAGAATCCCACCATGACTATATAATTATAGAATAGGTTAGGTCATCACATCAATGAAAAAAACTAAAATAATTTAATTAATTATTTTATTAAATTTACACACATGATTAATTTTCCAAAAACTCCTTATACCAAAAAAAATTATGTCACACCTAAGGTAAAACTCGCATTATGAACTCAATAGTTCCCTTAAATTTCAAATCTGAGAACCTGTTTAGAAATTATTTCACTTTTTTAGGAAAACTACATTAGTGTGGTATTTAATATATTTCAAAATATTAAAATATTTATTATGAGAACACTAAGCCTTAGAACTGCCTATTATCTAAATTTCTAGCCATGAAAATCATCTATACAATATCGAAAAAATAATACATGGAAATTTTATGTCATTACAGTTTAATTAAAGTTCAACAATGACACCTTCCACACATCGAAATCAATTTTTAAAATCATTTATTTCTTTATTTTAAAATTTATACTTCTAATTTTTCAATATAGATATAAGAATTATAAATTGAACTCAAATTAAATAATATTAAAGAATGAAACAAAAAACATATAACATTTTAAAACCATATGATTTTTAAGGGTGAAATCTAAGTTTAAAAACATTGATTCAAATTGCTTTTCAACAAATTAGATATCATCAAGCATGCATTACAATTCAAGAAAATATATTCAAAAATTTCATAATAACAAGGTAAATTACCCCACACTGAATTCACCATATCATGAAACATTAATATGTTTAATATAAATATTTAGAATAAAAAATAGTACACCCCCACTAAATGTGGGGATTTTATCATCTCAACTCTATCAATTTCACTCTTCCCTTAACCTTTGAATTTACTTATCATATTATCATGTTCTACATATTATAAAATTAAAATAAATTAACATTACTATAATTTAAGAAATAGTTTATAAATAAATTAACCAAATTATGAAGTTATGAGATATTTTTATCTAGATCGTTTTTGCAAGTTTCTCTACTTTTTCTGTGAAAATTAATTTACTTTCTACTCTAATGAATTACATGAGAAACTTATCATCTTTATAAATAATGTATAATAATATTATAAGTAGGTTTACAAGTGTAATTTTCATTTTTATTCAAATAAATTGAAAAAAAATAATACAATGAACCATTTGTTGGCTCCCATGAAGCATTGAGTTTTTAGTTTTTAGTTAGACTTTGACAATTGCTCAACTATCAAGAAAGAAGATGGAATAAAAACTAATTGGATGCCCCTAAAAGTAATTTTTTGTTTTTTATCATTGAAAAAATGGAATTTAATCCTCCCCAACTAATTCAAAATCCACATTTACTATCGCTATAAAATTATGATGAATTGTCCAAACCACTTGGTCCCAATTTTCCAGGAAATAGCTTCAAACTCAAAAAAATATTTTTTTTCTAAAATTAATGTACCTATTGTCGATTATAGTATCATGAAATTATTTGGTTCTTTATTTATAAATTTTGGAATTCTCAAAATATTCTCTCTTTATTTACTTCATATCACTCAACGACAATAATATTTTCTCTCTAGTTGAATTAAAATCACAATATAGGACTTTCACTGGCTATAAGGACATGTCAAGAAACTCTCTGAGAAGATTAAATATATTTAGAAAGAGTACAATATAAGGATACATATTTATGGTGGTCTCATAGTATGTCTTTTAATCCCATAATGATTCAACCAATTTGGCTGACCAACCTTTCCAAGAGTTTGATATTGTGTTCTCTAGAATTTGTTTAATCTCCCTATTCATAATTTTAGCCTAACCACTAGACTATGGGTGATAGGTTATCCCATTACTATGAGAAAACCCATAATTTTCCATTAAAAAATTAAAATTTTAATTTATGAAATGAGTTCCATTATATGTGAGGAATGATTTTGAAAATCTAAACCTTCAAAAGATTTTTTTACTTTAGGAGTCTAACAACACTATAAGAATGATTGTTGGGAAAAGTAATAGCCTTAGTACAATTTGAGACATAGTCACCAATCACAAGTATGAAATCATTCCAATAATAGTATAGAAATGTTCCCATAAATTCAAAACCCAATACATCATAAATTTACACTTCAATTATTTTTGTAGGGTCTTTCTTACCTTATACCAAAATATACCAGCCTCTGAAATTTCACACATCATATCACTAGACTCATAGAAACATTTAATGGAGTTTGCCACTATAAAATAGTAGGAATAAAATTTTTTGAAGTCCTATCACTCCCATAATTTCCAACCTAAGGTGATGAGTGGAATTTATAAATAATGGGATATATTTCCTCTTCAACCACACATCTCCTAATAATTCCATCAACACATCTTCTATTTTGAAAAGGATTTTCCTAAAAAAAATATTTTAGCTCAAAAATTCATTTGTTTCATTGATTTTGTGAAATATCATTTAGAATGACACAAATAGTAATAAATTTAGCATATTCTACATGCCAAGAAGATTATGTCACTAAAGTAGAAGAAATTTTATCATTAGGAAAAGAGGTGTTAATTTCTATGGGTTCTTAAACTTGGATACTAGGTAACCTATATATGTGGCTAGAAAACATGTTCTAAACTCATTATTTATCAATTATTTCCAAATAATACTTTTGTAGTAAAATATTACACCTCAAAATCCTAGGTTTGGAATATTTTTTTCAAGTTGATTTTGAGTGTTGAGTGGTTTGTAAAAATAAACACTTTAGAACCAATCAAAATATGACTAAACATTTCCAAAGAAAAAAATGATATCAAACAAATAATTTTACATTTTGTTATAATTATTTTAGGCATAATATAAAATATTTCATCATAAAAAAATAGTCAGTCTCTTCTATTACCTTTTCCATAAAAGAGCACCTATAATCACATCACTAATATCACATATCACCATAAAAGGAAACTGACAGTCTTGGGTAGTGTTCATGGGTGTAGTTGTGAGATTCTCCTTGCAAAAAATAATTGAATATATGAAATAATAATTAAATTAAATGGGTGTATCATTAAAAAATATATAGCATAAATTCATTGTGATTTTTGAGAAATCATTAATGAGTCTTAGGAAGAAACTAAAAAGTCCCAAGAAACTCTTGGTTCCTTTCACATTTTCAAGAAGGGGAAGCTTCTATAATATCAAAATTTTTGGAATTTTTGACCTTTAGATGCCACTTTGGAACCTTATATCCCAATAAAATTCACTCAATGACCATGAATTGGAAATTTCCCTATTTTAAGACAAGTTTTGTTTTATGGAATCTTTCAAAGACAATTTCAATATTATGTAAATATTTTTCAAATTCACTAACAATAACTAAAAAATCATCAATAAAAATATATATTATCCTTTGAATCATGTTAGTGATAAAAATTATCATACTTCATTGAAAAGTTTTTGGGGAACCACAAAAGCCAAAGGGAATTCTTTAATAGTAAAATGTCCCAAATGGATAAGTAAAAGTGGTGTTCTAATCATAAGGAGCTATAAAAATCTGGTTGTAACAAAAAGTTCCATCATGAAAAAATTAATTTATTACCATCCAATATCTCTATAATTTTGTCTAAAAATTTCATTTGGAAACGGTATTTCTTAGTGGTATCATGTGGTTTCTTATAGTCTATGCAGACACTCTATTGGTTAGTTTCCCTATATTGAACTTATTATTGTTTTCATTTGTGAAAATTGTGACTCAACTATTTTTTGGGAAAACATAGATATGGATCACCCATGGACTGTTTGATATTGGGAAAATTTTTCCAGTATCCTACAGTATAATAACTTCCCCTATAACCAATTATTTTATATTGAGATTGATTCTTATATAAGCTTTTAACTCTATCATTATGGTCTTATTCTATAGAAATTTTATGCTTACACTATACTGGATGTAAATTTTTAATATCAGAACCAGACCACCAATAATAGACCTAAACTTCCACAAGAAGGCTAATAGACTTTCCTCTTTACTTTATTATAAACCACTAGAGATGATAACTGGTAGTATAAAGAACTCACCTAGTAATGTATATATCAAATAAACTAGTAAGGCTAGAGATATAGATTCAGTTATTTTTAACTTTAAGTAAGACTCATTACTATTGGAGGGCCAAGGTCCACATGTTTACTCTTAAATAACATGCTATATAAAGCTTCATATTCATCTCTATTATTCCCAAAAAATTGCACATCACTTCTATATTCATTGATTTTGGTTAAAAAAATTTAATTAAGGAAAATTCCTCTATGTGTTTTGGTATTTCCCCCTTAAACTCATCTATGTGATCATTCTCCTTTTTAAAAACAATTACCATGCATGCTTCAACAAGGATCTCTAGTGCACTGATGTTTTCTTCTAGAATCTTAAAAACTCATATTCCTCCTCATTAACTGATTCTTTAACTCCTAAAATTTCATATATAAAATGGATTTTGGGTTTTCTGGGTTCTTTAATATTTCAAGAACATTAAATTTCTCATTACATTCTGAAAAATTAAAAATTAATTTTACCTTTCACACCTCAATAAAATATCCACCTTTGAATAGAAATGACCTAACTAGAATTATAGGTACCTCCTCATCACATTACTTATCCAAAATTACAAAATTATTCATAAAAAAGAGCTCCCATACTCCAACTAAAAATTCATCCACCTTACCAACAAAGTGAGTAGTGGAATAATTTGAGAGTTGTAAAATAATAGTGGTGGGTTATGAAACTTCAAATATCAAGTGTTGGAGGAAATATAGTGTAATCATATTAATGGATTCTTCTTGACCACATAGATAACTAAATGGTATACCTCTATCTTCAAAGGTGAAAGGGAAGAAAAAACTCTACGGTTATTGAATTTTGGGTGGTAATCTATTTTACAAGACAACACTACATTCCTCTATGATACTGTAGATAGAAAATTATTACAAGGTTTTATTTTTTAATATATTTTCTTAAGTAATTTTATATAATATGATATTTGAATTAAGGCCTCAAGGAAATGGATTTTAATGTTCAATTTATTAAAAACTATTTTTATTTATTTATTCTCTGTGAAAGTGGAATAGTTGGAGGAAACGTCCTAAATGTTTTTAAATTCTTTCAATTTATTCATAAAGATTATTTTTACATGTATTGAATTTTACATTAAATTATTTTTCTTTTTGATTTTCAGTAGGTATAACATGATTCATTGGAATTCCAGTAGGGTTCTCCATATTTTCAAATTGTTAATTTTCAAAATTTTGGGTTTTGATTTCAGCATGATTTTATTTTATTTTTTGTATATTTGGGATATTTTCTAGCTTCTTTATGGGTTTTAAGACCACTCCTAGTTTTTAAATCCATATCAATCTCTCTATGATTCAATTTAGTGGTGCTAAATAGTTTACCTATGTCTATATCTCAATAATTCTCAATTCACCAGGCATGCAGTTCAATACATGTAACAATAAACGTATGTGTATATTTATTAACATGGGCCTTCGGTTACAATATTTAATGGGGTAACAACTATAAAATAAATTCATAAAATTAGAGAAAACCCATTATTTTAATAATAATATTGTTTCATTATTTATGTTGGAAAAACTTGTGAAAAATGGAATAAATAAAATTTTGCATTACAAAATAATAGCAGCGTTATTATTATGTTAATTTGTGCCAACTAGTTAAATATTTATTTACCGTATTATAAATAATTATTTTACTACCAGACCAGCCTTAGTCTGCTCAAACTCCACTTCCATTTATTGAACACCTGAATGAATAAATAAATAATTTATTTTATTAAATAAATATTTTATTTACAAACTAGTAAATAAATATTTATTAAATATTCAATAAAATAAATAAATAAATCTTACCCACAATATGGTGAATAAATATTTATTTAATTTATGAAATCATTTTAACTTGAATAAAATTATTCCACAGCCATGAGAATAGTATTTATTCCATTAATTAAATTCAAATAGAATTTAACCGAGACCACCAGAAACACTTAGCATGTGACCCTCTAGGATTCTTTCTCATTGGTATTTGGATGGCTTGCCTAAAGTCAAAGAGTATTTTCTAGCAATGGCTCAAGGCACCCAAGAGAAAGAACTTAAATTCACTACAACAACATCCATATATGAATGCTCACTGTGTAATATTATCCCTTTGCCTCAATATCTCATCAAGCTAGTTCCATGATAGTGTCATCAACCATTTTTCTTGATAAATCATTCTTTGACTACCTGAAATAAACTTGTCATTACACCATGTCCATGGAATTTCTCACGATAGTTCTATTTCAATCAAAGGTCCAAGATATCAAATTCCATAAATGGAAGGGATAAATCATTCCTCAACTTATCCATTAATAACATGCCACTCGTGACGCACCCAACGTACCCTACTTCCAACCAACTGTATGTGTGAAAATTTTCATTAGTAAATCAAAGTGTGCGAGTCATGACACATATTAATGATAATCTTAAATTATAAGGATCATTACACATGCTCACAGATAGTAATATCCAATGACACCAAAACATGAGGATTTCCTACTTACGAGTCTGTTCTCATAATCTCTCATCTTAGAGATTACCAAGTAAAAACTAATGAGAGGAAGTATCATCTTCTTATGATTACTCGCACTTGATAGTCTATATACTATGTGTCCCATTATAGTATTTCATCCAACCATAGAACTGTATTTAAGATTATTGTCATATCACTTCAAGGTTCTCACCATAGCGAGGAACTGTTATGACCTTGTCAATGTGAAAAATACTCCTGATAATTATAACACTATTTCCATGAAGAACATTGAAAAATATATAATATGATGTTTAATATTTAAGTATATTAAATATTCTTGTAATAAAAGTACAACCAGTTGGTTCTAGGATACCAACTCTTACAAACTCTCACATAAACAAGATCCAATTGCCTACAACTTTCAGTCCGCTAGACCTCACATGATGATTGTGTTTCGGCTGAGTCAAGGCTTTAGTAAGGGGGTATACCATGTTGTCTTCTATAGAAATACTGATCACTGTAACTTCACATCTCTGAGAAAAATCCCTCAATGGATGATACTTCTGAAGGATGTGCTTCATCTGGTGATGTGACCTTGGCTCTTTTGCAATAGCCATCGCTGCAGTATTGTCACAGTACATTGTGATGGGATATTTACTGCTAGGTATCACATCCAACTCCTGGATGAAGATTCACATCCAAATTTCTTCTTTAGATACATCAGAAGCTATGACATACTCAGACTTTGCTATAGAATCTCTTACCACACACTGCTTTGAGCTCTTCCAGCTCACGACACCTCCATTCAATGTTAAGATGTATCCCGTTTGGGACTTCATATCATCTTGATCAATCTGGAAAATAACATATTCATATATTCTTCTTACTAGTTCTTCATCTCATCCATAAACTAGGAACGTATCCTCATTATGACTTAGATACTTTAGGATAGTCTTGACTACCATCCAATGGTGGTCACCTAGGTCATCTTTATATCTACCTACTGCACTCAATGTGTAGGCGACATCCAACCTAGTTCATATCATGGCATACATGACTGACCCAATCATTGATTCATATATATTAATTTCAATTATATTTATTTTTTCATGTGTCTGAGGACACATTTTCATGGAATGTTAAATGCCATGTGATGCTAGAAAGAATCCCCTCTTGGATTTTTACATAATGAATATCTTTAGTGTCTTATCAATGTTAAAATAGTGGGTTCCCTAAACCCAAATATTCAGTTTTTTTATTAACATATCGTGTATACAGTTAGCTATACCTGATTTCATCTAACCATTATAGTGTATAATTTTCAGCATCCACTATTGAAATGGTAATTTCCAAAGATTAATTATCGTATCGAAAGGTTATAGCAGATCCCATACTATAATGAGTACCTCTAGATACTATGACATTAATCTTAAATATATGTTCTAAAGTATAGATACATCATAATGATTAGACACTGTAGATGTTTGAATATCAGGTGCTGGAGCTCATAATCATTGAGACTTCTTCTCATGAAGTTCCCACATGGTGATCTCTAGTAGTGATATCATGAGGACTTACTTACGAATAGGAACTCCACATGTTTCGAGTGTCACTGGATGTTCCTATCTATGATCATGTGTAATGGTCTCCTAACATGAGATAATTACCAATGTATGTCATTTGATTGTGTAATTTGATGCAAGATGAAGCCCATGGCAATGAAGTCATGGTGATGTAATTTGTGTTGGGTGTGTCATTGGTGGCATGGTATTGGTTTAATGATCAAGAAAGGATTTGTCACTTCTGTTTTATGTAAGTAATATATCTCAGGCCATGTTGATATGGATATAAGTACATTTATAAGACCATGGCCATGGAAGTTAAGGGTAAATCCATCTAGTTACATCAACAAATAATAAATAGAGAAAAGGGTGATGACACATGAGTGCATCCTGCTTTATGAGATATTATAGAAAAAAAGATTATATTACACAGTGTGTGGTCATAGGTTGGTTTTCGCAACTGTGACAATCCTTATCCCTTCAAAAGCCATGATGGGTTTCTAGATCCCAATCTTGTTCTGTGAATACTATTCACTATTTTTGAGATAAGGTCTTAGAGGGTCACACACAATAGTGTATTCAAGAATCTGCCCTATTCAGTTGAATAAGAGTATTGGACATGGTGGGCCCCACCATTGGCATCCGAGATTTGTCCAAATAAAAACGATCACCAATATAATAAATAAATTCATATTATTTGAGTTTAAAATAATGAGTATTGAATTTTTTTTATTAAATGTATTTATGATTTTTAAGTAAATACATGAAAAATATTAATTGACAAATATTATATTTATTAGAGGTTCAATTAATATTTATGAGAACGATGAGTTGAGTTAATGAATCAATTATTATCATGTAATATATTTTAATATATTACGAGTAAATGAAAATAATATTTATGACTCTGATAAGTAGTCATAATATGTCGTTAATAGTGCATTGATTATTTTGGGGTCGGGTTCGTATTTCTGGGTAATTAAATAAAACTATAAATATAATAGGAGATGAGATTACCAAAGACTATTCATGGCACTTCTTTCTTCTCTCCTCTCTCCCATGAGCTAGTGAGAGATGCTCTGGATCCAATGAGCTTGGATCATGCTCTCCCTCTTAGGCGCCGCCAGCAAAGTGGTGCGGTGATCATTGGAGTGTTGAAGGCATCGTCTCAATTATGTGCTAGTACCCTAATTACGGCGAACAGCGCACTTGCAGATTCTTTGAAGAACATGGCGAAGATCTAGAGGAATTCGATGTTGGATTCTTCAAGTAGTGATCACCAATGAGGAGCAGTCATTATGTGCTACTTACGAATTAAACCATGTATTTTATGGTTTATTTTGGACTTAAAATCCATCATGTGTGGTCCTTGGATGAGACCGGGATGTTGTTCACCGACTTTGACAAGTTTACGTAAATCGTTAGTAAAAATGTTTTAAAAACCCACCTATTTTGGGCTTTCGTTGTGTGCCCGATTCCAAAAATTGTATCAGAGGGAGCGTGTATTGATTTTAATACAATAAAATTAAATTTTCATTAAGTTAGGTAGAGGGCATCATTCTGGTTCCAAAGCCACAGACTGTATCTGAATCCGATATCAGATGACCAATCTGCGCCCACCCCAAGTTTTAAATCGGAAGACCTCTTCTTTAGAGGAACTCTGGTCACCGAAATAGTATTTTCTAGGACCAGATTCTTCATAAGAATATTAATTACTATTAATAAATGGGACCGGAAAGGCCCGAGTGGTCCCATGTTTTTTCACCTCCAATGTGCGGTGGCCCTAAGGGCTGCCTCCTCACTTCAAGAAGTGGCGCACCAAGGCTGCTACCCTTAGCCACTTCAAGTCCCCCCGCCACTTCGCCTTCTTCCCATGGCGCTGAACCAGGCGCTCTTGTAGCCTCCCACTATTTCTCCACCCACCTTACGGAGACCCGCTTCACCTTACCCAGGCCACCCTGGCGCCCCGTGTCCAGGTCTCCCGCACTACTTCTGGTGCCCCAAATCTCAGACATGTCTGCTCTGTTGGAATTGCAAACCAAAAATATGAGTCAAAGCTGCCTGCGGCGTCATTTATTACTTGAACATTTTTTTTTCATGGGTCAACCTCCATTTATTTTCTTTGAATGAATTTAAATGCTTTGCATTTAAAGATTTGGTATATCTTTGTACCGTCATAAATGCTCTGCATTTAATATTTTGCTCTTTCTTGTACCGTCATAGATTCTCTGTATTTTATGTTTTGGTCTTTCTTTGTACCAACATAAATGCTAGGCATTTAATGTTGTGGGTCTATAAATTGATGTAATTGTAGCCTGAAATTTCAATTGTGAAAATTTGTGAAGTTGTGTGAAATTGTGAAAAGCTTGAAAGCTTCATTGTGTTGTGTGCAAATTTTTCTTCCTCTTCAATTTTTTCTTCTCATATTTCTCGGCTTGTATAGCCAACAAACTGGTATCAGAGCCAAGTTACCAAGATCCTACAATTTTTTTTAAGATGGCCGCAATCCAGCCGCAAGTTCCAAAGCTGTCTAAGGACAACTACGAAAGGTGGTGCATCCAAATGAAGGCGTTATTCGGGTCACAAGAATTATGGGAGATCGTTACCGATGGGTATGTTGTACCCACTACGGTGGAAGAAGCTGCCTTCACGAATGAAGAAAAGACGGCCCTCAAAAATCAAAGAAATAAAGACAACAAGGCATTGTTCCTCCTCTATCAAGGGTTGGATGAATCAACGTTCGAAAAGATTTCCGAAGCAACATCAAGCAAGCAAGCTTGGGATACCCTTGCACCATCTTCAAAGGTGTTTATCGAGTGAAGTGGGTACGTCTTCAAACATTAAGAGCAGAATTTGAAGCGGCGCACATGAAAGAAGGTGAGAGAATCTCCGATTATTTCTCAAGATTAATTGTTATTTTTAACAATTTGAAAAGGAATGGTGAAAAAGTGGAGGACATTCGAGTTATCGAAAAATCACTTTGATCTCTCACAACCAAGTTTGAGCATGTGGTTGTGGCAATAAAAGAATCAAAGGATTTGGAGAAACTATCCATTGAAGAACTGATGAGGTCATTGCAAGTGCATGAACAACGGATGCAAAAGAATACCGGTTCAACAATAGAGCATGCCTTGGAGTCCAAGTTTACTCTACAAGAACAAAATGATGGCCACACGCAACGAGGCGGTCATCATGGAAGAGGAAGAGGGCGTAGATATTATCTAAGCCATCAACAAAAGCAACAAAATCCTACCAGATTTTGTAGGAGAGGGAATGGTGGAGGACGATTCACGCGTGGTCGTGGAAATGCAAAGAATATTCAATGCCACAACTGTAAGAAATTTGGGCATTATGCGTCTGATTGTTGGAGCAAAGTGGATCATGATGAACGATCCAACTATGCTGAAGAATCTCATCATGAAGAAGAAGGTACCACACTCCTCCGCGCACAAGAAAAGGCATGTGAACGCCCCGATGTTTGGTATCTCGACACGGGTGCAAGCAACCACATGAGTGGTAATAAACAACTGTTCGAGGAACTCACCGAAGAAGTTCGTGGCGACGTGAACTTCGGCGACTCATCGAAGGTACCCGTGATTGGAAAAGGTAAAATCAAAATCTATCTGAAGAATGGGGAGTCGAATTACATTTCCAATGTGTATTACGTACCAAGTATGAAAAATAACATCATAAGTCTCGGCCAACTCCTTGAAAAGGGGTATGTTATACACTTGGATAATTCTTCTTTGTCAGTAAGAGATGATCACAAGAGGTTGATTGCTCAAGTCCAAATGGTGAAGAATCGCATGTTTCCACTGCACATCAAAACAAAGGCCGAGGAGTGCCTATTTGGGCTCATGAAGAATGATTCGTGGAGATGGAATCTGCGTTTTGGGCATCTCTATTTTAGGGGGCTTAAACTTCTATCCTCCTCAAGAATGGTGTGTGGCTTGCCGACGACTGAATCAACAAATCATGTGTGTGAGGCATGTACACTCGGAAAACAACAAAGGAACTCCTTCCCAAGTGGAGTGTCCAGAAGAGCAACAGAACCACTTCAGTTGGTTCATACTGATATCTGCGGACCACTGGAAACACCATCACTTGGAGGTAATAGGTATTTCATTACCCTTATTGATGATTTCAGTAGAAGACTGTGGGTGTATTGCATCAAGGAGAAATCTTCCGCCTTTTATATCTTTAAAATTTTCAAAGCTCATGTTGAAGCTGAGAGTGGTCACAAAATCGAAGTGCTGAGATCTGACAGAGGTGGAGAATACACCTCAAATGCGTTTCAAGACTTTTGTAGGGAGCATGGCATCAAGCAGCAATACACTGCTGCTTACACCCCACAGCAGAACGACATTGTAGAAAGGAAGAACCGCACCATCCTCGACATGATGAGGACCATGCTGAAGGAGAAAGGGTTGCCAAAGAGTTTTTGGGCAGAGGCAGTGGTGTGTACTGCCTACTTGCTCAATCGGTGCCCAACGAAGAGTGTCAGAAACATGACACCACAAGAGGCATGGAGTGGCTACAAACCGAGCGTAGCACACCTAAGAATCTTCGGGTGTGTTGCCTACGCTCAAGTTCCAGAAGAGAGAAGAAGGAAGCTTGATGATCGTGGTGAAAAGTGCATCTTCATCAGCTACTGTGAAGAGTCTAAATCCTATAAGCTCTACAATCCACTAACCAATAAATTAGTGGTGAGTAGAGATGTGGTCTTTAGTGAGGAAGAAGCTTGGAAATGGAATGATGAAGAACCAAACAAAGAGATTCCAGTCGAAACAGAAGATCCTGAAGAAAGGCGTGATCATCAGGAGAAAACTCCAGCAACACCTTCCCCGGGCACATCATCAGTACACAGGAGTCCAGGAGGACATTCCATCACTCCTGAAAGGACTCCATCAAGTCAAAATTTGGCGAGCTCATCCTCACCCATGGCGCCCATAAAGATGAAAAGATTAAGCGACATTTATGAACAAACCAAATAGGTAAATCTTTTTTGCCTGTATGCAGATCATGAGCCTCTGACGTTTCAGGAAGCCACAAGGGAAGAATGTTGGAGAATGGCTATGGGAGAAGAAATTCGCGCCATAGAGAAAAATGACACATGGGAGCTGACCACACTTCCTAATAGCCAGAAATCCATTGGTGTCAAATGGGTGTACAAGATCAAGCGAAATGCTGATGGTGAAATCGATCGCTACAAGGCAAGGCTCGTAGCGAAGGGGTACAAACAGAAGTATGGGGTGGACTCTGAAGAAGTCTTCGCTCCGGTTGCTCGCCTTGACACTGTGAGAATGATTATCTCCCTTGTTGTTCATCACAGTTGGATGATCTACCAATTGGATGTGAAGTCTGCATTCCTGAATGGAATTCTAGAGGAAGAGGTTTATGTAGACCAGCTTGAAGGCTATGTTATGAAAGGGGAGGAAGACAAAGTGTATCGACTGAAGAAAACTCTTTATGGGTTGAAGCAGGCTCCTCGTGCTTGGAATGAATGCATTGACAGCTATCTTCGAGAGAACGGCTTCACCAAATGTCCATATGAGCATGCAGTTTAAATCAAGAAAAATGATTGTGGCGATATAATCATTGCATGCTTGTATGTTGATGATTTTCTATTTACAGGGAATAGTCGACAGATGTTCGATGATTTCAAGAAGGCTATGTTTAAGGAGTTCGAGATGACCGACGGAGGTCTCATGTCCTTCTTTCTGGGCATAGAAGTAAAGCAACAACATGGAGGCATCTATATTTCTCAGAAGAGGTATGCTAAGGAGTTTCTTGAAAAATTCAACCTGGCTAATTGCAATGCTGTAAACACACCTATGGAAATGAGCTTAAAACTGACAAATGATGGAGAAGGAAAAAGTGTTGACTCGACTCTGTTCAAGAGTCTAATTGGAAGCCTGAGGTATCTCACAATCATAAGGCCTGATATTGTCCATAGTGTTGGGCTTCTAAGTAGGTACATGGAAGCACCAAAAGAGTCCCACTGGTTAGCGGAAAAACGTATCCTCATGTACGTTAAAGGAACAGTGGATTTTGGTCTTTTTTATCTATACAATGAAGAAGCAAATCTGTATGGATACTCAGACAGTGACTGGGGAGGCGACCAAGATGAAAGAAAAAGCACCACTGGGTATGTATTTTTTCTTGGATCGACTGCTTTCACGTGGAATTCAAGGAAGCAAAGTGTGGTAGCCTTGTCTACATGTGAAGCAAAGTACGTGGCGGCATCATCCACTGTTTGTGAAGGAATCTGGTTGAGAAATCTGCTGAAGGAGTTGCAGAATCCGCAGGATGGATCCACAGTGATATATGTGGATAACAAGTCGGCAATTGAAATTGCCAAAAATCCGGTGCAGCATGGAAGAAGCAAACATATTGATACCCGATTCCATTTTTTGCGAGATCATGTGAAGCAGAAAACGATAAAATTGGAATATTGTCATACTACGGAGCAGGTGGCTGATATTTTCACAAAGGCATTACCGTCAGATGCATTCAAAAGACTCAGAACGATGCTCAGAATGAAGTCGGTTTTGGTTTGAAGGGGAGTGTTGGAATTGCAAACCAGAAATATGAGTCAAAGCTGCCTGCGGTGTCATTTATTACTTGCACATTTTTTTTTCATGGGTCAACCTCCATTTATTTTCTTTGAATGAATTTAAATGCTTTGCATTTAAAGATTTGGTATATCTTTGTACCGTCATAAATGCTCTGCATTTAATATTTTGGTCTTTCTTGTACCATCATAGATTCTCTGTATTTTTTGTTTTGGTCTTTCTTTGTACCAACATAAATGCTAGGAATTTAATGTTGTGGGTCTATAAATTGATGTAATTGTAGCCTGAAATTTCAATTGTGAAAAATTGTGAAGTTGTGTGAAATTGTGAAAAGATTGAAAGCTTCTTTGTGTTGTGTGCAAATTTTTCTTCCTCTTCAATTTTTTCTTCTCATATTTCTCGGCTTGTATAGCCAACATGCTCCAACCCTACTGGCATCCTCTCTCGGATGAACTGCAGGCAGCACGCCACTACCCAACCTAGGCCACCATACCCCCTGGCATTAGATGGTGCTACCCCGCTCCATTCCCTACACCATCTGGGCAACCTAAGTCCTCCGCCGACATCGTGATGAAATGCACAAGAGGACCACCTCCACCAGTGCCTAGGTAGACACCAGGCAGCGGTGCAAAGCCTCACCATCCAACAATGTGCAGTGGCCCTTGAAGAGCCACCTCCTCCTCTTCCTCCGCACTTCAGTGAACCAACCCAGTGAGCCAGCGTGGCCTTTCCTCTCCAGGGGCACACCGTCAGCTCGCACTGTCTCCAGCGCCCACCCAGCCAGCTCCAGCCGAGTTTATCCTCTGTTGCACTACAGCAGCCAGGCCACGCTTCCCTGCATTGGAAAACCCTGGCCATTTCCTGGACCTCCTAGCGGCCAGATAACATGCTCTTTCTCGAAACAGGCTCAAGCGGGTCTGCTTGGCCCGGAACGGGCTTAGGCAGACCGGCCCATTCCAAAAATCCCTTGCATGGGGTTTGTAAGGCACGGATTGGGCCTGTGAAGGTTCTTCCCAACCTGCACAGTCCCTACTCAGTTATCGGGGCCCAGATATAACATTAATTAATCAAAAAATTAATTAAGATAATTAATTTAATTACAGTTGACCATTAAATTACTTAAATATTAATTTTTAAATTAATAAATACTATGGCATAATTAATTTAATTTGGTAATTAATTAAACTAATTAATTTATTTTATTTTATTTTTAAAATTAAATTAATAAATTGGGGCAGAACGACGTAATTATTGAATTAAAAAATAAGAGTGATATTTTTGAATTCAATCAAATTCCCTCTAGTATTATTTTAATGCAAGATTACTTTTTATTCGGAATTTATTTACTATACGTAGGTTTAATGTGTATACTGATCATGAGTTAGAGGCTAACTAATGTATGTCTGGTGTATTTATTTATATGATTTATTTATTTAATTATTACATATTAGTTTGTAATAATTAGTTTAATTAAATAAAAATGTGATTTGTGTGTCATCTTAGAGTCTTTATATGTATAAGGGCATGTTCACCCATTCTTAGAGTTGTAATTTTACACTCAAGATCCCCTCGCCTATGTGCGAGTACAGTTGTATAAGGACGAGACAAGGTATGGTGCACTTCACGCAAAGTAACGCTGACACACCAGATAGGAGTTGGATACCTTGGATGAGCAGACATTTCTATTCAAGTTGCAAGCCACTCGACTAAATGTACTTACCCCTAGGGTTTCGATTGGTCCATTATTCACTCAAAAGATCAACTGATAGTACTTGATCATGATCAGGTGTAAATTTTATTGCATGGTTTTTTATTTTTGTGCATTTGTTGTTTATGGTGCAATCACATAGAATAATAATAAACAAGCATGCAAGATAAAATGAACATGTGACGCGATGAAATTTTTGTTTCTTGAATGATCAGTTGTGAGTTCTATCACATAGTACATGCTTCTAAAAATAGAAAAATATTTCTTTCATCACACATAAAAAAATTAAACCCTCACAGATATATTAAGTCATTACCGCCTTCCTTCATTCATGTTTGGACAAAACCAGCTGTTTGAGGTGTTGGTCATGCCATAGTTGAGGGTGCCTCTTACTACTGGGGAGTCCTTATTAAAATGACGGGTTGTCTAAACTAAAATTACAGAAAAATAAATAGACATATCTATCTTGTTGTAATTTTAGAGGAAGGAATTGTGTAAAAAAATTATTTTAAGAAGCTGGTACTTCGCTCAACAGATCAAGGAGCCGCAAGTTAAAGCGGTTGGCCAGCCAAATCCCACCTAGAGCCCTCCAAGTAGTGCCGTAGACATAGCTTGTAGGCTATGAGGGGTGGTTCTGGGATCCTTTCCACTAGAATACTCAAGTGATTTAATATTCTGATTCTATAATAGAGGGTTCCTAGAATCTGATAAAATAGTGGGAGACATTTAATTGATTATTTTAACAAAGAATGTCTATATCGGTAATCCAAATAAACAGCACTCATCTGATAAAATTTATTTTTGAAGAGAAATGGAAATTTATACCACAAGTTTAAACTATGATAATTATTAGACAATGTAAATGTCCACACTAACATGTGTATCCATGAATAGTATTGGTGCGTGCGTATAGTACTATGATATAGGAAACTCAAAGTGCCAGTGTCCCCAACACTATTTAATTACCTCAAGAAGTAAGTTTGAAAATTCTTACAAGAGAATAATGTACAAATAATATGATAGTTATATCATTATGCTTCTCTCAATGTCTGGTGTTAGTTGAAGTCACTAAACCAGGACATGGATGATATAAACATGAAGTCTCAACTATAAGATGTTTTCAAGGAGAAAGTGAAACAATGATATGAATAAGGCGAAGTTTAAACCGGAATGTGTAAATTAAAATATCGATCATAATCTTTAATTAGATTCCTGTTTCATATCATTTTCACCCCTTTACTCAAGTTTCATTATAAAAGGAACAAGTATCAAGTATACTCTTCATTACCTATCTATATAAGGTTCACCAGGTGAATAATAATAAAAGACAACTATGTTTTTAATTATTATGGTGGATAAATTGAAAGATGCTATGGAAAGTTCAAAGGAATTTAATTCCAATGACACATTCGTAGTTTCCTTCAATTAATGAGGTATTAAAAAAGGTTATTTTCATTACATATTATAAAATAATACAATGGAAGTTTAAAAGAAATAATGTGTTTTAAAGAAGAAATTTGACGCTTCTACATCAGGTATATTAATCAATGTAATGTTTCCTTTTTACTAATTGTTTATTTAATACTATATGATTTTTACATATGTGTATTTAAATACATTTACCATGTAAGTATAGAAATATTACTATTAGTCATGTGTATTCACCAAGTGGCTACGAAAGGGTGATACCTAGGCTAGTGGTGATAAGTACACGACTTTATTAATTTCCTAGTGAAAAATTCATGTTGAACTATTATTATGTATAACCATAAAAATTAATCTCATGTGTCCTTGGACACATGAAGACATTATTTCAGGTTCTGTAATGAATGGTGTTTTTGGTAATCTCAATCACTAGTTCAGTAATGCATGAATCATATGCATTTAGTGATAAATATAAATGTAAGACTAATACCCAGTTGTGAAAATAAAATTTATTGTCAAGTAATACTAAAAGTGGGCATCATGGATATAAAAATTAAGGTATTTAGGCTCGGCATAGCTAAATAATTTTGGTATTATCGATGTCTTTAGTTTGGACAAAAAATAATTTAGAAATAAAGGTATGTCACACAGCTTTTAGAAATAGTTCAACAAGTAAGTGTGAACTATTATAAGTATAAGCTAGAGGTATATGTACCTTATGAGATTCCTTTATGTAATTAAGGAATAAAAAAGGGAATTATATGCATGGTCAGGAGATATGTGTTGATTTGGGTTGGGATACTAAAGAATATCTCGACCAAGCATTCGTCAATCATGATAATGTAGCGTGGAGAAATTCCTAAACGCACATTAACTTATCAACATAAAAACATTCAAGTTAATGAGGAGGATTGATGATGAAGTCTTACATATCAACATTGACCAACAAACATGCAGCAAGATCAATTCCTAAACGCATATGTTATACATCAAAATTTTGATGTAGGTAGTATCAATGTTACAACTAGCAGAAACTTATATTATATTTCATGAACTGATTTGAAAATAACAGAGATATCCCACAACCATATGCCAAATATACTGACAAATGGATATCATACAAGTCATAGTATGATGTAAATCCATTATGTCATCAGGAAATGTGTTTGGATGAAAATAGTTTGTTTAGATACAAACAAACTTGCATCAAGATAAACACATTGTGCATCTAAGGTACATATCTTAATGATTGCTTAAGATATTACATAAATCCCTAAGATAGAAAAGTTGTTAGTCAAGTAAAAGACTACACTTCTATATAAGGGTGCACATCTCTATTAGATATAGTGGCAACTATATTGACTTGTGTTTAGTTAATTCTCAAAATACAAAAGTAGTTGGCATAAGAACTAGTTCCACAAGGGAATATGGAACAAAGTATGTTCTAGAGACACATACTACGTAGGAAGGACAAAACCATGGTGATATTTTTTATTCACTACAGTTGGTGATTTATTATTCAATATGAATAATATTTCCTACAAGTAAGCAGTATGTGGAAATTAGATAAAATTGATAAGACCACCAAAAAATTTAATTAATGGATTCCATGTATCAAAGTGAAAAGGGATTATTATTTTTAATATTGCTATGGGTATTCAAGTGAGTTGATACATGGATGGTACAAGAAGAGTACCAATAAGGTGTGATTGGTTTGACCAAGTCATTATGCCTAAATCAGTTAGAATTTTACTTATCATAGATAATATATATGATCAATTTATTTAGCATTGGATTTCAAGACCACCAATCGTGGATGGTGTTTATATGACACAACCAGAAAGGGATGGTCACGTCACAGAATGCTAATATAGGTTTCAAATTACTGAAATCCAATTTTGGATTAAATTAAGAAACATGATCATAGAATATACATTTGAAAAAAATTATTTCCATGTGTCTATGATAGTTTAGTGGGATCATCAAAGTTTTAAAAGTAAAGTATGTTCGACAATATATGGAAAACAGCTTGTTCTTTAAGTTAGTTATAAAAAAAAAGAAATATATTCTCCAATGATTGACTTAAAGTAGCAACCTAAGTTCCAGGGAATACGATCTACTGAGGTAGATCTATAGGTTTCTTGGTCCTTGTCAATCCTACATATAGTGACATTATATTGAAAAATATAAGTTGGAACAATTAAAGGGATCAATTGTTTCCAATGTCACAGGGCATAATCTCTCCATGTTGACATGTTCAAGACATAGAAGATATAAACATGATGGTTTAAATACATGTGTCTAAGTGATGGATCAATCACATAATCCATGATATATACAATAACCGATATTTCCAATGTATATATTTTTTATAGTGGGTGTTTATCAGTTATATCAAGGAGGACTACAAGGGATGCAGTCAGAACCATTTAATTGTACTTTGGTAAGTACAAAAGATATGTACCAAGTAAATGGAGAATATGGGTACTAGTTTTAGGGGATACAAACTAGTATTCTATAGATCAATGTGATCTACTATCACAGTTAGGCTAAAGATGATGAGTGATTCAAGCTCATATCATCCAGCGGTAGACATACCTACAAATACTGAGTATGTTGGAGCTTTTAAGGTAGCTAAGAATCAGTTAAATTCAAAAATTTGTTCCAGTTATTGGAATCGCACCTGGTAAGAAGAGTATTATCATAAAGTAAATTATGATATTATTACTAGCCAAGATGCCAAGTTATGATAGTGGACAAGTGGGATATACTTGGGACACCATATCTTGAAAAGTTTTACTCAATGAGACAAGTTCATAATAGTAGAATATCCACGCGATGGAACCATGGTGGACCCAGTAGCTAAATGCCATTACACAGCAGAAACGTGATGTTAATTATGTGAGTAGCTAATGAATTTGGTTATCATGTTGGCTCTAGTGAAAGTGGGAGTGTTGAAATCGTAGGTTCCCTTGACCCAACTATTCTGTGATTTTGATTACTATATCATTTATATAGTTATCTATATATGATGTTATCTTACCATTATAGTGTAGACAATTTTTCTTCCACTATTGAAATGGTAATGTCCAATGATTAATTTTCTTATTAAAAGGTTATATTAGATCCCAGGTTATAATGAGAACCTCTAGATACTATGACATTAATCTTAAATATATGTTCTATGGTATAGATACATCTTACTAGTTGGACACATTATATTTTTTACTATCAGGTGTTGGGGCTCATAAGCATTGAGACTAATTCTCAAGAAGTTCACACTTGGTGATCTTTAGTAGTGAGATCATGAGAACTGACATGCCAATAGGAACTCCACATGTTTAGGGTGTCATTGGATATTCCTATCTACGATCCGGTGTAATGGTCTCCAGACTTGAGATCATTACCATTGGATGTCATTTGATTACATACTTTGATGTAAGACAAAAACCTTGGAAATGAAGTCGTGGCGATGTAGTTTGTGTTTGGTGCGTCATTGGTGGCATGGAATTAGTTAATGGTCAAGAAAGGATTTGTTGCTTTTGGGTTATGGAAGTAATATATCTTAGGCCATGTTGATATGGATGGAAGTAACTTTATAAGGCCGTGTCCAAGGAAGTCGAGGGTAAATCCATCCAGTTACATCAAAAAAATAATAAAGAAAGAAAAGGGTGATGACATGTGAGTGAGTCCTGATTTATGAGATATTATAGAAAAAGAGATTATATTACACAATGCATGTTCATAGGTTGGTTGTCACTATTGTGAAAATCCTTATCTCTTCAAGGTCCATGATGGGTTTCTAGATCCCACTCTTGGTTTGTAAATACTATTCACTGCTATCGAGATAAGGTCATAGAGGGTCACACACTATAGCATATTCAAGAATCTTCCATATTCAGTTGAATAGGAGTTTAGGACATGGTGGGCCCCACCACTGGGGTTTGGGATTTTTCCAAAGAAAAACAATAACCAATCTAATGAATAAATTCATATTTTTTTGAGTTTATAATAATGAGTATTTAATTTATTTATTAAATGTATTTATGATTATTAAGTAAATACATGAAAAATATTAATTGATGAATATTAAATTTATTCAAGGTTCAATTAATATTTATGGGAACACTGAGTCAAGTTAATTACTCAATTATTATCTTGTAATATATTTTAATATATTAAAAGTAAATGATAATAATATTTATGACTCAGATAAGTAGTCATAATATGTCGTTAATAGTGTGTTGATTATTCTGGGGTCGGGTTGGTATTTCTGGGTAATTAAATGACACTATAAATATCAGAGGAGACGATATTACCAAAGATTATTCATGGAACTTTTCTCTCCTCTCCACTATCTTGTGATCTAGAGAGAGATGATCTAGATCTAAAGAGCTTGGATCGACTAAAGTACTAAAAACATAGGCATCCAAAAATCTACAATGTGTTTTTGGAACTAAAAACCAAAGGTAGTCTCAAATGAAATACTAAAAATTTCACAATATCACATTAAATAATATGATTAATATCCTATATATGCTAAGGTTAATAAACTTGATATTTCTATGAAACACATGCATGATTTTACTTTGAGGTCTTTGAGAGAGGTTCTTGAGTTATGAAGGATCATTATTTTTTGAAATAATATTGAAAGTGTAGTGCGATTCAATTTCATAAATACTTAAGGAACCAAGAAGAATAAAGGAGGTCTGATATAATTGTTTTAATTATGTATTTAACAATTATAATATATCCCATCCACTGCACATTAAAATCATTCTGATGGAAGAGAAGTAATTGGGATTATGTTGATATGAAATTTAATTTTTTAGATAATCAAAAAGAAATTTTTTAATTCAAGAAAGATAAGAAGAGATTACATTGCATATTTATTTTCATAGGAAGAATATGAAGAAGAAGATAGAGAATATTTCATTTTTATACTATGAATAATAATATGAGTCCCTTGCCAGTTGTTGTTCAAGTAAAAAGTGAAGAATTTAGGGGAAGAAAAAAAACAATTAACATCCTATAGAAGTATCATCTAGTGGAATAATATTTTTGTGTTACAATATACCTTAACAAGATGGATAATAATGTATTCAAATTTTGTATAAATAACTATCCATGAGCTATAAAACATTCACTATCAATTGACTATAGTTCTATGTAATTGAATGGTTATTCCCTACATGTTGTAACCACGTTTAGAGGATTATTTTTGAGTGGTTGTGTCATATTGGATTATTAAAAAACCATGCAAAGGATTGTCTACTATTATTTATTAGTGAACCTTGTAAAAATATCATGTTTCATATTTACCTCCTTTTATATAATTGCATATGAGAATATGAAAAGAATAAGAGAATCAAGATCTTAACAAATCTAAGAGGTAAACGAGATAAAAGTTATAATTTGTGAAAAAGTTATAAACACTAATCCACCACCCTCTCAAGGTTGACTATATTATGATGTGGTCCTTTAAAATGCAATAATGGATGATTCAAATAACCATCCTCTAATAAAACAATTTATTTTACAAACAAAATTAAGAAGTGATGTTCCTTGATTCAAGGGTAAAAAGAATATAATACATTCTATACGCTTTGGCTGAAAAAATAAATATAAGGTATTATAATAGTCGAACTGAAATGTTTCCCCAATGTATTTGACTCACAAATTTTACTCCAAGACACAAATTTTACATATAATTTTTCATGAGAGAATAATCACTAGAATAATCCATATAAAATTAATTATAATTCATTATTTGACATATATCACACATGGGATAGGTTGAGTGCAAAGTACAATAAAATATGTTATAATAATCATTAAAAAAATAAAATATACATGTGTAGAAAAAAATATTATATTTAAATTTAAAATGATAGATTAATGTAATTGAAATTTCAAAAATACTATAGGGAATCAATTTGAAAAAATATATAAAAATGATATCATCCATTTTTTATGTATAAAAGGTGATAGTACAATTGAATCCTAATGTTTCAGAATCCAAATTAGTAAGAAAATGTATATTGATATTTAATTATATGAAATATATTAATGGTTATTTTAATGTATATAAATATGGAATTGAATTTCATAAATTTAGATAGAATAAAAGGCATAATAAACTATTATATGCCACTATAATAAAGGCAAATTGTAAAAAAACATTACATTGAATGCATAAAAAATGGAAAAAAGATTCTAAAATAATTTAAACAACACAAAAATTCAACATTAAATCTATGAGTCCTCATGGGTTTCATATGGACCCCTTATTTTCATATTAAACAAAATTAAAAAAAATCATTAAATATTTGATGATGAAAAGTAATATTTTAATAAACAGATGATATAAAACATAACATGAATGAAAAATCTCTTCATGTGGTCAAATATCATGTGCAGTTTCCACTAAAAACATTTAATAAAGAAAAAACATCTTTAAACATCAACATACTGGCATAATGTGTTATTTACTAATAAATTGTATTTTAAACACAATTCCATTACACTTTGGATATAGAAACTACTTGAATAACCACTTGGAGATTTATCTTAGGCAGCTCACATGATGTAATTCTCAATCTATTTTATAATGCAATCCCTTCAAGGAACTTTCCTAGGTGGTGCATGTGGATTACATGGAGGATATGAGAAAATTGATGAACTATTTCTAATTATGAAATCAGATGGAAGAGAATGAGCTTGATAATAGTCATGTAAATCAATGAATGATATTTGAATAATTATGAATTATTATGTGACCCCTCTAATGGCACATGAAAGTTCAAGTCAAAACAAAATCATGTGATAGTCTATGTTCAACTTAGATTTTCTCATAACCGATTATTATTATGTGTTATGCATGACGTAGAATATTATGACCAAAAATATTAATTCAAGGATTAATTAATTAAATAACACCATAACCAAAATGTAAGATCATCACATTATAATTTATAATTAATTTAAGTAATTGATTTACCTTACAATATATTATTTATCTGTTAATGAATCTCACGATGTCTCTACATTGTAACATCATTGCATCACTAGAAAAAAGTGTTGATTCCCTATAGTAGTAATCCACATGTGCACCACAAACCTCTAAGTGTCAGCATATAAATCTCTGAGTGTTAGAATGAGGTATCCTAATTCTTAGATCATTTGTCTTTGATCACCATGAGAGTCACTTTAAAGGAATCTCATTGATCTCTTTATAATCAAGAGGAGTAGTGGATGAGGATCACTCTCTATTCATGAGAGTGTTCTTAGATAGGATCTCTCTATGTTTTGAGAAAGTTCTCTAGTTTTCATTTTGAATAGTAAAATGAATGGATAGATCTTTAGTCAGAAATAATATAATTGGGTTTACATAGTGTAAGGTTTAGAAAATAATAACTCTTCATTCACCCATATTATTACCTTGATCCTTGTGGAACCCCATTCCTATAATAATATTATTATCACTATTTCATAGCATGTGAAAAACTAGTGAATTAATTAAATATTGTTTCCTTAATTAATTGTCTGATTATTTTTCAAAAAATATTTATTATATAATATTTATCACCAGATATTCAAAGTGGGTTTGATGTTCCTCCACAGTATTTATCAGTAATTTAATAATAAATATTTATTCAAAAAATTAATATCACTGCATTATTCTCGAATAAATAAATAAATGTTATATTTACTAAATATAAACTTAATCTTTATTAAATATTCTACTAACAAATATTCTCTCGTATAAATAGTGACTAAATATGTGTGATAAAGAAAATATGAATAATTATTAAACCATGTTTGAAATTAATATTTATTTAACCTGTTAAATAATAATAATAATAATTAACTGATGTTTTTGATGCACTTTTTGTGTAACCTTCTAGGCCCCTTTATTGGGGGGATTAAGAAGAAATATCTAATGATCAATGTTATCATCATGTAACACGCCATACTTCCATAAAGAAAAAATTTAAATGTCACAATGACATTCAACCTCATAAATACGCTTACCATGTAATATAATTTTTTATCCCCATTACTCTAATCAAGAAAATTGTATGTTGTTGTCGTCAACCTATGTCCTCGATGTCTATTTCTTTGACTTTATATAAATGAACTTTTCTTTCATCGTTATAGCCATAGATTTAATAAGGATATTTCATTCTCATAAAATATCCTAATATATGAACTTACATTTAAAAGTATAAAGGATAAATCCTTTATCACATTATTCATTTATGTATTATTATTTATAGCACACTAAATATATGTCATCATTGTTTTCATCAATACATCAAAGCACCTCACTCATAATAGTCATTACTAATAATCTTAATATTTACGGAACGTTAAACATTTAAACAAATAAAAAAAACCAATTACACATGTAAATGTGTTTTTATTATTTGAAGTTCACATTCTCGTAATCTCCTATACTGAAAATTATCGAGGGAATACACCTTGAGAAAGTGCCTCAAAGTTCTATGAGTCTCCACATTTCTTGGAAAATTTTATTTTCATCTCATCAAATGATATCATATGATTATAGAAAATTTATCTAGGAATACTATCATGGAACTTCTAGTTTCTCATCCTATCAGGTAACTTATATTTCCTTTCAGTGTGACAGATACTCTTAAGAAATTATCAAAAACTATGTCATATAAAAGAACAATCATGATAGGATAATAATTCTATTAAAATTAAAAAATAATAATTATCTTTATAATGTACATATATGTTTATTCCAGGGTATTAAATCCAATAGTGTCTTCCCAATAGGGCCTAAAGTATCCTGGAAATAAATTGGTGGGCCACTTGATAGCTAGTGAGGGATACCGATCATCCAGTGGCATCGATATAGGTACTCAAAGCATCCCACTAGCCATGACTTAACCTATGACTAATTATATGACTCATTTACATTCCAAGAACCATAGAGGGACATATGGAGGATATAAATAGGCCCCTAATGAGTCTTGATAAGTAACATAAAATTGAATGAACTTAAGAAAACTTCATTGATCTATAGTGAATGATAGTTGATCCAATGAGAATTGGTGAAAAACATGTTTCCTTGGTTCCTCCACCTGAGATCACATTTTAATTATTTCATAAAACACTCTGATATACCATATTTTTCTCTATAATTCTATAAATTCTATCTCTATTATATTTATATAGAATTTATTGTGTTTCTTCCAAGGTTTTGTGCCTAATAAATCCCCATTTTCCCTCTTTTGGGGTTATTGGTAATCGCTAAAACCAAGGCCTTATTTCAATTTCTTGGATACCAAGGGTTTGAGTTCATTTTGGGATTCATGGTTACATTAATTTTAATTTCTATTAAGTCATAAACCCTCATGAAATTGAGGTGCCTGATTTAGGGGCTCAAAAATAGCCTCCACCAAGTATTAAGTGGATAACCTATTGGAAAACTCCCTTATCATGTTTTATGCCTTGTCTTATATTTACTTTCCAAATATTTTAATTTTTAATATCATATCAATCACTTAATATTTTAACTTATATAAATAAATCTATAATTTATTTAATATACATCATTTCTTTAGCACTTATATATTTTTATTCATTTATTCTTACCAATTCTGCTACATTTAATCTATCTTTAAATTTATTCTTCTTCTACTTTCATCTTTTATTTAATATTTTAAAAAGGATTGTTTTTTTTTATTTTTGAAATCCAATTCATATCCTATATTTTCATCTCACTATGAACAACATAATGTACACAATTGATTTCATATAATGAAATATTTGTTTTATTTTTTTTTTGTATTAGAAAGTGGGTGCAGTAGTCGAGACAATTATTTCTATGTGATACTTGATACATTTTTTAGCATTGAGAAAGACTGGGGCACTTATTGGAATGTTATTTTTTCCGTTATAACTATATATTATAAGACTAGAAAAGTGATTTTAGGGTATATAAAATAGTTTCACTGCTGCATATATCATCCTTAAAAAACTAGAAATTACCATCATCAATGATAAAAAAAAATGCATATTTTGTAAGCATCCTTAAAAGTTAAAAAAATCCACGTTAAAAAGCACTCATAAAGGATATATTCATCAGTTCTAAAAATCATTGATTAAGAGAATAATTTATCAACACTAGTTTATTTCAAATAAAGTGTTCCATTTTTTAGTGATTTTTAAAGAGTTGATAAAGGGGACACTTTATCAGCATGTTTTTATCACTGAACAAGTGACCTATTTTCTATTTTATTCCTAGTGTGAATAAAAGACACATTGTTGCATTGTGCTACTATGATTGTATCACACTAAAAATGGAAATAAATTAATTAATTTTAATTATATTTACATCATAAATATAATAAAAAATAATGTATTATAAACATTTCAAAAATTGGTTTGTAAGATTAAATTGGAAAGTACAATTTACCACAAAAATCAATAAATTAAAAAAATAGTATTTAATTGTCTTTTTATCCCAACCCCCCAAAAAAATAGCTTTATCATGCTATTAATGGTTTAATAAACTACCCCATATTGGGGAAAAAAGTGTACCTATATAATAACAATTATTATGTTAGTAATAGTGTAAAGAAATCAATTAAACTTAAATATGAAAAAATAAAGTAATAAAATGTAACTTTCAAATCAAAAACATTAAATTTGAGTAATACTAGTCACACCATGTATCATATTAATTTGTGTACCTTGTTCAAAAATGGGACACCCTTGATTTCCATTGATGTTATATCTATAAAAAAAATCCATAATCATAAATGTCATTTATCATCTTATATAACATAGATTTCATTGTGAATTTTTATTTTTGTAAGAATCATACTATTTAACACCTGAATCTCACATTAATTTAAAATAATTGATCATTGGATCCAAATAACCATCAATATCATTATGTAGCTGTTTTGGTCCTAATATAAGTAAAGAAAACATAATGTGTTTTGTTTCAAGCACAAACACAATGGAAATTTAAAATTTACCAACATATCAGACAATATACAATAAGTTATTCATTTTAAACCAAAATGATTCAATCTATCTATAGATAGAAAAATAATAAGGTTTCATAACTCATTTCCAAATTATAGACACTCCTGATTGGTTTTCTTCTACTTAGGAGAGTCTCTTAGGTGATGAAGTTTCTCATCTTGGTATCTTATATCTTTGTGCCACATCAATTGTCTTGTAGTATCCTCAATTCCATATAGGCACATATATCTTGTAATGAATAGAAAGTACCATAAAACTTTTGAAGGATTTGATTTGAAATTATTGTTTTGAGACCCAGCACACTTTTTTCATTTTTAAGTGATTCACGGTCATTGTGAAACAATATAAAGTCAATTGGATAGGCCTGTATTCATTCAAAGATTATACTCATTTAAGGTAGAATTCATTTAGCATCATATGTTTGGAAAATTAATCACATTATCTTTGGGTATCATATCATTCAAGAGAGAAATTAGTTTGGAAAAACTAGTGTCACTCCATCTATTTCCACCTTTTACATTATATAGAGTCAATATTACATACAATGTTATATATTTAGTATAGCCAGGGTATAATGAAATTTGTGTACAACTCTTTTACTTATGAAATAGTTTTGGACTATAAAAAATTTATCTTGAACTATAATTTTAATTTCTTCAATACGATCTTAATCACCATTCACTCTTATAATCATATCCTCGATACTGTCTTCATCATTTTCCCCAATTGTAATATTATCAGATGATCCATAAAACACAATGTTATCTCAATCACTAGCTACATTTATTTATTCCCTATGTTTAGTCATACATTTATAACATTGATCTATTCTGTGATAGATCAAGTGTTCTTCCTACTCCTCTACAGTAATTAGTCTTGAATAAAAAAAATGTAAACACTAACAAAGGATTTGAGAAGGATCATATGAATGATCATTTTCAAAACATGATGAACTCCTTCACCTAAACCTCATACTCTTTTTCCATACGACTGGCATCTATCCATTTTCAATTCATATCCATTCTATTTGGTTCAGTAATATTTATATTTAAAAAAATACATAGAAACTATGAGCTTAGAATCGTAAAAGGCTATTATTTATATACACACACATATAGTCATCATATTGATATAAATTTTCATTGCATCAATAACTTGTTAGAACATATGAAGTCAAATAATTATATGAATTTAAAGTATTATAAAACTTAATGTTTTATTATAAGAATTCACATATCATAAATCATTATTTTTTTTTTAAATGGGCTCATCAAGGACAATAATTCACCCCTTATCACTATCAATGTTTACACCAATGAATTTCTAAAATTGGATAATTATTAGGGTACATATAATATGAAATCACTATCAAAATATATATAAAAACAAAATACTTATTTTTTATAATGTTTCTACAATGTTTAAAACAAAGTAACCACATCGATAATGGTTATTATATTTGTAAATTAAGGAAGGGTATTATATTTTAATTCTTTTCAAGGAAAAATAAGATTAGAAAACATTAAAATTTATTGTATCTTGTACTTTAAATTTAATCACCCCATGTACTATATTATTAGACCGATCTCTCATTGGTTTTTAACTGGAGAAGGATCCTATTTAACAATCTAAATCACACAAGCCAAAATAAGATTTATAATACAGCACCCACCCACACTGCATGAAAATACATGATGTGAGGCACACCATTGCCCACGATCTACTAATACAATGCTCTCCTTGGCTCATCCCTAGGGAGAAAGTCCTATTGATATTTATTAAAGACTATTCATAATATCATACATTCGAAATATAATACCTTTGACTATAGTAGACTTCTGGTTTAGTGAGAGCTTGAGTGTGGTGGGAGGAAGATGCAATTTCAGGGTTCATTTATAAAGAGGGTGAAGGGTTTAATCAACACTTACTTAGTGCTGACAAATCATAACTTTTTAATGCACTAAAAAAGTAGTATTTATCAGCCCTTATGTTTTTGTGCAGATAAAATACACTTTTATCGGTGCTTAAACTAGCACTAACAAAAATCTAAAAATGAATAAAAATGAATAAATAAATGATATTAATTATAAAAAAATAAAATTATTAAAAATGAAGCATACTAACTACATAAATTAAAAAAATATTAAGAAATGCATTCAAAATAATTAAATATATAAATTAAACACACATTAAAAATATTAAAAAATTAAAAAATAAATATGTAAAAATAAATATACAAAACTAATAAATTATAAAAATATTAAAAAATTAGGAAAACTAAAATTTATTAAAAGATATAGTATAAATGAATATTAAAAATGAATAAATAAATTTTAATAAATTACAAAAAATATTTAAAAAAGAGAATTCATAAGATTAATTATATAACTTACAGGCACATAAAAAATGAATAAAAAGAATAAATAAATAATATTAATTGTATAAATAAAAATATTATTAAAAGTGAATAAAATTAACTATTTAAAATAGATAAATTATCAAAAAAATGTATTTAAATAAATTAATTATATAAGTTTCAAACATTCAAAAAATTTTAAAACAAAATAAAAAATGAATAAATATCATCCATATAAATAGCAATCATATTGAACTTATTAAAACATTGTAAATAAAAATATATAAATAAATATTATAAATTTTTAAACTTTCATAAAAGATAAATATTAATAAATATTAAAAATGAATTTATAAAATTAAATTAAAGAATATTAGAAATTATCAAATAGAATTTAATAGATAATAAAAATATTTAAAAATTAATTTGTATGATGAATTACATGAATATTAAATACATACAAAAATGAATAAAATTTTTAAAAAGGAATTTAAATAAATTAATTATATATGTTTTGACTATTTTAAAAATAATACAACTTAATAAATAAAATTGAATAAATATTAATCATATAAATTAAAAACAAATATAACATATTAAATCATAGTAATTAATTATGTAAAAATAAATATTAAAAAAGAATAAATTCCAAAAACATTAAAAATTTATAGAGAATATTAATTAAAAGAATATTAAAATTGAATAAATAATATTGAATAAATTATAACAAAATTTAAATAATTGAATTCATACCATTAATTACATGAATTTCATAAACATAAAAAATGAATGAAAGTAAATATATATTTATTTTTAATTAAATGAATAAAAAAATTTAAAAATGAATTATGTTTACTGTACAGAATTATTAAAAATAAAATTCATTTATAGGAATCAATTATATAAATTTCAAACATATTAAAACTATTTAAACTTAATAAGTAAAAATAAATAAATTATTATTATATAAATTATAAACCTATTAAAAATACTAAAACTTTGTAAATAAATATGTATAAACTTTAAAAAATTAATAAATTCTCAAAATATAAAAAATTAATAAATACAACACTTGAAAAAATATTACTTGAAAAAATATATAATACGAATAAAAAATTTAAATAACTTTCAAAAATAGTAAATAAAAATTAATTCATAACTTTAATTACATGAATTTCAAACACATAAAAATGACTAAAAATGAATAAATTAATAATATTATTATTGCTAATTATTGATGTAAGATTTGTAATAAAATGATTTATGATTTGTATTGATCAAATATAAAATCGTAATTAATTATTAACATTTAGTATTTTTAATAATAATTAAATATATTATTATTTAATTAAATGTATAAATATTTTGATACGTATAAATAAATATCAATATTGAATATATTATAACAATATTAAATAAATATATATTTAAAATCAATAAATATTAAAAATTAAAAAATACATAAAATACTCAAAATAGAGAAATATTAAAAATGAGTAAATAATATTAAATCAATAAAAATTAATATACATACACACATACATACACGTAAATATAAATGTAAAAATACATACATATACATATACACATATATACATACTCATACACATTCATACACACATACACATACACATACACATATACAAATACACATACACATACACATACATATACACATACATATGCATATGCATATACATACACATAAATGTATGTATACACATACACGTACACATAGTTACATACACATGCATTCACATACAAAACATAAAATCAAGCAATACTTTATTAATGAAATAAAGCAGTAAGCCATAAAGTCCCATGAAGCTTAAGGAGCTCGAAAATTTTGTAAACCAAGGGAGTCCATGCAGACATGGTCAACGTGCTCGGGGGGGACCACAAGTTAGAGAAAATCATGTGAGTATTGTCTCAATTTCCCCTTCACATGAGAAATTATGCCACGTTATTCCTTTCCCACAATGTGTGAAGTAAGTTCACACCATTATAAATACATATTTCGCATATTTGAATATGATAAGTGATGGGCCATGGGTAGTTTACTTACCTTTCATGGAGTTTGGAATCTCAAAAGAGTAAGTTTAAATTGAGGCAAGGATGATATTATGAGAAAGGAATACCTTAAAACTATTTAGAATAGAATTGGAATCACCCATAATTGAATCATCCTGAAAATAGAATCTACTAAAATCCACTATAACCGACCCTTTGTGGTCACGGATAACATCTCCTCCTCTAAAAAGGATAAGGATACAAGATTCGTTGACATTGAGCTTGATGAAACTTATGGGAGGAGAGAAAAAAACCCATCTATATTGGTTGAGTAAGATCGGGGGAGAATATAAATCCCTTCAATCTACCATGTTCCTTCTTAGGGTGTTGTTCTTACACAGCTCCACCTGTGATCCCATCTCCACCACAAGACTTTTGGACTTGACTTGCATGTAACACCTAAATGTTTTTAAGAAATATTATCTCAAAATAATTTTAATTCTTCAATATCTTGTATTTCACGCAATAGGGAGGTTAAACGAACCATGATACACCTTTAATATAAAATGACCATTATAACCTAGTCGTTAGGTTAACGAGAATAAATATAACTAACTTATGAAAATGTATAAAAAATATAAATCAATTATATATTTGTATATTTGTTATGTGAAATACTATTAGTAAATGAAATTAATGAACTTTATTTTTTATATAATTAATTTTTTTGATATTCATCCAAAGGATATTTTTTCATAGGTTATGAATAAAACTTATCTGATGTATGAAAACCTGTATTTTTCAAAAGGGTAATTTTATCCCTTTTAATGGAGAACCATTTCTGAATTAATTTTTTGACATATTAATAACATTTATATGAAAATATTAACATGTTATTTGGAAACAGAATATAAAAATTTACTTTTTATGAAATTTTAATATTTTTCTGATAACTTTCAAATTTTGATGAATAGTAAAAATAAACTAAATTTTAATTGAAAACAACTGTTTTCATCAAAATAAATTATATGGTTAAATTATAATATTGAATGGTTTTAAAGTATAAATACAATATATATTTTTTATTAGATATAATTTATATCTATATCATTAATTTTACATTGAATTCATATGTAAAAACATTTCAATCTTTTTTAATGTTTTAACTTTTAAAACTCATCCCATGTTTCCAACAACGAGATTAATTTTAAATTATTTACTTCAACTTATATGTTTTGAATTTTGAAAAATAGATTCCATATTTGAAATCATTTGGTCAAAATAATGTAAATAGCTTTGTTTTATTTTTGGTAATTATGGATAATAACATCGGTAATTTTTTTAAATACGGAAAAAGGCTAAAACAGGTAGTTAAGGGTAACAATGCTATTATAAAGTTACTCTAACACTTGTATTAATATCATTATATGAGTGATAATTGACATAAATCATTATTATGTCGAAATGGTGTCCTTTTAATACCACTTGGATTAGATTAAGAAATTTAATTTAATTTATTTAAAAAAAAAGTTAAAAATGTCCCACTCAAAATTTTAATAACTAAATCATTTTTTATATAAGTTTATACAAAAGATAAATTCAATTATAAATACTCATTTTAAATATAATTTTTTTTATTTATCATGGTAATTTATTTTTAATTTTTAGGAAATAAATAATTACCTAAATATCTTATACATTAATTATGCAGGAATCATTTAATTGATGAAAAATCAATAATATAATTTTTATTAAAATAATAATAACCATTAAAAGACCCAAACACTTGAAAATATTATTTTTCGAGTATATCATGACCATAATCATCCAAGGGTAGATTTATTGACCATTTGGAGCCTTATAAAATGGATTATGACACTTATATTATTTTATTTAAAGTGATGTTAAAGTTGTCATAATCATAATTTAATAAGTTTATCATTTTAAAGGGTGGATTTTCCAGAAGATAAATTCTACAAATTATATTCTTCTAAAATATATTATATTTATCTTCATATTATTATTTTATTTTTAATTTTTAATCAAGAAATATGTATATTAAATAATTGCACAATATAGATGTAGTAATTATTTTATTAATGGAGATATCAAATAAATGTTATTAAAAATATTAAAATAAATATAAGATGGGATAATTAAAACATCCAATGAATTTTATATATTACTTTGAACTCTTTTGAATATAATAAAATAGTTGGTTAAATGTTATCTTATTTTATTAATATTTTTAGAAAACAATGAATTGCATAGTGTGAAAATTTACATTATTGATTGTTTATCAAAATAATGTATTATTTAATTATTTAAAAATCATAAAACATTTTTAAAAATATATAATAATTATTATATGGTCTAAAATTTTCTATGTTACTTATTTATTGTGTAATTGACATCATATAAGTAAATATTAAACCCATTTAATATTGTAATCATTGTTATCATAATTAAAATTAAATAGAATAAATAAGTTTTAATTAAGATGATAATTTTTTAATAGACATAAACACTTATCTAGAATTTATTTTTTGATTATATTACAACATTATCTCATATTATCTTCTAAAATTTTCATTTTGGAGGATTTTGGGTAGGTTTTGATTTAATTATAAATTAATATTTTTAGATATCCAAAAAGTGCCCCTCACCTCAATTAGAAAAAGGCACCACCTCCCTTACCACTTCACTTCACTTTGAGAATTCAAGATCATCCATACCATGAATTTTTCCCATCTAAACTTACCTAGTTACATTATAGATTTTTTAGGTCTGTTCCATGACCTACTCAAGTTCTCCAAGAGGAGATTTAGATAAAGCACGTCGAAGAAGAGGTAATCTTCTCTACCGATTCTTTCAAAAAAATTTCTTCTTCTACTTCCACTTCATGATTTTTTAATTATAAATTAATAAATATAGTATCACTTATACACTGATATATTATTATAATTATGAAACAACCATATTAAACTTTATACCCATCCTAAGAAATACAAAATCACCACACGTGTGTACGTACGACTTATCATCTCCTTACCGTGGTGTAATCTTTTTTTCCCCACCCCCTTACTTGAATGGGTATAATGATGGAAATAATAAGTATATATTATTATTTTAAAATGATAATAATTTTGAAATATTATATACCATAAAATTCAATACCATTCAATAAATATGGGAATGATATCATCACTCATGCATACGTACGGTCTACCATCACCACGATGTGATGTGATTCATTCTACATGATCTTCATTAAAGCATGATTATATAAATGTAAATAATTAATAAATATGGTATATATTAGGTTATGATCATTTTATAATGATATAACTATGACCTAGTAAGGATAAATAGAACTTATTCGACAAAACATGCATAAGAACAGAAAGCTGTTAATATCCAAATAACGAGTAACAATTAAATGTTACTAAATGATGATAATATGATCATATATGATATCATAAAAATAAATATGATTCTGAAATAATTCAACAACAATATTTAAATCATTTTACATGAGGTTCAAATAATTATGAAGGATATTATATCTAAGGTAATGGATAGTCTTACATTGGCATGATTATCCGAGAGTGTTTATTCGTAAGTATTTACCGGGGTACATTTTTCATCCACATCCATGTTCCATAAATATGTAATACTATTTATATTCTTATAAAATTATTTAAAATCAATTTTACCCATTGGTGAATTTTTACTAAATGTTATTAAAGGGATATTTTTTCATTATTTGAAACGAGTTACTTTTTGACTTTTTCAGAAAAAGTACGTTGAGAATATTTTTTAACTTTTGTTGCATGAAAAGATTTTTACATATTCATAAGGCCTTATTTCCATGAATATTTCTCTACATTAATTCAAGTTTATTTTTAAATAAACTATTTTCTCTTTAAATTGTGTGACATTTTTGAGAAAATAAAACATTTTTGAATAAAAAATGATATTTTCCTCAATAATTAATATCAAGTGTTTTTATCAAAATTATTTTCCATCTAAGATAACATTATTAAATAGGGATATGTTTCTATACCTATTATAAATATGGTTTTATTATGTTTATTATGGAATGATATTTATGAAATCCATTTTTTTATATGGATTATGATTGAATGATATTTAAGAAACTCATTTTATTGATTGGGTTATGTTATGATGGATGATTTATGTTTTTTTGGCACATTGTAGGGTCCTAAAAATTCCTACAAGGGATGAAAATACCACTAAAATCACTTTTTAGAAGTAATAAAGTACTCCTAAAAGTCTATCAAGATGAATGGACTCAAATAATGTTTTAAATTTCAAAAGAACCTTCAAGAGATTAATGTTTTCAATACATTTCATGTGGCCTGCATACCATCACCGGGAAAGGTAAGCTGACCACCCAGATCTCAAACCACCAGGTACGTAGAATGACACATGAGACACTGGCCCATGAAGCGATGGCCAGTGAACCCAGAGGCCCACGAACTGCATTGCCGAATGAATTGTGGGTGTGAATCCCATATGTGTACCATCCTGCGAACTTATCAGTTCACAGACAAAGAGAACCATTAGGTTTCTACAAACCATTATCGCAAACTGAAGCCTCTACAAACCCAGGATGACCAAGTCATCCATGGGTTAGGATATCTCCTCCTGGGCCTCCGTAAATGGTGTCACATTCCAATAGATACAATTTCCTTGATGCTTATAGAAGGAGCACAGGAGGAAAATGATGGGATAGAAGACGAAAGCTTGAAGGGGACTCAGAGGTTGGAACAAAGAGTTTGAAGAAGATTCCTGCATCATTCTTGATTCATCAGTGAATCATGAATTTTTAACCACTCTCTCTGTAGGTACAGCCGACCATGAACCATAAAACGGTGGAATTGAATAATAATAATAATAATATAACCACAAACCATATTGGTGAACCGCGAACCACATACTTCTTTCGGATGAATTCCCCATGATCAATAATACCACGGACCCTCCTTCAATATGGTGCTCTGTATAGTGTACCACTACACAGACTGAACCTTGCACCACGTACTACGTCATTAGTAGATGGAACCTAAAGCGGCGTGATGGTCCAAGTACCACTATGGTACATGGTGATTTATACACATGCTCATGTACCGCATCGGTACGCAGATGGCCCTTTTTTCATATACCACTATGGTATGAGGAGCCTCCCCCATCACGCATAAGAAACTATTACATGGAATGGGGTGTTTTTGGGTATTATTTCCTCTAGTTCCAACCTCACCCCTCCATTACTGTCCAATCCTCCATAATACCTCCACTAACTAGTCCTCTGACATCAGGCCAAAGCCTCCTCCAAAACCACCGGACCCGTATGATTAGACCATCAGGTGCATCATCGCACCCCTTTGTGTCTACATCCCCATGGTAATTGGAGTCACAAAAGCTCTCCCCACAATAGATCAGGCCTCGGGAATTCCTGTTGGTCTATATTCCCATGGTAACCCTGATTCCAAACATGGGATGCCAACGTAAACCTTCCCATTCTAAGTATTAAGGGTAATCACTTTCTTTTCCATCCAATGAGGAAAATTGATCAGTCAAAGTAGTTATGTTCACTTCTCCTTTGATGTGGATAAAACTCCTCCCCTTTCTTAGAATTTATTTGGGGCCCTCCCACTGAGGTAAGTCCCAAATTTTTCATGGTCAGGCCACATGAACTTTAATTCAATTACACATGGAATGGTTCATCACTCCGCTCCCTCACCCATGATCGCCTCGGACTCATCCTCCATGGGCTCTCCCTCTCCCCACAATAGGAGAAGAAGCATTTGCTTTGTTGAATCTTTCACACCCTCTTGTTTCTCACACTGAGCATTAATCATGTGGTCTTAGAGGTTTGTGATGATTACAACACCGACACCATTCTGAACTATGAAAACTCTAATTCCTCACCAAATATTGATACATAGGATGCCTACCTGGAGGCCTAAGCTCAAAAGGGTGACCTTTCAAAAGGGTTCACACAATTATGTCCTTTAAAGTGGGCAACTTCCACGCGTAATACAAAATTGTTATAAACTATGAGAACTATGATTCCTGATCAAAAAAGGATATATATGAAACCTACCAGAAGGCCCGAGCACAAAAGTGTTCCTTCTCATAGAGGGTCCACCGAATCATGTATAATCAAATGGGTAGCTCCCATGCACAAGCCCAACACTTCTGAAATATGAGAAATATGATTCATGATCAAACCAGGATACGTAGGATGCCTACCTGAAGGCCCGAGCTCAATGGGTGCCCATCCAAAAGGGTCCACCCAACCATGACCTCTCAAATGAGTAGCATCCATGCATAAGCCCCAACCCTTACAAAATATGTGGGTTCTGATTTCTCTCCTAAGGATACTTAGGAAACCCATCTTAAGGGTCTGATCCCTACATAAAATCACCTTTTGTCCCCCATGGATGATGATAAACTCCATAGGACCCTATTATATGGCTCAAGTAAGTATTACCTTTGTAGCATCAAACATATGCATGCCTACAACGATCTTGCAAATCAAGGGTAGTCCATGGACACACTATTTGGGAATGAGCCAATGATTCATGAACATATGAACACAACATAAATATATAAGGGAGTCCCAGAATAGATGATAATCCTCCCTTGGAAGGTTGCAGTGAGCCAGAATTCCCACCATCTCGACCAATGGAGTTCTTAAGTGTTGTTGGCTGAATCATCAATCAACGAGTGTCTGAATTTGGAAAGCAGGTCCATGAATCATGGATACCAGGGCCGTTGGGCATTCCTGGCTCTACAAATAAACCTATTGGAGACCATTCGCCTCCTCATCCACAACCGACACCCCTGCACAGGGCGGCCCCGGTGGTCGTCTCAAAATGTTTCGGGAGCCTGTCCCTGAAACGTGACAACGAGTACCTCCATTATCATAGGGAGGAAGATGAAGTCAATGGAGACAACATCATATAAACTTCACTGGGGTCCTACTCATATGCCCCCCCTAGATAGAATCTCCACCTACACCGAATGACCAAGCCTCCTCCCACTAAAGATAACCATATTCCAAGGGAACATGCTAAAGTCCATGAGACCCAGGCCCTAAGAGATACCCGCCAAGGGTGGTGAATATATAATCAAGAACACATTATCACACTGGTTCCTGAGGTGAAACTCCACCATACTGACGTAGTGTCATTAAATGGGTAGACATATGACTATTCCCCCTCCACTCAATCCCACCACAGAAATAAGGTGTCACGATACGAGCACTGCATATTCCTGATAGTGCTCTCCATTCCCGATGGGCAGACAGAGTGGAAAACTATAGGCAGATGCAGATATATGTCAAGGAACAACAAGCCTACCATCCAAATAGGGTGACAACAAGCTACACATAGGAATACACACCTACTGACGCATTGCAATCTTTCTATCTAGATAGGGCAGCAACTGGCAACACACAGGCACAAATACCTACTGATTCATATCAAGCTCGCCATCAAAATAGGGTTGAACCAACTACATGCAGGGAAAAACACTTTCTGATTCATTTCAAGCCTACCATCTAAATAGGGCAGCAACTAGGTTCACATAGGAAAAAACACCTACTAATGCCCTACAAGCCCACCATCCAATCAGGGTGGCAAGAAGATATGATCAGAGTCAAATTCCTGCAGATGCATACAAAGCTCGTGAGACAAATACAACAGAAAGTGAGCAGATAAAAATACCCACTCATTAATATGAAGACGACTAGTCAAATATGGTGGAAACTAGAGAAGATAACCAGTGGAATAATTGTTCCTCTATTCTAGCACATGATAAATTACAGTATCTACAGGCAACTCATGGAGGACTAGAGGATGTACTAACTTCTTCTCCAACATTGGAATGGGCCTTCATACCCGTTCCAGCTAAAGATGTATCTCATCACATCCTAGAAATGATGGAAGATCAAATGTCGATTCAATACCATATCCTCCAAACATGCCAATATACCGTTTCATTGGAAGAAAATGCGAGAAACTAGGCCCATGACCCATTTTTCTCAAAAAAAAATGTCTCACTTGCAAAATGAGTTAGTCACTCTGAGCATTTATGCATCCCTACTCTAGTCCAGGATTGTGGAAGGCAATATCCCATAATATACAGACAATCAGATCAGGAAAAAATACCCATTCCAACTGGGGGATGCTGGTCAAATGTTGTGGCTACTCCAGGGCAGACATATATCCCTACCAAAACTCAAGATGTACATCGGCATATCCCGACGACATCACAGGACCCAACAAGATAGGAACCCATATATGAAGGCCATTACCAATAAAGGATGGCCTCAGTTACCGCAAGAGAGATCTCAAAAATTAAATGCACTAAAGGAAACAAGAAAATGAAGAACACATGAATAATCATGCTCTATTGGAAGATAGAGTTATTGATTCCCTCAAACATATATCAATAAATCCTCAAGACACTATCAGTCCATTACCAAATTATGGAAGTGGTAGTAGTATTTGTGATGGTCCTCCCTGCAATGTCACTACCAGCAATATTGAAGGTCCTCTATAGAGAACCCACGGGGTCTCACTCTGTGGGAAATGAATGATCGATCACGAGAGTCTGTTCATGATGCATGTTGAGGTAGCCCTCCCTAGACCTGAAGATCAGATAGCAAGAAGGTCCTCCCCTTTCTATCATCTACCCTAATAGTCCTCCCTAGGGTATATGCTATAGATATGTTTCTCCCTATAGTTAGACATCAAGTCATGATAGTAGTCCTCTCCATGATGATGGTCATTGCGAAGGCCCTCCCCACAATAATAGTTCTTGTGAATGTCATCCCCATAGTAACGTCAAGAAACGATAAGGCCCTCCCCTCATTGAAGTACATCCTAAAGGCCCTCCCCAGGATGTGCACTATAGAAATTATACCTACAGCCAGGAATCAAGTCATGATGGTAGTCCTCTCCATGATGATGGTCATTGCGAAGGCCCTCCCCGTAATGGCAGTTGCTGTGAATGTCCTCTCAGTGACGTCAAGTAACAAGAAGGTCCTCCCCTCATTGTAACCTGCCCTGAATGTCCTCCCTAGGGTATATTCCATAAAGACATTTCCCACAATTGGGCATTAAGTTTCAATAGTAGCCATTTCCATTGAAGCACCAATTACAAAGGTCCTCCCCATAACCAAAATCCATACTAGCAGGAAGTTCCTCCCCCTGTCGGAACAAATGTGAGAAATCCCACCTATATTGAGGTGCTTGTAAAGGATTCAACCACATTAGGAACTCCATCTATAATGAGTGATATTCTTTCTCAACCAGAGGATGACCCAGGTCCATGCTCATCTTCTAAGCCACACCCGCGGAATCCACAAATCAATAAGGCTCCCACAAGCCCAGTTGCTTGGAACGAAATTATTAAGATGCATTTGAGCTGGGAATATCAGGTAGAGGATCCCCCAGAAGAGCAATAGTAAGTTATGTTACTTGTGAGAAGACAACTAGATAGGGATAATATACTATTGATGTATTAGACTACGGACACTTCTCACTTTGACATACTAGGAGAGTAGTATGTGGAACGAATGAATGACATTCACCTCAATATATGGACAACCCTTCACCAGCTGAAAGAAAAATCCCTACCCTATAAAGGGTATAAAGACCATGTCAACACAATAGGGGATCTTTTCCATCTAATCGGCTTGGAAGACCTCCCGTCTGCTATGTAGCCACAATAAGAAAGGCGAAAGAAAAACCTCAAACTTGCCTACCTCCATGCACTAAATAAGTTGTGTCACCTCATTGGCGATGCCCTGGATAGATTTCACATTCGGGGATGGGGAGAACATAGGGCTCTACACTTTACCCCTCGTCTCGTTCAGCAGTCCCCATTGGAAATGAAATCCTACAATGTCATCGCCCAAGGGAAATATTCAAGAGAAACTGTTACTTAGGGAAGATGGGATACTCAATAAAAACAAGCCCAGAGTAAGTCTCAAATGTATCTGGACCAAAGAGATCAATCCATCGAAAATATTCTGAGTGAGGCAACCAAGAACATCAAGCAGGATTCTCGTTTAAGTGAAGCCAACTAGAACGAAGTGCTCACATATTCAAAAGACCATAGACTCCATGATAGCACAATGCTATACTAGGCTCACATCCATGTAAGAGTACATGAAATTGAAAAGGTGGAAATAGCGGCGACTACCATCGCAATACGGGAATAACCTCAGCCTAGTGGTCTGGGGGAATGTTTAAATCAAAATTCCCACATAAGACAAACAAATATAGGTCGTGAAATAGAAACGAGAGAAAAATAACAACCCCAGTCTGTAGGGATAGAGGAATTTTTACCTCAAGTCCCCACACAGCAGACGTCTGTCTTCTACTGTCTAAGAAGAATGATGGTCATAGGATTCACCCATTCCACCCCTTCTTGTGGTTCGCATCATCTTATGCAAAGGCATGTTATGAGGTCAGATCAAGTCTCCCATAGGGGCAATCTTTTCCAAGAAACCAAAAGAATACCGTAGAATGTAAGGAGGAAGTCCATCAAAGGACTTAGAAAGCCTTCCAACCATTTGTCACTGAAAACAACAACTCCAATGCAGTATGCCTCTGAGAACATGGTAAAAATCAACCCCTTGTACCTCAAAGTACATGACGTAGAGATAGAATGTGTGAAGGAAAATGGTTCCCTCCCAGAGGAATCCCACACCGATCCTGATGGTGTGCATACCCAGAACTAGAGAGTGATTCTAAATTTGGGTGCCTGCTCAATTAATTTGACATTACCTCTCGCTCGAAACCCCAACAAGGAGAAGAATAAATCCAAGGTATTTTATGACTTTCCTTCTCCTACCTATAGAAATTCATCCCTCACTCTCGAGGAAATTTTCTCCAAGAAAGAGGAATAAATGAAAGAGCTTAGGTGAATTAATGTTGAGTTACGTCGAGGGAGCTACCTTGTTGGATGTGTTCCCTCTGTGGAACATCAGCAGGTGCTCTAAAAATAGGTGCCTTATCCAAAGGCAATCATCCCAAAAAACAAATTCAAGCATAGAGGTTCATTCAACACATCCCTGAAAGGACATCAAGACTTCCCCCTACTGGGAAGGCATACAGAATATATTCAGGTAAACCCACAAATGATACCCCTAGTTGGGTATCAACCCTAAATTCCAGCAACACTATCACATCTAGTTTTGGCCACTACTTCACCAGCTAATGCTCAAGACTGATAAGATATGCATCAAAGGCTTTTGAATACTGTCGAGAAATTAACAACTTGACTAGAAGCCATGGAGGGGTGGTGCACTCCAATACAGCCAGAGTGCAAACCCTACCCTGATTGAGTGAGCAATGTTCCACCACCGCCAAAATTCTGAAACCTCATATTCCTAGTATTCAATGGCTCAGGGGACCTGGAACATCATTTAATGAACTATAACTATTATTATGACCCCATGATGGGCACTCCAATATACTAATAAGTAGTAAAACTCACGTGTATCATACGAACCCTACAGGGATCAGCTTTTGTGTGGTATACTTGCTTACCATCTAATACAATCACATGCTGGGAGGACCTCCGGTGATAGTTTCTCTTCCAGTTTAGTTCAACATTTCCAAATACTGTGGTCAGTGATCTTATGAACTTCAAATAGTGAGAGAACAAAAGATTCTCAAACTTCATTTCTAGATGGAAAGTCTTGACATATTCCCTGAACCGACCGCTCTCCTAGGATGATATTCCTGCCATGTGCATTGATAACATTTGAGATAAATTGCGGACACCGCTCATACTGGTGAAGTACACGAGTAGGTTTAGATACTTCTCTTTCATTTCCCAAAGAATAGAATACTCCTTACAATATACCAATCTCATGTCCTGAGTGGCCTCATTATCCCCTAGGAAAAGAGTGGGAAAAGATGAAGTGGCTTTTTTCAAGCTTATGACACCCCCGACACCATCTTCAGTTGTGAGGGACCCACGGGACCCCTTGGACTCCAAAAACCACCACCCACCTCAAAAAGATGAGAAACAGGGTTCTAAAATAAATCAGTTTGAAGAAAGAAGAAAAAAATTTTAATCGTTCTGAGATGACCAGGTCTGTGGATATATCATAGCTACCATGAATTTCAATTTACTTCAGCTACCGGAGCCAAATCGAGCTGATGAAGTGGGTCTTGACGACTGCCCAAATTACTATCCCCATCACTGGATACTAGGACACACCATCCATGAATTCTTTGTTTTCAAGGATCTTCTATAAGAGATGGTGGATTCTGAGCAAGTCATGTTGGTCCCGCCGCCAACACAACTAGTGTATGTTTCCACCTCATATTCAAGAGAGGAAGAGGAATGGAAAACAATCACCAGTAAGAAGGAGAAAATTTTTGACAATTGGATGACCTGGAAGACCATCAATAGAGTCTATGGCATCCTCCAGGTGCAGCTGAAACAAAAAATTGCTCCCCCAAAATCTCACGATACAACCCAGCCATCCTCCATAGCCCCACAGCCCTCTAAAGTCCAGAAGGGAAGAAGGAAATAGCTAGAAGATGGGATGACACCAAAGATGAAGTCAGTTTTGGCACATTCAGACGTCATACTATCAAACTTGACACAACAAACACCGCCCCACAAAATGGTATAATGGGAACTTACCCTCTAAATAGAACCATCAGAAGGAGACAATTAGACATAAATAGTGTCGGACCAAGAACTGATCTTCGTCTCCATTAATTTCATTCACTTGATGGACCCCTTCTTGGATAGAGACTATGTCCATGAACCTTAATTCCCTGTGCACAACCGGAGAACTGGAGGAAGGGTCCACTGAGGCCATCGGTTTCCTAGAAGTCACGATCATGGCATGAGTCAAATTCCTAGCCACACTATAAATCAAACTGTTAACATCATGAAAACTCATGGAAGGACCCTCCGGTAGACACAAAAAGGAACAAAATGCTCCTCCACCCCCATAAAAAGAAATCCAAGTCTAGTTATCTTAGAATATCCACCAGGGGGAGAATAAATATCAAATCGCCCAAGGAATACAGGAAGACTAGTTCGACCAGACATAGAAATAACTACAGCACCACTGGTACCAAATATTGAGGTTGAACCCTCTACGTTCAAACCCCAAACCACTAAAGTGTCTGTGAAAGAGAAAACCCAAGCCAGGAAGTTACAATCCTTAGAGAATAAATATAATATTCTAAAGTGGATGGCTTCAATACCTGAAAATCTGTCAATCATGGATGCATTAAGTCTATGTGCAGATCTTAGGGATGCACTCATCGAAGCCTTACTAAGTCCCCAAGGGTTCAAGGCTGAATTAGCAATATGTAAATTCTATCATATGGAGACTAATCCTAAATAATTCCATGTCATCAAATCCTTCACAGACGGGTAAGAATATTCCATCATGAAAGGTCACCTCAATCCCTTATATGTTTCTAGAAAGATAAATGGAGTTGATGTCTGGGGGATCTTCATTGACAATGGCTCTGGAGTTAGCATCCTCTTGCTGTGAATGCTTCTCCGGCTAGGCTATGATAAAGATAGTTTGACACCCTGCACTACAACTCTATTGGGATATGACATAGGCAAGTAGAAACCATTAGGGCAAATCAAGATTAAAACTTAGCTTGGAGACTTCATGTCAGATTTTGAGTTCCTGGTAGTATGAAAAAGTATGGAATTCAATGTCCTGTAAGGGAGGCCTTGGCTGCATCAGCACATTGTAATTCCATCATCATACCATCAGTGCATCAAATTTTCCACTAATGGAAAAAATGGTACATTTCATGCCGATAAATCCTAGTTTGTGTCCTATGAATTTCATTATATCGACACATGGTTCAATGATTCAGAAGAAAAACATATTTTGACCAACAAAATTGATTGGATTACTACCTTGAATGGATTAGAAACAGCTCTCGATGACCCCCTCCAGTAGCTTGGGGAAGAGTATGTATTACCCAAAAACCAAGTTGTGTTCATATGTGCAAGTCTGGATGCAAACTCAATTTTCTGCATGATCCTCGTCGCGGCCACCATGTCCAAAGACACAGAAAATTGGGTTGACTCCAATTATGTCATAAAAATCCCTATCAAATATGCTCTCGGTCCATCCTCAGGACCTCAATCTACCTCCGCCTCACAGCCTAAGGCAAATGATGATTTCTCTCCCAACATTGGAGAGTTCATCTCAAAAAATAATCTCTCCATCAGAGGAGGAAGAAGATTAAGATGAAGAAGAAGAGTAAGATTACCTTAAAGATTCCCCTACTTCATTTGAAGAAGGTGTGTCCACCACAATTGATGAACTTAAAGATATAAATCTGAGCACAAAAATGATTTGTGGCTCGCTCTGATCAGTGTGGATATGCCTGTTGAGGATCAGGAGGCATACACCTCCTTCCTAAAGAATAATCAAGATGCGTTTTTCTAGAATTACACTAAAATGACAGGACTTGATCTTGAGGTCTCCACTCATCATCTGATCTTACAAGAAGATCACAGGGGCTATAAAAAATTATCCATAAAGACCCACCCAATGCATGATACCAAAATAAGATGTTGATGTTGACAAGCTGATCAATGCCAAAATTATACAGGAGGTTCAACATCTGATCTAGATGGAAAACATAGTCCTTGTAAAAAATAATAATATACATATTATAATCTGCATTGACTTCAAGGACCTTAATTGGAACTTCCAAAAATTCAATTTCCTAATCCCGATCTCATAATTATTGATTGATGCAACAACCGAATATGAGGCTCTATCTTTCATGGATAGATATTCTAGATACAATAAAATCTGAATGGACTAAGGATATGAATAAGATACTACTTTTAGGTCACCTCAGGGAGTGTTCTATTATAAAGTGATTCCCTTTGGTCTAAATAATTCGAGCACCACATATCAGCACTCCATGCATCGCATTTTCAATCCCTTCTTTGGAAAATGCATCGAGTTTTATGTTGAAAATCTAGTGGTTAAGTCAAGACAATGTTCAAACCACCTAGATGATCTTTAATTGTCTTTAATAAATTGTGGGAACACAGTTTAAAAATGAATCCCCTAAAATGTGCCTTTCAAATTACTTTTAGGAAATTCCTCGACTTCATTGTATGCCATCAGGGAATAGAAGTTGACCCTGAGAAGATAAAATCCATCTTGGCATGTACCCACCTCACAAACTCACCGAGTTGAGAGGTCTCCAGGGGAACCTCACCTACATCCGGCACTTCATAGCCAACTTAGTAAGTAAATTCTTTCCTTTCACCAAGCTCATGAAAAAAAAGTTATATATTAGTGGGATAATGATTTCTAAGAAGTTCTTGAAAATCTCAAAAGATATACCTTGAGCCCACCAGTGCTGATGTTGTTGTTTGAGTAAAGACCACTCATTTTGTTCGTCACTTCCCTAGAACAGTTATGAGGTGCCTTCCTCATGCAGAAGAATGATGATGGCAGTGAGAACAACCTCTATTACCTCAGCCGAACAATGATTGATTTTAAAACTCAGTATTCAAAAATTGAAAAAAACTACCTATCCCTAATCTTCGTGGTTTAGAAACTCATTCATTACCCACAACACCATGAGGTGAAACTGGTTTCCCATTGAAACTCACTCAAATATATCCTCAACCATCCCTTTATAAATGGGAGCTTATCATGATGGGTGGTCATCCTAAAATAGTTTGGAATACGGTACGTACCCCATAAATCCATCAAAGGTCATGCATTAGCAGACTTCTTGGCTGAGCACCCCTCAAAAAATACAACACCTTTGGATGCTGAGCATTCAAATGAAGAAGTGCTTTCCATCCAAGAGGACCCCCAAACATGATAAATATACTTCAATGGTGCCTCCCAAATCCTGATAGGTAAAAGGATGGAGGATCCCAAGCTCAACAAAGTGGGTTTGGGAATTATACTTGTATCCCCGGAAAAGGTCGTCTTTCCTTACTCTTTCCTAATTTCTGAAGGGTGTACAAATAATGAAGCAGAATATTAGGCCCTCGTTGCAGGCCTGTAAATCGAACATCATGTGCAAGCCAAACACATAAAAATAAATGGTGATTCAGAGCTAGTTATCAAACAGGCAAGTGGTGACTACACTGTTAAGAAATAAGTATTGGTTCCCATGATGAACAATGTTCGGGAACTGATGGCGTAATTCCCATCAAAACCAATGTTTACTTATATCCCATAGTCAGAAAACGCCCAAGCTGATGCTTTTGAAAATGCAGCCACATCCTTGGCTGATCCAGACCAAGATGAAATGTTCATTAGCATTACCCACCACCAGATGGTCTTTCTATTCAACTGGAGAAATACTGAGGAAATTGACTAAAATTATTCCCGTTTTTGAGCCTTATATTCACATCACTGGCTGGATGATTCCCATTGCAAATTACCTTCAAAATAGAGAACTCTCACCATATAGGGCTATAAGGGAGGAGTTTCGAAGTCGGGCAGTCATGTTTTTCTTGTAAAATGGGGAAAACCAAGAAAAGGTTCTCTTCAAATGACGCCTTGACGGAGTCCTTATCATGTTCATTGATGGAGAAGAGACTACTATCTTTATGAAATAATTGAACGCTGAAGATTATGGAGTGCACCAATTAGCAACCAATATCTCTCACCAAATCCTAAGGCTTGGGTCTTACTGTCCCACTATGATACAGGATTGTTCCATATTCACAAAGTAGTGTCATTCTTGCCAAGTTCATGCCAATTTCATACAAAGACCCCCAAAGTTACATCATACAGCTAAGAACTTATGGACATTTTCCACTTGGCATATGGATATTGTGGGACCATATCCTCCCACCATATCCAGACAATTCAAGTTCATACTCACATCAACCAACATATTTTCCAAATGGGATGAAGTTGTACCACTTATAGAATTCATGGCTAAAAACATCGTTAGCTTTTTAAAGGACAAAATCATTACAAGATTTGGTTTCCCTCATACAATAATGATGTGCAATGGCACCAAAATTTTCTTTGTTTAGTTGGACAAGTTATACCAAGAGTACGGAATCAAAGCCAATTTTTCATCCTACTACCATGTGATGTCCAATGGGAAGATAAAGGATTTCAAAAAAACCATGTCCAAAATACTCTAAAAGATGGTTGATAAGGATAATAAATAGTGTCCATACAAGATACTTCACACTTTGTGGGATTACTGGCCCATGACCTGCAACGCCACCCAGGCAACCCATACTCACTAGTATACAGGGCAGAGGCTGTTTTGTATATCGAAATCCAAGTGACATAACTTCTTGTGGACACCTGTGATCAACTTTCCATGGATGAGAAATCCCAGAGATGGTTTGATGAATTGGATTAGCTAGACAAAAAAAGGTTGCACACTCTACACCATTTGGAAATCTACCAAAATTGGATTGAATGATATTTCTACAAAAAAAATTTCCTTCGATATTTCCTCGAAGGAGAAATGGTGTTAGTCCTTAGAACCCTAAGGATACTCAAGAAGAGGCCCCCAAAGCTTGAACCAGAGTGGGAAGGACCATATTTCATACATAGGTTCTATTCCAATAGAGCATATGCCCAAATATGAATAGATGGACAACTTATCACGGCTCCCAAAAATGTAAAGTTCTTGAAGAAGTACTTCATGTAGTACCATCCCCTGATGCCATAATCAAAATTTTAAGACCCTAAACTATGAGTAGAAATATCATGAAGCCATGGTACAAACTATGAGACCTTAAACATTGAGTAGTGAAACCCTAAATCCATGGTCCAAACTCTAAGACCTTAAACTGTGAGTAGTAATACATTGAATCCATGGTCTAAACTCTAAGACATTAAACTATGAGTAGTAATACCATGAATATAGGGTCCAAACTCGAAGACCTTAGACAATGATTAGTAATACCATGAAGCCATGTTCCAAGCTCTAAGGCCTTAAACTATGAGTAGTAATATAATGAAGCCATGGTCCAAACTCTAAGAACCTAAACTATGAGTCACCATCCTGGCCACGTGACATTAAATTGTATGGTACTAGTCCATGCAACATGAAATTGAACTATAATGAAGCCATGGTCTAAAATCTATGACCCTAAACTATGAGTTATAATACCCAAGCCATGGTCCAAACTCTATGACCCTAAACTATGTGTTATAATACTCCCATGCAAAGGTCTAAACTCTATGACCCTAAACTATGAGTTATGATACCCCCATGTCAAGGTCCAAACTCTAAGAATTTAAACTATGAGTAATTGTCCTTTCCACACGACGTCAAACTGTATGAAACTCATCTCTAAAACATGACATTAAACTGTGACTCATGTCCTTGTTGAAAGATGTTAAACTAAATGGCACAAAGTGTCCTAATCACATGATAATTATATTTATATTAAATATCCCTAATCTCATATCAGTTACTTTAAACTATGAGTCATAGTATGTTTATCCTCAAATACCACCTTTGGGATTTGTTCCCTATAATACATTTCCTACTCTAGTTTCCATGTTTTCTACTAAACTTTCTTCGATGCCAACTGTAACACCTCAACCACTCTAGACCAAAGTCGGTGCATTACTTGTCATATTGTAATGGTTAGAAGGAATTAAAATCACAAAGGAAATATTAGTTTAGCAGTCTTGAAGAAACTAGATACCTAAATGTAACTTAAATTACATTGTAAAAGGTTACAAAATATAATACATACCAAAAACTAAAAACTACATCCACAGGAACTTAATAAATAATCTCCTATTCATCACCTGTTTAAGGTAAACAATGAAAGGGGTGAGCTAAAATGATCAGTAAGGTTTAAAAATGGTATAATCATGAATCAATAATAACTGAATTGTAAAAAAGTTGACATAATCACTATGGAATGGTGAATAAATGAAAAACTCACGCAATTAATAAGCTGAGAATGAAACTGCATCCATAGATTTTATCATAGTGAAAATCTCATGGATAGTAAAAACTAATAATGAATATAGGTAACTCTTATTAATAGGATGTCATGTATCTGGAACATGATACCATAATACCATTAAAATGGTTTAGTTCTGTGGGTAGAAACCCATCTTATTTTTTTTGGAAACAATCTCGAAGGGTTTGTCGCCAACTGATTTGTCTCGTGAGACCTTCCAATGCATCGAAGGGAAATAGCAAGCCCCACCTGCCACTGTATGTCCAAATAATTATTTATAAATTGATTCAATACAATATCAATATTCCTTTTCAATATCCATATAGAGTATAGTATATGGATTCATCAATATTTCCATTGTTAAAATAACTTTCCAAATAAACACCGTATGTAAAATGGTGTACGGTTTAGAAAACAAACATATCCATGATATGAGATTAAAGATATTTAATATAAATATAATTTCAAATGAAAAGTGATCTCAAATGGTCAGTAGGTACACCACATAAGGATTATTATGTGCACAATACAAAGTTAGTCACAACAAAATAGTAGTTGAGACAAAGTCTCTTACCACAATGTAATCAGTTGAATCATATGACCAGAACTTAATAACCCTAAAATGAGTCATTGAATACCATGAATATAAAGAGAATCATGTTATTATATATAAAATGGAAGTACACATATACCACATACAAGAAATAATTGGTGAACAATGGAAATCTCATGGAAATGAAAGAGAGATGAGAAACCCCATACCTTATGCTCGAGTGTGTTCTTCGTTTATTTAAATGACCTGAATAATAAAGTTTAGATTAATTAATTAATAACTACATAACATCTTATACATGTTATTGGTTTCATATAACCTTATTAGGTTCATTCATGGCTCCTTTATGGGTTTAACAAGTTCAATTTTATTGTTTTGGAAGCATTTTCGTCTTTGGTTTTCAAGATTCGTTTACTTGAATTCATGAATGGAAGTTCATTTGAAATGTGGTTAAACATACAGAATTAATAATATAAATTATTAGTGACATTAAAGAGATATAAATTATCTTATAACTATTATGGTTTATATACTTGAGGATGAATCATTAGTTAAAAGTTATTGATAAATGCTTGGATTTAGCTTGGCGGTTTTGTATACAATAATCTTGTTTTGTATTATTATTACATATTATGAGTGTGTACGGATTAAAAAACATTAATGAGATGAAATAAATATATTCTGATCTAGTACAACCATAAAAATGGTTTCATTCCCAGAATTGAAGATGGTAATGAATATTAAGAACCCGTCATCGTTGAATGTGATAAATTAACACATCTCAGACAGTGTTTTCATTTTTAGTATAAGAGGAGGGGGAAAGAGATATGATGATGAAATATTCCATTAGAATAATATAATTCCATTTCATGTAAGTTATTAAAATTAACATATCATTTGGATGAGGTGAGGTGAGAAAAAAGTATAAAATAAAGGAACTCAAAATAAGAAAATTAGAGAAATCTCTTACGAAAATTCAGCAGCCTAATGACGTCACTAAAAATTTCATAAAATAGTTTGATGAGATGAAGGGGGTATCTCGTCACTCATAAATAATATGGGCAGTAAGTGGAATATGTAATTACATATCCCAACATAATCCAATTGAAAATAAAAAAGAAAACATAAATGAAAGCTTTAAGAAAATAGAAGGGTGGTTGATTCTCTTACATTGTAGAGTAACTCCCAAAACCTGAAGGTTGGGACCTTGGGGGTTTAAGGAAAGCTTGGGAGGACTCATAGGGAGGTAATACCACCAGATATTCTAGGATAATGAGTTTGTAATGAATGAAAACTAAGGGGCTGAGTGGGTATTTATAGTAATTAAGAAGGGGTTTTTTATTAATTAAAAGGGACACCTCATTAGTGGTTTTTGCAAAACCATGGGCTTGCCCATGGTATTTGCCCACGGTTTTAGCCACTTAGGACACATCATGTCATAAGTTACTATACACAAGTCGAAAATCCATTTATATTTAATTATTATAACATTATCGTGTCATTAAACTACCGAAAACTCTATACTTTATTTTTACTATTCATGACAAATTCAATTATATTAGAAAAATCCCAAAAAATCACCCTAATCATTTTTCGACGTGCAGAATTCAAAAATGGATTCCATTTTTTGAAAATAATTTTTTGTGTATTTTTAATTTTATTTTTAAATGAAATCAAAGTTAATTCTAAAAATAACAACTTTAAAGGTATAATTAATTCTATATCACATTAAAAAATTAATTAAGACATCATTATCTTATTACCTTAATAAAATAAAATATTATCATTATTTACTATTTATATGAGTCATATTACAATTCAGATTACTATTCATAATGGTATATTACTATTCATCAAAAAATCAAGTTGGTTCTATCAGACTCCAAACGACTTACTGGTCACAACTCTATATGACCATTTTTCGAAATTAAAAACATTGAAGTGGAAAATTTATGTTTAATGGATAGATTATAACTTTCTCCTATAATGTTTTGATTCAAAAAAGACATAGTGCTTTATGCAATATAGGCTATCTAATTAATAGATATTATTTAAGAGGAACATACCATAAAACGTTTGGGGTGTTATATTATTCCCTCCTTCGGAAATTTCATCCTCAGAATTTTATATATAAATCCAACCAAAAATATGTGGGTGGTTCTTCTTCATAACATCCTTAGGTTCCCATGTTTCTTCCTCTATATTATGGTTTTTTCAAAGAACCTTTATTAGATGAGTCGTCTGATTTCTCAATACGTGCTCCCTTATGTCAATAATCCCGATTGGCTCTTCACGGTATGATAAATCAGGTTCCAGTTCTATTTCTTCATAGGTGAGTACATGTATTGGGTCTATCATTTATTTCATTAACAATGACACAAGGAACACATCATGATCTTTGGAGAGACTTGGTGGCATTGATAAACGGTAAGCTATAGCTCCAATTCTTTCAAGAATTTCAAATGGTCTGATGTACCTAGGGCTTAGTTTCCCTTTCTTACCAAACCTTAAGACACCCTTCCATGGAGATACTTTCAGAAAGACATGATCTCCCACTTGGAATTCCAAATCATTTCTCTGTTTTCCAGCATAACTCTTCGTCCTACTTTGGGTTGCTTTAATATGGGGTTGGATTGTCTTCACCTTTTCCATGGTCTCTTCAATAAATTCTGGGCCAATAAGTTTCCTCTCACCAACTTCATCCCAACAAGTTGGAGTTCGACATCTCTTTCCATATAATTCATCATATGGAGCCATTTGAATACTAGAATGGAATCTATTATTTTATACAAATTCCACCAAACGCAAGTATTGATCCCACATACCTTGGAAGTCAAAAGACCATGACCTCAGCATGTCTTCTTGAGTTTGAATATTCCTTTCAAACTATCTGTTAGTTTAGGGGTGATAAGCAGTACTCATACGAAGCTCAGTATTCAATGCCTTTTTGATACTTTTCTAGAATTTTGATGTAAACTAGGGATCTCGATCGAACAAAATCAATAGAGGTGCACCATTAAGTCTTAGAACATATTTAATATAAATTCTTATCAAGCACTCAAGTGGTAAATCTGCTCTTATAGGAAGGAAATGTGATGATTTTGTGAGATGATCAACAATTACCCATATTGCATCATTCCTTATAGGTTTCCCCGGTAGTCTGGTGAAAAATCAATCATAATGTATCCCAATTCCACATAGTAATAGGTATAGGTTGTATGACTCCTCTAGGATGCTCTCTCTGCCTTCACTTGTTGACAAACTAGATACCTTGACACATAGTCAACAATTTCTTGATTCATATTATCCCACCAGAAATATTCCTTCAGATCTCTATACATCTTTGTGCTACCATGGTGTATGGAGAAATTTTAGCTATGAGAATCGTTTAATAGTTCCCTTTTTAACTCAGGTATTGATGGAAAGCATAACCTCTTCCCAAACTTCATAACTCCTTCCTCGTACACAAAGTCTTCCAATCTCTCATCCTTAACAGCAATAATTTTCTTGTTTATATTTTAATCATCAGATTGAGAGCTTTTTATCTTCTCTAGTAATGATGGTTTAGAAATCATTTGAAAGAGGAAAGATGTTTCCCCTTCCTTAATAATTCCCATATCTATCTTTAGTAGATCCATGAATATACTATCTCTCTCAATCCCCATTTGAGTCAGCAGTCCATGATCATTCCTGCTTAATGAATCTACCACCTTATTTTCCTTTCTTGGGTGGTAGTGTATTGAACAATTTTAATCTTTGAGTAACTTGATCCATCTTCCTTTGCCTCATGTTGAGTTCTTTTTGTGTGAAAATATATTTCAAACCCTTGTGATTTGGGTATATCTCGCATTTTTCACTGTAAAGATAATGTCTCTATATCTTCAGAGAAAATATTATAGTTGTTAACTCAAGATCATTTGTTGGATAATTTTTCTCATGAGTCTTCAATTGCCTTGATGCATAATCAATAACTTTACCATTTTTCCTAAGGATGTAATCTAGACCATTCTTTCATGCATCACTGTATATTACAAATCCATCACTTCAAGATAGAACAGTCAAACTTGTAGCATTGACCAATCTTATTTTAAATTCTTCAAAGCATTCTATACATTATTTTTTCCACAAAAACTTAACTCCTCTATGTGTGATCTTGGTTAGCGGGTTAGCCAGTTAGGCGAAATTCTGAATGAAACGCCGATAGTAACATGCTAAGCCAATAAAACTACGTACCTCGGTTATGTTTGTTGGTGTGGGCCAATCTTGGATTGCCTTTTTCTTCGTAGGATCAACTAGGATTCCATCCATAGAGACAATATGACCTATAAAATAAATTCATTGAAGACAGAATTCGCACTTGCTAATCTTCCCATATAATTCATTTCTTCTAAGAGTTTTCGGAATAATCCGCAAGTGATCCTCATGGTCTTCATAGCTTTTTGAGTATACCAGGATATCATTGATGAATAACACAAAAAAGTTATCAAGATATTCCTTGAAAACTCTATTCATTAAATCCATGAAAATGGATGGTGCATTCATCAATCCAAAAGGCATCACTGTAAACTTGTAATGCCCATACCTGGTTCGAAATGATGTCTTCAAAATATCTTCCTTTCTCACATGCAGTTGATGATATCCATATTGAAGGTAAATATTCGAAAATTATTGAGCCCCATTAATTTGACCAAATAAATCATCAATTCGGGGTATAGGATACTTAATCTTTATTGTAAAAGAATTTATTTCCTTGTAATCAATGCATAGCCTCATTGATCTATCTTTCATTTTGACAAACAAGACCGGGGATCCCCATGGAGAAACAATAGGTTGAATAAATCTGTTGTCACTAAACTTCTCTATTGTTTCTTTAGCTCCACTAACTCCACAGTGAACATTCTATTGGGGGTCTTTAATATAGGTCTTCCTCTAGGAATTAATTCAATTGAAAATTCAATTTTCTGCTCTAGAGGATGTCCAGGTAAATCCTCTGGAAACAGAACAATGTATTCTTTCACTATATGCACATCTTCAATTTGAATATTTATTTCCTCATCAAAAGATATTGGGTTCTCTTCCTCTCCAAGAATTTCATTCAATAGAGCTACTGGGGGTGAGTCTAGATAAGAATCATATGGCGAGGTCCCTTCCCTAAAGATAAGAGATTCTACACTATTTTCAAAAATTGTAACATCCTTTTTCTTGCAATAAATCTTCTCATCATAGTTTGACAGCCAATTCATACTGAGAATTATATAAAATTCAATCATTGGTATGATGATTAGGTTAGAAACTAAATCACGTCTATGTGTCGCAAGGGGGACTAGATGACATGGCTTTTTTCAATGATGCAACCCCTAGAAGTTTTTACTGATAACTTATTTATTAAATTAAAATTAACGTGTTTAATTTTCTTGGAAAATTGGGAAGATATAAATGAATGTAATGATCCCGAATCAAATAAATTGTTGGATAAGTTTGAGGAAACAATTAAATTACCTTCCACCAAACCATTAAGAACTTCAACTTCCATGGTTATAATCGCATAAGATCTCCCTTTCTCTCTTGGATTTTTTTGAGGCATGTTTCCTTGGTGATTAAGAAACTCATTTGCATAGTGTCCCATCTCTCTATAATTGTAGCATTGAATGTCATCAAATTGTTTCTTCCCCTTGAATTCATGAGATAGATGACCCTTTTCTCCACACTTATAGAAAATTCCCATGCCTTTTAATCATTTCCCAAGATGATTCTTTCCACAGTTTTCGTATAATGGGAATTTCTTAGTTCCCTTGTTCTTCTTTGGCGCTTCACCTTTCCCTCGGTTATCAAAGTACCTCTTCTTATCTTGGTTTCCCTTGAACAAATTTGATCTAGCAAATTCCTTCTCTATTTTGATGGAACTTGATACAATTTCATCATATGATGAAAATGTTTGAGAATCTAGTGTGCTTCAATGACTTGTCTTAAGACCTTAAAAGAAATATTCAATCTTTTCTATCGAGTCACGTACGTAATCTACAGCATACTTGGCTAGGCTTGTGAAGGTAACCTCAAACTCTGAAACACTTTCTTCTTCCCTTTGCTTTAACCCAAGGAATTTCCTCTTCATTTCGGTTCATTACTCACTAGGGAAATATTTTTCAAGAATATTTCCTTAAAAGGCCTCCATTCCATATCTTCTATTTCTTCTTCCACTATGGTATTCTGAATCAAGGACCACCATTGATCAGTGTCTCCCTTGAGACAATATACTTCCAGTACTATCTTTTCATTTTCATTGCATCTTAATTCAATGAATATATTTTCAAGGTACTTGATCCATTGCCCAGCAACCATTGGATTAATAGTCCCACTAAAATATGGGAGCTTCTACCATATGAAACAATCCAACACAGGTGTGGAATGGTTATTTGTTACAACTAGAGTAAGTTTTCCCAATATGTTCATGATCTGATCTGCTCCAACATTGACTCTATTGACTTGCTTAGTGGGGAGATCCCTACATTTCCCATGAGTATTGATTCCCCTGATTCCATTAGAATCCATTTCTAAATAGTGGCACACACTAGATTAGGGTATGAATCATAATGTATAATATTAACTTAACAAAATACTTATCATAAATTGAGATCCTACACATGGCTAATTTAATAATCAGAAAAATGGTTTCTTTGAGGAATAATTTACATTTCAATCCTTCATAGTGGATTATAATGAAAATATTAATTATCCTAAGAATGTCCCCTGGGAGTGTCATAACCAAGAGTGCAGTAAGTCCCGTTTTCATGTACCAGGATATGCTGGGTCAAGCCCAAAACTCCATGTCAGAGCTTTCGTTCCTAGGAACATCTGTGCCAGAGCCACCTCTACCTGCTCGTATCCAGACAAGGATGTATTTGAGAGGAGGATTCACATAATATATTCCTTACCAAAATACCAGGAAGTTCTTGTACGTTTATCCTCGAATAATACCTCAGGGATTTGTTCCCTGTAATACATTTCCTACTCTATTTTCCATGTTTTCTACTAAGCTTCCTTTGATACAATTTGTAACACCCTGACCCATCTAGACCAGATTCGGTGCATTACTTGTCATATTGGCATGGTTAGAATGAATTAAAATACCAAAGGAATGATTAGTTTAGTATTATTGAAGAAACTAGATACATAAATGTAACTTAAATTACATTGGAAAAGGTTACAAAATACAATACATAACAAAAACTAAAAACTGCATCCACAGGAGCTCAATAAATGATCTTCTCTTCATCACCTGTTGAAGGTAAACAATGAAAGGGGTGAGCTCAAATGATCAGTAAGAGTTAAAAATGGCAGAATCATGAATCAATAATAACTGAATTGTAAATAATTTTACATAATCACTATGTCATAGTGAATAAATGAAAAACTCACGCCATTAATAAACTTTTAATGAAACTGCATCCATAGATTTTGTCATAGTGAAAACCTCATGGATAGTAATAACTAATAATGAATAAAGAGAATTATTATTAATAGTATGTAATGTATCTGGTACATGATACCATATTACCATTAAAATGGTTTAGTTTTGTGGGTAGAAAGCTGTCCGATTTTTTTTGGAAACAATGTCAAAGGGTTGTGTAGCCAACTAATTTGTCTCATGAGACCTGCCAATGAATCGAGGGGAAATAGCAGGACCGACCCTCCACTGTATGTCCAAATTATTATTTATACATTGATTCAATACAATAACAATATTCCTTTTCAATATCCATATAGATTAGAGTTTATGGATTCATCAATATTTCCATATTTATAATAACTTTCCAAATAAACACTGTATGTAAAATGGTATTATGGTTTAGACAACAAACATATCCATGATATGAGTTTACGGATATTTAATATAAATATAATTTCAAATGAAAATTGATCTCAAATGGGCAGTAGGTACACCACATAAGGATTATTAGGTGCACAATACAAAGTTAGTCCCAACAAAATAGTAGTTGACACAAAGTCTCTTACCACAATGTAATCAGTCGAATCATATGACCATAACTTAATAACCCTAAAATGAGTCATTTAATACCATGAATATAAAAATAATTATGTTATTATATATCATATGGATTTACACATATACCACATACAAGAAATAATTGGTGAATAATGGAAATCTCAGAGAAATGAAAGTGAGATGAGAAACCCCTTACCTTATGATCGAGCGTGTTCTTCGTTTATTTTAATGACCTGAATAATAAAATTTTGCTTCATTTATATATAAATCCAGAACATAATATTCATATAATTGGTTTATTATAACCTTTTTAGGTTCATTCATGGCCCTTTTATGGGTTTAAGAGGTTCAATTTTATTATTTTGGAAGCAATTTCTTCCTTGGTTTTCAGGATTCGTTTACTTGAATTCATTAATGGAAGTTCATTTGAAATGTGGTTAAACATACAGAATTATTAATATATATTATTATTGAAATTAAATAGATATAAATGATCTTATAATTATTATGGTTTCTATACTTTAGGATGAATCATTGGTTAAAAGTTATTGACAAATGCTTGGATTTAGCTTGGCGGTTTTGTGTACAATGAACTTGTATTGTATTATTATTCCATATTATGAGTGTGTAGGGATTACAGAACATTAATGATATGAAATAAATATATTATGATCATTTTAAACCATAAAAATGGTTTAATGACCAGAATTAAATATGGTAATGAAAATTAAGAATTTGTCATCCTTGAATGTGATAAATTAACACATCTCGGATGGTGTTTTCATTTTTAGTATAAGAGGAGGGGGAAAGAGAGATGATGATGAAATATTACATTAGCATAATATAATTCCAGTTCATGTAATTTAATATAATTATAAAAGCATTTGTATTAAGTGAGGTGAGGAAAGAAGTATAAAAGCAAGAAACTCAAAATAAGAAAAATTGAGAAATCTCTTACGAAAATTCGGCAGCCTAACGACGTCACTTAAAATTTCATAAAATAGTTTGATTAGAGAAAGGGGTATCTAATAACTCATAAGTATTATGGTTAGTAATGGAAATATGGAATGACATATCCCAACATAATACAATTTAAAATAAAATAGAAAACATAAATGAATTCATTAAGAAAAGAGAAGGGTGGTTGATTCTCTTACCTTGCAGAGTAACTCCCAAAACATGAAGGTTGGGACCTTGGGGGTTTGAGGACACCTTGATAGGACTACTAGGGAGGTAATATTACCATATCTTCGAGGATAATGAGTTTTTAATGAAATAAAATGAATGGGGTGAGTGGGTATTTCAGTAATTAAGAGGGAATTTTTTATTAATTAAAAGGGACACCTCATTAGTGGTTTTTGCCAAACCATGGGCTCGCCCATGGTATTTTTCCATGGTTTTAGCCACTTGGGACACCTCACATCATAAGTCACTGTACACAAGTTTACTAGCATTTTATATTTAATTATTACATCATTATGATGTCATTAAACTCTCGAAAACTCATAAATGTATTTTTACTATTCACAAAAAATTCAAGTATTTTAGAAAAATCCAAAAAATTCACCCTAACCATTTTTCGACATGCATAATTTAAAAATGAACTCCATTTTTTAAAAATAATTTTCTAAGTATTTTTAATTTAATTTTTATATAAAATCATAGTTAATTTGAAAAATAACAATTTTAAAGGTATAATTAGTTCTATATCACATTGAAACATTGATTAAGATATCATTGTCTTCTTACCTTAAGAAAATAAATATTATCATTATTTACTATTTATAGGGGTCATATTACTATTAATATTACTATTCATAAGGGTATGTTACTATTCATCAAAAAATCATGTTGGTTCTATCAGACTCCAAATGACTTACTGGTCACAACTCTAGATGACCGTTTTTTGAAATTCAAAACATAGAAGTGTAAAATTTATGTTTAATGGATAGCTTATAACTTTATCCTATAATGTTTTGATTCATAAAAGACTTAGTGCTTCATGTAATATCGGCTAACTAATGAATTGAATGTATTTAAGAGGAACATTTCATAAAATGTTTTAGGTATTATTGTTCACGTGATCTTAGGGATCTTAGCAAGAGATCCATCGTGAAATTATGGAAAAACAGTCCAAGAATATGGTCCTAACAGCATGACCCTAAAAGGAATGTCACGGTTCTCTTCCCTGAGAGGAACCCCACATCCTAGCCATACAATGTTGAATGACCAGGTACCCCAAATATGGAATAAATGCCTTACCCTGCGTACATGTTAGATCTATTCAAGGGACACCTGATTCCATGAGTAAATCACAGCCCAAATATACCCAATTAGTCATGATACACTCATATGGTACTATAAAATCCGTGATTTGGGTGATCCTGAATCCCCATAACCCTCCAATCCAATTTGAGATGGAAGTCCAGTGTCTTGTAGACACATTTGATTGACTATGCACATCAGGCCTCGGTGGCTCTGCATATGTTGCCCAAAAAAATGGTTATTAATAATAGGAAAATTCATCCCTAGGAGACTCCTATCCTATCTCAATATTCCCAATGGCTTCCAAGACTTTTTCCATCCCTCTTTATTCAAGGGCCCTCAAAGTCATAGTTTATATTCTCCTCCCTACACACATCTTGGATATATCAGAACATGTGGGCCTGATTCATCTCTGGCCCCTTTTGAGGTTTCTAAAGGTACCCCATCGATATGTGTGAAGTTGATCTTCATTAAAAATAATAGTTTCCCTACTAATTTATAGTTTTCCCTTGAATAATTATAGTTAAAATTCCCTTTTTCATGTTTAGGTGCACCCATTTTTCGAAGGTCACATACCGTATTCAGAAAGTTCCCAATCTCCATAATCCTTCATATCCACTGGATACAGAAGTCTAATGTTCTGAGGAGACCTTTTCTTGACTATGAACACCATTCCCCAGAGGCTCTGCATATTTTTCCCACAAAAATGGTCATCAATCAAAGTAAAATTCATTCCCAGGAGAGTCATTCCTAGTCTCGATATGCTCAAATGAAATTTATGTCTTGTCACACCCATGGATTTGGAAAAATTTTGGATAACGTCTTACCTACCTTATTTTTTCCAAATTCCTCTAACATAAAAAATATTTTTAACTAAAATGGACATTCACTAGCTCTCCCTCGTGTATGTAAAAATTGTGTGGGAGAATTCACCCCCTTCAAATCCAACATGAATATCCCTAATGTTTTTAGACACCACTACTCAAGCCAACTACCCATTGTGGCTCCCGACATCAAAATAAATTCAAAGTGTTGTTAATACCACTAGTCCATCAGATACGGAAATCTAGTATCCTACAAAAACCTTTGATTGAAAATGAACATCATGCCCCGGTGGCTCTACATATGTTGCCTAAAAAATGATCGTCAATCAAAGGAAAATTTGTCCTCGTGAGAGTCCTTTCCTACCTTCGTACACCCAAAATGGCTCATGATCCTTATGCGTGTCCAAAATCACAAATTAAGGGTCAATAAAAATCCATAACACATGTATGATTGCTATTTAGAACATTCCAGTCTGATGGTACCGAATTGGGGCCCTTACCCCATTAAGTTTGGTCAAAGTTGTTCAACCTAAAACATCAGTAATTAGTTCAATTGGCAGGACTGTGAACTGCTAGTGAAAAATATTCCATACTTTCTAGATGGAAATTCTGTAGAAGGATCCTCTAGATAAAATTCAAGTATTGGTTCATTAAAAAACATTGAGCCGTCAAAAAGGGAAAAATCTTGTTAGGTCAAAAACCCATAAAGGGCGGCCTAAGAAAAAGTAAAGTTATGCCCGCTAAGCCTGTTCCAAGAAGGATTAAGAAAACATTAGGGTAATAATGAAAAATACATAAAATTTCATTAGGTTTTCCATAAATCCTCAGCAATAGTCTAACTATGATCACTGATTCCCGTGGCTCGGGAAAAAATTAGAGCCTGATTCGATTATTTCAATTTACTGGTTTCAAATCATGGATTAAAATTAATACCTAATTGAAATGATGTTTATATGATTGATTAGGATCGGCTAACATGATAGGAAAATAAAGAAAGATTATTTAAAGTAAAATCAGTTTCATTAAGGTCAAAAAAATGAAGGAACATTCCCAGTTCAGATTCTCTCCAAACTATCAAAAAAATAAGAGTATATATCATGATTTGGGAAAGAACTACAACAAGTCTCTGTTCACCCCTTCCAGAAGGATGACAAGTGATTACCACGAGTCATCAATAGTTTTCTTCAAAGAATCTCTCTCCTCTATTTCAGACTTAACCATTAGACACGCTAGCTCTATAATGACTTTAAGGTCTCATCCTTTCTTCTATAGGGTTTCATAGTTGGAATGAAAAGAGGCCAGTTGATCCCTCACCCTTGTTGTGTGGGATTCTCACTCCTACATATCCTCCTCTTGGGTTTCCTCCCAATCACAATCCATCACCTACTCATCTATTAGATGATAAAATTCTTCTGAAACAACTCAGAAGGTCTCCACCTACTGCTAGGAAGAATTTAACTTTGGCTACTTTTCCTCGCATGAGTCAAGGACTTCCCAGGAAATCACGATTTAGTAGATAAGGAGGTGTAAGTTCCGATAATCAAAGTCGACAAAACCCATCTCATTGAATAATATTTGAAAATTGTTACCCTCATCAGAAAAATTGGTCATGAATGTCTCCACAGAAAGAGCACATAACTGGCGCCATGCCTTCTTTCGCACTGCCTAGTGCCTTGCCACATCACTAGTACTTTGACCCTCCTCTGTCTCCATGTGTCTATAAGTAGGAAGCGTCATCACATGATCGGGGAGAGACATAAGAAAGGTCACCCAAGATGGGAGACTCTTTTTCTCTCAGATGGTAAAACAGTTGAACTGGGATATGGAGGACTAGATGTGGCTTCTGGGGTGATCGGTTATACTCTGTTGTTGCTAGCCTCATTAAGGTCTTGGGAGGTATCCGCAAGAGGGTTGAAGTTTGAGTCACTCCAAAATGGGATAGGTTCTACCGATGAGTCCCCTCCCAGATTCTTGTGACAACGAAATGAGTATCTTCTTACCATAAGGGCATGAATAGGTGGTGTATCCATCATGGTTGTTGCAGGGAAAGAAGTAGAAAGTGTAGTTGTCGCACTCTTCTTGTAGAACTAATGTTTGGCATTATCATTGGGGAAAAGATGGGGTAAGAAATGGTTAAAGGTTTCTTCCCCCTCCGAACTGGTTCTTTCAGCATCCCATTGGGGTAACAATCCACCCATAGTTAGGCATAATCCAGCAATAGAAAATTGGATTCTGTAGTTTTAGGAATGATAACATCTATGGTGGCACCTTCATGCATCATCATGAGACATAATTGGTGAAGAACTATGGGGTGATACTCTCCCCTTGATTGAATATCCAGAAGCAGTGTAGTCTGTTGGAGGCATCTAAATTTTCTGGAAAACCGGTAGGGTAATTATGGATCCCAAATGACTACTCGATCGATACGAGCAGTGAGAATCCCATCCCGAAGTGCAATGAGATATGAACATTCTTCTAAATAACCATCCCTATTACTTATTAGTGACCCATAAGGGGTAGAATTCAGTTCAAAGGAGAAGCGATAAGTGTCATTCAATATCCCAACCACACCAATAACTATTATATTTTTAGCATGAATAGTGAAGATGTAGAGAAGGCTGGGTTGAAAGTCAGAATGAGGAACCTTTTCAGTATACTGATATTCAAAACAGGGGAAATGTTCTTCCATCCACCCATACAGAAATTGAAATGGTCCTCTGAGAAGATATGGGTGTATACCTTCCTGTATTTGTCCCAACAATTCATAATGTCGGGCGAGAGTAGGAAGGTCCAAATTAATAGGTCAAACCTATGACAGTGTGGCTGCCATCATCAAAGTAGAGGCCCAAATACCGGTATATACATCATGGGATGGGAAAAGCCATCTGATCAAAAACATGGGGAAGAAACCTACTAATCTAATAATAGGTGATACATCTGGTTGAAGCTCGTATACCCATGTGGTATATCTCCCCACTTCAAGGGTATCATAGTATGACCCGAGAGTCTGGTGGGACTGACGAGATGGGTGAGTTTGACTGAGGTGAGCCATTGTCTTGGGTCTGTTCATCTGCAAGAATAACCCTATACAATACTCAAACGGCATAAGTGAGCGAGCCTATAGGGGATGATCAAGTAAACCCTCTTCCATGACAAGTATACTGCTTGTCAAAGGGTACATGTGGCCAGTGTCATTCCAAGCAGCGGTTACCAGGATAAACTTTTCATACATATCTCCAAATATAGGGAGTCCTCCAAGCTTTTGGATATCCCATAAGATGATTATGACCTCCCAATGTAATAAGTGGAAGTTGTTGGTGCTTGAACACCGTTGTCTTAGTAGCTCCGAAAGGATTTCTCTGGGGGAGAAGACTGAAAGCTTAGAAACTCGAGCTGCCTGATACAAGCCCACCACCTCCAGCTAGTCAGGGGACTCCAAACAGGTCTGATGTACCAAGAATGCATAGTCGCATTCATCGGAAAAACATAATCTGGCCCGAGAATCCCACTACACGCTCCACCCACCATTAGGATTTTCTTGGGAAATGTTGATAATGGATGGGTACTCTCGGGCCCTTAATCTGGGGATAGCATTACAACCCTCACGGTTTCCCAGATTACATGTCGAGCCTCCTAGTATGAAGATTTTCTCCTGAATTGGAGTGGTGATGACTTATCCTACTAGGGAAATGTTGGATCTATCATGTCCTTTCAGTGCCTCTAAGAAAATGAAATGGGTATCAAGGTCATCCAATGGTAGAGGATCATTGTCATGGAGACCAATGTCATAAAGTGGAAACTACATAGATAGAGAATAGTCTATAAGCTTTGGCTTCAATAAATCCTTTAAGAAGTTTTCATGAGTAATGATGTGGGATTGAAGATGAACTATACTATTCCCCTCCATGGTCTCCCTTGTCTTCTTCGATTTCATCACAGCCTATGAAGTAGCCATTGTAGATTTCATAGGATGATCCAGAAGCTGAAAAAAATGCAATCCAATAAATATTGTTGGATATAGGATTTGGAAGAATTTATAAAGGACCCAAAATATGTCAACATATGGCTCTATGTACTATTTCTGGAAATAGTACATGGTATCCACATCCCGTGTACTTCATAGTGTGCGGAAGGAAAATTTTTCATACTGCATGATACGTGGAAGAAACCCCGCCTATGGATATGGTACGTGAATGCATTTCACCATGTAAAACCATGGCACATGAACCATCCATGAGGCATTGTCCTGCTGATTGTTGGTCAGTGAATAGAAAGGTTGTTGGAAGGTGGCCCGCAAACCTAGGCCTTGATTATTATTATGTTCAGAAATTGTCGGCTAAAAGTTTATGTTCGGATTATTAATTCTTAAAGTTTGGTTTGCCAATCCAAGTTCGGTATGCAAACACGCCAGCCGCATAGCATCCTCCTATGAGGAATCTAGATTATAGTTTTAAAATTCCACAATGTCATTTGCAAAATCCAAAAATATGGTATGCGGACAGAGAAATGGTGGAAAATTCAGTTCGTGGTATGTACGAAGTAGTTCGCGAATAGGATTTTTGCAAGGAGCACGGTAAACAAAAGCAGAGGAAGCTAGGGAGGTTGATAGCTCTTTTCTTTGTGAGAAACATTAAAAGACAAATGACATGGGCCCCTATATATAGTTGTGTTCCCCTCCTACCGGTTCCATCTGTTCTACCATGAACCATTTCAGTTCAGGACCTCCTCTACATCGGAATAGTACCCTTTTCATTCCGAACGGACCCCATTTCATTTGTAGGGCATTTTTTGGGTCCTGAAAATTCCTCCAAGGGAAGAAAATATACCGACAATTGCTTTGTGTAAGGAAGCTAGTACTCGTACAAGTCTAGAAAGCTGAATGGACTCAAATCAGGTTGAAAATTTCAAAAGAAACTTGAAGAGATTCAAGTTTTCAAATCATTTCAAGTGGCCCACATACCATCACCAGGAAAGGTCCGTGGACCACCTGGATTGCGAACCACCTGGTACGTGGAATGATCTGTGATACATTGTCCTGTGAAGTAATGGCCATCGTACACAGTGGACCGTGAATCGTGTTGCCGAAGGAATCATGTGTGTGAATCTCATATGTGTACCCTCCTATGAACATATCAGTTCATGGACGAAGTGAACTAGTAGGGTTTTGTGAACCATTATTGCAAACCAAAGCCTCTACAAACTCTGGTTGATCGAGTCTTCCATGGGTCAAGATATCTCTGCATGGGCCTCTGAAAATGATGTTCCTTGCCAATAGATACAATTTCCCTGATGCTCTATAAAAGGAGTACAAGAGTATGATGATGGGATGGATGAATAAATCTTGAAGGGGGATCAAAGGTTGGAATAAAGAGTTCATAGAAGATTCCTCCTTCAGTCTTGATTCATCAGTGAAGCACGAATTACAAACCACTTCCTCCGCAGGTAATGCTGGCCACAAACCATAAAATGGTGGAATTGAATAATAATAATAATAGAACCATGAACCTAATTGGTGAACTGTGAACCACATATTTCTCACAGATGAATTCCCCGTGAAGGATAATCTTTCAGACCCTCCTATAATATGGTTCTCCGTATAGTGTACTACTACGTGGACTGAACTTGGCACCAGGTACTGCATCAGTACGTGGATGGAACCCAAAGCGGCGTGATGGTTTGCATACCACTATGGTACACATTGATCTATAGCATTGCTAGTGTACCGCATCAGTATACAGACGACCCTTTTTTCCTATATACCACTACGGTATGTGGAGCCTCCCCCATCTCGTATAAGAAACCATTACGCATAATGGGGTGTTTTGAGGTATTATTTCCCCCAGTTCCAACCTCACCCCTCCATTACCATCCAATCCTCCATAATCCCTCCTCTAACCAGTCCTTTAGAATCAGGAAAAAGCCTCATCCAAATCCATCGGACCTGGATGATCATACCATTGGGTGAATCAGTGTACCCCTTTGAGTCTACATACCCATGGTAAGTGGAGTCACAAAGGCTCTCCCCACAATGGTTCGGGATACAGGAATTCATGTGGGTATACATTCCCATGGTAACCCAGAGTCCAACCTTGGGATGCTGACATGAACCTTCCCATTCTAGGGATTAATGGTGATAACTTTATTTTCCATCTAATTAGGAATAGTGATCAGTCAAAGGAGTTATGTTCGCTTCTCCTTTAACAAATAAAAAAATCCTCCCCTTTCTTAGAATGTATTATTGGGACCTTCCACTGAGGTAAGTCACCAATTTTCTGATGTCGGGCTCCATAAACATTAATTCCATTCCACATGGAACGGTTTATCGCCCCGCACCCTTACCCACAGTCACCTCGGCCTCATCCTCCATGAGCTCTCCCTCTCCTATCAATTGGAGAGGAAGCATGTGATTTATTTAATCTTTCATGTCCTCTTGTTTCTCACACTGAGCATGACTCAAATGGGCTTAGAGTTTTGTGGTGATTACAAAATTCACACCCTTTTGAAATATGAGAACTTGGATTCCTTATCAAATCAAGATACGTAGGATGCCTACCTAAAAGACCAGGATGGAAAAGGTGTCCTTCCAAAATTGTTCACCCAATTATGTCCTTTCAAATGGGAAACTACCATGTGTAAGACCCAATCCATATGGAATATGAGAACTCTAATTCTTGATCAATCCATGATATGTAGGACTCCTACTAGAAGGCTTGATCTCAAAAGGGTTCCCTCTCATAGAGGGTCTACCAAATCATGTCTCGTCAAAATGAAAGCTCCCATGAGTAACCCCCAGCACTTCTAAACTATGAGAACTCTAATTCCTATTCAAACTGGGATTCATAATACACTTGGATAGAGTTCTAAGCTCAAAGGGTTCCCATCTAAAAGGTTCCCTCGAATCATGCCCCCTTAAATGGGAAGCATCCATGTGTAAGCTCCAACCCTTCCAAACTATGTGGGTTCTGATTTCTCTCTCGAGGATATATAGGAAACCCATCTTATGGGTCTGATCCCAACATCAAATCATCTTCTATCCCCTAGATGAAGATAAACTCCATAGTTACCTATTATATGGCTCATGTTAATAATACCTCCATAATATCAAAAATATGCATGCCTGTGAAGATCTTGCAAATCAAGGGTAGCACATGGAAAGACTCTTCAAGAATGAACCAAAGATTCACTAATTTATGAACACAAATTAAATATATAATAGAGTCTTGAAATAGATTATAATTTTCCCTAAAAGGGTACAGTGAGCCTGACTTCACATCCTCTCAACCAATGGAGTCCTCAAGTATCGTTGGTTGAATCATCAGTCAATGAGCACCTGCCTTTGGAATGAAATTCCATGAATCATGGATACCAGGGTCGTTGGGAGTTCTTAGCTCCACAAATAAACCTATTGGATACCATCTAAGGAATTTATATCTGTGGAGGACTGATTTTACATGTACTTAACCCCCACGCAATCACCAGCTGGGACTGATTAACTGTGGCATCTCCTTCACAATGCGAAAGGGGTGAATTGTCCAGTCCCTATAGGGTTAAACAAACTTTATTTAAAGGATAACAATGTAGAATGGGTCAAAACAAAATAAATTTTGAACTTGATAGGAAACTATCTCTAGAAAAAGGGATGGGTGATGATCCTTGTCGCACCATATCTGCACCACTCGAAACGCTCCACCTTGGAGGCAGAACACTCATGTATGAATAAATTCATTATGAGATGGGTGGGACATATATCTCCCTCTAATTAATTAGATAAATATTTATATCTCATGATATATACATGGATGGAATATTAAATGATCTCAATTCAGTAATACATGGATGAAACGAGGAGTTAAGTCGGTTTAATAATGGACTTTTTCGGCTATGATGGTCTTTGAAATTAGCCTCAAATAATAAGAAATTATTTTCTATGCTTATGTGTATTCCAAAAAACTTCATATCTTATGTTATTACTTTTGGAATTACATTCATTGATTCTTATGAACTTCCATGATTTATCCCATGGTGTGATATCACAATCTTTTATATGCAGGATACAATTTTCAAATGTTATGTTCATATATATTTTGATTATGATATGATTGATATCTACCTTGTTGACCCTTACTGATCATTTTAACTCACCCTTTAATATTTTTCTTTTCCCCAGGTCATGATTAAGGGTATAAATTAAGATGTGTCAAAAAGGGGTCAAGTTATGATGAAACAAGTGGGAGACAATTAAGATGGCTTATGAACCAGTGGTTTGTGTTTCCCAGTTTCTAATGACACTATACCTATATGGTCCTATCATAGCTTTGTTATATTTTTTAATGAATATTCTTCAAATTTCAAGTAATATCAATATATGTAAATTATGGGTCGTTATAGTTGGTATTAGAGGAAATTTATAGTTAACCTTTGGAAACTTGGATGAGAAAGACATTGTAAGAACACTAAGGATATGTCAAAGTATAGGTTAAAATCCTACTATTTTATAATTGATCATGAATAACCAAGGATAAAACCTAAATTTTCCAAAATTGAACTTTTATTCTTGATTATGTGGTTTTCCCATTATGATTAGTGTTTCTCACACTATGCTTCTTGGTTTTAGTCAATGGATAGAACCATAAGGAACCGTGTTAATGTTGAATGCGATGAGAGATGCAATGATTGACCTCATGAGCAACGGAATGTAATGGGAGATGGAATAAAAAATATTTTATCTATGATCACACAACATTCTCAAGCTACAAATCATGAAGGACTTCCAAACAAGTAATAGAGGGAACAAAATTCTGTTGAATCCATCAAGAAGAAGCGTCCACCTTCTTTCAGTGGGTCTTCGAATCCATTAGTGTATGAATAATGGATCAATACCACTAAAAATATATTTTTAGTTCTCCAATGTTCAGAACATGATAAAGTCATCTTATCAATCTATCTTTCGGAAGGTGAATTTGATCAATAGTGTAACCTTATCAAGAATATGAGAAAAATAGATGAAATTGAGTCCACAGAATGGGATGAGTTTAAGAACTTATTTTCCAATAAGTAATTTCCTTGTATTCTTCGAAACAATATGGAAAAGGAGATCATTGAACATAAGAAAAAGTATGATGAATCTATTGGTACCTATGAAGAAAATTTTACAATACTAGCAAGGTACACTTCTGGAATTATTATTCAACCTGAGAGTAAAATTGATCGATTATTTAGTGTCTTAAATCCAATTCTCCTAAGGGTATTATCTATAAGGGAATTCAATAGATACGAGGAAATCATTCGATGTGCTCTCATGTTTGAGATTGATATTAGAGTAACCCATCAGTCTTATGGGTTTTATAATAATATAAAAATGGAATTCAAAGGAAAATCTAAAGATCATAATAAAAATAATAGGAGTTTTCCCTTATACACAATGTGTGGAAAGAAACATGGAGGGAATTGTCTTAAATGTATTGGTAAATGTTTTAAATGTGGAAAATAAGGTCGTCGGGAAGTTGAATGCCAATGTGATGGAAAAAATATGTCTAATGATGCGAATAGAGAAAAGTCTGCACAAAATGAACCTACTATGCTTCAATGTTACAAGTGGAAGGAAATGGGGCATTATGCCAATAAATACCCTTGTCTAAAGGTTATTTATAATGATCGATTTCATTAAACTCTAAAGGCCAAATAGAAAGGAAAGTCACATGTGATCCCTATTAGTGATGTGGAGTATAATAATGAAGTTGTGAAAGGTACACTCACCATCCACTCTAAAGTAGAAATTTTTTTATTTGATTCTGGATCCACCCACAATTTTATTTATGAATAATTTTATAAGGGTATCATCATATTACCTCAAAAAATAGATGTTGAGTTAGTTGTGAAAACTCTTAATTGCACAATCATAGCATCAAAAGTTTATAATTCTTCTCTGGTTGAATTTTGTGGGAAAGTGACTCCTTCAAATTTTATGATCCTTCCTATAGTGGAATTTTTTGTTATTATTTGCATGGATTGGCTTTCTCTATATGGATATCGTATCAATTTCCAAGGAAGGTAAGTCACATTTCATATTCCGGATCAATCTAGGATCATCTATCGGTGCAAAGATGAATATAACCTTGCAGAAGAAATTTATTCCATCTTATGGGTATTGATTCCTATAAATGAAGGTTATTTATCTCAAATGGTTAGGGAGAAACTCATAATTGATAATACACCCACTGTATGAGATTTTTATGATGTATTTCTAGAAGAATTGCCAAGTCTTCCACCAAATCATGAAGTAGATTTTTCAATAGAACTCGTACTGGGTGCTATGACTATTTCAAACACAACTTATAGAATGACCCCAATTGAGTTGCAGGAATTGAAGATTCAAATCCATGATAATATTGACAAGGGATTCTTATACCCTAGTGTGTCACCTTGGTTATCACATATTCTATTTGTTAAGAAGAAATATGGATCAATGAGACTCTGTATTAATTATCAGGAACATAATAATATCACTATCAATAAAAAATATCATCTTCCCCGCATTTATGACTTATTGGACCAACTATGCGAAGATCAATACTTTTACAAGATTGATATTCATTCAGGATATCATCAATTAAGTGTCAAGAAAGAGGATATACCAAATACATAATTCTGTACCAGGTATGGACACTATGAATTTATAATGATGCCTTTTGGTCTTACTAATACCCCTTCTGTCTTCATGGATCTAATGAATAGTGTCTTTAGAGACTACCTTGATCAGTTTGTGGTAGTCTTTATAGATAATATTCTTGTATATTTGAAGAGCAGGGAAGAACATGAAGGTCACATTAGAATTGTAATGAAGACCTTGAGAAAGGAGAAGATTTATGAAAAATTTATCAAGTGTGAATTTTGGCTTCAGAAAGTTTTATTTTTGGCTCACATAATCTCAAAAGAGGGGATATCTATGGATATAACAAAAACAAAAGTTATTGAAAGTTGTCCGAGACCAAAAATGATAACTAAGATTAGAATCTTTCTTGGTTTGGTAGGATATTATCAATATTTTGTGAAATATTTTTCACAATTATCTAATCCACTCTCCAAGTTGACTTGGAAAGGAGTTAAGTTTGTGTGGATGAAGGAATGTGAAGAGAATTCCACAGTTCTCAAAATAAGATTAGCTGGTGAACCTATGCTCACATTTCCTTAAAGCAGAGAAAGGTTTTTGATCTATAATGATGCATCCAAAAATGGGCTTGAATGTTTTCTCATTAAAAATGATATGGTGATAGCTTATTCCATGTGATAATTGAAAATCCATGAGAAAAATTACCCAACTCATGATTTGGAGTTAATTGTGGTAATCATTACACTAATGATTTAGAGGCATTATATTTATGGTGAAAGGTGTGATATATATACTAATAATAAACATTTAAAGAATATTTTCACAGAGAAGGAGATGAATATGTGTTAAAGAAGATGGTTGGATTTGATTAAAGATTACGACTGCTCAATACATTACCACCCTGGAAAAGAGAATAAAGTGTTTTATGCTTTAATTCCAAAGGACCATGCTAGACTATCGATGATAAGGATCACAAAAAATCCAATATTTATGGATTTTCAAAGGATGGATATTGAAATTTTAAAGGAATGGGATATATATTATCTTTCTCAAATGAATTTTCAACCATCTATACAAGTTAAGATCAAGGATGTGGAGAAGGAAGATGTAGAGATGAAAAATAAGGTGAGAAATATTCTTGAACTCAACCTTGATTGTGGTGGAATAATATTGTTTAGGAATCAGGTTTGTATTCCTCATATACCAAAATTAAAGAATGATCTATCAGATGAGGCTCATAGTTCTACAATCTCTATTCACCCTGGAAGCACAATGACGTACAGAGACCTGAAAGAGCATATCTGGTGAGATGGCATGAAAAGAGATGTTGCTGAATATGTCTCTCGGTGCATGGTTTTTCATCAAGTTAAGTATGAGAGATATAAGTCTAACGGGATGTTACAACCATTCCCCATACCATAATGTAAATAAGAAAACATCACTATGGACTTTTTCATTGGACTTACCAAAACATCTAAAGGTAATAATTCCTTATGGGTTATAGTTGATCACCTTATGAAGTCAGCACACATCATTGCTATTAGATAGGATTTCCATCTTGATCAGCTTTCAAAGATATATTCAAAGTTAAGTTCAGGATAAGTTTTTAGTAGGTTCTGGATATATGGTTGGGATCCAAGGTTTACATTTAAGTTCAGGATAAGTTTTTAGTAGGTTCTGGATATAGAGTTAAGTTCTGACACTACTTATCATCCTCAGACAGATGATCAGTTAGAGAGGAAAATTCAAACTCTATAAGACATGTTGAGAGATTGATCTATGGATTTAAAAGGTTGTTGGGATCAACACCTATCTTTGTATGAATTTTCCTACAATAATATCTTTCACTCCAGTATTTATATGGATCCTTATGAATTCCCCTATGTAAATAAGTGTATAAATAAAACTTACTGGGATGAAGTCAGGTAAAGAAATCTATTAGGACCTAATCTTGGTAATGAAATGGAAGAAAATGTTAGATCTATTCAACAACACATAAGAGCATCTCAGAGACAACAAAAAATTTACGCTAAAACTGAAGAAAATTATCAGATTTTGAAGTTGGTGACAAGGTTTTTCTATGAATATCTCCCTAGAATATAGTAATTCAATTTGGAAAGAATGGAAAGTTGAGCCCTAGGTATATCGGTCCTTTTATAATTCTGGATCATGTTGGGAAGGTAGCTTACCGATTGTCACTTCCACCTAATCTCTCTCAAGTTCATGATGTGTTCCATATATCTCTCATGATAAAGTACATACCTGATCCTTCACATGTACTAAACACAAAAGTCATACCGCTAGAGCAATATCTTTCTTATGAAGAACAATTGATAGAGCTTCTGGATTGTAGAGAAAAAGTTCTGAGAAACAAGACCACTTGTTTGGTAAAAGTTTTGTGGTGGAACAAACAATTTCAAGAAGCTATGTTGGAACTAGATGATATGATTATGGAGAGCTATCCTCATCTTTTTGTATCCAAGTGACGAATTTCAAGGGCGAAATTCAATTTAACGGGGGTAGAATATGACACCAAAATGTTTTTATGAGATATTTTCTCTAAATAATTTTAATTCTTTAATAGATTTTATTAAACGAACTACGAGACTTTATTAATATAAAATTACCATTATAACCTAGTTTTTAGGTTAGCGGGAATAACAAATAACTAACTTATGAAAATGTATAAAAAATATATAAATAAATTATATATTTTTATATTTGTTATGTGAATTACTATTAGTAAATGAAATTAATTAAATGTATATGTTATATACTTAATTATTTTGATATCCATCTAATGTATATTTTTTTCATAGGGTACGAATAAATCCTATTTGATGTATAAAAACCTGTATTTTTTAAAAGGGTAATTTTACACCTTTTAATGGTGAACCCTTTTTAAATTAACACTATGACACATTAATAATTGTTATATGGAAACATTAAAATTTTCTTTGTAAATGGGATATAAAAAATTTACTTTCGATGAAATTTTAATATTTTTTAATAACTTTAAAATTTTGATGAATATTAAAAATATACAAAATTTTAATTGAAAACAACTTTTTTCATCGAAATAACTTATATAGTTAAATTATAATATTTAATGGTTTTAAAGTATAAATATAATATATTTTTATCATTAAATATTATTTATTTTATTAGCATTAATTTTACAATGAATTCATATGTACAAACATTTCAATCTTTTACAATGTTTAAACTTATAAAAATCATTCTCTCTTTTCAACAATGGGATTAATTTAAAATTAATTGAAGTGCACTGTGTTGCATTTGTTGTCAATGAGGCATGATGTTGTCATAAGATTAATGGATGTCAAGGAATGTCAAGATGTGAATGACAAAGGATGTGATGGTGTTGGTAAGGAAAGGAGAATGACCATGGTACTAAGATGCATGTCACTTAGGAGATTCACTAAGTGACATAGGATGTTGTGGATGAAACATTCTCAGTCTATATCAGACGATTGTAGAACTGTTCTTAGTGTTTCAATACTTGTATCAAGGTGATACTAAGTGACAACACTTGAAGAATGAATGATGATGGAGCATCATTATATCTGACAATTGTTGAGCTGATCTTTAAGTTCATAGAACTTGTATCCTGATGATACAAAGTCACAACAATGTTAGAAGGCCGTGTATTGTATTGACAATGCATGAGGAGATGAAAGGGATCCATCCACAAGTTCTAAGTGGATGATGTGGATTAATGAATATCATGCACTATCTCTTAGTGCATGATGAATTGAAGTTGATCCAACTTGATCTCTGATTAGATCAATGAAGAACATTGAAGATTTATTTGATTCAGGAGCTTCAGTTGATGAAGAACCTTCAAAAACTTTTCTCCTAAGTAATGAATATATGTTGAGGAGATTTTTGGAATTCTAATGAAGAAGAAGAAGAAGATAAGAGAAGAGAAGAGAAGAGATATAGAAGAAGAAATGGCTTAGAGGTTGAAGTGGCATTTGGAATTGGAAACTTGGTTACTTTGTTTTATACAAAGTCCTAAGATTTCCCCGTTGCAAAAAATTGGAGCCACCAAGGAGGCCAACCGAGGGTCATCACCCAAGGCACATGTGGGACTCAAGGTCACCATGCCCATGGGGAACCCTCAGGCCAAGGCGGCACCCTGAGGCATGGGCGCACCCGCAGGACGCCGCATGGGCGCCAGGGGCACACGCCCGGAGTGCATGGTGGGTGCTAGGAGCACGCCCGCAGGTAGCAGAGGTGGGCGCAGAGTGCGCCCGCAGGGAGAACTCGTCGCAGGGCGGCACTGAGAGGGGAGAAGTTCAACTGAGCATATCCCGGCAGCCGATCTTTGATAAACCGCGGAAATACCGGGCTGCGTTTCGATGTGGGATGCGGAATTTTCACCAGGAGCGAATCATGGCCGCCCATCTAATCTCACGGACGATCGAAGCCGCTCATCTCATCGCGTCTCTCATGATCTAATCCAGACCGTTGGGGGTCATTTATTCACCGGATCCAATGGACGATGCTTCGTCGTCTACCTCCAGTCGAGATGAGACACGTCATGCTGCCACCCGCGATCTGGTCGTCTACCAGAGCCTCCCCACGACATGTTTTTGAGATTCCGGCCACCATTGTCGAAGATGAGGTGTCTATCATGTTCGTCTGGCCCTAGGTAACTCGCCCATGCTTTAAAATATACTTGCATGCAATGTTTGTAGAATTTAGAGGTTGGCCGAGGCAAACGAAGTGCCGAGGCCATGAGGTTTATATTCTGCATGGTTTGGACCGAAGGAAGGCCGTGCATGCATTCTAAGTCGCATGTACGTGAAGAGGAAAACAAAGAGAAGTGATCCCGCATGAAACAGAAAATAAAAAACGGTATTTGCAGCTCGTTTAAAGATTTCAAAGATCTGAAATCTTCGGGAATTTAAGTTGCAATCACGCGGATCATGTGAGGCATCTCTCTGCCTATAAAAGGAGAGGCCGAGGCTCTATTTATGTTTTGCTGAATTTTTTGTTGAAGATCTGGTGTCCCGTGAGTGATCTTCCTCACGAAGGAAGAAGCCCCGTGTAAGGTACTTGCACGGCTGAGGTTCCTTTCGCGCATACTTGCACGAAAGAAGAAGAAGGATTCCCTGTGCTCTACCCCTTGCGCGACAGGAAGGAAAAGTTGGGCAGCGCACTTGCGCGCTCTTCTTGTGCCCAAGGCCGGTTGCACCTGTGCGCCGCCTTGTTTATTGGACTTGCGCGATAAAAGAAAAGAAGTTGGCCACACCCCTTGCACGCCTTCATTTGATGTTCGGGTGTGTGCAAGAGAAGGCCGAGACCACACTATCTGTGTGTGAGCTAAATGCAAATTGAAGAACACCCTACGGGCAGTGGGTGTGCAAAGAGGAGGAAGGCAAGGCATGCACCTTGTGTTTGCAAAGTGAACAAAGATGGTGCAAACAAAAACAATTGAAGGTCGTAGCCTTGGGTTTGTGCAAGAAGGAGAGGCCGAGAACTACACCAAGTTGTGTGTGCCAAGTGAAGAGGAAGATCACACCTTGTGTGTGTAAAGAAGAGGCCGTGTGTGTGCAAGAAGTGAAGTGAAGGCCAAGACTTGCCACTTGTGTTTGCAATTTGAACAATGAAAATGTGTTTGCAAACAAAACAAGAAGGTCGAAGCCTAGTGTTTGCACTAAAAGTGTATACATATTAGAAGAAGAATAAGAAGTTCCACACTAAAGTAAAACACACTTCTAAGTGTGTGAAAAATTTGAATATAGTGTGTGAAGATTGTGGAGAAGGTGTGTGTGCTATAATTGATTACACCCCTTGTGGGTTTATTGCACCAAGAGAAGAATAAAGAGGGGAGTGTATACATGCATGCATGCCATGCACACATAAACAAAGTTAAACCAGTGTGTGTGCATTTTGAGTTGTCCAAGAACAAGAATTCTTGAAGAATTTTGAGAAGCCATGCAATCAGTGCATGAAGTTGAACTGAACTGAGACTGGACCAGACTGAAGTAAAAGACATCAATTGTCTGAGTATTCAGTAATTGGAGAGAGGCCAGGTCATCCTTAGAAGAAGGAGATAAATCCTGAGCAAGACGAGAAGACATGTTCACCACAAGTGATCAGAAGAAGAGCAAGGCTAGCAGCCTTTATCCCAGGCTGCTGAGGATACTTGGAGAGCTTGAACATAAGAAGAACTACTCGTGCGACTCGAGGAGCCAAGAGAAGACCCTGTGGGACTCAGGGAGAAGAAGTCTTCAGTGGGATTCTGGTGCAGGCCAGTGGGACGGTGGTAACACTGTGTGAAGCAGTATAAAGATCCTCCTGTGGGACTCAGGAGAGGTATAGTGGGACTCTATACCGACCATTGTAATTCTGATAGATTATAGTTTAGAATCCATGTTGGGGTGTTTAACCAACATGGCAAGGACGTAGGCCTTTGGTGCCGAACCTTGTAAATCCTTGTGTCCAGTGCCTTTATATTTACAGCATTATTAGAGGAAAGGTTGAGAGACACAAGAAGAGTGGATCAAGGCTTCAACCCACCATAGAGGTTTAATTGATAAGAATAAATTAGTAAAAAGTTTTAAGGGATCACTGATTCACCCCCTCCCCCTCTCAGTGATTCACACTGATCTGGGCACTTTAATTGGTATCAGAGGGAGGTTACCTCTAAAAGATCCAAGGGAGTCTTTATGAAGTGCAGATTTGAGGAAGTGAGTGAATACCCTCAAATGGAGATATCTACCAAGACTCTGAAAAACAAGAAGAAGAAACAGGCCAAGAAGATGAAGAAAGCATGTCCTAACTGTGATGAAGTTGGAACAATGAATGATCTTCAAAGTGAAATCGAATATCTTCAGAAGACAGTCCCCATGGAAGTGGCAAAGTGTATAGCTACAGGCATCCATGATCTTCAAGAAGAAAATTTACAGCTAGAAGAAGAAGCCAATGAAATGGAAGATCAGTTGGCTAAAAGGGTTGGCATAACCAACACTCTCAGAAAGCTGGTGAAGGCTAAAGATGAAACAATATCTCTTTGCAATGAAAGATATGAAGACACTACTGAAGAATTGCAAAGAATCCTTTCTGAGAAAGAATTCTTTAAGATAATGGTTAAAGAATTTTTCCATGCACTGGAAAAATTGCACAGAGTTTCAATGGTTGTCGAAGATGCTCAACTAGAAGACACAGTCAAAAGGGTGAAGGAGCTGGACAATTCATTGCTAGAAATAAAAAAGGTGCATGAAGACCAGATAAAGCAGCTAGAAGAGAAATGGGAAGGAAGGCTAAGAACTGTTGAGGATGAGAAGAACTCCCTTAACATGAAATGCTTAGAACTAGAGGTGATATTAAAAAATCTGCAATCACCCAAAGCCAAAGCCTCCCAGTCAGCTGAAAGGAGAAATGTTGCTACTCAAGTATGCATTGAGAAGGATGATTCTAAAAGAAAGACATCCTCTAATGAAAGGGCAACATCTTCTAAAAAGAAGGTACCATCCATACCATCTTGTACTCATGCTTCTAATTGTGTTTCCACAAATAGTGCAGGATGGAAGAGCAACTCCAAACAAGTATGGATGAAGACAATGAAGAAAGAGAGCTCTCCTGAAACAACATAGCAAATCAAGAAAAGTACCCAATAATCAGAAGGACTGAAGAGGTCAAGATTTGTGGGTCATTGTTGGTGTTGTAATAAGTATGGGCACTGTGCAAAGGATTGTTGGAACAATCCACTGAATGTCAAAGCACAAAGCAAGACCATGCCAAGGGGGAGCAATCTAGAAGAAAAGAAGCAGCATCCACAGGTCCAGAGACATCTGTTTATTGCAAATAGATTTGGACTACTTGACAACATCTGGGATGATTGAAAAAGTGGTCAAAAAGATACATGTCTATCTCCAACTGTATCCAGAGCTAAAAAGAAGAGAAGATCACTGAACCTGACTAAAATGGAATCCTTGGGAAGCAAGAAGAAAGTTGAAGATGCTCCCAAGAAGGTTTTGAAAAAGGAAAAGAAGTCCTTGGAGTCTAAATCCAAGAAGGGTGATGCATCCAGAAGGACCACCAAGAAAATATGCTTCTACTGTGGAAAGAAAGGACACACCATGGATCTTTGTGAACAAGACATGGAATTGAATAGAAGCATATTGGACTCAAAAAGACAATCAATCCAGAAGAAGCAGAAGGGATTGATTGAAAACAAGTTGCCTAAGAAAGGTAGCTTGAAAGCATCAAAAGAAACATGTGGAACTTCCAGAACTGAGGCCACACTTCCAAATGACTTGTTAGTCATATGGCCAAATTAGTTGCAACTTGCCAGAGAACTACAAAGAGCTGAAGATATAGTTCTAGAAATTGCTAAGGCAAAAGGTAAGAAGAAGATTTCACATGAAGATCAAGTTCTGTGTGTGAGGTGCAATCAAGCTAGACATACTAGTGATAAATGCATGATATTCATTCCAGCTCAGAAGGGATTCTTCAAAAGAATGAAGATTTCACCAGGAGACTCTAGTGTTCAGAAGGCACCAAGAAATAGAGGAGTCACACACAAAGAAGTTAAAGAGGTGTTAAGATCCACACCAGCACAAACATCATTGAAGATCAAATGTGCAAGTGTGAAGAATGGTGAAAATGGGACATCTCGGTTGAGAGAATCTTCTCAACCCTGTTGTTCACATTGATGAACCAAGGAGGTTCCATCTTATTCCCTAATCACTTGTATTTACATGTGCTAACATTGCAGGGAATTGAAGATGATGATCATTCTCAGAGGGAGGATGGTTTTGGAAAGAATGGAGTGCACCCCTTGAGGGGGAGCCAATCTGTAGAAGATGGGATTCTGAGATTTAATACCATCTTGAGAAAAGTGAAGGTATTCCAATCATACTTTCATCCCTTGTTTCTTAATTGTATTCATCATGAAAATTAAGGGGGAGTATTGATTGAATACAAATGAATGAAAGGGGGGGATTTATCTTTGCACCTGAACTTTCTAATGAGTTTTGTGGAGTATGTACAGGATTTGGTAATTCATTGATATATCTGAAAAATTTCAAACCCCTGAAGCATGATCTCACATGTACAGTGAATGATGGATAACATTGAGTTCCTTGGTTACATCACTCTTGTTTTCTACACCAGGTTAGCCCAAGTAGACTTAGAGATGATTTACTAAAGGTTCTTTGCTAAAGAGAACATGTGACATCATCCCTCTCTTAGTGCTTTTCAAGAAGATGCTATTCGAAGGGAGGAAGAGATATTTTTGAAGAGAACCACACCACACCTTTGCATTTGATTGCCAATAAGGGGGAGAAAATATTGGCACACATATTGACCCATTCATATGTGCTGAAGAAGTGTATTGACAACAAATACAAATGGGGAGATTGAAGTGCACTGTGTTGCATTTGTTGTCAATGAGGCATGATGTTGTCATAAGATGAATGGATGTCAAGGAATGTCAAGATGTGAATGACAAAGGATGTGATGGTGTTGGTAAGGAAAGGAGAATGACCATGGTACTAAGATTCATGTCACTTAGGAGATTCACTAAGTGACATAGGATGTTGTGGTTGAAACATTCTCTATCTATATCAGACGATTGTAGAACTGTTCTTAATGTTTCAATACTTGTATCAAGGTGATACTAAGTGACAACACTTGAAGAATGAATGATGATGGAGCATCATTATATCTGATGATTGTTGATCTGATCTTTAAGTTCATAGAACTTGTATCCTGATGATACAAAGTCACAACAATGTTAGAAGGCCGTGTATTGTATTGACAATGCATGAGGAGATGAAAGGGATCCATCCACAAGTTCTAAGTGGATGATGTGGATTAATGAAGACCATGCACTATCTCTTAGTGCATGATGAATTGAAGTTGATCCAACTTGATCTTTGATTGGATCAATAAAGAACATTGAAGATTTATTTGATTCAGGAGCTTCGGTTGATGAAGAACCTTCAAGAATTTTCCTCCTAAGTAATGAATATATGTTGAGGAGATTTGTGGAATTCTAATGAAGAAGAAGAAGAAGAGAAGAGAAGAGAAGAGAAGAGATATAGAAGAAGAAATGGCTTAGAGGTTGAAGTGGCATTCGGCATTGGAAACTTGGTTACTTTGTTTTATACAAAGTCCTAATATTTCCCCGTTGCAAAAAATTGGAGCCACCAAGGAGGCCAGCCGAGGGTCATCACCCAAGGCACATGTGGGACTCAAGGTCACCACGCCCATGGGGAACCATCAGGCCAAGGCGGCACCCTGAGGCATGGGCGCACCTACAGGACGCCGCATGGGCGCCAGGGTCACACGCACGGAGTGCATGGTGGGCGCTAGGAGCGTGCCCGAAGGTAGCAGAGGTGGGCGCAGAATGCGCCCGCAGGGAGAACTCGGCGCAGGGCGGCACCGAGAGGGGAGAAGTTCAACTGAGCATATTCCGGCAGCCGATCTTTGATAAACCGCGGCAATACCAGGCTGCGTTTCGATGTGGGATGCAGAATTTTCACCAGGAGCGAATCGTGGTCGCCCATCTGATCTCGCAGATGATCGAAGCCGCTCATCTCATCACACCTCTCGCGATCTAATCCAGACCGTTGGGGGTCATTTATTCGCCGGATCCAACGAATGATGCTTCGTCGTCTACCTCCAGTCGAGATGAGACACGCCGTGCTGCCACCCGCGATCTGGCCGTGTACCAGAGCCTCCCCACGACATGTTTTTGAGACTCCGGCCACCATTGCCGAAGATGAGGTGTCTATCATGTTCGTCTGGCCCTAGAGAACTCGTTCATGATTTAAAATATACTTGCATGCAATGTTTGGAGAATTTAGAGGTTGGCCGAGGCAAACGAAGTGCCGAGGCCATGACGTTTATATTCTGCATGGTTTGGACTGAAGGAAGGCCATTCATGCGTTCTAAGTCGCATGTACGTGAAGCGGAAAACAAAGAGAAGTGATCCCGCGTGAAACAGAAAATAAAAAACGGGATTTGCGGCTCGTTTAAAGATTTCAAAGATCGGAAATCTTATGGAATTTAAGTTGCAATCACACGGATCATGTGAGGCATCTCTCTACCTATAAAAGGAGAGGTCGAGGCTCTGTTTATGTTTTGCTGAATTTTTTGTTGAAGATCTGGTGTCCCGTGAGTGCTCTGCCTCACGAAGGAAGAAGCCCTGTGCAAGGTACTTGCGCGGCTGAGGTTCCTTTCGCGCATACTTGCACGAAAGAAGAAGAAGGATTCCCTGTGCACTACCCCTTGCGTGACAGGAAGGAAAAGTTGGGCAGCGCACTTGCGCGCTCTTCTTGTGCCCAATTCCGGTTGCACCTGCGCGCCGCCTTGTTTATTGGACTTACGCGATAAAAGAAAAGAAGTTGGCCGCACCCCTTGCGCGCCTTCATTTGATGTTCGGGTGTGTGCAAGAGAAGGCCGAGACCACACTATATGTGTGTGAGCTAAATGCAAATTGAAGAACACCCTACTGGCAGTGGGTGTGCAAAGAGGAGGAAGGCAAGGCTTGCACCTTGTGTTTGCAAAGTGAACAAAGATGGTGCAAACAAAAACAAGTGAAGGTCGTAGCCTTGGGTGTGTGCAAGAAGGAGAGGCTGAGAACTACACCAAGTTGTGTGTGCCAAGTGAAGAGGAAGATCACACCTTGTGTGTGTAAAGAAGAGGTCGTGTGTGTGCAAGAAGTGAATTGAAGGCCAAGACTTGCCACTTGTGTTTGCAAATTGAACAATGAAAATGTGTGTGCAAACAAAACAAGAAGGCCGAAGCCTAGTGTGTGCACTAAAAGTGTATACATATTAGAAGAAGAAGAAGAAGTTCCACACTAAAGTAAAACACACATCTAAGTGTGTGAACAATTTGAATATAGTGTGTGAAGATTGTGGAGAAGGTGTGTGTGCTATAATTGATTACACCCCTTGTGGGTTTATTGCACCAAGAGAAGAAGAAAGAGGGGAGTGCATACATACATGCACGCCATGCACACATAAACAAAGTTAAACCAGTGTGTGTGCATTTTGAGTTGTCCAAGAACAAGAATTCTTGAAGAATTTTGAGAAGCCATGCAATTAGTGCATGAGGAACCAGAGATTCCATGCACTCAGTGCATGAAGTTGAACTGAACTGAGACTGGACCAGACTGAAGTTAAAGACATCAATTGTCTGAGTATTCAGTAATTGGAGAGAGGCCAGGTCATCCTTAGAAGAAGGAGATAAATCCTGAGCAAGACGAGAAGACCTGTTCACCACAAGTGATCAGAAGAAGAGCAAGGCCAGCAGCCTTTATCCCAGGCTGCTAAGGATACTTAAAGAGCTTAAACATAAGAAGAGCTACTCGTGAGCCAAGAGAAGACCCTGTGGGACTCAGGGAGAAGAAGTCTTCAGTGGGATTCTGGAGCAGGCCAGTGGGACGCTGGTAACACTGTGTGAAGCAGTATAAAGATCCTCATGTGGGACTCAGGAGAGGTATAGTGGGACTCTATACCGACCATTGTAATTCTGACAGATTATAGTGGAGAATCCATGTTGGGGTGTTTAACCAACATGGCAAGGACGTAGGCCTTTGGTGCCGAACCTTGTAAATCCTTGTGTCCAGTACCTTTATATTTACAGCATTATTCGAGGAAATGTTGAGAGACACAAGAAGAGTGGATCGAGGCTTTAACTAGCCATAGAGGTTTAATTGATAAGAATCCATTAGTAAAAAGTTTTAAGGGATCACTGATTCACCCCCTCCCCCTCTCAGTGATTCACACTGATCTGGGCACTTCATTAATTACTACAAATTATTTGATTTTAATTTTTAAAAATGGATTACATATTTGAAATCAGTAGATCCAAATTATTTAAATATCATTATTTTATTTTTGGCATTATGAAAAGTAACTTCCGTAATTTTTATTAATACGGTAAAAGGGTAAAATGGGTAATTAAGGGTACAATACTATTAAAAATTACCCTAAAACTTTCCTTAATATAATTTTATTATTTTTCTTCAACTTAAATCATCCTTGGGTAGAAATGGTGTATTTTGGATGTCACTTGGATGATATTAGGACATTTAATTTAATTTATTTAAAGAAAAGTTAAATATGTCTCACTCAAAGTTTAATAACTAAATAATTTTTTATATAAGGTTTTATAGAAGATAAATTAGATTATAAATAATCATTCTAAATATAAAATGTTTTTATTTATCATGTAATTTATTTTAAATTTTTAGGAAACATAAAATTTCCTAAATAGCTTATACATTAATGATGCATAAATTATTTAATTGATGAAAAATCAATAATGTAGTTTTTCTTAAAATAATAATACCCATTAAAAGACACAAAAACTTGAAAAAATATTATTTTTTGAGTATATCTTGACCATAATCATCCAAGGGTCAATTTATTGACCATTTTGAGCCTAAAGCAAGGGATTATGACACTTATATTATTTTATTCAAAGTGATGTTAAAATTGTTATATTCATATTTAAAAAGTATAACATTTTAAATGATGGATTTTTTAGAATATAAATTGGACTAATTATATTATTCTTAAATCTAATTGATTTATATTCATCATATAATTTTATTTTTAATTATTATTCAAAAAATAAGTATATTAAATAATTACACAAAATTGATGTAAAAATTATTTTATTAAAGGAAAAATCAAATAAATGTTATAAAAAATATTAAAATAAATATAATATGGGATAATTAATACTTAAAATTAATTATATATATTACTTTTACCTCTTATTAAAATAATAAAATATTTTTTTGAAGTTGTCTTGTAATATTAATATTTTTAAAAATAAAGGAATTGAATAGTGTCAAAATTGACACTTTTGATTGTTTATCAAAATAATTTTTTATTAAATTATTTAAAAAACATACAAAATTTTAAAAAAAATATAGAATAATTATTATATGGAATAATTGAAATCAAATAAGTAAATATTTTACCCTTTTAATATTGAAATATTTGTTATCTTAATAAAAATTAACTAGAATAACTAAGTGTTAATTAAAATTATAATGTTTAAATTGACATAAACACTTGTCTAAAATTTATTGGTTGATGATATTACAACCCTATATCATCTCATATTTTAAATTCGTAAATTTGGGAGGTTTTTGGGTAGGGTTTTATTTTATTATAAGTTAATATTTTTGGAGATCCCAAAAGTGTTCCTTGCCTTAATTATAAAAGGGAACCTCCTCACTCACCTATTCACTTCACTTTGAGCCTTCAAGATCGTACATCCCCTACCAATTTTCCTTTTTTAACTTCTCTATTCACATTCTAGAGGTTCTTTTCTTCTTTCAAGATCAACTCTAGTGCTCTAAGAGGAGATTTAGAGGAAACACGTCAAAGAAGAGGTAATCTTCTCTATCGATTATTTCAAACTTATTTCTTTTTATACTTCCTCTTATTGAGTTGTTTCATTATAAATTAATCAATAAAATATCAATTATATAATGATATTTTATTATAATTATGAAACAACTGTATTACACCTCCTATCCATCCTAAGAAACATGAAATCACCACACATGCACACGTACGGCTTACCGTCTCCACGTCATGGTATAATCTATTTTTCATAGCCACCTTACTTTGATGGGTATAATGATATAAATAATAACTATATATGATTATAATAACATTATATTAATTCTCAAATATTATACACCATCCAATTCAATTCTATTTAACAAATATAGGAATGATATCATCGCTCGTGCGTACGTTCGGTCTACCATCTCCGCGATACAATGTGATAAATTCTACTTGATATTCATTATATAGTGATAATATAAATTTATATAATGAATAAATATAGTATATATTATGTTAACATCATTTTTTAATTATACAACCATGACCTAAGAAATAGAACTGTTCAAATAAATATACATAAGAACATAAAGCAATTAATATCTGAATAACAAGTAATAATAAAATGTTACTAATGGATTATAATATGATCATATATGATATCATAAAAATAAATATGATTCTATAATAAGTCAATAAAATTAGTTAAATCATTGTACATGAGGTTTGGATACTTATGAAATATATCAGATCAAAGTTAAGGGACATTTTTGCAATCTCATTATTATCTGAGATTGTTTATTCGTAAGTATTTAATCGGGTATATTTGTCATCAACATTAATTTTCCCTAAATATGTAATACTATTTCTATTATTCTAAAAAAATTAAATTCAATTTTACCCATTGGAGAATTTTTACTAAATGGTATGAAAGGAATATTTTTTCATTATTCGATACGAGTTACTTTATGACATTTTTAATAAAAGTATGAGGAGAATGTATTTATAACATATACGGAATGAACAGATTTTTAAATATTAATAACACTTTATTTCCATGAATATTTCTCTACATGATTTAAAATTTATTTTCAAATAAATTCTTTTATTTTAAGTTTGTGTGACATTTTTAGAAAATAAAATATTTTTAAAGAAGAAATGATATTTTCCTCAATATTTAATGTCAATTGTTTTTCTCAAAATTATTTTCCATATAATATGACATTATTTAATAGGGTAATGTTTCTATACCTATTATTATTGTTGTTTTATTGTGTTTATTATGGAATTATATTTATTAAATCCATTTATTTTATATGGATTATGATGGAATGATGTTTAAGAAACCCATTTTATTCCTTGGGTTATGTTATGATATATGATTTATGTTTTTGTGGAAAATGTAAGAATGATTTAATTATGAGATGGGTGGGACCTATATCTCCCTCAAATTCATTGGGTAAAGATTTATATCTTATGAGATAGACATGGTTGGAAAGGGAAATAATATTCGTTCATTAATATAGTTCTAGAATGAGGCGTGAACTCAGTTCAGTAATGGACTTTGTCTGCTGCGATGGTCCGGGAAATGAGCCTTGAATAATATGAAGTTATTTTCTATACTTATGTATATGCAAAAAAAAACTTCATTTATTATGTAATTACTTTTGGGATTACGTTTACTGATTCATATGAACTTTCATGATTTATACCATGTCATGATATCATTATCATTCATATGTAGGATAAAATTTTCAAATGTTATGTTCTTATATATTATAATTGTGATATGATCGATATCTCCCTTTTTTACCCTTAATAAGAATATTATCTCACCCATTCATATATTTCTTTTCCCCATGTCAGGAAGAAGGGTATTAAGTAAGACATGTCAAAAAGGGATATATTTATGACGAAATAAGTGGGAGATAATGAAGATGACTTATGAACTAGTTGACTGAAAATTATATTTTTTATTTGATTTTTTAAAACCGCTTTATGGGTGAGCGGGAACCAAACCATACACGAAATTACCAAAACATCAAATTCAAAAAACCATACACAAAAACTACTATGATTCAAAATTCAAAATCCACGCTAGCAAGGACGCCTCAGGACACGGATTATCAACCCACGAGCCTTCTCGAGCCATTCCCCCAACAATGAACACCTCGTCGTTACTAGTAACACCTTCGTCAGACATCGTCAGCAAGAAACCATCCGCCATCATCACCGCAGCTTCAAAAAACATTACAGAAAAAACCTTCACCTGCTTCATCAAACACCATCACAGAAGAACCAACCTTATCAAAACACGACCATCATCAACTCGCCGTCGTAACCAGATCATAGAGAGTCGGAGCCAAACATAGATTAGAATTAAACGTCACACCATAAAACCAGACAACTATCATAGAGGATTCAGATTGATAAAACTCCACCAACATCCGTCTGTCACCATCTAGACCGCAGATGGCCTCCACCATAGTCTATGACAAACATCACCCAAACTAGACACCAAAACGACCTCTCACAGAACAAGAAACAAACAGCAAAAACACATGTAGAAGAAACTATAGAACCTTTATGAAGGAAAAATGGAGAAGAATAAAACAAGTCCAATGAACCAATAACATCAATTAATGTTGCTGATGCCAAATCAGAGCGTCACCGACTCAAAGTTCTGATGCCTGAAACAGTGGCCACCTAAACACACATCCCAAAACTTCAAGGTTACCCCTGTCCTAGATCTTCCTTGGAGAGGAATAGAGGAATGAGAATCCAGAGTAATGAATAAGTCGGCCAAGGCCTCTGCAAGAAGACAACATCGATGAAGTGGAAAAAAAGAAGCCAACAAAACAAAAGTAACCCATCTCTGGCAGCGCCATGAAGTTCATCGTCCGCTGAACCACAGATCCCAAAACATCGTTGTTACCACTGCGCCAGATCCGACTAGGAGAGGTACATAGGAACTTGATGTCAAAGCAGATTGAGCGGCCAAGGGGTTCACCAGAAAAAAACATTCATCGAGCCTCAGAAGCATCCTTAAAAGAAGGCGACGTCAAAACGAAGGGAACCAGAACACCATCGCCCTAGTGTACGCAAGTGTGAGATGGTTTTTTCTTCAAGTCATGCTTTTTCCTAGTGTTCCATATACTCTAACATGTTGTTTCCAAAAGGATATACCTCAAAATTAACTCCTAATTACTAGTTCCCACACCATGGAATTAGTTATATAGGAAATAAAAACAAGTATTTTCTTGTGTATCGTGGCCAATGAGAGTATCGAATCCATTCTAAACCACTACATCCTAGTCTCATATGAAAAAAAGGTGGTCAATTGATTCTTTCTTCAAGCTCCACCAACATATAAATTTTGACACGAGATTAGTCTAATTATTCTTGATAGACTCATACATTTTTATAGAATGGTTGATAATCCTCTAGATGAGGGAGTTTACTAGACAATAATTTCCATGCACCAAGAAAAATTCCCTATTTAGTGTGATCAGTATTATCCTAAAGAACATAACTATATGCTTGGGATGAAAAAAATCTTGCAAAGGAATCTATGACGATGAAGTGGTCACACTCTGAATATAGCTCAATGTATCAAATATTTAAAGTACATGTTGTTTAAGAGTGGATTGAATAAGACCAAGGTGGTAACTCTATTGGGAGAATGAAATGTTCTATGTTTGGCACCCTGGAAAGCCAATAGTATTTTTCACCCAATTATGGAACCCAAAATTAATCTCACTACAACAAATGATCCACCATGAGTGATGTTTTGGAACTAAAATATGACCACATAGGGACTATCATGAACAATAGACCTTCCCCATCAGAGAATCAATATCAATCCCATAATTCTGTATAATAAACTTTCCCCATATAGATTGTCCTTCCAAAACCTCCCAAACCCTCTTTACTTGAAACTAGTGCATAGAACCCTCCAGACTATAAAGGTTGATCCCCCCACTAATCATTTCTTTTTATATTCATTTCTATGAAGCCTATTGACACCTCCCCTCTTCATGAGAATCCTAAATAAAGGCAAACAGAACCCACTCAATATTTCTCAAAACTGTTTCAGGCACCTTGAGCATGAATGACACTTTCAAAGGGGTGGATATTGGGACATTGTTGATGAGAGTAAACATGACCTTGAATTACATGAAGTGATTCTTCCAGTTTTTTATATGACTCATGATCTTTCTGAAAAAAACCCTCATAATGATGAATCTAAATCCTGTCTAGGGATAAGGGATCCCCCAAGTAATTCATTGAGAAATTTCTTCTCAGAATTCCTAGGAGTTCCTCCATTATTTTACCACAACTATGTGAGAAAATTTTTGAGAAAATGATTGTACTTTTCTCATGGTTAATGATATGGTCTCCTCATTAACAATATTCTTCACGGATAATGTCGACAACCCTAATGGATCTACTACCCCCCTTAATGAAAAATATCACGTCCTCCATGAAAAGAATATGATATATACCATTGAAATGCATCCTAATATTGAAAGGATATGAATGATGAGACTTTAAATTATGTTAGTAATAATCCTTCTTAAATAATCCAAGATCATGATAAACAATCTAGTGTAAAAACGGTTACCCTGTATAAGACTAGAAGTATACTTGAAGAAGTCATATCTCTTTCCCATAATAGAAACTCATATCTAGGGAGAGAAAAAACATCTAAAAAACTAGTCCTTAACTAATTATTAGAAACCAATGCAGGAAATAACATTGGTAATTAAGCCCCATTACATTCTTTTATACACCATTTCCATGTAAATTTTAATAATAATGTAGGAACCCTGAGTTTTTTTGTTTTGTTCACTGATCATTTATTATGATAGGCCTATGGCCGCTTGATATGACCTACTGTTTATGAAACTATATTACCCCTCAGATACCCAATCATGTAGATAAATTGAAATCTTATTGTTTATGAAACTAGCTAAAACCATATATGTGAAATTTCACATAAATATTTTTCTAAATTGTTTTAAAAAGGAGGGATCCTTCACATTCGGAATGAGGATAAGACAAGTTTCATATGACAACTATAGTAAGTTCCCCTAGGGAAGTAATCTTATATAGTATAAACCAACTCACCATTAGTAAGATCTTAATAGGACACATAAAATGAGTTGGGGAAGGTATATGGGTTGGGGAGCTGTCTTGGTTAAGAGAGATGACTGCTTCCCAGATCTCCCATTCATCTGGGATGTTTTTCAAATAATAATTGTTAGAACTAAACACCACATAAAGAATTTCCCCCAAAAGATATTCATATCCACTAGGATACCCCCTATGCATAAGAGGACTATCATTAGTAAGAATGGATTTGAAATAATCCTCATCCATACCTCTAACCCCCACAAGATCATTAGAGAAATACATTTCATCCATGAGAATGTTCGGAGTATTTACCTGCCTCCTTTATTTAAGTAAAGCATGAAATAATTTCGTGTTCTTGTCCCTCTCCTTTAGCTAGGTAACTTTGGACCACTCTCATTTGATTCTCTCTTGATCGAGAATCATTTTGGTGAGTTGGTTTTTTTTATGAGGAAACTAAAGATATTTTCATCCCTGCTATCTTCAAGACTGGATTCGATATGATCGATCACATTATGGATAGAATCGAGTTCAATGAGATGATTTGGTTTCATGGAAGACCAGTCCTATGTTGGATAATAAATATTTTTTCATTGGTATGTTCCTACCTCACTGTTGGAATGGAGGCAAGATGAAGTCTTGTCAGCATGTGTTGATCTGGTGGGTTGGACGACATCTAATCTTCTAAATTTTACTTATTTTTATTTTTTTTTGTTTGGTTTTGGGTGTGGTTTTTAGTGCTATAAATATGTATTTTGTGTGTGTTGTATTTCATTAGAAGAGAGAAGAAATAAAAAATCATCTTCATGCTGCTATTTTATTCCCTTGAATTTATCAAGATCACCTCTAGTTATCTGCATATGTTTCTAATGCCCTTGATCCTCCATCAATGGTATCAGAGGGTCGAAACAATGTTGTGTTGATGGATTAGTAAGATCCAAATTTTCATCTACTTCCACTACCCATAACCTCCTTCAGTGGTATCAGAGGTAGGTTGAAGGTATTTCTGCTTGTGTGTAAGCATTAATTCAATGGTGCTATCAACCAGTAGTGGAATAAGGTGTTGGTTAAAGGTGAGATCTACAACCCATTAATTACATCATGTGAAGAATAAGATCTACACTGGGGATCTGAAGTCCACCACTTTTTAAATCATTTTTCAAAATTAATCTTTTTCTTTTTACATTTTACAAAAATGGTGGTCCTAATGTTTTTTCGTTCCCCACGTCTACCCTTTTTAGGGGAGTGTCTTCCCCTATCTAATCCCACTCCTCACACATCATCCATTATCATAAAAAACCTCCCCCTTTAAATCCCTCCATGTCATTTTTCCTCATCATAAAAAAAATACTCCATATTCATTTGTGTTTCAAAAAAACTAAAGTCTTAAAATCAACAAAAAATTGGTGTAGTCTACATTCCCAAAACAAATTGTGTGAAATTAAAAAAAAAGTGCAGTATTTATCCCTGAAAAATTTTTATACACTTCCATATATCATCATTTGTTAGTTTCTCATAAAGATATTTTTTCTCCATGATGAATGTTTTTTCACAAGCTGTGATCTTGAAACTGGTGAAAAAAATTATGACAATTAGTTTATCCAAATGCGCGTACTCCTTGGAACCCAAGATGTCGTGGAAATCGTGGAGGATGGATATAATGAACCAGAATCCAAAGCAGTGGAGGATGCTCTGTTGGATGTTCAAAATGATACTCTTTGGGTGAAACGAAAATAGGACTACAAGTTGAAATCATACATTTATCAAGGCCGTGACAAAGTAACTTTTGAAATAATAGCTTCATCAAAGGAAATTTGGGATACTCTTCGCAAATCATTCCAAGGAACTGACAAAATGAAGCGAATTTTTCTTCAAACTCTACATGGTGAATTTGAATCCCTATTTATGAAAACTTCTAAAACTGTTGTCCAGTATCATACTCTTATAATGGTTGTGGTAAACCAATTGTGAAGAAATTGAGAAAATATTTCCAACATGCGGGTGTGTGAAAAATTTTGGGATCCCCTGATCCAAAATTTGATTACATAGCCATTTCCCTGGAAGAAAAAAAGGAACATGAGAAAATTTCGATCGAATTACTTGTGGAGTCTCTTCAAGCCCACGAATTGAAATTGAATTGCTTGATCAATACCAATGGAGTAGAGCATTCCCTACAATCAAAGTTGTACCTCAACAAATCTAAAAATGAGCAAGGGTAAGATCTCAAAGAACCCAAGGCAGAGGATTCCATGGACAACAATTTGATCCAAGAAGAGGAGGATGATGAGGACATGGTGAAAGAATCCCAAATCAAGGAGGATGAGAATATCAAAATTATACTCCCTAAGAACATGGAAGAAAAAGAAGGGGAGGATTCAAAATCATATACCAAATAAAATAAACATTCAATGCTATAATTTTCAAAAATTTGGGAATTATATCAATGAATTTTGGTACAAGAAACCCCTGGATAATGACACCATGGAGGAACATATCATCGAAGCAGAAGATCCTTTTGGTGAGTCCCATGTGTTGATGGAACAAACATCAACACAAAATCAAGGTATGTGGTATCTCGACTCCAGAGCTAGAAATCACGTGACAGGGCACAAACACTTGTTTACAAACCTAGATGAAAGTATTCAAGGAGATATTTCATTTAGCGATCTCTCAAAAATATTTTTTTATATAAGAGGAGATATTCTGATAAATTAAAAATATGAAAATCATGTTTTCATCTTCGACGACTACTATGTACCCAACATGGAGACCTACACCTTGAGTGTCATGCATTTTGTGGAAAAAGGATTTCATATAAGCCTTCAAAAAAATGGTGATTGTTGATGACAATGGAAGGATGGATACAAAAGTACTGGTGGGGAAGAACAACATGTTTCCACTTATGATCCAACTCGATGTACGATGATGTTTGATGACTGTATGTGATGATAAATAAAGGATATGGCATATCAGGTTTAGGCATTTCAACATTGAAAGTTTAAGATTATTATGAAGTAAGAAGATGGGGAATGGGCTTTCTATCATTTGACACCAGAATCAAATTTGTGAAAGTTTTTTTCAAAGCAAACAACATATAAACAGCTTGGCAATGAAGGCCAATTGGAAAGCTACAGCACCACTGGAGCGAGTTCACACCAATGTGTGAGGTCCATTGAATAAAAAATCAGATGGAAAAAAGAGGTATTTTCTGACATTTATCGATGATTACCGTAGGAAAACATGGATATATTTTTTCAAAATGAAGTCATAATTATTTGACATCTTCAAAGAATTCAAGGTGCTGGTGGAGAGTCAATGAAAGTATCAGATATAAACAATGTGATCTGATTGAGGTGGTGAGTACACCTCTAATGTTTTAAAAAAGTACCTCAAGTAGAATAGAATTTAGCACCATCTAATACTAGCTTACGCACCTTAACTCAATTGAGTAGCTGAGAGGAAAAATCGCACCATTCTCAACATATCATGGATCATGTTGAAAGACAAAGGAGTGTCCATGACATTCTGGGTTGAAGCGGCTTTGTGTATAGTGTATCTACTCAATAGATTCCCAATAAAAGGTCTCGAAGAAAGGACACCACATGAAGCATGGAGTAGTCACAAGACAAGTGTGAGTCATCTTAAAGTTTTTGGTTCTATTGGATATGTCAAGATCCCAGAGACAAAACAAACAAAGCTCGAGGAAAATGGAGTAAAGTGTGTCCTTATGGGATATAAAGATCGAGCAATGGGATATCGGTTGTCTAATCTCATCACTAAGAAGATTATATTCATTAGAGATGTTATCTTTGATGAAGAATAGACATTGAATTAGAATCAAGATGGTGATTCTAGAGAGGTACGAATCCCACTAGAAGATGATGAAATAGTTAAAGTACCACAGGAGGAATCAAGAATTGAAAAACCGTTAATGGTTCCACCACATACTCCTACATCTAAAGACATTGAATGAGAAATTTCTCATATACGTCCTCAAAACATTCGAATCCTTGCGGATATATATGAGAAAACACAACCAATGGAGGAGTATGTAAATTTGTATTGTCTCTCGGCGATTTCCAATACAGTTAGCTTTGAGGAAGCTAAAACTGATGAAATATATAATAAAGTGATAGATGAGGAAATTCATTCCATCAACACCACCAAAGGCTACAAGAAAAAGGAAGGCTATGACTTTGGTGAACTGTTGAACAAGTTGGTCACCCACCCAGATATGATGCAAAATCATGGGTCGCAAGGAAAACATGTTTAAGGGGGGTGTTGGATAACAAATTGGTTTTCCTTGGTTTGTCCTTACCTCCACTGATCTGTGTATGTTTCAGCTGCCCTTGATCCTCCATCATCCTGAAGGTCCCATTTCAGACACCTAAGCTTATTGTAGAATTCTGTCCACGAATGGCATTGCATAGGTTTGTTCCAGGACTCATAGACCACCGAGTGATAATCAGGTTTTGAATTCCATCGCTTGGAGAACAAGAACCTATCCCTGCCTGCATTTCTTGATACCTGGATGAAGAGGAGAGGAGAGTGATCCGATGTGTTTTTTTAATACATTTTTTTAAAAAAATATTTTTAAAAAACCGGTTAGGTTGATTTTTTTTCAAAATGCGCCTCAAAGGTTGCATCACGGATGTCGCCTTTGCACTACCAGCGCGGATCGGTGACGTGGTAAAGGCGGCACCCATGGTGCCACCTTTCCCTCCACACCCTATAAAAGGGCAGCACCCCCCTCCCCTTCTCCTCACTTCCAAACATTCATTATCTCTCAATTTCTCTCTTTTGTGGTGGCATTTTGCGGTTTGAAATTTTTGGAAAGATTTTAGAGTTATGGTTTTTAATTTAATGTTTTTTATTTTGTAGAATTGTTTTTAGTAAAATATTTTTATAATTTTAATGTTTTTTATTCAGTTGAAATGTTTATAGTTAAATATTTTAAATCTTTAATATTTTATTTAGTTTCAAATTTTTTTGTTTATTAGATTGTTTATATATATTTAGGAATTTTAATTGTCATTAGTATAAATTAATTTAGGATTATTTTAATAAAATTTTGGTAGCATAAAGACTATGTTATCTAAGCAATAAAATCCTTGTATGGATACAAACAAGTGAATGTGGCTCTGGAATAGATGTACCTAGGGTTAAAACATGAAAACACATATTTGAGCTAGACTCGAATGGGAACTGGTGCACGACAACGGGCCTTGCTGCATTCTGGTTTGACACTCCCGAAGGATATGCTTAAGATATGCATATTTCATTATAAAACACTAAAATATCTAAGAAAAGAAATGATAAATTGATAATTTAGTAATGATGTTGATGTTTATTATTAGGAATGATTAATTAAAAATTAATTAATAAATAGAGTTAAAAATAAATAAGATGGAGTTAAAATATAAATAAGATAGAGTTAAAATATAAATAACATAGAGTTAAAATATAAATAACATGGAGTTAAAATATAAATAACATCATGTTAAAATATAAATAACTTGGAGTTAAAATATAAATAACAACATGTTAAAATATAAATAACATAGAGTTTAAATATAAATAACATAGAGTTAAAATATAAATAACATGGAGTTAGAATATAAATAACATGAAGTTAAAATATAAATAACATGAAGTTAAAATATAAATAACATGGAGTTAAAATATAAATAACATAGAGTTAAAAAATAAATAAGAGAATTTTTTGAGCTTCTTTCTTTTCTTGCAGTGAATTGTATATCAAAATTTCAGAAATCACGGGTTTTCTGAAATTTTGATATCCAATTCACTGCAAGAAAAGCTAGAAGCTCGATACATGCTGTTATTTATTTTTTAACTCTATGTTATTTATAATTTAACTCACTAATTAGAAATTGTACTAAGAAATATCCTAGTTTAGGATATAAGATCTTTTAAAATTTTAGTATCATAAAGATTGTATAGTTTAGAAGTAATAGTTATTATTTGAACGTGAGGTAAAATAAACTTATTTTTAATAAGTTGTTTAATTACATCTTCAAAGTATAAAATCCAACTTATATTGGTAACCATCATTATGAATGTCACTTACATTATTAAAATCTTGATCATAAAACTTTATTTACATAGAGCGGAATGTTTGCCTGTGTGTACTACTATGGGGAGGTTATTCAAACTGAGCAAGGGGATTCTTATAGTACACAACCAATAACAGTGGTTAATACAGCTGATTGTGTAACCCTAAGTGACCTTCAAGACAGAATTCATGGCTCATTAAATCTAGGACCCGATCAGAAGATCAATTCAATGAGTTATAGACATTTGCAGTTCCTGTCAACATTGTGGCATCTAGCTTGTCCATTGGTTGATGATGTACAATGGACCCAAACAATTAATTTGTTTTCTCAACAGTCGGATGGTACCATGATGGAGTTATATGTTGATGTTTCTACTGTACAAAAATAATATCCAATTGTACAAAGACATAGACTTACAAGGGTCATTGTAGATAGTCCTCCCCATGAAGTTCAGACTATTCCAAATGATGTAGAGGACAACCTACTTGATCTCCCTAATATACATGTTAACCCGAAATCTAATGAAGAGTTTCGTAATAACGAAACAGATGGTGATAGTAGTGCTGACGAGGAAGGAGAAATGGAAGTCTCAAGAAATGCATTAGTTGTACAACATGATCAACCTATAATAAATCATCCACCGCTCTTTTCATCTTGGTCAGAAGCAATGACACGTGTGCCTGAATCTGAAGATAATGTTCTCATACCGGCAACTGAGTTGCCTAGAGTTATACGAGATAGGTTTAGTGAGATGGACAAAAATTTATATGTTGGAAGAAATTTTCCATGTAAATATGCATTAAAAAATATGCTAAAGAGATTTCATATTGAGAGGCACTGTAGCTATTTAGTTTACGAATCAGATCGTAGAAAATATGGCATACGATGTGAGAAGTATGGGGATGATTGTAGATTTTGATTGAGGGCGATTCCGGACATTGCATTTGGAGGTTGGAGAATCTCGAGGATTGAGGCAGCTCATACTTGCGTTCAGCCAAGCCTGACACAAGATAATACTTCATTAGATGCAGAATTTGTTTCATCCATTATTGTTGAGATGATTAGAACATGTCAAGATGTTACGATATCCCTTGTGTAAGAGAGGATACAATGGACATTCGGTTATAAGATATCCTATAATAAGGCATGGAAGGCGAAACAGAAGGCAATTGTAAAGGTCTGTGGTGATTGGGATGACTCATATTAGGTGTTGCCGCAATTGCTATCCATACTGAGGCATTATAACCAAGTTGTCTTCCATCTGGATACAAACGAACATGTGTCTCAGGATAACCAACTTGATCCATCTCGTTTTCAATTTCATCGGTTGTTCTGGGCATTCCTTCCTTGTATCTCTGCCTTTCGTTTCTGTAAATAGTTTATTCAGATTGATGGAACATTTTTTGCATGGAAAATACAAGGGCATATTGTTGATTGCGGCAACCCAAGATGGAAACCGTTCACCTCTTCCACTTGCCTTTTCCATTGTAGAGAAAGAAAACAATGAATCATGGAGTTGGTTTTTGGCATGTATCAACACCCAATTCCCCAACATTTGGGGTGTTTGTTTGATATCTGATCGGAACCGGGAAATTAATGAGGCAATCAATGTGGATCCTGATACATGGCGTTACCCAAATTCACATCATCGGTTCTGCATTAGACACATTTCTAGAAACTTGCATAAAAAATTCCACAATGAACCGATGAATAAGGCAATCACCAGACTTGGAACGCATTGTATTCATTATTTTTTTGTATATCAATGTAAAGATAAATTCAAAATATGTGAAATATCATTTATTTTGTGTAGCATATGAGTCCGATCAAAGAAGTTTTGAAGAACGTTTCGTACAAATCCTTCAGGTTAATGAAGAATTTTATGATTATATGATGTGAATTCCAAAAGAAAAATGGATATTGGCATATGATGGGGATAAGAGGTATTGACACATGACCACCAACATTGTAGAGTGCATCAATGGTGTCTTCAAAGGGATTCGCAAGATACCTATAACTGCACTAGTTCAAGAGACATTATATCGTTGCGTGAAGTACTTTGTTGATAGAGAAAAACTAGCATCAGATGGAATAAATCAGGGGCTAACGTACGGAAGAAATTTTCAACGGGAGATTGAAAATAATATTGAAGAATCTTCTGGTTATCAAGTATACCTATTTCGACGAGAAGACTCTCGATTTGAAGTTCAAGAGAAGTCGAACCCCACCACAAATATCATTGGTGAAAAAATAGTGGTATTACTAGAAACGAGGTAATGTCAATGTGGAAGCTTTCAAAACTTACAGTTTCTATGCTCGCACTCCATCGTAGTATGTGCCTCTGTTAACATATCATGGGATGCATATATTGATCCAATGTACTGGATGAACACCATTGTTAACTGTTACGCTGCACCATGGACACCTATTGGTGAGTTTTGTTATTTCTCAATGTTGTAAGGTCAACAAATAGTGATACCTGATATGAATCAGTTGCGTCCTCATGGGAGACCGAAGGCCAGTAGGATGCAAAATGAGATGGACTGGACTCAAGAACAAAGACAGAGTTTGAGATGCACCATATCTCATTAAGAAGGTCATAATAGGAAATGATGCCCTAACATTGTTGGGTCGAGTTCACACTACAAGCTACAATGATGTATTGTCGTTATGTGAGTGTTTGGAATGGATAGATCAAGAAGGTCCTACAATGGCCTTTTGAAGATGATAAAAGATAAATATTTGGTGATGAAGTGTTCAATGGGCTATAAGGAATCATTGGTGTTTTCATCTGATCAACTGGGCGTGGGGAAATGGGGTGACAATTGTAGAAGAAATTATAATGGTTGGATGCATGGTGGTGTTGAAGGGGTTGATATTTGCAGGAATGATAATGTATGAGAATGTCATATGGCATATCTTTGAACATACCCTTATGCGACCGGATGTTGAAATGGATATGGACATGGCGGGTGGAAGAATGGATTTCATTGTTCCATGAAAGGAGATATAACATGTTTTCATGCATCAAATATTATAGATGTATGTGATACTAGCGACATCGTGCATCATATTGATGCGGGGTTGACTCATATATGTTCAATGAAAGTTTAAGGTTTCGTTTAGATTGGTCTTATGGTTTATATTTTATAGTCTTTCAAAGTCACGTACTTGAAACATTTCTAAGTTTCAAGTAGGAGGTTTTGAAAGATAATAAATTATTTTTCATGAAAATTTGTTATGAAATGATTTTTGTTTAAAATAATTGGTTATATGTTTAATGAATGTTTAAGGTTTCATTTAGATTGGTTCTATGGTTTATATTTTATAGTCTTTCAAAGTCACGTACTTGAAACATTTCTAAGTTTCAAGTAGGCGGTTTTGAAAGCTAATAAATTATTTTTCATGAATAGTTGTTATGAAATGATTTTTGTTTACAACAATTGGTTATATGCTTAAGTAATGTTTAACATTTCATTTAGATTGGTCTTATGGTTTATATTTTATAGTCTTTTAAAGTCACGTACTTGAAACATTTCTAAGTTTCAAGTAGGCGGTTTTGAATGCTAATAAATTATTTTTCATGAACAGTTTTTATGAAATGATTTTTGTTTAAAACAATTGGTTATATGTTTAATGAATGTTTAAGGTTTTGTTTAGATTGGTCTTATGTTTTATATTTTATATTCTTTCAATGTCACGTACTTGAAACGTTTCTATGTTTCAAGTAGGCGGTTTTGAAAGCTAATAAATTATTTTTCATGAACAATTGTTATGAAATGATTTGTGTTTACAACAATTGGTTATATGTTTAATGAATGTTTAAGGTTTCGTTTAGATTGGTCTAATGGTTTATATTTTATAGTCTTTCAAAGTCACATACTTGAAACATTTCTAAGTTTCAAGTAGGTGGTTTTGAAAGCTAATAAATTATTTTTCATGAATAGTTTTTATGAAATTATTTGTGTTTACAACAATTGGTTATATGTTTAATTAATGTTTAAGGTTTCATTTAGATTGGTCTTATGGTTTATATTTTATATTCTTTCAAAGTCACGTACTTGAAACGTTTCTAAGTTTCAAGTATGCGATTTTGAAACAAAATTCTAAAAACTAATATTTTTTTATTAGGTGAAAGGAGGAATCCTCTGGAATATTTTTTATTAATTATGTATATAAATAAATATATAAACAAAAAAAACAAAAAAAATTCAAAAAAAAAATCTTAGGGGAAAGGCGGCATCGCGGGTGCCGCCTTTCAGCCCTAGTGGAAAGGCGGCATCCCCGATGCTGCCTTTGAAGGGCATTTTGAAAAAAAAATCGACCTAACCATTTTTTGAAAAAAAAAATTAAAATGTATTAAAAAAACTCATGATCCGATAGAGCTGGAACCATGTGAGAAACTCTACCAGTCGGGAAAAGAGCAATGACCTTCAAGTTGGAAAAACAGTGATCCAGACGGTAACATGTGTGACGATGAAACCCCACCTCCCTTCTTTTCTAACATCTGGGATTTTATTTAAGTCTCCTCCCAAAATCCATTTGAGTCCCTATTATTGTAGACCTACTCCCTTGTCCGTGCGTCACAACTAGAATAGATGAAGGAAAAGAAAAAATGAACACTGCCAGAAATAACCTTAGTTGATATGTTTTGATCATAGATGTCAATATTCTCCACTGAAACTGAATTACTCTAAAAAATAAAAATATATTGATTGGTAGTGTCCCCATATATACAGTTCTTAAGGCTAATACTTTTGAAAAATGCTTCGATTTTAGAGGGGACCTGCTTAGGCTCAAGCACTTCCACCAAAGAGACTTATCTGTGGTGGACTTCATTAGAGTGAAAGCTAGTTTGAACCTGGGTTCCCAAGCCATGGTCATTCCAAAACATAATAGAGATCATCAGAAGAGGTGATGCTGGGTTTTTGGCCACTGGCATCAACGAGCACCTTACTTGAGTAGAAGAACCTGACGAAGTGGTTTTCTCCCCTTCCGAAAACATCTAAAGTCCAGGGGGACCATGTTTTTCCTCCTTAGACTTCCAGGAATATTTCTCCAGAGGTGAATCAAAGTTTTTCTCATCCTCATGGTGAGGTTGTCCACCCCAGTACGAATTCATGATGAATGTTTAGGAAATTTAAAAATGATATGTCTATAATGTAATTTATATTTAGAGAAATATAATTGTTTTAAAAAATGTATATATTATTAATTTAAATGTCATGTTTAACATATTTATATGTATATAAAATATGTTATTTTTTAAGTAATATTAATTTAAATTATAAAATTCTATACACTAGTTATATAATTTATTAAAAATATATTATTTATACTGACAATCATATTTAAATTTATTAAAAACTATATAGAAAAATCTTTTTGTTAATGGTTTAAAAATAGTTTTCTATAAATAATAATTTTTAATTATATTAAGTGTAAATAATGATTATTTGAAGTAATAAAGTATGAAATATTATTAATTTAATATTTTAAAATTGAAAAATGAAAAAAAATTATATATATGTAATTTTATTAAATTGAAAATAACATAAGTTTATATTATTTTAATTGTTTTTATGTAATTGTAAATTATATTACTTTTATTTACTACTAATAATAATTTTACTCAATAAATTGAAATTATATTTAGTATGAATAATTATTCTTTCAACTAATAAAGTAGAAAATATATTTAATTATATTCTGGAAAGAAGTATGTTAGGTCCACTATGCTAGATACCCAAATAGGGAGGGTGAATCAGGGTATGACAAATTAAAACTAATGAACCTTTGGATCTTGTTTTGTTGTTAGAAAAAACTCTCTTCCCTCTCTCTCCTTCCCATTATAGAGTATGAATGAATTGTAAAGAATGCACAGGACACAGTAATTTTACTTGGTTCACCCTCATTGGCCGACATCCAAGGAGCATACACCAACGATGTGCCAATGTACCAAATCCACTACAAGCGCACTGCTGTTTACAAGTTCAAAGTGGACTCACTATCCCTCCTGGTTTACAACAATTCACAATTTGAGAACTCAATGTTCTCTCAACTGAAGTGAGATCACTGCTTCTTCAGAAGATCCACTAACAGTTTATAGACCTGTAGGTCTCTTCATTATCACAAATAAATACATCTTCCTCTGTTTTTAGATGTTCTGTTGAAGTTCCACTTTCATCCACTGAAGAATAAAACTTTACCACGGGTGTACCAAGCAACCTTCCAACTTTCACGCAGCCCTAAAATGACTGGAACGCTTCTCCAAGCCTGTCACTCTTCTCTATGCCATGGCACACTTCTCTAATCCTGGCGCACAAGTGTCACCTTACCACATTTGTGACACTCCCTTCGCAAACTCAAAACTTGAGTAAATCACACTCTTTTATGCCCAAACCAATATTGGCACACAACTATCAATTGGAATGCTACTTCTGAATAAATTTATACTTGCGCAACCAAACCACCACTTGTGTGCCCAATGATCGCATATCGATACACTATTCAATTTCACCATTACACCGTTGTTTGAAACTAGTTTTGTAATGAATATTCAAAATATAATAATAACTTTTACTTCATTTATTATTCAATTATTATTGTTTATTAGTGTTAAAAAGGTCAATTATACTTTTTTTGATATTTTCAATGATGGTGGAGGTGATTTGGAGGGGCCCCAGAGATCATCTAGAAGAAAAATGGGCCAAACTGCATGGCATCCCATTGACATTTGTCCACTGTTTTGAATAGTAAGAGAATTATGTGCATCCAAATGGTTTGAAACTTCGTGATCCTATCTAAAACATCATGGGATACAACTCTTATTAAATAAAAGAATCCAAATTCGACCATCTGGTGGCCTATAAGAACCATTCTGTCCAGGGGATAGAATCTTCCCAAATTCAAACGATTGTTTCAGTCTTTTTCCCATATCTCCCAATCCAGTTGTCTAATTACCTAAAAATTAAAGAAAGAGAAATTCAAGAGGCCAGTCAAGAACTCTTCTATTTTGTTCATGTCATGATATAACTTTCTATTATTTCAAAACTGAGACACAAGTGTTATCAAAAAAACAGGCTACCCAAAACCATGTCCCATTTTGGCTATAAAAAGGCACCATGGGAACCTCATTTGTGAGTTCGGACAAGGAGTGAAGTGCTACCAATTTGGAGTTCCATAGGAGTCTTATCCTAATCTTTGAAGTTCTGGATGCCCCTATCCTCAAATTGGGTTCGATAATGAAGAAGGACTTCTGCCCGAGCTTCCTCCTCCACCCGATGTCAAGCTAATCGATGGGCGTTCATTGTGAGGGAGCTACACACATGTCAACAGAATTCCAACACATATATTGGAAACTAGTTTGGATTAAATTTTTTGTTAAAACATTTATTTTCAAATATCTTACATAATTTCATATTTGAATGCTTGTTTTTATGTGTGTGAATGAGTTGCTCTTAATTTATAACCGATCGACATGAGGTTTTGAGTGTGTGATGTGTGTTGTTCCGATTGGGTAACACAAGAATCCTTTTCTTACCCAATTTCTTTATAATTAAATATTATTTGGAATATCTTATTCCATGCATAATTTCTAGACCTTGACAATACTCTAGTTATGTCAAGGTTTGGTTTTTCAAGTAATGAAATAATGTCTTAAGAATTAATCGAGATTCCAATTAATTTCAACCAAATAATTACTCCAAACCTAAATTAATATCCAAGAATGATGAACTTGAAAGTGTGTAGTTAACTAAAAATGAACCCTTTTATCTCATATTTTCAAAAGCATTTTGTTTTCTCAACTTTTAAACTTTTAATTAAGAAATTTCATACTAAAGCTATTTTCAAAACCACCCCCTATATTAGTAATTCTTAGTAAAAACACACACTATAAACCCACCAATTCTCCTTGAGAGATGACCTAGGGTCTTCCGTATAATATAAATAAATCTTAAAAACATAATCAATTTAACGTGTCATGACAGCACGGTCAAAGTTTGGTGTCATTTCCGGGGAGCGCTTTGGTTTTTTGTGCGTGTTTTTTATAAGTTTTTTGTACATTTTTTGAATATTTATTTGTTTTATCGTATACCATTTCCAATATCTTTGTGTTCTGATTTATTTTTTGTGTAGGTTTTGTGCATGAAGCATTCTAATCTGGGATATTTACCAACTTTTAAACCCGAACTGGAGAGGATCTTACGCCAGCGGCCCCGAGACGCACAAGACAACTCTTTAAAGGAGGACACACCACAACTTGAGGATTTTCTAAACCCCTTTTCTTCTAGAACCAAATTATAACAAGAAATTAATGAGTATAAAATCTCTGAAAATAATCATACACTAAAATAAGTAACCACACCTGATGTTGACATCCAACCCACATATATTCAAATGCAAGGTGAGGCACCCAATTTTGAATTAAAATCTAGTCTAATTCACTTGTTGCCTAGATTTCATGGACTCGCAGGAGAAGACCCACATAAACATTTAGAAGAATTTCAAATTTTGTGTTTGACATTAAAACCGGAAAATGTGGATGAAGAACAATTAAATCTTAGGTCATTTCCATTTTCAATAGAAGACACTACGAAATACTTGATTTATTATGTTAATTCACCAATAAGAGGTTGGGCGGACATGAAATGCCTTTTTCTTGAAAAATATTTCCTAGCCTCTCAAACTGCAATAATAAGGAAAGAAATTTGTGGGATAATAAAGTATCAAGGGGAAACACTTCATGAATATTGGAAAAGATTTAAAATATTATGTTCAAGTTGTCCATACCACCAAATAAGTGATCAACTATTAGTTAAATTTTTTTATGAAGGTTTAATTCCAATTGATCGTAACATGATTGATGCTGTTGTATGTGGTTCACTAGTGGATGAAACCCCAATCGTTGCAAGGAACCTAATTGATAACATGGCATAGAACACCCAAAAATTCGATACAAGGTCCATTATACCCATTCGAGGTGTCCATGAGGTGCAAAGTACTGAATTTGAGAAGAAGGTGGACACTAAGTTTGAGAGGTAAGTACCCTTTTATGACAACTTGTTCTCTCCCAAGGGAAATCTCAATCTTATCCTCTCATCCATTGTAGAATCTGCTCTTCTGACACCCATAATTATGATCAATTCCCCCAATTAAGAGAAACTTCTGAGATTTGTGAGGAAATATTTCTAGTCCGCCCCTATAACCAACCCTTTAGGAAAGAACCATACTATCCACCCAACTTTAGGTGGAAAGAAACCCAAGATTATAGGCAAGGGCGTATTTAAACTAGCCTCATCAACCATGGAACCAACAAGGTCAGAGTAGTCATTCACCACCACCACCCAAAAATCCTCAACCACCCCAAAGGCCTTTCCAACTACCCCCTCCAAAACCCAATCCTATACTAGAAGATATGATGAAACAAATTGCTGCCAATAATATCCAATTCCAACAAACCACCCAGGAAGACATATAAGGCCTCAAAACCCAATTAGGCTAACTAGCTAACTCAGTGGGAGAAATTCAAAGTCATGGGTCGGGTAAACTACCATCTCAACCATTATTCAACCCTAGATATAAAGGAAATATTAGTTCCATCACCCATAGGAGTGGAAAATAGATTAATCCTCCATTAGAGTCATCCCCTCTTGAGGAAACCTCCATCCCAACCATTAAAAATATTCCAAATGTTGAAAATCCTTGTCCTGAGAAAAGACCTTCCAAAGGAAAGTGTGTGTCTTTTGATGAGTCACCTAGACCAACCATTCCTCTTCCATTTCCCCAAAGGGACACCCAATGTATAAAACAAAAGGAAACTAAACTTGATAAGTAAATATTGGAAACTTTCAAAAAAGTGAAGGTTAGCATCCCCTTGATTGATGTTGTGAAGCAAATTCCACGGTATTTCAAGTTTCTAAATGAGGAATGTACACACTGAAGATGACTTCAAGGTGATGAGAAAGTGAGATTGTGGAGGAATGTTTCATCATTGATAGATCCATCACTTCCATCCAAGTGCAATGATCCTTGAACATTATCAATTTCATGTACCATAGTGGAGTATTTTTTTTCTAATGCTATGCATTATCTAGGTGCTCCTATAAATGTGATGTCTCACTCCATTTACTCTAAATTACTGGTTAGAGAACTAAATTCCACTTGAATTGTTGTTCAATTGGCTAATCGGAGTACCGTACACCCCTCTGGTGTGTTAGAGGATGTTCTAGTGAGGGTTCAAAATTTAATTTTTCTTACTAACTTTTATGTGCTTAAAATGGAGGATGATAGGATGAATGGACATTCCATGATTATATTGGGGATACCCTTCTTGAAAACCACCAAAACCATAATTAATGTCCACAATGGTATATTATCTAGGGAGTTTGGTGGTGAAATTTTCCACTTCAATATCCTTGATGCCATGAATAACCCCTCAGAAGAACATTCCTCTCTCTCTATTAATTCAATAGATATACTCCCTTATATTGAAAAAACTTCATTTCATTCCCCTGATCCCCTTTCTGAGTTTTCTTCATTGATAGAAATGCTAGGAAATGATTCATGCATTGATTGTTTTAGTGGTCTTGAAAAGTTTCATTCATGTTCATTGATTGATGATTTCTTGAACACTAAGGATCCAATGACCATTTATGATACTGATAAGATTGTAAAATATCATTCCTCATCTGAGGATGATACCATGGATAAATAAGATGAGATCGGTGACCTATCACCTTCACACACACTCCCATCAATCCAAAATCCACCTAAATTGGAACTGAAACAACTGCCTCAAGATTTAAAATATTCATATCTTGATAATGGAAACAATTTTCTAGTCATCATTTCAAGTTCACTCCCTCCTGAGCATGAATTGTGACTGCTAGAACTTTTGAGGGAGTATAAAAATGCTTTAGGATGGACACTTGCTGAAATTATGGGTATAATCCCATAAATTTGTAAAAATCATATTTTATTAAATAATGAGACTAAACTAGTGAGGTAGCCACAATGTCGACTAAACCCAAACCTCCTAGAAGTTGTGAAAATGGAGGTCACAACATAATTGGTTTCTGGAATCATTTACCCCATCTCTGACATCCAATGGGTTATCTTGTTCAAGTAGTTCATAAAAAAACTGGCCTTACAGTAATCAAAAATGAAAACAATGAATTGGTTCACACTCGTGTGTAGAATAGTTGGTGTGTCTGTATAGACTATCGATGACTAAACCAACACACTAGGAAGGACCATTTCCCTTTTCCATTCATTGACCAAATTCAAGATAGGATAGCAGGTAATTCCTACTAATATTTCCTTTATGGGTATTCTAGATACTTTTAGATCCATATTTCCCCCGAGTATCAAGAAAAGACAACCTTAACATGCCCCTTTGGAACATTTTCATATAGGAGGATGCCATTTTGGTTTCTGCAATGCTCCGGGTACTTTCCAGCGATGCATGGTTAGTATTTTTTCGGATTACCTGGATAATTGCATGGAAGTTTTCATGGATGATTTCACTGTTTATGGATCATCATTTGATGAATGTTTAAGTAGTCTTGGTTTAGTCCTACATTGTTTTATTGAAAATAATCTTGTATTAAATTATGAGAAATGTCATTTCATAGTGCGACAAGGTATAGTTTTGGGACATTTCATTTCCAAGGATGGTATCCAAGTAGATATATCAAAATTATATTTCATTTCTTCCCTACCATTCCACAAAAATGTACGGTATGTGCGGTATTTCCTTGGTCATGCTGGATTTTACCGTCATTTAATTTGTGACTTTAGTAAAATTGCACTCCCCCTCTCCTGATTACTCCAAAAAGAAAAAAAATTATTTTTGATAATGAATTTGGGGAAGCTTTTAATAAGTTAAAATGGAGTCTCACATCACCCCCGGTAATCCAACCACCTCAGTGGGATTTACCATTTGATCCCATGTGTGACGCCTCTAACTATGCAGTTGGGGCAGTCTTGTCACAAAGGGTCGATCGAGCTCCACATGTCATTGCCTATGCCTCACGTACCATGGACCCTGCCCAAGCGAACTACACCATAACTAAAAAATAATTCCTTGCCATTGTGTTTTCCTTGGAAAAATTTAGGTCATATCTTTTAGGGTATAAATTCATTGTGTTCTCAAACTATTTAGCCCTCTGATATCTCTTTATGAAACTAGAAGCCAAACCATATCTCATTTACTGGATGCTCCTCCTCCAGAAATTCAATTTAGAAATTAGATATAAAAAAGGATCAGAGAATGTGGTGGATGACCATATTAATAGGATTCCCCTATCCTTGGACATTGACTCATCCCCATGTATTTCTATAAATGATATATTTCTCGATGAGAAATTGTATTGAGTGCAATATGTTATTCCTTGGTATGCTGAAATTGTAAATTATTTGGTAGCTTCTTTCATTCCTACTGATTTCAATAAAAACCAAGCCAGTTGTCTAAAACATGTGTCTCGTTGGTACGTTTGGGATTACCCCTACTTCTAGTGCACATGTATTGATCAATTACTTAGGCATTTTATTAACGATAGTGAGTTTCAGTCTGTCCTTAGATTTTTTCACACTCTTGCTTGTGGGGGCCACTTTGGTCTCCAATGGACTACTCACAAGGTCCTTGATTCTAGCCTCTTTTGGCCAACACTTTTTTGAGATACCCATGATTTTTGAAAATCTTGTCCTTGTTTTCAAATAATGGGGAATGTATCTAAAATAAATTAAATTCCACAACAACCATTTCTATTTCATGACATTTTTTATGTTTGGGGCATTGACCTTATGGATCTATTTCCCAATTTATTTGGCAACATGTACATTCTTCTAGTGGTCGATTATATGTCAAAATGGGTAGCGGCCTAATCCACAAGGACAGATGATTCCAAAACAGTTGTGTAATTTTTTAGAACTTAGATCTTTTGTAGGTTTGGATTACCTAGGTTCATCATTAGTGACTAGGGTTCTCATTTCTTCAACCAAACAATGTAATCACTTTTGCGACGGTATTGGGTCATTCACATAGTATCTACTGCATATCACCCACAGACCAATGGTCAAGTAGAGGTGTCAAATATAGAGGTAAAATAAATTATCAAAAAAATGATTCAACCCAATAGAAAATATTGGAGTCTTCGACTTGATGATTCATTATGGTCCTACCATACTTCTTTCAAAACTCCCATTGGAATGTCATCATATCGTCTTGTGTTTGGAAAGAGTTGTCACCTACCTATTGAGATTGAGCACCAGGCCTACTGGGCCATCAAACAATGCAATTCTAATATTTTAATTGTAGGTTATTAAAGGAAGTTGCAGATTTGGGAGTTGGAGTAAATGAGACGAGATGCATATGAAAACTCCAAGATTTCTAAGGAGTGAAATAAGGCTGCCCACAACTATCTTATACTTTATCATTAGTTCCAAATTGGGCAGAAGGTCTTCCTTTATAATACAAGTCTTAAGTTGCATCCATTTGGGATTCTTTTCCACTGGTTTTTTCCATACACTTTTATTAATGTATCTCCATTTGGTGTTGTTTAGGTTCAAAATAAAGAAACCAAGCAAACCTTCACTGTCAATGGGTAGTGGCTGAAGCACTTTCACGAAGTTGTAGACCCCAAAAAACGTGTCCCCAAAATTTTCCAAATTCTCCCATAAATATTCCAAGAGATTTTCCCTTTTTGTAAGCATTGATTTGATATGTCATAGAGCCCGAACGGAGTTACGGATTAGGAGTTATGGGCATTTGAAGTTGGGCTGGAAAACTGGTTTGCGAAGCCCATTCATGAAGCTCCCTCCGTGATCATGGAGCACTGCTGTGAAGCAAGGAGGTGGGATGCTCTAAGAACGCCTTTGACATTCACAAACCTACCACGGATCAAGGAGGCAGGATACTCTGTGAATGCCTTTGATGTTTGCGAACCCACCGCACAGCAAGGAGGCGGGATGCTCCGCGAACCCCTTTGTCATTCGCGAACCCGCCACGTAGCAAGATCTGTCTTCGTGCCGAGAGATCTCTTCTTTGTGGTGCCCCTTGCCTATAAATACCCAGCTCATCCCCCTTCTCCAAGGAGGCCAATCTTCCCATTGGTCGGTCGGTCTCCTGGTTCACAGAGCTCTTCTTTCCTTCGCGAAGCGACTTCGCGAGCCCATGCCCCGCGAGCAGCTTCCTTTGTGATGCTGCTCCATGAGCCCATGCTCCGCGAGTATCTTCCTTCGCGATGCTGCTCCGCAAGTCTATGCTCCACGAACACCCATTTATCCCTAAGATCCCTTTGCTTCGCGAGATCCCTTTTCTCTACGAGATCCCTTTGCTCTGCGAGACCCCTTTGCTCTGCAAGAGACCTTTGTTTCGCGAGGCCATGCTCTGCAAAGCTACTTAGTGAAGACCTATCCTTTGTAATGATCCTACCTTCACGCATACCGGTCCATACCGCGGGGGCTACACCCCCCCCCCCCCCCCACCCCCACTGACCCCCATGAAAAATGGAGAGTCGCACAACGAACTTCTCGGGCCAGGACGTCGGCATTTTCCATTGCACCCTTATGCACAACCTCGTTCGACCTATGGAATACCATGATTTGAGAGACTCCTCCGCAGGCCATGAAACTCCTTGAGTCGACATATTACTCTTGGTTCCATTCCCATGTTGTGAGTTGAGATTCTCATCATCAATTCCCCAGGTACCTTGAGTTGAATAATTCCTCAGGCAACTCATCCAAACCCCATCACTTGGCTTCTATGCCAAGTTGAACCAGAAAGTGCTGCCTTTGCGTAAGTCCCAAAACCAACCATTTCTAGGCACTTTATACCCAAAAATCCTTTCTACATGACTCTAAACTATAGTATGCCCTTTCTTCAAAACATAGGATGCCTCTTGCTCTAAACAAGATATGCCTCATGCTCCAAGCATGAGATGCCATCAGTCCTTTCTACATGACTATAAACTATAGTTCACTCTATGTTCCAAACATAGGATGCCTCTTTCCCTATACAAGATATTCCTTATGCTTCAAGCATAAGATTCTAGCAGTCCTATCTACAAGACTTTAAACTGTAGTAAGCCCTATGTTCCAATCATAGGATGCCTCTTTCTCCAAGCATGAGATGCCTTATGCTCTAAGCATGAGATGCCTAATAGTCCTCTCTACAAGACATTAAACTATAGTAATCCCAATATGATCAATATAGGATACCTCTTTCCCTATACGAGAGATTCCTTATGCTCCAAGCATAAGATTCCAATAATCCTATCTACATGAATTTAAGCTGTAGTAATCCTTATTTTCCAAACATAGGATGCCTCTTTCTCTATATGAGATATGTCTTATGCTCCAAGCATAAGATGTCTAATAGTCCTATCTACATAACTATAAAATATAGTACTCACTATCTAACAAATAATAGGATGCCTCTAGCTCCAAACAAAATATGCCTTATGCTCAAATCATGAGATGCCAATAGTCATCTCTACATGACTATAAACCTTAGTACACCCTATGTTCCAAACATAGGATGTATATTTCCCAATACGAGAGATACCTTATGCTCCAAGCATAAGATACCAGCAGTCCTATCTACATGACTATAAACTGTAGTACACCCTATGTTCCAAACATAGGATGACACTTGCCCTATACGATAGATGCCTTATGATCCATTCATAAGATGCCAGTAGACCTATCTACACGACTATAAACTATAGTACTCCCTATCTAACAAATAATAGGATGCCTCTTGTTCCAAACAAGAGATTCCTTATGATCCAAGCATAACATTCTTAATGCCATGATCACATTGGTGTAATTTCAAGAGTGTTGGAATCTATTCAAACATTCCATCACTCCAACTCATGCTTTTTGTGTCCTTCATTCAGATCATCATCAACTTACTTGTATGAAGGGACCCCCTAACGGCCTGGTCCCATGCCGCATTGGATCACCTACTGTCCTGGCCCAACGCCACGTAAGACTTTGGACAACACTTCGTGTCAGGTCCTGTGTTTCGAACACGGTCAGCAGTCGAACCTCATTTGTTTGTCCCCATTACAGGATAACACGATAAGGATGTTGTTTTTCGAACACGGTCAACAGTTATCCTCCATCTCCATGCCACCCTCACCGTGTTCCGAATGTCCGGCAAGTGATTTACACTTTTCATCTCCCTTTGTTCAGACTGGTTCCAATACCCTTGACATTATCCCTCTTGTGCACTAGTGCATAGGTGAAGGCCTCAACCTAACAGTGAGTTGGGATGTCCTCATGGCCAGACATGAGGAAGACATTATGGGCAGCTTCCTTGTGTAAGCCCCATCCACCATTTTCGCTTCATAGTGGCACCCGAGAAGCTTCCTTGCATAAGCCCCATCCACCATTTCCACTCCATAGTGGCACCCGGGCAGCATCCTTGTGTAAGACCCATCCACCATTTTCACTCCATAATGGCACCCGGGTAGCTTCCTTGCGTAAGCCCCATCCGCAATTTCCGCTCCATAGCGGCACCCAGGCATCATCCTCACATAAGCCCCATCCACCATTTTCACTCCATAGTGGCACCTGGGAAGCATCCTTACATAAGCCCCATCCACAATTTCTGCTCCTTAGCAGCACCCGAGCAGCTTCCTCGCGTTAGCCCCATCCCACATTACCGCTCAATTGAGGCACCCGGGTAGCATCCTCGCATAAGCCCCATCCACCATGGCTGCTCCATAGCGGCACCCGAGTGTTTCCTTGTGTAACCCCCATCCACCATCACTGCTCTATAGCGGCACCCGGGCATCATCCTCGCATAATCCCCATCCACCATTGCCACTCCATAATGGCACCTGGGCAGCATCCTCGTGTAAGCCCCATCCACCATTGTCGCTCCATAGCGGCACCTAGGCCACTAACCATGTGTAAGCCCCACTTTGCTTCCCATGGATTCACCTTTCGTGACGTGATCTTCAGGTCTATGATATCTCTTATTTCTCACACCAAGCATGACTCATGTGAGCTTAGAGTGAGAACTGGCCATGACACACACCCTGGGAAGCCTAGAGCGTACGCCCCACACCCACCCCGAACTACGAGGACTTTGATCCTTGCCAAGGCAAGGTACGTAGGAAGCCTCTCCAAGTTTCAAGCCCTATAGCTGGTCGTTCCAACCTCCTTCACATTGTTTCACCAACACCTTGGGCAGCCTAGAGTGTAAGCCCCATGCCCCCATGAACTATGTGGTCTTTGATCCTTTCTAAGGCGAGGTACGTAGGAAGTATCCCTGAGGTTCAAGCCCACCATCCACCTGGACCCCAGGCCCTCCTTCACGTCGGTTCACCGACGTCAACTCGAACTACGAGGACTTTGATCCATGTCAAGACATGGTACGTAGTAATCCTCTACGAGGTTCAATATTGCCACCTTGGGTAGCCTAGAGATTAATCCCCACAACCCTTCTGGAACTATGGGGACTTTGATCCTTGCTAAGGTAGGGTACGTAGGAAGCCTCCACGAGGTTCAAGCCCACCACCCGGTCATTCCGACCATCTTTACGCCGGTTCACCAACACCCTGGGAAGCCTAAAGTGTAATACCATCACACCCCATCCTGAACTATGTGGACTTTGATCCTTTCCAAAGCAGGGTACATAGGAAGCCTCCCTAAGGTTCAAGCCCATCATCCTGGTCGCTCCGACCTCCTTCACATCAGTTCACCAACACCCTGGGCAGCCTAGAGTGTAAGCCCCACACACCCCATCCTAAACTACGTGGACTTTGACCCTTGCCAAGGAAGGGTACGTAGGAAGCCTCCCTGTGGTTCAAGACCACAATCCTGGTCGCTCCGACCTCCTTCATGTCAGTTCACCAACACCCTGGGCAGCCTGGAGTGTAAGCCTTGCACACCATTTGGAACTACGGGGACTTTGATTCCCTGCCACGGAGATACGTAGGAGGCCTCCATGAGGTTCAATCCCAACAACCATCAGACCCGAGGTCCACCTTCAAATTGGTTCACCCCCGTCCCGCATGGAGTTAAACTGTATCCTCTATCATGAACTACGTGGACTTTGATCCTTGCCAAGGCAGGGTACGTAGGAAGCCTCCACGAGGTTCAATCCCACCACCCATGGGACCTCAGGTCCTCTTTCACGTCGGTTCATCGAAGCCATCCTGAACTATGTGGTCTTTGATCCTTTCCAAGGAAGGGTACGTAGGAAGCCTCCATGAGGTTCAAGCCCACCACCCATGGGACCCCAGATCCTCCTTCACATCGGTTCACTGACACCACCCTCCGGAACTACAAGGACTTTCATTCCCTACCACGGGGATACGTAGGAAGTATCTTCAATAATCAAGCCCAACGTCATCATCATCCTCGCATCGGTTCCATCTCATTCCCCCTCTACTTCATTTAACTCACCATCATCCATCTAGATTCTTACTCGGGACACCACATCCCAGTGGGATCATGTCATCCATTTCTTCACTGCTCCTAGCAATACCTGGGTTGTTATCTATGCACAATCCCCAGTATATATTCAGGTTGTTTTCTTCTGTGTACACCCTGATTCATCACCCCTTCGAACTACATGGGTTTTGATCCCTATTGTCTGCACAGGGTACATAGGAAACCTCCCTGAGATTCAATCCTAGCCAATGGTAAACCTTGGTGTTCCCCCCATTCTGGGGTGCACACTCTCTGATCCGCCCTCAGGGGTGTCCAGATCTTCTTTCACGGTGTGACATCTCACCTCTATGAGACACACCATCACTGATCCGCCTCTATGGGACATTCTAATCACCCTAATTCCATATTCTCAAGATGTTAAACTTGCGTCCTAGCATGTGTTAAACGTGAGATGCCTGAGGAAAACCTCGGAAGACACTCTTTGGGCATAACCGTCTCTATTAGATGTTAAACTTGCGGCATACCCTATGTTAAACATGGAAAACTGAGTAAAACATCAGATACGTGCCTATGGCATATGATTCCTTGCATTCGACGTGGGATGCCTCAGGTTCTGCACCCTTGAGATGCCCTCTTATGCGGAAGAATACAGGTTCCCCAATGTTCATGCATCTAGAGATTCCCCGACATGACTGATGTTGTCATCTACTCCAACTGAAGGTTGCTACCATGTTAAGACCCCATGGAATGTCCTAAAAAAGTAGTGTAATTAACCAACATCCATAAATATATGGCACCGGGAACGAGATTCAAGAACCACAAATTAATTTATAAGGGAGACCTGGACTAGGTGAGAGTTCTGAGGATGAATCCACGGAAGGCAGAACTGACATACCATCATCCCGTTTCGATCAAGTAGAAAATGTCCCTGAATAAGGAATGGATATCGCCCGCCTTTGGAAAGTGGGAATGCAAGGCAACAACTAAACGTCTTCCACAGATAGATTCGCGTGCCCCAACGAAAGCATCGGAAACATAAGCCATTATGGAGTTCCCGATGGAGTAACTCCATGTTCAAGAATCAACATACTAGTGAAACACACTAGTTTTTATCCTTACTTCTAACATTCTCAGTTATTACAGTGAGTAAACTACACATTATAGGTGTGGGGGATGGGTACATTACTGAGTTAGTTAATAATTTTCATTGACTTTTTTCTTTCTTCTCTTTTTCACCTTCTTTATGGTATTTTCAATTTTCTCCATCTTTCTGGGTTTATTAGGTTTTTCATTGTCTTTCTTCTTTCTTATATTTTTATCCTTATTTATGTAATTTTTACTCCCCCCCCTTATGGTCACCAAATCATGGAACATACTGAAAATGCATGTTGAAATTTTTTATTCCATTTTGATTTAAAATTTGATAAAAAATACTGTCTCTATTTTGGATTGGATGTTTGTATGAATTTAACATCAGGGAGTGATTTTCAGTGAACTGGTTTTCTATCAATGATATAAATGGTTGTATCACTATGAAACATTTGAGATGATTGATGCCCCTTGTGTGAGTAGTTTTTGGGAAAACTGTTTCACTAATATACTCACACATTTTTTTGCACCAAACCACAAAGTGTGAATATTTCTTACTTAATATAAGGTAAATATATGTTAGGTTTATATTTTTTAGCCTCAAATGATATTTCCATACGTCCGTTCCTTATCTGATATGTTTCATTACTGTACCAGATTGACCTATGTGTGTGTACCTAATGTCCGACTGTTGTACGCCCTCAAAAAAATTGGGTTGTGTCTTGGGCAGGTCAAAAAACACTCCTCCTCATCCTTTGATCTTGTTATAACTATTGTAATTAGTGTCGTGAGGTGATCAAACAAGGGTTGAGAGATGAGTGTGAGATTTTATCCAGATGCAACTTCTAAAAAACAAAAATAATAAATGAGGGGAGTGAATAAATTTTCAACATATGGGGATATATAGGTCAGGAGATTATAGATTGACTTCTAGGAATGCTTAAGTGATTGGGTCTTGAAATATGATTTCAAAGGATGTAGGGCAGGTTCGGTGGAAAAAATTGTTTAAAGCTGAATAATGTTAAAATAACCTATATTTATTGGATATAAAGTAGAAATAATAACATGGAATGGTTTTCACACACACTCATTAAGAGTTAGTGGAATGGTTTAATTTTTAATTCCTTGATCATTTTTGTTTCATGAATCTCTTTGAATTTCATTGTGATATGATTTATGAGACATCTTTTTCCATTTTCACTAGGAAGAACTCCTTGGTGTGGTTTATGAAATGATCACATTAATTTAATGAATTAAAATTTCCAAAAATTTTAAATGTTCATGATATTGGTAATATATAAATTCATTATTTTTTTTATGTGACATTTCCCAGGAGTTCAAATGTTTAGGTGTGAGGGTGTGATCTCATAGTGATTCACTAGTCAATTCCACCCTTACACCGCTGTTATAAACTAGTTTTTTAATGAATATTCAAAATATAATAATAAATTGAACATCATGTTTTATTCAATGAATTAATGTTTATTACTGTTAAAAAGGGCAATTATACTTGTTTTGATATTTTCATTGAAGGTGGAGGGGATTTGGAGGCTTGGATGTCATCTAAAAGAAAAATGGGACAAACTGCATGGCATCCCATGGACATCTATCCATTGTTTTAAATAGTAAAAGAATTATTTGGATCAAAATGGGATGAACCTTTTTGATCCTCCCCAAAACATCATGGGATACAACTCTTATTAAGTAATAGAAGCCTAATTCTTCCATCTGGTGGCCCATCCAAACCATTCTTTCCAGGGGTCAGAATCTACCCAAATTCAAAAGTTTGTTTCGGTCTTCTGACCATATCTCCTAATATGGTTGTCTAATGGCCGCCAAATTCTACAGGGAGACATTAAGGAGTTCGTACAACAACTCTTCTCTTTTGGTCAAGTCATGATATGGCTTTCTACTATTCCAAAACTGAGACACAAGAGGTATCACAAAAACATGGTGCCAAAACAATGTCCCATTTTGGCTATAAAAAGGCATCATGGGAACCTCATTTGTGAGTTCTGACAAGGAGTGAAGTTCTACCAATTTGGATTTCCGTAAGATTCCTCTACAAATATTTGAAGTTCTATATGCCCCTATCCTCATAGAGGGATCGATAATAAAGAAGGACTTCGGCCTGAGCTTCCTCCAACACCCGATGTCGATCTAATTGGTGGGTGTTCGTTGTGAGGGAGCTACACACATGTCAAGGGATTTACAACGCATATAATAGATACTCGTTTAGAGTAATTTGGGTGTTAAAAAATTTCTTTCCATGTATCTTACATACTTTAATATTTTAATTCTTCTTTTGATGTGTGTGAATGAGATGCTCTTAATTTCTAATCGATCAGCATGAGGTATTGAGTGTGTGAATTGTGTTGTTCTAATTTGGTAACACAATAATATTTTTATTTCCCACATTCTTGAGATTTCAATCTGCTTTGGATTCTCTTATTCCATGCATAAGTTCTGGACCTTGAAAATACGATTGTTATGTCAAGGTTTGGTTCTTCAAGAAATGAAATAAAGGCTTAGAAATTAATCAGGATTCCAATTAATTTCAACCAAAGAATTACTCCAAACCCAAATTAATATCCAAGAATGATAAACTTTAAAGTATTTAGTGAACTCACAATGAAACCTTTTATCTCATATTTTTCAAAACCCATTTGGTTTCTCAACTTTTAAACTTTCAATTAAGAAATTTCATCCTAAAACTATTTTCAAAACCACCCCCTATTTTAGTACTTCTTATTAAAAACACACACTCTAAAACCACCAACTATCCTTGAGAGATGACCTAGGGTCTTCCCTAGAATATAAATCAACCATAAAAACATAATCAATTGGACGTGGCACGACATCGCGGTCACCCAAACCACTTGAGCGACTAGAGCTCTAATTTTCCCTAAGTGTTGAAAATCATCCTAAATGAGGCAGGTTTGACCTATATTTATAAGAGTTTTGGACACCCTAAGCGCTCGTGTGAAAGTCACCTCTCAGGGTGCAAGTCCAGCCGCCCTAGTCTCGATCGCCCTAGTCACCTTGCGCGCCCAAATCAAAACTTGGGCGCCCCTCTCTCCTTTTCCATATTTTGATGTTCTGGTATTGAAAAACATATGGCGTGAAACTTTCCAAGCTTCCAAGACACCAGCACGCAAGTCCCTTTTCCAAAAACACTTTTCTCCATTTGTCAATTTTGAGGCCCAAAATTTTTTAAAACACTGCAAAATGGTGCCACCTTGTATTTACTCTTTTTGTACCACCTCAAAATAGTTCATTCCTTTGTCAAGTTTCTTCAATAAATCATAGATTATTAAAAACATACATTGAACTCAACATGTCACCATGAAACCCCCTTTGTCAACAAATATTTACATCTTGGTCTGCTTTATCAACAAACACAACATGGAGGCCCGCTTTTTCAACAAACACAATCACCTCAAAGATTCTACAATGATACCTTGAGGTAGTTTTTCCCAATATAGTAGAATGAAAAATATGTGTGTGTGTGTGTGTGTTTATGTGTACTTTATAAAATTGAAAATAATATTAGTGTTCAGAATAGGAATGGATGTTATGTAAGTGTAAATTATATTAAATTTATTTAAGGTTATTATTATATATATATATTTAAATACAAATTTAAAAGATAATTTTTTTGAAAACAAGTGTAAATGTTTAATATATATTTCATCTAGTAATAAGTTTATATAATATATATAACATAATAATTATATCAAAAAACATGTTAGGAGTATTGTGTGATGACTGGTCTTGATATGACCGACCAATGCATAATGGAAATTACATTTCATTTTTTGGGTATGTGGTTATATAATTTGTAATAATTTCATTTTCATTTCCATATTCATTACCTGTGAGTCATCTTTCAATAATTTTGTAAGGACATGCGTGTCCTCTTAAAAAAAGATATGTATTTCATACTCCTAGACCCCATCAAATTTATGTGAGTAAATTTGTAATTAAAAGGAGACCGACAAGAGGTATCCTCCAAGACACATTTGAGAAGAGGCATTAAACAAGAGATGTTGTTTGAAAGAATATTGGAAGTTGCTAAAATATTTGATAATAGAGATACTAGAAGTCCACCCATAGGTTTTGATTAATTTATCAGATAATGATAAACTAATCCATAGTAACTCTCAAGATCAAGTCATGGTTATTTATTCATAAGTACTTAAAATTTATGAAACATTTGATAAGTTGTATAAAAATATATAACATTATATTAAATTTTCTTTGGTAATAATATCAACATCACTATACCTCAATAATGATAAACCAATGCATATAAATATTCTCAATATGAAGTCAATTATTTAATCATAACTAATTTTAATATTTTAAAATTTTGATGTAGTTATAATATCTTATTAATTATTGTTTTCTATGTAATCATGTCTGTGTAAATATATTTCAATGGTGAGGTAATTTATATCGAGTAGGTTTTTAGCTATATTTTTTCAACTACAAGAGTAGAAAATCCTCATGATTGTCAGACATTGGATAAAGTTCATAATAATCTTTATAGTCATTTAAACTGAGGGATGATCAATCCATTACATCAAAAACATATCGAAATCTACAACATCCATAAAGTTTATAGCACGTCGAGTACCCTCTGGTTGGTGGTGAGGATTGGATAGATCCATCTATGTTATTCATACAAGAATGTCCTAATGGTCAGATGGAATTGTATGTGGTGATTTTTGATATTTATGTGGTGAAAATGATTACTACAGAACCATGATTTGTGAGTTTTATAGAAGTCGGTCCTTTAAAACAGCCTTATTCATTGCCTCTTTCTCATATGACTTCTGTGATAGAACCAAACTATGAAGAAGTTGATCAGAATTTGAAAATAAATGTAGATGACATCCCTTTATGTACTGCTGATATAGTGAACAAAAGTTTATCTGAGGAAGAAGAATCTGTTGAGGCATCAGAAGATAATGTGGGTGAGGGTGATGTGGGGAATGACCCTTCTGAGGTTCCTTTGAGACACAGGCTTCCATGGTAGGGTGATGTGGGGAATGAACCTTCTAAGATTCCTATGAGAGATAGGCATCCACGACATCCACCAGTTAGTGGTAATCATCCTTTAGTATTGAGTTCCTCAGTTGATGGAATTTTTCTTGAACAACATTTTGATTGGGATGTCATTACATCGGCTTCTGAATTCCCTGTAATGTTAGGGAATAGATCTGTATCAAGTGATAACACCATCTATGTCAGGCAGGAGTTTGTAAATAAAATTTCCATAAAAACTATAATAAATCAATACCATATAGAGCGGCATTTCACATTTGTGGTTGATGAGTCGAAGAAGAAGAAATATCTCATTCATTATGAAAAATATGGGGCAGAATTTAAATTTTGATTAAGGGAAATATATGATAAATTTCTTCCATGTTGTAAGATTACCAAATTAGAATGGCCACACACTTGTATGCATCCAAGTTTGTACTATGATCACTCTTCACTTGATGTAGAGTTTATATCAACTATTATTGTTGAGATGATATGAAGATGTCAGGATGTTCCTATTTCCCTTGTTCAAGAAAGAATTCAACAGTTGTATAACTATAAGATATCCTACAACAAAGCTTGGAATTCAAAACATAAAGCAATTATAAAATTGTATGGTGATTGGGATGAATCTTTTGAAATGTTACCAAGACTTATGGAATTATTGTCTCTAAAAATCAGATTTTTTAATCATTTGTACATTGTTGAGTATGTGTCCCCCAATCACCAATTTGATCGATCAAAGGTGAAGTTCAATATGATTTTTTGGCCATTCAGGCCATGCATCGCTACTTTTCCCTATTGTAAACAATTCATTCAGGTCGATGGCTCTTTCTTTTATGGAAAGTATACAAGTGTTCTACTCATTGTCGTCACTCAATATGGTTATCGTGCTCTTCTACCACTTTCATTCACTATTATTGAAAAGGACACTTTTGAATTCTAGAGCTATTTTTGGGAATGTGTACGCATTAATGTTACACAAAACTAGGGCGTGTGTCTGATATTTGATTACCATCGAGCGATTATAGAGGCTGTAAATAGTGATGGAGTTTCAGGGACCAAGCTAAATTCTTATCATCAATATTTCATTAGACATATTTCAAGTAATGTTCATAATTATTTCAGAGATGATGAAATAAAGAAGGTGATCCTCAAGTTGGGTATGTTTCTCTAAACATACTTTTTATAGAAAATTTAATATCCTTTTTAATAAATTATTCTCGTATGGTTTTAGCATATGATCCCCAACAATAAAGGTTTTATCAATGTCTTGAAGAGATTCACAGTGCTAATGAATATGTTTATGAATATATGATGTAGGTTTCTAAGGAAAAATGGTCTTTAGCATATGATGGTGGTAGGAGATATATCCGTATGAACACTAATACAGTGGAGTGCATAAATTGGATCCACAAGGGTGTGCACAAACTCCCTATCACATGGATAGTGCAAGAGAAGTTTTATATATGTGTTCACTACTTTTTTGACTGGTACCAAAAGTCCTATCATAGGATGGAAAATAGTATTCATTTTAATCAATATTTTCAAATTGATATTGATCAAATACTGAATGAGGCTTCAAGATTGATTTTTTGTAGAATTTTGTTGGGAAAATATGATCTTTCAGGTATGATTGTGCTACGACTGGGCTATATGCACCAATGGTTAAGTAGTTGTGGTGATGTTGGATAATAGGTATTGTGATTACGACTACTTTCAGGCATTGAGATATTCATTTGAAAATGTTATTGCAGCTTGTGCTTTGGTAAATATATCATGGGATCTCTATGTTGACATGGTGTATCACAGGAGCACTTTGGTTAACTGTTATAGTGTACCTTGGATTCCTATTGGTGAATTTCATTATATATTATTGCTTGTTGATCAGGCAACTATCATCCCTGATATTTCCAGGTTTTGTAAGATGGTTTTATTTTCATTTATTTTTTTAATAAATTTATGTCATTTTTAAAATTATTGGCTTCAAAGTACTAGGATGTGACCCCAAGGAAGAAAAAATTCCACTCAAATCATAAATGAGATAAATTGGCCTCAACAATGAGGAGGGGGACCACGATATATTATTTTTCACACAGAAAGACATACTCATAAGAGATGTCCCCAAGTGGTAGGACAAATCTCTACATCCCATCATCCATGATCGAGTTTGTGTATTTTATCATTAATGTGTATATTTTGTTCCGTATGTGGATGTTTCAGTAATGAATCATTTTATTTATGACTTGCTTCATTTATAACATGTTTCATTTTTTTTTGTCTCATTTCAAGATTTTATCATAAATAATATTGTGATACTATAACTATTAAAAAAATCATACAATGAAAATGAATATATCATGCTTCCACATGTTCAATGAAGGTTTTTCATCACTACTATGTTATATATATAAAAATAGTATAAAATAATCTTCATTGGAGATCAATAAAACAATAAATTCATAACTTAAAATAACAATATCTCCCACATATATTATGTACCTTATTTTTCTTATTGTAGTTTTTTTAATAATTTTTTACAATTTTTATTGAATTAACTATAAAAAAGTAACGATGATATCATTTGAGCATATGGCAGGTTTTCCATTGCCCACATCCCAAGATACTCATGTATCACTACTAGTTTTAGAGGGACATCATGTGCATCCTTTGAGTGTTCATTGATCTCATCATTTCTATCATGTCGAACCACCTCTCTCTATCATCCCTCATCTTCATCATGTTGGATTATATTGCGTAGCGATGTGTGAATTCACCTTTGTAGATCATCATCTCATTATTGTTCTTATAGAGAGATGGAGGCCAGAGTCACATATGCTCATTTTTAGAGAGGGGAAGATGACTATTACCCTTTAAGATGTGTCCATTATATTGGTCCTCCCCATTGAGGGTGTGGTTCTGACAGGTCGGGTTAGAGAATATCAGTTCAAGGTTTTTCATCAATTACTAGGAAAGGAGGTTTATGAGGATGTAAGGTTCATCATTTTTGGTAGATTACATATTCCCTAGTTAAAAAATCACTTCACACATCTAGTAGAGTATGCTAATGAGACCATCGTGATTTGATTTTCACGTGCATATATTTTGAGGTTGATCGGTGGCATGCTTTTTGTTGATCACTCCACTAATTTTGTACATCTAATGTATTTACCTCTTCTAGAGGATTTATACCAAGAAGTTCAGTATAGTTGGGGGTCTGCTTTCCCAAAATATCTATACAAGACACTATGCAGCGCATGTCGTATCAATAAGATTCAGATCACAAGATGTATTGTTCTTCTACAGATGTGGGTACGGGAGAACATCCCTCATTTAGCTCCGCATGCATGTGAACTGTTACCTGTAGATATTGTAGTAGATGATTCGTGTGTACTATGGTATATTATTCCTTCCTTCTAATGTATAACTTAATTGTATATATTTCTATTATTCAATGTAACTATAACAATGTTATCTATAGGTGGAGTCAGGTGTTGGGTTGGAAGCGGATTGGTTTTAAAAATAAACTCAATTGAGATTACAAAAATTTGTGAGAATCACCAATGTAAATGAATCTCCAAACCAAATATAAAAAAAATAAAAGGGGACATAGATTTTAACATAGAAAACCTATCCTTATAGAGCATTAAAAAACCATAGGGTAACTCCGAGAATATTCATTATGAATCAGAGAATAAAAAGAATCCAAGAAATATCCCAAACTTAAATTACAAATACAGCGTAGAAAAACCTATGTGAAAATCACACCCTCATAGGCCTTCACAACCTCTCTAATAATTGTTTGTGACAATACGTCATCCTTTAGAGATCAAAACTGAACACGTGGTGTTGTTGTACCACCTCTTTGCACAACCCAATTAGTTTTTGTCTATTTCCACCCACACTCGAAACTATTGTCCACATTTTTTCCACACAAGCCTCCTCCCTCAACTATTTCTACATGGGTGTCCCTATTCTCTTAGTATTTTCGGATGTTGAAGCATGTCTACTGCCTCCCATTTTTATCTTCCCTAGTTCCCATGTAAAAAATGTGTCTCTTTGTGAATTTAATTCATGTGGCCTTCACACGTGTTTCTCTTTTTCAAAAAATGTGTCCTCATTCTGAGGATTTTCCATTTCTTCCAATGAATTGAGATGAAACAAAACAATCTTCCACTTCATCCCACCAAATATGGAGGTCACAACAAACAAACCTAGTTCGAAAGAAAACTAGATAGTATTTCACCAACCAAAAACCTCTGTAGGAAATATGACATCCCCTTTTTTCATCTCTTATGGAAACCTAAAAGGTCCCCCTAAAAAATAAATACAAATGCCAAAGTCTTTATCATATCTGTGTATGCACTTCTAATACCAGAATCAATCATATCTGGCTTCTCTATAATTGTGATCACCACATAATCTAGAGTTCCTGTAGGAATTAATTTCTCCCTCTCCTCAACATCCTCCGAGTAGTGGAAAACTCTCAGTGCATCACCCCAATATTTGATTTTTGTTCTTTATTCAATAGTGGCACTCTCTAAATAAAAATAATTAGGTGTAACATCTGAAACACCTGACCTGACATGCTTCGGCTTCCAAAACTTCTTTAACTTGGTCAATGGTCTTCAACTCATGCACGACAATCACTTGTGCCACAAGTATTACAAATTCCACTTCACAGCTGGATTCATCACATCAATGCATGCCTTTATGCCTATTCTGTAAATCATTTCATCCATTTTTTCCCATTCATAAACCATCGATTCTCCAGAAAAACTCCATCCTACACCACCAAATGTACTGTTGAATCCATTAGTATCAAGAGAACAAGAAGATAACAAATTTTGGTGTATACCTGGTACATGTTTCACATCCCTCAATGTTAGTGTAAAACCTACATTCGTAATGATAAAAATATCACCAACACCAATGTCATCAGAAGAATATTCATTTCTCATATTTAATCTACCAAATTCACCTTCCTCATATGAAGAAAATAGTCCCCTACTTAGTGAAATATGGTACGGTGCTGCCAAATCAACCACCCATTTGATGTACAGATCTAACCTATAATAATAAAAGATAAATTAAATTAAATCTCCCTCACCATGAACAAGAATTACATCGGTATCCTTAGTATTGGTTTCATGTAACTTCTTTTCCTCCTTAATATTTTTCAATTCATATAATTATCTATGTACATGACCCTCCTTGTTGAAAAATAAGTGCTTAACCATTCTTCTAATCTTTTACCGACCTCTATGACTACCATGTCCATCTACCACAACCAGAATTCCACTTTTACCTAAAGGTTAATTATCATTTTTCTTTCACTGAGTCTCATTTATTAACATTTACAAAATCACATCATACAAATTTATTATATCTTTCCTGAACAAAATTGTGGTGATGATATTATCATATGAATCAAGAAACGAACCCAAAATATGCCAATCCTTATCTTCTTATTCCTCCATTTAAATAGGCATCGTGTTACCTTTATCATCGATCTTGATCGCCACTAAAGATAGCTCCATAAGAAGTTTGGTGAAGTCATCCAGATGGTTACCTAAATATCCATTATCTATCATTCTCAAATGATACAAATATTTTTTCAAATATAAATGATTTGTGAGGGATTTCGATTTATACTTACTTTTTATCTTTTCCCAGATCTCCTACAGATCTTTTGGATTCATCACTTCCTGTAGTGTATTATCACTCAAATACATCTGAATTGTACTTTTCGCCAACTCTATCATATAATTCCTATCACCAATACTCATCGTCTTCATTTTATCTTATTTTTTCTTCAACACGTTCATTGTCTTCTCACAGATAAAAATATTATTTACTCTTTTCTTCCAAAGTGTAAAATCATTTTCCTATTAAATAGTTCAATATGGGAAGGGATTCCACAGCATGAATCACCCATATTTAATCATTAAGAAACACATATAAACTCATTTGATACTAGATGTCAGGTCGGAAGCGGATTGGTTTCAAAAATAAACTCAGTTGAGACAACAATAATTTGTGACAATCACCAATGTAAATAAAGAGACAAACCAAAAAACAAAATAATAAAATGGGAAATAGATTTTAAAATGAAAAAATCCTCCTTGTAGATGATTAAAAATCATGATAAAACTCTGAGAATATTTACTATGAATCAGAGAATACAAAGAATCCAACAAATAACCCAAACTTGAATTAAAAATACGACGTAGAAAAGCTTGGGTGAAATTCACACCTCGATACTCCTTCACCACCTCTCTGATAATAGTTTGTGATAAGATGTTATCATTTAGAGATAAAAAATGAACATGCAGCATTGTTTTATCACCTTGTTGCACAACACAATTCACTGATGTCTGCTACCACCCATACTCAAAAATATTGTCCACGTTTTCCTACACAAGACTTTATCCTCTACTGTTGTGGCATGTGCTCCACTATGCTCTTGGTATTGTCATATGTTCAAGAATGGACACTACCTCCCCTTTTTATAGGCCCTCATTCCCACATCAAAAACATATCTTCGTATGAATTTAATTCATGTGGACTAGTCCTGCATTTCTCTTTTTCAAAAAAAACATGTACTCATTTTGAGGAGGCGCCATTACTTCTTACGAATCAGGTTGAACCCCAACATAAGGAAAATCAACATTCAGATATCACCAAACATGATTTCCATGTCTACAAAATTATGCTAGACATCCTTCAATGAGAAAATGTAAGTGAATATTATTTGTATTGTTAAATCTTTATTCTTTATTATACATATCTTTATTTATTAAGTTGTTATTCATTAGTTCTTTCAGATTACATGGATGCCATATATAGATGATATCATCCAGAGTATTCTACTGTATTGTACAGAAATTCTTGCTACCAACTCTTGCATGGTTCTATTGATTCATTTTTATATAGTCGAGTGGCATCAGACCGACAAAGTTATGAGCTAGTTTGGATTTTTCAGCCTATTCCCAACCCACCCAATCAGTTAGCTTCACTACATTCCTTAAAGATTTCAGGGAAGAGGGACTTTGATTAGAGGAGATACCATGACACATATATTGATCTAAGTTACTGATGACAGGAGTTTCAGTTACGATGGGAGGGTACGGTACACTTTCATTTGTGCAATCATCCAGATTATGTGTCTTAGTACTACAGGTCCCTAGTCGTATTTCTAACACGACACGGATAAGGATTTCATGAGTTGTTACAAATTCTTCCTTCCACTATTCAACAAAGTTTTTATTAACATTACTTACCAATAGAATTTATATTCATAGGATACTCGTATCAGTAATCTACTTCACATGTATAATCCAGTAGAGAAAGGTGCATTTGACCAAACATATTTCAACAGCACTTTGGTAGAGTTACTTCCTTCGATGAATGAGATTTATCATGGAAATTTATTTGACCCACCACATGGTGATGAGGTTTCAGAGCATGTTGAGTCTAATATAGATGTACTAGGAGGTGATGACCCTATTATGGTTTTTTTTGTTTCAAAAGAGGAGGGAATTCATCATGATCATCCAAATGTTGTTGTTCTATAGGAGGAGGGTGTTCATCATGATTAGTCAGATGCTCCTCTAGCTTCTTAGTCACATCCAGAGGCAGATATAGACATTGACTGGGTTGAACTGGATACTTTATTACTCCCTACTATGAAGACATCCACATCACAACATCCATCTTCGTCACATGTTGTTGAAAGTTCCAGCCAATATCCACTATCCTTAGAGGTAGGACATGGTATAGGTGTTGATACTATACATCAATCTCCTGTCACATAAGAGGATGTGGAGGTAGCTGTTGATGATGATATATAAGAGTATCATACACCAGAGTGGATACATAGACATGCACATTGTGGACGCATCTAGTATACTCCTGGCTGTTGGACAGAAGAGTATCCATGCCATAGGCATATATTTGGTTGATATTACATTTATCATACATGTTGTATGTGCCTTATTGTTCTGATTTATAGATTTCTGTTCATTTTTTTAATAAGTGCCTTACTATTATCATATTATCTACCAAAATCAATAATTTCACTTTTGGTATTCATAATAATACTTAGTATTATACTCTATATATGTATAATAAATAATATTCTTAAATTTATTAATAATATTACTTATTTGGAATTCAAAAAGACACTAGATGAAAAGATCTGTGAACTTAAAGAAATATTGAAAAATATTATTTATCTCAATGATTTGAAATTGGATGTAAAATTGTAGAAGATCAAGGAACTTGAATCTTTGTTAACAAAAAATGTTGCATAAAGAAGAACATAAATGAATAATGGATATATGTGAAGAGTAGGTGATTATGATTGATGATTAGAAAAACCACAATATGAGGTGTATGAAATTAGTTCATTTTTCCAGTTTTGAGAAGATACATATTTAGAAATCATAAAAGGACACAGTTTCTACTAGTACACAATTTTCACTGAAGGATTTTAAGGTTCAAATACCTTTAATAGGTGATAAAATTATGGAAGGCCATGGATCTTTAAACCACCCTTGGAAAAAATTTGAGTCATTAAATATATTATGTTAACAAAGATGGTTTATATATATATATATATATATATATATATATATATATTCTTAGCATTAATTATATATATTCTATTAATATCTAGAACACATGTTTACTAAACATTAATTTTTTCTGCATAAATACATATATAAACATATGTTTGATAAAGTAAAAATTGCACATATATTCATATTTTACATATTCAATAAACAAGTTTTTGTTTGTGCATGTTTCTTTATAGCTTCATAGTTCCTTTATCCCGACCATTTGTAATAAACACATATAGTCTTGTATGTTATGTGTCTCTAAAAAATCTCAAAGAATAAGGTAAAAATATATATTATTCATCAAGTAATAAATCCTATCATATAACTAAAATAAAACATGTTTTATAGAGTTATAATTGAAAGTAGATAAAAAATTTCAATCACATCAAAAATCTGAGTTCATGATTAGCAGTTCTATCAAGAATGGGATTTTATCTATATATTAATCAGTTAAACAATATTTAATTAAAAATAGGAAGAAAATGAATCACTAATTGTGTCATTTTTCTACCTCTTCCATCACTCATGGAGGTTTACCATGGCTTCCTCTCCTCCAAACTATCTAAATCTAGCGGTGCCAGAATTCATTCCCTCTATCCCCTACCCTCCTTGGTTCCCTTAGCCTTCTGAACTTCTATTTACCATCATCCATGAAGGATAGTAAGAAAAAAAATCTCTACAAAATTCAAAATGTAATGTGAAGAGATTCCTTTTATCATGATCACTATTATTAATATTTTTTATTATTTGATTAATATGCATAATTATTAATTTATATTTATTGATATCTTATGCATATTGACGATTTTTTAATTAATATGTATTTATATTTATTGATATTATATATATATTGATGATTTTTTAATTAATATGTATTTATATTTATTTATAACTTATAATTATTTATGATTTTTTTATTTAAAATTATGAAGGAATCGTGAACAGGGTTCACGCTTCCATCATAAAATTTTCACTGGATGCGTGAACCCTATTCATGCAACCTAGTGAGGATAGATGCATGAATGTGGTTCACGCATCTCGGGAACCTTTTTTAATAATTCTTTAAAACCTATCATGTTTTTCAAAAAATATTAAAAACCCAATAAAAACCCCAAAGGCGGACAGGGGTGGCTGACCACATTTACCATCAGATTTGATTCAAGAGTCGGGATATCTGAGTTACACAATACATTAAAGGATGGGTGATATTTCCTGTAGACTGAAGTGATATGCCCTTGGAAGTTACAGGATGCACATAAACAAGGCAGCATCAAGTAGTACAAGGTTTTCCAGTTGTAGATCATCGCTCCAGCCTGAAGAAGCACCAGCGGTGAAAGTGGTTTAGAAGGATCCATCTCGACGCAAATTAGATCCATAAAAAAGTTGGATCATATGACGCTGACACACAAGAAGGAACATATGGATTCCCCGATTCTATAAAGAAAGTAATGATTATGGACTGATAAGGGGAGCCCTAGGAGATTGATCCAAACCGCCACCTAGGAGAGTGTCTTACCCTAGGTGAACCATCATCGACCATGAGAAGATGGAGAAGTGTTATCTTTCAACTGACCTAGATTCTCTGGACCATGCAAGCAAATAGTCTTTCTTTGTGTCCTGGATCAAACAAAAAGAATGGGAAAATTTTTTAATCTGGGCTTTTAATTTTTGTTTTTTTACAAAACGGGATAGGTTTGGCAGTATTTTCCAAAGGGTGTCTGGAGAAGCGTGAACTCCATTCATGCTTCTCCCCTCATTAGGAAGAGTGAATGGAGTTCATGCTTCCTATGTGGATTTTCTGGAAGAAGAGTAAACCTCATTCACTCTTCCTCTAGAATTTTTTAAATTATAAATATTATTTTATATTTATATATATATAATTAAATTTTAAAATAATATATTAACAAAAACAAATAAACATCATTTAAAAAGTAATACATACTAATTCAATAACAATAAATATTAATTAAATTTTTTTTAATGTTTATAAAATATCAATAAAAATAATTAAATATTTATAAATATTAAAAAATAGTAATAAACATGAAATAAATGTACATAAATTTTGATAATAAAAATAAATATTAATAAATTTTGATTAAATATTTAACAAATTTTCCTAAATATTAATTAAATATTAGTAAATATAAATGAATATAAAAATGTAAATAAATATTAAAAAATACAAAAAATAGTAAAAAATATATTAACAAAAATTAATTAAAAAATGTTAATAAATATTAATAAATATAAATAAATAGTAATAAAATATTTATAAATATAAGTAAATATTAGAAAATATTAATAAATATTATATAAATATTCATTAATATTTATTAAATGTTAATAAAATATTAATTAAATATTCATGAAAAGTTATAAAATTTTATTAAATATTCAAAAATACTCATAAATACTAATAAATATCAATAAATATCAATAAATATAAATAATTATTAATACATATTAATTAAATAATAAAAAATATAAATATAATACTAAGAAATAATAATAAATAGTAATAAAATATTTTTCAACATTATATATATTTATAAATATTAATTAAAAATTAATAAAAATTAAATAAATATAATTAAATATTCATGAAAATTAATAAATATAAATTTAATATTAATAAATATTAAATAAATATTCATAAATATTAATAATTTTTTTAACGAGTTGAGTGTCATGCCCTCTTTTATTAAGAATATATAAATATTACTTAAATATTAATGAATATTAATAAATATTAATTAAATATTAATAAATATTAATCAAATATTAATAAATGTTAATAAGTATTAACAAATATTAATAAATAATAGTTATCCATAAAATAATTATCCATAAAATTTATTAAATATAAGTAAATATTAATATTTACGAATATTTATTTACATTTAGTAATATTTATTAATATTTATTAATATTTATTAATATTTATTAATATTTATTAATATTTATTAATATTTATTAATATTTATTAATATTTATTAATATTTATTAATATTTATTAATATTTATTAATATTTATTAATATTTATTAATATTTATTAATATTTATGAATATTTATGAATATTTAATTAATATTTGGTCATATTTAATGTTATTTATTTAGTATTTATTTATTTTTATTTATCTTTATTTAATATTCAGTACTATTTATTTAATAAATATTATTTATTAAAATGCATTTCAATTTATTGATATTTAGTTAATATTTAGATAATATCTATTGACTAAATGGCCCGAATGCCTTAATTTTTATTTATTTTTGAATAAACACCATTTTAAGGAGAAAGGGGGAAACCTCACATGACTTCAAAGGCATACATAAATAAACATAACCCAGTCTAAAAACAAGACTACTAAAAGTACCCCTCCCCAACATCAACATCGTTATGGCAAGCCTCCATCAAATCATGACTACTTAGCGAGTTGTCCCCTGAAAAACAATGCATGGACCTAAAACTGATGGCTAAGCCATACCCTCTCAATCTTCTGAATATGAGTAGTTATGCATACCCTCTTAATTTATAATAATTAATATTTTTTAATATATTTTTTAATAAGCATTAATTTTTAATTAAAATTTCAAAATATTTATAAATACATAAATTATTTAATTATTATTTATTAATATTTGTTAGTATTTTATTTATATTTTGGAATATTTAATTAAAATGTATTAATAACTATTAATTTTTATTGACATGTATTCGAATTTATTGATAATTGATTATTATTAATTAGTATTTATGAATTTTTAAATATATTTTATTACTTTTTTTGAATATTTGATTAATATTTTAATTGATATTTATGGATATTTATTTAATATTTATTAGGATTTTTTAATATTTATTGGTATTTGTTAATATTTTATTTCTATTTTTATTTAATATTTATTAAGATTTTTTAATATTTATTGGTATTTATTAATATTTTTTTTGGTATTTATGAATATTTAATAATATTTAATTAATATTTATAAATAATTATTTAATAATTATTTAATATTTTATTACTATTTTTTACTATTTATTTATATTTTTTAAATATTTATATACATTTTTTTATATTCATTAATATTTATAAACATTTAATTAATATTTAGGAATATTTATTTAATATTTAGTCAATATATATTAATATTTATTTGTATTATTGGAATTTATGAATATTTATTTAATGATTATTGATATTTTTTAATATTTATACATATTTAACTGATTTTTATTGAAATTTTAAAAATATTAACAATTCTTTAATTACTATTTATTTTTATTTAATTATTATGTATTGATTTTAAATTAATTTTTATTTCGTTGTATTAATATTTATTTTAATTTTTAGTTAGATATTTATTTATATATATATAATAATCATAATAATTTAAAAAATTCTGGTGGAAGAGTGAACGAGGTTCACCATTCCTTTAGAACATTTGCACATGAAGCATGAACCCTATACATGCTTCCTGGTGAGGAGAGAACCATGAATGGGGTTCACACTTCTCTAGGCCCCTTTTTGAAAATACCCCCAACCCTATCTCATTTTCTAAAAAAAATTAAAAACCCAATTAAAAAAATTTGTCGAAGGAATGTCGATTCAACACTCAAACCCAAGCTAGCTCTGATAAACCCTATGATCTGATGATGTTTTGAAAGAGCTAGAGGGGAGGCTTGTCAACCCCAAACCTAGACACTATCATCCAAAAATGGAAAATATCGCCTCCTAAAAGGAAGAGATCGGAAAATCTAGGAAAGGATAGCCTTCCACCACCCCTAATTCGGTCGACTACAAAGTAACTTTGGGAAGGAGTGGAGGAGGGTTTTTATTGGGTTTTTTAAAAAAAAGTGATAAATGGGATAGGGATCCGATTATTACAAAAAAAAGGTTCATAAGAAGCGTGAAACTCATTCAACCTTCTTCCATCACCAGAAAGTGTGAGCGAGGTTCATGCTTCCTTCATAATTTTTAATTAACAAAATCATCAATTGTTATACTAATTAAATATAAATACATATTAATTAAAAAATAATAAATATGTATTAAATATCAATAAATATAAATAAATATTAATAAATAAAAATTAAATAATCAAAAATATTAATAATAGTGTTCAAAATGAACAAGAGATGTCAAATGATCGAATTTAGGCGCTTGTGTGGGTGAATAGGTAGTCAGATATTGGAAAAATGATGTCAAAAGGGGGTGTTTGAGAGTGGGAGTGGGGGGGGGGGGCTTGGCATGTCATTTCTTTTTTTAGCACTAACAAATCCTATTTTTATCCCTTTTATAACCATGAATTGTAGTAGTGACATGATACCCCTAACAATATGGGAAAAGATAAGTATTAATTTATCAACGCTAACTTGGGACTAGTAAATACTATTCATTGATGTTATTTTATCACTGACCATTATTAGTGTCTTCAACATCACATTTTAAGCACTAATAAAATTCATTCTTGATAGGTGATAAAACCCGATTTTTCAATAGTTAACTCAAACCAAATATTGATTACATTAATTAATTATATTACAAAATGATGGAAAATTCCTTTCTAATTACGTTACTTGTTAAATAATTATAGATAATTAATGACTTATAACATTTTGTTATAGTGAATGAAACCATAACTAAATAAATATGAATTTAAATTGGAGTTTTGTCTCAAATTATCAAACTATAATCATATTTTACATTAGAAATTGTAGAAGTGAACGTCGTACTTAATTATTGAAATTAATAATGCATCTCACCGTCTACGAGGAGAATTATTTTGGCAGTTCATCATCTTCCCCACCTCTTATTTATTACTCCTCTGATCCATCTTCCCTCTTCACTTCCCTGCCCGTTATCATAACACATCTAATTATCTTCATAACAGGCTTAATAATTACTGAAAATATCAATCCATTCTATATAGATAGTTGAATGAAAATTCTTCATGAAGAATATGTCACCATCTTCCTTCCCAACCATATATTTAATTAACTTTGTCATCTTTTTTCTTCCTGGTGGTGGTATGTTTGCATCGATCACCCAACCACCCTCTTCGACGACCAATTTTGTGCATTCACGTGACCGGAGAATAGTACCAGATTCATTGGTCATAGATGCTCAAGGAAGAATATTCCTTCTCCTTCCCCTACTAGATTCCTCCACTCAATGATTATAGGTTCAAATAATCTTTCTTTTTACCCTTCTCTCTTATGTACTTTTACATGAAATTGTACTTAACCTATCTTTCTACTACAAGAGTGCTTTTTCAAAGCTTTCCCTCTAGAGAATACACCATAATTCATCTTTGACTTATGACTATCTAGATTTGAAAAGTTATATAACTTCACCAAGGATGTTCTTCTTCAATTATTATTCCTCAGGATACCAAAAATATGATCAAACCATGATCATATCTTCTTTATACTTATTGTCTTGGATATGCTAACACATTCTTAAAATTCATCAATGATTACCCTCTTTTTTATTTGTATTTAAAAATTAGTTGAGAAATCATTTAAGGATGAAAACTTCTTTATATTTCTTATCAATAATTGATATAACTCATTGCTTCCCATGCCCCCACCCCCTCATAACTTGGTTCTCCATCAATTCCTTACATCGTATGCATAGATAAAACAAACAATGATTCAGAAAATATGGTGGATCTTCCTTTCTTCTTAATGTGATTAGGAAGGTTGAGTTTTTTCTCAATGAAGTTGGTTTAATTCCTCTAGTATTCATGATTGCACATATCAAAATATATTCTGATTTATATTGCTATAGAAGGGCTCTCTTCACATTATATTCTAATTTTTGTGGATATTTTTTTCCTTATTAGCCATCATGGATGATGCAATCTTAACCCTCTTGAGTATTGTTTCTTATTCTAGAATAATATCAAATCAATATATTTCCTAATGTCCATAATTTATCACATTATGGAGGTATTTTAACCATAAAATCCTTCAGTGAATATTGTGTACCAGTAGAAATTGTCTTCTTCTTTTATAAAGTCTGAATTTGCGTCTTCTCAAATTTTTCCAAATGAACGTCTAATTCTATACATCTCATATTGTGGTTTTTCTGATATTTAATCATAATCACCTACTCTTCAAAAATATCCATTATTCATTAAAATTATTCTTCATGAAACTTAATTTTTTTAACAAAGATTCATGTTCCATGATATTCTAGGATTTTACATCCAATTTCCAATCATTGAGATCAATAATACTTTTCAAGTTCACAGATCTTTTCATCCAGAGTCGTTTTGAATTCAAAATAATTGATATTATTAATATTTATTATTGAATTTACAAATATTATTTATTATACATATATAGACACTACTGGAAAACTGCCCTATACCCACGGTTCAAAACCGTGGGTATAGCCCCCAAAACCGTGGGTATAGGCTATACCCACAGTTTTGGGAACCGTGGGCTGGAAAGGTATCGGGATAGGGGGTCCGCCTATACCCACAGTTCTCTCTAAACTGTGGGTATATGATTTCCACAGCGTGCCATTCCATGAACATGCTGGCGCAGCGTTGACTCCATGGTTGTCAAACCGTGGGGAATTAATCTTCAAAAAATCGAGACCGTTGATACTCGACCGCGGGACGCGCCTTGCAGCGATTCAACCTTTGCTACCAACCGAGCCAACTACATATTTATTATATATAGATATATCTGTCTAAATATATTAATAACATTTCGTATATAAAAATCAGCGCACCAGAATCAAAAATAGAAGACGCTGGGTCTCGAATCGACGACCTGCTGATTGGAGAAGACGTGTTGAACCAACCAGACTAGAGAACTTTCTGTTAATTATTTATATATTAGTCTACTTATATTAATATTATTTATTTATTAAAAAATAAAAAGAAATCGAGATTTGATCCCAGAACCGCTACATATGACAAACAACCACCTAACCAGCTAAGCTACAATGATTCTCTTATTTAATATTTCTACCCACGTAATTATATTAATCCGGATCATCTTCCCTCCAATTTTTTTTTAATTTCCCACATAATTTTTTTCCCACCTTATGGTGGGGAAGCTATTACCATGGTTCTCAATAACCATGGGTATAAATCTTCAAAAACAATACCCTAATACCCACGGTTTTGAAGAACCGTGGGTATAGGTCTTCTGGAAAAACTCTATACCCACGGTTTTGAAATACCATGGGTATTAGTCTTCAAAAAAAACTTATACCCATGGTTTTGAAAAACCATGGGTATAGGTCTTTAAAAATAATCTATACCCACGGTTTTTTCCAAAACCATGGGTATAGGTACCCATATTAACCCTATACCCACGATTTTTTGAAAAACCGTGGGTATAGGCCCATTTTACAGTAGTGAGATAATAATACTAAGTATTAATATGAATAGAAAATAGTAATTATTTCTTTTGGTAGATAATTTGATAATAGAAATAAATTTAATGAAAAAAAAAGAACAGAACTCTATAAATGATAATAGTAAGGAACATACAACATGTATCATAAATCTAATATCAATCTAATATTTTCCTGTGGCCTGAATACTCCTATGTCTCATAGCTAGGCATATATAATATGCATCCACACCGTGTTTATCTACTTCTCTACTCTGGCGTATGTTGCTCCTGTATATCATCATCAGTAGGAACCTCCACATCCTACTGTGTGATAGGTAGTGAACTACTATAAAACCTACATTTAACAACGCTGGTATTTAACAGTGCTAGAAGAAAACACTAATAAATGGTATATTAATCAGCACTAAGGAAAGTGATAATAAATTTAACCTTTTATCAACACTTTATTTTTAGCACTGATAAAGGGAACCTTTATCAACACTTTAGTTTTAGCACTAATAAAGGGTATCTTTTATCAATGCTTTATTTCTAGCCCTGATAAAGGGTAATATTTATTTGTGCTTTATTTTTAGCACTGATGAACATTTATTTCATTGGTGCTTTATTAGCGCTGATAAAGGTCCGAATAAATAAAATGAAATAATTAAATAAAATAAAAATAAAAAATTATTTTATTAAAAAAATATTTCAAATTTCATTAATTAAATAATTATTGATAAAAATGAATAAATTGATTGTACATTATAAAATGTTAAACATTTTATTAATTAGATAATTATGATAATTAATGTTATTAAAATATATATATTAAATATATAGATATATATTAATATATATAAATTTGATTTATATATTACAAAATATTTATGCACTTTACATTAAATAGTCATATATTTATTCAATAATGGTTTATAATTAAAAATTAACATGAATTAAAAATATTGACTAATTGCATAGTACTCGACATATAATTGAATGTCGTTTGATTTTTATATATAACATAGATCAAATTTTTGTTATATTGATTTCATATATACGTAATTAATGCATTTTTATATACAATACACACACATAAAACTTATCCTTTTTTTCAATATTTTTAAAGTATATTTCTTCATAATTTATTCAATTTCACTCATTTTTAACATATATCCATGCACTTAAAATTAGATATTCATTAATAATATTAAAAATATAACTGTAAAAAAATATTTTTAAATAAATATATTTTTAAATGTATATTTACTATATTTATACAATTATATATTTATAATTATAAATAAATAAATATTTTTTAAAAAACTATTTAGATAATTATAAATAAATTTATTAAATTATTTAAATAATTATTAAATTTATAATAAATTTACTTAAATAAAGAACATATTTACTATATTTATATATATTTACTATATTTATATATATTTCTTAAATATATATGTATAATTATATAAATATATATAATGATATAAATATTATTTCTTAAAAATATTTCTATAATTATAAATAAATAATAAAAAAAATTAATAAATATATTTAAAAAGGAATATATTTACAATATTTATATTTATATATATTTACTAATTATATATAAATATTTACAATTTTATTATTTATAATTATAATTATAAATCCTTTATCAACACTTAAGTAATAAGTACTGATAAACGCATTATTATCAACAATTTTTCACGCTGATAAAGATGAGACTTTATCAATACTATAACTTTAGCGCTGATAAAGAACTACCTTTATCAATGCTAAAAAAACACTAATTAAAGTGTCCCAATATATTTAGAAAACCCTAATCATTTGTGAACCCATCGCAATATCAGAATCTTTCCGCAGAATCTACCAACTGCCGGTGCTCCTCCTTAGTGAATCGAAGTTTGAATCACACCACTCAACTGCCACTAGTTTTTCAAACATATCATCTAACATCTGGTGTTTGATTGCAGTTAGGGTTTCTGAAGAGGTTCTTGGATTTTATTTAACTTTGCGAGGTAGGCCTTCTAATTTTCTTTGTGTATTTTTGGTTTCATTTTTTATTTATTCTTCGATGATGTTGTTATTTGTAGTTTGGTTATTGTATACTATTTTTATTTTAGATTATAAACCGAATGATTTGTTTATGATCCATTTTTTGATTGACTAATGATGTATAAACCCTCTCAATATATGGAGTTATTGGTTATATTTGACATTTATCCTTGGATTTATTCATTTTTGTTTTACTTCTATGTTTTATATATTAATAGTAAATAATTTTTTCAAATATTTATATATGTGTGTATAAATTTTTATTTATATTAATTTTTATTGAAAACTTATTTGAGGAACATTGGTGGATCCCTAATGATTATATATATGTTGATACTTTTCATGGACACCTCATTGGACATATAGCTTTAGATGTTATTTTTCAGGAACCAAGTTAGTGGAGTGATGTATGTTCCTCTATTGGTTATATGTATCATATGATCAAGTTACTCTTAGAATTCACTACAGTCCTTAGTTTTCTTATAGATCATATTCAAAGTGGCCATCCCCAGTTAAGAACATGAGGTTTTATCCCATCAAGTCTTCACTTTTTGAATCATTATGGTGTCGTTAGTTCACGTTATGTTTTAATATAAGGTTTTTATCTATTTGATATTTCTTATAGACTATAAGTGAGTATTTATACTAGTGCTACATGTATGTGCGTCTATATATATATTACCTCATTTATTTCCATAGTTTTTTGTTTAACACGTATGCCTATATCAGGTAATGATGATTTTGGGTCTGCATGATCATTGACCCCAAGGGTCATACTAGAATTTGTTCGACCTATGGTACTAATTGTTTCTATTTTTGTGGGAGGGAACCTCCCATTTATGGTTTTTTATGCCCAAATTTTAAACCATCCTTTAGTGACTTTGAGGTGTGTTAGAGTTCATATAATGATCTGACCTGGTGTTGTTTGGGTAATCCAGGATAGGGTCATTACACTATCTATCTTCCGGTTTACACCTATAAATTTTAGTGACAATATCATTTATTATCTTCCTTTATATCCCTTTCATTATCATATTCTTTGATATGGTTTAACATAGTGTATCCATCCATGTCCTTATCATATATCCTCATATCAGAAACATAACTAATAACATTATTCAATATAAATATGATGCAACCCCTATGTGACTTCTATAAGCATCCTTCTCACCCTTACTCTCTCTACGTGGTTGATAATCAGGTATAAGTGATTCCAAAAAAATTAACTTCTATTCTTGGTATAATATATTGTATTGGTGTTTGTACTGCTTTTAGAAGTATTCACTAGATATGAGATTCTCTTTCTCTGATTTATATCATAAGGAAAGTAATATATTCATGTAAATTTCTATTATCTACAAAAATCAAATAATATATATTACATTTCAATGATTACTAATTGTGATGTTATTAAAGATTATATTATATCTCCCACTATTTTTTCAAATCCTAACAACCCTTATTGTTGGATTTGAAATATCTAAGGGCTCAGATATTCTTGTATAAATGATCCACATTTACCTTATTGAAGTATTAATCCCCTCGAACCAATAGTTATTCCTTTATTTTCAAATCCACAAAAATACTACAAAAATAATGATAGTTCTCACCCTTTTATCATTATCATTATTCCTTGATCCATGAAACCGCTGATCTAGTTGATCGAATGAGAGTTTATTATTCTTGTTTATCATATTTGAGTTTATTATTACTCCTTAATTTCCTATATTATATTTTCATTCTTTAGGGGATTTAAGAAATTTTTGTTGTTGATTGATTCTTTTCCTAAATTCAATTACCCATTTTCTTCAAATCATTGAAACAATCAAATGTTGAGTTTCCCTTATTAGAATTGTCTATAACTTTCACTTTTTATGATGAATATCTTATGTGTATTTATCTATATGTTGTATAAAATTAATATTTTTTGAACCCAATAGGATTGATATGAACCAAAAATGTATTCATGTTAATTATTTGATAAATGAATATGAATATGGAGTTAAAGAGTTCATCAAGTTTGCAAGAGAGCACGCAGACAACCCTTTTAAAATCCTCTATCTATGTTTATGTTGTTGTTATTCAAGAAAAATTAGTCTGGATGATTTGGAAGAATATTAATTTATATTTGGATCCATTGATCAATGGATCCAAAACAAGGATTGGTTGTACATCACACGCAAAGTTAAAAACAAAACAAAGGATTCTCTATGCACTTCACTATTGTTGGTTAACTACCGCTTAGCATAGCATCTATCCTAAAGTTCCTTCCTGGAATCCTCATGATGCTCTCATCCCACACATAGAGAGAAAAAAAATAATTATATTCTTGAACATAAAGAGAAAATTTTATATAATAATCTAATTCATTAGGTGAAGTTTTTGTTTAAAATACATATGATTGAAAAAGAAACATGAGAATAAAAAAACTATGAAATAAAAATATTCCCACTTGTTTATAAAATGAATGAAAATGCGAGGAAGATAAAAAAAAGTGAATATTGAATATTTATTTGATAGAGAAGGTGGTGAGAATGTGTGGGATGAGAGCATCATGGGGACGTTAGGTGGGAATTTTAGATCAGATGCTATGTTAAGTGGTAGTTAAGCAACAGTAGTGAAGTATACAAAGAATCCTTAGTTTTTTTATTAAATTTTTGAGTGATGCACATCCAATCCTTGTCTTGGATCCATTGATCAATGTATCCAAATATACATCAATATCATTAATTTTCATGTGGTTCCTGACATCCATATAGTATTCTAAACCATAATGAAGTGCACATATAATCCTTAGTTGTGTTATTAGCTAATATTCGGACCAATGAAACCCTTTGGGAAGACGTAAAGGTAATGTTATGATATACTTTTTCTATTTTACAGAAAAATTATATAAGGAAATGCGGATTAAATTTTCATTATTCCATGAAGATTTCGTATATTTTAGAATATTTATATCCATGTGTCATGAAATTTCTGGAAGAAAAATGATGTTATCTCTGCTTAATCATATAGGTTATCTTGATGTTTGCACAATAAAATCATTGTCCATAGAATTAATGTATTTTTTCATATTTATATATAATTTTTTTTTATTACTCATGTAATAATTGTTTTTTATAAAGGTGGATTCTTTTTTTAGAGTTGGGGTGCTCTGTCAATCTTTCATGCCTATCTACACCAAAACTTTCAGATACTTCTTCTCCCACAAAACAATTTCACCACTACAGTGTTGTATTTATCATTTTCTTTCAAGTTCGTTCCATTTCCTTTGCATGAAGAGCAAAAATTCTACCTCTACTAAATTACAAAGGTAATATTGATGATTTCATAGAATAATAATTATTCATAGAATTAATATATTTTTTTCATATTTAAGTTTAATCTATTTATTTTTAATATTACTCACATAATAATAGTTTTCTTATATAGGTGGATTCTTTTGTTTGAGTTGGGGTGATCTATCCAAATTTCATGTTTCTTATCCCTTAAAACCTTTTTACCTTTATAGTGTTACATGTATCACTTTCTTTCAAGTTCTCTCCACTGCCTTTGTAGGAAGAACAACACCCCTACCTCTTCTCAATTATAGAGGTAATCTTGATGTTTTCACAGTAAAATCATTGTCCCTAGAATTAATATATTGTTTCATATTTATGTTTAATTTATTTATTTTTTAGTATTACTAACATAATATTTTTTTTCTTATATAGGTGGATTATTTTTTTGAGTTGGGGTACTATGTCCATATTTCATCCCTTTCTGCACCAAAACTTCAACATAATTATTCTCCCTCAAAACCTTTCGCCCCTATAGTGTTGAAATTTATCACTTTCCTTCAAATTCCCTTTACTACTCAATCACAAAGGTAATGTTTATATTTTCATAGTAAAATCATTATTCATAGAATTAATGTATTATTTCATATTTATGTTTAATTTATTTATTTTTATTATTAATCATAAAAATTGTTTTCTTATATAGGTGGATTTTTTTTTCAAGTTTATGTGGTTTGTTCGAAGCTACTCATGCAGTGCTGAAATTTCAACAAATAAAGTCAATAGAAATCATGGTAACCTTTATAGTTAGAATTGTTTTGAGACTTTGGGATGTGTATGAATCAGTCACACCTCAATTTAACCTATGATGTGACTGGTACGACTCCAAATACTTATTTATATTTTAAATTGACATTAATTTTAGTAAAAAAGAAAACTTACTCAATGTTTCTATTATCAGTTTAAAATATAAATTTGACTTTAAAAAGTTTCACTCATTGAAATCCAAACAAAACACACTCATATTTTCTTGATAATTTAGGGAATCAATTCATTAATAATTTGTGACGTGTAGGAATTGGACTCATGTAAAACTGATACACGATGTTATCTATATGATTCAAAGTGTGTGTTTCAAGTTTCAAATAAAATTTTAGTAAAAAACAAAAGTGAAATACTCAAAACTAATAAAACACATTCATATTATTTTTATACTTTAGGAAAAATATCCATAAGTGATTTGGAATGTGTAGGAATCATGCGCACTTCAATTTGATGCATGGTGTTACTGGTATGACTCTAAGTGCCTCTTTATTTAAAATTAACATCAATTTTAATAAAAAAACACCCTACTCAGAACTGAAAAAACACATTCATATTTTTTTAATACTTTAGTACAATGATCCATAAGTTATTTGAGACGTGAATGAATCAGCTGCACCTCAATCTAACGCATGGTGTGACCAATAAGACTTCAAATGCATGTTTTTAATTAAAATTTACATCATTTTTTGTAAAAAGTCTAACAGACCTACTCAAAATTGATCAAACCCATTAAAAATGTTTAAATTCTATAGTAAAATGATCCATAAGTCATTTTTTATGTGTAATAATAATTCTCGCCTTGATCTGATACATAATGTGATCAATATGATTCAAAGTGGATGTTTCAATTTCAAAATGACATTTTAGTAAAAAAAGACAAGTGACATAATCAAAATAGAGAAAATGAATTAATATTGTTTTGATAATTTAGTAAAATTATCCATAACTCATTTGGGATGTGTAGAAATCTACCCCACCTCAATTTGACACACTATGTGACTGGTATGACTCCAAGTGCATCTTTTTATTTAAAATTGTCATCAATTTTAGTAAAATGGAGAACTATCCTTCTCAGAACTATGAAAAAACATTCTATTTATTTTGAAACTTTATAAAAATGATCCATAATTCATTTTTTGTCTATAATAATTATCTACACCTCAATTTGATACAAAATGTGCCCGGTATGACTCAAAGCGTCTATTATCAGTTTAAAATAAAAAATTTAGTTTAAAAAGTGTCACTCAATGAAAACTGATCAAACATGATTGGATTTTCTTAATAATTTAGGATACCAATTCATAAGTCATTTCTGATGTGTAAGAATCTGTTTCATGTCAAATAGATACATGATGTGATTTGAATGAGTCAAAATTGTGTGTTTCCAGTTTAAAATCACATTTTAGTAAAAAAGACAACTGACGTACTCAAAACTAAAAAACACATTTATATTATTTTGATACTTAAGGATAATAATACATATGTTATTTGGGATGTTTATAAATCAGGAACACCTCAATCTGATGCACAGTGTGGCCGGTATGACTCTAAGTGTGTCTTTATTTAAAATTGAAATCAATTTTAGTAAAAAAACTAACCTACTAAAAACCAAAAAATCATATTCAGATTGTTTTGATACTTTATGAAAATGATTCATAAGTTATTTGAGATGTTCATGAATCATATACACCTCAATCCGATGTATAAAGTTCCTGTTATCAATTTCAAATTTATATTTTAGTTTAAAAAGTGTCACTCACTGAAAACCAATCAAATGAGCTCGTATTTTCTTGATAATTTAAGTAAACAATTCAAAATTCATGTAATGGACCAGAGCCTCCTGGTCCATTAATTGTCCAATTTATAGTTTTTGGGATGCGCTGGACCCCATCAGGAAGTCCGGATCTGAAGGGCGGTGTGTCAGTGGCAGGATGTCCCAGTGGTGTCACCCATCGGTGACATCGATCATTGTGACACCGATCGGTGTGTCACAAATTGGTGTGTCACCGATCGGTGCCACATGGTCTTGCTAGTATTTCCTTCCCTAGTTTTTCCCGTAACACCACTTTTAATTCTTTTAACCTTTCTAAAGTGGTTCAAGGATGATTTTAGCACCATAAACAATGCTTTAAATCCCCTGGGAGTGGGGAGACCCTCAACAGAATCGTTTTCCTCCATTTAAATTAAATCACAGCTATTATGGCCACCCCTCTGATGATAATTATTAAATAACAATTAATTACTTCGTGTTTAACCATCCAACCGTGTAGTGAAACCATGATCCACCTTTAAAGTCATTCAAAATTCATATCCCGAAACTCCACAATCTCTCCTTTTTATCGCATGGGAATTCCTTATTTCTTCTTCTTGGGTGCTCTCTTTCCCTTCTTTGGTGCTTTTGGAGTCCCCCCTTCTTGAGTTTAGTGGTGTGCTTATTCTATAGCCTTTCATTCTCACTCATGGAGTCCATGTAGTTCCTTCCCTGTAAGTCGTGCATCCCAATTATTGGTGTGAAGATAAAAACTTAGATCGTTGATCATCCATGTAGGGTTCTTCCTTTGTCTCTCTTTACTGTGTATCATGCGGGGTGGTAATGAGGATTTTTCTGCAAGTATGGATGAAGCCAAACCTTAACAAACATAATAAATGGTTTTTAAAGAATTAAGGGGTGTGTTTGAAGATGTTGTAGTACTCTTTTACCTTTTACTATATGTTGTGAATTGTATGGGCTTATTTCCACTGAAAATTGTGGTCATCGATGGTCCTTTCTTGCACACTAATGAACCTCTATTTTCCAAATATTTCTCTATGATTTAATGGATGTAACATAGAAACTAGTTAATTATGTAAAATTGGTTGATTTAAATGTGTGCCCAATAAATAAGAATCATGGTGCGATCACCCCGATTAACCAAATGGAAATAATAAACTTAATGAATGGTGTGGTTAAATTTGAAAAATCCCTTGCTTTACTCTGATGATGTGTATGGTGGTACTTCTTGATGTTTGTTAGGTGAAGTGGATGGGGATGGGATCCCCTGTTGTGGTGTAGTTTTTGGTTTGTAGATATGAGGCCATGTGGGGACATATGTTGGGGCTTGGTTTGGTTCCAGTACTTCTAGGGATCTCACGAATCCTTTTTGTTGTTGTGACTTTATAAGAGAACCAGGTGTGAATTTTTATTTTGCTGCTTTGATTTTTTTCCTTCCTTTACTTGTGGTTATGCTTGTTAATTTCCTGGTAGTGAATAATTATTTAAATGAAACTACTTGAATAAAATAAAAAGAATGGGTTCAAAGGGGAATTGTTTTCCAGGAATCAGTTGTGACTTGGTTGTGGTTGTTGTGCTTTTTATGAATGAATAGTAACAAGGGTGTTTGTGTGTGGGGTGGTTTTGGAACCCCTAGGTTGGGATGACTGATTTTTTACCTACTATATGTGTAATTTAGTTCTTATGCTTCTTATTCGTTCCCCACCCAAGTTGATCACTTCATGTTGAACACCCCCATTTCATGGGGGAGGGTGTTTTTCCTAACACTCCTATGAGTGGCTGGTTATTATCTCTATTGGTCGAAGTGGATACTCAAGAGGGGGGTGAATTGAGTTATAATTAAAATTTCTGTTTAAAATCTTTGTATTGAAATCCACCAAATCATAAAACAAGTTAAACTGTAGTGAATTTATAAAGATTGAAAATGTTCAATTAGTTTCTTAAAGATTGATTATTTCTCAGTTAACTTAATCTGAAGATTAAGTTAGATTTTAAAACTAACTTACCGGTTCACAAAAATTACAAACACTTGCTAGTTCAACTATCAAAATTACTCTAAAACATATTTAAGTTTCAAAGTAAATAGCAGTGGAATATAGAAAAATATATTAAACTAAAAGGATGCACAGCAGTGTCAACCAAGAGGTTCAATCTCTAGCTGAGACTTAGTCCTCTCAAACAGTTTATATAAAAATTTTATCCACAACCTAGATCGAGGTTACAATGGTACTCAAACTGTCCAGGTCCTCAGACCTCTACCACAGTTCTACGTGGGAAATTAGCAACTGTTGGGCAAAAATCCCTCAAGGTATCATTGAAGCATTTTTGAGGTGATTGTGTTTGTTGACAAAGTGGACATCTGAGTAGTGATTGTTGACAAAGCAAAACAATAACATACAAATTTGTTGACAAAGAGGATTTCATGGTGGAATGTCGAGTTCAAGAGCTGAGGTCAATGATCCATGTTTGATTCAAGAACGTCGATAAAAGGAATGGATGATCTGGATGCGGTACAAAAGAACAGATACAAGGTGGCGCCATTTTCCAGTGTTTGCCAAATTTTAGGGCCTGAAAATCGGCAAATGAAGAAAAGTGTTTTTGGCAAAAGGACTTGCGTTCCGAGGACTTGGAGTATAGGAAACTTGCACGCCATATGTTTTTCAAGATCAGAAGATCAAAATATGGCAAAGTAAAGAGGTTCGTGCAAGTTTGGGAGTTGGTCACGCAAGTGTCTAAAATGACAGGGGACTTGCGCGCCGAAACTGGGTCGCCCAGGTGACTTGCGCGCCATCGCACAGGGTGGTCAGATTGCCTATAAATACTGGACCACCCCTCCTCATTTTCAATGGATTTCAACACTTTGAGAAATCAGAGCTCCCGTCGTGCAGGTTTGGTGGTCGCGCAAGTGGTCAGTGTGGGTCGCGCATGCGAATTTGCGTGCCAGTAGTTGAAGTTTTGCGTTGGTGTTAGAAGTTGCACGTCGGTTGGCAGTTGCATGCCAATATTGGGTTGGGTATAAAAGTAAGAGAGTCGCGCAAGTTTGGAGTTGAGGAAGCTTGAGTCGCGCAGGTGTCTGAGGTGAACTTGTGCGCCCGTTGTGACTTGCGCGCCGATACTTGCGTGCCGAGATTGACTTGCGCGCCAAGTAAGGTTTTGTTACAGCAGTGATTCTCGGACTGCGTGGAAGCTGGTACATTGCCTGATACCTTCGGTGCAAAGAGATATTCATCTACGGGTGAAATTTAAACTTCAACAGATCATCTACATACAAGAGAAGATGCATTCTTTCAGGCAAATGAAGAGACCTATAGGTCTATAAACTGTGAGTGGATTCCTTCCAAGAGCAGTGAGCTTAGGAAGATGAAGAAGGTGATCCTCTCCACCGGCAGTGATCCAGAGAGAGAGAAACAAGGAGTGACCCTTGGTAAAGCAGTGAGCTGACCCTAAACATTGTAAAGGCAGTGAGCCTGGGCATAGAAGTGATCTAGCCCGAACTTTGTATCCACATCTAGTGAAGAATAGTGGAATCTGGTACGGCCGTAAACCTGTCGGCGTATGCTCCTTGGACGTAGCCCAGTGAGGGTGAACCAAGTAAAAATCTTTGAGTCTGCCTACTTACTTCCCTACACTGCATTTAAAGCATCATGATCAGATAAAGAAGAAAAGAAGCGATCATAATAAACACATAATCGCAAACAAAGTGACCCTTGTAATAAAGAGGTCAAGATCCAGTGGGGCAGGAAGGACTTTGTTAAATAATATCCATACCCTAATTCACCCCCCCCCCCTCTCAGGGTATATAGGCCCATATTGGTCCTAACAGCAACAATAGCACACAGGCTGTCCAGGTCCTCAGACCTCTACCATAGTTCTATATGGGATACACACAAGTGTAAAAATGATGGTGTGAGGATTTCAGTATCCTCCAGTTCAACTTAGGAGTCATTGTGTGTCAAAAATGACATAATCACACACTTCTTGTAATGTAATAAAAATATCACAGCAGAGCAATAATATGGAGATAGGTTTAGAATTCTCTTGTGTGATGTCAATGAAGCTCTGGACTCCTTTGGATTGAAGAAGATGAAGTTTTGATTACTTCTCAGAAAGTTGTCTGGAAAATAGAGTGTCACGGTTCTATTTCTTCACTTGCAGTATAGGTGTTCAGCTTGAATGTGAGAGTATTCCAAGTGTCCATTGAACCTCCTCTTTGAACTTCTATTCTTGATTTGTATGAGTGTTCTTTGAGTTCTTCGTGTTATTCTCAGCATGTACGTGTGTATATTGTATTCTTCCTTGCATATATTTCTTCGTGTATATATCTTATTTGTAGTAGCTCAATATTCCTTTTATTTATTTTTTTCTCTAGAAATGGGAATGATTACCTTTTACAGGTATGAGGTCTGGTTCCCTGTCATTCCAACAACCCACATTAATTAATTGTAGTTGCATCAAAAGCACGAAATATGACTGTTGGAAATTAAAAAGAAAGGCAAAAAAATATTTTAAGAAATGGTGTCATAGTGAGTCATGGAAACAGTGTCTCCTTCACGTAGTGTCTGAGTTTCACGGTGTCTCATGGTCACGGTGTCTCGCGGTCATGGTGTCTCACGGTCATGGTGTCTCATGGTCACGATGTCTCATGGTCATGGTGTCTCATTCACGGTGTCTTGTTCGCGGTGTCTTGCTTCACTGTTTCTTGATTCATGGTGTCTTGCTTCATAGTGTCTTCCTTCACAGTGTCTTGCTTCACGATGTCTGGCTTCATGGTGTCAGAAACACATAGCCAGAGGCAGACTCACGGTGTCTTAGACTTTTCAAAGTAACTATGTGCAGACTTAAATAAAGATGATAATATAAAGTATTAGACTTAAGAATTTGTTAAAGAATGTATTTTGAGAATAGATAAAAGATAGTTTAAAGTAGGTAAATTGAAAATATATCAATTAAGATCTTTCAAGGCTCTTCTTAAATCATGAGAAAACTTTAAACATAAATACACATGATTGGATATAATTTATAAAGGTTAAATAAGAAGTCATTAAAACGTGATTAAATAAGATTTGTGATCATTAAAATATGATTAATACATGAGGAGTCCAACAGTATCTTTTTCTGATCCCTTCCCTGAGTAGTCCAAGACTCTTCAGGTAGGCTATGATGGCCTGAGGTCCATTTTAGCCCAAGATTCTTTGGGTAGGGTACGATTTGGTGGTTGTCCCAGGTGTGTGTAGGCAGGTTGTTTCCCAAGTGTCTTCGGGATGAGGACTAGGTGTCTTTGGGCGTAGAATTAGTTGTTCAGTGCAAGGTTTCTGCGGGCGTGGTTACATGTGGCTGTTGTGGCCCAGGTGTTTGTGGGTGGGATGTGTGGTTGTGGTATCACAGGTGTGTGCGTGTGGGGTATGGAAGTGGGACTATAGTGAGAATGGTTGGGGGTGTATGACGCATAGGATGTCTTCAATAACCAGTGGGAAAGTGGTGTGGGGTACCCAAATATTGATGTTCTATTACTATTACTTTACTTGACTTACATTATTTGGGGAGTGTGACTTGGTGAGGTTTGTGTGGATAGTTTCCTTGATAGGTGCTTTGGTTAAACTTCTTTTTCTCACAGGTCATTAGAATGCCTCCCCACTTGTGCACAAGAGATTTTGTTTTCCCCTACTGAGTATACATGTATGTTCACCCATTGTATATAAAACTACTTTCAGGTTTCTAGAATGACTTCTAAGAACGTCCTGGACACTATTAGCTCGGATGTTGGGACCGTTGACATCATTGGTTTTCTTTTTTTTTGGTACATTCCTTTAGAGTTTTCAATATTTTTTTGTATCGCTTACTATTGGAACATGAATATGGGAATGGTTCATTGTGGCTCTACTTTTTCTTCCAGTTTTGGTGTTGTTTGGGATTTACTATCTTATCTCTCAATCCTACTAAATAAAAAGGGTAATACCTTCTATTTTTTATGTGATTCTATACCCTTGGTGCTAGTTACCACTCTGGGATCTATTAAAGGTGGGTCTTGGGGTCATTATCTCTCCTTCAACTTGAAGAAGGAAGGTTCTGGCAATCTGTTGTCCCTTCCCTCATCTTAGTGAAGGCGGTTCATGAAAAAATGGTATAAGAGGTTATGGTTGAGATATAGTATGGAGATCTGGGTTAGGTACAGTGAGGATTGAATGGGATGGTTGGGGAATAGTGTTATAAAATCTTAGGGCATGAAATAAGAACAGGAATACCGTCTAAGACACGTGATTTTAGGGGGCCATGTGATTCAATGTTGGGACTCGGGACCTACCGAACAACCAAGTGAGGCTACACAGATTATAGGGTAGATACCCTATGAAAGGTACATGCATCATAATGACATGTGTTCTAGTGTGTTCTAGGTGTTTTGGAAATTTAAATTAATAAAAATTTTAATCAAAATTTAAAAGAGATCTTCTACACTAATCGGGATTAGGCATTCCTTATTTACCTTATAGCTATGGAACCCGAAAGGCAACCACGGGTAGTGCGGGTGATCGATTCCCAGGAGGATGTTTTGGATGATTAGTAGAGGGATGATCGAGAGGAGGAGGATGACCAGTGGAAGAGGACGCTATGTTCCTTTCAATGTCAAACCCTTGGGAAGTATGAGGGTAACATCTCAGATATTGAGATAGAGAGCTGGTGATAGCTTTTAGCTTGATCTAGGCTCTGACAGAGTACTGGGTTTTTCTGGTTGTAAGCCTGATGCGAGGAGCAACGCGTTAGTGGTGGACTCTCTATCTTAGGGAGAAGAGGGGGACTGAAGTTTCATGGAATGACTTTGAGATGGAATTTCAGGCGAAATTCCTCTCTTCCATGATGAAGGAGGAAAAGAGTTAGGAGATACTCTCCCTTCAGTGGGGGAGCATGTCAGTGAGGGAGTTGGGGATCAAGTTAAAGGATCTCCATCATTTTGCTCTAGACCTTTTTCCAGAAGAGGATCCTCAAGAGAGACATTTAGAGGAGGCACTCTGACATTCTCTTCAACATTTTGTTACTCCCTTTACCCTAACGATGTACTTGGAGGTCTAGAAGAAGGGTGAGGTGGTGGAGAGGATGCACATTCGGGGAGGTGTACTGCGAGAGGGGATCCAGTTGGGATCATCAAAGGGGAAGGCCATCAGTTGTAGGCCTCTATCATCTGGGCCTTCTAGGTTTTGGCTAGTGGGGAGCAGGACCCAGCAGTTCCAATTTCGATCTCCTAGTCCTCACCCTTTCCTTGTGGGCCCAGGACTGAGGTTCTTCATCTGTGGCAGTTTTAGGAACCTTCAGAATCAATGCCAAAACTGAGTATAGTAAAGTGGGGGTGGGCAGGTTCAGTGCCCACCTTAGCATTAGCAGTTTCTAGTTAGGCCCTTTCAGTTGTAGTAGTAGGGACAGCAAGCCCCTGCTCCTCTGAGAGTAGATATTGTAGGAGGAGGTCGTCCCCAAGGAACTCCTCAAGGACCTCAACTAGGGCGTGGTCAGGGAGGCAGCTGATAGACAAGGGGAAGAGGAGATGGGCATGGGAAGTTTCACACTACAGAGGCAATAGTTCCAGCAGGGCATAAGTCCTTCGAGGTACAATTAGCTTGTTTAGCACTCTTTCATGTGCCTTGTTTGATTCGGGAGCTTTTCACTCCTTTGTTATACCTGGTCTAGTCCATGCCTTGGTCTTAGACATAGAGAGACTCTCCAGCCCCTGATGCTAAATACCCTATTTGGGGGTCATACCAGCCTGTTTGATGTTTTTTGAGGATGTAGACTGATGTTGGGTTCGTATCAGTCTAGTTGGGATCTCCTTCTGCTACAAATATAGCCATATGATGTCATCCTAGGCATGGAAAGGCTATTTTCTGTGCATTTTGTTATCGGATACTTCCATAGAAGAGTCATGTTCTCTAATGAGGATGGCTAGCATGTGGATTTTGTTGGTGAATGAAGTTTTCAAGTGGGGAGATGGTGTGTGGAGCCTCTTTTATCTAAGTCGTCTGAGCTTTCAGCAGAATCAGTAGGTGCTGAGATGATGGATGTTTCATGAGTTTTCATAGAGTTCCTATACGTTTTTACCTAGTAGGTTGTGACTTTACCCCCTCAACGTGACGTTGAGTTTGGGATACACTTACAGCCCGGTGCCCGTCCTATTTCAATGTCTTCTTATCAGATGGAACCTTCTATGTTGTGGGAGTTGTGGATTCAGATTGACGGGCTGATGAAGAAGGGTTTTGTCCGACCCAGCATGTCTCCATGGGGTGCTCCGTTCTTGTTCATGAATAAGGAAGATAGTGGTCTCAGGATATGCATAGACTATTGGAGACTGAATCAGGTAATGCTCAAGAACGGTTACCCTCTATTAAGGATAGACAATATCTTTGACTAGTTGATGGGAGTTGGTTAGTTCTATAAGATTGATCTGTGGTCTGGGTATCACCAGTTAAGGGTGAAGGATAGTGATATCTCAAAGAATACTTTCAGGTGTAGGTATAGGAACTTTGAGTTTTTAGTCATGAAATTCAGTGTTATGGATGCACATTCTGTGTTCATTGGGCTCATGAACTCTGTTTTCTATGAGTTTCTGGACCAGTTTGTCATTTTTTTCATTGATGGCATTTTAATCTACTCAAGATAAGAGGAGGAACATACTAAGCACCTCAAGATGGTCTGGGATATCCTTTTACATCACCATCTCTATGGGAAATTGTCCAAGTGCAAGTTCATTAAATGAGAAGTGCATTTCCTTGGACATATGGTGTCTCAGCAAGGGGTAGCGGTTGATCCATCAAAGGTTTAAGGGTTTTTTTTTGGGAATCATCCAAGAATGTGATGGAGGTTTTTAGTTTTCTAGGTCTGTTAGGATATTATCGAAGTTTCGTACCTGACTTCTCTCGAGTTGTAGCTCCTTTGATAGCTTTGACTATAAAGGACCAAGCCTTCGTGTGGAGTGAGCAGTTTTAGGCATCTTCCAGCTATCTAAAGGAATGTTTGGTCAGTGCTCTAGTGCTCAGGTTTCCATAATAGGGGGTGTTTTATGAGGTGTTTTGTGATGCTTCTAGACTTGGCCTAGGGTGTGTGCTAATGAAACAACAGAGAGTGATCTCTTATGGTTCTAGGCAGTTATGTTCTCATGATTGTAACTATGTCACCCATGACCTAGATCTTGCAGCAGTACTGTTTGTTTTGAAGTTGTTTCAGCATTACCTCATCAGTGAGCACTTTGTGGTCCTCACAGATCAAAAGAGTTTGAGGCATATATTTACCCAGTGGGACCTAAAATTGAGACAACGAAGGTGGTTGGAGTTTCTTCATGACTACAACTTCAAGATATTTTACATTAAAGGTAAGGGGAACATTGTGGCTGATTCCTTGAGTATGAAGACAGAGAGGGAAGATGTTCAATAATTTATGGATGCTTGGAAGGCAATGGAGGATTTGGCTACCCTACACTTAGATGAAAGGGTGGATGGTTATAGATGTTTACTGTTTCAGATGACAGTGGAGTCCTCTTTTTTCGGCAGGAGGAGGAGTCTCAATGGGGAGACTTAGAGAGTGATGTGATGCGCAATCGGGTTAACCAAGGTAATGCTCTGGAAGGGTGTTCAAAGGATGTTCAAAATCAGATACTTTTCTGAGGGAATTTGTTTGTCTGAGAGATGATACATGAGGTAGTTCTCTGTGAGTTACATAACTCACTTGTAATGGTACACCTAGGAGTTTCCAAGATGTACTGAGGATTGAGGGAACAATTTTGGTGGCCTTGGGTGAAACGGGAAATGGCAAAGTTTGGAGCAAGGTGTCCGGTGTGTCAGCATGTGAAGGATGAAAACTACATCCCAGGAGGTTTGTTGTAACCTTTAGATGTCCCCGATTGGAATTGGGAGGAAATCTCGATGGATTTCATCATTGGAATACCTAGGGTTCAAGGAGGTTGTGATGCTATCTAGGTAGTGGTAGACCATTTGATGAAATCTTCTCACTTACTGGCAATCAAGGAGTCGAGTAATATGGATTCCTTAGAATAGAGATATGTGTATGAGGTGGTGTAGTTTCATGGAGTTATGAGGTCCATAGTCTCAGATAGGGATTCAAGGTTTACCTCATGAGTCTGGAGAGGATTACAGCATGCTTTTGGCACCCATCTATGCCTTACCACTACTTTCCTCCCCTATATAGATGGAAAAACATAGCAAACCATCCATACATTTAAGTATATGTTACGGGCTTGTGTTTTGGACTTCTGGGGATCATGGGAATGACATTTTACCTTAGTAGAGTTTTCCTATAATAATAGCTATCACTCTACTATTGGCATGGCGCCATTTGAATCCTTGTATGGGAGGTTGTGTTGTTTGCCCGTGTGCTGGACCGAGGTTGGGGAGGCAGGTGTTCTTGGCCTAGAGGTAGTGCAGAGAACAATGAAGAAGGTTTGTCTTGTGCATGAGAGGATGAAGGCAGCTCAGGACTGGCAAAATTCATATGTCAATCGTAGGAGTATGACCTTGGAGTTCAAGGTTGGAGACCATGTGTTCTTGAAGGTTTCCCCTTGATTTGGGCAACGAAGGTTCAAAAAGGGGAGAAAGATCTCTCCTTGGTTCATCGGGCCTTTAGAAGTGTTGGGACAAGTCGGTGAGATGTAATATTAGCTAGAATTTCCACCTCAGTTGGAAATGATCCATGACATTTTCCACATCTCCCAGCTTCATCGATATCTACACGATGACTCCCATGTCATTGACTGGGGAGAGTTGGATATAGGGGATGATGCTATGTTTATGGAGCGACCAGTGAGGATCGAGTATTGTGAGGAGAAGGTTCTTTGTGGATGAAACATCCCCTTGGTTTGTGTGTTATGGAGGCATGGTGGCCTCAAGGAGGGTACTTGGGAACGGGAGGCATAGATGTGCACCCAGTACCCAGAGCTGTTTTGAGTTTTTTTTCTATTTTGTTTCTTATTTTTTGGTGATGTAGTGGTTAACCTTTTTAACTATTAAATATGTTGTTTACTTGTTCTATGAGTGTGTGTGAAGAGTCCTTACTATGGAAAATGGAGGTCCTGGTCCCTAATCAAGATGCGTTAAATTGGATGTGATTAAACCTATGTGGGCGAGTCAGTTCCGCCCAAAGAAGATATTATCTTGACATGGGGGAAGGGACTCTCTAATTCATATTAATGGATAGTGTGAACTTTATATGTTTTTGTGATCGCTTGGGGGATAGGTGTTCCTAGATGTCTAGAGTGGTTTGGCCATGAGAAGTATCTTTCGATGTGGTTGTCCGGACCCCTCTCTGTACATCAGGTTTAGTTTTGATTTCTGAGGATGAGAATTGATTGAGAGGTATCTGATTTAATGGAATGGACCCTCCTAGTCCATTAATTGGCCAATTTTTGGTGTTTGGGACACCCTAAACCCCATTAGGAAGTTTAGATCTGAAGGGTGGCGTGTTAGTGGCAGGATGTCCCAATGGTGTAACCCATTGGTAACACTGATCGGTGTGTCACGGATCGGTGTGACACTAATCAGTTTGTCCCGGATCAGTGTGGCACTGATTGGTGTGTCACGGATCAGTGTTTCATGAATCGGTGTTCCACTGATCGATGCCACAAAGGATTATTTGGTTTTCCTTCCCTGGTTTTTCCCATAACTCCACTTTTAAGTCTTTTAACCTTTTTAAAGTGGTTCAAGCCCGTTTTTAGCACCATAAACAATGTTTTAAATCCCCTACGAGTTGGGAGACCCTAAACAGAACTGTTTTCCTCTCATTAAATGAAATCATAGTTGTTATGGCCACACCTTCGATGAGAATTTTTAAATAACAATTAATTCCATTGTGTGTAACCGTCCAACCATGTGGTGAAACCAAGATCCGCCTTTAAATCTGTTCAAAATTCATATCTAGTAACTCCAGGATCTTGCCTTTTTATTGCACGGGAATTCCTTCTTTCTTATTCTTGGATGCTCTCTTTCCATTCTTGGCACATTTGGAGTCCCCCCTTCCTAAGGCTAGTGGTGTGCCTATGTTGGAGCCTTTCCTTCTCACTCTTGGAGTCCCTGGAGTTCTTCCCCTATAAGTCACGCATCCCAGCTACTGGCGCGATGAGAAAAATATTGATCATTGATCATCTAAGTAGGGTTCTTCCTTCGTCTCTCTTTACTGTGTATCATGCGGGGTTGTCATGATGATTTTTCTATAGGGATGGATGAAACCAAACCCTAACGAAGATAATAAATGATTTTTAAAGAATTAAGGGGTGTGTTTGATGATGGTTTGGTACTCTTTTAACTTTTCTTATATATTGTAAATTGTATGGGCTTATGTATACTAAAAATCGAGGTCATTGGTGGTCCTTTCTTGCACATTAATAAACCTCTGTTTTCCAGATATTTTTATGTGATTGAATGGATGTACCATGGAAACTGGTTAATCACGTAAACTCAGTTGATTTAAATGGATGCCCAATTAATAAGAATCCTGGTGTGATCATCCTGGTTAACCAAATGGAAATAAGGAACTTAATGAATGGTGTGGTTAAATCTTAAAAATACCTTTCTCTTTTCTGATGATGTGTATGGTGGTTCTTCTTGATGCTTGTGAGGTGACGTGGATGGGGATGGGATCCCCTATTGTGGTGTAGTTTTTGGTTTATGGATCTAAGGCCATGTGGATCCATATGTTGGGGCTTGGTTTGGTTCTAGTACTTTGAGGGATCTCACAGATCCCTTTTTTTGTTGTGACTTTACAAGAGAACTGGGTGTGAATGATTATTTTGCTGCTTGGATGTTTTTCCTTCCTTGTCTTTTGGATATGCCTTTTAGTTTCCCGGTAGTAAAGAATTATTTAAATGAAACCACTTTAATAAAATAAAAAGAATAGGTTCAAAGGGGAATTTTTTTTTCAGGAATGTGTTATTACTTAGTTTTGGCTGTTTAGATTTTTATGAATGAATAGTAATGAGGGTGTTTGTGTGTGGGCTGGTTTTGGAACCCCTAGGTTGGGATGAGTGATTTTTTACCTATATGTACAATTTAGTACTTATGCTTATTATTCACTCCCCACCCAAGTTGAGCACTTCGTTCCGAACACCCCCATTTCATGGGGGGTGTTTTTTCCAACACTCATATCAGTGGATAGTTATTAGATCCTTTTCTACTCCCTTCCCCAAGTATCCCAAGACTCTTTGGGTAGGCTATGATGGCCTGAGGTTCATTTTATCCCAAGATTCTTCAGGCAGGGTGCGTTGTAGTGGTTGGACCAGGTGTGTGTAGACAGGTTGTTTCCCAAGTATCTTCGGGAAGAGGCCCAGGTGTCTTTAGGCGTAACATTAGTTGTTTGGGCCTAGGTGTCTATGGGAGTGGTTACGTGTGGTTGCTGTGGACCAGGTGTTTTTGGGCGGGATGTGTGGTTGTTGTAACCTAGGTGTGTGCGGGCGGTGTATGACAGTGTGACTGCGGTGAGAATGGTGGTGGAGGTCTGATGTGTAGGATGTCTTCAATAACCAGTGGGAAAGTTGTGTGGGGTACCCAAATATCGATGTTCTATTACAAATAGTTTACTTAATTGGCATTATTTGGGGAGTGTGACTTGGTGAGGTTTGAGTGGATAGTTTCTTTTCTAGGTGCTTTGGTTAAACTCCTTTTTCTCACAGGGAATTAGAATGCATCCCTACTTGTGCATGAGAGCTTTTGGTTTTCCCTATAGAGTATACCTCTATGATCACCCTATGTATATAAAATTTATTTTAGGTTTCCAGGAGGACTTCAAAGACCATGCTTAACTCTATTAGATCGGACACTGGGATCATTGACGTCATTGGTTTTCTTTTCTTTTGATACTTCCCTTTGGATTTTTCTGTATTTTTTTATAGCACTAATTATTGGAACATGCATATGGGAATGGTTCATTGTGGCTCTACTTTTAATTCTAGTTTTGGCGTTTTTTGGGATTTACTATCTAACCTCATGATCCTACTAAATAAAAAGGGTAATTCCTTTCATTTTGTGTGTAATTGTATACCCTTGGTGATAGTCACCACTTCAGGATCTATTGAAGGTGGGTATCGAGGGTCATTTTCTCTCCTTCAACTTGAAGAAGGAAGGTTCTGGAGATCTGTTGTCCATTCCCTCATCCTGGTGAAGGCAGGTCATGAAAATTCATTTGTGATGTGTAGAAATCTGTTTCACATCAAATTGATATATTATGTGATTGTAATGAGTCAATAGTGCGTTTTTCTAGATTAAAATGACATTTTAGTAAAAAAATAAAACTAACGTACTCAAAACTGAGAAAACACATTCAAATTGTTTTGATACTTTAAGAAAATGATCCAAAAGTCATTTAAGATGTTTTAGAATTAGTCACACCTCAATATGATGCATGTTGTGATCATTATGACTCAAAGTGCATCTTTTTATTTAAAATTGACATCAATTTTAGTAAAATTAACACTTTCTATTAATTTATTTCTTTATATTATCACTAACATAATGACTGTTTTCTTATACAGATTCTTTTTCTTGAGCAGGGTTGGTTTGTTCAGAAATAGAATGATTTGGGTTAAGATTAAAAGATAATGGAATATTGATGTTTTTTAAAGTATGAAATAATTTTTATTTATGTAATTGTATGAACCAATGTTTGAAATTTCTACAATATAGTGTTTTTTTTTGTTTGTGTTGTAAATTTCATCTCATTTAAATCATATATTGGGAATTGTTTTTGTTGATATTTGGTGTGTTTCTGGTGTTGTGGTGTGCTGTAACAGCATGCTATAGTGTGGACCATTATCTGTGATCATAGAAGCGCTGATAAAGGTCTATTTTATTAGCACTCAAAAAGAACTAATAAATGGTTCTTTTAGCAGCGCTAAATTAAAGTGCTGATAAAGGTCTCATTTATCAGTGTTTTTTCAATGCTGATAGAGGACCCCTTTATCAGAACTTTTTCAAAACTGATAAAAGACCAAGTCTTTTAAACTTTCTTATGTATTCAACGCTTTTCTAGGTTTCATAAAGGCTATTTATAGCACTGTTAAATGTCGGTTTTGTAGTGGTGGTGGATGTACAGTCTCACCACATATACCCTGTCCTGACTCTAAGGATAGTGGATGCTGACAAGAACTCTTGCCAACATATGAGGAAGATGGTTGTTGTGTTACAAATGTCTTCATAACAGGGTGTAATAAAGCATCCATCTCAAACTAGTCAACATCTATATCTACCTTTGGATGTGACTGAAAAGCTATAGGAGAATTTGGATGATCATGAAGAAAGCCCTCCTCCTATGGAACAGCAGCATCCATAATAGGGTCATCACCCCTGGTACATCTATATCAGGCTTATAATCCTCAACATCGTGTGGTGGATCGAATAAAATTCCATGATAAATCTCATTCATTTATGGAATCAGCTATTCCAAAAAGAATTGAAAATATGCCTGGTAAAATATGCCACCCTCTACTAAATGAGAGATGCGAAGGAGATGAGTGATATGAGAATCTTGTGAAAACAAATTCCATTATTAAGTAATGTCAATAAAAACTGCTCGACACTAAAAAATGTAACGTATGCGACTCTGGCCTCCATCTCTCTACAAGCATAGAAATGAGCAGATGGTCAACAAAGGTGATGTCTCACAGTGCTATTCCATCAAACCCAGTGTGAAGAAGATGAGGGATGATAGTGGGAGGTGGTGCAGCATTATGAAAATGATGATATCTTCATACACTCAAAGGTGGAACATGACGTACCTCTAAAACAAGTCGTGCAACATGAGTATCCTATGATGTGAGCAATAGAGGACCTTCCATATATAAAAATGATACCATCATTACTTTTTTATAGTGAATTCAATAAAAAATTTAACCTTTTTAAAAAAAATACAACAAGAAAAATAGGATAGAAAAATATATGTGGGCGGTGTTGCTGGTTTAGTTTATGAATTTCTTGTTTTATTTATCTCTAATAAATTTTAATTTAATCTAATTTTTTTATATAAACTAGAAGTGATGAGAAACCAGCACTGAACATGTGGATGCATGATATATTCATTTTCATTTTATTTTTTTAATAATTATAGTATCACAAAATTCTTTCTGATAGAATCCATAAATGAAAAAAACCAAAATTGAAACAGGTCAGAAATAGAGTTGGAAATAAAAGGATTAATTACTCAAATGTCCACATAAAAAACAAAATATACATATTCATGATAAAATAAACAGACTCGTACATGGATCACAGGAAGTGGAGCAATGTCCTTCCACTTGGGGACATCTCTTACGAGTATGCCATTATGTGTGACAAATACTACATCATAGTCCCCCTCCTCATTGTTGAGGCCAATACATCTCATTTCTGATTCAAGTAGACTTTGGTCTTCCTCGGGGGGTGTAACCTGGTATTATGAATCCAATAATTTAAAAAATGAAAAAAATTGAAAAAAACATAAATGAAAACAAAACCAACTTATGAAACCTAGAAATATCATGGATGATAGTCAGTTGATCAACAGGTAATGGGATAGAATGAAAGTCACCAACAGGAATCCAATATAGACTATAATAGTTAACCAAAGTTCTCATGTGATACACCAGGTAAACATAGGGATACCATGATATATTCAGCGAAGCACAGGCTACATGTTCATAGGGATGTCTCAATGCCTAATAGTTATCGCAATCACAATGCATGTTATCCAACATGACCACAAGCACTCGACCACTGGTGCATGTAGCATTTATTGTAGTTGTTACTATAGTTGTTACTGTAGTAGTTACTGTAGGGTACTGTAGTAGCCAGAACTATTCACCCGATTTGGGCCTTCGGGACACCGGTTTGGGCCTACGGGTCTCAAGGGCCTTCGAGCCACCAAAGTCCTTCAGGCCATTGAGAACATGGAGTAGCCCAATTCACACAAAGTAGGTCCCAGAAGAGGATCAGAGCAACAAGAATATCAACCACTAGATGCAGAGCTAGCCGGATTGAAAGAATGAGAAGGTATGGCAACCGCCATCAAGATTAGGCACCGTGCAGCTTTGTATGGGGAAATGCTAGCTGATCAGCAATGCAAGGTGGGGAGCTATATGATCAATGATTCCATAGATGGGGAGGGGCAGTTCTAGTGGGTTGGGCCTATGGGTCATGTATTGAGCCTGGTATGCCTCTGGGCCTTCGGGTCATGTATTTTCAAGTCATGTTGGGCCTTGTGACTTGGACCTACGGGTCATGTACGGGTTCCCCTTCAACCGTTAAAAGGGGGATTATCCATAATAAAATAAAAATAAAGGCCTTCGGGCCATTCAAGCTCCTATGTTATCTAATCAATGTCACTTTAGAAATGCTGAGAAATGGCATTCCATTTTCCATCCTCTCATAGGACTTTTGGGACCAGTCAACAAAGTAGTACACACATCTATAATATATATCTTGCACTAACCCTATTATCGGGAGTTTCTTCACACTCATGAGGACCCCATTTATGCACTCCATGATATTAGTAGTCATATAGCCATATATCCTCCCACTTTTATATGGTAATGACCATTTTACCTTTATAATCGACAACATATATTCATACACATCTTCATTTTCCCTTAAAACCTATTAAATACATCGATCAAACCTTTTTTATTGGGTCTCATATGCTAAAACCATAAGAGAATAATGTATTAAAAAGGATATTAAATTTTTTTCAAAAAAAGTAAGTTTATAAAAACATACCCAACTTGAGGATCACCTTCTTTATTGCCTCATATTTGAAATGATTATGCACATTACTTGCAATATGTCTAATGTAATATCGATGATAAGAATTAGTCTCTATCTATGAAACCCCAAAACATTCTATGGCCTCTATAATCACTCAATGATGATAAGATATCAGACACACTCCCTGGTTTTGTGTGACATGAATATGTACACATTCCAAAAACCAGATCCAGGATACAAATTTGTCCGCTTCAAAAATAGAAAATGCAAGTGGTAGAGGTTCACGATTACCATCCTATGTTGCATCAATGAGTACAAAACCTATATACATTCCATAAAAAATGTTCCACCAACTTGAATGAATTTTCTACCATAGGGAAATGTAGTGATACTTGGCGTGAATGCCCAAAAAACCCTATTGAACTTCACCTTTGATCGATCAACTCGGCGATTGGGGGACACATACTCAATAGTGTCCAAATGATAAATAATATGATTATTGAGAGACAAAAATTACATAAGTTGTGGCAACATTGCATAATATTCATCCCAATCACCATACACTTTTATAATTGCATTTTTTTATTCCAAGCTCTGTTATATGATATCTTATAGTTAAACAACTATTGAATTCTTTCCTGAATAAGGGAAACGGGAACATCCTGACATGTTCATATCATCTCTAAAATAACAGTTGATATAAAATCTATATCAAGTGAAGAGTGATCTTATAACAAGCTTGGATGCACACAAGTGTGTGGGCCTTCTAATTTTGTTATCTTTTAACATGAAAAAAATTATCATATATTTCTCTTAATCAAAATTTACATTATGTCCCATATTTTTCATGTTGAATGAAATATTTTTTCTTCTTTGACTCATCAACCACTAATGTAAAATATCGCACTATGTGGTATTGTTTTATCACATTGTTCATGGTTATTTTACTATCAAAATCCCGACCAACATATATAGAGTTATCATTTGATACATATCTATTCCCTATAATTCCATGGAATTCAGAAGCTGGTGTAATGACATCCCAATAAAAATTTCGTTCACACAAAATTCCTTCAAATAAGGAACTCAATATTGAAGTATTATTACCACTAACTGGTGGATATTGTGGATACATGTCTCTCTTAGGAACCTCAAAAGGTTCATTCCCCACATCACTCTATCATGGATTCTTGTATCTCATAATAACCTCAGAAGTTTCATTCCTCACATCACCCTCACCCACATCATCTCCTGATATCTCAGTACATACTTCATCCTTAGATAAACTTTCATTCACTATATTAGTAGTACACAAAGGGATGTACCCTATATTTTCTTCCAAATTATGATCATCTTCTTCATAATTTGGTTCTATCATAAGAGTCATATGAAGAGGAAATTAATAAGAGTGTTGTGAAGGATCGACTTTTACAGAGCTCAAAAAACATGAATCTGTAGTAGTAGGTTGCATCACATCAATATCAAAAATCACCACATACAATTACATCAAATGATTACTAAATTTTTACCTAAATAAAAAAGATGCATTCATTCAATACTCATCGTCGACCAGAGTGTACTCGATGTGCCATAAACATTTAGGATATTGAAATGTAGATATGTTATTGGAGTAATTGATTGATCAGCCCTCAGTTTTAACCAACTATGAATCTTATTGTGAACTTCATCCAATGTTATACAACCATGAAGATTTTCCACTCTTGAAGGTGGAAAACTATATCTAAAACCTTACTCAGTATAAATTGCCTCACCGTAACAATATATTTTTACAGACATGATTACCTAGAAAAAATAATTAATAAAATATTATATACTACATGAAAATTTTAAATTATTTAAATTGGTTGTTATTTAATAATTGACTTGATCTTGAGACTTTTATATGGGTTGGATTATCATTATTGAGGTATATTGATGGTGATATTTTTACCAAATAAATTTTAATAAAATTTTATATATTTTTATACCACATCATCATATGTTTTATAAACTTTAATTACTTATGAATGAATAACCATGACTTGATCTTGAGACTTACTATGGATTATTTTATCATTATCTAATAAAATAATCAAAACCTATGGGTGAACGAACTCCTAGAATCTCTATTATCAAATATTTCATCAACCCCCAGTCTTCTTTCAAACAGAAATGCCTCTTGTCAAATACCTCTTGTGAAACGCATGTTCTCGAATGTCTCTTCAAAAACGCCTCTTATCGATCTCCTTTTTATTAAAAAATTACTCACATGCATGTGAGGGGGTCTAGAGGTATGAAATACATAACATTTTTTAAGCGGGCATGCATGTCCTTACATACTTATTGAGGGATGACTCACAGGTCATCAATACAGAAAATAAAATTAAATTATTACAAATTATATAACCACATATACAAAAAAAGACATGCAATTTCAATTATGCATTGGTCGGTCATCTCAAGATCAGTCATCACATAATACTCTGAACTTTTTTTCGGTAAAATTATTAAGTTCTACATATTATATAACTTTACCTATTACAATATGAAATATATATTAAATATCTACACTTATTTTCCAAAAATTTTACTTTTTAATGTGTATATATATATATATATTTAATAATAACATTTAATAAATTTAATTAAAAGTAATATAATTTACACTTTCATAACAACCATTACAATACTGAACAGTTATGTTATTTTTAATTTTATAAAATTGCATATGTATATATGATTTTTTTCATTCTACTACTTTATAGAATATAAGTAATTATATTTTATACTTTTACTTGAAAGAACAATTATTTATACTTAATATTATTTAAATTTATTTATTAAAATTATTATTATTAGTAAATACATTTTATATAATTTACACTTACATAAAAACCATTAAAATAATATAAATTTATGTTATTTTCAATTTAATAATATTATATATATATATAATTTTTTCCAATTTTTATACTTTCCAATATTTAATTTATTATATTTCATACTTTATTACATCAAATAATAATTATTTAACTTTAATATAATATAAAATAATTGTTTATAGAAAACATTTTTTTACCATTAACAAAAATAATTTTCTATATATATTTTAATAAATTTAGATACTTAATATAACTAATATATTTTTAATAAAAATTATTAAAAATTTTATTTAAATAAATTAATCACATTAATTTCAAACATACTAAAAGGTTAAAATTAATAAACAAAAATGAATAAATATCATTCATATAAATTGAAAACATATTGAAAATATGAAAACATTTTAAATAAATATATATAAATAAATATTATGAAATTTTTAAATTTCAAAAAATATAAAAATGAAAAAATATTAAAAATAATAAAAAATATTAAATAAATTAATATTAAAAATGATTAAATAAAATTTAATCGACAATAAAAATATTTAAAAATAAATTATTATGATTAATTACAGGAATTTTAAATACTTACAAAAACAAATAAAATTTTAAAAAAAACATTTAAATAAATTAATTATATAAGTTTCAAACATTTTAAAAAATTACAACTTAATAAATAAAATTAAATAAACATTAGTCATTTAAATTTAAAAACAATATTGAAAATATAAAATATTAGTAAGTAATTATCTATAAATAAATATTAAAAAAATGAATAAATTCCAAAAACATTAAAAATTAATGAATATTAAAAATTAATAAATAATATTAATTGAAAGAATATTAAAAATGGGTAAATAAAATTGAAGAAATTTCAAAATAATTTAAAATTTTGTATGTGTATCATTAATTACATGAATCACATAAATATTAAAAATGAATAAATATATAATATTAATTATATAAATAACAAAATTATTAAAAATGAATTATGTTGACTATATAAAATTATTAAAATTAAAATGAATTTCTAGGAATCAGTTATATAAATTTCAAACATATTAAAAATATTTAAACTTAATAAATAAAAAAGAATAAATATTAATAATATAAATTAAAAACATATTGAAAATATTAAAACATACTAAATAAATATATATAAACTTTATAAAATGAATAAATTCCAAAAGTATAAAAACTTAAAAAAAATTAAAATGAAATTAAAGGAAAAAATAAAATTAAATAAATTATAAAAAATATTAAAAAACTGAATTCATAACCTCAATTATATGAATTACAAACATATAATAATTAATAAAAATGAATAATATTATTATTTCTAATTATTGACGTATGATTTGCATTGATCTCATATGAAAACATAATTATTTATTCCCATTTAGATTTTTTAACAATAATTAAATATATTTTTATTTAATTAAATGTATGAATATTTAAAAATGTATAAATAACTATCAAAATTGAATATATTACAACAATTTTAAATTAATATATATTAAAAATGAATGAATATAAAAACTGAAAAAGAAATATAGAGAATACTGAAAATAGAGAAATATTAAAAATGAGTAAATAATATTAAATCAAAAAAAAGTTATATACATACACACATACATACATGTAAATATAAATATACAGGTACATACACATACATATACAAAAATATGCAAACACATACACATTCATACACACATACACATATAAAAATACACATACACATATATATATACACATACATATACATATACATATACAAACACATAAATGTATATATACACATACATGTACACATAATTACATAAACATTCATGCACATACAACACATCAAATCAATCATTACTTTATTAATGAAAAAAAAAAAGCAAAGCCATAAATTTACAGGAATCTTAGGGGGGTCTAAAATATTGTAAACAAATGGAGCTCGTGCAGACATGGTCAACGCACTCATGGGGGAGGGACCTTAAGCTAGAGAAAATAATGTAATGATTGTCTTAATTTCCCATTCACATGAGAAAATCCATCACTTTATTCCATTCCCATAATATTTGAAGCATGTTCACACCATTATAAATACATCTTTTTCATATTCCAATGTGATAAGTGATGGGTCAGGGGTGGTTGAATTACCTTTGATGAAGTTTTGAATCTCTAAAGAGTCGGTTTCAATAGAGGCAAGGGTGGTATTATGAGAAAAGAATACCTCAAAACCGTTCAGAATATAATAGGAATCACCCATAATCGATTCACCTCGACTATAAAAGCTATTAAAATCTACTAGAACTGACCCTTTGTAGTCATGGACAATGCCTCCTCCTCTCACAAGGCTAAGAATGCAAGATCCATCGACATTGATCATGAGGCCATTGATGGGAGGAGACTAATGAACCCATTGACCTAGGTTGAGCAAGCCTGGAGGAGAATATAAATCCCTTATGTCTACCATGATCCTTATCAGGGTGTTTTTTGGTTCTCCCACTGCTTCACTTATGTGCCCATGTCCACCACAAGACTTCCGGATAAGACTTGCATTCCCATGTATGAGTTGGGTATTCCTTCAAGTCATTCTTTGTTCCTAGTGTTCCATATACTTCAATAGCCTATGGAAAAAAGGATATACCTCACCTTCTGTTTCTAGTTACTAGTGCACATACCATGGAATCAGTTATGGAGGAAATCCATGCCATTCTTTCCCTATGTATCTTGGATAATGAGGGCATTTAATCCATTCCAACCATTACAGCCTAGTCTCCTCTGAAAAAAGGCGTCCAGTTGATTCTTCCTTCGAGCTCGGCTAACATAGAGATTTTGACCCAAGATTGGTCCAATTATTATTTATAGCATCATATGTTGTTATATCATGGTTGATAATCCTCTAGATGATGAATTTTTAATTGAAAATAATGTCCTTGCACCAGGAAAACATTCCCCATTCAATGTGATCAGTATTATTCTGAAGGACACAACTAAACAATTTGGATGAAAAAAATCCCACAAAGAAATCTATGATGAATAAGTTTTCATGGACAAAATATATCTAAAAGTGATAAAATATTCCCACACACATTTTGGTAAAGAGTGGCTTGAATAAGAGCAAGGTGAGAACTTGATATGGAGAATGTAATGTTGGGATTTGGGCACCCTGGAAAGCCGATAGTATTTCCCACCCAATTTTGAGAACTATAATATTATCACATAGGGACTACCACAGAAAAGAGATCTTACCCATCATAGAATCAAGATTAGTCCCATACTTCTCCACGATAAACTTACCCCATAGAGATCAGCCTTCTAGAACCTCCCAAACTCGCTTCGCTTGAAGTTAGTACATAGAACCCTAAACACTTCAAAGGTTGATCCCCCAAACTGGACACTATTTTCTTATTCATTTCTTTAAATCCTAGTGAGACATCCCATATTTATGATAATCCAAAATAAAGTCAGTCAAGACCCACCCAATATTCCACAAAACCATTTTAGGCACCTTGATCACGGATAACACTTTCATATGGGTAGAGATCGGGACATTTTTTATGAGAGTAATCCTTCCCTTAAAGAAAATGAAGTGGTTATTCCATCTGTTTATATGACTCATTATCTTGCTGAAAACCCCCTCATAATGATCAATATAAATCTTGTATGGGGATAAGGGATCTCCCAAGTAATCCATGGGGAACTATCTTCTCCAAATACCCAAGAGTTACTCCATTATTTTACCATGTCTGTCTGAGAAATGTTTAGATATAGAGTGGTTAATTTTCTCATGGTTAACGAGAAGTTTCTCCATTTACTACTTTCTTCCATGAAAATGTTGAAAACCCTAATGAATCTGCTACCCCCATTAATGAATAATATCATGTCCTCTATGAAAATAAGACAAAATTTCCCATTGAAATGCATCCTTCTCTTAAAAAGATATGAATGATGCCACACTAGTAGGAAAAGAGGCTTCAATTTCAGAGATATGACATTAGTTTTTTATAAACCAATGAAAAATTTAGCTACATGGACTTTTTAAGTCATTTTTTATATAAAAAGACACAGAAAAATTAAATCACTTTTTCGCATAATTTTTTTTTAAAACTAACATGAAAAACTCTATAGAAAATGATTTTTTGCATTAGTTTTTAAAAAACCCATCATCCAAAATGAATTTATATCATCAATTGTTAAAAAACCCGATGTTGAAAAGTTTTAATTGGAAATTTATGGCATCGTTTTTTATAAAAATAGAGGCCAAAAACCTTTTTTTAAAAAATATGAGATCTCAAAATCGCAATTTTTTTAGATCTGTGAAACAATTATCTCGACTCGCAGTGACTCCAAAGGTGACCCCTTGATACTCAATGACCATTGCTGTTTATTTTATTCGATTTTCATGATTTTTTGTCTCAATTATTCTTTTTCTTTCATTGTTTCATCAGCTATGGTATTATTTTCTATACAAAAACCATTTTCCATTCGATAATCCACCACAATTTTATTTTCTTTTGTTTTTATTTTTTATTGTTCATTTTTACAAAAACTATTGTTAGATCTTGTAGTGTTTATTCTTTAAACTCATTCGAGAGAGAGACATCCAGATTAAAGAACCATTTTTGTTGTCGAACTCTGAATTTTGTAAGTTTTTTTCCAGTTTTGAATATAAATTATTTACCTTTTTTTCTTCATTTGAGTTATTGTTTTAATTATTTTTATGTAGTTTTTATTTATCCAAGATTAAATTTAACTTCTTGTATAAACATATAGGTCCATAATTTAGTAAATCCAAAGTAAATGTAGGGCTATTATTAGATAAGTGGCCTACAATGTATGTATCTACCTATATGATTGACATGCGATAAATTCATCCAGATTAGACTATCTAATGAGATATTCAATAATGTATGAGTTTTTCAATACTATATTGAATGATTCCATTTATAGTGGTTAGTCTTTATGTCTTGGATATATAGATTATATTAGTATATATATAATATATGGAGATACATCTGATGGACATGTTTATATAGATATATGAGTGTTCTTAATAAATATCATTTCAAATCAATTGTCATCATGAAAAATCAAATGTTATGATAGAGGATTATGGTTTTGAATTAGATAATTCATAATCATTTTTATTAATACAAATTCTTATAAGGTCACACAATTAAGCATTGGATTAATGATTGATTTTAGTGCTGTTTTTTTCTAATATGAGAGAGTTTGTATATTAATTGTATCTAAAGTATTTTTGAGAAAATAAAAAGAGTTGTGATGTTTTTCAAAATTCTATATTGATTTAGTGAAACTCGATAATTCATGGTTATATGGAATAAAGATTCATACCATGATTACCAATCATTTTTATTAAATTTATTTATGTTTACAATTTATATGTTTATATATATATTTAAATGTTTTTATGTTTTAATATATTCACCTATTATATTGTGATATTAGGTCTTTAATGGATTTTAATTATATAAATTTATGAAGAACTTCTAGTGAATATAAAAAAGGATTTGATGATTTTTATTAATTTTCTAAATAAAATATTCAAAACATAGATTTGATTTTTTTTCCATGTGTGAAGTGTTTGAATATAAGAAAGTTAAACTCTAATGAAATCAAGGATCATATCATTTTCAATGGTTTTAGCCTTAATTATACACGTTGGATATGGCATAGTGAAAGAACTAAAAATTCAACATCTAATGTTGATGACACTATTCATAATGAGGGAGAGAGTCGTATTAAAGAATTAATTCATCATTTAGGTGTTGAAACCATCAAGAAAAAAAATAATTATTGAATGATTTTATGAATATTATGAGAAAACATTATTCCAAGGTTGTAGTAAATATATAGTGTTATCGACAGTTTTGATATTAGTTAACTTGAAAGCAATAAATGGGTGGAGTGATAAAAGTTTCTCCAACCAACTTGATCTTTTAAAAGAGAAACATCCAAAAGGAAAAGGGCTTCTAGATTCCAATTATGAGGAAAAGAAAATATTATACACAATGGGATCGGGGTATAAAAAGATACATTATTTCCCCAATAATTATATGTTGTATAGGAAGGAATATGAATATTTATCAATTTTTCCTACATGTGGGACCTCACGCTATAATATGGATTTAAAAGTCAACTCATATTCATTCTCAGGTACTAACATCTAACCTTGTGAAAATTTAATTCTTTACTTTATAATGATATCATCCCATAATTATTTCATACAATTATGATAATTTAGTTGTGATTTATTCTTAGGTATAAGAATCAAATCTCATACTAAATTAATTTGGTACCTTCTAATAATTCATCGTTTGAAGCATCTTTTTTCAAATTCAATTGACCCAAAAAGGTTAAGATAACATTCATATGAGCGTATCTCTAATGGTAACTTATGACACCCTAATAATTCACCATAGTGGATGAGATTTGATAAACAATTTCTTGATTTTAGAAGTTAAGTTAGAAATATCAGAGTGGTATTATGTACTTATGGAGTGAATCCATTTCAGATCCTAATTATCCAACATAGTTCATGAATTATTTTGTTTGTAGTTTATAACTTTTCCCCACATATATTTTTGAAGAAAAATATGTTATTATGATCTTGATTATTTTTGGACCAAAATAGCTGGTAAATGATATTGATGTGTATCTTTCACCATTGATTGATGATTTGAATCTTCTATGGGTGACAGGTGTTAAAGTTTTCGATGAATACAAGAAAGAGTATTTTATTTTTCATGTTATGATAATGTTCACTATAAATAAATTTCTTGCATATGGAAACTTATCTGGATATATTATTTTGGGACATAAATCATGTCTAATTTGAGAAAAAGATTCTTTATATTATCAATTATAGAATGAAAGAAAGATAGGTTACATGGGACATCAAAGATTTTTGTGAACTGATCATCCTTATTATAGATTGATAAAATAATTTAACAGTTTACAAGAACAAAATCTTCCCCCAAAACCATTTTTAGTCGAATGATATTATGATTGGGTGAAAAATATTGATTCAAAATTTGGAAAGAAAAGAAGTTCTGGTCTTTAAAAATATATAGAAGAAACAATCTATCTTTTTTGAACTACCTTATTGGATATTTTTAGAGATAAAACATAACATCGACGTTATTCCTATTGAGAAAAATTTATGTGACATTTTGATTGGAACTCTGTCAGACATAAAATGAAAGACAAAAGATGTATTGCATGCTATATTTGACTTGATATCAATGGGAATATGTTTGGAGTTAGCTACCACTATGAAATGAAATAGAAAATATTTACCTACAGCTTGTCACGCATTAAGAAAGATTGAGAATATGAATATTTGTCAGTGTCTTCATGGTATTAAAGTACCTAGTGGATATTCTTCAAATGTGAATAATTTAGTATCATTGAAGAATTGTAAATTAATAGGTATGAAATATCATGATTTTTAGGTATTTATGCAACAACTTCTACCATTCGCACTACATGGTATATTGCTGACAGCTGTTAGAAAGACTATCATAAGGTTATGTAATTTTTTCAAATCCATTTTTACTAAAGTATTTGATCCAAATTTTTTATATGTGTTGTAGAATGAAGTTGATCTTATTATTTTTCAACTAGAAATATTTTCCCACCTACATTTTTCGATATAATGGTCCATCTGGGGATTCATTTGGTGTTTGAGATAAGAATATGTGGGCCTGTATATTTATGATGGATGTATCCTTTTGAAATATATATGAATATTTTGAAGGGATTTATTTAAAAAAACTTATCAACCAAAGGCATGTATTGTTCAAAAATATAAATAGGAATAGGTTATTGAGTTCTGTACTGATTATTTGTATGAAGTGAAGAATATTGGTCTCCCTATATCTCGACATATAACAGTTGATAGTGAAGGTAGAGATATTCGAGGCTTAAAGGTAAAATTCATTCCATGTGATGAAGTGATTCAAGAAAATTTATACATTTTGAACAAAAAATATAAGGCCCAATCATATATATAATCAAATATTACAGAATTAAAGTTATGATATCCAAAAATAAATAAAAATTGGCTGATGATTAAGAATAAAATAAATTTGTTTCATGGTTTAAAGAGAAATTCATCATAGATATATCTGCATCAAAAACATTGAAATGGTTGGCAGGGGGACTATCTATTAATATGATCACATGGTCTAGTATTGATATTAATGGGTACACATTTTACACAAAAATCTTGATGATAATAGTACTGTTAAAAATAGTGGTGTAATGGTTGTCACTGAAGCACTTCATTTCTCAAGTGAAAAGGATAAAAACCCAATTTCTGCATCGATGCCATATTTTAGAGTTCTTGAAGACATATGGGAAATTCATTATATTAAATTTCAAGTCACAGTGTTTAAGTTTAATTAGGTTTCAAGTAATATTGGTGTAAAACATGATGAATATGGGTTTAAACTCATTCATTTGAAAATATTTAATTGAAATTAGGAACCATTTATCATGGACACACATGAAAAGAAAGTATTTTATGTCATTTACCCATAAAATGATCAGTGGTCCATTATTTTCAAGGGAAAATAATCTATTTGGTTGATGAGGATGATGATGTTATTGATTTATATGAGAATTCTTCATCTATTACATGATTTTTGGATAAGAATTACCATAATGCGGACATAGTTCATGCAATATGAAATGATCATGTTGAAGGGATATGGGAAAACACTAAATTACTCCCCTAATTAATCTGGTAATTATTTACATTATATTTATTTAAAAAAAATTACATGTGTAAAAACTATATTATTTAATAACTATTGGATATTTAATTACATATGTTTGATTATTTATATGATTTTTTGTTAAATTTTGATATTCTACGGTTATGGTTAAACATTTTTTCAATGAAATACCCAACATACATTATTATATTTTTGGTTTACTTTATGCATTTTAGAACACCTTTTCAAAAAAATTATATTTAAATTTTTAAATGTTTATATCTTTATATAATTAATTTTTATATTTAATAGTTCACCTTGCATATTTTTTTGGTTGAGATTCAAAAAATCATTATTTTTTTAACTTACACATGTGTGACACTTTTTTTAATTACATATTTATGTTTTCTTTTTCTTAATTACTGACTTTTATATTTAAATTTAAGTTCACAATAATTTCATTACAATTTTTTTTTATAATGATAGATACAGATATAGAGATAAAAGGATATATACAAATGTATTTTTCTTTCTTCATATTGTTAAATATCTAGTAATATAATTATTTAATGAAAGAAAAGTTTTAATTTTAAAAAAATAATTGTAGGAATATTAATGAGACTTCAGTAGGGGAGTCTTTTTCTTTTAGTATTCAGAAATCGAATTATCAAGTTGGTAAACGAGGCATTGCACGTTTAAAAAACTGTCACTTTCTCATGGAGAATAGAGATTAAATATTAGTTTTTATGATAATAATAATTCAACTGGACCAAATGCAACACAGTTTATCAGCTATATCGACATGCAGATTCATTTCAAGATTAGAATTTAATATCCTGATTATAATTCTATCAACAAGGTGGTGATAGATTAGATTTGGGAGTCTGTAAAGGTAAAATATCTCAATTGATTTATTTTACCTCATGTCTTTGAATATTATATTTTTTAAATGACTAATATTTATGTTATTCAATTACAGATGTCATTCAATTTTGATGAAACAAAATCTGTTAGGAAAATATGTCTTACTTTAGCAGTGGTTTTATGGAGGGATTTCAAAACAATGTTGAAAAAAATTATTTGTCTTGAAAGAGAAAAAATGAAAACCATTGCTTAAAGAATCCATTTTTAGATAAAGATACATAGAATAAATTTTTTCCACCTGACATGATGAAAAAATTTAAGTATGATAATTATATTATATTTTATTATAAAATTTATTATATAAGTACCTAATTACTTATTAGTTTACTTCTTCTATAACAAGTCTCGATGAAATCCCATTAATAAATTCAATTATAGATGTATACTCTCATAATTTATCAAATGGAGGGTATCATTTATTGGAGAAAAAAAGGATTGACGAAAAGTTTTAAGCACTAAGTGCTCACTCCACTAGTGGTTCTGATGAGGTCCAATTCGATCCTCCATCTCCACCCACCACCATAAGAAATGGAAAAGAAAAAGAAGAAGAAAAAATGAAAAGTATCTTATAGAGAAAGATAATTAAGTAAATGAAATAATTGTAAGTAAATAATTATTATTTTTCATGAATGTTTTTAATTTATAAATTAACAAAACTAATATACCATTTTCATTTATCATTTTAAGATGAACTTCAAGAGCAATCGACACAGGGAACTTTTATGCCTAAGGGTAGGATACATATCCTAGACACTACTTTAGGAAAGCTAGAACACCTTGACCGCATAAGAAGATGTGATGCAAGTGTTAGTATTCAGAAAGTTTTTCATTATAAAATTAAACAATCAAGTGACCCAGAAATTGAATCCTTAAAATCTCAGATGGAAGATATGAAATAGTCCATGGACTATCAAATTCAAATAGTTGTGCAATAGGCTTTGTTAGAAAAATTAAAGATACAATTGTACTCTACGTAGCCTTCCCATCCTACCTACTTAGATCCTCCACCTCCTCACTCAGACCCATCCTTATATTGTGAGTTGTATACAGAAGATTCTGATGTACATATTTTAGCATTTAGAGTCATGCATTTTTGGGGGGATTTTGTACATCACCAGCCTATTTAGATGGGTCAGGTTAGAGTTTTGATACATGATATTATTGATCCTACTACTCTATTACCATTCCCTAGCATAGATGTCACCATAGTTGGGGATTATATGGGTAATTTTTTACTTTGTCCATTTATCCTTCTTCGTCATATTTCATATGAGGTATAAATTTTTTAAATATTAATTACATATGATTGAAAATTACGTATAATGTTTTCTGAAATTTAACTTATCTAGAAGTATCTAAAATTCAAAGAAATTGCACAAATGAAATAAAAGGTTCATCAATAAACAACTGTAGATACTTATGAAATTTCTAATGGGATGGAAAGATTATATCAGGTTTCTTCTTTCTTAGCTAATATCTATGAGTTTTAGATGTCTTCTAACATATGTTGAAGAGATTGTATATTGATAATATTTAGAAAAGATATCATGGATCTAATTAATTTTGAAAAGATCAATGTGTTTGTGTTGAGTTTGTTTTCTATGAAAGTAAATTGACATTTCAGTTTTTATTATTTTAAATAAATATGGTTTAACCTGACTAACTATATTAATTTTTAAATTAGGTATCTACACATTATGCCTATTCAAAATGAAACTAGATAAATTTATGGTTTTTTAGATCCAAAATTCATTTCAATGGCTATGCTATATGTGTTGATTCAAAATAGAAAGGCATATATATGTGAGAGGTTATTAATGACAAATATTGGGTGTTGGATTTTTCCATTTCTTGATGGGTAAGAACATATACATAATTATTAACTAATGATCATTATAATGTCATTAAATGTGAACTTTTTATATTGTACAGGGAATTGGATGATAGGCGTATTCTTCCCAAGTGAAAGCACATTACATTGATTTTTCTATTTATTAGGTGGTGTTCGTAGAAAAGTTTTCACCATATTAGACAAGTGTTTCCAATGCTTTCATTGGGGCGCGTGCATCTGTCTATTTCAAAGGAGGAGGCACAACTTATTTCCCTGCATTCCAGATTTCCAAAGGTGGGTGACATTTGTCACCTGTTCATGGACGTTTTCTCCTTGATCAAAATAGGATGATGGGATATTGGTTCCTCATTCCTTGGATTTATCCTTGGAACTCATCACATGGTCTGGGTCTACCTTATAGATTAAGATGTTTTTTGTGAAACTCTTCTCATTGACATGTCTTTATGGATGCCAGTTAATTACATCGATTCTGTCAGGACATTTCAAGGGGTCTGGTCAGGGAATCAACCTTCGGTCGAGGGAGTAGTCACATTGGATATCACGGGCGTGTTTGGACGCTAGAACACTAATTTTTCTCAGTTTCTTCCCCTTATTGTAAGGATTATCGAGGTAATGGAAGCCCAAGGAATCCCACGTTGAATTCATGGAATTATATTCCAAAGGCGTGTCTCTGAGGTTTTCTTCAGCTTCCCATGTTTAACACAGGGTATGCCATGAGTTTAACATCTATTAGAGACGAATTGGACTGATCATAACACCAACTCAGATGGGTGCAACCCCTGGAGGGAACACTAATGGTGGGAGCAGTGAGAAAGTAGGTGACATTATTTCACTAGGATGTGGTGGCCCAGGTAAGAATCAGTATGGATATGAAGAGTTAAATGAAGTGGTTGGGGAATGATACAGAACCTTCGTGAAGGTGACTGTAGTGTTGGGATTGAGCCTCAAAGAGACTTCCTACGTATCCCCACGGCAGGGAATCAAAGACCACATAGTTCAAGATAGGGTATAGGATCAGGGTGTGCACAGAAGACATCAACCCAATGATATACTGGGGATTACACGTGGTTAACAGCCCGAGGTTGGTCTGACACACAAGGGAAAACCAAAGATTTGGGTCCCAAAAAAGGGACAAAAATGGCTTACCGTCAATTGGGGTTGAAAATGGCTTACTAATGATTGGTGTTGACAATGGATTACTATTGATAGGAGTCTCATGATGGCTTACTGCTGGTTGGGGTACAATGTCTTACCACTTATTGGGAATCACAACGTCTTACCATCGATTGTGGATCACAATGGCTTACCAATGGATGGGGATCACAATGGCTTACCATCGATTGGGGTCGAACCTCAAGGAGGATTTCTACATACCATGTCTAGGATATAAGTATCAAAGCCTATGTAGTTCAAATAGGTATAGTTTAATGTCTTGTAGGACAAAAAAGGGCATATAGTTTAACATCATGCGGGGCGAGGGCAGACCGACCTAGATAGGTCAGGACTACTGGGTGTTGGGATTGAACCTCAGGGAGGTTTCCTACATACCTTGACTTGGAAAGGATCAAATTCCACATAGTTCATGACGGTTTGGTGAACCTATGTGAAGGGTTCAGGACTAATAGGTGTTGGGATTGAACCTTAGAGAGGATTCTTATATACCTTTCCTTGTCAAGGATTAAAGTCCATATAGTTCCGAATGTTTGGTGAACTGACGTGAAGGGGGTCAAGACCAATAGGTGTTGGGATTGAACATCATGGAGGTTTCCTATGTACTGTGACTTGGAAATGATCAAAATCCATGTAGTTCAAGAGAGGTTTTGGTGAACCGACGTGGAGTTTTTGGGACCAATGGTTTTTGGGATTAAACCTCAGGTAGGCTTAATACATACCTTGCCTTGGAAAGGATCAAAGTCCACATAGTTTCAGAATGGTTTGGTGAACCGATGTGGAGTGGTCAGGACCAATGGTTGTTGGCATTGAACTTAAGGGAGGATTCCTACGTACCTTGACTTGGAAAGGATCTAAGTCTACATAGTTCCAAATAGTTTTAGTTGAACTGATGTTGAGTGTTATGGACCAATGGTTGTTGGGCTTGAACCTTAGGGAGGTTTTCTACCTACCTTTCCTTGGCAAGGATCAAAGTCCATGTAGTTATGGATGTATGGTGAACCGACATGAAGGGGTTCGGGACCAATAGGTGTTGGGCTTGAACCTTAGGGAGGTTTCCTACATACCTTCCCTTAGAAAGGATCAAAGTCCACATAGTTTAGGAGAGTTGTTGGTGAACTGACGTGGAGTGGTCGAGAACCAATGGTTGTTGGGCTTGAACCTTAGAGAGGCTTCCTACATACCTTGCCTTGGCATGGATCAAAGTCCACATAGTTTTGGATAGTTGTTGGTGAACCAACGTGGAGTGGTCAAGACAAATGGTTTTTGGGTTTGAACCTCAGGGAGTCTTCTTATGTACCTTTCCTTAGAAAGGATCAAAGTCTATGTATTTCAGAATGGTTTTGGGTATTACACTCTAGGGAGGACCAAAGAGGATACCATAGTCAATGCTTACTCTAACCCACATGAGTCATGCTCAGTGTGAGAAATAAGAGGCAGAAAAGACCCAACAATCATGTCACAAAAGGTGTGTCTATGGTATGTTAAGTGAAGTGGGGATTACACATGGTTAGCCACCCAAAAAGGAATTAGGGGCTTATGTGTGGTTAGCGGCCAAAAACGTAAATAGGGGATTACTCCAAGTACACAAACCAATGAGATGGATATTGGGACTTACTTCGGGATGGAGGCTCAGGTGGCAAAAAATCCCAGAGGGGTTTGGCACCGAAGAGAGGATGGTTTTGGTTCACATCCCCCTGGTCCTTGGCACGGAAGAAGAAAGGAGGAGTAAGGGTACTACCTCTTGCAAGAAAGCTAGGGGCTTACACCAAGATGGTTTCCCTTCCCAGTAGACAGACGTCGCTCCGTCAAAGAGTATCTCATTACATGTGAGGAATATCTCACTCTTGTGGAGACAAGTGGGCATATAGAATGTATGATATGGGGCTCCCCATGTAGAAGGCATGGGGTTAGGCCACAGTTTAACATTCTGTACTAAGGATGATGGTGCTTGGAAGTTTAACATCCTATATCTCGGACGAGACAGGTTTACTCCACACCCCTAGGACTTACATAACTGATACCCTCCTACCCTTAAGGAAGGTAAGGCATCAAAAATGCTGTGGTGATGGGGTGTCATGGAGTGATCCACTGAGGGGTCTACATTAGTGTGGCTATGAAAAGAAGCAATATCTGTTAGCGTTCCTATGTGAAGAAGCATAAGGCGAAACAATGGAACAGGAAGCACTGCCCAAGGGACTTTGAAATCACTTCATGCAAACTTGAAGGTTCACACGGTAAAAGGGGTTGCGGAGAAAAGGGGTTCATAGGAAGAGGAATTGTGAAGCTCTAGTTCTCCATGTAGTGGAGGGGCTTAACGAATGGGTATGCTTCACGAAGTGAAGTGGACTAGCCTATTCATAGGGAATAAGTACATATGGAAGGTGCTTCACTAAGTGGAAAGGATTTCATGAATTAGTACTTCATGAAGAAAGGGTTCCTTGCGATGCACGACACTATGAAGCAGTGTGCTTCGCAAATCACAGTGACCATGCCTTATCATGTGGGTTACATGTGCATGGAGAGTACTTCGTGAAGCATAAGTGATCCATGAAGACTCGAGTCCCCATGGGGATCCCCTTCCTTCACTGAGGCTCATGGGATCCATGAAGTTCATCCCTCTTTGAAGTGGGGTTTAATTTAAGCAAAGGGAAAGGAACTCCGCAATGCTAAAGCACCCTGAAGAGATCATTTTTCATAGAGTAGAAAGTGCTTTGCGATTTTAGAGCTGATAACGAGAAAGGTCAGATTATTCTTCCTTTGGGATCAAGGAGATCCTGGTATTTATATGCAAGGAGTACCGCGAAGCAGATCTTTCTTGGCATGAAGACACGTGGCATTTTGTTGTAACCTCATAGCCTCCCGCCTCCTTGCTTCATGGTGACTTCACAAATGTCAATCGGTTCACGGAGCCTCCCACCTCCTTGCTCCATAGTGGCTTCACAAACATTAATCCAAATCATGGAGCCTCCCGCATCCTAGCTTCATGGCAGCTTCAAAAATGTCAATTCGGATCATGGAGCCTCTCGCCTCCTTGCTTCACAGTGGGGACACAAAGGAGGTAGCTTCACACCGTCTACGATGTTGTGGGGATCCGCGAACAAGCTTCGCAAGGCAGCCCCAAAATCTTGGCATTTTCTCTTCCCCTTAAAAAATTTTGGCACCAACAAATGCCCCCACCCCTCAGACTTGGATCCGAGGAGAAAACTAATGTCAATGTCTGAGGTTCAATCGCCAAAACTCCTTGGTCAATCACGAAGCAAGCTTGCGGAGTAAGGTCATGATGCAAAGTGGAGACACGCGGGATGAGAGTTCCATGAAGCTCACAACGGTCAAATGAACCGCAAAGAAAAAGGGGGGTCATCACCTATAAATAGGAGATGTTGTCCTCTCTCTTTTTCTTTCTCACCTCTGCATTTTGGCATTTAGCGCTCTTGATTCACGAAGATCTGCATACTCCGTGAATCGGGTTTTCTACTTCATGGCGCACAATGAGCCTTTTACCCTACGATGGTGTGCTCTACGGCTTGCGATTGAAGGTTGGGGTAGGGATCTATAATTTCTTTGCTAGGACTGAGCTTCGCGAATGGGTTTTGCGAACGGGCTTCATGAAAGTGCTTCACGAACCAAATCCAAAAAGGTCCAAATTTTCAAAAACTGAATGGATCACTAGGAGGCTACCAGGGGGTCCTTGTAGATGCTGGCCAGAGGGAGTAAATGGCGTATATATCAGGTATAGTGTAGTTTTTATGAAGCCATTCTAACCATAATTTGTTGGTAGAGATATTATCATAGATTCATAAGGATTATCCACTACGCAGGAGGCTACCTTTGTACAGCTTTGGCCTGAGGGATGATATGTTCATCCCTAAAGAAAGTAGGGATGAACCAGCTTACTAGTTCAGGAGAACACCATGCCAGTACCAGTGGTTCGGGGTGGATGACGTCCATACCTGGGAGGACTTCATGCCTATCAATACTGAGTGTCTGTACAATCATGTGAATAATGTTGATGGGAAGGAACTGCACCTAGATAAATCTCCCCTACTGTACCATACTATCTTGAAGGTAGCCCTGGGGAACCTGGAGAAGGGGTGGTCCAACGAGTGAGATCTGTGCCAGGGAGGAAACTTCACAAATGAATGGGCCTAGGCCTATTGGGTAGGTTCCTCGTGTGAAGAATTCGGGGCAGAGCTGAGGTGATTTGGCCTGTATGAGGCAACTTGGGCCTCCCAATTCCATATTTATCAGCTAAAGCAGCTGATTTTGGAGTTGCTGAGCACATGTTCATCTAGGACCAATACCTTCCATTTACACCATGGAGAGGTTGGCATCAGTCTATGGGACCTGCATCAAATCTTAGGGGTCCCAATATTGGCGGTGATGTATGATGTGTTCCTCCCCATTATGAGTGCATGGGAAGATCTAGAGCATATTCCACCGTTGACGATGGCATTGATGGATTTGGTACCGATAGAGTACATGTAGTCAGTAAAGGAATTCGATTTCAAATGGCAGTTCAAGAAGATCTTGAATTTCCCATAAAATAGGAAGTTCCATGTGAGGCCTCAGACTTGCCTGAAGTAGGATCAACAAGGAAAGGAGCACTCATAATGGAAGACTCTTTAGGACATCCAGTGAAAAACCTAGGGATTCAGTGTCAGTACTGAGTAGAAAACCATAGTCTGGTTGGTTATATTCATTGCAGAGCTCATCTGCGGTTGGATCCTGTTGCTGAGAGACACGAACATGGGTGTGCGACCAAGCACATGTATCATGGAGTCCCTATTAGCGACAAGGGGGCAGGTCAACCTTGGGATCTCGAAGCTCGCCAAGCTGTACAGGATGCTATAGCATATTAGTGAGGGGAAGAAGACACAGAGGATATACCGGCCATTCCACCTCTTATATGGGTGGATAGAAGTGAATTTCATGGGAATATATGAATATCCAAACCCCATTTCCCCTCCAGGATCAATTTTTTTAGCAGCCATTCTGAATGCGGTGGGGAGATTTCTGACTAATCTGACCTTACAGGCAGTGTTAAACTGAGTCTGGAAGGCATACGAGTTCAATTTCCAACCATTATCATTGCCAATAGGTGTGTTCACTAATGACGGTTAGGGAACAGAAGAGCATCGGTCCTACCTTCTGGCCTTTCGGGGTGGAGTCCTAGTTGCGCGGGTGGACCATGAGTCCTCTGTGAGTCGTACACCCCGCACCATTTTGTGAGGCAGTTTTGGTGCATGCAGCGATTGACCCCATGGGTATGTTTGGGGGTGTTCCATGAGGATCACCCATGTGTGATGAGGCAGATGTGGATCATGTTCACATGGGAAGATGAGAAGATGCGGAACGAGTTGCCTCCACCCACAGCCGTCTTCAGGTAGGTAAAAGAATATTCCAAGAGCTGGGAGGTAGCATACCTGGGGGAGTTACTAAAGTAGCCAATCATTTGGTCCAGTAATGGGGTGCCTCCCCAAACCCGAGGCTGGGGCTAGAAGGTGGCGAGGACATCTCACGATGGCGGAGGTGCAGTGGTGGTGAGGCCCGCACTAGTCGAAAGGGAGGTGTTAGCGGCAGACCCAATGGTCCCAGAGGAGTAGAGTCATCCAGAGGGGAGGCCACCCAGGGGGTTCCATAGGATACCACCTGGGCTCTGGGGAAGTGGTTGTTCCAAATAGACATGCCGGAGAATGTTGTCTTCCCGGAGGCCTGAGACATATGGGATGTCAACAGGCAGTTCCTTGACCCATCTGAGATGTGGCAACACATGAATCATCTTGGGATGGATTTTTCTGGGATCGCCCCTATCAAGGCCGAATTTGTAGTATCATAGGAGGAGGCAGAGAAATACCTGGCCGAGTTGGAGGACTTCATGCACTCTCGGGGTGCCCCACTTCCAATGAAGGATCGGGTAAAAGTATTTCTAGATCGAATGACCCCTTTATAGTTATCAGTTGCTGAATTGAGGGAACTATTATCTCTTCTAAAATAATTGGATGAGTCCTCTTGGGGGGAGGAGGCCGGTAGAGGGAGCCCTCTGGAGGAAGGTGAGGTCGACAATTCAGACCCAGGGTTGGAAGAGTTTGTAGAGGCCCTTGAGGTAAAATCCTAAACCCTTTATCATAGTTTTTACCCAGGTTTTCTAGGAATTATTAACTAATATTTGAACTGTACGTGAGTTCCTTATATGCAAAACCCACTTCTGCCCAACAGAAAGTGCATCTATGGGGCCTTTGGGATCTGCACCCATGGCTATGGCGGTTACTGTGCTTAGCGGGGCTGGGACACCCGAGGTGGCTCTTTTGAAGTTTTCATACTTCCCAAAAATACACGGAGGGCCACACCATGGTGTCCCAACAGCAAAAAACTAGGATCAAGATCGAAAATTTGATCTATGTAATTCTCCTTTACAGAATTCATGACTTTCACCCATTGATCATGTTAACTGACGTCCATGCACTTTTTGGTATGCACAGTTCTTCAAATGGCGTGGGATGCCTTGGTAAGGTTGGTTGTTACTCCCAGTAGTGTCTTTCCCAAGGGAATGTTGCTGGTCATGGAGGTAGATACCCAAACTAACTGTTCTACAATGGTCCTGATCACCAGTGGGACCGTTAGCAGGGCAGGGCTTGAGATCATCGAGGTGGGGTCCGACGATGAAGATCGATCGGACAACACAAATCCTGGAATACCCGACCAGGCACTAGATGCAGACCCTATTGATGATTTCTTGGGGAGATTTCCCGCATAGAATCTTACTTACCCCGCATATTGGGACGAGACGACCTCTGATGAGGAGGATAGAAAAATTTCTCGTCACCGGTCATGGAAGCTGATTAAGCGTTTCATCAATGAGATCCCCAAGTGCAATGGATAGACCAGATGGGGAGGCTTCGGTCTTGGCTGTGTGAACTATGCACTGGGGGATTACATTCCCAGCATCCTAATATGCTCGTACGAGATATCATGGTGGAGAATATTTGGGAATATGACTGTGGCCTTGGTGTAGGTTGGCATCAGAGAAAAGCGGTAAACATCAAGAGGCTCCAAGAGGCTGAAAATGAGATTCAACAGCTACAGATCCAGGAAGATGAGAATTATTCTTTTCTCAATGTGAAATCGGGGATTATATCATGGCTGAAGGCCAAGCTGTCATATGTTAAATAGCACATGAAGCAAGCCTCTGAGGAGGTGACCGTCATCCGAACCAACGAGGAGAGGTCCCAGATCGCGGCTGACAAACTGCGCCCCATTTCTTCCGAGGAGGAGTGGTAACTGAATAGGAAACAGTGAATCTTGGACACTACAAGCTAGAGGGTGGTAGAGCTGCAATTTTGTTTTAATGGTGTCAACCCGTCCATGGGAGGGGTCGATCCGCGGGTGCTTTAATGCATATAACTTTTGGACATAATTTCCTGATTTGATTATTTATGATGGATTCATGCATGAGTTCTATTATTCATTTTGTTTTATTGAATTATCGTTATATCCATGAAACATCCAGCGATCAATCCCTAAGCTCATGTGGGTTAGGCCTGATGTGAGTATCAAGAGATGACCACCTTGTTATTCCACTAGAATATGAGAGTGCTAACCAAGATTCAGGCATCTGGGGTTTGAACTACCAATCTAGATTTCTAGGAATAAAGGGAGAGGCCTGAATAGAGAATAAAGGTCTCATAACAATCAAAGTTCCATTTTCCCAATGTTCTCTGGTTCACGAGCGGGGTAACACCCGGGATGTTATAATCAATATAAAAAAGGATAATGGGAAGTTTGAATTACGGTACACAAGATTCAGAACACTATAGGGGTGGCGTGATAATGAAGGATAAATGTTGACCCTATTCGAAACATAGTACTCCTATTGTGTTATCCTGAAATAGAGATAACAAATGATGGCCGACCATTGACTATGTTCAAAATACAGGTCCTGACTCAAAATTTTACCCATTATTCATCCAAAACGTTGGCCCAGAATAGTAGGTTATTCATATGCCAAGTATCCATACTATTAGGGGGTTCTTTTAGACATGAAATAGGGTGAGGGTCCAAAAAAAGGGCACGCAAAGTGTGGAGGGTGGATTGATTGGTTGTTATAATGGAGTCCAACACTCCTGAAATTACACCACCATGGTGGAAACACATTAGGTGGGTACATCGGTCTAATCAAGGATCTAACTTACTTCTGAACAAGACCTCTCTGGTAAGGAGTGGAATGATCTATAGCTTTACGTTATACCAATGAGGATGATATACATGTATTTTATCATCATATGGTGAGGAAGGTTCACATAGTTTTAAGGTCATATTACCTGGACCAAAATCAAGGCCGAGGGGCTAGAAGGGTTAATGACCCTAGGTTTGGGCCCAAAGTGAATTTCTTGGGCATCTCTGCGTATACCATGAATATAGGAATCAAGCCAAACGTAGTTCAGGGAACAGGGTGGTTAGAGACCAATACTGGTAGGTAGAATCCTCTCTAATGAGGAAACTGACGCATCCCATGATTAACATGGGGAATCCTGAATTTTTTCAGGATAGAGCTGTAGTTTAGTGTCATGCATTGAGGACATGGATATCCAGAAAGGAAATGTGTTGTGAGGTACATACCACGATGTGAATGAGAACCCAAGAGGTACTCGCCACACCACATGCTCTTAAGAGAATCCTTATGTCAAGGGACTGGAGAGGAAAACTAGTTTGGACCCAAGACGGTTTTTCTGGGCAATCCTACGTATCCCATGAGGATGGGAATCAAGACACATGTTGTTCTGAGAGTGTATTTTAATGTCATGCAGGATGAAGGGCATGTGTATTTTCGGCTACATTAGTACACATCCTATCAAAACCACTAAGCCCAATTGAGTCGGGCTCGATATGGGAAACAAGGAGTAGTGATGGGAATTTTCTAGTAGAGGGAGGCACACATTAGGGGAAATGGGATTCTAAGTGAATGGAATCCCAATAATATAAATCTTCCTACATAACACACCTAGATGTGTGAAGGGGTAAAGTCGAGTGTGTTGGAATTCCACTTGAACTTAAGGGAGGGGAAAGATTTGAATCATGATGCTCGATATCTGGATCACAATGATGATGGAATAATGATAGAGGATAATTTCTAACCATGTTCTAAACAAAGTATCTATTTTTCATTATCCTGGAATGGGGATAGACAAATGACGTTCAACCACTGACCATGTTTGAAACATGGAAATGTCGCCTAAGGTCTTTAGGGGCCTTGGACCAAGACGGTAGGTAAGCCAATGTGACATGAGACCAGGCCGTAAAGGGGGTCCCTTTTAGAAGTAGAATAGGATGGGGATTCATATAAAGGGATCATGAAGTGTGGACATGAAAAGAGGGGATGTTTATGTGAACAATCCACACCTAGGTCTCTTTTCCAAACTGCATTTGAGTATGCCAATGAGACATGTCATATAGAGGAAGTTGAATCCCTTTCCAAGGAAAAGGGTCTTGGGGTCTCACACTTCTAGATTAAGGTAGTAGAGTGGACCATTAAGGGGGAATTGGGTTTGATGGGATGTGCGTCAGGTGGCGATGTATCCAAACCCAACACGTAGTTCCCATAGGGAGATCTTAGTTTAGGGTCATAGAACTCAGACCAGGTTGGGAAAAGACAAGGTGGGAACATGGTGTGGCTAGTGAAAACCCCTATGTGAATGATAACCCAAAAGGTACTCACCACACCACATGTTCCCAAAATAGTTCGGGCCATGGGGTGAAAAAGGTGGGGTAGGATTTAAGATTCCTAGGGCTGGAACCACAGACGTATTTTCAGGGCATTCCTACGTATCCCATAAGGACGGGAATCAAGCCATATGTAGTTCTGGATGTTATATTTATGCCTTGAAGATAATACATAGAGAGATATTAGTTTTAGGCCTTAGAGCTCAGACCAAAGGTGGTAAGGAATGAGGGATACACATGGTGAGGTAATTATAAAACCTGATGTAAATGAGGACCTGGATTCTATATCACCATGTGTTTCTTGAGGAGGCCTTTGGTTGACGGACCGAAAATGAAAGTTAGGTTGGGACCAAGGAAAAGTGTGTGGGCATTCCTATTTACCCCATGATAATGGGAATGAATCCATATGTAGTTCTGGAAGTGGCATGATAAGGTACCATTACCAAAAATGATAAGGTCGTGCGGGTCTGGTCCACACACCAAAAAAAGCAGCATTTGAGGGATCTTGTTTGTCCTTTAATATAGATGTTTTTTTTTGTGAAGTGATAAACTTGGGATAGAGAATCCTAGTATCGCTACAGGAATCAAGCCGCATGTAAAATTGATAAATGGAATGGTGGATGACCAATACCCAACATGATGTTCCCTTGAGTGAGGACACCACGACGCAGTGTCATTTTTTGTTGTGCAGTCAGGATGATAATTTCACAGTTTAGGGTCATGTGATAGGACCAACCAGTGCATTTTAATGTTGTGCAGTAAATACAATCACTTAAAGTCATGTGAGACTATAGGGGGAATGCACATGATGTGATAAAGCATACCCGATGTTAATGAGGATGAGGTCCACATCACACCACGCGCAATTCCCATGAAGAAACCTCAGGCCGAGGGTCCAGTAAATGTTATAAAATATAGGGTTAGACCTATGGAAAAAATGTCCAGGTTTTCTTATGTATCCCATGAGGATGGGAATCTAACCACATGTTGTTATGAGAGTGAAATTTAACATCATGTTGGACGTAACATATTAAGGTCATGTAGGACCATATAGAGTTTAATGTCATTTGGTACGACATACAGTTTAATGTCATGCAAGACAGAAGGTAGGAGGGACTAGCTCCTAGAAGGGAAGCATGTGGTGCGGCTATTGAAAACCCAAAGTGAATGAGGACATAATCCCACACATGCCACACCACGCAATCCTATAAGAATTAGGGCCTAAAAAGCTAAACAGAAGAGATAATTAGTTGAACCTGAGCTGGACCTGAAGACAGGATGTTCATGTGTTCCTACATATCCCATGAGCATGGAAATAAATCTATATGTAGTTCAAAGGAGAGTATGTATAAGGATATCTTAGTTTAAGTTCTTAAAGCTCGGACCATGAAGAAGTAAAACTCTTCCAAGAGAGTGCAGACCTTGATCCAATCCTTAATACCACATGAGTCAAACTCGGTGTGGGAAATAATGGCGGAAGAGGTATTTTCAACACATGGGATATACGTAAAGGGGAAGTCGGTGCGGAGTCCCGAACGATGCCTTACCGTGGATTTTTCCTCCTAATGTGAAAATTTGCACTGAGGTATAGTACCGTGAGCATCGAAATTCCACTCGGACATGATGGGGTGGAAAATTATGTGAATCATGTAACTGCAATTTAAGTTTTTATGGGGTTGGTGTGACGATGGAGGATAATTTTTGACCATGTTAGAAACACAGTATCCATATCATGGGACCTAAAATGGGAACAAAAAATAAGCGTCAACCACTGGCCGTATTCACAATGTGGGACTTGTATAAATTTTTTGTTTGAAACCCTCAAGGAAATTGGCCCATAATGGTAGTAGAGCCCTTGTTCTGAGCATCCATGCCATTTGGGGGTCCCTTTAGATGTGTAAGATATTGAAATCCCAAATTAAGGGGGACACGAAGCCTGAAAAATGGGTGAAATTATGTCCAGGTAGAATCTAACACACTAGGTTCTGAACTAGAGTACTCCTAAGCACATTGATGAATCACCAAAGAGGGTAGAGGGTCCCAACATAAGAGCATCTGACTTGAAAAGATGAGTGTAGGTCAAGGGAGCAAAGGGAACTCATAAAATATAGGTACGTGTTGTGGTTGTTACAAACCCGATGTGAATGGGGACATAATCCCATACCACACTATGTACCCCTCCCCGAGAAGGACTCGGGCCAATAGGATAGAATGAAAAGGAGGTTTCTATGATATGGGGCTAGACCTGAAGACTAGATTTTTGGGTGGTCCTACATATCCCATAAATATGGGAATCAAGCCACGCGTAGTTCTGAGGAAGGATGATGTGCAGTTTAACGTCATGCAGCAAGGATGCAGATAGAGGAAATGTACCCCCAATGAGGTATGTGTATAGCACATTGAGTAGCCTAAGTTGAATGAGGGCATAAGATCATACAACATCATACAATCCCAAATGGACACTTGGGCCAAGGGGAAGAAAAGGTTGAGGGACCTAAAATGGGAAGTCCCAACCAATTCACAGTTTCACCTCTTGTGATGAGGATGATGGTGCTCTTAGTCTAAGGTCATAGGGATCAGACCATGGATGCGTAGTTTAATGTAACATGCAAGGGAAAACTAAGTGTAGAGGGAGAATCATCATTCCTATGGAAAACCATGAAACCAAAACAACAATAGAGGATAACTATTGACCATGTTGGAGACATAGTATCTTTATTTATGTGATCGGAGTTCAGGGGAAAAAAATTGAGCGTCAACTGTTGACCACATTCACAACAAAATAATTGTATCAATTTTTTGCTCGAAATACTCAAGGACATTGTCCCGAAATGGTAAGAGATCCCTTGGTCCAAGAATCTACACTGTTCGGGGGTCCTTTTGGATATAAAAGATGATGGAAACCCAAATGATGGGGCACATGAATAATGGTGGGGCCTGTGCTCGCAGAAAGGGTGATAGATGAAGGAGTTATGACTCAAGGGGATATGTGTGGCATGGAAAAATATCCTTACATGAATGAGGGCATGAGTCCATGCCACACCACACAATCCTTGATGAGAACTTGGGCCAGGGGGCCAAAAGGGTCGAGGGACCTGAGGCTAGGAGTCTCGGCCAACTGTAGCCATAGGAATCCTCATGCAGGTATTGCCTACCATAGCTCCTAATCCCATGTGGGTAATGCCTAGTGTGAGAAACAAGGAGTAGTATTGGGCTCTCCCCAGCATATAGGGGTAAAATAGATGGAATCACACTCCTGTCTGAGGCAGACTGAAGCTTGAAGAGATAGTAGGGTAGAATGAACCACTACACTCAATATTTGGGACATATGGGGGTGGTGATGATGAAAAAGGATAGTTGTTGACTAGGTTTGAAACATAGGATCCATATCCTGTGACCTAAAATGGGAACAACAAATGAGTGTTGACCGCTGACCATATTCGCAACGCGAGACTTATATCAACTTTTCAGTCGAGGTCCTCAATGGTATTGAACCGAAATGAAAGGATATCCCTTAGGATAAGTATTAGTACCATTTGGGGGTCCTTTTAGATGTGAAATATGATGGAGTACCAAGTACAGGGAGTGTGTGAAGCATAAATGTGCCTGTGCAATTTAACGTCATGCAAGACAGTGAAAGAGGTGGAGATCTCCAGGGAAGGGGATATATGGTGCGGTCATGATGAATCCAATGTAAAGGAGGGAAAAAGATAGTACCACACCATCTTTTCAGACATGAGGGAATACTTTGAAGTTAGGGCTAGTCCAACAGACACAATTTGTGGGAATACTTGCATATTCCATAAGGATCAGAATCAATCCATGCATAGTTCTTGAAGGTCGTGCAATTTAGCATTGTGCGGTGTGGATGTGAGAGAATAGAAGAATGAGGATGGGAGAACATGGTGCAATCATTATAATCCTAACATGATGGGTCCAAAGAATCCTACATGACACCGTGCAGGATCCTCCAAAAGAACTATACCTAGGGGGTAGTCAAAGAGGAAAATGGGGGTTGGACTCAAGACAAAGCGTCTGAGTGTTCCTACGTATACCATGAGGATGGGAATCAAGCCGTATGTATTTATTGAAGTTTAATGTCTTACAGGATGACATACAGTTTAATGTTATGCAGGACATAACAGTTTAATGTCATGTGTGACTAGATAGTTTAAGGTCATGTAGGACCGCATTTGCTCAGTCAAAGTATTGCTTGAGGAACTCAGAAATGGTGGGAGGAGTTATATGTTCACCATCCATGGTAACTAGGGAGTATGTGCCATTGGGATAAACCTTATGAATAATGTAAGGACCTTCCGACTTGGGCTCCAACATTGGTGGTTTTCATCTAGGTAACATTGGTGTCCTCAAGGCCAACACCAAGTCACCTTGCAAGAAATAACAGAGGTGAACTTTATTATTGAAATCTCCAGCTATCTTGTTCTGATACGTCTTCAGATTGTGCAGGGCAAGAAGCCTATTCTCGTTGAGGGCTTCTAATTCAGCCAGGATTTTAGATACATTATATGGTGTTTTCTAATCTTATACAGTCATGCGTAATGAAGGAAACTGAATCTCAATGGGCAGGATGTCCTATATTCCGTACACTATGGAGTATGGGGTCACTTATGTGGAATTACGAGTCTTCATCTGATAATACCATAGGTTATTGAGGAGCTTTTCCGAACAACTATTCTTATTCTAACCAAATATTTTCTACATAATGTTGGAGAGGGTTTTTTTTTAATGCCTCGATCTTCCCATTTTCTTGCACGTGGTAGCGAGAGGTATGCTTATAACGAATATTGTATACGCATATAATTTCTTCAACTCGGTCGCCCGGAAGTTGGTGTCATTATTGGTGAGTACAAAATGAGGGACTTTGAACTGGTAGATGATATTGGAGCTCAAAAAGTCAATGATATAACGGGCCTTGACCTCCTTGATTGGAATTTCTTCTGCCCACTTGAAAAAGAAATTTGTAATGTTCAAGATGAACCTACATTGGTGAGCTGTTGCCGGTGGATATGGTCCCACGACATCGATTCCCCAGACTAAAAAGGGCTAAGATTACTTGGTAATGTGGAGAGGCTCTGGTGGATGATGAACCAGGTTGGAATGAACTTGGAATGCATGGAACCTCTTGGAAAACTTGATGCAGTCACAAATTATAGAGGGAAAAAAATACACCAGTCTCTAGATCTGGGGAGATAACATCATCTTGGTATAATGAGCCTCATAGAAACTGACATAAACCTCCCGTATAACTTGATAAATCTCAGTTCCTTGAATGCAGTGGAGGGTAACCCCATGAAACTCACTCTTGTAGGGATCTGCTCAAGACTAGGACTACTCTGGAGGGTAAAATGTAATGCACGACATCAGATTCACTCGCGATCGGCTCAATCTTCCAAGAGATTACTGTTCTGGAGGTAATTGAAAAAGGAGGTTCTCTAGTTAGGATTTACCTTAATCACTACATCTAGGGAACCTGAAGGTCCTAATGTGAAGTTTCTAGTGATAAGGTGGCTTACCTGCAGGTTTTCATCATCATCTGAAGTGAAAGTATCGATGATTATCTGGTGCACCACATGGATAATCAAATCATCCTATTCAGGATCCACAAGTGATGTATCTAGACTGGCCAAGTCATCAGCTCGACCTAAGATCGAGGGACATGAGTAACTTTTGGATGAAATGGTAACAGGGCCATTAACTGGAGGGTACGTTCCAATAGTGGTAGGAACTCTAGCTTCCTAATGACATAGTCACAATTGATCTTCTCAATAACTTGTTTGGAGTCCCTTTTCACATGAAAGTGGGGAACATTAATCTCGAGGGCCAACTTGAGGTCAGTGATGAGATCTTAATACTCTACCTCATTGTTGGTGTAGTCATCTGATAGTAGGAATGAATATGGTACAATGGCTTGTGATGGAGTGATGAAGATGACACCCAGGCCTACTCTATTGAGCCTAGGTCCATTGATCCTTCTACCGGTATGGATTTGGTAAGAACCATCAAAGTGAATTTTCTAGCACAGAATGGATTGGTCTACCGAGAGGATTGCCTCATCGAGAAAATCAAGGTCCAGGAACTGGTCCATAGGAGTCGGATGAGCGGCGAGGAAATATGCCAATGCTTTCCCCTTGATAGACTTCTGAGGAAAAAACCTTATGTTGAATTTCTGGAGAATCACTTCCCACCAAGCTAGATAGCCTATCAATAATGGGTGGTTCAAGATGTTCTTTAGTGGATCCACCCGGGACACCAACTGCACCTCATGGTGCTGCAAGTAATGTCGCAATTTCTATATTGTGAATACTAGTGCGAGGAAGTTCTTCTAGATAGGAGAGTATCTGGTCTCCGTATCGAGGAGCATGAAAATGAGATAGTAGAGACTATTCTCTATTCCCTCATTATTCTTCTAAGCGAGAAGGGTTCCAAGAGATCATTCTAGTGCGGTCACATAAAGTACCAATGGCTTTTCGGAGATAGGTGGCATTAAGACTGGAGGCTAGAGTAGATACTACTTGATTTCCTCGAAAGAAGTCTGACATTCTTCATCCCACTTGTAGACAATTCCTTTGTTTATGATCCAAGAAAAGGGCTTACACTTGCCGAGCAAATTCATAATGGATCAGCATATGTAGGCCAAGTGGACTTATAATCCTCAAAGATCCTAAATGTTTCTCAGGGGAGACATCTGGATAATGGCCTTGATCTTCTCTAGGTTGATCTTGATGCCCCTGTATCTGACAAAAAATCCAAGAAACTTTATGTAGGTGACCCCAAAGGTACACTTCAATGGATTTATCTTCAGGTGGAGATAACGGAGGAAGCCAAACACTTTCTCAAGGTCTTTAAAATGGTCCTAATGCTGGCAAGATTTGACCACCAGATTGTCCATGTAGCATTCTACCAGTGTCTCGAGGATCGGCTTAAATATTTGATGCATAGCATGTTGATAGGTAGAACCTACATTCTTTAGACCAAAGGGCATGACTTGGTAAGATAAATTACCTTATGGGGCCCCGAAGGCCGTAGACTCTTCATCCTTAGAATCCATTAGGATCTGGTTATACCCAGAGTACCCATCCATGAATGAGAGGGCTAGGAACCCAACTGTATAATTGATCAATAATTACTCCATAGGAAGGGAAAAATTGAATTTGGAAACTGAAGTTTGTGATCTTAAAAGTTTATTCAAACTCTTATATGTCAGTTCTTATTCCTAACTGACACAATATTGGCTAGCCATCTAGGGTGTTGGACCTCCTTATCAAAATTTTCTTTGATGAGGTTATCAACTTCGTCCTCGACCATGGCACCATGGGAAGGGTGCATCTTTTTGGGAGGCTACTTAAATCTGTGGTGATTTACTAGGAGGCCAAGGCGGTTGATGACTACCTGAGGATCTAGTCCTTGCATCTCATCAAAACTCCAAGAAAATACATCATGGTGTTGTTTGAGGAAGTCCATATACTGTTGTTGCTCCACGAGGGGCATATCAGCACTGATCAATGTGGGTTTTGGGTACAGCTCACTACCAAGGTTCACCTATACCAATTCATCGACTGTGGTGGAGACCCCCTCTTCAAAAGTTGGAGAATAATCCTCTAAATCCTCTTCTTCACTAATATATGAGGGATCCTTAGTGGGAGGAGTTTCCCTTGAGTCGACAGATCCTAATGAGAGGCTGGTACCAGCCTGAGTAGCAGTGGACACTGCATTGGGGGACTCCTGTGCTGCTGAAACCATAGCGATGAAGGATGTTGATCTGATCCCATATGTTCTTCGGCCCAAGGGAACACTCTTGATGATATCAAAGAAATAGTGGTGCATCGTCTTGATCTAGTGTATCCTAGACCAAGAAAACAAGCAGGTATGACGTATTTGTCATCACCATGGGGAGAACATCCTGATAACTTATGGGGGTAGGGGGCTCCAGGATCACCCAATCCTGATTCGTGTAGGAGTATGAGGTGATCTTCCGAAATCTCATTGACTTGGGAATGTGCTCCCCCCTTGTTCCAGAAACAACAAAGCATTGTCCCATGTCTGGGGTTGTAGCCTTTAATTGGTGGATTGGAAATATGTAGGCATCTTCTAGATTTGTCCACAGGTCGATCACAGTCGTAGCATGCTCAACCTTATTATCTTAAATATGCTTTTCCTTTCTCTTTTAATAGTCATCATCTAGAGAGTGCGATTCACAAGAGGCAAAGGGGGATGCATCACCTTGAAGTACGTCCACTTGTCCATTAAGGGTGTAAGAACTCTGATCTTATTTTTAAGTATGTTTTTCTCTTTTCTGGTGTTGTAGGCACTGTAGCAGACTATACATTATGCGGGGGGCTTTAGCAGACTATACATTGTACCGATACTATAGCAGAATTGTACACTATGAGGACTGTAGCAGGCACTGTAGCAGTTACTGTAGCAGGTACTGTTTGGTACTGTAGGAGTTGGAACTATTCACCTTGGGCCACCAGTTTGGGCTTAGAGTCCTTAAGGCTTTAGGGCCACTCAGGCCTTCAGGTTAGTAGGGATTTCAAGCCACCTTTAAGGCCTCTGAGCCACCTCAAGGCCTTCAGGACACATGCAGTTTCCCCAGACACACTACAAAAAAGGAGCAGCCACAAAAGAGGATTTAGAGCAGGTGCACTCACCAGAGAAGAGCCAAATGGATTTTTCAGAATGAGAGGGTATGGATATTCTATTGGGACCAGCCTTTTCTTGCACAGGAAGCCTATCCAGATAGCCATGCGAAGGTGGAGAGCTACTATCATGATGCAGATGCTGGGGAGGGGCAGTTCCTTGTAGATAGTCTGGTTGAATTCCCTAAGACCTTCAGGTCATGTAATCTCCTAAGCCTATGGTCCATGTAATCTCTGAGCCTACGGGCCTTGTAAGGGTTCCCCTCATCCCTTAAAAGGGGGGTTATCAAAAATCAATAAAAATTAAGGCCTTCAGGCCATTCAGGCTAGTGTTTTTGATAAACAGAGGAGTTTTTAGAATTTTTTTTGAAGTACATGCCATGTAGTTATATGCATACGTCGTGTACTCTTTTGCAACATGTAGCCATGTGTTGGTCTTGTAACGGCCAAGCACACAGCCATGTGTGGTGACTTGGAGACCACTTTATGCAGGGGCTGGTATGGGCAAGTACATGTTATGTACTTCTAAAGTACATGTTGTGTGATTTATTTTTTTCATTAAACGGACTGGGGTCACGTCTAATTGGCAGAAGTGTCTTCTTCTTCTCCTTCTTCAAACAAGAGCGTATGTACAACACCGATCCTTCCCCAAGTCCCTGATTGAGCATCCTTTCTCCGAATCGAACTGCATCGGTTGTGTTGGAATCTTATTGGTGAGTTCTCTCTTCTTCTTGAACCATGTTTCCTGATTTCTCTTCTCTCATGAGTTATCCTCTGTTGAATTTTTTTTTATGTTTTTGTAGATCTATGGAGTTCTAGGTCAATTCAAGGCATGGGGTTCACATATATCAATCTCACGACGCCAAGTTAGGTGGTTTGTGCCTTTTCGAAGATAGTATTGAGTTATATAGGAAAAAGTGACCAATACCCTTGATTGGGGTATTGTGTGTTTATGGTTTTAACCCTTTTATTTCTTGCTATGATTTATAAGCTTGAGTAGAGGTCAATTGAATGTGGATAATTTTAATTGCTATGTTATGGATGTATTTCCCATGCTTGTATTTTTTATGAATGTTTAGTCCTACTTAGCTTGTTAGGATTATTGCTTTCCATTCCTAGTGCTGATAGGATGGAGTAATATTATTTATATGAAATGATGTTATGTTGTAGACTATTTATCCAAGTAGTTATTGAGGTATAATTTAAATGTTATATATCGTTGTTCTCGGTCGACTTACATAGTTCTGTGATAACCTGGTGTAGTAGATCATAGGGAGAATGGATGTTGAGGGCTTCTCCAGAGTGTCTGTTTATTGTTACCATGCAAGACCATAGGGGGATGAATATAAGTGCTTCCTCAGAGTGTATATAGTTCCTCGATGTGGGAGAATGGGGGAATTGGACGTTGAGTGCTTACCCATATCACCTTTTAGTTACCAATAATAGACTATAGGGGGAATTGATGATGAGTGTTTCCTTAGAGAGTCTGTGTAAAAGTTGAACTAAAGAGGTTAGACTGTGTGTACTTCCCATAGGGTTGCTTGTGTTTTTTTTTTTTGTTGTATCAGAGGGTTTAGTCTGTGAGTACTTCCTAGAGGGTTCCCTACTTATGATTAGTTGCTTACTTGACATCTGATAATTGAATGCATTTGAAACTGTAGGATTGTTTACTTTTCAGTACTTCCTTCTTTATTGCTTCATTTTGATTATAGATTATCATACATATTCACTGACAATCAGGAACAGATCTTTGGGGTGGTTGAATACTAGTATTTAGTCTCACACCCAATTTGGGTCATGCTTTTGGGCCCAAACAGATTATATTGCTGCAAGTACAAATAAGGTCAAGTGCCCTTCTACTTCAGGTACTTGATTGCTGCGGAGCTGGGGAGCATGGGACCAAGCTAAGGCTTGTGATGCTATGGAGAATTTTATCTATTTTTCTATTGTAATTTTGTTTAGTATTTTATTCCAGCATTGTGACTTGTTTGGATGCTTTACTAGACATATGTATCATTCATCATATATATATATATATATATATATATATATATATATATATATATATTTGTGTGTGCACTCCAGTTGTTAATTACTTCCTATGTTTACTTATTGCATGTTTTACTTCTTCCGCTATTGCTATCTGTTTTAATTCTACTATGTTACTCTTCCAATGAGGGAATAATTTCCCCACTATCACACCCAAGGCCCTCGCTGCTTGTCGGCAGGCTCTAGCGTTCGGGTAAATGCACTTGAGGCCATGTGACCAACCGGGTGCGGGGCACCTCTGGTAGGCTTCCGGAATCGGGACATTACAAAGTGGTATCAAAGGACTTATTTTCTTCTTGACTTATTTTTTAGAGCCTATAGACAGGGATAGGAAAGAATAGGTACTTGGTAATAATTTTTTCCCGAGAGTAGCTAACCCATGTACAGGGAAAAACCAAACTACCTCGTTATTACAATTTTTTTTTCTTTTGGTTTTACAATTTTACAGTTGATTTGATTTCACCATTGGATGATTCACATGTTTTGTGTTGTTATTGTTGATATTATTAAGGTTATATTTCTATTTAAACCTGATGATATGAGGGTATGCCATCTCATGCATCATATAGGCACTTGCTAGAAATCACATGTCATGCATTCTTTCCATGCCATTTAGGGTGCATTAGTGATTTCATGTTGTTGTTATAGAGTTTGTGTTAGATATTCATGATATTGTGATAGATGCCTTGATAGAATACCTACTTTTTTATAAGGTATTGGTTGTGTATTTTTTTTGTTTGAATGAACGCAAAACATTGGATCTTTAGGTGTTATGGGCCCTCATAGACCAGAATTTGGTGGATTATTGCATTGTTATCCTTGTTTATGACATGTATAAGATGAAAATATTTTATTTGTGGAGAGTATGGACCCTCACATATTGTAATTTGGAACTTTAATGTTCATTTTAGTGTTTTTCTATGTTTCGGAGTAATTTTTGAGGCTTACTGTCTGGAAGAACCCAGAATACACTGCGTGTAATGATGAATACATGCCATGTGTCCTTCTGTTCTGGACGGAATTGTTTTTCTTGAGTATACTCCATGTACTGTATGTACACTCCATGTAATCTCTAACTGTGTCACTAACTGTGTGAGCAGAGACACGGGGTTGAGAAATCATTGGGGGAACACGCTATGTACCGGTTGTACACACTATGTTGTGTAGACCTTTTGTCCACCCATGTGACTAACGACATGGACAGATGGAAGCTTAGGTTATACACGTTGTGTCAAGAGTGAACACTCCATGTAGTGTAACCATTGTATTCAGTTGTGTAACTAAAAACACGGGTCAGTGAGGTTTTTCTGGTACAATCCATGCCCGAAACTAACACGTCGTGTAGTCTTGTTCTAGGAGAACCATGTGGGTTAGCCATGTAGAAGAACTTGGGCTGGGGAAGGGGATTCAAGTACACACCATGTGTTAGGAAAACACACCGAGTGTATGGGGTATTACATGACCAGGGTTGGAAAAAGTAAACACCCATGTGAAGGATTAAGGGAACACATCGTGTAGTCATTATACATGTTGTGTATCCATGTTTTGAAAAACTTTAATGCTTTCTTTATCTTGTTACCTTCTCACACTTTTAAGTTTCATCCCTTGTTAATCTTGATCTAAGGTGTGCACTTGACCTTACAAATTCATTCCACCGAGACGTCCTCTGGTTGTTTGCCAGTTACAGGGAAGTGATTAGACACTGGATATGGCTGATCAGGGACTACCAACAGATCCTCCAGTTGTGCCAGTCTTGGAACCAATCGTCATTCTGGACACAGGTGCTGATGCATAGTTCTAAGAGGGCTTTATGAGGTTTATTCCAACCTCCTGAAGAGTACCGCATCCTTCCCCTTCTATGGGAGAACTGACATGGGTCTTTCAGTAGTAGCATCCTCCCACTTTCTTAGGGGATGAAGGACCCCAGGCTATAGAGTCATGTCTAGAAGCCATACTGATGATCTTAGAGCATTTGGAGATGCCTCCAGAGAGAAGGGTGAATATTGGTAGGTATATTCTTCAGGACTCTACCAATAGATGGTGGGATGTGATCTCACAGGAAGGACACCAGTATGATATGACATGGGATGAGTTCTAGTGTGCCTTCTATGACTACTTCTACTTGGAGACCTTGAGGGTCTATAGAGCCTAAGAGTTCATGAGTCTAGAGTAGGGTAATCTTTCTGTTATGGAGTATTCTTTTTGATTCACAGATCTTCAGCACTTCACGCCTATTCTAGGGGGTGATGAGTTATTTCTTGCATGAAAGTTTGAGGATGGTCTCAAGAATGACATCCGATCACATGTGAACATCTTCAGGTTGACTTCCATCGCTTCTATAGTCAATCAAGCGCTAATCACAGAGTACAATCTGAGGGATTTTGGAGTGGTGAGCTAGGGTGTTTCAACATCCGGATATGGTATCCCTCCTACTACCAGTAGGAAGTGTCATAGGTAATCTACACATGGGGATCTGAGGAGGCGAGACACTTCTTCTGGTAGCTAGGTGGTGTGCTACCAATGTGGAAAGAGCGGGCATACAAGGCCACATTTCCCAATAGACCCTATGGAGTTCCAATCTTGTAGAAAGATGGGCCATCTTTAGTGCTTCTGTTAGATCTTCTCAACAGCAGTTGGTGATAGGGGTTCTTCTATGACTCCTCATTCGGGAGCAGCACCACCAGTTTCTCATCAGGCAGGGAACTAGAGTTCTTCCATCCATTCAGGATGAGGTGGAGGTTGTGGCCATGGTAGCCAGTCGCTAGGCTTTTAGCGACAACAGGTTGGATCAGCTCAGAGTGGTTAGGCAGGGTTGTAGGGCTATTGTGCAGGTCAAACTTTTGCGATGCAGCAGACCCAACAGGAATAGGATCTTGAACCCTCAACAGTACGAGGTACGATCCAAGTTGCCTCGGTTTTAGCTTCTGCTCTTTTTGATATAGGGGCTTCCCATAGTTTTATATTTGTTGCTGTTGTGGAGATTCTTGGACTCTATATATTTTCTTCTACTGATATCTTGATGCTATACACTCTGTTGGGTACAAGAACGGCTAGTGTACGATAGTTCAAAGAGTGCCCTCTAGAGGTTGGTGGGTGTTATTTCTTATAGGACCTTTATCTACTAGAGATGACAGGCTATGATGTCATTCTTTAAATGGGTTGGTTAGTTCCCTTCCAAGCAGTTGTCGATTGATATCATTGTAGGGTGAGTTCCACATCAGCGGAGGGTAGATCATTTCTTCATAAGGGCGAATGGGATGTCCATGCAAGCAGAGTGGGACCCGAGCATCATGGTTTGGGAGCAGTTACAGCCCAGATTTCTAGTCTATATCTAGATGAACAGGGGACTTCACATATGGACTTTCCTCCAGTGGTGGATCGTTTCAGGGATGTCTTTCCAAAGTACTTTTCTGGTTTTCCTCTAGAGCGAAAGTTGGACTTTTCTATCAAGATTATGATAGGAGTGACACCAGTGTTCATTCCTACTTATAGAATGTCTACACTAGAGTTATAGGAGCTCAAGAGGTAGTGGTAGGAGATACAGACAAAGGGTTTCATCTGACCCAGTACTTCTCTTTGGTTTTTGCCTATCCTATTTGTGAATAAGTTGGACGATATGCTCAGAATTTGTGTGGATTATCGAAAGTTGAACCAGTTGACAGTCAAGAACCGATATCCCTTGTCGAGGATTAATGATCTCTTTGATCAACTTCGAGGATCCTGGGTGTTCTAGAAGATTGACTTGAGATCTAGTTACCATTAGTTGTTTGTTAGACCATTATATGTACCTCTTACATCCTTTTGGAGAAGGTATGGCTTATACGAGTATATGGTTATGTTGTTTGGTCTCATGAACGCACCAGCAGTTTTTATGGCACTAATGAACTGATTGTTCCATCCATACTTGGATTCTTTTGTGGTATTCTTCATGGATGATATCTTGGTGTACTCTCACACTCAACACAAACATGCCTTACATCTTTAGATCATTTTGAATACACTAAGAGAGCATCAGTTATATGCTAAGCTCTCCAAATGCCACTTTTGGATGGACCAGATTCACTTCTTGCATCATGTTATCTTAGAGACAAGAGTATCAGTAGACCCAGAGAAAGTGAGAGCAGTAGTTTCCTGGGAGAAACCGAAGAATTTCTTTGAGGTAAAGAGTTTTCTAGGGCTGGATGGTTACTACAGACATTTCATACAAGACTTTTCATGCTTAGAATCACCACTGATGGGTCTGACTAAGAAGGGAGCAAGGTTCTTGTGTTCAGATTCTTGCGAGTCAGCCTTTCAGAAGCTGAAAGGGAGGTTTAATTTAGCACTGATACTAGTATTTCTAGAGCTAGTCAAGATCTATACTATTTATTGTGATGTATCAGGTATCGGGCTGGGAGTAATTCTTATTCAAGGGGAAGGGGTTGTTGTGTATGAGTCTTGGCAGTTGAGGCCACATGAGAGGAACTATCTGACACATGATCTCGTGTCGGCTGTAGTTGTTCATGCTTTATGATATTGTAGACATTATCTTCTGGGATATAATTTTGTGGTTTTCACTGACCACAAGAGTCTCAATTATATCTTCACTCAGCGCAATCTGAATTTGAGACAGCGAAGGTGGGTTGAGTACCTTCAGTCCTTTGACTTTGAGCTTGCCTAAACGCCTGGGAAGGGCAACGTTGTGGTTGATGCATTGAGCAGGAGGACTCAGATACAGGTAGTTCAAGATGCCACCAGTGATTGGCATCCTATGGCTCTGTTCTCTGAGATGCATTTGGAGGTGCACGATAGGCAGGGGCAGACTTTTCTTTCTTCTGTAGTTGTTACCTCGACTCTTCTTGATCAAGTGTGAATGAGGCAGCTATTAGATTCTGAAGGCCTGGTCCTATGGGAAATTGTGTCAGTAGAGGACCCTATTCTTGGATGTACCATAGGAGAGGATGAGATCTTGCATCTTCATGGGCACATATGGGTACCAGCAGACATACGCGAGGAGCTGATGCGAGACTTTTATTCCTTAGTTTGTGAAGTTAATCCTGGCATCACTAAGATGTATCATGATCAACACCGTCAGTATTGGTGGCCAGGTATGAAGAGAGATTTTTCTAGTTTCTTTAATGAGGTGCTCCACCTGTCAGTAGGTGAAGGTGGATCATCAGTGAACACAAGGGATTCTTTTTTAGTTACCCATTTTCAAGTGGAAGTGGAACGATGTCGTGATGGATTTCGAGATAGAGTTACCAAGGTCGCATCAAGGGAATGATGCAGTGTGGGTTTTCATTGACAGACTCATGAAGGTTTATCAATTCTTTCATATCAAGGATACCTTTAGTTTTGATGAGTTGGGAAGGTTGTACATCCAAGAGATTATACGTTTACATGGAGTTCCACACTCCATTGTTTATGACAGAGATACCCATTTTACTTCTTGGGTCTGGTAGGGATTACAGAAGGCTTTGGGTACACAGGTACTTCTAAGTATGGCATACCATCCCCAGACAGATGGCCAGTCCAAGCGTACGATTCAGGTTCTTGAGGACATATTTCAAGCATGCATCTTGGATTTTGGAGGTTTGTGGGAGAATCACATACCCCTTGTGGAGTTTTCCTATAATAATAGTTTTCAAGAAACTATTCAGATGGAACCTTATGAGGCTTTGTACTATAGGTCAGGCCGATCACCCTTATGCTGGCTGGAGGCAAGAGAGGTAGCTATGCTGGGACCTCGTCTTATCTAGGAGACCACATAGAAGATAGAATTGATTAGAAATAAGATGAATATTGCCCACTCTCGACGGATGTCTTATGCTGATTGACGAAGATGACCTCTGAAGTTTGAGGTTGGGGATCAGGTTTTCCTACATGTCACGCTGAGGTTGGGACACAGAAGTATTAGGAGACAGAGTAAGCTTTCATTGAGGTATTTTCAGGTTGTTTGAGGTGTTGGGGAGAGTTGGGTCGGTTGCCTATTGGTTGTACTAACCTCATAGGTACCAGTCTATGCACGACATCTTCCATGTTTCTTAGCTTATATGTTACTTATTAGACCTCTCTCATGTTTTTTAACCCAAGGAGGTTGAGTTAGAGGTGGATGCCTCATTTGAGGAGCATCCTATCTGAATTGTGGATCGAAGTATGAAAGTTCTTAGGGGCTGGTATGTTCCTCTGGTACGAGTGTTATGGAAGCACAGGAGAGTACAGGATGAGACTTGGGAGAGGGAGGCTGATGTACGATCATAGTGGATGGAGATTTTCTAGGATTCTTCTTCTATGTTGCCTTGCTAATGAAATTTGGGGACGAATTTCTTTAAGGGGGGAAGTTTGTAAGCACCTGAATCTTCTTTTTAGGCATGTTTTTCTCTTTATGGTGTTTTTGATAAAAAGAGGAGTTTCTAGAAATGTTTTTGAATTACACGTCATGTACTTATATGTACACACCATGTACTCTTTTTCCACACATATATGTTTGCTGGCTGTGTAACGGCCGAGCACACATCCATGTGTGGTGACCTGGAGAACACCTTATACGGGGGTCGGTAGGGGAAAGTACATGTCGTTTACTTCTAAAGTACACACTGTGTACTTTCTTTTTTTCATTAAATGGACTGGGGTCACATCTAATTGGCAGAAGTGTCTTCTTCTTCACTTTCTTTGACCGAGAGCATTCGTATGACGTCGATCCTTCCCTGAGCCCCTGATCGAGCATTCGTTCTCCAAATCGAACTCTGTCAGTTGCGTTGGAATCTCATCGGTGAGTTTTATCTACTAATTGAACCTTGTTTCCTGATTTCTCTTCTCTCGTGAGTATTATTTGGTTGAATTTATTAGAAGTTTTGTAGATCTACAACGTTCTACGTCGATTCAAGGCCTGGGGTTTATATATATTGATCTCACGACATTGAGGTAGGTGGTTTTTTCCTTTCCATAGATAGTCTTGAGTTATATGTGAAAAAGTTTCCAATACACTTGATCGGGGTTTTGTGTGTTTACAGTTTTAACCCTGTTATTTCCTACTATGATTTATATTCTTTATTAGAAGTCAACTGAATGTGAATAGGGTTAATTTCTATGCTATGTATGTCTTTCACATGATTGTATTTTTTTATGATCATTTTTTCTTACTTAGCTTTCCAGGATGCTCGCTTTCCATTCCTAGTGCTGATAGGATGGAGTAATATTATTTATCTGACTTGCTGTTATATTGTAGACTGTTTATCCAAGTATTTCTTGATGTATACTTTGGCCACTATATATAGTTGCGCTTGATTGACTTACACAGGGCCGTAATAACCTTGTGTAGTAGACCATAGGAAGAATGGACATTGAGGGCTTCTCCATAGTGTTTTTTTACTGATACGATGTGATACCATAGGGGGAATGAATGTAACTGCTTCCTCAGAGTGTCTGTAGTTCCTCGATGGGGGCCACAGGGGGAATTAGACATTGAGTTCTTCCCCATAGTGCCTTTTAGTTACTGATACAAGACTATAGGGGTAATTAAAGGTGATTACTTCCTTAAAGAGACTTTGAAAAAGTTGAACCAGAGGGGTTAGAAAGTGTGTACTTCCCAGAGGGTTGCTTGTGTTTGTTTTTTTTTACCAGAGAGGTTAGGCTATGAGTACTTCCCAGGGGGTTCCCTGCTTATGATTAGCTACTTTATATCTGATAATTTAATGCATTTGAAATTGTAGGATGGTTTAATTTTGAGTACTTCCTTGTTTACTGCTTCATTTTGATTATAGACTGCCATAAATATTCACTGACTGTTAGGAACATATCTTTGGGATGGTTGCCTACTAGGATTTAGTCTCACACCCTTTTTGGGTCATTCTTCTGAGCCCAAACAGATTATTTTACTACAGGTGTATATAAGGGAAAGTGCCCTTCTACTTTAGGTACTTGATTACTACGGAGATGGAGAGCATGGGACCAAGCTGAGGATTGCGATGTTGTGGAGCATTTTATCTATTTTTCTATCATACTTTGGTTTAGTATTGTATTCCAACATTGTGACTTTTTTGGATGCTTTGTTAGACATACGTATCATGAATCATATGTGTGTGTGTGTGTGTCTGTGTGTGTGTGTGTGCTCCAGTTGTTTATTACTTCCGTTGTTTACTTATTTCATGTTCTACTACTTATTATATTATTATCTATTTTACTTCGGTTGTGTTACTCTGCCAATGAGGGAATAGTTTCCCCACTATCACACCCAAGGCCCTTGCTACTAGTCAGCAGCCTCTGACGTTCATGGAAATTTGCTTGAGTCTATGTGACCAACCAGGTATGGGGCACCTCTGGGAAGATTCCAGAACTGGGACATTACAAATGGAGTACATGAGGCACTGGTGATATGATGAAGGGACCACCACATTTAGGTGGATCCATGGCCTACCCATCGATGCTTTGTAGGCGGTGTCCTGGGAGACAAACATGAACTCAGTTCTGGAAACTATGCCACTGAACTGGGTCTTCAGGTGGATCTTACCAAACGGTGTTAGTTTCGTCTCATCATAATCTTGGATTTTCAGGTCTGAGGGACTCAGATCATCCTTGGACAACCCCATTTTTCAGAGTGTCTGATTCAAGATTAGGTTGATCCTGGAGCCTGCGTCGAAAATATAGCGACGAACCTCCATGCCGTTAAAATTTTTGGTGATGTACAGTAGTCGAATGTGCCCCAGTATGGGGGAACCTTCATCTTCTTCAGAAAAAAAAAATAATGTATTGGAATTTAGCATGCTCGATTTCCTCAGCAAGGAAGGCTTCTGAAGTTGCTACCTCCATCCCCAACTGGAGGGGGCTTCTTAAAGCCTCGACAAGGGCTTCGCGCATATATGCTGCTAGTAAAAGGGCCTCAAGGATGGAGAGACTTTCTAGAATTATGGAAATATGTTTGAGGACATAATACTTCTCTTCCTAGAATGATCTTATGCTTACAGGAGGCTGCTCTATAACAGGAGGTATGGTGGGCCCTTCTGGCTGGACCAGTGGCTGAATAGTGCTGGGAATATCCTTCTGCTCACTTGTTGAAGCCTGTGGAGTGACTACTAGATGAGGTCCAGATGAATGATACTAGTTTGTAGTAGAGTGTTGTTGATCACGGCGTGGTTGAGGTGTCTTCGCATGGTCAAGCAGCACAAAATGCGGCGAAGACGGGCCTAATGACACCAGATGAGAAGGCTGTGTGGTCTGAGCTCTGTGCTGGGCATGCTGTCTAGTTTCGGTGGCATGCATAGCTTGGCTGGAAGTACTAATATAGGCACTTTGAAGACTCATATTTCTAAGGCTCCATCGATGATGGAAATAGTTGGGAACATTGGGAGGATCCGTCTGGCGCTCCTCGCCATCAGAAATCATGTAGGGGTTTACCAGCTCTATGGTGTGAACCGAGGCGTACCCTTGACTGTCACTTGAAATATTATCCATTACTGGGATGATTCTGGGGGTATCTCTATCTATGGGGGCATGAAGTCTTCGAGAGTACGGGATGATGATGACATTGGCGAAAGACTTTTTTTTCCTTACGCCACTGATGCTTTCTCTTCTGGGAAGAGGATGGTTGAGCCGTTGATGCAGAGGTACTGGCTGCGGGTGAAATCGCATATTCTAAAGGTTCAGGTTGATTTAGATGTGCACAAATAATACCATTGGCATGGGTGACTTCCTTACGAGCCATCCAGTCACCAAACTTCTAGGACCCATGGTTAGATACTTGATGCAATTTGCCTTCACTATCACTACTGTTATTGGGACTCATGAATACACATGCCACATGTGCCGGATCTGGTCCCAACCTGACTACGTTGTTGTCAACCTGGTCTTGAATCCATTCCTTAAACACATAGAACTGTTTAAGGGTGTTCTCCATGATCTGGTGATGGTAGAATTAGTTGGGGCGATCAGTGAGATACACCTCTTCTAGTCTCCTGCATTCGGGCAACCGTACAATTCTCTATTCCAAAGCACTTCGGAAATAGCCAGGGACCTAAGCCTCATTAATTGATTAGGTCTAGTTTATTATATCTAGGAAGGGTTGTTTGGGAGCCTGACCCTTACGAGGGGCTGGAGAATCCTATTGAGGAGGTGAAACCTGGTTATCTTACCAGGGCGGTGGCGGCACATTGCGCGGGGGCGCCTGCCGGTTCTGAGTTGGGTTTTGTTGGGCTGGAGGTTGCGCCTGAGATGGAGGGCCTCTGTGAGGATATAGAGGTAGATCCACTGGTAACAAATCTAGTTTCTCGGTGGCCTCTATATGTGCCACCATAGTGGGCATAGCCTTAGTTTTCCTTATTTCATGAATCACAAGAGGCAAAAGGCGTGCCTGCATGGCCTGTTGTAAGGCTTCCTCTAGAAGCTGGGCCTTATCAGAGAAGTCTCCGATTCCCCCAGGGTAATTCTGGTAGATCGAAGATAGGAAAAGTTCTTTCATGAAATTCCACACACACATCATCAGTAGTTTCTCCTGAGTCAGTGGCATGTCAAGAGAGTATGTTATCCTTTTCCATCGGGCGACAAAGTTTGTGACACAGTCATCAGGACTCTGTTTGCACTTGAATAGGTCAGCAATACTCATCTTTCGAGTGGTGGAACTAAACTGGTAAATAAATCACCTACGAATATCTTCCCATATAACTACTAATCTGATGGGTAGTTGGTTGTACCAGGAAAATGCAGGTCCTTCCAATGTCTGTACGAAGCATTAGAGTTTGTCAGCCTCCTGCTATTTTGGAGTTCCCAAAATGGGTCCACACCTTGAGATGAAGTGGGATAGATGCTATAGTGGGTCACCCATTCCATTAAAGGGGGAGAAGGTGGGATTTTCCAAACCCAGGGGTGCTGGCATATCATTCACCCACGCTGGATATGGATTTCCATCAGGCAGGATGGCCACCTATTGCATTTCCAATGCCTCGAGGTAGGCAATAAGCACCGCCATGGTATCATCTGGGAAAGGGATCCTTTCTTGATAGGGATCCTTGACCACCAGTATGTTGGTGGGTTCTTCAATGTGATAAGCAGGCCCAATGGCTCGTGGAGCGACTAGTGGGATGACTTGTGGAGGAGCTAGGAGAATCTGAGTTGGATCCCAGGGATTTTCTTTCCGCTCTATTGGATTTGGCAACACATATCGCGCCCTCTTTCCATAAGTTCTAGCCTCTACCCAGCCTTTGTGGGTAGGATGGTCAAGGTCACCTAGAGGAAATTTTCTGGGGGGAAGTTGTGCCTACCCCTACCACCCCGGCTGAGGATCACCGTAGTTTGGTCGTCACTCCATGACACGCTCATCAAGGAGGTCATCGACCATCATCTTATGCTCCCCGAGCTGTTGACGCAATGCAGCTTTCTCAAGATTGACCTCCTTCTTTTTTACTAAACCAGATGGTTCGGAGGGTTTGACATCTCTGAGGTGCTCCTTGCCTTTATTGGTATTTTGGTCGAGGGTTAATGACTTGGTAGGTACAGAAAGACCCAGTAAATTCCTTTATTAAAGAGTGATCCTTTCCAACGGATCTAATAGGTGTGAGACTCCCTCTGGGGGTAGGTCTTCCCCATGAAGCTCTAGCTCGTTCTCTTCCTCTAGTAGGTCGGCCATGTTAACTACGACCCTACCTAGAGGTATATCCTCCATATCGCCTAGAAAGTTGGGTTGGAACTAGATAGAACTAAAGTGTAGAGTCGCGTACTTCCCCCATCCACGGATCTACACGTGGGGGGATGCCTCCTTGATAATCCTGTGGATAAATTTAAAGCTCTAGATGCATCTTTTTTAGAGGTTCCTATGGTGGCCTGGTGACTCAGGGCGCTGGGCCACAGGGAGTATGACCAAATCAACTAGATTTCATTATTGTCCAATTTCTTCAAAATCTGCTTGGTTTTGGGGTAAGGCACTCGTCGATGAAAAAGACAAAAATGCATCACCCAGAGGGTCTGGCGAAAGCATCCGACTTCTTCCTAGGTGAGTGTTTCTAGTGCACTGAAATTCGATGTTGCGACCGGGCAAAACATCTCCGTGAAATGGTCTGCCACAAGAATGTCCCAAAAACTCCTTGGCCCGAACTCAGGGTATGGTCCTTCTTTTCTCCACTCCTAGACTAGAGACGGCTAGGGAACTAGTTGCAGTACTGAAACAGACTGCTGAGATGGTAGGCTGGATGGTGGAGAATACCGTGAGCATGCTGACAAACTGCAACATCATGGGTTATCCTCCAAAGAGTGTAGTATCTTGGACACCACATCGTGATAAGATGGGCTGGTGATCGTATTTTTTGGTGTAGGGACTATGGCTACTGGTATTAAACCATACTATTGACCGTTCTTCATCGGTCCCCAGAATAACTCTTCGTGATCTTTGGTCGAGGTAGAGAATGCTCCTGGTGATGATGGTGGTGATTTCACTGCTGAAACCTATAGAGACTCCAGATATTCTTCCTCCTCGATGTATCTATGGAGGGATATAGGGATCCAGTGGACCTTTCATTCCGAAAGTATGAGTCTGATGTGCCTCGTTCTTTCCCTGGCCCTTGAAAAGAAGGATTGAGGTGAGGGTTCCATTTCTGAGTCGTATTCCACCTCAGAATCTGAGAAGTAGACAGGTTTAATCTCAGTCTGAATCTTCATGGTTTTTTTAAAGTGGTGATGAACTGTCTTCCTTCCTTGGGATGGATCTTTGGGATGGGGTAGGTTTCTATCTCGTGGAGGTCCTTCGGCCAAACTGGTACTGGGGTGGAGAGGACATCCGCCTGAGTGAGTTGGGGTGCGAGGATCACCTGGGAAGATGTCAAAGGTAACACGAGGAGGACCTCTATGTCTACTGACCGATGTGTGGAGGGAATCTCCACATAAGGTTCTGGAGCAGGTAGGAGCATGGGTAGGGCCTCCATGCTTATTTCCCCTAGCAGCATCAATGTGAGGAGGGTCCTCATACTGGTCAAGATGAACAAGGGTGGTACCTCCGTGCTGGGTTTCGATTAAGGAAGGATGACCTTCACTCCTCTGATATCTGGGGTGAGGAGGACCTTCTCCAGTGGCTATAAGGACACGGGGAGGTCACCCACGTTGGATATTGACAAGATGTGTAACATCTCCACACCAGCGGCCTATGGTGGGAAAAACGAATCCATACCCGATGTCATGAGCGCAAAAGAGGCTTTCGTACTGAGTGTCACTATTGCAGGGAGGACCCTCATTCAGATTGAAGGTGGCTCGGGGTGGAGCTTCACACCGAGTATAGAAGCAGGTATGACCTACATTCTTAATGGTGGAGATATAGGGAGGACCTCCGTATTGGGTGTCTTTGTCACAGGTCGGCCAGTGGTGAGTGTTACCTGCACCGGTAACAAGGAGAGTTGACCCAACCTACCCATGGGGAAGTTGGGGCCTTGATCCGGGTTAGGTATATGAGTTCCTTGGATATACATAGATAGGGTACTGATGGTATACATCGGTGGTGGCACGATCCATGATATTCATTAATGTTGACGCCCCTTGGTGGGTATCCTCCTTATCCTGAACTCAACGTTGGCGTCGGGTAAACCGGACTGGGTTCGGTGGTGTGGGCACATAGCATATTTGTTCTTTGACTCGTAGGGTCAGGTGGAAGTGATGCTTCACCCTAGTGGGGGCCCTCTATGGGATCCCCTAGAACGGGACCTCGACCGGGCTGGCCCGGATATCCCCCACCTCATCAGTGTAGGGGAGGGAGTCATCGAAGCGTTCTGGGGAGAGGCTCCCGAAACGATTGTGCATCGGAGTGGGTAGTAGTGGCTCCCTGTGTGGCCCATGGGGATGGCGGTGGTGATGAGGCGTAGATGCCTCTAAATCCTAGCGGGCCCTAACTCGAGTCGGGATAATCCCCACCTCCTCTTATCAGTGGACGAGGTCGTTTATCACCCTCTACTGAATGAAATCAGATAGGAAGATGGGGTTTGGATTCCTAGAAGTTTTGGATGTGGAGACTATCATAGAAGTGGTGGAGCCACGCGGGATGGCCGCATTGACATTTCTGATGCCCCTATGTCGGTGGAAGGGTGGTGATCAGTTTTTTGTTATGGTAGATTGGGTTCTGTAAGGCATGGAGATTAAACCATTAGTGCTGCAAAATGGAAATTGAATTCCAGTTACCTAGCATCATTCCATCTTCCATGGCTAGAAATAATGATCCACACTGACAATGTCGTGAACTGGGATGTCCAACTTTCAAATGCCCCAACTTCTGGTGAGTTTCACGCCAGACCCACTATTTTCTTGGTGGGACCTAGCACCAGATACATGGATCTCGTGACACGCTATTCCACTGATGTCTCTAATGCTACTAATATCTACATTGATGAGAATAACTTCGCATTGGGATCACCAATTCTTCTTCTGACGCTTTCACTGGGGTGCACGCATCTATCTATTTCAGAGGAGGAGGGGTATCTTGTTTCCCCACATTCCAACTTTCCAAAGACAGACGACATCTGTCTTCTGTTTAGGGACGTTTTCTCCTTAATCAAAACGGGATGATGGGATGTCGGTTCCTCCGTCTTTGGATTTTTCCTTGGAACTCGTCACCTAGTCCGGGTCTCCCTTATAGATTAAGACATTGTTCGTGAAACTCTTTCCAGTGTCATGTCTTCATAGATGCTGGTTAATTATGTTGCTTCTATCAAGACATTCCAAGGGGTCCAGTCAGGGCAGCAACCTTCAGTTGGGGGAGTAGTCCCGTTGGACATCACTGGCATGTCTAGACGCGGAACACTAGCGTGTATGGGTTTCTTCCCCTTATGATAGGGCCTCTCGAGGGTTCAGAAGCCCGAGGAATCCCATGTCGAATGTGGGTAATTATATGCCATAGGCATGTCTCTATGGTTTTCCTCAACTTCCCATGTTTAACACAGAGTATATTGCGAGTTTAATGTCTAGAGGAGACGGATCAAACTGATCAGAAAACTTACTGGAGTGGATTAGATGGGTGCAACCCCTGGAGGGAACACTGATTCTAGGAGCAGTGAGAATGTGGGTGACATGATTTCACTGGGATGTGGTGGCCCGGTTAAGAATAAGGATGGATATTGAGAGTTAAATAAAGTAGTGGGGGAATGAGATGGAATCTTCGTGAAGGTGATGGTAGTGTTGGGCTTGAGCCTCGATGAGACTTTCTAAGTATCCCTATAGTAGGGAATCAAATTCCATGTAGTTCATAATGGGGTATAGGATCGGGGTGTGTGTCTAGGATAGTGACCCAATGATATACTGGGGCTTACGTGTTGTTAGCAGCCCGAGGTTGGTATGACGCTTGAGGGATGACCAGAGATGTGGGTCCCAACAAAGGGATGACAACGGCTTACCATCGATTGGGGTTGACAATGGATTACCACAGATTGGGGTTGACAATGGCTTATCATTGATTGGAGTATCATGACAGCTTACTGTTGGTTGGGGTACAATGGATTACTATTGATTGGGGATCACAACAGTTTACCATCAATTGGGGATCACAACGGCTTACCGCTGGATGGGTATCACAACGGCTTACTATTGATTGGGGTTGAACCTCAAGGAGGCTTCCTACGTTACTTGTCTAGGATACAAGGATCAAATCCCACATAGTTTGAATGGGTACAATTTAATGTTTTGTGGGATGAAAAGGGGCATACAGTTTAATTTCATGTGGGATGAGGGTGGACTGACATAGAGTAATCATGATAAGTGGGTGATGGTCTTGAACCTCAGGGAGGTTTCCTACATACCTTGCCTTGTCAAGGATCAAATTCCAAGTAGTTCGGGATGGTTTGGTGAATCGATGTGGAGGGGTCGGGACCAATAGGTGTTGGGATTGAACCTTAGGGAGGCTTCTTACGTACCTTTCCTTGGAAAGTATTAAAGTCTATATAGTTCCAGATGTTTTTTGAACTGATGTTAATGGGTTCGGGACCAATAGGCGTTGGTATTGAACCTCAGGGAGGTTTCCTACGTACCTTACCTTGGAAAAGATCAAAGTCCACGTAGTTCATAAGAGGTGTTGGTGAATCGACATAGAGTGTTTGGGACCAATATTTGTTGGGATTGAACCTTATGGAGGCTTCCTTCGTACCTTTCCTTGGCAAGGATCAAAGTCCACGTAGTTTCGGAATGGTTTGGTGAACCGACGTGGAGTGGTCGGGACCAATGGTTGTTAGGATTGAACCTCAAGGGAGGCTTCCTAGGTACCTTTCCTTGGAAAGGATAAAATTCCACATAGTTTTGGATAGTTGTTGGTGAACCGACATGAAGTGGTTGGGACCAATAGTTGTTGGGATTGAACCTCGTCGAGGCTTCCTATGTACCTTTCCTTGGCAAGGATCAAAGTACACGTAGTTCCGGATGTTTGGTGAACTGACGTGAAGGGGATCAGTACCAATAGGTGTTGGGCTTGAACCTCAGGGAGGTTTCCTACATACCTTTCCTTGGCAAGGATCAAAGTCCACGTAGTTCAGAAGACGTGTTAGTGAACTGACATGGAGTGTTTGGGACCAATGGTTACTAGGCTTGAACCTTAGGGAGGCTTCCTACGTACCTTTCCTTGGCAAGATCAAAGTCCATGTAGTTCCGGATAGTTGTTGGTGAACCGACGTGGAGTGGTCGGGACCAATGGTTGTTGGGAATGAACCTCAGGGAGGCTTCCTACATACCTTTCCTTGGCAAGGATCAAAGTCCATGTAGTTCAGAATGGTTTGGGGGATTAAACTTTATGGTGTCCCAAAGAGTATTTCATGTTCAAGGCTTACTCTAAGCCCATGTGAGTCATGCTCGGTGTGAGAAACTAGAGGAAGAAAAGACCTGATGATCACATTGTGAAAGTTGTGTCTGTGGGAAGTGAAGTGAAGTAGGTCTTACACATAGTTAGCCACCCAAAAAGAAAAAAAGGCCTTATGTGTGGTTAGCGTCCCAAAGAGGAAATAGGGGATTACCCATGGTTCACAGCCCAAGGAGATGGAGATTGGGACTTACTTCAGGATGGAGGCTCAGGTGGCGACAAGGCCCAGAGGGGTTTGGAAAAAAAGAGAAGAGGGTTCTGGTGTCCATCCCCCCACTAGTCCTTGGCATGAAAGAAGAAAGTTGGAGTAATGGTACTACCTTATTTAAGAAAGCTAGGGGATTACACCAAGATGGTTTCCCTTCCCCTCGGACAAACACCACTCTAGAAAAAGGGATATCATTCCATTTGATGAATATCTCACTCTTGTGGAGACGAGTGGGCATAGAGAATATCTAAGATGGGGCTCCCCATGTAGAATGCCTGGGGTGAGGCCACAGTTTAACGTCATGTGCTGAGGACAATGGCGCTTGGTATTTTAACGTCCTACAGTTCGGACGAGGCGGGTTCTCTCCGCACCCCTAGGACTTACATAACTAATACCTGCCCACCCTTGGGGAAGGGAGGGCATCTGCAATGCCGTGGTGAGGGGGTGTCATGGAGTGATCCACTGAGGGGTCCATGTTAGCATGGCTATGCGAAGAAGTAATAGTCGTTAGCATACCTATGCGAAGAAGCATGAGGTGAAGCAACGCAACATGAGGCACCACCCAAGGGACATTGAAATCACTTCATTTGAACCTAGAGGATTGCATGGGAAAAGGGGTTGCGGAGCAAAGGGGTTCATAGGAAGAGGCCTTGTGAAGCTTTGGTGCTCCATGTAGTGGAGGGTCTTCACGAAGGGGTATGCTTCACGAAGTGAATTGGCCTAGCCTAGGCATAGGGCATAGGTACATATAGAAGTTACTTCACAAAGTGGAAGGGATTTTGTGGAGAAATGATTCGCAAAGCAGTGTTCTTCATAAAGCACAGTGACCATGCCTTAGCATGTGGGTTACATGTGCATGGAGGATAATTCATGAAGTATAAGTGCTCCGAAAAGACTCGAGTCCCCTTGGGGATCCCCTTCCTTTAGAGAGGCTCGTGGGCTCCGCGAAGGGCATCCCTATTTGAAGAGGGGTTGAATTTAAGAAAAGGTAAAGGCACTTCACGATGCTAAAGTACCTTGAAGAGCTCATTTTTAATAGAGTAGAAAGTGATTCATTATTTGAAAGTTGAGAAGGTGGAAGGTCAGAGTATCCATCCTTTGGGCTCGAGGGGAGCCTAGTATTTATAAGCAATAGGCGTTGTGAAGTAGAGCACACTTTGTGTGAATACACATGGCATTTTATTGTAACTACATATCCTTTTTCCTCCTTGTTCCGTGGCAGCCTCACAAACATCAATAGGTTTGTGGTGCCTCCCGTCTCCTTGCTTCACGGTAGCTTCGCAAAAGTCAATCTGCATCACAGAGCCTCCCACCTACTTTCTTTGTGGTGGATTCACAAAGTTTAATCCAGATCGCGGATCCTATTACCTCCTTAATTCATGGTGGGGGCACAAAGGAGGTAGCTTTGCACCGGTCGTGGTGTTATGGGGCTCCGCGAACAAGCTTCACAAGGCAGCCCCAAAAGCTTTGCATTTTCTCTTCCTCTTCCCAAATTTTGGCACCATAAGTTTATTTTTTTTATAATCTCATTATGTTTAATTATAATTTTTTATACATGTATTATTATTTAATATATATGAAAATTCATTTCATGGAAAAATTTTAAAAACATCACTTTTCAATAGAGAATAAAAATGAAATCAACTATGTTAAAGTAAAAGTAATTCTTTTTTATATTAGATATTATTTTTATTTTTTGATATATATATATATATATATATATATTTGTTTTCATTGTCAATTTAATTTTTTATTAAATGTTGCTTCATTTTCAACAAGGGCATATCGAATGTGTTTATTATGTTCTACGATTCATGTATGAGATAATCACAACTGGGGTAATGACTGATTTTGATCAGGTTAGTCATATTAAATATTTTATATTTTCTATCATAGTATTCTATTTTTTAATCTTATATCAGTAAATTTTATTGCATACATTCAATGATTTTGATTTATACATGAAAGATGAACTAGACCATCTTCGATCTTTGTTTGCAAACTATTTGTTAAGTGTGATTACGATTTAAGGTATATATATTCTAATTTTTCTTAATAGAATTACATTATCCTAATAACAAGTGTTAAAAACGAATTATTTTTTTATAATAGGTGTTTGAACATAATGATATTAAACAAATTCTTCAACAATAACCAACAATGATCATGTTTCAAATTTTAGGTATGTGTTTTTTAACTATACTTTATAATATAAAGGAATAGATAATTTTTTGATTAATTTGTTAAAAGTATGTATATTTTTATATTTTTTTAGGCACTGATAAATACTATTTTATGGACGTATATTGTATTTATATTATAGGTATTATGATATTTTATGGGATGTAATATTTATAATTTTCTACAAAACATTTAACTTTTGGCACCAGTTTTCATAAAAACTGATGCCAAATCATTTAAAAAAATTTGATTGGTTTTCGGCGTCGGATTTTATGAAAACTGATGCTGAAAATGTAAACCATAGTGGTTTTCAACATTGGTTTCCTAGATAAACCGATGCTAAAAACCACATTTTTTATTTCACATTTATAGATGCTGGTTAAAACTGATGTTAAATTGTGTTTTTGCACTGGTGCCACTATGAATTCTATTAGTAAGAATCCAACTTAAAAAATCCCAAATCATGATAGACAAGCTAGGGGATAAAGGTTAACCTTGTATAAGGCTAGGAGAATACTTGAAGAAGCCATATCTCTTTCCCATAATAAAAACTGAGATCCAAGGAGAGAAAAAACATCTAAAAAACAAGTCATGAACCTACTATAAGAAACCCATATAGGCTATAACCCTGATAATGAAGCCCCATTCCATTCTACCATACACCATTTACATGTCAATTTTTATAATAATTTTGGAACTAAGAGTTTTTTTTTGTTTAGGTCACTGGTCATTTATTGTGCTAGGACTATGGTTTCTTGACATAACCTACCTTTTATGAAACCATGTTGCTCCTCAAACACCCAGTAATGTAGAAAAATTGAAAGCCTCTTATTGAGGAAACTAGCTAAAACCTTATACGTGAAATTACACATGTAGATTGGCCTAAATGTTTTTAAAGAGGAGGGATCCTTCACATTCAGAATGACGATTAGACAAGTTTCAGAGGCCACTAAAGTAAGTTCCCCCATAGAAATAATCTTGGATAGAATCAACCAACTCGCCTTTAATATGATCCCATGAGGCCACATAAAATGATTTATGGAAGTCGTATGGGCTTGGGGAGTTATCCAGGTTGAAAGACATGACTACTTCCCATATCTCCCATTCATCTGGGATGTTTTTCAAATAATCATTGTTATAACTAGAAACCACATGAGGAATGTCCCTTAAAAGATCTGCATATCCACTAGGATACACCTTCTGCATAAGAGGATTAACATTAGCGATAAGGGGTTTTAAATAAGCCTCAACCGTACATCTAACCCCATAGGATTATTAGAGAAATATATTTCATCCATGAGAATGTTCAGAGTAATTCTCCACCTTCTTTATTTAAGGAAATCATGAAATAATGTCATGTTTTTATCCCCCTCTTTTAGCTAGGTAACTTTGGAACTCTCTCAATCGATTCTCTCTTGATCGAGAAGCATTTTGGTGAGTTTTTTTTTGAGGACACTGAAGAGATCTTCAACCCAACTATCTTCAAGATTGAATTCTATATGATCGATCTCATTCTAGATGAAATATAGGTCAATGAGATTATTTGGTTTTATGGAAGACTAGTCCTAGAGGTCCCATTTCATATGCCTAAGCTTATTGTAGAAGCCTATCCACAGATGACATTTCATAGGTTTGTTCCAGGACTCATATACCACCGATTTATAATCAAGATTTGAATTATTCTTCTTATAGAATAAGAACCAATCCCTTCCAACATGTATTGATACAAAGATTATGAGGAGAGAAGAGTGATCTGATAGAGCTCAAACCATGTGAGAAACTCTACCAGTCAAGGAAAGAGAAATTTCCTTCAAGTTGGAAAAACAACGATCTATATGGTGCAATGTGCGATGATTACCCATCTGATAATTACACCTTGTAAATTTATCACTAAAAAACCAAGATCCATGAGCCCATTCCAAGGGGAGAAGGATACAAATTCCTTCTAGTCCTTTCACAAGTAAACTCCACCTCCCTTATTTTCTAAAATTTATAGGATGGTATTAAATTCTCCTCCCACAGGCCATGTCAAGTCCCTATCATTTAAGATCTCTAGATCATACCATAATTAATCAATTTCCCATGTGTCACACCTAAAATATATGAATGAAAAGAAAAAATGAATAGCTTCAAAACTAACCTTAGTTGATATGTGTTGACCAAGGACATCAATATGATCCACTAAAACTGAATGAATCCAAAAAAAATTGATTAGTAGTATCCCCATGCATGTAATTAATAAGGTTAATCCTTTAGAAAAACACTTTGATTTTAGAGTGGAGCTGATTAGGCTCATGCACTTCCACCGAAGAGACTTTGGTGTGGTGGAATTCATTAGAGTGAAAGTTTGTTTGAACCTGGTTTCCCAAGACATGGTCATTCCAAATAATAATAATGATCATCAAAAGAAGTGAAACCATGTTTTTCCCCCATCATCGATGATCACCTTACCTGGGTAGTAAAAGGGTGCGGCGGAGGTGTATGGAAACACAAATCATAGAAAAATGGAGAAAAACAGATGACCATACAAATTTTAATGTGGTTCAGTTAGACGATCTATGTCCATGTAAGAAGGGGGCTAGTTTTTCTATATATCTATAGATAAAATGAAAAGGATCACACAGATTACAACTCTACTACTTAAAAATCATGGGATTATGTCCTATTTTATAGAGGAATCAAAAACCAAACATTACTCTAGTGGTTGGGGTATCTCATCTACCCTTGAGAAATTTCTCCCTGGCCAAAGGCTACTGTCCACCATGCTATTGTGCATCCATAGATAGTTTCCCGCTAAGGAAAACTTGTACCAAGCTACTACCAACAAATATGACTCCCAAAATGGGAGTGTCCCCCACAAATCTCCCCCTCATAATCAATTTTCATTAAAAACTAGACCTTTATTCTCTTTGTAGGAGTTGAAAACTTCATCATCAAATCGAATATGTTTATTCACACTAGATAACATGGAACTTCCACTATCTTCAATAAATATCGAGCTGATTGCAGTTCCCATCAAATTATACAAACCTTGGGACTCTTTCCCAATAAGCATCGCTGCATCCTCACATGATACTTCCAACACTCCACCTGCTATGGAAATCATGTACCCTTTCACATCGAGCCTACTTAATCATACCAGGTTTCATCTCATCCTTGGAACTAATTTCACATCAGCTAGTTTACATACGCCTCCATCGGGTGTAATCAATTTCACCATCACGACTCCTTGAACCTTGCATGTTAACCCATCACCAAGTCTCACCAAACCTCATTCCTACTTAAAAGTTTGAAACACATCTTTATTCGTACATATGGGTGACGACCTCCCTGAATCCATCACCCATCCATCTTCCTTTGTATTTTGAGGCCGCTCATTCTTCCATTAAAAAAATGACATTACCGCTTCATGTGCCCATGTCTTTTGCAGTAATGACATTGAAATTCTCCTCATTCAACTCTCCCATCTGAGTGAGATCTTCCCATTTTCGTCCATATTTCATCATCTCTCGATGATTCTGTGATGTTCGCAACCGTCTCTTCATATTTTCCTTTCCTAGAAATATACCATTTGTGCTTTTCACATTCACTTTTATAGTGGCCATTTTTCTAAAACCAGAAGCATGTGGTTTCACTAGGATCACATATCCTTGATTTTGGCTGCCATTATTTACCTCCTGACTTCTGATATCAGCTCCTCACACGTGGATCATCATGAATCACCGTGATTTTCTCTCCTGAATGCATCGCAGGTCTTCGTAATGCTTCTGAATCTTGAAGAAATGACATAACCTTGTCTAGATTTGATGTTTCCTTCCCCATGAGAAATGCAGTCACAAGTCCATAAAATGAACTTGGAAGTGATGAAAAAATCAAAAGTACTTTTTCTTCCTCTTCAGCCATCACACTGATCCCCAATAATTGTGTCAGAATTTTGTTGAATTCATTGGTGTGATCCAACAATTTTTTTCCCACGTCCATGCACAATTGGTACAATTTATTCTTTAGAAATAATTTTTTGGTGAGTGACTGCGCCATATACCATTGTTCCAACTTCCTTCAGATCTTCTTCAGTGAGGTCTCATCCAACACCAAGTACTTTACCTTGTTCACCAGACATAATCGAATTTTTCTGATGACCCATATCTCAATATCTTTCAAATAATCATCACTGGTTGTCTTGGTCTTTTCTTTGATCAATGGTCTGATCATGCCCTAGTACATAAGAATATTTTTCACTATGCTTTTCCACAAGCCGAAATTGTTCTGACCATCGAACTTCTCAATATCAAATTTTGGTAGCACCATGACACTTGCCATCATCGTTGTCAAACTCCATCAATATCACTTTATGGAGTATAAATTATGAAAATGTAACTACATAGATGCATCCATAATGGTCAAAATAGTTGGAATCGACTCCTGGATTATCAAAATCGGAGTCCTATTGGCTGAGATATCACTAAACAAATTCCATGGTCTAGATCTCCTACTGACATGGTGATGACATAGCACTGACATGGCATGCTAGAGCAGCTGCCAGAATCTCATCGGAAAATTTTCCGGCATTGTGAACAGTACCATCTTCTCTGGCAATGGGTTACTATTCACTTGCAGTTTGATTGAAACTTTGACTGGCTCTAAAATGGATCATTTCAACTCTATTTTCAATGCCCCTTGTGCCGTTGGAATCGTCTTGTCTTCCTCTTCATGGATCTGGCCTCAGAAATATTTTCTAACCAACTTCTATTTTCCAATCACCGGAAAAAATTTCTTCACCTCACCATTTCGATTCCCTTGCTCCGGATCCCTCTAATACCACTTTTTAGGGTGTAGTGGAGGTGTGTGGTAATGAAAATAACACAAAAATGGAGAAAAATAGATGAACACACAAATTTTAACATGGTTCGGTCAGATGATCTACATCCATAGGAGAAGGAGGCAGTTTCTCTATTTCTTTACAGATAAAACGTGGTGGTTTACATAGATTGCAACTCTAATACTTACAAATTATGGGCTTACGTCCCATTTTATAGAGGAAGTAAAAAACCAAACATTTCTCTCATGGTTGGGCTAGCTCATCTACCCTTGAGAACTTTCTTACTTACTGACAGCTATTATCCATTATGTTGTTTCACATCCATGGTCGGTTGTCCACCCAGAAAAACCTTTACCAGGATGCTACCTTTGTCACGACCCGACCCTACCGGTCTCGAGCCGCAACTACCCCAAGCCTGCCTCCATAGGCTAGGGGCTGGTGACAAGCACTGAAGGTGTAACAATCTTGGGGAGGCCTTAGGCTAAGTACCTGTACACACACACACAGCTCACTCAATGAAGAAGTGCAGAGTAAAAAAATGAAACCAAAGGACAAACAACTATAACCCAACCACAGTCATGCATCAACCTCTAAATAGAGAAAAGTAAAGTGCTGAAAAGATACTGAACAGAAAAAGGGAAAAACACGCATCCAACCCGATAAGTGCCACAACAAGGCAACAGGTAAACAAAAGTAAACAGCTGATGAGTCTCACACCTTAAAGTCCTACCATGACCACTGAATTCATCCCAAGATCTTGTGTCCTCTACGCTCCTCCATAGTCTTGATCAACCTATCCATCGTCAGCACAGGCACACCAAGTATGTGCAAAGCCCAAGCAGGGGTGAGTATAAAGATACTCAGTAGGATGTCTCAAAAGCTCGAGGGAGAAACAAAGGAGGTACTAAAACGGTGAGTAGTAGATAGAACAAAGAACAGTTAAAGAGTACAATAAATAGAGTGAAGCTCAACCCAACAAGAGAAAGAAAGAAGGCTCGTCTGACCAAGAGGATCTAGACATAGAAAGCACGTGGCATACCCCGCGTGTATTCTCCCCTCCTAGAAGGAGAGTAACTAAACCCAAGGAGTGGGAACAAAATTAGGGTGTAAATATATATATGCTCAACAAGAAACCCGAATGAGTGGATAAGGGGATCTCCATCTCCAAGCTCATCCTAGGATAAGTCGTCAACAATTCTAAGGGTAGCCATCACAGATTCCCAATAGTACTGCATGTCAAAGTTGCCTCATCACTAAATCACGCAACCAAGGATCCCGCTCCGGTAACCAGGGAGAAAATTCCCTGACTAGCCTCATAGAAATGTATAAGTCTGAAAGAAGTCATTAGGTAACCCACTTCCCAGCCCAACTAGAGGGTAAACCCCAAGAGGTCGTTAGGTGACCCACTGCCCAGCCCTGCTAGAGGGTAAACCCTAAAATGTCACCGGGTGACCCACTACCCAGGCCCTACTGGAGGGTAAACCCTAAAGTCAATGGGTAATCCACTGTCCAGCCCCGTTGGAGGGTAAACCCTAAGGTCAACGGGTAACCCACTGCCCAGCCTCACTGGAGGGTAAACCCTGATATGTCGATGGGTAACCCACTGCCTAGCCCCACTGAAGGGTAAACCCTGAAATGGTCTGATAACTCTGCACTGCCCGTACCATCTTTGGGCATCGTTAGCATCACGACCGTGCATTGGGTCGGAGTGCATCAAGGGAACCTCTAACCAACACCCTTTCATGTTTCCGCATTTAATGAGATCTCAAAAGAGGCTCCACACTCCCAAACAGATTACATCGTTATAATCCTCACGTAAAAACACGCGAGATAGACTATTTACTCGCTAGAAATGGGATCCTGATGAAAAAGTTATTCAAAACCACATTATGCCCATACGGCATCTCATGGGGCCCATACCTTGGTCCCGAAAGAGGTCGGGCGAACTACACCATAGCGATGCCCTCGGAAAAACATGCCAAAATGACTACTCATTCATCCCGAACAGACGTCTGATGAAAAAGTGGAAAAACGTTGCTCACAGCTTAAAAGAAGTCCTGTGGGGCCCACACCTCAACTCCAGATTCAACACCTAAAACCACCATAGTATACATTGTCCTGATGCCAGGGTTACAATTCCACTGACGACGTCTAAAACAGACTCTGGATGTGTTCGCGCCATCCGAAAGAAGAATCTCGGTGAGATACTTAACGAACGTAACGCCCCACCGAGCCCCCGTATCAGGAATTAAAAATCCTCTAGACCATCTCAAAACCTTTGTATTGATCCTAGGATTGTTCCGCTACAGATGGAACGCGAAACATATGCCCTTAGTGAAAGATACGGGAGTCCAAAGGCAAGGGGGATAACCCCCTTAGGGCTGGACCGACCCGGTCCAGCCGGTCCACCCGACCTGGGCCGGCCCGTGCCGGCCGGCCCGCGGTCCTTCAGTGCATCCTGGCCATGAACCCACGGTACACCCACACTGACCAGCCCTTGTTTCCAGTCTTTGTCTCGCACGGAGACCCACCGAAGGTGAATCTCAGTCTAGCACGAGGTCGCGCGCAGCGACCACAGGTCCACCCGCGCCGACGACCTCCGCCCGCCGTCGCTGCCTGGGACCACCACCGCCTGGGACCGCCGCCACCCGGGACCACAACCGCTTGCTGCTGAGAGCCCTCCGCAGCTGTTGGAAGCTCTCTGCCTCCACTGGGAGCCATCGGACCACCTCGCCGACCACCGGACATCCCTGGAACCGCTGGAAAACAGGAAAAAAAGAGCCGGAAAACTTCCCGGTGTCACCACAGACACCTCGGGACATGAAAATCTGATCTGAAAGGATCTTTGAGGATCTCAAATCTATCCCTATGCAAATATGTCCTTTAATTGAGAATTTTACATCATTTCGATGCAAGAATTCGAGTTCAAAGGTATATGCAGAATTTAAAAACGAAAACGGAAACTCCTACCTCATTGGGCGTAGCCTGTAGCTTCGCCGAAGATCCACCGGAGCCACTGCGCCTTGGAGAGGTGAGAAGAGGCTATTTCTTCTTCTTGAGAGGGATCCTCTAGGGATAAACAAGGGGGAAGAAAGAGTAGGAGGGGTGGGAGAAGTGTTTAAATAGAAAAACACTTAAATGCCCACTAGTAGGCCCCATACCCGAACTTTCGTCAGGGTCGGGGTTAAGCCGCCTCTAGGGTAAAATCCATATTCTAATCATAACGGGGGTCCCGGAATTTTAATCCGAAACTCCATTCAGAATTTTTAAAGTTCACGCATGAGGCTGCTAAATTACAAAAATTCCCCAGGTTTCGTTTTCCATAGAAGGGTCGCGCCCGCGAAAGTTACACCCCTCCTTGGGTAAACGGCACGCTCCGGACTCAATGGTGCCCTCGGTTTCCCCATCTGAGCAACTGTTTAGGATTTATTCTATTTATTTGGTGTGTTCAGTGTGAAATCACTTAAAATTTAATTCCGACCGCACCGGGGCTCAGAATCACACGCTGTCAGAACGCCCTTCTCTGGAATAACATCAAGAAAATTTCAAAGTCTTAAAGGCTCAAAACCCGGGTTCTTACACCATCAAAGATGACTACCAAAATGGGAGTGGCCCCCATAAGTATAAGAACATGACAATGTACATTTGGATAAAGTCCTGGAAGAAATAGTACTGGAAATAGATGTTGTTGAATGAGTAGGTTGGTCTGATTCTAGTTGTACATGGGGTAATTAATAAACAGTAGTTGTTTGAGGTGGATATGGGTGAGAAGCCTGAGGGGCTATGGTCTTGGGAAACAGGGAGTGGGGGAGGAGGCCTTATAGGATAGAACATCATGAGAAAAACTTTGATTCACCATTGGGAAAATATTCTTGCAAGTCGGAGGAGATGGATCCATCCTGGGCCTGAATGGTACTAAGGCCAAACATGGTCCCCCTGTAGTTTGTAGGGGAGAAAACCACTTCGACATAAGTGTGGGGGATATAAGATGGACCGTGATAGCTCCAAAAACAGATGTATGGAATGGGTGTGGTTGTTTTGGCTATACAAGCTGAGAAATATGAGAGGAAGAAATGGAACACAATGCAATAAAGACTTTCAAGCTTGTATTTCACATTTAATTCAGACTACAATTGCCAACAATTTATAGTCATTTACAATGAAATGAAACATCCAAATTAAATGGACACAATAAATAAATAAAACATCCACATTAAATGGACACATTAAAGAAATTAAATAGCCACATTAAGCAAACATTCCGGGAGAAAAAACATGGGGAAAACACGTATAGAGAATGCGCGCTGCATGGAAAACATGGGATGCTTGGGAAGAAACTGAGGAGACCTTTATGGTTTGAATTTCCAACAGGAATACCATGTTTAGCATCAGATATGGTTCAAGATTCATGATATTCTAGTAACGTAATACATTGAATTATGGGATACATTTCCGACAGCCTGAAGTGATTTGCCCTTGGAAATGATGGGATGGTGATAAACAAGGTGGCATCGAGTAGTACAAGGTTTTCCACTAGGAAATCACCACTCTATCCTGAAGAAGCACCCGAGGAAAAAGATTTTTGGAAGGATCCCGGTTAACACAAATCCAATTCATCCAAAAGCTGGAGCATATGGTCTTTGGCGCACAAGAAGGAACAGATGGAGTCCCTGATTCTACAAAGAAAGGGAAGATTGTGGAATGGGAGGTGGATCCCCGAGAGATTGATCCAAACCGCCGCTCGGGGAGTGTCTTACCCTAGATGAACCATCATCGACCAGTGAAAGAGGGAGAAGTTCAATCTTCCAACTAACCTAGATTCTCTAGACCAAGCCTACACGATGTCTTTTTTGGAGGCTAGGATCCAATAGAAGGAATGTCAGTTCAACACCAAAACCCTAGCTAGCTCTGATAAACTGCACGATGTGATGATGTTTTGAAAGAGCTAGATTGAAGGCTTGTCAACCCCAAACCTGACACTATCATCCAATGATGGAAAGCCACAACCTCCTCAAAGAAAGATATTGTAAAATCTAGGAAAGTATAGACTTCCACCACCCCTAATTGGGTCGACTGTAGAGTGACTTCGGGAAGGGGTGGGAGGATGGTTGACCGACACAGTTGCGGGTGAAGGACATATTTAAGAGAGGGCCGACAAATTAAAGTTTGAACTTATAGGAATTGAGACCACAGCCTGCTAGAGGGTTTGAGACGTTGATATCTAGAAGTTAGTCAGAAGGGGGAAGAGCATCTGAAGCTAATGAAAGAGGCGTCCCGGATTGAGTCAGCCACAGTTAGAGCAACAGTCTGAAGAGTTTGAAAATCTTGGTTGTGCATGAGGCTTGTTCTTCTACACATACATACATATACACATATACACATACACATACGCATGCACATACATACATACATATGAATACATGAATATGTACACATATGTGCACATACACATGCACATATATACATACACATCCACAAACACATACACATGCATAAGCATATACATACACATACATGGATGTATACACATACATATACATAAATATACATACTCGTGAATTCACATACATATGCATACATACACATACTACATAAACACACTTACACATACACATACACACATACATACGAATAGACATACATGTATACATACATACACATTCACATACTTATATATACATACACATACATATACACATACACATACAAGTACAAATACACATACAGGTACACATACACGTGTACATTCACATACACATACACATACACATACACATACACATACATGTACACATACACATACACATACACTATATTGACCTGAACTATTATAAATAAAATTTCTTTTTTAATTTAATTAATTGTATTATTATGTAATATGGTTATAGAAAACACATGTAATCCTTTTTTTTATTATATCCTATTGTATTTAAATGACCATTAATAATTTTTACTATTGATAATATAGTCTTTGAATAGTGATCACGTGATTAGTATAAATATAGGGTTTTAACAAATCCAATTGACACATATAAAGGAAGTGATGGTCTCAGCCAGTAGGATTGTACCCTATGAAGCCCATTTATCAGAGCTTCCAAAGGAGATATAATCACTGAGAATTTCTCATGACCAAGACCAAGATGAGATCCAAAAAATTAATAATGAGTGAATCCACTTACAGGATAATTTCAAGCTCATCGAGATGATGACTCAAACCATGTTCGTTGAATCGCCCCATTAAAGTCTCACCATAGTGAACCTTACCCTTAGGGTGTTTGCAAGTGTATTGAAGGGATATGTATAAATATCTTATAAATATGAGTATGTATATTATATTTTATATAATAATTAATATAATTCCATCCTATTATTATTACTTTATAAATGGTTTTTATTTTGATTCAATAAAATAAAAATAGTATTTTTGGTCAATATTCAAATTCAATTAAGGAATTTATTTTAATGAATTAATGGATTTTTGAAAAAAATAATACTTTAATAAAATATTATTATTAAATATAAATGATCGTATAATTTTTATGAAGTCAAATGTAATTTTTATAAGGGTTCGAAAACTGTTATTGTCAAAAAACCCATCATTTTTTAATAAATGTTAATTTTATTTTAAAATTAATAATTAAAATATTTAGGTAAAATGAATAATATTTTTTTAATTAGAATATTGAAATTATCCAATGTTGAATTTTTCATAATTTTCTGAGACAGTCGAATTTTTGGGTAAAGATTAAATACCGTATAAATACACTTTATGTATTATGACATCATAATGACCCAAAGGTTATGTAATAAATACTATAAAAGGTATCCAAAACCAAATATACATTTTATCTTTAAAAAAATAAAATTTTATTTTATTTTATTTATTTTATAATATCAATTTGAATCTTCCAAAACCGTTAATGTGTTTTATGGTTTTAAAATTATTTATTTGAGAATATGAATCACCTCCATATAAGAAAGGAAATTATTTTTTAATTTTGTCCTTGTACATATAAAATAATTAAAACCACTTATATTTGTAAAAACCCATGGTAAAAAACATGTGAAGTTTTGTGGTTTTGATTATTTTATTATATAGATCCCAAAACCCAAGTTTGAGAAAATAAAAAAGAAGTATCCTCTATTTTCCTATATAAACTCGCCCAAGATTCCATTTATATTCACTCAAACTCTTTTTATAACGTCCTTACTCTTTCTTCCCCTCTATAGAGTCTTCTTAAGTTGCCTCAACAATCTCAAGAAACTCCTCCCGAGCATTTGGAGTCACACACTCAAGTAAGGGATATTCTGCTCTCCTCTTTTTATCAAGTACTTATTTTTTGTTATGTCATTTAATTTCCATTTTCCTATGTTAGGATATGTTATTAAATATCCCCATTACTTTAAATTTCATATATAAATGACTATATCCCCCTTTCACTCTTGTTAATCCCTCCCATGAACCTTTATGTACACTTGTTATCATACCGAAATTTAGTAAGGTATCCTCAATTTCTAGTATATATTCAAGTTTCTTTATTATCTTATGAATTCCATTTCCAATTAATAATGTTGTAACATGTATTTACATGTCCTATTACTATCCATTTAATTTCAAAATTATGAGATACCCCTTTCTCTCTCATAAACACATTTTATTAATTTTAAAGTGATGTTGTTATGCCGCCGAAATTTCATTAAAATGTTTCCATGCCAAAATAATTTTGAAGTGAATACCTCAACCAATTAAGTGTAATATTATGTAATAAATCATGTATTAATGTGAAATAAATGAAATGGTTATTATAGTTGGTATCAAATGAAAATTTTATTTATTTTTTTGATTAGTATTAAAAAACTCTAGAGAAATCCTTAGAGATAAGACTAAGTACAAGAAGGCATACCTAAATTTTTTTAAGTATAGAGTAAGTGGTTTATAAAGAAAATACATATCTATTTGGATACTAAAAGTGGATTTGGTTCTAGTATGGATGTACCTAGGGGTAACAACTCCGACAAGGTGTGTCGATCCTAACTCAGTGTAACTTGGTACGCAACACTGTGCCTTACTGAAAACCTTGTTTGACACTCTCAAGGGATATGATTTTGTAAATTCATAAGTTAATTACCAACCATTATTAAGGGAAAAAAATACCCATAAGAGTATATGTTTGGAAATAGATCATGTATAACATATATTGTATCCTATAAATTCATAATTTAATAAATAAGTGTTTTTTATAATTTATCCATTTATTTTCATTAGATTCCCCCTTTATGTGTTTGATAGTTTAAAAATAATCATTCCCAATTTTCCATTTATTCATGCCAATAATGGGAAACATTAGGAATTGGGTAAAAAAATAAATTTAATGAGCAATGTGATGACTTCCCCAATGAGATTCCCAACCCAATGGGAGCAGGAATCGTGAACTTTTTGGTGATACTCTCTTAGATGACTCAGGTTATGAATAGAAGAGCACCCAAATCCCCTTAAGATAGAACAAGTTGCGATTGAGAGATATATGTGAAATAAGGCCTCTGAATTTCAATGGATCATATGATCCCTTAATCATGGAATAATGGATCAATTCCATTGAGAAGATATTCTCCATCCTTAAATGTTATGAAAAATAGAAAGTTATATTGTCTATTTATTGTATGGAGGGAGAATATGATCAGTGGTGGAAGTTGATCAAAAATACGAATCTAGAAGAAGATATTGAAGTGATGGAGTATAAGGAATTTCAAAAAAATTGATAAATATTTTCCTCACACTCTCCATCTTAAAGTACAAAGGTATTTCCTTAACCTCAAGAAAAATATGATGAATTTATTGGGGTGTACGAGTCAAAAATCAAAATAATTTCATGATATACCTATGGCTTTGTCATTACCCCCAAATTCAAGGTTGAACACTTCTTCTGTGGGCTAAAACCTAGTCTACAAAAAGCTCTGATGGTCCGTGACTTTGATAGCTATGAAGAAATTGTCTGATGTGACCTCAAAGTCAAAATAGAGATTAGAGAATCTTAAGGGTTTCATAAGGATAAGAAATGAAAATTGCAGTCTAATTATGGATATCTAATGGATAAATTTAGCAGTGCCAAAAAATTCAACATCCCACTTTCCAAAGGTGTGGAAAGAAGCACCCTAGAAATTGCTGAAGGGGATGAGAAAATGCTTTAGGTGCAGGAAGAAAGGGCACCTAGCTAATGATTACAAATAAGAGAAGCCCACTAATGCAAAGGAGGGAAGGAATGATCCAGTCAACCCTCAACACATTCTCCATTTCTACAACTTCACGGAACCGTGTAACTTTACAAACCAATGAACTAAGATAAGGGTTTTTAGAGATAAACAACAACCTCCAAGGCAGTAAGGGAGATATTTTTCCATCACAGCCTCTATGTTGGATCCAAATAATGAAGTTTTGATAGGTATTCTAGTGATTCATTCAATAAAAAAACTTATTTTTTAATCTAGTTCTACATGTTCCTTCATATCAAGAAATTTTAGTAGAACTATTCGAACAACAACACAAATCATGGAAGTAATGTTATCGGTGAAAATAGAAAAAGGGGAAATTTTTTCTTCCTAAGTATATAACTCCTCACCTATAAAAATTTTTGGGTTGAAATTCCAAGTGAACCTTTTCATACTCCATTTGGTGAAATTTGATGCAATTTTGGGCATGTATTGGATTTCTCTATATAGAGTCAACATAAATTTCCATGAAAATTAATTCACTCTTTGTATTTCCAATCAACCCATGATTCTGTACAAGTGTAAGGAGGAGGATGAATCTTCTTTATCACCACCATCTCATGAATATATAATATTTTCCTATGAGCATGTGTATCTAGATCAAATTATTGAGTCTAAGTAAATAGTCACCCTTGAAGAAATGACTATTGTGAGGGAATACACTGATGTGTTTTTGAGGAATTTATTGGTCCTCCTCCTAGTCAAGAGGTTTAATTTTTAATCAAGCTTATAATTAGGGTGTTTCCATTATCCAAGACTCTATATAGAATGGTTATTCTATAACTTCATGAGCTTAAGAAAAAACTACAGGATAATCTAGATAAATGGTTTATACACCCAAGTGCTTCGCCATGAGGAGTACCAGTCCTCTTCATCAAGAAGAAGGATGCATCAATGTGCCTTTTCAATGATTATCATGAGATAAAAAAGATCAAGATAAAGAAAAAGTATCCACTTCCAAAGATTGATGACTTGTTTAATCAGCTACATAGAGGACAACACTTCTCCAAGGTGGATTTGTGGTCAGGATATTAACTAGTTTTGGTGAAGAAGGAGGATATCCCCAAAACTGATTTTCTTACATGGTACAATAACTAAGAGTTCATAGTGATGCCTTTTGGGCTCACTAATTCTATAGTAATCTTCATGTACTTGATTAATAGAGTCCTTGTAGATTACCTAGACAAATTTTTGTTAGTCTTTATGGATGATATTATGATATAATCCAAAGGAAAGGATGATCATGAGAAGAATTTGACCACTATTCTAAAGACCTTGTGAAAGGAGAATCATTATGAAAAGTACAAAAAATGTGAGTTTTTGTTGAAGGAAGTATCATTCTTGAGTAATATCACCATAGGAAATGTGATATTTTTGTGGAACCTTAAAAGACATAAGAAATTTAATGATGGTTGAGGATAATATATGTGATAGATATCTATAGTTTCTTTGTTTTAGCTGGGTATTATCATAGATTTATGATAAATTTATCTCCATTTTCAATCCCTCTAACCAATATAACTTAAAAGGAAATCAATTTTTATTTTAATTATGAATGTGATGTGATCTTCGAGGTGGATTATCAATACACATGTGCTCACACTACCAACAAGTGGAGAAAGTTTGTAGTATTTAGTGATGATTCAAAGAAGGGATTGGGCTTTTTGTTAATAAAGAATGAAAAATTCATAGCATATGCTTCAATTAAGTTGAAATTTCATGAATAGAACTACCTAATGCATGATATAGATTTGGATTTAGTGATCTTTAATTTGAAAATATAATGGAATTATCTCTTTGGGGATAAGTGTGAAATATATATAGATCACAAAATTCTCAAACATATATTCACATAGAATGAGCTGAATATGATCCAATGAATATGGTTAGAGTTTATCAAGGACAATTACTACTTAATCCACTACAATTTAGGTAAATCAAATAAAGTGGTGGATAATCTAAGTATAAAGGACCCAGAAATTATATCACTGATGAAAATTGAGAGGGATCTATTCTTATTAGATTTTGAATGGATGGACATGGGAATAATAAATTAAGGAACATAATCAATCCTTTCACAAATGATTGCTCAATTATCCCTTATGTAAAGGTTAAAAGATTCTCAAAGGGATGATGTTGGAATTTAAAAGAAAGTATAAGCCATAAATAAAGGTAAATTCTTGGGATTAAATGTTAATGAATAAGGATTTGTGAGAGTTGGATCAAGACTATGTGTACTATAAAATCTTGAGTTAAAGAAGGATTTGTTGGATGATATACATAGCTCAACCTTATCAATCCCCCCAGGAAGCAAAAATATGTATCAATATCTCTGAGAACACTATTGGTGGTATAATATAAATAAGGAGATCATATAATATACAGCAAGATGTCAATAAGTGAAAGAGAAAAGGAATAAATACAAGGGGATGATGCAACCATTACCCATCCCTATATGGAAATGGAAAAATATCACCATGGACTTTGTCACTGGACTTCCAAATGTTGGGTCGGAGAGTGATGGAAAGAGGGGGGGTGAATTGCCTTTTCAAAAAAGTTTAACAATTTAAAAAAAAGTTAAAGCGCAGCGGAAATAAAAGAGGCAAGACACAAAATTGATAACGGAGTTCGGCCTGAATCCCAAGCCTACGTCTCCGCTCCCAACTCAACCGTTGAGAGATTTATACGACAGCTTGCTTTTTAATGGTTGTAGCAAGAAACCCACTAGACTTTAAGGCAGCCTAGAACCTATTACAGCTTGCTTTTTATTGGTTGTAGCAAGAAACCCACTAGCCTTCTTACAGGTGATGGCTAGCTCACCTATGACTCAAGCCTTTTACAGGGAAGGCTTGACTAACCTCTTCACACCTTGAAGGTGGTGTGAAAACCCAAACTAAGGGAGGATGAGAGAAAGAAGGGTTTGTATGCACAAACTCAAAATAATGCTCAAAATGATAAAACAATAAAAACCATAAAGAGGAGAAGTCTTGGGTGCCAATGGATTGATTGGTGATGATGAAGAGCACTCCCAAGCTTCTATGGTGGTGCTCCTTGGTTGTGGAAGTGAGTTGGAGCAGGTGGGGATCCTTGAAAGAATGCGCCGGAGGTTCGCCAAATGATCGAAAAATGTTCATGTGTGCTACCATTGTTTTCCGGGGCTTCCTAGTACTCTATTTATAGAAGAGGAACACCCAAATGGCTGTTGGGGGTCTTCGGAGCCGTTGGGAGTCAAAAGTACAAGTCTGGTCAAAGCCCAACGGCTAGTTTGACTGGGCACACCAGCTGGCCGGTGGTGTCTCACCAGCTGGCCGGTGGTCCACCGGCTGGCCGGTCCTGATCCACCGGCTGGCCGGTGCTCCAGACAGAGAGCAAGCTCTCTGCCCAGGTTCTACCGACTGGCCGGTGGTCAGCCACCGGCTGGCTGGTGATAGTACCGGCTGGCCGGGGAGCTCACACTGGCTGCCCGGTGGCTCTGGACAGAAACCATTGCTTCTGCCAGAGACCACCGGCTGGCCAGTGGGAATCCACCGGTTGGCCGGTAGACTCAGAGAGTCTACTTTCAGTCCTTCTTGGCCCAACTCCTTGGAAACCTTTTGCCTATCAACAAAAACACTTGAAAACAAGTTAGAACAAAATAAGAGTGATTGTGATCATTAAAATCCAAGAGAGAGGGGTACAACAATCTCCCCCTATTTTGATGATCACAATCACCAAAACAAGCAATGTAAAAGACTGAAATGAAAGGCATGCTTTAAAGGATAAATTGAAAAGTAAAGAAAAGCATAAGAGAAATATTTCTCCCCCAATCAACCAAGGAAATCTCCCCCTTTGTGATTATCAAAATAGCACGGGGCATAAAATTTGATTGAAGGAAAGGTTTGAAAAACAAGATAGAGATTTTGAACCAATTGAAATTTTTGAAATTTGAATTGATAGTTTTAATTTGAAAGTTTTGAATTGAATGTTTTGAATTGAAAGTTTTGAATTAAAAGTTTTGAATTGAAAGTTTTGAATTGAAAGTTTTGAAAAAAAAATGCAAAAAGGCTTAAACGATCCTAACTCCCCCTAAATAAAAACAACAAATCACTGGGGAGAGGATTTTAGAACCGAGACAAATTTTGGTCCGGAGAGACTCGCTAAAAGGGATTTTTCAATCCAAACTTGTCTTGTGGCGGGTCTTCTCCTATGAAATTCATCGTTAAAGGAAATGGTTTTGGGCCTTCCATACCGGGCATTTTTGCAGTCGCACTCGTAAATTAAGTGCCCGATCTTTTTGCAATAGTTGCAAAATTTATATTGGGAGCTCCCCCTTACAAAAATAGTAGGAGCATGGGAAGGGGAAGCTTGCTTGGAATAGCAAACCCCTTGGGTGGTTCTAGATATGCATTGGGAACCAAGGAGCTTCGAAAGGTTATGTTCACCTTCGGTGAACTTAGCTAGGGATTTCCTTAAATCCTTGATTGTTGATTCCATAGAATCAACATCGGGAAGGTTTTGGATCTTGAGGGACAAGTCTTCCTTTTCTTTGAGAAGTTGATCCTTTTCGGAAGAAAGAATTTTGAATTTCTTTTTTAAGGCAATAAATTTGTAAGAAAGTTTGTGAAAACCTTCCTCCAATTGATCTCTCGCATGTTGGAGATCCTTGTAAGATAAATGATTGAAAGAATTGGAAGAACAAGAGGAAGAGGAGTCGGAAGAGGTTACCTCATGAAGTGTCATTAGACATTTTTTACCGTCGTCTTTTGAGGAGGAGGAGGATGAGGAGCTATCACTCCAAGTGGCCTTGAATGCCTTTTTCTTTTCCTTTTGCTTGGCCCTTGTCTTGTAAATGGAGCACTCCGGTTTGATGTGGCCTTTCTTTCCACATTCAAAGCATGTAACTTCATTCTCCGCTTTGGGCTCTTCCTTTCGTGCCCTTCGAAAGTTCTTCTTTTTCTTCATGAATTTGCTCATTTTTCTTGCTAGTTGAGCAATCTCGGATTCGCTATCAGCGGAGGAGCTTTCTTCCTTTGCTTTGAAAGCAATGTTCTTTTTCTCCTTGAAGGTTTTACCTTCTTTATTGGCTTGCCTCTTCATGGTGATCTCGTAGGTCATGAGTGATCCAATGAGCTCTTCAACCGGCATTTTCTTGACATCTTTTGCTCCTTGAATTGCGGTCACCTTTGGTGCCCATGAGCTTGGTAGGACCCAAAGAATCTTCTTGACCATCATTTCTGTAGAAACATCCTCACCAAGAGATTTTCTTCCATTGCAAACGTCAGTAAAACGAGTAAACATTTCAGTAATTGATTCGTGTGGGATCATGGTGAAACTTTCAAAATCTTGGCGATACATGTCTAATCTAGTGTCTTTGACTTTGTTAGTGCCCTCATGGGTTACTTCTAAAAGTTTCCAAATTTCATAAGAAGAGGAGCAAGTAGAAACACGGTTTAATTCATTACGGTCTAGCCCACAATGAAGAGCATTCATGGCTTTGCCATCAAGCTCAAAATTGGAAATGTCTTAGGGGGTCCATTTGGACTCATCCTTGTTAGATAAAGTATAGCCTTGCATTACAATCCTATAGATAGGATAACCAATGCTTCTAAGAAAAGTAATCATGCGAGTTTTCCAATAAGTGTAATCGGTTCCATCAAAGAATGGAGCACGACCCAATGAATAACCTTCGGGGGTGAAAGAGGATGAAGCCATCACAATGGATCTTGAGTTTGTAACCGGTTAAGGTATTACACAAACACTTCCTCTGATACCAATTGTTGGGTTGGAGAGTGATGGCAAGAGGGGGGGTGAATTGCCTTTTCAAAAAAGTTTAACAATTTAAAAAAAAGTTAAAGTGCAGCGGAAATAAAAGAGGCAAGACACAAAATTGATAACGGAGTTCGGCCTGAATCCCAAGCCTACGTCTCCGCTCCCAACTCAACCGTTGAGAGATTTATACGACAGCTTGCTTTTTAATGGTTGTAGCAAGAAACCAACTAGACTTTAAGGCAGCCTAGAACCTATTACAGCTTGCTTTTTATTGGTTGTAGCAAGAAACCCACTAGCCTTCTTACAGGTGAAGGCTAGCTCACCTATGACTCAAGCCTTTTACAGGGAAGTCTTGACTAACCTCTTCACACCTTGAAGGTGGTGTGAAAACCCAAACTAAGGGAGGATGAGAGAAAGAAGGGTTTGTATGCACAAACTCAAAATAATGCTCAAAATGATAAAACAATAAAAACCATAAATAGGAGAAGTCTTGGGCGCCAATGGATTGATTGGTGATGATGAAGAGCGCTCCCAATCTTCTATGGTGGTGCTCCTTGGTTGTGGAAGTGAGTTGGAGCAGGTGGGGATCCTTGAAGGAATGCGTCGGAGGTTCGCCAAATGATCGAAAAATGTTCCCGTGGGCTACCATTGTTTTCCGGGGCTTCCTAGTCCTCTATTTATAGGAGAGGAACACCCAAATGGCCGTTGGGGGTCTTCGGAGCCGTTGGGAGTCAAAAGTACAAGTCTGGTCAAAGCCCAACGGCTAGTTTGACTGGGCACACCGGCTGGCCGGTGGTGTCTCACCAGCTGGCCGGTGGTCCACCGGCTGGCCGGTCCTGATCCACCGGCTGGTCGGTGCTCCAGACAGAGAGCAAGCTCTCTGCCCAGGTTCTACCGGCTGGCCGGTGGTCAGCCACCGGCTGGCAGGTGACAGTACCGGCTGGCCGGGGAGCTCACACCGGCTGCCCGGTGGCTCTGGACAGAAACCATTGCTTCTGCCAGAGACCACCGGCTGGCCGGTGGGAATCCACCGGGTGGCCGGTAGATTCAGAGAGTCTACTTTCAGTCCTTCTTGGCCCAACTCCTTGGCAACCTTTTGCCTATCAACAAAAACACTTGAAAACAAGTTAGAACAAAATAAGAGTGATTGTGATCATTAAAATCCAAGAGAGAGGGGTACAACACCAAATACATCAACAGGGAATAATTATATATGGTTTGTAGTGGATATTTTAACAAAGACTATGCACTTAATTTCAATTTAAAAGGATTTCTCACTAGATCAACTTGCATTGATATACATCATAGAAGTGGTGAGGTTGTATGGAGTACCACTATTGATTTTATCCTATCAAGATCCAAGATTTACCTTTAAGTTCTGGAAAAGTCTTCAACATGCTCTGAATACTGAGTTGAACTTAATCACAACTTATCACCCTCAAACTAATGGCCAATCATAGAAGACTATCTAAACACTTAATTATATGTTGAGAGCATGCTCAATTGAATTCAAAGAAAGATAGGACCAACATCTTCCCATGGTCGAGTTCTCTTACAACAATAGTTTCCACTCGAGCATTCAAATAGCTCTCTTTGAATCTCTTTATGGAAATATTTTCAAAACACATGCATGCTAGGATGAATTTTGGGAATGAAAATGGCTAGGTATTGAAATTGTTGAGGAAATTATTGAAAAGGTTAAGACCATTAAGCAGCACATCAAGGATGCTCAGAGTAGAAAAAGGAGCTTCGCTGACAATATTTGAAGAGACCTAGAGTTTGATGTTGGAGACATGGTATTCCTACTCATATCTACATGTAAGAAATTGATGAGATTTTTGAGGAAGGGAAATCTTATTCCAAGATACTTCGGCCCCTTTGTGATCATTGATCGCATCGGAGCGGTGTCTTAATAACTTGCATTCCCACTAAACCTATCTCAAGTACATGATGTATTCCATGTATACCTCTTGATAAAGTACATACTAGACCCCTCAAATTTACTCAATCCAAATGTGGTGCCATGGGAGAATTACCTTTCCTATGAGGAGTAGCTGGTGAAGATCATAGATCATAGAGAAAAAGTTCTACAAAATAAGACAATTCACCTTGTTAAAGTATTATGGAAAAACTAAAAGTTTTAAGAAGCAATTTGGGAACCAAAGGAGGTGATGAAATAGAGTTAACCTCATCTATTTTAGCATGGTAATAGAAAATTTTGATGGACAAATTTCTTAAGGGGGGAATATTGTAATGACCCAAACTATTATAAATAAACCCCCCGTGAAACTTAATTAAATGCCTTATTAAGTAATATGGTTATAGAAAACACATGAAATCTTATAGTTTTATTATATACTATTGGGTTTAAATGACCGTTAAGAATATTTACCATTGATAGTATAGTTATTGAATAGTGAACACATGATTAGTATAAATATAGGGTTTTAACAAATCTAATTAACGCATAAAAAGGAAGTGATAGGCTTAACCAGTAGGATCGTACCTATGAAGTCCATTTATCGAAGATTATAAGGGAGATATAATTTATTATATTTTATCTTGAATAATCCCAATATTATATCCAACATCTTAATAATGAGTGAAACCATTTATGAGATAAGTTCAAGCACATTGAGATCATGGTCCAAACCATGTTCGTCGAACTACCCCATGAAAGTATCGCCATCGTGCACCTTACCCTTAGGGTGTGTACTGGTGTATTAAAGGTATATGTATTAAGACCATATAAATATTAGTATGTATATTATTTTTTAATGAATAATTAATATATTTTCATCCTATTATTATTACTTTATAAATTGATTTTATTTTAATTCAATAAAACACAAATAGTATTTTTAGTTAATATTTAAATTCAATGAAGGGATTTATATTGATGTATTAATGGATTTTTTAAACAAATAATATTTTAATAAAATAATATTATAAATTATTTTTTATTTAATATTAATGATCATATAATTTTTATGAAGTCAAATGTAATTTTTATAAGGTTTTGAAAAATGTTATTGTCAAAAAGAACTCATCATTTCTTAATAAATATTTATTTTATTTTAAAAGTGAAAATTCAAATAATTATATAATTATTTAGATAAAATTAATACTAATTTTGGAATTATAACATTTAAATTATCCAATGGTGAATTTTTCACAATTTTCTAAAATAGTCAAATTTATGAGTAAAAATTAAATACCGTATTAATATACTTTGTGTAATATGACATCATAATGACTCAAAAGTGATGTAATAAATACTATAAAATGTATCCACAACCAAATATATACTTTATATTAAAAATAATAATATTTTAAGTTTATTTTATTAATTTTATAAATCCATTATGAATCCTCCAAAACCATTAATATATTTTAAGGTTCTAAAATCATTTCTTCAAGCGTATGACTCACCTTCACATAAGCTAGGACATTATTTTATTAATTTAGGATATTGGACTTATAAAATAATTAAAAAACACTCCCATTTGTTAGAAACCATGGGCAGAAACCATGGTAAGATTTGTGGTTTTGGTTATTTTATTATATAGAGTGCAAATCCTAAGTTTGAGAAATAATAAACAATTCTTCTCTCTTTTCCTATATATACCCTCTCAATATCCCATTTCTCTTCACTCAAACTCTTTGGAGCACATCATTACTCTTACCTCACCTCTCTATATTCCTCCCAAGGTTCCCCCAAGATATCATTAAGCTCCTCCCAATCATTTGGATTCACACACTCATGTAAGGTATCTTCCACTCTCCTCTTTTTATCAAGCATTTATTTTATGTTATGTCAATTAATTTCCATTTACCTATATTGGAATATTTTATTAAATGTCTCTATTACTTTACATTTCATTTATAAATTTTGATATCCCTCTTTGACTCTCATTAATCCCTCCCATGATCCTTTATGTACAACCATTACCATGCTGAAATTTAATAAGAGATATGCACCTTCTCTTCTTTATTCATGTTTCTTTATTATCTTATGTCTTACATTTCCAATTAATAATGTTGGGACATGTATTTCCATATACCTATTACTTTTTGTTTTATTTCTAAATTATGAGAGACCCATTTCTCTCTCATTGATCCATTTTATTAATTTTTAAGTGACGCCATTATGCTGTCGAAATTTCACTGCAATTTTTTCATGCCAAAATAATTGTGTAGTGAATTACTTACCCAATTCCTATAATGTATGTTCACCTTTATATAGTTATATTTATTTGACTTGGGACATACATGTTTATATTATACACTCATTAATCATGTAATAAGATATGATGATGAATGAATTCATATTGAATGGTCTATGTGGCACACTTAATCATGAGAATGAAATAAAAGTGATGGGTGTGCCCAGAATTATATAGCACTCCAATAAATTAGGTGATGTTAAGTCTCATGAGATTTCATGTTGGGGCGGGGAGTGTGTTGGAGTTGGTTTCCTAGGATGAACTATTTTTACTTTGACTAAATGAATATTCAATGTATTTAATATTAATAAAAATTATTATTACATATTGTTTTTTGTTCTTAATGACTCTAATGTAATAATGTCCAAGAGTATACGTCACATTTATATAGTCATAGAATTTTCCCTATATGATGATAAACTTTATGTTCTATGATTATATTCTAAAATAATATCCTACAATTAGATACTATACTATTATGGGGCACATAGTACGTAGAATTTTAGGTGTGAGTACTCATAATCAGATGAGGCTTCTTCTCATGAAGTTCACACTTGGTAATCTCCAAGATAGGAGATTATAAGAACAGACCCACCAATACAAATTATACATGTTTTGGTGTCATCAGATTTTCCTATCTATGAGAATGATTGATAGTCCTTATACATTAATATTATTATTAATATATGTTATAACTCGCATACTTAGATATATTTCGTAAACCATGATGATAACAGTTTATGGTAAAGTTGGATATGTTGGGTGTGTCATGAGTGAAATGTCATTAATGAATAAGTTGAGGAAGTATTGGTGTCTTTTATATTTATAGAAGCCGATATCTTGGCCCTTTTATTAGAATAAAACTTTCACATTAAATTCTATGGTCTTGGTGTAATGACGTGTTAATTTCTGATAGTCAAAGAAAGACATACCAAGCATATAGGTTGGTGATACGGTTATGAAACCTTCTTGATGAGATATTCTGATAAAGGTATTATATTACACAATGAGTGTTATAATGTGGCTTTTGATGTTAAGATATTAAGTTCTTTCTCTTGGGGTGCCTTGACCCGTTCCTAGATAGTAATCTTGGACTTTAGGCAAGCTCACCTAATTCCAATGAGAAAGAATCCTAAAGGGTCACACACAAAGTATTTCCCTTAATCTAAATTAAATTATATTTGAGTTTAATTAATGGAATAAATATTATTCTCAATTATGAGAAATAATTTTATTCAATTTATATTGATCGCAAAAATTAAATAAATATTTATTCACTGGCATGTAAATAAAATATTTATTTTATTTATTGAATATTTTAATTAATATTTATTCACTAGATTGTGATTAAAATATTTATTCGGTTTTTAAATAAATGATAGAGAATTTCAAATGAACCAAGACCGAGTTCAATTAAAATTATTAATTAACAAAACTATTAAATAATATTTGTTATTTTTTCAAGTTGGTGTGCGCCACAAAATAATAATAATATAATTATTATTATGTGTCATGGAGTTTATTAAAGGTAATAAATGTTATTTAATGGCTAATATGAAATTAAAAAAATATATTTTAACTTAAATCCTAACTCTATAAATAGACGGCTATGTCTACTGTGTAGAGTGTCCAAAAATAGAGAATAGGGAATTGTTGCACAAAACTAATTCTCTCTCAACTTCTCCTTCTCACTCCCTCTCAAGAATGAGAAGTGAAAGGGAGATTTATTCAAGACTGAAGAATGAATGATCAAGAAAAAAAATGCAATACATTCAACTCACCGTGATAGCACTCGGAGATCAAGTGGTGTTGCTCATAGATCATTAGAGCACATGTGGATCACCGCTAAAGGGATTCTATCCTTGGATCCTCATAGTGAAATGAAGGTAATCTGAAAGGGTCTTTTTAGATGATCCACATTCACCAATGAAGAAATAACCTATTCCCATATATTTATTTCTTAAAATATTAAATAAATTAATTATAAATTTGATGTGCCAGATAGTCACTATTGGTTTCGGGCAACTATTATTAAAAAAAATTAATATATTTTTCACAACTGCATGATTTTACTACACCTAGAACCATCAATTAGTATTAGAGCGATAATGTTTAAGTTAATAATTATCTATTTTATTATTGATCTATGCACAATTGTGGTTGGATTTTCATTTCATGTTATTTTTTCTTTAATCAAATTTAAATTAATATATTATCTATGAATTGGTGTTTTCAAAATTAAAATGTTTTCCAAGAAAATTTAGTGTGTTCCTTATTATTAGTTTACTTCATGTTTATTTTTGATAGCTTCTATTATTGGGATGTCATTTGGGCCTCTGTTTTCTGGGCTTGTTGTTTTGATTTATGGCCTACTGTTGGGTTGTTCGGCTGACTTGATCTGCTAGTCTCCACCGTGGAAATATTCTTGTGATTTTCCTTGATATTTTTTATGCATTTTTATCCTATGGTTGTGGTTATTTGTTTTTTTCTACTTAGTTTTTTGTTCCTACACCACCATTTTTCTTTGCACCATCCACGTGTCTCGTTTGGTTCAAGATCTATTACTATTGTGTTTCCTTGCCTGTTACGCCTGTCTAGGAACCTCCTTGGCTTTCGGTGTGCCCTAGATTTGTTGCACGGTGCTTTTGATAATGTGGTGTCTGCTTCATATTCTTGGTTATAAAGAAAACTGAGAGAATTGGAGACCCTCCACTTGCACACCACCTTCTCGACGACGTTTTGGTGAATTCTAGTGGATAGCTTTGCTTCTTGTGAGCTCTATGATGATAAATCAGAATCTTGAACTGCCGAACTTATAGAGCTATGTTCTTTAGTTCCCTTTTTTGATCTTGTTCTTTTCTTTTTCTATTTAGCTTTATGTTGTATGGTCTTGATTATTTTTTTATTATGGTTTGCAGAGTCGGGGTTGTGTACGTGAGTCTGTCCAAATTGGACAAGTACTCCACTAACATCGAGCCAGGTTTCATCACTGGCTCTTGGGGTGCAGAGGTCTCCATTCTTGGATGGTTTTTGTGGTCTGTTTGCATGGTATATATTATTTTCATTCACTAATTTTATTTTCTCTTCTGTTTCCATATTTCATAATAATAAAGGAACTATGGTGGTGTTATTACTGTGGAGTAGGACCAAATAGGTCTGAACCACGTAAATTATGGTGTTCCATTTACTTTCCTGTAATTTGGTTTCCTATTTTCCTATTTTATTAATAAAACATATTAAATATGGTTGTGTTTACTTTTTATAAACCTCTGTAAATTGAAAAAATTCCACAATAAGTGGTATCAGAGATTTTTATTCATTTTATTTACAATTTCAATCATGTTTGAGATTGAAAATTTTAATGGTGAAAATGATTTTAATTTTTGGAGATTTAAAATGAGTTCCTTATTTGTTCATAATGGTCTCACTAATGCTTTACACAGTAGTAAGAAACTCGTAGTGACTCTCACTTCCAATGGTCATTCCACCACTACTTTTGTAGATTTTGATGCTAGTATACTTGAAAAGGCTCACTGTACTCTTCTGTTAACTTTAGGTGATAAGGTGTTTCATTAGGTTTCACATAAAACCAATTATAAATCTATTTGTATTGAACTCAATCATCTATATATGACTAAGTCTTTTCTTGGGCATCTATATAAGAAAATTTGATTATACAATTTTTATATTTCCTCTGGTTCTTCTATGCATGTTCATATAGATGAGTTTAATAAAATTATATTAGATTTAGATAACATTGAAATTGATGTTAATGATGAGGATCGGGCTTTAATTTTATTAACCTCTGTTGATGATTCTTTTAATTCACTAAGAGATTCCATGATGTATTCTAGAGATTCCATTACGTTAGAAGAGGTTAAGTTAGTTGTCCTATCTTGAGATCTTTAAATTCATGTTATTATGGAAGATTCGAGTTTTTTAAGAGTGAACCTCAAATTTTTTATACTAAGGCTCTTTTACAAAACAAGGGTAGGAAAGACCAAAATCGGTTTAAGGGATTTCGTTGTTTTGAGTGCGGTAATATCGGCCACATAAGATGCTATTGTCTTAATTTTAATGATAAAGATAGTATGGCCCAGTCACATGTGGTATGTCCCGGTTATGAGTCTATCAAAGTTATTTAGTTTTCATCCCCTTTGTTAGAACTAGAAATAGGTTCTATGTAGTCTTTTCCTTACATTCCTTGGACTGGATCCACTTGTCTTTATGGGGGAATCATGGTTAAGAAAAAGGGTTTTGTGGGCTGGTCTAATCCATTTTGGATTAGGTGGGGAAGTTTTTTCTTTTATTTTCTTATTCCTATTTGTGGTTTTTGTTAATGTTTTTACTACTTTTTGATTAATCTTTCATTTTATGATATTTTCATTGTTTTATTTTTCACTATCTTTTTTTACCCCTGGGAAAGGTTGTTTCGATGCATGTATATTCATTTTGAGAGTTGCTGATTATGAACAAAATAATGGTAATTGTGAGTTAAGAACTATTTTAATGTGGTTGGTTACTCTGTTTAATTTTTCTAATAATGTTAGTAGTATCTAAGTATTATATGTGAAGTATAGGTAGAGCATGAGCCACTACCGGCACATGCTAGGTGATATTCATGTTGGGTGGATATGTGTAGATCTAGGTGTTTTGAGTTTTAGAAAATATGACCACTCTTCTTTGGATTTAATGGTAGTTAGTTTTTTTGAAGAACACTATCAACATATTTTAATTTTAATGTTGAAAAGGTGGATATTTTTTAATATGTTTTTTCAAAATTAAAATGTTTTCCGTGAAAATTTATTGTGTTTATTATCTTTATTGTGCTTTATATTTATTGTTGGATACTTCTATTGTTAGGCCTCTATTTGGATCTATGTTTTCTGGGCTTGATGTTTTGATATGTGGCCTGCTGTTGGGTTGTTTGGATGACTTGATCTAGTGGCCTCCACTATGGAAATTTTCTTGTACTTCTCCTTGATAGTTGTTGATGCCTTGTGATCCTCAAGATGTGGCTCTTTGTTTTTGTGTTACTTGTTTTTTTGTTCTTCCATCGTTGTTTTTCTTTGTTCCATCCACATGTCCTGTTTGGTTCGAGATCTGTTATGCCTATTTTTCCTCACCTTTTATGCATGTCTAGGCATCCCCTTGGCTTTTAGTGTGCCCAAGATATGATGTGAGGTGCTTATGATCCATGGTGTGTACTTTGTCTTCCTGGTTAGAGAGATCACTAAGAGAATTGGAGACCTACCACTTGGACTCCGCCTTCTCAACATCATTTTGGTGACTTATGGTGGAGAGTTATGTGCCCTTAAAGCTTTATGATGATAGATTAGAATCTTGAATCTCTAAACTTGACGAGCTATGTTCTTCGATGCCATTTTGTGATCTTGTTCTTTGCTTTATCTATTTAGATTTGTGTTGTATGGTCTTAATTCTTCTGTCAGTCTGGTGTGCGTAGTCAGGGTTACATGAATGAGTCTGTCCAAATTGGGAGATTAATCCGCTAATGCTGAGCCATATTTCATCATTGGATCTTGGGGTGTAGAGGTCTCTATTCTTGGATAGTTTTTTTGGTATGTATGTGTGGTGTGCCATATTTCTATTCATTGCTAGTATATGCTCTCCTATTTCCATTTTTCATAATAATAAATGAACTATGGTGGTTTTCTTATCATGGAGTGGGACCAAATAGGTCTGAACCACATAAATTATGGTGTTTTCTATTTACTTTCTAGAAATTCCATTTTCTGCTTTTTTGAATCTGTTAATAAAACATCTTAAATCTGTTTGTGTTTACTTTGTATAAACCTATATAAATTGAAATGATTACACAACATTATCAATATATTAATCATGTTCATTTAGTGTTTCATTTTTTTAAATGTTTAAGAACAAATTAAGAATGACCAGAGATGTCATTGGGAAGTTCCAAATCATTATCAAGTAAAATTGGGTTACATGGTGTGCGGCCAGAGCACACACCATATACTCATGCACATTGTATCTAGATGCATCGAGCAAGTAATTAATCATGGTGCTTTTATTACACACTGCATGTTGAATGGGCCAACCTGTCACATTAAAAGCGGATATCGGGTTGTAGTTGGCATGCACACACCATGTAGTCCGTCCGAGTTAACATGCCAAAGCCCTAGACGCGTGACTTGGATATATGGAGACCAAGGTCTTTTAGCTGCATGTACACGCCGTGTAGTCTTCCATTAATGGAAAAAATTAAAATTACATTAAATTTGAAAATTACATAATTAAAACATTGTTTTATTGATTGGCACACCATTGTGTGTTTGAAAAATTAATAATGGTTTTATAGGATTTTAAATACTCAATTTATTATAATTAGTATGTCATTATTGGTTTTACTATTTATTTTTCATGAATTTCATTAATTATGGGTATCTCCAAATAATATCATATGATCTTTAATATGGAAGGGAATTAACTAATTTATCTAATTATTAATTAATTCAAGAGTAATTATCTTTAATAATAAAAGAACGAATAAATAAGTAAATTCTATCTGTTTACTTTTGTGTATTCATTGAATGTATGATCATTCAAGAACATGACCAAAACTTGTGTATGTGTTGGATATTTTCATTTAATTTATTTCATGAGTTTGAAATTATTTAAAATTAAATTAAATGATGGAATGTGATTCATCTATCCCTCCATTATTATGTAAGACCTATGTGTCCAATGATATTTATGTAACCCCCTTTAACCAATCTGTTGGTTACCATCACCTATGTGTGGGTAATAAATATTTGTAACTAATGGAGCATCCCAAGGAATGTGTAGGTGGTTCAAGATGGATCCATAATGATGTCAACCCAAGTGATACACATGTGGACATGTGGAATGCTATAACTCATGCTAAGACTAGCAATTAGAGTTATTTCCCCCAGGTCAAAGGATGATTTAATATCCACTCATTAAATCAACTGTTATATAAAGATCATGAATGGTTCATTTAATTAATTATTTATTTCTCTATGTGCAATTATTTATTTTATAGATTCAAGGCTGTGATCAAATTAAAAAATGAGTTAATGTGAAAATATGGAAATTAAATAAATAAATTGTTTGTAAATGTTTTATCCAACATGGTTAATTAATTAACATCCACTTAATATTAACAAGACATGTAAAATATAAAACAAGATAAAAATTTATGCATAATAAATTAAAATCAATTAATTAAATATTAAGTAAGATTAAGACTTCCATTACTTGATTGGTAATGAAACCTAGAACTATGTGTAGTACATGTACAAATTCTGAACACTTACTTTTATCAGGGAGTTATCATGAGAGTTTTGGGTTGTCTTAACCAAAATTTTATTGACTTTAATGGCCAAATAATATTAAATAAATATTTTTGAGGCAAGTTTTGAAGAAATCCAAGTCATGATTTTAGGATAGGGGAATCCACTCAATAGATCATGGAGTTTCAAGTCCACAGTTGGAAAGACCACCTACCTAATTACATTATTATGTTTTTTATGTCCAAAGTCTAGATCATTAATAAAAGTAAAGGGGGTCTTTTCCAATAGAATTTTAAATAAATTAATAATTTCGAGATCAATGGTGAGGGATATTGAGACTTGATAAAATAGTGGTATATTTAATAAATAAATAAATAAAAACATTTAATTTATTATATCTCACTTATTTTGTAATCAAGAAATGTAATAATAATCTTCTCTTTTTAATTATAGAATAAAATGAAAAGTTTATCATCCACGCTATCTCTATGATCAATATTATAGAAAGATAACCTCCTAACTAGCAGTAACTTATAGAGGTGGTTTAGACACATTCAAGTTGTGTTACACGATGAATGGAAATCTTATGTACTAGAATCCTCAATGCCTGATCTACTTAATAAAGAGGCGAGTGATGAAGTGTTACTTGTCTATGAAAAAAAATTGAGAGACATGACTAACATTCAATGTTAGATATTTTCATCGATGTTTATTAAACTAATGAAGTCTCATGAAAAAAAATGGATGTGTATAGCATGCTTTATAACCTCGGTGGTCTTTACTGTGAGAGAGCTAGATAGGAATGGTTTGAGATTTCCAAGGCACTCTTTTAGAGAAATCTTGGAGAGGTTTCCCCAGTTGGGCCTCACATAGTAAAGATCATTTAATACATTGAGCACTTAGAGGTTCTTGGGTTTAAAATCCCTGAAGAACTGGGCACTGACCGCATTCTAGAATAACTCCCTAAAATCTTCTCCATCTTTTTGTGAATTTTAATATGAACAATATTGAGAAGTCTCTGTCAGATCTTCTTACTCTTCTTCTCCAAGTAGATAAGGATATAAAGCATGAAAAAACTTTCATATTAATGGGAAAAAATGGAAAGAGAAAGCAAAGAGATTTAAGACCAAAGCTTCTTCACACCCTTTTAAGAAGAGTAATATCAAAGGGAAAGAAAGGGAATAGGATGTTTTCTATTTTTCATGTGGTAAGAAGGGACACTAGAAGAAAAACTTCACCCAACCAAAGAATCAAGGGGAAGCTTCAAGAGTGTTTTTTTTATCAAGGTAAATTTATTTATTTCTAAAAATTGGGTATTAGATAAAGCTTGTAGTGATCACATATGTATTTAAATATAGTAAATAAGTAGATTTAGAAAGATTGAACAGGGAGTGGTATATATTCGAGCAGCCAACTAAGATAAACTTGTTGTTATATCTATCAGGGACTACCACCTCACATTGCTAACCAGAATGATCTTGGTTTTAAAGAGTTGTTATTATGCACCTTCAATTACCAAAAATATTATTTCAATATCTAGACTTGATACTGATGGATTTATTTTCAAATTTGGGAATAAATGTTGCTTCTTTTATAAAGATAGCATTTGTTAGTGTAAGGAAGATATAAATAATGGTATTTATTTGTTGTATTAAATGAACCAAATAATATAAATCGATAGAAAAGTTACTTCACATGACTCATACCACACCCAAATTTGGCATCACTAGCTAGGTAATTTGAATGAAAAGTGCTTGACAAAATTACCTCAAGATATATATTTATATTCTTTTGAACTAAAACATCTTGGTGTGTGTCACGTATGTTTATAAGGAAAAATTAACAATGTCCCATTTAGTGGTAAATGAGAAAGGGCTAAAGAGCTTCTTGAATTAGTTCATACCTATGTTTATGGACTATTTCTTGTTGAATCATGGGGTGGATACTAATACTTCATAACTTTTACTGATGATTTTAGTAGATATAGATATGTATACTTGTTGAGGTATAAGTCAGATTCTTTTAAAAAATTCATGGAATACAATAATGAAGTTGAGAACCAACTTGTTAATAAGATTAAGAAAATTATGTCAGACTATGGTGGAGAATATCTTAATCAATACTTCATTGATTATATATAGGAGTTTGTGATTTTATCTCAACTCACTCCTCTTTATATGCCTTATTGGAATGGTGTAAGTGAATAGAGGAACCACACCTTGTTGGACATGGTGATATCAATGATGACTCATGTGAGTCTTCCATTATTCTTTTGGGGATACTCATTATAAATAGCATCATATGTACTAAACTGAGTTCCAACTAAATAAACAGATGGTATATAATACCAATTATGGAATGGAAATAAACTTTTGTTGTCTTCATCACATGTGTGGGGTTGCAAATCATTTGTTAAGGCCTCTTCAGGTAACAAGCTTGCACCCCGAAGCACAAAGTGTATCTTTATATGATATCCCAAAGAAACAAAGGGATACTACCAATATAATATTTCATACAAAAAGGTATTGGTTGATAGATGTACCACATTTCATGAGAAGTTTCTTATCTCTAAAAAAGATAGTTGGAGTGAGATGGACTTAGATAAATTCTAGGCTCATGATACACAATATTTTGAAGATGAACAAATATCACAAAGCCCTGAGTAATAATAAATTATTCTAGAGACATAATTACTACATAGGAGTACTAGAGAGATTAGAGAACCAGAATGGTGTAGTTTTTTAGTCACTGAGAATAGTGACTCATTATTAGTTGATAATAATGATCCTTTAACCATAGATATTTCCCAGTGGAAAGAATCCATGAATTTTGAAATGGATTCCATGTTCCAAACCCAATAATGGATTTTGTTAGAACCTATAATAGATGTAAATCCTGTTGGATGAAAATTGGTATTCAACAACAAACTGGATATGGAAGGACAAGTCAGTACCTATAAGGTGTGACTGATTACAAAAGGGTTTAAAAAGCGTTAAATATTTGAATGTGAGGAAACATTTTCACCAATTTCAATGATTAAATCCATCCAAATTCTAATTTCCATTACATATTTCCATGATTATGATATTTGGAAAATGGATTTCAAAACAATCTTCTTTAATGGGAACCTTCATGAAGATTTCTATATGACACAGCCTAAATGGTTTGTGACTCCAAAGGATTCCAACAAGGCATGCAAGTTGAAAATATTAATTTATGGATTAAATAAAGAATCAAAATCATGGAACATTCATTTTGATGATTTCATAAAGGAAATTAGTTTCATAAAGAACAAATGTGATCCATGTTTCTATAAATGGTTTAGTAGGAGTGTAGTCGTTTTTAAGGGTTGGTGTCCTAAGAACCAACTTTTTTGTACTTTGATTACATGAATGTACTCTTATTATATTTTGTTCATTATTTTGCATGACTATAATATAATAATTTCCTGTAATATTTGTTGCATTAATAAGGTCATGGAAGATCCCCGCTACGATGAGAACCTTGAAATGATATAACAATATTCTTAAATAAACTTCTATGTTTGGATGACATACTATGATAGGACACAAAGTATACAGACCATCATGTGCGAGTACTCATAAGAAGATGAGACTCTCTCTCATGGAGTTCGCACTTGGTAATCTCCAAGATGGGAGATTATGAGAACAGACCCACCAGTAGCAATTCTTCATGTCTTGGTGCCATCAGACATTGCTATCTATGAGCATGTGTAATGTTCCTTAGACTGGAATATTATCATTAACTCATGTCATGACTCGCACACTTAGATTTTCTGATGAAAACCTTCATGAAGAGAGTTGGCGGGAAGTAGGGTACATTGGGTGCGTCATGAATGACATGTTGTTAATAGATAAGTCGAGGAAGGATTTGTCCCTTCCATATTTATGGAAGTAGATTTCTTGTGCCCTTTGATTAAAATAGAATTGTCGCACAAATTCCATGGCCATGGTGTCACGACGAGTTTATTTCTAGAAGTCAAAGAATGACAGATCAAGCATATAGGTTTATGACACTGCCATGAAACCTTCTTGATGAGATATTGAGACAAAGGGATTAAATTACAAAGTAAGCATTCGTATGAGGTGACACTTCAATGTGGTGTCAACTTCTTCCTCTTGGGTGCCTTGACCCGTTGCTAGAAAGTAATCTTGGACTTTAGGCAAGCCCGCCTAATTCCAACGAGAAAGAGGCCTAGAGGGTCACATACTAAGTGTATCCAAGTATCTCAAGTAGAATAAAGATCATTCCCATACGTGGTTTAATAATTATTCACGGAAGCCTAGATTGTTCTAATGTTGGAGGAAGAATAAAATGAAAACAAGTACACGTCGTGTATTAATGATTACACACCGTGTAGTTTTTATTTTGAAAATAAGTACACGCCATGTATTAATGATTACACGCCATGTAGTTTTTAATTAAAAACAAGTACACTCCATGTATTTATGATTACACACTGTGTAGTTTTTTAGTCGGTATTATGAGGAAATATCGTTTTATTAAATAATATTTATTATAATCAGTGTGGTCGCATTTCAAAGAATTAATGATTCGACATGGGGTTTTCAAAAGAGTTAATGAAATAAATAAAATGCGTAACACATTTATTTATTATCATAACTCTACAACCTCAAACTCAATTATAAATATCCTCACAACCCCAACTCTTTTCCTAAGAATCATTGTGCACAACAATTCTGGATAATTCTCTCAAGACTGAAAGAACTCCTTCCTCCAAGAACACTCTCAAGACCTAGAGAGATCCTCTTCATTGGATCAAGACGATCTAATGCAGGCAACGCAAGTAAATGTTTCTTCATGCTGGCACCCGAATACACCTTTGGCGACATCCAGAGATACGTGGTGCATGTGTGGATCACCGCTAAAGGAATTCTACCCTTGGCTTATTCGACGCAATGACGAATCACATCGGAAAGTGATCAAGAATATCAAAGAAGAAAGAACACCCAAAAGTTACTACTTGTAAATTAATTAAATTAATTATAATCAACCTATGATGATCCACTTTTGTGGTTCCCAGACCTTTCTTCTTCTTTGACTATTTCTGTGAATCGATCTGTGGATACTAGCGTTTATCATCGTATTGATCCCGAATTGATTATTTCTAATGACAAAAACCCAAGTGGGCACATCCACACACGTGCTTTCTCTATGCTCGGAACCTTCAATTGGTATCAGAGGGAGGTTACAACGTAGATTATAGTTATTTAATTTTCATTGATAATTTATGCATTTATATTTGATTCAATTCGTGATAAATTGTTCTATTAAAATAAATGAATGAGATATGTTCTTCCTCCTTCATTTCTCGATTCCCATTACAGAAATGACCTTTTAATTTTAATTTTGATTAAAATAAAAAATGAGTAACTCATCCGGAGGACCTGCTCTTTCTGTCTGTACAACACGGGAATACACAGCGTGTAATGAAAACTACACGCAGTGTACTTAGGTTTAACGAACCGGTACTGGTCCGCCAAACCTTGTCGTGTGAATTGAGTATACCTAAGTTTTATTACACCATGTTGACCAGAAATAAACAATGTGTGGAACCGGAATACACGATGTGTATGTTGAATCAATACACCATGTAGTCTGATCTAGCCTAAGTGAAACCGTGTACAAGGAGAAGTCATTTTCCACGTACACGGGATTTCTAGGCTGGTAACCATGTAACAAGGAATTATATGCCATGTTAGATTAATCTACACGCAGTGTACTCCAAAATTTCCAAAGTATAGAAAACACACCAAAGCCCTCGGCGTGTACTTTGGATAAAGGGTGAAAAGAAATACACACTGTGTAAATAAAAACTACACACCGTGTACTTTCAAGAAATGGAATTTCACCAGGTTTTCTCTAAAAGTACAAAGACCTGTACAATGGATATAGATGATAAGAATCTCAAGTAAATTCAGAAAGGAATTTAAGATAAAAAATTGATTAATTATAAGATCATAATTAACTAATTTCAAGCGTGACTTATCTTAAATAATAGAACAATTAAAAGAATTTGAATTCTAAATATGTGTAAATGTCGTTTCATGCTACAAATGATCGTGAGATAGACCGAAGACCCTTTGTATTTGTGTTTGGTTTCATTTAAATTTGTTTAATTTAAATTCATTGGCCTGAGAGCCTTCTTCCAATAAAATGTAGGGCCTACGTGCCCATGGTTTCCTTAATGTAATCCCCATGTAATGGAGGATCTCCCAAGCTAGAGGAGACGGTTCAAAACCCAAAGATGAGGTGAAACCAACCCAAGAAGATACAAATGTGGACAGGTGGGAGCTGTAAAACACGAACCATCGGTTCAAGGTGTTTTTCCCTAGGTCAGGGTTAGCTTATCAAACTGCTAGATAAGACAACCAATAAAAGTTCATGATCATGCCATCTTATTTTATTTCTGTATGATTGCTTGGTTTATTTATTATGTATGTGATGTCACAATCACATAGTTAATAAAATGAACAAGCATGAAAAGATGGAATAAAATAAAAAACTAGACTATGCGTAAACATTATCAGAACATGGTTAATCACTTAAGCAATCATCACTTAATATTAACAAGAATGTGATAATTAGAAACTACACATAAAGGATTAAAATCCCTCAAGATCATATTATGTCAGACCAATCCTTCTGTTACTTGATTAAGGGAAAGACTCAATAAAACTATGTGTTTTACAAACCCTTGTTGGGACACTTACTTTTATAAAGGAAGCCCTTATGAAAGGTTTCGGGTTGACTTAACTATATTACATCAAGAGGAGTATCCCTTGCTAGACTTGATGTAATATTGAAGGCAAGATTTGAGGAAATCAAAGTCAGGATTTCAGGATTGGGGAGTCCACTAAACAGATCAAGGAATTGTAAGCTCACAGTTGGCAAAGACCCGACTACCTAAATACCTTCAAATATCTTGACCATCCCTTGTTGAGGTTATGAGAAGGTGAATATGGATCTTTTCCACTAGAATGTCAAAGAAAATAGAAATTCTCGGTTCAATGGTGAGGGTCAGTGGAACTTGATAAAATAGTGGGAGAATTAATAAATTCATTTATTATTTTTCATAAAATGTAATCAAAAGGTACTGATAAATCTGCTCTTTTAATTTGTAGAATCAATATGAAAAACTCATCAACCACATTTTCTCCATGATCAATTCTAGACAAAGACAATATCCTCACCGGAAGTAACTTTCAGGAATGTTTTAGGCACCTTCAGGTTATCCTACACCATGAACGAAAGTTTTACGTGTTGGAGTCCTCACTTCCTGATTCTCCTGCCTAAGGGGTGAGTGATGAAGATTTCCTAGTCTATGATCAACATTTTAATGATGCACTCGACGTTCAATGTTTGATGTTATCATCAATGTCTAGTGAGCTCATGAAGTCTCATGAAGACATGGGTGCCTATAGCATTCTTGAGCACCTCTGTGGTCTATATCAGAAGAGAGCAAGATAGGAAAGGTTTGAGATCTCCAAGGCTCTATTTCAGAGCAAGCTTGGAGAGGGTTCCCTAGCTGGGCCTCATGTACTCAAGCTCATTGGCTACATTGAGCGCATGGAGGTTCTAGGGTTTAAACTCCCTGAAGAACTGGGTACCAATCTCATTATTGCATCACTCTCCCAGAGCTTCTCAAACTTTGCTGTGGACTTCAACATGAACAACATCGAGAAGTCTCTGTCTGATCTTATTATCCTCATTCGGCAAGTGGACAATAAAATGAAGCATGAAAATCTTTCTATACTCATAGTGAATAAAAGGAAAGGGAAGTCAAAGATCATTAAGCCCAAAGCATATTCAAGGCCTTCTAAAAAAATTAAGATCAAAGGGGAGGCAAGAGAATAGGAGGCTGTTTGTTTTGCATGTGGCAAGAAGGGCCACTGGAAGAAAAACTGCACCCAGCTAAGGAAGCAAGGGGAAGCTTCAGGTGCATTTGTTATCGAATGAAATCTATCTATTTCTACCAATTGGGTATTAGATACTTATTGTGGTTCTCACATCTATATCCAAATATAGGAACCAAGTAGATTTGAAAAATTGATCGAGGTGAGGTGGATCTACGAGCAGCCAACGGAGCCAGACTCGCTGTTGCAGCTATCGGAGACTACCACATCACATTTCCTACTAGGATGGTCTTGGTTTTGAAAGGATGTTATTATGTACCCACTGTAACCAAAAACATTATTTCAGTATCCATATTAGATATTGATGGATTCATCTTCAAGTTTGGAAGTGGATGTTGCTACTTTTATAAAGATATCATTTGTTTTGTTAGGGAACATTTATATAACTACCTTTATGTGTTAGACTACACAAACCAAGTAATGGAAATCGATGACAAAGTTAATTCACATGACTCATACCACACCCAACTTTGGCATCACCATCTAGTTCATGTCAATGAGAAACTTTTGACAAAATTACATCAAGATGGGTATTTAGATTATTTCGAACTAAAACCACTTGGTGTATGTCATGCGTGTCTACAAAAAAAGTGACCAAAGCCCCATTTAGTGGGAAAGGTGAAAGGGCTAAAGAGCTTCTAGAATTATTTCACACAGATGTGTGTGGACCATTTCCAGTTTAAGTAAGGGGTGGGTTCTCGTACTTCATAACTGTTACTGATGATTTTAGTAGATATGGATATATTTACTTAATGAGGCATAAGTCAGATTCTTTTGATCGGTTAAAAGAATACAAGAATGAAGTTGAGAACCATATTGGTAAGAAGATTAAGAAACTCCACTCAGATAGAGGAGGAGAATATCTTAATCAGGACTTCATTTATTTCTTACAGGAGTTTTGGATTCTATCTCAACTCACTCCTCCTTACACACCTCAGTGGAATGGTGTAAGTGAAATGAGGAACTGCACCCTGTTGGAAATGGTGAGATCAATGATGAGTCATGTGAGTCTTCCATTATCCTTTTGGGGATATGTATTACAAACAAAAACACACATACTAAACCAAGTACCAACTAAATCGATAAATGGTATTCCATACGAGTTATAGAGTGGAATCAAAGCCATGTTATCGAATTTACATGTGTGGGGTAGTGAATAATTTTTCAAGGCCTATTCAGGTAAAAAACTTTTACCCCGAGGCACAAAGTGTATCTTTATAGGATATCTCAAGGAAATAAGGGTATATTACCAAAACAACCCCTCAAACAAAAGGGTTACAGTGGCAAGACACACCATATTCTTTGAGAGGTAGCACATCTCTAAAAGAGATAGTGGGATCGAGATAGACTTCGATAAAGTCGAGGCTCAAGATACATAGGAGTTGGTACAAGAACAGATTCCACAAAGCCCCATGGAAGAAAAATCTGTTCTAGAGACACAAAAACTGTGTAAGAGCACGAGAGAGGTGAGAGAACCAGAATGATATAGTTTTCTTGTCACTGAGGATGGTGACTCATTATTGGTTGACAATGATGATCCTCTTACCTACAAGGAATCAGTTGAAGGCACAGAAGTTTACAAGTGGCAAGAAGCCATGAATTCTAAAATGGATTCCATGTACTAAAACCAAGCATGGATTTTGGAAGATCCTCCAGTTTATGTAAAGCCTATTGGTAATAAATGGGTATTCAAGAAGAAACTGGACATGGAGGGGCAATTATTCACCTATAAGGCATGACTGGTTGCCAAATGTTTTAGACAGTGTTAAGTAATTGACTATGATGAAACCTTTTCACTGGTTGCGATGATGAAATCCATCGGAATCCTATTGGACATTGTCTCTTACCATGATTATGAAATTTGGAAAATGGATGTCAAGACAGCATTCCTTAATGGGAACCTCAAGGAAGATGTCTATATGACACAATCTGAAGGGTTTGGGACTCCAAAGGATTCCAACAAGGTATGAAAGTTGTAGAAATCTATTTATGGATTAAACAAAGCATCAAGGTCATGGAACATTCATTTTGATGAAGCTATAACAGAATTTGGCTTTGTTAAGAATGAATGTGAACCTTGTGTCTACAAGAGGTTTAGTGGAAGTGTAGTCTTTTTCCTAATAGTATATGTTGATGACATATTACTAATTGGAAACGAAGTACCTGTATTACAGTCATTTAAGACATGGTTAGATAAATTCTTCTCCATGAAATACTTTGGTGAGGTAGCATATATTCTAGGGATCAAGATCCATCGTGATAGATCCAATAGAATACTGGTCCTGAGTTAAAGTACATACATTGACAAGATACTGAAGAGATTCAGTATGGAACAATCCAAGAGGGGATTGTTGCCAGTGTCACATGGAATTCATCTTTCCAAGAAAATGTGTCCTCAGACACATGAGGAAAGAAAGAAAATGGAAAGGATCCCTTATGCATCCGCGATTGGGTCAGTTAGGTATGTTATGTTATGTACAAGGATAGATGTTTCTTACGCATTAAGTGTGGTAGGAAGATATCAAGTTGATATAGGAGACCACCATTGGATGGCAGTCAATATTATCCTTAAGTATCTGAGGCGTACTAAGGATATGTTCCTGGTTTATGGAGGAGATGAGGAACTAGTCATCAGAGGACATGTAGATGCTAGTTTCTAGACTGATCAAGATGACATGAAGTCACAGACTGGATACATCTTCAGTTTGAATGGAGGTGCAGTGAGCTGGAAGAGCTCAAAGAAAAGTGTGGTGGAATATTCTACAGCAGATTCTGAGTATATCGTAGCTTCTGAGGCAGCTAAAGAAGCAGTATTGATGCAAATCTTCATCCAAGATCTGAATGTAGTACCTAGTATTGAAGATCCTATCACACTCTATTGTGATAATACTACAGCAGTGGCACTTGCAAAAGAGCCAAGGTCATATCAGTGGACAAAGCATGTACTTTGGAAGTATCATATCTTGAGGGATTTTTCTCAGAGAGGTGAAGTTACAGTGAGCAGTATTTCCACGGAAGACAACGTGGTGGACCCCTGGACTAAATCCTTGACTCAGAAGAAACATGATCATCATGTAAGGTCTAGCGAACTAAAAGTCGTAGGTAGTTGGCTCTAGTCCAAGTGGGAGTTTGTAAGGGTTGGTTTCATCAGAATCAACTGTTTTTTACTTTGATTACATGAATGTACTCTTATTATATATTGTTCATTGTTCTGCATGACTATAATATAATAATGTATTGGAATATTTGTTGCATAAATAAGGTCATGGAATATCCCCGCTATGATGAGAAACCTGAAATGCTATAACAATATTCTTAAATAAAGTTCTATGGTTAGATGAAATACTATAATAGGACACATAGTATCCAGACCATCATGTGCGAGTACTCGTAAGAAGATGAGACTCTCTCACATGGAGTTCGCACATGGTAATCTCCATGATGGGAGATTATGAGAACAGACCTACCAGTAGCAATTTTGCATGTCTTGGTGTCATCTAACATTGCTATCTACGAGCGTGTGTAATGGTCCTTAGACTGGAATATTATCATTAACTCATGTCATGACTCGCACACTTATATTTTTTGACGAAAACTGTCATGAAGAGAGTTGGCGGGAAGTAGGGTGCGTTGGGTGTGTCACAAATGACATGTTGTTAATGGATAAGTCGAGGAAGGATTTTTCCCTTCCATATTTATGAAAGTAGATATCTCGGGCCCTTTGATTGAAATAGAACTGTCGCACAAATTCCATGTCCATGGTGTCATGACGAGTTTATGTCTAGATGTCAAAGAATGATAGATCAAGCATATAGGTTTATGACACTTCCATGAAACCTGCTTGATGAGATATTGAGACAAAGGGATTAAATTACACAGTAAGCATTCGTATGAGGTGACACATCAATATAGCGTCAACTTCTTTCTCTTGGGTGCCTTGACCCGTTGATAGACAGTAATCTTGGACTTTAGTCAAACCCACCAAATGCCAATGATAAATAGGCCTAGAGGGTCACACACTAAGTGTATCCAAGTATCTCAAGTAGAATAAAGATTATTCCTATACGTGGTTTAATAATTATTCAAGGAAGCCTAAATAATTTTAATGTTGTAGGAAGAATAAAATGAAAACAAGTACACGTCCTGTATTAATGATTACACGCCGTGTAGTTTTTATTTTGAAAACAAGTACACGCCGTGTAGTTTTTCCAGTTGGGATTTTGAGGAAATATTTTTTTATTAAATGATATTTATTATAATCGGCGTGGACACATGTCAAGGAATTAATGATTCTAAATGGGGTTTTAAAAAGAGTTAATGAAATAAATAAAATGCGTAAGGCATTTATTTATTATCATAACTCTACAACCTCAAACCCAATTATAAATATCCTCACAACCCCAACTCTTTTCCTAAGAATCGTTGTGCACAAAAATTCTGGAGAATTCTCTCAAGACCGAAATAACTCCTTCCTCCAAGAAAACTCTCAAGACCGAGAGAGATCCTCTTCATCGGATCAAGACGATCTAAGGCAGGCAATGCAAGCAAAGGTTTCTCCACTCTAGCACCCTAAGACACCTTTGGTGACGTTTAGAGATACGTGGTGCGCATGTGTATCACTGCTAGAGGAATTCTACCCTTGGATTTTTCGACGCAACAACGAATCACATAGGAATGTGATCAAGAATATCAACATTGAAAGAAAACCCAAAAGGTACTTCTTGTCAATTAATTAAATTAATTATAATCAACCCGTGACAATCCACTTTTTTGGTTTTGTGACCTTTCTTCTTCTTTATCTATTTATGTGAATCGATCAATGGAGACTAGCATTTATCGTTATATTGATCCCGAATTGATCATTTATAATGACAGAAATCCATGTGGGCACATCCACCCACGTGCTTCCGCTGCGCTCGGAACCTTCAGTTTTCTTAATAGTGTATGTTTATGACATATTACTCATTAGAAATGAAATACAAGTCTTATAGCCTATTAAGTTGTGGTTGAATAAATTCTTCTCTATGAAGGACTTGTTCAAGACAACATATATTATTTGTATCAATATCTAGAATGATAAATCCAATAGGTTTCTTAGCCTAAGTCAAAGTATGTACATTGATAAGATACTGAAGAGATTTAGTATAGAACAATATAATAGGGGATTGTTTCTAGTGCCACATGGAATTCATCTTTATAGTAAAATATGTAGTCAGATGCATGAGGAAAGAACAAAATGACAAGGATTACATACTCATCATCGATTGGATCAGTCATGTATGTTATGTTATGTACTATACTAGATGTTGCCTATGCATTAAGTGTGGTAGGAAGATATCAAACTGGTCCAAGTGACCGCTATTGGATGGAAGTTAAGAATATCTTTAAGTATCTAAGGTATACTAAGGATATATTCTTGGTTTATGGAGGAGATTAGGAACTAGTCATCATAGGATATGAATATGATAGTTCCCAAATAGATCAAGATGACATGAAGTCACAAATAGGATACATCTTCACATTGAATGGAGGTGTTGTGATATGGAATAGCAAAAAATAGGCTATGGTTGCAAATTTTACAGTAGATTCCAAGTATTCAGCAACTTCTAAGGTAGATAAAGAAGTATTATAGATAAAAAACATCATCCAAGGTCTTAATTTGGTACCTAGCAGTAAATATCATATCACACTCTATTGTGATAATACTACAATGGTGTCTCTTACAAAAGAGACAAGGTCACATCAGTGAACGAAGAACGTACTTTGGAAGTATTATATATTGAGGTATTTTTCTCAAAGAGATGGGTTTGCATTGAGTGGTATTTACATGGAATACAACATGGTAGACACCTTGAATAAATCTTTGACTAAGCAGAAACATGACTGTCATGTGAGGTCTAGTAGACTAAAGGTCGCAAGAAATTGGCTCTAGTCCCAGTGGGAGTTTGTTGGAGTTTTTTCCTAGGAACAACTGTTTTTACTTTGATTACATGAATATTTGATGTATTAAATATTAATAAAACTTATTATTATATATTTTTTTGTTATTTATGACTCTAATATAATAATGTCTTATACTATATGTTGTATTGATAAGGTCAGGGTAGTTTCCCGCTATGATGAGAACCATGATATGCTATGATGATATTCTCAAATAATTTTTTATGATTAGATAAAATAATATGATACGACACATAGTAAATAAACTATAAGGTGAGGAAACTTCTGATAAGATCATGATTTTTCTCATAAAGTTCACACTTGGTAATCTCCAAGATCAGAGATTATGAGAACAGACCCGATAGTTGGAATTTCTCATGTTTTGGTGTCATCTGATATTCCTATCTATGAGCATGTGTAATGGTACTTATACTTTAATATTATTATTAATAAATGTTACAAATCACATACTTAGATATATTTTTTAAATCATGATGATAACAGTTCATGGATAAGTTGAATACATTGGGTGCCTCACAAGTGACATGTCATTAATGAATAAGTCAAGGAAGGATTTGTCCCTTCCATCTTTATGTAAGATGATATCTCATCCCTTTGATTGGAATAGAACTGTCACATTAAATTTCAAGTTCATGGTGTAACGATGTGTTTATTTCAGATAATCAAAGAAAGAAATATCGATCATATAGGTTGGTGACACTGTTATGCAACCTTCATGATAAGATATTGTGGCAAAGTGATTATATTACACAGTGAGCGTTCGTATGTGGTTTTCAATGTTGTGACATTATGTTTTTTCTCTTGGGTGTCTCGACACATTTCTAGATCTTAATCTTGGACTTTAACAAAGCCCATCCAGAATTGAATTAGAAAGAATCCTAGAGGGTCACACACTATGTGTTTCCATTGATCTTGATTAAATTCTATTAGAGTTTAATTAATGGAATAAATATTATTCCCAATTCTGAGGAATAATTTTATTCAAGTTATATTGATCACATAAATTAAATAAATATTTATTTGTTGGCATGTGAATAAAATAATAATTTTATTTATTGAATATTTTAATAAATATTTATTTATTAGATTGTGAATAAAATATTTATTTGGTTTTTTAATAAATTAAAGAAAAGTTCAAATGGGTCAATACCAAGTTCTATGAAAAATATTAATTAAAAAGACCAATACATAACATTTTTTATTGAGAAAGTTAGTGCCCACCACAAAATAATAAAAATATAATTATTATTATGTGGCATGTGGTTTATTAAAGGTAATAAATTTATTTAATGGGAATTATGTAATTGAATAATATTTAAACTTAAATTCTAACTATATAAATAGACGGTTACGTCTATTGTGTAGAGTATCCAAAAATTGAGAATCGAGAATTGTTGTGCATAATGAATTCTTTATCAACTCCTCCTTGTATCTCCCTATCAAGAATGAGAAGTGCAAGAATTATTTTTTCAAGAATAAAGAATGAGCGATCAAGAACGAACAATGAAAGATATTCGACTCGCCACACTAGCACCTGGAGATCGATTGGTTTTTCTTGGAGATCATAGGGGCATGTGTGGATCACCGCTAGAGGGATTCTATGCTTGGATCCTCACAGTGCAATAAAGATAATCCTAAATGGTGTTTTCAAATGATCAATATTCACTAATAAAGAATGTTCCTATGCCCGGGTATTTATTTTTTCTAATATTAAATTAATTAATTATAATTTTGACGTGCAAGATCCTCGCTCTTGGTTTCGAGAAAATATTATTAAAAGAAATTTTAATATATCACCCACTTCCATATGATTCTGCTGCACTTGGAACCATCAGATTGAACCTGATTCCTTTATGGAAATTTTTTCATCAATATATCTTGGTATTTAGCTTTGACCTATGTTTATGATGCAGTCTTTTAAGTTCTTTCCACATTTCCTATTTTATGATTATCATGCTATATCATGCCTTATTGTTCATGTTACTTTTATTCCTTATTAATATGATTATTTTCTAACATTTGTTTACCTTATTCCATGCTTATTCCCTTACTAGGATTTATTGGTCACCCCTTTCTTATTTATGTGCTCAGGTTATCCCATTCAATTTGAAAATCCATGGAATCACTAGTGAAAATAGTGGCTTCAACGTTAAATCTTTGGCATCAGTTTTTTATAAACCAATGAAAAATTCATTTAATGGAACTTTTTGGTGTCATTTTAAAAATAAAACGATTCCAAAAAATTATATTGATTTTTTGGCATTAAATTTTAACAAAATCGATGCCAAAAATGATGGCAAATGGGTTTATCGTGTCAGTTTTTTTACAAAAACCAACATGATAAATTTAAAAAAATGATTTCAGTTTTTACAAAAACGAACAATGAAATTTTTTTTAAAAAAACATAGGATCAAGGAACCCTTGTTTTTTAGATCTATGAGACTTTTCTCTTGACTCACGACAACACCGAAGGTGACCCGTTGGTCCTCAATGGTCATTATTGTTTATTTTCTTCGATTTATATCATCATTTCATGATCTATAGTCTTGATTCTTCATCCTATGTCATTGTTTCATCATCCATGGACGTATTTCTCTTCAGAAACCATTTTTCATCCGACCATCATCTGCGGTTTGATTTTATTTCTTTTTTCATGTTTGTTGTTCATTTCTAAAAACCTTTTTGTTAGATCTTTCAGTGTTTATTATTCTAATTAATTTTAGGGAGAAATTTCAAATTAAGGATCCATTTTCCTTGTTTAACTCTAAATTTTGTAAGATTTTTTTAATATTGATGTTAAATTATTTATCAGTTAGTTATATTGTTGAGTTATTTTTTCACTTATTTGTATGTAGTTGATTGTTATTTATAAATATTATTGTTAATGATTTTTTATTTTGATAAATTTTTTATTTGATGAAATTATCAAATCGTCTTGATGATATTATGAAATGAAAAATGATATATGGTGTCATCATTCATCAATATAATGTACATAACATGTAACGACTCCATATTTTTCAAACATTAAATTGATACAATGTACAATAACTTTTGAAACACGTGACACCAAACTAATGTAACAACTATTTAATATGAACTAATACATGTTAGATGATTTAAAATAATCAAATTATAATATCAATAAACCACATGTATATAATATAAAAATAAAAAATTTAGTATCTTCAAATTCAGAAGATATATAATTTATATTACAATATGATTTTCTTTCAAATAAATTATGTCAACATTTTGTGTAATTTTCCTTAATAAATTAAATTGGTTATGTTAAAATTATACAAAAAATATATGATATTTCCATATATGAACTAATATATCAACATTAATTAATTTTCATACTTTTTTGAAATAATATTACAAAAAAATAAATGTTCAAATGGTCATATTTTAATAAAATCTGTTTTAAAAAATCATAATTTTCTACTGGGAATTTATACTAGGTCATTACATGTGATTTCCATTGGATCATCGTGACACGCATCACAAAAAATAAATACCTTTAGTAGATTAGTTTTTATTCTATTCCTAATAATCTTTGATGCTCCTTATCTGATTACCAATCATTTTTTTAATGTGTTTATGTTTACAATTTATCTTTCAATATATATATATAAATGTTTACATGCTATAATATATTCATTGATTATATTAAAATATCAGATATTGAATGGATCATAATTAGATAAATTTACGAAGTACTAATAGTGTATATGAAAAAGGAGTTGATGATTTCTTGGAATTTTCTAAATGAAATCTTCAAAAAAATATTTGACTTTATATCTATGTGTATAGTGTTTGAATATGAGAAAGTTAAACTCTATAGAAATCAAGTATCATCTCATTTGATATGGTTTTAGCCTTAATTATACACATTGGATCTGTTATGGTGAAAGAACTAGAAATTCATCATCTGATGTTGATGAAAATATTCATAATGAGGTAGAAGATTGTATTAAATAATTAATTCATGATTTAGGTGTTGAAACCATTGGAAAAAAACAAATTTGAACAATTTTATGGAGATTCTGAGAAACCATTATTCCCAGATTTTAATAAATATACAGTGGTATCAGCAACTTTGAGATTATTTAACTTGAAAACAATAAATGGGTGGACTGATAAAATTTTCTCTAACTTACTTGAGCTTTTAAAAGAGATAATTCAAGAAGGCAAGTGGATTTCAGATTCCAATTATGAGGCGAATAAAATATTATGTCCAATGGGGATTTTCATATAAAAAGATAAATGATTTCACCAATGATTGTGTATTACATAGGAAAGAATATAAATATTTATCAAACATTTCTACATATGAGACATCACACTATAAGATGGATGAAAAAGTCAACTTAGATTCATTCTCAGGTATTGGTATTTAACCTCATGAAAAATAAATTTTGTATACTTTATAATAATTTCATCCAATAATTCTTTCATATAATTCCAATATTTCAACTATGATTCATTCCCAGGTACCAGAATCAAATATCATGCTAAAGAAATGTGGTACCTTCTAATAATTCCTCATTTGAAGCATTTATTTGCAAATTCAATTGATGCAAAAAGGTTAAAATGTCATTTAGATGATCGCATCTCTAACGATAACTTATATCACCCTGATAATTCACTATAGTAAAATATATTTTATAAAAAAATCATAATTTTGGTTTTGAAGTTAGAAATAATAGAATGGGATTGTGTACTGATGGAATAAATCCATATCAGATCCTAAGTAGCCAACATATTTCATTGAATATTTTTTTAGAAGTTTAAAACATTTCCCAAAATATATGTATAAATAAAAAATATGTTATAATGAGCTTGATGATTTTGGGACCAAAACATCCATGAAATGATATTGATGTATATTTTTCACCATTGATTGATGATTTGAAAATTCTATGGGAGGTAGGTGTTGAACTTTTCAATGCATGTAAGAAAGAGTATTTTCTTCTTCGTACTATGATAATGTTCACTATAAATGACTTTCCTACATATAAAAACTTATCTAGATACAGTGTTATGGGACGCAAATCATGTCCAATTTGTGAAGAAAAGACTTCATATTATCAATTTCAGAATGGAAGAAAGACATTGTACATGAGACAATGAAGTTTTTTTCAAATTGATTGTCCTTATCGTAGATTGAAAAATGAATTTAACGATTTATAAGAATACAACATTCCCCCATGAACATTTTTAGTTGAAGAATATTATAATGGGGTGAAAAATATTTATTTGACATTTAGAAAGAAAATAAGTTTTGTTCCTCATAAAAAATATCTCGAAGAAATAGTCTATCTTTCTAGAACAACCTTATTAGATATTTTTAGAGATAAAACATAACATTGTGTTATGAATGTTGATAAAATCATATGTGATAGTTTTATTGGAACTTTGTTAGACATAAAAATAAATAAAAATGATGTATTACATACTATATTGAACTTGATAGCAATGGGAATATGTTTATAAATAGCTCCCACTATGAAAGGAAACATAAAATATTTACCTCCGACTTTTCACACATTAAGAAAGATTAAGAAGATGGATTTTTTCAGTGTCTTCATGGTATTTAATTACCCATTGGTTATTCTTAAAATTTGAAGAATTTTGTTTCATTTAAGGATTGTAAATTAATAGGTATGAAATCTCATGATTGTCATGTGTTGATGCAACAACTTATACCAGTCGCACTGTATGGTATATTGTCGATAGACATCAGAAAGGCTATCACCTGGTTATGTAATTTTTTCAAATCTATTTGTAGAAAAGTTTGTAAAAAAAATTTGTTATATGTGTTGGAGAATTAAGCTTCTTTTATTATTTTTCAACTAGAAATGTATTTCCCACCTAGATTTTTTGATATAATGGTTCATCTCATGATTAATTTGGTGTGTGAGATAAGAATATGTGGGCTTGTTTATTTACTATGGATGTATCCTTTTGAAATACATATGAAAATTTTGAAGGGATATGTTAAAAATAATTATCTACTAGAGGACTCTATTGTTCAAAAATATGTATCAGAAGAGGTGATTGAGTTCTATACTGATTATTTATATGAAGTGGAGCGTATTGGTCTCCCTATATCTCGATATATTACGGTTTATAGTTAAGGTAGAATGATTCAAGGATTAAATGTAAAGTTCATTCCACATGATGAAGTGATGTAGGAACATTTATACATTTTGAACAACACATATGAGGTTCAATCATATATATCATCACATATTATTGAATTAAAGTTACGATATCTGAAAAGAAATGAAAAGTGGGTAATGATTGAGAATAAAAAGACATTTGTTTCATGGTTTAGAGAGAAATTCGTCACAGATATATCTATATCAGAAACATTTAAATGGTTATCATGAGGACCATCTCTTAATGTGATCACATGGTCTAGTTTTGATATTAATGGGTACACATTTTACACAAAAAAAATCTAGATGAAAAGAGTGTCATTCAAGATAGTGGTGTAATGTTCATCGCTGAAGCACTACATTTTTTGAAGACATATGGAAAATTTATTATATTAATTTTTTCTTCAATTCCATATTCTGGAGTTCTTGATGACATATGGGAAATTTATTATATTAAATTTTGGGTCACTGTTCTTAGGTGTAATTTGGTTGCAAGTAATAGTGGTCTAAAACATGATGAATATGGGTTTAAACTGGTTGATTTAAAAATATTTAATTGCAATGAGGAACCATTTATCATGGCCACACATGAAAAAAAATATTTTATATCATTGATTCATCTAATGATCAACGTTATATCATTTTGAAAGGGAAAATAATTCATTTGGATGATGAGGATGATGATGATGTTATTTATTTATATGAGGCTTATTCATCTATTACGCAATTTCTAGATAATAATGACTATAATGTAGATATAGTGCATGAAGTACAAAATGTTCATGCTGAAGGGATATGAGAAAACACTAAATTACTCTAATAATTAATCTGGTAATTATTTACATTGTATTTCTTTTTTGAAATTTACTTGTGTAAAAACTGTATTATTTAAGAACTATTAGATATTTAATTATATATATTTGACTATTTATATGATTTTTTGTCTTAAATTTTGATATTCTATAGTTATGGTTAAAAATTTTTTCTGTGAAATATCAAATGTGCATTATTATATTTTGGTAACAATAATGAATATGAGAATACATTTTGGAACTGTGATATTTAAATTTATAAATGTTTTTATCATTTTAGAAGCACAGTTTATATTTAAAAGTTTAACTTGTATATTTTTTTGGTTAAGAATAATAACATAATTATTTTTTAAAAAAATTACACATGTGTGCCACTTTAAATACTTACATATTTCGGTTTCCTATTTTCTAATTATTTACTTTCCTAATAATATGCAGGCACACAATAATTTCATTACATTTTCCTATTTCAATGATGGGTACAGATGCAGATAAATAAGAACATGTACCGAGGTATTTTAAATTTTTAATATTATTAAATATATAGTAATATAATTATTTATTGAAATGAAACTTTTAATTTACAACAAATAATTTTAGGACTACTCATGAGACTTCATCGGTAGAGTATTTTTCTTTTGTTGTTAAGAAATTGAGTTCTTGAGTTGGTAAATGTGGCATTACACATTTACCAAAACGATCACTTTCTCATGGATATGAGCGATTTAATATTAGTTTTGATGATGATAATAATGAAATTGGACCGAATACAATGCATTTTATCATCTATATCTCTATATAGAGTCATTGCAGGATTAGTATTTTATAACCTGATTGGAAGTCTGTTGACAAGACAGTGATAAATTAGCTCTGGGAGTCCGAACGGTAAAATATTTCAATTGATTTATTTTATCTCATTTTTTGAATATGATAAATTTTATATAACACCACAAGCTTCCATGTTACTCTTCTCTTTGAATAATACAGTAGTGTGTGTTGTACGTAACTTCGAGGTTCTAACACACACCACAACCAATCAAAGTAGCTGTTATGAATAGTAATACCTACTTTTTGAAATTTTATAAATTTTATTATTCAAATTGGACTTCATTTTTTGTATTTGGAATATCAAAATTATCTTAGGGTGAATTTTTGGTACTTTTCTGATAACTTTCATATTTTGATGAATAGTGAAAATTACTAAATTTTAATTAAAAAAACCTTTTTTAATAGAAATAATTAATAGTGATAAATTATGAATTTGAGTGGTTTTAAAGTATAATTAGATTATATTTTTACTATTTAATCCAATATTGGTCATTGGACATAATTTCACATTTAAACTAGACATAAGAAAGTGTCAATCTTTGGATAGTTATTATTTGTTAAAAACACGCTTTTTGTTTTGACAACATGAATTAATTTTAAATTAATTTCTGATACTTATGTGTTTTGAATTTAGAAAAATGGATTCCATATTTAGAATCAAGAGGTCCAAATTGTGTAAATAGGTAACTTTTATTTTTAGACATTTTGAATAATTACTTCGGTAAATATTTTATTTACCATGGTTAAAGGGTAAATCCGGTAAATAAGGATAAAAAATAATATTATAATAATATTAAATTACCCTAAAACGTGTCCTAACCCTATTTTTTGATAAATTTCCGACCATTGGAATCTTTGGGTCGATTTGGGGACCCCATGGATCCACTTGTAAGGGATAATAACACTTTATATTAATTAAGTTAAAGTAAATACAAAAATAACATAAGCATATATCTTTTAGAAAAACAATTTTTACATAGGGTTATATATGTTATATTTTCAACTATAAAAATTCATTAGAAAGATAAATATATTTCCTACATCATGGGAGTTTATTTATAATTTTTAGACATTGAATAATTAAATTTATTTATGACAGAATAATGATGCAGTATTTTCCTTATTAGTGAAAGAATCAAATAATTGGTAATATAAATGTTAAAATAAATAAAATTTGAAAGTTTTGATGACATACAGAAATTTTATTGGTTAATATGACATGTTATTATTCCTTAAATAAATTTTTTTCGAATTAATAAAGTTTTTAAGACTTTAAAAAAAATCAATTATTAAATAGTGTCAAAATTGACATAAAGGAGTTTTTAAAACAAATATTATATTATTAATTGATATTCTATTCCTAAAAATCTAATTTTCAGACAAACGACTTATATAATTATAGTTGTATCATTAATGGACTACTTTGGGGTCTCTTGTAAGTATATAGTAAATTAATTAACTATATAATATAAAAATACAAAGAGATATGGTAAATGTCAAACTATTTAACTAAGTGTTAAATCAAAAAGATAAAGTTAATATAGTGACCCAAACCTGTCTAAAACCTATTGATTGAGTGGTTTTAGACCTATCCCCACCTTAACCTTTAAATAATACACTTTTTAGCCATTAGAAACCGAATATGAATTTATTATAAAATAATATTTCTAGCTTTTCCAAAGGTGCCCCTCACCCCTCTTATAAAAGGGCACTCCCCTTCTCTCTAATTCACACCTTAAAAGCCTTTTGGCTCATCCAACCCCTGCCCAAATATTCTCTAAACTTACCTAACTTCAACCTAGAGGCATTATTTTGATCATAAATCCAACCTAAGGAGCCCTTTTGATCAAATCAAAAGGAAGAACCCGAAGAAGAGGTAATATTTTCACCACCCTCTTTCAAGTTCCTTTATTCTTCCACTTATTCTTTCTTTTTTATTTCCATTTTAAAATAATAACTACAGTATCTTCTATATACTATGATGTTATTATAAATATGGTACAACCATATTCCATATTCTATCCATCCTTTGAATGACATGTCACCATACGTGTGTACGTACGGCTTACCGTCTCCACATCGTGGTGTAATTGTTATTCAAAACATTATTATTTGGATGGGTATGATAATGATGTGTAATTTAAGTAAATAATAAATATAACATTATAATTATTCTTTATATATGATATACCATCCAATTATATATTATTTTAATATCAAAAAATGATATTGTCGCTCGAGCGTACGTACGGACTACCGTCTCCACGAACGTGATAAGATTCATTCCCCATCATATCCATTCAAGTATAATTCTCATTTTATGATTAAAAATAATGTTTAAGGACTTGATATCATTCTGGATATGAATAAGATACAACCTATCTATAAAAACATGACTTATGTAACAAAACATATAAAAGAAAACGAGTATGTTAACACCCGAAACGACGATAATACTAAGATGTTATTAACAAAGAAATGTTAAAAGATTATATATGATATCATATTAATGTATATGATTCTTTTATAATTTAATAACAATTATTTCACCATTATATAGGAGGATAAACTACCTCGACCAAGGAAAAGTACAAGGTAAGGTTTTATTTCACTGTCTCTTCATTATCCGAGGTTGTTTATACGTAATTATCTACTAGGACCTCTTTATCATCCACATCCATATTTCTTAAAAATGTATTTCAGATCATTCTTACTATTTTATAGACTATGGGTTTCAGTTATTTATACCATTTTTGACTTTTTATAAATTTTAAAAAATGAATCCTTCTGTCGTTTTCCAAACAAGGTCCTTTTTAACCTTTTCGACAGAATTAAGGTAAGAATTTCTCTTTTTAACTTATACGGCGGGTGCGGCTATTTTCCACCGTTATAAAATCGTCGAAGTTTCCCTTACAAGATTATAAGAATATTTTCAAATTAAATGTTTCCTTTTATAATTATGTGACTTTTAAATGATTTAAATAAAAATAGATATTTCTCTGAAATAGTTTTGTTTTCATCTATGTCAACATCCTTTGATGGATTTTAAGCTTATTTGAAGTTGATTTATTATGATACAAAACATCCATATTGTATTGAAGTTTTTGTGATATTTTTGACTATGGGTGTGTTATTTTTATACCATTCATGGTTTATGGAAAAAGTATTGACATTTCGTATGCTAGTTTTAATATGAATGTTTATGTTATGTTTAAACTTTTTCATATGAGGAATGCATTGGACTTAATAAGTGATGGGTGGAGCCCGATATAGATCCTCGATGCATTGGTAGGTCTCATGAGACAAACTAGTGTCTTGGCATAAGGCCTTGACAAAATCTTATTTGTAGTCTTGGCACAAGGCCTTGACTATGTGGTTATGATAGTCTGGCATTATGCATTCCATCATTATGAAAGTAGTTATTGATATTTCATGTGATTATTCGACTAGTATAATATCCATGCGAATAATTAAATGGAATTATTTCATTTTATTTTTATCATATTATTCTGAAATTCAAGTTTAAAATGCTTTTTTTAGTTATACATTGCCTTAAATGTTTATGCTTATTTATGAAAGTTTCTGCTATATTGTTATACTTACTGAGCATCTAAGTTCACCCCTTTCTATGTTTTATTTTTTGCAAGATGTGAAGAAGTATTTTATGACTAACCTGGAGGGATAGTCTGATGGGATATGAGTGTGGAATATGGAGACTATGTTGTTATAGTTTTCCATTTTATCATGTAATTTAAGACTTATGAATGTATCTAGTGTTTACAAGGCTACTAAACTAATCGGTCTTTCGAGACTTGATCTTTTGTGATCATGCCAATGTTATGTAATAATGCACTGACTTTGGTTAACTGGGGTCAGTGCGTTACAGTTGGTCTCGTAGGAAGTTTAGTACAAACCTTGGAATCTATATTTAGATAAAATCTGATTAGAACACATAGACCTAAGATGGAATTTGAGGATTAGTATAGAACTTCCTAGAATTTTGGTATTGTAGAGATTTTGTGAGTTTTCCAAGAAATACATTCTTCTCTGGATATGAGCAGGTAGAGGTGGCTTTGGCACAGATGTACCTAGGGGTAAAACCCGAAAAACCCACTTTGAGATAGACTTGAATGGGAACTGGTGCACGACAACGGGCCTTGTTTCACTCTTGGTTATGACACACTTGGGGGATATGCTTAAGATAATTCTCATTTTCTTTACAAATAATTATTAAGGGTTTATGATTATATACTTCCTCAAAGAAAACATTTTTATGATTATGGGTTATATCCATAAACTATTCAATTTACGGTAGGTATTTTACAAGTTTGGAATTATTTATTGCAATTCATAAACCGACCTAGTGTATGCCATTGTATAGAAATGGCGCCCAGTAGAAGGAATGTGAACTCTATCAATACATATGATCCAAATATTAAGAAGGATCATATCTTTCATGGTATTAAGCCAACATTTAGAAGGGAAATCTTCGCCCATGTATTCTCAACATATGAAGAAATATTATCATGTGTTAATAAGATAAGTAAATAATTCTCTGATTCCTATGGCTTTGAAGGGAAGCAAGAGAAGAAAAGGATGGAAGAGATAAAGATGGATAAAGGGAAGAGGGAAAAGAAGGATTTTCCCATATGTGATAACTATGGAAAGAATCACCTTGGTAAATGCTTGAAGGGAATGAGAGTTTGTTATAAGTGTGGAGAAAAAGGACACCAAGTACATGATTACAAGGGTAAGAAAAAAGTTTCATATATACAATGATTCATATGCAAGGAGTTGGGACACTATGCAAATCAATGTTCAAATCATTATATTATACCCCAAATTTTGCTATTGGATAATAAAGTTATGACACTACTGAAGATGAAGAGGAATGATTAGATTTCTTACATTCTTATTAAAGTATTGTGACATTTGAGTATTGTATTAATGATGTACATGTTATAATAATTATAGAGTATATAAAGATTGTACTATATTACTATTTCATTAAGGACTTGAGATTGTTTGGGACCAAGAAAAGTGACTCAATAGCAAGTTATTATCAGCGTTTCGTCCAGAATTTTTCCCGATTGGATAACCCATTAACGAAGCTCACACGTAAAAGGGATAAATTTGTTTGGAAAAAAGATTGTGAAGAATGTTTTTAAGAACTGAAGAGAATATTAGTCAATGCTCCTATATTGACTCTACCATCGGGGAATGATGGGTGTGTTATTTATAGTGATGCTTTAAAGAAAGGACTTGGTTGTGTCCTTATGCAGAATGATAGGGTTATTGTCTATGCATCACGACAGCTGAAAATTCATGAGCAAAACTATCATACTCATGATCTTGAGTTAGCTGCTATAATATTTTCTTTGAATATATGGAGACATTATCTCTATGGTGAAAAATGTGATATATATACTGATCAAAAGAGTTTGAAGTATATTTTCTCATAGAAAGAACTCAATATGAGGCAAAGGCGATGGCTTGAACTACTCAAGGATTTTTATTTCACAAAACACTACCACCCGAGGAAGGCAAATAAGGTGGTGGATGCTTTGAGTAGAAAGGATCATGGAGTTCTGAACAAAATGAGAGTTGAAAGGGATCCAATTTTCATAGATCTAGTAAAGTTGGATATGGGAATAACCATGGAAGGTGAAACATCGATACTTTTTCAAATGGTTTCCAAACCATATTTACTAGAAAGGATTAAGAGTTCTCAGACCGATGATGATGAATTTCAAAAGAAAATTAAAGCTGTGAATGATAGGAGATTGAGTGACTTTTTGTATGAAGAAGGAATTTTGAAATTTGGGAAGAGACTTTGTGTTCCCGATATACCTGATCTAAAAAGGGAATTTTTTGGATGATGCTCATAGTTCCAATTTCTCTATACACCCTGAGAGAACTAAAATGTATAGAGATTTGAAGGAACATTTTTTGTGGGACAACATGAAGAGGGAGATTGCTGATTTTGTGTCAAGATGTATGGTTTGTCAATAAGTGAAAGCTGGAGGGCAACAGCCTGGATGAGTCATGAAACCTCTTCCCATACCTGAGTGGAAATGGGATAATATTATGATAGACTTTATCATGGGGCTACCAAAGACTCCTAGAAGGAATGATGAAATATGGGTCATTGTTGATCGTCTTACCAAGTTAGCACATTTTCTTTCTATAAGAGAAGATCTACCACTTGAACGTCTATAAAGACTATATATTAATGAAGTTGTGAGACTTTATGTAGTACCCCTATCGATTGTTTCTGATCGTCATCCTCGTTTTACTTCAAGATTCTAGAAAAGTCTTCAGAAAGCCCTGGATACTGAACTTTGTTTGAGCACTGCCTACCACCCCCAAACTGATGGACAATCAGAACGGACTATTCAAACCTTAGAAGACATTTTGAGATCTTTCTCACTTGACTTTCAGGGTATGTGGGATCAATATTTACCTCTGGTGGAATTTTCCTATAACAATAGCTTCCATTCAAGTATTCGGATGGCACTAGATGAAGCGTTATACGGAAATAGATGTCGCACACCAACCTGTTAGGATGATGTTCGTGAAAGAAAACTTTTAGGCCCAGAACACGTTGAGTAAACAATGGAAAATGTGAAGGTAATCCAAACCCACATCAAAGCATCTCAAAGTAAGAAGAAGAACTATGCTGATAACTGAAGGAAGGATTTCGAATTTCAGGTAGGAGATCATGTTTTCTTGAAGGTATCTCCATGGAAGGGTGTTATATGTTTTGGTAAGAAGGGTAAATTGAGTCCCATGTACATAGGACCTTTCAAAATTCTAGAATGAATTGGGGTTGTAGCTTACCGTTTGGCAATGCCGCTAAGTCTCTCCAAAGTTCATGATGTGTTCCACGTATCATTGTTGAAAAGATACATGCTTGACCCAACGCATGTACTCACCTATGAGGAAGTAGAACTGGAACCTGATCTGTCTTATTGCGAAGATCCCATCAGGATTCTTGATACCAGAGAACAAGTGCTGAGAAACCGGATGACTCGTCTGGTAAAAGTTCTATGGAGAAACAATAAGATGGAAGAGACAACGTGGGAACCCAAGGAACTTATGATGAAGAACCACCCAAGTCTTTTCATGCGGTAGTATTCTAGAAATTTTGAGGATGAAATTATTTGAAGGAGGGGATAATGTAACACCCCAAGCTTCCACGGTATGCTTCTCTTTGAATAATACAGTTGTGTGTGTCATACGCAACTTCGAGGTTCTAACACACACCACAACCAATCAAAGTAGCCGTTATGAATAGTAATACCCACTTTCAGAAATTTTATAAATTTTATTATTCAAATTGGACTTCATTTTTGTATTCAGAATATCGAAATTAGCTTAGGGTGAATTTTTGGTACTTTTCTGATAACTTTCATATTTTGATGAATAGTGAAAATTACTAAATTTTAATTAAAAACAAATTTTTTAATCAAAATAATTAATTGTGATAAATTATGAATTTGAGTGGTTTTAAAGTATAATTAGATTATATATTTACCTTTTGAGCAAATTTTGGTCATTAGAAAAAATTTCACATTTAAACTAGACATAAGAAAGTGTCAATCTTTTGATAGTTATTATTTGTTAAAAACACGCTTTTTGTTTTGACAACGGGAATTAATTTTAAATTAATTTCTACCACTTATGTGTTTTGAATTTAGAAAAATAGATTCCATATTTAGAATCAGGAGATCCAAATTGTGTAAATAGATAACTTTTATTTTTAAACATTTTGAATAATTACTTCGGTAAATATTTTATTTACCATGGTTAAAGGGTAAATTCGGTAAATAAGGGTAAAAAAATAATATTATAATAATATTAAATTATCCTAAAACATGTCCTAATCCTATTTTTTGATACATTTCTGACCATGGGAATCTTTGGGTTGATTTTGGGACCCCATGGAGCCACTTGTAAGTGATAATGACACTTTATATTAATTAAGTTAAAGTAAATACAAAAATAACATAAGCATATATCTTTTAGAAAAACAATTTTTACATAGGGTTATATATGTTATATTTTAGACTATAAATATTCATTAGAAATATAAAAATATTTCATACATAATGGAATTTTATTTATAATTTTTAGACATTGAATAATTAAATTTATGTATGATACAATAATGATGCAGTAGTTTCCTTATTAATGAAAGAATCAAATAATTGGTATTATAAATGTTAAAATAAATATAATTTGAAAGTTTTGATGACATAAAAAAAATTTATTGGTTAACATGACATGTTAAGATTACTTAAATGAATTTTTTTTGAATTAATAAAGCTATTAAAACTTTAACAAAAATCAATTATTAAATAGTGTCAAAATTGACATAAATGAGTTTTTAAAACAAATATTATATTATGAATTGATATTTTATTCCTAAAAATATAAGGTTTCTACAAAGGACTTATATAATGATATTTATATCATTAATGGACAACTTGTGGGTCGCTTGGAAGTATATAATAAGTTTATTAACTATATAATATAAAAATACAAAGAGACATGGTAAATGTCAAACTATTTAACTAAGAGTTAAATAAAAAATATAAAGTTAATATAGTGACCCAAACCTGTCTAAAACCTATTGGTTGAGTGGTTTTAGACCTATCACCACCTTAATATTTAAATAATTCACTTTGGATCCATTATCAACCGAATATGAATTTATTATAAAATAATATTTCTAGCTTTTCCAAAGGTGCCCCTCACCCCACTTATAAAAGGGCACTCCCCCTTCTCTCTAATTTAAACCTTCAAATCATTTTATCTCGGCCAACCCCTACCCAAATATTCTCTCAACTTCCCTCAATTCAACCTAGAGGCCTTATATTGATCATAAATACAACCTAAAAAGACCTTTTGATCAAATCAAAAGGAAGAATCTGAAGAAGAGGTAATGTTTTCACCACCCTCTTTCAAGTTCCTTTCTTCTTCCACTTCTTCATTATTTGTTATTTACATTATAAAATAATAAATCCAGTATCTTATATATAACTTTATGTTATTATAAATATGGTACAACCATATTCATTATTCTATCCATCCTTTGAATGACATGTCACCATACGTGCGTATGTACGGCTTACCATCTCCACGTCGTGGTGTAATTGTTATTCAAAACATTATTATTTGGATGGGTATGATAATGATGTGTAATTGAATTAAATAATAAATATAACATTATAATTATTCTTTATATATGATATAACATCCAATTATATATTATTTTAATATCAAAAGAATGATATTGTCGCTCGTGCATACGTACGGACTACCGTCTCTATGAACGCGATGAGATTCATTCCCCATCATATCCATTCAAGACTAATTCTCATTTGATGATTAAAAATAATGTTTAAGGACTTGATATCATTCTGTATATGAATAATATATAACCTATCCATAACAAACACGGCTTATGTAGCAAAACATATAATAGAAAATGAGTAAGTTAACACCCAAAACGACGATAATAATAAGATATTATTAACAAAGCATTGTTAAAAGATAATATATGATATCATATTAATGTATATGATTCTTTTATAATTTAATAACAATTATTTCACCATTATATAGGAGGTTAAACTACCCTCGACCAAGTAAAAGTACAAGGTAATGGTTTATTTCACAATCTCTTCATTATCCGATGTTGTTTATACGTAATTATCTACTGGGACCTCTTTATCATCCACATCCATGTTTCTTAAAAATGTATTTCAAATCATTATTACTATTTTACAAACTATGGTTTAAAGTCATTTATACCCTTGTTTGACTTTTTATAAGATGTTTATAAAGGAATATTCCTGTTTATTTCCAAACAAGGTCTTTTTTAACCTTTTCGACAAAATTAAGGTAAGAATGTCTTTTTTTAACTTATACGGTGGGTGCGGCTATTTTCCGCCGTTATAAAATCATCAAAGCTTACCTTACAAGATTATAAGAATATTTTCAAAGTAAATGTTTTCTTTTATAATTTTGTGACTTTTAAATGATTTAAAAAAAAGAGATATTTCTCTCAAATAGTTTTGTTTTCATCTATGTCAACATCCTTTGATGGATTTTAAGCTTATTTGAAGTTGATTTATTATGATACAAAACTTACATATTGTATTGAAGTTTTTGTGATATGTTTGACTGTGGATGTGTTATTTTTATACCATTCATGGTTTATGGAGAAAGTATTGACATTTTGTATGCTAGTTTTAATATGAATGTTTATGTTATGTTTAAACCTATTCATATGAGTAATGAATTGGACTTAATAAGTGACGGGTGGAGCCTGTTATAGCTCCTCAATGCACCGGTAGGTCTCATGAGACAAACTAGTGTCTTGGAACAAGGCCTTGACAAAATCTTATTTTTAGTCTTGGCACAAGGCCTTGACTATGTGGTCATAATAGTCTGCCATTATGAATTCCATCATTATGAAAGTGGTTATTGATATTGCATGTGATTATTTGACTAGTAGAATATCTATGTGAATAAATGAATAGAATTATTTCATTTTATTTTTTCCATATTATGCTGAAGTTCATGTTTAAAAGTCTTTTGTTTTAGTTATACATTTCATTAACTGTTTATGCTTATTTATGAAAGTTTCTGCTATATTTTTATCCTTATTGAGAATCTGAGCTCACCCCTTTCTATGTTTTATTTTTCCCAGGATGTGAAGAAGTATTTTATGAATGACCTGTAGGGATATTCAGATGGGATATGATTGTGGACTATGGAGACTATGTTGTTGTAGTTTTCTATTTTATCATGTAATGTAAGACTTATGAATGTATCTAGTGTTTCCAAAAAAACTAAACTAATCGGTATTTCAAGACTTGATCTTTTTTTATCATGCTAATGTTATGTAATAATGCACTGACTCTGGGTAACTGGGGTCGGGGCGTTACATTTTAAATGACTAGTATTTATTTTATTCAATTATAGATGGCATTAAATTTTGAAGAAACAAAAGAAATTAAGAAAGTAGGTCTTTCTTTTGTGGAAGTTTGATAGAAAGATTTCAAAATAAAGTTGATAAAAAATTGTGTTTTTGGAAAGAGACAAAATGAAAACTCGTGCCTCAAGTATGAGTTTTTGGATGCATAGACATTGATGAAATTTGTTTCCATCCGATATGATGAATCCTTTCTAGTATGCTAATTATATTATATTGTAAAATTTCTTATATATGTACCTAATTACTTATTAGTTTACTTTTTATATAATAGGCCTCTAGGAAATCTCATCAAGACATCCAGTTGCATAATGTATACCCTCATACTTTATCGTGTGGAGGGTATCATTTATTGGAGCAAAGAATGATTGAGGAAAATTTTGAAGCATTAAGAACTTAGTCTGTTAGTGGTTCTAATGGGGTCCAATTCGGTTCTTCACCTCCCCCCACCCTCCATGAAAAATGGAAAAGAGAGAGAAGAAGAAAAATTGAAAATTTTCTAATAGAGAAAGCTAAGAAAGTGTCTAAATGAATTGTAAGTAAATAATTTTTATTTCTCATGATTTTTTCTATTTTATAAATTAACAACACTAATATAAAATTTTTGTTTTTCATTTTAGGATGAACTTCAGTAAAAATCATCATAGGGCACTTTTATCCTTGAGGGTAGGATGGAAATCATAACCACTACTTTAGGAAATCAATAACACCCTAGCCGCAAAAGAGGATATGAGGTGGGTGTTAGTATTCAGGAAGTTTTTTGTCCTCAAAGTAAGAAATCAAGAGATCCAAAAATCAAATCCTTACAAGATAAGATAAAATATATGAAACAGTCCATGGGTGATCAAATTCAATCAATTGTGTATTCTATGTTCAAACAATTGAAGAGACAGTCACAGTCTGTGTAGTCTGTTTAGCCTGTCCATCCTTTTCAGCCAGCTATGCAACCTATACAGCTCTCCAAGCTGGACCTTCTTGCCCATCCTACCTACATAGATCCTCCACCTCCTCGCTCAGACCCAACCATATATTGTGAGTCGTATGATGGATATCCTCATGTACATATTGTAGTATTTAGATTCATGCATTTTTGGGTGTATTATGTACATCATCAGCCTATGCATATGGGTCAAGTTAGTGTATCAATACATGATATTGTTGATCCTACTACTCTACTACCATTTCCTAATGAGGAGGTTACCATAGTTAGGGATTGTATGAGTCATTTTTTTACTTTTTACATCTGGACTTCTTCATTATCTTTCATATAGGGTATGTGTTTTTTAAATGTTAATTACATATGATTTAAAATTACTTATAATTTTTTCTGACATTTAACTTATATAGAAGTATCTAATATCAAAAGAAATTGCACAAAGGAAACAAAAGTTTTAGGGATAAAAAATTGTAGATGCTTCTAATATTTCCAATGGGATACAAAGATTATCTCAAGCTTCTTCTTCCTTGGATAATATCTATGAGTTTTAGATGACATCTGATATATATTGAAGATACTATCCATTGAGAATATTCAGAAAATATATCATGGATATAGTTGATTTTAAAGATCTCAGCAAGCTGTGTTGTAGTTGTTTTCCATGTAAGTAAATTGACCCGTTAATTTTTATTTCTTTAATTAAATATGGTTTAAATTGACTAACTATATTACTTTTTTAAATTAGGTATCTACACATTCTTCTTATTCAAAATGAGTCCACAAATGTTTATGGTTTTATAGACACAGAATTCATTTCAACAGTTGTGCAATATGTGAAGACTGGTGATAGAGTTACACATATATGTGAGAGATTATCAAAGATGGATATTGGGTGTTGGTTTTTGTCATTTCCTGGTGCGTAAGAACACAAAAATAATTATTAACCAATATTCATTATAATGTCATAAATTATGAACTTTTTTTATTATAGGGGGCATTGGATGTTAGGTGTATTTTTCCCAAGTTAATGCACATTATATTGGTTTTTCTCTTTATTATGTGGTGTTCATAAAAAATTTACCACCTTGTTAGACAGATAAGTTTTCTTATTTTTTATAAGTTCGTTATATTTAATTCTTATCATACATGCATGTATTATAAAATGATATATCTTAAAATAAAGGGCATGGAAAAAATTTATCAAAATCACTTCTCAATAAAGAACCCAAATGAAATCAAATATGTGAAAGTAATGATAATTATTTTTTATTTTAAATATTATTCTATTTTTTGACATATATATATATACTAGTTTTTATTATCAAGTTAATGTTTTGTAACTGTATTTTCATCATCAACAAGGATATGTTTAATGTGGTTATTATTTTCTAGGATTCATTTCTGATTTAATCACAACTCAGGTAACTACTGAATTTGATAAGGTTAGTTATATTAATTATTTTATATTTTCTATCATAATATTCTTTTTTTCAATATTATATCATTCAATGTTATTATAGTCATTCAATGATGTCAAGTCTTATACACAAGATGAACTTACCCATCTTTGATATTTGTTTGAAAACTATTTGTTAAGTATGATTACGATTTAAGGTATGAATATTCTTATGTTTATGATTAGTATTACATTTTTCTAATAACAAGTGTTAAAAAAATTATACTTTTTTTATAATAGGTGTTTGAACATAATGATCTCAAAAGAATGGTTCAACATCAACCCACAATGATTGTATTGTAAATTTCAGGTATGTGATTTTTAATTCTTCTTTATAAAATAAATGCGTAGATAATTTTTTTTATTAACTTGTTAAAATTATGTTTGTTTTTATATATTTTTAGTCAATGATACATGTTATTTGATGTCTGTATGTTGTTTTTTCTATTTTAGGGATTTTTATTTATTTGGGTGTGTAATATCCAAATTTTTATAATTTTTTTTAACTTTCTTCATCGGTTTTTAATAAAACTGACATTGAAACCTTAAAAAAAATTTGGGTTTTCAGCATCGGTTTTCCTAAAAATTGACGCTGAAAATGAAGGTAATTATCATTTTTGAGGTCGGTTTCTTTCAAAAATTGACACCGAAAATGAACTTGATTCACACTTTCAGCATCATTTTTTGAAAAACCGACACCGAAAACCTTATTTTGAATGTCAAATTTATAGACATCGGTTAAAACCCGATATTAAAAATGAAAAAAAAACAACAACATTAAATCATTTTTTTTTTCACTAGTGAATATTTTTAGGTTCTGGGCACAGCAGAAGCACTGGAGAACCGGTGCCCAACCTTAATTTTTTCCATAATCAATGATCAATCCTGGATCAATAAAATGATGAATGTCAGTATCCAAGGTATTGAATCAAGGATTTAGAAAAAGAAGAATTTCCCCAAAAACCAAGAGAGAGGATCAATATATTTTCTTTATAATTAATTTAATTAAATAATAATTACATCCAATGTGATTCTTTCTTCATTGATGCATCCGGACACATCTCTTTAGGTGTACCATTATTGTGTTGTAGAGATCAAGGGTAGTGATTCACGCTCAAATTTACCCAAGAGAAGAAGGTAGAACGGTCCTTGTAGTCTTGCTTGGGTTGTCAAATCCTCATATACCTAAGAAGTAACCTACAGACACATACATTCTATGGACTGTTTTTGGAAATTAAGTGGACAACTTGGATTGATTTTAGATGGGTTTAAAGGATATATAACAGATTTAAGTGAATTCAATTTAAAATAATGAGTTGATCCTAGTTTATCACTCGGGGTGGATTGGATGTATTTCATTTTCAATGATTTAAATTTCTTATATTTGAGATGAGTTAATTTAAGAAGATAAAACAACATCATAAATTACTGGTTTAATACCTACACCCTTTAATACTAATCACCTATACACTTGAAGGATCAATGTTTTGAGCACTTCAAGGTAAGGGTTCATATTATCACTCCACCGTTGTGTGAATAATATCACAAGGTTTGGTGTGAATAAATTAAAACCTTGAGGTAAAGGTATCAAAGTGAGATGGAGAACAACAGAATAAGAGGAGAAGAATAAATTTTATTAATAAACTAGGATTAATTAAAACAACTTACATGTGAAGGAAGAACGTTACAAAGACAAATTGGCAGCATAACATTAAGATGAAAAAAAGCTCAAAGATGAAAAACTCCTCCACCAATACTACCTTAAATAGGCATTTTGGGAGCCTTGGGTCGAGCCTCCAATAGTAAAAAGCATCCCACTTGATTATGGTAGGCCTAGGGTGGTGGAAAGCTTGTGGAACTTGGACTTTTCCACACTTGACCCGAGGTGGTAGCCATATTTCATCCACTGAACAGACGCACTTGTAAAACATTATAGATGGCCGAATCAGAGTGGGACATATAAGAATAAAATGAATCCCCGGATGTCATATAACCTCCTGTAAAATTTGGTCCCATTTGGATTTTTTTATTCTGAGATATGATCATATTGGTAGGATTTTTTTCTGGGCCGCAGAATCTGGCCCAGAATTTTATTTCCAAATTGGGCCGCCTTAATGACCACCATGGATGCCGAATTAGCATTTGATCTTGAAGAGTGATTTGTTCCTATATATGTCTTATATAATCCCAAGAAATTTGGGATTCATTGGTCCTGTATGTTGGGACCCACATTCTCATCAGTGGGCTGGTGTCCAATCTGACTTCTCCAGAATTGTTTCCTTTCATCACAAAATATCCCCATCTTCTTCCATGAATTCTCCATTGATCCCTGAATCAAAAATGTTTATATTGAAGTGTAGATCAACTTACCAAAAATATAAAATTAAAATATGTATAAATAGATTCCTTAAAATCAGATGAATTATTGGGTACTTTAAATGATGTTCAAAAATGTACCACATAATAGTGCATTTTAAGAAAGAATTACAATCATAATGTGAAATGATGTTCAAAGTGTAAAATGCACTAAAATGGTTTTTATGAATAATAAATCACATGAATATTATATATATTAACAATGAATATTATCCTAATTTAGTGGCTAATCACACCCCCCTAACTTGAGTTTTTCTAGTTCCGAGCAAAATATATCTCAACAATATGAACTTCAAATTCCCTTTTCCAAAAACATTTTAATACACAATGATCACCAAAAACCCTTATAACAAAAAATCATGAAACCCATAAAAATATTTTAATACAATATATTTTCATAAGCAGATCTCAATCCCAATCTCATTCCTTTGTTCAAATTCATTTCCATATTTCATCCAAAAACAATTAAGTATGAGGATGTGGTGTGCATCACAATAGACATGGGGGTTCATCTTTATTAAAGGGGGAAATGACGGAAGCACTAGGTGGAATCACATTTCAATATTAAGACGAGTATTCAATTTTTTTTGTATTATTATTATTTTTTTTCAATTTTTCCATGGTAATTGAAATTGCACTCAAAAGATTCAACCCCTATAGCGAGACTTTGTCGATGACTCCCAGGCTCAAAGACCTTAGGGCACCAAGTGAAGCTCACATACTCAGGCATCATATCGAGTTAACTCAGTCAAAAGAAAATTCAAATTACCAAAAATAGAGATAAAATTACAAACTCTGGGCCAGAAAACTATGGAATCACGATCCCCAAGTGCCGAAAGTCACGCATTAAGTCATTTAATTGCTCTACGTACAAATTTATTTATTTTATTTTATTTTATTTTTTTAATTTATTTTTTGAATACTCAAATTAAACTAAAATGATCACCAAACATTTGCTATTTATTTGGGGGACCCCATGAACTTAAACTAATACCCCACTATCCAAATAAAGTGCATGGTGATCTTTTTTTTATTTGGATGAAAATATAAACGATGAAATATCACATTGGATAGCCACACTTTCCAAAATCTATGCTCATGAAATTATAAAAGGATTAAAATCAGAATTAGGTCATGCTAAATTATTTGATATTCAGTTTTAAAGTGTGCAATGTGTATTACCATGTTCAAAGTTAAAGGAATTTTTCCTTCCATTTACACACTTTTTTTCAAATCATTTTTTTTCACAAAAGTAGTTTTTTTTATTTCATCTCTCCCCCCCAGCTTAAAACAACATTGTCCCCAGTGTTTCAAGAAATGAAAATTTAAAAGGACTAGAGGCAGATAAGGGAATTTCAAAAAAGAAATTGAAATAGGAGGATCATGGAATGAAGTCACCTGGTGGTTGAAGTTGAAGTTCTTGCTGCTCTAAATTAGCCCTTTGATCTCTTGGGGGATGTAGGCACCTCCTTGATTGAACATGTATCACCCAAAATAGTCCCTGAACCATACAAAGAAGAACAAACCAGACAAAAAAACACAAAGACTTATTTAATTCCAAGTATCATCATTTTTATGGTTTTCCCTATTTTTTTGTTTTTTTTGTAATTTTTTTAAATCAAACTAATGATACATTGTCTTCTTTTAAATTTCTGGGTAAGGTATTACTCAGGGATCACACCACGTGACACGGATGAATACAGTTCTCCCCTTTCATACCCATCCATACTCGTAATAGAAGAACAGGTCAATAGTCTAATTTTTTTAACCTACAAAAACATAAATAAAATAAAATAAACTGATGATACATTGTCTTATTTTAAATTTCTAGGTAAGGTATTACTCAAGGATCACACCACGTGACACAGATGAATATGGTGCTCCCCTTTCGTACCCATCCATACTCAGAATAGAAGAACAGGTCAATAATCTAAATTTTTTTTAAATATCAAAATTAATTAATCCTATTTGAAAAATAAAGATGATTCAAAAAAGATTGGAAACATGAAAACCACGGGTTGCCTCCCATGCAGTGCTTTGTTTAACATCGTTAGCCTGACATGGACCCCTAATTGATTAATTATTTTTGTCATCTAAGGTAGGTTCACGCAATTCTTCATCAACTTCATGTTTTTGGAATGGTTCTATGAATGGTTTGACTCTATGACCATTAACTTTAAATGTTTGACCATTAGTGGGATCTTGAATTTCAACAGCCCCATGGGGGTACACCTTATGCACTATGTATGGACCTGACCATCTAGACCTTAACTTTCCCGGGTGTAAATGAAGTTTTGAACTATATAAGAGCATATATTTTCCCGGTTCAAAATGTTTGACTTTGATATTCCTAGATTGGTAGGCTCGAACTCTAGCTTTATTAATCCTTGAATTTTTATAAGTCTCCATCCTAAGTTCCTCAAGTTCATTGAGATCTAATTTCCATTTTGTTTCAACCAATGAGAGGTCATAATTCATTTTTTTAATTGCCCAAAAAGCCTTATGTTCAATCTCCACTGGTAAATGGCATGCTTTACCATAAACCAACCTATATGGGGACATTCCTAAAATGATTTTATATGCAGTTCGATAGGCCCAAAGAGAATCTAAGAGTTTTCTTGACCAATATTTCTTAGATGGTGTAATAGTTTTCTCAATAATATTCTTAATCTCCCTATTTTCTAATTCATCTTGACCATTGGTCTGTGGGTGGTAAGCAGTGGACACTTTGTGAGAAATTCCATATTTTTCCATGAGTGATGAGGATGGATGATTTCAAAAATGAGTTCCATGATCACTAATGATAGCCCTAGGAATTCCAAATCTAGAGAAAATGTTTTCCTTGAGAAATCTAATCACAGTTTTATGATCATTGGATTTTGTAGGAATGGCCTAAACCCATTTTGATACATAATCAACAGCTAAGAGAATGTATAGGTATCCCCTATAGTTCGGGAAAGGACCCATGAAATCGATTCCCCAGCAGTCAAAGATTTCAATCACTAAGATGGGAGTGAGTGGCATTTGATTCATTTTTGTGATGGACCCTACTTGTTGACACCTATGATAGCTTTGACAAAATGTGTAGGAGTCCCTTGAGAGGGTGGTCCAGAAGAGACCACACTAAAGAATCTTATCAGAAGTTTTCTTAGAGGAAAATTTACCTCCACATGCCTCACTATGACAGAATTTAAGGATGGACTCTTGTTTAGATTCTGGGACACACCTCCTAATGACTTGGCCAGGTCAGAACTTATAGAGGTATAGATCATCAAACACATAGTGTCTAACATCAGAAAGAAATTTCCTTCGAGCTTGAGTCCCTAAGAATTTTGGGATGACTCCTGTAACTAAGAAATTGGCTATGTCGGCATACCAAGGGAATTCACTCATAGAGTATAGGTGTTCATCAAGGAATGAATCAGACACAAAAAAGTGATTTGAGTTGTCTTTGAATTCTTTCCTAGAGAGGTGATCAGCTACAACATTTTCAACGCCCTTTTTATCCTTGATTGTGAGGTCAAATTCTTGTAAGAGAAGGACCCACCTAATCAGTCTAGCCTTAGCATCTTGTTTTTGGAAGATGTATTTTAGTGAAGAATGGTTACTGAACACAGTGATGGGGGATCCTAAGAGGTAGGACCTAAACTTCTCTAAGTCAAACACAATAGCAAGTAACTCCTTTTCAGTGGTGGTGTAGTTGATTTGGGAATCATTTAAGGATTTGGTTGCATAAGCAATAACATAAGGAGTTTTATCACAATGTTGTCCTAACACAGCTCTAACAGAATAGTCATTAGCATCACACATAAGTTCGAAAGAAAGGTTCCAATTTGGAGATTTCATAATGGGAGGAGGGTGAGAGAGGATTTGAGGGTTGAGAATGAACTCTCACAGCTTTCTATCCAAAAAAATAGAGCATCCTTTACTAGTAGAGCACAAGGGGGGCAGGAGATTTAACTAAAGTCCTTGATGAATCTTCTTTAGAAACCAGCATGTCCTAAGAAATACCTCACTTCCTTGACAGTTTTGGGTGATGGAAGGTGACGAATGATGTCAACCTTGGCTTTATCAACTTCAATCCCCCTACCTGAGACTAGATGGCCTAGAACTAGTCCCTCTTTAACCATGAAATGTCATTTTTCCCAGTTTAGAACCAGATTATTTTCTTCACATCTTGACAAGACTCTCTCTATATTCCTCAAACATTCCTCAAATGTATCCCCAAACACAGAGAAGTCATCCATGAAGACTTCAAGAAAATACCCTACCATGTCTGAGAAGATTCCCATCATGCACCGCTGGAAGGTTCCAGGGGCATTGCATAACCCGAAGGGCATACGTTTGAAAGCAAAGGTTCTGAATGGACATGTGAATGTAGTCTTCCCTTGATCCTCTAGGGAGACCTCAATTTGATTATACCCCGAGTACCCATCTAAGAAACAGTATAAGGTGTGACATTCCACTCTCTCAAGGACTTGGTCAATGAATGGTAAGGGGAAATGGTCCTTCTTGGTGAATGAGTTTAGCTTCCTATAGTCAATGCAGACCCTCCATCCACTACTTACCCTAGTTGGAAGTATCTCTCCATCCTTATTGGTTATCACTATGATTACTGCCTTCTTGGGAACCACTTGGATTGGTCTGACCCACTCACTCTCAGCTATGGGATATATGATACCGGATTTTAACAATTTCAGAAGTTCTTTTCTCACTGCTTCTATGAGATTAGGATTGAGTCACCATTGAGGTTGACGACATGGCTTTGAATCAGATTCTAGAACAATCCTATGAGTCCCGATAAGTGGGCTAATCCCAAGAATATCAGACAGGGTCCAACCAATGACTTTTTTATGCTTTCTAAGGACATCAAGAAGCATCCTATCATGATTGTCTTCAAGAGAAGAAGAAATGACAATAGGATGTGTTTGATTCTCCCCTAGGAAGGCATACTTGAGTGCAGCAGTAAGTTCCTTCAATTCAAGATCAGGTTGATTCATAATTTCAGCAGAATATTGATACATTGGATCAATATCAATTTTTTTCCTAGAGTTTTAGATAGTATTGATTCCCCACATGTAGAAGTTTCAGCTACTAGATTGGCTTGATCAGATTTAGGGAAGGAAGTTAGAGTGGTCTCCATGAAAGTGGTTTCCTGAAAGGATTCACTAATTGTTGGACCTAAGACTTCATCATAAGAGCAATTTGAAAATGATTCAAGACAAGGAGATAAAATTCCTTCATGTGAACAAAGGAAATCAAACTCATCCTGACTTAAACATCCATCAAATATTCCTTGATGTTCTATGGATTCATTATCAATGCTTCCTATCATGTTTACTTCATGAATGTCCTCGTCATCCCCTATTTGTGAGCTTTCATTATAGATGTTCAAGTCTAGACTCATGTTCCCAAAGGTGATGGTCATGTTCTCATTTCAGAATTGTATAACAGAGTTGATTGTTGCAAGGAAGGGACGAACAAGGATGATTGGGGTTTGTTCCTTATTTCCTAAGTTTGGATGGTTGTCAAAGACAATAAAGTCGGCAGGGTAGATGAAGTTTTCAACCTTTACCAGAACATCCATTAAAATCTCCTTTGGAACCCTAATGTTACGATCAGCAAGTTGAAGTGTGACAGATGTGGGTTAGAGTTCTTCTAGACCTAACTGGTAGTACATAGCTTAAGGGATGAGATTGACACTATCACCACGGTCACACAAGGCCTTGACAACTTTTCTCTCTCCTAGTTCAACATTGATGTAAGGGCAACCCGGGTCTTTCAACCTAGGAGGAATGGTCCCTTGAATGGTGGTACTCACATTAGTAGCCAAAAGGACTTGTTTTTTATGTGAAAATTTTCTTTTAAAAGTGCACAAGTCCTTAAGGTACTTTGAGTAGGTAGGTATGGTTTGGATTGCATCGAGAAGGGGAATGTTCAACTTGACTTGTGAGAAGATTTCTCTTAATGTTTCACTTAATTCAGGCTTGGTTTTCCCCCTCAAGCATTTAGGAAATGGTGCAGGTTGTGGGCTTGTTTGTTGAAGAGTTGTTTCTTTGACAATGTTATCGTGTTTTTTAATTTGATCATTTGATTCATTTGAATTTTCATCCAATTTTGAATCTTCAGGTGGGTTCTAAATTAGTTGTTCAGGTTTCTCAATAGATTTCCCACTTCTTAAAACAGTCACAACCTTTAGTTGTTCATGATTTGTTTGAGTACAACTTGACTCTCCCCTTGAATTTGAGGATGGAACCGCCTAAGTAGGCATGGGTGTCTTTCCAGTTTTGATGGTTTGAAGTTCTTGTTTAAGGGAAGATACTTCTGAGTTCATCCTTTCCATTTGTTTGTACAGTTGTTCTAGTAGGCTTTGTGGAACAGTTTGGGTTGGTGCTTGAGAAGATTGGTTTATCCTAGGGGGATATTTTGGAGGTGGGATGGTTGGTTGAAAATGGACCGGTGGATGTTGGTATTGGATAGGTTGGGTTTGGAACTGGTTATGGGTTTGGTATTTCTGATGGGGTTAAGGATTTTGTCCCTGTGGTTGGCTAGGTTGTTGGTTATCTTTCTAGCGGAAGCCTGGGTGGTCATTATACCTTGGGTTGAAGTTGTTTTGGTATTGAGGAATTTGAAAGCTCAAAGCATTTACTTCTGCTAGGGGTCCACCTAAAAGAACATCATTGATGGATGGAATGGTTGGGAAGTTGTCTGTATTATGGTCATGTTTGTCACAAATTGTGCAAACAGGGTCTACAGTTTGGATTTCATGGACTTTCCTAAGGTCTGTCACTTCAACCTTCCTAGAGAGTGATGCGAGTTTAGCCCTAAGGCTTTCCTATTCTCTAAGTGTATGGATTCCAGTAGTTCTTTGTGTCTTTTCAAAATAAGGTGAAGTTCCCCATGTTTGGTTTTGTTCAGAATGGATTTCTAGATACTCGTAAGTATCATTTGGGGATTTGTTTTTAAAGGTTCCATTACACATCATGTCAATGAATTGTTTGTTCCCCAGACCCAAACCTTCATAGAAAATTCTCACTTGTTCAAGAATAGAAAAACCATGGTGTGGAACCATGTTTAGAGTGTCTTTGAATCTCTCCCATATTTCATATAATGACTCTCCCTCTTTTTCAAAAAAGTTTTGGATACTCTTTTTAAGTTCAATTGTTTTGTGGTGGGAAAAGTATTTTTTGTAGAATTATATTTGTAATTGGTCCCAAGAGTTTATGGATGATGGTCTCAAATTTTTTTAGCCAATTTTTTTCTCGATCCTTTAAAAAAAGGAAATAGCATCATCTTAGCAGATTCTAGTTGATGTGGGGGATACATGGTTTCTACAATGTCATTGAACTCCTTAATGTGAAGGTCGGGCATCTCAGACTCCATTCCATGGAATGTGGGAAGGTGGTTTAGGACATGGGGTTTAAATATTTAGTTAAAATATCCTAGGTAATTGTGTATAATGCATGAGGGGGCATTGGTCCAGGAAGGTGTTAGGTAGTCATTCATGGTTTGATCGACCGCATTCCCCAAGTTTGGGGCTGCCTAATTTGGGTTTCCATTTTGGTTCCCACCCGGGTTTATGAGTTGGTTTATTTGAATAACTTCCATTGAAATAGGCTAAATTTTTGAATCTGGGGTATTAGGAAGATTAGGATCTAATGGAAAGAGTTACCTTAGTGTACTTGACTCCCCAACCTCAGGACTATCCACCCTAACTAGACGGTTTGATTGATCGCAGGTGTAGGCGGACATGCGCTAAAAGAAAAAAAAACGAGAAAGGGACAAGATAAGAGAATTTGGATGAGAAAAGAATAAATGGGGGAAAATAGAATGGGTGTTTAGATGACTTACTTGGGTCCCCGGTAATGGTGCCAAAATTTGATTCACTCTCAAATTTACCCAAGAGAAGAAGGTAGAACGGTCCTTGTAGTCTAGCTTAGGTTGTCGAATCCTCAGAGACCTAAGAAGTAACCTACAGACACGTACATTCTATGGACTATTTTTGGATATGAAGTGGCCAACCTGGATTTATTTTAGATGGGTTTAAAGGATATCTAACAGATTTAAGTGAATTCAATTTAAAATAACGAGTTGATCCTATGTTATCACTCAGGGTGGATTGGACGTATTTCATTTTCAATGATTTCAATTTCTTATATTTGAGGTGAGTTCATTTAAGAAGATAAAACAACATCATCACTTACTGGTTTAATACCTAAACTCTTTAATGCTAATCACCTATACACTTGAAGGATCAACGTTTTGATCACATCAAGGTAAAGGTTCGTATTAGCACTTGAAGTGTGTGGCCTTAAATTCAACAAGGACGATGGAGTTTAAAAATCATCAAATAAAAATCTCAATTAAATATGAGATTAAACATTAATGGGGTGATAAATAACATCCAATCCAGCCCCTTGATACTCCCTTGGATCAACCCATAAGTGGGTTATCCCTCCATTGATTCTATGGTTTCAATGGAAGCAGGAAGTAGACTAATGAGGGAGGAATTGAAGAAGTAAAGAAAACAATAAAAAGAAAATGATCACTCCACTGTTGTGTGGATAATCTCACAAGGTTTGGTGTGAATAAATTCACACCTTGAGGAAACGGTGTCAAAGTTAGATGGAGAACAATAGAATAAGAGGATAAGAATAACTTTTATAAAGAAACTAGGATGAATTAAAACAACTTACATGCAAAGGAAGAACGTTACAAAGACAAATTGGCAGCATAACATTAAGATGAAAACAAAGCTCAAAGATGAAAAACTCCTCCACCACAACTACCTTAAATAGGAATTTTTGGAGCCTTGGGTCGAGCCTCCAACAGTACAAAGCATCCCACTTGATTATAGTAAGCCTAGGGTGGTGGAAAGCTTGTGGAACTTGGACTTTTCCACACTTGACCCGAGATGGCAGCCAGCTTTCATCCACCTAACAGACGCGCTTGGAAAACATTCTAGATGGCCGAATCAGAGTGGGAAATAGAAGAATAAAATGGATCCCCATATGTCTTATAACCGCCTATAAAAGTTCGGACCATTTTCAGTTGTGGATTCAGAGATATGATCATATTGGTAGGATTTTTTTCTGTGCTGCAGAATCTGGCCCATAATTTTATCTCCAAATTGTGTCGCCTTAATGAACATCATGGAGGCCGAATTATCATTAGATTCTGAAGAGTTATTTGTTCCTATATACGTATTCTAGAATCAAAAGAAATTTGGGATTCATTGGGCCTGTATGTTGGGCCCCACACTCTCATCAGTGGGCTGGTATCCAATCTGACTTCTCCAGAATTGTTTCCATTCATCACAAAATATCCCCATCTTCTTCCATGAATTCTCCATTGATCCATAAATAAAAATGTTCATATTTAAGTTTAGATCAATTTCCCAAAATATAGTATTAAATATGTATAAATATATTCCTTAAAATCAGATGAATCATTGGTTACTTTAAATGATGTTAAAAAATGTACCACATAATAGTGCATTTTAAGAAAGAATTACAATCATAATGTGAAATGATGTTCAAAGTGTAAAATGCACTAAAATGGTGTTTATGAATAATAAATCACATGATTATTATATATATTAACAATGAATATTAGCCTCATTTAGTGGATAATCAGGTAGATATCCTCTAGCGGTGATCCACACATGTTTCACGTATCTCCAGACGTCACCAAAGAAGTCTCCTAGTGCTAGTTCAGAAGATCTTTATGCTTGTGATTCCTGCCTTCGATCGCCTTGAGAACCAATTCCAAAGCATTCTTCTTGATCTTTTGGAGGAGGATCTTTCTTGTTCTTGAGAGCGTTCTTAGAGAGGGACAACATCTCTAGGTTTGAGATCTTTTCTCCAATTCATTGTGCACAACAACTTAGGTGTCACTTGGCTAGAACTTGTCTAATAAGAGAATAATATATCAGATTATTTAATTCACTAGGGTAATAATAAATAACTTGACCAAGTTCCTTAATTTATTTTGTTAATCCTAGCGAAACCCCCATGTCAAATAATAACAACAACATTATTATTTCCCAACATGTGCTTATCTTACAAGTTAAAATTAAATATTATTTAATCAAATAATATTCAATATTATTATTTCTCACTGCACCATTAACTCAGTCCGCTAATCCTCCACCATATTTATGGAACCTTGAATAATGACTATTTATTTATTAAATAAATATCACTGCATTCTTCACCCATAAATATATAAATATTATATTCATTAAATAAGAAATAAATATTTATTAATTATTCCGCCCACAATATATTCTCTCGAATAACTAGTGTCGAAATAAATGTGATCATGCATCCATGAATAATTATTAAACCAAAACTAGGAATAATCTTTATTCAAAAAATTTTTTGTTGATAAAAGACGAATTCATTAATGTCGAAAATCAGCAGACGTACAGACATGAAGCCATGAAGGAAAATGGTCCAGCCAGAGCTAGTTAACATCAAAGGGGCCAAATGCCGCCAGTTGATGGGCAACATTGCTTCCTTCTCTTTTGGTAAAGGTGAAGGTGCAAAAAGTAAAGCATTGATGGATGAATAGGATTTTCCTGATGAGGGACCCAAAGGAATGAAGTCTTCCATCGTTGAGGTTGATGACATTGATAATGGTGAGGCAGTCTGATTCGATGTTGATTTTGTCCCATCCATAGTCTTTAGCGAGCATCATTTCGGCGAGGATGGCGGCAGCCTTGGCAACCACAAGTTCCCAAAAAATGTGATGTGACTCATGTTTGGCTATAATGATTTGACCAAGATGGTTTTGGGCTAGCAGGCCAAGGGCAACAGGTCTATCCTTGGGGAGAGACGCATCCACATTAATCTTGAGAGTCCCTTCCGGAGGCAGGCTCCATAGGGAGGAAAAGGAAGGGGTTCCAAAGGACTTATGTTGTCCATTGTGGTGCTGCCAGGCCTCAATCTAGAAAGAGGCACGTTCAATCCAGAATATGGGAGGTTTGTGAACATGGTTGAAAATAGCATCGTTGCGGCAGACCCAAATGATCCAGGCCATGATGCAAAGTGAGCCCGCTTTAGCCGACGAGAAGGAGGAGCACCATTGCATCAGGAGAGAGGGGAGGTATGATCCCATCAAAGGTCCTGCGATATCAACTTTCGTTATGGAATAGAAGGGACAAATCTTTTCTCACATTATTCATTAATGTAGTATTACTCATGACGCACCCAACGTATCCTACCTCGCCACGAGCATATGTCATCACGGTTTTCGCCAGTACATCTAAGTGCAGGAGTCATAATACCCATTAATAATATTCTTAAAGTATAAGGACCAATACACACATCCAGAGATAGGAACATCCAATGACACTTATAAATGTAGATTTCCTATTTTCGGGTCTTGTTCTCATAATATCCTACTGGATGTCACCAAGGCCATACACCATGAGAAGGTGCCTCAAAATCCTATGAGTCACCACCCTTGATATCATGTATCATTTGTTTCCCTCAAATGATATCATCCGACTATATGACATATATCTCAGAATAGTGTCAGAGAACTTTCAGGTTCACATCATAGTTGGGAACTGTTATGACCCTTTAGTGTGATAGCTACTTTTGGGACATTATCACGTGAAATGTAACGCAGATGAACAATCATGATGTGATAAAAAGTTTATTGATATTCAAAAACCATGGATATAAGTTATCGTAAAGTACAAAAGAAATTGGTTATAGGGAACCAAGTCCAACAATATTATGATCATGTTAAGGAATTTTTCAATAAAGTTGATGTATTTCCTGTTTTAAGTTGTTATGTAATGTACCTAATTCCCAATGACACTAGACTTCTCGATGTTTCGAGTTGTATTAAGTGTAATCTTATGTAATAAATTATGTATTAATGTGAAATAAAGAAGAGAGTTGTTATATGCACACATACATATGCACAGACATACATATGTACACATACACGTACACACACACACACAGATATATATATATACATGCACATACACATAAACATACAAACACATACAAGCATATATATACACATACATGTACACATACACAAATTTATACACATACACTTATATACAATTACATATGCATGTGCATACATACACATACATATGAAAACATACACATACTATATAAACATACACATGCCACATAAACACACATACCACATACACATACACATACACATACACATACACATACACATACACATACACATACACATACACATACACATATACATACACATACACATATACATACACATGAATGTACATCCACACACACACATACATATGTACATATACATACATACACAGACATACATTCATGTGCACACATAAACATACATACATACAAAACACACACACACACACACACACAACACAACACATGCATATGCATACAACAAATACATACACGCACATACAGACATGCACATACATCCACATACAAACACATGCATACATATACATGCAAATACATATATGAATATTCTAAATTATTTAATATGAATATAAATATATAAATTCAAATATGAATCACATATTTAAATAAATATATTCATTTATATATTTATATATTTACTTTAATAAAATATTAATAGATCGTATTTATATTAATTTTATATACATTATGTAATCAATGTATATAAATATAATATTAAACATTTTTATAGATTAATATAAATTTGATAGTTTTTTATATATAAAATTATGAAAATAAGATTGATAATAATTTTTTATTAAAAGTTATATAAATAATATTTATATATTATATTTACATATATATACTTATTGTAATATAAATCTTATTTAAAAATATATAAATATGTTTATATAAATTAAATTATTCACTATGCCCTTTATCAATGCTTATTTCACGCTCTTAATGGTGAATATTTTATCAGTGCTAAGAAAAGCCCTGATAAAGTAATACCTTTATTAGTTTTAATAAAAGCGCTAACAAAGGGTGCCCTTAGTACTGATAAAACATACATTTATCAGTGCTTTTAGCTAGTGTTGATAAAAGAATTTGTCATTATCAGTGTTTTTTGTTTAACGTAGATAAAAATCTGTGTCGAATATCACGTGTTATGTTGATAGAGAGAATAAAAAATAATGAATGTTTAACGTGTAATATATGTGCACAAAAACCACAAGAAATGAGAGAGCGTCAAAGGAAGTTGTCTTGTGAGTTGGGTTGCCGACTAATCACCAAGGTGACAACATCTAACTATACACTATTCATTGGTATTTTTTTTATTTTTATGATAACTACAAATGTAAATCCCAAACACTATTACAAAACCCGCAATAAACAGAGCTATCCTTTATCAACACCAACTAAAAAGTGTCGATAAAGATACCTTTTATAAGTGCTAAAAAAAGTGTCGATAATGATAACTTTTATCATCACTTTTATTAGAGTTGATAAATTCAATGTCTTTATCATCACTTTTTTAGTACTGATATAGAGTAGCCTTTATTGATGTTAAAAAACACTAACAAAAGGTAAATTTATGAAAATAAATATCATTAAAAATCAAATTTTAATATATAAATATATTAATATTGATAAAAATATAATATATCTTATTACTACATGATTTATATATGAATAAATATACATTTACACATGGTATATAAGATATTTAATTAAAAATGTCATATAGAATAAAAATTATAAATTATTAAAAATATTATTTCACATATATATATATAATTTTCTTTAAAATAATTTATATCATATAGATTAATGTATTATAAATCATATTTCTATGTCTTGTATTTAATGAAAATGGTTTATAATTAAATTAAAAATCAATATTAAAAAAGTTACAATTAATACATCATACAATAATTTCACAAGCACATATACGAAATTAATTCTATTTTATAGAGACAGACATATACACAAATAATACAGTGTTCATATAATCATTTTAGATTTTTATTTATAAATATTTAATATTTAATATATTATGTTTTTAATTATTAAATTATATTCATTTTTTATATTTATATTTAATTTAAACTATTTATTTCTTTTTAATTAATATATATATATATACTTTATTCATTTTTATTCTTTATTTGTTTAACATTTTAGTAATTTTATTCATTTTTAATATTTAATTATATTTGTTGATTGGCATTTAATATGTTTTTAATAAAGTGCTAATTTACATAATTAATATGTGTATTCATTTTCATTTAAACTTGTATTTTTTTTTAAATTTTTATAATTAATACCTCAAAATCATCGTTTTGATATTTTTTTCATTCTATTTATATATTAATTAAATTTCACTCATTTCTAACATTCATTCATTTAATATTATTTATTCATTAATAATGTTAAGTGTTTTTTACTTTTTTATAATATATTCATTTTAAAAATCTATTCATTTATTTTTTTATAATTTATTCATTTTTTGGGTTTTTATACAAAATATTCATTAATATATTTAATAAATTTAATAAATTTAATATATAAATATATTCATATATATATATATTACTTCCTTAAATATGATTTATATAATACAAAAATGTGTATTTTCATTAAATAAGTCATGTATTTAGTGAAAAACAGGTTATAATTAAAATTTTATATTAATTATAAATATTTACTAATTAGTATCGAGTAATTAACATTTAATAAAATGTCATTTGTTTCTTCAATTTAACTTATATTAAACGTGTGTTACATTAATTTCACACACGCACATACATAGTTAATGCAATTTTATATAGACACACACAAACAAGCACAATATATCTGTAATTTATTCAATTTTTAATTTTTATTGCATAATTTTATTTATTAATATAATATATTTAATATATATTATTTTTTAATCTGTAATTTTTTTTTATGTTTTTTTCAATATATACTATTTAATACTTTTTAATTTTTTTTGAAAGATTTTCATTTTGAATATTATTTATTAAATGATGATCTTAATTAATTTTAATATCTTTTTAATTTTTTAATTTTTTAATGTTTAATATTTTTGTAATTTTATCCATTTTTAATATTTATTTATACATGTTTCATTGTTAACATTTAATGTTTTTAATATGTTTTTAATTTATATAATTAATTTTTATTTATTTTCATTTCAACATATATTCATTGTTAATTTTTCTAATAATCTATATAATTAATAATGAAAGAGAATGGTGGAGAGGTGTCGTGAGCGCTTCTCGCCCTGCGATTCTATGGTGATTTTGGTTCCTTTGTAATGGGCTTCGATCCAGAGTGCATCGTTGGTCCGCACGATGTGTTTGTTTGACCCCCAAGGAAGGCGGAAGCCGCCAAGACAAACCGTGAAGTAATCGATCGATTTGAAGGCCAATCTTCTCCCCTCAGATGAGCATTATCTAAGTTCTAGTTTTTTCACTGATTCCTGCTCGGATTTGAATACCCTGCACAGGATTACGAGGAGCGACACCTTGGCCTTCATAGAAGCGAACTCAAAATTCTTTAGGTATCGAATCGAGGACTGTAAAAAATCTATTATAGCATGATTTTCTCCACAATAAGCCCCTAATTCGTGGAAGCTTGAAGATTTGAAGAAACGACTTCTTCAGGTCCGGGGATTCAAAGGCTGGTGCATCATTTCAATTTGTATGGGTTTCTTCCATATCATTTTTCCTTCACAAAATCTTAAATTGAAATCCTGGGGCCTCTGTTCTTTTTCCCTTAAGCCAGGTATATTGAGATTTCAAGACTAGGATGCATGGTTTGATCCAGCTCAGGTGAAGAACTGGATGACCCAATATTGGATCAAGGTCACAAACCTGAATTGGCTTTTTGGCATCCCAATATTATTTGAGATGTTGCCTATGCTGTGGGAACTCCCATTAAGCTTGACAAAGAGTCCGAGCTTTCCATATTTGGGAATTTTGCCTGAATCCTTGTGAAGTTTGATCTATGCTCTCCTCTGATTAAGACTATTTATTTTGTCACTGATGAATTCAAGTTTGAATTATCTATTGAGTATGAGCATGTGCTTAAATTTTGCTTCAATTTCTGCTGCATTGGGCATGTTAAAGAAAATTTCCATAGGGTTCTGAAGTGTTCCAACTGTAATAAGCATGGTCACTTAGTTGAACACTATAAGTTCAAGCTGCCACTGGTGAAAGATGGTAATAAGGATGTTAAAAAGCTCACGTTGAAGGGTTCTAAGAAAGTATAGAGTATGGTTCGAGGGGGTATCCTGACCAAGGGTAAGGGAGATGCGGGAAATCTGCTGGGAGCTGGTGTGGCTAGCCAGCAGGGCCAAGATTCTTTACAGCCCACCTCTGTTGGAGCTAAGGAACCTGGTTTTGAGGATCTTCAAGAAATGGGTTCTGTTGTCAGTGCTGGTGAGCCTTCAGATAGTGAACTGGACATGGACCAGGATGACGTGCAGGAATAATGCTTCATGCCAATGAGTTCCCACAAAGGGGTGAAAAATATTTATTTTATTGGTTATGTGGAACTCCAGGTTAAGAAGGCACAACAGCCTTCCTACAGGGAAATTCTTGTGGCACCTGCTGGGTCTTCCTTAGGAGTCCCTGATGGCTCTGGTCTGAAGCTCATTGATGAGAATTATGGATGGAGGATGGTGGACATACTCAGTGACAAGGTGGCATCACATCCTGGCTTAGATTCTATCTCACCTCCTGAGCCTTCGATCGAAACCATTTCAGCTTCTAATGTCTCAATTTTGTCCGACAATGCTCCTGCAATTGTCTTTGAACTTGGACATGGAAGCAATGTTGTGCAGGCCCCCTAAACACCTGTAGATGACACTCCCCAGATACAGGGGGGATATGCTGGATGGGGATACTATTGGCCATGGAATCCACCATGGAATTGATGTGTTGGACAATCAGGTTTCACCTGGAGTAGCAGATAAGGCCCAAGCCTGCGAATATTTGGGTGATGACTGCTCTACTAACAAAGGGAGAAACAGGGAGGATGCCTTAGTCAAAGAGAACCTGTTGAGGCCTGCTCATATTCAGTCACCCACTAATTTCTTTACTATGATGGACTCAATGACCTCATCTGTGTTTTATTTTATTTATATTAAAGGGCTTGGGAAGACCGACTATAAATATCAGAGGACCACGCCTCTGACTTCTGCACTTGAAGCTGACTGCAATCAGAAATATTTTCTTACACAGGAAAAGATTGATGATCTTGGCAGTAGGGACGTTTTCCCCTTGGCTATCACATCTCCAATTACTAGGGAAGCTCCTGCTATCCAAATGGAGCGGACCCCAAATGGGAAGGAACTTTAACTGTGAATTTTTATATTCACGTGTTTTTGTTAATTAAAATGTTATTATTTTTAATATGCGATTTTGTTGTTTTGTTACGCCGTTGGAAAGGGGGAACCGCCCTCTCAAGCTTCACCGTCCACGTGTCCCCTCCTTTTGTTTTGACATTTTTTTTAGGGATTTGTGAGCGCTTCTTTACCAGGCCGGCATGGCCGAGAACGGGAGAGCGGAGGGGCGCAGTTTCTCTTCACGCTCGACAGGGGAGATGATCGGCTCTTGGTGTTCTGCAGAACAGATGGCGCGACTTCTTCAGATTGGGATCATGGCGGCATCAGAGTCACGCGTGCGCGAGGGTTTGTCGCGGGGAAGCTGCCGGTTCTGATTCTTGAACCCGGCGCGCGAGACGATTCAAGATGGCTCAGATCTGATTGTCGGAGCGAGTCTTTGTGGCGGCGGCGTCATCGTCGTTGTGGCGTCGACACAGGTGGAGGTGCAAGCCGGAGAACGTGATGGAGGTCATCATCCGGAGGAACCTGGAGTGAGTTGGTGACAGAGATAGCGACTTCTTGTTCTTGAGCCCCAGAGATGATGAGTCTGGGATACGCTGGTCTCAGGCATTAACACCGGAGAAAGGGAGCAGCGAGTACAGAGGGAATCAAGTCTTGGATCTTGGTTTGTCGGCGCGGCTTCAGAAGGGTGTTAGGCTTCTACGATCCCCATCACCAGGTCTTGTTTCGGGGTGGTTTGGCTTCGCCGGGAGAGGGAGAGTGCAACGACGTTTGGGGTTCCCTGTTGCCAACTCGCAACAACGGATCTGGACGACAACCACAATTCTTGGACCGTGATGGTGCTCCAGTTCTGGATGGCGACGTCTCATCCTGGAAGATCGACCTTGCGGAGGAGGTAAGACCGAACCCTGGTATATGGGTTCAGTCGGTTTTATTTCCGTTCATTTTCTAGGTTGCGTTTCTTCTGTTTTAGTGCATTGTGTTGTCCTTCCCACCTCTTGTATCCATTATTATTGCATAGTGAAAAACTCGTGATGATCCTGCTTCGTGCACGTAGGCCATTGGCCGAAGCACGTGAATCCTTGGTGTCCATTTTACTGATTTCCATTTCCGCATTTATTTGACTTGTAAATTGCTGAATGAATTTGTCGCTTTTGGAATATTAATTCAAATATGTTAGTTTTGAATTTAATGTGTTGATGTAGTTGCCACTGCCTAATTCATGTCAGTGTTGTTGTCCACTGATTGTATTCATTTTGAATATTTCATTCCTAATGTTATGGAATTGCAACTCAAACATTCTTTTGTTTATCAATTTGCATGTAATAAATTGAATATAAACGTTGTTTATGCATTTCAGATTTTAACGAATCAAAACACCCAATAGTTCTTGGGCTATTATGTGAGGATTGCCTCTCGCGTAGGGGCGCTCCCCGCAACAAGTGGTATGAGAGCCTAATTGGGTTTAAGTTTTGCTTTGTTAAAATTTGAAATTGATTGTTCATTGCTTTCAAATGTTTTGTTAGTGGCTTTTACATGTTGTAGCATGCTTTGTTGTTTCGTTCAGCTAGGTCGTTAGCTCTCTTGGGTTGTAATTTCATTCTGCTGCTGGTAGTTTGATTTCTCGTTGTTTGCTTTTCATTTTCCTTTATCTGTCTGAGTCTCAAAAGATGCCTCTTGGTAGTTGCTACCTATGTGTGTCTATGGTTTCGGGGTAGGAATCAGTACTTTGTGAGGTTTGCCTATGTATGAGAGCTGGTTAGCAGTAAGGTCTTGGCAGGATCATGTGTCTCTAGTGTCCGCCTTTTTCCTAGGAGATGAGCTTATGTTAGCTCGGTTGTGTTCCTCTGCATCCTTTAGGACTGTTTGCTCCAGGTATGGTCCTGTAGCGAGTTCGATGTTTAGGCTTGGGTAGTTTGTGGGTGCAGTGTCGCTTGGCTGATCACCAAGCTTCTTTGTTTGCTGTTTGACCCTGTTTAGCGGCTTTGTATGGTTTCCCAGGAACCGTGTGTCATTAGTAAGACTAGACTAGGATGTGTGGCCTTTTTGCGGCTTGTTTTCCCCTAGTTTCTAGCTGGCTTTCAGCCTTTTGTTCTCGCATCTTAGAGTTGTCTTAGGATGTTGGTACTGCTTGCATGTGTCCTTGCAATTTCCCATTCGTGTGAGGATGTCTCCTTTTGGCTTTTGTTTAGGCAGTCTTCTCCTTGGGTGGAGATTCTGAATCCATGTTTATAGGATCTTCTGGTGCCTTGCGTCGAGAGTCTTCCTGTTTGAGTTTTCAGGCGGCGTGTCTCGGCTTAAAGCCGACGGTGCTAGGTGCTTCGATCTTCTTGTGTTTTTATGGGTTCAGGTGGAGACCTCTTTGAGTTATTTCCTTTACTATGCATGTGCTCTCTCTTCTTTTTCTGCTGTTTTGCATGATTGCACTGTTTTGTATTGAGTTGCATTCTATGTGAATTTCTCTGAGTTTTGGTTTGCCATGTTTTGTGTGAGGATGAATACTGCTCTATTTTGTTGGTGTTCTGCAGGCACTGGTGAGCTGTTCCAAGGACCTGATGGCATGTGATTTGTCGGTTTGTGATTTCCTCGTTGGCATCGTCTCAGAGCGCGACTCAGGTAAGTGCAGGTATGACCTTTTATCATGCAGTTGTTTAGAATTATTTAATTCTAAGCATGTTTAGCAGTTGTTCCAATGTCATTCAACTTCGGGCGACATGTGTCACAGTTGATAAATGGTAGGGGGACTGTTTGGGTCATACCCCGTAGGTTGTTTCCTGTTTAGGATATGCCCAAGTTGGTGATATTAGGTGGTGCAGAATCATAATGTGGTTTCTGTTGTTGCATATTAAGTTGTTCATGCATTTTAATTTCTAAGGTGGAGATTTGTGAATTTTTATATTCACGTGTTTTTGTTAATTAAAATGTTATTATTTTTAATATGCGTTTTTGTTGTTTTGTTACGCCGTTGGAAAGGGGGAACTGCCCTCTCAAGCTTCACCGTCCACGCGCCCCCTCCTTTTGTTTTCACATTTTTTTAGGGATTTGTGAGCGCTTCTTTACCAGGAGGGCAGCAAACCGGCTTGGCCGAGAACGGGAGAGCGGAGGGGCGCAGTTTCTCTTCACGCTCGACATGGGAGATGAGCGGCTCTTGGTGTTCTGCAGAACAGATGGCGCAACTTCTTCAGATAGGGATCATGGCGGCATCAGAGTCACGCGCGCGCGATAGTTTGTCGCGGGGAAGCTGCCGGTTCTGATTCTTGAACCCGGCGCGCTAGACGATTCAAGATGGCTCAGATCTGATTGTCGGAGCGAGTCTTTGTGGCGGCGGCGTCATCGTCGTTGTGGCGTCGGCACAGGTGGAGGTGCAAGCCGGAGAACGTGATGGAGGTCATCATCCGGAGGAACCCGGAGTGAGGCGGTGACAGAGATAGCGACTTCTTGTTCTTGAGCCCCGGAGATGATGAGTCTGGGATACGCTGGTCTCAGGCATTAACACCGGAGTAAGGGAGCAGCGAGTACAGAGGGAATCAAGCCTTGGATCTTGGTTTGTCGGCGCGACTTCAGAAGGGTGTCAGGCTTCTACGATCCCCATCACCAGGAGGTCTTGTTTCGGGGTGGTTTAGCTTCGCCGGGAGAGGGAGAGTGCAGCGACGTTTGGGGTTCCCTGCTGCCAACTCGCAACAACGGATCTGGACGACAACCACAATTCTTGGACCGTGATGGTGCTCCAGTTCTGGATGGCAGCGTCTCATCCTGGAAGATCGACCTTGCGGCGGAGGTAAGACCGAACCCTGGTATGGGGGTTCAGTCAGTTTTATTTCCGTTCATTTTCTAGGTTGCGTTTCTTCTGTTTTAGTGCATTGTGTTGTCCTTGCCACCTCTTGTATCCTTTATTATTGCATAGTGAAAAACTCGTGATGATCATGCCTCGTGCACGTAGGCCATTGGTCGAAGCACGTAAATCCTTGGTGTCCCTTTTACTGATTTCCATTTCCGCATTTATTCGACTTGTAAATTGCTGAATGAATTTGCCGCTTCTGGAATATTAATTCAAATATGTTAGTTTTGAATTTAATGTGTTGATGTAGTTGCCACTGCCCAATTCATGTTAGTGTTGTTGTCCACTAATTGTATTCGTTTTGAATAATTCATTCCTAATGTTATGGAATTGCAACTCGAACATTCTTTTGTTTATCAATTTGCATGTAATAAATTGAATATAAACGTTGTTTATGCATTTCAGATTTTAACGAATCAAAACACCCAATAGTTCTTGGGCTATTATGTGGGGATTGCCTTTCGCGTAGGGGCGCTCCCCGCAACATTAACAAAAAAATGAGCAGGGTGACATCTCACTTTTAAAAAAGGATCAAGTGTCGGTCATCCCATGCAGGATGAAAAACCGGTGTAGGTGGAAGGTGCCATAGATACATCGGACGATGCTTTGGCGGACGAAGAGCTCACATTGTGATTCCCCAGTGGAGGAGAGGGCGACATTCAGCTAATCAGGGTGGGTCCCAGAGCTGCGCCAGTCGACATAAAAAGAGATGATTGAATTGTGTGGCCTTTGACTCTGTTTTTCTTTGGGTATACTTACCGTGTATCATCCCTCCATACTCTTTTTTAGACATTTACTTTTTATAATAAAGTTTCAATACATTGGGTTTGGGTTTGGGTCTCCAAATTCATAGTAGTACCCTTTTGGATATATAATTAATGACACTTATTCCTTTTTTAATATTTTTGCAATCTACTGATTTTTAATTAATAAATTTCACTGTTTTTAAACATTCATTAATTTAATATTATTTCTTATTATTTCTTCATTGATAAAGTTAATTATTTTTTACTCTTCTTTTTAATTTATTCGTTTAATTTTTTGTAATTTATACATTTTAAATATTTTTTATACATATTTATTTATTAACATTTAATGTTTTTGTTATGGATGTAATGTACACATTTAATATGAATTCATCTTTATTTTTAATTTTTTGAAAATTTGTATAAGTAATAAAACTTATTCTCATTTTTTAATATTTTTGAAGTATATTCATTTTTAGTTTTTAAATTCCACTCATTTATAAATTCATATTTTTAAGATTATTTATTCATTAATAATGAAATTATTTTTTATTTTATATATAATTTATTAATTTTTATATATATTAATTTAATATTTTTAAATTTATTTTATATAGTTTTTATTAGCGCTTCCCAAAAATCACTGATAAAGATAGGATTTATCTGTGCTAAAATAGAAAGCGTTGATAAAATGTATATTTGTTAGTGCTATTTTTAATCCCTTATAAAGATATGTTTTATCAGTGCTTTTTATTTTATCACTGATAAAACCTATCTTTATTAGCATTTTTTGGAAATTGGTGATAAAACCTATACATTTTTTAAAATAGAACACTAACAGAGAACCTTATCGCTTTCACCGTTCAAGCTCTCACAGAACTGAACCTTCACCACTGCTCCCCCTCAAACTTCTCCTTTTTAGTCAATCTTTCATTGTTTGTGTGTTTTTTAATTTTTACAGAAGGGTTGAGGTTTGTTGTGTGATCCGCGGAACTCAGGCTCAAGACTTGCAGATCTACAACACCTCTTGCTCACCACCCACATGCCAAGCATACCATCTACTATACAATGTTCTTCCTAGGGTTTTCTTCCTATGAAGTAGCATAAAAATAAACCCTCCATAAATCAGGGCCCAGTTAGCCACAATTCATCTTCTTTCTGAGTGTCATGTCATTAGAAGTAAACCCTGAATTTTAATGCGTTACATTATTGGATAGACATCAAGCGGGGATCATGACATGCAATTCTTTAATGGAGAAAGACGAAGTTTGAATTTTGTTTCCTATTTTTTTAATTATTCTTTAAAACTTTATTACTTCTAGATAATAATAATCTATCATTATCTTTATTCTCTTTGTTACTTGGAAAGATACCCTATACCATGAAAATGAAAGCAACAACTTCGAATTAGTTTTTCCTATTAGGAGTGACACACACACATTCATCACGAGGGGAAAGACCCACTTTCAGTCTTAGAAAGCCTTTTAGGCTACTTCATAATTTTAATTAATTTCTACCAATGAAAATATTTTTATTATTATTTTGTTGTGGTGAAGTAGTATCATTAATTAAGGAATTGATTTTTTGAATATTCTCATTATAAAATGTTGTAGTCTTGAACTCCATACAATGGTTTATAAATATATCTCATTCTTCCAACATTATTTGTTTATTTTTCCTCTGCATATATGCACCCTTTTTATTTTAATTTATATTTTTTTTGAGAATTGGGATATAATATACTTTAAAGTTGAATATTTGTTAAAATATATTGTTGATTAGTCAATGTTTGATATGTCATAGTTTTTAGTTATCTTCAAATTTAATATATTACAAGCTTCCTTTCTGATTTTTAAATTTTATTATACATATATATTCTAATTTGTATATTGATTATATATATATATATATATATATTCATAAGATCAATTCTCTATGAAATGGATTATATTGGTTAGAGAGTTGATTTTTCTATTGTTTTCTTTAGAAATTCTCAAAAAAAATCATATTGTTTTTGTATGATATTTGGATGGTTAAATATCTTAATTTTGATGCATTTATTTGAAATCATGTGTTATGAATTATATTTCAAAATTATTCATTTTTTACTATACATATTGTATCACATAGTTTATATCTCATAAGTCAATAGTTTTTATGTTTTTCTTCATAAAAACAAAATCTTATGCATTTTCTATTTTATATATCATATTCTTAAATTCAATTGCCAACACCTGAGAATAACTCGAGTTGAAAATAATACAATGATGTTTTCATATTATTTATGTGATATCGTGTCAGCGTAGATTCTTTAGAAAAATTGAAATCTATGAACTGATTCAAGACCTAATATTTTTTAATACTCGTGTCCTATAATTAGAGATTTTAATATTCCTATGATATATTAAATATTATTTTGATAATGAGTGGCTTGATGGGTTGGATAACTAGTTTTAGAGATTTTATATCATTGATATAATATAATAATTTTTTTACCTTTATTAGATTTTTATTTTTAATAATACTATAAATATCATTGATTTTGTTTCCTCAATAGAAACATTTGAGAACTATCAAAACATGAATTTACAATTTATATTTTAGAATTTTTTCTAGAGAAAAATCTATATCTTCAAAGAATGTTTGAACTTATATTAAGGTTTATAATATACTTTACTTGAATTATCCCTACAACCTCAACTGAATTTAATCTTTCTTGACTCTATTAACTTTTGTAATAATCAAATTGAAATATGCTTTATCGACTAGTTTAAAATTTATTTAAAACACTCTTTGTAACACCCTACTACCATTAATAAGATATTACTTGTCCTTTGGCCTTGTGTTTCTTTTTGGTTTTGGGTTTTTCAGCAGAATTTGGGGTTTCTACTGTCTGTTGGGAAATTACACACCATGTATTGGGATTAAACACCATGTATTTTTCACCAAGAAGTATCTGTGAGGAATTTTCCGGGTGTGAATGTTTACATGTGTATTTGAAATTAACATCATGAAATGGTTGAAAATTATATTTTAATAAAAGGCGATGCTTTTTTTCAGAGTATGAGGCCTTTGCAAATTACATGATGTGAGCCAAGGTTACATGCCTTATAATTATCAAGGTAGGCAGTTTTAAGTGTGATGCACGTCTAGTTTTATTTTGTGTTGATCTGCATCCCTCCTTATCATGACCCAGAGCCTTCCCTAGGCGATTTTGGCTCCTCCAAATACTTTCCTTCATAGACCGATGTGGCGTTGACCTCATTTGATTTCCTCCAGGTAAGTGGATATTCTCTCATGTTGTTTCGTATGGTCTTTCTTTCTCTCCTCCTTAGAGTTTGATGGACCATCATGTAATGGATGAACTTAAACTCAATTTTATTGGATCTTGATTATAGGTTGTATTCCTTGATCTGCCGCACATTTTTTCTTTATTGGCGAGTCCCGTTGTGGGTGTTGATTTTTTGATTTTTTGATTTAAAGGTAGGTGGTTCTATAATTATTTACCCTATGATTGAAACCTTGAATAGATTTATTAAATTGATACGAGTTTTTAATTGATTAAAAAACATGGTCTTGAGATGATTCTATTTTTGATTTGAAATGGATATGGAAATTGAGAAAACCCCCAATTTTAATGGAATTGAAGTTGTGGGGTGGATTTCTAAAAAATGATGGCTTAATTTGGGAATCATTTTGATGAAATGATTTGATGTTGTGATTGAGAAAATATTTTGAATTGAAAAGTGATTTGAAATGGCATGAAATGGTGAAAAACTGTGATTTGGTTTTGAAATGGAAAAGGCATGTTGAAAACTGAAATTGGGAAATTGTATTTTAAAATGTTTCAAAATGATTGATTGCCAATTTGATTGATTGATTGTTTGAAGAACATGTTAGACTGTGTAGTTATTGGTAATTGGGACAAGCATGCTTGGACCTTGACTCCCTAACAATGAATTGATAATGAAAACTATTACTAAAACAACTTCGACATGACTGCCCATAATGGGTCCCCCTATTGGGGTGTAGACTGCCTATGATGGGTTCCCCTTTGGGGTAGTATTTTTGTGTTTACACCTGACTAGAGCCATGATCATTATGAGATGTGCGAGGATCCTATTACTTGATAAAATGACTTACCACAAAAATTTTGTACACAATTTTTTATTATGAGTTGTTTGATTTGATATACATTCCTTTGATTGTTAATTTTTTTTATTCATTCCAATTGATTTATTTGATTTTTTTATATAAAATGTTCATTTAATCATGTTTGAAAGCTGTTTTGACATATCTACAATCATTTTGAATTAAATCATGTTTTGGTTTAAAATATGAAAATGTGAACCCATGCCTTATTTTATAAAAATTGATAGAATACATGGAAAATTTATTATTAAACACTTGATGAGACCCTAATGGGATTTATAGCTCACAACCTACCTTTACCTTTGGGAATTTGTAGAATTCCTTTTGCTAGGTTCGAGGAAGGGGAAAGCGCCACTTAGTGGTGGTGTATGTTCTTTATCCTTTGGACCATTGGGGTGATTATGGAGGTGATGGGTGGAGATTTTATCCACTTGTTTCATGGGATGTTTGAGTTTTAATCTTGTTATATATTGAGTACTTTGACGATATACTAATTTGGGTTTTGGTATACCTGTTTTTGGGTACTTTTCCCCTTTGGAGTGTTGAGTAAACTAACATGTACTCTTTTTTTCTTTCGCTATTATGTGGAAAATTCATTCCCTATTATCTCTTGTATGATGTCAGGTGCTTGTCGCCAACCTATGGGGATCGGGAACACCCTTTGGGAAATGTCAAAGCCTAGTCTGGTATCAAGGTACCAGGGTATTCAGGCTGGTTCATGACAAAGTGGTATTAGAGGATGTAGGTTAAGCATCATTTCTTTACATCAATATATAGTTTGAGATTTATTAATGGGACTTAGGAGTTTTTTGTGAGTGAGTTTCTGGCCATCTCTCATCGTAATTAGCCTTAAGTCACCATTGGTGTTTGGAAAAAGTTTCTTTGAGTATTTATTTGATTTGATTCCAGTATTTTTCTTACTTTTGATTTAGGCATGTTGAAATACAAATATTGATGTATTATCTGATTAGATTGATGTTCCCATTGCTCTTGTTTGAGTAGTTGATTTGATTAATGTTCTGATATATTCAATGTTTTTTGTTGATGTTGCGTAGCATCATATCATTGAGAAGACATTTGAATCAGCCCAAGATGAAGTTACTGGTGAGAAATAGCGAGAAAATCCTCCCATTTACTAGAATCTTGTTGAGATTATTATGCCTGTTTTCTAAGATTTGGGATAGGCACCTGCACCCATTCCCGTTTAGGATCTAGTTGTGGAGTCTCAAAGGGATGAATCTCGAAATCTTTCTCAAGAAGTTTTTCACCAAAATCCACCTGCTTTCCAAGGAACTCATGATCCTCAAGAGGCTGAAGATTGGTTGAAAAATATTGAGTGCCAGTTTGATTTCATGGAAACATCTAAATCTATTAAGGTGAAATGTGCTACCTTTAAGCTGGAAGGGACTAGAAGAAGATGGGGGGACTCAATGGGAATAGAAAAAAAGAATGAGGTTTTGGATTATAAGGACCTTATATATATTTTCACTGGTAATTTCTATCCAGAATCTATGGTACTAGATAAGGCTATAGAATTTTCCACCTCCTACTGGCTGATAGATCAATGATGTTGTATGTGAACTACTTTACCAAACATGTGCAGTTTTCACTTGAGATTATATCAATTGAGAAGATGAAGGCTTAACGGTTAGATGTGGGTCTACAACCTAATATCTATTCATAGGTTTTATTACTAAAGACAACTTCATATATTTATGTACTGGATATGGTGTTTATGGTTGGGCTTGACCTGGCTGGTAAGTCAGGGTTAAAAGTAGTTTCTTTTTCTCCTAGTGGTAGTTATATGAGTTCCTTTATAGGAAAGAGGAAGTGTGATGAGTATTGGGGTGGTTCTCGATAGCAGACATCCAATAGACCTCCTGAAGTTCCCGATAGAGGTGATTTGACTTTATTATAGTGTGGAAAGGTTGGGAATTCGAGACATGTTTATACTGAGGTGAAAAAGATCTATATTACTTGTGGTCTCTCCGGACCCCTATAGAAATTATTCCATTTATTTTCTTTTCTATTTAGTAGGGCATGCTCATCAACACCTAAAATTACTATGGTATAACAAGATGTTTCACTAACTAAGGGGTTCTAGCTATATGCATCTGGAATGAAGCTTCTTCACGTAGTGGAAGAGTTCCCATAGGAAGCTGATACAGGTCCAACGACTGTGAGAGGTACCAACACTATAGATTTATCTTTAGTGACTGCTTTATTTTATACTGGTGTATCTCACACGTTTATATTGACTTATATTGTGAACCTGCTAAATCCTCCTATGGAACTTTTGTCTCATGTGATGGATATTACTATACCCCTCATAATTAAGAGAGGGTGGGGTCTCCATTATCATTATTGTGTTTTCTCTTTATTAGATATGGAACTTTCTGAGTATTTTCTAGTTTATGACATGAAACCCCTTGATTTCATTTTCTGGATGGATTGTCTCATTGATAACAAGGCCCAAACTGACTACTATCTTTGACGGGCCTCCTTTACTACATCTGATGGGGTGTTCCATGTCTTTTAGGGAGAATAGGACCTGAGGTCAAGTAGATAGAAACTATCTTATCCATTGTTGGGTAAAGAAACATCAATGTTAGATTTTGATCTTGAGAAATAATCTTTGAATGAAGATCTCCCTCCAATAGTCATCGAGTTTCTCGATGTGTTTCCTTCTAATTTATCAAGTTTTCCATTGGTAAAATAGGCAGAGTTATATATTTATTTAGTGCTTGGTACTCAACTGGTATCTATTCCTTCTTACCATATGAAAACAGATGAACTGAAAGAGTTGAGGAATTTTTTGGGTGATCTGCAAGAGAAAGGTTTTTATACAACTGAGTGTGTCACCTTGTGTGGAACCTATTCTATTTTCTAATAAATCTTCTGGTGTGCTTCTCCTATGTATAGATTACCGAAATTTAATATGAGTTTCGATAAAGAACAAGTATCATTTTCCTCTAATATATGTTTTTTTTACCAGTAGAAGGGGGAAAAGTGTTTCTCAAATATTGATTTTTGATCTGGATATCACCAATTGAGAATAAAAGAATATGACAATCAGAAGACCACCTTAAAGAGTAGGTATATCTATTATAAGTATCTTGTCATTCTATTCAGTTTATACAATGTTCCTGCTGTTTTTATAACTTTGATAAATAGAATCTTCCATGAGTATCTTGACAAATTTGTGGCGGTCTTTGTAGATGACATATTGGATTACTTTTATTCTAATGAGGTTCATGTGTGTCATCTAAGATGGGTTCTTTAAATGTTGAGAAATCACTAAATTTAGGATAAGCTATCAAAATGTGATTTATGGATTCAAGAAGTGAATATCTTAGCACACATGGTCTCAAAAAATGGTATATCAATTGATCCTAATAAGGTGAAGGCTATTATCACGTGGGATCAAATTCATAATGCTTTTGAGATAGAGAGATTCCTAGGTTTATCTGGGTATTATCTTCAGTTTGTAAAGGATTTATCAAAGTTTTCTTCTCTGTTGACCTCTCTCACTCGGAAGAGGGAAAAGTTATCTTGGGATGATAAATGTTAGAGTTATTTTGTTTAGATAAAGCATATTTTGACTTCTTAATCGGTGTTGACTCTTCCAAAGGTTAGGTAAGGCTATGTTTCTTTTTATGATGCATCAGGTTTGGGTTTGAGATTTATTCTTATGAAGGGTAACCACATGGTAGCCTATGGTTCTTGACATCTTAGGCCACATGAAAAGAATTATCCAACCCATGACCTTTAATTAGTAGTTGTGACGCATTCACTTAAGTGTTAGCCTCATTACCATTTTGAAAAAATGTTCACCATGTTTTTTTACAACAAAAGTTTGAGTTATATCTTCTCTCAAAAAATATTTGAATCTCCATCAGAGGTGTTTTTTGGAGTACCTACAGTATTTTGATTTCAACATTTACTATACCCTGAGGAAGGGTAATGACATTGGAGATGCTTTGAATTGAAAAATTCTAATCAAGTCCAAGAAAGAATCATCAGAAGAGTGGAACTTGATGGCTATTTTTGCACAGTTTCATTTAGGAGTCTGAGAGGAAGAGGCCATGTTTGTCTTGGAAAGTGTTTAGTTGACCTCCTATATTCTCAAAATGATTCTTCAAGAGCAAAAACATGATGAATACTTCCATTACATTAGGAACTCTCTCTATTTTTTTTATAGAAATTCTAGCCAAACTATAAAAGTAATGCTCTTCCCAACATTTCTTTTTTCTTCTATGGGTGTACTAGGACTTGACTCTTGAATGTTAACTGCAACTCAACTAGGTAAAATTGGCCTCCCTATTCTTCCCTAAATTTTCAAGGTGTTAAATTGCATGATGTGAAATTACCTTAACCTAAAACCTGTAACCAGTGGGAATCAAACACTAGATCTGATATCCATATCCCTCAACCCTAGCCACTAGGCCACCTTGTGGGGGTATTGTGAACTCTCTTTATAGTGGGGAGACCATTGGTGAATGGTCGTTCTCTTCATAGGGCATCCTATGTTTTCAGAATCAGTGTATTATGCCCTTGTCTGTGAGAAAATTTATAATGGTGGATTTCCATAATTCCATATGTACAGTAAACTCTAGAAACATAAAAATGTTTTATGAAATGTGGTGAGGATTCTGGTGGCTAGGGATTAGATGAGATATCACTAATTTTCTTTCACATTGTTATACCAGTCAGTAGGTCAATTCTGAACACCATAGACCTTTGAGTTTTCTTTAACCATTTCCAATGTTGAGTTGGAAGTGGGATGAGATATCTGTGGACTTTATGGGGGGTTTCTACATTCCCCTCAAAGAAAGAATGGGATATGGGTTGTAATCGATCGACTGAAGAAATCAACTCACTTCTTACCTATTCAGGATACAACCAAAGTTGAGGAGTAGGGAAATATCAATATGAAATACATTTTTTGTTTTCATAGAGTTCCATCTTCTATAGTCTTTAATAGAGATCCCTATTTTACCTCTCTTTTTTGGTAAGGACTTCAGGAGGTGATGGGATCACATGTTTGTTTGAGTATAAACTACTATCCACATATGGATGACCAAATAGAGAGGGATATAGAGATTATTGAGGACATTATTCATGCATGTGTCCTCTATTTTGGTGGATCTTGGGATGTCCATTTGGGACTGGTTGAGTTTTTTTATAACAATAGTTACCGGTCTACAATTCCGATGACACATTTTGAGGCCTTGTATGGACAACTTGCAAATATTCATTGTGTTGGCTGGGGATTGGTGAAAGTTCTTTGGTTAGACCAATTTTGTTCCAATAGATGACAATACAGATTTAGTTGATTAGTCATAGAATCTTGATGTGCTAGATATGATACAAATATTATGCTAACTATCATAGGTGATCGTTGGAGTACTCAGTTGGTGAAAATGTGTTCTCGAGAGTTTCACCCTGTTTAGTTCATCAATGTCTTGGGAGGCAAGGGAGGATTTCTCCTTATTTTGTGGGACCTTTTGAGGTCATTGATAAGGTGGGAAAAATGGATCACCATTTAGCACTTCCACCACATTTGACATCGATAAATAATTAATTTCATGTATCATAACTTAAGAAGTATCTTTTTGACCCATCTTATGTCATGAACTGGGAGGATCTTGATGTTGAGCTTAATATATCCATGAATGAGTATCTGGTTAGGATAGTTGATTCTGAGATAAAGGTGCTTTGTGGGAGGATGATAACTTTGATATGTGTGATATGGAAGTATGGTTCTAATTCTAATGAGATAAGGGAACATGAGGAACTAATGAGAGAGCATTGACGCCATCTCTTTAGTATGGAAACTTCTTGATAGGATTTTGGGGGGCATGAAGTTTTTATGGTGGGGATATTGTAAAACCCCATTACCTATCATATGGTATGACTTGTCCATTGGTCTTGGGTTCTCTTGTTGGTTTTAGTTTTTTATCATAATATGTGATTTTAACTGTCTTCTTAGAAATCACACGTCATTTAATAGGATTACACACTCTGTATTTTTCTACAGGCAGATGTTGTGGGGGATTTTCTGGGTGTGAAAATTTACACACCATGTATTTGAAATTAACATTTTGAAATGGTTGAGAATAAAATTTCAATAAAATGTGATTCCTTTTCACCATATGTATTCTTTGTGGATTACACGATGTGAACCGAGGTTACACACTATGTAATTCTCGAGGTAGGTGGTTTTAAGTGTGATGCATATCTGATTTTATTTTATTTCAATTTTCATACCTCCCTTTCACAACCCAAAGTCTTCTCTAGATGATTTTGGATCCTTCAAACCCTTTCCTTCATGGATCAAAGCATCATTGACCTCGTTCGATCTCCTCTAAGTAAGTGGATCTTATCTCATGTTGTTTCTTATGGTCTTTATTTATATCATCCTTAGATTTTTATGGATCATCATATAATGGATGAATATAAACTCTATTTTATAAGACCTTTATTCTAGGTTGTGATCCTAGATCTTCTATGCCTTTTTTCTTCATTGGTGAGTCCTGTTGAGGGTGTTTATTTCCAAATATTTTATTTAAAGCTAGGTGGTTTCATAATTCTTTACCCTATGATTGAAAACTTGAATATCCTGAGTAAATTGAAATGTTTTTTTAAATGATTTAAAACATGGACTTTAGATGATTCGATTTTTGATCTGAAAAGGATATGGAGATTGAGAAAATCTCCAGTTTCAATGGAATTGAAATTGTGGGGTTGATTTATGAAAATATGATGTATTGATTTGGAAATCGTTTTGATGAAATGATTTAATGTTTTTCTTGAGAAACTGTATTGCATTGACAAGTGATTTTAAATGGCTTGAAATTATGAAAACCTATGATTTGGTTTTGAAATGGAAAAGGCATGTTGAAAACTGAAATTGGGAAATTATATTATAAAATGGTTGATTTACAACTTGATTGATTTTTTGTTTTATGGTAATTAGTGGTAACTAGGAAAAGCACGCTAGGAACTTGAATCCCTATAAACGGATTGATGATGAAAATTGTTACTAAAACAACTTAGGCATGACTGCTTGTAATGGGTTACCCTATTGGGGTATAGACTGCCCATGATGGGTTCCCCTTTTGGGGTGTATTTGTGCGTATGCACCTGACTAGAGATGTGATCATTATGATTTGCGTGAGGATCCTATTACATGAAAAACTGACTTACCACATGGATTTTTTACAAGGTTATTTACTATGAGTTGTTTGATTTGATATAAATTCCTTTTATTATTGAACTATTTTATTCATTCTAATTGATTTATAAGAACTTTTTTATATAAGATGTTCATTTAAGCCTATTTGAAAGTTTTTTTGATATATCTTCCATCTTTTTGAATGAAATCATGTTTTGGTTTAAAATATGAAAATTTAATTCCATGTCTTATTTTATTTAAATTGATAGAATAAATAGTAAATTGTTATGGTATTGATTATAGAACACTTGGTGATACCCTAATGGGATTTATAGATCACATCCTATCTTTTCCTTCGGGTGTTTGTAGACTTTCTTATGCCAGGTCCAAGAAAGAGGAAAACACCACTTGGAGGCGGTGAATTTTTTTGATCCTTTAGGCCATGGGGTGATGATGGAGGTGACTGGTGAAAATTTTATCCACTTGTTTCATGAGATGTTTGAGTTTTCATCTTGTTAAATATTGAGTACATTGATGATGTACTACTTTGTTTTTTTCTACCTGTTGTTTCTGGTACTTTCTCCCTTTGGATTTTTGAGCATAATGACTTGTAATCTTTTGTTTTCCGCTATAATATAAGAAATTAGTTCCATATTATCTCTTGTGTGATTCTAGGTGGTTGTCCCCAATCCCTGGGGATCGGGAATTCCCATTGGGTTTTTTAGTGCCAGATCAAGTATCAGGGTACTAGGGTATTCAGGATAGTTTGTGACACACTTATATCTTAATAAAAAACATGTTCAAGCTATGTATACTTTCCCAAAATAGATCATGTATACACTAAAATTTTGATACTGTGTTTACATATCAATGTATGCATACATTATATTTATACGTTATGTGTATTTTTTTGAGAAAAATGAGCACATAGACTCTTATTATAAAATAAAAAGAAGGTTACACCAGATGAAAATAAGGAATTTTACATTTTTCTTTTTAATGAATTGGTATAAGATCAAGATGGAGTGTATCAACATGAGTGCAAGAATCTTTGAAAACAATTTTTTTTCAAGTGCATCGGCAAGAGAATTAGCTTCAAGAGTTAATCATGTTTTCAATTAAGCATGAATATGACTGTTCTCAAATACTTTGTCCGTGTTTAAATTATTATTATTACAGAATTTTTTTCTAGAAGAGTTGGAAGAAAATTTTATTTTCATAGAATATATCATAGTTACAGATGATGGACTAAACATGGATATAAACTCAATGTAAATACTTATTGGGATTATTCTTCAATTTATGGATCATTTGATATGAATACCAGTGTAAATAATGATAAAGGTCATATAGAAGAAATGAAAATAGAAATTGAAGATAATCTTCATGATTATCCAAAGTTGTTCGAGTAGTTAAATAGATGTGCTAAGAGACCATTGTATACTGGTTGTACTAAATATAAAACATTGTCACCTGTATTGAGGTTATATAATTTGAAAGTTAGCTACAGATGGAGAGACACCAGCTTTGTAGAAATTATTGGTCTCCTAAATGATATAATACCAAAATAAAATGAAATTCCTTTTTGAACATATGAAGCTAAATGAATAATATGTTCAATGGTCCTGACCACTAAAAAAACATGCCTATCCAAATGACTTCATTTTTTTTTCAAAAGGACCACGAATGACTTATAAAATTCCCCAAGTGTGGTGTGAATCGATACAAGGAAGATGAGTCTAGTCCTTTAAATGTTTTACGGTACTTTACTATCACTAAAAGTTTTATATTACTATATAGATGTTAGGAAACTTCTATATAATTTAAATAGAACATGGATGCTAGAATTGAGTATGGGAAACTATTTTACCTAGTGGACTCTCTTAAGTTGAAGAAAATTGATTATGAGTATCCTGATTTTTAAAATGATCCAAGAAACTTCTTTCTGGTTTTATCTATAGATAGAATAAATCCTTTTGGTGTAAAAATTAGTTCTCATAGTACATGGAAAGTAATGTTTTGGTTATTATAACCTTCCCCTATAGTTATGCATAAATCACCAATACATTATGTTGTCTCTGTTTATATCTGGACCAAAATAACATGGTAATGATATTAATGTCTATTTGGATATATTGATCCATGATTTGAAATGATATGGGATAAAGGTGTTAAATTTTATGATTCTCATATAAGTGAAGAATTCACATTGGGATACATGTTGTAAGGGACAATAAATGGATTTCCTTCTTATAAAATTTTTTCAGGCTATAGAATTAAAGAAATTTTGGGGTGTCCTATTTGTGAAGAACGCACAAATTTATATAAGATGAAACATTCCTAAAATACTATGTTTTTAGTACATCATAATGTTTTACCCTGACAACATAAATTTGATCTTGGATGACATTATTCGATGGGAATACAAAACAAATTACAACTCCATATCAAATAATGAGTGAAAACTGTTTGAGAAAGTAAAAGATATTGAAACTATATTTGGTAAAACTTTTTTTTAAAATCCTGATGAAATCAGGTTGGAAAAAGAGATCAATTTTCATTGAATTACCATAATGTAATTGCTTGTACATTATAATTTTTCTTGATGTCATGCATGTAGAAAAAAATGTATTTGATAGTGTTTTCAACACATTACTAAATGTTCATGACATAAAAAATGATGACATCAAGGATAGGTTGGACATGATTTACATGGGGATAAGAGAAGAGTTGGAATTGGTGAAGGGTGCAAGATGAAATTTTCTTCCTCTGGTAGATTACACATTATCCTAATAATAAAAATGTTACTTTTTCAATTTTTTAATAGTGTAAAAGTTTCATAAGGGTATTCATAAAATTCAAATAATGTCATGTCAATGACTAATTTGAAGTTATAAGATCTAAAATCACGTGACTATCATGTTTTGATGTAATATTTTATGATTGTAGATTTAATTGAATTATGCCTAAAAATGCATGACATATATTAACCATACCTTTCTTCTTTTTCAAAGCCATATGTAATAAATTTATAGACACAATAAAGTTTCCAATCATGAATAAGGATATTGTAGTTTTATAATGTGAATTGGAGATTTTCTTATCACCACAATTATTTGATATTATTGGTCACATTCTCTTGTTTAGATGGATTCAACTATTTATTTGTGTCCATTATAGATGGATGTACCTCATTGAATGTTATAGGAATATTGTGAAATGGTATGTCAAGAATTGAAACCATCTATAAGTTTATATTGTTCAATGATATATTATTGAAGAATCTATTAAATTCTATACCAATTAATTAACAAATATTGATAGAACCAGTCTCCCGAAATCTCCTTATTGTGGATTACTTATGGGTGAATGTATTTCTATAAGAAATAATGTTACAATTACTATCACAGAGTGGGGAAAATATCACCTTTAAATTTTATATAATAGTGCAGAGGTTTCTCCATATGTCGAATCCCACAAAGTAATTCTTGGATATTTGAATCCATCAAGGGATGAAGGATATATATTAGACACACATAATCAAAATAGGATGATTCCAAGATCATATTTATACGAATTTATCTCAAAATATGAATTCAATTTAAAAGGACTTCAATGGATAGCTTGGAGACCAAATGTAAATGTCATGTCTTACACCGGTTTATAATTAATGGTTATATGTTATATAAAAATGACTAAGATGAAAGAATTAGGATGAAAAACAGTGGAGTAACACTTATTATAGAAGAATTGTGTGTATCTTATTTCAAGGAAATAAATCTAAGTTATACGAATATGTCATATTCCAAAATCATCAAATAGGTTTACAAGTTGGATTATACATCATTTTAAGTATAAATTTTCCATTAAAAATGGGTTAAAAATAGGATTTCATTATAAGTCGATGAATTGGGATTCATGAAGGTTAATTTTAGTGTGGAAGGGTATAAGGGTGAGTCATAAATTATGGAATCACAAGTAGTGGAGGTATTTTATGTCTTAGATCCAAAAAATAAGAATTGGCCAATTGTCCTATTGGTGACTAAAAAACATTAGGGTTAGATAAAAATTGGATTGAGGATGACCCTTTCATTGGAAGATCACAATCATTATATGGAATTTCCAAAGTATACAATATATTGAACATTTGAAGGGACTATGAATAGAGGATTTGGTTACTAGACAAAGGATCCAAATCCCTTCAACCTTTAAAGAAAAATAGAGTTTAATGAGAAATTTAAAGTGTTCTTTAATATACTATGATTTTCCTCATAATATTATGTGTTCTCTGCCACATTTGAGTAATCTAAATTAAATGTTTAACTACTAATGTAGATAATTAATTCTTCATATGATGATGTTAAAATTCTAATTAAGAACTAAATATCGATGTTAAAACTGTAGAATTTTTAGGGAACCAACAACATATTGATGACTAAAAAACAATAATGGTGTAACATCACCATGTTAACTAAAATTATAAAGGCAAGAAGAAAATTTATAAAATTGGAGGTTGGATGGAATCAACATGAACAACCTATTGACCTCAATAAGAAAATGTTCATTAGTTACATTGGGATCACAATGAGAATGCATGTTCCAATTAATATAGATACATGGAAAAATGTTGTGCATGTATTGAAGAGAACCATAATGAAATATATTAAGGTAATGTTATACTATAATTAATTTATTTTACTAAAAAAATATATAATTAAATGAGTATTTAATTTTAATTATCCCTTATAGATTTTGTTTATTTTAGATGATTTCAATAATAAACACGTCTTAATGGTTTTGGGAAAAGATAATAGAGGCTTCCAGACACTTTATACAAAGTATCATCTCAGATATGCTGAGGGGAAAGTAAACTCCCACCTACTAGTCATGTATGTTCACATTATAAACTAGGAAACATAGAAATATTTAAATATTCACTGTGATGAACAATCATTTTAGTTTCCTTATAATCAATAATATTTTATTTGAAAATATTTACTTTATTAAATTTTATTCAAAAAAATAATTTATGAAATAATAAATAAGTTCGGAAAATAAGCAACATGAATCAAAAACCATATACCCCTACTATAAAGAAATGATGGGGTATGATTCACTTGAGAAGAAAATGGTATATATTTTAAATCTATAATTAATTTTTTATGTGATATGAAACAACATATGTTACTCTATTTATATGAATATTGATGAATCAAAATATAAGGCCACTTTTATCCCAAGCCATGTGCTATGGAATGAGGCCCATCTAAATAAATATGGTAGACTAGTTGATGAAAACACAAAATTAGTTTGAGAATCATGTGTAAGTATGACATAATAGTAATTTGTTATTCTTTATAACAACATTACTTAAAAATATCTACTTTTGTTTATATTTTTTATATAGTTTAGACACAAGAATATCCATCAACTGTACCTGAAGAAAAACTACTTTCAATAGATTTGAAATATCCAGCGTAATATTGTTTCTTTAGAGGTGTAGGTTTTGGAGTGTCACCTCAAACATATTTCATGAATAAAAATCTATGAGGAGAAACATATGAGATGGTGAAAATAATTAAATCACATATAGATTCTTTAAAAGATATCATTTCTCAGTATGGTTTATTGGACCAATATATGATAAATGATCAAAGAAAACCAGTAGTGGAATATTGATCAATACATGAAGATCCAAATGACCCCACAATATTTAAGGTTATCAATTTCTCTCAACTTCCTCCCTTACCCAAGTTAATCAATTTTTTCATTACTCTTTATCCTAAATGTGAATAAAAATAATTTCTAATAAATATATATTACTAAAGTTATATTGGGTGAAGTTTTATGTGATATATAGCTATAAATACCCACACATAACCTTGTTGTATGGGGTATGGTGTGAAATATCCTAAGATACATTCTACATAATAAAAAACTCCCAAAAGATCACATGAGAGTGGGGATTGAACTATCTCATGATCTGAATATTGACTTTTCTGTTTATCTTGATGATCTGGATGTTACCATGGTTGATAATACATTTTTGAACATTCATAGCATGGTCGTATAATCTTATATAGATATAAAGGTATGTAAGTAACAATTTTTCTTAAATTAAAGACCATTAATAGTTGATTAAAAAAGGTTTAAAATGAGGTATGGTATTACATATGTATAAAAGATTGGGGAAATGAAAGGCCGGATCAAAACAATCCAGTGAATCAACCAAGAGATCAAAAGAACCTTTTGAGAGTACCTTCAACCTACCATTTCCACTACTATATTTATTAAAATTACATGTTCATGTAGATACAACATTCAAAAATGGAAATATATCCTATATTTAATATAAAGAATAAATATTTGGAAATTTCATTACATATGGTGTTGGTTTGGAGAGTATAAATGATATTTTCATGTTTGGATGGTTATGGGTCTCAGTTCTGAATACATACATGAGGTACATTTTCATAATCAATCTATCCAAAAAATGATAAAATATGTTCATTATAGTTAATAACTATTTATATTTTCTACAGGTGAATTTATTATTACTATATAAAGGGAAAACATAGTGAATCAAAATTTGGATTCATTAATCCCCATCAAATTTATACAGAAAATATTTCTTTAGAATTAATAGAAATTGAAAATAAAAAAGATTCACTAAGTGAGGAATTTGAAAAGAAAATAATAGGCAACATACTCCTCCTTATGTGTACAATTCAGGAGTAGATGTCTATAATCTAATTATATAAAATATATTTTTCTTTTTTTCATTACTTATTAATTTTTGTTTTTAGTAAGCATTGGATGCTTTGCAGTCAACTTTAATCCCCAAAATGTTTATTTTTTGGATATAATGTGTGGTTTTTGATCAAAAAGACCATACATGAAGTCCATTGTGAATTTTTAATACACTGCAAGAAACATTTTATAGATAAACATTGAATTATATGTTTTAGTTTGTGTTTTAATAAGATTTTTTTGATAGGGTGATATATAAATATATTATAAATCATGGTATGAGGTTAGTTACTAAACATAATAAGACTATTTATTTATTAAAATGAAAACAAATTAATGTATATATATATATATTAATATTTAAATATCAAAATAGATTTTAAATCAATTAACTTATTTTTTTAATTTTTTTCAATTTTTGAAGAAAGATAACAAAAATGATTATGGATATTATGTTTTGAAAATTTATGAAAGATATCATATACCATCAAAAAATCTAGCATCCTCAAAAAATAATTTTTTTAAGGTAATTACAATTTAATTTAAAATATTTTTTAATTGTTTTTTTCTATATTTTCTCAGTTTTATAAATATTTCCAAAAATCTATTTACTCTAAAGAGTAAGTAAATTTATTTAGATATTATTGGGAAGAGTGTATGGATTTATAATGTTTGTTGATATCAAGTTGAGGTGAATATGTATTGTGTTTGGGATCTATTATAGGCTATGACCTTAGAGAAACATTTGGGATGTAAATCATTAGTATCAAAATGATTATATATTATTATTGACCTGTTTCTCAAGGATAAGTATAATATAGTGTTATGATCTATGAATTATTTCATATCTACTAACATGTTCTAATATTCTTGTCCTCATGAGAGAATAGACTTCGAGGCTACAAATAATATAATGGCACTAGGGAAATGGGTCAAAGATCCTCATATCCATAAATTCAAAGACATATCATTGACTATTGGGGAAGGTAATTCAATGCTTATAGCCTTATAATATTCGTTTTGTGTCTTTAATATAATATTTTCATTTTAGTTTAAAAAACACATCAAATAAACAAAACCGATAAACCAAGCATGGAATGTTATAAAACTTTAGTAAAATGTTCCATAATTTATTTTTGATGTGTAGGAATATACCATACATCAAACTAACACACAATGTAGTAGGTATGAATCAAATTGTGTGTTTTCAATATAAGAGTTCCATTTTAGTCTAAAGCACACATCGCATATCCAAAACTGAGCAAGTGAGCTTGTATTGTTTTCAAACCTTAATTAATTTATCCCCAATGCATTTTTTACATGTTGGAATTGACTGCACATTATTCTGACGCATGATGTGGCTAATATGACTTAAAATGCATGATCTCAATATAAAACTTTCATTTTAGTTTAAAACATGCATCACATATCCAAAACTGAGAAAATGAACTTATTTTGTTTTCAAATATTTATAAAATTATCTATAATTAAAATTTTAAGTGTAGGAATTGACTACAATTCAATCCTACACATGATGTGGCTAATGTGAATTGAAGTGTGTGTTATCAATATAAAATTTTCATTTAAGTTTAAAACAGACATCACTATCAAAAAATAATAAACAAGCTCTAATTTTTTTCAATATTTATGAAAATTATCCATAATTCATTTTTTGATGTTTAGGAATTTACTGCACATCAATATAACATATGATTTCATTGGTATGACTCATAGTTTTTGGTTTCAATATAAAAGAGCCAATTTAGTTTGAAACATGCATCACATAGCAAAAAATGATCAAAATATATTGGATTTATTTCAAAATATAGGACAATGATCCATAATTCATTTTTGATGTGTTTTAATTGATCACACATTAACCTGAACCATGATGTGGCCAGTATAACTGGAAGTGCATGTTTTCAATATATAAGTTCTATTTAAGTTTAAAATGCATATCACATATCTAAAGAAAATAAAAAAATCTAGGATTATTTTATAACATTAGGAAAATGATCCATAATTTATTTTTGACATGAAGGAATTGACCTCCTATCAATCTGACACATGATGTTGTAGGTATGACTCAAATTACATGTTTTAAATATAGAAGTGACATTTTAGTTTAGAACATTCATCATAGAGACAAAACCTTAAAAATAAGCTTGGATTGTTTTAAAAAATTAAGAAAATGATCCATAATTTATTTTTTACATTTAAGAATTGAACACATATCAATCTAACACACGATGTCCTTGATATGAATTGAAGTGCATATTTTCATTATAAAAGTGAAATTTTAGTTTAAAACGAGCATCACATATCCAAAACTAAGAAAATGATCTCATATTTATTTCAAACATTGTGAAAATGATCTATAATTCATTTGTGATGTGTAGGAATCTACCATACATCAATATGGCATAAGATGTGATCAGTAAGACTCTAAATGTGTGTTTTCAATATAAAAGTGTCTTTTTAGTTGAAAACATGCATCACATAGAAAAAACTAATAAAACCAGCTTGGATTTTTTTAAAAAAAAATTAGGAAAAGATCCATAATTTATTTGTGACATGTAAGAATTGACTTCATGTCAATCTGACACATGATGTTGCTGGTATGACTTGAAGTACATGTTTTCAATATAGAAGTTCCATTTTAATTTACAACGCACATCACATTGTCAAAACCAATAAAATGATCTCATATTTTTTCATACTTTAGGAAAATGATACATAATTCATTTTTTCTATTTAGGAATTGAGATAACATCAATCCAACACATAATGTGGTAAGTATGACTTGAAGTGTGTGTTTTCAATATAAAAGGGCCATTTTAGTTTAAAATGAGCATCACATAACCAAAACCAAGAAAAATTTCTTGGAATATTTTCAAATATTTAAAAATTATCCATAATAAATTTATGACATATATAAATTGACCTCACATCAATCTGACACAGGATGTGGTCAATATGACTCGAGTGCATGTTTTAAATATAAAGTGAATTTTATCTTAAAACGTATATCACATAGTAAAAACTAATAAAAAAGATCATATTATTTTCAAACATTATAAAAATTATCCATAATTCATCTTTATGTGTAGGAATCAACCGCACGTCAATCTATCACATGATGTGGCTAGTATGACTCAAAGTGCATGCTTTCAGTATAAAAGTGTCATTTTAGTTTAAATTTCATGTCACTAGAAAAAATAAATAAGAAGAGTTTGAATTGTTTTAAAACGTTATGAAAATGATTCATAATTCATTTTTGATGTGTAGGAATTGAACACACATCAATCTGACACATGATGTGGTTAATATGACTGGAAGCATGTATTTCAATATAAAAGTACTGTTTAAGTTTTAAATGCATTTCACATATCCAAAATCAAGAAAATAAGATCATATTGTTTTTTTAAAATTAGGACAATGATCCATAATTTATTTTTTATGTGAAGGAATCAACTGCATGATAATATGATGCATGATGTAGCAAGTATGACTTGAAGTGTGTGATTTCAATATAGAAGTGTCATTTTAGTTTAAAACACACATCACATATCCAAAACTAATCAAACGATCTTGTATTGTTTAAAAACTCTAGTAAAATGACCTTTAATTCATTTTTGATGTGTAGGAATTGACCACACATCAATTTGACACACAAATGTGGACGATATGACTCAAAGTTCATATTTTCACTATAGAAGTTCCATTTTAGTTTAAAATACATGTCACATTGTCAAAACTGAGAAAACGAGTTAGGATTGATTTCAAACATTAATAAAATCATCCATAATTTATTTGTTCCATGTAAGAATCAACCACATTTCAATTTGACACACGATGTGATTATTATGACTCGAAGTGCATATTTTCAATATAAAAGGGCCATTTTAGTTTAAAACGCATGTCATGTAGCCAACACCAATAAAATGACCACATATTATTTTGAAAAATTAATACAATGATATATATTTCATTTTTGGCATGTATGAAATGACCGCGCACCAATTCAATGCACGATGTGGCTGGTATGACTCCAAGTGTGCACTTTCAATATAAAAATGTCATTTTAGTTTAATGATATAATTATTAACAATTATTTAAGTAATTATGATAATTAAAAACTAATAATATCATTAATAAATTCAATAATTAACAATATAATTTATATATATTATAAATTAAAAATGTAATTCATAATTCATAATGAAATTATTAATTATTAGTATAATTAAAAATTGAAAATTAATATAAAATTTACAATATAATCATTAATAATATAATTAATAACATAATTAATAATATAATTATTATATAATGTAATTAATACTATAATTTATCATATATGGATAATATAATATTAAAATTAATTTTTTTACTATTACTAAAATCAATATTGGATTTATTGAAAGGATGAGTTTTTTGTATGGAAGTTGATATTTGGAGAAATTTTTCTATAAGAGTAATGTTTTTTATATTGGTTGTGATTTTTCTTGATTAATTATAAATATTGCATCAATGTAAATATTTTTCAAGTAAATTATTAATTAAAATGATTGGGAAATGTTATATTTGTATTTCAATATTTTTTTTTGTATATTTGTATTCATATATGTTCGTTGATTTGGTTTTTTTTTATTATAGGTCTGTTGTAGGGACTGTTGTAGTTCTATAGGTGATGCTTGAACGTTATCACTTCTAAAACTGAAATAATAATAAAATCACCCTTTATCAGTGATATAGTTTTAGCACTAATATTGGACACCTTTGTCATCGCTAAACAAAAAAGTGTTGATAAAGTCATAATGCTTTTAATGGTTCTCTGTTTGTCAGTGCTTTTTCTCACTGACAAAGCCTATTTTTAGTAATGTTGTAGGCATGTTCTGTTGTAGTGTAACCAGGAAAAAATTACTAAAATTAAATAAATATTTTATGTATTTTTTTTTCACAACAAGCGTAGAAAAATGAATACAAGGATTTCTTGGAGTGAGACTAGGGCCCCAGACCTTGAGGGCTTGATCTTGAAGGCAGTCACTAAAGCTATTAGGCCATTATGGCTTTATTATAAAGGATTTAGAAGCATGAAGGTAGTGAAAATGGAATATTGGGTCTTATGATATTCACCTTTAGTGGATGGAGTTTCCTAGAGACCTCCACTCTCACAAGAAGTACCGTGAGGAGAAGTGCGATCAAAATAATTATGTCTCTTCACCCAAATACCATCCTTGGTAGATGGGTAATTAAATAAGCGTACCTATAATTTATAAGATGTGTCATGGGTATCTCAGGAACTCTTAAATTCATTTGGGTTTTAATTTTCCAACCAAGGTAGGATTTACGCCATCATTTAAAAAAACAACCATAATTTATAAATTCAGCATGGCTGTATGATATATAATTTTATAAGCTCCCAAATAATCTTTTTCTATCATTTTTAGGCTTTTCACCCATCATTTAATATAACTAAAAATAAAATAAGTTAAAAATAAGTTATTACGGTAACAAACAAACAAATTAATAAATAAAACACATGAGATTATTTAAATTAAAAGTTAGTAAAATTCATTTTCCTTTCAACATATTACTAGTTTCTAATAATTTATTTAATTTAAAACAACTTATTAAATAAATTTGAGAACACCATATTCCATATTAATGTGTCATCTCCTTAGAAATTTCATAAATAATTTGAAGACAATTTTTCTATAATTTTACTTTAATCTATGTATTTCCATGGTTTTTATAATTACATGTATGTTTTAATGTTTTAAAACACTAAAAAATTATTTTCGAATCAAACAGTTTGTGCTTGTTTGATTTTAAATATATTACTACTCAATAATAATTTTTTAAATTTAAAACTATTTATTCAGTAAATTAGACTACACTGCACATTGGATTAATGTGTCGTATGCTTGTATATTTCAAAAATAGTTTGAAGATAATTGTCTTATAATTTAACATCAATACAAGATCATTCTCCATTAGTAATAAGAAAAATTCATTTAGTGATCGTCAAAAGTCATCGATAAAGGCCTATAACAACAACCAAGATACCATAAAATAGTGGACTCTTTTGTCCCATCGCAATTATATACAGTGATAGAAAATTGGTGGTCCCTATTGGCCATATTGGGGTAATAGTCTGATTTTTTTGATTTTTAATATATTTATAGGTTATATATATATTTTTAATTTAAAACCACATATTTAGTCATTCTAGTTAGACCACACATCTGATTGATGTGATTTCAACTCATACATGCCACAAATAATAATAACATGATTATCCTATGATTTCACATCATTATGAGTTTTTTTTCTATTGATCAGACTGTTAGAAGTAGGTTTTTGGAATTTCAAAACAACAAAAATGTGTTCTGGGTCATTAGAAGAAAATAACACCATGGATTGTCATTCCATATACTCAAGAATTTTAAAATTTACTCTATAGTTTTTTCTCTTGATTTCACAACATTTGAAGGTTGTTAAATTAGTTTGACCCCAAGGCACATATTTTTAAAGAGCATAAATCTTTTAAAAACAACATATTTGGTCATTCTAGGTAGACCACAAGTTTTATTGATGTGTAATCTATTAACACATGTCACAAATAATAATAACATGGTTTTTTATATGATCAAATTTCATTTGGAGATCATTTTTTATGAATATGATCATTAAATGAATGTTTTTATATTTTAAAAAAACAAAAGAGTGTTTCAGGTCATCTCAAGAAAATGAAAACTTGAATTCATTTTCTTTCTACTTGACCATTTCACAATTAATTGTACAGTTGTTTTCATATAATTCAGGGTATTTAAAGGTTATTTTTTTTGGTTTTGACTCCCAAAAACATGTTTTTAAAGGTCATCAAACCCTTAAAACCTGTATATTTTGTTGGTATGGGAAGACCACACATTTGATTGACATTCTGTCTACTCCTACATATCAATAATAATAATAATAATAAAATTTTCTTATGTTTTCACATCATTATGTGCTCATTAGTTATATATCTAACCATTAAACACATATTTTGTTGGTTTAAAATAATAAAAGTGCATATTAGGTTATATTATGAAAATGGTACCTTAGATTGATGTTCTTTCGAGTCAACCATTTCAAAATTTATTTTATTGTTGTTGTCCTATGATTTCATTGCATATGGAGGTCATTCGGATGGTTTTCACCCCCAAATGAACATTTTTAATGGGCATTAATCCTTTAAAAATCCTATATTTGATCATTCCAGGAATACCGTACATCTAATTGATATTTCATCTACTCATACATGTCAAAAATAATTATAACAAGGGTTTTCTACAATTTCATGTCATTACGAGATTGTTTGCAATAGATCTAATAGTCAAATACATTTTTTTGAATTTTAAAACAACAAAAGTATGTTTTAAGGAATCTTTGTAAAATGGAAATTTTGATTCAAATTTTTTCTACTTTACCATTTAAAAATTTACTATATGTTTTTTTAGTATGATTTTTCTATATTCAGAGGTTGTTCGGTTGGTTTTAACCCAAAAATGCATGCTTCTAAAGAGCATCAAACCATTAAAATCAAATATTCATTCATTCTTGGAAAACCACATGTTTACTTTTCATTCTTTATCCTTGTAAAAATTAAAATAATAATAACACAGTTTTCTAATGGTTTTACATCTTTACAAGATCATTTTTGATAGATTTAACCATTAAACACACATTATTGGATTTTCAAAACATCAAAAGTGAATTTTAGGTCATCTCGAGAAAATGAAACCTTGGATTTACATTATATATACTCAAATATTTTAAAATTCACTATAAGGTTGTTTTCATCTGATCTCATGTCATTCAGAGAGGTTGTTTTGTTTATTTTGGCCATCAGATGCATGTTTTTAAAGGGAGTTAAACCCTTAAAAATCTCATATTCAGTCATTATATAAAAAATGCATCTATTATTTATCTGTTTTTTACTCATACACAATAAAAATAATAATAAAATGTATTTCTTATGATTTAATTTCATTTTGTGATCATTTTCTTTAGATCTAACTTCCAAATGCATGTTTTGGAATTTTAAAACAACAAAAGTGTGTTTTGGGTCATCCTAGGAAAACAACACCTTGGATTGAAATTCTTTATGCTCAAATAATAAAAAACTCATTATTCAGTTTTTTTTTTCATTTGATATCACACCATTCAGAGTTTGTCTGGTTGGTTTTGACCATCATACACACATTTTTAAAGGGTGTTAAACCATGAAAAACCACATATGTGGTCGATCTGGATATAACACATATATGATTGATGTCTCATCTAATATTACACATAAAAAATCATGATAACACAATTTTAATTTTATTTCACATCATTATGAGATCATTTTTATGTATCTTACTGTTAAACACATGTTTTGGCATTAAAAAAACAAAATTGTGTTTCAGGTCATCCCATAAAAACAACACATCAGATTACATTTTTTCATCTTTCCAATTTTAAAATTTACTATATGGTTGTTGTACTTTGATTTAATATCATTTTAAGGTTGTTTAGTTAGGTTTGACCACCTAGATGTGTGTTTTTAAAGGGCGTCATACCTTTAAAAACTGCATATCTAGTCATTGCGGTTAGACCACACATCCGATTAATGTTTCTTCTACTCATAAAATTCACAAATAATAATAATTTTTTATTCCTATTTATTCATGTCATTTGAGAATCGTTGGTATAGGTTATTTTATTTTTTGAGCTATGCCAATGGTTTTGGTGAAACTGTTGGCATAAGGTGGAACTATACCAATGGTTTTGGAAAAACCGTTGGTATAGGTTATATTTCTCATAGTGAAGCCCAAATTTTAGTGATTTAAAACAACAAAAGTTCATTTCATTTCATATTAGGAAAATGGAACATGTGATTGAAGTTCTGTTTACTCAAACATTTCACAATACATTATACAGTTGTTTTCTTATGATTTTACAGAATTTGGAGGTTGTTTAGTTGGTTTGACCCTCAAACGCATGTTTTTAAAGGGCATCAAACCCCTAAAACTATATATGTGGTTGTTTTTATAAAACCACACATTATATTGATTTTTTTTCTACTCATTCATTTCAAAAATAATAATAAAATGGTTTTCCTATGATTTCATGTCATTTTAAGCTTGTTTTCTATGGATCAAACCATTAAACACATGTTTTGGTATTTTAAAATAAAAAAAAATTATGTTTCAGGTCATCCTAGGAAAACAACAGCCCATATTGAAGTTCCATCTATTAAACCATTTCAGAATTTATTCTATATTTTTTTTTCAAATTTCATGATATTCAAAGTTTGTTCGGTTGGCTTTGACCCCCAAAAACATATTTTTAATGGGCATCAAACCCTTAAAAACCACATATTTGATCATTTTGGGATAAAAATGCATATAATTGACATTATGTATACTCATACACAACCCAAATAATGATAAATTGTATTTCCTATTATTTCACATCATTATTAGCTCGTTTTCTTTAGATTTGATAATTAAATGCAAATTTTTGGATTTTTAAAATAATAAAAGTAATTTTTAGGTCATATCAGGAAAACAGTACCTCAAATTAGCATTATGTTTTATCTAAAATTGAATAATTCTCTATAATTTTTTTTGTATAATTTCATGGCATTTGGAGGTTGTTCGGTTGGTTTTGATCTCCTAAAGAAAGTTTTTAAAGGGTGTTAAACCCTTAAAAACTGCATATTTAGTCATTCTTGAAAGAATTCAAGTCTAATTGATGTGAATTTTTCTTTTCTAAATTAAACTATAAGAAGATTGTTTTACTATGATTTTACATCATTTAGAGCACATTTTATTTGGATCTGATTGAAAATGGATGTTTTGGAATAAAAAAAAGTGCGTTCTAGGCCATCCTAGGAAAACAACACTAAATATTGATGTTCCATCTACTAGATCTTTTCAAAATTTACATTAAAGTTTTTTCAATTGATTTCATAGAATTCATAGGTCATTTGATTGGTTTTGACACCCGAACACATGTTTTTAAATAGCATTAAACAATTAAAGATAACATATTTGGTTATTTTGAGTAGACCACATATCTGATAGATGGTTCGTCTACTCAAACATGTTGAGAATAATAATAAAACATATTTTTTATGATTCTAAGTCATTTTGATATTTTTTTCTATGAATTTTACCATTAGACACACATTTTGACATTTTAAACCAACAAAAGTATGTTTTAGGTCATCCTATGTGATTGACACCTCAGATTGAATTTTTTTTACCTAAACAATTCAAAATTAAAAGTGTGATCTTTTTTGCCTAATTTTATGTAATTTAGAGGTTTTTAGTAAGTTTTGACCCTGGGACATATGTTTTTAAAGGGTATTAAACCTTTAAAAATTGTATATTCAGTCATTTTGAGCACACCTCATGTATGATTGATGTTACATCTACTCGTACAAGTCACAAATGATAATAATATTGTTTTTATATGATTTCACCTCATTACAATGTAATTTTTTATGGATTTGACCTTAAAACACACGTTTTTGTGTTTTAAAACAATAAAAGTGAATTTTAGGTCATCTAGAAAAAATAACACCTTGAATTGAAATTTCCTAAACTTGGACATTTAAAAATTAATTTTACAATTTTTGTTGTTTGATTTCATGGTATTTTGAGGTTGTCTGGTTGGTTTTGACCCCCAAACACACCTTTTAAAGGGTATCAAATATTTAAAAACTGCATATTCAGTCCTTCTAGACAGACTACATATCTAATTGATGTGTTTTCTAATATTACACATCAAAAAAGATAATAAAATTATTTTAATATGATTTTACATCATTACAAACTCATTTGTTATATATTTTACTATTTAATGCATATTTTGATGTTTTAAAACAACAAAAGTGTGTTTTGGGTCATCTTAGGAAAGTGACACCTTGTATTGAAATTCTAATTTGTTAAACATTTCATGATTCACTATATCATTGTTTTGTCTAATTTCATGTCATCCAGTGGTCATTAGATTTCTTTTGACCCCCTAATTCATGTTTGGAAAGGGTTTCAAACCTTTAAAAACCACATATTTGGTTATTCTAGGAACACATCACATCTGATTGACATTTTTTTTTATATTTTTACACATCAAAACTTATAATAATACATTTTACTTTGATTTAACCTCATTATGAGGTCGTTTTATATGGATCTTACCATTAAATGCATGTTTTAGTGTTTTAAAACAAAAAAAGTGTGTTTCGAATCATCCCAGAAAAACAACACATCAAATTGAAATTTTTTCTACTCAAACATTTCACAATTAACTATATGGATTTTTTTTCTTCTGATTTTGCAAAAATAAAAGACTGTTCAATTGGTTTTAACCCCCTAAAACCTGTTTTTAAAGGGTGTCAAACCTTTATAAACAACACTTTCAGTCATTTTGAGGACACCGTACATCCAATTTATGTTCTATCAGCTCGTACATAGAAAAAATAAAAATAAAAAATCTTTAAAATGATTTCACATCATTCTAGGTTTGTTCTCTATGGATCTAACTGTTAAATTCATGTTTTGATATTTCTAAATAACAAAAGTGCATTTTGGGTCATCTTGGGAAAACGATACCTCAAATTTATGTTTCATCTAATCAACCATTTCAAAATTATCATTATGGTTGGGATCATATTATTTCACAACATTTATAAGTTTTTTATTCTTTTAACCCTTGACACATGTTTGTAATGGGTGCCAAACCTTTAAAAACCCCATATTCTATCAGTTCGGGAACACCGCATGTCTAATTGATATATTGTGTACTTTTACATGCACCAAATAGTAGTAATATGGTATTCCTATGATTTCACCTTATTTTAGTTTTTTTTATGGATTTGACCATTAAATTCATATTTTTGTGTTTTAAAACAACAAAATTTTATTTTTAGTCATCCCAAGAAAATAACACCATAGATTGATGTTCTCTATACTCGACCATTTAAAAAATCACTATACAGTTGTTTTAATTTTATTTAATGGAATTAAAAGATCTTTTAATTAGTTTTGACTGTATACACACATTTATAAAATTTTCTAAACCATTAAATACTGCTTAGTCGATCATTCTGAGCATACCTCAATTCTAATTGATGTTTCCTTTACTCATACACATTATAAATAATACTAATATAGTTATCTTATGAATTTAATGTTGGAACCGGGCATGCAGCAGAAGCCCCAAAAGGTGGGTTTTTAAAATTTTTCCACCGCCGTTCGCCGTAAACTTGCTGACGTCGGTGAAGGGTGTTAGGTCGGAGAAAAACGGGAATGATGGCAAGAGGGGGGTGAATTGCCTTTTAAAAAATTGATTAACAAATTAAAAATCAAAGTATAAAGTGCAGCGGAAATAAAAAGGCAAGACACACAAAATTGATAACGGAGTTCGGCCAAAACCCGGCCTACGTCTCCGCTCCCAACTCAACCGTTGAGAGATTCCTACCGCTTGCTTTTCAATGGTTATAGCAAGAAACCCACTAGGCTTTAAGGTAGCACTAGGACCTATTACAGCTTGCTTTTATTGGTTAAGCAAGAACCCAATGCTTTTAATGGTTAAGCAATAACCCACTATCCTTTTTACGGGTGAAGGATAGCTCACCGACAACTCAAGCCCTTTAAAAGGAAAGGCTTGAAAAACCTCTTCACACCTTAGTGGTGGTGTGAGAACCCAAAAGAAAGGAGGAAGAGAAAAGGGTTGGGGTTTGTAGACACAAACCCAATTTTAAGCTCAAAATAAATAAATGCAATAAAACCCGTAATTGGGAAGACTCGGGCGCCAATGGATGATGGAGTTGATGAGCGTGCTCTCCCAAGCTTCTTGAGTGGAGCTCCTTGGATGTGGAAGTTGTTGGAGCTCTTGGGGTTCCTTTGAAGGAAGTCGCCGGAGGTTGGCCAATTGATCCAAAATATGTCCGTTGGCTTCGTATGTGATCCGACAAGGTTCCGGGGCTTCCTTGGCCTTTATTTATAGGCATGGAACCCTTGGGGAGGCTTCGGAGCCGTTGGAAAGGCTAAAAGAGCCGTTGGGAGCCAAGTGGGCAGGCTGGTCAACAGCCCAACGGCTAGTTTGACTGGCTCCACCGGCTGGCCGGTACAGTCCCACCGGTTGGCCGGTGTTTGCAAAATGGCATAGGATTCCTGTCCAGGGGCCACCGGTCGACCGGTGCCAGAGCCACCGGCTGGCCGGTGGCAAGACAGTAGCTTGCACTATTCAGTCTGGGTGCCACCGGCTGGCCGGTGCTGAGGCCACCGGTTAGCCGGTGTGGAGGCAGTGGCTCTGCCTTTGAGTGCAGGTGCCACCGGCTGACCGGTGGTGAAGCCACCGGCTGACCGGTGGAGCCTGGCAGTGGGCAATGCCTCTGCCAGGTCCACCGGCTGGCCGGTGGTGTTGCACCGGTCGGCCGGTGGACTGAATTTCAGTCCACTTTGGCCTTCTTCTTGGCCTAATCCTTGGAAACCTTGTGCCTATCAACACAAACACTTAAAACAAGATTAAACACATATGAAAGTGATTGTGATCATGAAAATCAAAGAGTGTGGGGTACAACAATCTCCCCCTATTTTGATGATCACAATCACTTATCTAAGCAATGTAAAAACTTAAATGAAAGGAATGCTTTAAATGAAAAATTGAAAATAAATACTAAGCATGAGGGAAAAGATTCTCCCCCAATCAATCAAGAAATTTCTCCCCCTTTGTGATTATCAAAATAGAATGGGGCATAAAACTTGATTGAGGGAATACTTTGAAAAACAAGATTGAAATTTTGAAAATCAATTGAGATTTTTGAAATTGAAATGAAAATATGAATAACAGTTTGAATTGAAAGTTTTGAATCAAAAACCAAATGAAATTTGAAATTTGAAATCAAATGAAATTTTGGAAATAAAAATTCGATACCAAGAGTTGAAAATTTTGAAATGAAAATTTAATAGAAAATTTTGAATTGAAAGAATTTGATACCAAGAGTTGAAATTGAAGGTTTGAATAAATTTGAAATTAAAAAGCTTAATAAATCCTAACTCCCCCTAAATAAAAACAATAAATCACCGGGGAGAGGGATTTTGAAAAGAAATAATTTTAGGCCCGGAGAGACTTGCCAAAAGGGATTTTTCAATCCATACTTGTCTTATGGCGGGTCTTCTCCTATAAAATTCATCGGAAAAGTAAATAGACTTTGGTTGGCCGTACCGGGCATTTTTACAATTACATTCATATATCATGTGCCCGGGTTTTTTGCAATAGTTACAAAATTTAAAACTAGAGCTCCCCCTTACAAAAACAGTTGGTGCATGGGAGGAGGAGGCTCGGTTGGTATAGCCAAGTCCATTGGTGGTTCGGGAAACCCTTTGTGAACCAAGCAAATTGTTCAAATTTTGTTCACCTTGGGTGAACTTGGCTAGGGTCTCTCTAAGGTCTTTGATGGTTGATTCCATAGAATCAACATTTGGAAAATTTTGGATTTTAAGGGAGAGTTCCTCCTTCTCTTTGAGAAGTTGGTCTTTTTCGGAGGAAAGTTTTTTGAAAGACTTTTTCAAAGCAACGAATTTTGATGAAAGTTCGTGAAAACCATTTTCCAATTGATCTCTTGCATATTGGAGATCCTCATAAGACATATGATTGAAAGAATTTGAATTTGAAGAACAAGAGGATGAGGAGTCGGAAGAAGTTACCTCGTGTTTTGCCATTAGGCATTTCGTACCGTTGTCGCTCGAGGAGGAGGAGGAGGATGAAGAGGTGGAGCTATCACTCCATGTTTCCTTTGAAGCCTTCTTCTTTTTCTTCTTGGCCCTTTTTTTGTGAAGTGGGCAAGCGGGTACGGATTTTGCATCGGGTTCTAGCTTTTGAATGGGTTCTTGCTTTTGAGCGGGTTCTTGCTTTGGAGCCTCGCTAGTACCTTCATAGGTTAGCTCTAAAAATTTCCAAAGATCGTAAGAAGTAGTGCAAGAAGAAATACAATCAAAAACATTTCTATCTAACCCGCAATGAAGAGCATTCATGGCTTTGCCATCAAGCTCGAAATTTGCAATGTCGGCGGGGGTCCATTTGGATTCGTTGGGGGAAGACAAAGTGTAACCTTGCATGACTATTTTAAAAATAGGATAGCCAATGCTTTTAAGAAAAGTTGACATGCGGGTTTTCCAAAAAGAATAATCGGCTCCATCAAAAAATGGAGCACGATCCAATGAATGACCTTGAAGAGTTTGAGAAGAAGAAGCGGTAGAAGCCATAAAAAAAAATAGGATCTTTAATTTGAAACCGTTAAAGGAATTATTCAAACACGTCCTCTGATACCAAATGTTAGGTCGGAGAAAAACGGGAATGATGGCAAGAGGGGGGTGAATTGCCTTTTAAAAAATTGATTAACAAATTAAAAATCAAAGTATAAAGTGCAGCGGAAATAAAAAGGCAAGACACACAAAATTGATAACGGAGTTCGGCCAAAACCCGGCCTACGTCTCCGCTCCCAACTCAACCGTTGAGAGATTCCTACCGCTTGCTTTTCAATGGTTATAGCAAGAAACCCACTAGGCTTTAAGGTAGCACTAGGACCTATTACAGCTTGCTTTTATTGGTTAAGCAAGAACCCAATGCTTTTAATGGTTAAGCAATAACCCACTATCCTTTTTACGGGTGAAGGATAGCTCACCGACAACTCAAGCCCTTTAAAAGGAAAGGCTTGAAAAACCTCTTCACACCTTAGTGGTGGTGTGAGAACCCAAAAGAAAGGAGGAAGAGAAAAGGGTTGGGGTTTGTAGACACAAACCCAATTTTAAGCTCAAAATAAATAAATGCAATAAAACCCGTAATTGGGAAGACTCGGGCGCCAATGGATGATGGAGTTGATGAGCGTGCTCTCCCAAGCTTCTTGAGTGGAGCTCCTTGGATGTGGAAGTTGTTGGAGCTCTTGGGGTTCCTTTGAAGGAAGTCGCCGGAGGTTGGCCAATTGATCCAAAATATGTCCGTTGGCTTCGTATGTGATCCGACAAGGTTCCGGGGCTTCCTTGGCCTTTATTTATAGGCATGGAACCCTTGGGGAGGCTTCGGAGCCGTTGGAAAGGCTAAAAGAGCCGTTGGGAGCCAAGTGGGCAGGCTGGTCAACAGCCCAACGGCTAGTTTGACTGGCTCCACCGGCTGGCCGGTACACTCCCACCGGTTGGCCGGTGTTTGCAAAATGGCATAGGATTCCTGTCCAGGGGCCACCGGTCGACCGGTGCCAGAGCCACCGGCTGGCCGGTGGCAAGACAGTAGCTTGCACTATTCAGTCTGGGTGCCACCGGCTGGCCGGTGCTGAGGCCACCGGTTAGCCGGTGTGGAGGCAGTGGCTCTGCCTTTGAGTGCAGGTGCCACCGGCTGACCGGTGGTGAAGCCACCGGCTGACCGGTGGAGCCTGGCAGTGGGCAATGCCTCTGCCAGGTCCACCGGCTGGCCGGTGGTGTTGCACCGGTCGGCCGGTGGACTGAATTTCAGTCCACTTTGGCCTTCTTCTTGGCCTAATCCTTGGAAACCTTGTGCCTATCAACACAAACACTTAAAACAAGATTAAACACATATGAAAGTGATTGTGATCATGAAAATCAAAGAGTGTGGGGTACAACAAAGGGCAGCCCGGTCAAAGCCGAGGACCATGCGTGGAGGATTTTAAGCACAAAATTAAACCGTAAAATACCTGGTTTGAATCCAAAGCCGCGCACGACGTCTGATCGTCGTTGGTGATCGCTGCTCGAAGAATCCGAAGCCGAATTCCTCTAGATCGTCCACACGCGCTTCAAGGAATTTGCGGGAGCGCCGTTCGTCGTAATCCGGGTGCTAGCGCGGATCTGCGACGATGCCTTCGATGCTCCAACGACCACCGCATCGCTTCGCTAGCGATGCCCGAGAGAGAGCTCCATCCGAGCTCCTTGGATCCATAGCATCTCTCTCTAGAATGTGGGAGAGAGGAGAGGAGAGATAAACTCCATGAATAGTCTTTGGCAAATGCCCCTCCCCTTCTATTTATAGTGCATAATTAAAATACCCGGTATCGCCTCGCCAGCCCCGAATACTTAACGCACTATTAACGACGTTTTTATGACTTCTAAACTGAGCCATAAATATTATTATCATTTACTTGTAATATATTAAAATATATTACATGATAATGATTAAGTCATTAACCCGACTCGTCGCTCCCATAAATATTAATTGAACCTTGAATAATTTAATATTCGTCAATTAATATTTTTCATGTATTTACTTAAAACTCGTAAATACATTTAATAAATAAATTCAATACTCATTATTCTAAACTCGAATAATATGAATATATTTATCGCATTGGTGATCGTTTAACTTTGGACAATTCCCGGACCCCTAGGGTGGGGCCCACTATGTCCACTACTCCTATTCAACTTAATAGGGCAGATTCTTGAATACGCTATTGTGTGTGACCCTCTAGGCCCTTATTTCGACAGCCGTGAATAATATTCACAGACCAAGAGCGGGATCTAGCAACCCATCATGGCCCCTGAAGAAATAAGGATTGTCACAGCAGCAACAACCAACCTACGAACACGCACTGTGTAATATAATCTCTTTGTCTATAATATCTCATAAAGCAGGACGCACTCTCATGTCATCGCCCTTTTCTTGCTTTATTGTTTGTTGATGTAACTGGATGGATTTACCCTCGACTGCCATGGCCATGGTCTTATAAAGGTACTGCCATCCATATCAACATGGCCAGAGATATATTACTTCCATAACCTGGAAGCGACAAATCCTTTCTTGACCATTCAACCAATGACATGCCACTAATGACGCACCCAACACAAACTACCTCGCCACGACTTTATTGCCATGGTTTTCATATTGCATCAAAGTACGCGATCAAATGACATACATTGGTAATGATCTCAAGTCAGGAGACCATTACACATGATCATAGATAGGAACATCCAATGACACCTGAAATATGTGGTGTTCCTATTGGCGGGTCAGTCCTCATGATCTCACTACTAGAGATCACCAAGTGCGAACTTCATGAGAAGAAGTCTCAATGCTTATGAGCCCCCAGCACCTGATGGTCAAACATCTACTATGTCCAATTAGTAAGATGTATCTAGACCATAGAACATATATTTAAGATTAATTTCATAGTATCTCGAGGTTCTCATTATAGCCTAGGAACTGCTATAACCTTTCGATACGACAATTAATCTTTGGACATTACCATTTCAATAGTGGATGCAGAAAAGTCTACACTATAATGGTAAGATGACATCATGCATACCATACTGTATACACGATATGGTAATCAAAAGCACATAATAGTTGGGTCTAGGGCACCCACTATTTCAACACTCCCACTTGCACTAGAGCCAACTTGCTAACCAAACTTGTTAGCTACTCACATGATAAGCATCATGTTTCTGCTGAGTAAAGGCCTTAGATACTGGGTCTGCCACGATTCCGCCGCATGACTATTCTGCTATAGCGACCTCATCTATTTGATTAAAACTTCTCAAGAGATGGTATCCCGAGTATATACCCTTTTGTCCACTGTCATAACTTGACATCTTGGCTAGTAAGAATATCATAATCTACATTATGATAATACTTTTCTCACCAGGTGCGATTCCAAGAACTAGAACAAATCATTGCATTTAACTGCTTCTTAGATATCTTAGAAGCTGTAATGTACTCGGTCTTATAGATATGGCCACCACAGGATGATATGAGCTTGACTCGCTCATCACCTTTAGCCTAACTGCAATACTAGATCTCTTGATCTTTGGAAGACTAGTTTTTATCCCCCAAAACTAGTATCCTTTATTCTCTACTTACCAGGTACATATCTTTTGTACTTGCCGAAGTACAATTAGATTGTTCTGACTGCATCCCTTGCAGTGCTCCTGGATATAACAGATATTTGCCTATTGTAAAATATACCTTGGCAATATCGGTTCTTGTACATATCATGGCATACATGATTGATCCATCGCTCCGACGTATGGATTTCAACTTACCACATTTATCTCTTCCCATGTCACGGACAGGTCAACATGGAGAGATTATGCCCTGTGACGTAGGCAACAATTCATCTCTTGAATTGTTCCAACATATTTTTCAATATAATGTCACAATATGTACGATTGACTAGAACCAAGAAACCTATAGATCTACCTTAATAGATCTTTTTCCCTAGAACATAGGTTGCTACTTTAAGTCAATCATTGGAGAGTAAATTGGTCTTAACTAACTGTCATACCAATGTTTGTTTTCCATATGTTACCGAACACATTTCTTATTGGAAAACCTTTGCGCTCCCACTAACCTCTAGTAGACACATGGAAAACATTTGTTTTAAATGTATATACTATGATCATGTTTCTTACTTTAATCTTAAACCGGATTTTAGTAACGTGAAACCTTTATCAGCATTCTGTGATGTGACCATCCCTTTCTGGTTGTGTCATATAGACACCATCCAAGATTGGTGGTCATGACATCTAATGCCAAATAAATTGATCATAGATATTAGCTATGATAAGTAAAATTCTAACGGATTTAGGCATGACAAATTGGTGAAACCAATTGAGCCTTATTGGTACTAAGCTCGTACCATCCATGTATCAATTCACTTGAATACCCACCGCAGTATTCAAAATAATAGCTCCTTTCATACTTTAATACATGGAATCCATTAATTGAATTTTAGTTGGTGTTATCAATTTTAGCTAATTTCCATATACTGCTTACTTGTAGGAAATATTATTCACTTTGAGTAATAGATCACCGACCGTGGTGAATATAAAAATTATCACCATGGTTTTATCCTTCCTACGCAGTATGTGTCTCTGGAAAATACTTCGTTCCACATGTGCTTGTGGAACTAGTTCCTATGCCAGCTATTTTGTGCATCTTGAGCATTGACTAAACACAAGTCAATATAGCTCCCACTATCTCTAATAGAGATGTGCACCCTTGTATAGAAGTGTAGTCTATTGCTTGACTACCTATTCTTCTATCTTGTAACATCCTAAACAATTGTTAGGATTATTACACTAAATGCACAATGTGTTTGTCTTGACGCTAGTTTGTTTATGTCCTAACAAACTCTTTGCATCCAAACACATGTTCTTATGACATAATGGGTTTACATCATACTATGGCTCGTATGATATCCATTTGTCATTATAGTTGGCATATGGTTGTGGGATATTGCTGTTATTTGCAAAGCATTTCATGAAATATAGTGGAAGTTTCTGCTAGTTCCAACATTGATATTACTTACATCAATACTTTGATGTATAAAATGTGCATTTAGGAATTACTCCACGCTACATTTTGTTGATCAATGTTGATATGTAAGACTTCATCATCAATCCTCCCCATTAACATCAATGTCGTGATGTTGATAAGGTAATGTGCGTTTATGAATTGCTCCACGCTACATTATCATGATTGATGAATGCTTGGTCGAGATATTCTTCGGTATCCCAACCCGAAGTAACTCATATCTCCTGACCATGAAAATACTTCACTTTGATATTCCTTAATTACTTAAAAGAATCTTATGAAGTATATATACCTCTAGCTTATACTTGGAATAGTTCATACTATCATGTTGAACTATTTCCAAAAGCTTTGTGACGTACCTTTATTTCTAAAGGATCCTTTGTCTAAACTAAAGACATCGATAATACCAAAAGTATTTAGCTGTGCCGAGCCTAAATACCATACTTGGTATATTCGTGAAGTCCATTTTAGTATTACTTGACAAAGAATTATCCTGTCACAACTGGGTTTAAGTCTTACATTTATATTCATCACTAATTGCCTATGATTCATGTATCACTAAAATAGTGATTGAGTTTACCAAAAACAACATTCATTTCAGAGACTGAAAGAATGTCTCTTTGCGTCCAAGGACACATGAGATTAATGTTTGTGGTTATACTCATCAATAGTTCAACATGAATCTTCCACATGGAAATTAAAGAAGTCATGTACTTCTCACCACTGGCCTAGGTATCACCCTTTCACAGCCACTTGGAGAATACACCGGACTTCTAGTAAGGTTTCTTTACTAACTTGTTTATCGTGTTAAAATACACATATGTTGCCAACATATTGTATTTAATACCCAATTAGTAAAAGAGAAACATTATAATGATGAATATGCCTGATGTAGAAGCGGAAACTTGCTTCTTTAAATCAGTTTATTGCTTTTAAACTTCCATAGTATTATTTTTATAATATGCAATGAAAATAACCTCTGTCAATACCTCATTAATTGAAGGACATCGCGAATATGTCATTGGTATGAAATGCCTTTGACCTTTTCACATTGTCTTTCAATTTATCCTCCATAAGAATTAAACCTTAATTGTCTTTCATTCTTATTCACTTGGAGTACCTTACCTAGATAGGTAATGAAGTGTTTACTCAATACTTGTTCGTTTTGTATCTTAAAACGAGACTTGAGTAATGTGGTGAAAATGATATTTAAAGATCATGATCAATCTTTAAATTTACACATGTCGGTGTAAACTTCACTTTATTCATATCATTGCTTCACTTTCTCCTTGCAAACATCTCGGAGATGAGACTTTATGTTATATCATCTATGTCCTAGTGTAGCGATCGCAACTGACACCAGACATTGATGAAATCATAATGATAGGCCTTTTATATTAGTCTCCTGTAAGCCATTTTCACCCTCGCTTCTTGAGGCAGTTTAACAGTGTTGGGGACACTAACACCTTGAGTTTCCTATATCATAGTACTATGCGCACGTGCTTGTACTATTCATGGATACTCGTGTCACTGTGGACATTTACTTTGTCCATTATAATATTGCAGTTTTAATCTTGTGGTATAACTTGCCATTTTTCAACAAAAATAAATTTTAGCAGATAAGTGCCTTTTATCTGGATTACCGGTTTAGACATTTTGATCATTTTATGTCTCCCACTATTTTATCGGATTCTAGGAACCCTCTGTGCTAGAATCGGAATACTCTATCGCTTGAGTATTCTAGTGGCAAGGATCCCGGAACCACCCCTCATAGTCTACAAGCTAAGGCTACGCCACTACTTGGAGGGTTCTAGGTAGGCTTTTGGCTGACCGACCGCTTTAACTTGCGGTTCCTTGATCTGTTGAGTGAAGTCCCAGCTTCTTAAAATCAAAATTTGATTTACTCAACGCTTGCCTCTAAAATGATAGCAAGTTAGCTAGGGCTAATCCTTACTAGAACTTTAGTTAAGTCGACCCATCATTCTTATAAGGACTCCCCAGTAGTAAGAGGTACCCTCAGCTAAGGCATGAACCGGCACCTCAAACAGCTGGTTTTGTCGAAATTTGAATGACGGAAGGCTGTTTAGACTTAATATATTATTGAGGGTTTTATTATTTTTAGTGTGACGAAAGAAATCATTTTTCTAATTTTATAAGCACGAACTATGTGATCGCACTCACAACTGGCCGTGCAAGAAATAGAAACCTCATCGCGTCACATGTTCATTTTATCTTGCATGCTTGTTTATTATTATACTATGTGATCGCGCAATAAATTACACATGCACAAAAATAATAAACCATGCAGAAATAAAATGAACACCTGATCATGAGCCGGTACTATTGGTTGATCCGTTGAGTGAATAACGGACCAACCGAAAACCTAGGGGTAAATACCTTTAGTCGCGTGGCTTGCAACTTGAATAACAATGTATGCTCATCCAATGCATCCAACTCATGCCTGGTGTGTCGCCGTCACTTGGCACGAAATGCGTCACTGGTCGTCTCGTCATTATACAATTGTACTCGCACGCAGGTGAGGGGGTCTCGGGGTATAAATATACAACTATGAGAATGGGCGCGCATGCCCTTATACATATAACGACTCTGAGACGACACGCATATCGCCTTTTTATTTAAAATAATAATTATTACAAAACCACATGTAATAAATAATTAAATAAAATAAATAAACAAACACCAGACATGCATTGGTCGGTCTCAGCTCATGATCAGTTATATACGCATTAAACTTGCGTATATTAAATAAGTGCAGAATAAAAATTAAACTTACATTAAAATTAAACTTGAGGGAATTTTAATTGAATTAAAAATTTCACTCTAATTTTTAATCCAATATTTACGTCGTTCGGTCCCATTTAATTAATTTAATTTTTAAAACTAAAAATTAAATTAATTAATTAATTTAATTAATCTCCCAATTAATTACGCCGCTACAACCAAAAATAATACCTAATTAATTTAATTATCAACTGTAATTAAATTAATTGTTTTAATTAATTTTTGATTAAAATAAAATACCTGAGCCCCTGCAACCACGGGCAGGGCCTGCGCGGGTCGGGACGAACCTGCGCAGGCGCATCCCAGGTAGTGCCGACCTCGTGCGGGGTTGTTCTAGACCTAGCAGGCCCGCCCATGCTCATTTCTGGCTGGGCAGACCCTCCCGGTCACTTAACAAGGTATATCCAGGAAGTGCACACCAAAATGTACCCGGAAAAGGGTACCTCACGGTGGTGCGCGGGTCTCCGCTGGAGAGTGCGGACGAGGTGGCCGAGGCGGCTCGTGCCAGGTGGTCGGGCGGCCTAGGGGCTCGAACAGGGAGAAGTCGGGACTACGGCGCCTGCTGCGCATCCGAGATGAAGCCGGAGGGCAGTCCGGTGTGCTGCGACCTGGAGGGGAAGGGAGGGAGGTTTCAGCCTGGTCTCGGTGCACCTGCAGGGAGGCGCTGGCGCGCGCGGCCTGGCGAGAGGCCTGGTGCAGGTGCCGTGGGAGGCGGCGCCGCCGCTGCATGGGAGAGGGGATCCAAAGGCCGTCGACCCACTGTATTCCCTTTTTTTTAGTTTTTTTAATAAGAACTAAAATAAGGTCTTCTTTCCCTTTTTTATTTTTTATTTTTACAAGACCTAAAAGAAGGCCTTCTTCCCCTTTTTTTTAAAACTTAAAGACTTACATTTAAGTCTTCCCTCCTTTAAATATTTTTCCAAAGCCTATATTAAGCTTTGGAAAAATAATAATAATATTATAATAATATTATTATTTAACAATATCAATATTATTATTATAATAAAACCAAATAATTTTATTATTATAATAATAATATAATTTAATTTTAATAAATTAATATCAAAACTAAATTGATTTTTCGGTGAGTATTTCGTACCGAAAATCAATCTCGAATCCGAATTCGAAACTTCGGATGGCTGCAAACTGACCATCCGATATCCAATTCGGGTTCCGTCTGCGGCGTTGGGACCATTTCGACACCCTTTTAACATTTTAATGCAAATTTAAATTTATCTTGGCTTAAAATCGACATGCTCTCCCTCTGATACCACTTGTTGGAACCGGGCGTGCAGCGGAAGCCCCAAAAGGTGGGTTTTTAAAATTTTTCCACCGCCGTTCGCCGTAAACTTGCCGACGTCGGTGAAGGGCAGCCCGGTCAAAGCCGAGGACCATGCGTGGAGGATTTTAAGCACAAAATTAAACCGTAAAATACCTGGTTTGAATCCAAAGCCGCGCACGACGTCTGATCGTCGTTGGCGATCGCTGCTCGAAGAATCCGAAGCCGAATTCCTCTAGATCGTCCACACGCGCTTCAAGGAATTTGCGGGAGCGCCGTTCGTCGTAATCCGGGTGCTAGCGCGGATCTGCGACGATGCCTTCGATGCTCCAACGACCACCGCATCGCTTCGCTAGCGATGCCCGAGAGAGAGCTCCATCCGAGCTCCTTGGATCCAGAGCATCTCTCTCTAGAATGTCGGAGAGAGGAGATGAGAGATAAACTCCATGAATAGTCTTTGGCAAATGCCCCTCCCCTTCTATTTATAGTGCATAATTAAAATACCCGGTATCGCCTCGCCAGCCCCGAATACTTAACGCACTATTAACGACGTTTTTATGACTTCTAAACTGAGCCATAAATATTATTATCATTTACTTGTAATATATTAAAATATATTACATGATAATGATTAAGTCATTAACCCGACTCGTCGCTCCCATAAATATTAATTGAACCTTGAATAATTTAATATTCGTCAATTAATATTTTTCATGTATTTACTTAAAACTCGTAAATACATTTAATAAATAAATTCAATACTCATTATTCTAAACTCGAATAATATGAATATATTTATCGCATTGGTGATCGTTTAACTTTGGACAATTCCCGGACCCCTAGGGCGGGGCCCACTATGTCCAGTACTCCTATTCAACTTAATAGGGCAGATTCTTGAATACGCTATTGTGTGTGACCCTCTAGGCCCTTATTTCGACAGCCGTGAATAATATTCACAGACCAAGAGCGGGATCTAGCAACCCATCATGGCCCCTGAAGAAATAAGGATTGTCACAGCAGCGACAACCAACCTACGAACACGCACTGTGTAATATAATCTCTTTGTCTATAATATCTCATAAAGCAGGACGCACTCTCATGTCATCGCCCTTTTCTTGCTTTATTGTTTGTTGATGTAACTGGATGGATTTACCCTCGACTGCCATGGCCATGGTCTTATAAAGGTACTGCCATCCATATCAACATGGCCAGAGATATATTACTTCCATAACCTGGAAGCGACAAATCCTTTCTTGACCATTCAACCAATGACATGCCACTAATGACGCACCCAACACAAACTACCTCGCCACGACTTTATTGCCATGGTTTTCATATTGCATCAAAGTACACAATCAAATGACATACATTGGTAATGATCTCAAGTCAGGAGACCATTACACATGATCGTAGATAGGAACATCCAATGACACCTGAAACATGTGGTGTTCCTATTGGCGGGTCAGTCCTCATGATCTCACTACTAGAGATCACCAAGTGCGAACTTCATGAGAAGAAGTCTCAATGCTTATGAGCCCCCAGCACCTGATGGTCAAACATCTACTATGTCCAATTAGTAAGATGTATCTAGACCATAGAACATATATTTAAGATTAATGTCATAGTATCTAGAGGTTCTCATTATAGCCTAGGAACTGCTATAACCTTTCGATACGACAATTAATCTTTGGACATTACCATTTTAATAGTGGATGCAGAAAAGTCTACACTATAATGGTAAGATGACATCATGCATACCATACTGTATACACGATATGGTAATCAAAAGCACATAATAGTTGGGTCTAGGGCACCCACTATTTCAACATTTAAATCACTCCAAGGTCATTTTATATTGATATGGTCATTAAAGAAATATTTTTTTAAATAATAAAAGTGTGTTTTCAATCATCCAGTCAAATGACACCTCAAATCGATATTCTGTCTACCTAACCATTTTAGAAATCATTAAGCGGTTCTTTCTGTCTGATTTCACTACATTTAGACATAATTCATTTATTTCTTACCCCATGTCACATGTTTTTAAAGGGTGTTAAACCTTTAAAAACTTCTTATTTAGTTGTTTTGGGTACACTTCATGTATAATTGATGTGTTTTCTGGATGTAAATGTCACAAATAATACTAATATGGTTTTCCTATGATTTCACATCATTCCAAGCTCATTCTGTGTCGATCCAACTGTTAAATTCACAATTTATTGTTTTAAAATAATAAAATTATGCTTTTAGACATCCTGGATAAAAACTACTTTGTATTGACATTATATATTTTCAACCATTTCAAAAATCATTGTATAGTTGTTTTGGTCTGAATTAATAGCATTAAGAGTTCATTCTGTTGGTTTTTACCCTCTAACACACATTTTTAAAGGGCATCATTCTTTTAAAACCTATTTATTTAGTCATTCTGGATATAACACATGTCTAATTGATGTTTATTATATATATAAACATCAATAATTATGCTAATATGGTTTTCCTTTGACTTAAAATCATTTTGATCCTATACACCATTGATATTACCATTAAACACACATTTTGGTGTTTTAAAACAATTAAAAGTATGTTTCTGGTCACCCAGAGAAAATGAAACATTGGATTGATGTCCCATATACTCAACCATTTCATGAATAACTTTATGGTTTTTGGAATCTAATTTTACTTCATTAAGAGACTTTTTTCTCTGATTTTTATGGTTACATGCATGTTTTAGTTTTTTATGATACCAAAAGTGTGTTTATGGTCATCCTAAGAAAAAAACACCTCCGATTGATGTTCTGTTAGTTAAAAAATTTAACAAATCAATTTATGGTTGTTTTCATATGACTTTATATAAAAATAGGATCATATATTTAGGTTTTTATATGACATTATAATGTAAGATACATTTTTTTTCTTCCTAGTAACAATTTTAGAAACATGAAACATATATAAATTGTTCATAAAAAATGAAATGTTAATATTAAAATGGTAATTTAAATTACCTAATACATGAGGTGTATCCACATATGGTGTAACATCTAGGGTTTTTGGAGCAGGTTGAATTCCTCTCTCATTTTTAATTTTTCAAAGTTTGGTGGTTAGAACAACTCTTTTCTCATTTCACAGAACATAATTTCGAGTTTTCCTTTAACCCAAGACCTTTATTGTAGATGATTATTAATTATTGATAAGTGTATTGGTTTTTTGGTTGGGTTTCGAGTCCCCCATAGGCCAAAAAGACATGTTTTCAAAGTGTATAAATGAAGGCACATGGTTTGGAAAAATTGTGCACCTTCCAAGAAGAAATTGTGCACCCTCCAAATTATTTAAGCATGGTTTGGTAAACCATGAAGGAGGGGGCACACGACCATTCTTAAACCTATTTAGTTTTTAGAAGTGGGATATTTACCACTTGCACATGGTTTGGTAAAACTTTATGCAAGATTCACACTTTGTTCCACTTAACAGTGGATATGTATAAGCATAACCCAGTTTTTCAAAATCGTTCAAGCTAAAGGTGTGGGGCTTTGATCTTAAGTAGAAGGAGCCACATGGATGGCACATGGTTTTCCAAACCATTCATGAAAACTATGCCGACTCTTTAAAAGTGTGAAAAGTGTATTTTTCCACTCCCTGTTTATTCATTATTTCCTCATTTTCTGCTTCTCTATACGTGCACACATGGAACTATCCTCTCCATTTTCCTCCTCTCCTTGGTTTTGATCCAATCCCCTCATTTGAACTCCATTTTGCGATTTGTATATGGAATTGAATCTATATCAATAATCCCTTGAATTATCTTTCTACTACTCTTATTTTCTCTCACCACATGCAACACTAAATCCAAACAATCAGTTTTACCCTATTCAGGGTGCTCATATAAAATGTGGATTTTTTCAAAATCGGTATGAGTTAGAGGATAATATTGTAAGAGTGGGAATCTACCAACACGAGGTAGGTTGTTCTCATCTTTCTCGGTGATTTTGAAATTGTTTCTAGGGTCCGGCTTGGAGTGATACAGGGTGTTGAAAGAGTGAGACCCTTTTTAATTTAATTGTTAACTTTAATTAATTAATTGAACCCCTGTGATATGGATACAGGAATGCTTAATCAGGTCTATGAATGGGTTGATCCTAGCGAGAGGATTTAGACCATGGGAAGATTAGGTTGGGGTGTTTATATTTATTTAAATTGAACTGCATTAATTAAATTTAATTGAATTGTATGTATGAATTACTTGTGATTTCTATGGGAACATGACATGCTTAGTCCGAGGATTGAGATAGAATTTTTTATCTGATTTGAGCTAATATGATCATTAGGCTGTGAATGCACACACACACACACACACACATATATATATTATTTGTGATATTGATCATTGGTTGGGTGAAACAGTCATCAATTGATGCGATAAGCACATCAGGTTACATGCATGACTCATGTGATATGATGCAACAATAACAACAAGGTCTACCCATCTTCACTGAATTTCATCGATGATAAAAATTTCCCTTATGTGAGAAATACCTACCCTTATAAAAGAACATACTTATTTTGGATAGATAAAATTTTTCTTCTTTTGATAAAACCAACTCTCCACTATTGAAATGGAGGCTTGCAGATTTTCAAACAGAGGATGCTTGACTTGTTTGGTGCTGGAGTATTAGTTGAAACATACTGTAACCAAACTATGGACATTTTTATTTATGTTTGGTTTTGATCGTTTGATTTATTGTGTTCTTGTATCTATATAAATAGGTATGTTTGTGTTTTATTAAAAAATACAAGACATTAAATAAACCAGTATGTTTCTTGATTATTCCATTTTATTCTTGTGATCACCTCCAGTGAACTACATCTGCATCCACTATTATTTCAGCTACTACTATGTCCACCTTCAATGGTATCAGAGGTTGAAGGTGTTTCTCATTATTTTGTGAGGGTTCTGGAAAACCAGTTACCCATCATATGTAGAACCCAATTAACAAGATGATGAACAATGAGTATTTTAGTTTGATATAATTCTTAATGAATATTTCTTTCCAAACTATTTAAAAAATGAAAATTTTATAAAAGATTTTTTTTATTTTCCCATTTTTTCTATGCCACTTTTGGTATTATTCCTCATGTCTCTTTTCAGTAAGGCATTTATATTTTTCCAACCTCTCTCTTCCAATTGTCAGACCATAATTTTTATTTTGTTTCCAACATTTGGCCATTTCATAAATATTATTTCCCCTTGTACTTTTTCCCATCCAAGTCCTCATCTCAGCATCTCTCCGATAAAAAAAATGTCACCTCATTCTCAAGTTAACATCCTCAATCTTTCCATATTCCACTCATTTTCCCCCTCCACTAATTTTTTTATGAAAAAATAATATTGGTCTATATTTCCAAAAAATGTTATGCATTTTTTGAAACAAAAATTTAGTAGTTTGTAATTCAAAAACAGATTATTGTAATCTGCACCATCTATAAAACAATTAATCACTATGGGAAACCCAATTTTACAATAATTGATCCTAAAGATGATGAAAAAAAATTAAAACAATTGGTGCATCCAAATCCAAGCGCTCCTCAGCACCCATGATGTCATGGACATCATAGAGGAAAGATACACTAAGCTAGAATACAAAGTAGTGGAGATACTATGCCATATGTTTAAAAGGTCACTCTTCATGCATAATGAAAGTGGGACTTCAAGGAAAAATCCTTCATTTATCAAGGATATAAAATTAAACTTTCTAAATAATCACTTCATCAAAATCAACAAATGAGATCCTGGGTAATATTCACAAAGAATTCAAAGGAGCTGAAAAAGTGAAGTGGACATGACTTTAATCTCTACGAGGTGAGTTCTAATCCTTATTTAGGAAATATTCTAAAACCTTTGTTGAGTATAGTAATCATGTAATGGTTGTGGTGAAAAAACTATTAAAAAATGGAGAAAATATTTCTAAAACATGGGTATTTTAGAAAATTTTACAATCCCTTGATCAAAAAATTGAATACATAGTCGTTTCCCTAGAAGAAAAAAATGACCTGAAGACTATCTTTATCTAATAACTCATGGGGTCTCTACAATCCCACAAACTAAATGTAAACCATCAGAGTGATTCCAATGGATTGGGGTATTCCCATTAATCAAATATGTATCTCAAAAATTCTAAAAATTATCAGGGGGTACATCTCAAATAACCTGAGGTAGAGGATTCTGTGGACAAGAATTTGATCCAAGAAGAGGAGGATGAGGTGGGAGAATCCCAAACCCAGGAGGTTGTGGATATCAAAAACTATAATCCATGAAAATGAGGACGAGGAAGAATAGAAGGATTCCCAACCAGAAAAAAGAATCGTTCAATTCTATAATTATAAAAATATGGAAATTATAGCAATGGATGTTGAAGCAAGAAGTCCATGGAGAATTACACTAAGGAGGAAAATATCACCAAATAAGGACATACTTTTGGTGAGTCCCGTGTGTTGACAACACAAGCATTAAAAAAATAAAGGTATGTTGTATCTTGATTCTAGAGATAAAAACCACATGATAGGTCAGAAGAACTTTTTTACAAACATAGATGAGATTTTTTGAGGTTATATTTCATTTAGTGATCTATAAATAATATTTTTATATAGAAGAGTATATATTCTGATCGAGAAAAAATATACAAATCATGTTTTCATCTATGACATCTACTATATACCGGACATGAAGAACAACATCTTGAGTGTTAGGTAGTTCGTGGAAAAGGGTTTTTATATAATTATATAAAATAAATAAATGGATATTTTTTATGAAAAAGGAAGTATGATAAAAAAATTACCGATGGTGAAGAACCACATGTTTTTTATTATGATCCAACCTGATGTACCATGATGTTTGACAATGATACGTGATGATAAAGACTAGATATGGAATCTCAGGTTTGGGAATTTATACTTTGAAAGTTTAAGATTATTAGGAATTAAGAATATGGTGAGTGGGATTCCTATCATTTGACACCCAAATAAAATATGTGAAAGTTTCTTTCTAAGAAAACAGTATAGAAATAGCTTTGCAACAAAGGTCAATTGGAAAGTTGTTGCACCACTCGAGCTAGTTCACACCAATGTGTGTTGTCCATTGAATTCAAAATAAAATGAAAAAATAATTTATTTTATTAAATTTATTAATTATTATTTCAGAAAAAAATTGATATATATTCTCAAGATGAAGTTAGAAGTGTTTGGTTTTTTTCAAAGAATTTAAGGCACTAGTGTAAAATCAAATCAAGCATCACATATAAACATTGCGATCTGATCGAGGTGGGGCGTACACATTTGATGTTTTTCAAGAGTACCTCAATCATCATGGAATTCATCACCATTTGATGTCATCTTACAAACCTCAACTCAATGGAGTATCTAAAAGGAAAAATTCAACTATCATCAATATGGTGAGAATAATGTTGAAATATAGAGTGTCCATGACTTTCTAGGATAAAGAAGCCTTGTGCAAAGTGTATATTCTCAATAAATTCCCATCTAATAATCCCAAATAAAATAATCTACATGAATCATGGAGTACTCACAACCCATGTGTAATCCATCTTAGAGCTTTTGGTTCTATTTCATATGCCAAAATCATAGAGGAAGAATGAACAAAGATCGAGGAAAAAGAAGTGAAGTGTTCCCTCATGGGATATAGAGACTGAGAAATGGGATATAGTTTGTATAATCCCATCCCCAAGAAGATTATATTTAGTAGAGATGTTATCTTTTATGAAAGGGAGACATGGAAATGGAATCAAGATAATTATTCAAGTGAGGTACAACTCACTCTAGAAGATAAATAAATATTTGAATAAGTATCATTGCAAGAATGAATAATTGAAGAATCAATGATGTCATCACCACATACTCAAATATATGAAGTCATTGAATATGAAATTTATCTTATGCATCCTTAAAATGTTCAAATCCTTATGGATATATATTATAGAACATAACCAATAGAGGAGCATGTAAATTTGTTTTATCTCTTGGTGGCTTCTAATCCAGTTAGCTTTGAGGAAGATAAAATAGATGAAATATGGAAGAAAGTGATAGATGAGGAAATTCATTCCATTGATTCCACCAAAGGATACATGCAAAAGGAAGGAATTGTCTATGGGGAAGTCATTACACTTGTTGTCAACTACCTAGATATGATTAAGAATCATGGGTCGTAAGGAAAATAGGTTTAGGGGGGGTGTTGGATAGATAAGCTTGATTTTCTTTGGATGGAACAAACTATCAAATATTGTAAGGGAGGCTTGGATATTTTCAAATGGAGGATATTTAACGTGTTTGGAACTAGAGTATTGGGTGGAACCTACTGCAACCAAACTATGGATTTTTTATTTATGTTTCATTTTGATAATTTTTTTATTATTTTATATATATAAATAGGTGTTTTGTGTGTGTTTTATTTAAAAATAAAAGAGAATAAATAAACCAGCGTGTTTCCTATAACAACCATTTTTATTCCATCAATCACCTCTAGTGATCTTCATATGCTTCCTCTTTTGTGTTAGACACTACTACATGCACCTTAAAATTACCCTTACACCAACTACATACTTAATCTTATACTATTTTATAGCTCTCAGGGATTTGGTGGGACATTTCCAAGCATTCTCTATCAATTTTAAAAAACACAAAAAGATCAATCTTCATGTTCAGTTACACATCGGGTCTTCTTCAGGTGGATGATCCACCATCTAGTGTATTATTTAGAAATTTAATATTAAAAATCTTATTTTGTGGGGGATTTGGTGGTTTTGGTTATATATTTAAGTATTGGAATAAATATTCCAGTGAAAGATCATTTTCAATGTCATAGTTTTCAGTTTCAACAACATAACATCACAATGAATCTTGACCTTCAACTGGTTTGGTATCAGATTCATCAACACCTTGTTATTTTTCTTTATAACATGGATCATCAGTTCCCCTATCTCTATGATATCTATGTATCTTACCATATATATTCTTAATTTGGGTGGCCCTTATGTTTAATTTTTTTTGTCTTCTTTGGTAATCCTTATCACAGGATCATATTTTAGTAACTAGATTGCCTATACCGTGTTGGATTGGTTATCATTGGACTTGGACAATAATCATTCTTCCTTCATGATTAATATTAATTTTCCAGATTTCCATTGACACATCATCCTTTCTCTATATTCTTGGTCTGATCGACTTGCCTAATTTTTTTAATCTCCATAAGCAATATTTTTCTGACCACAAAGGAATGACTCAACAAATCATCTATGACTATTCATCACTTAATGTATTAAAATCTTTATTATTGATTTTAGTCTAATGAAATTTAAGAATATATATTGTGTCAATACCCATTTCATAAATCGATCGACTTAGATTTAGGTTCTTCAACCACAAATCATGTTCTTCCCTAAAAATAAATCTCAGGATCTTGGTTTAGTGGTTTCTTCATCAAGCGATTGGTTTCATTTTCATTGTGTCAAAAAATAGGTTCGTTAATACCTTCACAGCCAATCAGTGGTGGTCATGTGGTAGCTTTTGTGGGTAAGGTGCAGTCAATTTGACCCTTCATTAATTCTCCTCTACAGCTGATTACTAACTCCTATAATCACTTTAGAACTTACCAATTTTCCTTGATTTTTTCTCACAGTCGATCCAAATGCCCATGTAGTCAATTTGTGTGAGGGGAAGAAGTGAACCGAATAAAATTAGAACACTAAACCCCAACAAGAACGATCTGGAAATTTTGTTACAGAAGTTGAAAATTAAAAAACCAGAACAATAGAATACAATAAAGTAAAATAAAGTGCAATAACATAGTATTTATGTGCTTCAATCCCATATGAAGCTATGTGCATATAAAAGACATCACCCACACACATGAAATTTATTAATCTCAAAGAAATAAAATGAAACAATAGAAAAATATAAAGAACCATAAGAATATGAATATAATAGAACAATATTTTCAAGGATTGAAATAAAACAAGCTGAATACAAATACTTATAATTCTAGAGTGAGTATCACTCCAGCAGTCCTATTATCTTCATGATGGAATCTTGATATGTTGAACACCATGATTTAAGAACTCCTCCTTACCTCTATTCCCCTAGAATGATCATTAATAAGGCCTAAACTTCTTCCACTAAATAAGGATGTCATCTCCACCATAAATTGGCCTTGAGATGAATTTAGAGAGAGAAACATGACTCAATAGATGATTTGAAGATGCATAGTAGAATGGTGAGATAGGGTTTCTCCTATAAGAATTTAGAGATAAAACTAGGGGAGGGAGATCCGAATGATTAAGACAGAGAAGGGAAACTACACATGGGGTGATCAATTCCCCATTATATCATCTTGTTCCTAAAAAAACATTCAATGATAGACCACTATGCACACAATGTCAAACCAAAAAACCTAGTATATCAATTATGCAGTGGAACAGATGGATTTTGATGATGCAATGGGTGGTGAAGCTAATCAATGGTTAGGGATAAATCAAACACATATCCCTAAGTAAATAGGAGTGTGGGGAGTGGGTCGACCAAAGGCTAGGGCCAAATGAGAAATCCCACAAGGTATAAACAAAGCCCAATATGTTTAAAATTTGAGCATATAATACAAAATAAAATTAATGAATTCTTCATGAATGAATTTATAACAATGTTAATGGTAGAATTAACATGGAATAATTTCAAATTGGAAAAATAAAATAAAATAAATGCCATAATTCACAAATCTTCACCATTTTCTGTTTAAATTGGTGATGTTCTTGCACCTATAGTTATATAATGAGAACAAAATTCAATATATCTAAAAAAATTGAATTTAGATAATATCATATCTTTAGTCAAACTATTATCTAGGTTTTCATCATTGTGTATCTTATTGACACACCTAATTACATATTCTACAACATATCTAATAAAGTGTAATATAATATCTAAGTGTTTTGATTTACTGTGAAATACTAAATATTTGTATAAATAAAGAGAATATTGATTATCAGAATATACATTTATAATATAATGATAAATAAAAATTTCATAGGATAAAATTTTAATCTATAAGACTTATTTTACTACCCAAGTCATTGAAATATACTTAGATTTCATGGTGGAAAGAGAAACCACAGACTGCATGTTTCACTTCCATGATATAGGGACACCAAAAGTAGTAAAAATGTAACTGATTAAGGATTTTCTAGTTTTAACATTCCTTGTATAGTTAGAATCTATGTATCCACAAATAATTTCACCACTATACATATTTTTAAAATAACAAGGTGAAAGATTAGAACTACATGATGGGTATCTTAAAATCCATTTAAGGTCATGCCAATGTGGCTTCCAAACTATGGCCATAAATATGCTAAGAATTAATATTTTATATACAATATTAGTTCTGGTGAAAATCATAGAGTAAATAAATCTACCAAAAATATTATCATAAAAAAATTTAGACATAAAGTGAATATCATCATCAGTAGTGGGATCTTATGTAAAATAGAATTAAATGTGTTTTATAAGAGGTACATTGATAGGTTTGAGAGATTCAAACATGTATCTATTTAGAATATTTAAAATGTAACCATGATGATATAAGTAAATTAATTTATTTGTTCTAACTCTAACGATTTCAACACCTAGAATTTTCATAGATGAACCTAAGTTTTTTATTTCAAACTTACCTTTAAGTTGGGATTTTATAGTAATGATGAGGCTCATATTTTTACAAATGATAAACATGTCATCAACAAAAAGAAAAAGTTAAATCATGTAGTTATTAGTTGATTTAAAATAGACACATGCATCATATTTCCTTCTAGTGAAATGATTATCTAATATAAAGGAATCAAATTTCATATACTACTACTTATAGACCTGTTTCAATCCATACAATGATTTATTTAGTAGGAATAATTGATTCATTTTTAATTACTTAGAGTAACCATCAAGAGTCTTCATATAAATATTCTCATTTAAATCACCATATAAGAAAGAAGCTTTAACATCAAATATTACGATGTGTAGATCACTATAAGCAGCAAGGAAAGTAAAATCCTAATTGAATAATGTGTAACAATAGGTGAAAATATTTAATAATAATCAATGCCTTCTCTTTTAAGGAAACCCTTAAAAAACTATCCTTGCTTTATACTTAATATTGTTTACCTCAATGTCGCCTTCTTTTCTTTTATAAATCCACTTGGAACCAATTATCTTAGCATTAGGTGGTTTTTTAACAGTATTCCAAGTGTGGTATTTTTATAAAGAGTGCATTTCTTCATCCATGGAAAAGACCCACTGATTTGAGTGTTTATAATTTAAGGCTTTCCTGTAGCTTTTAGGATCATCAACTATAAGATCTTGGGACACATGGAAAGAATATAAATCCATGCCATACTAGATGAATTAAGAAGGAGGTCTAGACACTCTCCTTTCTCTACCTCATGTTAACTGATAGTCCCTATTAGTGGCAATAGGTTCATATTAAGAATCTGGACTAGAACTGGAGGTTGAATCAACCTATGTAGTAGGCTGATCATCTTGATGAGTGGGCTGGACAGAAGCCTCAAACTGGGCCATAGGTTTAGTTTTATTATCCTATCTAAGTTATAGGTCATTTCTACTAGATGTGGTGGCCTTGGGTTTTGTAGAAGAAGAGTCTGGAAAACAACATACCTACTTATAATGAACTTTTGATAACCATATTTATCTACCCAGATCTTATACCCCTTAAAAACCTTGGGACACCCTATAAAGATGCATTTAAGAGCTGTGGTTTCCATTTTATTGGTTTTAATGTGTTCATAAGTAGTACAACCAAAGAATCTTATGTAGGTATAAGAGAGAGGCTTACCATTCCACAATTATTTAAGAGGTTTAAATTGATTAAAATAATAATGACACCTATTAATTAAGTATAAATTAGTGCTAACATCATCTAACAATAAATATTTAGGGAGATACAAGAAATTAGTCATGATTTGGAATCTCTCTAAGATAGTCATATTCATCTTATTTGTAAGGCCATTATTTTGGGGGGTTTCCCTAACAATCCTATGTCTTTTAATACCTTCATATTCACAAAACTAAATAAATTCAATGGATAGGTATTATAGAACATTATCAGTTTTCATGGATTTAATATTTCTACCAATTTGGTCTTCATCCAAAGTTTTCTTGGTTTTAAAGGTTTGTAAAACATCATATTTATTTTTAATAATATTAATCTAAAATTTTCTAGAGAAATCATCTATGAAAGTGACAAAGTAGGAACCTCTACCATGGGAGGCAGTTCTTACTGGCCCCCATATGTTAGAAATAATGTATTCAAGGGGGGTGGAAGCTATAAAGAAGGACCTATTAAAGGTAACTCTATTAGAATTTTCCATCACACAATATTTGAAAAATAGAAGATTTCTTGGTGTGATTTTACTCAAAATCCTCTGATTCTTGAGTTCTTCTAGGCCTTTGGAGATGAAATGACCCAATATCCTATGCTAAAATCATAGTATTATTAGTGTTGGTATTATAGAAACTACCTAGCTTCCTTGAATGGGTATTTACATTGAAGACAAAAAGACTATTGATAAGAGACCACTTAATGATTGTTTTAGAACTTTTATAGATTTTTAGACAACCTGTTTCACACCTAAAAGTAAACCCCTTTTGGTCTAGGATCCATAAGGAAATAAGATTTCTATGATGGCTGGGAAACCACCTTAAATTATACCAAATATTGAATCCTATGGTGGGATTACGTTTTTATTCAAAAAACATTCAATTTAGTAGTTCATAGATTATTAAAAGTGGTTTCATTAAAGTTTTACAATGACATTTTCACATATTAAAATTTATTTTCAAAATAATTTCTTTATTTATTTTAAAGTTTATGTTTTTAATTGCTAAACACATACACATGAATTCAAATTTCAACTCAAATTGATACATGGTAAACAATGAAATAGAAACATGAAATATTTTTAATCCAAAATCATTTTAAGGGTGAAATCCAGGTGAAAAAACATTAGTTAAAATTGGTTTTCAAGAAATTAGATACTAGGAATCCTACACACTAGTTCAATAAAATATATCCACAAATTTCATAACATCTGGGTAAATTCTTCCAAAACATGGTTTACAGCAGCATGCATCATGCATGTAAATAATTAAAATTTGTATAATTAAAAATAATACTCCCCAGAATGTGGAGATTTCTTCATCTTAGTTCAGTAAATTTCTCTCTCCCCTTAACCTTTGAATTGATCTCTCTGGTTATCATGTTACATATCCAAAAATTTTAAATAGATCAACATTAATATGTAGTTTTTAACACATTAGAAATAAATTAACTAGAGGTTGAAGTTATGTGATATTTTTTTCCATATTTTTCTAGCATGTTTATCCACTTTTTCCATGAAAGGTACTTAAATTTATTCTCTAGTGAATTTTATAATAGGTATATCTTATTTAAATAGCACTGAGAACAAGATTATAAGTAGGTAGAAAATCATTGACCTCATAATTATTTAAATAAATATAAAATAAAGAAAATAACACAATGAATCATAGGTTGACTCATATAAAGAACTATGTTTATAGTCTTTATTTAGACTTCAGTAATGGATCAATTTTCAAGGAAGGGGATATCAGTACATCCCATTGGATACTAACATATTCCTTATCATGGGGCATGAAAAAAAAACTAATTTCCTTGTAATAGTATAGTTGTTAACCCTTTTTAGACTCCAGAGGAGGAGAATATACAAAACTTATTTTCCAATTTTGATGTTGTTTAAGAAAATTAATTTTTATTTGGTTTTAGAAATTGAAAATTATAGAATATAGTTAAAATTTATTTATTTATAAAAAATGATGAGAAGGGTGACCAATTTAGGATTGGAAATACCTTATTGTAATGCTATCATTATTTTCAAATTTTTACCTAATAATTTTCTAATAAACTAGTAAGAGAGAGATTTTTAAATTTATTCCTCTATCTCCCTTGGCTAGATAACAATGGTGAGAATATTCCTAAGTAAAATCTAAAATTGGTCTACACTCCATCCTATGTATGTGGGGTTTCAGTGGTTCCTCTTGATTAATTAGGGAAATCGCCAATCGAGTATTGTTACCACCTAATTAACAGTAGTTCTAAATGTAATTCCACACACGTGCTAGTGATCACTGATGAATCACCAGACAACACTATCCTTTTCCATCATATACAGACTAAAATTGGGTGGATTGAGATTTTTCATCATTGATTAAGGAATTTGAAATCAACATAATCAAAAACTAATAGAATCACATTTTGTATTTAAAGCTACAAATAAATAACTGAAACTAGAATAATAAAGAAATAAAGGGGTTTATTAATTAAATAAAAAAACTCCAACAAAGAAGGTTGGTATAACCACCCCCATTCCAAAATGCTAAGAAAAATTAAATAGTTATGGATAGGGTAAACAAGTAGATATGGGAGAAGGAAGGTATCACAATAATGAAAGAAAATAAAATGAATAAAATAAGAACATAAATTAGAAGCAGTAGGCCATCATCCAGAGTTTCCCCTAATTGAGAGACCTCTTTTAATACTCCCCAAATACTTTTATTTATAGCCCTAGGTCTTGATCAGTTAATATTAAATCCTAATAAATGCATAAATTTAATTATTCTAGGTCAATATCGGGGCTATTCAAGGAATATGGGTCAAAAAAGAGACATAACATTATAAATTATGTTGAATCTACTCAAAAATTAGTCTGGACATAAGGATTCACAATGTGAATTTTGTGCCACACTTTGAGATTTATGGGTTTTCTTCCAGGTGAGTTCTTTAATGTTCTGAAATTTATCCCATGAATCAAATAAAATTTCACATCATGAATTGTACATTCACAACCTTAATGTGTTTTTTCTAGTAGATTCACCTCTATTTTCACCTGATCTTTCATTTTGATTCTTGAGAGTCATCTTATGGTCATCCAACATAAAGGAAATACTTATTTCAATATAAATCTAGATCTGATTTAATCTTTTAGTTAATTTTCAATCAAACACGGTATCATACCAAGAATTACGAAAAAATGATATATCAGTAGAATTGACCAATTGAGGTGAAAAAATTATTTGTTTAACATTAAAATATACATGCATGAAATGGTTTTTTCAATTCCCCCACACAAAGAACATTTGTTTCCTCAATCATATAATCTCATTATAAATTAAATAGGAACACCATGTTACCAATATTAAAATTTTAACAAATAAAACCAACCAATTATTAATAGGGAACTAAACTTTTAATTTTCAGATAAAACATCAATTCAACTTCATACTCTTCAAAGAGACTAATCACACCATGAATTTTTCTTTCTCTCATTGAAAAATGCTGGATAATCTTCTTTTAGTACTTTATATATCCTAATTAATCATTATTAAACATTCCAAGTCATGATTTACCTCCCAATATATTGTTTTCTCTCATCATTCATGATAAAAATTCATGTAGAGTTATGTATATACAGTTAGTACATGATCCTTTTCCAAAGGCTTTAAAAGGATCAATATTATCTAATTTGTAAAGAAAAAACTCACATATATTCATGTGGAATTTGAAAATAAGGTTTTTATGAATATGTGGCTTAAGGTTGGTAGGAATTTATATTCAAAATAGTATGTCTCAAAAATAAGGTTTATATCTAAAGAATACTTCATGATATCAAAATAAAAGTGCAATGAAAATATCCCATATAAAATGTAAACTCTTACCTTCTAGAACTCAAAGTATGGTCATGATCAATGTAATCATAATGAAATTTTACACCTCCTTGAATATTTTTTTATTTCTATTTTGATATGTTTTTTAATTTTTTCATAATTTATTCCTGGAACAATTCTCACATCCATAACCTAACTCCATATGATAAAAATATCATTAGTTTGGAAATGGTGATTTTGGATCCTCCTAAGAAAAAAATCATTTTTTTATTTCAATATATATATATATATATCAATAAGGGAAAAAATATAAGTAAAATGAATGTATCATGATCTCATCCCAATACCCAAAATAGAACCCCCATAGTTCAACTTTAAAATATCATGAAATATAAATAGAGTAGGGTAAGAATGGATATAAATGGCTCGTAATGTGGCTCACTCATAGTGAGGAAATTCATGTTTTATACAAGATAAAAAAGTATTTATGCCATGGTGGGTCCAAGGATAAAGGGATAATCAATAAAAATTACTCAATACTATTAAATGTGATTCTACTCAATTATAGATTTTATAAGTTCCAATGAAAGTTTCCTCAAGTTTCATGACTCAATATAACTCAATAAATATGATCAAGATAGAAATATAAAGTATTTGGTTGAGGAATAATATTAGGATTAGAACATATGAATTTGGTACAATTACTCGTGTCATTAAATAATAATAAAAAATCAATCCACATAATTTTTTGAAATTTAAAATATTAAAATGGTAGGGAAATTTCATTTCCCTAAGCCAATTAATTCCATTAAATCATGATTCAAATAAACTAAAATCCTAAGATTACATGTAATAATTCAATAATTAAATTTAATTTTTCAATATAATTATCATATAAATATAAAACATTACATCATGGTATTTTTATGAAATTCATGTCTCCTAGACTAGTCAAGTATAATAAAAAGGATACCAGTGGGAAATGAAATTTCTTTTAAAGATCAAAAATATATTTACAAAACAAAATATAGGGAGTTTAAAATATAATTAATTTATAAGTAAACTAATCCTATTAATTAATCTTTAATCAGGTTTCCCAGGTCCTCTTTGTATAAGTTATGTTTTTAAGTAATTCATATAATGGATTCTCATTTCACCATGTAAATTCCCATTATGCAGTGTGAATCCCTTTTATTGAATGAATTATGTATATATTCTTTATATTTACATTTTTATGGGACTAAAAACAATAATAAAAACAAATGATAGTGCATTTTTACTCAATTATTCCAAAATTTGAATCAAGGGGAAGATTATAGTAAGGAAAAAATTGTGGGTTGCCTCATGGAAGAGATTTTGGTTAACATTATTGGCTTGAATCAAAATTTAAAAAATTAAATGATAATTTTAAATAAATCATAGGATACATGATTCCCACCCCAACACTTAATTGATACAATTTTCTAAATTATTTCCAAGTGATTATTCATGTAAGTATATTTTAAATGTAATTACCATAGTTAATCAAATGTAAAGGAAAGGAACAACTTGGTGAGTCTTTATTTATAATCATGTTGAATGAGTGTAATCTCATCCATTGGTTCGTGAGGTAAAGTACCATGGTACTTATTCAATAACTTCCCATTTATAGTGAACGTGTTTCATCCTTATTCCTTTAAAATCTTCACAACACTAAAAGTATATACATAAATAATAGTAAAAGGCCATTCTCATATAGAACAAATTTTACCTGTCATCAGTTTAAGTCTGGAGTTGTATAATAGCACTTGATCTCTAGGGTTGAAGGTTCTTGTTTGAATTATCTTTTCATGGTCCATAATTTATCTCTATTTATAGATATTTTAGTTTTAAAAATATTCTCTTATGATTTCCTCTAGCTCCTGCAACTTTACTATTCACTCATTCCCAGCTTTACAAAGGTCCAGATTAATTCGCATCACAACCCAGTTGGATTTGTGTTCTAATTCTATAGGGAGGTGGAATATATTCCAATAAATCAATAAATTTGGGCTCATTAATATGCGTTTATACTAGGTAGTCTTATAATACAATAAGTTATCTTTTGACCTTTGGCTCTAGTCCTTCCTATTATGATTGATCATCTTTTCTAGAATGCCATTGATTTCTCTGTAGGAAACATCAGCTAGTCCATTTGTTTTTGGGTGATAATGTGTTGATGTTTTATGTTGAATTATATACTTTTTATGTAATTCCTCTATTTTACCATTTTATAAGTGGGTACCATGGTTTACAATGATGGCTTGTGGTACTCCAAACCTACAAAATATGTTATCCTTGACAAAATCATAGACACCTTTAGCATCATTAGTATTGGTGGATTTTTCTTCCTCCCATATTGAAACATAATATACACCTAGAATAATATAATAATGGTGAAATTAAATTGGGAAAGTTCCCATGATGTATAATACCAATTCTTTAAAAATATCAAAAAAGTTAATTGGTTTTTGAGGCATTTCTTTCCTTTTTGTGATATTTCTAGAAAATTAGAATTTTCACATTTTTTATAAGATTCATAAGTATATTTGAATAAATTGGGATAATAAATTCTAGATTCTAAAACCTTCATATTTGTCCTTAGGGGTCCAAAATGGCCTCCATAAGCTAATGTGTGATAAAATTAAAATACAGATTCAATTTCACTTTTAGGAAAAAACTTATAATTAATTGGTCATTGTATATTTTATAGAGGAATGGATCTTCCTAAATATGAAATCTATATTCATATTTAATTTTATGTTTCTAATGATAGTTTAAATATGATGGTACCTGATGTTTAACTAGACAATTTAAAATGTTATCATACTATGGTACTTCACCTTCCACCATGTAAATGTTTTCTCCAGGAGGATGATCAATGGGTGGGTTCTGATTTAGAATTTTTACCTCAATGGTGTGGGGTAGTTGACTTAGATTACTGGACACCTTATTTTCAGTTCCCTTTTTGTCTTTAATTTCCAAATTGAATTCCTATAATATAATTACCCATATTACCAACCATTTATTAGCATCATACTTCTTTATTAGATACGTAAGAGTTGTATGATTAGAAAAAACCAAAACTTTAGTTCCAAGAAAATAAGATCTAAATTTATCTAGCATGAGAATGATGTAAAGGAACTCCTTTTAGGTGGTTTTGTAGTTAATATAAGTGTTATCTAATGTTATGGTGTCATATTATATGATTTTTGATTTGTTATCAACTATTTTAAGGGTATTATCCTATATCTTGGTTTGATTCATCACATTTTATCCCAAAAGGATAGTTTCATTTAAGTGGTTTCATTATCTTTATTGTAAAAAAAAATTGTTTTTGATTATTAAAGTCCTTCCTATAATGATTATTAATATCAAATTCATATTATTTTAAAATTAATATTTATAGAGGGAGAGAAATATTTATGAAGTATTTAATAAATATTATGTAAAATCCAGCATGTCCTAAAAAAGATTTTATATGTTTCAAAAAAATTAGATATGGAAAAAAATTTATTACTTCAAAATTTTACTTATCTACATCAATTCATTTATTTCAAATTATATTCACTAACACTATTTATTTTTTAGTAAATATTTTTTTTAAAATTTAAAAACACATTTTTTTGAATTCATGTTTTATAAAATTTTCCAAAATCCCTAAGAAATGATTGATTTTTTTTAAAAAAAAGTAAATTTCTATAGAAATACCTTTAGGTAATCCTTAATATGATATATGAAAATACTTACTATACATTCTTGAAATGTACATAGGGAATTTTATAGACCAAAATGAATCCTCTATTAAGAAAAGGTTTCAAAAGGTCATTTGAAGGATGTCTTATCTATGTCATTTGGAGAAATTGGTGCCCAAAAGTTTCCTAAAAAAACTTTCTAGAATTTGACTGATGAATGGGATTAGAAAGTGCTATTTTTAGGTAACATGATTTATATTTCTATAATCTATAAAAACTCTCAAAATATTTTTCACTCTCATGAGAATCGGTTCATTTTTTTTATTCTTAGAAAATGGTTAGATCAGTTTTCTTTGGGACAACAAGGATTGGGATGACCCACTATGAATATTATATTGGATAAATGATATCATATTCTAGAAATTTTGATATATATTTCTTCAAAAATCCATTATACTGGGATTAAGTCTTTTTTAGGGCTATCTCATTTACTAAGAATCAATTTATAATAATATTTTATGAGAGATGAGTTTGGGGTTGATTCCAGGTATATATCCGAAATTCCATCCTATGACTATGATGTTTCTCTTGAAAATTTTACAGGTTATTATAAATGATGACTGGTAATATCTCGCCTTCCATGAGGAAGACATAATTCAAATTACAGTGATGTGGTTTTAACTCCATGCTTAGGGGTAATTTAAGGAAATAAATAAAATTTATGTCTCCTATTTCTAATGTTTGAACCACTTGTTTCATGTCATATTCATTTAATAAATCATCAAATAAATCCAAATTTACCTCTTTTTATTACTTGGAATCAGGATTTTTATTTTTTGGTGCATTGATATTTTCAAACAAAATGTTATCTCTTAATTATAATGAATCAAGAATAATTCTCAAATTTTCAATTGGTTATGTACCTTATTCATGGGTGACTGAATAAAGTGAATTATTGGTTAATGGATGCTTCATTACATCAAGTATTTTAAAGTGAAATATGATATATCTAAGAACCATTTTTAATATTAATTTATGCACATTGATAATGGTTTTTAATATCTTTAAGAATGGCCTCCCCAAGATGATGTATGATTGTGATAAAGCATAATACTCTTCCATGTTCGTTATATAAAATTAAAATAGGTATAGTAGATCTTTGACCTTCACTGGGACATATTCTTAAACTACTGCTTGGAAAACTGCGGATCAGTTTGTGAGCTAGACCACCACTTGTTTAGGTTTCAATTCTATGATATGAAAAGATATAATTTGGGAGTAAGGCATGAAATCTATGGAAGTAACCAAATCAAATAAATCATTAGAGAAATTTAATGAAATTATTATGTAGGGAATAAGTAATTTTACTAGATCATGAATTTTTTTTGGTATCAATTGTGTGATAAGGGTCGAGATGTTTATTCCTAAGTTAATTTACTAATTTCCATCAAGTATCCTTTTTTTCATAGATCCTTATAAAATTTTGTGTATTTAGGAATTTTTATGAATGACCTCAAAAAATGGGATATTTATTTCAACCTTTTTAAAGTCCTCTCTAATTTATTTTTCAAACTATTCTTATTCAATTTTCTTTGAATGAATAATATGATAAGAGAATGGTTTGGGAATTTATTTATTCTCTATTTTTTTCTTTTTCATGGGTTTATTATGTCCCACTTTCCTATACCTTTTCTCAATTTTTATTTCTTATTATTCTCTTTTAGTTAGTTTTCATTATTCTGCATAAAATTTTAATCCCCAATTTCATCAGTTTGTCTCTTCTTTCTTTCAAGATTCTAAATATCTTTTCCACTTATTTTTGTAATCATGATTAAACTCTCTTTATGATTCATGGCTTTTTCACTTGTAGTGTTCCTAGGTTTTTGGATAATATATCCACGAGACTGTCAAAATTAATACAATTTTTTTCCATGATATTTAGCTATGTAATATCTACTCCTTGGTGGTTTTGATAAGATCTATTTATGGTTTTTCATAAGGTTTTTATTATAAATGGGTTATTTTAAATGTTTTTATAGGTCTGATGACTTTTAGGGTTATTAAAATAGTAGTAGATTCTAGTGTTATTAATAATGTAAATGAGGGTATGGTGGGTATTGGTTTTGATATAAGGTATGTGCCTAATTCTGTTGGTTTTTATATATAGTTTTTGCTTGATATTTACATGGATGATTTTTCTAGAATTTCATTGGCTGAAAGTCTTATGTATAACTTTTTTTCCCTTTCAATTTAGGAAGATGGTCAGTAAAATTATTACGTGAAGAAAAAAACAACATACATAATATTGGGTCTATTTTCAACTTTATTGCATCACATCCATTTATCTCAGTAAATTGGAAATTTCATTAAGTGTGGATTTAAGTAAAGGTGATGATGAATCAGAAGTCCTTACCTCATGATTCCCTCTTATGCATGTACCTATTATGCCAAATTGATATAATTTTTGAGTAATATTTTCAATTAGAACTCTAGATTCTACTAGTGATTTGTCTATCAAGGATCCCCCATATGAGGCATCATGTAGGTTGTGGTCATTATCAAGTAATAATTGGTAAAATAAAACAAGTAAGTGACATTCATTCACTATTTTATTCTAGAATCTAGTGTAGAGATTATTAATCCTCTCTCAGTATTCATAGAGAGTCTCCCTTATTGACTGTCATATAGCTAGTTCTCTTTATATATTTTTTACTTATAGAGATGGTAAATATTCTTTTCATAAAAAACCTTTTGATATCCTCCTAGTAATTTACTTCTCTGGGTTACAGGTTATATAAACATTAATTTGTATCTCCTTCAAGTAAAAATGGGAATTACCTCAACTTGAAATACTCTTCCATGAATCCTTGGAGGTTAAAATAGGAGAAAACATAAGTGAACTCTTGGATTTATAGATTTAGGCCTTCACCAATAAGGACCTGAAATTTTGTTAGCACTTGGATCATGTTAATTTGAAATTCAAAATCATTTTTTTAATGTAGGAATAACCAGTTGATTTTTTTGGTTAGCTAATCGGAGTTCATAAATATAAACTAGGGATTTTCAGGGATTTACAACTATTTTTTTAGGTTCAGAGTGAACATAGATAGTTTCCATTGAATCTTAAAGGTTTATTTATTCATGGTATTCTTGTGAGTTAATTTTTCTTATTTTGGTTATCATTATTTCAATTTTTGAATCTCATTCTAACAAATGGTTGTTTGAACCATGGGTCAATCAATATTTATTTATTTATTTGTTTTTGGAACCAACTCTTTATAAACAATGAAAATTTTAATGCACACCTTATTATGGGCCATGGGAAAAAAAATTAATTTCCTAGGTATAGTATAGTTCTTAACCCTAGGTAGTCTTCAGAAGAGGAGCACACACAAAAATTATTTATCAGTTTTGAAGTTGTTTTAAAAAAATTAATTAGATTTTATTTTATTTTAGTAATTGATAATTTTTCAAATAATTTCTAATTGATACATTTAAAATAATTGATATAAATGGTGATCAATTCTGTCTTTACTTGACCTTATTGAAACCCTCTCATGGTTTTCCAATATTTTCCTAATACTTATCTATTAAACTGGTAAGAGATAGATACCATGATTTTTCCTCTCTCCCTTAGCCATATGGAAATGGTGATAGTATTCCTAAATAAAATATTAAATTTTACCACCCTTCTTACTATGCACATGGGGTTTCAATGTTTCTTCTAGATTAATTAGGTAAATCCACAATCAGGTATTGTTAATCCCTAATTAACAATTGTTCCGGCCACAATTCCACACACATACTTGCATTCATAGAGCATTCACCACCTAAATCTAACTTCTTCCATAATATATAGACTATAATTCTATGGAGGGAGATTTTGGGTAATTTATTTATGAAATTGAGGATAACATGATCAAAACCAAACACAATAACATTCGATATTTAAAACTATAGATAAATAATTGAAACCAGATTACCCAAGAAAGAAAGGGTTTTATTAATTCAATAAAAAACTATAGAATAATAGTTTGGCCCAAAATACTCCTTTCTTAATCACATATAAAAAAAACACCTACATGGATAGGGTAAATGAGTTTATGTGGGAGAAGGAAGATATCACAATAATATAAGAAAATAAAAGAAAGGAAATATGAAAATAAACCAGAAGGTTGTCATCTAGAGTTTCTTCTCATTGAGTGATCTCTTTGAATCCCAAAAATACTTGTATTTATATTCATTAATATTTCTTGGGTAGGCTCAAATCCTTATAAAATTTTCAATTTAATTATTTTGGGATAATTTCAGAGCTATCAAGTTCTTTCAGGTCAAAAGGGGGGCACAACGTCACAAATTATATAGAATATGGTCAAAATATGGTCTATGAAGAAGGATTCAAAGTTTGACTTATGTGAAACACCATGAAATATATGTTTTTTAATCTATATAATTTTTTTCATGCTTTGAACCTCACCCCATTATTCTTCTCCAATTTCACATTGTGAATTTTACATTTATGATGTGAATGAGTTGTTTCTAGTAGCCACACCTATGATTTTACCTAATTCTTCATTTTGAAGCCTTTGAGTCATCCAATGATCATCCCACATTGAGGGAATACATCTTTTGATGTAGATATGGATCTGATTTACCCTTTTATCTCATTTTTAATAAAACATTGAATACTACCATGAATTATGGAAATAATTAAATACTATAATAATTGACCAACTAAAGTGAAAAAATAGATTAATACTAAAATATATTTGAATAAAATGGTTCTATCATCTTCCCTTAAAAGTTATGTTTTATTATATTCCCATTGACCAAAAATGTAATTTTATCCTCAAAAACTAATTCAGTAGCCTCATTTACCAGTACTCTTAAAATAGTTAATGGGCTAGACAACTTGGTACTCAATTTTCTAGGAAATAGTTTCATACTCGAATTAAACAACAAAACCCTCTTGTCCAACCTTAATGTTTCTATTATTGATGATATATTTAGGAAATTCTTTGATTATTTATTTGTAAATTTGGACATGATCAAAATATTGTCTCCTGTTTTCCTTTAGCTCACTAAACTCTAGAAATCATCTCTCTCCATCTGACTTAAAATCATAGTTCGAAGTCTTCACTATTAAGGAATTGTGATGAAAATCTATAGGAATATGACATGTATTTTCAGAGATAATACTATAATGAGACATACCTATGGTTGTTTTATAGGTAACCCTATAATCCCATAAATATATTTCCAATTTTATTGACCAGTATTTCCTAGAGTTTGATACTATCTTTTCTAGAATTTGTTTAATCTATATGTTCACAATTTTATATTGACCACTACACTATGGGTGATAGGTTGTTCTAGTCCTATGATAACATCCATACTTTTTTTATTAAATTTTAAAATTACAATTCTTGAAATTAATGTCATTATCCATGATGTATTCTTTTGTAACTCTAAACATTGAAAATATATTATTCTTTATGAATTTAAAAACCCTATAAGCAAGATTTTTGGGAATAGAAACAACCTCAAGACACTTGGACACATAGTCCATAGCCACAAGTATGTACTCATTACCATAATAGTATAGAAATGACCTCATAAATTCCAAACCCTATATATTAAAAATTTATACATCCAAAATTACCTTTTGTGGTTGCACCTGCCTTCTACCAACATTTCAAAGCCTTTGAAATTTTTTACAACCTATCAATAGACTCCTAGAATCATTGAATAGAGTGTTCCAATAAAAACCTACCTATAGGAACTTTTTTTTAAGTTCTCTCACTCCTATTATGTCCACCCCATGGTGATGAGTGACGACTCTCAAGCATGAGAAACATTTCCCCCTCAACCGTACATATCCTAATAATTCCATCAACACATCTTCTAAATAGTAAATGATTATAGTATAAATAATATTTATCTTAGAAATGAATTTATTTCTTTTATTACATGAAATATACTTGGGAATGACCCCTATAGTAATAAATTTGACATAGTCTTCATACTATGATGATTTCATCACTAAAGTGGCAAAACTTTTCTCATTTAGAAAAGAGTTGTTAATTGCTTTTGGTTATTTAGCTTGGGTATTGGGTAAGCTTAAAAGGTGGTCAACAAAAATGTTCTCAAATCCTTTAATATCCTTTATTTACAAATAAAACTCTTATATTAAAAGATTCTATCTAATAATCCAAGGTTTGGAATCATTTTTATCTAATATATATTTGAGTGTTGAGTAGTCTGTGAAAATAATGACCTTGGAACCAATCAATTTCTGCCTAAACTTATCCAAATAAAAAAAATAAAAGTATCCAAATCCTTTTCATTTTATGTATAATTAATTTGTGGATAATCTAAAAACATTATAACTTAATAAATAATATATGTTCTCATAACTTTATTCTTCCCCAAAACGACACCTACATCCACATCCCTAACATAACACATCACCTCAAAATGAAGTTTCCAATATGAGGAAGTGAACTCAGGTGAAGTTTTGAGTTTCTCCTTTATATTGTTAAAGTACTATAGTATTTTATCATAAAATTAAAAGGGTGTGTCATTAATAGGAAGTGATCATAAAGGCCTTATGATTTTAGATAAATCTTTAATGAATCTATGATAAAAGACAACATGTCCCAAAAAAATCACGATCCTTTAACATTTATAGTAGGTGTTAGATTATTTATTATCTTTGTTTTGGAATTATAAATATCTATCAACCACATTGAAACCTTATAACCCAAGAAAATTCCCTTAATGACCATGAATTATAACTTTTCCCAGTTTAAGATAAGGTTTGATTATGGGAATCTCTTAAAAACAATTTCAAGATTGTTTAAATAGTTTTCAAAGTCACTTCTAACAATAATAAAATATTCTATAAAAACATCAATTATACTCTCAATAATGTCAGATAAAATATCCATCATTCATATTTTAAAATTGTTTGGGGAACCACACAATCCAAAGGGAATTATTTTGTAGGAAAATATTCTAAATAGATAAGTGAAAATGATCTAATCTTGATCCTAAGAAGCTATGAAAATATGGTTGTAAAAATATTATTTATCAATAAAGAAAGAGAATTCATTATCATCCAAGATCTCTAACATTTGTTCCAAAGAAATGAATTGGGAAATGGTATTTTATAGTGAAAACATTCAATATCCTATAGTCTATGTAGACTCTCCATTTTTTTGATGTCTTAACTTGAACTTGTTCATTTATTTTCATTTATAACAACTGTGATTCCACTCTTTTTAGGGAAAACATGGAAAAGGATTTCCCATAGACTATATATAATTGGAATTTTTTTGAAATCATATATTAATCTAATCACTTAATCTCTAACTAATTACTTCATTTTGGAATTCAATCATTTATGCTCTTTAAATCTAGGTTTATGGTTCGGTTCCATAAGAATTTTATACATACAGTATGATATAATTATACCTTTAATATCATTAATTGACTATCCAATGACTGAATTACACTTCCTTAATAATGGGTCTTCCTCTTTAATCTTCTTTAAATTGGTAGATATGATAATAGAAAATATAGATAACGCACCCAGGAAAATTTTATTTTAAATGAGCTAGGAGGGGTTGAGCTTTAGATTGGGTTCTTTTTAATTTGATGGATGAAACTTGGATCTAGGAGGTCTATAGTTCTTATTATTTATCATAAATAATATAGTGTATAAATATCTATGTTCATCACTATTATTCCTAGAAAAGTTATCCTCATATCAATATTTATTTATCAGGGTCAAAAATTGTTCTATGAAAAATTCATCAAGGTGTTTTAGGATTTCCCCCTCATACTCATCTAAAAGTTCCTTCTATTTTTAGAACATATTCCCATGTAGATTTCAGTAGGGATATCAGGTGAAATAATAATTTTATCTATCATCTTTGAAGACTCCTCTTACTCCTCATTAATATATTATTTAACTCCTAAAACCTCATCCCCATAATAAATTTGGTATTGGTGTGTTCTTTATTTTTTTCAAAAATATTAAATTCCTATTTCTGTTCACCCAAATTAAAAATTAATTTTAAATTTCAAACATCAATGACTACTCCACCTATGGATAGAAAGGGCCTACCAAGAATGATAGGTAACTACCAGTCATATTCCATATCCCAAATTAGAAAATCAAAAAGAAAAACAAGCTTCCCTACTCCCACTAATAGGTCACCCACCCTACTAAATGGGTGAGTAATGGAATGATCTACAAGTTGTAAAATAGTAGTGGTGGGTTGTGGAAATCCTAATCTCATGTTCTATAACAAATAAAATGGAATAAAATTTATTCTTTCACCTACATAACATATAAAAATAACTTTTACTCCTCTATCTATAAAGGTTCAAGGTATGAAAATACTCCCTAGATTTTGAAGTTTGGGAGGTATTATATTATGTAAGACAACACTGAATTCATTTTTGAGATTATAAGTAGATTTTTTTATGTTTTTTATGTTTAAATATATTTTCTTGGGTGATTTTAGATAATATAGGATTTAAATTAAGACCTCAATTAAAGGGATGTCAATGATCAATTTCTTGAAAAATTTAATAGATTTAAACAGTTTTGTATCAATATTTTTTTATTCTCTATGGAAAATTAATGGTTAGAGAAAAATTCCTATTTTTTTTAATTCATTCAATTTATTATTTAATATTATTTTCCTTTTATTTTATTTGAATTTCATGTATTTTTATTATGGGTTTTCATTAGGTACAATTGGTTTCAATAGATTTTTAGCGGGGTTGTCCATATTTTCAGATTCTTTATTTTAAAGATTTTTGGTTTTTAGTTTCATCTTAATTTTACTTTTTGGTTTATTTTTGATATTTTATAGATTCTAGGTGGGTTTATATGCCAATAATAGTTGTGACTTCAATTTCATTCTAACTAGTATTATGTTCAGTGATGATTGGTGATAAAACACTATTTTATTGAATATTTTATTGATAATAAATGATATAATTTTCTCAAATTGTGTTAAATATGTTTATTTATAAAATATTTGGGATTTGATCATTCATTTGAAAATTTGGTGAAAATTCCAGTTTTACCCTTAATAGTGCACTGTAGTATTTCGAATATAAATATTTTTATATTTATTATTTGAATTTGATATTTTCTAACAGTGTTCCTAACGTAATTATCTACAACTTTTATTCAGGACACTAGATCAAAAGAATGCATTTTAATGGAGTAATTGGGCCATAAAGTCAAAGCTGGGCTGGACTCGCCAGAATGGATAAGCTTCTGTATTTCGGCCATAACTCCTACATATGGGATTTTATTGAGCCCAAATTTGGAGAGGAGATAGAGGACCCATATCAGCACATTTTATCCTTATATAAGGCCGGCTAATTCACGCTTTTTGGTGGTCAAATGGGTGGTGAAATTTGAATTAAAATATTTGTCCGAATTTCCACATTCACACTTGAAACCACTTGTAACCTCTCCTCCCCTTCCCTCTATAAATTGGAGTTCTTTTCATTTGGAGGGATTGGTACGTGCATTGGGAGATTGGAGGTAGAGGAGAATTTGTTTCACCCAAATTATCCAACCATTGTAAGAGGGGTATCTCTTGAAGCAAGGATCCCCTCATCGAAGCCTCCTTCTCTTCTTCATTTTGTAATGTTTTCATTTGTGTAATAAACTTCTTTGTTCTTCTTTTACTTATTCTCTTTTCTTCTGTTTTGTTTAAATTTATTCTTCTCTTAATCTTCATATTTGGGCTGAAATTCTTGAGTAGAAGCGTTATTGGGTTATACCCATTATAAACCTTTGCACATGCAAAACGCTTCTACGATGATTACGCCACCCATGGAAGAGTAGTCTTTTAGTAATCGATCTATCTTCTACCCTCTTCATTTAATTATTTTGAATCATTGAGATAATTTAATTCACTTAATATGATCCATTAATTGTGTTTTTAAATTGTAAGAAACTAAGCAAGCAATTGAACAATTAACACAAAAACATGTGAGGTCGGGATTTTGTGTAAATTGTGAGAGCGCGATCTTAATCGGTAATACAAGACCACACGGGATAAATTTGTAGAGTTCAAATATAATCCCTAAAAAAAATTCATCCTCATTTCCAGAATAGATATGTGCCTTAATTTACCACTGACCATAAGCTAATCTTAGAACATCAATCAAAGCAGAGTGATGCGATTGCATGTTCCGAAGTTAGCCTAGGGTTAAATTCACATCATCTTCGTGGTAAAGTTAATTCTCGTAGGGTTTGGGATTTAACAAATTAAGGGATCATAATTAAGTGAATGTTAATTTAAATGATAATGATTAATAATAAAGTGAAGAGGTATAGTTAGATCGATTACGCATTTTAAATAGATTTATAAAAAAACTTCTTCTTGTTGGTCAGCCACTCTACTGCACCCAAGTACCCCAAATCACACTAATCATTTGAGGGCACCCATGACAGCACTCTTTCAAATTGGCACCGTTGCCGGGGAGGCAAGTAATTATTTCAACCAATTAGAGGTATTTATTTTATTTTACATTTTATTCTCTTCCTCTCTTCTTTCTTCCTTCTTTACCCAATCTGATTTTTCTTCTTCTTCTTTTATTTTCTTCTACTTCTTTTTGGACCATCAACTCAAACTTCTCATTTTTATTTTACTATGGTCCACTTTCTTTCTTTTAATTTTTATTTGATCTATGACATGAACTAATCCTGAAGATCTCTTAGATCTTGACCCTGAGATTGAACATAGCCTTAGGGCTCGAATCAGAAATTCTCAGTCTACGGGAAGTTTCAATATTCAACCAGTTGGTGAATTCATCTCTTCTGGAAACATTGAAATTGGAAGCTATTCAAATTAAAACATAAAATAGGAACCAATGGCTGAAAACAATGGAAATGAACTTAATAGAACCATTCAAGAATTGGATGCACCTGATATTAACTATCAACCAAACTGTATTGCATACCCAAATCTCGAATCAGACTTTGAACTAAAATCTGGGTTAATTCACTTACTTCCAAAGTTTCATGGCCTCTCTGGTGAGGATCCTAATAAAAATTTGAAATAATTTAATGTGGTTTTCTCAACCCTTAAACTAAGAAATGTTTCTGAAGATCAAATCAAATTAAGAGCATTCTCATTCTCACTTGATGGAGCTGCAAAAGACTGGATGTATTATTTACAACCCGAAGATGTAACTTGTTGGAACGATTTGAAACGTCTTTTCTTACAGAGATTTTTTCTAGCATCAAGGACCACATCCATTTGAAAGGAGATATCGGGGATCAAGAAAGCACAAGGGGAGTCAATGTATGAGTACTGGGAGCGATTCAAGAAGTTGTGTGCAAGCTGCCCACATCACCAAATCAGTGAGCAACTACTCATCCATTACTTCTATGAAGGACTCACACCTATGGAGAGGAGCATGGTGGATTCTACAGCTAGAGGAGCATTGGTGTACAAGAAAACAGTAGTTGCACGAGCATTGATCTACAAAATGGCCCAAAACTCTCAACAATTCGGTGATAGAGGTACACCACATGTTCGAGGAGTACATCAAGTAAGTCCTTATTCTCTTGAAAGTCATTTTATTGATACTAAGTTAGAAGAATTGACAACTATGGTGAGGCAGATTTCATTGGCTCAAAAGACATCCCAACCCCCTCCTTCAAGGCCATGTGGCATTTTCACTGAGACAAGCCACCCAACTGACTGTTGCCCACAACTACAAGAGACAGAGGATTGCGCAGCAGTATTCCTAGGGAGACCATTTCAGCAGCAACAACAACCATATCCCCAAAAGAAGTTTGATTCATTTGATCCAACATACAACCAAGGGTGGAAAGATCAACCGCACATGAGGTATGGCTCTGGACAACAACAAAGGCCCCCTTTTCAACCAAACTTCCAGCAGCCTCCGCTTTACCAGCAGGGTTTCCAACAACCCCAAAGGAGATTTGAAGCCCAAGCATCAGCAAGTCAGCAACAAGGGAATCCTCCACCAAAGGTAGATTCTAATACTGATGATCTTTTGAAGAAAATTGTTCTTAATCAACAGAATGAGCTGAAGAGTCAAAGTTCAGAGCTGAGGGAGTTGAAGACTCAAATGAGCCAGATTGCCACCACCCTCCATGAGCTTGTAAGTAAGAATTCCGGAAATCTACCTTCCCAACCCACTCCAAATCCAAAGGGGAATGTTTGTTCCATCACATTGAGAAGTGGAAAGAAAATGAATGATACATCTGTACCTACCATTCCACCGGGATTCACCTCAACTCCAGAGAAGCCGCATTCCAAACCAACTGATGAGAAATCCAAGGAGAAAGATAAAGGTAAGAAAAATATTGATGATGTTCCTCCTAAACCCCTTCCTTTTCCAAACAGGGTTGATCAAACCAAGAAGATGGCTGAAGAAGCAATGCAAAAGGAGGTTTTGGACACATTCAAGCATGTGGAGATCAACATTCCTCTACTTGAAGCCATTAAGAAAATCCCAAGGTATGCCAAATTCTTAAAAGAACTCTGCACCAATCGAAGAGGGCTCAAGGGGAATGAGAGGATCAACCTTGGAAGGAATGTATTGGCACTCATTACACCAACTCTAGCAATGCTAACAAAGTGCAAGGATCCCGGGACATTCACCATCCCATGTACCATAGGGGAGTTGCACTTCTCTGATGCTATTTGTGATTTGGGAGCTTCCATAAATGTGATGCCTCACTCTGTATTATCTTCCTTGCAGATTGGTGAGTTGAAGCCGACAAGAGTAGTGGTGCAGTTGGCGAATAGAGCTACGGCATATCCAGCGGGAGTTCTTGAGGATGTACTTGTTCGGGTAAGAGACATGATCTTTCCAGCAGACTTCTATGTGCTTAACATGGAGGATGATCAGGTAAGTTCTCATGCCCCCATTATCTTAGGTAGGCCCTTCCTCAAGACTGCAAAAACTATCATAAATGTCAATGAGGGTACACTTTCCATGGAGTTTGGAGATGAAGTTGTGATATTTAATGTTATGGATTCCATGAAGTACCCCTCTGAGGACCATTCTGCTTTTGTTATCTCCCATTTTGAACCACCAAATAAAAACTCTATAGAATTTGATTTTCCTATGCTTAGTGATATTATGAGTATTGGTTCGAGTTTGATGTCTAATAGCACTTCCACACATGTTGCTGATACACAATCCTATCTTGGATTTGATTTTGATGTGGATTCATATTCTGATTTTGATCATGTTCACTCTGATTATGAAATGGATGTTGAGTATGCTGATGGATTTGATGCTTTATTCTATGATTTTGATGATGTCTATTCTGATACTGATGCTCTTTGTGCACATATTTCAGTTCCTTCAATGTATCCATCCATACTACACCCTCCTTCATTAGAACTCAAGCCATTGCCACCAAATATGAAATACTCATACTTGTTGAATGGTGAGAGATTACCTGTTATCATTGCTAACAATCTCCCTTTTGAATATGAAGAAAAGCTTTTGAATATTTTGAGGGAGAACATCAGGGCGATTGGGTGGACCTTGGCTGACATATCAGGTATTAGCCCCTCCATTTGCATGCATATGATTCTCTTGGAGGATGGGGCTAAACCGGCGAGACAACCACAAAGGAGACTCAATCCCACCCTCCTGGAAGTTGTTAAAAAGGAAGTTGAGAAATTACTCGAGGCAGGTATAATATTTCCCATTTCAGATTCTCAGTGGGTAAGTCCTATTCAGGTTGTGCCTAAGAAAAGTGGTGTTACTGTTGTTAAAAATGAGAAAGATGAGTTAGTTCCAATGAGGGTGCAAAATAGTTGGCGTGTGTGTATTGATTATAGGAAACTAAATCAATCCACTCGCAAGGACCATTTCCCCCTCCCATTTATTGATCAGATGATTGAGAGACTAGCTGGGAAGACACACTATTGTTTCTTGGATGGATTTTCTGGATATTTTCAGGTTCCTATAGCTCCGAAGAACCAGGAGAAGACGACATTCACCTGCCCATTCGGTACCTTTGCCTACCGAAGGATGCCATTTGGACTTTGCAATGCCCCATGTACCTTCCAGAGATGCATGGTGAGTATTTTTTCTGATTTTATTGAGACCTGCATGGAGGTATTTATGGATGATTTTATAGTGAATGGATCCTCATTTGATGAATGTCTAAAGAGTTTGGGAAAGGTGTTGAATCGTTGTATTGAGAAGAATCTGGTCCTGAACTTTGAAAAGTGTCATTTCATGGTAGAGCATGGCATTGTCTTAGGGAATGTAGTGTCCAAACATGGGATAGAGGTTGATAGATCTAAGATAGACATTATTTCATCCTTACCATATCCTTCATGTGTGCGTGATGTTAGATCTTTCCTAGGGCATGCAGGATTTTATCAGCGCTTGATCAAAGATTTTAGTAAGATTGCTCTTCCTATGTCAAGATTACTTCAAAAGGATTTTGATTTTGTGTTTGATGTTTCTTGCAGAAATTCATTTGATGAGATAAAACAACGTCTGACCACTCCACCTATCATACAACCCCCACGGTGGGAGATTCCTTTTGAGCTTATGTGTGACGCCTCCAACTTCGCGGTTGGAGCTGTCTTATCTCAGAGGGTGGAAGGACGTTCACATGTGATCGCCTATGCATCGAGGACACTGGATTCAGCCCAATTAAACTACACTACCACAGAAAAGGAGTTTCTTACTGTCATATTTTCTTTAGATAAATTCCGTTCATATTTATTGGGCTCTAAAGTAGTTTTTTTTTCTGACCATGAAGCTTTGAGGTACCTCCTAAAGAAGCCAGATGCAAAGCCACGACTTATCCGTTGGATGCTCCTTCTTCAAGAGTTTGACCTTGAGATAAAGGACAAGAAGGGGTCAGAGAATTTAGTGGCAGACCACATGAGTAGGCTTACTCACACACTAGAGGGTGACACCTTGGACCAAGTACCACTTCGGGACACTTTCCCCGATGAGCATCTCTATACCATCTCAGGTAAGCATCCTTGGTATGCTGATTTAGTTAATTACATTTTTGCCTCTGAAATCCCAGTAAATTTGAAGAAGCATCAAGTCCAAAAATTAAAAAGTGAGTCTAGGTATTATGTGTGGGATGATCCTTACCTCTGGTGCATGTTTAGTGACCAAGTCATTAGGAGGTGTGTTCCCGATCATGAGTTTGAGTCTGTTTTGCATTTTTGTCATACACGTGCTTGTGGTGGACACTTTGGACCCCAACAGATAGCTAGGAAGGTTTTAGACTCTGGATTATATTGGCCTAGCTTGTTCCATGATGCCCATTTGTTTTGTAAGTCATGCTCTCGTTGCCAATACACTGGGAACATTTCTAGGAGACATGAGATGCCCAACAACCCATACTATTTTGTGAGATTTTTGATGTATGGGGCATCAAATTTATGGGTCCTTTTCCTAGTTCATTTGGATTTTTGTATATTTTGGTTGCTGTTGATTATGTGAGTAAATGGGTGGAGGCCAAGGCCACCAGGACTGACGATTCTCATGTTGTAGTGGATTTTGTCAAGGCTCAAATTTTCTGCAGGTTTGGAGTACCAAAGGCCATCATCAGTGACCAAGGGACACACTTTTGCAATAGGAATTTTGCTTCCCTCCTTCAAAAGTATGGGGTGACACACAAAACATCAACACCATACCACCCCCAAACAAATGGCCAGGCTGAGGTTTCAAATCGTGAGTTGCAACAAATCTTGGAGAAAACCGTGCAGCCAAATAGGAAGGATTGGAGAAAGTGCTTGGATGATGCATTGTGGGCTTATAGAACAGCATACAAGACCCCCATTGGTATGTCCCCATTTCGGATTGTTTTTGGGAAAGCATGTCATCTCCCAGTGGAAGTCGAGCATCGGGCTTATTGGGCTATAAATAAATGCAACATGGATTTGGCCCAAGCTGGAATCCAAAGGAAGCTACAAATTCAAGAGCTTGAGGAGATTAGATTATCATCATATGAGAACTAAAGTCTTTACAAGGAAAGATCAAAAGCAGCTCATGACAAAATGATCCAACAAAGGGAGTTTCATATTGGAGAGAAATTCCTTCTCTACAGTTCATGACTGAAGCTGATGCCTGGTAAGTTGCGTTCCAGATGGTTAGGTCCTTATGTTGTGACTAATGTTTTTCCTTATGGTGCAGTGGAGATCACACAAGAGGACACTGGAAGGAGCTTTACAGTCAATGGGCAACGTTTGAAGAGATACATTGAGGGAAATCCTACTGATGCAGTGGATTTTATCACACTGCATGACCCCATCATCACTTGATCACATCAGGCTGTTCCTAGCCCTTTCACTTTTATATTATTTTTCCTATTTAAAAATTCTGCATTTCATGTGCATATATCATCTCACGGGTTCACATTGAGTAAAATGCAATATTTTAAGTGTGGGGGAGGGAACCTTTTAGTTTAGTAATTTCAATTGTTTTCCTGTTTAAAAAAAACCAAAAAAAATTGCGTGTTTTTCAAAAAAAATTGTGTGTTTTTCAAATTTTGTGTGTTTATTTTACAATTTTCTGTGTTTTTTGAAACATTTTGAGCTAAAATGATTCTCATCACCATTTTTAAATCCATATCAATAAGTGGAACAATTTACCCCTTGAAACTAAGCTTAAATGAATGCTGAAATGACTTTGTTTCAAGTTCAAATATTTAGTAATTTCATGAAAAGTACGCTGAATTTTGAATCCCATGCCAATCTCACTGTCTTTATATTTGAAATCACTTTCCTGTGAGCCTTCTAAACCATTATTTTCATATTCTTTACATTCACCTCACTTCTTGAGAGAACCAAACCATACTTGATTTAACCAGAATTTGATCTATTCCTGTCAAAACTTGAGGGTTTGAGGTACTTATGTTTAAATGATTGAGGCATTTGTTTGGTATTAAAGCCCATATTTCAAAGAATCCTTTTTTATAATGGCATACCTTGAATATTTAATCCTTGTATCCCTTAGAAGCCATGAAAAGCCTGTTAGGTTAGCCACATTACAAGCCAATTTTCCCTATCCAACCAACTCTTGAAGTGAAATTGCATAATCTAGTTGATCTTAAGTGTGGGGGAAGTTGTCTTGGGTTTTGCAACCACATTCTGTGATACTTTGGGTGGAAAATTAAATTCTGAAGAGATGTGTTTGCTGCTAAAGAAAGTCATTATATTGAAAGATGTGCCTTTTCTGGAGCTTTCATGACAAGTGAAGCTGTGCCTTTTTTGGAGCTTCTAATTGAGGTGGAAAGCTGTGCCCATCTGGAGCTTTCAAGAAAATCATGTTTGAGAAGATTGACATTTTTTATGATGAAATGATGAATGGTGTAAACCTTTCATGACTTTTCATGATGATGGAGATGAATTGATACTATGGAGATTGAAGAGAAGACCATATTTAAGTGAAAATTAGATTAATGCAATTTTGCTTCAAAAGAGTCAAGCCCTCCTCATTCAGCCTTAGAGTTTTTCACCTCTTAATCCTACCAACCGAAAGCCACAGAACAACCCTGAAAAGTCCTCATGATAAACATATGTCCTTGACTCACATCAGGTAGTGATGTAGGAATCTATCAAGCCTATGGTGACCCTTGTATGAGTTTGGATGAGAAAGACATTGCAAAAAAAAATTGATATTTGAGTGATGAGAGAAAATTCAAGTGAGGTAAGTGTTTTGTGCATGGGCGGATAAATGAAGTGGAAATATATTGAATGATATAAATGGAGAACTTGAAATAATGTTTTTTATGAGGTATGATATCTTTTGATTCTTGGTGTGAAATTGATTGATCTTAAGGATATGTGTTTTAAAATTGGTTTTGATTTGATATTGATGTTTACTTGATATGAGGTTTTGCCCAGGTGTGCAAAAAGGTAAGTGTGGGGGAGTAGATAAAACACTATTTTATTGAACATTTTATTGATAATAAATGATATAATTTCCTCACATTGTGTTAAATATGTTTATTTATAAAATATTTGGGATTTGATCATTCATTTGAAAATTTTGTGAAAATTCCAGTTTTACCCTTAATAGTGCACTGTAGTATTTCGAATATAAATATTTTTATATTTATTATTTGAATTTTATATTTTGTAACAGTGTTACTAACTTAATTATCTACAACTTTTATTCAGGACACTAGATCAAAAGAATGCATTTTAATGGAGTAATTGGGCCATAAAGTCAAATCTGGGATGGACTCGCCAGAATGGATAAGATTCTGTATTTCGGCCATAACTCCTACATATGGGCTTGTATTGAGCCCAAATTTGGAGAGGAGATAGATGACCCATATCCGCACATCTGGTCCTTCTGGAAGGCCGGCCAATTCACGCATTTTGGTGGTCAAATGGGTTGTTCAATTTTTATTAAAATATTTATCCGAATTTCCACATTCACACTTAAAACCACTTGTAACCTCTCCTCCCCTCCCCTCTATAAATTGGAGTTTTTCTCATTTGGAGGGGTTGGGACGTGAATTGAGAGATTGGAGGCAGAGGAGAATTTGTTTCACCCAAATTCTCTAACCATTGTAATAGGGGTAGCTCTTGAAGCAAGGATCCCCTCATCGAAGCCTCCTTCTCTTCTTCATTTTGTAATGTTTTCATTTGTGTAATAAACTTATTTGTTCTTATTTTACTTATTCTCTTTTCTTCTGTTTTTTTAAATTTATTCTTCTCTTAATCTTCATCTTTGGGCGGGAATTCTTGAGTAGAATATTTATTGGGTTATACCCATTATAAACCTTTGCACATGCAAAACGCTTCTACGATGATTACGCCACCCATAGAAGAGTAGTCTTTTAGTAATTGATCTATCTTCTACCCTCTTCATTTAATTATTTTGAATCATTGAGATACTGTAATTCACTTAATATGATCCATGAATTATGTTTTTAAATTGTAAGAAACTAAGTAAGCAATTGAACAATTAACACAAAAACACGCGAGGTCGGGATTTTGTGTAAATTGTGAGAGCGCGATCTTAATCGGTAATACAAGACCACACGGAATAAATTTGTAGAGTTAAAATATAATCCCTAAACACAATTCATCCTCATTTCCAGAATGGATATGTGCCTTAATTTACCACTGACCATAATCTAATCTTAGAACATCAATCAAAGCAGAGTGCTGCGATTGCATGTTCTGAAGTTAGCCTAGGGTTAAATTCACATCATCTTCATGGTAAAGTTAATTCTCCTAGGGTTCGGGATTTAAAAAATTAAGGGATCATAATTAAGTGAATGTTAATTTAAATGATAATGATTAATAATATAGTGAAGAGGTAGAGTTAGATCGATTACGCCTTTTAAATAGATTTCTAAAAAAACATCTTCTTGTTGTGTCATTTTAATCGAAATTCATTTCAAAACTAAAAAAAAAATATACAATCTTCTTGCAGTAAACTTCTTCTAGATTCATAAAATACAAAAAACCCCAATCCTTTAAAGTAGTGTTTTTATTCTATTTTATTTTATTTTATTTTTTTAGAATACCTCTAATAAGTTGTTAAATTCACTTCCTCCTTTGAGAGACAACCTTGGTCAGCCACTCTTCTGCACCCAAGTACCCCAAATCACACTAATCATTTTAGGGCGCCCACGACAGTGCTCTTTCACTTGGTAGTTTACCCTTATCTCTACCTCAAGCACCTATAACCAACCAATCCATTTGTAACTCTAGATTTTTAACTTGGAATATGTTTGTGCATTATCAAAATAATTTTTGGTCCTTTTATCATCAAAATTATTGATCAAATATTTAAACATACCCTTTAATTTATCTTTAGATCCATAAACTTAAGCCTTTGGTTGGGGTTGAATGTTTTTCCTAGGTTTTTTTAGAATCTAGGGGAGTATTAGGTTTAAACACTCCCTTCTCTCTACAAGAAAGTTTCAGATGGTTCCTATAGCCTTGGTTTCATGTATTTGAAAATGGTTCATCCCTAGGAAATATTATAGGACCATATATAATTTTTTTCCATTTTATGGATCTTGGGAAGACATATCAAAATTGGGATAATAGGTTTGTGATTTCCCAAACATGACATAGTGTTGGAACTTTTCACTAATATTTTTTTGAGTATTTTCATTATAGAACCCAATAGATTGAACCTAATCATATTAGAAAAACTAGTTTCATTACTAATAATTTTTCTTCTTCATGAGGATTTTTACTCTGAGTTTTGTTTCAGAGTGTTGAAAATTTGTTTCATCTTATCAATGATTTTATCACTAAAGTTTCATCAAGAAGACCAATTCAATAAATTTTGGTAGTATGGGGTGAGAATATTGTAAATTAAATCCCTAATACTCTATGTAGTGAATTTTTGTTTCGACCAATTCCTTAGTAGACCTTAAAATCTATCCCATGTTTCATGGAATAATTCACCATCATCCTGAATAAATCTAATAAATTTTGTGTCTTATTTCATTAATCATTCTCTTGGGGAAAATTTCATTACAATAGCATTTTATAGCTGGTCCCAAGTATAAAAAAATTCTTCATCCATTTTTTGGAACCATATTCTAGTATTTCCCTTTAAACAGAATGGGAAAACTCTATGTTCTAGTTCCTCTTCACTCAACCCTCTCAGTTGAAACTATTGCAGCACATAATAAAAGTCTGTAATTAAGTCCAAAAAATATGCATTAGGAATTATATTGAATGATCAAAACGTGGAAAAGTGATATTCCTTGATTTTATAATTTTTAGATCTAGGGGTTTTCATAATTTAGGATGAGTTTTTTGAAATAGTCAACACTTGAAATTCCATATGTCTAATTCCATATATTATCTCATTTGTAGGTTGAGATGGATTAAAATTTTCACCTTGTTTTTTATTATGATTTTATATATTTTTCCTAAATATCTTCCATCTCAGTCTTCTTTTTCTTTCTTAAATAACTTAAATGTTTGTTAATTTTAGGTATAAAAGCCTCTGTATGTTTCCCAACAGATCTTGTGTGCATTAACATATTCAACATATTTTTGAGAATATTTTTATTTTTAGTTTTTTTATATAAGTTATTTTTTCTTTGATTTCTCACTTGGTTTCATGTTACCTCCCTGAAAACAATGAAAAAATTTATCCAAGACCCTAGTTTGTTAACATGGTTTGAGGAAAATTAATTATTTATTAACCCTATTATAAACTAATAAAGCAGTAGATAAGGGTAGATCCATATAGAAGGTATATAAAATTTGTGTGTGTGTGACCAAGTAGATAAAAATAAATTATCAAAAAAAATAGAAAAACAACAAAGATAGTGGTGCAGTGATGAAAGAAAATGATGGTGGAGAGCGATAATGACCAGAAACAAAGAGATTAATAGATAACAATTCAAGTATAGAAAAAATTATAGAGAAACATGTAATAATCCATAAGTGAAGTAAGGGAATTCAATTGGATATTTTTTTATTTTATTTTATTAGATTTAGTTTTTTTATCTTCATTCATGCATAAGTATATCTAGATCTATTGAAAAAGAGATAATCGATTCGCATGAATGACTAACCAATGGTAGAATTAATCATACATTCTCCCAACTACATAATCCATTAATCCATGTAATGATAATACTAGTTTTATAGTAATATAAACTTCTATGTTAATCCTAATGTGCTACCCTTTTTGTGTCATCCCATTCTTAGATGGAATCTATGATGATTAATTAGTAGAAAATATGCATCAAAGAATAGTTTTAATTGGTTTTGAAATATAAAAATTGTTTACTAATCTATAGAATATAAATAAATATATCTCACAAAAATAAATTTCAAATAAATGAAGTTATATTAATAAATAATGCAATCTCATTCCCCTAATTTAGTTTTAGCCAATGAACATTCTTGGATTTTAAATATATTTCAATAAGTTCAAAAAAACAATGAAATAGAGGAAAATAAATAAATATGGAGAGAAAATAAGCTCCATGTAGAATAAATCCAAACCTACCAAGATGCACTAGTTTTTCTACCAAATCCTCTAATGGATTGTTGATTGATGCTTCTTCCTATTTTTTTTCAAGCCTACAACAACCTTTCCCATGTAGCTCTCTATTTTTTTCTTTTCATATACTTATTATATATATATAATAGTATGTTTTCCAAAAGTCCAGTCCAAAAAAAACCATATCCCCTAAATTATCCCCAGGATCCATGTTCCACTTTCACTATATAAAATTCTTCGAGTGACGCTAGCTAAGCTCCCATAAGGGGATTCATTTATCCTTGGAATTCCACACTAACAGTGACCAAAATATTTATTATATATGATATCTAAATTGAAAATTCAATGGTTGGGATTTCTGATTGAGAATTTATGAGTATTAAATCTACTCCCATGATCACCTTCATGTTTTAATTTTCTTAATTAAGGAAGAACAAGAGAAAAAGAAAAAATGTTGGCATTGAGATAATCTACTATGTTTGGAAAATTTAACTTTCACATACGTATCCTTGTATTTTATTTAATTTATTTACTTATAAAATTTACTAAATCCATATAATAATATTTATTCTTGTTGGGATTTGATATAATTTTTGGCTCTCTCATGCAAATCCATTTTTCTGGGCCATTACAGCATGGACCAGTTCCATTCCGTAGCTTAAATTTCATGGGCTTGATACTTTTATCACATTTTAATCCAAAAAGTAAAAATTATGAAACAAACAATTTCATTGAAAAGATAGTCAACTTCATCCTTTTAATACACCTGTAAAATCCTTATCTTTTTTGCCTCACCCAGACTCAAAATTTACATACATCTTAAGACATTATTATTCAATCAGTCAAACTCTCACAAGCATTTACTCAAGAACCTAGCATATTTACTCATTTAAAATATCATACATTTCATTGGGTAAGAAACTTATGCCTCCTACATTCTCATACCTACAATCTGAGGACAATAAAAACTTAGACTAGTTGCACAGAATAATAGAATTCAAATGTTCTCAATCAACAAAGTGCATATCATTTTCCTTATTCTGTATCATATTTCATCTTCAATAGCATCGAAATGTTCTTCCTATTTTAGAATAAGTATAGTGATTTACTTACCTAACAAAAAACTTAGGTTCTTCATTTCATTTTAGGCCGATCTCAATCATCTTCCACCCATTAATTATCTAGCACTGTGTTGTGCAATGATGCAACCCCAACAATGAGGTCCAACCCTCTTCATAAAATTTTACCAAGGATAAAAAGTACCCTTACATGAGAAATATCTACCCCTACATGAGAAAATACTTACCCTTACCCCATCCACATACTTTCCTTTATTCTAATTGATAGATCTCATAGCTATAGTAAACCTTTATTGACTATTATATGTCTATTCCAAAAAACAATGAAATCTATATCTTCATGTCCAGATACTTTTTGGGTTTTTTTCAAGTGTTGGATACCCCACTTAGTGCCTTATTACACATTCTTGGACTCAAGGCCTTGGTTTTTTGGGGGTTTGATGGTGCTAGTAAATTATTCAATCTTTGTATGAAAGTATCCACTACAAGATTGGTTTTAGTGTCTTTGTTTTTAGTTTCAAACGCAGCACGTCCTAATGAATCTAAAACATCAAATATTTCAATATTGGGTTCATTAGTACCTATTTAATATTATTTTTAACTTGGTTCATTAGTTCCCACATCTCTACATGAGATCAATATCTCCTCAGATCTTTTCTTCATCCAGGAGGCCCTCATGATCCCAAATCGCATTTGTCTTCTTTAGAAATTCTTAGTATTGGATCATATTTCAGTAACAGGGTCACTAATAACATCTTGGATTAGTAATAATTTTACTTGGTCAAGGATTTTTATTCCTTTATGATTCAGAGTTGGATTTCTGATTCCTTGTGAACTTCATCTATCCTCTATAGTTATGGATTGGTTGGCTTCTCTGGATTGTTGGATCTCCATCAAAAGTATTTCTCCAACCTCAAAGGTGTGATTCAAGAAATATTTGGTGAATATTCATCACATAATTGATGTGAAGATTCATTATTCATTTCATTCCACCATTATTGAAGAATAGAGATTGGGAAAATTCCTATTTCTTAAATTGATCGACTTGAATTTAGTTTCTTCAACCACATATCATGTTTATCCCCCAAAAAATATATTCATGATCTTGGTTTGAAAATCTATTCATCAAGTGTAGGGTTTCATTTTCATGGTGTCACACCCCTAGTTTCCCAATCCCTTCATAATTTATTGGTGGTGTATGTACGATAGATATAGGTTTTAGGCATATTGGAAACATGCAGTGGTGGGAGATATATGAAAATTTATTTTAATATTGAGTAGGATGAAACCCTAAGTGAGGATCTTGCACATAAAATATATAATTAATTTATTTAATATCATATTAAAAAATCACTTGATCCAAGAATTATTTAATCTATTTTGATATCAATCATCCAACAAAAACATTTTTGGATTTCCTTTGTTGCACTGTGAGGATATGAGGATAAAATCCCTCTGGCAGTGATCCACATGTACCCCTTTGATATCAGAGCAATGTCAATTGATCTCAGAGTGCTAGCATGAGGATTAAATTCTCTTGAGTTATTCATGTTGACCGCTCATACTTCAATCTTGAATGGGACAATATTGTGTTTCTCTTTCTTGATAGAAATAGAGAAAGTATGAGTTGAGGAAGAGTTTCGTTGTGCGCAACAATTCTCATGTTTTGATTTTTGGATGCAATACAAAATAGACATAATGGTTTATTTATAAAGCTAGGGTTTAGGATAAGATAATTATTAAATTACATGCCAACAATTAAATAATATAATAATTATTAATAAACCCCATTCCACATAATAATAATAATATTGTTATTATTTTTTGGTGCGTTCCAACTTATGCAATAAAAAATATTATTTAACTATCTTGTTAATTAATAGTTGTCACCGGGCTTGGTATTGTTCCATTTAAAATCCTGAATAAATATTTAATTTAAATATTCAATTTATCAATAAACACCTGTGATTGATAAAATTTGACTCAAATTATCCATTGATATTGAGAATAATATTTACTCAATTAATTAAATTCAAATATAATTTAATTAAGATAATAAAAAACACATAGAGTGTTACCCTATATGATTCTTTCTCATTGGTATTAGGAGAGATTACCTAAATTTCATGATTAGTATCTAGTAACGGTTTAAAAAACCAAGAGAAAGAACTTAATTTTGGAATAAGGAAAACCACATATGAAAACTCACTATGCAAAATAATCCCTTTTGCAATATCTTATCAAGCATGTTGCAAATATATATCCCCAAATCATATGCTCAATACATCTTTCATTGAAAATATTTTATAAAGATGTTGTTTCACCATGGACATAGAATTTAATGTGATAGTTATATTCCAATTAAAGGTTACAGATATTAACTTCCATAAATATGGAAGGGATAAATCATTCCTCAACTTATCCACTAATGACATGTCAATGGTTATGAACCCAACATACCCTACCACACTGTGAAAATATAGAATTTAATTTTTCATTAGAAAACATAAGTATTAAAGTCATGACATGAATTAATTATAATATTATTGTCTAAGGACCATTACACATTCTCATAGATAGGAATATCTAATGAAACCAAAACAGGTGGAATCCCTACTAGTGGGTGTGTTCACATAATCTCTCATCTTGGATATTACCAAGTGTGGACTTAATGAAAAAAATACTCATCAAACTATGAGTAATAACACCTGAAATTCTATATAATATGGGTCCCATAATAGTATATTATCTGAACACATGACTATATGTATAAATATCATCATATCACTTCAAGATTCTCATCATAGTGGAGAAATTCTATAACCTTATTAATAAAATATTTACTCTAGGGAATTAGTAGATTAAATTCATGAATATTAATGTAAAATATGTAATAAAATTTTGTATTAATATTCAATACATATAATCAAAATATAAATAGTTGGTCCTCGGACACTAAATCCAAAAAACTCCAACATAGACTAGAGCCAACTGCCTATGAATTTTAGTCCACTTGACATCACATGATAATCATGTTTCTATTGACTCAAGGATTTGGTCAAGGGGTACACAATGTTGTCTTACACAGAAATACTAATCACCGAAACCTCACCTCTTTGATATAAATCCCTCAAAAGTTGATACTTACGAAGTATGTTATTCATCCACTAATGTAACCTTATCTCTTTTTCTAGAGTCACAACTACATTATTATAAAAAAATATAGTGTGGTAGGATCTTTACTGCTAGGTACTACATCAAGATCTTAGGAGAATTTTTTCATCTATACTGTTGGGCAAAAATCCCGCAAGGTATCATTGAAGCCTTTTTGAGGTGATTGTGTTTGTTGACAAAGTGGACATCTGAGTTGTGTTTGTTGACAAAGAGGATTTCATGATGGAATGTCGAGTTCAAGAGCTGAGGTCAACGATCCATGTTTGATTCAAGAACGTCGATAAAAGGAATGGAAGATCTGGAGGCGGTACAAAAGAACAGATACAAGGTGACGCCGTTTTCCAGTGTTTGCCAAATTTTTGGGCCTGAAAATCGGCAAATGAAGAAAAGTGTTTTTGGCAAAGGGACTTGCGCGCTGAGGACTTGGAGAATTGAACACTTGCGCGCCATATGTTTTTCAAGATCAGAAGATCAAAATATGGCAAAGGAAGTAGGTTCGCGCAAGTTTGGGAGTTGGTCGCGCAAGTGTCCAAAAGGGCAGAGACTTGCGCGCTGAAACTGCGTCGCGCAGGTGACTTGCGCGCCGACGCGCAGGGGGGTCAATTTTCCTATAAATACTGGACCACCCCCCTTCATTTCTCACCGGAGTTCAAGACGAGAGCTCCCGTCGCGCAGGTGTGGTGGTCGCGCAAGTGGTGTGTGTGGTCGCGCAGGTGGGACTTGCGCGCCAATGGTTGAAGTTGTGCGCCGGTGTTAGAAGTTGCGCGCCGGTTTGCAGTTGCGCACCAATGGTGGTTTGGGCGTAAAGGGAAGAGAGTCGCGCAAGTTTGGAGTTGAGGAAGCTTGTGTCGCGCAAGTGTCAGAGAAGGACTTGCGCGCCCGTTGTGACTTGCGCGCCGATACTTGCGCGCCGAGGTTGACTTGCGCGCCAAGTAAGGTTTGTTCCCGCAGTGATTTTCAGACTGTGTGGAAGCTGGAAGATTGCCTGATACCTTCGGTGCAAAGAGACATTCATCAATGGGTGAAAGTTAAACTTCAACAGAGCATCTATATACAGGAGAAGATGCATTCATTTATGCAAATGAAGAGACCTACAAGTCTATAAACTGTGAGTGGATCCCTTCTGGAGCAGTGAGCTTAGGAAGAGGAAGTAGGTGATCCTCTCCACCGGCAGTGAGCCAGAGAGAGAGAAACAGGGAGTGACCCTTGGGAAAGCAGTGAGCTGACCCTAAACATTGTAAAGGCAGTGAGCCTGGGCATAGAAGTGATCTAGCCCGAACATTGTAATCCACAGCTAGTGAAGTCTAGTGGAATTTGGTACGAACCGGCAACTTGTCGGCGTATGCTCCTTGGACGTAGCCCTTAGCGGTGAACCAAGTAAAAATCTCCGTGTCTATCTGCTTACTTCCCTGCATTGCATTCAAAGCATCATCATCAGGTAAATGAGATAAGTGATCACAGTAACCACACAAGTGCAAACAAAGTGACCCTTGTAACAAAGAGGTCAAGATCCAGTGGGGCAGAAAGAACTTTGAAAAAGAATATCCATACCCTGATTCACCCCCCCTCTCAGGGTATATAGGCCCCTATTGGCCCTAACAATTGGTATCAAAGGGATAGGTTTCTTTTATCAGATTTGTTTGCTCCGACTTGGTGTAGTCGCTCTTTGTGTTTAAAGAATCAATTTTCTCTTATCTCGGTGAGTTATGGCAAAGGGAAAAACATCCAAGAAGAAGCAGAAGTCGGGTGGTATTCCTCAGTGTGGAAGTGTGTATGGAAAAAGTGTGATTCAATTAAAAGAATCAAACAGTTTGCTGAAGGAAGGTCTGGATGAATCTTACAGGGAAAAGATTGATTCACTCAATCATGATGTTGGAATGAGTGAAGTACATGAGCATCAGAGCGATGCTGAAACAGAAGAAGAAATTGAAGGAAGAATAGATATGCGAGCTGAGTTGGAGGCCGCTCTTGAGGAGATAGATGTTTGGAGAGCAAAAACAATGAAATCCAACAAAGTTTTTCATGATGCCAAACTCTATATGCAGCAGCAGGAAGAAGATAAGTCTGAGTTGATGGAAGAAATTGAGAAACTCAGGTTATCAACACGAGAGAACTCAGAATTAGGTGGTGAGTATAAAATTAAGATTGAAGAACAGAAAAGGGAGATCGATGGCTTGAATAGAAAAGTTAAAGATCAATTCAAAAGCATCGAAGAACCTAATATTCCAAGTGACGTTGGAAACACGGAAGAAGCCAAATCTAAAGATATCCGGATCAAGGGATTAGAGATTGAGGTCAACAAGCTAAAAGGCTTAAATCAAAGGCTTATTGATATAGTTACTCACCTAACAGAGAAGAATGATTCACATGCTGAAGATCTGCAGAAGATGGCTAAAATGAAAGGAAAACAAAAGGCTGGTGATTATGAAGAGAGTCAAAAGTCAGATGATGCACAGAATCTTAAAGCCAAAAATAATGATCTAGCAGCACAGTTGTCTACAGAAGTTCAGAAAAATCAAAGGCTACAACAAGAGAATGCATGTTTCTCTGACTCTGTCGCTCAAGAAAAATTGAAGGTAAAGGAGAAAAATGACATGGTTGATAAGATGAAGCATGAACTGGAAGATGAGATGAGTAGAGGGAAGCTTCTCAAGGAAGAAAATGATGTCAAACTTGAATCAAGGGATATGAAGATTCAAAAGTTGGAAGAGGAGCTAAAATCAATGAAAAAGGAAATGGAGAAAGGCAATGCTGAAGGAAAGCCTAGAATGAAGGATGCATTGCACCTATTATTTGATTATCCTTCAGCAGGTGATGATAAAATGAAGTCCAAATATGCTGCATCAGAGGAGAAGCATGAAAGGATTGTATCTTCCCAAAGGTCATCCTTTTTGGGAAAATCTGGAATTGGATATGATAATCCCACTCCTATGACTGATAAGAAAAATGTAGTGAAAAATTCCAAAGGTAAGAAAAATCCTGTAGGTGCTGGAGATAGGCCTATGAGGATAGTTTCAAGGAGTGATGATATGTGCTATTTCTGCGGAGTTCATGGCCACACATCAAGCTTCTGTACAGAGGCTCTGGAGTACATCTCAGGCTGTGAAAATAGAAACTTCAATAAATCTGAGAACATGAAGAGGTATAATGACAAATCAGAGAGAAGAGTCTCTCAGAGGAAAGCATATGTTAGATGCTATTACTGCGGAAGAATGGGACACACAATGAGTACGTGTCAGGAAGCTCAAGAGCCCAATATCAAAAGAAGAACTCAAGGTGCATCAACATCTCAGCAGAGAGATGATGAAATGAGGTATGCCTTTGAGGGAAAATGTTTTATATGTTCTCACTATGGGCACATGGCAAGACATTGCAGTAAGAAGAAAGCAGGAAAGGGAAAGGAACAGGAAAAAGGATCTCCACCACAGGAAGTGTACAAGAAAGAAGCCTGTACTGGGAGACAAAGTGGTAAGGAGAAGAATAGGCTTAGAGCCTCGGGGAAGTCACATGGAGATGATCGAAAGGTGTATCAGTCACCTCCTCTATCGTACTCACAACAGCTCTCAAGGAGAGAATGTGAACAAACCTGGAAGATTAAGGGAAGATCTACTCCAGTTGTGATAAAGAAGAATGAACGTTCAGTGGGGGACCCACCACCAATGCAAAATAGGGTGGCGACTCATAAATCTGATAAAAGGCAGATTATCAAAGAACGCATTGAAAAATCCACATGTCGTGTTTCACAGCGAGAAGTGACGGAAATAGGAAGACCCCTAAGATGGGAGAAGAAGAAATGGAAGATGACAAATAGAGAGGTTCCTACTCAGAGAAATAATCAAGGAAAATGGAATTTTGGTAGAACCTCAAAGAAGGAAATGTGTACTAGTGGGTTTATACCCCAAGCGGTGAGAAAGGCCGAGCCTACCAAATCTACATATTAGAAAAAGGCTCAGAATGTAGGCAATGAATGCCTAGTCATATGGCCAGAACAGTTGAAGTTGGTCAGGCAGTTGGAGGAAGCAAGAAAGGAGTGTGATGCCCTCCAAGAAAGAATCAAAGGGTTGACCCATCAGGATCAACCACAATCCTTATCTTGAGGAGTCCGGAAGAATCCCCTCTCCCTATGTATATAAATGCTATTAACTGATGATCCCTGTGTTTCAGGTTTTAGGGAGATACGATCCAAGGGGAAGTGGCATCTAAGGATGCGAAGTGGAGAAGTGATATGCTCTAGAGTTTCAATTGATTCATATCAGGTACTGGAGTTGATGAAAAAAAAGGGAGCAATAGAGCACAATAGGAAGTGATTGGGTTATTAACTTTATCTCTTGTTTCCTACACCGAGTTTCAACTCAGTAGGCTTAGAGATTTTGTTAATGGCTCAAATCTGAGTGAAAGATGGGAACAAATGATGCAGGAGGAGAAGAATGACGTTTATGGGTCTAACCCCAGGAAATGTTGCATAACATAGGGGGAACATTTAACAGCAAAATCAGATGCCAGATCCATCAAGGAAATAATTTGATGACCCAGCTCAAGAGTTGTCTATCGAGAGAAGACATACTATGAGAGAATCAGCAGTGATCAAGAATTTCATGCTTATTTATTTTGATCTAACATTGTGGTATCAGCTGACTATTTTTAGGATAACAAGAAGCTGTAAAAAGTAGCTGAAAGAAATGAAGCCACTGAAAAACTGAGTCAGAGAGCAATTTCCTGACGAAAGTGTTGAGGAAGAAAGCAACATAGGGGGAAAAGAAGTGGCTGAGTGTGACTCAGAAGAAGATACTGATGATGAGTACAAGGAAGTAAAATCCTTATCTGCACAAAAGACAAAGAATCGAGCTGAAATTGACAGGAAGAATATCATCAGTGATCAGTGAGCTCCAGTTCAGACAAGCAAAATGAAATCACTACAGTAGCCATCATTACTATCACAGGTTGAGTCAAAATGATTTGATGATGCAACTGATGAAGATAACTGGGTTCAGTCCATGAATGAAGAGCTAAATCAGATTGAGAAGAACCAGATGTGGGAGATTGTTCTGAGGCCTTCAGACAATAATGTCATCAGGACTAAATGGGTCTATTAAGACAAGATGAATGAATATGGCACAGTGATTCGGAACAAAGAATGACTAATGTGCAAAAGAGACTCCCAGATAAAGGGAGTAGATGGTGATGAGACATTTGCACCGATTTCAAGGTAGGAGACAATCAGATTATTCCTAGCCATTGCAGGGAAATGAAAGTTCAAAGAGTTCCAGATGGATGTAAAGACTGCATTTCTAAATGGGTTTCTGGAAGAAGAGGTGTATATTGAGTAGCTAGATGGTTTTCTCATTCATGAGGATGAGAACAAAGTTTGTATGCTGAAGAAGGCGTTATATGGGCTGAAACAAGCACCAATGATGATTTGGAATGATTTTGAATGGAAAATTCCAAGGAGATGAAGAATCTGGTTTCTACCCGGATGAAATCATCAAAAGATGACAGTGGCAGGGCAGTTAATCTCACTGAAAACGGGCATATTACTAGCAGTTTGCTGTACATGACCGCACCAAAGCCTGATATTGTTTTCACCACATGCCAATCAGAGTGACCTAAGAGTAATCCCAAGGAAAGTCACATGCTTGCAGTGAAAAGAATACTTCGGTATATCAAGGGCACGGTGGACTTCAGATTGACATACAACGACAAATCTCAGACAGAGTTATTGGGATATACTGATGCAGACTGGGCCGGTTCAGCAGATGATAGAAAATCAACGTCAGGTGGTGCATTCTATCTTGGTGGATTGTGTATTTCTTGGCTAAGCAAGAAACAAGATTGCATTTCATTGAGCACCGCAGAAGCTGAGTATATTGCGGCCACTCAAGCATGCACACAGTTATTGTGGATGAAGCAGCAGCTTGAAGATATGGGAGTTGAAGTGAAGTCTCCGATCGGAATCCAGTGTGACAACTCAAGTGCTATAAATCTTAGCAAAAATCCTGTCCATCATTCCAGGACAAAGCACATTGAGATCAAGTATCATTTCATCAAGGAGAAGGTTGAGCAGGGCATCGTGAAGTTGGAGTATGTGCCTACAGAGCTACAGGTTGCAGACATTCTGACAAAGGCCTTACCCAAGGATGCTTTTGAGAGGCATCGACTGGCTCTGGGAGTTCAGTCGATTCCCCGCACTTGAAATAGTGTGGATGTCGAATACCCCCCCCCCTCTCCCCGAGGTATGCTGTGTTTTCCCTATTGTGCTAATGTGTTCTCTACTATGTTACAGACTACAAAGGCGTGACCTTTGGGTTCGTTGACAAAGGGGGAGAAAATAGTGATTGTTCAAGGGGGAGACAATGTGGAGATTTGATAAATCATGAATGATATGGGGAGACGCTGATAGGTGGAGCAGCCAGATAGGGGGAGTTGAAGTTAGTTGAACACGCTTAGCCAGAGCTTAGCTTGGACAACACAGGAAATATGGCTAAAAAGGTGTTGAAGCTGTGAGCAGAAAGGGGGAGCGTATTAAATCCGACGATGCTAGAAGTGATCGATCAAATAATAGATATCACGACAGCTGAGGATCGTGATAAAAGCAGAAGCGTGTGGTGTCAACAGTGGATATCAGAGATAAAGTGATTCATTGATGAACTTTTCATTTACTCTTGTTTCTCACGCCGAGCATTGCTCATGTGGGCTTAGAGTATGTGTTGAGTAAATCCTTGGTCGCAATCAGAATCGCAATGAGGCGAATGGAGGCTGAAGAATCAATGAAGCATATTTGTTTGGAAGAGTTGTCAACAAACCCAAAGGGGGAGATTGTTGGGCAAAAATCCCTCAAGGTATCATTGAAGCCTTTTTGAGGTGATTGTGTTTGTTGACAAAGTGGACATCTGAGTTGTGTTTGTTGACAAAGAGGATTTCATGATGGAATGTCGAGTTCAAGAGCTGAGGTCAACGATCCATGTTTGATTCAAGAACGTCGATAAAAGGAATGGAAGATCTAGAGGCGGTACAAAAGAACAGATACAAGGTGACGCCGTTTTCCAGTGTTTGCCAAATTTTTGGGCCTGAAAATCGGCAAATGAAGAAAAGTGTTTTTGGAAAAGGGACTTTCGCGCCGAGGACTTGGAGAATTGAACACTTGCACGCCATATGTTTTTCAAGATCAGAAGATCAAAATATGGCAAAGGAAGTAGGTTCGCGCAAGTTTGGGAGTTGGTCGCGCAAGTGTCCAAAAGGGCAGAGACTTGCGCGCTGAAACTGCGTCGCGCAGGTGACTTGCGCGCCGACGCGCAGGGGGGTCAATTTGCCTATAAATACTGGACCACCCCCCTTCATTTCTCACCGAAGTTCAAGACGAGAGCTCCCGTCGCGCAGGTGTGGTGGTCGCGCAAGTGGTGTGTGTGGTCACGCAGGTGGGACTTGCGCGCCAGTGGTTGAAGTTGTGCGCCGGTGTTAGAAGTTGCGCGCCGGTTTGAAGTTGCGCACCAATGGTGGTTTGGGCGTAAAGGGAAGAGAGTCGCGCAAGTTTGGAGTTGAGGAAGCTTGTGTCGCGCAAGTGTCAGAGAAGGACTTGGGCGCCCGTTGTGACTTGCGCGCCGATACTTGCGCGCCGAGGTTGACTTGCGCGCCAAGTAAGGTTTGTTCCCGCAGTGATTTTCAGACTGTGTGGAAGCTGGAAGATTGCCCGATACCTTCGGTGCAAAGAGACATTCATCAACGGGTGAAAGTTAAACTTCAACAGAGCATCCATATACAGGAGAAGATGCATTCATTTATGCAAATGAAGAGACCTACAAGTCTATAAACTGTGAGTGGATCCCTTCTGGAGCAGTGAGCTTAGGAAGAGGAAGTAGGTGATCCTCTCCACCGGCAGTGAGCCAGAGAGAGAGAAACTGGGAGTGACCCTTGGGAAAGCAGTGAGCTGACCCTAAACATTGTAAAGGCAGTGAGCCTGGGCATAGAAGTGATCTAGCCCGAACATTGTAATCCACAGCTAGTGAAGTCTAGTGGAATTTGGTACGAACCGGCAACTTGTCGGCGTATGCTCCTTGGACGTAGCCCTTAGCGGTGAACCAAGTAAAAATCTCCGTGTCTATCTGCTTACTTCCCTGCATTGCATTCAAAGCATCATCATCAGGTAAATGAGATAAGTGATCACAGTAACCACACAAGTGCAAACAAAGTGACCCTTGTAACAAAGAGGTCAAAATCCAGTGGGGCAGAAAGAACTTTGAAAAAGAATATCCATACCCTGATTCACCCCCCCCCTCTCAGGGTATATAGGCCCCTATTGGCCCTAACATATACTTCTTCTTTAAATGCCTCAGAAGCTGCAATATACTCATAATATACTGTAGAATATATGGCCATAAGATTCATTGAGTTCTTCTAGTTCACAACACCTCCATTCAAAGTGAATATGTATCTTATTTGTGACTTCATGTCATCATGATCTATTTAGAAACTAGAATATTCAAATCATCTAATTACTAGTTACTCATCTACTCTATAAACTGGGAACATATCCTTAGTATGTCTGAGATACTTAAATATGGTATTTAATTCCATCCAATGGTGGTCATATGGGTCATATTAATACCTTCATATCATAATTATTGCATAATAGACATCTGGCCTAGTATATAGAATAGAATAATTGAGTAACCTAATCACTGATCCATATGGAATCCTTTCCATTATATTTATTTCCATATATGTCTGAGGAAAAATCATCCTAAAAATATTAATTCCATATGATGTTGGAAACAATCCCCTCTTGGATTGTTCCATACCGAATCTCTTTAGTATATTATTGATGTATGTACTTTGACTTAGGCCAAGCAGTCTCTTGGATCTATCATGATGCATCTTAATCCCAAAAATATATGATGCCTCACCCAAGTCTTATATAGAGAAGACTTTATTCATCCACTCCTTAACAGACTGTAAGAGTGATATTTCATTTTTGATAAGTAATATGTCATTGACATATATTATTAAGATAATGACTACACTCCCACTAAACCATTTGTAGACACAAGTCTCACACTCATTATTTATGAAACCAAATCTCATTATAGCTTCATCAAAATAAATTTTCCATGACCTGGATTATTTCTTTAATCCATAAATATATTTTTTCAATTTTTATATCTTTTTAGAATCCTTTGGGGTCACAAACCATTCAAGTTATATCATATATAAATCTTCCTGAATGTTCCCATTAAGGAAGGATATTTTGACATCCATTTTCCAAATACCGTATTCATGATAAGACATAATTTAAATTAGAGTTTTGATGTATTTTAGCATTGCAACTGGTGAAAAGGTTTCATCATAGTCAATAACTTGATGCAGTTTAAACTCATTTGCAACATGCCACGCATAATAGTTACTAAAATTTCCTTCAATGTTTAGATTCTTAATGAATACCCATTTTCAATCAATGGGATTTAAATCCATAGGAGATCTACTAAAATCCAAACATGGTTTTTGCACACAGAATCCATTTTATAGTTCATGGATTCTTTCTACTTGGAAACATCTATTCCACTTACTACTCCCATGTAGGTTACAAAATCATTATAATAAACTACTAATGATTATCCATCCTAAGTGACTATAAAACCATACTATTATTCTTTTAAAACCTTTCTTGTAATCCTATGCATTACTTGTGTCACTATAACTGTTTCTTATTCTATAGGGATTTGTGGAATCTGTTCATGTGAAAAATCTTATGTACTTCGAGCCTCAGCTTCATTGAAGTTTATTTCACTACCACTATCTATTTTACATATGTTCTACCTATCAAGGAATATGACATGTCTTTCCACTATTTTATTTATGTTTGAGGGGTTATATTGGTAATATCACCATATTTCTTTAGGATATCCTATAAAGGTACACTTTGTGACTCAGGGTGAAAGTTTTTTACCTGAAGACGCCTTAACAAACACTTCATGACCCCTCACATGTAATTATGACAACATAGATTTTTTTCCATTCCATAAATGGTGTGGTATATCATCTACTACTTTATTTGGCCCTTTTTTTATAATTTCTTTTACTATTCATAACATGTATCTCCAAAAGTATAATGGAAGACTCGCATGAATCATCATTGATATCACCATATCTAATAAAGTGTGTTTCCTCTTTTCACTTACACTATTTAATTGTGGTGTATAAAGATGAATGAGTTGATGTAGGATCCTAAAATCCAATAATTATTCAATGAATTATTTATTAAGATATTATCTATCACGTTTTGAGAAGATTTTTTTTAATATTCTCACCAAGATGGTTCTCAAATTAATTCTTTTATTCCTTGAATTTATTAAAATAATATTACTTATACCTTATTAAGTATACATAACCATATCTACTAAAATCATCAGTAAAAGTTATGAAGTATGAGTACCCACCCATTTACATAATAGGAAACAGTCCACACACATCTATATAAACTAATTGAAGATTCTCTTTGACCCTTTCACCTTTTCCACTAAATGGGGATTTATTCATTTTAACTTATAAACATGTGTGACATTTACCAGGTGGTTTTAGATAAAATTAATCTGAATATATATCTTTTTATAATTTAGTAAAGTGTTTTTTGTTTATATGACCAAGCTGGTGATGCCATAGTTGGGTGTGGTATGAGTCATGTTAAGTAGTTTTGTTATCTATTTCCATTACTTGGTTTCTATAATCCAATGCATAAATATTTTTATTTAAATTTGATTTACCATAAAAAATTCTATCTTTATAAAATAAGAAACACTAATTTTTGAACTTGAAAATAAAACCATATGTATCAAGTATGGATATGTAAATAATATTTTTGGTTACTAAAGGCAGACAATAACAACCCTTTAAAACCAATATCATTCTAGTCAATAATGTGAGGTTTTAGTCCCTGATAGCTACAATAATAAGTTTATCTCTATTGGTTTATCATAGATCTACCCCTGGTCAATATTTTTGAATCTACTTAGTTCATGTATTTGAATACATATATGAGCACCAAAATCTCTATATAATACCCAATTTATAGAAATAGATAAATTGAACTTGATAAGAAATTTACCTAAATCTTCCCCTCCCTTCTTTGGTTGGGTGAAATTTTCCATCCAGTGGCCCTTCTTACCACATGAAAAAACAAATAACACCTTGTTCCCTTGCTTTATCCTTGATATTCCTCTTCATGGAAGGGAATGAATTTTCTTTGGTCTTAGAGATGTTTTCTTTCCCTTTACATTTGTTCACTAAAAGTACCAAAGTATTGTTTTCTCTTCATCTCCTTATCTACATGGAAAATAAGAATGAGAAGATCTGTAAGAGACTAATCATCGTTTTTTATATAAAAATTTCCAACAAATCTAGTTAAGATCTAAGGGAGTGATTCCAGAATGAGATCGGTGCACAATTATTTGGGGAGTTTAAACCATATAACCTCTAGGTGCTCAATGTATCTAATGATCTTGACTATATAAGGCCTAGTTGGGGAACCCTCTCCAAGATTTTTCTGAAAGTGAGACTTATAAATCTCAAACCTTCCCTCTTTAGCTCTCTCTCAGCAAAGACCATAGAGGTTCCCAAGCATTCTATACATATCCATGTTTTCATGGGAATTCATGAGTTTAGTAGGAATATAAGAAAGTATTAAACATTTAACATCAACCACATCACTCAAATGTTTTTCATAGATGAGTATATCTTCATCACTCACATCTTGTGTAGGAAAATTAGGAAGTAAGGATTCTGTAATGTAAGATTTCCATTCAAGGAACAAAACAACTTAAAGGAATATGAACCAATATTGGAAGTTACTTTCAATTATGAGATTTTATTTATCTAATATAGATAAAATGGATAGTTTGGATGGAAAAAATTCATTTCATTCTACAATTAAAAGAGAAGATTATTATTATTTTTCTTGATTTTAAAAATATATGATGAATAATAAATTAGTTTATTTTATTAAATATCACACTATTTTAACAATTATTTCTATCCCCCACCATTGAACTCATAATGTCTAGTTGTTAGTAAATTAAAGTGGGTAGAATCCATACTCCCCTTCACATAAAACCGATGAGGGTTGGTCAAGCTGCTTGGAGGTGTTTAGGTATATATGTATTTTCCAACTATAGGCTTACAACACCTTGATACAATGAGTATACTCCCCTATCTAAAATCCTTAACTTGTATTTCTTTAACACTTACCTCCATGTTACATCAAGTTTAGTGAGGGATACTTCTATTTATGTAAGATGGTTAAGTCAACCCATAAACTTCATAGTAACTCCATGTTAAAAGTAAGTGTCCCAATGAGGGTTAGTAAAACACTTAGTTATAAGGTTTTTATTCCTAATCAATTGATATAATTACAAGTCTAACTTGATATATATTTGATTGATTTTAATTTTTATCCATAAAATTTATCATTTTTATCCTTTTAATGTTTTTTTAATATTAAGTGAATGTTACTTAATTAATTTATCATATTGGATAAAACATTTATGCACCATCATTTATTTAAATTTCATCCTTTCATATTAATTAATTCACTTATGTGATCATAGTATTGCATCCATAAAATTAAAAAAATATATAGAATGAAATAATTAATTAATTAAATGCCCCATTAATGATATTTATCTAATTGTTTATTTAATGAGTGTACATTAAATTAACCTATGACCTAGTAGAAATAACTCCTTTTACCTATCTTGGAATGAGTTACAAAATTATAACTATCCACCTGTGTAACGCCTGGGTTGGAATCATTATTGTTTTTTCTGGAACAACCTACACATTCTAGGGGAAACTCTATTAATTACAAGTATTTATAACTCTCATGTAGGTGAGGGGAACCAAATGATTGGTTAAAGGGGAATTACATAAATATACTTGGATATGTAAGTCCAACATAATAATGTAGTGTGGGATGACTCACAATCCATAAAATTTAATTTAATAATAAATAATTGAAAAAACATTCATTAAATTAAATGAAATTAATTATAACACATAAACAGGTTTTGGTCTATCTCATGAATAGTTATACATGAAATGTATAAGAAAAAGTAAATGGATAACATTTAATTATTTATCTATTCTTTTCTTAAGATAAAGGTGATTGCATTAATTAATTAATTCCATTTCATCTTAATGAACATGATAATTCATTTTAGAGATACCCATAATTAATGGAATTCATGGAAAATAAATGAAAAAAACCAACAGTGATAGATTTTATTACACTAAATTAATTGACCATTTAAAATTATTTAAAATAATTATTAATTTTTTAAACAAAACCAGTGATAATAAATTAAATAAGGTTGTAATGGTGATTTTTATTTAATTTATTAGGATACTGCACAATATGTAATATCCAGCTACAAGTAGTGTACCTTAGTTACTGTTTATCTAGGGTACACACTTGGGGATTTAGCATGTACCATTGACGGACTACAAGACATGCACAAATAAGATACACACAGTATGTTCCGCTTTCCTTATGCCTGAGAAACATGCCTGGGTATTCGGTGTGTATTTTAGCATATTACATAGAATTTATAGGCCAACTACATGTTGTGTTGTCTAAATCCACATTTTCATGAAACTCACCAAAAGAATTAACATGTTCTCAAGAGAGATACTACAAGATGTGTTCACTACAGATACATGACATGTATATCTAATTTCATTGTTTTTTTATAAAAATATCAGGAATCTGATGATTGATTGGGTGGGTATTAATTTTTTACAATCGTTTACATCGAGTTCATCATTTTTGAATGACTTCCAATGGGTTGAATTTGTGGAGATGGAAACACCAAACAGTTCTCATATACTTGATGACTCATGAAACTAATTTCCAAACACATTTGATCATTAGGTAACATGTAAAACGATACTTAAGAACTCACATTGGTTGAGAGGATGGGGGTTTGAGCTAATATCACCCTTTTGGGGGTAATTGTTTATACTTCAGGACTCTCTTGAAGATTTAATATAAGTTTGTGAATACTTAATTAATTCCCAAGTATGATGTGGGTCACCCTTGAATTAACAATCAATTATTATCATGTAGTGAATTTATACTTGTATGTATGTGTATATGGTTCTTCATTGATGGTACCCTCTAATGTACTGATTAGAGATTCTTTTATCATTCAATATCACAATGCTAGTTTTTGAGCCACATAGAGGGGAACTCTAAAGTGTATCATTATAAAGGGATATGTGAGTTATTTTGATGTTAAGATCATACCCATAAGATAGGATTCTTATGTTTCCTTCTAAAAGGAATTAGAACCCACATAGTTTAGTTCCACTAATAGGACACATCATACCTTTTAAGGTCATTCGATAAGGAACAAACCATGCAGTTTAACATAACATGGAAAGAAATTATAGGAGAAAGGTTCCCAATCAGAGTTTGGTATGATACTTTTAATAAGGTATACTAGGGAACTTTTAAGGGATATAGGATCCTAGTTTTGATAAGATTATACTGGGAATGTGGCCTATATAGAATTAGGGTTGATTTGGGGTGTTGGGATTATAACTTAGAAATGTTTTCTATATATCCCATTTGGAAGAGAATCAAAGCCCACAAATTTTTTTTGTGAGGACCCACACCCATGGAGAACCTATGAATTTTTTTATCATAGGATAGTATATCTATTTGGAGGATTGAGTTCAGGCTTACAACTATGAGGATTCCCTAAGTTTTGAGTGCGGTTGGGGTTTATAACAAATAGGAGGCCCATGTTTGGTTATTATTTTGTTTGGGATTATACCAAATAGGAGGCCAATGTTTGGTTTTTTTTGGTTGAGTCATATACCAAATATGAGGCATAGGTTTGGTTTGGGGGGGGGGGGCTTATACCAAACAGTAGGCCCAAGTTTGGTTGGGGATTACACTTGGAATGATTCCCAAATTTGAGATTATGAGGATGTCATGACCACTACCAACCCCTAATCCAATGTGATTTGTGCTCAATGTGAGAAATTAGATGAAGTGGTATGTTCAGGAAACCGCACAATCTATTTTCTCCATTGATGGATGAGACAAAGACCTAAAGGGATAAAGAAAGAGAGTGGGCTTTGACATGCCTATTCCCTCCCATCATCGTATCCTGGATAGTGCATATGAATAATCATTTGGATATATCCCATGGTCATGGATAATGATTAAATAATGAAGTAGGAGAGATCCTACAAGAGAGGCTAAGGGATTACTCTATGAGTTAAGTCTCGCTCCCAGTTCTTAGGGATGAAAGAAAGATAATTTACTCTCCCTCAAAGGGAAAAGCAAGCATGATTCTCACCCTCCCTGCCTAGAACTAGAGGTCCCTGGTATTAAATATTAATATGGAATAAAATGGTCCTAGAATTTGTATTAAATACTGATAAATACCTAACACCATACCCAGGGTCATGGTTGGGGTCCTCGTGACTGAGGGGGTGTATATCTACATGCACCCTGAGGACCCCACCTATCAGGTAAGACAAGTGTGAGACACCTATGACTAAAATAATGCATATCCAAATATAATACATGATGTTGTGCCTATTTTCATGTATTTTCAAGCATGGAGGTTTCATTGAAGGATTCAATTCATCCCCCCTCGTATAAAGGATACAAAGGAAGAGGATCCTTTCCATTGGTTTCTTGAAAGAGGGATAAAAAATAGACTCACAATGGTCCTCTCTTGGAAAACAAAGAGGCTTTGGGTAGGGCTAGGAAGGATTTGGAAGTTCTTCACATAGGTCCAATATTATAAAGAAAAGGTTCTTTAGGTAGGGATTGAGAGGAGCTGTAACTGCTTCGTGTAGGTCCATGAATGGAAAGAAATGGTGCTTTGAGTAGGTCTTGGGAGTAGCTAGAAGTGATTCGTGTAGGTCTTAGATTGGAAAGAAAATGTGATTAATGTAGGTACTGGGAGGAGTTGTATGTTTTTTTATAGGTGGGGTAGGAATTCATGTTGTGGAGGTGCTTTGGGAAGAAACCCACCTGGGATATGATACTCAGGAAAGTCCTTATCCTAGGCACCAAGAGTCTCCTCAGGTGTCCTTGGAAGGGTATCATGCAGGTCCTAAGCTAAGGAAGGGACCATCGTGAAAGTGGTTTTTGACTAGGGGGAAAGGGGTCCTAACACAAGTTTCTTTTATTTCAAACCTTGGAGGGGCTTAGATCTCAGTATCCATCTTAATTCCATCTTCCCTCATGTTTTGGTGAGCTACCTATGGGGTTTTTAAGGACATGGGTGAAGGGGCAGCACGACTAGAGCATGAGGTATTCTTCCAATTTTATTATAGTGAAAATGAGAATCCATAAGTTATTATTTATAGGAAAACAGGATACCCTAGGAAAATGAGTTACCCCTCATAGGTCCATTTCATAAGTACCTAGTGAAGGTACCTTTTGTAAGGGTGGTTGTGCTTTCATTGCTGCCCAGGGGGGTTGTGTGAGCCTTATGATGTGAAGGGGTGTGTGTACATGACGTCTTGGTAATGTTAAATTGATTATTATTGGAAATATTCATTCTCTCTAACATAGTTGAATCACTCTTCATAATATTTTTATCCCATATGACAAAACTGAGTGTCAAAAAAATCCCCCACCCCCTTAGGATTGTATTTGATTGAAAGAATATGGTATAGTTCGAAGGTAGAAGGGGGGAAAGATTATAAAGGTGGCATAAGTCATTCATGTAGGGTAATCGTGCATGGGAGAGGCATAATCCTAGTGAAAAAATCCATTTTCACACATCTACAGTGCAGTTTTGGTGCATAGGCTCCATGCGCAAGACAACAATGTCTATAAATACTACTGACCCTTCAGCAAAAACATCCTTCCACATTCATACCTCTTTCTCTCATCACGCAGGTTTTCAATCCATAAATATTGTTCTCATCTCTTTTTATAGGTTCTTTTGGAGAAATTCATAACATACATCCGTGGTATATCCAATTAAGTGTGGGGCCTATGTGGAAGTATCTCGTTGAGGGGTTTGCGCTAGATCACATTGTTGAGAGGTATCCATGGAACCATATTGATGTGTTCTTGAAAGTTTTTTATGGATTTCTCATTGGATTCTATTGAGAAATTTAATGCACGTACCTTATAAATGGTCAAAGATGTTGGGATTGATTACTATGACATGGTTGGATACACTCTCCTAGATCTGGTAAAGCATTTTACGCAGTATCAACAGGATTATCCACAAAGTGACTACCTTACCTTGTACGATCACAGGTTTCTAATGAATTCTCTCATCCTGAATGCTTAGAGTTATTTCCCAAATTCTTGGTTCATGGAAAATATCAATTTCCCCTCTGAAAATGTATCCTACAAGGGTGTCTACATAAAATAAGGGATAATTCTTACTTCCTATTTCCTAAATCATAGTCATTATACTCTAGATCTAAAACCTCATACCACAGAGTCGAAGTCCCACTTTTATGACTCAAATTTTCATACTTCATAGACAGACTAGTCATAAGGTTGGAAGGGGGACTGGGTTTTTTGATTCAAATTGGGATTAAGACTTGAATGGATGTGAGTTTACTGGGTATTCTAGACTTGTGAAGAGTTCAAGAAGGAGTTGCAAGATGTCAGCATTTATAAGGATATTTGGGTAGGTAAAACCTATTTTTACAATAACCTATAAATTATTCTTGATCTACTAATCTAGTGGATTCCTCAAAAAAATTTCATTCATATAACGTAAAGTTTTTATTATCCTGTGGGATGTCTATAAAATTTCTAGAGTCCCTATTCTTGGGGATATGTATGAGGAGTTTATCCTACCAAAGACAACATGGGACAATGTTGAAAGGACACCACCCTTGGCCCACGATATTTTTATGGTATCTATAAAAGTGCATAACAAAGATCCTCACCCCTCGGGTTATATCCATCCTAGAACATGGATGGAGGCTCTCCTCAATCCAGAATGTGGAGGTACCACTTTCCATCACCCTACAAGATTCACAACTTTAGAGACTCAGGGAACTCCTAGAATATTTTGGCCTACAATATAGAAGATCATGTATACTTTTTGGGGTTATAAGCTAAATCTTAAAGTTTTTGAAAAGACCCATCTAGCCGGCTTCCTCGCAATGTGGCTGAACATCTATCTGCTTCAAGTCCATGAATCCAACAGTGCCGTGAGACTGAGGACTTTTGGTATAATATAAAAAATGGTATAAGGGATCCATATAGGTTATATTTTCCTATCCTAGTGATAATTTACTAATTTTTGTTGTATACATATAATGGGAAGGCCCCATTCAATATTGTAGGGATGTTTCAAGTTATGTTAGGGTGGATTGAAGAAAACTTTAGTTATTTTATTGTGTTGAGTTACATTAAGGTCATTGAGGGATGATTTTGGATATTTTTTCAGGATATTTTTTGAATTCAGACTCTATCTATGAAGTATGGTGAAGTTATTAGGATGATGAACCTATTGTGAGAATTCTGTTTCTTCCTATATGGAGATCTTTCAACTGGTACATTCACCGATGATGGAAAGGATGATGAATAACTGAGGGAATATGTGATGGTATTTAGAGATAGTGAATTAAAAGGTTGTATCAACAACAAGATCATATGTAAAAAATATTAACTATATTGATTTACCCATCAATTCAAATGTTTGCAACAGTCAAGCCCCCCCACATGTTCGGCTTGAGAAACACCCTATGGTGGGATGATAGTTCTAAGTCATGATGGCCATGGAGGTGTCTAAACTTTTGATTAAACTACCTTTTTTGTGTGAATCAATCGGTCTAGAGGCTTGGTATTCTAGTGCATGGATTTCTTCATACCCTCAAGGGTTATTAATGAAAGGCATTTGTCGGGTCGTATCTACATCAACCGCATGTCATGTCATGCATGGTATAAAAGTTCAAACATGAGGTGATAATGATTAATATTTAAAGTCTTTAATTTAATCTTGGGTGAATACCAATGAGCATGCCAGGGTTGATAAAACTAGACCTTCTGATCCTATGTGGTCTAGTCATCATCACCAGGAGAAAACTCAGCTTCTGTTCACTCGGCCTTCTGTTAGGGAAGAAAGGCATAAAAAGGATTCAAAGTCAAAAGATGTTGGGCCTTCCTCACAACTAGATACATTAAATCCAAATTACATGTGACTCCTAGAGATAAAATATTGTAAGATCATATATCATGATATCAGGGATGCATGTGTGTTTCTATAGGTTGTCGTACGCCTCCTAGAGATGGGAGGTATACGAGAACCATCCGATCTCCACCCCAACTATGAGTTGTATGAGGTGGGGAAATATGTTCAAGAGATGGAAACATTGATATATACAACCAATGATTAGATATGGACCACAACATGAGTATATAAACTATTAGAGAAATGGAGTCTTGAGGAGGTAGCTAGTCACACCAATGTGGAATGTGATGACTTTATCGACCCTGCTGATGCATCTATATCTTCTCCCTTCTCATTGTTTTTATTTTATCCACCATTATTAATTTTGAGGCGAGCTATTTTTAAATTTAGAGGAGGAGGAGAATAATAACCAATTGCATAGATTCTTTATTCATTGAGGTATGGGGCCATGTTTTCCCCCATTGGAGTAGCGTTTGAGTCTCTTGAATCCTCAAAACTATCCTCAGGTCAAAGAAAGATGATGAAGGAAATAGGGAGGGGAAATCCTTAACTAAAAAATGAAGGACAAGTTACCAAGGGGACTAATATAGGCTCCTCATCATCTTGGGAGAGGATTCTAAAGTGGAAATAGATATTGGTTTGGCATATGTGCCAACTTAAGTCTTTACACTATCATTTAATCTCATGAATTTATCGACATACTCTTTTGAGAATGCTTGACTTTTATAGAATACACATCACTTTCCTCATTAAATGGATTTGAAACTGGTCCTTCATGTCACAAACCAAATCTGGTCACCACAGAAACCAGCACCAAAACTGGCCTGTGACAAGTCTCGAAGGGCATTCCCAATCCCCACAGGCTGGAACAGGTGCCCGGGTGTCATAAAATGAGAATTGGGAATGATTTACCTGAGTTTATAAACTCAAAACAACAAAAGAATCCAATAAAACAAATCTGGATTTTTCAAACCAAAAAAATCTTTTAAAAAAATTCAGAACTTGATTACATAATTTAAAACAACTCAATAAGACTATAAAAAAGGTACAAAAACAAAAGGAAACAGCCCAAGAACCCTCATGGCAAGGGGCACCACCCTCAAGCCATCTCCACACGACTTCACCACCAAGGAAATGCTAGAAACTCAAACCACTTTAACTAAAAACTACACCCAACTTGCGACAACAAAAATAACCAAGTCTACTTAAAACCAAGGGTGTAATTAGGGTGTGATACAATTCCCATTAGGATACCACCACTAAGAGATTTCATGCGATAAATATTCAAAGACAAAAAGCATGCAAGTTTTCAAAAACATGTAATTTCTAGTTACAATTTCTAAAAGATGCAACAAAAAAATTAGTTTTCAAGTGGGATAATTTAAAGAATCAACAATTTTAAAATAAATTCCAAAGATACTTAATTTTCCAGAAAAATATATAGTACGCCTATGGTAAGTATAAAGGATCTAATGAGCACAAGAAATAGGAAATAACCCCTCAGCACTAGCTCGTTGTGGGTCCCAGGTACCTCATATCTTGTTGAGAGTAACCAACCAAAATATTTGTTCTCATGTATGAGCCACTAGTAGGGAAAATACCAATAACCTATTGGTCCCCAATCATCATCATCATAGTTCAATTAGAGTTGTAAGCATCAATCTTGCTAAGCGAATCTGAGGCAAAACCCCACAGATTCACTAGCATACTAGTACACGTCCACCCACCTAGATACTCAGGTTTTCCATTTGTGCTCAAACAAGTTCAACAAGTCAATAAATATACTTTTCACATGAAAATATCATTTAATCATCAAAAATTCACCAAAAATCCCACATGTATACTACACAAGTCACAAAAGTCCACTTTTCATTTAAATTGATTTGAAATCCGACTCACACCAAAATAGCCCACAACACTTTTCACATTTCTTTAACACTTCCAAAAATACATTAATTTTTTTTTATAAAACCATTACAATATATTAAAAATCACATAAAATCCCACTCACATGTTACATAATACCCTTTTTCATAACCAAAATCCATTTTTCACATCACACTCACACAAAACATCTTACATCACTTTCACATCTCTTACACACTTTAGTAAATCCTTCAATTATTTTTGTAAAACATTTAAAAGATGGAAGACATCATAAAACATCCCCTCTCACATTTAAAATGTACCATTTCAGAATATAGACAATCCAAAACATTTTTCCAATATGGTTTCACCACTTACATAAATCATTAAATCATTCAAATCTTTCATAAAACAATTCCAAAGAGTATACCCAATCTTTGATCATAAAACCAATTTCAAAAAAATATTTCAAGGACAAAACCACACCAAAACACTACCAAAGTATAATTTTCAGCTCTAGAGACATTTATAAAACCACTTTCAAGTGTTATAAAATCACCTTGGATAATACCACGAAAGATACAAATGAAAACACCCATTTTCATAAAATGCTCTCAAGAAGTATAACAAAGTTTTACACAACAAACCTATTCCAAAAAAACATTTTACAAGGCCCACATGACACTAAGGAATTAATAAAATATAATTTTCATCCCCTTTCAACAACTAATAAATCAATTTCATATGTTATAAAACTACCACAAAAGATACCACATGTGTTACATTCGAAAAGTTCACTACTTCAAAAAAAATGAAATTATAAAATTAAATGCATAACCAAATCCCTAAAAAATGGTTTTAATACGACACAAAACATAATGGGAACATGAAAACCCAGTAAAAAAAGAAAAATAACTCATTAAGAAATGGTTAACCAAGGAATCACCTACCGAAAGTATCGAATCCCTCAAAATTTGGTGCAAAACATCAACCACACCACCGCTGCACTACAAGGAAGATAAATCCATCCCTAGACCACAATATTTGACCAAAAATACACCAAATCAAACCATATTTTCGAACCCTAACTTCTGTACATTTTAGAACATAATGAAAGAGGGAGGAAACCCTAAGAGAAAAGGAAGAAACCAAGAAAGAATCACTTACCTTGAAAAATATTGAATAAATCACCCCAAATACACTAGTATCTGAAATTTAAAACATCCAAAAATTAAAGGTAGATTATAAAAAGGTTTAATATATCATTTAGGAACTGGAATGGGGGAAAAATATTGAGAAATTAAGGTGTTATGAAATAATCAATTTACCTCTTCAAATATGGGAGATTTGAGAAATTCAGAGAAGTTTCTTCCAAATTAGCGATGAAACCGAGATTCAAAGAGGGAGAGGATAGCCTGGGGGTGTGACTTGTTTATTTGGGCTCGAGGGAGAGTTTTAATCACCAAAAAAAGTAAATATTGAAGGAGATATTAGAGAATTAAAAAATATTTTTAATGCAGGAAATGGGCTTTCGGGCAGGCCCAATCCCTTAAATAAAAACCCATATCCACCATGATTATGGATTCCTAAATGGTCAAAATTAATATGGGGTCTTAATAGGTCAGGGGATGAAAATTATGAATTGTAATGGATAAATTTTTTGAAAAATAAAGGATTTATAAAAGAATAAAAATTTATTTTTAAATCTGGAATTGAGCTCACGGTTTGGCCCAATTCATGAAAACTCACCTATTCCTCCATAAAAGCTTGGGAAACCCCAAAAAAAAAGAATGAATGGAAATTAAATGATATTTTAATTTAAAATAATTCATTTATATTACAATTATCCCCACCATGAAAACTTTTCATCCCTAGAAAGCCACAGCAAGACTAGATACAAAAACCAAACCCAACCGATAAACCAAGATGTATTTCTTTGCCAAGCTTCGCCCCAAGGGACAAAACACCTCCAGTGATCAATTAAGGAAGGATTAATCTCACAACCCAAACATACACCACTTTACTGAAATTAAAAATCTCAATCATACTTTATCCCAAAATAAAACTCCTCAAACACTATCTGAAGAAGACTCAAGAAATTCACCCAAACGAACAACAACTTCGAACAAGGTTACACTTACCTTACTTTAACTAAACCATTGGGAGCTCTCAAATCCCAATGTTTACTCAAGGAAGATGTTGTTAGCTAGATAGTTCCGAATGAGAATACCTACCGCTATGCTAAGACTATGGATAAATCTGAGCTATTGGTAAGAGGGAACACAAATAGGCACCCCACCATAAGAGGCAACCTATATTTTTCTGAGACAGAATCAGGACACTAACAAGGGGAGGCCTGAATGAACTCCCTAGTAAAATGGGTAGAATTCTATTCAAATTTTATGAAGGCACTTACATGAGAATCATAGTGGGTCTCCCCACCAGAATAACCAACCATCTAAACTGACCAGCATGGGCCGGCATAGAAAGACCCAATTTTTTTAAAAGATTTGGGAAGGGCGCAGGGTCAGTCCACACAATTTGGGAAACTGTGCAGTAACTGTGCTGATCATTCATCCACATAGCTTCCTAGCACACGATCACTACTAATCATGCACAAACTATGTCCTCAGCACATCTATCCAAATTTCAGCCATTCTCTAATGACTCAATAGAAACCAAAGGGGGAGGGAATGACATTAGGCGATGACATGGGTACAAGGCCCTCCACCAATTTCCACCAAACGGGAAAAACAGAATAAAGATTATGACACCAGAGTTTTAAACTCTTCTTATCTTTCATAATGAGGATAGAACATTGCACAAGGGTTTAAATGACCCAATGATTTCCCCTGACTATGAGCCAGCTTCTCTCTGAGACCTATGGCTGGAACTCAAATGATTGAAGCATCTTTAGCCTCACAGTTAGGCTTTGGAAACCCCCTAAATGAGAATTCTTCTTTCGGTGCCACCAACAACTACACTAAAATCCCTGATAATATTGCCAAGACATAACACATTCCAAACTCACCTTACTCTAACCCGATATTTCACTGAGACAGGGGATTAGAAGATGCACACACATCACACCTTGTTTTTTTGGGTGAGAAACAATAGAAGTAAAGAACACCTATAACCACCCTCCTCTAAAATGGAAGATTTTGATGTCTTTCAAAGGGATACATACTCACAACATAATAAATACTCTAATAGGATTTCACAACCTTCACATTTACAGTTAAATGAGCACATGACATCACAAGGCGTCACCAAACATGACCATTGTGACTAATAGAAACAATACATGGAACGACACTTTATGCTAATTCCCTAAATAACACACAAGTCCATAAAGTGGCCATAATATCCTCTCATGAACAAAATCCAAAAATTGGTAGTTTAACATGAACTCCTACTTCAAAGAAACTATGAAGAACCCAGAGGCCCTCTTAGACACCATTGAGACACTCATCCATTCTAACAACCCCAGACCACTTCCACCTTCGGCAAATCAGGAATCTTAAGAGGCTAAGGTCTCTTTCAACCATACATGGTCACTATCCCACTACAAGATGATACAAAAAACCAAGAAGGGAAAGGGTGTAGACTCAATATAAAAATCTCAATAAAAATATTTCTTATATTGATCAACTGGAGGGTCTTCAAATGGCGAAACAATCCAGGATGCACTTTAGTTGTGCACTAACCCTTAATGGGGGTACCTTATCCAACAATTAAATGCAAGGACCCAACCAAGATGGTCCATTAGTCAAGATATACTAAAAACCTGATAAAAACACATTAAAGGAACCACCATAAAGGAATCCCAAAACATTTATCAGAAGAGACCACTAACCATCCCTTTAGCACAGTTTAATGACCAAACAAAAACCCAAAACACAAGACAAACTGGAGGGGTTCTTAGACTCAAAACATCCCACAACATCAACATTTAAGAAAAACACATAATACACACAATCCCAAACTATTCATAAATACATTAATTTTCTCATTTAAAATCATCTTTTTGAAAATAACTGGTTCAATAGTTAGCGTATCCACCAATGGTATCCCATGGGCCTCACACATGCATGTTTATGTGCCACATTGGGAACCCTCCTCATATCCATCCCAGAACACATCCAGCCATGCCATCAACCATCTATAATCCCATATAACCCCATGAATGTGGTCACTCATGGAAATACCAAAGGTTAAAAAAAAATTCTTTACACTTTTCAAAACCAAAACAGTCAACAAATACCTCCTTTTTCTCGAAACCGCTAACAATGAAATCAAACCCAAATTACATCTTACCAAGATTTTTTGAAAGGAATAATAATTTAAATGAAAACTCACTTTCAATTCATACACATTAATTTCAAAAAATCTCATCCCATTAAAATAACCTTCTATTGTTTAGAAAACTCTATTTGAAACACTTTTTTCAAAACAAACTTCAATATAGTTCCTGCTTTCAAAAGAGGTGTAAGCACACCATTTTAAATTTCAAAAAAATTATGAAAATTCAGGTTCACCATTTCATAAATCAAACCATTCTCTATTTATTTGAAAATAATTTCACAAAAACTTTATGATTCTTAAAACCAAGTCACTTTAAAACCAAAGTTCCAAGATTTCAAAACTAAAGAACACAAGACAATGCGAGAGTAAACTAGTTTCAGTGGGTGACTTGAACATATGGTTGGCGGCCATATTACAATCAATTCACCATCACAAAGAGTGTTCTAGTGAATATCCCTAGCCCCACATGGATTTACAGGCCCTGAGAGCTCATCGAGACCATTAACCCTCCTCTCTTTTCATTTCCCCTAATCATCATTAATCCAAGAAATCCAAATGACTCATATAAATCTTGAATTCCCCTGGAAAATCGAATCCCATCATGAGGTGTGGTGATCAGGCACACTACCCATAACCGAAATACCAAGTCCCAAAAATCCTAACTCTAGACTATCCCAACCTTTCCCCAAATAACATGACCCAAAAAGTTAACCAGAACCACCCATGATACCATTTCGTCACAAAACAAATTTGATCACCACCGAAATTGGCACCAAAACTGGCATATGACAAGTCCCTAAGGGAATTACAAATCCCCACGGGCTGGCACAAGTGCTAGAGCATTATAAAATGAGAATTAGGAACAATTTACCTGAGTTTATAAACTTAAAACAACAAAAGAATCCAATAAAACGAATCTGGATTTTTCAAACCAAAAAAATATTTTACAAAAATTCAGAACTGAATTACATATTTTAAAACAACTAAACAAGACTATAACAAAGGTACAAAACCAAAAGGAAATAGCCCAAGAACCCTCATGGAAAGGGGCACCACCCTCAAGCCATCTCCACAAGACTTCACCACCAAGGACCTGCTAGAAACTTGAACCACTTGAACTAAAAACTGTACCCAACCTACGACAACAAAAATAACCAAGTATACTTACACCCAAGGGTGTAAGTATGGTGTGAGAAAATGCCCAGTAGGATACCACTACTAAGATATTCCATGTTATAAACATTTAAAAATGAAAATCATGCAAGTTTTCAAAAACATGTAATTTATAGTTACAATTTCTAAAATATGCAACAAAAAAATCAGTTTTCAAGTGGGCTAATTTAAAGAATCAAAACTTATAAAATAAATTCCAAAGATACTTAATTTTTTATAAAAATATACCATATGCCTACGGTAAGTATAAAGGATCAAATTATCATAAGAAATAGGAAATAATCCTTTGGCACTAGCTCATTATGGGTCCTAGGTACCTCGTATCTCGGTGAGAGTAACCATAAAAAATATTCAGTCTCATGCATGATCCACTAGTATGGAACATAACCATAACCTAGTCGTCCCCAATCATCATCATCATAGTTTAGTTAGAGTTTTAAGTGTCAATATTGCTAAGTCAAACTGAGGACAAACCCCACAGATTCACTAGCATACTAGTACACGTCTACACACCTAGATACCCGAGTTCTCCAATTGTTCTCAAAGAAGTTCAAAAAGTCAAGAAATATACTTTGAAAATGAAAATATCATTTCATCATAAAAAATTCACCAAAAATCCCACATGTATACCACACAATTCACAAAATTCCACTTTTCATTTAAATTGATTTGAAATCCGACTCACACCAAAATAACCCACAACACTTTTCAAATTTCTTTAACACTTCCAAAAATACATTAAAAGTTTTTATAAAACCATTCCAATTTATTAAAAATCACATAAAAGCCCACTTACATGTTACATAATACCCTTTTTCATAACTAAAATCCATTTTTCACATAACACTCACACAAAACATCCCACATCTCTTACACACTTTAGTAAATCCTTCAAATATTTTTTTAGAACATTTCCAAGATAAAAAACATCCCAAAACAGCCACTATCACATTTCAAATGTATCATTTCAGAATATACACAATACAAAACATTTTTCCAATATGGTTTCACCACTTACATAAATCATTAAATCATTCAAATCTTTCATAAAACAATTCCAAAGAGTATACCCAATCTTTGCTCATAAAACCAATTTTAAAACCATATTTCAAGGAAAAAACCACACCAAAACACTACCAAAGTAGAATTTTAATCCCTATAGACATTTATAAAACCACTTTCAAGTGTTATAAAATCACCTTGGATAATACCACGAAAGATACAAATGAAAACACCCATTTTTATAAAATGTTGTCAAGAAGTATAACAAAGTTTTACACAACAAACCTATTCCAAAAAACCCCTTAAAAGGCCCAAATTAAACTAAGTAATTAAAAAAACATAATTTTCAGCCCATTTAAACCAATAATAAATCAATTTCATATTTTATAAAACTACCAAAAAAGATACCACATTTGTTACATTCGAAAAGTTCACAACTTCAACAAAAATGCAATTATAAAATTAAATGCTTAACCAAATCCCTCAAAAATGGTTTTTGCACCACACACAGCATATAGGGAACCTAAAAACCAGTAAAACAAGAAAAATAACTCATCAAGTAATGGTTAACCATGGAATCACCTACCAAAAGTGTTGAATCCCTCAAAACTTGGTGCAAAACATCAACTGCACCATCGCCGCACCACAAGGAAGATAAATCCAGCCCTAGACCACAATATTTGACAAAAAAGGCACCAAATAAAACACTAGTTTCTAACCCTAAATTCTATATAGTTATAACATAATGAAAGTGGGAGTAAACCTTAAGGGAAAAGGAAGAAACCAAGAAGAAATCACTTACCTTGAAAAATATTGAGGAAATCACCCTAAATACACTAGTATCTGAATTTGAAAACATCCAACCATTCAAGTGAGATTATAAAAAGGTTTAAGAGATCATTTAGGAACTAGAATGGGGGAAAAAGAGTGAGAAATGAACGAGTTATGAAATAATAAATTTACCTCCTCAAATATGAGCAATTTGAGAAATTTAGAGAGGTTTCATCCAAATTCGTGATGAAATCGAGCTCTAAAGAGGAGGAGTAGAGCTCGGGGGCGCGTCTTGGGTATTTGGGATCTGGGGAGAGTTGGAATCACCAAAAAAGTAAATATTGAAGGAGATGATAAATAATTAAAAATATTTTTAATGCAGGAAATGGGCTTTCAGGTAGGCCCAATCCCTTAAATAAAAACCCATATCCCCCATGATTATGGATTCCTAAATGGTCCAAATTAATATGGTGGTCTTAATATTTTATAGTATGACAAGTATGAATTGGAATGGATGAAAAATGTTGAAAAAGTAAGGAGTTATAAAGGAATGAAAATTTATTTTTAAATTTGGAATTGGGCTCACTGCTTGGCCCAATTCATGAAAACTCACCCATTCCTCCAAAAAAGCTTGGGAAACCCCCCAAAAAAAGAATGAATGGAAATTAAATGTCATTTTACTTTAAAATAAGTCATGTATGTGACACCTCAAGAATTAAGGGGGACACCCCAAACGAGGTACATACCCATTCTGATAAATCCATCATCTTGATGAATGAAATTCCAAAAGATGGATCTACATCCACCCTCATTCATTCAAAGAGGGTAGAGGGCCATGGTAATTTTAGACACACACTAAAAGCTATCATGTTCTGTTTTTGAAATTCCTTTTCTCATGATATATTAGATCCATTTTCTGCACTGAAGGAACAACCAGTAGTCAATGTTGGTCTCACTATTGATTAAGAAGGGTAAGATAAGTATCTTAGGCGGTCTAATAAAGGTGTTGGTGATGAACCTATCTCTATAGGGTCTCATGATGCTATGCCTATTGAGAAGTTAGCATAGGGAATCAATAGTGGAGCTAATTCAGATCATGAGAAATGCGTATCGAATACCCGTACTGGTGAGGATTTTATAAGGTTTGAGGGATTATATAATTAAATAAGGGGTGAATTAATGGAACTTGAGGATAGCCTAAACATAATTAATATTCCTTTATGTTTGGAAGAGTTTTAGGAATTTAGTAGGTTATTGGATAGATGCGAGTTCTATTTTTCTCAAATATTTCAAATATAGTAGACCACTTTTTATTTGATGTCTCACATTGGAGCCTAATATGTATGTATTTTTCTACATATAATGTTTCCATGTTACTTCAAAAACAAGGCATACAAGTCCATACTTCTTCTACTGCTATAGAGGTCCCAACTTAGAATTCTGATGTAAGAAATTCTTAAGATCGCCTAATCATAGTTGATGATAAAATATAGGAGGATCCTCCTGTTTAAGAGGTCCTTTCTATGAGAATTGAGTCTAGGAATACTGGGGAGGTATCAATCCCAACAATCGACCAACAATGGGTGTTTTTTATTAACTATTTGGGTTACTTCACTACCTTTGTTGTTTGTTAACCACATGATGTTGATGAGAGGTGTCACCTACTATTCAGTACCATCAAAATCAGTAGACAGGCCTAAGAGGGGGTATTCTATGCCAGTTTTTCCAATATTAGTAGGTGAAACTGAGGCTATCTTGGAGGTAGTGGAACATGGTGACTAATTGAGTTAACTAATCCTATAATACATCTCTCCCTCCAAGAGTGAATCTTATTTGAACATGGATACACAATATTCTCTTCAAACTATGCACCGTATTCTCTAGCAGGACATTTGGAATATAGTTTCTTGGATGCCTCTTACTGACCTACCTTTTCAAATTAACAAAATTCCACTCAAATTTTACATGTTGTTATATGGAAGATTTGATTACCGTATGATCCATCATGAATTAAATTTAATCATTCGACATTGGGAGGATGATCGTACATAAAAACAATACAAGCCAAAAATAGAAGTTGAATTTGAGGATCTCATAGCTACTGTAACCCAAGATAATCTTAGCCATACCAAGGAGGTGTAAGACCATCTAAATATCCTCAAAGATCAATCTCTCGATATGACGAGCCTTCAAGAATAGTAAAATTTCATGCATTCATATATAGTCCATCTCTACCAATACTTTAAAGGGTCCTTGGAAAAAAGAAGAGATTTTGTTGTTGCATAGTAAGAGAAGATCCATAACTCTGAGGAGTATGCTTCTACAAAATTAGTTGGTTTTCAAAAAACTATATACAATGCTTAGGCCCTAGTTTAACAAATTAGATCCTATGTTTAGGATAAGTTTTAAAACATGGAATAGAGACTCTAACATATAGAAGTTCCTCTGTGTTTTCAGAATATTAAAAAAAAGATTTTGTTTCTAATCACCTATTCCTATATTATTCTACCCTTCATAATCATAATATAACACTGAAAATGACTCATTTGATTGAATATCATCACATTATAATTAAAATGACAAGGTTGAGGGAGATATCTAATATTTTCCTAATACATAAGGTCTAGTGAACATAGTTTTATTATTTCTAAGGATATATAGACAACCCTATGAACATTGTGTATTTTTTGTCATTTCCAAAATTTATTTTTCTTAATTCCAATATGAATAAGAATTATAATGTAAGACTTGTATTTTTTAGGCCACCCTTTTTGGGTTTTTATCCTATAAATATTTGGGCTTTTTTATTTTTATTTTTTTGTTCTTGCCTAAACCATATGGAACGTTGGTCTAGTAAGATGAGACTTGACTTTTTCAAAAGGTTCACTTTGCAGGTTTTCACATGGTGAGTACTGTGTCTCTTTTCTTGGGCATTTTAAAACCATGAAAGCAGACTAATGTGATTGGTATTTTAGGTTGAACAACTTTGGTCATGATTTTTGGAATGATGAATCAAATAGTGATTATTAACCAAGAATGTTAAAACATTCTTCAAATAGACCAAGATAAATTTTGAGTCATGATTTTGTGATTTATGAATCCAAAACATGATGAAAGACAAGTATGTGGGGAATGTACATAGAACAAGTTAAAAAAGCGTTTCCTAGAACAATATTTAAAGGGATTGTGGGGATAGAATATGTCTCTCTTGAGGATGAATATGTTTCTTGTAACACCCCCGAATGATAAAGGGTCAAATGGCTAAATGATATGACTCATTTCAACAAGGTGAACCTTTCTTTTCAGAAGCCTACCTGATTAGAACTTTATAGTTAAGCATTCTTGTCCTGGAGTAGTGGTCAGGATGGGTGACTTTCTGGGAAGTTACCCAGGGTGTGTGTGAGTGAGGACAAAGCACAATGAAAAGAACATGTATTGTCCTGTGGGGACTATCATTAGTCAGATGACCCATTCAAGCATGTGGGTAGACCCCAGGGTGAGCCCCACGTGTCTGCGGGGAAACTGGTGGTACCTGGTAGGCCAGGACCCGACGACCATGTTAAGGCGGGGTGGTTGTTCTGTCACCGGGACATGGTTGTTACATTTGGTATTAGAGGGGGACCCGGTTGTTACATTTGGTATCAAAGGAGGAGCCCAGCCTTAAGTGTGGTGTACTGCCTGGGTTGAGATGTAGAGCCCACAATGAGTACGTTGTGCTCTAAAGGGGGGGGGGTGATTGTAACACCCCCAAATGATAAAGGTTAAATGGATAAATGATATGACTCATGTCAATAAGGTGCACCTTCCTTTTCAGGAGCCTACCTGATTAGAACTCCATAGTTAAGCATGCTTGGCCTGGAGTAGTGGTCAGGATGGGTGACCTTCTATGAAGTTACCCAGGGTGTGTGTGAGTGAGGACAAAGCAAACTGTAAAGGACATGTCTTGTCCTATGGGAACTACCATTAGTAAGCTGACCCGTTCAGGCATGTGGGTGGACCCCGGGGTGGGCCTCATGTGTCTGCGGGGATACTGGTAGTACCTGGTAGACCAGGACCTGATGACCATGTTAAGGCGGGGTGGTTGTGCTGTCACCGGGACCCAGTTGTTACATTTCTGGTTGAAAGCACCATTTTTTGGATGAATTTATAAAAATCCAACTAGAGTGTGTTACTGCATAGTCAAGCAGTGGTACCCCTGGATGAAAGACCCTTAAATTTGGTGGGTGACTTATGAAAATCAAACATAGGTGTGTTACTAAATAGTCAAATAAAGGTATTATATGGAATTCCTACATTTTACTACCTATTGTCAATAAGTTTGTGAAGATCTAGATTTCTCAAGACCATGAAGGGTAACTTTTCTAAGGGAATATGTCTAAGAATGAATAGGTAATTTGTATTGGCATTGGCCATGAATGGGAAACCTATCCTAAATGATTTTGGATTGTGTGAAGGAGAGAAAATTATGTTAAGTGACAAATTTTAGTGGGGAAGGCCCCTTTCTTATAAGAATTGAATCATCATGTAGCTTAATATAGGATAAGGATCGTGAAGTTTAACGTCTTACGATGAAGGAATTATGATATGCAGTTTAATATCATACCACAAGGATGTAGAAATTTTAGTTTAACATCTTACGATGAGGATTTTATTCTATATAGTTTAATGTCATATAGAAATTGAATTGGGAGCTACAATTTAAGGTCCTTCATCTATAAGAAAAAGATTAATGATTCACCCTTTCATACTAATTTGTCTGGGAACATGCCATCATTTTTCAGCTATGAAGGGGAAAGGTTATAAGCTATAATATAGGGGTCTATGGATCCAAAGACTGATATGGGGGAAAGGACTCATGGTGATAAAGGAGGTATCTCATGAGGAAGAATGTATCACTAGTTAAAAAATCTATTTTTGGGGAAAATTTAGGAAAATCTAGTCGGGGTGTGTTATAGCATAGTCAAAGAGTGGCATCATCTGGATGATATGACCTTTATATGGGTGACTTATGCATAGAAAAATAGGGAATGTTACTACATAGTCAAGAAAAGGAGTTATTAGGAATTCCTAAATTCTATTTCCAACGGCCTAAGGAAATTTATGGAGATTTGGATTTCCCCAGAGATGGAGTTTGGTTTGCAGAGGGAAAGTGCTTAAATATAAGAGGATCATTTCCAGTCAAAATTACCCAAGAGTGGGAAAAAAGACTTCTCATGTAGGTCTAACCCATACATAGGAAAATAAGGGGGGTTTTTTTGGGCTCAAAACATAGGGCCTAAGAATCACAACGTATCTCAATTAAATGTGAATAAAGACATACATAGTTCTGGAAGACTATGTAGTTTAAAGTGTTGATGTTATGAATTATTTTGGATTTTAACTTTGTGAAATTATGATGATATGGTGCCTGAAGTTTTAGGTCATATGACTATGACCATATTATAATGGAAATGATAGGTAATATGAGGCCTACCAAACCAAAGTTATTCTTGCATGTTTCAGACATGGGGGAGGAAATTGTAAACCATGATATTGGGGGTTCTCAGACCAAAAGAGATGATATAGGAAAAATATGTGAATGATAAATGCGGACCAAATTAAAATTACGAGTTCTATCAAAATTACATCATGTCTTATGGATAGAAGAGGCTTCTCCTGAGGATGAAATTTTTCGCTGGTTTTCTAACCGATTTTGTGGGTGACTTATGAAAAGCCAAATGGGGTTTTTTACTAAAAAATCAAGTAGTGGTATCCTATGGCTAATAATCCCTTTATTCAGGTGAATTATGTAAATCCAAATAATATGTGTTATTACATAGTCAGAAAAAGGATCCCTCAGGTTTCAGAAATTCTATTTCTGGTAACTGGAGAAAGATTTTGAATATTTTAATGTATCCAATATTAGGAATATGATATGGGGAAGGAATATATCTGATCATAAATGAAATAATTGGAATGATATTGTCCATGAAGTGTAGAGTCCCTTATATAGATATGACCCATATGTAAGAGTGGTAAATATCTTTTTTTATAGTGGATCCCTGAATGATGGAACCCAAATTAAGATCTCCCACTTAAATCATTATTGGTATGCATGAGAGGGGGTATTTTTATTTACCCCATGGATGGGACTCAGACATGAGGCCTATGAATCACTATGTATTGCACGATAATGAGAATTAAGACACACACAATTCCTGAGGAACCATGAATATTAAAGTCATCTAGAAAGTAAATTGGCCATATAATTTAACATCATGTGGTAAGGAAAAAGTTGACTCGATGTGAAAAAGGAATATTTCAGCTAGACCTGGGTATAGGACATGGGTGTCACTACATATCTTATTGGATCAAGAATAAATCCATAGATAGTTATAAAAATAATTTTCCATAATGATTGAATTCATGCGTGGAGAATTTTTTTTTAAATATAGGCTCATGCTTGGGGTGAAAATCCATATTGGATCCTCTTATGTAGATTTGACTCATACATAAGATAATGGGGGAATTTCCTGTATTATGGTTGGACCAGGATGTAGGATGTAGGATCCATTATATATCTTGTGGGAATTAGAATCAATCCATACATAGTTCTTAAAGAACCCATGTAGTTTAAAGTAATACAGTAAAGACATCTGGTGTGCCTTTTAAGGTCTTGTAGATAGGACCATGATAACCACAATGTGAATTGGTATGTCTTACTTATGAAAGGAACTTATTTACCAAAAATCCTAATCTCACATGAGCAATTTTTGATTTTAGAAACAAGGAGTGCCAAAGGTTTCTTCCACTATACAATGGTGATAAAAATGTATGATAGGGGAATTTATATTTTGTAGTGGCTAGGATAGGGTGTATGATCTAGGCATCTCTACGTATCACCTTAGAATGATAATCAAGCCATACATAGTTCTTAAAAGGGTCCCTATACAGGTTTTAAACATACATAATAATGGGGGCCTTTTTTTCATTGATTTTTGGCTGAACTCGGGATTGGATATTTGAGCATCACTACATATCTCATTAGGATAAAAATAAAGTTGTACATAGTTATTATAAATATCATACAACTTATTCTCATGCAATGAGGATATTATCCATATAATTTAATGTCTTGCAGTAAGGACACGGGCCACCCGACATGGAAAGGAATTAGTATTTCATTTGGGCCCAATATTAGAGGCATGGACATCACTACATATACTACGATGGAAAGAATCAATCCACACATAGTTCTTGAAAGTATTTTCCCACATCAATCAGGTTTTGAAGTGAGGTTAGGGGACTTTGATATTCTCTAAAATATTGAATGGGACCGATACATGAGTTCTAGGTGTTACAAAATATCTCATTTATATGAGAATCAAGTCATATGTTGTTCTGGAATGAAGATGTGGTAGGAGACCAACACCAACGAATGTGACCCTCTCAAGCATGGATCATAATGCTATACGGTTTTATGTTGTGAAGCATAGATGTGAACCATGAGGTTTTATATTGTACAGTAAGGACATTATTGTACAGTTTAATGTTCTATGTCCTTGACGTTGATGTCGTGAAGTTTATTGTCTGGTTACATGGATGATATGTCATGATTTTTAAGGTCATGTGACAAAGACCGACTACACAATTTAACACCTTGTAGTTGAGATCTATACCATGATGTTTAATTTCATATGTTAGGGATGACATGCTATGTAGTTTAAAGTCTTACATCATGGAATATATAACAACATGTAGTTTGAAATCCTTCTATTAGTATGAGTGTCATGGGATTACATGAAGTATTTATTCAAGAACCTTTCATTGGTTGGGGTCATAATGAGCTCTCCAACTATTTAGATCAAGGAATCAACTACGTTAGAGTGGACCTCATGTATGGAGTAAGGTCCCTCCCAATTTGGATCAAGCTTTAGAGGATTATTTCTTAGAATCATTGGTGTTTGAAGAAACAATACAAATTCTTCATGGAGGAATGAATAGAGCTGAACTTTCTTTTTAAAATCTCATTCTATTCGATTTTGATAGTTCTACAAGTGATGCAAGGTATGAAATATTTTCTAATCAGGTCACTCTACTTCATCCAGTGATTTCTAAGAATGATAATCTATGGATAACTAATCACGTATGTAAAAATGGAATGATGGAAATGATACCTTGATGGGCAGGACTGATTCTATTCCATAGACAAGTTAATATGGGTTCACCCGTGTGGTGGTGTGGTCCACAAGGCATGAAAGAGCTTAATAGAAAAAGAATTTTTATCTTTATCCACCATATTTTGGGTTATATTTGATAGGTTATTGTTGAAGGACTCTATCTTTACATGATATCGAGATGAGTGGTTAGATTTGATTTTATACTCTAGATATAACTTTTAAAACTCCATATAACATAAAATGGCATTGTTGTCCATTGGTGTTGTATGATTGAAACAAATTTTGGTAATTATGTTGGATTTCATGAAGCTAAAAATTATTTTCTCCCCAAATTCATTGAGGGGTATTTCCTCAGCCCATTAGGAGAAGAAGTTAGTAGCGGTTAGGATGTACTTGAACTTCTTAGTCGTAGTGGGAGGATGCAGTCCCAAAACATCCATTCCCATATGGAAAATGGATAGGAGTATTTGGTTGTATGTGCCAACTTTGGGAGTTTATGGATATAGTTGGCATGCAACTACCAGGAATGACTCTTTTTGGTAATTTTTGTGTAGTCCTACATCATAATGGGAGAGTAGTACCCAAGCCTCCAAATTTGATGAGAAATCTTTTAACTTAACTGGTGGGAACCATAGGATCTTGAGTGTACTTCTTTCATGATGGCGATAGTCTCTTATTCCTTGATATATATGAGAATGATTCCATCAAAGCCTTGTTTATAGAGTACTTTCTCGTGATTTGGTCCATCATAAAGAGTGAAGTTGGTTTTTTACACTTGAATTTTCTCTCTCTCAAATTTGTCCAATAGGAGTACCCCATTTTGTATGTATTCCATGATGGGTATCATCAACCTAGTGGTGGGACCGTATGGTTCAATGATGGGAATGAATTCATTGATCTCTTCTATGCTGACATGATCAAAAGGAAATACCATTTAGTGATGTGTAATGATAATGATTTTTTATCCCAGTTTGGATCTACCAAATACATAGATGCATTTTCCAATGGATCTTCCTAGGAATTTTATGATTGTGGGACATGAGTCAATGTTGGATCTGAGGGTAACTCTTCCATTAAACCTAATACAAATTCAATAAGGGGGATTAAATATTCTTTTTCTTATGGAATAATCCCCATTGATCTATTTGATTACTAACCCTAAATTACCTTTTTCCTCTAGGTGGTCCACCAATATTTGGATCATCGGTTAAATCCCTACTAATAGGGACTAATATTCTGCCACATTGTTTGTACAACCTTTTGACAACAAGATGGTGTAGGGAAAAATTACCTTTTTAATAGAGATGAGTATGATCCCTAACCCGACTTTGTTGAATTTAAGATATTACATTCTCTTCCCTATTGGGATATTGGATGAAATGTCAAAATATATTTCCCACTTTTGGGGTCTTCATGATTAGAAAATATATCTTTATCTGTAAATTCAATATTTAATGATTTTGTTTTTGTAGATGGGTGTTCTGCAATTAAATCTTCCAAATCCTAGCTTTTCACTTCTTTCTAAGGCACATATTGTATATAAAATTATTGTAGGATAACTTACCACTGTGAAAAATTTCCTTTAAACATAAGAAGTTTGAGTATATATTTGATAGGGTTATTGAGAGTAACCAAATGGACCTTATGGTGCGGCAATTAGTGCCTTCGTTTATGAATCAAAAATATTAATGCCAAGTAGCTATTCTAGATATCTGAATAATGATTCTTAGTGCTAATAATTGTTCAACTAAGATAATAAAGGTTATTTTCATTCCCAAAATTGTTATTTTGTGTGAGTAAGTAACCTAGTGATCACTCCAAGGCTATCACATATAGAATTAGAGGATTTCCCTAAGTGGGTGGCATTAGCACTGGTGGATTCAAGAGATATTTATTGAGGCTATCAAATGATTCATGAAAGTCATTATTTTAATGATATGTAACACCTTCCTTCATCATTTAGTGAAAGGAAGAAACTTACCTACAAGGTTATATATAAAGTACATAATGTAGGCTAAGTGTCCTTTGAGTCCTCTCAACTCTTTATGGTTTCTAGGAGGTTATATGCTAAGGATTGACTTTATTTTCTTAGGTTTGACTTTAATAGTGCAGTGGTGTATAACAAAGATGAGAAATTTTATGAAGGTTACCCAAAAGGAACATTTCAAGGGATTCATCTCCATTCAATTATGTCATAATTTTTTGAATATGGTCTCAAGATCATCCATGTGGTCAGAACCCTATCGGGATATGACAAAAAATTCATCAATATAGCATTTAACAAACTTTCTCATGAAGGGATTGAAGATGTGATGCATGACACATTGGTATATCATGTTGATATTCTTTAAGCCAAAGAGAATTACCCAATAGAAAAATACTCCCTAGTGGTGCCTAAATTTGGTGGATTCCTCATCTTCTAGGTCCATTTGAATTGTTTTGTACCCTAAATAGCCATCCATGAAGGATAAGACTTGATAATTAGCCATTTTATCAATCAATAGCTTTGTGATTAGGACTGGGAAATAAACTTTCAAACGATGATACTTAAGATCTATGAAGTAAATGAAAACCTTGATTTTCCCATTCTTTCTCATTACTGAGACAATGTTGGACAATCATTTTCAATACTAAACTTCTCATATAGAATCAACCTTGATAAGTTTTTTTGACACTTTCACCAGGGACCACCACCATTCATGTCATTGTTCATTGACATTTCATTGTACCCCATATTCCCACATTCCAAAGGAGGGATCCATTCATCACTTTATCATTGATGTATTCTCCTTGATCAAAATGGGGAGATGTGAAGTCATTTCCTCCTTCTATGGATTTCTCTTGGTAACTCATCACTTAGTCTGTGTCTCCATCATAGATTAAGACATGGTTAGTGAAACTCCTTCCCAGTGACATCTATCTGTGGATACTGTTTAATTACAATGCTTCTTTCTAGACATTACATGGGGTCTTGACAAGGAAGTAACCTTTAGTTATGGGAGTAGTCAAATATTGCATTGCTGGAAGGTCTAGACGTTGAACCATTGGTCACCTGTATTCTTCCTCATAAGAGGGAATCTCATTGAGGCATCTTGAGCGTGGAACCCAAGGAATACCATGTTGATCATCAGGTAACTTATGCCAAAGGAATGTCTTTTTAGGTATTCCTCAGGAATCCCATGTTTAACATGAGGTAGTAGTGACAGGTCATGAGTTTAACATCTTGTAGAGATAGAGAGAGGCTGATCAAAATTCCTGATGGAGGTGGATCAAGGGGTACATACCTAGGAGGGATCACATTGAAGGTTTACCAGATGGATGAGTTATAATTCTTTTGTAGGTGGAACCAGAGTGGTGTATCCCATAAATGTAAGATGTTAGACAATGAAGGAGTACATCCCTATGAGGGAGTCACCAAGGTTTACAATTGGTTGGGATTAAACCCCATGGAGGAATTTTTCGTACCCTATTTAGAATACAGGGATCAAAACCCACATAGTTTGATGGATGGTTTGGGGCTTACACATGTGATCTTCACTTCTCAAGAGGACCTCTCTTGGTTGGACTATGTTGGATTGTGTGGGGGGGCTTATGCATGAGATCTACCAGGGTTCTTCAAGGTGCATCGATTATATGGATGGGGCTTATGCATTGGAACATCCTAGATGGATGACATTATTTCATTAGGATGTGGTGGCTTGGGTAAAATTGGGATGGATATTGGGTGGATTGGATGGATTGGATAGATGTGGATGAATTTTTTAGGGTTTTGGGATTGAACCTGAAGAAGGTTTACAATATATCCTAATTAACTAGGAATCAAAGTCAACATAGTTCTAGAGGGGCATTTGGGTCTTACAACTAAGGAGGATGCATAATGGGAAGTAAAGAATAAGGTTGGGGATTATGCATATGAGCTTCCTAGTGGATATGAGGATGGTTGGGATTACACCTAAATAGGAGGCCCATTGGACATGTTGGGGCTTACAAATTGAAGAATCTCAAAGATAGAGATAGGGTTTCATGACCATTTCTAACCTTTAAACTCACACGAGTCTTGGTTGGTGTGATAAATAAGAGGAAGTAGTAGACCTTATTATCATGCCACGAAAGATGCACTAATGATAAATGGTGTGGGGATTATGCATATGGGATTCCTAAGTAGGACCCCATTCTATATGAGGAGGATCTCATTCCATGTGAGGAGGATCTCATTCCATGTTAGTCATATACAGAGAATCCTATCAAGGGTGCTCTGGGGATTATGCTTGGAAACTACCTAAGGAGAACATGGAAATAAAGCCCAAAGGGAGAGGGATGGAGGGCTGAGAGTGTAGGATGTGAGATATTCTTGGTTCCCATCCCATCACTAATCTTGTGAGAAGGATTTCATTCCATGTGATAAGGATATAATTCCCTATCACACATATACAGGGACATCCTGGGATTACCACACAGGGTGAGATCACAGTTTAATGTCATGTTTTGAGGACATTGGTTCTAGGTAGTTTTATATCCTATTGCTCAGATGTAGGGGATTCACTCCTCTTCTCTCAGACTTACATGAATACAACTCATAAACCCTTGAGATGGGGGTGTCCTTAGAAATTACAATGTGTAACGGTGTGGAGGAATGATCACTCACAAAGTCCATGTTAGTGTTACTATGATGAAAAGAAAGAGGAATTATCATAACTATGATGAAAATCAATAGGTAAACTGAATTCTCAGTTCACACTTGAAGTGGAGTGAGCCACATGAAAAGGTGGCGCAGGTCACATAAGGATGTTAAGTGAAGATGAACCAATCCTGGAGGGATGTGAAGACCTATAACACTCAACCTTCATGAATATGTGTCATCATAAGGGAGAAAAAAAGGAGAGACCAAGGAGGAGGGATTCACGAAGTAGGGGGGATCACTCAAAAGTGCTTCATGAAGCTCTAATACTTTGTGGTGGTTAGGATATTTGTTAAGTAACGGTATCTAATGAACATGGAGACCCTACTTGGGCATGAAGTCATGATTGGGTAACATAATTCTTCATGAAGGATTAATGCTCCACAAATCTTCAAGTACCCCGATGGAACTTTTTCCTCTATGAAGGGTGTATTGCTTCACAAAAGGCATCCCCATATTAGGTGGAGCCATTTAGGAACAAGGGATATGGGGTTTTGTGATGATCTAATACCTTGGATGATTCATTTTCTGTTTGGTTTATGGTGATCAGGTGCTTCATAAATTGGGAGATCGGAAGTTGAAAGTCCATGGTAGCCATGACCTTGAGCAGGAATGAGCCAGGTATTTATAGGAAACAAGGTTTCATGATTATTTTAGGCACGCCGAAAAGAAAAGGAGGTCTCCAAAAAAGGTTATAACTCTGTAAAATTTTGGAATTTGTCTCTCAATGCCTTAGTGTGGTTGTAGAGTGCATAAAACTCAAGGGAGTTCCATCTATACCTCATTCATTTTCAATTCCGAAGGACCTCCATGAAAGGTATTTGAGAATCAGACCCTTAGGATGATTTCATAAATTTCCTTGAGCTTGAATCGGCCTAAACCATGTTTTTTCATTCTCAGATCATCCCCTGGCACATACTTCAGTTCCAAAAAATTCCTCCCTTAGAATGGGAGCTGGTTGGAAAAGGAGGGTTAGATTCTGAGGGATAATCACCAAAATTATAGCCAATCGTGAAGCTGGCTTGTGATGGATGTCTCACGATGCACGTAGGTGCGAAGCCCACCACAAATCCTGGTCAGCTGTGTGCCCATATATAACACCTGGGGGGATCCTATCCAAACAATATCTTTATAAAAACTTTTCTTGGTCTCTCTTTTTGTGAAGGTCCTTCACCCTATTAATGCATTCTTTACAAAATATTTTTCTAGGATCCATGGTCCATGAATGCATCATAGCGAATTGGGCATTTCAATCTGCTAATACTCCACAAAGCAAACTGATACAGAGGGGACTCATGATCTGTTTCTCTACAAATGAGCTTTGAAAAAAAACTCATAAAATCTATAAATCTTAGATCTGATGGTTTTTCAAGAATATACTTAGGAATTCCTTATTTATGCCACCTAGAGAGAAGGAATGGAAAATAATATTATTATTGGGGAGTGCGTTCAAAGTCACTCTAACCATGAATTTATGCATGCACTTTTTTCAGAAGCTTATAAGAAGTATCCTTTTTTCAAGAGGTTACCTTTTCATGGATTTTGTCTAAGGAATGATGTCTTCATCCTGATGGAAAGTATGGATGAACTAGATATTTGGTTGAAGGGAGTACCAAGACAATACCAATGGTACAGGGTCATTAGAGGCCATATCATGAAGGATCACACAACTATCATAGATGACTATATTTACAACCATATCAACAACGTCGATGGGAGAAGGTTGGATTCTGATAAATCTACAAAAAAATATCATACAATCATCAATGAGAGCTTAGTGAACCCATAGAAAGGATGGATTGATGATTAGAATTTTCACCAAGGTGGTAACTTCACCGATGAGTGGGCCTAGGCCTACTAGGAATCCGCTTCTTGTGCTGAGTTTAGGACAAAGATAAAGTAGGTTGGATTTTATGAATTGTAATGGGATTCCAAGCTCCATTTCTACCAATCATGGGAGATTATTCCAGAGCTACTGAGAAGATGGTCGTTGGGGAACAACACTTTTCATCTTCATCACAGCAAGGTCGGAATCACCCTCTAGGATCTCTATCATATTTCTAGATTCCCAATTCTAGGGGAGATGTACGATGAATTCCCCCCATTGAGAATGTGTGGGAGGATCAAGAGAAGCTACCATATTTGGTGAAGGTTCTATTGGATCTGATACCAAGCATAGCTAAAGATAAGAATGGGATGAGGGACGTACATTTCAAGCAATGGTTTAGTCATTTTCTAAACTTCATGATGGTGGTTCCTACTGAGGGAGAATAGGCTGCCAGGAAATTACTGATAAGGACCCGCACCTGATTGAGAGGAATCTAGTGAGGCAAAGAGGTCTTTTATGGGAAGATCCTGGAGGATCTAATGGTAGTTATGGGGATAAATCATCAAGAATGATCCTCAACCCAATGTAAGGTTGTCCATATTCATTACGTCACTCATCTAAGAATTGATACTTCCAGCAAGGGATGTAGACATGGGAGTGAGATTGAGAACATTCATATTGAAGGTAATGCTAAATATAGGTCAGTATCTTAAGCATGGGATCTGGGTACTGGAGAAGCTACATAAAGTAATCTAGAATATCATCAAGGGAAAGAAGACATTGCAAGTTCACAGACTGCTCCATTTTTTGTACAGCTGGGCAGTTGTCACATGGGAGGCTATAAATATTCAAGCCCCATCTCCCCTCCTGAGAAAAACTTCTGGCCATAGATTCTAAATATCATAGGAAGTTTCCCATTCAATATGGTCTTGATGTTGGGGGTGAAAAAGGTTGTGCTGGAAAACCACTTTACCTTTCACCCATTCCCTATACCGATAATAACAAATGACATCACGAGAACTATGGAGAAGTGATCATATCTTCTGAAATTTTAAGGAAGACTGATAGTGGTATGGTTGGACTAAGATCCAATCTGTAAATGATACAACCCAAACTGATTTTTGAGGTGGTTTAAGTGTTTTTGGGGGTTAACCACGAAGGTGTACTTGGGAGTACTTCATGAAAACCACCCATCTATGATGAGGAAACTATGTCTCATGTTCACATGTGAAGATAAAAAGATGCAGAACAAGTTGTCTCCATCTAGTGATGCATATGGGATGACCTATGCATATGTGATGAGCTAGGAGGTTTCCTACCCAGAAGAAACACTGAGGGAGAAGACCATCCGATCCAATGAAGGAGTAACTTCTCTACCTTGGGGCTAAGGACAAACAGTGTCAAGAGAGCACCATAGCAATAGGGCTAGGGTATATTATAGTAGTGGAGCTATAATAGTGAATCCCACAGTTTCATAGCCTACACTGACTAGAAGTGAAGGAGGAACAACAACACCAGGCCCAACACTCCTAGTCTGATGGATTTAAGAGTAAGGGGAACCATCTATAGGGTTTCACAAGACATCTTCCCAAGCTCCTGGGAAGCGATTATGCTGCATGGAAATTCCTAAGGACATTTTATAACCTGAGGCTTGTGAAATGTGGGATCTCAAAAGATATTTCCTCAACCCCAGAAATATGTGGGACCAACTCATCAGGAATGGGATGGAATATTTGGGGGTTCTTTAGGGAAAAGTCAGCTTCCTCATGTCCTAAGAACAGGGGGAATGATATGTGGTGGAATTGGTGGACCTTGTGCAATCCTAGGGCACTACATATCCGATGGCTAACTAGGTGAATGTACTATTAGACTTGACATCTCCCCCACTAATGCAGGCTACTAAGATGGTTGTGCACTATCCCTTTCCCTAAGAATCAGATGATTCATGGGGAGAAGATTCCAATGTGGGGAGTCCTCTGGAGGATGGTGAAATCACAACATCCTTAGGGTAATTCTAGAAATCCCTCAAGGTATGATTTATATTACTATTGATTATATTTCACATTCACTAGCACTTCATCTTGACTCCCCAACTAGAATCTTTTATGCATAGGATGATCTTGCACAAGGGACCCCACTAATGGGGATGGAGGAAAAGCAACAGATTTAGGGAAGCATGCTCTAGGGCTTGCGCCCAGGGTAGAAGAAACCAGTGAGTCAGAAAAATTTGGGATAGCCTACCTAGAACCCTCGAAGCCTCCAGTCATATATGGGGTCCATTTCCTCATATCACAATGGAAACAACCCAAAATCATGATCCACTACTGCTTAGATTTCGTAAGTTTCTTTCTTGATAGAGACACATTTGTTGTTGCTTGATTAGGTTGACTGAGATGTTCCTATATGAATGGTGAGGGTATTGGTGGGTGATCATCTATTGGAAATTGTTTAAAGATATGAAATCCATTTTCTAATATGGGCATCGGTCCATGTGGAGCTATCCGTTTGAGCTGAAAAGGCTATGGCCTTTGGTAAATAGTCAGTTGTGGCAATGAGTGATGCCACTAATGGTTCAGAACTTAGAGATGAAATGGAAAACCATGTTGAGGTGGGGTCAATTTAGGATGAAAAAGCTCAAGACATGGAGTCGATCCCATTTGATATGATTCCAGAGGAGGATCCTGTGACTAAAATCCTGCCTACATTTTTAGAGTACGAGCTTGTAGATCCTGAGGAGTTGGGTGAGTCGGAATCTGATGCAGTCATGGAAAATAATATCCTCTGGTGCCGGGAATGGAAGTGTATCAAATGTTTCATTTACCAAGATCTAGAACCATAATATGTGATCTATATGGGGTCACTTCACCATTGGATGCACAATATGTTCACTAGAGAGGAGGATGCTTGAAATCTTCACATGTTGGTCCACAAATACCTTGATGAAATGATATGGGAAAGAAATCAACACCTTGATTTAACTTGGAATTCGGAGATGTTTGATGGCATCCAAAATCTCCTTGAGGACAATAAGAAGGTTCAGTTCCAAGACAAACAATCAGACTAGCATTCCTCCTTCATCTCCACTCAATCAGAGCTCATCCTACAACTAAGGACCCAACTAGAGTCGTTCGAGGAGCATATAAGATGGGTGTCACATCAAGAGGGTGATCTATGAGCTGAGTGGGACCAGACATAGATTAGGGTATATGAGCTTATCCCACAAGTTGATGAGAAGGAAAGGGAGCTTAGGTGGTGATAGAAGATTATGGAGACTTCACACCAAAGGTTGGGGGCTGGAAGCACTAGATCCTAGGAGAAGAGATATAGGGGTACTTTTCTAGGACTTATGAGAGGCTTCATCATGTGGATGTTCCCTACTACCACCATAATGTTGGATCACTATTTATATTTTTTGTGTGAATGGACATATTCTTTTATCACTTTAATGATCGAACTTCAATCATACTTTTGAGAAAAACAATGAACAATCCCTAAGCCCATGTGGGTCATTCTGGTGTGAGAAATAAGGGATGACCACTTTTTTTTTCACTTCATACAAGAGTGTCAGATAATCATCAAACACTCGGAGTCTTATATTGTTGATTGGCCACCAAGAACATTCGGGATGAGAGAGGTTGTGGTTGGGGAAGACAGATCTTGGATCAAACAACTTTCTTTTTCAACGTGCGCCAGTGCACAAATGGGATAGCACTAGGGGAATTAGAGTCAATTTGAATAAAAGAGGAATGAGAAGTGTGAATCACAATGCCCAAAATTATGAACATGAGGATAATGGAATGAAGGTACAAGATGACTGCATACCCTATTTGAAACCCAATATCCATACTACTAGATTTAAATCACTACTATAAAACTTTCCTTTACTAGCGCTAGATATGGCCTTTATAAGCGCTAGAAAAGTGTTGACTACATTAGCAAGGTTAAAAGGATTGATCTTTTATCAAAACTGAAAAATTGATAATAAAGGGTTCCTTTATCGGTGCTAAAAAAAGAACTGATAAATGGGACCTTTATCAGCACTTTGATTTAGCACTGCTAAAGGAACTATTTATCAGTGTTTTTTGAGTGTTGATAAAATAGACCTTTATCGGTGCTTCTATGAGAACTAATAAAGTAGACCTTTATCATTACTTTTAAAAGCACTGATAAAGGGCCACACTGCAGTGTGCTACAATAGCATAGTGCATCACCACTACAGTGTGCTGTTACAGCACACCGCAGCACCAGAAACATACTAGAACTCAAAGAAAAAGTCCCAATACAGTATTTAAATGAGATTAAATTTACAACACAAATGCAAGAAAAAACACTATATTATAGATATTTCAAACATTTGTTCATACAATTACATAAATAAAAATTATTACATACATTCAAAAACATCAATGTTACTTTATCTTTTAATCCTAACCTGACTTGTGATATTTCTGAACAAACCACCACTACTCGAGCAAAATAATGAACCTGTATAAGAATTTTTTTTATGTTAGTAATAATATAAATAAATAAATTAACATAAAGTGTTAATTTTACAAAAACTGATGACAATTTTAAATAAAAAAGACACATTTGGAGTCATATCATTCACACTGTGCATAAGGTTGAGGTGAAACTAATTCCAAAACATCTCAAATAACTTTTGGGTCATTTTCCCAAAGTATCAAAACAATCTGAATGTGTTTTCCCATTTTTGAGTATGTTAGTTGTCTTTTTTACTAAAATGCCATTTTAAACTGGAAACATGCAGTTTTTACTCATTATAATCAAATTGTGTATCAGTTTGATGTGAAACAGATTCCTACACATCAAAAATGACTTATGAATATTTCTCCAAAATTATCAATAAAATATGAGCATGTTGGATCGGTTTTCAATGAGTGACACTTTTTGAACTAAAATGTCAATTTTAAACTCATAATAGACAATTTGAGTCATATCAGGAAAATCATTTATCTAACTAAGGTGTGGATGATTTATGCACATAAAAATGACTTATGGATAATTTTCATAAAGTATAAAAATAATCAGAATGTGTTTACTTTGTTTTGAGTGGGACAATTTTCCATTTTATTAAAATTGATGACGATTTTAAATAAAAAGACGCACTTTGGGTCATACTGGTGACACCATGTGTCAGATTAAGGTGAAGCTAATTATTACATGTTCTAAATGACTTATGTATCATTTTCCTAGAGTATCAAAACAATATGAATTTGTTTTATTGGTTTTGAGTACATCACTTCTCTATTTTACTAAAATTTCATTTTAAAATTGAAACATGCACTTTAACTCATAACGATCACATTATGTGTTAGATTTAGGTGTGACTAATTCCTACACATCAAAAATAACTTATGTATTGTTTTCATAAATTATTAAAACAATTTTAATGGGATTTCATGGTTTTGAGTAGGTTAGTTGGCCTTTTTACTAAAATTAATTCCAATTTTAAATAAAAAATACACACTTGGAGTCATATCAGTAACACCGTGCGTCGGATTGAGGTGAGGTTGATTAATGCACATCTCAATTAAATTATGGATAATTTTCCTAAAGTTTTAAAACAATATGAATGTGTTTTTTCAGTTTTGAGTAGGTAAGTTTTTTTTTACTAAAATTGATTTCAATTTTAAATAAAGAATCCCTTAGAGTCATATTGTTCACACCGTGCATCAGATTCAGGTGCAGTTAATTCCTACACTTTACAAATCACTTATGGATTGTTTTCATAAAGTATAAAAACAATACAAATTTATTTTCTTGGTTTTGAGTACTTCACTTGTTTTTTTTACTAAAATGTCATTTTAAACTTGAAACATGCACTTTGACTCAAATAAATCACATCATTTATATGTTTGACGTCAGACTAATTTCTTTACATCACAAATGATTTATGAATTAATTACCTAAATTATTAATAAAATATGAGCATGTTTTCTTAATTTTCAGTGAGTGAAACTTTTTAAATTCAAATGTATATTTTAAACTGATAACAGAAACATTGAGTCTGTTTCCTTTTTTACCAAAATTAATGTCAATTTAAAATAGAAAGAAGTACTTAGAGTCATACCAATAAAATTGTGTGTTGGATTGAGGTTTGGAAGATTCCTACACGTCCCAAAGTCTAAAAACATTGCATGAGAAGATTAGAACATCCAACCCTATATGAGAAACTTCAAACAAATCACATCAACTCAAAAAATAGAATTCACTTGTATAAGAAAAAAATTATTACGAGTAACAATTAAAATAAATAAATTAAACATAAATATAAAATAATACATTAATTCTATAGATAATGATTTTACTATGAAAATATCAAGATTAACACTATGATTGAGTAGTGAAGGGAACTTGAAGGAAAGCGATAAATTTCAACACTGTATGGGTGAAAGGTTTTGAGGGAGAAGAAGTCTATGAAAGTTTTGGTTCATTAAGGGATGAAAGATGGATAGAGCACCCCAAATCGAACAAAATAATCCACCTGTATAAGAAAAAATTATTATGTGAGTAATACTAAAAATAAATAAATTAAAAAATAAATATTAAACAATCCATTAATTCTATGGACAATGATTTTATTGTGCAAGTATCAAGACTACCTCGGTAATTGAGCAGAGGCCGCAACATTTCTCTTCCTACAAAGGAAATGGAGATAACTTGAAATAAAGTGATAAATGAAACATTTTAGGGGTGGAAAGGTTTTTAGGGAGAAGAATCATGAATGTTGGACAGAGAACCCCAACTCAAACAAAAGAATTCACTTTTATAAGAAAACAATTATTATGTAAATAATAATAAAAATAAATAAATGAAACAAAAATAAGAAATAATATATTAATTTTATGAGAAATTATTTTACTATGAAAAAATCAAGATTACCTCTATAATTGAGAAAAGGTAGTGTAATTTCTATTCCTGTAAATATAATTCCCCAGCCCCAGTTACCCAGAGTCAGTGCTTTATTACATAACATTGGCATGATACAAGGATTTATGTCCCTAAAGACCAATCAGTTATTATTGGAAACAAGATACATATATAAGTTCAACATTATAACTTGAAAAGAAATAAAACACTAATTTATTCCATTAGAAACATCCAAGCCTCCTAGATATGCCTACAAGTCACTCATAACTAACTTCTTCATATCCGGGGAAAATGAAACATAAGAAAGGGGTGATCTCAAATTCTCATTAAGAGTAAGAAATATAGCAGAAGATAATATAAACATTAGGCATGGTGAATAATTAAAAACACATGCATTTACAAATAATAAACATGCACACTTTATGGAAGAAATATGAGCTGAGTAAATAATTACATAATAAAACATAGTCATAGGTATTCTACCAGTCGAATAACTACATGAATCATCATTATTATTTTAATAATAAGGGAATGTATAATGTCAGACATTCTGAAAAATTTTATCAAGCCCTCAGCCAAGACGTCTAAAAATTATTAAGGCCTCGGCCAAAACCATATATCAAATTGGGAAAGGCCTCAGCCAATTCCATGTCTAATAGTCTCATTAGACCTACCGATGCACCGAGGAGCTATAGCGGACTCCACCCGTCACATACTAAGTCCAATACATTCCTCATATGAAAAGGTTGAAACAAAACATAAACATTTGTATTAAAACTAGAATACGAAATGTCAATACTTTAACCATAAACCATGAATGGTATAAAAATAACACATCCACATTCACACATATCACAAAACCATCAATAAAATTTGGAAGATTTGTATCATAATAAATCAACTTCAAACAAGTTTAAAATCCATAAATGGATGTTGACATAGATGAAATGAAAACTATTTGAAATAAATACCTCTTTCTATTTTGAAACCATTTAAGAGTCACATAATTATAAAAGAAAACATTTATTTGAAAATATTCTTATAAGATTGTAAGGGAATTTTTGATGATGTTATAATAGCGAAAAATAGCCGCACCTACTGTATAAGTTAAAAAAACATTCTTACCTTAATTTTGTCAAAAAGGTCATAAATTACCTTGTTTGGAAAACGACGGAAAGATTCATTTCAAAACATATAAGGTTAAATAAGGGTATAAATGACTTTAACCCATAGTCTAGTAAATAGTAAAAATGTTTTAAAATACATTTTTAAGAAAACATGGATGTGGATGATAAAGAGGTCCCAGTAGATACTTACGTAAAAACAACTTTAGATAATAAAGAGATTGTGAAAATAACCCTTAACTTGTAATTTTCCTTAGTCAATGGTATTTTAACCTCATGTATAATATTTAAAACATTGTTATTAAATTATACAAGAACTATATACATAAATATGATATCATATATGATCCTCTAATATTGTTTTGTTAACAATATTTCAGTAGTATAATCGTTTCAGGTGTTAACTGATTCATTTTCCTTTATATTCTTGGTTATGTATGCCATGTTTTGTTATGAATAGGATGTATTTTATTCATATACAAAATTATATTATGTTCATAAACATTATTTTTAATCATAAAATGAAAATTATTCTTGAATGATTTTGATGGGGAAATGAATCTCATCGCGTTCGTGGAGACGATAATTCGTATGTACGCACGAGCGACAATATCAATATATTGATTGTGAAATAGTATGTAATTTGATGGTATATCATATATAAATAATCAATAAAATTTTATATTTATTATTTAAATTAGTTATACTCATTATTATACCCATCCAAATAATGAAGTGTTTGAATAACAAACTACACCACGACGTGGAGACGGTAAGCCGTACGTACGCATGTATGGTGACTTTGGCATTCATATGATGGATAGAATAATGAATATGGTTGTTCCATTTTTACAGTAAAATCATAGTATATAGAAGATACTGTATTTATTGTTTTATAATGGAAACAACAAATAAATAGTAAGTGGAAGAAAAAAAGAACTTGAGAGAGGTGATGAAATATTTACCTCTTCTTCGGGTGTTTCCTTTTTATTTGATAAAATGGGCTCCTTATGTTGGATTTATGATCAAAGTAAGTCCTCTATTTTGCATTGAGGTATGTTGGGAGGATATTTGGGCAGGTTTTGGCTGAGCCAAATGGCTTTGGAGGTGTGATTTTGAGAGAAGGGGAAGTGCCCTTTTATAAGAGAGGTGAAGGTCACTTTAGGAAAAGCTTGAAATATTATTTTATAATAAAATAATTTTCGGTTTATAATGGATTAAAAAAGATTTATTTAGAGGATAAGGTGGGGATGGCTCTAAAACCTCTCAACCAATAGGTTTTAGATAGGTTTATGTCACCATATTAACCTTATCTTTTAGATTTAACTCTTAGATAAATAGTTTAACATTTACCATGTCTCTTTGTATTTTTATATTATATGGTTAATAAACATACTATAAGGTACCAAGAGAACCCCAAGTGGTTCATTATTAATATATATAACTTTATCTAACTCCTTTGTCTAAACCTTATATTTTTATGAATATTATATCAATTAATAATATAGTATTTGTTTTAAAAACTCAATTATGTCAATTTTGACACTATTTAGTATTTTATTTTTTTGAAAGCCATTAAAACTTTATCACTTAAAATAAAATTTATTTAAAAAACCCTAAAATTAAATATTAACCTAGAAAATTATTTTAATTCATCAAAAGTCTCAATTTACATTTATTTGGATATTTATAATATCAATTATTTTAATATTTCATTATTAAGGTAATTACTGCATCATTATTGTGTCATAAATAAATTAAATTATTTAATGTCTAAAAATTATAAATAAAATACCATTATTTAGGAAATATTTATATCTTTATAAAGAATATTTATAGTCGAATTTATATTGTGTGTAACCCTATAATAAAAATGGTTTAGTTATTAAACTTTGAATTTAACTCATTTAACTCTTCTTTAAATAAAATAATAATAAATGTCCTAATCTAATTCAAGTAGACCAAAGGGGATCATATTTTATTACTAAGGTTGTTTTTGGTCGAATTAAACTTATCCAATAGAATTACGACATGTGTTAGGGTAATTATGATATCATTTTTACCCTCAATTACCCTATTTACTTTTAACAGTGGTAACTAAAAGTCAAAAGTTATTATTCAAAAAAAATTATTTTCATCTTATTGAACCAAATTTTACTTACTGATATTAACTGAGTCTCTTAGATTTTATAAATTCAACTCATATAAGTGGTAAAATTATGTTGTATGCGAATTTGCAAATGCTCCTAAGAGGTGGGTAAAAGACGTTAAAAAGTTCAATAAAATTTTTATATATCTAAACTTATTATAAAATGAATCCAATAAATTACATTGAACTTATATAGGTATTATGTATCTATTTTTACATAAAATAAATTTAAATAAAATAAATAATTATTTAAATAAAAAGTTGGTTTTAACCAATAACACAATGTTTTTCAGTATTCATAAAAAATGAGCGATTTTAGAAAAATACCAAAAAATCACCCTAAGCTAATTTCGATATTATGAATTCAAAAATAAAGTCCATTTTGAAAAAAAAAATTCTAAAATTTTAAAAAGTGGATATTACTATTCATAACGTCTAGTTTGATTGGTAGCATTGTATTAGAATATCGAAGTTGCGTACAATGCAAGATATTGCATTATTCAAAGGGAAACATATTGTGGAAGCTTGGGGTGTTACATTCTTCCATCATTAAAATAATTTCATCCTCGAAATTTTTATAATATTACTACATAAAAGGATTCAGGAGGTTCTTCATCATAAGTTCCTTGAGTTTCCCCATTGCCTCTTCCATCTTATGGTTTCTCCATAGAACTTTTACCAAACGAGTTGTCCGATTTCTCAGCACTTGTTTGCTTGTATCAAGAATCTTGATAGGATATTCACAATAAGAAAAATTAGGTTCTAGTTGAATTTTCTCATAAGTTAGTACATGTGTTCGGTCAGGCATTTATTTTCTCAACAGTGATACATAAAACACATTGTGAACTTTTGAGAGACTTGGTGGCATTGGAAAACGGTAAGTTACAACCCCAATTAATTCTAGAATTTCAAAAGGTCCGATGTACCTGGGACTTAATTTACCCTTCTTATCGAATCATATAACTCCCTTCCATGGAGATACCTTCAAGAAAGCATGATCTCCTACCTAAAATTACAAATCCTTCCTTCAGTTATTATCAAAATTCTTTTGTCTACTTTGAGCTACTTTGATGTGGGTTTGGATAACCTTCACCTTTCCCATTTTTTCCTCAATAAGTTCTGGGCCTACGAGTTTTCTTTCACAAATATCATCCCAAAAAGTTAGTGTGTGACATCTCTTTCTATATAACGCTTCATATGGTGACAACTAAATACTTTAATGGAAGATATTGTTATAGGAAAATTCAACTAGAGGTAAATATTGATCCCACATACCTTGAAAGTCTAGTGAGAAAGATCTCAACATGTCTTCTAAGGTTTGAATAGTTTGTTCTGATTGTCCATTAGTTTGAGGGTGGTAGACAGTGCTTAAACGAAGTTCAGTATCTAGGAATTTCTGAATACTTTTCCATAATCTTGATATAAAATGGGGATCACTATCTGAAACAATCGATAGGGGTACTCCATGAAGTCTTACAACTTCATTAATATACAGTCTTTCTAAACGTTCAAGTGGTAAATCTTCTCTTATAGCAACAAAATGTGTTGGCTTGGTAAGACGGTCAACAATGACCCATATTGCATCATTCCTTCTAGGAGTATTTGGTAGACCCATGACAAAGTCCATTGTAATATCATCCCATTTCCACTAATATATGGGAATAGGTTGCATGACTCCTCAAGGCTATTGCCTTCTAGCTTTCACTTATTGACAAACCATACATCTTGATATAAAATCTGAAATCTCCCTCTTCCTGTTGTCCCACAAAAAATGTTCCTTAAAATCTCTATACATCTTGGTGCACCCAGGGTGTATAGAGAAATTAGAACTATGAACATCATCCAAAAATTCCCTTTTTAGATCAGGTATATCTGGAACACAAAGTCTCTTCCCAAATTTCAAAATTCCATCTTTATATATGAAGTCACTCAATCTCCAATCATTCACATCTTTAATCTTCTTTTGAAATTCCTCATCATCGGTCTGAGATTTTTTTTCCTTTCTAGTAAATATGGTTTGGAATCCATTTGAAAAAGCATTGATGTTTCTCCATCCATGGTTATTCCCATATTCATATTTACTAGATCCATGTATATAGGATCCTTTTCAACTCCCATATTGTTCAAAACTCCATGATCCTTTATTCTCAAAGCATCTTCCTGCTTATTTTCCTTCCCCAGGTGGTAGTGTATAGTGAAATCATAATCCTTGAGTAGTTCAAGCCATCACCTTTTCCTTATGTTGAGTTTTTTTGTAAGAAAATATACTTCAAACTCTTGTGATCAGTATAAATCTCCACATTTTTCACCAGAGAGATAGTGTCTCCATATCTTTAGAGTGAATATTACAAATGATAACTCAAGATCATGAGTGGGATAGTTTTTCTCATGAGTTTTTATCTATCGTGATGCATAGGCAATAACTCTATCATTTTGCATAAGGAAAAAACCAAGTCCTTTTCTTTGAAGCATAACTATAAATAACAAACCCATCATTCCTTGATGGTATATTCAAGATAGAATAATTAACTAATCTTCTCTTAAGTTCTTCAAAACATTCTTCATACTATTTTTTCCAAACAAATCTAACCCCTTTACATGTGATCTTTGTTAATGGGTTAGCCAACCGAGAAAAATTCTGGACAAAACATCGATAATAACCTTCTAAACCAATAAAACTATGTACCTCAGTTATACTCGTCGATGCTAGACATTCTTGGATTGCCTTGGTCTTTTAAGGATCAACAGATATTCCATCCTTAGAGACAATATGGAAAAGTAAATAAATCTCCAGAATCCAGAATTCACACTTTCTAAAATTCCCATATAATTCATTTCTTCTAAGAGATTTCATAATAATGCGCAAGTGATTTTCATGATCTTTGTATCTTTTGGAGTATACCAAGATATCATTAATAAATACCACTAAAAATCAATCAAGATATTCCTTGAAAACTCTATTCATTAGATCCATGAAGACAAAGGGTGCATTAGTCAATCGAAAAGGCATTACTGTAAACTCATAATACCCACACCTGGTTCGAAATGATGTTTTCAGAATGTCTTCCTTCTTCACACACAAATGATGATATCTATATCGAATGTCAATCTTTGAAAAATATTGAGCTCCATGAAGTTGGTTGAATAAATCATCAATGTGAGGTAGGGGATACTTATTCTTTATTATTATAGCATTGATCTCCCTATAGTCAATACGCAACCTTGTAGATTCTTCTTTCTTCTTAACAAAAAGAACAGGGGATCCCCATGGAGAAACACTAGGGTAAATAAATCCCTTATTAATCAATTACTCTAGTTGTTTCTTTAGGTCCACTAATTCCACAGTGGCCATTCTATAAGGGGTCTTTAATATGGGCCTTGAACCAGGAATTAAATCAATGTAAAACTCAATTTCTCATTCTAGAGGATGTCCAGGTAAATCCTTTGGAAACACATAAACATATTCTTGCATAATAGGTACGTCCTCTATTTGAACATTCTTTTCCTCACCCATAATTACTTCATTATCAACCTCCCCAATAATTGAATTTAGTACTGTGTGTCACTACTAGAACTTGGTGTTTTCCCAACAGTACTATAACAACAGTTTGAGGAAACCATTGCTATAGTGTAAAAGAAGAAACATTTTCCAACAGTTTTAAAAAACCGTTGGCAATGTGTATACTTTCCTAAGATTTCCCAATAGTTTTAGAAAATTGTTGGGAAAAACTATTTTTTCTAAGCTATACCAATGATTTTGATAAACCGTTGGTAAAGGGGAGCTTTCCCAACAGTTTTTAAAAACTGTTGGGAATGTTTTCCCCCAAATACCCAGCACCCGAGCTCCCAGTAGGTCCGATTATAGACCTAATACAGAGCTCCTCCCAATGTATTCTCGGCTGCAAAACACCTTCCAGTTGAATATCCTTCTTCAATCAAACAAATTTTTATTTCTACACTTCATATTAGTAAGTGTTACCTTAGTTTTAGTGTTCTTACTCTTTTTATTTTATGTTTTATGTTTTGATTTCGGCTAAATTAGAATTATTTCTGTTGGAGTATCGAACCCTTTGTTTTTTTTGTTCTACACTTCATACATCGTAAATGGATTGTTTAGTGGGGTTTGTTTAGTGCAGGGGGTAAAGGGTTTGTTTTAGGTTTTTTGTTTAGTGGGGTAAAGGGTTTTTTTGTTTGTTTTATGTTTTTTTTATCTTTTTTGTTTAGTGGGGCTTTATGTTTTTTTGTTTATTGAAGTGGCTAATGCATGATAGTTTGGAATTTTTAATGAATAAAATGATTTTAAATAAAAATACCCTAAGGGGGGCTGCAAGAGGGGTAGGGGCTGTCCAAGTGTGGAGGGATGTCTAGGTGGGGGGTGGGTTGTCCAGGGGGTAGGGGGTGTATGAACCCATTTCTTATTCTTGAGCTACAAGTTTATTCTTTTCCTTTTTCCATAAGTTTCTTTGAGAAAAATGGGGAAATCCAAAAATTTATGGGTACACTCCATGTAATTTTCTGCACGCCATGTACTTTGGCTGTGTGGGATGTGAATACAGGGTGTGTAGGCTTGTTGGTGATTCAGGGTTTAAAAACTAACTACATGCCGTGTACATAGTAATACACGCCGTGTAATCAATCGACAAGTGAACAGTAAGTTGGTGGGGATTAGCCGCCATATGAATAGTAAAATGGATAGTACACGCCATGTACTTAGTATTACACACCGTGTAATCAGTTAGTAGATGAATAGTAAGGAGGTGGAGAGTTTCTTCTAGTGAACAGTTAAAAAGAAAGTACATGTCGTGTAGTTATGTTTTTTTCATTCAAAATAGGAAGTAGCCTCCTCTTTCAGTAGATGAAGCTTAGGACTTGACGAGATCCGCGATAAAGAAGGATAAAACTTGGAAGATATTCTGACCGCAAACTGGGACTTCGATTCCCTCACTGTCTATCTCGTTTGAACCACGCGGGTGAGTTATTCTCTATTCTTGAACCTATCCTTCCAATTATTTCCCTAAGGGAAGTTATTTGAGTTTGAATGGATAAATTTTTATCCCAGATCTATGTCCTTGTTGGTTGTTTCGGAAGGCGTCGTTCACATATATCGATCAGAGGGGATCGAGGTAGGTGGTCTGGTGTTTATTTCCAAATGTTGAGTTGATTTTTTGTGCCATTGTGATATGCACCCATGTTTGAGGTGTCTTGTCGCTGAGGCCTTGACAGTTAAGATATCCAGAATTTCATGGGTAATTTATTAAACAAGTATAAACTACTATTTGGGATCATTGCTTGGATCCAGGGCCACCGCATGGGTGTGTTTCCCTTGTTTAGCTATTTGGCCAGGATACCCATGGGTATGCCATGATTATAAGCCTGTTTTGAGTTTCTTGAGAGGAAATGTATAAAAATTGTAGGTTATGTGTTGGGCTCGGCCCGATTACTTGCTTAGCCTGAGGGCAGTGTTTTTCTTAACCTGAGGGAAACATTTCGTTTAGCCTAAGGGAAACTTTTTTTTATGCCTGTGGGCAGTAGCTTCCGTACCTAAGGGAGATATCTCGTAAGCCTAAGGGAAATATTCATTATGACTGAGGGTAGTCACCTGAGGGTTTTTTTTCCAGCTTTACTAAGGTTAGGACTTGTATGTATAAGGACATTGGTTACTGGAAAATTCCCTGTGGTGATTTCTTATGCTACACGTGCCATGCTAAAGCACATGCTTGCTATTGTTATTACCTTCTACTTGTTAGATAACCTGTTGTGTTTTTTTTTCTGTGAAACTATATAGGATATTTTCTGTTGAGGCCAGGTCTCAGGAACTTATAATTCAATTATATTGAATTGTTAAGTAAAAATTAAATGGAAATGGAAATGGTAAGAGTAGCTACTTTTGAGTACTTCATAGCTTACTACATTTCTTTATTGCATACTGTTGTTGCACATTTTCACTGACAGTTGGGCACGGGCCTTTGGTGGTTGCCTACTAGGATTTATTTCTCACACCCTCTTTGGGTCATGTCTTAGTCCCAAACAGATTATATTATTGCAGGTGTCAATAAGGGCAAGGGTCCCTATACAGGTACATGATTATTGCAGAGAAGTAGGAGAGCATGGGACCGAGATTAGGCTTGTGATGCTACTGAGTTCCTGTTGCACTGTTGTGGTTTTTCTTTACTGTATTTTGTACCTGGTCCTATATTTTATTAGATTGCAGTGTATTCTATTTTGGCTACTTTCTTAGAATTAGTGACATGTGTCATCATCTTATATATGACTGTTGATTATCTTTTACTGTAGTTCTGTTTTCCATTTTAGCCCTATATTGTTTACTGCTTCTGCTTTTGGGTATGTTTGTATTTTTCTGCTACGCTACACTTTGACATATGAGGTCATAGTTTCCCCACTATCAGACATAGGCCCTCACTCCTAGTCGGTAGCCTCTGGCGTTTGGGGAAATGCGCTTGAGGTCGTGTGACAAACCAGGTTCGGGGAACCCGTTGTGGGGAACCCAGATCCGAGATGTTACAAAGTTGTATCAGAGGGTATTTCTTTTCTTTGACTTACTATTTAGAGCCTATAGTCAGGGATGGGATAGAATTGGTATTTGGTAATAAGTTGTGCCCGAGAGTAACTAACCCGTGTACAGGGAAAAGACAATCTACCTCATTTAATTGCAATTTATCTGGTTTTTCAATTTTACAGTTGATTTGATTTTCACCGTTGGGTGATGCAATCGTGGTGTACTGTTTATATTTTATACTTGGAATCTATTTTTTTGCAACCCAATGAGATGAGGGTATTCCATATCATGCATCAATTAGGCACATATTAGAATCGAATTCCATGCATAGTTTCCAGGCCATGTAGGTGCTTTAGAAATTGCATGTTGTTGTGATAGATGATGTGCTAGAAAATTCATGTTGTTGTGATAGGTACCTTGTTAGATACGCCTACTATTGAGAGGGTATTGGTACATGTTACAGTTGGGTTTATGGATTCTAAAATTTGGTTCCTGAGAAGTATGGGATCTCTTGGACCAGAATTTAGTAGATCATGATCCAGCCTTTTGTTTTATTTTGTACTGTAAAGTGAAAGGTCGGGTGTTAAACTTTGATTCATGGGGAGTATGGACCCCCATGGATCGTAATTTGGCATACCGACACTTGGAATTAAAGAAAAAATGGGGATCTATATTATTTTCTAAGGTCTACTGTTCGGAAACCCAGACAATACGGCGTGTGGTTCTATGAACACACACCATGTACTCTTCTGTTCGGGAAGAAATGAACATTTTTCAAGTACACGCCGTGTAATTTATGTACACGTCATGTTTTCTCTAACCGTGTCATAGTCCGTCTAGGAAGAGACATGGGATAAGGAAGTTCTTGTGGGAACACGTCGTGTACCGGATGTACACACCATGTCAGCCTGACCCTGTGTTCGCCCGTGTGACTAACAACACGAATAATGAAAATCTTATGATATACACGTTGTGTCCGTATGGAACACACCGTGTAGGGTCAGCTGAGTATCTGACCATGTCATGAACAACATGGGTCGGTGAGGTTTGTTTGGGACATGCCATGTACCCGTGGGACACGCCGTGTAGTCTTGACTAGTGAGAGACCATGTGGAATTGGCCTTGTGGTTGGGGAAACAAAGTGGTGTACACACCGTGTGCGGGTGTAACACACCGTGTACCTAGGGTTGAGACACGCCTAAGCTGAAATCAGAACACGACCATGTAAGTGATTAAGGGTACATGCTGTGTAGATTATATACACGTCATGTAGTCTCTTTTTGCCAGTTCTTGTGATTTTCTTTCCCTTTTTGTGTGGGCACACTTAACTAGAAAAAAGAAACCTCGACAGTAAATGAAATAAGGCGTGTGTTTGGATTTGTAGATTCATGACGCCGAGATGACCTCGAGTTACTCTCCAAGAGAGTGGATATGATTATACTCTAGAGATGGTAGGCCATGGGCTATCTATGGATCCTCCAGCAGTGCTAGATGTGGCGCCATCCATTATACCGGAAACAGGCATAGATGCGCCGTTCTATGAAGGCTTCATGCGGTTCATGCAAACCTTCTGGGGAGCACCACAGGTTTCCACATCTATGGTAGAGCTGATATGTATATTCCAGCAGTAGCATCCATCTATGTTTTTAGGGGATGGTGGACCACAGGATGCAGAGTCATTGCTGGGTTCATTGCAGACTAACTTCGAGAATCTTAAGACGCCTCCAGGGAGGAGGGTCAAGCTTGCTGCGTACATGTTGTGTGATTCCACCAAGAGATGGTGGGATGTTACTACCCAGACTGAGCATCACTGAGACACGGCACAGGAAGATTTTCAGGCAGTCTTCTATGAATTTTTCTGTCTAGAGACGCTAATTCTAGATCGAGCTTAAGAGTTCATGAATCTACAGCAGGGAACCATGTCAATGATGGATTATTCTGCCTACTTCATCTATCTACAATGTTTTTCACTTATTCTACTGGGTTATGAGACGTTGAGGGATAAACGCTTTGAGGATGGTTTTCGGTATGACATCCAAGTGATGTTGAATGTTTTTAGGTTTCCTAAAGTGCATTCTATTGTGAACCAGGCATTGATTATTGAGCGGAACCACTGGGAAGCTAGTGGTGCGGGCCAGGGCAGTTTGACACCAGTTTCTGGTACTATTTCTATTGGTAAGAGGAAGAGTTAGATGGATTTCTCTCACGGTGGTAGTAATGGCCAGAATAATTCTTCAGGTGTCTAGGTAATGTGCTACCAGTGTGGTAAATAGGGGAACAAGAGACCTCAGTTTCCACGTGACCTAGTGGAATGACAAGATTGTGGCAGGATGAGTCATATTCAGCATTTTTGCAGGGCATTTCCACCAGAGACTAGTGAGAGGGGTTCTATGCAGACTTTGTGTGCAGGAGCAGGGCTAGCAGCTTCTTACCAATCAGGGAATTGGAACACGTCAGGACGTTCAGGCCAGGGTGGTGGTCGTGGCCATGGTATCCAGACACCAGGATCTCAGAGACAGTAGGGCGGGTTAGCTTAGGGTAGTCGGGTTATGTCATAGGGCTGCGACACTGGTCAATCATGTGCAGTGCAACTGACCCAACAGAAGAAGGATCTCGAACCTTCCACTGTCAGGGGTACCATTCTAGTTGCTTCTATTTTGTCTTCTCCACTTTTCGATACTGGTGCTACGCATAGCTTTATATCTGTGCCCATTGTGGAGATCCTTGGGCTCTGTGTTTCTTCTTATTTTGATATCATGACACTAGACACTTCGTTGGGAATTATAACGGCATGTGTGCGTTAGTGCAAGGAGTGCCACCTATAGGTTGGTGGGTGTCACTTTCTATGGGACCTCTATGTCTTAGAGATGACAGCCTATGATTTCATTCTTGGGATGGACTGGTTGGTACCCTTTCGATCCTTTGTGGATTTCTATCGTCGCGGGGTGAGTTTCACATCACCAGAGGGCGGGGAGTTTCTATACAAGGGTGAATGGGATGTCCAGGAGAGCCGAGCTAGACCCAAGTATCGTGGGAAAGGTGGAGTGACAGCCCAGATTGAGAGTTTATATCTGGATGACCAGGGAACTTGTTAGAAGGATTTCCCTCTAGTGGTTGATCATTTTAGGGAAGTCTTCCTGGATGACTTTTTAGGTCTACCTCTGGAGAAAGAGGTGGATTTATCTATTGATCTTGTGCCAGAAGCGGCACCAGTGTCCATTACTCCTTATAGGATGGCTACGCTAGAATTACAGGAGCTCAAGAGGCAGTTAGAGGAGTTACAAGACAAGGGTTTCATCCGACCCAGTATTTCTCCATGGGGTTCACCAGTTCTGTTCGTAAATAAGGTGGATGGTACCCTCAGACATTGTGTGGATTATCGGAAGCTGAACTAGTTGACGGTTAAGAACCAATATCCCTTCCCAAGGATTGATGATCTTTTTGATCAACTTTGAGGAGCATGAGTGTTCTCAAAGATTAACTTGAGATTCGAATATCATCAGTTACGCGTTAGACCACCAGACATACCGCTTATATCCTTTCAGAGAAGATATGATCTATACGAGTACTTGGTTATGCCATTTGGACTCACAAACGCGCTAGAAGTTTTCATGGATCTGATGAATCGTGTGTTCCACCCATATCTGGATTCTTTTGTCTTAGTCTTCATGGAAGATATCTTGGTGTACTCTCACACTCAACATGACCATGCTACCCATCTTGAGATCTTATTGAGTACATTGAGAGAGCATCAGTTATATTCTAAGATCTCAAAGTTCCACTTTTGGATGGACCATATACACTCCCTGGGTCATATTATCTTAGAGGTAGGAGTTACAATAGACCCAGAGAAAGTGAGAGAAGTAGTTTCTTGGGAGCATCCTAAGAACGTGTTTGAAGTACGGAGTTTCTTGGGAATATCTGGTTTCTACAGGTGCTTTATACAGTACTTCTTCTTCTTAGAAGTTCCATTGAAGAGTTTGAATAATAAGGGTGTGAAGTTCATTTGCTCAGAAGCTTGCAAGACAGACTTTCAGAAGCTGAAGGGAAGGTTGACATCAGCACTAGTCTTGATACTTCCAGAGAAAGCGGAGAGCTATATAGTTTACTGTGATGCATCAGGTATTGGGATGAGAGTAGTATTGATGTAGGGAGATTGAGTAGTTGTGTATGGGTCTCGGTAGTTGGGGCTACATGAGAATAATTACCCGACGCATGATCTCGAGTTGGCTGCAGTTTTTCATGTATAACGCTGTTGGAGACATTATCTCTTGGGAGAAAATTTTGTGGTGTTTACGGACCAAAAAAGTCCTAAATAAATCTTTACCCAGCGTGACTTGAACTTGAGACAGTGAAGGTGGGTTGAATACCTTCATTCCTTCAACTTTGATCTTGCCTATACACCTGGTAAGGGTAATGCAGTAGCTGATGCATTGAGTAGGAGGACTCAGATACAGGTAGTGGAGGAGGCTAGTGGTGAGTGGCAGCTCATGGCTTTGTTCTCTGAGATGCATTTGGAGGTTCACGATAGTTAGGGGTGAGCTTATCTTTCATCCTTAGCTGTGATTTATACCCTCCTGGATAGATTGAGGATGAGATAACTATCAGATTCAAAAGGCCTAGTTCTATGGGATTCAGTGGCAAGTGAGGACCCTCCTCCTAGTTGGACGATAGGTGATGACAAGTTACTGCACATCCATGGACAAGTGTGGGTTACAGGGGATATACATGAGGAGTTGATGCGGGAATTTCATGCTTCAGCTTAGTTAGTGCATCCCAGAGTTACCAAAATGTACCATGACATGAGGCATCAGTATTGGTGGTCGGGTATGAAAATAGAAGTAGCTAGTTTTGTTACGAGATGTTCCACCTATCAGCTGGTGAAGGTGGAGCATCAGAGACCAGCTGGACTGTTACAGTAGTTAACCATTCCAGAGTGGAAATGGGATGATGTTGCAATGGACTTTGTGACAGGGTTTCTGAGGTCACCTCAAGGCAATGATTCCATGTGGGTTATTGTGGATATACTTACGAAGGTAGTACACTTTTTTCCGATCAAGGAGACCTTCTGTGTTGATGAGCTCAGGAAGTTGTATATCCGAGAGTTAGTGTGTCTTCATGGGGTCCCTCATTCTATCATTTCAGATAGGGACACCCATTTTACATCTCATTTCTGGCAGAGTTTTTAGAGGGCACTGGGTACATAGGTGCTTCTGAGTATAGCTTACCACCCTCAGACTGATGACCAGTTAGAGCGTACGATATAGGTGCTAGAGGACATGTTGTGTGCATGCATCTTGGACTTTGGGGGCTCTTGGGAGAACCACATACCCCTGGTCGATTTTGCCTACAATAATAGTTTTCAGGAAACTATTGATATGGAACCTTACGAGGATTTATATGGTTGGCCATACCGATCACCTTTGTGCTAGTTGTAGGTAGGTGAGGTAGCTTTACTGGGACCACATCTCATGTAGGAGACTTCAGAGCAGGTCTAGTTGATACAGAAGTGGATGGCTACTGCACAGTCTCAACAGAAGTCTTATGTTGATTGTTGTAGAAAACCCTTGGAGTTCATGGTCAGGGATTAGGTTTTCTTGCATGTTTCAATGAGATTGGGACACAGGTGGATCAGGAGATAGGGTAAAATTTCACCAAGGTACATGGGGCCGTTTGAGATTCTGTAGAGGGTTGGGCGAGTTGCCTATCGGTTGCAGTTACTACAGAGGTATTAGGCCATGCATGACGTCTTCCATGTATCTCAGCTGCGCCGTTATCACTCAGACCCCACTCATGTTTTTCAGACCAAGGAGGTTAAACTTCAAGTTGATGCATCCTTTGAGGATCATCCAATTTGTATTGTTGATAGAATTACAAAGGTTCTCCGAGGCTAGTCAGTTCCTCTCGTACGAGTGAAATGGAACCATGGATGGGTGCAGGACGAAACCTGGGAGCGAGAGACTGACGTACGTGCTCAGTGGCAAGAGATGTTCTCAACTTTATCTTCACCACCCTTGGAAGGGAAATTCGGGGATGAATTGCTTTAAGGGGGGAAGTTTGTAAGAACCTGGTTCTTATTCTTGAGGTACGGGTTTCTTCTTTTCCTTTTTCCTAAAGTGTTTTTGAGAAAATAAGGAAAAACGGGGGAAAATACCAAAATTTATGGGTACATGCCATGTACTTTTCTACATGTCGTGTACTTTGGACATGTGGGATGAGAATACAGGGTGTGTAGGCTTGTCGGCGATTTAGGGTGTAAAAACTAACTACACGCTATGTACTTCGTAATACACGCCGTGTAGTTAGTCAGCAAGTAAACAGTAAGGTGGTGGAAAGTAGCCACCAAATGAATAGTAAAACATATATTATATGCCGTGTACTTAGTATTACACACCCTGTAATTAGTTGGAAGATGAACAGTAAGGCGGTGGAGAGTTTCCTCCAGTGAACAGTTAAAGAGAAAGTACATGTTGTGTACTTGAGAGTACATGCTGTGTAGTTATGTTTTTTTTTTCAACACAGGCATTAGCCTCCTCTTTTAGCAGAGGAAGCTTAGGACTCGATGAGAGCTATGGGAGAGAAGGTCGTAACTTGGAAGAGCTCCCGACCACACACTAGGACTCCGATTCTCTTGCCGTCTATCTCATTTGAACCGCGCGGGTGAGTTCTCTCTTCTTGAACCTCTCTTTCCAATTATTTCCCTAAGGGAAGTTTTTTGAGTTTTAATGGATAAATTTTTATCCTATATATATGCATTCTTAGTTGTTTCATAAGGTTTCGTTCACGTATATCAATCTGAGGAGATCGAGGTAGGTGGTCTGGTGTTTATTTCCAACTGTTGAGTTGATTTTGTGTACTGTTGTGCTACGCGCCCATGTTTGAGGTGCCTTATGGCTGAGGCCTTGACTATTAAGATATCTAGAATTGCATGGTTAATTTATTAAACAAGTATAAACTAATTTTTGGGATCATTTCTTGGATCTAGGGCCACCCTGCGGGTGCGTTTCCCTTGTTTAGCCATTTGGCCAGGATACCCGTGGGTATGCCAGGATTATAAGAATGTTTTGAGTTTTCTTGAGAGGAAATGTATAAAAATTAATGGTTATGTGTTGGGATCATCCTAATTACTTTCTTAGCCTGAGGGTAGTATTTTTCTTAGCCTGAGGACAACGTTTCGTTTAGCCTGAGGGAAACTTTTCTTATGCCTGTGGGCAGCAGCTTCCGTGCCTAAGGGAGATATCTCATAAGCCTGAGGTCAATATTCGTTATAACTGAGGGTAGTCACATGAGGGTTTCATTTCAGCTTGCCTGAGGGTAGGAATTGTATGTATGAGAACATTGGTTACTGAAATATTCCCTGTGGTGATTTCTTATGCTATACCTGCCAAGATAAAGCACATGCTTGGTATTGTTATTACCTTCTACTTGTTAGATAACCTGTTGTAGTTTTTGTTGTTGTGGCACTGTATAGGAGATTCTCAGTTGAGGATGGGTCTCGGGAACTTATAATTCAATTATATTGAATTTTTAATTAAACATTAATTGGTAATGAAACTGGTAGGAGTAGCTGCTTTTGAGTACTTCCTAGCTTACTGCTTTTCTTTATTGCGTACTACTGTTGCACATTTTCACTGATAGTTGGGCATGGGTATTTGGTGGTTTCCTACTGGGATTTATTTCTCACACCCTATTTGGGTCATGTATTGGGCCCAAACAGATTATATTGCTGCAGGTGTCGATAAAGTAAAGGGTCCCTATACAGGTACAAGATTGTTGCAAAGGAGTAGGAGAGCATGTGACCGAGCTTAGGCTTGCGATGCTGCTGAGTTCTTGTTGCACTGTTGTGGTTATGATTTACTATATTTTGTACCTGGTCCTATATTGTATTAGATTTCAGTGTATTCTGTTTTGTCTGCTTTCTTAGAATTAGGGACATGTGGAATCATCTTATATATGACTATTTATTATCTTTTACTGCATTTCTATTTTCCATTTTAGCTCTATATTGTTTACTGCTTCCTCTTTTGGGTACGTTTATATTTTTTTGATGCACTACCCTTTGAAAGATGAGGGCATAGTTTCTACACTATCAGACTTAGGCCCTCACTGCTAGTCATCATCCTATGGATTTTGGGAAAATGTGCTTGAGTTCATGAGACCAACTGGGTTTGGGTCACCCGTTGTGTGGAACCTGGATCCAGGATGTTATAGAGGGGCTGCATGGGGGGTAGGGGCTATAGGGGTGTGGGGGAAGGGGGCATGGGCTGCACCACGAAGGGGTGTGGGCTGTCCAGGGGGCCAGGGAGGAGGGGTATGGGCTTCCCCATTGATGGGGTATGGGATGCCCCCAAACATCCCCCTAGACAGCCCCCAGACAACCCCCCAGACAACCCTATAGACAGCCCCCCCAGATAGCCCCCACCCTCTTCCCTGGACCCTGGATAGCCCCACACCCTCCTCTCTAGAACTTGGACAGCCCCCTCCTCCCTGGACCCTGGACATCCCCCAGACAGACCCCTAGACAGCCCCCGGACATCCCCCCAGATAACCCCCTAGACAGCCCCCAGACATCCCCCCTCACAGCCCCCCCTCCCTGGACCCCGGACAATCACCCACCCTCCTCCCTGAACCCCGGATAGCCCCCCGACCCGACATACCAACATTGGGAGAGCTGCGATTAGGCATATATAAAAAATTACAACAATTCATGAAAGGATAAGGACCACCAACCTTGATTCCAAAGACAATCACAATCTTATTCGGCATCTTGGATCCCAATATAAGCTCTCTTTAAAATGGACACCCTTTAAAGTAAAAACAAATGGCATATAGAAAACCGACCAAACATATTTTTATTTTGTTGATAATTTAGCACAAGGATCCATGGGTCATTTGTGACATGTACGAGTCAACCCTGCCTCAATCCTAGGCATGGTGTGGCCGGTGCCACTCAAAGTGTCTCACTTTTATTTTAACTGGACAACATTTTAAGTGAACACAACAACTGGCATAAGGAAAACTGACCAAACACATTCGTATTATGTTGATACTTTAGGAAAACTATCCATGGGTCATTTTAGATGTGTACAAGTCAACCCTGCCTCAATCCGAGGCACGGTGTGGCCGGTACAACTCAAATTTTCTCACTTTTATTTGAAATGAACAAGATTTTAAGTGAATAAAACAACTTGCATACGGAAAACCAAACAAACGCATTTGGATTCTATTGATACTTTAGGAAAACGATCCATGGGTCATTTGTGACATGTATGAGTCAACCTCACCTCAATAAAAGGCACAGTGTGGCCGATAACACTCAAACTTTCTTGATTTTATTTGAAATGGACAAGATTTTAAGTGAAAACAACAACTTGCATACGGAAAACTGACCAAACGCTTTTTGATTGTATTGATACTTCAGGAAAATGATCCATGGGTCATTTGTGATATGTAAAAGTCAACCCTGCCTCAATATGTGGCACGGTATGACCGGTATCACTCAAAGTGTCTCTCTTTTGTTTAAAATGGACATTGTTTTAAGTAAAAAAAACATACATATGGAAAACTGACCAAACGTATTCTTATTGTGTTTATACTTTAGAACAAGGATCCATGGGTCATTTTTGACATGTAAGATTCAATCTTGACTCAATCCAAGGCACAGTGTGGCTGGTACCACTCAAAGTGTCTCAACTTTATTTGAAATGGACAACATTTTAAGTGAAAACAACTGGCATACAGAAAACAGACCAAACACATTCGAATTGTGTTGATACATTAGGTAAATTATCCATGGGCCATATTTTATGTGTATGTATCAACCCCACCTCAATCTGAGGCACAGTGTGGCCAGTATCACTTGAAGTGTCTTTCTTTTGTTTAAAATAGACACCCTTTTAAGAAAAAACAACTGGAAAATAGAAAACCAAAAAATCATATTCAGATTGTGTTTATACATTATAAAATGGATCCATGGTTTATTTTTGACGTGTAAAAGTCAACCTCACCTCAATCCAAGGCATAGTGTGGCCGGTACCACTCAAAGTGTCTCACTTTTATTTGAATTGGACAACATTTTAAGTGAAAACAATAACTGGTATAGAGAAAACTGACCAAAAGGATTCTTATTCTATTGATAATTTAGGAAAATGATACATGGGTCATTTTTGATGTGTAAGAATCAGAATCACCTCAATATGAGGAACGGTGTGGTCGATACCACTCAAAATATCTCACTTTTATTTGAAATGGACAAGATTTTAAGTGAAAACAACAACTTGCATATGGAAAACCAACCAAACGCATTAGGATTATATTTATACTTTTGGAAAATGATCCATGGGTCATTTTTGATGTGTATGAGTCAACCCCACATTAATATGAGGCACGGTGTGGCCGGTACAACTCAAAGTGTCTCACTTTTATTTGAATTGGACAACATTTTAAGTGAAAACAACAACTGGTATATGAAAAACTGACCAAACGCATTCTGATTTTGTTGATACTTTAGGAAAATGATACATGGGTCATTTTTGATGTGTAAGACTCAGCATCACCTCAATCTGAAGAATAGTGTGGCCGGTACCACTCAAACTATCTCACTTTTATTTGAAATGGACAGGATTTTAAGTGAAAAGAACAACTTGCATACAAAAAAATGACCAAATGCTTTATAATTGTATTTATACTTTAATAAAACGAACCATGGGTCATTTTTGATGTGTATGAGTCAACACCAACTCAATCTGAGGCACGATGTGGCTGGTATCACTCAAAGTGTCTCTCTTTTGCTTAAAATGGACACTGTTTTAAGGAAAAACAACAGACATTCGGAAAAATGACCAAACATATTCTGATTGTGTTGATACTTTAGCACAAGGATACATGGATCATTTTTGACATGTAAAAGTCAACCCCATCTCAATCCAAGGCACTATGTGGCTGGTACCACTCAAAGTGTCTCACTTTTATTTGAAATAGACAACATTTTAAGAGAAAACAACAACTAGCATACGGAAAACTGACCAAATGCATTCGGATTCTATTAATACTTTATGACAATGATCCATGGGTCATTTGTGATGTGTATGAGTCATCCACACTTTAATCTGAGGCATGGTGTGGCTGGTACCACTCAAACTGTCTTACTTTTACTTGAAATGGACAGGATTTTAAGTGAAAACAACAACTTGCATATGGAAAACTGACCAAACACATTCGGATTGTGTTAATACTTTAGCACAAGGATCTATGGTCCATCCTCACACAATATACTTCTCATGTGAGGAACTCCTATATCTATTCTAAAACACATGACATTTAATGCGCCAATCCCATCCTCAAATAGTGGGTTCTAGGACCAAACCAAAGTCCCTTTTGGAACCCAATACCAAAGACATAATTGAATATTCATACCCACTACCCAAAATGGGGATTCATCTCACATCACACTCAGGAGACCAAATTACAATTAGCCACATACCCCCTTATTCCAATTACAAAATCTTTGAAAAACATGTAGGCTATTCTGGTAACCCATATCATATGTCGAGATTGGCCAATGTTTCCCACTAACACATCAGGAACCCTTTATACATGGATACATAGTCATTAGAGGAATATAAACATCCCATGTGCTTCCTATAACTCATCATAGGTCTAAGAACATGACCACTACCATTTTCTATCTTATGGGTATCATGATCCTTGTCCACTCAACACAAGTTTTTCTGTTGGTTTTAATATAGTCAACCCAAGACCATGAGTAAACATCCCATGTGCTTCCTATAACATGTAGGATTTTTCTCTTGTGTGTATTGGTGTTGTGGTTTGAGTGAGGAGTGAATTCTAAATTTTGAATATTGTTAAGGTTGTTATTGCTTTTAAATTCTAAATTTCTAAATTTTGGATGTATTGGATTTTGGCTGTATTGGTAATGAATTCTAAATTTTGAATACTGTTATGTGTATTAGATTCTAGATGTATTGGATTTTAATTTTTTATTGGTGTTATGGGTGTTATTGCATTTCAATTTTGGATGTATTGGATTCTGTATTTTTCTCTTGTGTTGTGGTTTGAGTGAGGAATGAAATTTAAATTTCTAAATTTATGAATTCTAGAAGAATTTTAAACATCCTATGTAGCCTTTTGGATTCTAGGTGTATGTGTTCTCACAGGTCTTGAAGAGTTGCAGGTTGGAGTTGGCTGCTGGCTGCTACTGCTATGGAGCTCTGCAGCATATGTATACCAATGGTTTTCAAAACTATTGGTATAGACTTTTGATGTATATTATACCAATGTTTTTGTTATAACTGTTGGTATAAACTTCAACCAATGGTTTTAAAAACTATTTATATATCCTTTGGATGTATATTATACACTATATACCAACAGTTCTAATCAATTGGTATAAGGGTAACATATACCAACATTTTGTGAAACCGTTGGTATACCTCTTAGTTTAACACATATACCAATGGTTTACACAGAACCGTTGGTATAAGCCTATACCCATGACTTACTTGGCCACGGTTTGGGAAACCGTTGGTATATAATATACCAATGGTTTCCTAGACTTTAGCAACAATTTTGAACTGTTAGTAAAGGGTAAAATTCTAGTAGTGTGTAGATCTAGATAAGAATCAGATGGTGACGTTTCTGCTCTAAAGATAAGGTACTCTTTATCATCATCGAGAATTGTAACCTCCTTCTTCTTACAAAAAAATTTCACATCATGGTCCGAAATCCAATCTATACCAAGGATTATATTAAATTCAATCATGGGTATGATGATTAGATCAATAGATAAATATTGTTTATATGCCTTAATGGGGACTTATTCACAAAACTTTGTTGCAATGATACTTCCCTTAGGAGTTTTTACTAATACTCCCTTGTTAAATCAAATTGGAAATATATAATTTTATTAGAAAATTGGGAAGATATGAAACAATGCGATGATCCAGAATCAAAAAAATCATTGGCTAAACTTTAGGAAACTATTAAATTACCTGCCACCACATCTTTCGAAGCTTCAACCTCAGTATTAGTGATGGCATAATATTGGCCTTGATCCCTTGGCCTTTTCTGAGGTAAGTTTCCCTAACACTTAGTACATTCATTTTCATAATGTCTCATATCCTTGCAATTGTATCATTGAACATTGGTAGCTTCTTTCTTCCCCTTACAATCACTAGCAAGATGGACTTTCTGTCCACATTTGTAGCATACTCCTTTTCCTTTTAGATAGGCACCAGGGTGCTTCCTTCCACAATTATCACAGGGTGGAAATTCAATGCTTCCCTTCTTCCATGTTTCCTTATTTCCTTTCTCAAAGTGTTCAGTAAATCTATTCTTCTCTTTATTTTCTTTAAAGTCGTAAGACTTAGAGAATTCATTTTCTGTCTTAAAATCACATGAGACAATATCTTCATATGATGAGAAGGATTGAGAGACTAATGATTGATGGATAAATGGTTTTAACCCATCAAAGAAATGATCAATCTTACTTATTGGGTTATGTATATAATCTGCAGTATGCCTTTCTATCCTTGTAAAGTTAGCTTCATACTTTGTGACATTCTCATCCTCCTTTTGTCTCAGACTCAGAAATAGTCTTTCCATATCTGCTCGATGGTCATGAGGAAAGTATTTTTATAAGAAAATATCTTTAAACTCCTTCCATTCCATACTTAATACATCTTCATCCTCCTTTTCATTTTGAATTAATGACCACCATTGATCGACATCTCCGGTGAGGTGATAAACTACCATGACAACTTTTTCCCATTTGCTACTCCCCAAAGCATGAAATATTTTCTCTAAGGAACTTATCCATTGTTCAGCTACAAATGGATTTGTAGACCCATTGAATGTTGGTGGTTGTTGCCTCATTAAGAGATATAACATTGATCCTCCACATTGTGGATCAGGGTGCTCCATACAGGTAAGGTTATTATTCATAACCTGTGTGAGTTGTCCTAGTATAGTGATAAGCTGATCAACACTAGTTGCATCACCAACTCTACTATAATTATCTTTAGTAGGAGGTAAATCCTTACATGGATAAAGTGTGTTTATACGGTTTCCATTCATTCCACTCGGGGCCATTTATAAATAATGGCATACAGTATATTAGTTTATGAATCACAATACATAATTCCAAACATTTAAAATAATTCACATAAATTGAAAAGTTTATGGATATAATCTGTAATCATAGAAAAAAATAGGAATTATATACTCATAAACCCTTCATAATTATTTTTAATGAAAATGAGAATTATCCTAATCATATCCCCCAGGAGTGTTGTAACCAAGAGTGCAACAAGGCCTATTGTCGTGCACCAGTTATCGTTCGAATCTAGATCAAAGTAGTTTTTTCAGGTTTTCCCCATAGGTACATCTGTTCCAGATCTACCTCTACCTGATCGTATCCAAATAGGGATGTATTTCTTGGAAAAATCAAAAAATCTCTACATTACCAAAATTCTAGGAAGTTCTTCTATACTAATCCTCAAAGTCTATCTTAGGGTAGTGTTCTCTAATCAGAGTTTTTCTAAATCTAGTTTCCAAGGTTTGTACTAAACTTCCTCTAATACCAACTGTAATGCCCTGACCTCAATAACCCAGAGTCGGTGTTTTATTATATAAAATTGGCATTATACAAGGAATCATGTCCTGAAAGACTGATCAGTTTAGTATTATTGGAAACAAGATACATACATAAGTTCAACATTACAACTTGAAAAGAAATAAAACACTAATTTATTCCATTAGAAACATCCAATATTCATAGATATGCTTGCAAGTTAGTCATAACTAACTTTTTCATATCTTGGAAAAATGAAACATAAGAAAGTGGTGAGCTCAAACATTCAGTAAGAGTAAGCAATACAATGAAAGATAACATAAAAATTAGGCATGGTGAATAATTAAAAAAAGATGCCTTTATAAATAATAAACATGAACACTTTATTGCAGGAATATGAGATGGGTAAATAATGCCATAATAAAACATAGTCATGGGTATTATAATAGTCGAATAAACACATGAACCATCATTATTATTTTCATAATGAAGGAATTCATAATGCTAGACATTTTGAAACATTTTTTCAAGGCCTCGGCCAAGACGTCTAAAAATGATTAAGGCCTTAGCCAAAACCATATATCAAATTGGGAAAGGCCGTGCCCAATTCCACATCTAATTTTCTCATGAGACATACCGATGCATCAATGAGCTATAGAGGGCTCTACCCTTCACATACTAAGTCCAATACATTCCTCATATGAAAATGTTGAAACATAACATAAACATTCATATTAAAACTAGCATATAAAATGTCAATACTTTAACCATAAACCATTAATGGTATACAAATAACACATCCATAGTCAAACATATCACAGAACCTTCAATATAATATGAAATATTTTTATTATAATAAATCAACTTCAAACAAGTTTAAAATCCATAAAAGGATGTTGACATAGATGAAATGAAAACTATTTGAAACAAATACCTCTTTCTATTTTGAAACAATTTAAGAGTCGCATAATTATAAAAGAAAAATTTTATTTTAAAAATATTCTTATAATCTTGTAAGGGAAACTTCGACTATGTTATAACGGCGGAAAATAGTTGCACCCGCCGTATAAGTTAAAAAAATTCTTACCTTAATTTTGTTGAAGAGGTCATATAGTAACTTGTTTGGAAAATGATGGAAAGATTCATTTCAAAACATATAAGGTTGAATAAGGGTAAAAATGAATTTAACCCATATTTTAGTAAATAGTTAAAATGTTTTGAAATAAATTTTTAAGAAAACATGGATGTGGATGATAAAGAGGTCCTAGTAGATACTTACATAAAAACAACCTCGGATAATAAAGAGATTGTGAAATTAACCCTTACCTTGTACTTTTCCTTAGTCGATGGTATGTTAATATCATATATAATAGTTAAAACATTGTTATTAAATTATACAAGAACTATATACATAAATATTATATCATATATGATCCTCGAATATTGCTTTGTTAATAACATTTCAGTAGTATCATCGTTTCATGTGTTAAATGATTCATTTTCCTTTATATTTTTGGTTAAGTAAGACATGTTTGTTATGGATAAGATGTATTTAATTCATATAAATAATGATATTATGTTCATAAAAATTATTTTTAATCATAAAATGAAAATTATTCTTGAATGATTATGATGGGGAAATGAATCTCACCGCGTTCATGGAGACGGTAATCTGTACGTACGCACGAGCGACAATATCATTATATTGATGGTGAAATCATATGTAATTGGATGGTATATAATATATACAGAATCAATAACATGTTATATTTATTATTTAAATCATTTATACTCATTATTATACCCATAAAAATAATTAAGTGTTTGAATAACAAACTACACCACGATGTGGAGACGGTAAGCCGTACGTACGCACGTATGGTGAGTTTTACATTCATATGATGGATAGAATAATTAATATGGTTATACCATTTTTATAATAACATAAAATTATATAGAAGATACTGGAGTTATTATTTTATAATGGAAAAAAAAATAAAGAGTAAGTGGGAGAAGAAAATAACTTGAAAGAGGTGATGAAATATTTACATTTTCTTCGAGTTATTCCTTTTTATTTGATAAAAAGGGTTCATTAGGTTGGATTTATGACCTAATTAAGGCCTCTATGATGAAGGGAGGAAATATTTGAGGATATTTGGGTAGGTTTTGTCTGAGACAAATTTCTTTGGAGGTGTGATTTTGAGAGAAGGGGAAGTACCCTTTTATAAGAGAGGTGAGGGTCACTTTAGGAAAAGCTTGAATTATTATTTTATAATAAAATCATTTTCGGTTTATAATGGATCAAAAAATATTTATTTATAGTATAAGGTGGGTATGGGTCTAAAAACTCTCAACAGATAGGTTTTAGAGAGGTTTAGGTCACCATATTAACCTTATCTTTTATATTTTACTCTTAGTTAAATGGTTTGACATTTACCATGTCTCTTTGTATTTTTATATTATATGGTTAATAAACTTACTATAAACTACCAATAGAACCCCAAGTGGTTTATTATTAATATATATAACCTTATATAATTCATTTGGAAGATCCTTATATTTTTATGAATATTATATCAATTAATAATATTGTATTTGTTTTAAAAACTCAATTATGTCAATTTTGACACTATTTAATATTTCATTTTTTTGAAAGCCATTAAAACTTTATCACTTAGAATAAAATTTATTTAACCAACCCTAACATGTATTATTAACCTATAAAATTATTTTAATTCATCATAAGTCTAAATTTACATTTATTTGGATATTTATAATATCAATTATTTTAATATTTCATTAATAGGGTAATTACTCCCTCATCATTGTGTCATAAATAAATTAAATTATTTAATGTATAAAAATTATAAATAAAATAAAATTATATAGGAAATATTTTTATCTTTATAAATAATATTTATAGTCGAATTTATATTGTGTTAAACCCTATATTAAAAATGGTTTAGTTATTAAACTTTGAATTTAACTCTTTTAACTCTTCTTTAAAAAAATAATAAATGTCTTAATCTAATCAAAGTGGACCAAAGGGTATCATATTTTATTCATAAGGTTATTTTTGGTATAATTACACTTATCCAATAGAATTAGGACATGTGTTAGGGTAATTATGATATCATTTTTACCCTTAATTACCCTATTTACTTTCAACCGTGGTAAATAAAAGTCAAAAGTTACTATTTAACAAAAATTATTTTCATCTTATTGAATGAAATTTTAATTAATGATATTAACCATGTATTTTTTATTTTTTAAATTCAACTCACAGAAGCGGTAAAATTAAGTTTTATGCAAATTTGCAAATACTCCTAGGAGGTGGGTAAACTACCGCTTAACATTGAATTTTACCTGAACTTCATGCCTAGAATCTCCATGATGCTAGGATCCCACATATTCTCACCACCATCTCTATAATATCACTATTCAACATTTAATTTTCCTTATTTTCCTCTCAATTTTATTCATTATTTAAACAAGTGGGAATATTTTTCATTCATAGCATTTTTTTATTCTCATGTTTCTTCTTCAATCATATGTGTTTTCCACAAAACCATTTCCCAATGAATTAGCTTATTCTATAAAATTTTCTCTATATGTTCAAAAATCTAATTCGTTTGTTTCTCTCTATATGTGGGATGAGAGCATCACAAGGACTTTGGGGATGAAGTTTAGGTCAGATGCTATGCTAAGTGGTAGTTAACCAAAAGTAGTGAAGTGTATAGAGAATCCTTAGTTTTGTTATTATCTTTGTGAGTGATTCACTTCAAATCCTTGTTTTGGATCCATTGATTAATGGATCCAAATAGACATAAATATTATTCCAACTCTTTTAGACTAATTTTTCTTGAATAACAATAATGTAAAAACAGACATAGGATTTTATATGCGTTGTCTGCATGCTCTATTGCAAACTTGATGAACTCTTTAACTCCATATTTATATTCATTTGTCAAAAGATTAGCGTGAATTCATTTTTGGTTCATATCCATCCTATTGGGTTCTTAAAATATTAATTTTATACAATATATATATATATATATAACGCACATAAGATATTCATTATCAAAAGTGAAAGTGATAGACAATTATAATAAGGGAAACTCAAAATTTGATTGTTTCAAAGAATTTAAATATGTTGAAGAAAATGGGTAATTGAACTTAGGAAAATAATTAATCCACATAAAATATTTATTAAATCCCCTAAACAAATGAAAATATAATATAAGCAATTAAAGAGTAATAAAAAACTCAAATATGATAAACAAGAATAATAAACTCTCATTCAATCAACTCGAATATATAAAAATGTATTAGAACAAGTGATTTAGAAACATAAGGAATTATTACATTTAATATTAATGGTATATAAATATTTGAAAACATCTCAAGACTCTTGGGATTTCATATCACCACACCCACCCATCCCAAGGAAATTCAAAGTACTCTAACTGGATGTAAAATTACCATTTACAAATGGATTACTACAATAGAAATTACATGAAACAAACAAATATTTTTATCATTATGTAATATGAGAATAATGTTTTTAAATTGATAATGGTGATTTATGAATTGAAACAATAACTAAGATATTGGTATTGAAGGTTAGATGAATTATTAAAGATACGTTAATTTAAAAATAAGTCATTGACCATAATCATTATATAAAAAACAATTTTATGGATATATTTAAAGTGTTCATAAATGTGAATGACATAATATTTAGAGGTTCAAGAGATAAATGATGATAATAATTTTCTACATTAACAATGACCAATGTTTAAATGTTGATGATTAGTGAGTTTAGATTTTCCATCATTTATAGGTGGATCATGGAATTCATGGGATATTTATTTCCCAATCCATGTTTGTGAGGGAAGTTTTTTATAGATTTCAAAAGGAAGATTGAAAACCCAGGTTGAATCCCATTGAAAATTGAATAAAAATTTCAAAAGTTGTGGGTAGAATGTCAATCTATATCATGGAATGTGAGAGATTCATTATATGCCAACTTTTTTTATAGTAAAAAGGTTTGAAATACTATTTTTCTACATGTCGTATATCTAGGTATCAAAGTGATTCAATAGAAATACACTTCTTATTAGTTAAATAAATACTCAAAAGGGGGGTGAAAAGATTTAAAATCTATATCTCTAAGAAAGAAATTATAATGTCTTATAGTGGTATATAGGTCTAAAAAAAGTAGTATAAATAGAAAGGGGTAATCTCAAAAGGATATTTTTTTTGAAAATTATTGAGAGGGGGAGTGGGATGATAATGAAAAGTTATAATGTAGTTGGAAAATAGTAAATATAATCAAGGTATAATATTTCATATATTATTATTAAAAAGATTTATAAATAATGTTGGATTAATCTAAACAGGGAGAAAAATAAAATAGATTTTTTTTAAAAGTGTGGAGACATAGGAAGTTGGATTATTAAGAAAAGGTACAACACATTTAAAAATAAATATAGTTTCAAAAACAAACCAATGACAACCATATATTAAACACTCGAGCTAGCCCATGATAGTTTCCAAGGGACATTCTCGACCCCCCTCGAGCTGGCAACAAGCACCAGGGCATGAAAAAATAGAGTGGGAATGATTTAGGCAAAAAATTAAATAAAACTAGTAGAAATAAAATTTAAATAAGAACTGCCATGATGCATCCATACATTTGATTTCAACACCAAACTAGATAAGTAAAAAAATAATATATGAAGTAGTATAATATAAAAGAAATCCCTTAACCTACCTTCGATTCCCTCACACACAAAATCCCCAGTTTCAATTTCTAACATTTCACATGTATGGAATACGCTGATAAAAAAAGAATGAAAAATATGTATGATAACTTTGGGTGATGAATTTGGGAAATTTAAACAAAAATAAAACAACCAAAAAAACTCCATGTGACTCCATATGTCACCATCAAGTCCAAAAACAATAAACTCTCAACAAGTGATCAAGAGTTGAATCAAAATTGGAAATAGATAAAATCGAAAGGCCTACCATGCTAGTATAAAATCACCAGACAAAAAATAATGACATCATCTAAGAAGAAATAAAAAACAAAACCAATAAATATACAAAGAAAATTGTAAGGACTATCTCGCTAGGTTGAATAAAATCTAAGACGCTCTTCGGAAACCCTAACTGCAATCGAACACCGGATATCGAACGAGATGTTTGAGCAACTGGAGGCAGTCGAGTGGTGTGATTCGAGATGTGATTCACTAAGGAGGTGTGTCAGCAGTGGGTGGATTTTGTGGAAGGCTTCTGATATTGCAACAGGTTTGCAAATGGTTAGGGATTTTTAATTAAATCGAGACACTTTTATCAGCTCTTTTTTAGTGCTGATAAAGGTAGGTCTTTATCAACGTTAAAAAAGGGTTGATAAAACCAATATTTATTAGTGCTAAACTTATAGCACTGATAAATTTTTCTTTAATCAGAACTTTTTAGCACTGATAAAGCCTCATCTTTATCAGTGCAAAAAAGTGACGATAAAGACACTTTTATCAGCACTTATTACATAAGCGCTGTTAAAGGATTTGTAATTATAATTATAAATAAAAATTGTAAATATTTATATATACTTGATAAATATATATAAATATAAATATAGTAAATATATTCCTTTTAGAGTATATTTATTATAATTTTATAATTATTTATTTATAATTATAGATTTTTTTAAAAAAATAATAATTATATCATTATATATATTTATATAATTATACATATATATATATATATATTATAAATATGTATAAATATAAACATAGTAAATATATTCATTATTTAAGTAAATTTAATATAAATTTAATAATTATTTAAATATATATAATTATTTATTTATAATATATAAATACTTTTAAAAAAATATATATATATTTATTTTTAATTATAAATATATAATTGTATAAATATAGTAAATTTACATTTATAAATATATTTATTTATAAATATTTTTTAAAATATAATTTTTTAACATTATTAATGAATATCTAATTTTAAGTCAATGAACATATGTTAAAAATGAGTGAAATTGAATAAATTAAGAATAATAACACTTTAACAATATTTAAAAAATAAAAATGTTTTATGTGTGTGTATTATATATAAAAATGAATTGATTATGTATATATGAAATCAATATAACACAGATTTGATCTATGTTAAATTGAAAAATCAAACGGCATTCAATTATATGTCAAGTAATATGAAATTAGTCAATATTTTTAATTCATATTAATTTTTAATTATAAACCATTATTCAATAAATATATGACTATTTAATGTAAAGTGCATAAATATTTTGTAATATATAAATCATATTTATATAAATTAATATATATATATATTTAATATATAAAATTTATTAACATTAATTATCATAATTATCTAATTAATAAAATGTTTAGTATTTTATAATGTATAATAAATTTATTCATTTTTATCAATAATTATTTAATTCATAAAATTTATCATATTTTTTTAATAAACTCATTTTTTATTTTTTATTTATTACATTATTTCATTTTATTTATTCATACCTTTATCAGTGCTAAAAAATAACTGATGAAATAAATATTTATCAGTGCTAAAAATAAAGCGTTGATAAAAGGTTAAATTTATCAGCATTTTCTTTAAAGCTAATAATTATGCCATTTATCAGTGTTTTTTATAGCATTGATAAATACCAACATTGTTAAAGGACAATTTTATAGTAGTGAATGGGGGGAAAAAATAAGGGTTGAATGCTAACCATGTTTGAAACACAGAACCTATCTCAAAATTTGTCTAAAGTATCCAGGAACATTGGACCAGGATGGTTGGTGAGCCAAATCAGCATGAAACCAGAACTTTAGGGGGTCCCTTAAGATAAGGAATAGGATGAGGATATGAATAAGGGGAACACAAAGCGTGGTATTGGAGTAATGGAATGTTTGAATGGATTCCAACAATCTTGGAATTACACCATCGTAGCTTTGAATACACTAGTGTAAGTGTATTGGTCTGAACAAAGATCAAACCTATCTTCCAATGGAACATCACCTTAGGTGAAGAGAAAAAGTTGAAGATGTGAAAAATGTGGTAGAAAACCATCACTGAAGGAGATGCTTTGTTAGGTGAGGGCTTGGGATTCCATGTAGTTTTACATCATGAAAATGGGGTGGTGAACACACAATTTAACATCATATAGTGAAGACAATGCATGGTACATTTTAACGTCATGTGATCAGGAAATTGTATATAGTTTAAGTTCATACTACCTAGACCCTATCCAACAATTTAAATTCATGTTTCATGGACCATGGTAATTCTTATTTCTAATATATTTGTGTGGCATGAAGGAAATAAACCCGATGTGAACAATCCAAAAGAGGCTTGTGCACCACACAAGTATTAAGAAACAGTCAATAAGGGGGAATATGTGATGTTTCATGGGAAAACTAGACATTAATGAGGCCTTAGAAATCCTAGTTCCATACCAAATATTCCCAAAGAAGCTCACATATAGTTTAAAGTTGTGATGCTCAGACATAAGATTCTAATTTAAGGTCATAGAGCTTAGACCAAGAATCCCTTATGTGGATCGACCACATCGGTATCTACCCTAAAAAACTCCTAAGATCATGAAATCTATGATCAGTTTAGGAAACAAGGAATGGTGTAGGTGGTTTTACCTGAAATGCATGTGGTTTTTCACATTAAGGGTGATATCAAAAGTGAAATACTACCATAATTTTAGTGTGTGGAAAGGAGGGGAGTTGAGAATTTCAAGGCTGGATGAAGGGGTGACTAGTAAGTAAGGGCCTAATATTGACCATGCTCAAAAAATATAGCCCACTAATATATCATTCAAGAGTGGGTGAGAAAATTTAGGATCAACTATTGGCCAAGTTCGAAACATGGGATCTATTTTTTGCTACTGATAATCCATTAGGGAATTGTTCTAGGATAGGAGGTGATCCAAAATGGCATGAGACTATCACCCTTTGGGGGTATGTTTGGATGTGAATGATAGTGGAAATCCAAACCCAAAAAGAATCAAATTAGGGAGGATCATGGAATGGAAATCGAACCCATATTTTGCAGACAATTTAGGTTCATGTCACATAGACCATGACAAATAGTTTAAAGGCATGTTGTTCAAACTATAAGAGAAATGTTCATTCTAAGGGTATATATGTGGCTTGTTAGAAATAAAAACTAATGTGAATGATGACCAAGGAGTCCCACATACAACATATATACCTTAAGATGAACAACATATAGTTTAGTATCATAGATCTTTGATCATAGTCAAGGTTGAGGGGTCAAATGTTTGAAGGAGCTTTCAGTTGGGCCCAAATGATAAATGTTCAGGTGCTGTTACATATCCCATGAGGATGGTAATGAATCCACACATATTTCTTGAACATTGTGTGACAAACTATCAACATTGGTAGGGAAAAATCTTATCTAGTGAGGGGAACTGAGGCATACCATGATTATCATGGGGCATCCTGAAATCACTTGAGGTATTATTTCATTTTAACACCATGCATTGAGGACATTGGATCTTAGTTTAAGGTCATTGAGTTTAGAACAAGGATATGGATACCTAAAATAAGAGTTTTTTGTGTGGATTCCTAATATACATGACATGAATGAGGCCAAGGCGGCCCAACACCATACCAAAAATCCCAGAGAAAATCCCAAATGAACATGTATAATGTGGCATTATGTTCAACCCGACATGAATAAGGCCAAGGAGGTCCATCATCACAAAATACATCCCAAAAGAGTCTTGTATATAGTTTAAAGTCATAATTCCTAGACTTGAACTTATATTTTAAGTTCATATAGTTTGTACCAATATGGGAAATTTCTTAAATGGACATTTGTGGTGTGGTTCTATAACAAACCCAACATGAATGAGGCCAAGGAGGCCCAACACCACACCAAAAATTCTAGAGAACACCCCATATACAGTTTAAATTCATGTAAAGTGGACTATGTCAAGTCCAAGGGGAAAAGGATCTATGGATGTAGAGACCCAAATCTTGACGTACATGGACATTACATTACTTTTTCGGAATACTTAATACATAAAAAAAATATACACCAAATGACCTTAATAGTTTAGTGTCTTTGGAAACTCAGAACGTAATCTTCTAATCATGGTGAAAGATCTTCAATATCTCCCATAAAGATATTCCCCTTTTTGGTTTTCTTACCTAAAACCTTTCTTGAAATCCTGGGGAAAAGAAAACATATAAAGGGTGAGCTCAAATGATTAGTAAGGGTAAGCATGGATAAAATAAAACAAACCATATACAATTGAACTTAAAAACATGAACATAATGTTTAAACATCAAAATCTTGAGCAAAGACATAAATCGTGGAAGTACGTAAGGCATATATCATAATGGAACATCAATCTTGATAAAATATCATGGGAATAAATCATGTAATTATGGCAACAATTCAGCACTTTTTGTGATTTCCATAGTAGCCAAGTCATTGCTGCCAAGACCATCTTAGTGGACAAAGTCCCTTTCTGAATTGAGTTCACTCCTCGTTCCAGTCCGATATCACTGAACCGGATTAACTTACCATTCCAGCCATGTCTATATCATGAGATATGAATCTTTACCCAATGCATTGGAGGGAGATATAGTTCCCACCCATCTCATAATGAAATCATTCTTACTTGTGCCATAACATAAACATAAATCATTCATCATAACCCAAAGAATAAAAATGGGTTTCATAAACATCATCCCATCATAACATAATCCATATAAAACAAATGGATATCATTTCATCACAAAAAAAGTGAAACTATGTAAATAATAAAGACATTATACTTGAAACATATTCATACTGAATAATGTCATCTTATTTGGGAAATAGTTTTGATAAAACACATGAAAAGAATTCTTGAGGAAAATATCCTTTCTTCTTAAAAATAATTTTATTTTCACAAAATGTCATGAAATTTTAAAAGAAAATGATTTTGTTGAAAATAATAATGAAATATTGAATAGTAAGCTTCAGGAAAATAAGGAGTTGTGAAACCATAAAAATCCTTTCACGCAGTATAAGTTAAAAATAACATTCTCCTTGTACTTTTTCCAGAAAATTCAAAAAGTACCTCGTATGGTAAACAAAAGAAAGATTCCTTCCATAATAAAAAGTAAAAGTCAAAGAGGGGTAAAAATGACATTAAAAATACATGTAAGAATATTAAAATCTTTGTGAAAAACATTTTATGGGCATGGATGAAAAATATAACCCCAGTAAATACTTACGTATAAGCAATCCCAGATAAAAATGAGATTGCCAAATTATCCCTTACCTTAGGTCTGATATGCTTCGTACGTATCTGAAACTCCTATATAATGATTTAAATAATGTCATTGAATTATTAAAAAATAATATTCATTGTTATTATATCATATATGGTTCATTTATGACTTTATATTACCCGTTCTTTTGTAAATTTCATGTTAAAGCAGCGTTTTGGGTAAAACGTTTTATTTATCGTACGTGTTTGGACTTGTAGTTCTTGATATTATTATTAATTATATCATGATTTAATTACTTCTGGAATTTAATTCCTGATTTATATATCATATATATTTAGTATATATATATATATATATATAACAGATAGATAAATGAAATGAAATACACCGTTCATGGAGACGGTAGGCCGTAGGTACGCATGAAAGCTGTTTTCTTTTCCTTATTGACTTGAATGGAAGTAAGTAGATGAAATATATATATATATATATACATAAATCCAGTAGCTTCATTATGTCATATATTTCATTATTATTCGTTATATATACTTTATAATCATTCTTTAATGGTTAATCATGGAAAATTAATCTCATTGCGTTCGTGGAGACGGTAGTCCGTACGTACGCACGAGCGATGATATCATTCCCATGATCGTGGAATTGTATTTAAGTGTATGTATAATATTTAAGAATCGATATCACTTTACAATAATCATATATAGTTATTTATTTACACCATTATACCCATCCAAGTAAGGTGGTGGTGGAAAATAGATTACACCACGGCATGGAGACGGTATTCTATACATACGCACGCGCGGTAATTTCATTTTCTGTAGGATGGATAGAAGGTGAAAAAGGGTTGTTTTATATTTATAATAACATATAAGTATATTAATGATACTTATGTTATTAATTTATGATAAAAAAAATAAATAAGAAGAAGTAGAAGAAGAAACAAATTGGAAAGAATCGGTAAAGGATATTACCTCTTCTTTGACGCACCTCTTCTTATCCTCCTATTAGGGCCCTAGGGTTGGTATTTTGAGGAGACCAGAACCCCTATAATGTTTCTTGGGAAGATGAGAAGGGAAATGGGCAGTGGTTGGCTGATCTTCAAGGCTCAAAAGGGTGTGAAGAGAAGAGGGAAGGGGTGCTCTTTCTATAAGAGAGGAGAGGGGTGCCTTAAGAAAACTTAAAATATTATTTTATAATAAAGTCATATTCATTTTTTAATAGCTAAAAATTGATTTATTTCAAAGATAAGGCGAGGATGGGTCTAAATCCTCTCAACCAATAGATTTTAGACATGTTTGGGTCATTATATTAACCTTATCTTTTAGTTTTAACTCTTAGTTAATTAGATTGACATTTACCATGTCACTTTGTATTTTTATATTATATAGTTAATAAACTTACCATATACATCCAAGAGACCCCCAAGTAGTCCATTAATGATACACCTATCATGATATTAGTATATTGGCCGAACCATAGATTTTTAGGAATATAATAACAATTAATAATATAATATTTGTTTTAAAATCTATTTTATGTCAATTTTGACACTATTTGGTATTTGATTTTTGTGAAAATCATAACAACATGACTAGTTATAAAAAAGTTAATTAAATCAATACTAACATGTCATATTAACCTAATAAATTAGTTTAATTCATAAAAAGTCTAAAATTACATTTATTTGGGTATTTATAACATCAATTATGTTAACATTTCATTAATAAGATAATTACCGCATCATCATTGTGTCATAAATAAATTAAATTATTTATTGTCTAAAAATTATAAATAAAATACCATTATGTAAGAAATAATTTTATATTTCTAATGAATATTTATAGTCGAATTTATCTTATGTATAACCCTATATTAAAAATGATTTAGTTATTAAACTTTGATTTTAACTATTTTAACCCTTATTTAAATAAATTAATAATAAATGTCCTAATCTAATCCAAGTGGACCTAAATGGTCATATTTTATTCCTATGGTTTTTTTGGTCGAATTACACTTATCCAATAGAATTAGGACATGTGTTAGGGTAATAATAATATCATTTTTACCCTTAATTACCCTATTTACTTTTAACCGTGGTAAATAAAAGTAAAAAGTTACTATTCACAAAAAATTATTTTCAACTCATTGAACCACATTTTAGTCCTTGATATTAACCATGTGTCTCAGATTTTCGAAATTCTACTCACAGAAGCGGTAAAATTAGATTTTATGTGAATTTCCAAATTCTTCTTGGGGGTGGGTAAAAGATAGTGAAAAGTTCAATAAAATTTTTATATATCTAAAATTTTTATAAAATGACTCCAATAAATTACATTAAACTTATATAGGTATTTTGTATCAATTTTAACCTAAAATAAATTTAAATAAAATAAATAATTATTTAAATAAAAAGTTGGTTTTTAAATAGTAACCCAGTGTTTTCACTATTCATCAAAAATTGAATGTTTTCAGAAAAATACATAAATTTCACCCTAGGCTAATTTCAATATTCTGAATCCAAAAATGAAGACCATTTTGAAAAATAAAATTTCAAAAGTGGGTATTACTATTCATAACAGCTAGTTTATATAACATATTGTTGTTTAGTGAAACTCGGTATTGCGTACAACACATGCTATTGTGGAAGGTCACAATTGCATGTAATGCAAGACAAGTTAGGTATGCGTGTAGTGCAAGCTCCTTTTGGTGTAGCTTACAATACAGGACATCGATGAAATTAAAAATAATATTTTTCATAAAATCTCGGGGTGTTACATTCTACCCCCCTTAAAATGAATTTCATCCTCGAAATTCGTCAGGGTTATAAATGGTTTACTACTTGAAAGTTTTAATAGAAACCCACATCGTAAAAAGGAATACCAAAACTTATATTTAAAAACTAAATTATGAAACATAACGGTTACCCAAATTAACTAATCACTGGGTTTCCACATAGGAGAACATAGGTGAAAATATGAATATGGAAGAGAAATATAACCATCAAGTTCTGATGGAGAGTGGTAGAGAACGTGGCTATGAAAAAGCCAACATTCACAAAGACATATATTTTTGATGATATAAGGTACCATCTGATTCATCGGATATAAGGGCACTAGGACAACACTTTTGGTTTTCAAGATCATTTCCCTAAAGTTGAAGAATTAGAAGAAATACTTTCTTGATTTTGGTACAATCTCACCGTTGGTTATTCCTTGGACAATTTCCACTTCATATCTTAATGAAATGAAGTTCAATTTCTCAGTCGTGAAGTATTAGCAGATCATGTGATAGAATGATGGGTCATTCCATCTGTCTCAAACAAAAGGTTAGAAAAAGTTATCAAAAATATATTAGTCCATATATAGTGATATTAATCATAAATGGTTCCTAAAATGGACTTATACTTCATATATCATACAGCTTAATATAATAAAACTAGTTTCTACTAACCAGGGACATCCTGTAGGCCAGTGGTAGGAAATAAAGGCTTGTCGCACTTCAGTTGTGGGTTCGATTCCCACAGCCTTGTCCGACGAGACGGGTTGTCGCCCATCCTACAGTTTATCCCTTTTTCTAAAACTAAATTATAATAACATTCCTACAATAAAATAGAAAAATGTTCTATAATTAAACAATACTATCTTATGTCTAACTTAATTAATTCCAATATTTAGGCTTATCCAAAATACATCTGTCCAAGATCATAGTATAAAGAAAACAATTACTAGAAATGTCATCTACCGAGCATGTGAATACCATAATTTATCCCCCATATATCATACGATATATCTTGTTGATCGCATTCCAAACATGTGAATACCTTAATCATGTATTCTCTTGAAACATAAATTATCATAGAACCATAGTGAAAACATGAATGATGTCAAAAGGTAACTCTTTCCACATACCAAAATCCCAAAAAATCTATATACTCAAACCATAATATACTAAGTCCTTATATCAGTCATGAGCTCATGAATACTATCAAACATCTCATTATCTTCTTATCTCTTCTTTATGCTCATATTAGGTGCTTTCCAAAATTATCTGAATAACATTTCATGGTTACAGGTACCATTCAACATATACTTTCAAAAACATAAGGAAAAACAATAGTGCAACAATCCTTATATGTCTCATTATTCTATAGTACCATGAGATTACTTATACAACATTACTCTTGATAAACATGTAATCATTCCACTACCTTCTTTAACCATTGACCGATCTTGAACAATTCTTTCATCTCACATATCATTGGTAGTCTCTTCATCATCATCAACATAAATACTACCCATATGACCATGATGATTCTCTTCATGAAACTTTCCCTTAGGGAATTGGTTTTCATAATGCCCGTACATTCCACATTTAAAACATTTAATCGTTATTGATGTCATAGCAATACCTTTATCCTTGTCCACGGTGTTAACAGAACCTTTTCCTTTTCACTTACTAGCTTTGTGTCCTTCCTTTCCACACCCAAATCATCTACCAGTTACTTTGAAACAATCTCCCTGATGCCTCTCTCCACATGATTTACATGAGGGAAATTGAACTTTCTTTCCTCTATGATCATCATGAAACTCCATCTTTCTCTTATTAGCTGAGTTGGGAAACTTACCAAAGTTGAGATTATTGATCATATTATGAGATTGCTGATTAGGAATAATAACGATATATGGACATCCAGATCCAATTTCATTTGGTTTCCAATGAAGAATATCATTCCATTGTCCATCGTATCCCCCATTATCGTGAATCTTCCTGTTTCCAGCCATTTTCTAAAACCCAAAAAGAATAGTGTGAGAGGCCAAAATCTTAATCAAGGGGGAGTAAATTCAATATCTAACATCTTAGGTTTAATTCTAATATCATTACCGCAATTCTAAGACTATAACCTATAATTATACTTAACCTTAGGGACATCCCTAGACATACCTTAGAAATATCTCTAGGGATTTCACTAAAGTTATCGCATCCTAGTTTCCAAAGGTTCACTAAACCTTTCCTCTGATACCAAATGTAGATATCCAAAGCTTGACGTACATGTACATTACATTAATTTTGTGGAATACTTAATACATAACAAAAATAGACACCAAAGGACCATAATAGTTCAGTGTCTTTGGAAACTAGGAACGTAATCTTCTAATCATGGTGAAAAATCTTCAACATCTCCCATAAAGATCTTCCCCTTTTTGGTTTTCTTACCTAAAACCTTTCTTGAAATCCTGGGGAAAAGAAAACATATAATTGGTGAGCTCAAATGCTCAGTAAGGGTAAGCAGGGAGAAAATAAAACAAACCATATACAATTGAACTTAAAAACATGAACATAATGTTTAAACATCAAAATCTTGAGCAAAGACATAAATCTTGGAAGTACGTAAGGCATGTATCATAATGGAACATCAATCTTGATAAAATAGCATGGGAATAAATCATGTAATTGTGGCAACCATTCAACACTTGTTGTGATTTCCATAGTAGCCAAGGCATTGCTTCCAAGACCATCTTAGTGGACAGAGTCCCTTTCTGAATTGAGTTCACTCCTCATTCCAGTCCTATATCACTGAACCAGATTAACTTAACGTTCCAGCCATGTCTGTCTCATGAGATATGAATCTTTACCCAATGCATTTGAGGGAGATATAGGACCCACCCATCTCATAATTAAATCATTCTTACTTGTGCCACAACATAAACATAAATCATTCATCATAACCCAGAGAATAAAAATGGGTTTCATAAACATCATCCCATCATAACATAATCCATATAAAACAAATGGATATCATTTCATCATAAAAATATTGAAACCATGTAAATCATAGAGACATTATACTTGAAACATATTAATACTGAATAATGTCATCTTATTTGGGAAATAGTTTTGATAAAACACTTGAAAAGAATTCTTGAGGAAAATATCCTTTCTTCTTAAAAATAATTTTCTTTTCAAAAAATGTCACTCAATTTTCAAAGAAAATGATTTTGTTGAAAATAATAATGAAATATTGTAGAGTAAGATTCATGAAAATAAGTCATTATGAAACCATAAAAATCCTTTCACACAGTATAAGTTAAAAATAACATTCTCCTCGCACTTTTTCCAGAAAAGTCAAAAAGTACCTCATATGGTAAACAAAAGAAAGATTCCTTCCATAATACAAAGTAAAATTCAAAGAGGGGTAAAAATGAAATTAAAAATACATGGAAGAATATTAAACTCTTTATGAAAAACATTTTATGGGCATGGATGAAAAATATAACCCCAGTAAATACTTACGCATAAGCAATCTCAGATAAAAATGAGATTGCCAAATTATCCCTTACCTTCGGCCTGATATGCTTCATACATATCTGAAACTCCTGTATAATGATTTAAATAATGTCATTGACTTATTACAGAATCATATTCATTGTTATGATATCATATATGGTTCATTTATGACTTTATATTACCCGTTCTTTTGTCAATTTCATGTTAAAGCAGCGTTTTGGGTAAAACGTCTTATTTATTGTACGTGTTTGGACTTGTTGTTCTTGATATTATTATTAATTATATCATGATTTAATTACTTCCCGAATTTAAATCATGATTTATATATCATATATATTCAGTATATATATATATATATATAACAGATAGATAAATGAAATGAAATACACCTTTCATGGAGACAGTAGGTCGTACGTACGCATGAACGATGTTTTCTTTTCCTTATTAACTTGAATGGAAGTAAGTAGATGAAATATATATATATATGTATACATAAATCCAGTAGCTTAATTATGTCATATATTTCATTATTATTCATTATATATACTTTATAATCATTCTTGAATGGTTAATCATGGAAAATGAATCTCACTGCGTTCGTGGAGACGGTAGTCCGTACGTACGCACGAGTGATGATATCATTCTCATGATCATGAAATTGTATTGAAGTGTATGCATAATATTTCATAATAGATATCACTTTACAATAATCATATATAGTTATTTATTTACACCAATATACCCATCCAAGTAAGGTGGTGGTGGAAAACAGATTACACCACGGCGTGGAGACGATATTCCGTACGTACGCGCGCGCGGTGATTTCATTTTCCATAGGATGGATAGAATGTGAAAAAGGGTTGTTTGATATTTATAATAACATATAAGTATATTAATGATACTGATGTTATTAATTTATGATAAAACAAATAAAGAATAATAAGTATAAGAAGAAACAAATTGGAAAGAATCGGTAAAGGATATTACCTCTTCTTTGACGCGCCTCTTCTTATCCTCCTATTAGGGCCCTAGGGTTGGTCTTTTGAGGAGACCAGAACCTCTATAATGTTTCTAGGAAAGATTATAAGGGAAATGGGCAGGTTTTTTCCAAGCTTCAAGGCTCAAAATGGTGTGAATAGAAGAGGGAATGGGTGCTCTTTTTATAAGGGAGGAGAGGGGTGCCTTAAGAAAACTTAAAATATTATTTTATAATAAAGTCATATTCAGTTTTTAATAGCTCCAAATTGATTTATTTCGATGCTAAGGTGGTAATGGGTCATAATACTCTCAACCAAAAGATTTTAGACAGGTTTGGCTCATTATATTAACCTTATCTTTTCGTTTTAACTCTTAGTTAATTAGATTGACATTTACCATGTCACTTTGTATTTTTATATTATATAGTTAATAAACATACCATATACATCCAAGAGACCCCCAAGTAGTCCATTAATGATACAAATATCATGATATAAGTATCTTGGCCGAACCTTAGATTTTTAGGAATATAATAACAATTAATAATATAATATTTGTTTTAAAATCTATTTTATGTCAATTTTGACACTATTTGGTAATTGATTTTTATCAAAATCATAACAACCTGACTAGTTAAAAAAAGTTAATTAAATCAATACTAACATGTCATATTTACCTATAAAATTATTGTAATTCATAAAAAGTCTCAAATTACATTTATTTGGGTATTTATAACATCAATTATGTTAATATTTCATTAATAAGATAATTACTGCATCATCATTATGTTATAAATAAATTAAATTATTTAATTTCTAAAAATTATAAATAAAATACCATTATTTAGGAAATCTTTTTTTATTTCTAATAAATATTTATAGTCGAATTTATCTTATGTATAACCCTATATTAAAAATGATTTAGTTATAAAACTTTGATTTTAACTATTCTAACCCTTCTTTAAATAAATTAATAATAAATGTCCTAATCTAATATAAGTGGACCTAAATGGTCATATTTTATTCCTAAGGTTTTTATTGGTCGAATTAAACTTATCCAATATAATTAGGACATGTGTTAGGGTAATAATAATATCATTTTTACCCTTAATTACCCTATTTACTTTTAACCGTGGTAAATAAAAGTAAAAAGTTACTATTCACCAAAAATTATTTTCAACTCATTGAACCAAATTTTAGTCCTTTATATTAACCATGTGTCTCTTATTTTCGAAATTCCACTCACATAAGCGGTAAAATTATGTTTTATGTGAATTTCCAAATTATTCTAGGGGGTGGGTAAAAGACAGTGAAAAGTTCAATAAAAATTTTATATATCTAAAATTGTTATAAAATTACTCCAATGAATTACATTAAACTCATATAGGTATTATGTATCAATTTTGACCTAAAATAAATTTAAATAAAATAAATAATTATTTAAATTAAAAGTCGGTTTTTAAATAGTAACCCAGTGTTTTCACTATTCATCAAAAATTGAAATTTTTCAGAAAAATACAAAAATTTCACCCTAGGCTAATTTTGATATTCTGAATCCGAAAATGAAGTCCATTTTGAAAAATAAAATTTCAAAAAGTGGGTATTACTATTCATAACGGCTAGTTTATATAACATATCGTTGTTTAGTGAAACTCTGTATTGCGTACAACACATGCTATCGTGGAAGGTCACGATTGCATGTAATGCAAGACAAGTTCGGGATGCATGTAGTGCAAGCTCCTTTTGGTGTATCTTACAACACAGGACATTGATGAAATTAAAAATAATATTTTTCATAAAATCTCGGGGTGTTACAATGGATTTATGGCTGGGCCTGAAGAAAATATGTTTGGGCATCACTACATATCCAATGGGGACGGGAAAAAAGTCACCTATATTTCTTGAAGATGAAATCTCCCTGCATAGGTTTGATTTGTACACAGTGATAGAAGCATGGTGATTGGAGTGGCTAGAAAAGGATATTGAAACCATTCATTGCTATGTATCTTGTATGGATTGGAATAAATCCATACATAGTTCTCGAATATGTCATGGTAGGTAACCAATGTCGAGGGAAATGATGTTGCAATTTAAGTTCATGTGTCAATACCAGTCTAAGTAGTTTAATGTCATGCAGTAAAGATATTAGTTTTTATGTAGTTTATCATCACGCTTCAAGGACATAGAGGGAGAGGAGTATTCTCAAGGGAGGTTTATATCATAGCCTGTATAAACCCAACGTGAATGGGGACCTAAAAATGCTCCCACGACGCACCACACACTCCTAAATGAAACTTAGCCTAAGGTTCTAAAGGTTTGAGTTCACATATGGGACCAAATATGAAATGTATGGACATTCTTACATATCTCATAAGGATGGGAATCAGTCCATATATAGTTCTTAGGGATGACTTGGTTGGTGACCGGTTCCATGAGAAATGTACTATCAAGAGAGGACATTATGGAACTATGTAGTTTATCATAATGTAGTTAGGATATGGATTTTCATGTGGTTTATTATCATATTACTAGAACATTGGAGATCTTAGTTTAAGGTCATGTTGTTTAGACCATGTGTTGAGGCTTTTAAAGTGGAAACATGTGGTGTTGTGTCATGAATAACCCAACATAAAGGGTCCAAGGAGGCCCATAACTACACAACACAAAACTGAGAAGAAGGAACACATAGTTTAAAGTCACGATTCTTTAACTATAATATAGGGGATATACAAGAAAGGGGATATGTGTAGTGTAGTAGGAACAACCTGATGTGAATGAGGATTGAGAGGTCTTGCACTACATTGTACCTCCTCAAGGAAAATCCACACATAGTTTATATTTATATTGTTTGGACTTGGGTTCCCATTTTAACATAGTGTTCTTGGGATGTGGATGCATGACTTTTGAGTTCATGCAAAAAGGACCATCAAAACTATGCAGTTTAACATCATTAAGCTAAGATGATGAACACATAGTTTAAATTCATACAGTGAGGATTATGAACACATAGTTTAACTTCATATGGTAAGGATGATGATTCTGCAATTTAAGATCATGTGACATGACCGGTATGTGTATTTTAACATCATGCAATAAGGTTTTTTGTGTGCTCATTTAAAGTAATTCTTGGGGAACTTGGCATTGGTTAGAGGAGTGATGCACTCCCCATCCATGGTGACCAAATATTATACACTGTTAGGATAGACCTTATAAATGATATACAAACCTTCCCACATCGGTTCTAACTTTTTTGTCTTCCATCTAGGTATCATTGGTGTTCAGAGAGAAAAAAAGTATCACAATGGAGGAAAGAGTAGAGGAAAACCTTCTTATTGAACACTCTGGCTATCTTGTTCTGGTTCCTCTCTATATTGTTCAAGGCTTGTAGCTTGTTTTCATCAAGGGATTATAGTTCAGCTAAATGGGCCTCTAATATCTTGTCTGATGTATTATGATCAGAGAAAATGGTTTGGAGCAATGGAAATTGAATCTATATGGGAAGGAATGCCTCTTATCTATACACAAGGGATTATGGAGTCACCTGGGTGGAATTGTGGTCCATCAGCCAATAATCCCAGAGAGCATTGGGGAGATTTTATGGACAAATATTTTTATTTTATACCACTATATTTAGAAAAAAATTGAAGAGGGTTTTATTGAACACCTTGATCTATCCATTTTCTTACGCGTGATAGTGGGAAGTATGGTTAGACTAGATGTTGTAATTTCTATACATCATCTTCAACTTGGATGCTCTAAAATTGGTTTCGTTGTCAGTGAGAACAATGTTAGGAAATCCAAACTGATAGATGATGTTAGATCTCTCAACGACTGATCAGGCCTTGGATTCCATAAGAGGGATCACTTCTTCCCACTTGGAGAAGACTTCCTTCACGGTTAGAATGAACTTGCACTAGAAAGTCATTGCTAGTGGATATGGTCCCATGATGTCGATTTACCTGAATGAAAAGGGTCTAGAGTACTTGGTAGTATAGAAGGGATATGTAAATTTATGTACAGAGTTGGCATGGATCTAACATGTGTGGAACCTTTTGGAGAACTTGATACATTCGTGGACCATAGTGGGATAAATGTAACCTATCCCTCGAATCTGGTGAGAGAACTTAAACCATATCTGGTGAGAACCACATGACCCAACATGAACTTCCTGCATAACCTAGGGAATCTCATCTCCTTGGATAAAATGGAGGATAATTACATCAAACCCACATTTTTAGAGAGTCTTCTCAAGGTCGGTTCCACTCTGGAGGGTGAACTGCACTGTGCACCAATGGATTCACTCATTCTTGGCTCTATCTGGTGGAAGAGGGTCATGTTAGAGATAATCTATGAAGGGAGTTTTCTAATCAGAGACTTATTCAGCTACGGGGGGATTCAGGGTTCCAGATGTGAAAGCACTGATGGTCAGGTGGTTTATTTGCTAGTTTTCATAATCATCTGAAATGATAGGATTTAAAAATATTCAATAAACCACATTAATGAATAGATCATATTTCCCAGGCACTACAAGATAAGTGACTAGACTTTCCAAGGTATCAACTTGACCATTCTGTGACCAAGGAACACGATTCAACACTGGTTGAGAAATTAACTGGGTCATCAGCTCATGAGTATGATTAAGAAAGGGAATGAACTCTGGCTTCCTGAAGACACAATCTCTATTGATTTTATTGATGAATAACTCAGAATATTCCTTTATATAAAATATAGGGATGTCAATATCAAGAACCATCTCAAGACCAATAATGAGATCCTGGTACTCTTCCTAGTTTTTCATGCTACCTTCTGATAACAGTAACAAATATAGAAGGGTAGCCAATGTCAGGGTGCTGAAGATTATTCCTAGAGATACTCTATTTAGCCTGGTATTATTGATCCTTCTATCAATTGGACTTTGGGAGGCACCATCAAAATGAATCTTCTAACACGACATGGATTGGTCTACTGAAAGGATATCCTCATATAAGAAATCAACATCCAGAGGCATTTTTGTGGGGTCTAGATGAGTGTCTATAAAGTCTTCCAGTGCCTGACCCTTGACATACTTTTATAGAACTAACCTGATGTTGAAATTCTATAGAATCATTTCTTAGTGTGCTATATGACCCTTCAACATTAGGTGATTCAGGATATACTTTAGTGGATCCATGTGGCACACCATCCATATCTTCTGATTATGCAAATAATGACATAACTACTGCACTATGAAAACTAGTGCAAGACGAATCTTCTCAATGAGTGAGTATTTGGAATCTCCATCTAGGAAAAAGAAATTGAGATAGTATAAACTATTCTCTGCCCCTTTGTTGTTATTCTGGGTAATTAGGGCATCGAGGGATTGTTCCAGGGTGGTCACATAGATGAACAGAGGCTTCCCTAATATGGGTGGCTTCTAAATTGAAGGTTGTAGCATATATTTCTTGATCTCCCTGAAGGTGGGTTATCACTCTTCATACCATAGGTAGATATTTCCTTTCTTCATGATCCTAGAAAATGTCTTACACTTACTGACCAAATTTTTTATGAATCGGTGTATGTAGGATAAGTAGACTTAAATACCTCAAAGATCCCAGAGGTTTCTCATATGAGGCATATTGTTGATGCATTTTCTATTAGTTGGTACTATATCGATGCCTATGTATCTGAAAACAAAACTGAGGAACTTTCCAGAGGTTACACTGAAATCAAATTTTAAGGGGTTCATCTTCAACTTTCAGTAATTGAGGAAGTCAAACGCTTTCTCAAGATCTTTGAGATGGTCCTAACACTAGAGAGATTTGACCAGAAAATATTCTATATTGAATTCCACTAACATCTTAAGGATCATTTTAATGATGTGGTGCATTACTCGATGATATGTGGATTCTTCATTCTTCAAACTGAAAATCATCAACTGATATAAAAAAGTACCTTATGGTGCCCTGAAGGTGGTATAATACTCATCTTCAGAGGCCATATAGATCTGGTTGTACCCAGAGTACCCATTCCTAAGGGAGATATCATGGGAACCAACTATGGCATCGATCAACAAATCCCATCATTGGAATGGGAAAATAATCCTTCAAATTGTGGCGAATGAGATATCAAAAGTCTATACATACTTAGATATGTCCATTATTCTTCTTAACTAGGATGATTTTGGTTAGCCACTTGGGGTAATGAACATCTTTAATGAAGTTTACTGTGATAATATTTTGAACTTTAGCCTTGACCATGGCATTGTGAGACGGGTGCATCTTTTTGGGAGGCTTCTTGAACCCGTGATGGATTACGGGGAGACCAAGAAGGTGGATGGTGACCTGAGGTTCTATTAATAAAATTTTATCATAGATATCAGCAAAAAATCAAGGTGATTCCTCAATAAATCCATGTATTGTTGTTGTTCCTCTGTAGGAATGGATGCACTGATCAAGGTTGGACTTAGATCTTCCTCAGTACTAAGATTCACCAAAACTAGCTCATCGATGGTGGTGGAGAATCCTTCCTCAAATATAGGAGGAGGATATTCTAGATCTTCTTCATCATCTAAGGTAGTAGAATCATTAGGATGTGTTTGTTCTTATGGGATGACTGATTCTAGAGGAACACTGGATCAGACTTGGGAAGTGGAAAAATCATCATCAGGAGATTCTTGCCCTACTAAAATCATGGTGATAGAGTTTTTCATACTGATTCCATTAGTACTTTGACCATAGGGTCCATGATTTATGTCAAAGAAATGGTAATATGTGTCTTGTGATGGTTTAACCCGGCTCAGCGAAACATGTGGGTCTGATGAATAGTTGTAGCCATGGGGAAAACACCTTGGTACTTGACATGAGTAAGGGGTTCTGGTATCACCTGAGCCTGACCTAAATAGGATTAAGAGGTAATCTTTCAGTGTTATTTGTACCTAGTTAAAAGGCACCATTTCCTCTCAGAAACTAAAAACCGGTTCCCCAAGTATGGCATCGTAGCCTCTAACCGGTGAATCAGGAGGACAAATCTGTCATCCAGACCTATCTACGGGCTGACTGCAATGGTGGTGTGCTCAAAATCATTAGTCTATAAATTATTTTCTTTTATCTGATAATAATATATGTTCTTATAGTGGGATTTACAAGATGAAAGGGAGAAACATCACCTTTGAGTATACCTACTCGACCATTGATGGATACTTGGGGAATTGGTGATACGGTGAGGGAACTACTGGATACAAATGAAACCAAGGACTACCCATCAATGTGGTGTAAGCGGTGTCCTATTATACAAACATGAAATTTTTTTTCTTATAAAAAACATCCAAACTAGGTCTTCAAATGCATCATTCCACATTATCATTGTTTGGTCCTGTCATAACCCTGAATCTTCAGGTCAGAGGGGCTCAAATCCACTTCAGTGAGTCCCAGCTTGAATAGCATCTAAGATGGGATTATATTGATCCTAAAACCTATTTCAACTAGATAGTGACCAAACTTCAAACCATTGAACTATCATGTGATGTAAAGAGGGCGAATGTTCCCCTTGACAATAGAGATTTCATTATATTATGAGAAATAAATGATGGCCTAACATTCTAACTACTTGATTTTTTCAACATAGAATGTATCTATGTAAGAAACCTATATTTTTAACTAGGGGGAAATTTTAAAGGATTCCTCTAGGGAATCATGAATCTCTTATGATAGATAGAGGTCATTGAAGATCAAGATATTGGTAGGAATGCTAGTGATGTGCTTTAACACATTGTACTTCCATGCTAGGTGCACATTTTTTCTACAATAGGTCGCTCTATCGAGGGAATCATGATGGGAACTAAAGGATGAACTACTAGATTTGGGATGGTGCTAGAAATGTTCTTCTGCTCATAAAAAAAACTACCTAGAATAACTACTTACTAAATGTCGGATAACTAAGGTTCAACTGGACATGGTTGATCATGATGCAACTATGGTTGTTCTTCCAGATAAATTAGCACAGTTAGTAGTGTTGGAAAGTCTAGCAGAGCAATCAGAAAGGATTGTTCCTACAAAGCTCTAAACAACCCATGCTGTCTAGTCTTGATGGCATTAATAACCTAGCTTATAGCACTAGACTGAGCATTCTAGAAGAATTCATTTCCTTGAATTATTCTTCGATGGCATTGGTTGGGGACATTAGGAAGGATCTCCTAATATTATTCATCTTTGTGGATCATGTAGGGATCCACCAATTTTATAGTATTCACAAACACACACTCCTGATCATCATTAAAAGAATATTATAATGTTGGATGGACTCTAGGTATGATTCCCATATCTGGAGGCATGAATTCATCGAGATAAGGATATGAATTCATAACCGTAGGGGGACATTGCTTTCCTTTATTCTATTTACACCTAATATTTTGAAATAAAATATGGGAGGTGGATAAAGAAGAAAAATCTATAGAAGGAGAAACGACTTCTGTAGGTTCATGTTGACCTAAATGGGTATGGATGATGTCTTGGGTGATAAAACTGCTCTGTGAGCTAACCAATCATCATACTTCCAAGTCTCGTGGCTGGAAACTTACTTCCATTCATTGAAATCCTCACTGCCACTATTGGGCTTGGCCGAGATGTGTGCTACCTATGATGGGACTTCACCCAGCCATACTACATTATTTTCCACCTAGACATAGAGCCAATCCTTGAATACATAGCATTTCTTAATGGCATATCCAAGGATCATGTGGTAAGGATAGTGATCAGGGTGATCAGTGAGCTCTAACTCATGAGGATTTATGCATTCTGGAAGCATCAGAATCCCTTGTTACAAAGAAATATTGAAATAACCAAGATCATTGGACTTTAGGAAGGAGTAGGTTTGGTTTCTACTATCTGGTAAGGGAAATTTTGGGGATATGCCCTGATGAGTGGTTGGAGGTGAATGAGGGACCAGGACCACATTATCATGTCTGGCTGGTGGTTCCTTTCAAGGAGGTGCCTCCTAATTCTAAGCTTAGAAATTTGGTTATTGATGAGGCTGCTATCCTTGACAAGGATGTTCTTGGTGAGGCTCTATAGGTAACAACTCTAGCGATCCTAGAGACCCCACCTGTAATTTGGTGGTAGTCTCTTCCTTGGCGGATCTTCTTGGAGGAGCTAGAAGAGGAAAAGGATGTGCATGTATGTATTACTGTAATACTTCCTCTAGGAATTAATCATTTTCATAGAAATCCTAGAATCCACTAAGGAAATTATTAGTGATGAGAGTGGGAACCAGTTCATTCTTGACATTCCTGATGAAAATCGTCAATAGATGCTCTTTAGTTAGTGGTAGGTTGACCGAGTACATAAGTCCTTTACACCTAGTGATGAAGTAGGAAAAATGATCATATAGAAATTAATCAAAATTGAAGACGTCGACAATACTTTTCGTATATATAGTGGACATTAACTAGTAGATAAACTACCTACGGAGGTCTTCCTAGCTGGTGATGGACCTAATGGGTAACTGGACGTACTAGAAGAATGCCCACCCTTCCAATGTCTAAACAAAACGTCAGAGGTTCCTGATGATTTGGGGTTCCCATCATAGGTCCTCACCTAGATATAAAGTGGGCCAGATGCTGCAGTAGGTTTCCCCTCCCTTTGAAGGGGTGAAGGTTGGATTTCAAAAATTTGAGGGTGTTCAAATATTGTGCACCCGTGCTGGATACAAATTTCCATCAGGTGGTATTACCACCTGTCATATTTCTAAGGATTCAAGCCAAGTAGTGAGAGCAGAAAACAGATCATCCTGGTGGTGATTCCTATCTTAGTGAGGATTCTTTACCACCAATGCATTGACCATCACATCAACACAATAAGATGTCTTAGAGGATCGTGGATCTCCCTGTAGAGTTTCTTGTGTAATGGATTGATTCGGGTCCCGAGGAAGATTTTCACGTTGTTTGGGTGGATTCTGTGATGCATACCATGGTCCCTTTCCATAATATCTAGCTTCTACTCTATTTGGATGTACGAGATCTCCAATATTGATTGGGATCAACTGGATGAGAAGGGCCTGCAGTTTCCCTTGCTACTTCGGTGGAGGAGGAACATGGTCCTACCAAGGATCACCATAATATGGATGTTACTCAGCAAGGATCTCATTAATGATCAGGTGATGATATTCAATATTCTATCATAAACGGTGATTGTAGGAACATCCTTTATCTTCTTCATGACATCAAGCAGGTCTGAGGGCTCGAGGTGTCCCTTACCCTTGTTGAGTTCCTAGCTAGTGGGAAACGATGTAGAGGGGTTTCTAAGGTAGAGAACCTGCATTTATTGATGAGTGAAAACATCTATTTTAGGGTTCACCTGATACTATGTTACCCTGATAGGTTGATTCTTTCTATCAGATCATGCATTGATGTCCATGTCCTTGGGTAACGTTAGTATATCCATATTCACTATGATGACACCTGAAGTTTCTTTTATGTCACTATGAAAATTAGTTTCTTCTTGATAGTAATGAAGTGGAGAGTGACATATTGTCCCCAACCGTGGATCTTCACAAGTGGAGATGCTTATTAAATGATTCATTGGAGCACTGTGAAGCTCTGAGCGCATCTACATTCAAGGGTCCAGTTGCAACTGAGTGATATAGGCTATTGTTCCACTAGTAGTGTTGTTAACTCAACCATGTGACATTCTTAGTCATTGTCGTCATAGTACTCTTGACTCTTTGGGTAGACCAAATGATAGGAACATAAGTGAAAATGCATCACCCATATGGTATAAATGAAAAAATGATACTCAGTACTAGGTGAGGGTCTCCGGAATTTCGATTTCAGGAACCACACTCAACCAAAAAACCACTGATAGTTGGTCGAGAACTAGGTTTTCCTATAAGATTCCCTATTAGGAAGAAGGACCTGGCTCTCGGCTACACCAGGATCCAATTGGAACTTTCTGAGAAAATGGAAATGGAACGGATTTGGACCACTGTGGTGATGGACTAGCTGGTGGAGAGAACACTCCATAAACTAACAGATCACTATACGTTGGGTTATCTCTCAGATGTGGTGTTGAACGCATCATTATATCTCTATAGGATGGGGTTCTAACCACTACATCATGTGAGAGGGTAGCAGTAGTCATATACGGTTCCAATGGGTGATCATGGTCTTCCATGTCCCAAAATTACTCTCTATTATCTGTTTTAGAGGTAGATAATAAATCTGGTGATGAAAAATATGATTTCACTGCAAGACCCTAGAAGCGATCTAAGTTTTCCTCCTCCTTTATGTACCTGCGAAGGGATTCAGGGATCTTATAAACCTCACCTTTATGGATGGTTAATTTCACCTTTTGGTATCCTCCCTATACTCTGATGTAGAAGATTTTTGGGAAAGATCTATCATTGAATCACATTCGTCTATAGAGTTTGAGAAGCGAACGAGATTGACAAAAAATTGGTGCTTCCCAGAGTTCTATATTTGGTGGAAATGATTCTCCCTTCTACCCTGGGATCTTTCTTCAAGCAAGGAAACCTTTTTGGCATGAGTAGTAACTTCATGATATTGGTTGATTAAATGTGGAGGACCATAACTTTTATTTTTTGAGATACGGGGAGGACCTCTACATCGGTTTTCACTAGAGCGGGGAGTACCTTCACTCTAGGTGATGACGTGGTAGGGAGGGACACTGTTGTGGTTTCTAGAAACATGGAGAGGACCACCATATTGGGCATGAAAGCAGGGAGGACATCCTATTTGGTTATTATATGTGAGATTAGGTCCTTTATAAGGATCGATATGGACATGGGGAGGACCTCAGTGTTGAGAGGCATGAGTATAGGTAGGGCCTATGTACTGGTTGCTAGATGTGGGGATAGGATCTCCATGGGAGTGGTTAGTACATCCACTCTTGTTGTATGTGGCATGGGGAGGACCTATGTGTTGGTTGGTGATGAATTCATTAGGAGGACCTTAATATTGATCATCGATAAAGTGGGGAGGACATCCGCTTTGGTAGAATTTGGAGCGGGGAGGACCTCTATTTGAGCTGGGGATGATGCGAGGGGGACCTTCACATTAATGGTTTGGGAAAAGGGGAGGACCTCTATAACAAGAACCATAAGCATGGGGAGGACCTCTATACTAGATGTAGATAAAGCGAGGAGGAACTTCACTTTAGATAATACTAGAAACATGTCGAGGACCTCCATGTTGTGTATGAGAGAGGTGAGTATCTCCACTTTGACTGGAGACTACATGGGGAGGGCCTTTGTACTAAGTATCCTCATCAAGAACTAGACTATAAAGGATACTAGAGATGCCAATGGTTGACATACTCAACCCAACCTACCTATGAGGCAACTAAGGGCTCAATCCCAATCGAGTATCAAGGAGTCCCTATTCTAAAGTGTCAAGGACTTAGGGGAAATTTTTGGGGGTGATAGGTAACATGGGAGTTTTAGAAGAAAATACCCCTAATGGGAATCCTCCTAAGATTGGTCATGATGTTGGGGTCAGGTGATTCAGACTGATACTGACATAGTAGGGGGTAATCCATCTATTTCTCATCCTAAATTACTGGTTGTTGGTGGCGTTGATGTGTCCTAGTGGGATCCCTCCTAGGTGACTCCCAAACAGTGGACATTACCGGGCTGACCTGGGTATCCCCTACCTCCTTGTCATAGAGGATAGATTCTAAGGATCTCTCTGAGGATAATCTCTTAGAGCAGTTCATCAGTAGAGTGGGGAGAAAGGGCTCCCTATCCAGCCATTGGGGGTGGCGGTGTTAATGAGGTGTGGAAACCTCTAGGTCCCTGCGAGCCATATCCCTTGTGAGAATGACTATCTTCAGCTCGTATAGTCATAAAATGGTGTTGATCACCCTCCTTTAGATGAATTAAATGGGTTATATGGGGCATGGTCACCAGGTATCTAATGTCATAGTGGACATCGTGGTGGAGGTGGGGTCATGTGGGATTTCTATACTAACAAGCCTCCTGCCCCTACATCGGTGGGCCTTGGGTGAGTGGTTTAATGCAGATTTGGTCCTGTAAAGATGGAAGATTCAGATATCAGTATGAGTACCATGAAATCAATTCCCAATCCACTAGTGTCATAAAATCTTCCATTGATATAGAGAGAGATCCACGTCGATGATGTCGTAGACTTGGATGCCCAATGTTCAACTACCCCAATTACTGGTGAGTTCCACATTGGACCCACTATTTTCTTAGTAGGTCCTGGTGCCAGATATCTTGATCCAGTAACATTATAATCTATTTAAATGATTTTTTGAATGCTAATATTCCCCACATTGGGGACAATGGGTTCACATCAGGTTCATCATATCTGTTTTCAATGCTTTCACCAGGGCACACTGCCTTGCATGTTATTGTTCATAGACGTTACATTATACCTTGAATTCCTACTTTCCAAATGCATGTGGAATTCATCAATTTCTCAATGATGTATTCTCTTTTATTGAAATGGTATGATGGGATTTTGGTTCTTCCTTCAATGTATTTATCCTTGGAATGCATCTCCTAGTCTAGGTCTCCCTCATAGATTAAGACGTGGTTTGTGTAACTCATTCCCAGATCCATCTCCTTGTGGACACCATTTAATTATGGTTATTTTTTATAGACATTCAAAGGGGTCTTTAAAGGGTAGAAACCTTTAATTAGGGGAGTAGTCACGTTTTGAATCAATGGCATGTCAGGACGCTGGAACACTAGTCACCTACATTCTTCCTCATAAGAGGGAATATCAGCAAGGTATCTCAAGCATGAAACTCAAGGAATACCATGTCGATCATGGGTTAACTAATGAAAAAGGAATGTATTATGAGGTCTTCCTTAGAAATACCATGTTTAACATAGGGAAGTACTGACAGGTTGTAAGTTTAACATCTTACAGAGACAGATAGAGGTTGATCGGAATGCCTGATGAAGGCGAATCAAAGGGGTACATCCCTAGTAAGAAGAACCTAGAATTTTTACCAGATGGATGGGTCATAATTCCAATGAAGGAAGATCTGTAGAGGTATGTACCATAAAGGTAATATGTCACACCATGAAGGGGTACATCACTAGGAGAAAGGAACCAAGGTTTACCAATGGTCAGGATAGAACCTCTGGGAGGCCTCCAACATACCATGTTTAGAAGATAGGGATTAAAATCCATGTAGTTCTATAGATGGTGTGGGGATTATGAATGTGATTTTATCTTCACAATATGACCTCTCTTGGTTGGATTGTGTTGGATTGTGTGGGGGGATTATACATGAGATCTTCTTGAGTGTTTCTAAGAGTAGCGATGATGTTTATGGGGCTTATGCATTGGAACAACTCAGATAGATGGAATTATTTCATCAAGATATAGAGGCCCGAGTAAAATCAAGATGGATTATGGGTGGATTTTATGGATTGTATGGATATGGATGAATTTATGAGGGTGTTGGTATTGAACATGAAATATGATTTCTATTTATACCAATTTTCTAGGAATAAAATTCCATGTAGTTATAGAGGGGAATTTTGGGATTACACTTAAGAAGGATTCACAATGGGAAGTGGATAATATAGTTGGGGCTTACACATAGGATATTCCTAGGGGATATAAGGATTATTTGAGCATACACCTAAAGAGAATTCCCATTTGAGATGTTGGGGATTACACATGGAAGCGAAATAATGATGGAGATAGGGTTTCATGGTCATTTCTAAACTCTAGTCCCACATGAGTCATGCTCGGTGTGAGAAACAATAGGAAGTAGTAGACCTTATTGTCATGTCATGAAAGATGAACCAACAATAGATGGTGTGGGTCTTATACATGTGATCTACCTGAGGAGGAGGATATTCTATGTGAGGAGGATCTCATTTCATACTTGTAAGATCTCATTCCATATCAAACATAAACAGAGCATCCTATCAAGGGGGTTCTAGGTCCTATGTGTGGAAACTGCCTGAGGTGCACATGGAGACAAAGCCCAAAGAGAGAGGGATGACAGACTAAGAGTGCGGAAAGTGAGAGATTCTTGATGCCCATACCCTCTCTGATCTTATTTAGAGGATTTAATTCCATGTGAGGAGGATCTAATTCTCTATCACACATACACAGGGACATACTAGGCTTGCCACACTGGGTGAGATCACAATTTAACATCATGTTTTGAGGATTTTGGTTCTATGTAGTTTTATGTCCTACATCCTAGACATAGGTGATTCACTCCTCACCCCTCAAATATACATGACCTTAGCTCATCAACCCTTGAGAGGGGTATGGCCTTAGAAATAACAAGGTGTAACGGTTTGGAGGAATGATCACTCACTAGGTCCACATTAGCATAAATATGCTGAACATCAAGAGGAATTAGAATACCTATACTGAAAATAAATAGGTTAATAAGAATCTTAGGCCACACTTGAAGTAGAGTAGGCTAAAAGAAAAGGTGACGCAGGTCAGATAAGAATGTGAACTATAGCTGAACCAATCTTAGAGGGATGTGAAGACCTAAAGAACTCAACCTTTAAAAATATGTGTCATAATATGGGAGGTAATATGGAGAGGCCAAGGAGAAGGGATTCATGAAGTAGGGGGACTAACTAAGAATCACTTTTTGAAGCTCAGATGCTTAGTGAAGGTTAGGGGATTAGAAAAGGAATGGGCCCTACAAAAAATAGTGACCCTACCTTAGCATGAAGTCATGATTAGTTAACAGAATTCTTCATAAAGTCTAAATGCTCGATGAAGCCTCAAGTACCCCATTAGGCATTCTTCTTCTGTGAAGGGTGTAGGCCTTCGCGAAAGGATTTCCCACCTTAGGTGGAGGCATTTATGAACAATGGAAGGAGTTTTTTAAATGATCCAATACCTTGGATGATTCATTTTCCATTTGGTTCATGGTGATCAGGTGCTTCATGAATTGGGAGATCCAAAGTCAAAAGGTTGGGATAGTTTTTCTTTGAGGTAGAATGATCCAGGTATTTATAGTCAATGGGGTGTTGTGCTGCTAGAAGGTATGCTATAAAAAGGGCAGTATCTACAAAAGGTTATGGATCCATTAGATCCGTAGATCCATCTATAAATTCCATAGTGTGGTCGTAGAGTGTGTCGAACTCATGGGAGTTCCATTTTCACTTCTCACGTTCGTGGTACTGAAGGACCTCCACGAAAGGGATTCATGAAGAAAACCCTTAGGATGATTTCTTATATTCTTTTGAGCTTGAATTTCTCTGCACCTTATTTTGTCCTTCTCATCTCATCCTCTGGCATGTATTTCAGTGCCAACAATAAGATTTTCCAATTCAACATTAATTTTGTAGGAATGACTTGATTGTGACCTTCTCACCACCTATTTGTATCCTCGGTGGTCTCTAGGAAAGACCAAGTTATGAGTGTACACCTTGAGATTAAGTCCTATAATATTTATGTAATTCTAGGTGAATAGGTACCAATGTTTATTCATGAAGGATGTGTATACCTATTCCTTTTTGGAGGTTATGTCCTCATTGATCAGAGTGGGTCATGAATCCTTTGCTATAACCAGGTTTATTTCCCTGATTTCATCAATAGTGTTAGAGAAACCTTACACAAATTCTACAGTGGAATCCCTGGGACCTTCCTCATCTTCTCCTTACTCATGATATACCTATTTCACATTTAATTCTGAATCATCTAATTAGGTAGAGACTTTTTGAAGTTTCAGGGGTGGAGTGAAGGCATTTTCACCCAAAATTTTATCACTGGTTGAAGATTCAGAGGCTTTTAAGGTGTTTTTAGGTTTAGTTGTCATGGATGATGGCATGGAAGCCACTGAATATATTCCTGAATTCAAAATCACCTCTTAAATATGAATGATGGTAAGAACATAATCCACACTAAGATATTTGAACAGATTAGATAGGAATATATCTAGACCGTTTGGGGAATTGATTTGAGCAATATCACCTGTCGTGGGTTATTTCCCTTCCATATGGTAGAATCCTATGTCAACTTATATTGATTCACCAGATTAAATTGGGGATTTTTCACCATTAAATGTATTTATTTTACCATTCATGCAATATTTGAGGCCTTGGTTGTATTATGAGGTAATAAAATCACATTGATTTAACCAATTCCTTCTTAGCAGAACAATCAAGGTCGTATCTTTCCAAATGACCATGAATTCTGAGTCCAAAATGATATCCCCAAACTAATTCTTGTGTTTTATTTCTCTAAGAGGGTTTTGTTCATTATTTTCATAACCCTATAGCGTTATAGCATAAGAGAAAAATTGGGACTCATTTTAACCCATTTGATGAAGTGTTCAGGATGAAATCAAGTTCACTTCTGAGTTATTTCTAATGAAGGCCCATCAGATATCAAAATATTTATCTTTTATATAAATAAAAATGTCTAACATGTCCCTATATAATGGTGTATTTTTTTGGTCTATGAAATATATGGTCATGTAGAATTTAGTAGGATAATCATCTTCATTGTATACTTCAATAGTAATAAATTCAACTTCAAATTCTTAAGGGATTAACAAATCCTCTACAAGTTCTTCCTAAAGGTCTTTTGATATACTCAAACCATCCATGATTGAAAAATTGGCCAAAACCATGGATAATTGATTCAAAATATCATACTTATGGTCCAAAGGTATATGCTTCATAGAATAGGGATGATATTTTTAAGTTACTTTAGGAACTTGAGAACTTTTTTTAGGAAGGTCAACCCTTGAAACAAGAGTTTAATGCACTTCTTCCCTCTATGGACTAGGTAGACAAGGTGTGCCTGCATTCCAAGGATTTTTAAGTGACGGTGTATCCTCTAGTAAATGACTATTATGTCAGGTACAAACCTAGAATGTGTGTGGAAACATTATTTCTCCCATTGAGGTCACTGGAGAACTCTCCCATGTGTTTCGACCGCATATACAGTTCGAGCGGGGATGTTAATAGAGTAGTGACTCTTGGAAAAACCGATTCTTCCCTTGTATCCTTAACTCTGATGAAAACTTCCCCAAGTTCCCTAATCAAATTTAGGGAATTTGGGTTCATATTTACACACATAATCTTATAATGGATCCATTATGTGAATGAAATTAATGAAATTCAAGATCAACTTCATGTCTAATGAAAATTATTTCTGGAAGGTCGACTGTTATTATACAATTAGGTGGGGTGGTGCCCATGTTTCTGAGACTGTAGTCATAGAGTCTTATAAAGTTACATATATTTTTGTCTTTGGTATAGTTTTATCTTCCTTTTTTTTATTATTTCTTTTCTAACCATGTCATTTTTCGGAAGACTGGCCTTCGAATGATGGTGATGCCAATGAAGTTGAATGTGTCATAGAGGAAGTTAACAAGGACACATTCACCTACTTAAACTATTATTGTAGGATGTAATGAGTCTATTTGATCATATTTCTAACCATCTAGTCACTAAAATTTTGTGTACCCTTTATATTAAATTCATTCCATTCATTCTCCTCCTTCGGATTGGTGGCAGAAACACATGCTACTTGAGCAGGTGGCTTTCCCCGATTCAATTTCCTGGAGTCCCCCATATTATGCATGATGTATTTTAAAACAAAAATTTCCTAGATGTTGTACCACAGTGATTTATGGAAGGTTAAATAGTCTGGTATATCTTCATCACCATCCTTAATGGGATTGTTGGGCTTTGAAAACTTGATCAAGTTGTTCATTAATCTAGAGATGAAGTGTCCAAGGATTTAGTCACTTCAAAAAGAATAAAATTTATTCTTTATCTCCTCAAACTATTTTTGTTGATTCTCCCTTTTACCATCCTAACGAGTTGAGTGTTGTTGCTAATTCTCAGGAGGATTAACTGTACGATATGGTGTGGTATTTGGAATTGGAGCGGGTGTAGGGGCCTGCTTAAGTGAAATAGTGGAAACCTCAACTTTCTTTGTTCTCTTTCCTTAATCTGATGGAATTAATTAGGACATAGACTTGGTCTATGCAACAGAGACTTACATTATTTTCATAATTGTGATAGGTTCCTAAAACCCTCCTGTTCATTTTACAAGGATGAGTGGTTTGCACAATTCTTTGTAAAGATTATCTAGATAGACGGACAACAAATATTCTTGAGAAAGTTGTAGGTTTAAGGAGTATGTCAATCGCTTACACCAAGTAATGAAATATGAGACACTATCATTCTCCCACTTCTTGTAGATTTAGATTTTGAGGACCATTGTCTTGTGTAATATTAAGATGAATTGGAATAGAAACTTTCGATGGAGATCTACCCACCCTATAATTGACCAAACTGGTGAACTTGTGTTCCATAAAAAGGTCGGACCCTATATTTATTACATAAAGCACCTAATTTTTTACTTCCACCTTTTGTTCAGGGGTCCCCATCATGGGATCATAGTGGGACAGAAAATGTGTTAGATGTTGCTTCAGGTCCCCTGAACCATTGAAAATTAGAAAGGTAGGATTCCCAAAGTTTGGTGGGGTAAGAGCCTGATCAACCCATTAAGGGTAAGGATTATTCTCTAGATGTACCAGTACACATATTTCCTTCATACCTTCCAAGAGAGTTGTTATAGACTCAATAGTATTGATTAGACCTTGAGTAATATCTATCTAAGAAGGTTCTATAATGGGGGTAGTAACAGGTAGGGCCAACTACAGTAGCCTTACAGGTATCTGTTGTAAGTAACCAATAAGGTAAGTAATATAAGTATTTTCTTGGGCATGTTCTAGTTGTGTTCCCAATGGAGAAAAAATTCTTAAATAGTATTTTAGGATCCAGGTATATCGGTGGTTGGTACCCCACGTTGAGCGGGTGTTTCGGCTCCACCTTAGTTGCTGTGGAGAACTCTCTTAGTTGAGATACGTAGGCTATGAGTGTGAGTTTAGGATATTGTAAATAGTAATATTGGTAGGGACTTTCTCTATCATATTGGAAGGCAGATGACCCATGGGTGGTTCAAAAAATGATTCTTTATATGGATTATCTTTTTAATGATAAAATATTTCACTTATCAATGAGAATTCATCATACATGACTAGCCTTGTTTTATCTAATAACTCATGGTTAGAGGTCTTTCTCATCAATAAATCACAAAGGGAAGGAAAATTTTGATTAAGTGAAACACTAATGCAGAGAGAACTTTCACAATGAATACCATTATGGGAATTACTACCCTTATGGATTGACATCCAACTGCAAGGATAATTCCTACAGTATATACCCTTGGGAGGGCCTTTAGGGTGGATGAAATAAGGGGAAGACCTTATTGTTGTTTGATATTCTGAACACATTGAGGGATGTTGTGACTCTCATTAGAAGATGGAATATTGATATCATTCATATTATGTACATGAATCAATCCTTCATTGTGAAGTGTCTGGGGAGGACCTTTAGAATTATTGATGTTGTCCCCATAATTTTTTAATAGGAGATTAGGATCTTGAACTACCATATATAAATGATTGAGGGATTCAAGAACTCTAGTATTAAGTATGGAGAAATCGTAGATCGGATCTTCATTTTAAAGTCATCTCTGGTGAGTCTTCTTTATAGATGTTATCTTTTGAGAAATTATAGAATCTTGTTGGGAAAAGTGTTTTTCAATTATGGAAGCTTATTTGACTAGATCATGTGTTTCTACTATAAGTTACTGAAAGGATTTGGAAATTTTTTCCAGGAGTTTGTGCTTGCCTCGGAGTAACCATTATAATAAGTTGACTACCTCCAGTTGGAATGAGGGTATATACCCAAACCATTTGTCCATAAATCATGGGGTATTTTTCCTCATGACCCTCCTAAATGGGAGAATATGTGTCTATCTAATTTTGGGTGACAATTTGATGAGTCTTTCTAATTATGGGGATATAGTTGCATGTCCACCTCTATACCACTATCGTTGTCATTATGATATCCTAGTAGGCCTATAGGATTTGGGAATGAATTTTTGTCTACCCCTTTACAATTTTTAGGATATTCATAGTGACTACAATGATTGGAACATGGATATATGCTCATTTTGGGTTCAGAGAAGGGGTAGGTGCCTACTTATATTCTCCATTTCCTATTAGTGGATACTTATAGTACCCAGGTGTAGGGGAATATATTTGGGTATTCTCCCATTTTTTCACTAAGAATTTATGACTAACTTCTCTGGATGTTGTCAGATGAGACTGTTGGTAGGATTGACAAATACAAGAATGTGTGTACATATGATCAAGTTTTTCCTCTGAATTTAACCAGTAGACATCCTTGAACACTACCAGATAAGGATATTGGAAGTAATGGTTAGTTTGGGAAGGTGTTTTTTCCTACTCATTGTTTTCTATCATATTTTGTTGGTGGGATTCTCTAGATGTGGCTAGTTGAGTCTAATGGCCACTTGATATTAGTGTGGTGGGTGTTTGTTCCTACTCATAGTTTGCCACCAAATTTAATAGGTATGATTATATATAGGGGACAGAGGTGTGGAAATATTCTATGTTGACCGATCTCTACCCCTACTAGGTCATCATATATGCCTAAGTCTGGATGACCTAGGCCGGACTGTCAAGGATGACACCCTGATCATGTTAAGGGTTCGTTATCACATAGTGTTGGATATGGAGATTAATGGTAGTATCCGTTTGAAAGGACCCTTGTGTCTTCTATATGATGTCATATTTGTATTCTTGATCCACCTCCCTAAGATAATGGAGGGACTAGTTATTGTGTTTTGAGGATAATCTCCAAAAATGGAAGGAGATAATGATCGGTGCCCTCTATTTCTGGGCCACGGGTTCTTATTGAGTGGATGAATGGTATGGATTTTCGAGTTGGAAGGCTGGTTGGGAAGCCTCTAGGGTCAAGATAGTAGTACTCTCAAACCAGTCCATTTTAGACACATAATTTATGAATATGGGTTGGAAATGGCATCTGCTAGTTGGATAAGGACCCATCCTAAATGATAGTCAGGGCATACATTTGTGAGATTTGGTGTGATGCCATTTAGATTTAAGGGATATATTATTGAAAGTGATTGAAATGTATGTGAAGAAAAACCAGTAAAATAAGTATCTCATTAAACAAACACATGAACAATTGATTGTCTTGTTTTCCCCTCTTTCATTTTGAGAGAAAAAAGGGCCAAATAGGTGGGTGACACCATAATCTTGGTTAAGTATTCACATCAGGTTCACCATTCTTATTTATAATAAAAATATCAATGATCTTAATGATTGATTGTGGGGGGTTGAATTTTTCACAATCATTTACATTAGGATCATTATTTTCGAACAACTTCCAATGGGTTGTATTTTTGTAGCCATAAACACCCAACGATTCTCATATCCATGATTTATAACAACCCTTCTCTTTATTTCACATTAACATATGAATTATTACATAATATTACACTTAATATAACCTAGAAGACTAAGAATTATAGTGTATTTGAGAAATAGGTACATTACATAACAACTTAAAATGGGTAATACATCATCTTTATTGAAAACATCATTAACATGATGAAAATATTCAATCGAAATTAAAACTGCTTGGGATAACCTAGGAACATGCATAAGAAAGGGGTGAGTTATAAATCCCATTAAAGGAATAAACATGTCATAACATAAATAAAATAATAAATTTTTAGACAATAGACATATCAATGGGGCATAATAAGAGTATGAATCATAACCATGAACAATGAGACAAGATATAGAATTATAATCATAACATGGTAAATGTGGCAATAACTTAAAACACTTCACCATAAATAATGTTCAAGGATAATTACCAAGACATACTAATGGAGAAAGTCCCAAAAAGTAATCAGGTTCACTCCCTATCCCAACATTATGTCTCATAAGACTAAATATTACCCAATGAATTGGATAACTATATAATTCTAGGCTCACCCATCACATTCATTTAATTCTCATGCTGAAGTGTGAAACATAGATCATACAACATGGATTCATTCATCAACATATTTTATTCCATGATCAAGGAGTGTGTAATTAATACATGTAAGTCCCAATTCATATATGTATAAGTGTATAAAGGTGAAAAACCTTGATAGTAAATGTGTATGGTATTCAATACACAATTGTTTTGGCCCGGAAAATCGCTGTGAAATTCCGACAACATAACAACGTCACTTAAAAATTTATAAAACGAGTTGATGATAGTGAAATGGGTCTCTAATAATTTATAAATAAAATGGGTAGTAACAGGGACATGTAAATACATGTCCCAACATTAGTAATTGGAAATATAAGGTATAATATAATAAAGAAACTTGAATAAAGAAGATAATGTGAGGATCCCTTGCTAAATTTCAGCATAGTAATGAGTGTAAATAAAGGTTCTTGGGAGGGATTAATTAGATTTAAAGAGGGATATCATAATTTATAAATTTAATGGATAGTAATTGTGATATGTAATAACATATCCCAATATAGGAAAATTGAAATTAAATGGCATAACATAAAAGAAGTGCTTGATAAAAGGATGCGAGTAGAAGATCCCTTACTTAAATGTGAAACTCTAAATGACTGGGAGGAGATTCTTGAGATCTTGAGGAACCTTGGGAGGAATCTATATAGGGTAGGTAATAGTAAGGATTTTCTCTAATTATTTTTAGTGAAGATAATATTGGGTGGGTTTATATAGGAAAAGAGAGGAGAATTCTTTATTATTTCTCAAACTTCGGTTTTGGACTCTATATAATAAAATAACAAAAAACATAAAACCTTCCCTTGGTTTTTGGACATGGTTTATTTAAAATGGGAGTGGTTTTAATTATTTTATAATTAAAATGTCTGAACTTAATAAAATAATGTCCTTGCATATGTGGAGGTGAGTCATACTTTTAAAGAAATGGTTTTAAAACCTTAAAATATATTAATGGTTTTGGAGGATTCATAATGGATTTATAAAATTAATAAAATATAATTAAAATATAATTATTTTAAATATAAAACATATATTTGTTCTTTGATACCTTTTATATTATTTATTACATCACTTTTTGGGTCATTATGATGTCATAATACACAAAGTAAATCTATACGGTATTTAATTTTTACCCAAAAAATCGACTATCTCAGAAAATTATGAAATGTTCAACATTGGATAATTTTGAAGTTATGATTCAAAAATAATATTCATTTTATCTAAATAATTTTCTAAAAAATTTAATTTTTATTTTTAAAATAAATTTGACATTTATTAAGAAATGATGGGTTTTTTAAAATAATAGTTTTCAAACCCTTATAAAAATTACACTTGACTTCCTAAAAATTATATGATCATTTAAATTCAATAAAAATTATTTAATAATAATATTTTATTAAAATATTATTTATTTTAAAAATCCATTAACTCGTCAAAATAAATTCCTTAATTGAATTTGAATATTAACTGAAAATATTATCTGTGTTTTATTGAATAAAAAACCATTTATAAAGTAACAATAATTGGATGAAAATATATTCAATATTATATAAAAAATAATATACATACTCATATTTATAGGGTTTTGATACTTATCTCTTTAATACACCAGTAAATTCCCTAAGTTTGTGGTGTGTGATGGTGGGGCTTTCATGGGGTGGTTTGACGAACATGGTTTGGGCCATGATTACGATGAGATTGAACTTATACCATAAACAGTTTTTTTCATGATTAAGTTATTGGATATTATATTAGGAATGTTCAATGGAAAATAACATAGATTCTGTCTCCCTCAGAAGCTCTGATAAATGGGCATCATAGGGTACGATCCTACTGGTTGAGGCCATCAATTCCTTTGTATGTGTCAATTTAATTTGTTAAAACCCTATATTTATACTAATCATGTGATAACTATTCAATGACTGTATTATCAATGGTAAATTTGTTTAATGGTCATTTAAATATAATAACATATAATAAAACCAAAAGAGTGCATGTGTTTTCTATAAGCATATTACATAATATGAAATTTAATTAAAACCCAAAGGGAATTTTATTTATAACAGTTTAGGTCATTAAATGATGACTCATGGACCTTATTTTCAAAGGTTGGTGATCATTGGGGAACTTGGCTATTGATACTTAAGGACTCACATTGGTTGATAGGATGGAGTTCAGTCTCATCATACCCTTTTGGGGGGAATTGTTGCCTACTATGGTACTCTCTTAAAGATTTATGATATGTTCATGAATCCTTAATTAATTCCCAAGTATGACATGGGTCACCTTTGAATTAATAATAAATTATTAGCATGTATGAAATTTAGAATCGTCTATATGTATCTAAGGTTATTTATTTATGGTAACCTCTGATGTAGTCAATATTTTTTTTTCGTTCATTATTATGATACTGGTTTTGAACCACAAAGTGGGTCCCTCTGAAGTGTTTCATCATCCAAGTATATGGGAGATATTTTGATGTCGATATTAGACCCATAAGATGGTATTACTATGTATCCTTGTGAAATGAATCTGAACCCATCTAGTTCGGTGCCACTTAATGAGACATATCATACCTTTTAAGGTCCTATGATAAGGACCAAAGTGTCTAATTTAACATCATGATGTAAGGACATCTTGGAGAAAGGTTCCTAGTCAAAGTGTGGTTTTGAGACTTATGAAAAGATAGCCTAGGGAACATGGAAGGGATATGGTATATCTAGTTAGATAATAACCTACTAGGAATAAGTCCTATAAAGAATTAGGGTTGATTTGGGATGTTGGGTTTGGACCTCAGAGAGGATTTCTACTTATTCCATTTGTATGAGAATCAAATCCCATGTATTTTGGTTGTGAGGAACCACAACTATAGAGGCCCTTTGAATGAATTTCTTTTAAGGGATTATATCTCTTTGAGTGGATTGAGTTTGGTATTACACCTATGAGAATTCCCTATGTTTTGAGTGTGGTTGGGGAATATACCAATTAACATTCCATGGTTTGGTTATTATCTGGTCAAGGATTATACAAAATAGAAGGCCCGATTTCAGTTGTTGTTTGGTTGGGGATTATATTAAATAGGATTCCCAAGTTCGGTTGTTTTTTGGGGTTTATACCAAATAGAAGATCCAAGTTTGGTTGGGGATTACACTTGGAATAATTCCCAAAATATAGATTATTTAGATTTCATGACCACTTCCAACCCCTAATCACATGTGATCCATGCTCGATATGAGAAACAATAGGAAGTGGTAGGTTTAAGAAACCACACAATGTTATTTTTTTCTGATGGACGAGGCCAATACCCAAAGAGAGAGAAAAAGAGAGTGGGATTTGACATGCTCATTCCCTCTTGTCATTATATTCTAGATAGTTACGTCTAACTACACATTTGGATATAACCCATGGTTATTGAGAAGGTGGAAGGAATGAATAAGGATAGGTCCTACAAGAGAAGGTATGGGCTTACTTCAAGAGGGATTCCCTTATCCTGATTTCTAGGGAAGAAAGGAGGATAAGAAACTATCCATCAAAGGAAAAATAAAGTGTGATCCTCACCCTCCCACCTTGAACCATAGTTCCATGGTCTTAGAGATGATAAGGGAATTACATGGTCCTAGCCCTCATATCCAATATTAGTAAATCCCTATAATATTCCCCAGGGTCGCGGTCCTATTGACTGAGGGAATGCATATCCACATGCACCTCAACAAACCTACCCATCTGGTAGGACATGTTTGGGACACCTTTTACATAAGGAATGTATATCCAAATAAGAGAATTGATAGTGTGCCTATTTCCATGGTTTTTCAAGTTCAAAGGATTTAGTGGCGGTTTTTATTTGGTCTCCCTCAAACAAGGGATATAAAGGAAAAAGATACCCACCCTTGGTGGATTGGAAGAGGGATTAAAAAGAGACTCATGCAGGTATTGCATTAGTGAGAAAAGGTGTTTCATGAAGGTACTGGGAAGAGATGGAATTTATTAGTGTAGGTACTAGATTGGAAAGAAAAGGTGCTTCGCATAGCTCATGGTAGGAGATACAGGTGCTTCAGATAGGTCTTGGATTATAAAACAAAGGTGCTTCACATAGGGCCTAGGATGAGCTGGTAGTGCTTCACGTAGGTCCTAGCTTGGTAAGGAAAGATTCTTTACATAGGGCTTGGGAGGAGTTGGAAGTGCTTATCATAGGTTGGGTAAGCTTTTTGAGGTGGAGGTTCTTTCAGAAATAGAACACCTAAGAAATGACACTTGGGTGAGGCATTAGCCCGGACACCACGAGTCTCCTCAGGTGCCCTTGGAAGGGTCTCGCACAAGTCCTGGGCTAAGGGAGGGACCTTCTCAAAAGTGTTTTTTTACTCAGGGGAAGGGGTTATCACATAGTTGTCTTGTTTTTTAGACCCTAGATGGACTTATATCTCACTATCCCTCCTAATTCCCTCTTCACTCGTGTTTTGGAGAGCTACTTGAGGGGTTTTTGAAGGCCTATGAGAAGGGGATACATGACCAGAAATTATGGGATTCTTTTGATTTTTCAGTGATGAAAATGATGATCTCTAAGGTCATATTTATAGAAAAATAGGATTCCTAGGTGGAATTAGTTACCCACACATATCCATGTCCTAGGTTCCTAGTGTAGGTACCCTACGCAGGGGTGGTCATGCTTTCATTACCACGTAGGGGGGCTGCACTGGGCTTCTAATGCACAGGAGTGTGCATGCAGGCCATTTTGCAAAGTTTCTTTGATTCTTATTAGTCCTATTCATTTCCCCTAACATACTTGAGGTACTATTTATAATATTTCCATCCCATATGAAAAAAGGAGTTTCAGCAGTCATGTGTCCAGATAACAAACCTAGGAATATATGTGAATCTTAGTCATGGGAATTGATAAAGTACACACCATGTACACCATCTACATGATGTGTATGTCATTAATGCTCTTGATGGAAATATAACATTATTTGATCATGTATAATAACCACACGGATTGCATGGATTTCACCGCTAACCCATGTAGACTATACAACATGTACGGCGTATACACACCCTGTAATCCAATATACCATGTGATAGGTATTCTAGTTAACCCACGGTGTACATTGCATATAATAAATGTGTGGAATTTAGATTATCCCAAAATATTCCATTGAGTAGCATACTAGGGTACACAATGTGAACTAAGACTACACACTATGTAATTATGTCTTACCGGAAAAATATTTGGCAGTTCCCGATGAAATCTCTGGTCATTATTCATCTTTTCTTATCCTTTAATAAAATAAAACTTTGAATGAAAATGATTAATATGTAAATAATATGTTAATTCAAAATGATTTAAAGAATTAATAATATGAAAAGAAAATTAAACCATGACTGCATATGGATCAAAAATAAAATAAATAATTATAAATTTAAAATTTATTACTCTAAGTCAACTTATAGGTCCCAGGAGTGGTAGAGCTATGTTGTGGTGGGAGATATATTAATTTTTTAAAATATTGGGTTTCCCAAAATCCCAAGTGAGGATTTTTTACATCAAATTTATAATTAATTTATTTAATATTAGAAGAAAAAAATACATGATCTAATAATTATTTATTTAATATAGATATCTATCATATGAAAAGACACTTTTAGATTACCTTTTTTACACTGTTAGGATCCAAGGATAGAATCCCTCTTACAGTGATCCATGCATGCTCCTTTGATCTTTGAGCAACACGAATCAATCTTCAGGTGCTAGTGCAGTGATTCGATAACCTTGTGTTATTCATGTTGACCACTCATCCAAAAATATTTAAGGTATATATATTGTGTTTCTCATTCTTGAGAGTAATAGAGAATGGGAGATTCAAGCAAGATTTTTTTGGTGCACAATAATTCTCAAGTTTCGATTTTTGGATGCAATATATGATAGACATAATAAACTATTTATAGAGAGAGTTTTTAGGTTAAAATAATTATTTAATTTCATGTCATCCTTTAAATAATATAACATTACTTAGTAAACCCCATTAAACATTATAATATTATTTTTATTATTTTTTTGCGCGTTCCATCTTTCATAATAAAAAAAGTTTATTTAATCATTTTGTTAATTAATATTTATCACCAGACTCGGTCTTGGTGAATTAGAACTCCTCTAGAATTTATTGAACTCTTGAATAAATATTTAATTTAAATATTTCATTCATCAATAAACATTTTTCATTGATAAAATGTGTATAAAATCACCCCTTGGTCTTGAGAATAATAATTATTCAATTAATTAAATTCAAATAGAGTTTAAATGAGATCATCAAAAACACTTAGTGTGTGGCCCACTATCATTCTTTCTCATTGGAACAAGTCAGTCTTTCCTAAATTCCATGATTACTGGCTATAAATAGGTCATGAAACCCAATAGAAAGAAATTAATGTCATAATGATGAAAACTAGTTATGAACACTCACTGTGTAATAAAATCCCTTTTTTGTCATATCTCATTATGCTGGTTTCACATCTATGTCACCAACATATATGCTCAATACATCTATCTTTTACTATCTATAATAAATTTGTCATTTCACCATGGTTATGGAATTTAATGAAATTATTCTATTCCAATCAAAGGTTTTAGATATCAACTTTCATAAATATGGAAATGACAAATAATTCCTCGATATATCCATTAATGACATGTCAATCATGATGCACCAAATGTTACCTACCTTGTCGTGAACATATAGAATAATTATTTTTATTAAAAAATTAATTTCTTGAGACATTAAATGAATTAATGATAATATCAAATTCTAAGGACCGTTACACATGTTCATAGATAAGAATTTTTTATGACAACAAAACATACGAAATTCCAACTGGCAGGTTTGTTCCCATAATCTCCCATCATAGAGATTACTAATTGTGAACTTGTGAAGAAGACTTATCCACTTATGAGCACTCTCCCTTGATAGAATATATATTATATGTCTCACAGTTGTACATTATATGACCTTAGAACTATATTTAATAATATTATCCTAACACTTCAAGGTTCTCATCATAGAGGGGATCTGTTATAACCTTATTAATATGACATATACTCTTGGACATTATTACATCAGATTCATATAGAATAATAAAAATATGTAACAAGAAGTTTTATTAATATTCAATACATTGAATATACATATAATCAAATAAAACAGTTGGTCCTAGGACACCAACTCCTATAGTAGCTTGTGTGGGTAAAGCATAGTCAATCGAACCTTTTTCAATTTCCCATTTGGTCAATTAATAACTTCCATAGACTTATGAATTTTCCTTGATTATTACACATGGATGCTCTAGATTCCCATGTGATAGATTAGGAATAACATGGTCACCCCATTGAAAGGCATAATAGATTATGCACTTTTCCAGATTATCAAAACACCATAGCTTGATATTTCTTCATACTATCACTTTTGAAGATTGCTAATCTTTTCATGAAAAGATTATATTATACTTACGATCATTCTATAATTTTTTTTTATTTTTTAAATGTGGGGTCATTCCATTTTCAATTTTAATGTCTTTAATCCAAGAATTTTCACTCTAAATATTAACTAAATTTTCACCATGTTTCCTAAATAACACAAAATTATGAATTAAAAATTATATATTCATAAAAACTGGGAAACTTTAAAATTTTCATCTTAAATAGAAAATGAGTAAAAATGAATAAATAAATTATTTTTAACAAATTAAATTTTCTCCTTATCCTATAAAAAAATCCACAAAATATATATTTATTAAACCATGTAAATAAATGAATTTATTCAAAGATATATAATACTTTAAAACATGGCATAATTTATTTCCATTAACCTTCACTCAAAATTTAAATTTTCAAAACTAGAAAACCAATTAAAATTTTAAATTATCTTATAGAATAATGTTTTCCAATGACAAGTTGTTGTAAATTTTAATATATAATAATAAAGGAATTATTTAAAAAATAAAATCATCATAAAAAATACTTGAAAAAAAATTAATTAATATAAAATAAATGTTTGTTCTATAAAATATATATATAAAATTAAAATAAATAAATTTTGAAATTTAGGGTACCAAAACACTGATTGTTTTGTGATTTTTATATAATGACGGTTCTCACTCATTTTACCTAATATTAAATAATTATCCATTAAAAACACATTTTTACATCAAAAATGAATTTAATTCATAAAAATGAATATGGAAAACTGTAATAAAATAATGGCACTTAAAATTCATTGAGGACTATAGAGGGTCATATGGATGTAATAAATATACCCCTAAGTAGGATTGAGAAGTAACATAAACATCATCAAACATTAAAAAACTTCATTGAATGATAGTGAACAATAATAAATCCAATGAGAATTAGTGACAAAATTATTTCATTATTTCCTCTTCATGAGATCTATTTTTTTACTTATCTCTTAAAAAACATTGACCTCTAAATTTTATCACTCTAATTATCTCAGTTTTATCTTCTCTTCTTGATAATTAGGACTGTTTATTTAAATGGTTTATTCCTAATAAAACATCCTTTTATCACTTTTTGTGTTCTTGGTAACCACTAAAAATAAGGAATATTCTATGCTTCTTAACTACTGTTAAAGTCAAGGGTTTATATTCTATTTAGGTTTCATGGATACCACTAAATTCAAGGTCTATTAAATTATAAAACCTCAATAAATTGAGGTGGGATATCTAGGATCACGTAAATAGCCTCCACCTAGTAGTCAGTGGTGTACCCATTGTCAAACACCCTTATCAAATTTTGTTTCTTGTCTTATATTTATTTTCCCCATAATTTACTTTTTAATGTCATATAAATCACTTAATATTTTAACTTATACAAATCAATATCTCTTTTCTTTAATAATATATATTGTTTTTATCATTCTTATACTTTTTTATTCCATTACGCTTATCAATTCGATTACATTTACTCTATCTTTAAATTTGTTTTGGTTGTGCTTTCAATTTTTCGTTAATATTTAAAAAAGTATTGTTTTGGTTTTAATTTTTAAAATCCAATTCATATCCCCTTTGTTTAAGGTGAAACATTTTGATATCATATTTTCTTTAAAATATCACATCTTTCTTTAATTTAATGACCTTGCTTTATTGATACTTATACATTATTAAGATCCACTCTAGGTGCATAACAAACATATATTTATAAATTTTTATATTATAAATAATTTATTATAATAATATATAAAAAATTTATAAGAAAAGGATTATAAATGTCCTCATTGGTGGTTAATCGACCATTAATAAGACATTGTCCAACGAGGATGTGCAAGATATATATTATGTGGTTATATTAAAAAAATTATAGTAAACTAAAATTATGAATATCATGTTAAAATACTATTTAATTTTTTTAATAAGTTTTATATTATAAAATAAAAGGAGGATCAAAATTTTAGAAAATTAAAACAAAATAAAAGATTTAAGGACGTTACATCTTTCTTGAAGTTGTTCCTTTTCGATAGCCCCTAATTTCTTGAAAGCTTCAAGTTTATTACTCCAGAATGTCCCTAAGGATTATAAGGGTATTGAGAGTAAGGATTTGGGTAGATATTTGGCTTTATAAAGTGGAAGATAAGTTGTTTTCCAAGGAGGTGATGGGTTATTTATACAAGAGGAGAGGGATATTTTAAGGATAAAATATTGAATAAATTATTATTTCCAAGGTTAAACGTTTAATAGTAACATTTTTGAAATTATGAAATATATTGGAATTAAATAACATGATTTTAATAATTTTAAAAACTTCATAATCTAAATATATTAGTTTAATCAAAAGTAAAGGTGGAAAATTATAAAATATTATTATAATGGAATATTTTAGACTTTAGACCATGGAAAATAATTTTTAGGTTTGAAAAAGCAAGTTTATTGTATTTAAATGCCTCATTTATCAAATTATATATATATTTGTTTTATCCAACATTTATATTATTTATTAGGTCATTATTACATCATTATTTATGTAATTTAAAATAAGCTTGTTATGAAAAAACTGTATTTTTTACTATTCACTTAAAAATTAAAGTATTTCAAAAAATACCCAAAAAAATGATGAGATGATTCTAAAAATAAAATTAATTTTATCAAAATTAATATTATTTTATATTTAATTTTAATTTTTAATATAAAAAATTATGTTTTTATGGAATACAATAAAATAAAGTTTATTAAAAATATACTTATATTTTTTTTGAATTTTTAATCTTGATATTTTTTTGTAGTATTATAATATTTATATTTTCTTAAATTACTCATGATAATATTATTTATATAACTTTTTTTATTTTTAGGTGAAATTTCTATTCCAATGTTCAGGTTACTATTCTCAATGGTTAGGTTACTATTCCCAATGACTATGTTAATATTCCAATTGTCACATTACCTCCTATAAAATCCATCTCATTCCTTCATTTAACACACTACAATTCTGCCCAAGGTTCTATATTTTCATTTTCTAATATTTCAATTAGTTTACTAGTATTATGTTTTTTTTTCAATAGCATTGTTCATGGGGGTGATGATTCTAGTAGACTGGAATGATTGATGTTTTTATATTCTGCTTTATGTATTTAATATTTTTTCCCCATTGTAATATTTTTTATTTTTGTGGGTTTAGTTTGTGACTAATGTAATGATAAAAAATTAATGAAATAAAGTGTTTTTAGTTTATTTATGTGATATGTGTGTATAATTCTATATAGTTTAACGCACATTTATTTAGGAAACAAATATCATTTATAAGGTCATGACCATTAAAGGAGGTGTTGAGAAAAGTGGTCAAAGATTGCATTGAATATGGTCCAGCTTACCTTGACTCAACCTATGATGACTCCTATGACTCATTTACACCCCAAGAAACATGGAGGGTCATATGTAAGTTCTAAATAGACACCCTAATATTCTTGGGAAGTAAAATCAACTTAAAATAACTTTAGAATACTTCATTGATCTATGGTGAATGGCAATCAATCCAATGATCATTGGAAAAAAATAGTTTCCTTGGTTCCTCTTCTTGAAATCACTTTGTACTTATTTGAAAAAACACTTTGATCCCAAATATTTCTCTCTATCATTATCTCAACTTTATATTTTATACCTTTCTATAGAATTTAGAGTGTATCTTTGAAGGTTTTGTGCCTAATAAAACCTTATTTTTCTCTCTTTTCAAGTTCTTAGTAACCACTAAAACCAATGTATTTTTACAGGTTTCCTAACTATTACTAAATTTAAGGGTTTGTTTTCTTTTTGGTTTTCTTTAATATCTCTAATTTCAATGTCAATTATTTCATAAACCTTCAAACTTTTTTGTGGGAGACATAGGGGCTCACAAATATCCTCCACTGGGTAGTTAGTGGACTACCTATTATCGAAATACCTTATCTAATTATGCATATTGTCTTATATTTACATTCTACATATTTTAATTTTTTATCTCATATCAATCACTTAATATTTTAACTTATTAGAATAAATCTATTTTTTATTTAATATTTATCATTTATTCCATTATTATACTTTTTTATTCATTTATGATTATCAATTTTATTTCATTTATTCTATCTTTAAATTCACTCTTCTTCTATTTTCAATTTTTATCTAATCTAAAAGAAGGGATTTTTTTATAATTCTTAAAATCCAATTCATATCGCCTCTTGTAATATTAATCTAACGTACATAATGTAGACAGTTTATTTCATTTAATGAAATATATTTATTTTTTTTATACTAGAAAGTGGGTGTAGTAGTTGATAGGGTTATTTCTCTATGATACTTAACACTTTTCTAAAATGATTATAATGGTTGGGGAACTTAGTGTAATATATTTTTTCCAATTATAAAGATATATTCTAGGACTAGAAAAATTATTCTATGGATGGTTAAGATAATAGAAAATTACATGTATTTAATGTGTAATAGATGTGAGAAAAGCCACATGAAGGCATCAAAGGAAGGTGTCTTGTGAGTTGATCTATAGACTAATTTCCAAGGGGACCATCCCCAAACAGTACACTACTCATTATAAAAAAAATAATGTTTACAATATCAACAAAAAATACAAATCCTGAACTATAAAAAACTTGATAACTAAAATTAAAAGAATATGTTAAGGTTTTTTATACATCGCAAGCATAGTAAAATGAATACCATGATTTTTTTTGAGTGAGGATAGTGCCTTGGACCATGAGTGATGGGTCTGGAGTTCAGTCTATAAAGCTAGTACACCATGGAATATTTTTGTAAAAGGATCTAGGAGCATAACAGTGGTGAAAATTGGTGATTGGGTCTCATGAAATTCACCTCCCTTAGCCAGAGTGTCCAATATTCCTCTACTCTCATGTAAAGAACTGTGAGGAGAAATACAATAAAAAAATCATATTAATTAGACCAAATTTCATCCTTAGTAAATGGGTAAATAAATAAGTGGGAATAGAATTTATAAGAGGTGTCTTGGGTTTGGTTATGAATATTAGGGCACATGAACTCTTTAATTCACATTTAGTTGAATTGTCCAACCAGTGTAGGCTTGAAGCCATCATATTTGAATAGGTGAAACTATTTAAATAATGGGTTCCCTTCAACCAACATGAATAGTACTTTTTGATTACCATATCACATATAGAGTGTTTTATGCAATATGAACACTTACTAAAATAGTGTTGATATTTTTGCATCCATAGTTTTCATGGTAATTTCCTTATATTATTTGTCATGTCAAAAGGTTATTTTAGTTCCCATGATATAATGAGAACCTTAAGATATTATGACCATAATATTAAACATATATCCAATGTTCTAGATACATCATGCTGACTGGACATAGTGATGTTTGACTATCAAGTTAATGGGGGAACATAAGCATTGAGACTTCTTCTCATAAAGTCTACACTTGGTGATCTCAAGTAGATGAGATCATGAGGACTAACGCGCCAATAGGAACACAACATATTTCAGGTGTTATTGATAGTTCCTATATGTAAAAATGTGTAATGGTATCCTGACTTGAGATTATTATCAGTGTATACTATTTGATCATGTACTTTGATTCAAGGATAAAAATATGGAATTAATGTGGTAACAATGTTTCTTGTGTTGGGTGTACCATTAGGGATATCACATTGATTGAATAATCAAATAATAATGTTTTGTTTCTAAAAGAAAGTGATATCTCAAGAATGTTGATCGAGATGGTAGTACCTTCACTAAATCCATGGCCATAGTAGAAGAAGTTAAGTCCATATAGTAAGGTCAGTGAATAATAAATCATGTGAGGATGATGACACAGAGTGTGCATCCTACTTTATGATATATCACGAGAAAAATAAATTATATTTCATGGTATGTTTTCATAGGAAGGTTTTCATTACAATGACTTTTATTTATCTCTTTAGGGGATTTAATGGGTTTATAGACTCCACTCTTGATCTATGAATAGTAATGACTACTATTTAAATATGGCCATATAGGGTCACACACTTAGCATATTAAAAATTCTTCCCTATTTTGATGAATAATAGTATGAGACATGGTGGGCACCACCAAGGGGTTCTGGATATATCTAAGGATATATGATTTTCAAGGAATAAATAAATTCATATTATTCAATTTTAGATTTATTTGAATTGAATTTATTTATTAAATTTATTTACATTTATTAATTAAATATATAAAAATAAATTATATTAAATAATATTATTTTAATATTTGAAGTTTTTTTATTATTCATGGGAAGGATGGGTCGAGTTAATGACTCACTTTTATTATGTTATATATTTTAATATATTACAAGTGATAAAAATATAAATGATATTTATGACTTAGTAAAGTAGTCAAGTAATATCATTTATATTTTATTTAGTATAAAATTAATATATAGGGAAAATTAATACATTTCATAATGTTTTTGAGTGTCACTATATAAATGAGGAGAGGCTCTCATGCAGGTAACTATTATAACGACCCAAACATTAATGAATAAAATTCCATTTCTTTTAATTAAATGCCTTATGGATATAGAAAACGCATGCAATCCTTTTTATTATTATATCCAATTAGATTTAAATTACCATTAAAAATCCTTACCATTGATAATATAGTTATTAAACAGTGATCACATGACTAGTATAAATATAGGTTTTTTAAAAATCCTTTTGGCATAGACAAAGGAAGTGATGGCCTCAACCAGTAGGATTTTACCCTATGAAGTCCATTTATCGAATCATATGATGGAGATAGAATTTATGGGGTTTTACCTATTCCAATAACAAGTTGAGATCCAATAACTTAATCATGAGCGAAACCATTTATGGGAGAATCTCAATCTCATCGATATCACAATCCAAACCATGTTCATCGAACGGCCCCATGAAAGGCTCACCATTACACACCTTACTCATAGGGTGTATGATCTTGTAATAAAGGGATATGTAACAAGACCATAGAATTATGATTATGTGAATTATTTTTTTATATAATAATGAATAAACTTTCATTCTATTATTGTTACTTTGTAAATGTTTTTTAAATCACAAATAGTATTTTTGGTTAATATTCAAATTTAATTAAGAAATATATTTTGATGAATTAATGTATTTTTGAATTAAATACTAATAAAATATTGTTATTAAATTACTTTTATTAAATATAAATGATCTTATAATTTTTATGAAGTCAAATGTAATTTTTATTAAGGTCTGAAAACTATTTTTGTCAAAACCCGTCAATTTTCAATAAATAACAGTTTTTTATTTTAAAAGTGAAAATTCACATATGTATAAAATTATTTAGTCAAAATAAATATTTTTTTTGGAATTAGGACCTTAAAACTATCAAATAGTTAATTTTTCATAATTTTTTAAGATAGTCAAATTTTTGGGTAAAAAAAACACAGTATCAATATATAATGTGTTTTATAACATCATAATTACCAGATAGTGACATAATAAAAAAATATTAATGGTATAATTAGAAAAATATATTTTTTCCTTTAAATAATGCAATTTTATGTTTATTTGATTTATTTTATAAATCTTTAGTGAATCCTCCAAGACATATAAAAAACATAATGATTTTAAAATCATTTCCATGAATATGTGACTCACCTCCACATAATAAAGGTAAATATTTTAATATATCCATCCATTAGACCTATAAAATAATGTATTCCACTCCCCTTTTACATAAACCATGGTCAAAACCTATCGTATGGTTTATGGTTTTGAATATTTTTTTATGTAGTGTCGAAAACCAAAATAATAAAGATATCCCCATCCTTTCCTATATAAACCCACACAATCACCCATTTATATTCACTAAATATCTTATAATATCGACCACCCTCTTCCCCCTAATCCCTATAGTCCTCCCAAGAATCCTCCCCAAGCCTTTGGGATCACACATCCAAGTAAGAGACCTTCCACCCTCCTCTTTTATCAAGTATTCTTTTCATGTTATGTCTTTTAATTTCTTTTATTCCTATGCTGAGATATGTTATTAAATATCTTTCTTACTGCCCATTTTATGTATGAATGATAAGATCCTATTTAACTATCATGTATCCCTCTTATGAACCCTTATGTACACCAGTTACCATGCTGAATTTTCGTAAGGGATCTCCCTCTCTAATTTTTCTTCAAGCACCTCTTTTATGTCATGCCTTTTAATTTCTATTTGCTTGATTTGGGATACATTATTCCATAAATAATTGATATAAATTTGGTGTGTACATTATGGTATCTTAATTTCATACCCATTAATCCCCCGTAAGATCCCATAATCCCACCCGTTATTATGCAAAAATTCTGTAAGGGATTCCTCTCTTCCTCTTTGAATTCAAGCACCATTTTTTAGAGTAGTTATTTTAATTTCAATTGATTGCATTGAAATTAGTTTTTAATCATTAAATTAATATCAAATTGATGTTATTTCAATTATTTTTCATTTATCCTCTCTAAATAGGACCATTACCTAAGTCATTATTATGGTGAAATTCCATAAGGGGTTTCTCTCTTCTCATTTCCATTCAAGAATTTCTTTTATATTATGCGTCTAAATTCCATTTAATATGTTGGGATATTATGGTACATTATCCCCTTACTTATCATTTAATGTATAAATGATGAGAGACCATTTTATCTCTCATAAAACCCTTTTACAAATTTCTATTTTACATCGTTATGCTAACGAAATTGCACTACGATTTTCCATGCCAAAATTATTGTGTAGTGAATACCATACCCATTTTTCTATCAAGGGTATTCACCATTATGATCATGTACTTATTGATTGGAGACTTACATTTATGTATTCCACATTCATTATTCATGGAATAAATTATTATGTTTAATTAATCCATGTTGTAAGATCTATATGGCACACTTATACATGAAAATGAAATGATTATAAAGGGTACGCCCTGATAGTGCTCCAATGCATTGGGTAATGTTTAGTATCATGATAAATCATGTGAAATAAGAGTGTACTCATGATAATTCATGTGTAATGAGGTTATACGCATTCTAAATCATGTGAAATTATGCTCTAATCATGTTAATCCATCTGAAATGATCCCTGGCTCATGCTAATATCATGTTGTATGTTGTTTCCACATTTCCATGTTATGAATATCTTGCTATATCATAAATATATGTTCATGTTTATTTTTATATCTATTAATATTTATATTGAATAACATGTATTGTCTTATTCATTTTATTCCATTTTTATTCCCTTAATAGTCTTTATATCTAACCTTTTTCTTATGTATATCCTCAGGTTATCCCATGCAATGCTAAGTATGAAGAAATGATCAGGTAAAGTAAGTTTTCAATAAAGATGTGTATTTAATGTTTTAAGTTGTTATGTAATGTTTTTAAACCTCAAATACACTAGACCTATCTATCATCTCAGTTTTATTATGTGCAAGTTTATGTAATAAATCATGTTTAAACATGAGATAAAGAGCAGGGTTGTTATAGTTCATATTAGAGGATGGTTTTAGTTATTTTTGGGATTAAGGTTAGAAATCTCTAGTAAAAGCCATAGGGATAAGGGTAAATATAAGAAAATAATCCCTAAATTTTGGTGAGTATAAAGTAAGTGATTTATCAAAAAAATACCTATCTAGATATGAATAAGTTGATGTGGAATTGGCACAAATGTATCTAGGGGTAAAACCCTAAAACACCGCTTTGAGCTAGACTCGAACGAGAACTGGTGCATGACAACGAGACTTGCTGCACTCTTGGTTTGACACTCCTGTGAGTTATTCTTGGGTATATTCATAAGCTTAGTATGAAACATTATTAAGGGAAGAAAAAAATACCAAAAGAATATATGTTAGGAAGTAGATCATGGATAACATAGACTATAACACCCGAGACTTTTATAAGAAATATTTTGTTTTTATTTTATATAAATCATCAAAGGAATCTTTCAATACACACAACACTATCTTGGCTTTATTTACACACAATCACGACCTTCCTTGATAGCTTGTGTCGTACGCAATACCGAGTTTCACTAAACAACGATATGCTATTAAAATATTATTAAAACTAGCCGTTATGAATAGTAATAACCACTTTTTGAAATTTTGTAAATTTAATTTTTCCAAATGGACTTAATTTTTGGATTAGTAATATCAAAATTATCCTAGGGTGAAATTTTGGTTTGTTTCTGAAAACTTTCAATTTTTGATGAATAGTGAAAACACTGGGTTACTATTTAAAAACCAACTTTTTATTTAAATAATTATTTATTTTATTTAAATTTATTTTAGGTCAAAATTGATACATAATACTTATATAAGTTCAATGCAATTCATTGGATTAATTTTATAATAATTTTAGATATATAAAAATTTTATTGAACTTTTCACCGTCTTTTACCCACCTCCTAAGAGAATTTGAAAATTTGAATAAAACTTAATTTTACCGCTTTTGTGAATTGAATTTCAAAAAATCAGAGAGGAACGGTTGATGTCAGTAAGTAAAATGTGGTTCAATGAGATGAAAATATTTTTTGGTGAATAGTAGCTTTTTACTTTTTTTACCACGGTTAAAAGTAAATAGGGTAATTAAGGGTATAAATGATATTATTATAACCCTAACACATGTACTAATTCTATTGGATAAGTTTAATTTTACCAAAAACAACCTTAGGAATAAAATATTGCCATTTAGCCCCACTTGGATTAGATTAGGACATTTATTATTAATTTATTTAAAGAAGGGTTAAAATAGTTAAAATCAAAGTTTAATAAGTAAATCATTTTTAATATAGGGTTATACATAATATAAATTAGACTATAAATATTCATTAGAAATCTAAAAATATTTCCTATATAATGGTATTTTATTTGTAATTTTTAGACTTTAAATAATTTAATTTATTTATAACACAATAATGATGCAATAATTATATTATTAATGAAATATTGACATAATTGATGTTATAAATACCCAAATAAATGTAATTTGAAACTTTTTATGCATTCCAATAATTTTATAGGTTAATATGACATGTTATTATTGATTTTAGTAACTTTTTTAGAACTAATATTTCTTTTATGATTTTCACAAAAATCAATTACCAAATAGTGTCAAAATTGACATAAAATATTTTTTAAAACAAATATTATATTATTAATTGTTATTTTATTCCTAAAAATCTAATGTTCGGCCAAATGACTTAGATAAGGTTATATATATTAATAATAAACAACTTGGGTTTCTTTTGGCTTGTTATGGTAAGTTTATTAACCTTATAGTGTAAGATAAAAAGAAGGCACGGTAAAAGTTAAATTATATAACTTAAAGTTAAATCGAAATGATAAGATTAAAATAGAACCCTAAACTTGTCTAAATTATATTGGATGAGATTATTGAGACCCATACCCACCTTATCTTTGAAATAAATCAATTTGGAGATATTAAAAACCGAATATGACTTTATAATAAAATAATATTTTAAGTTTTTTCAAAGGTGCCCCTCTCCTCCCTTAAAAAGGGACCTCCTCCCTCTCTTTATCACACCACTTTGAGCCTTAAATCTAGGAAAAACCCTGAAAAATTCTCTTCTCCAATTCCCTAGAAACATCCTAGAGGTCCTGGTCTTCTTCAAAGACCAACTTCAGTGCCCTAAAAGGAGGTCTCAAAGAGGCGCTTCAAAGAAGAGGTAATGTCTGTTACTGATTCTTTCAACTTTATTTCTTATTCCACTTCTTCGTCTTTAGTTGTTTCATTATGAAGTAATAACATCAGTATCACTAATATACTGATATGTTATTATAAGTATGAAACAACCGAAAAACGAAATCACCGCGCGTGTGTACGTACGGAATACCGTCTCCACGCCGTGGTGTAATCTATTTTCCACCACCACCTTACTTGTATGGGTATAATGGTTCAAATAAATAACTATATATGATTATTTTAAAGTTTTATTGATTCTTAAATATTATACATACACTCCAACACAATTACACGATCATGGGAACGATATCATCGCTCGTGCGTACGTACGGAATACCGTCTCCACGATGTGATGCGACTCGTTCTACATGATCTTCATTGAATAATGATTATATAAATGAAATGAATTGAATGAATTAATATGATATATATTACACTAATACCATTATGTAAATGAGGTATCTATAACCTAAAAATAAGAATAAGAATTTATTCGACAAAACATGCATAAGAACAAAAAAGTACTAAACACCCGAATAATAAGTAACAATGAAATATTACTAATAAGAAGCTAAGAATATGACCATATATGATATCATAAAAATAATTATGATTATTTAATAAGTCAATAACATTATTTAAATCATTATACCGGAGGTTCGGACACTTACGAAGAAAATCAGACCTAAGGTAAGGGAAAATATCACAATCTCATTTTTATCCGAGATTGTTTATACTTTGGTATTTACTGGGGTGTATTTTATCACCCACATCCATGTTTCCTCAATATGTAATATTATTTATATCCTCCTACAATTTTTTAAATCCAATTTTACCCTTCGGTGAGTTTTTAGTAAAAGATATGAAAGGAATATTTTGTCGTTATTCGTACGAGGTAATTTTTGACTTTTCCGACAAAAGTACGAGAAGAATGTTTTTTTAACTTATACGGAATGAATGGATTTTTAAAACATTATTTCCAAGAAGCTTCCTTTACATGTTTTCAGGTTTATTTTTAATAAACTTCTTTTAGTTTAAAATTTTATGACATGTTAAGAAAGGAAAAATGTTTTTTAAGTAGAAAGGATATTTTCCTCAAGAATGGAGTTCAAGTGTTTTATCAAAATTATTCTCCATCTAAGATAATATAGGGTTCTGTTTATATCCCTATTTTTACATTTATTTAATTATGTTATGATAGAATTATTTTTATGATGTCCTTTTATCTTATATGGATTATGTTATGATGGCATGATGTTTAAGATTCCCATTTTTATTACATGGGTTATGCAATGATGTATGATTTTTGATTTTGTGGCACACATAAGAATGGTATCATTATGAGATGGGTGGGACCTATATCTCCATCCAATTAATTGGGTAAAGATTTTATATCTCATGAGATAGACATGGCTGGAACGGCAGGTTAAATCGATTCAGTGAAACAGGACTGAAACGAGGAATTAACTTGGTTCAGAAATGGACTTTGTCCACTAAGATAGTCTTGGAAATGAGTCTTGACTAATAAGAAATTATTATATATGATTATGTGTGTATGCCACAAATATTCATGTTTTAAGTTATGATTATTTTGATTACATTTCACTACCATGATTTATCCCATGTTATGAAATTATGATCTCTTTTAGAGGGTAAGATTTCCAAAATGTTATGTTCTTATGAATATGATGTGATTGATATTTCTTTTGTTTACCCTTACTGAGAATTTGAGCTCACCCTTTTGTATATTTTCTTTCCCCAGGTCAGGAAGAAGGTTATTAAGTAAGATATGCCAAAAGGGACTATAGATATGATGAAATAAATGGGAGATAGTGTAGATGCTTTATGAACCAGTTGTTTATGTTTCCCAGTTTCTAAAGACACTATACTTATACGGTCCTTTCATGGTTTTGTTATATGTTGTAATAAGTGTACTTCAATTTTTAATTATTAACAATGTATGTAAAGTATGGGTTGTTATAGTTGGTATCAGAGGAAAGGTATAGTCAACCTTTGGAAACTAGGATGTGAAAACCATAGTAAGAATCCTAAGGATAAGTCTAAGCATAGAAAACAATCTTAGTAATTGCCATGAACAACCTATGATAAGACCTTAAGTGTGAAATTTTATTCTTGATTATGTGTTTTTTCTATTATAATTAGTTTTGCTCACACTATTATTCTTTGTTTTAGTCAATGGCTGGAACCCGAAGGAACCATGTTAATGCGGAATGCGACGGGCAATGCAATGATTGTCCCCCTGAGCAACCAAACGTTATGGGAGCTGGAATGAAAAATCTTATAGCCATGCTCACACAACTTTCTCAAGCTATGAATCATACAGGACTTCCAAACGAGCAAAGGAAGGAACAACATTCTGTTGAATCCTTCATGAGTCAGTGTCCACCTTTATTCAGTGGGTCTTTTGATCCATTAGTGGCTGAATAATGGATCAGTATCACTGAAAAGATATTTTCAGTTCTTCAATGTTCTAAACATGATAAAGTCATCTTAGCAGTGTATCGTTTGGAAGGAGATGCTGATCAATGGTGGAATATTATTAAGAATACGAGGCAAAGGGATGAAATTGAATCCATGGAATGGGATGAGTTCAAGAACTTATTTTTCAATAAGTAATTCCCTCGTATTCTTCAAAAAAATATAGAGAAGAAGTTTCTTGAACTAAAGCAAAAGGATGATGAATCTGTTGGTACCTACGAAGAAAATTTTACAAGACTTTCAAGGTACGATTCTAGGATTATTATCCAACCTGAGAGTAAGATCGATCGATTCTGTAGTGGCTCAAAACCAAGTCTTCGAAGGGCGTTAGCCATAAAGGACTTAAATAGCTACTAGGAAATCGTTCGATGTGCTCTCAAAGTTGAGATGGAGATTGGAGTAACCCATCAGTCATATGGGTTTGATAAGAAGAGGAAAATGGAATTCAATGGAAAATCTAAAGAGCACACTGAAAAGAAGATGAGTTTTCCCTTATGCTCAAAGTTTGGAAAGAAACATGGAGGTATTTGTCTTAAAGGGACAAGTAAATGTTTCAAATGTGGAAAGGAAGGTCATCAGAAATTTGAATGCCGCACTGATGAGAAGAAGATGTCTAGTGATGTGAACAAAGAAAAGGCTACACAGAGTGCACCTCTTACACTTCAATGTTACAAGTGCAAGGAAATGGGTAATTATGCCAATCAATGCCCTAATCCAAGGGTTGTTAATGATGATCGACGTCAACAAACTCATAAGGCTAAAGACAAAGGAAAGTCACATGCAATTTCTATCAGTGATGTGGAGTACGATAACGATGTGGTGAAAGGTACACTTACCATCCACTCTAAAGTATCAAATGTTTTATTTGATTCTGGATCCACCCACTCTTTTATTTCTGAAGAATTTTCTAAGGGTATCTTCGTATTACCTCAACAATTAGATGTTAAGTTAGTTGTGACAACCCCTAATGGCACAACAGTCGCATCAAAAGTTTATAATTCTTCTCTGATTGAAGTTTGTGGGAAAGTTCTTCCTGCAAATCTTGTGATCCTTCCTATAGTGGAATTTGATGTGATTCTTGGCATGGATTGGCTTTCTCTATATAGAGCTCATATCAATTTCCAAAGAAGGGAAGTCACATTTCATATTCCAAATCAATCTATGATCGTCTATCGATGCATGAATGAACATAACCTTCCAGTGGAAATTTCTTCCATCTTATGGGTCTTGATTCCTCTAAATGAGGGTTATTTATCTCAAATGGTTGGAGAGAAACTCACGATTAAGAATATGCCCATTGTATGGGAGTTTGATGATATCTTTCCAGAGGAATTGTCAGGTCTTCCACCAAATTGTGAGGTAGAGTTTTAAATAGAACTCGTACCGGGTGCTTTGCCTATTTCAAAGGCACCTTATAGAATGTCCCCAATTGAGTTGCAGGAATTGAAAAAGCAACTCCAAGAGAATCTTGATAAAGGATTCATACACCCTAGTGTGTCACCTTGGAGGGCACATGTTCTGTTTGTTAAGAAGAAATATGGATCAATGATACTTTGCATTGATTATAAAGAACTTAACAAGATCACTATCAAGAACAAATATCCTCTCCCACGCATTGATGACTTATTTGACCAACTACGCGGAGCTCAATACTTTTCCAAGATTGATCTTCATTCAGGGTATCATCAATTAAGGGTCAAAATAGAGGATATACCAAAGACAGATTTCCGTACAAGGTATGGACACTATGAATTTATAGTGATGCCATTTGGTCTTACTAATGCCCCCTTCTATCTTCATGGATCTAATGAATAGAGTCTTTAGAGACTATATTGATCAGTTTGTGGTAGTCTTTATAGATGATATTCTTGTCTATTCAAAGAACAAGGAATAACATGAATATCACTTGAGAATTATATTGAAGACCCTGAGAAAGGATAAGCTTTATGCCAAATTTACCAAGTGTGAATTTTGGCTTCAAAAAGTTGCATTTTTGGGTCACATAATCTCAAAAGAGGGGATATCTGTGGATCCAGCAAAAACAGAGGTTATCGAAAGATGTTCGAGACCAAAAACAGTAACAGAGATCCAAATTTTTCTTGGTTTGGCTGGATATTATTGACGTTTTGTGAAATATTTTTCACGATTATCTAATCCACTCACCAAGTTAACTCGGAAAGGAGTTAAGTTCGTGTGGACGGAGGAATGTGAAGAGAATTTCAAGGAGTTGAAAAGAAGGTTATCCAGTGCACCTGTGCTCACACTTCCTTGTAGTGGAGAATGGTTTGTGATCAACAGTGATGCATCCAAGAAGGGATTGGGGTGTGTTCTCATGAAAAATGATATGGTGATAGCTTATGCCTCACGACAGTTGAAAATCTATTAGCAAAATTACCCAACTCATGATTTGGATTTAGCTGCGGTAATCTTTGAATTAAAGATCTGGAGGCATTATCTTTATGGAGAAAGGTGTGATATTTATACTAATCATAAAATTTTAAAGTATATTTTCACACAAAAGGATCTGAATATGTTCCAAAGAATATGGTTGGAGATGATTAAGGATTACGACTGCTCAATTCATTACCACCCTGGGAAAACAAACAAGGTGGCAGATGCATTGAGTCGACAAGGCCATGCTAGCTTATTCATGATGAGGATCACAAAAGATCCAATATTTATGGATTTACAAAGGATGGATCTTGGAATTATAATGAAAGGGGAAAATCGTATCTTTCTCAAATGAATGTTCAACCATCTATACATGTGAAGATTAAAGAGGTGCAGAAAGAAGATGTCGAGTTACAAAAGAAGGTGAGAAATGTTCCTGAATTCAACCTTGATTGTGACGGAATAATAAGGTTCCGGAATCAGGTTTGTGTTCCTCCCATCCCCGAATTAAAGAAGGAGCTGCTGGATGAGGCTCATAGTTCTTCATTCTCTATTCATCCTGGAAGCACGAAGATGTATAGGGACCTGAAAGAGTACTTCTGGTGGGATGTCATGGAAAGAGATGTTGCTGAATATGTCTCTCAATGCTTGGTTTTTCAGAAAGTTAAAGCTGAGAGACAGAAGTCTAAGGGGATGTTACAACCATTACCCATACTTGAATGGAAATGGGAAAACATCACTATGGAATTTGTCACTGGACTTCTTAAAACATCCAAAGGCAATAATGCTATCTGGGTCATAGTTGATCGTCTTACAAAGTATGAACACTTCATTTCTATTAGAGAGGATTTCTCTCTAGATCAGCTTGCTAGGACATATGTAAAGGAAGTGGTAAGATTGCATGGAGTAACAATTTCTATTATATCTGATCGGGATCCGAGGTTTACCTCAAAGTTCTGGAGAAGTCTTCAGCATACTCTGGATACAGAGTTGAGTTTCAGCACTGCTTATCATCCTCAGACAGACGGTCAGTCTGAGAGGACAATTCAAACTCTAGAAGATATGTTGAGAGCTTGCTCTATATATTTCAAAGGTGGTTGGGATCAACACCTACCTTTGGTGGAATTTTCTTATAATAATAGCTTTCACTCCAGTATTCAGATAGATCCTTATGAATCTCTCTATGGAAAGAAATGCAGGACTCCAACTTGCTGGGATGAAGTTGGGGAAAGAAAGCTATTAGGACCTGATCTTGTTGATGAAATGGCAGAAAAGGTCAGATCTATTCAACAACACATTAGAGCAGCTCAGAGTTGACAAAAAAGTTATGTCGACAACCAAAGAAAAGACTTAGAGTTTGAAGTGGGTGATAACGTGTTCTTACGAATATCTCCTTGGAAGAGAGTAATGAGATTTGGGAAGAAGGGAAAGCTGAGCCCTAGATATATCGGTCCTTTTGAAATTTTGGATCATGTTGGGAAGGTAGCTTACCGATTGGCGCTTCCACCAAATCTCTCCTAAGTTCATGATGTGTTCCATGTATCTCTCCTGAGAAAGTACATACCTAATCCTTCACATGTACTCAGCTCAGAAGTTGTACCGCTGGAACAAGATCTTTCTTATGAAGAAAAGCCCATAGAGATTCTCGATCGTAGTGAAAAAGTCTTACGGAACAAGACCAATCACTTGGTGAAAGTTTTATGGAGGAACCACCAATTAGAATAAGCTACATGGGAGCTTGAGGATATGATTAGGGAGAGGTATCCGCATCTGTTTGTTACAAGTGACGAATTTCGAGGGCGAAATTCATTTTAAGGGGGGTAGAATGTAACACCCGAGACTTTTATAAGAAATATTTTGTTTTTATTTTATATAAATCATCAAAGGAATCTTTCACTACACACAACACTATCTTGTCTTGCTTTACACACAATCGCGACCTTCCTTGATAGCTTGCGTCGTACGCAATACCGAGTTTTACTAAACAACGATATGCTATTAAAATATTATTAAAACTAGCCATTATGAATAGTAATAACAACGTTTTGAAATTTTGTAAATTTTATTTTTCAAAATGGACTTCATTTTTGGATTCGGAATATCGAAATTACCCTAGGGTGAAATTTTGGTTTTTTTCTGAAAACATTCAATTTTTGATGAATAGTGAAAACACTGGGTTACTATTTAAAAACCAACTTTTTATTTAAATAATTATTTATTTTATTTAAATTTATTTTTGGTCAAAATTGATACATAATACCTATATAAGTTCAATGCAATTCATTGGAGTAATTTTATAATAATTTTAGATATATAAATATTTTATTGAGCTTTTCACCGTCTTTTACCCACCTCTTAGGAGAATTTGAAAATTTAAATAAAACTTAATTTTACCACTTTTGTGAATGGAATTTCAAAAAATCCGAGAGACACGATTGATGTCAGTAAGTAAAATGTGGTTCAATGAGATGAAAATATTGTTTGGTGAATAGTAACTTTTTACTTTTTTTACCACAGTTAAAAGTAAATAGGGTAATTAAGGGTAAAAATGATATTATTATTACCCTAACACATGTTATAATTCTATTGGATAAGTGTAATTCGACCAAAAACAACATTAGGAATAAAATATGGCCATTTGGGCCCACTTGGATTAGATTAGGATATTTATTATTAATTTATTTAAAGAAGGGTTAAAATAGTTAAAATGAAAGTTTAATATGTAAATCATTTTTAATATAAGATTATACATAAGATAAATTAGACTATAAATATTCATTAGAAATCTAAAAATATTTCCTACATAATGGTATTTTATTTTTAATCTTTAGACTTTAAATAATTTAATTTATTAATAACACAATGATGATGCATTAATTATATTATTAATGAAATATTGACATAATTGATGTTATAAATACCCAAATAAATGTAATTTTAAACTTTTTATGAATTAAAATAATTTTCTAGGTTAATATAAAATGTTATTATTGATTTAAGTAAATTTTTTCGAACTAATCCTTCTGTTATGATTTTCAAAAAAATCAATTACCAAATAGTGTCAAAATTGACATAAAATAGTTTTTAAAACAAATATTATATTATTAATTGTTATTTTATTCCTAAAAATCTAAGGTTCTGCAAAATGAATTATATAAGGTTATATATATTAATAATAAACAACTTGGGGTTCGTTTGTCTTGGTATGGCAAGTTTATTAACCTTATAGTGTAAGAAAAAAAGAAGACACGGTAAAAGTTAAATTATCTAACTTAAAGTTAAATCGAAATGATAAGGTTAAAATAGAACCCTAAACTTGTCTAAATTATATTGGATGAGATTATTTAGACTCATCCCCACCTTATCTTTGAAATAAATCAATTTGGAGCTATTAAAAACCGAATATGACTTTATAATAAAATAATTTTTTTAGCTTTTCCAAAGGTGCCCCTCTCCTCCCTTATAAGAGGGCACCTCCTCCCTCTCTTCCTCACACCACTTTGAGCCTTCAAGCTCGGACAAACCCTACCAAATTCTCTTCTACACTTCCCTATAAACATCCTAGAGGTCCTGGTCTTCTTCAAAGACCAATTTCAGTACCCTAAAAGAAGGTATCAAAGAGGCGCTTCAAAGAAGAGGTAATGTCTGTTACCGATTCTTTCAACTTTATTTCTTCTTCCACTTCTTCTTATTTAGTTGTTTCATTATGAAGTAATAAAATCAGTATCAATAATATACTAATATTTTATTATAAGTATTAAACAACCCTATTTCACCATCTATCCATCCTACGGAAAACGAAATCACCGTGCGTGCGTACGTACGCAATACCGTCTCCACGCCGTGGTGTAATCTATTTTCCACCACCACCTTACTTGGATGGGTATAATGGTTCAAATAAATAACTATATATGATTATTGTAAAGTGTTATTGATTCTGAAATAGTATACATACACTCCAATACAATTACACGATCATGGGAACGATATCATCGCTCGTGCGTACGTACAGAATACCGTCTTCACAATGTGATGCGACTCGTTCTACACGATATTCATTGCATAATGATTATATAAATGAATTTAATGAATGAATATGATATATATTACACTAATTCCATTCTTTAAATTAGTTATCTATAACCTAAAAATAAGAATAAGAATTTATTCGACAAAACATGCATAAGAACAAAAAAGTAATAAACACGTGAATAACAAGTAACAATGAAATGTTACTAATAAGAAGCTAAGAATATGACCATATATGATATAATAAAAATAAGTATGATTCTGTAATAAGTAAATAACATTATTTAAATCATTATACAGGAGGTTCGGACACTTACGAAGCAAATTGGACCTAAGGTAAGGGAAAATATCACAATCTCATTTTTATCCGGGATTGTTTATACTTTGGTATTTACTGGGGTGTATTTTATCATCCACATCCATGTTTTCTCAATATGTAATATTATTTATATCCTCCCACAATTTTTTAAATCCAATTTTACCCTTCGGTGAGTTTTTAGTAAAAGATATGAAAGGAATATTTTGTCGTTATTCGTAAGGTACTTTTTGACTTTTCCGAAAAAAGTACAAGAAGAATGTTTTTTTAACTTATACGGCATGAATGAATTTTTAAAACATTATTTACAAGAAGTTTCCTTTACATTTTTTCAAGTTTATTTTTAATCAACTTCTTTTAGTTTAAAATTTTATGACATGTTAAGAAAGGAAAAAAAATTTTGAATTAGAAAGGATATTTTCCTCAAGAATAGAGTTCAAGTGTTTTATCAAAATTATTTTCCATATAAGATAATATAGGGTTCTGTTTCTATCCCTATTTTTACATTTATTTGATTATGTTATGATGGAATTATTTTTATGATGTCCTTTTATCTTATATGGATTATGTTATGATGGCATGATGTTTAAGATTCCCATTTTTATTACATGGGTTATGCAATGATGTATGATTTTTGATTTTGTGGCACACATAAGAATGGTATCATTATGAGATGGGTGGGACCTATATCTCCCTCCAATGCATTGGGTAAAGATTTTATATCTCATGAGATAGACATGGATGGAACGGCAGATTAAACCGGTTCAGTGAAGCAGGACTGAAATGAGGAATGAACTCAGTTCAGAAATGGACATTATCCACTAAGATAGTCTTGGCAATGAGTCTTGACTAATAAGAAATGATTATCTATGATTATGTGTGTGCGCCACAAAGCTTCATGTTTTGAGTTATGATTATTGTGATTACATTTCACTACCATGATTTATCCCATGTTATGAAATTATGATCTCTTTTGTAGGGTAAGAGTTCAAAAATGTTATGTTCTTATGAATATGATGTGATTGATATTTCTTTCATTTACCCTTATTGAGCATTTGAGCTCACCCTTTTGTATGTTTTCTTTCCCCAGGTCAGGAAGAAGGTTATTAAGTAAGATATGCCAAAAGGGACTATAGATATGATGAAATAAATGGGAGACAATGTAGATGATTTATGAACCAGTTGTTTATGTTTCCCAGTTTCTAAAGACACTATACATATACGGTCCTTTCATGGTTTTGTTATATGTTGTAATAAGTGTACTTAAATTTTTAATTATTAACAATGTATGTAAATTATGGGTCTCTATATATACTGAAGCCTATAAACTCATACATTAAGGAGATAAATGGAATTCATAAGTTATCCCTTTAATGGAATTGGATAACCATTTATGTGTTAAATAGTTTAAGAATACTCATCCCTAATTATATATTAGATAGATTAGAACAAGAATAAAAAATTAAAGGTAGGTTTATCATTCATGTTTCTACGCATTATTTTATATCTTGAAAGTTTAGTATAATAATCCAAACACCACCACAATGCATGGAAGTAGATATGTCAATGAAAATGGAAAATGGGGAAATGATTTCATCCTATGTATAAAACTCTTCCCCTAACATAATTTTTGGAATGAACTTCCTAGATAACCTCATCATACTCCCTATAGTGTAATTTGATGCAATTATTGGCATAGATTGGATTTCCCTATATAGATCCAACATAAATTTTCATGATAGGGAAATCAATCTCTATATGGTGAATTGAACCCCAATTCTATACAAGTGCAAGGAAGAGGATGAATCTTATTTATCAACATCATCTCAAGCAAGGATATTACTACCCTATGAAAATGTGCATCTTTCTCAGATAATTAATTCTAAGGAAATAACCATCCTTGAAGACATGCCTATTGTGAGGGAATCTGATTATGTGTTTCCCAAGGAATTTCCTGGTCTTCCTCCTAGAAGAGATGTTTAATTCTCAATTGATCTCATACCTAGGGAATTTTCAATATCCAAGACTACATATATAATGGATGTTGTGGAGCTTGAGGAGCTAAAGAAAAAACTACAGGAGAATCTAGATAAAGGTTTTATACACCCAAGTGCTTCACCATGGGGTGAACCAGTCATCTTCATTAAGAAGAAGGATAGGTCAATGCACCTTTTAATTGATTATTTCAAGCTTAACAAAATCACGATAAAGAAAAAGTATAATTTTCTATGAATTGATGACTTTTTAGATCAAATGCATGGAGAACGATACTTCTCCAAGGTGGATCTGTGGTCGGGATATTACCAAATTAAGTTTAAGGAGGAGGATATCCCCAAGGCTGATTTTCGTACATGGTACATGCATTATGAATTCATAGTAATTCCATTCAGACTCACTAATTATACAAAAATCTTCATGGACTTGATGAATAGAGTCTCTAGAGATTACCTTGACAAATTTGTGGTAGTCATTATAGAAAATATTGTAATATACTCAAAAAACAAGGAGGATCATGAGGAGAATCTAAGAACTATACTAGACACCTTGAAAAAGGAGAATACTTATGTAAAGTATTACAAGTGTGAGTTATGGTTGAAGGAAGTATCATTCTTGGGGAATATCATCACAAGAAATGAGATATCTGCATATCCTTCCAAAACAAAAGCAATTGAGGGATGGATGAGGTTGACATATGTGAAAGATATCCATAGCTTCTAGAAGTTAGCTGTATATTATCACCAATTTGTGAGAAATTTCTCACAATTTTCAAACCCTCTTACCAAGATAACTTGTAAGGGAGTCAAGTTTTATTGGAATGATGGATGTGAAGAAAGCTTCATGGAGTTGAATAAGAGTCTTGTCATTTCCCATGTTCTCACACTACCCATAAGTGGGGAGATTTTCATAATCCTGAAAGATGCTTCAAAGAAGGGATTGGGATATGTGTTGATGCAGAATGAAAAATTCATTGCCTATGCCTTAAGGTAGTTGAAAATTCATGAGAAAAACAATCCCACACATGATCTGGAGTTGGAATCTGTGATATTTACATTGAAAATTTAGTGTAATTATCTCTTTTGGGAGAAGTGTGAAATATATACAGATCCCAAAAGTCTCAAATATATATTCACATAGAAAGAGATGAATATGCACCAATGAAGGTGGTTAGATATCATCAAGGATTGATCCTTCTAAATACATTATAACCCTGGGAAAGCAAAAAAGGTTGTATATGCTCTAAGTAGAATGAACCCAACAATTATATCATTGATGAGAATTTAAAAGGATACAATCTTCTTATATTTGATGACGATGTACATGGGAATTATAAAGAAGGGAACATCATTAATCCTTTCATAAATGATTTATCAACCATCTCTTTTGGAAAGGTTAAAGGATTCTCATAAAGATTATGTGGGAATTCAGAAGAAAGTGGAAACTATTAGAAAAGTTAAATCCTTCGAGTTCGCCGTTAATTGTGAGATTTTGGTAAATACTATGTGTTCCATCAAATCTATAGTTAAGGAAATAATGTTTGGATGATGCATATAGTTTGAATTACTCCATTCACCCAGGAAACACAAATTTTTATCGATATATCTAGAAGCACTATTGGTTGGATAACATGAATAAGGAGATCACTAAATATACATCAAAGTGTCTGGTATGTTAGAAAGTGAAGGCTGAGATGTTGAAGTATAAGGGGATAATGCAACCATTACCCATACCAACATGGAAATGGAAAAACATCACCATTGAATTTATCACCAGACTTATAAAGACATCCAAAGGAAACAATACTATCTGGGTTTTCGTGGATCTTCTTATAAAGACTACACACTTCATTTCAATTCAAGAGGATTTCTCATTGGATCAATTGGAATGGAGATACATCATAGAAGCGGTATGGTTACATGGAGTACCACAATATATTGTGTCTAATAGAGATCAAATATTTTCCTCTATGTTCTTTAAGAGTCTCTAGTATGCTCTGAATACTTAGTTGAACTTCATCACAACCTATCACCCTCAAACTGATGGACAATCTGAGCAGACTATCCAGACACTTGAGGTTATGTTGAGAGATTTCTCAATGGACTTAAAAGTAGGATGGGACCAATATATTTATTTTGTGAAGTTCTCTTACAACAATAGTTTCCACTAAAGTATCCAAATGGCTCCTTATGAATCCCTTTATGGGAATAAGTGCATAACACTGGCATGTTGGGATAAAGTTGGGGAATGAAAACTTATAGGTCTCGAAATGATCGAAGAAATTGTAACACCAAGATATTTTATGTGATAGATTTTTTTGATGTCTTATATTTTATTCTACAACAATATTAGCATGTGTTATACACAACATTATTCTTGGCTTGCGTTACATGTGAGAGTGACCTTCCTTGATAGCTTGCGTTGTACGCAATACCGAGTTAAACTAAACAACGATATATTATTAAAATATTATTATTTAATGGGATATAAACTAGCCATTATGAATAGTATTAACCAAATTTTGAATTTTATATAACATTATCATTCATATTGTGCATTTTCTATAACTTTATATAAGAACAAATTTAATTGTTTTCATATAAAAGAAGTATTTTTCAAAAAATACACTTTTACCACTTTTTGATGGTGCATCCATTTTAAATCTAGTTTTTGAAACTTTTATAAGTTCAATTTTACAAAATAAACTTCCTTTTTTAAAGCGGGACATAAAAATATACTTTTTTTGAAATTTTTTATTTTTATGATAAAATTCATATTTTAATGATTAGTGAAAAATAATGCATTTTAATTCAAAACTACCTTTTCATCTAATTTATTCATATAGTTATATTATATTTTAAATTGGTTTTAACATGTAATTGGATTATTTTTTTATCATTTAATACCATTTTTTTCATTGGAAGTAATTTTATATTTAAATTGGACATAAACACATGAAAATCTTTTGATAAGTTTTTACTTCTTAAAAACCCATTTTTTGGTTTTGACAATGAGAATTAATTTTATATTAATTTCTGCCAATTATGTGTTTTGAATTATGAAAATGGATTCTATATTTGGAATCATTGGGTCTAAATTATGTTAATAGTTTACTTTTATTTTTTTGTTAGAGAAATAGTAACTACGGTAATTTTTATTTACCATAGTTAAAGGTAAATCGGGTAAATTAGGGTAACTAATGATATTATAAGGACAATAAAATTATCCTAAAACCGAAAAAATACCATTATATTAATAAAATTATAATATTAACATATTAGTTTCTAAACTAAGTCATTTAATGTCTACTTGAAAATGAACATGACATAGATATTAATAAAACCAATGAACGTGACAAAATGTCAAACTCACATTTCTTATAAGTATAATAATTTTAATGTAGGGATAACTATGTGATATATTCAAAAATAAATATTACATGGAAAGATAAAATAATTACCTAAATCATGGGAATTTATTTTTTATTTTTAGGAAATTAATAATTACCGTAATGTCTTATTCTTTGATGATGTAAAAATCAATTAATTGATGAGAAATCAATGAAACAATTTTTATTTAAATCCTAATAACCATACAAATATCCAAAAACATCACCAAATCTTATTAGTAGAATATATATCAACCTTAATTATCCAAATTTTAAGCTATTTATCATTCAGAAGCTTATATAATAGATTATGACCTTTATATTATTTTATTTAAAGTAATGCTAAAGTTGTCACATTCATACTTTAATAAGTATAGCATTTTTAATGTTTGATTTTATATTAGATAAATTAGAATAAATATATTCTAATGAAAGGTATTAACTTTATCTTCATTACAGTGTTTTATTTTTAATTTTTACCTAAAAATAAGTATATTAAATAATTACACAAAAGCATTGTAGTAATTATTTATTAATGGAGATATCAAATAAATGTTATTAACAATATTAAAATAAAAATATATTTTGGGATAATTAATATGTAAAATTAATTTTCTAGATAACCTTGACCTCATATAAATATAAATTTTTTTTTTGAAGGTAACTTGTTATCTTTATATTTTTGAAAGTCAATAAATTGAATAGTGTCAAAATTGACACTATTGATTGTTTATCAAAATAGTGTTTTATTAAATTATTTAAAAAACATAAAAATTTTTAAAAATATATAATAATTATGATATGGTATAAAATATTATAAATTATTCATTTATGTTATAATTTAGATCAAATAAGTAAATATTTCACCCTTTTAATATTTAATAATTTGTTATATTAATTAAAATTAAACAGAATAACTAATTGTTAATTAAAATGATAATGTTTAAATTGACATCAAAACATGCCAAAATTTTATTTGTTGATGATATTTCAATATTATAATATCTTATATTCGAATATATCTCATTTTTATGTATTTGGATTGATCTTAAAATTATTATAAATTAATATTTTCGTGGTTTCCAAAAGTGGCCCTCACCTCAATTATAAAAGGGCACTTCTTCCCTCAACTCGTCACCTTATTTTGAGCCTTAAATCTTGACAATACCCTGACCTTTTTACTTCTAAAATTTTCTATTTTCATTATATAGGTTCTTTTCATCTTCAAAGACCAACTCTAGTGCTCTAAGAAGAGATTTAGAGGAAGCACGTCAAGGAAGAGGTAATCTCTTCTACTGATTCTTTCAAAATTCTTTCTTCTTCTACTTCCTCTTAATGAGTTATTTCATTATTATTTAATAACTATAGTATAACTTGTATACATATATTTTATTATGAATATAAAACAATCATATTTCATCTTCTATCCATCCTACAGAAAATGAAATCATTACACGTGCATACGTACGACTTACCGTCTCCACGTTGTGGTGTAATATGTTTTTCATCACCAACTTAAATGGATGGGTATAATGATAGAATTAATAACTATATATAACTATTATAAAATTATTTTTATTCTTAAATATTATACACCATCCATTTCAATACCATTCAATAATTATGGGAACGATATCATCACTTGTGCGTACGTACGGCCTACCGTCTCCACGATGTGATGTGATTTGTTCTTCATGGTCTTAATTAAAGCATAATTATGTAAATGAATTTAATGAATAAATATGATATATCTTATTCTAATATAATTTTTTAAATGATATAACAATAACCTAATAAGAGAAACAAGAACTTATTCGATAAAACATGCATAAGAACATAAAGAAGTTAATACCTGAATAACGAGTAACAAAGAAATGTTACTAACAAACAAATGAGGATATAATAATATATGATATAATGAAAATGACTATGATTCTGTAATAAGTTAATAAAATTATTTAAATCATTATACAGGAGGTTCGGATACATACGAAGCATATCAGACCTAAGATAAAGGATTATTTTGTCTCACTCTTATTTTTGTGGGACATATGCTTTATACAACATCTAAATATTTTGTGTGGTGTTTATGTTTACCATGAATTTTTTTATTATTCCTATTATGAAGTTTATTATATTTAAATATTCATATAATTTTATTTTTTTATGAGGCATATGTTTTGACTGATTATAAATTGGTAAGGGATAATTCTGTAATCTCGTTTTTATCTAAGATTGTTTATTTGTAGGTATTTACTAGGGATGCATTTATCATCCATGTACATATTTTCAAAAAATGTTTTCATAAAATATTTACTATTATTCTATGTATTTTTAAATTTATTTTTACCCATTTTTTACTTTTACTATATGGTATGAAAGGAAGCTTTCTTTTATTTACTATATAAGGTACTTTTTACTTTTCTAGAAAACGTACGAGGGGAATGTTTTTTAACTTATACATCATAAATGGGTTTTTACAATTACATGATACCTTATTTCCATGAAGCTTCCTCTACACTATTTCAAGTTTATTTTCAACTAAATTATTTTCTTATAAAATTTCACGTCATTTTGAGAAAAGAAAATGTTTTTGAAGAAGAAAGGATATTTTCCTCACGCATTAAGTTCAAGTGTTTTATCAAAATTATTTTCCAACTAAGATGATGATATTTAAATAAGGTTATGTTTATATGAATATTATTAGTATTATTTGATTATTTTAATTATGGAATGATATTTTATATGGATTATGTTATGATGGAATTATGTTTAAGAAGCCTATATTATTTCTTGTGTTATGCTATGATGAATGGTTTATGTTTTTGTGGCACATGTAAGTATTATTTCATTATGAGATGGGTGGGACCTATATCTACCTCCAATTAATTAGGTAAAGATTTGTATCTCATGATATAAACATGGATGGAATGGAAAGTAAATCCAGTTCAGTAATACAGGGATGGAATAGTAAGTAAATATGGTTCAGTAATACATGGCTGGAATGGCAAGTAAACCCGGTTTAGTAAAGGACTTTTTCCACTATTATGGTCTTGGTAAAAATTCCTTGGATACTATGGAAATAATATTTTGTGTTTATTTTTTTGCCAAAATTCCATGTTTTATGTCAAATCTATGTTATCATGATCGTTTCATTTATGATTTATGCCTTACGAACTGCCAAGATTTATTTCATGACTCAAGATTTTGATACTTAAACTTTATGTTCATGTTTTTATGTTATAATGTTTATGGTTTGTTTTATATTCTCAATTTTTACCCTTGATAAGTATTTGAGATCACCCTTTTTATGTTTTTCCCCATGATATAAGGAATGTTTTTAGGTGGGAAGACTAATAGGGAGGATCTTTATAGGAGATGTTGAAGATCTTGCACCAAGCTAGAAGAATGTGTTCCCAGTTTCCAAAGATGCTAAACTAATACAGTCTTTGGGAATCTATTTGTGTAATATATTACATATTTCATGAAATAAATTTAGTGTCCACGTACATTAAGCTTGGGTCTTAACCATTGGTATCAGAGCGAAGGTTTAGTTAACCTTTGGAAACTAGGATACGAAAACTTTAGTGAGATTCCTAGAGATATTTATAAGGTATGTCAAGGGATGTACCTAAGGGTAAGTCTAACTATAGGTTACAATACTAGAATAATGGTAACAATCATGAATAACTTATTATTAAACCTGAGATGTTAGATATTGAAATTACTCCCCCTTTATTATGTTGTTTTCCTAGTATGATTTTTTCTTCTCAAGATATTCTTTTTGGGTTTTAGACAATGGTTAGAACACGAAGGAACTGTGTTAATAATCAATGCACTGGGCAATGCAATAATTTTCCTCCTGATCAACCAAATTTTATGGGAGATGGAATTCAAAATCTTATAGTTATACTTACACAAGCTATGAATCATTCTAGACTTCCAAATGAGTAGAGAAGGGAATAATATTCTATTGAGTACTTCATGAGGAAACATCCACCTTATTTCAGTGGGTCTTCTGATCCACTTGTTTCTGAACAATGGATCAGTACCATTGAAAATATATTCTCCATAATTCGTTGTTCGGAACATGAAAAAGTCACTTTTTTATTGTTTTGAAGGTGAATCAAACTAGTGGTGGACTCTAAATAAGAACATAAGTCAGAAATATGAAATTGAATCCATGGAATCAGATGATTTCAAGAACTTATTTTTCAATAAGTACTTCCCTCATATTCTTTTAAAAAATATGGAAAAGGAGTTCCTTGAGATTAAGTAAATGGATGATGAATATATTGGTACATATGAGGCAAATTTTACAAGACTTGCAAGGTATGATTCTGGCTTTATCATGAAACTGGAAAGTAAAGTTGATCGATTATTCAGTGTCATAAAACCAAGTCTTAGAAAAGAATTAGCTATAAGAGACTTTAGTAGCTATGAAGAGATTGTATGTTGCACTGTCAAGGTAGAAATAGAAGTTGATGTTACATATCCGTCTCATGGTTTTTACAAGAAATAAAAGATGGACTTCAAGGGAAAATCTCAAAACAATGGTGAAAAGAATTTGAATGTTTTCTTATGCTAAAAGTGTGGAAATAAGCATGGTGAATATTATCTTAAAGGGACTAGAAAATGTTTCAAGTGTGTAAAATAAGGTGATCGAGCAATTGAGTGCCAAAGTAATGGGAAAAAGGTTGATCATAGTGTGAATAAAGAAAAGACTACAAATAATGCACCACTCACACTTCAATGCTACCAATTCAATGAAATGGGGAATTATGTTAACCAATGCCAAAATCCAAGGGTTAATGATGATCAATGTCAGAAAGATCTTAAGTAAAAAAGACAAAGGTAAGTCACATGTGATCACTATTGGTAATGTTGAGTATGACAATGAAGTGGTGGAATGATTATGTGTTTATGTAGTGGGATTCCAAAATAGTGTTGTAGAATCTATTTTATGCTATTATGGAATATTGGAATATCTATGTAATGGTCCATTGTGGTTTTCCATAATTATATGGTATCGTTAACCATGAAAAGTGATTGAAATATTTTTGGAAAGCACGTGATATACACATGATGAAGGGATAAGGAGATAATGAGATGTTTGATAGTATTAATGACCTCGTGAATGATATAAGGACAAAGTGATATCATGGTTTGATTATATATATTTTTTGGTATTTTTTGTGTGTGGAAAGAGTTAATTTTGACAGAATTCATGTTTTCACTAAGGTTCTACAATAATTCATGTTTCAAGAGAATACATGATTTAGGTATTCACATGTTTGGAATATGAAAAACTGGAACTGCCTAATGAGATATGGGAGACAAATGTTATTTCAATTTATTTGACCTATTTATAAAGTTTTATATTTTCATTTTTTTGAAGGATTGTAATTATATCCATTTATAGTATAATTTTATTAGATTAATGTATTATCTCACTATAGGTGGGCTTATGCGTATTTGATAACCTGACCTAACCTTTTTGTTGAGACAGATGAAATAACCTATCATTATATTGCATGATCTACTAATACTTTAAGAATAAAAAATTCAACTTCATTTCTTTAAATAAGAGATGAAGTAGAAATTGTTCAGGGAATGACCAACGGTGATATTGTACTGAAATCAAGTATGTATTTATCCTAATGAAAAAATTCATCAACTTTAAGAAAATGATCTTGAACAAAAAATGTTATCCTAGTACCTTCTTATCTGATAAATCATATGGCCCCTTAAATCATCACATATTTATGGCTTTCTTGTAGTTAAATTTCTCCAAACCATATTCTCTATCACTATCCATCAGAACTTGATGGTTATATTTCTCTTCTGTATCCATGTTTTCACTTCCCACTTATGTTCTCCTATGTGGAAACCCAGTGATGAGTTAATTTGGGTAACCGTTATGTTTCTAACCTTATTTTTTAAATTAAGTTTTAGTATACCTTTTTATGATGTGGGTTTCTATGAAATAAACTTTCAAGTAGTAAACCTTTTATAATCTCGACAAATTTTTGAGGGTGAAATTCACTTTAAGGGGGTAGAATGTAACACCCTGAGATTTTATGAGATAGATTAGTTTTAATTTCTTTGATTTATTATGTTGTATTCTACACCAACATTAGCTTGTGCTATATGAAACACTATTCTTATCTTTCGTTACATGCAAGAGCGATATTCCTCGATATCTTGCGTTGAACACAATACTTAGTTTCACTAAACAACGATATATTATTAAAATATTATTATTTAATGGGATATAAACTAGCCGTTATGAATAGTATTAACCAAATTTTTAATTTTATATAACATTATAATTCATCTTATGTATTTTCTAGAAATTTATAAAAGAAAAAATTCAATTTTTTCAGATAAAAGAAGTATGTTTCAAAAAATGCAGTTTTACCACCTTTTGATGCCACACCCATTTTAAATCTAGTTTTGACACTTTTATAAGTTCAATTTTACAAAATAAACTTCTTTTTTAGAATGGGGACATAAAAATTTACTTTATTTGAATTTTTGGTATTTTTATGATAAAATTCATATTTTAATGAATAGTGAAAAATACTGTATTTTAATTCATAATTTTCTTTTCATCTAATTTATTTACCGCCTTTTGATGGAGCACCCCTTTGCATGCTACCATTTTCTGCCCGGGAGCTAAGGAAATCTGGAATCAATGGGGCTCGGCTTCTACTGCTTCACTGGCATTGGCCTCTGACCTTCCTGATCTTCTAACGCGTTGGTGCTCCTCTCTCTCCCTAGCTGATGTTGGTTCACTCTGCACTTTGGCTTGGATTATTTGGTTCTAGCGCAACGACACTGTTTTTCATCATGCCCACAGACCCCCCATATTCTGGATTGATCGAGCTACTTCTTGGATTGAAGGTTGGGAAGGCCACAATGGATGTTCTATGCTGTGTGTCTCCCCCTCCCCTCTTGTTCCCTAGAATCCCACAATGGAATGGATTCTCAAGATTAATGTGGACGCATCGCTTCCAAAAGCTGGGCTTGTTGCCCTCGGCCTCCTTGCCCGAAATCATCTGGGGAAAATCCTTGCTGCTAAGTATGAACCACATCAGACATTCTGGGAACCGGCAGTCACTAAAGCCAAGGCCATCCTTGCTGGTATGATGCTCTCTATTGAATGTGGATGGGGTGAAATCATCATTGATTCTGACTGTCTTTCTGTTATCGACGCTATCAATTACAACGACGGAGGACTCCAGTCGTTTGGCACCATTTTCAGGAGAATTCTCTCACTTCGCCATCGCTTCTCATTGTGCACCTTCTCATTCACCAAAAGGGAATGAAACAACGCGGCCCATCAGCTGGCGTCCTCAGGCCCATTCATTACTAACCAACTCTGGCTGGACAATTTCCCTTCATGGCTTCATGCATGTACGTTTGCTGATCTTTGTCGTTAATGTTATATGCTTTTATCAAAAAAAAGTATAACATTTTTAATGTTTTATTTTATAGAAGATAAATTAGAATAAATATATTATCATAAAAGGTATTAAATATATCTTCATTATATTATTTTATTTTTAATTTTTACCTTTAAAATAATTATATTAAATAATTACACAAAATCATTGTAGTAATTATTTTATTAATGGAGATATCAAATAAATGTTATTAAAAATATTAAAATAAATATATTTTGGGATAATTAATATGTAAAATGAATTTTATAGATAGAATTGACATCATAGGATTATAATAAAATAGTTTTTTCTAATTATCTTTTTATCTTTATATTTTTAAAAATAAATAAATTGAATAGTGTTAAAATTGACACTATTGATTGTTTATCAAAATAGTGTTTTATTAAATTATTTAAAAATCATAATTTTTTTTAAAAATATAAAATATTCATGAAATGTTCTAAAATGTTTTAAATTATTTATTTATCATATATTTGAAATCATATAAGTAAATATTTCACCCTTTTAATATTGAATCATTTTTTATCTTAATTAAAATTAAATAGAATAACTAATTATTAATTAAAAGGATAATGTTTAAATTGACATCAAAACATACCTAAATTTTATTTTTTTTATTATATTTAAATATTATCATATCTTATTTTTTAATATATCGTATTTTGGAGGTATTTGGATTGACTTTCAAATTATTATAAATTAATATTTTTGAGGTTTCCAAAAGTGCCCCTCACCTCAATTATAAAAGGGAACTTCCTCCCTCAAATATTCACTTCATTTTGATCCTTCAAGCTCGGCCATCCCCTTACCTTTTTTCTTATCAACTTCCCTATTTTTATTCTATATGTTCTAATCATCTTCAAAGACAAACTCTAGTGCTCTAAGAAGAGATTTAGAGGAAGCACGTCAAGGAAGAGGTAATCTCTTCTACTAATTCTTTCAAACTTCTTTATTCTTATACTTCCTCTTCATGAGTTGTTTAATTGTTATATAATTACTACAGTATCACTTGTATACTTATATGTTATTATGAATATGAAATAACCATATTTCATCTTCTATCCATTCTATGAAAAAGGAAATCACCACACGTGTGTGCGTACGACTTACCGTCTCCACGCTATGGTGTAATATATTTTTCATCACCAACTTAACTGGATGGGTATAATGATGGAAGTAATAACTATATATGATTATTATAAAATAATATTTATTCTGAAATAATATAAACCATCCATGTCAATACCGTTCAACAATTATGGGAACGATTTCATTGCTCATGCGTGCGTACGATCTACCGTCACCATGATGCGATGCGATTCGTTCTACATGATCTTCATTAAAGAATTATTAGGTAAATGAATTTAATGAATAAATATAAAATATATTATTATAATATCATTATGTAAATGATATAACTATAACCTAATAAGATAAACCAGAACTTATTTGATAAACATGAATAAGAACTTAAAGCAGTTAATACCCGAATAACGAGTAACAAAGAAATGTTACTAACAAAAAGATAAGAATATAATAATATATGATATAATAAAAATGAATATGGTTATTTAATAAGTTTATAACATTATTTAAATCATTATACAAGAGTTTTGGATACATGTGAATCATATCATGCCTAAGGTAATGGATTATTTTGTCTCACTCTTATTTTTGTGGGACATATGCCTTATACACCATCTAATTATTTTGTGCGGTGTTTATGTTTACCATGAATGTTTTTATTATTCCTATTATGAAAGTTATTATATTTACATATTCATATAATTTTATTTATTTTATGGTTCATATGTTTTTACTATTTATAAATTGGTAAGTGATGATTTTGCAATCTCATTTTTATCTGAGATTGTTTATACGTAAGTATTTATTGGGGACATATTTATCATCCATGTCCATGTTTTATAAAAATGTTTTCATAAAATGTTTAATATTATTCCATGTATTTTTAAAGTCATTTCTACCTATTTTTGACTTTTACTATATGGTATGAAAGGAATCTTTCTTTTATTTACCATTCGAGGTACTTTTTGACTTTTCTGGAAAAATTATGAGGATAATATTTTTAACTTATATGGCATGAATAGATTTTTATGGTTTCATGATTCCTTATTACCATGAAGATTCCTCTACACTATTTAAATTTTATTTTCAACTAAATTATTTTCTTTTAAAATTTCACGTAATTTTGAGAAACGAAAATATTTTTGAAGAAGAAATGATATTTTCCTCTGGCATTAAGTTCAAGTGTTTTATCAAAATTAGTTTCCATATAAGATGATTCTGTTTAAATATGGTTATGTTTCTATCCCTATTATTAGTATGATTTTATTGTGTTAATGATGGAATGATATTTTATATGGATTATGTTATGATGGAATGATGGTTAAGAATCCCATTTTATTTCTTGGGTCATACTATGATGAATGGTTTATGTTTTTGTGGCACATGTAAGAATGATTTAATTATTAGATGGGTGGGAATTATATCTCCCTCTAATGAATTGGGTAAAGATTCATATCTCATGAGATAAACTTGGTTGGAACAATAAGTAAATCTAGTTCAGTAATACAGGGCTGGAACGACAAGTAAATCCGGTTTATAAATACGTCGCTGGAACGACATGTAAACTTGGTTCAATAAAGGACTTTATCCACTATGATGATATTGGAGGAAATGCCTTAGATACTATGGAAATCATATTTTGTGATTATTTTTTTCCAAAATTCCATGTTTTATGTCAATGATATGTTATCATGGTCATATCATTTATGATTTATGACTTACGAACTTCCAAGATTTATTTCATGACTCAATATTTTGATACTTAAACTTTATGTTCATGTTTTTACATTCTAATGTTTATGGTTTGTTTTATATTATCAATTTTTACCCTTACTGATAATTTTAGCTCACCCTTTTTATGTTTTCTTTTCCCTAGGATATAAAGAAAGTTTTTAGGTAGGAAAACTAATGGGGAAGATCTTTATGGGAGATGTTGAAGATCTTTCACCAAAATAGAAGAATGTATTCAGAGTTTCCAAAGACACTAAACTAATACATTATTTGGGTTTCTATTTTTGTAATGTATTAATTATTCTGCAAAATAAACATAATTTCCATGTACATCAATCTTGGGTCTTTACAGGAATGGTGGAGAAGGTAATGACCATCCAGTAGCACATAAAAGCTTCTCAAAGTCGAAAAAAGAGCTATGATGAAAATCGTCGATGAGACCTAGAGTTTGATGTTGGAGACATGGTATTCCTCTAAATATATTCATGGAAACAATTTATGAGATTTTGGAAGAAGGGAAATCTTAGTCCATGTTACATTGGCCCTTTTGAGATCCTTGATCGCATTGGAGCAGTGGCCTATCAACTAACACTCTCATCGAACCTATCTCAAGTCCATGATAAATTCCATGTATCACTCTTAAATAAGTACATACCAGACCCATCAAATGTAATCAATACAGAGGTGTTACCATTGGAGAATGACCTCTCCTATGAGAAGAAGCCGATGAAGATCTCAGATTGTAGAGAAAGATTTCTATGAAATAAGACAATGTCTCTCGTCAAAGTGTTATAGAGAAATCACAAGTTGGAAGAAGAAAAATGGGAACCAGAGGAAGTTATGAGGCAAATTTACCGTCATTTTTTTTAGTATGGGAAAAGTAAATTTTGAGGGTGAAAATTCTTAAGGGGGGAAGGTTGTAATGACCCAAACATTTATGAATAAAATTCCCCTTATTTTAATTAAATGTATTATGGACATAGAAAACATATGTACTCCTTTTTTTATTATATCCAATTATATTTATAAGACTATTAAATATCCTTACCTTTGATAATGTATCCATTGAACAGTGATCACATGACTAGTATAAATATAAGGTTTTAACAAATCCTTTTGGCACAAACAAAGGAAGTGATGGCCTCAACCAATAAGATCTTACCCTATCAATCCCATGTATCATATCATTCAAGGGAGGTATAATTTCTGGCCATTTCACTAGACCAAGCCCAAGATGATATCAAACAAATTAAGCATGAGAAAAACCATTTATAATAGAAGTTCAAACTCATCGAGATCACAACCCAAACCATGTTTACCGAACGACGCCATGAAAGCCCCACCATTTGACACCTTACTCTTAGGGTGTATGGTGGTGTAATAAAGTTATATGTGATAAGATCATATCAGTATGATTGTGTGAATTATTTTTGTATAGAATAATTAATAAACTTTCATTCTATTGTTTTTATATTATAAATGATTTTTAAAGAACAAATAGTTTTTTTGGTTAATATTCAAATTCAATTAGGAAATATATTTTGATGAATTAATGGATTTTTGTATTAAATAATAATAAAATATTATTATTAAATTAATTTTATTTAATATAATTGATCGTATAATTTTTATGAAGTCAAATGTAATTTTTATTAAGGTTTGAAAACAATTTTTGTCCAAACCCGTCAATTTTCAATAAATGTCAGTTTTATTATTTTAAAAGTAAAAACTCGTATATTTATAAAATTATTTAGATAAAATTAATGTTATTTTTGTAATCTAGATGTCTAAATTATCCAACATTGATTTTTTCATAATTTTCTGATACAATCGAATTTTTGGGTAAAAATTAAATACCGTATAAATATATAATGTGTTTTATGACATCATAATGACCCAATAGTGATGTAATAAAATAATATAAATCTTATATTCGTCCAAATATATTTTTTTTCTTTAAAATAATTTAATTTTAGATTTATTTGATTTATTTTATAAAGCCTTAGTGAATCCTCCAAGACATAAAATATTTTAAGATTTTAAAATCATTTCCTTGAAAGTGTGACTCAACTCCACATAAGCAAGGGAAATATTTTAATATATTCTGTTTTTAGCCCTATAAAATCATATATACCTCTCCCCTTTTCCAAAAACCATGGTAAAAAACCATGGTATGGTTTATGGTTTTGAATATTTTATTGTGTAGTGTCCAAAACCAAAATAATAAATAAATCTCAAATCTTCCCTATATAAACCCACGCAATATTCCATTTATCTTCACTCAATATTTTTGAATATTGACCACCATATTACCCCCACCCCCTAGAGTCCTCCCAAGAATCCTCCCCCAAGCCTTTTGGATTACACATCCATGTAAGGGATCTTCCACCCTTCTCTTTTATCAAGCATTCCTTTCATGTTATATCTTTTAATTTATTTTATTCCTAGGTTGGGATATGTTATTAAATATCCTTCTTACTGCCCATTTTATTTATGAATTATGAGATCCCATTTCACTCTCATTTATACCTCTTATTAACCATTATATATACCTCATACCATGCCGAATTTTCGTAAGGTATCTCCCTCTCTCCTTTTTCGTCAAGCACCTCTTTTATGTCATGCCTTTTAATTTCTATTTTATTGATTTGGGATATGTTATTACCGAACTCCTTGATATAAATTTGATGTATAAATTATGGGATATTCCTTTAAAACACATTAATCCCCTATATGATCCCTTATTCCCACCTGTTACTACGCTAAAATTCTATAAGGGATTCCTCTCCTCCTCTTTGAATTCAAGCACCTTCTTTGAGATTAGTTCTTTTAATTTCAATTTATTGCATTGAAATTAATTTGTAATAATTAACTTACTATCAAATTGATTTTATTTAAATTATATTTCATTTATCCTCCCCCATTTTGACCCTTACTAAGTCGTTACTATGCTGAAATTTCGTAATGGATTTCTCTCTTCTCATTTCCATTCAAGAATTTATTTTATATTATGCATATAAATTCCATTTCATATGTTGGGATTTTATGGTCCATGATCCCATTACTGTACATTTCATGTATAAATTATGATATACCCCTTTCACTCTCATCAACTCCTTTTATGAACTTGTATTTGACGTCGTTATACTGCCTAAATTGCACTATGATTTTCCATGATAAAATCATCATGTAGTGAATTCCATACCCATTTCTATAAAAAAGGTATTCACCTTTATTATCATGTAATTATTTATTGGGAAATTAAATTTATGTACTACAAATTCATTGTTCATATAAAAAATTATGATTTTTAATGAATCCATGTTGTATGATCTATGTGGCGCACTTATACATGAAAAATAAATGATTATGAAGGGTGCACCCTGATAGCACTCCAATGCATTGGGTAATGTTTAGTATCATGATACACCATGTGAAATTAGGGTTTACTCATGATAATTCATGTAAAATGTGGTTGTACTCGTGCTAAATCATGTGCAATGAGGGATCACTCATGCTAATCCATGTGCAATGAGCCTTGGGTCATGATAATATCATGTTGTATGCTGATTCCACATTTCCATGTTATGAATATCATGTTATATCATGCCTTTATGTTCATTTTTATTTTTATATCCATTGATATTCCTATTGAATAAATTGTGTTGTATTCCTCATGTGATTTCATTTTTATTCCCTTACTGGGCTTTATATCTTATCCTTTTCTTATGTATGTCCTTAGGTTATCCCATGCAATTCTAACTACGAAAGAATGATTATGTAAAAAAAGTTCTCAATAAATATGTGTATTTTATGTTTAAAGTTGTTATGTAATGTTCATAATCCCCTAAGAAACTATACCTCTCTATATTATGAGTTTTATTAAGTCCAATTTTATGTAATAAATTATTTTTAAATTTGAGATAAAGAGTAGGGTTGTTATAACTATTCACTGCACAATGAATGAGATGTATCTCTCCTCTAAAAATTCCTAGAGGGAGAATTATAAGATCTAATCTTAGATCAAAGTTTAGCTTCTTTGATCAATGGATCATCTATGTAGTGATCATTAGGATATTGAAGGCCTCTTTTAATCTCAACACTAGCACTCAAAATTTGATGATAGATGCTCTCACAGACTTTCAATGTGCATGTGGATGATCTAGAGTGATTCAAATTTGGATCCATCAATAAGTGATCACTGACGATGAGCGAATATCAAGCGCATCTTCAAACTTAATGAGGTATTTATTCCTTTCAACTTTCTTCTTAATATATTCATTTTAATATCCTTAGTTTGTATTCAAAACATTCTTCATTTGTGATGGCACAGTTACATTAATCTCTAATTAAAAATTTTAAAATCATAATTTTTCAAGCTTTTTTTGTACACCTAATTCCAAAAATTAGTATCAAAGAAATCATTTGATGATTTAAGTCAAGGAAAAAATTAAATTTTTACTCAGTTTTTAAGATGAAGTCATTACAGTCCCAAAAATACTGAAAAAGTTTCAATATGATATTATACGACCAAGTTTCAGTCATCCAAAGTTTTAAAATTGGATTGAAATTCATATTTGTGGTTATTATCTTAAGAATTTACATATAAATATAAATATGTACGTTTTATTTTCTAGGGTGGTGGCTGTTTCGGTTATTTTTTCCGGTGAGAATAGTATTTTCATGTTGGCCCCCTATTTCCAAAAATATTGGATAGATTTATAAATGTCAATAGGCATTGAATATGCTTGATGTATTTGAAGGAGAAAAATAGAAAATGGGAGTTGGGGTAGGTGGTCTCATTATCGACTAAATCTTTAACAAATAAATTATAAAATAAGATGGGTAGAGACACTCCGTAAGTCAAAAAAAACAAACAATTTTAAAAAAAATTAAAATTTGGTGGTGCCCAAAGTCCATCCAAAATAAGAGGGGTCTTCTTGAGTGGTTTTTATCATATCTAATCCATTTAAATAATGGATCATATAGTAACACTATGGGATGATTACACTTAGTATTTTTTTCCACATGTCGTGATCAGGTAATGGAACGGAGTAAAGGGTATACTGGTCTTGTTGGAAAAAACAATACGGAAGATGTTATCCCTCTCTCCAATCAACGAGATCCCCTCTATTGAATTTATAATGTCATAATATATATTAAAAATGAATAATAATTATGATATATTTTAAAATTAAATGTATTTTTAAAAGAAATTATATTTTTATTATATATAAAAATTATTACACATTTTAAAAAAATGGGAAAATAATATGTGTTTTCAATTTTTTGATTATTTGAATAAAATAAACACATTTTAATTAATATTTTTATATGGGTAAATTTTTAAAAATCATGTTAAATATTAATGAGTTAATTGTATTTAAAACCAATTATATTTGTAATTGAAAGAATTTTTATTTTTGTTAAAAAAATGTGTTATGTTTTTTAAAAAGAATTAAAAAATTATGTGATAAAATAGATTTTTATTCATTTAGAATAAAATTAATCAATTTTATTTGATATCCTTAAATTCATAAATTTTTTTTTAAATGAATAAAATAATATTGAGTTTATTGTATTGTAAATTCAATTATAATTGAAATTTTATTGAAATTTTTTTGTAAATTGTTTTTATGCCATTTTAAAAAGATAATAATTTATCTTTAAAAAATAGTTTTTCAATTATTTAAACCAAACTAATAGGATTTTTTAGTATTTTTAAAGACATTATTTTTTTTAAAATGTATAAGATTTTTTTTTGAGAAATTAAATTATTAAAATTTTACTAATCGTCTTAAAAAAGTACTATTTATTCAGAAGTGTAAAAAATAATGTTGTATGAATAGATATATAAGATATATTTTTTTCAACATAAAATATTATTATTTATTTAAAAAAATTTATTTTTTAAATTTATAATTTAATTATTCATCATGATAAATAATATTTGTATAAATTTATTAAAAGAAACGTGTTTCTATAAATGGTTAAACAACTGTTGTTTAAGTAATAAAAATTCATAGAAAATTTTAACAAAAAACGTTCAAGAAAAAATTATAAAAATATGTTTCTACAAAATTACTCTAGATATTTTCATTGAATAACTTAAATGAAAATTACATTTAAAGTTTTCAATGATAAACTTTATTATAGAACTTCACTTGAAAGTTTCTAGTTGAATTATTAAATTTTTTAACGAAAAAAATTTCTTTGAGTTCTAAACTTGATTTTTTTGGTGAAAGATTTTTCATTGAAGATCGATGTAGCTTTCTAGTTTACACTAGAATTTTCCAAATAAATTTTCACTAGAATTGTTTGTGGAAGTTTCACTATAATTTCTAATGAAAGTTTCATTGAAATTTCCCATGGGAGTTTCTTTGAAATTTTCACTAGCACCAACTCTACTATACTGAATATTTCAGTAAAAATATATTATTATTGTATTATGAAACTTTCACTAGAACTTCTAATGTAACTTACATTGAAATATCTATTGTAATTCCTACTTAATTAATTTATAATTTTTATTAATATAAATTTTTTATTATGGAACTCCCACTGGAACTTTCACAGGAACTTCCACTGGAACTTCCATTGGAACTTCCAATATAAATTCTTCCACTAGAATTTCCACTTAATGGATTTATAATTATTATTAATAAAAAATTTATAAAAAATATATTAAATATATCTAATAAGTTCAGTTATTATAAAATTATTTTTATTTATAATTTTATATTTTATTTATATTTTTATTTACATAGAATATGCATTCTTAAATGGTAAATTATATAATATTTATAAACATTATGTAATAAACATAATATATATTTCATATAATTTAATTTATTATAAATATATTTATTAAAATTTAATATTTACTAATATATTTTTTGGTATTATAAATATATACTTTTGTTATATTATGAAACTTCAACTCGAACTTCTGTTTGGAGTTCCACTGGAACTTCTAATGTAACTTCCATTTAATCGATTTATAATTTTTTTAGTGCAGATCTTGAAAAAAAATATTACATATATTTTCTTAGTGAATTTATTATAAATCTAATTTTTGTTAAAATTTTATATTTTATTTACATTTGTATTCATATAGAATATACAGTCTTAAATGGAAAATTATATTATATTTATAAAAATTATGCAACAAATATAATACATATTGTATATAATTGAATTTATTATAAATATATTTAATAAAGTTAAATTTTTATTAAAATATTCTTTAGTTTTATAATTTTTATTAATACAGATTTCTTAAAAAAATATAATAAATATATCTTATAAGTGCATTTATTATAAAACTATTTTTAGTTATAATTTTATATTTTATTTACATTTTTATTCATATATAATATGCATTCTTAAATGGAAAATAATATAATATTTATAAAAATTATGTAACAAATATAATACATAATTTATATCATTGCGTTTATTTTAATATATTTATTACAATTTAACATTTATGAATATATTTTTTGGTTTTATAAATATATACTTTTTTATATTGTGAAACTTCTATAGGAAATTCCAATGAAACTTCCACTTAATATATTTATAATTGTTATTTGTAGATATTTTGAATAAAATATGTTACATATATCTTGTATGCGCATTTATTATAAATTTAGTTTTAGTTATAATTTTAAATTTTATTTACTTTTGTATTCATATAGAATATACATTCTTAATTGGTAAGTTGTATTATATTTATAAAAATTATGCAAAAAAATATAATACATATTTCATATAATTGAATTTATTATAAATATATTTACTAAATTTAATTTTTCATTAATATAATCCTTAGTTTATATATATACTTTTATTGTATTATGAAACTTTCACTAGAACTTTAACTGAAACTTCCATTAGAACTTCAACTAGAATTTATTCCATTAAAACTTTCAATTAATGGATTTATAATTGTTATTAATATATATATTTTTAAATATATTAAATATATATTCTACTTCATTTATTATAAAGTTAGTTTTAGTTAAAATTTCAAATTAAATTTATGAAAATTTATTTTTTATTAATGTGTTCTTTAGTTTTATAAATATATACTTTTATTGTATTATGAAAGTTTTAGTGGATGTTCCAGTCAAATTTCCATTGGAACTGACACTAAAACTTCCACTGTAGTTTCCATCAGAATTCCCAGTATAAATTTCATTGAAACTTCTAATAAAATGAAGTTAAACTTTCCACTAAAATTTTCTATTGAAAACATTTTTCCTTTCATAATAATATCCCTTTAAAAAAATCATACATTGTGTACTTTTTTAGTGTGAATTTTTAGTTAAATAATCTACTAGAGTTACTTACTCCAAATTACAAGTGAATTTTTGAACTAGAAATTTGAAATGAAATATTATAGTATAATTTGTTAGATGTTGTTTTCTAGTGGAAATTTATAATATAAAATTAGAGTGAAACTTTATCATATATATTTGTTGAATTTATTTATTTGAATTTTTATATAAACCTTTTGAACGTAATTTTCTAGTATACATTTTCATTAAGAATTTACCTCATAAAATTTAATTTTTTATGTTAATGTTTCTATTTTAAACAATTTTAATGAATTGAATTTTGTTTTCAAAATATAAAAATAATATTTCCTTTATAGGCTTATGAAATTATTAATTATTTATAAATATCTAATTTTATTTAAATTGATAATATTTTATTTTTTTATTTTATATAACAATTTCAAAAAAAATAAAGTGTCATGTAAAATTAACTAAAACTAAATAAAAGCAACCGCAATTATAATGACATACCCAGGAGTGATGACGATGAAGGTTTCCGGACTAGAATGTCTGTCAAGATGCACTATGTGGGTGGTAAAGATATGATCGAAGTTACCTGAGATAAAAAAATGAAAATTAACATGTGTCGTTGAGTTTCATCATAATAGAACAAAATATAGATAGATTTATATTGAATACTAATGACTAAATTAAAAGTATAAAAAAGTGCCAGTTTGAGGGATTCAAGTCTCTCTATGATATGATATTTTCCTTTTAACCTCTTTGAGATGGCACTGATCTCATTAATGAGTTTCTTTATATAGATGAATTGAAAAAAAATGGAATGAGAATAGGATGAGAACAAAGTGATAATAAATCTGCGATGAGCACATTCATTTTCATTTTGGGGACATATTCATCTATATAAATCAGGGAAGATACATATGAGCTGGAGAGAGTGGGTTCCAAAGAACCCATAGAGAATCAGTTTGATTATATATATATATATAGTAGATTGGAAAAGAACAAACGACTACTCCGTGGCACAGACGTGTTACAAATTGGGAATCCAATTTCAGGAGGAAGATGAAAGCAGCGATACCATTATTCAAGTTTTTCCTTTATAAAAATTTCAAAAAAATATTTTTAAGAATAAATTTTTCCATATTTTTTAATTGTGTGTCAAATTATTATTTTCAAAAAACAATTACAAATTATTTTTTATATGGTTTTAAAAATTATTATCAAATTCTTTCCAGTAAAAATATTTTTTACAATAATAGACAAATAATTAGTTTTTATGCTATAGTTTTTTAATTATTTTAAAATAATATTTCCCATTTTCATTACTTCAATTATAAAATATTTCTTTAAATTATAGTTACAAGTTATTTAATTTTCAATGTTTTCAAAAATTAGTAATTAACTATAAATGTATAAATATGGATAAACAATTTATTATTTTTTTCACGATATTAAATTTGGTTAAATCTTCTAAATTAATTTTTTACTATTTCTTTAGGTTTGAAAAACCTGTACACCGCTAAGGGTATAAAAAGATTTTTCAAAAATGTCTAACAACCGCATTTTTATTTCATTTCAATACAATGGTCATTTTTTTAGATAAATGTGAGGTATAATAGATATTCCAGTTATATAGGGCATTGGAGACCATATGGCTAGCCAGCCTTTGCCTCTGCCCACATCCCCTGTCTGCGCTGCCTCATGGCTAGCTGTCATCACTGCCTGCTCCAGCCTCCCACCCAACCAATCTTGTTCAGCTCATCCTTCATATTCCACCTTCAGTATGTGCACCCTACTGTCCCCCCCATCTTTTCAGGCCAACCCCAACATAGGTCAGCTTCCCATTTGGCCACCGCCGAGTGCCTTCACAGGTTAATTGCCCCTCTGTTTGACCCCATGTGTCACTCCTCGACTAGCTACTGCGACCTCTCATCCATACGGCCTATCACCCTCCACCTGTACAGTTATCCATGGGGCATGACACCTCAAACTGACTACTCACTACCCGCACCCCCCCACCGTGCTTCACCCCAGATCTAGCTCAGTCGAACCCCGCCGACTATATCCTCTGATCAACCGAACCTTTCAGTCAGATCCCGCCAATAAAAACCAGAACCACCAAGCATGAGTTTCGTCCTGATAGCCCGACCTGAAACAGGCCAAGGTGGGTCGGGGCGGGTCCTGCCCAACCTGGAATGGGTGAGGATGGTCCTGCCCAATCCAAAATGGTCGAGGAAGGGTTTTTTCCGGCATGTCCGACCCAATCAAGGTCCAGAAAAATTGAGATCAAAATTGTATATATATTAATATTTATATGTTAAAATAATTAATATTTTAGTAATATATATATTTTCTAATATATATATATATCTAATACAATAATAATTTCTTATAATTGTGACGGGGAATTTGCGATAGATTCTCAGTGCAAATGACTTTTTGCGATGGGTGTTCGTCACAAATGGCCTATCGCAAAATAAGGCATCAAAAATATAATTATTTGCGATATTTTGTCACAGAAAACCTTTTTTTATGGATATATAGCCCGTCACAAAAATATCCCGAAATATTATTTATAACCCTTTTGCGATTATCAATCGCAAAACCCTTTTTCGATTATACAACGCAAAACCCTTTTGAGATGGATTATTTATCCGTCTTAAGTAACCTTTAAAAAAAAAGAAATTATTAAATTATTTATAAATAAATAAAGTTAAAAATATTTAAAAAACTTAAAATGCAAATAAAATTAATACATCATTTCAAATATATTATGTATATCAATACAAATTACAAAACAGACATGAAAATATTCAGAAATCATCAACTGGTATCAGGTGGAGGATCACTCGATGGACTGGGGGGAGGAAATTTCATCCCAACGCCATGTGAAAGTCTCCACATATATTCCATAATCTCTTAAACTCACATACATTGTTTCTTATTATCCTCCTCCTGCTGCTTCTGCATTTGTTGTATCATCTCATCTTGAGCTCTCAACCTCTCCTCATAATGTGCAGTAGATGATGGCGTTGATGACAACTCTCCATGAGATCCCTTTTCTCTCACTGATTTCACTATATAAGTACCATAATAACTCATAGGTTTCTTTCGAGAACCAATAACAATCACTTGATGTAATGGCCCAGACCTCTCTAGCCCATTCCTTTGTCAAAAAGAAGTCTGCGAAGTGTTATAGAGGGTAAAATGGACTTTTCCCACACTTTCCAGAATTTTGAAACTACACGCCGTGTAGTTTGAGTACACACCGTGTACCCCCTTTCAGGGTATACCCCATGCTGAAGGTCGTGTCCTTGCTGTGTGAAGTAAATGGGTACACGCCGTGTACCCTAAATTACACGCTGTGTAGTCCCTCCCCGCGTACGCGTTCCCAGTCAACGGCTATGTGCCGTGTTGAAGCTGTGTCCTTACCGCGTGAAATAAATGAGTACACGCCATGTGTCCAGACTACACGCCGTGTAGTCTTTCCCCACGTATGTGTTACCATCAAACCGTGTGTTGACCAGTCGACGACCGCAGAGCCGTGTTGGAAGCCGCATGGAGACCGTGTGAAAGAACCAAGTACACGCCGTGTACCATAAAGTACACACTGTGTACTTTTTCTTTTCACACCTATAAAAGGAGGGGTCCCCTCCTCCTTTTCAACACACACCTCTCCTCCCCTCTCCTCTGAGCAGAGCTCTCTCAAGAGACTCGAAGGCTCTTCCTTCCATAACTTCTTCGTCTGAGCTCCTATTTACGATCCATCAGTGACTACGGGATCGTAATGACAAGGCGGAACTTCCAAGCTCAGGTATGTTGTCTTTCCTTCGGCCTTTCCTTTCTGAATTCCACTCGAGGAGGTTTTTCTGGGACCCGACAGAAGTGACGGACACCGAAGGACGTCTTCTAAGGTTGATCCGGGGGAGCGTTGCGATCAGAACCTGTTGAGGTAGGGATCTTACCTTCGTCTCTCTAATTTGTGCATCTTGCAGGGTGGGTATCCTCTTGTTTTAATGAGAAACAGTTGAACCATTAAATAAAGATAATAACTGGTTATATAACGGGGTTGGGAAGTTTGTGATTGTTGTTACTTTACTTTTTATATCCTTTGATCATGTTGTGAAATGAATAGGTTTATTCCTACTGAAAATAATGGTCGTTGGGGGCCTTTGCTTGCGCAATTAAATGTTTCCCTATCTTTCTAGACCGTTTATGTGAATGGAACTTTGTGGAATGTGGAAATTGGTTAATCACGTAAAGTTGGATGATTAAATGAAAATATGGAACCCTTGTGTGATCACCCCGGTTGAAAAAAATGGAATAATGAACATGTGGGTGTTGGCTTGGTTACGTGGCATGTGATGGGGGTGTTTTGTGGGCTGTTGTGGATCGGGTGGGCAGTGGGGCTGCGATAAATGGTATTAAAGGGATAATGACGTACGGGCTTTGGTGTGGTTGTGGTTATGGTGGTTGGCAGTGGGGCTGTAGGGATGGGTTTAAATGAGAACGGTCTATGGGTTTTGAATAATAAATAAAAAGTGGAAGAGTTAATGAATGGTGGTTCATGGTAATAGAACGAGATTAATAATCAATGGAGTTGGTTGGTTGTTAAAAAGGACTTTGTTGTGCTGCTTGTGTTTTCCTAACTTGATTTATGGATGTTAGGGATATTTTTTATGAATGATCATTGTGGTTGGTTTTGGATAGTTTCCCAGTAGTTAAGGAACTAAATAATCTAATTCTGCTGAATCGTGAAAACCTAAATGGGGTTGGGGTTGTTTGTTGTATGCATGCTTCGTGGTAACAGTGCTGAGGCACGTGCTCAGTTTCTCTGTTTAGAAGCCATAAGTTGGGCTGAGTGGTTGCTATATATATACATATCTGTATCTTTTGTGTTTTATCGCACCTCACCCATGTTGAGCACTTAGTGCCGAACACTCCCATTCCATGGGAGAGGGTGTTTTACCCTTAGTTACTAGCTCATTCCTGCTCCTTCCCTAGGCTGTGATGGCTTGAGGCGACCTTACACCCAAGACCCTTCAGGTAGGTTTCGATTGGGGTGGTTTTATCCCAAGACTCTTCGGGAAGGCTTATAGGCTATGATGTCTTGAGGCGACCTTACACCCAAGACTCCTCGGGTAGGTTTCGATTGGGGCCCAGGTGTGTGCAGGCGGGATACGTGGTTGTGAGGCTCAGGTGTGTGTGGGCGGGATACGTGGTTGTGAGGCCCAGGTGTGTGTGGGTGGGATACGTGGTTGTGAGGCCCAGGTGTGTGTGGGTGGGATACGTGGTTCTGAGGCCCAGGTGTGTGTGGGCGGGATACGTGGTTCTGAGGCCCAGGTGTGTGTGGGCGGGGAGAGTGTGGCAGCGTCAGGATGTTCGTCGTTAGGAAGAGTAGCTAACTAAAGGGGGAATGGTGCGGGGTACCCAATATTCTTGTTCTTATATACTACTACCTGTTGTGATTGTGTTTTGGTGAGTGTGACTGGTGAGGTTGGGTGGATAGAATTCCTTGCAAGGTTTCTCCTGTCGTTCTCAAGGGACATTAGGATGTCTCCCCATTTGTGCACGAGAGCTTTAGGTTTACCTACTGAGTATACTTGTATGCCCACCCTACGTTTACTTTCAGGTTTCTAGGAGGACTACCAGGGTCGTGCGGGACCCTACTAGTCAGACAGTTGGAGTTGTTGCAGTTTTTGTACTCTTGTTTTCTTTTGGTATTTTACTTTTGAGCTTTCTTGTACTTGTACCTTGTTATAAAATTGTTTAAACATGCATGTGGGCTTAGTTTGGGTTTATTTCTATACACTTGTTCTTTTCCCTTTTTGGTGGTTGACTTGTCCTATTTCCCTATCCTATATAATAAAAAGGGTAATGCCTCCCATATTTGTGAAAACTCATACCCTTGGTGCTAGTCGCCACCCCGGGGCCTACTGGAGGCAGGACTCGGGGGGTCATTATCTCCCTTTCACCATTGTCAGCTCAAGAGGGGAATCTTTGGTGGTAGGGGGTCGTGAAACTTGACCTTTCTCGACACCATATAAAGTATCCTTTATCCAAGCCCCCTCATCAAAACTTGAATTAGCAGTGACATCTTGTTCGGCCTCAGCTTGACTCTCCCGTGAATGAGAAGTCGCAACCTTATATTTTTCCTTTAAATATAATGAAAAATTATAATAAAAATAAAATTAATATTGATGAAATTGTTCAATAAAATCACTAACTACAATATGGCGTTGTCATTCACCTACAAATTCTCTTTTACGGGGATCAGAATACATCTTTTTATAAACTTCAAACTCTGTAATAGATGGGTCAGTAGCGGCCTATATAATATAAAAAACATGTTATAGTTAAAATAAATATAAATTAATAAATAATATCACTTACCATATGTCGTTGATGTGTGCCAAATATACGACTCCTGGTCCTATGGGTGACCTCTTGCCTCCCCTGACTCTGATGTCCAGCTGCTGATCTTCTCCTAAAAGTCTCTCCTAGCCATAAGAAGCACAACCTATCCCATACCTGAGCTGATATATAGTCGAGATAATGGGAGATGCAAGGCTGATCGAAGATGGTAGCATAAGTTTTATCCATATCTCACTTTCTGATGTTGTGTAGAAACTAACGAAAGCGCTCGTGTATACAAGTATCTCATGCCTTTCGGATAGGACCTCTATGAAAATCAGAAATTAGATAAAATAAATTCTAACTGACAACTAAAAAAATATGTTAGTAATTAATTAAATTTTAAAAAATTATTATAATTTTATAATTATCACTAATATTTATAATTTATTAATAATAAAGACTCATTAATTATGACATATTATAAATTGTTTATTGATTTTTACTAATTATTAAAATTAATACTACATATTTTATATTTAATATTTTTTTATAAATTTATAATAATTAATTATATTTGTTTTATTTTTTTACAAACTATTACAAAAAAAATATCCTAACTATTATTAAATAATTTTTTACTAAATATTACATATTTTAAATTTTCATTGTTTTTCAATTATACGTTTTAACCTTTTTTATAAAAAAAATTCTTATAAATAACATTTTATTAAAAAAAATCTATAAATTAATTTTATTATCATTATTAAAAATTAATTGATTATATTTAGATATACAAATATTTAGACATATATACATACATGCACATACGCCAAAGAAAATTATTATAAAAAAATATTATTATAAAAAAATATTATTTTTTAAAAATATTATGCACATGCAAATATAATTATAAATGAATATTATACACACATAAATTCTATTATTATGCACGCACACAAAAAAATTAACATAACAAATATTTAGACATACAAATATTTAGGCATACATACACGTGTGAGCAATAAAAAATTTGGAACTAGGAAACAAATGAAAGGAATAATAGAACAAAAAAAAATAACCAACAAGAAATGGATAAAACTATAATTAATTTCCACCAACCCTAAAACATGAATAAAATTAAAATAAATCTAAGTGTTAAAGAAACCAATATATTTTCAAATAAATACAAACTTCCACCATATTTTAATAATAATCATCTTTCAGATAATATAAAATAATAATCTTTCAACAACCCTAAACACCCAAAAATCTATACAGTTTAAAGATCAAGAATTTCGGAAAATATTGTAAATCAAATTAAAACAATTTATGTGGAATCAAAATACTCAAATCTAAAATAATAAATTTAGACTAACCCTACATGTCAAATAAATCATCAAAATAGGTTAAAATTTTAAACCTAGATTTTTTCCATTTATCAATCTAATGAAAATACATAAAAAACTAATGAAAGACAGAAGTAGAGTGCATACTAATTCACGCTCAAATTTACCCAAGAGAAGAAGGTAGGACGGTCCTTGTAGTTTAGCTTGGGTTGTCGAATCCTCAGAGACCTAAGAGGAAATCTATAGACACATACATTCTATGGACTGTTTTTGGATATGAAGTGGCCAAATTGGATTGGTTTTAGATGGGTTTAAAGGAACTCTAAGAGACTTAAGTGAATTCAATTTAAAAGAATGAGTTGATCCTAGGTTATCACTTGGGGTGGATTGGACGTATTCCCTTTTCAATTATTTCAATTTCTTATATTTGAGTTGAGTTTATTTAAGGAGATCAAAAAACTTCATAACTTACTGATTTAATACCAACACACCATAATAATAATCACTTATACACTTTAAGGATCAAATTTTTGAGCATTTCAAGGTAAAGGTTTGTATTAGCACTTGATTGTGTGGCCTTAAATTCAACAAGGACGATGGAGTTTAAAAATCATCAAATAAAAATCTCAATTAAAGAAGTGATTAGAAATTAATGGGGTGATAAATAACATCCAATCCATCACCTTTATACTCCCTTGGATCAATCCATAAGTGGGTTATCCATCCATTGATTCTATGGTTTCAATGGAAGCGGAAAGTAGACTCATGAGGGAAGAAATGGAGAAGTAAAAAAACACGATAAAATAACGATCACTCCACCGTTGTGTGATAATTTCACAAGGTTTGGTGTGAATAAATTCACACCTTGATCCAACAGTATCAATTTGATATGAATAACAATAGAATAAGAGGATAATAATAACTTTTATTAAGAAACTAAAGTGAATTGAACAACTTATATGTGAAAGACAAACTTGAGACAACAAAATTGCAGCATAACATTACAATTGAACAAAGCATACAAGATGATAAAGCTACTCCACCACCACTGCCTTAAATAGGAATTTTGAAAGCCTTAGGTTGATCATCCAACATTACAAAGCATCCCACTTGATTATGGTAGGCCTAGGGTGGTGGAAAGCTTATGGAACTTAGACTTTTCCACATTTGACCCGAGGTGGCAACCAGCTTTCATCAACCGAATAGACACGCTTGGAAGACCTTCTAGATGGTCGAATCAGAGTGGGACATAGCAGAAGAAAATTTATCCCCAGATTTCTCCTAACCTCCATTAAAATTTGGGCCCATTTAGAGTTGTGGATTTGGAGATATGATTATATTAGTGGGCTGTTTTTCTGGGCCGCAGAATCTGGCCCAGAAGTTTATCTCTAACTTGGGCCGCCTAAATGGCCACAATAGAGGACTAATTAGCACTGGATTATGAATAATGATATGTTCCTATATATGTCTTCTATCCTCCCACCAAATTTGGGCTTAATTGGGTTTGTAATGTTGGTCCCACAATCTCATCTGTGGGATGGTGTCCAATCTAACTTCTTCGGAATTGTTTCCTTTCATCACAAAATATCCCCATATTCTTCCATGAATTATCCATTGATCCCTAAATGAAACATGATCATATTGAAGTGTAGATAAATTTAACAAAATATCAAATTGAAATATGGATAATTACACTCATTAAAATCAGATGAATCATTGGTTACTTTAAATGATGTTAAAAAATGTACCTCATAATAGTGCATTTTAAGAAGGTATTACAATCATAATGTGAAATGATGTTCAAAATGTAAAATGCACTAAAATGGTGTTTATGAATAATAAATAACATGAATATTATATATATTAAAAATGAATATTATCCTCATTTAGTGGATAATAACACCCCCCAACTTGAGTTTTTCTAGTCCCGAGAAAAATATATCTCAACAATATGAAATTCGAATTCCCTTTTCCAAAAACATTTTAATACACAATGATCACCAGAAACCCTTATACCAAAATATTATGAAACCCATAAAAATATTATAATACAAGATAGTTTCATAAGTATATCCCAATCCCATGCTCATTCCTTTGTTCAAATTCATTGTCATATTTCATCCAATATCAACTAAGTATGAGGATGTGCTGTGAATCACAATAGACATGAGGGTTCATATTTATTCAAGGGGGAAATGACAGAAGTGCTAGGTGGAATCACATTTCAATATTAAGATGAGTATTCAATTTTTTTATAGTATTTTTTATTATTATTATTATTTTTTGCAATTTTACCATGGTAATTGAAATTTCACTCGAAAGAGTCAACCCCTGTAGCAAGAATTTGCCGATGACTCCATGGCTCAAAGACCTTAGGGCACCAAGTGAATCCCACATACTCGGTCATCATCTTGAGTTAAATCAGTCAAAAAAAATTCAAATTACCAAAAATAAAGATAAAATTACTAACTCTGGGCCAAACAACTATGGAGTCACGATCCCCAAGTACCAAAAGCCACTCATTAGGTCATTTCATTACTCTACGTGAAAATTTATTGCTTTTTTTATTTTATTTTTTTATTATTGAATACTCATGTTAAAACTAAAATGATCACCAAAACTATGTTATTTATTTGTGGGACCCCATGAACTTAAACTAATACCCCACTATCCAAAGGACGTGCATTGTGATCTTTTTTTTTTGATGAAAATATAAATGATGAAATATCACATTAGACAACCACACTTTCCAAAATCTATGATCATGAAATTATACAAGGATTAAAATCGGAATCAGGGCATGCTAAATTATTTGATATTCAGTTTCAAAGTGTGCAATGTGTATTACCATGTTCAAATTTAATGGAATTTTTCCTTCCATTTACACAATTTTTTATTGTTCAAATCATTCATTTTATTTTAACACGAAAGCATTTTTTATTTTATCTCCCCCCAAACTTAAAATAACACTGTCCCTAGTGTTTAAAGAAAAGAAAATTTATAAGGGGGTAGAGGTAGAGAATGAAAGTTCAAAAAGGAAATTGAAATTGAGGATCATGGAATGAAGTCACCTGGTGGTTGAAGTTGAAATTTTTGCTGCTCCCTTTTAATCCTTTGATATCCATGTCACTTGTAGAGTTCCCTAGTAGAAAAAGGAAAAAAAAACAAACAAAACAAAACAAAACAATATATATATATATATATATATATATATAAAATAAAGAAAGTAAAATATAAGTATATATATAAAAATTATAGAATAAGGAAGCACAAAAATCCGTAGGTCAGTGGTAAGCGTGCGCCCCTATCTCCCTTCAGTCTCGGGATCAAATCCCCGCAGCTTCACTGGTTGTGACAGAGTTTTCCCCATGACCCACGACATGTCCCTTTTTATTATTATTATTATATTATTTTTTTTTATTTTTTTTTAATCCTACAAACACATTAAAATAAAACAAACTGATGATACATTGTCTTCCTTTTAAATTTTTGGGCAAGACATTACTCAAGGATCACACCACGTGACACGGATGAATATGGTGCTCCCCTTTCATACCCATCCATACTCATAATAGAAGAATAGGTCAACAGTTTATTTTTTTTAAAATATAAAAATGATTAATTAATCCTATTTAAAATATAATGTTTATTAAAACAACAAAATGATAGGAAACTTTAAAACCATGGGTTGCCTCCCATGCGGCGCTTTGTTTAACGTTGTTAGCCCAAATTAGATCCTAAATCTATCAATTTTTTTCTTGGTTTACAGGTTGGATCAGTTAAATAAACCTCTATTTCCTATTTATTGAATGATTCAATGAATGGTTTTAACCTTTGACCATTTACTATGAAAATGTAACCACTTGTGGGATCTTGAATCTCTAATGCCCCATGGGGGTACACATGATGCACTATGAAAGGTCATGACCATCTAGACCTTAACTTTCCCAGGTGTAAATGAAGTTTTGAACTATACAAAAGAACAAGTTTTCCTGGTTCAAAATGTTTGACCTTGATATTCCTAGATTTGTAGGCTTGAACTCTAGCTTTATTGATCCTTTAATTTTTATAAGACTCCATCCTTAGTTCCTCCAGTTCATTGAGATCTAATTTCCTTTTCGTTCCGGCCAATGAGAGGTCATAATCCATTTTATTAATTGCCCAAAAGTCCTTATGCTCAATTTCAACAGGTAAATGTCATGATTTTCCATAAACCAACCTATATGGTGACATTCCTAGGATGGTTTTGAATGCTGTACGATATTCCCAAAGAGCATCCAAGAGTTTCTTGGACCAATCTTTCCTAGAGGGATTGATAGTTTTCTCAAGAATTTATTTGATTTCACGATTGGATAACTCAACTTGACCATTGGTCTGTGGGTGGTAAGCAATGGGCACTTTATGAGAAATTCCATATTTTTCCATGAGTGATGAGAATGGATTACAGAAAAAATGAGTTCCACGATCACTAATGATAGCCCTAGGAATTCCAAATCTAGAGAAGATGTTTTCCTTGAGAAATCTAATCACATATTGATGATCATTGGATTTTGTAGGAATGGCCTCAACCCATTTAGAGACATAATCGATAGCTAAGAGAATGTAAAGATATCCCCTAGAGTTTTGGAAGGGACCCATGAAATCAATTCCCCAACAGTCAAAGATTTCAACCACTAAGATGAGAGTGAGTGGCATTTGATTCCTTTTTGTGATGGACCCTACTTTTTGACAACTAGGACAGCTTTGAAAAAATGTGTAGGAGTCCCTTGAGAGGGTGGGCTATAAGAGACCACACTGAAGAACCTTAGTAGAAGTTTTTTTTGAGGAAAAGTTACCTCTACATGCCTCACTATGATAGAATTTAAGGATAGAATCTTGTTCAGATTCTGGGACACACCTCCTAATGACTTGGTCAGGGTAGAACTTATAGAGGTATGGATCATCAAACACATAGTTCCAAACATTAGAAAGGAATTTCCTTAGAGCTTGAGTCCCTAAGAATTTTGGAATTACACCCGTATCTAAGAAGTTGGCCATGTCAGTATACTAAGGGCAGTCACTCACAGAGTATAGGTGTTCATCAGGAAATGAATCAGACACAAAAAGGTGATTTGAGTTGTCTTTGAATTCCATCCTAGAGAGGTGATCAACTACAAAATTTTCAACACCCTTTTTATCCTTGATTGTGAGGTCAAATTCTTGTAAGATAAGGACCCACCTAATCAGTTTAGCCTTAACATCTTGTTTTTGGAAGAGGTATTTTAGTGCATAATGGTCAGTGAACACAGTGATGGGGGATCCTAAGAGGTTGGACCTAAACTTCTCTAAGGAAAACACAATAGAAATTAACTCCTTTTCAGTGGTGGTGTAGTTTATTTGGGCATAATTTAAGGATTTTCTTGCATAAGCAATGACATAAGGATTTTTATCACAATGTTGTCCTAACACGGCTCCTAAAGCAAAGTCACTGGCATCACAAATAAGTTCAAAAGGAAGGTTCCAATTTGGAGATTTCATAATGGGAGGATAGTTGAGAAATGATTTGAGGGTTGAGAATGAACCCTCACAGATTTATTTCCAAACAAATGGATCATCCTTTACTAGGAGAGAACAAAGGGGACGAGATATTGAACTAAAGTCCTTGATGAATATTCTATAGAAACCAGCATGTCCTAAGAAAGACCTCACTTCCTTGATAGTTTTGGGTGATGGAAGGTGAAGAATGATGTCAACCTTGGCTTTATCAACTTCAATCCCCCTACCTGAGACCAGATGGTCTAGAACTAGTCCCTCTTTAACCATGAAATGGCATTTTTCCCAATTTAGGACCAGATTTTTTTTCTTCAAATCTTGAAAAGACTCTCTCCACATTCTATGGACATCCCTCAAATGTATCCCCAAACACAGAGAAGTCATCCATGAAGACCTCTAGAAAATCCCCTACCATGTCTGAGAAGATTCCCATCATGCACGCTGGAAGGTTCCAGGAGCATTGCATAAACTAAAGGGCATGAATTTGAAGGAAAAGGTGCCAAATTGACATGTGAATGTAGTGTTCCCTTGATCCTCTAGGGAGACCTCAATTTGATTATACCCCGAGTACCCATATAAGAAACAGTAGAAGGCATGACCTGCCACTCTTTCAAGGACTTGGTCAATGAATGGTAAGGGAAAATGGTCCTTCTTGGTGAATGAGTTTAGCTTCCTATAGTCAATGCAGACCCTTCATCCACTACTCACCCTAGTTGGAAGAATATCTCCATCCTCATTGGTTATCACTATTATTCCTGCCTTCTTGGGAACCACTTGGATTGGGCTGACCCACTCACTCTTAGCTATAGGATATATGATACTATATTTTAACAATTTCAGAAGTTATTTTCTTACTACCTCCATGATATTAGGATTGATTCGTCGTTGAGGTTGACGACATGGCTTTGAATCAGATTCCAGAACAATCCTGTGAGTCCCAATAAGTGGGCTAATCCCGGTAATATCAGACAGGGTCTAACCAATGGATTTCTTATGTTTTCTAAGGACATATAGAAGCATCCTCTCATTATTGGCTTCAAGAGAAGAATAAATGAAAATAGTATGTGTTTGATTATCCCTTATGAAAGCATACTTGAGTGCAGCGGGAAGTTCCTTCAATTCAAGATCAAGTTGGTTTGGAATTTCAGCAGAAGATTGGGACATTGGATCAAGATTAATTTTGTTTCCTAGAATTTTAGATAGGATTGATTCCCCACATATAGAAGTTTAATCTACAAGATTGGTTTGATCAGATTTAGGGAAGAAATTTTGAAAGGTTTCACTGATTGTTGGACCTAATACTTCATCATAAGAGCAATTTCAAAATGATTCAAGCCAAGGAGATAAAATTCTTTCATGTGAACAAAGGAAATCAATCTCATCCTGACTTAAACATCCATAAAATATTCCTTGATGTTATATGGATTCATTATCAATGCTTCCTATAATGTTTACTTCATGAATGTCCTCATAATACCCTATTTGTGAGCTTGCATTATAGATGTTCAAGTCTAGACTCATGTTCCCAAAGGTGATGGTCATATTCCCATTTCGGACTCAGATAACATAGTTGATTGTTGAAAGGAAAGGACGACCAATGATGATTGGGGTTTGTTCCTTATTTCCTAAGTTTGTATGGCTGTCAAGGACAATGAAGTCAGCAGGGTAGATGAAGTTTTCAATCTTTACCAGAACATCCTTTAAAATCCCCTTGGGAACCCTAATGCTTCGGTCAGCAAATTGAAGTGTGACAGATGTGGGTTGGATCTCTTCTAGGCCTAACTGGCAGTACACAGCATATGGGATGAGATTGACACTAGCACTTAGGTCACACAAGGCCTTGACAACTTTGCTCTCTCCTAGTTCAACATTGATTTAAGGGCAACCTGGGTCTTACAACTTAGGAGGAATGGTCCCTTGAATGGTGTTACTCACATTAGAAGCCAAAAGGACTTAGTTTTTATGTGAAAATTTTCTTTTAAAAGTGCACAGGTCCTTAAGGTACTTTGAGTAGGCAGGTATGGTTTGGATTTCATCAAGAAGAGGAATGTTCAACTTGACTTGTGAGAATATTTACCTCAATGTTTCACTCAATTTAGGCTTGGTTTTCCCCCTCATGCGTTGAGGAAATGGTGCAGGTTGTGGGGTTGTTTGTTGAAGAGTTGTTTCTTTGACAATGTTATCGTGTTTTTTAGTTTGATCATTTGGTTGATTTGAATTTTCATCCAAGTTTGAATCTTCATATGGGTTTTGAATTAGTTGTTCAGGTTTCTCAATTGATTTCCCACTTCTTAAAACAGTCACAGCCTTTAGTTGTTCATGAGTTGTTTGAGTGCAACTTGACTCTCCCCTTGAAGTTGAGGATGGAACCACCTGAGTAGGCATGAGTGCCTTTCCAGTTTTGATGGTTTGAAGTTCTTGTTTAAGGGAAGAGGCTTCCAAGTTTATCCTTTCCATTTGTTTGAACAGTTTTTCTAGTAGGATTTGTGGAACAATTTGGGTTGGTGCTTGAGAAGATTGGTTTATCCCTAGGGGATATTTTGGAGGTGGGATGGTTGGTTGAAAATGGACCGGTGGCTATTGGTATTGGATAGGTTCGGTTGTAAACTAGTTATGGGTTTTTTAGTTCTGATGGGGGTAAGTATTTTGTCCCTGTGGTTGGCTAGGTTGTTAGTTTATCTTTCCAGCGGAAGCCTGGGTGGTCATTATACCTTGGGTTGGAGTTGTTTTGGTATTAAGGATTTTGAAAGTTCAAAGAATTTACTTCTGCTGGGGGTCCTCCTAAAATAACATCCTTGATGGATGGAATGGTTGGGCAGTTGTCTGTTTTGTGGTCATGTTTGTCACAAATTGTGCAAACGGGGACTACAGTTTGGATTTCATGGACTTTCCTAAGGTTTATCTCTTCAACCTTCCTAGAGAGTGTTGCGAGTTTAGCCCTAAGGCTTTCCTCTTCTCTAAGTGTATGAATTCCAGTAGTTATTTGTGTCTTTTTAGAATAAGGTTAAGTTCTCCATGTTTGGTTTTGTTTAGAAAGACTTTATAAATACTCGTAAGCATCATTTGGGGCTTTGTTTTTAAATGTTCCATTACACATCATGTCAATGAATTGTTTGTTCCCCAGACCCAACCCTTCATAGAAAATTATAACTTGTTTAGGAATAGAAAAATCATGGTGTGGAACCATGTTTAGAGTGTCTTTGAACCTCTCACATGTTTCATAGAATGAATCTCCCTCTTTTTCAAAAAGGTTTTGGATACTCTTTTTAAGTGAAATTGTTTTGTGGCGGGGAAAGTATTTTTTGTAGAATTCTCTTTGTAGTTAGTACCAAGAGTTTATGGATGATGGTCTCAAATTATTTAGACAATTTTTATCTTGATCCTTTAAAGAAAAAGTAAATAGCATCATCTTATCTGATTCTAGTTGATGTGGGGGACACATGGTTTCTACAATGCCATTGAACTCCTTAATGTGAAGGTAGGGCATCTCGGACTCCATTCCATTGAATGTGGGAAGATGGTTTAGGACATGGGGTTTAAATATCTAGTTGGCATATCCTAGGTAATTGTGTCTAATGCATGAGGGGGAATTGGTCCCGGAAGGTGTGAGGTAGTCATTCATGGTTTGATCCATTGCATTCCCCAAGTTTGGGGCTGCCTTATTTGGGTTTCCATTTTGGTTCCCACCTGGGTTTATGAGTTAGTTTCTTTGAAGACCTTCAATTTAAATAGGATCAATTTTTGAATCTAGAGTGTTAGGATGATTAGGATCTAATGTAAAGAGTTCCCTTAGTGTACTTTACTCCCCAACCCCAGGACTATCCACCCTAACTAGACTGTTTGATTGATCACGGGTCTAGATGGACATGCGCCAAAAGAAAAAAAAAACGAGAAAGGGACAAGATAAGAGAATTTGTATGAGAAAAGAAGAAATGGGGGAGAACAAAATGGGTGTTTAGATTACTTACTTGGGTCCCCATCAATGGCGCCAAAATTTGATTCATGCTCAAATTTACCCAAGAGAAGAAGGTAGGACGGTCCTTGTAGTTTAGCTTGGGTTGTCGAATCCTCAAAGACCTAAGAAGAAACCTATAGACACGTACATTATATGGACTATTTTTGGATATGAAGTGGCCAACTTGGGTTTGTTTTAGATGGGTTTAAAGGAACTCTAAGATACTTAAGTTAATTCAATTTAAAATAATGAGTTGATCCTAGGTTATCACTTGGGGTGGATTGGACGTATTCCCTTTTCAATTATTTCAATTTCTTATATTTGAGTTGAGTTTATTTAAGGAGATAAAAAAACTTCATAACTTAATAATTTAATACCAACACACCATAATACTAATCACCTATACACTTTAAGGATCAAATTTTTGAGCACTTCAAGGTAAAGGTTCATATTAGCACTTGAATTGTGTGGCCTTAAATTCAACAAGGACGATGGAGTTTAAAAATCATCAAATAAAAATCTCAATTAAAGAAGTGATTAGACATTAATGGGATAATAAATAACATCCAATACATCCCCTTGATACTCCCTTGGATAAACCCATAAGTGGGTTATCCCTCCATTGATTCTATGGTTTCAATGGAAGCGGAAAGTAGACTCATGAGGGAAGAAATGGAGAAGTAAAAAAAACAATAAAATAATGATCACTCCACCATTGTGTGATAATTTCACAAGGTTTGGTGTGAATAAATTCAAACCTTAATCCAACGGTATAAAATTTATATGAATAAAAATAGAATAAGAGCAGAAGAATAACTTTTATTAATAAACTAAAGTGAATTGAACAACTTACATGTGAAAGACAAACTTGAGACAACAAAATCGCAGCATAACATTACAATTGAACAAAGCATCCAAGATGATAAAAATACCCCACCACCACTGCCTTAAATAGGAATTTTGGAAGCCTCGGTTTGATAATCCAATAGTACAAATCATACCACTTGATTATGGTAGGCCTAGGGTGGTGGAAATGTTGTGGAACTTGGACTTTTCCACATTTGACCCGAGGTGGCATCCAACTTTCATCCACCGAACAGACGCGCTTATAAGACCTTCTAGATGGCCGAATAAGAGTGGTCCATAGATGAAGAAAATGGATCCCCGGATTTCTCCTAACCTCCTTTAAAATTTTTTCCCATTTAGAGTTTTGGATTCAGAGATATTATTAGATTAGTGGGCTATTTTTCTGGGCCGCAGAATCTGGCCCATAATTTTATCTCTAACTTGGGCCACCTAAATGACCACAATGGAGGATGAATTAGCACTGAATCATGAAGAATTATTTGTTCCTATATATTTCTTATATCCTCCCAACAAATTTGGGCTTTATTGGGTTTGTAATGTGGGTCCCATAGTCTCATTAGTGGGAGGGTTTCCAATATGACTTCTCCAGAATTGTTTTCTTTCATCACAAAATATCCCCATCTTCTTCCATGAATTATCCATTGATCCCTAAATGAAACATGATCATATTGAAGTTTAGATAAATTTCCAAAAATATCAAATTGAAATATGTATAATTACACTCCTTAAAATCAGATGAATCATTGGGTACTTTAAATGATGTTAAAAAAATGTACCACATAATAGTGCATTTTAAGAAGGTATTACAATCATAATGTGAAATGATGTTCAAAATGTAAAATGCACTAAAATTGTATTTATGAATAATAAATAACATAAATATTATATATATTAACAATGAATATTAGCCTCATTTATTGGCTAATCACATACCTTAGATATAGTGTGAAATCACCCAAAAATCAGAAGAAAAAGAGCTTTGTGGGGCTGCACGAAGTGGGGTAGCCGGTAGGGTTCTGTTGCATTCAGGAGAGGGAAGGAAGGAAGAAAGGGGGTGGAAGAAAAAAAAGTGTTGTGTGGCCAGTTAAAATGTGATACTTTTTGTGATGGTATAATAGTGATGGAATTAATTTCATCACAACAAATGTTTTCATTGAAAATTATTTGTGACAGAATTCAATTCCCATCACAAATATTATCAACTCAAAGGGAATTTGTGATGGATTATTCAATCCATCACAAATGCTCGTTGTGAAATATTTTCACACTAGGTGGTGGTAAATCCTGCCAAAATAATTTGTGATGGATTTGTAAATATGTCGCAAATAGTTACTATTCATGAAAAAAATTCTACCTCTGTCGCAAATAGGTGTTGTCCGTGGACTATTTACAATGGGAAATTTGTCTGTCACAAATGTACCATTGAAACTACTTGAAATTGTAGTAGTGTAAATTAAGTTATAAATTTTGGAATAAAAATTTAAACTATGAATGAACGATAATTTTGATTCAATTTAAATTATAATAAATTATTTTAATTCATTAATTTTCTTGACATAATTTTATGGAAATTTTAATATTATTTTAACATTTGATATGTGTTTCATATAATCTTGAGAATTAAAAAAACTATGTGCATATGTTTTAAATTTATTTAATTAATTATTTCAATTTCTTGTGATGGTCTATATATTTTCTTTCTTCGTATAATATGTATAATGGTCTGCATGTCCATGAGAGCTACATTTCATGTGTATTATACGTTCCCAAGACCCCCCCACCTATGTGTGAGTATTTTTGTATTATAATGAAGATTAAGGAGTGTGTTTTAAGATGTGGATCGTACTAATAACAAACAAAGTTCTAGAAGAGACTATGACACATTGGACCAGGGTCTGTGCTGTAATACGATTCAAAGACGACTCAGATATTATACCCCAAGGGTCACGGTTGATCCATTTAGAATAAATGGATCAGCTGTCATCAAATTCTCAAGATCATTCATGTTTTCTATTTAATTTATGCATTTTTAATTATTTTATGAATATACATTTGAGTGTGGTCACATAAAATGTTAAATAATGAATACATGTATTAAAATGAATCGAGATGTGATGAATGTTTTCTATTTATTGCATGGTAGAGTTGTGAGTGTGATAACATAGTATATGTTCATATATTTTAGAAAATGATTTTATACATTGAGAAATAATAAAAACCCTCAAATAAATATTAAGTCTCAAATGCTTTCCATTATTTGAATTTGAACAAAATTGGGTGTATGGGGTGCTCGTCAGCCCTAGTTGATGGTGCCTCCTACTACTGAGGAGTTATTAAGAGAGTGATGGGTCAACTTATATAGTGATGATAATAAATAAGTATAAAAAACTATATTGTTGAATATTTAGTGTAGAAACATTGATTAAATAAATTTTATGATTTTAGAAGTTGAGACTTCACTCATCAGATCAAGGAGCCACTGGTTAATGTGGTTGGCTAGTCAAACACCTACCTTGAAAATCTCTGAGTAGTGGCATAGCCAAATCTTGGACTATGTGGATAAAGTTTAGGGATAATTACCACAAATATTCTCTAGGGACTGATTATTATGTGTCTAGTAGTTAGAGTTAATAGGGTTTAATAAAATAGCAGCAGACATCTAATGGTTTATTTAATCAATTATTTCTAATCAGTAATCAATATGAAAGTACTAATATTATAAAATTTATTTTGTAAAAATGGAAAGTAATACCAAATATATACTATGACTATTATTGGATAAAGAAAATTTCCTAAATAGCATGATTTTTCTAAAGATTAATACTGATGTTTGTGAAAATTACAATAATATCAGAAATTCAAGGTGCGGGTATCCCCAATACCTTTTGAGCTACCTCGGGAGAGGAGTGTGTAAAAGATGCTTACCGAAGACTCATATGTGGAAAATTTTATGTTTAAATCATAATGAAATCATCTATATTTTATGTGAGGTGTGGATAAAAAATTATAACCTGTATGGATTTCACATGTTGTCTCATCTCTAAGAAGCTTGCATAGAGAAAGTGAAATGAGATATGAATAGGTGACGAATACACTAAATAAATGTAAATTAAAACATGGATCATAATATTTCAATGCTTCCCTTTATTATATCATTTTTACCCAATTAATATAGTTTTATTAAATATTACAAAACAATAAATATATAGAAAATGATTCCTTACCTTTAGGAGGTAAGGTTTTCCAAGTTTTTAAAAAATAAAAGAAAGATTAATCTTTTGTTCTTATGGTGAACAAGTTGAAAGAAAAACTAAAAAGGCCAATGGGAAATGTGATTCCAAAGGAAACTTCACAACATCCTTTAAATTATTGAGGAATATATTCATATAAGAGGATATTTTCATCTCATGTCGCAAGATAACTCTATGGAAGTTTAAAAACAATGAACAGAATTGAAGAAGCAAGGAGCCGCTTATTCATCAGGTATATTCATCAATGAATGTGATGTTTCTATCATAATTATTGGGTATTAAAAACAATATTCCTATAACATATATTTATTTAATTATAGTAACCAAGTGATAAAATAAACAATACAATAAGTAAGGTGTATTCTCTAAGCGATTGAGAAAGGGTGATTCCTAAGTCAATGGTGAGAAGTACACTACTTCTAATTATCATATTTAATGGTTCTATTTGAACTTTTATTGATTATTTAAAAAAGAATCTCACATGTCCATAGGAAACAAGGATACATTATTCCATTTCATAATGAATGTTTTTTATATTGTCTAATACCCAATCAAGAGTTCAGTATTACAAGAATCATTTTCAATGCATGATGAATATAAAAATATAAGTCTTTAACACCCAGTTGTGGAAATAAAATACTTTGTATAGAAAAACTAAAAGTAGATTTCAAGGATATATCTAGTATGGTATTAAGACTTTTTAGATTTAAATACCTTAGGTATTAACAATATATTTATTTTTGGACAAAGGAACCTATAAATAAAGTCTAGTCACAAAGATTTCGAAATTAGTTCTACTATAGAGTGTGAACTATTCCAAGGAGAATCTAAAGTTATAATCATATACTTTATGACATTCCTTTTAGTGTAATAAGATATGTAATGGTATATTCATGATCATAAGATATGAGCTTCTTCAGGCCCTTGTGTTGAAGATTATCTTGAATAAACATTCATTGACCATTATAATTTAGCCTGGAGTAATTCCAAAATACACATTACCTTATCTATATCAAAGCTATGATGTTAATAAGAAGGGTAGATGATGAGTCTCAGATGAAAACATTGATTAGGAAAAAATTTAGTGTGGAGTAATTCCTAAATTCATATTTTCTTACACACATCAGATTCATGATGTAAGTATAAGTAGAATCAATATTGAGACTCATATTCATTTCCGAAACTTCTATTATTTTTTTAGAATTACTTCACAAATAAAATCCTGGTCCCATAACCATATTCCAACCATAATGAAAAATAAATATCATATGAGTTATATTACAATAAAAATACATTATTTCATAATAATTTGTGTTCAGATGCAAAGTGTTTGTTAGGATATAAACAATCTTTCATAAAGAAAAATGTAATGTGCATCTCAATTAGTATCCTAAAGTTTATAAAGGATATTATAAAAATTCATACGATAAAAATTCTATAGTAATGTGAAAGACTATATTTTTGAATAAGGGTGCATATATTTATTCAAGATAGTATGAGAAATATTTACTTGGATTTAGTTAATACCTGAGATGTGTATGTAGTTGGAATAGGAATAAGTTCTACAAGAGATTTTGTAAAAGTATTATTTCAGAGACACATACTATGTAGGAAGGATAAAACCATATTAATGGTTTTGTATTCACAAAGATTGTTGATACTTTATTCATTGAGAGCAGTGAATCATAAAATAAGTAAATAGAAACAATCTAAGATCGACAAGATCAATTAAAATTCAATAATGGATTCTATGTTTCAAAGTAAAGGGGATTATTATTTTGAATACTATGGTTGGTATTTAATTGATATTATACATGGGTTGTACAAGGATGGTACCAATAATGTTCGATTGGTAATTTCAAGTCTTTATGCCTAAATCCATTATAATTTTACTTTTCATATATGCTTTCTTTAATCATTTTATTAAAACTTGGGTGTTAGGACCACCAATCATGGAGGGTGTTTATATGACGCAACCATAAAGGGATGCTAACACCAAAGAATTATAATAAGGGGCACAGTTACTCAAATAAAATGTAGGATTGAATTAAGAAAAAATATCATTGAATATTCATTTGGAGTGACTTTTTCTAGGTTTTTACAAGAGGTTAGTGAGAGCTTTATGGTTTTCCACGAAAAATATCTTTGATAACATATGGATAACATTGGTTGGTATTACAGTTAGTTAAGACCAGAATGAAAGAAATTATCTAAATATTAGTTTAAAGTAGAATACTAAGTTGTAGGGAATGAGATCTACTAAGGTATATTTCATGGGTTTCTTAGACCTAGTCAATAGTATATATACTGAAAATGTATTGAAAAATAAAATTTAGAACAATTTTAGATAGAATTGTTACTAGTGACACATGGAATACATATTTCCAAAAAAGATATGTGGGGACATAGGTGGAGATTAATGTGATGAGTGGAATTTCACATGCTTCAGTGATGGATAAATCACATATTCCATGATATATACTATATAGGATATGACCAACATGTAATTTATGGTATGAAAATATTATTTTTATCTAGGATAAATACAAGGTAAGTAGTCAAAAACTATACAATTGTACTTGAGAAACTTTAAAATATATATAACTAGTATGTGGGGAGGATGAGATACTAGTTATAAGGGGACAGAAAATAGTCTTCCTTTAGATCAAGGTGATATAATATCATAGTCGGGATAAGGTAATGAGTGAGATAGGCACATTCAAGCCAATGGTATCCATTTCTAAAAATACTAAGTGTGTTACGACATCTGAAGAATCTAAGGAAGTAGTGTAAAATATGCAATGATTTTTTCCAGATATTAGAATTAAACCTAGTAATTAAAGTTTTATCATAATATATATTATGATAATTCTACTACTGATATTAGTAAAGATGTCAAGTTCTAAAAGTGGAAAGAAGAAATATGCTCTAGGATATCATCTCTTGAGGAATCTTACTCAAGATGGTAGAGTCATAGATAACAGAATTTTCATGTAGCAGAGACGCGGCAAGCTCAAGCACCAAATCCATAACTCAGCATAAGAATGATCTTATGATGTGAGAGATAAAAAAATAGTTATCAAGTTGGGTCTAATGAAAGTGAGAGTTTTGAAATAGTGGGTTCCCTAGACCTAACTTGAATAGTAATTTTCGATTACCATATAATGTATATAGTGTGTTATGCATGATCTATTCTTACCATAATAGTGTTGATATTTCCTCATCCACTATTTAAATAGTAATGTCCATAAATTATGTATCACATCAAAAGGTTATATCAGTTCCCAGGATATAATGATTACATCTAGATAATATGAAAATAATCATAAACATATGTCTTACGGTCTCAATACATCATGTAGACTAGACATAGTTGATGTTTGACTATTAGGTGCTCAAGGCTCATAAAAATTGAGAATTATTTTCATGAATTTCTCACTTACTGATCTTGAGTAGATAAGATTATGAGAACTAACCCTCCAATATGAACACCACATGTTTCAAGTTTCATTGGTAGTTTCTATATGCGAAAAAGTGTAATGGTCTCCTGACTTGAGATTATTATTAGTGTATACTATTTGATCACATATTTTGATGTAAGGAAAAAACAATGGAATTGATTTCATAGCAAGGTAACTTGCATTGGGTGCATCATTGGTGGTATAGCATTGATTGAATAATCAAGAATGAAATTTTTTCTTTTGAAAAGAAGTGATAAATTAGGAAAGTTGATCAAAATGGTAAAGTATGTTCACTAATAACATTTCCATGGTAGAATAATTTAAGTCTATCCATAATGTTCAATGAATAATAAATCATGAAAGGATTATTACAGAAAGTTTGCATCCCACTTTATGAGATATCACAAGACAAAGAGATTATTTTACATGGTGTGTGTTTGTAGGAAGGTTGTTATTGCTATGACATTTCTTTATCTCTTTAGTGAACTTGATGGATTGATAAACTCCACTTCGAGTCTATGAATAATATTCACTGCTATTAAGATAAGGTTCTAGAGGGTCACACACTTAAGGTATTAAAAAGTATTCCTTATTTTAATGAATAGGAGTATGGGACATGGTGGGCCCCAACATGGGGTCAGGGATATGTCTAAGGATATACGATCGATAAGGAATAAATAAATTCATATTATTCAACTTTAGAATAATTGTAATTGAATTTATTTATTAAATTTATTTACAATTATTATGTAAATACATGGAAAATATTATACAAATGAATATTATTTTAATATTCATGGTTTGTTTAATATCCACAGGAATGAAAAATATAGTAAATGGACTATTTTTATAATGTGATATATTTTAATATATTACAAGTAAGTGATAAAAATATAAATGATATTTATGACCTAGTAAAGTAATCAACTAATATTGTTTATAGTTTATTTAGTGAACAGTTAATATTCGGGGGAAATTAATACATTTCCATGTGTTTTTGCATCTCACTATATAAATGAGGAGATACTATCATATAGGTAACTATTCACTACACAATGGATGAGAGTCTCTCTCTCCTCTCTCGCTTCCTAGAGAGAAAAGAAAATGATTTGATCTTAGATTGAAGTTCAACATCATAGATCATTGGATCATAGATATGGTGATTGTTGGGATATCGAAGGAATCATCAGATCTCCGTAGTAGCACTTGTAATTTGATGATTGTTGCCCCCTATGGAATTGGAAAGCATGTGTGGATGATCTAGAGGAATTAAGATTTAGATCCATAAAACAGAGATCACCAGTGATGAGAAGATGATACGAAAATCTTCCAATCAGATGACATATTTATTCATTTTAATTTTGTGCTTAATTTATTCTTGTGAAGATCCTTGGGTTCTAATCGAGTATTAATTCACTAGAGATGACATAGTTACATTGATCACCAGTGAAAAATTTTAAATTCCAAAATTTTCAGGCTTCTTCCACGTGCTTGGTAGCAACATCAACAAGTAAAATGGCCCTCACTATGCACTTCGCATTTAGTCATGTGCCAAAAAAGTGGAATAAAAAGTGTGTTAAGATTCATAAATGGAAAAACAATTAAATCATATAATTCAGAATAAATAATTATATAATCAAAAATTATATTCATTGTTTATCTATTACTTCTATAAATAGTGGCTTCCCAACAATTAGTTTGACAATTAATTTTTTTTAAAAAATTACAAAAGTTACATCCATTATATTTTTAAATAACAATAAAAAACCCATAATTCATAAATTCACTATTTTTACATGATATAATATTTTATAATCTCACAAATAATCTCATCTTATATTTTTATAAGATATGCACTCATCATTTTATATAACTATGAATTAAATCATATAAAAATAAAAATTATTAAAAAATAACAAGAAACAAATAATTTAATCCCATTAGATTATTTAAATTACAATTTAGTAAATTAAAAAGTATGTGATAATTTTATTTTAATCATATTAATAATTTGAAATAATTTTTAATTTAAAACTACTACATAAGTAAATCTGAGTACAATGCACATCAAATTAATGTGTAGTCTACTCGTACATGTCAAAAATAGTTCTAATATAACTTTCTTATAATTTATTGTCAATATGGGATCGTTCTCCATGGTTTTGATGGTTACACGTATGTTTTAGTGTTTTAAAAATCTAAAAAACTATTTTTAGTCACCTTAAGAAAAATATAACTCAAATTGATATGCCATCATTTCAAAGATCAATCTAAGGTTGTTTCTATATGACTTTAAAACAATTATAGCTCGTTTACTTCATTTTGGCCCCCAATCACACATTTTTAAATACTCTAAATTCTTTAAGAACTATTTATTCAGTCAGTATGAGAACATGAGGTTCCAAATTAACATTATTTCTACTCATAAACAAAAAAATATAATTCCAAAATAGTTCTATTATGATTTATTGACAAACTGAGGTCATTTTCAATGGTTTTAGTTGATGCGCACACATTTCCATGTTTAAAAACACTAAAAATTTATTTTTGGTCATCTTGGGAAAATGAAAACTCAGAAGGATTCTACTCCAATTGATACATTTCAAAAATAAATTAAAGTTTGTTTTCCAATGATTTCATAGAAATAATAGGTTTTTTTGATTGGTTTGGACTACTAGTAACACATTTTAAAAAATAGTCAATTATTTAAAAACCTCTTATTCAGTCAGTTTGAGAACATTACACTTTAGATTGAAGTTATGTCTAATGAAATATTTCAAAAATAATTCAAAGACAATTTTCCTATAATTTCAAGAATGTCTGTGATCATTTTCTATAGTTTTCACTGCTACACACACATTTTAATGATTTAAAATACTAAAAATGAATTTTTAATCATCTCACGAAAATAATAACTTGTATAGAAACACCATTAGTTCCAACATTTCAAAATCATTATATGGATTTTTTTAATAGGATTTAATGACAATAAAAGGTCATTTATTTGGTTTTGACCCATTATCAAATGTATTTAAAGGCTACTAATTCTTTAATAACTGCTTATTCAGCTAGTCCAAGCACACCACGAGTAAAATTGATGTTTAATACTCTCATACATGTCAAAAATAATTCTAATATATCTTTATTAATATTTTAAAATAGTATGATGTTTTTTATATGGTTTTTACCATTACACACATGCAGTAGTGTTTTGAAACACTAAAATAGTTTTTTTAGTCATGCTGAGAAATATAAAACTCAAATTGATGTGTTATCAATTCCTAAATTTCAAAAATTAAAATAAACTTTTTTTATATGAAATCATTTAAAGAGTTTGAATTTTTATTATATTTGACCTCTTAGAACATTTTTTAGATGATTGTTAAGTCTTTAAGAACTAATTATTTAGTTAGTCTGAGCACATTGCATGTTGGATTGAGGTTTCATCTAACCATAAAAATAAAAAATAATTGAAAGAACTTTTTCCTATGATTACACATTAATGATAGGTTTTTTTATATGGTATTCACCATTACATTAATTTTAGAGTGATTCAAAACACTAAAAAAATATTTTCAATCATTATGGGAAAACTACAACTTGGATTAATGCGATGTCAGTTTAAACATTTCTCAAATCATTCTAATATCGTTGTACTATAATTTCCTAAAAATCAGAGGTTTTTTACTTAGTTTTAAACCTCTGGTATGTGTTTTTATAGAATTTCAATTATTTTTTAACTACTTATCCATTCACTCTAAGCACACCACATGTTATATCAATGTGTCAAATTCTCTTACATGTTAAAAAATAATTAAAAAATAATTTTTAAAATTTTATTCGACCTGAGGTTGTTTTCTAAGATTATTACTTTTAACACACATTTTAGTGCTTTAAAACACTGAAAATAAATTTTCTATCATATTGGGAAAAAATATCTTAGATTGACACGTCTTTAGTTCCTATATTTTATAAATTAATCTATGGTTGTTATGATATGACTTAACTGAAATAAAAGCTCAGTTTTTGGTTTAACCCCATGGTGCATGTTTTTAGAGACTTTTAATTCTTTAGGAACTGATTATTCAGGCCATGTGAAATGAATTTCATACATTAAAGAACCAATTGCACTAGTATACTCAAGTTGTGCTACAAATATACCCATATTCATAACCAGTATAATACTAAAATCAAATAGAGTATTAGTATCCTTGAAACCAAGATGATAAAATTTATTTAACATTTTTTATATGCTATGTGACTAACTTTAATAATAACCCCAACTATGTTTTATAACTTTAATACCTAGAATGGTATCAACTACTCAATTATCCTTCATTTTAAATGTAGAGTATAAATAATTCTTTGTCTCATTTACAACAATCATATTGGTTCAAAAAATTAACATATCATCCACATATAGACACATAATAACTCTATATTATTTTATAAAAATTTAATAAACACGTTATCTTCATTGTAATGAATAAATCCATTAGATAAAATAATAGAATAAAATTTCTCATGACATTGCTACAGAACTTGTTTAAGGCTGTAAAGAGATTTAACTAGTTTACATACTTTATTTTAATTACATTATAAAACAAAACTTTCAAGTTCTTCCATGTAAATATTTTAATTTAAGTACCATTTTAAAAAGGAAGTTATAATTTCCATTACATGGACATACAATTTATTAATTTAAGATAATGAAAATAAAATCATTATCAAAGTAATCCAAGTTATGGGAGCATAATTATCAAAATAATCAACCCCTTATTTTTCTAAAAACTTTTGCAACCAATCTATCTTGAAAAGATTGAATGTTACAATTGGAGTCATACATCTTTTGGAAAACTCATTTACTACCAATAGTGTTTAAACCTCTTAGTAAATCTATAATGGTCCAATTATTATTCCCCATAATGAAATATATTTCATCATTAATTACTTATTTCTAGAAAGAAACATCTATAGAAGTTAAATATTGTTTATATTTCTTTGGTTCATCTTCTATAGTCAATACCATAGGATACTTATTCAGAAGATGGTTATTTCTATATCCCTCTAAAAAGAAAACTACGAAATCAGAAGAAATAAAATCTTCATATAGATGTTTTTTAAATGCCTAGTAAGGATAATTGTATCACTAAGAGGGGGAGTGGTTGAATTAGTGATAACTTTTTCTTTTATGTTTTATTTCAAATGAAACAACCTTAGCCTCTTATTAAATACTTCTTTCCCTAATAAAAACAAATCAAACACACAACCATATAAACACAAGTATTTACAAGGTTCATTATTCAATAAAAATATCTACATCCTTAGTATGGTTTTGAAATAATCCAATAACACAAAATCCACTAGAAATCAATCATTTTTTGTGTAATATAACGAGTAGGATATTCCCTTTCACTCATGTAGCACTAAAAAAACAATCCAATAGTGCATGTGATCCTTTTAGCACAAATGATGTTATACAAAGTTTGTGTAACAACACATTTTACCTATGATTATTTATCAATATAAAAAACTGTATTCTTTTAAAAAAATTATTCACTTCCTTAATGAGAAGATAGTAAAAACTTTGTGGATTTTTTTAAAAAAATAAGTCCAATTTTCTCAGCCTGATTGCTCAATACAAAAAATATACCTCTGTCAGAATACAATTGAGACAATTTTGAACGCATTCTTCTTGAGTTTGAAAATCCCAATATGATAATCACATTCTGATTATCCAACTCGATACGATGATCAGTCAAATATAATTACAATATGAATATGATAGTCAGTTGGATACAATGATCAGATGGATACATTGAAATCTTGTCTCATATCTTTTCACTTTTATCCAACAAGACTTCTTCAACAAAATAACTTGGAAACCTCTTATTCTATCCCTATAAATTCAGATATTATCTCTCTTCTCATGAAAATTACACTCATCATCAGTCAAGTATGATATAACTCATCATGCCCCCTCCTCCAAATCCATTTTTTGGTATTTTCCAATAACTCACTTTTTGGTTGAGTGATAACCTTACAAATTCATCCACTGAATCAAAAACATCCCAATGTAACCAAGTTCAAAATTCAATTCCTTTTAACACCCAAGAACAATTTCCCACAAATCCCCTTAACTAGAAAACCACAACACATTTTCAAATTTCATAAACTCAAATACCAAAAGTGTGAAAACATTGAATTAGCTAATGTTAGCATTGAACTAGTATAATAAACCTGCAACATAAAATAGACGACAATCGAAAAATCATCGACAGCCCTTGGCACAAATATCCTCACCAAATGATAGAAGATCATCTCCAAGGACCTCCAATGAACACCAAGATATATCCACCAAAATTCAAGGGGAAATATGATGCCATTCGATCCTCCTGTAACATCATTTTTTGTTTTCTCAACGCATCCCAAAGCCTCTGGAGAACCACCATAATAGACCACACTGCGGGGGAGTAATGGACCCTAAAGCCAGATCAGAGGAATAAGTGGACCATGCCTTGACATTTATCCCCCACAAACAAGGAACATTAACCCCTACCTTCAAGCCTAAAAACCTTGAAATCAACCAGCGAAACAACTGATGGAAATCAATTGACAAATAATGCTCCTAGAATATTGTTGATCGCTCACACCTCACATCGCAAAACCCCTTGAAGTCCACTGCACTTGTACGATTTTCCCAATACGATTCCTTTAATATAATTCTTCGCACCAATTTTATGCAAGAAGGAATAGAAAACTCTTCTTTCCAAACCCCATTCTGATTCCATTTCTGCATTCTGATTGCCTGATATGATTTCTCCATTACGTTTCTCTGCACTAAATGAAAGAAAATCTTCACATTTCAATTTTTTCATTATGATATTATCCATTATAATAAAGGTAATAGATTCTTTCAATAATTCTTCAATTTCTTATACTTCTTATTTTCTTCAGGCTGATGATCTAGTATAAACTCCAATACGATGGATCTTGACCCAATTGATAAAAGAATTTGAAAACCAATCAGAGTTATTTTTCCTCTTCTATATATGATACCCATTAGATTTATTCTCCAAACATATATATCTTTTGGATTTTGGTATGAATAAAAACTATTACCATTGGTTTCTCAAATTTTCCACAAATATTTTCAACCTTTAAATCTCGATCTATGCCTTTGAAAACATATCCAATTATATCCTTCATATTCTTTCCAAACTCAAGTCTGATTCTTGTTGACATTACAATCTGTCTCATTATGATGAAAACAAATGTAAGTCTCACCTAATAAATGGTTGAATATATTTTTTATCAACCTCTGTCATTACATTTTGAATCAACTTCAATAATATCTGAATTTCTTTACCATCATTTCTGATGAGAACAATTCTACCTTGGATGAATATTATCGTATGTTGAATATGATGGATTAGTATTCGACAACTTCAACTTCAGAAACTTCCTTCATTTATAAACTTTTTCTTGTATCATGACTTCCTTCATGACTTTGAATATATTTTAGGTCAACTACAACATCATCTAAATTACCAAGGAAATTATTGTAACTTCCCTATCTGTCTTCAACAGCTTTCTTTCCTTCTCATCCGAAATATGATTTTCTTGATTACGATCAGCCTGGATATGATTGGCAGCATCTCTTTCACTCCTACTTTCTTTAATAAATATTGCATCATAAGTTGTATAGAATAATTATGATTTATGATAACTCTAGCATCATAAAATCATTGTTACATTTTATCATATTCATATGGACTCTAATTCTTCCTCATTACGATCAATCCTTTCATTCCAGATTTAGTTTGAATTCAATGAGTCTTTTCTTCCATCCATCTTCTCGTAAATATGATGGATTATTTCAAGAATTGTGAGCCTAATTCATTGAATATAGTGGTTGGTACAATTTTCACCAAATAAAAAGTTAGGTGATTCCTTTATTCTTTGGAAGAAAAAACAAACACCAACAAACTTCTTCCTGATTATAATGGACAATTCAATTTCTAGCAGCTTCTGGATCTGATCGAAAACTTTCTACAATCCATATTTCCATACTATCAATATATATACTTTCTTTATTCATCATAATCAACATAATAATATATTAAAAACAAATATAACCATAACACAACTTGGGATTAACAATATCCCCATTTGTGTTTTTTATCCATACCCACTTCGACAACATCAAAACAATAAGTGTTATTGTTTTCTATTATCACTTTTTCTTCTCTATATTCATTTCTCTCTCCCCCTATTTATTTTATTCCCCCTTTATCTTATCTCTCTCCCTTATTGACAATCAAATTCAAAGGGGTCATCATGAAAAATTATTACCTTATTAACAAATGATCTCATTTTCTAGGGTTGGAAATTTTCTTCTCTGAATCTTGAACATTTTCTTCAACATAGGTATCGTATGAGTTTATTAACAAAGAAACTTTAACTAAAAACTCTAAGTCTACATGGGATAACCTAATGTATAAAACAAGAGTGAATAATCAATGTTTTTAATGTTGTCTATTGCACAAATTTCATGTAATAACCTTTTCATTTTTCTTTAAACATTCTCATTATTGGGGAAATCCTTGAAAGAATCTATTTTAGGATAAAAGTAACCTTCTCCCATATCAACAAACTTATTATAAAGTTTAGGTGTATAAAAAAACAACTTTTCAAAAACTCGTATATTTATAACATCACTACTTTATTTTTTAAAGAATAGTAAGAGACTCATCAATTCCTGCTTTCTTATTTCAACTCCTTCAATTCCCTTAATGTTAGTACAAATATACAAAAAAATTGGGAATAAGGAGGAACCTAGATTGTTTCCTAGAAAAAAAAATTGTACTGAGAGTCCTCTATGAGTCTTGACTTTTTATTCTTTTTCTTCTTTTCCTTGGATTTTGCATTGGATGTGATTTCTTCCTTATGTTCATTCTTCTCAGGTTTTGTAACAAATTTATTCTTATCAGTAGAATCTTCGGATGAGGATGTTAACTTTTCTTCATATTTAATAACACCTTTGTTACGATTAGTTTGTAACATTTTTTCTATGTTTGTATTTTTTTTTCTAGAAAGATAGTTTAATAATTTTTGATATCTTTCTTTTCTTTCTCATATCCACAATCTGTTGACATATTTTTGTCACCTTTTCTTATATATTTAGAAGTCTATTTATTCCCCTATTCTTTTGATGAATTTTGTGTTTCCTCTAACTTCCTAGCCAAGTCAATGTGTTCTAGCAAGATAACTAAGCACTCTTTATTTCCAAACTCAGTAGATCTATTTTTCTTAACTTCCAAAACATATAGATTATGAGAATTTTTCACAAACTTTTATTATGATGGTAAAAAATAATACCTTGTTTAGAAAGATTTCCAGGTTGATCAGATCTTTCACAAATAGTTTCCAGGTGTTGTAAGCTATTTTCAACTTTTACTCCAACCTTCTCAAGTTTCTTTAAAACAACTTTCTTAGAATTTTTTCCTTGAGGGGATTGAATCCCCATCAATATTTCCCTTATTTAATTTGTGGAATAGTTGTAATATTATTGATTGAACCAACACATGTTAACTGAATGTCCAAATCTACTACAATTCCAAAAGTATCCATACAAAGAGTATTTTATTTTGTTACTTCCATACTAACATGATTTGTGAATAAGTTTATCAAAAACCTTCTCAACAAGATTTTTTTGATCACCAGCTTTTCTGTTTTCAATCAAAACCTTATTATTCATCTCAATTTTCTTTTTATCCTTATTTGAACCAGAAGTAATAGAAACCTTTCTATATTTAGAAAGTTTAGAAACATTTTTATATTCAGGGTCTTTAGAAACTTCTAAATTCTATACTTTGTTAATATTGGCCACATATATAGATTTACCAAATTTATTCTATTCAGAAACATATCCAGATTTCTTCTTAACCTTTGAAGGTAACTTTTGTTGATCCTTATCAGGTTTATCATTATGAGAGCTTTCATAAACATCATATATAGAGTTTTTGAAACTTATACCTTTCCATTCATCTTTAAAAGTTTTTGTTGGAAAAGTTCTAACTCTCCTTCTTTTTCCTTCAACTTCACTTCCAGATATTCATTATAATTCTTTTCTTCCTCAAGATATTTCTTCAAATCATCAGTATCTTCCATTATCTTGACTTTCTAATCAGGGATACATTCCTGATTGTTTGTTGAAGAGTTTTCACTTTTCGACTCCTTGATCTCCTTTTCATGTCTCTAAATCTTCCTCATGCATTCTTTCAATTCTTATTTAAGATGATATTCTAATTGAGTTTCTTTTATTCAGAACCGTTGCTTCTGAATTTTTTATTGTTAACTGTTAAATTTAAACTATTCTCACCATCATTCTCAATAGATTTTTTGAATTCATCTTTACTTTCTTCTTCTTTAGAACAACTATTTTTACTATAAGAAAAACATTCCTCATTAACTATTTCAATAAAAATATTTTTCTTCAACACCATTTGTAACCTCCTCACTATCATCATCCTTATACAAAAAGGTTATTTTGGATTTAGAGAAATTCTTATCTTCCCTCTTGGAATATTATTTTTCTTTATCACCCTTTTTCTTCCAAGATCTTCTTGGACTTTTTTATTCTTCTTCACTTTATTTTTCATCACTTTCTTCTACATCACCTCTTCGAGGACAATTAGAAATGAAATACCCAATGGTTACACATATAAAAAATTTTAAGGGAAGTTTATATTTATACATTCCTATACCTATTTTCACATTTTTGGAAAATAAGGATAAATCTTCATCAATATTTTTACATACCTCATTTTTGGAATCATAGTCAACAACATCATATTCCTTGGGAAAATTATTAAACGTTTATTTCTTGGTGGAGTTGAAATAAATTTCTCTATAATATTTTTTTCTCTTCATAACTTTTTCCCTTATCATATCATATGTGATGATAGTACTATTAAAATCATCCAATGATAATTTATCAGGATCTATATCTCCTAATGAATAAACTTAGGAATCAAACTTGTCGGGAAAAATTCTCATGATATTTTCAACAATAGTATAATCTTTTAAATTTTCACCAAGACCTATGATAGTGCTAACAATGTCATTCAACCTAGTAAAGAAGTCACCAACATATTCATATTCACCCATTTTCAAATATTCATAATTCAATCTCTAGATTTTTAATTTTTCTTTCTTCACTTTTTTATTGCCTTTGTATATGTTTTTCAATTTATCCCATATACCTTTGGTTGTGTCAGGACTTTCACCCTTAGGAATTCACTTTCAAAAAGTGATGATAGTAAATCATTGTTGGCCCTTCTATCATTCTCAAGATTCTTCTTATCAATGGATATAAGAGGTAATTTCTCATCAATAGGAGAAAAATAATCTATTGCAGCTTCAGGAAAATAATATCCAATATACATGAGATAAGGAAAAATTATATCTTTCTATATATGATAATTATTTCCAATGAAATCCAGAATTCCTTTAATGTTCACACAATTCAGATTCTCCATCAACTTCTCTTCAAAACTTCAACAAATAATAAGTGAAGGGAACCTAGCATTTGATACCACTTGTAAGTTCCCAGTCAGGATAATTGTATCAATAATAGGGGATGGGTTGAATCAGTGATAAATTTTTCTTTTATGTTTCCTTTAAAATTAAACAACCTTCACCTCCTATTAAATATTTCTTTTCCTACTGAAATCAAATCAAACACACAACCATAGGAACACAAGTATTTATAAGGTTCACTATTCAATAAGAATATCTATTCCTTGGTATGGTTTAGAAATGATGAAATACTACATAATCCACTAGAAAACAATCATTTTGTGTTGAATACAATGAGTATGATATGTCCTTTTACTCATGTAGAACTTTTAAAACAATCCAATAGTGTGTGTGCTCCTTCTAGCCCAAATTATGTAATAAAAATTTTGCGTAACAACACATGTTACCTATGATTCTTTATCAAAATTTTCAAAAATGTATTATTTTAAAATATTTCTTCACTTTCTTACCCAGAAGTTGGTAAGAACATTGTATACTTTGCAATAAAAATCAGTCTGATTCCCATTACTATTTTTCCAGTCTGATTGCTCAATACAGAAAATATACCTCTATCAGAATATGGTTAAGACAATTTTGAATGCCTTCTTACTTAGTTCGGAAATCCCAATATGACAATCCCATTCTCATTATCCAACCCAATATGATGGTTAATCTAATATTATGGCAATCTGAATATGACATTCAGGTAGATACAATGATCAGTATAATACATTGAAATCTCATCTCTTCTCTTTTCACTTCTTTCTGATAAGACTTATTCAAGAAAATAACCCAAAAACCTCTTATTCTCTCCCTAAAACTTTGGAGATTAACTCTCTTTTCGTGAAAATTAAACTTGTCATCTATCATGTATGATGTACTTCTCACATTTTATAGGTGACTCAAAAGTTTTTTGGGTAGGAATCCTAAAAACATTCCCACTCAAACAGAATTTCCAAATTTGTATGTATACTTGAATTTTTGGTGCATCTATTACTTCTTCAATGCTTCCCAACTCTTCTTGTTTCTTCTTGATCCTTCTTGAATCTTATAAACTTTTCAGCTCTATTCTTCACAAACATCATATCTATTCAGATTTTCCCAATACAATTCCTTCAATATGATTCTCTATACCAATTGTGTGCAAGAAGGAATAGACATATCTTCTTTCCAAACCCCAGTCTGAATCCATTTTTCCATTTTGATTTCCTGATATGATTTATCCATTACATTTCTCTGCACCAAATAAAAGACAATATTCCCATTCTGATTTTTTCATTACGATCTTCACCATTATGATGAAGGTAATAGATTATTTTAATACTTCTTCAATCACTTATACTTCTTCTTTTCTTTAGGACAATGATTCAGTATCAAATCCAATATGATGGAACTTGACCCAATTGATAAAAGCATTTGAAAACCAATCAAAGTTCAAATTTTTCTTTTAGATACGATACCCATCAACTTCATTCTCTGAAGATATATATCTTTTTTCTTTTAGTATAACTAAAAACCAGTACCTTTAGATTATCACATTTTCCATTAATATTTCCAACCTTAAAATATCAAGATCTACCTTTGAAAATATATCCAATAATCTCCTTCACATTATTTCCAAACTCAATTCTGATTCCTGTTGAAATTACAATCTATCTCATTGTGATGAAAATAAATGTTAGTATCACCTGATAAATGGTTGACTGTATTGTTGATCAACATCTATCATTATGTTTTGAATCATATTTAACATTATCTAACTTTATTTACCATCATTTTTTATGAGAACAATTATTCCTTGAATGAATATGATGGTATGTCGAATACGATGGATTGGTATTCAGCAACTTTCTTCCTTCACTAACTTGTTCTTGTATCAGGACTTCCTTCATGACTTTGAATACATTTGATACCATATTCAACAACATATGACTTAGCAATGAATGTATTGTAACTTCTCTATCTTTCATCAACAGTTTTCTTTCCTTCTTATCCTGAATATGATTTATACAATTATGATTAGCCTGGATACAATTGGAAACATCTATTTCACTCCCCCTTTCGTTCATCAAGCTCGCATCACAGGTTTTACAAAATACTTATGATTTATGAGAACTCTATGATCATAAAAGAATCTTCACATTTTATCATAGTCATAAATACTCCAATTCTTCCTCATTATGATCAATCCTTTCATTCCAGATTTAGTGTGAATTCGATGAGTCTTTTCTTCCAGCCATCTTCTTCTGATTACGATGGATTTTTTCATGAATTGTGAGTCTGATTCCCTGACTATGATGGTAAACCCATTTTTCACCAAATACAAAGTGAGGTGATTCCTTTATTATTTGAAAAAAAATTGATCCCCAATAAGCTTCTTCCAGATTACGATGGGGAATTATATTTTCAGAAACTTCTGGATTTTTATCAACATCCCAATCCGATGTATTGTATCAACTCATCCAGATATCTTGGATCTGATTGAACACTTTCTTCAATTCATATTTCCATCTTCTCAAAATATATAGTTTCTTTCTTCAACATAATCAAAATACTGATCTATTGACAAAAAATATAACCAAAACACAACTTGGTCCTAAAAAGTTTCTTCATCCTAAGTCTTGTACTCCATTTAAGTTTAACTCAAAAATAATCATTATTCACGACTATTATATTTGAATTGTTTGGAGTATAAAAAATATTAGTATGAGGAATAACCTCCTCCACATAATATTTATAATTTTTTTTTTAAAAAACTCTAAATCTCTTTATTCAACAATGACATTATATTTTAAATCTATAACTATATAAGCTTTCTTATTTTCTAAATATCCAACAAAAACACCTTTAATTACTCTAGGATTAATTTTAGTTCTTTTAGGATTAGGAACTCTTTAGAAAGATAAGCACCCCCACTATTTAAACTATAAATGAATAGGTATTCTGGATGTATAAATTTCATAAGGGGATAACTTAGTTTTCCTAAAAGAAATCCTATTATGAATATGACATGTATCCAATAAAGCTTCACACCAAAAATTATACAGTAACTCTGATATATTAATTATAAAGTTTACCATTTATATTGAAGTATGATTTTTCCTTTTAGCTAAGCTATTTTAAGAGGTGTGTAAGAAGCATTACTTTGATGATGTCGCGACCCGTCCCCTGGGGCCCGTGTCATGACTACCCCAAACCCACCTTCCATAGGCCAGGGGCTGGTGATTAGCATGAGAAAGGAATATCCCTAAAACTTGGAAGGCATTGCCTTTAAACCTGTAAACTCACACAAACAAAGAACACATCAAGACACAAGAACAAAGTAAACAATATAGTAAACCGGGTGTGTACAGTAAGTAAAGGGGCCATAATACAAGCCCAACTGGAAAGTACAAGTAAAACTAGAAATAGCTCATGTGAACACCTGCCAAGGATCCTACCTGTAGGGTAGATACAACTCTCAAAAGTTCATCTCTGTGGTATGCCTCATCTAAGGTCCACCACCGAGCAGCCTTAAGTCCTGGTACCCTCATCCTCGATCAACGTTGTTCATCGTCTGCATAAGACACAATAAGGTGCAGGCGTAACCCGTATAGGGGTGAGTATAATGATACTCAGTAGGGACCCTGAGACACCTAATGTCTCTCAGAATCCACAAAGGATAATTCACAAAGTACAAAAAAAAATCAACCCTACTTAGGTATATGTACATGCAAATACCTAAGTTATCAAGTATACCACTACCACAAAAACAGTTTTCCCGGCGCCAACCTTTATCAACACTTTTTTTAGTAGCACTGATAAAGGGTCGACTTCAAAAAAAATAATTAAAAATAATATATTAATATATTAATATATTAATATATAAATATAGTTATATTGATGTAAATATAATATATAATTTTTAAATATATTTTAGATAAGTATAAATATACATTTACACTTAATATACTTAATATATAAGATATTTAGTGAAAATGGCTTATAAAAAAATTAAAAAAAATATTTTTAATTAATAATTTTCTAATTATTATGGATTAATAGTCATTTAATAACAATTTTAAGACTAAAAAAATAACAAAAATTATAAAAAGATCTAAAATATGTTGAAAACGCAACTCGAACTTCAAATGGCCATAACTTTTGATCCTGGTGTTCATTTGAGCTCTACCACATATCAAATCGAAGCCTCTGACGAGCTATAGACCATTATGATTGGGAATACCCTATTAAAGGTTTTTTCGAGGAAAAAATAGGCCCATAAGGCCTCCAAAACTAAGTTTTTAGTCGGGATACCCTGATTTTTTAACATTTTGTGGATTTTCAGCCTCGTTTAAGGGGGTATTATTGGCTTTTTTTGTGGGGACTGAATTTATTCCAAGGTATTAAATTCATATTGATATTATTTATTTGAAATTTTATTGTTTTTTATAATGCACTACTATTTATAATCAAATATATAACAATATATACATATTTGTTATATATTCACACATAAAAATTTAATTATAAATATAAATAATAAAATATATTTACATATAAAATATATTAGCTTTATCTAAATAATAACTAATATCCATTTTATTTAAAATACCAATATATAAATATTTATATACCTATATATTAATCTAACTATATATATATATATATATTAATATAACTACATATATATATATATTGATATAACTATAAATATATAAATTAATATCACTAAAAATATATTTATTGATATAACTATATATATATATATTAATATAACTATATATATATAATATAACTATATTAATATTACTATATATATATTAATATAACTACATATTATGTTTTGAAGCTCAGTTAAAAGAATGGCCAATCCACTAAATGCCAAAATTTCAATTTCCCATAGAATTATACCTTGTATTGAAAACACGGGTCATTACAACCCCCCCCCCTAGAAATTATCATCCATGAGAAGCCTTTAGGAACAGTGAAAATATCACTTGAACTACAGGGGTCCTAAAGTCTCATTCAAACGGTCACATTGAGTTTCCAATATATAAATTTTTATATACCAGTTACATATAAAATATATTAGATTTATATAAATAATAACTAATATCCATTTTATTTAAAATACCAATATATAAATATTTATATACCTATATATTAATCTAACTATATATATATTAATATAACTACATATATATATTTACATAACTATAAATATATATATTAATATCACTATAAATATATATATTAAAATAACTATATATATATATTAATATAACTATATATTACTATATGAATAAATATAACTAAATATATATATAAATAAATAGATATGTCATTAACTGGAGAAAAAATCAATATGGAAGAGTGGTAAAGGCTTTAAGCGCGCAAGGGGGAGGTCTCAAGATCAAATCTTGGTGGAGGCAAGGGCGCGCGCATGGGTGTGGATTTGGGGACTAGCGCTGATAAAGGGGGTGGGTGTAGCGCTGATATAGGGTGGAGGGGGGGTGCGGACACTTGAGGGGCTGGAAAGCGCTGTTAAAAGGGGGGCTCAAGCACTATAAAAGCCCCCCCCCCCGATTGGTTGGATTTTTTTTTAATTTTTTTTAATTTTTTTTAATTTTATAAATGCTAAAGAAAAGTACTGATAAAAGGGGTCTTTTATCAGCGCTGATAAAGGAACCTTTTATCAGTGCTTTTTTTGAGCGCTGATAAAAGGGGTCTTTATCAGCGCTTTCTGGAGTGCTGATAAAGGGTACCCCCCCTTTCTTCGCTATCTTTAACAGTGCTTTTCTAGTGCTGCTAAAGGCCATTTTCAACGCTGATAAAAGGAGTATTTGTAGTAGTGTACCCATCTCATTCCTGAGGAAACACAAGGCTCAAATCTTTATCCAAAAGAACAAATGTTCCACGAAGGAAAGATTACCACGAAGGTAACACCACAAAGGTAAGTACCACAAAGGTAATGCCATATTTAAGAATACCACACAGGTATCACCACGAAGGTAAGTACCATGAAGGTAAAGACTCAACTCACACCAGGTATAACTTATGTACGAAATTATAGATGATTAGTTGTATTGATAGATCATCTTACTTCATCGAGAAGCTCTTTTGTTGACTCAAACAGGATCTAAGATGACCCACATAGGATCGAAGATGACCCACACAGGATCTGAAGGTGACCGACATAGGATCTCGAGATGACCCACATAGGATCGGTATGCGCTGACCCACACAGGATCGCTGAGCGCTGACCCACACAGGATCTGAAGATGACCCACATAGGATCTAAAGACTCCTCAAGTACAGCCAGCCACAAGGTTCCCACACAAAAAATTATTTATTCAAGGAGGTTACGCTCCTCAATCCATCGGCTGATACTTCAACTACCACGATGTCCCATGAAGAAGTATCCCAAAGGTCTGCCACATCATAAGGAACACAACGTAGTAGACGGCACGTCAATCAGACGCTCGGTCTGTAAGTTATTAACCATATAGTTCTGAGGGCCTGGTTGGATTTGGGTTTGATCCATCCCAGTTGTACTCCAACTTTATCCAAAACTCAAGTGGAGTATACTAAAAGGACCATCTCGATCCAAGGATTCTAATTCTGTAGACGGTTCATCAATCAAACGCTCAGATCACAAGTTATGGCCAAAAAGGTGTAACTAGGTCTAGATGGGTCTGAGTCTGGTCCGACCTAGTTTGATTTGACCCAACCCTGTCTGGGTCTGAACCAACCCACGAAGGGGGCAGCCTGGCTCAGCCTACTGGGTGCGGCCCACTGGGCGGCCCGTGGTGCAGCCCGTGGCCGGGGTGGCCCCTTGTGGTGGGTCCGCCCTAGCCACCACCTGGGAGGGAAGGTGCTCCCCCCAGGTCACTCGAACGGCCCATTGTCCATTCCTTTTTGGACAACCAGATGGTGCCACGTGGTGTCACTGGTTGGCATGCGGGACCCACCGGAGGGGTCCCGCTTGGCGTGACGTGGCCAGCCGAAACGGTTGACCCTCTTTCCAGCGGTGTGGACGCGTGCCGCTCCTCTACCATGACCTGCCAGATTCCAGCCTCCCTCCAACCTCCACTATGGCCAAGCGATCGTGGTCTCCAGCTTCGGCTTCATGAACGCATGATGCCGCTTCGCCATGCGACCGGCAGGCATGCCGATCGCCACCCTGCTCCACCACGGCCAACAGGCTGCGACCTCCTGCTCAACCGGCATCACGGACGCACGCCACCCAACCTCCACGTGGCTGGTTGGTGTGTCGTCCACTATCCTCCCACCGTCGTGGCCAATGGGGCGTGGCCTCCTTCGCTACCGGCAGTGCCGATGCGCCACCTCGGTTCCATGCAGTCAGTCGGGTGCCGGCCTCCACCTTTCTCTGCCGCAGCCGACGGGCCGCGGTCTCCTTCGGCGGCATGGTTGTGCCACTGCCGTCATCACGGCCCGTGAAGAACATGTCAACAATAAAGATGCATAAAGATCAATCCATGTTTGTTTGTTCTGCACCCTCTACTTTAGACCGATAGCATGCAGCTTTGTGGAGAAAGCTTCAATATAAAACTACAAAGAACAACATAAACACACCCCTACCTTGATTGTTCGTTGGAGATGGCGTGAGGGATAAGATGGTGATGATGAAGATGCTGACGCTCATCACTCCCGCAACACACTCCAAGGTCAGTTCCGTGTTCTTGATTCAGAGAAATTTATTAATTGGAGACGTTCTTTGTTTGGATGATATTTCTCCAAGGCTCTCCTTTGCCAATGATTTCCCCCAACCTCAAGAAATTTGAGGATCCAACTTACTTAATTACTAGATCAATTATTTTTTGGCTCATTAATTGGGATAATTCCAAGGGTTTCCTCACATTAAAGGAGAGTTCGGGTGGTCCTTACCACCAAATATTCAAATGGGAGGTTTCAAATAAAAATAAAAGCTATTGTTTTATTTTTATTACTTTTCTTTTAACTCTCCCACGAAAATACAAAAAACTATCTTCTACCCTCGACCTACTGCGTTCGAGTTGAAGGTCTCCTTAAGTGAATATCAGCACTATGAGTTCAACGATGTCCTCAAATTTCAATTCCAATAACCAGTTTAAAAGTTACAAAACATATTTGTGCGTTTACTGAACATACCTAAATAAAGTTCAGAAATTTATTCCGGGCACACCGGGCCTCAAAATCACGCGCCGTTAATTTTTGCGAACTTGTAATATTTCTATATAAATAAAAAAATAACATGAAAAAATCCAGGTCTTTACATTCTCCCTACCTCGGGGATTTGCGTCTGCGAAATCCATAACACAAACTAGGGAAACAAGTGGGGGTACTGAGCACGAATCTAAGCCTCCCACTCTCATGTGCTCTCCTGGAAGTTCCCGTGCTACCATCATACGCACACCAAAGGTATCGACCACCTACAAAGGACCTGCTCCTGTCAATCCTCAATCTCCACTAGAACCTCCGAAAATGTCACCCCATCGTCGATTTCTAGCTTGCCCCAGTCAATGATGTGCGAAGGATCATGCACGTACCTCCTCGGCTGGGATATGTGAAAAACATCATGCACATGATGAAACTGAGGGGGAAGAGCTAAGCGGTATTCCACCTTGAAAACTCTACTGAGGATCTTAAAGGGTCTGATAAACCTCGAATATTTCTTGCCACCCCGTCCAAATCTCCAAAAACCTCATCGAGGTGAGACCCGTAGGAAGACATGGTCACCATCCTTGAACTCGAGAGGTCTCCGTATCCTGTCAGCATATGACTTCTGCCTACTCTGTGTAGTCTTCATCTGCTCCTGGATGACCTGCACCTTCTCCATGGTAGCATGTACCATCTCCGGTCCCATGAGTGTTGACTCCCCGGGGTCAGTATAGCATAGAGGTGATCTGCAAGGCCAACCGTACAAAGCCTCAAATGGTGTCATATCGATGTTGGAGTGATAGCTGTTGTTGTACGCAAACTCCACCAAGGGAAAGTAATCCTCGGGGCTGCCCAAGGAGAAACACTGGACCTAATGAACCTCTTTCTCTACAAGTCCTCTGGTTGTACTCGCATATCTCGAAACTCTGCGGGAGCCATCCGATATGCTAGTGTAGATATCGGTGTCATCCTGGGGTACAAGTATATATACAATTCCACCTATATGTGAGGAGGTAGACATGAAACATCTTCTGGAAAAACATTAGCATACTAGTCCACCACTACAGGATAGCCCGGACTCTCAACATCAACCGCTCTGAGGGTAAGTCTATCCAACTGAAGTGTAATCGGCTGCACCCTCCTCCAGGTAAGTCCATCATATGCTACAAAGGCTCCCTTCTCGTCAGTGAAGGAAAACCTTGTCCCATCCATGTAGACACACCACACTTTGTGCCTAATACAATTGATTTAAGCATGTACTGTAGATAACTAGTCTATACCCAAGATGACATCATAAGGCCTCGACGCCGCTACTAGGAGATCTCAGCCGAAGCTCTTTCCTCCTAGAGTAATCTCACACTGCCGGCACCAGTGTGTAATCATCGAATCCACTTCCGTAGGAGTATATAGCCGTAAGGATCAAGCAAATGGCTCCAATGGTATCTCCGAGCTCCGAATGAGGGTCATGTAAATAAAGGAGTGACGAGAACATGTGTTTATAAGTACTGCATCTAGGGTAGAGTAGACACAGATCGTACCTTATATCATCTCTAGAGCATCGTGGTCCTAGGCCTCAACTGCCTGGAGCTGAGCTCGTCCCTGTCCACCTGCTCCCTGTGGTCAGGGTGGACCACCTGGTGGTGGTGGTGATAGAAACTCGAATCACTGCCCACCGCCTGCTACACGACTTGCTTCTCTGCCATGTCTGCCTCCTTCCTGCAGACCTCCTTGATCTAATCTTAGCCTCTGACCAAGATGTATTTTGACAGTCTATTGGTAGTCCGTACGGTGGGTTGGGCAGTCACGATCCATGTGACCCTGCCCGCTACACAAGTAACACTGCCTTCTCCTCACCTGTCATGCTCTGTCTCGAGAGCCCCACACAACCGACCCTATATCCTACAGCCGTCCACGTGTAGTTCTAGTCCTCTTGGACATCTGCACCATCTGTCTACTACCAGCTGTAGATGACTCTGTTATGTGACGTCTGGTGGTGGGTCTCGCTGCTGGTGACTGCCCAGCAAGGAAGCTCTTCACTAAGAGTGCTCGCTCTAACACCCCCACCTACGTTGGGATGCTGAGGGAAATCATAGAAGCTCTAATCTCCTATCTGATCCCCTGATCAAAGGTTTGGTCCATGAAGAAAGGGTCCCACACCATGTCATTGGAGTAGCGTGAGAGGTCGGTGAACCTCGCTGAATACTGAGCCACTGTCATGCTGCCATACTTCAAGTAAAGAAGCTCATTTATATGCACTAAGCGTAAAGTCGCTGGGATGAACTCTGCCCTAAAAGGGATCTTGAAGTCCGCCCAGATGAGAGTGACCTCATCATGAACCTGGAGCATCAAGCTCCACCATCTCCCCACTGCTGCCTAAAGAAGACTGGCAGCAAGGATCACCATGAGATCAGCTGGTGTCCCTACCAGTCGAAAAACTCTAACCACAGCCTCCAGCCAGTCCTCAGCCGCCTGTGGATCCATCTCACCCCAGAACCTTGGTGTCCTATGGAACTAGAACTCGTGCAATGTGCTCAAGCAGTATGCACCCTCTACTGTTGGGGTTGGTGGCATCGACTACCCACCGAGTAGTGGTGCTGCTGGTACACCACCCGATGGTACAACTGCAGTTTGGGGGCCCTACCCTGAAGCCTCGTCACTCAGTGGGCCATCATCACGTACTCTACATGGAACCCTGGCTGGCTGGCTATGTGGAGGCATCCTAAAATGAAACAGTTGATCCATAGTCATTAAGTTATAGCTGGTGAGCTAACTCAAAGTGATCACAAAGAAAACTTTTCAAAAACACACACACAATTAGTGTTTTTGTGCACTAAGTCAAAAATCAGAAGTCAAGGTCCTGGTGTATGGATACGTTAGCTGCCTCACCAATACTAGATTCCCCAAACTGAAAACCACACTCATAACACTTATTTCCGATTAAAAGATCAGAGTCCAAGTTCTTTGGTAGAACCGACTCCTCACATACAAATTTTTCACGACCCGTACCCCAGGGCCCATGTCGTGACTACCTCAAGCCCACATTCTATAGTCCAGGGGCTGGTGAATAGCACCAAAAAGTCATATCCCTAAAACCGGGAAGGCATTTCCTTTAAACTTGTAAACCCACATAAACCAAGAACACAACAAGACACAAGAAAAAAGTAAACTATATAGTAAACAGGGTGTGTACAGTAAGTAAAGGGGCTAGAATACAAGCCCAACTAGAAAGTAAAGGTAAAACTGGAAACAACTCCTGTGAACACCTACCAAGGATCCTACATGTAGAGTAGGTATAGCTCTCAAATAGTTGTCTCTACGGTACACCTCGTCTAGGGTCCACCTCCAAGAAGCCTCCAGTCCTGGTACCCTCATCCTCGATCAACTCTATCTATCGTCTGCATAAGACACAGCAAGGTGCAGGCATAGCCCGTGCAGGGGTGAGTATAACAATACTAAGTAAGGACCCCGAGACCCCCTAAGGTCTCTCAGAATCCACAAAGGATAATCCATTAAGTACGGAAACAACAGTCAACCCTACTTAGGTATATGCCCATACATATACCTAAGTTATCAAGTATACCCATCTCATTCCCGAGGAAACATAAGGCCCAACTCTTTAGCCAAAATCAAAACTACTCCACAAAGGAATGATTACCATGAAGGTAACACCACAAAGGTACGTACCAAAAAAGTAACGCCACACAGAAGAATAACACACAAGTATCACCACGAAGGTAAATACCACAAAGGTAACACCACACAGAAATTACCACAAAGGTAAAGACTCATCTCACACTAGGTATAACTTAATTATGAAAGTATAGATGATTAGTTGTATTTATATATCATCTTACTTCGTCGAGAAGCTCTGCTGTTGACCCACACAAGATCGAAGATGACCCACACAATATCTTAAGGTCATCCACATAGGATCTAGAGATGACCCACACAGGATCGGTATGCACTGACCCACATAGGATCGCTAAGTGTTGACCCACACAAGATTTGAAGATGACCCACATAGGATCTGAAGACTCCTCAAGTACAGCTAGTCGCAGGTTTCCTACACTAAAAATGCTTGATTCCGGGAGTTTCCTCTCCTCAATCCATTGGTAGATACTTAAAATTCCATGAATTCCCACAAATAAGTATCCCAAAAGTCCTCCGTGTCATAAGGAACCCAATGCAACAGACGGTGTGTTAATTAGACATCCGGTTTGTAAGTTATTAACCTTTTAGTTCTGAGGGCCTGGTTGGATTCAGGTTTGGTCCAACCCGGTCATACAACAACTTTATCCAATATTTAAGTGGAGTATACCAAAAGGACCATCTCGATCCAAGAATTCTGACACCATAGATGGTTCATCAATCGGACGCATGAGTTACATGTTATGGACAAAAAGGTGTAACTAGGTCCAGATGGGTCTGAGTCCAATCCAACTTGGTCAGACCGACCTGGCCTAACCCGGCCTGGGCCAACCCGGTTTGGGTCAACCCCACCTGGTCTGGGTCTGGCCCAGTTGGCTTGGGCCACAGCAGGCCCGACCCATTGGGCCATGGTCTAGCCCGACCCGCGATGGGGGTGGCCCGGCCCAGCCCGCTGGCGTGGCCCGCTGGGCAGCCCTCGGTGCAACCTGCAACTGGGGTGGCCCCTTCTGGTGGGGTCCACCCTAGCTGCCTCCCAGGAGGGAAGTCGCACCCCCCCAGGTCACCTGAATGACCCATTGGCCATTCGGTTTTGGCCAACCAGGAAGTGCCACATGGCACCGCCGGCTAGCACGCGAGACTCACCTGAGGGGTCCCGCTCGGCGTGATGCAGCTAGCCGAAACAGCCAACCCACCTTCCAGCAGTGCGGATGTGCGCCGTTCCTCAACCGCAGCTGGCTGGATTTTGGCCGCCCTCCGACCTTTACTGCGGCCAAGCGGTCGTGATCTTCAGCTTCGGTGGCATGGACACACATCGCTGCTTCGCCACGCGGCCGACCGGCGTGCTGGCCGCCACCCTACTCTGTTGTGGCCAACGGGTCGCGGCCTCCTGCTCAACCAGCTGCACGGATGCTTGTCGCCCTTCCTCCACGCGGCTGGTCGGCGTGCCGGTAACTGTCCTCCCACCGTCGCGGCCGATGGTTCGCGGCCTCCTTCGATACCGATGACACATACGCGCCACCCCTGTTCCATGTAGTCGGTCGGGTGTCGGCCACCACCTTTCTCTGCTGCGACTGATGGGTCACGGTCTCCTTTGGCGGTGTGGTTGTGCCTCCACCGTCATCATGGCCCTTGAAGAACACGTCAATATTAAAGATGCTGAGGGATCAGTCCATGTTTGTTTAGTCTGCACCCTCCGCTTTAGACCGATAGCATGCGGCTTCGAGGAGAAAGTTTCAACATAAAATCAAAAATAACAACATAAACACACCCCAACCTTGATCATTCATTAGAGAGGATGTGAGGAAGAAGATGATGATGAAGAAGACATCGATTCCCATCGCTCCAGCAACATGCTTCAAGGTCGGTTCAATGTTCTTGATCTGGAGAAAGTTCTTCATTGAAGAGGTTCTTCGTTTGGAGGATATTTCTCTAAGGCTCTCCTTTGCCAACGATTTCCCCCACCTCAAGAAAGGTGAGGAGCCAACTTACTTAATTACTATATCAATTAATTGATGGCTCATTAATTGGGAGAATTCCAAGGTTTTCCTCACATTAAAGGGGAGTTCGTGTGGTCCCCACCACCAAATATTCAAATGGGAGGTTTCAAATAAAAATAAAAGTTATTGTTTTATTTTTATTATTTTCCTTTTAACTCTCCCACGAAAATATGAGAAACTAACTTCCACCCTCGACCAACTATGGTCGAGTTGAAGGTCTTCTTAAGAGAATATCAGCACTACGAGTTCAACGGTGTCCTAAGATTTCAATTCCGAGCATCAGTTCAAATGTTACAAAACACCGCTCGCACGTTTACTGAACGTACCTAAAAAAAGTTCAAAAATTTATTCTGGGCACATCGGGCCTCAGAATCATGCTCCGTCAATTTTCACGAACTCATAATATTTCCATATAATTAAAGAAAATTACATGTAAAAATCTGGGTCTTTACAAATGAATTATACCACTCTCTTCAAAGAACTCACTAAACTCTTTCACAAAGTATTCACCACCTCTATCTGAGTGTAATACTTTAAATTTTTTTGTCTAATTGGTTTTAAACTTAAACTATATACTTCCTAAACATATTAAAGGAATTATCCTTTGTTCTAGGAATATATATATATATATATCTAATATAGTCATCAATAAATGTAATAAAATACCTTTTCCCTCCCCTAGTTAATAAACCATTTAATTCATAAATATCAGAATGTGTTAATTATAATATATTTGAATTTGTATCAACACTTTGGAATTATTTTTTAACAATTTTATATTCTACACATGTTTCACATTTATTAAATTTATTTCCAAAGTTAATTAATTTTAAATTCTTCATTACTTATAAAGAATTATAATTAACATGTGTTAAACGATCATTCCCTAAATTAGAGGAATCAATCAAGTAAGTAGAAGATTCAATTATATTATTAACAAACAGTTGATACATGCCATCATTTGAGTACCCCTTCTCGAAAAACATTTCTCCCTTCGACAAGATAACATTTCATATTCGAATGAAACCCAAAATCCCTTCTTACACAAAATATCAATAATGAATAAATTATTTCAGATTTTAGGTACATACAACACATTAATAAGAGTCAAATTCTTCCTCTAAGTAAATTGTATTTCCATGCTTCCTTGAACAGAGACATCGATGCATGTGTTATTCCCAAGGCATAGTTCTTTCACGATAGTACTATCATCAATTTTTTTGAACATCGAACGATCCTTGCACACATGAACCATTGCTCTTGAACAAAGACACCATCCCATCTTCATCGAAGTCATATCGACTTCAGATAACATCACAACTAGATTCTCTTCAGTCAACATATTATTTGTAGGTTTACCAACTTTCTTTTGATAGAAAATTTCCCTTGAAAATTTCTCTGGTTTTACAAAAACAAAGCATCCTCTTTTCTTCTTGAATTTTTGACTTTTATTCTTAACATGTAAGGAAGAGTTCAATTGTGCCTTTCCCTCAATGATATTAAACTTGGAATCAAATTTCCAAGCCATGACCACATCTATCAACATGGATTCTTCTTTAATGCAATGGATATTTTGCAATTATTCCAAAGAAATATCATCACTCTTTTAAATGAGTGATTTACCAAAGTCTTTCAACTTAGCTAGAAATTTAGCAAAATAATCACCAACTTGGAAAGTTTCTGGTATATTTATTTTAAGGGAAATAAGTTTGTTTACTATAACTTAGAGGTCATGAACTTTCTTCAACACCAGCTTGTAATCAACCATCTTGAAGTTAAGATACTTTACAATAATAAATTTATTAGTACCTTCTTTCTCAGATTTGTACTTGAATTCAGGTGCATCCCATATTTCTCTAGTGGACTTCATTTGGTGAAAATTTTCATAAAGACAATTTGATAATGTGTTGAGAATATGTCCCCAACACAAAACCTGATCATATTCATGTTTCTTTCTCATTGCCCAAATATGTTTGACTTGAATCATGTCAACAGGTGTGTCATCGGGATTTGGAGTAGGCTCGTTGGGAATGGGTTGAAGGTTTGGTTCCAGGATTTAAAATAACTTCAACACCTTAACATGAAACTTCATATTTCTATGCAACCTAGAGAAGTTGTTTCCATCGAAACATTCAAGCATGAAAATTTCTTGGTTCATCACATTAAAGGATTCAGAATCTATCTTCTATGTTCTACCTTGATCTCAAACACTTTTTATTGTTGGAAAATAGGAAGGTAGATGAATAAGACATCAACATTTTGGAATCAAGATGTGTGAATGATGTTCACTGAATAAAAGGTTTTGATCCACCCCAACTTGTTGGTGTAGGGTTCTTGGTGGAAATTTCCCTCGAGGATTTCATCTAGATTTTGGGAATGTTGAATAACAAATTTTAGAAGTCCCACAACGTTAATATTCGGGAAATATTTCTGGAGAATTTCAGATTGAAAAGATTAAATGGTTGATCTCATAATCCCTTTATTTAGATATCAAAATCGATGTAAATCACACTGATTCGATCTCATCATTTTGATCAAAAGATACCAAGATTTGATCGAAGCGAGACAACTTTTGGAGGGTGACACACATTTGGATTTTGAAATCTAATCTTTACAACTAATATCATCATTAGTTGTTATATAAAATATTTTATTTCATTTAATTTTTGTTTTGTTATATATAAATATATATAACAAAATATTTTTCTAAAAAATATACTTTAAAAACATTTAGCTAAATATATATTTTTATGGAAAAACAATCCTCAAAGCCCCTTTTTATAAGGGAGGAGCTTTGAGGGTTCCATCTCTATTTCCAATGCGAGATTCCACATGTTTTTATCGACCTCATCAATCCAAACCTCCAAAGATGTGGATCCCATCAAAACCCATTTTATTTATTTATTTTATGAATAAAAATTATAACCATTTCTTCATGAATTCGAAACTTTTTTAAGCACTGGGAAAGGATGAGGCACTTTGTGGAATATATTTCTTGTAATGATAAATATATCTTCTAGGACTAGAAAAGTTCTTTTGTGGTTGGTCGACACTACTACAAAACTGAGTTTATCCAGTGTTAGGGTTTTAACAGTTCTCGCTAAAAGCGCTGTTAATGACCCACTTTTATCAGGGCTATAAAAAGCATTGTTAAAGGGGGTCTTTAACAGTGATAAAAAAGCTTTTTTAAAGGGATCAATTTATCAATGTTTATAAAAGAGTGGTGATAAAAGTCTCATTTATCTGGGCTAGTAAAAAAGTGCAAATAAAGGGGGGGTTTATCAGTGCAAGTAAAAAAGCGCTGATAAAGGTGATCTTTATCAGCGCTTGTAAAAAAGTGCTAATAAATGGTATATTTCAAAAAAAAATCATTAACAATAATATATAAATATATTGATATTGATATAAATATAATATATACTTTTTAAATATGTTTTAAATAAGTCTAAATAGGCATTTATACATAATATATAAGATATTTAGTGAAAATAACTTATAAAATGATTTAAAAAATATTTTTAATTAATAATTTTATCATTATTATTGAGTAATAGTCATTTAATAACAATTTAAAGATAAAAAAATTAATAAAATTAATAAAAGGTCTAAAATAATTTGAAAAGGTAACTTGAACTATAAACGATCATAACTTTTGATCTGGGTGTTTGTTTGGGTTCTACCACATATCAAATCAAAACTTGCGACGAGCTCTATGCATTGGTGACTTGGGGGGAACCCCAATCATTTTTTTGAGTTCAAAAGGCTGAGAAGGCCTCCAAAACCGTGTTTTTAGTTGGGTTATTCTAATTTTTTAACATTCGATGTAATTTCTATCACGACCCGTCCTCGGGGCCCATGTCGTGACTACCCCAAGCCTGCCTTCCATAGGCCAGGGGCTGGCGACTAGCAACAAGGCGTAAATCCCAGTAAAAAGGGAAGTCATTTCCTTTGTAAGGTAAACAAACACCACAGAGCAAGAAAGCAGTAGAAGTAAACACTAAGTAAAAACTGAGTACAACAGTAAGTGCGGAAAAGTAAGTGGGCCAGTATACAAACCCAAAATGAAAGTAAAATACAACTGGAAAGGGAAAACAGCAACTAAAAAGTAAAGCCGCAGCATTGAGTCATCCACTGGAACTCTCACCTGAAGGGTGGGTACAGATAGCCTCCACAGCTCCTCAGGTCCAGTCGTCCGCTCTGAGTACATCCCGCCCAGTTGTCCACCTCCAGGTACCGTCCTGCTCTGCAAGCCTCAACCACAGTCAGCGCTGTCCGTCGTCTACAACCAACACAATGTAGTGCGGGCATAGCCTGTGCAGGGGTGAGTATAAGCTACTCAGTAGGGACCCCAAGACCCCCGAAGGTCTCCCAGAATCCACAAAGAATAATCCACAAAGGAAAGATACAATCATGAAGTAACATCCGACACTGCTTAGGTATATGACCATACATATACCTAAGTCATCAATTCCAGTACGCTCCAACTTCCGAGCCCAAGTACAACCCAGTAGACATAGGAAATAAAAATGTAAACCCACAAAAGATAGCACAACACAATCCACAAAGGAAAGAAAAAAAGGATTCAGCTCACACAGGTATACTTCTTCGTAAGACGATAGAGATGATCAGATATTGCCACTGATTCATCTAAGCCATCGGACCCACAAAGGATCGATAGGTACTAACCCCCACAATGACCCACAAAGGATCTGACCCACATAGGATCGATAGGTAACTAACCCCCACAATGACCCACAAAGGATCTGACCCACAAAGGATCGATAGGTAACTAACCCCTGCAAAGACCCACACAGGATCGAACCCACACAGGTTCTGTAGGCGCTGGCCCACACAGGACCACTAAGCGCTGACCCACACAGGATCGGACCCACACAAGATCTGTGGCACTGATCCACGTAGGATCGCTGAGTGCCGTAGTCATCGCCGTCGAGTCCACTGAGGATCTCTGTACAGTCGTCGTCGTCGTCGTCGCAATTGTAGCCAGCTCTAGGGTTCCCGATCACAGCAAGCTCGTTTGGGAGGGTCAGCTCCATGAGCTGAGAGGCTGATACATCAACTGAAACATAGTCCGGAGTTTATTTATCCAAAAGTTCCGTATTCTCAACAGGAACTCAACGTCGCAGACGGCGCGTCAATCGGACGCCCGGTCTGAGAGTTATTGGCTTTTTCGTTCCAGGGGCCCGGTTGGTTTTTAAGGCAAAACCATCCCGACCGTACTCCACCTGCGTCCAAACCTCGGGTGGAGTAAGCCAAAAGATCTGTCTCACTTAGAGGAATCCATCAAAGTCGACGGCACGTCAATCGGACGTCCGAAGCTCAAGTTATAAGTGTTTCCGCTCCGAGGGCCCGGTTGGTTTCGTGTACGAACCAACCCGGTCGAACCCAAAGTATTCCGAAACCTTGAGTATAGTATGTCAAAACGACCGTATCGATCCAAGGATCACATTGCCGCTGACGGTGCGTCGATCGGAGATCCGTAGCCCAAGATACGGGCAAAAGAACAAAGAGGTCCGAAAACGGGGGATCTGGGCCTGGACCGACCCGACCCAACCCCCTGGGTCAGCCCGAACCGGGTCGTCCCGACCCGGGTCCGGTTCCGACCCGGCCGGCGCGGCCCGGCCCGGCCTGGGCGTGACCCGGCCCGGCCGGCACGGGCGCGGCCCGGTCGCCAGGCGGCTCGGCCGTAACGGCCGAGCGGTGCGCAAGGGGGGTGCCGCCCCCTTGAATGATCTGCGGCCCCGCGTGGGGGGCCGCCTCTCGCCAACGGACACGGCCGGGTTTCCGCGTCCCGCCTTCGTCGGTCCCGCGTGGTCGCGGGACTGCCGGCCCGCCGCCGCGGCTGAAGCTGTGGCGGATCTCCCCGGCGGCGCACCGCCGCCTCCCACCGCCGGCGCCGCTGTGCCAGCGTGGCGCGCCGGCAGGTTGCTCCGCGGACCACTGGATGAGTTACGGTGGTCGAAATTGCACGCTGTCTTCTCCAATGGCCCTCCTGGGATCCGTCATTCACTACGAGGACCTCACATCGCCCGTGTGGCTTGTTTGTCGTCGTCCGCCGTTTCGCACACCAAGAGCGAAAGGGCGGTGGGTTCGGACTTGTTCATTGGTCCGCACCCACCGCGTTAGCGGTTTTAAAAGTCTCACAACAATCATTTTAACAAACCACGGTTATAATCACATGGATTAAAAAGAAAAAAAACCCCTACCTCAACGTTGTCGTTGAACATGAGTTTGTCGCGGAATTAACCGTCGTGGAAGAAGAGGATCATCGCGTCGCGGAAGGGGCGTCGCTGTCGTCGCGGTACATGGCGTTGCGTAGTCAAACTCCGAGGATTAAAAACACACAGATTTAATTGCACCAATTAAACTCATGTTGAGGATATAATTCACAAAGGAATTAAAAGAACCGCAACCCCCTACCTCAATCGGTTGTTGATCGAAGATTGTCGTGGGGAAGGAACGTCGCGGAAGAAGCGTCGCGGAAGGAGGATCGTCGGCGTTGCGTCGTCGATCTCCGAGGGTTTGGCGTTCTTCGCCGCCCTTCGTCGAAGGCCGGCGTTCTTCGCGTTCTTCACATTCTTCGCAAAGGAGGATGAAGATCTTCAAGCTTTAGAGCTTTCCCCAAATCCTCTCAACAAGCAACCCCTCAACAAAACAAGTGTTGGTCTTATTTTATTCCCATGCCAACAATTTGAAATTCAAAGTTAAGAAACGAACAATTAATTCGATGAATTAATTGTAACGACTTAACTGCCCAATTAAATGGGGCGTTTCTTAACCAGAAAAACATACGGTTGACTTTCATTAAAGAGGGGGTTTCAGGTGCATTACTTAGAGGGAAAGAAACAGTGGGAATCATTCGGGCCCCACCTCACAAATATCCTACCAAGTGGGTAGGATATTTTGGGTTCCACCCTATCCGCTTAACTAAGCTTAAATGGATTTGAGTGGCTTTAAGTGAAATAAAATAAAGTGTTGCACCACTTTTATTTTATTTCTTAACTTAACCCCAAAAATTAAAAACCACACCCGAGAAAACACAACTTCGGAAAAGCCATTTATAAGCAAATATCGGCGCTTCGATTCCATCGGTGCCCTCGGGATTCGATTCCAAGCACCGGTTCAAAAGTTAGAAAAACCTGCTCGTTCGTTCACTGAACGTACCTGAGCCAAACTTCGGAAAATGATTTCAGGCACACCGGGCCTCGGAATCAGGTGCCGTCAGAAACTGAGTTCTTGTAAAATTCCAAAGAAAATTAAGAAAAAAATTTCCTTGAATTTTACGGGTCTTTACATCACTCCCACCTCAGGGATTTACGTCCCCGTAAAGATACATCATAAACTAGGGAAACAAATGTGGGTACTGAGCACGCATCTGAGCCTCCCGCTCCCAAGTGCTCTCCTGGCGGTTCCCGTGCTGCCATCTGATGCGCACTAGAGGAATAGATCGTCCACGTTGGACCCGCTCCTGTCCATCCTCGATCTCCACCGTGACCTTCGCAAAATTCTCTCCATCATCAACGTCCATATTCCCATGGTCAATGATATGCGTCAGGTCGTGCACGTATCTTCTCAGTTGAGATACGTGGATGATGTCATGCACCCGGTGCAACTGAGGTGGTAGAGCCAGGTGATAAGACACCTCACCAATCCTGCTGAGGACCTGGAATGGTCCGATGAAGCGTGGAGACAACTTTCCGCCTTGACCAAATCTTTGTAATCCACGTCGAGGTGAGACACGCAAGAAGATGTGATCGACATCCTCGAACTCTAGTGGCCTCCGCCTCCTGTTAGCATAAGACTTCTGCCAGCTTTGAGCTATCCTCATCTACTCATGGATGACTTGGACCTTCTCTGTCGTGGCCTAGACCATCTCCGGTCCCACAAGTGCTGACTTCCTAGGGTCTGTCCAGCACAAAGGAGATCTGCAAGGTCGGTCGTACAACGCCTCATATGGTTCCATCCCGATGGTGGAGTAGTAACTGTTGTTGTACGCGAACTCCACCAAGGGTAGGTGGTCCTCCCAACTGTGACCAAAGTCGAGGACACATGCGCGGAGCATGTCCTCGAGAGTCTGAATGGTCTTCTCTGTCTGACCATCTGTCTGAGGGTGAAAGGCAGTGCTCAGACGTAGCTGCGTCCCGAACACCTCCTGTAACCCCTTCCAAAGCTGGGAAGTAAAGCGAGCATCTCGATCGGAGACGATAGATGATGGCACACCATGAAGTCGTAAAATCTCCTGAACGTAGAGACGTCCCAAGCTCTCCACTGAGCCTCGATCTCTGATGGGTAAGAAGTGAGCCAACTTGGTGAGTCGGTTGACAATCACCCAAATGGAGTCATGACCTCTGGAAGTGCGTGGAAGTCGAGTCAAGAAGTCCATAGATATTCCATCCCACTTCCACTCTGGGACCTCCAAGGGCTATACCAATCCTGCTGGTACCTGATGCTCTGCCTTCACCTGCTGGTAGGTGAGGCATCGAGAAACGAACTCTACCACAACCCTCTTCATGCCCGGCCACCAGTACTATTGTCTGAGATCTGGGTACATCTTCACCACTCCAGGATGTACCGCCAAGGGAGAAGTGTGAAACTCTCTCAGCACCTCCTCCCATAAATCAACTGGTACCAAGGTACTTCCTCTGAAAAGGACGTTGTGCTCTGCTCCAAAGGAGAAACCATCAGGTGCCTATCCTGAGGATATCTGCACACGCTGCGTCTCACAGTCAGCGTCCCCACGCTGTGCCTCTCTAACCCGCTACAGTAGTGGAGGAGTGACCGTGAGAGACTGAAGGAAGGTTGATCCATATCTATCCACGAAGAATATCTGCAAAGCGGCTAGCAGCTCTGTCGCCTCCTCAAGTAGCTGAATGCCCGTCCTCCTGCTGAGAGCATCGGCTACCACATTCCCCTTCCCAGGAGTATAGACTATCTCAAAGTCATAGTCCTTGAGGAACTCGAGCCATTGCCGCTATCTCAGGTTCAGGTCCTTCTGAGAGAAGATATACCTGAGACTCTGATGGTCATAAAAGACTGTAAAGCGCTCTCCCATCAGGTAGTGCTGCCATGTCTTTAGAGCGAAGACCACTGCTGCTAACTCCAGGTCATGGGTAGCGTAGTTCTGATCATGCGGCCTCAACTGACGTGATCCATAGGCGATCACTGCCCGCTCATGCATCAAGACACATCTGAGTCCGGTCCCTGATGCATTGCAGTAGACTACGTACCCTACTCCCTCCTCCGGCAACCTGGAGATAGAGGCGCTGGTTAATCTCTGTCTCAGCTCCTAGAAGCTCTGCTGACATCTGTCTGACCACACAAAGGGTTTCCCCTTCTTCGTAAGAGCTGAGAATGGTGCCGCAACTCTGTAGAAGTCTGGCGCAAATCTACGATAGTATCCAGCTAGTCCCAAGAAACTCTGCACCTCCGTTATGCTCTTGGGTGGATCCCAAGCTAGCACTGCCTCGATCTTCGTAGGATCCACTGCAACTCTCGCCTCAGAGATGATGTTCCCCAAGAAGTGGACCTCACGTATCCAGAACTGACACTTCGAGAGCTTTCCATAAAGCTGGTGCTCTAGGAGTGTGTCTAGTACAACCCGCAAGTGGTAGGCATGATCCTCCTCAGTCGTCGAGTATATCAAAATGTCATCGATGAAGACCACAACAAATCGATCGAGATATGGATGAAAGATCCTGTTCATGAGGCCCATGAACACTGCTGGAGTGTTGTTCACGCTGAAAGGCATAACCAAGAATTCATAGTGGCCATACCGTCATCTGAAGGTCGTCTTCTGCACGTCCTCGTCCCGAACTCTGAGCTGATGATATCCTGACTTGAGGTCTATCTTTTGATAACCACCGTGCTCCCTTGAGCTAATCGAAGAGGTCATAAATCCTAGGTAGCGGATAATTGTTCCTTACTGTCACCTGGTTCAGGCGACGATAGTCGACACAAAGTCGCAAGCTCCCGTCCGCCTTCTTGGCGAACAATATCAGGGAAGCCCAGGGTGAAACACTGGGTCAGATGAAACCCTTGACCTGCAAGTCCTCCAACTATACCCGTAGCTCTCTAAGCTCAGTGGGAGCCATCCGATATGCTGGAGTGGATATCGGGGCTATCCTGGGGTATAGATAAATATAAAAGTCTACCTCTCTACGAGGAGGTAGTCCTGGAACGTCGTCGGGAAAGACGTCCGCATACTGATCCACCACTGCAGGAAAACTAGGACTTCGCACATCAACTGCTCCTAGGATGAGGCTAGCCAACTGATGAGTGATGGGATGTCCTCTCCTCTGCGGAAGTCCATCCTGTGCTGCGAAGGCTCCCTTCTCGCCGGTGAAGGTGAACCTGCTCCCGTCTGTGCGTACACATCGCACCTTGCGCCTAAAATAGTCAATATGAGCATGGACTATATATAACCAATCCATGCCCAAGATGACGTCGTAAGGCCTCGACGCCGCTACAAGAAGATCCCAGCCGAAGCTCTCGCCTCCTAGAGTAAGTTCACACTGCCAGCACCAGTGCGTAATCATCGAGTCTGCTCTCCTAGGAGTATCTAGCCGTAAGGATCGAGCCAACGACTCTGTCGGAATCTCCGAGCTCCGAACAAGGGTAGCGGCTATGAAAGAGTTACTCGCTCCTGTGTTTATAAGAAATGCAGCAAGGGTGGAATAGACACAGATAGTACCTCGAATCATCTTGGGTGCGCCGTGGTCGTAGGCCACCGCTACCTGGAGTTGTGTCTGTCTCTGCCCGCCAGCTCCCTATGGTCGGGGTGGACCTCCTGGTGGTGGTGGTGGTAGAGCCTCAAAGCGTCACCCACCACCTACTGCTCGGCCAGCTCCTCTGCCCCATCTGACTACTCCCTATGGATCGCCACGGTCGACCCTCTGCCTCTTCCTGGGTGGCCCCTCAACTGTCTGCTACTCCTCGGCACGGCGGTTCGGGCAGTCACGAGCCATGTGGCCCTGCCCACCGCATGTGTAGCACTGTCTGCCTCTCGAAAGACTGGCCTCGCGTTGTGTGCCCTGCACTACTGAGCCAGTGTCCTGAGGTCGTCTGCCTGAGGGTCTGGTCTGCCTAGACCCATGAGTCATTCGTCGACTGCCTGCTGCAGAAGACTCTGCTACCTTCCGCCCTGCGGTAGGTCTCGCTGCTGAAGAAGGCTCCGCAAGGAAGCTCTCGATCAAAAGGGCTTGCTCCAGTACTCCTGCCTGAGTCGGAATGCTGAGGGAGATTAGTGATGCCCTGATATCATGCCTCAATCCCTGCTCAAAGGTCCGGGCCTGGAAGAATGGGTCTCGTACCATGTTTGTCGAGTAGCGCGAGAGGTCTGTAAATCTCGCCGAGTACTGGGCGACCGTCAAGCTGCCCTGCCGCAGCTGAAGAAGCTCCTGGATGCGCACCGCACGGAGGGTGGCTGGGACGAACTCCGAGCTGAAGAGGCTCTCAAAGTCCGTCCAGAGAAGAGATGTCTCATCGTGCACCTGGAGCATCAAGCTCCACCATCGGCCCGCTGCCGCGTGCAGTAGGCTCGTTGCGAGGATCACCATGATGTCTGCGGGTGTCCTCACTAACCTGAAAACTCTCACCACTGTCTCCAGCCAGTCCTTGGCTGCCTGGGGGTCCATCTCCCCGCGGAACCTGGGTGGTCGCTGATGCTGGAACTCGTGCAGTGCACTAATGCGATGTGCATCATCAGCGGTTGGGGCTAGTAGCATCGGTGGCTCGGTGGGTAGAGGTATCGCCGGTGGCTCTGCTGTCAAAGGGCCCTGTACCGAGGCCTCGTCACTCGGAGGGCTATCGTCACGTACAACTCTCGGAACCCTAGCTGGCCATCCTGAAAAGAAACAGGCGCGCCACGATCAAACAGTATACCTGGTGAGCTGGCATAAAGTAATCACAAAGAAAACTTGAAACCCACATGCAATCAATGTTTTCGTGCATTAAGTCAGAAATCAGAAGTTAGAGTCCTGGTGTACGGATACGTCGGCCGCCGCACCAACACTGGAATCCCTGAACTGATAACCACACCCAATACACTTAACACTATTGCTTCACATAGAAAAAGATCAGAGTCCAAAGTTCTGCGGTAGAACCGAACTCCTCTGATACCAATTTTTCCCGACCCGTCCTCGGGGCCCGTGCCGTGACTACCCCAAACCCGCCTTCCATAGGCCAGGGGCTGGAGACTAGCACCAAGGCGTAAATCCCGGTAAAAAAGGAAGGCATTGCCTTTGTAAGGTAAACAAACACCACAGAGAAAGCAAGCAGTAGAAGTAAACACTAAGTAAAAACTGGGTACAACAGTAAGTGCGGAAAAGTAAGTGGGCCAGTATACAAACCCAAACTGAAAGTAAAATACAACTGGAAAGGGAAACAGAAACTGAAAAGTAAAGCCGCAGCGTCGAGCCGTCCACTGGAACTCCCACCTGAAGGGTGGGTACAGGTAGCCTCCACAGCTCCCCGGGTCCAGCCGTCTGCTCCGAGTACGTCCCGCCCAGTGGTCCACCTCCAGGTACCGTCCTGCTCCGCAAGCCTCAACCACGGTCAGTGTTGTCCGTCATCTGCAACCAACACAATGTAGTGAGGGTATAGCCCGTGCAGGGGTGAGTATAAGCTACTCAGTAGGGACCCCGAGACCCCTGAAGGTCTCCCAGAATCCACAAAGAATAATCCACAAAGGAAAGATAAAATCACGAAGTAACATCCGACACTGCTTAGGTATATGCCCATACATATACCTAAGTCATCAATTCCAGTACGCTCAAACTTCTGAGCCCAAATAAAACCCATTCCACACAGGAAAGAAAAACGTAAACCCACATAGGATAGCACAACACAATCCACAAAGGAAAGCAAAATAGGATTCAGCTCACACAGATATACTTCTTCGTAAGACGATAGAGATGATCAGATATTGCCACTGATTCATCTAAGTCGTCGGACCCACAAAGGATCGATAGGTACTAACCCCCGCAATGACCCACAAAGGATCTGACCCACATAGGATCGATAGGTAACTAACCCCCGTAATGACCCGCAAAGGATCTGACCCACAAAGGATCGATAGGTAACTAACCCCCGCAAAGACCCACACAGGATCAGACCCACACAGGATCTGTAGGCGCTGGCCCACACAGGACCGCTGAGCACTGACCCACATAGGATCGGACCCACACAGGATCTGTGGCACTGATCCACGTAGGATCGCTGAGTGCCGTAGTCGTCGTTTTCGAGTCCACTGAGGATCTCTGTACAGTCGTCGTCGTCGTCGTAGTCGCAGCCAGCTCTAGGGTTCCCGCACACAGCAAGCTCGTTCGGGAGGGTCTGCTCCACGAGCCGAGAGGCTGATACATCAACTGACACATAGTCCGGAGTTGATGTATCCAAAAGTTCCATATCGTCAACATGAACTCAACGTCGCAGACGACGCGTCAATCAGACGCTCGGTCTGAGAGTTATTGGATTTTTCGTTCCAGGGGCCCAGTTGGTTTTTAAGGAAAAACCATCCCAACCATACTCCACCTACATTCAAACCTTGGGCAGAATAAGTCAAAACATCCGTCTCACTTATAGGAATCCATCAAAGTCGACGGCACGTCAATCGGACGTCCAGAGCTCAAGTTATAAGCATTTTCGCTCCGAGGCCCCGGTTGGTTTCGTGTACGAACCAACCTGGCCGAACCTAAAGTATTCCAAAACCTTGAGTGTAGTATGTCAAAATGACCGTCTCAATCCAAGGATCACAATGCCACTGAAGGTGTGTCGATCGGAGGTCCGTAGCCCAAGATATAGAAAAAAGACCGAAGAGGTTCAAAAACGGGGGGTCTGAGCCCGGACCGCCCGGCCCAACCCCCTTGGGTCGGCCCGAACCGGGTCGACCCGACCAGGGTTTGGGTCCGACCCGCCTGGCACGACCCAGCTTGGCCGGCGCGGCCCGGCCCGGACGGCGCAGCCGCGGCCCGGTCGCCAGGCGGCTCGGCCGTAACGGCCGAGCGGTGCGCAAGGGGGGTGCCGCCCCCTTGAATGATCTGCGGCCCCGCGTGGGGGGCCGCCTCTCGCTAACGGACGCAGCTGGGTTGCCACATCCCGCCTTTGCCGAACCCGCGCGGTCGTGGGACTGCCAGCCCGCTGCCACGACTTCAGCCGCGGCGGTTCTCCCCGGCGGCGCGCCGGGCACCGACGGGTTGCTCCGCGGACCACCGGACGAGTTCCGGTGGTCGGAATTGCGCACCGTCTTCGCTAATGGCCCTCCCGAGGTCCGTTCTTCACAGCGAGGACCTCACATCACCCGTGCGGCTTGTTTGTCATCATCCGCCGTTTCGCACACCAAGAGCGAAAGGGCGGTGGGTTCGGACTTGTTCGTTGGTCTGTACCCACCGCGTTAGCAGTTTTAAAAGTCTCACAACAATCATTTTAACAAACCGCGGTCATAATCACATGGATTAAAAAGAAGAAAAAACCCTACCTCAACGTTGTCTTCGAATGTGAGTTCGTCACGGAATTAACCGTCGCGGAAGAAGAGGATTGTCGCATCGCGGAAGGGGTGTCGCTGTCGTTGCGGTACACGGCGTTGCGCAGTCAAACTCCGAGGATTAAAAACACACAGATTTAATTGCACCAATTAAACCCATGTTGAGGATATAATTCACAAAGGAATTAAAAGAACCGCAACCCCTACCTCAATCGGTTGTTGATTGAAGATTGTCGCAGGGAAGGAACGTCGCGGAAGAAGTGTCGCGAAAGGAGGATCGTCGGCGTTGCGTTGTCGATCTCTGAGGGTTCGGCGTTCTGCGTCGCCCTTCATCGGAGGCCGGTGTTCTTCGCGTTCTTCGCGTTCTTCACGTTCTTTGTGAAGGAGGATGAAGATCTTCAAGCTTTAGAGCTTTCCCCAAATCCTCTCAACAAGCAACCCCTCAACAAAACAAGTGTTGAGAAACGAACAATTAATTCGATGAATTAATTGTAATGACTTAACTGCCCAATTAAATGGGGTGTTTCTTAACCAGAAAAACATACGGTTGACTTTCATTAAAGAGGGGGTTGCGGGTGCGTTACTTAGAGGGAAAGAAACGGTGGGACTCATGCGGGCCACACCTCACAAATATCCTACCAAGTGGGTAGGATATTTTGGGTTCCACCCTATCCGCTTAACTAAGCTCAAGTGGCTTTAAGTGGCTTTAAGTGAAATAAAATAAAGTGTTGCACCACTTTTATTTTATTTCTTAACTTAACCCCAAAAATTAAAAACCACACCCGAGCAAACACAACTCCGGAAAAGGCGTTTCTAAGTAAATATCGGCACTGCGATTCCATCGGTGCCCTCGGAATTCGATTCCAAGCACCGGTTCAAAAGTTATAAAAACTCGTTCGTTCATTCACTGAACGTACCCAAGCCAAACTTCGGAAAATGATTCCGGGCACACTGGGCCTCGAAATCAGGTGCCGTCAGAAACTGCATTCTTGTAAAATTCCAAAGAAAATTAAGAAAACATTTTCTTGAATTTTACGGGTCTTTACAATTTCAGCCTCGTTTAAGGAATTCTTTTTGCCTCTTTTCAGTAAGGAATGAATTTTTTTCTAGAGCTTACATTCATATTGATATTATGATTTTGAAATTTTATCATTTTTAACAATGTAGATTTATTTATAATTAAGTATATGCATATTTTATTATATTTATTTATAAAAAATCACGTGTATAAATTCATATATCAACATATTTACGTAAAAATGTATTTTTAAATATATAAAATAAATATTTATTATTCATTTTATTTAATGTAAATGATTATCCATTTTATTTATCTTATAAAAATGTACTAATATGTATATATAATTTTTATGTATACATACGTGTGTGTATTAATAAACATACATATATTTATATTCTAATATATATAAATGAATATTAATATATTTAATATATTTAAATAAATATACTTGTATATATATATCACAAATTTCAAAATATATGTAGATAAATAAAAAATTCTTCAAATATACAACAAAACATGCATGACAAAGTGGTAAAGAGAATCCAATCACAAAAGGGAGAGCCTTCTAGCACTGAGGAAGGGGGTGGGGTGCGTGACAACGGATGGGTAGTGGAAAGTATTTTATCATTTTTGACAATGTAGATTTATTTAACATGTATTAGATGTGCACAAAAACCACATGAAACAAGAGATCATCAAAGGCAGGTGTCTTGTGAATTGGGTCTCACACTGATCGCCAAGGGACCAGCGCCGAACTATACACCATTCATTGGTAATTTTTTTTGTGTTTATGATAATAGTTATAAATGCAAAGCTTGAACTAAAAAAAACCGATGTCTAAAATTAAAAAATATTTTATGGTTATTTTTTATGCACAACAAGCACGGGAAAATGAATACAAGGATTTCATTACAGTTGGCTAGTGCCCCTGGCCAGGGCTAGGTCCGGAAGGCAGCCGCTGAAGCCAGAACTCCATGGAGGCTTTGGGGTAAAAGATGGAGGACCAGGAGGGCGGCGTTGATGGGTGATTGGGTCTCGTCGGGAAATTCACCTCCGGTAGGCGGAGTGTCCTGGAACGAAGAGCGTGTCAAGCTTTCATAAATGAAAAAACAATAAAAACATATAATTGACAATAAATAATTATATAATGGAAAATTATATTCATTGATCATATATCACTTCGTTGTTGGCTGTGGCAATCTCCGTTTGACAATTAGTTTTTTTTAAACAAAAAAAATTACAGAAATTGCACTCTTTGACTGAATTTAAAAAAAACAAAAAAAAAGAAAAACATTAATTCAGGTATTCAGTATGTCTAGATGATATATAATTTTATAAGATCCCAGATAATCTCGTCCCATCTTCATGCAAGCTCTGCACCCATCATTTCATATAAATAAAAAACAAATAAATTAAAAAAAAAATTATTATAGTAAAAAATCAACAAAAACTAATAATTAGTAGCCTTTATATTATTTAAATTAAAAGTTTGTACAATAAAAATTCTTTGCGCGTTTGATTTTCAACATATTACTAGTTTATAATCATTTTTTAATTTAAAACTACTTATTCAATAAATCTGAGAACACCGCATGTCATATTAATGTTTCATTTGCTTATACATGCCACAAATAAATTGAAAACGATGATCCTATAATTTCATGTCATTCCGAGATCGTTTGACATGGTTTTTGATGGTTACACGTATGTTTTAGTGTTTTAAAACATGAAAAATGTATTTTCAATCATCCCGGGAAAAGGATAACTCGGATTGACACTCCGTCAATTCCTATATTTCACAAATAAATCTACGGTGGTTTTCATATGACTTCATGGCAATCAAAGCTTGTTTGCTTCGTTTTGACTCCCAATCGCACATTTTTAATGACTCGATTCTTTAAGAACTCTTTATTCAGTCAATCCAAGAACACAGAATAAATGATATCATTATGCTAATTCCATTCTAATTGTTATATATCACCCTAATAAGAAATAAATGATATCATTATGCTACAACTATACTGATATTATAACTAAGTCACCTTATAATCATCGATAATCATGATATGTTCATGATTGGGTCAAATTGACCACCAACTTGAACAATGCTCTGAAATTATGTCATGGATAATTATGAGAACTTAATTATGAGAACTTAATTACTAGTATAATATGATATAAATTTGTTTGAAATGATTTTTTTGTTATGGATAGGATACATCAATATTTAACTCATTAATAAAGAAAACACCCTACATATGTTGAAAATCATTGAAAAATGTTTGTTGTCAATTCCAACTTATAGGATAAAGACTAAAGTACTAATGAAAGGAAATTTAAACTTCATAAATCACTATAAGCCATCCATTAAATCAAATTAAATGAACTTGGAATGATGAAATTTTCTGGAAGAAAGAATACCAACACCACTCCTACAAAACTAATATAAAACAGTCAAAACTATAAACACCTGATGTGGGAAAATAGGCAAAAAATAACTAATATACATTTAGATAATTATTATAAATGAAAATTATAAATAGTGTTAGATATGAATATGGTTCTGAAATTAGTTATTAAGATATTCATGTTTGTTATACTGGAACTTAGAGTGCATTAAACTAAGTAGGGAAACAAGAAAAGGGTTTCTTTATCTAAAATTTGAATCCTTTGAGACGTGTTCAAGCTATACACCTTGTTTCATTTTCAATGGCATAAATACTTATCTATTGTCATTTCTTTCATGATCCTATTACATTTCATGATATTTAATGTTATATTGAATGTTATACATCTCTTGGGGTTTTGATTCAAAAGTTACAAAGGCTATAAGGGGTTTTTGTGGCTTAAATCTTTTCCTTGGGTCATAATCATTCGTATCTGACTATTATCTTTCAAGATTGTTTCGATGGGGACCCACTGCACAGTCCCGTTGAAGGGTAATATGATGGAGGGTATTGCCCGATAAGTAGCTGCAGAGGACCTGCATCCTAGTGCGTCGGGGGGATTCCACACTAGTCATCAGGGATCTGTGCCCTAGTACGTCAGGGGGATCAACACCCGAAAAACAAATCCTCTGATAATCTGACTAAACGATGCCCAATCACTGCTTGATCACTGTCATGGATTCTCTTCAAACCTGTTAAATTGGGTTTTCAAATATTAAAACGTTGATGTTTTTGGTTTTTCCATGAAAAAATAGTTTTGTTTTCGTTTTATTATTATTGTGCATACTGGGTTGTTTGTTTGTTGGGGTTCTGGACCATGGCCTGTTTGTTTCACTGGGCTTGTTCACTGGGCTGTTTTGGTGTTGTGGGCCACTCGTTGTTCGACCTTCCTTCCACCGTGGAGATCCTGTTGCTTTGCCTCTTTTCTGACCGTTGATGATTGTTGATCCTACAGTGCTGGTGCTTCTGTTTGTGTTTCTTCGGTGATCTTACCCGTGCTACTCATTCGTTCGTAGTCGTCCACGTGTGCCGGTTTGTTCGGGATTTGTTGAGCTGCCTCCTGCTTCGAGAAACATCCGCCCGTCCGATGCGTGCCACGTGGCCTCATCTGTTACACCTGTCAGCGGCGTCGCTTCGTTCTTTCTGCCACCATTATTAAGGCGCGTTGGTTTTCTTCGTTGAGTGGTTCATCGTCTTCAGCATTCCTGTCCCGAGAACTCTGATAGAAGTATAACCTTTACTGGTTCGGTGACCCGCTGCTTGTACGCCACCATCTCGACGACTGTTCTGGTGGAGACTCCTACGGAAATTAGGGAGGCAACCATGGCAGAGATCTGTACTTCTCGGTGCTTATGTATTTGTGAGCATGTTCTTTATTTTCTTATTTGATATTTGTGTTGTATGTTCCTGTTTTCTATTCTGGTCTGTTTGTAGTCGGGGTTGCGTGCGTGAGTCCGTCCAGTTTGGAAGAGAACTTCGCTAACTCTGAGCCAGGGTTCATCACTGGCTCTTGGTGCGGATAGGTCTTCATTCTCGGATAGTTTTCATGGTCCGTGTGTGTGGTCTATCTTAACTACTTCTCTATTTCTATATGCTCTGTTTTCGTTTCGCATAATAATATAGAAACTGTGGTGGTGTTCTTGAAGTGAAGTAGGACCATAAGGTCTGAACCACGTAAATCTTGTTGTCCATTTTACTTTCCTGTAAGTTTTGTTTTCTGTTATTCGGATTTGTTAAATAATACGTTTTATTCTTGGCAATGTTTACTTTGTGTTTATCTCTGTAAACTGTAACGATTCCACAACAAGTGGTATCAGAGCCTGTTACTCATTTTATTTACAATGTATGTCAAGTTTGAAATTGATAAATTTGATGGAGAAAATGATTTTAATTTGTGGAGAGTTAAAATGCATGCTTTACTTATTTATAATGGTCTTGCTGATGCTTTGCATGGTAATAAGAAAACTGTTGTGACTGTCATTGCCGACGGTCAGTCAACCACTACCTTTGTCGATGTTGATCCTGGTATATTAGAAAAGGCTCACTGCACTCTACTTTTAACTTTGGGTGATAAGGTTCTGTGTGGAGGAGCACATGAAACTACTGCTAAATCGATTTGGGTTAAACGCGATCATTTGTATATCACTACTACAAATACGGGCATTAACAGCGCTAAAAACGGGCTTTAACTGCTCTAAAAAAGCGTTGTAAAGCACGGTGCTGATAAAGGGGTCCTTTATCAGCACTGATAAAACACCCCTTTATCAATGCTAAAAGAGCGCTGATAAAACAGCCCTTTATCAGTGCTAAAAGAGCACTGATAAATGAATGTTTTATCAGCACTTTTTTAGCGCTGATAAAAGCACAATTTATCAGTGCTAAAAAAGCGCTGATAAATGCCCTCTCTGCTGCTACGAAAATATCTGCAGCAGCACACCCGAACACCTGCAAAAAAAATCAGCATCTCAATAAGCTAATTAAAGCAAGTCTACCAATACAAAATTAACTCATAAATCATAATCTAATTAGACCAAGTATACCCATACAACAAGTATACTCGTACACCATTAACACATAATTCATAAGTAAATTAAGTACATAAAGAATTCAATTCAGAATTTAGGGGGTTGGGGGGCTGTTCAAGGGTTTGGGGTGGCTGTCCAAGGGGGGGTAGGGGGTGTCTGGGGGGCTTTCCAGGGGGGTGGAATGGTGTCCAAGGTGTCGGGGGGGGGGGGGGGGGGCTTTACAGGGGGTGGGGGGTGCCCAGAGGGGTGGGGGTGTCCAGGGGATGGATTGGTGTCCAAGGGGGGTGGGGGCGGTCCAGGGGGTGGATTGGTGTCCGGGGGGCTTTCCAGGGGGGTGGGTTGGTGTCCAAGGTGTCGGGGGGGGGGGGAGGGGGGGCTTTACAGGGGGTGGGGGTGTCCAGAGGGGTGGGGGGTGTCTAGGGGGGTGAGGGCGGTCCAGGGGTGGATTGGTGTCCGTGGGGGCTTTCCAGGGGGGTGTCCAAGGTGTCGGGGGGGGGGGGGGCTTTACAGGGGTGGGGGGTGTCCAGAGGAGTGGGGGGTGTACAGGGGGTGGATTGGTGTCCACGAGGGGTGGGGGCGGTCCAGGGGGTGGATTGGTGTCCGGGGGGGGGGGGGGGCTTTCTAGGGGGTGGGCTAGTGTCCAAGGTGTCGGGGGGGCTTTACAGGGGGTGGGGGTGTCAAGAGGGGTGGGGGTGTCCAGGGGGTGGATTGGTGTCCAGGGGGGTGGGGGCGGTCCAGGGGGTGGATTGGTGTCCGGGGGGTCTTTCCAGGGGGTGGGCTAGTGACCAAGGTGTCGGGGGGGGGGGGGGGGTGGGCGGTGTCCAGAGGAGTGGGGGGTGTCCAAGAGGTGGATTGGTGTCCATGGGGGGTGGGGGCGGTCCAGGGGGGTGGATTGTTGTCCGGGGGGGCTTTCCAGGGGGGTGGGCTGGTGTCCAAGGTGTCGGGGGGGGGGGGGGGGGGCTTTACAGGGGGGTGTCCAGAGGGGTGGGGGTGTCCAGGGGTGGATTGGTGTTCAGGGGGGTGGGGGCAGTCCAGGGGGTGGATTGGTGTCCGGGGGGGCTTTCCAGGGGGTGGGGGAGGTCGAGGGGGTGGTCAGTTGTTGTTTTCACTTAAAATCGTGTCCATTTTAAACAAAAGAGAGACCCTTTGAGTGATACCGGCCATACTGTGCCTCAGATTGAGGGGGGTTGAATCGTACACATCAACAAGGACCCGTGAATCGTTCTTATAAAATATCAAGGCAATTCGAATGCGTTTGGTCAGATTTTCATAGGTCAGTTGTTGTTTTCAATTAAAATCGTGTCCATTTTAAATGAAAGAGAGACCCTTTGAGTGATCGCGGTCACACCGTGCCTCAGATTGAGGTGAGGATGACTTGTACTCGTCAAAAAGGACTCGTGGATAATTATCTTAAAGGATCAACATAATCTGAATGCGTTTGTTCATATTTCTGTAGGTCAGTTGTTGTTTTCACTTAAAATCGTGTCCATTTTGAACAATAGAGAGTCCCTTTGAGTGGTACTGGCCACACCGTGCCTCGAATTGAGGTGGGGTTGACTCGTAAACATCACCAAGGACCCATGGATCATTCTTATAAAAGATCAAGGAAATCTGAATGTGTTTGGTCGGATTTTCATAGGTCAGTTGTTGTTTTCAATTAAAATTGTGTCCATTTTAAACAAAAGAGAGACCCTTTGAGTGATAGCGGTCACACCGTGCCTCAGATTGATGTAGGGATGACTCGTACACATCAAAAAGGACTCTTGGATCATTCTCCTAAAGGATCAACACAATCCGAATGCGTTTGGTTGGATTTCTGTAGGTCAGTTGTTGTTTTCACTTAAAATCGTGTCCATTTTAAACAAAAGAGAGACCCTTTGAGTGGTACCGGCCACACTGTGCCTCAGATTGAGGTGGGGATGACTCTTACACATCATCAATGACCCTTGGATCATCCTTATAAAAGATCAAGGCAATCCGAATGCATTTGGTCAAATTTCTATAGGTCAGTTTTTGTTTTCACTTAAAATCGTGTCCATTTTAAACAAAAGAGAGACCCTTTGAGTTGTACCGGCCACATCGTGCCTTGTATTGAGGCAGTGTTGACTCATACATGTCAAAAATTACCATTCGATCATTCTCCTAAAGTATCAACATAATCCGAATGCTTTTGGTCGAATTTCCGTAGGTCAGTTGTTGTTTTCACTTAAAATCGTGTCCATTTTAAAAAAAAGAGAGACCCTTTGAGTGGTAACGGCCACACCGTGCCTCAAATTGAGGTGGGGTTGATTCTTACATGTCAAAAAGCACCATTGGATCATTCTCCTAAAGTATCAACACAATCTGAATGCATTTGGTCGGATTTATGTAGGTCAGTTGTTGTTTTCACTTAAAATCGTGTCCATTTTAAACAAAAGTGAGACCCTTTGAGTGGTACCAGCCACACTGTGCCTCGGATTGAGGTGGGGAAGACTCTTAAATGTCACCAATGACCCTTAGATAATTCTTATAAAAAATCAAGGCAATATGAATGCGTTTGGTCGAATTTTCGTAGGTCAGTTGTTGTTTTCACTTAAAATCGTGTCCATTTTAAACAAAAGAGAGACCCTTTGAGTGGTACCGGCCACACCGTGCCTCGAATTGAGGCGGGGTTGACTCTTAAAAATTACCAAGGACCATTGGATTGTTCTCCTAAAGGATCAACACAATCTGAATGCATTTGGTTGGATTTTCGTAGGTCAGTTGTTTTTTCACTTAAAATCGTGTCCATTTTAAACAAAATAGAGACCCTTTGAGTGGTACCGGCCACACCGTGCTTCAGATTGAGGCGAGGTTTACTCTTACACATCACTAAGGACCCTTGTATAATTATTATAAAATATCAAGGCAATCCTAATGCATTTGGTCAAATTTCCATAGGTCAGTTGTTGTTTTCACTTAAAATCGTGTCCATTTTAAATAAAAGTGATACCCTTTGAGTGGTACCGGCCACACCGTGCCTCATATTGAGGTGGGGTTGACTCATACACTTCCCCAAGGACCCTTGGATCATTATTATAAAAGATCAATGAAATTTGAATGCGTTGGTCAGATTTTCGTAGGTCAGTTGTTGTTTTCAATTAAAATTGTGTCTATTTTAAACAAAAGAGAGACCCTTTGAGTGATAGCGGTCACACCGTGCCTCGGATTGATGCGGTGTTGAATATTACTGGTCAAAAAAGACACATGGATAGTTCTTTAAAAGGATCGACACAATCCTAATGAGTTTGGTCAGATTTCCATAGGTCAGTTATTGTTTTCACTTAAAATCGTGTCCATTTTAAACAAAAGAGAGACCCTTTGAGTGGTACCGGCCACACCGTGACTCAGATTGAGGAGCGGTTGACTCTTACACATCAAAAAGGAATATTTTATCATTATTATAAAAGATCAAGGCAATCCGAATGCGTTTGGTCAGAATTTCATAGGTCATTTGTTGTTTTCAATTAAGATTGTGTCCATTTTAAACAAAAGAGAGACCCTTTGAGTGTTGTCGGTCACACCGTGCCTCATATTGAGGCAGGAATTACTCTTACACGTCAAAAAGGATTGTTGGATCATTCTAATAAAGGATCAACATAATATGAATCCTTTTGGTCAGATTTCCGTAGGTCATTTGTTGTTTTCACTTAAAATCTTGTCCATTTTAAACAAAAGAGAGACCCTTTGAGTGGTACCGACCACACCGTGCCTCAGATTGAAGAGGGGTTGACTCTTACACATTAAAAAGGACCATTGTATCATTATTATAAAATATCAAGGCAATCCTAATGCGTTTGGTCAGAATTTAATAGGCCAGTTGTTGTTTTCAATTAAAATTGTGTCCATTTTAAACAAAAGAGAGACCCTTTGAGTGATGGCGGTCTCAACGTGCCTCGTATTGAGGTTAGGATGACTCTTACACATCACAAAGGACCCATGGATTGTTCTCCTAAAGGATAAACACAATCCTAATCCGTTTGGTCAGATTTTTGTAGGTCAGTTGTTGTTTTCACTTCAAATTGTGTCCATTTTAAACAAAAGAGAGACCCTTTGAGTGGTACTGGCCACACTGTGCCTCGGATTGAGGAGAGGTTGACTTTTACATTTCATAAAGAACCTGTGGATCGTTCTCCTAAAATATCAACACAATACGAATGCGTTTGGTCAGATTTCCAAAGGTCAGTTGTTGTTTTCACTTAAAATCGTGTCCATTTTAAATAAAAGAGAGACCCTTTGAGTGGTACCAGCCACACTGTGCCTCTACTTTAGAAGGGGTTGACTCATAAACATCACAAAGGACTAGTGGATCATTCTTATAAAATATCAAGGCAATCCGAATGTGTTTGGTCTGAATTTCATAGGCCAGTTGTTGTTTTCAATTAAAATTGTGTCCATTTTAAACAAAAGAGAGACCCTTTGAGTGCTGGAGGTCACACCGTGACTTGGATTGATGAGGGGATGACTTTTACATGTCAAAAAGGACCCGTGGATCGGTCTTAAAAAATATCAAGGAAATCTGAATGCATTTGGTCGGATTTCCGTAGGTCAGTTGTTGTTTTCACTTAAAATCGTGTCCATTTTAAACAAAAGAGAGACCCTTTGAGTGGTACCGGCCACACCATGCCTCGGATTGAGGCGGGGTTGACTCGTACACATCACAAAGGACTATTGGATCGTTCTTATAAAATATCAAGGCAATCCAAATGCATTTGGTCAGAATTTCATAGGTCATTTGTTGTTTTCAATTAAAATTGTGTCCATTTTAAACAAAAGAGAGACCCTTTGAGTGCTGGCGGTCATACCATGCCTCGGATTGAGGCAGGGATGAATCTTACATGTCACAAAGGACCCATTGATCGTTCTACTAAAATATCAACACAATCCTAATGCGTTTGGTCAAATTTCCGTAGGTCAGTTGTTGTTTTCACTTAAAATCGTGTCTATTTTAAACAAAAGAGAGACCCTTTGAGTGGTACCGGTCACACCATGCCTCGGATTGAGGTGAGGTTGACTCGTACATGTCAAAAATGACCAGTTAATTTTTCTTATAAAATATAAAGTCAATATTAATGCTTTTGGTTGGAATTTCATAGGTCAGTTGTTGTTTTCAATTAAAATTGTGTCCATTTTAAACAAAAGAGAGACCCTTTGAGTGATGGCGGTCAAACTATGCCTCAGATTGAGGAAGGGATGGATCTTACACATTAAAAAGGACCCTTGGATCATTCTTATAAAAGATCAAGGCAATACGAATGTGTCTGGTCAGATTTCCGTAGGTCAGTTGTTGTTTTCACTTAAAATCGTGTCCATTTTAAACAAAAGAGAGACCCTTTGAGTGGTACCGGCCACACTGTGCCTCATATTGAGGTGGGGTTGACTCTTACACATCACAAAGGACCAATGGATCTTTCTTATTAAAGATCAAGGCAATCTGAATGCATTTGGTTAGAATTTCATAGGGAAGTTGTTGTTTTCAATTAAAATCGTGTCCATTTTAAACAAAAGAGAGACCCTTTGAGCACTGGCGGTCACACTGTGCCTCGGATTGAGGTGGGGATGACTTGTAAACATTAAAAAGGACTTGTGGATTTTTCTCCTAAAGGATCAACACAATCTGAATGTGTTTGGTTGGATTTCCATAGGTCAGTTGTTGTTTTCACTTAAAATCGTGTCCATTTTAAACAAAAGAGAGACCCTTTGAGTGGTACCAGCCACATCGTGCTTTGAATTGAGGAGGAGTTGACTCGTACATGTCACCAAGGACCCATGTATATTTCTTATAAAATATCAAGGCAATCTGAATGCGTTTGGTCAGATTTTCATAGGTCAGTCATTGTTTTCAATTAAAATTGTGTCAATTTAAAACAAAAGAAAGACACTTTGAGTGATAGGAGCCACACCGTGCATCGGATTGAGGTGGGGATGACTCATACACATCACAAATTACCATTTTATCGTTCTTATAAAAGATCAAGGAAATCTGAATGCGTTTGGTCAAATTTCCATAGGTCAGTTGTTATTTTCACTTAAAATCGTGTCCATTTTAAACAAAAGAGAGACCCTTTGAGTGGTACCGGACACACCGTGCCTTAGATTGAGGCGAGGTTGACTTGTACACATCACACCAAGGACCCTTGGATTGTTCTTATAAAGGATCAATGGAATCCGAATGAGTTTGGTCGAATTTCTGTAGGTCAGTTGTTGTTTTCACTTAAAATCGTGTCCATTTTAAACAAAAGAGAGACCCTTTGAGTGGTAACGGCCACACCATGCCTCGTATTGAGGCGGGGATGACTCTTACATGTCACAAAGAACCATTGGATCGTTCTCCTAAAGAATCAACACAATCCGAATGCGTTTGGTTAGATTTCCATAGGTCAGTTGTTGTTTTCAATTAAAATGGTGTCTATTTTAAACAAAAGAGAGACCCTTTGAGTGGTTCAGCATTCTTGAATGTTGATGGTTCATATCATCTGTTAAAATGGGTAAATGACTCATTGGAGAAAGGATGTTTTATTTAATAACAATTAAAATTTTCCTATGAACATTTACATACAACAATGTTTCATCTTTTGATCCCCTTAACCCCTCTCAAAAATGACCACCAATTGTACATGTCCCCAAGTCAGATCTTTATTGTATTTGTGTACAATATGCCATCATGTATTCTTCCCAATCATTTCTGAACACATCTATATCGTCTTGTGAGTATGAGGCTTTTCAGAAGTCAGAGTAGTACTGCAAAATATAAAAATAAATAATTAATAAATAACTTAAACGAACTAGTAGTTGTTTTTGAAAATACCTCTTTAGAGATGTTAGTTTGCTGATGAAAAACGATCTCTTTCATAAATTTACAAACATAATAACCGCAATCATTATCGTTTGTTTGTTTTGGACACTGCAAAAAAATTGATCATTAGAAGAATAAGTAACTTATGTTGAGATGTGTTTGGATAGTGAAATCTTATTATATATACCCTAATATTTGTCTAGACGTAGTACTTGCTCGCCTCCCTATGCTTAGCCCCTATCCTCATTCCTTTTTTAGACGATAATTATACACTGCTCTATCATAACAGAATCCTCAGTAAAAGATAATATAAATTATATTTCGATGTTTAGACCTAAAACTTAAGATGTAGTGTCTTACAGATTCACAAACTCCATCATGTGTGGTCAGTTTGATAGATATCCTTGCTTTGAATCCAGAAAATAAATCTTCGGAGTATCCAAGTTCACCAAAATTAGCAACCAATGTTTCCTAATAACACAAAAAGGAATGAGTAATAAAAGAAGTGAAAATATAATTGATATTCTTTAATCATAGAGTATTACCCCTGCATGGTTGGTATTAGGAAAAGTCTGTCATCTATAATCTTGCTTTCAAATGTTTTCAGCAATCCGTTCACTATTGCATCCCTTTTTGATGGCTCTATTTTTGTTAGGTGTGTTGATGTGATATGAGGACTAACAAGTCTAAATCTTGGCTCATGGGAAAATTCCTTTAACTGTTTTTCATCAATGCGTCAGTCAACAATATAAAATGCATTTAGTCATAATTTGCACATTAGATCAGCTTTTAGAAAATCAATTCATGGAAACATACCTCATATATACATTTACAACTATGAAGCCTAGCCAACCGTTTTCAAGGATTTCATTTACATTTTCAACAACAAAGAAATCTTGACTTTCCTCTCCGTATATATTCTCTTCGAAAACCACTATATGACTATTACTATCTTTTAGATTCGTATCCACACGATTCTTCAATGCTTGTAAACGTGGATAGAGAACAGGGGGTGTTATTGTGCTTTCAGTAGCTCCTTGGGATCGTTTGGTCGATCCTTTAGATGGTTTTGAGCCGACGTTTGTCACCCCCTTCCCTTTCTCCATCTATAACAACAATCATTGGTTCAGACACTTTTTTCATTAATTGTTAAGGGTTTATCTTGAAAAAAAGGAAATAAATACCTCTTTCTCCGCATGTACTCTTACAAGTTGTGATGGCCATGCAATGAATGTCCCAATAGCCTTTCCGACCGTATGAATACCATCATCATCAGGTGGAATAGGTAGCTCTGCATTTGGCTCATGAGCTACAGTAATCGTCACTTTCTGATGATCTTTCGGAAGTGGTCTATTATGCAGTGTGGCATCTGGGATATTGAACATTGTATCCCTCGCTACAAGGTGATAGGTGGGTGTTGACATATATAAATCACAATCATTATCACCCTATAGAAGATCAGTACAGAAAACTTATCAGTGTTTGTCTGATTCACATTTCATGGGAACAATTATTAGAATATTGATTACCATGACAAAGATAGTTCTTTGAGGCGAATGGCCCGCCTCAAAGCTGGTAGGGGTGGGGCGGGATGTTCACGCGCTGGTTGTTTCTGAGTTGTGTCTTCCTTTTGCCTCCCACCCATAAAATTTGCTAGCAACTCTCCCTGCCATTGCAATCGTTCTTCAAGGGTTGCTATTTTTTTTGCTCATTTGTCCCAATTTTTCATCTGTATCATCCATTTTTTTCTTCTTCTCAAAATATACTCGGGGTGTCACCCCAAACCCTGCACGTCTGACACGACCATATTTTTCTGGCTGCTTCAAAGCCGTTGATAATAGGTCTGTATCAGCTATAGGATTAGCTGATTCGTATGACTGTCGGATATAGAAAAATAACTAATTATTTTTAAGTAATAGAAATTTTAAACAAATCTTTTTATTGTCGTGTCATACTTACACATATTTCCCACACTTTGTGTGTCTTCTCATCTACTAACTTCCCTTCTTTTTTCACACGTGCCTCCTTCCATAGCACATGACGTGGGATGGAAGTGCATTTGGTTTTAGACTCATCAATCTACATATAAACATAGAAAGATAATTAGGATGTTGTTTATTGGCACCTAACAATATTACTGTAAATTTAAAATACGTACCATTTTCTTTTTTAATGAAGCATACCCTATCCTTTCTTTACGATAGGGTTATGTTGGTTTTGATGCACGTTCCTTATTTTCAGTACAGAGTTTCTGTTTCATAAATGAAATATTGACAATCAAAGTGATGAATATAGGTATCCTTAAACAACGTATTATCACCCACAATGTACCTGAAACTTCTCATCCCCGCGATGGCCAATAAATGCATCCCATGCTTCTTGGGATATCAGGTGAGCGTAGACAATGAGTGGGTGCGGGTTTATTTTACCTTTAGAATCTTTCAGTTGACATCTTGTTAAAATAGTGCGAAAACCTCGATGAATCTTTCCTGCAAGCCTTAGTACATAATCATTGTGTGAATCTTCTACTATAAATGTACTCTGCAAGATATTGAGAAGATTAATACATTGTTTCATTATTTTATTTACTAGTAAATTGAAGAAATAAATTCATAATGTTATCGTAATTTCTTCCCAAATCACAGCCTTCAACCCGGACACAACATGGTGCCATGAATCTATGTCAATCGGCACGCGTTGCCGAGTGACAAATCCAATGTAGCTTCTAAACATAGCCTTGTTGGGATTCACATGTTGGCCTCGTGCATTCCATCTGACTTCAAATTTTATGCCTTTGCTTTTTGCCTTAAGAATTTTGGCTAACACCGTCAAACTACGATGCACCTGTGTTTTCTGCGATGTCGGTCCTTCATTCCCGACCATTTAATCAATATCAACATCATCTATATGTTCATCTGGAATGGTATCAACGACATATGCTGATGGTTGTTGAACCTCAACACTAAGAGCAGTAGGAGCCGCAGCAGCAGGAGCAGCAGCAGCCGCAGCAGGAGCATCAGGAGCAGCAAGACTAGTAGGAGCCATAGCAAGAGGAGCAGAAGGAGCAACAGGAGCCGCAGCAGGAGCAGTAAGAGTAGCAGGAGCTGCAGCAGGAGGAGCAGCAGGAGCAACAGGAGCCGCAGTAGGAGTAACAGCAGCAACAGCATGAGCTGCAGGAGCAGCAAGAGCAGCAGCAACCACAGTAGCAGTAGCTTGAGAGACTTGTTCAGCCTTAAGGTTAGGGGCACCAGAATGTGCATAAGTCATTATCTACAAAAGTGGTTAAACAGTTAATTCAGATTACATAAATTCAGTAATGATAAGATAATAACATGAAATAACAAGATCTATTTTACAAACAAAATATAACTTGTTTACTGAAATCTCTTTCTTTTTTTCAAAGGTTGAAGGGACTTGACACCTCTATCGAATATCCAAATCCCTTCATTATGGTCTCATCTAACATACAAAACATCATCTTCATTGGGACCGCTCCTAAATGATTGCAATGTACCACTAAAAGGATCTTCCTCAATTTAATTTTCATCGGAACCTTCAGTAGTTTTGGATGATAACAGAACAATCGACCACTTTCGGTTTTCGGGATCTGGAACATAAAAAACTTGTACCACTTGTGATTCCATTATAAATTGTTCTTCTTTGTACCCTTCTTTACTAAAATAAAATTTCACAAATCCCCATTCATCTATTTTAACACCGCTGTTGTTATCAATCCATTTGCATTGAAAAAGCGGCAATTGGAATGTCATATAATCCAACTCCCATATTAGTTTGATAATGCCAAAGTATGACATATTTGCATAAATTGGATTTATGTCCTTACTACCAGAAACATGCATCGCTTCAGCCACTAATGTAACTCCACTATTTTGTATGGTACTATCTTCATCATGTTCGTCTGTATATAATTTATAACCATTAATTACATAACCACTGTAAGAAAATACATACACACTTGGTCCAGCAGCTAGCCATCGAAGTCGTTCTGAAATTGAATTCGGATTTTCATCCAATTGCTTAAAAATATGGTCCTAAAACCATCCTATAAACTGGTGATTATGTGTATCTGATAACCATTTTTCAGCCCTCGATGGATTCAACTACCTAATAATTTCTTTGTGAGTTTCAATATATAGAGCAACCTCCCAACCGTTATGAAAAAAATAAAGATGAGCCTGCTCCCGATCTGTAATACTGATCGTCACAACTTCTCTTCCAGAAATTCTCTCACCCTCAATGCATCCAGTGTGACGAGATTTCAGGAGACCAATGCTTTCCACATCAGATAGGTATTTAGTACAAAATTCAATGTCTTCCTTAACAATATATCGCTCCACGATACAACCCTCTGGTCGACTTCGATTTTTGACATACCCTTTCAAAATCTTCATATACCATTCAACAGGATACATCCATCTATAGTGCACAGGACCACAAAGTCGAATCTCTCTCACTAAGTGAATCATCAAATGAACCATCATATCAAATAATATTGGTGGGAAGAACATTTCTAATTCACATAATATGATGAAAATTTCTTTTTCCATAGCTGGAAATTTCCCCGGGTCTAAAACTTTGCTACATATAGCTTTGAAAAAGAAACAAAGTTTGGTTAACGTATGATGAAAATTCTTGGGAAAAATGCAATGTAAATCTATAAGAATTAGATCTTGCATCAAAACATGACAATAATGTGATTTCAAACCTTTTAACTTCAAATAATTCATTGACACAATGTTCTTGATATTTGATGAGTAACCCTCTAGAACCTTTACATCATTGAAGAAGTTGAAAAACTGATATCTCTCCGCCCTAGAAAGAGTATAAGCAGCTAGAGGAAGAAACATTTGATTTTCACCCTTCACGGGAGCCAACTCTTCTCGTATTCCCATGTCAACCATGTCCAACCTTGCCTTAATTCCATCTTTTGTTTTTCCAGGGGCATTTAGCAACATTCTGATAATACTATCACATAAATTTTTTTCCACATGCATCACATCAAGAAAATGTCTGACGTACAAACAATTCCAGTATGGTAATTAAAAAAAACTAATCTCTTTTTCCAACCAATTTTCGTAAGGTTTTTCAAAAATGGTTTACCAAAAACAGTGTTCAGATCTTTTACTTTCTCAAACAGATGATCACCTGTTAGTGGAGACGGTGTTGTGTGTTTTTCTGAACTTCCATTGAATGATGTCATCCAAGATCGGTACTTATGTCGATGAGGTAGAAATATACGATGTCCTAGAAACACATATTTTGATGAATGTTTAAACCTAATTGATTCTGTATCTTCTTTGCACACGGTACACCCTTGAGTTCCTTTAATGCTATAGCCTGAAAAATTTCCATAAGCAGGGAAATCATTTATTGTCCCATACAACATCGCTCTCAACGTGAAGTATTCACTTTTATAAGCATCATACAACATTACACCTGAGTCCCACAATAACTTCAAATCCTCAATCAAAGGAGCCAGATAAACATCAATATCGTTACCTGGTTGTTTTGGTCCTGATATAAGCACAGATAACATGATGAATTTCCGCTTCATTCATAAACAGGGTGGAAAGTTATAATTTACCAACATAACAGGCCATGTACTTTGAGTGCTAGTTTGAAAACCAAAAGGATTCACTCCATCTGTAGATAACACAAGACGAAGGTTTCTCAGCTCTTTTCCAAATTTAGGATACTCATGGTCAATTTTCTTCCATTGAGTAGAGTCGTCCGGATGACGTAATAACCCATCTTTATTTATTTTATCTGCATGCCATGACAATTTTCTTACAGTTTCTTCACTTTCATATAGACGCCTAAACCTTGGAATGATTGGAAAGTACCATGAAACTTTCGTAGGATTGGATTTATCTTTCTTGTATCGAGAAGCACCACACTTTGGGAATTCTTTAAGTGATTTTTTCTCCTTGCGAAACAATATACAATCTTTCGGGCAGGCATATATTCTTTCAGAAATCATTCCCATCAAGCGTAGCATTCTTCTAGCTTCATATGTCCGGATTGGGAGATCATTATCTTCCGGGAGTATGTCATTCAAGACAGAAAGTAGTTCCGTAAAACTGACATCACTCCATCTGTTGCCTGCTTTCAATTTATAAAACTTCAGTATAGCTGACAATGTTGAATACTTAGTGCAAGCAGCATACAATGGCATCTTTTCACAACTCTTTAACTTCTCAAACAATTTTGGGCAATCACGGAGTTCATCTTGAATTTTATTTGTCATTTCCTCAATACGATCTTCATCATCATTGACATCTATAATCACATACTCCATACGGTCTTCTTCATTATCCATATTTTTATTCATATCTGATGATCCATAAAATGCGGTTTTATCCCAACCTGTAGCTACATTCTCTTTTTCTCCGTGTTTATTCCAACATTTATAACTCTGATCTATTCCATGACATATCAAATTTTCTTCCAACTCCTCTGGAGTAAGTAGTCTAGAATAACAACAACGTAAACACAGAAAAAGGATTTGAGAAGGATCCTTTGCGTGATCCTTTGCAAACTTGATGAACTCTTTCACTCTGTTCTTGTACTCTATTGTTAAACGATTAGCATCCATCCAATCTTTATTCATATTCATCCTATTTGAATCTCAAATATTAGTATTTATAGTTCAATTACACAAAACAATACTTCCAAATACAGTATAAGAGAACCACTTCCTTATAAGGAGATCAAGTAGTCTAACCTATAATCAAGATTCATAAAAAAGAATATTAGATTCACTAAAAATATGATGATCTATCACTCTATAAGGAGGATATAAGAGGAGATAGAGGATTTCCAATCGATGAGAGATCCCCTTATTATAGAGAAACCAAACGCATCCACTGGAGCTTCTATCTGAGAATAAGGGAGTTTGTAGGAGTTAAAATGACTCTTGTAAGCCTTAAAGAATCAAGATTTCAAATGAGAGTTGTGTAGGAGAAAAAAGAATATAAAATGGGGCTCATGAAATTTAAGACTATAAAAAAAGATACCACGGTGCAACCTCACATGAACACGGTACAGAAAGTATTTAGACAATCATACTATGGTGTAGACTTCTTGTCATGAACTAGGCCAGGTTACCATCCCACTTGACACCTGACCCAACTCATGGGAAGGTCCAAAGGGAATTACCAATCCCCATGGGTTGTAACTAGTTCCTAGGAATTGAGTAACACCTTTGGGAATGGTTTTTTCATGTAAAAAACCATAAATATTACATAATAATCAAACAACATATCATAACCAAATTTCACAATATAATAGACCAAAAGATAACACTACAATAGGGGATAAGCATTTAACAAATTCAACCAAAACCAAAATAACAAAAAAAAAGGTAAGGGAATCAACAATACAACCAAGCCTCCATTAAACATGAGGGTAAACATCCCCATTCCACAACCAATAACAGTAACCAAAGGGGAACTACTATCACATATATCCACCATCACCACCAAGGGAACCTTGCCTTTAACTGGGTAAAACATAATAAGGTCTACATAAACCTGAGGGTGTATATAAGGTGTGAGCCAACATACCTAGTAGGACACAACAAAAATAGATTCCATGTAATGACATTATGATAAATATTAACATGTTATTTTTTAAGAAAAAGGAAGATACAATTTAAATAAAGCATTATTTAAAATAAAAGAGATAGTAAATGTGACTAGATAATGATAATAATTGTATGAGAACTAAAGAAAATCTCTAAGGTATTAGGGTTACTAGGGTCCTAAGATCCTCGTACTCTTGGTGATCACATCTCTTAGACATGAAGGTCCAATTTGAGCCTCCAATACCTAGCACATGAATTTTTAGTTAGTGTTGTTATGCATATCCTTATTAAGGAGACTAATCATCGGCCTGACTAATTCACCTAATATACTAGACCTAGTCTACCCACCTAGATAACTAGGATTCCATTGTGCTCAATTCCACCTCCTATATAAAATTATATCTATTTTATACAATCACACTTCCAATAATAGAAATACACATGAAAACCAACCATTTACAAAAGTCAAATCATTATCAAACCCTTACACACAACAAAAAAATTGGAAAACATTTTTCCCACAACCCAGAAAATTTATAAAACCATTTTAGAACCAAATAAATCATATTAAACACCTAAAACAATGTCAAATAATGGAACAACCTACCTATTTCTTGATATCTTCACAAAACCATAATGAAACCACCAACTGAACTAAGGAAAGTCCCTAAGGATGCAATTAAACACCATAACCATAAAGATTAACCCAAATAAATGAGATTAAAGCCAACCTAGGTCAAAACCCTTTCTATAGAAAAATAACCCAAGAGAGAAAAAAGTAGTGACCAAGAAAGGAGAATAAAAGAGAATATGAGATTCCTACTTAGAGATTCCTTATAGATAAAAGGCCAAATCACCCTAGAAATATAGCCCAAGGGAAGAGAGAAAGTGAGGGAGTTTCACCTTGGGATAGAGGGTCAAATGGGAAGATTCACAGAATAGAGGACCACCACGAAAAAATTAAAACGAACAGATAACCAATATTCCCAAGAACCCTTAATGTATATCCTCCAAGAACATCATACATCTCGAAATGACACATCTACATCACTAAGAAGATATAAAATCCCAATAATGTCTAGAGACCTAGCATAGGTCACCCAACCATTTAAATTTTCACTAAAATGGTGGGACATAAGATGGAAATATACTAAGAACACATCCCTTCACCCAAATAAGAGACTACAACCACTAACCATGAAGAACCACTAAGAGCATAATTTGAAACCTAAGGAAAGGTACACCCAAAACATACCAATGAATCCAAATGAAATAACACAATAAATATCCATCAATGATTCAAACAACAACAAGAAAAATATTAAAAAAATATTTGGAAAACATGCCTCAAAGGGAGGTCCGACAAACCGAAGAGGGCGTTGCGGGTGGCGGAGGTCCGACAAACTGAAGAGGGCGTTGCGGGCGGCAGAGGTCCGGCAACGAGAAGTCGGGCGTTGTGGGTGGCGGAGGTCTGGAAAACCGAAGAGGGAGTTACGGGCGGAGAAGGTCTGGAAATGAGAAGTAAGGGCGGTGGAGGTCTGGCAATGAGAAGGGAGGGTGGAGGAGGTCTGACAAAGAGAAGTGAGGGCGGCAGAGGTCTACCAACGAGAACTCAGCGGGTGGTAGAGGGGGAGTCGCAGGGTTCCAATACCGCGAGAGCTTTAGGTCGCGATAAAACGAGGGGACTGTGTGACCGACTTTATTAAAAAAATGAACTAAGGTTTTATCAGTGCTAACAAAGCACTGATAAAGACTACCTTTATCAATGCTAACATTTTAGCACTGATAAAGGTATCCTTTATCAGCACTTTTTTAGCGCTGATAATAATAGTCTTTATCAGTGCTAAAAAAGCACTGATAAATCATTCCTATATCAGCACTCAAATTTTAGCGCTGATATGGAGAGTCTTTATCAGCGCTTTTCTAGCACTGATAAAGGGTCGTTTTATCAGCGCTTCTTTAGCACTGATAAAGGTTACCTTGTAATAGCGCTAAAATTTTAGCGCTGATACAGGGTAACCTTTATCAGTGGTTTTTCTTAGTGCTGATATAAGAGGGAGCTTCCCTTTCCCATTTTTGTAGTAGTGTATGACTAAATCCTTGCTTGGGCGTCTAGATAAAAAAATGAGTTTATACAATTTTAAAATTTTGCATGGTTCTTCTTTGCATGTTCATATAGACGAGTTTAATAAAATTTTGTTAGACCTAGAAAACATAGACATTGAAGTTAAGGATGAGGAACAAGATTTAATTCTTTTAACCTCTTTTGATGATTCTTTTAATTCATTAAGAGATTCTATGATGTATAGTCAGGATTCCATTACGTTGGAAGAGGTTAAGTCTGTTGTCCTGTCTCGTGATCTTCAAATGCATAGTTTGAAGGAAGAGTTGAGTTCTGTTAAGAGTGAACCTCAAATGTTATATACCAAAGCTCCTATGCAAAATAAGGGTATGAAGGATAAGAACCAGTTTAAAGGATTTCAGTGTTTTGAGTGCAGTAATATTGGCCACATTAAACGTTATTGTCCTAATATGAAGGGAAAAGATGGTAAGGCCCAGTCTCATGTGGTATGTCCCGATTATGAGTATGTCAAAGTTCTTTAGTCTCACATCCCCTTCATTAGAACTTGACATAGGTTCTGTGTAGTTTTTTCTTGCATTACTAGGACTGGATCCACTTGTCTTTGTGGAGGAATCGCGGTTAAGAAAAAGGTCTTCTGTGGGCTGGTCTAAGCCGTTTGGGCTTAGGTGGAGAGGATTTTCTCTGGATAGTTTTCTGTTCTGTGATTACTATGTTTATTTTTCTACTGTTTTGATTAATGGCGCATTTTCTTCAAGCTTTGTTTTGATTTCATATTTTTTTATTATATTTTACCCCTGGGAAAGGCTGTTTGAATTTCAGGTCATTGGGGCATGTCATACCAACTGTTCTGGGTTGAATCAAAGGTATATGCTGGGTAAGTTTGTCGCATTTGTTTGCTTAGTTTAAATTTCTGAGCATGTTTAATCTATTTAGAAGTTGAAATGTAGTGTGGGTAGGAAATGTTTCACTACCAACACATTCTAGGTGATGTTCATACTGGGTGAACATTTATAGACTTAGGTTTTTCTGTTATAGAGAATCTACCCACACCAGTGATAGGTTTTTTGGTAGTTAGATGTTTGCAAGAACACCATCTATTTTTTGGTTTTAATTTTGAACAGGTGGAGATTTCTGAAATTGGGTTTTCAAATATTAAAACGTTGATGTTTTCGGTTTTTCCATGCAAAATTAGTTTTGTTTTTGTTTTATTATTATTGGGTATACTGGGTTGTTTGTTTGTTGGGGTTCTGGACCGTGGCCTATTTGTTTCATTGGGCTTGTTCGCTGGGCTGTTTTTGTGTTGTGGCCTGCTTGTTGTTTGGCCTTCCTTCCACCATGGCGATCCTGTTGCTCTTCCTCTTTTCTGACCGTTGATGATTGCTGATCCTACGACGATGGTGCTTCTATTTGTGTTTCTTTGGTGATCTTACCCGTGTTGCTCATTCGTTTGTAGTCGTCCACATGTGCTGGTTTGTTCGGGATTTGTTGAACCACCGCCTTCTTTGAGAAACATCCTCCCGTTCGATGTGTGCCGCGTGGCCTCATCTGTTACGCCTGTCAGCGGCATCACTTCGTTCTTTCTTCCACCATTATTACAGCGCGTTGGTTTTCTTCATTGAGTGGTTTTTCGTCTTCATCATTCATGTCCCGAGAGCTTTGAGAGAAGTATAACCTTTGTTGGTTCGGTGACCCACTGCTTGTACATCACCATCTCGATGACTGTTCTGGTGGAGACTCCTACGGAAATCAGGGAGGCAACCATGATAGAGATCTGTACTTCTCGTTGCTTTTTGTATTTGTGAGCCTGTTCTTTATTTTCTTGTTTGATCTTTGCATTGTATATTCCTGGTTTCTATTCTGGTCTGTTTGTAGTCAGGGTTGCATGTGTGAGTTCATCTAGTTCGGAATACAGCTTCGCTAACTCCAAGCCAGGTTTCATCACTGGCTCTTAGGGCGGAGAGGTCTTTGTTCTCGGATAGTTTTCATGGTCCGCGTGCACGGTCTATCTTAGCTGGTTCTCTGTTTTTATTTGCTCTGTTTTTGTTTTGCATAATAATATATAAACTGTGGTGGTGTTCTTGCCATGGAGTAGGACCATATGGTCCGAACCACGTAAATATTGTTGTCCATTTTACTTTCCTGTAAGTTTCATTTTTTGTTATATGGCTTTGTTAAATACTACGTTTTATTCTTGGCTGTGTTTACATTGCGTTTATATCTGTAAATTGTAACGATTCCGCAACAAAACCCATCAAAATGATCTTGCACAAATATTCCTTTCATGTTTCCACATTTAACGATATCATGAATTAGGCTCCTCACATCCAAACGGATCACACTATTGCGATATTTATGGAAAAACGCACAAGATCCACTATTCATTCACCCCGGTCAGACATCCGATGAAAAAGTCATATGTCGTTGCATTATGCTCGAATTTTGTCTCGTGGGGCCCACACCTTGATCCTTAAATAAATAATATGGATCGCACCACTGTGATCCTCACAAAAAAAAATGTACGAGATCGACTATTCATTCATCCAAAACGGACACCCGATGAAAAGGTGCATTTTACCGCAATATGCCTGAACCGAGCTTCGTGGGGCTTGCACCCCAATTTTGGTTTAAACACCCAAAATTGATCTTGAAGAGTATTCCTAGATTTCAGGGTCACGACTCCACTGATGGAGCATTGATCGGATGTCGTATGCATGAGTTAGGCCTGATACAACAATCCTCAATAATAATAAATACTATTATTATTATATTTAGTCGTTTTGTGCAACCGAGCCACAATCCCAAAGTATGAAATTCCAAAAATGACCTCAAAAGATATGTCTCAATATGAGTATCATGTCATTGTAGACGACGCGCAAAATTGATGCTCCATTTAGAAGTTATGACAATTTTAGTCTACAGCCCGAAGGCCTGCATGGCATGTTCGGCCTGGTCCAGCCCGCTTGGCTCGGCTGGCTTTGGCCTGGCCTGCTTTGGCCTCACTCATCTAGGCTTGGCCCGCTCGTACCGGCCCTCTCTTCTCCAGCCTCGGTCTGTTCGCCGTCCTGGTTAATGCGGTTGCCTGTGCCTTCCGTGGCGCTTGTCGCCGCCTCTGGTCACACCCCACGACCCCTGCCGTCCGATCAACCACTCACCTTGGCTCGTTCACTCGGCCCCCCGTCGTCCACCATGCTCCATCCTTACCGCAATGCCCCTGACCGCCGCCTGACATGCCCGACCCGCTCCCACTCGCCGACCGCCCTGCTCCATGCGGTCATCGACCGCTGCTGGCGGCGGCTCTCGCTGACTCTTCCATCCACCTTGTAAACCTCAGTCGCGCCTTGCTCACATGTTGCCTCCCCCTGAACCCATGACCACCTGCGGCCACCGCCTCCCACGATGCCACCGCCTACTACCTTGCACACCGCGGTTGGCCCACCGCTGCACCGAAGTTGCGCCCTCGTTGGAACCACGTCGGTGGTCCCTTCCACAGACCACCAGACCTCCTTCGATGCTCAAAAACTAGAAACGAGACCAGTTTCGGAAACCTCGAGTCCCGAACTACACAGACTCATCGTTCACTTGTTGCTTTACCGATGTTTCAATGTAGCAAAAAATAATGACGATGAATGGCGAAGAACAAATGAAGAACGTGACAAAAAGGGGATTCAAAATGGTGATTGGATGATGGTTGTGTTCGTTTATTCATTGCCTTGACATCCAAAGTAGTGAATTTGATGATGAATTCAAGAATAACTTTGGAATTAAAATTGAGGGTACAAAAAAAAACAAAGGAATCCTACATTGTTTTGATCCGTTTGTTTTTGACAACGTGTTCACCACGCACTCCCTTGTTAAATCACCATAGTAGGAAGGGGAGGAGGAGGGCTTTCCATCGGTGGATGGAGGAATAGGAGGTGACCCTAATTCAAAACCCTTAACAACATATTTATAGGATGGATTTAGGTTAAGGGTATCTGTTTAACTACTCCGCTAATGGTCGCGGGATCCGAACATCATGCACTCTCTCATTTTAGATTGTGTTTATCTAAAACACTAAATTAAGAACTCAATATAGGTATCAAATTTCCAATATGGACCCCCGTTCAAAATTTATTCGATACGACGTCCAAGATAAAATAATTAATTTTAATTATTTTATTGACAATTATGCCCCTCAGTGACTTTTTCCACAGAAGTCTCACGCTGACAAAAGTTATGTCCCGCCTAGGATAAACGCCATGTTACAGAGTCAATCGTGCTCTCATATTTCTTATCTAGGCTACTGTTTAAAGTTAGCTCATTTCCTTCTCATGCATAGTATAAAATATACTTCATATTTTTTTTAAAAAATAATTCTTAGCACATCGGGCCTCATAATCGCACGTCGTCTCAACGCCTAGTTCTGTAAATATACATAACAATATTTTTATAAAATTAATTCCTGACACACTGGGCCTCACATCAATGCAAGTTTGTTTTCTATGGTATTTTCCATTACATACATATTAAATTGATTCAAAACACTAAAAAAATATTTTCGATCATTCTGGGAAAACTACAGCTTGGATTGATGCATTGTGAGTCTAAACATTTCGCAAATCATTCTAATATTGTTATCCCATAATTTCCTGAAAATTGGAGTTTTTTTCTTAGTTTTGAAACTCTGGTGTGTGTGTGCTTATAAACCATCAATTATTCAATAAGTAATTATTTAGTCACTCTAAGCACACCACGTGTCATATTGATGTGTCATATTCTCTTACATGTTAAAAAATAATTACAAAATAGTTTTTATGATTTCATATCAATCTAATGTTGTTTTCTAATATGATTACTGTTAACACACCTTTTAGTTCTTTAAAACACTAAAAATGTATTTTATATCATATTTGGAAAATAACATCTCATATTGACACACCGTTAGTTCTTACATTTCAAAAATTAATCTATGGTTGTTATGATATGACTTCACTGAAATCAAATCTCATTTTTTGGTTTAAACCCATAGAGTATGTTTTTAGAGACTTTTAATTCATTAGGAACTGCTTATTCAGGCCTAGTGCAATGCATTGTATACATTAAAGAATCAATTTCACTAGTATACTCACATTGTTCTATGGATGTACTAGTATTCATAAATAGTTTAACACTAGAATAAAATGAAGTATTAACATCCTTGAAACCAAGATGATCATATCTATTTAACATTTTTTCTATGTTATGCGACTAACTTAAAGAATAACCGCCCATTATGTTTTCTAACTTTAATACCTAGAATAGTATCAACTATTCAAAGATCCCTCATTTTAAACATAGCGGATAAATAATTCTTTGTCTCATTTACACCAATCAAATTGGTTCCAAAAAATTAACATATCATCCACATATACACAATAACTCCATATTCTTTTTTAAACTTGGAATAAACACATTATCTGCATTTTAATGAGTAAATCCATTAGATAAAATAATAGAATAAAATTTCTCATGCCATTGCTTCAGATCTTGTTTAAGGCCATAAAGTGATTTAACTAGTTTATATATTTTCTTTCATTACCTTGTAAAACAAAACCTTCTGGTTGTTCCATGTAAATCTCTTCATTTAAGTCTTCTATTAAAAAAAGGAAGTTTTAATTTCCATTTGATGGACATACAAATGATTAATTTAAGCTAATGAAAATAAAATCTTTATCGAAGTAATCCAAGCTACAGGAGCATAAGTATCAAAATAATCACCCCCTTATTTTTATCTAAAACCTTTGGCAACCAATCTAGCTTTAAAAGATTGAATGTTACCATTGGATTCATACATCTTTTTGAAAACTCATTTACTACAAATAGGGTTTGAACCTCTTGGTAACTCTATAATGACCCAAGTATTATTCCCCATAATGAAATCTATTTCATCATTAATTTCTTCTTTCTCGAAAGAAACATCTCTAGAAGTTAAATATTATTTATATTTCTTTGAGTCATCTTCTATTGTCAATACCATAGGATATGTATTCAGAAGATGATTATTTCTATCTCCCTCCAAAAGGAAAACTGTGGAATCTAAAGAAATAAAATCTAGATGTAGATGTTTCTCCATACGAAGTCTTGTACTCCATTTAGGTTTAACTCAAGAATCATTATTATTCACTACTATTCTATTTGAATTGGATGGAGTATAAAAAATAGGGGTATGAGGAAGAACCTCCTCCACATAATATTTATAAAATTTATTTTAAAAAAACTCTACATATCTTGATTCAACAATGACATTAGCTTCCAAATCCATAACTCTATAAGCTTTGTTATTTTCTAAATATCCAACAAAAACACCTTTAATTTCTCTAGAATAAATTTTAGTTCTTTTTGGACAAGGAACTCTTTAGTAAGATAAACACCCCAACACTTTAAAATATAAAAGATTAGGTCTTCTTACTTTCTAAATTTTATAATGGGATAACTTAATTTTCCTAGAAGAAATCCTATTATGATTATGACATGTAGCCAATAAAGCTTCACCCCATAAATTATATGGTGATTTTGATTTATTAATCATACAGTTTACCATTCCTATTAAAGTAAGGTTTTTTCCTTTCAACTAATTTATATTTCTAAGGTGTGTAAGGATTAGTACTTTGTTGAATTATACCACTTTCTTCAAAGAACACACTAAACTCATTCATAAAGTATTCCCCACCCCTATATGAGTGTAATAATTTAATATTTTTGTTTAATTGGTTTTCAACTTCAACTCTATACATCTTAAACATATTAAAGTCTTTATCCTTTGTTCGATGAAGAGACACTCACATATATATATATCTACTATAGTCATAAAAAATGTAATAAAATACCTTTTTCGTACCTGAGTTTATAAAACATTTAATTCATAAATACCAGAATGTGTTAATTCTAATGCATCAGAATTTCTCTCAACACTTTGAAATGGTTTTTTAACTATTGTAGATTATATACATGTTTCACATTTATTAAATTCATTTCCAAAGTTAATTAAGTTTAACATCTTCATTACTTGTAAATAATTATAATTAACATGTGCTAAATGATCATTCCCTAAATTAGAGGAATCAATCATGTAAGCAAAAGATTCAATCATATTATTAATAGATAGTGGATACATGCCATCATTTGAGTACCCCTTCCTGACAAACATGCCACCCTTCGACAAGATAACCATTTCAGATTTGAAAGAAACCCAAAATACCTTCTTACACAAAATATCAACCATAAATAAATTCTCTCATATTTCTGGTACATACAACACATTAAGAAGAGTCAGCTTCTTCCTAGAAGTAATGTATAGTTCCATGCTTCCTTGACCAATGACATCTATGCATGTGTTATTCCCAAGATGTACATATTTCATGATAGTACTATCATCAAATGTTTTGAACATCGAATGATACTTGCACACATAAACCATTGTTCCAGAACAAAGCCACCATCCCATCTTCATCGAAGTCATATTGACTTCGGATATCATCGCAACTAGATTCTCTTCAATCGTCATATTTTCTACGGGTTTATTAACTTTCTTTCGATAGAGAAATTCCATTGAAAAATGCCCTAGTTTTACATAGACAAAGCATTCTCCTTTCTTCTTGAATTGTTGACTTTTCTTCTTGATATGTAAGGAAGAGTTCGATTGTGCCTTTCCACAAGGATATTAACCTTGGTATCAAACTGAAAAGCCATTCCAACATCTTTCAACATGGATTCTTCTTCAATGTAATGAATATTTTACAATTGTTTCAAGGAAATATCCTCACTCTTTTAAATGAGTGATTTACCAAAGTCCTTCCACTTAGGTGGGAATTTAGCAAAAATTTCACCAACTTGGAAAGTTTCTGGTATATTTATTTTAAGGGGAAGAAGTTTGTTTACTATAACTTGGATCTCAGGAAATTTCTTCAACACCAGCTTGTTTTCAACCATCTTGAAGTAAAGATAATTTACAATAATAAATTTATTGGTACCTTCTTTCTCGGCTTTGTACTTGAATTCGAGTGCATCCCATATTTCTCGAGTGGATTTAATTTGGCGAAAATTGCCATAAAGATGATTTGATAACGTGTTGAGAACACGTCCCCAACACAAAACCAGACCATCTTCGCATATCTTCCTCATTGCCTGATTATGTTTGACTTGAATCATGTCAACAGGTGTGCTGTCAAGATTTGGAGTAGGCCCATCAGGAATGGGTTGAAGGTTTGGTTCCAGGATGTAAAAAATCTTCAACACTTTAACAAGAAACTTCATCTTGTCCTACAACCCAGAGAAGTTGTTTCCATTGAAATAGTCAAGCATGACCATGTCTTGGTTCATCACATTAGGGATTCAGAATCCATCTTCTATGTTCTACCTTGGTCTCAAGCCCTTTTGATTGTTGGAAAATAGAAAGGCAGATGAAGAAGGCAACAACATTTTGGAATCTTGATGCATTAATGATGTTCACTGACCAAAAGGGTTTGATCCACCTCCACTTGGTGGTGCAGGGTTCTCGGTGGAAATTTCCCTTGAGGATTTCATCAAGATTTTGGGAATATTGAATACCAAATTTCAGATGTCCCACAACATTAATATTGGGGCAATATTTCTGGAGAATTTCGGATTGAAAAGATTAAATGGTTGATCTCACAATCCCTTTATTTAGAGATCAAAACCGGTGTAAATTACACTGATTCGATCTCATCATTTTGATCAAAAGATACCATGATTTGATCGAAGTGAGACAACTTTTGGTGGGTGGCACCCATTTGGATTTCGAAATCTAATTTTTACAAATAATCTTGTCATTAGTCGTTATATAAAATATTTTATTTTATTTCATTTTTGTTTATATATATATATATAACAAAACATTTTACTAAAATATATATTTTAAAAATACTTTAAAAACATTCAGGTAAATATATATTTTTCATGGAAAACAATCCTCAAAGCCCCTTTTTATAAGGGATGAGCTTTGAGAATTCTATCCCTATTTCCAATGTGGGATTCCACATGTTTTTTGTTAACCTCATCAATCCAAACCTCCAAAGATTTCTTTGTGAACTCAACACTCTTTTAAGCACTAGGAAACGTCGGGGCACTTAATAGAATATATTTCTTGCAATGATAAAGATATCTTCTAGGACTAGAAAAGTTCTTTTGCCGGTGACCAATACTACTACAAAATTGGATTTATCCAACATTAAGGCTTTAACAATGCTAGCTAAAAGTGCTGTTAGAGACTCCCTTTGTCAGTGTTATAAAAAGTGTCGTTAAAGGTGGTCTTTAACAACGTTAAAAAATTTTGTTAAATGGGGCCATTTATCAGCGCTTGTAAAAATGCACAAATAAAAACCCCATTTATCAGCGCCTGCAAAAAAATGATGATAAAGAAGGGGCCTTCATCAGTACTAGTAAAAAAGCGATGATAAAGAGAGCCTTTATCAAAGTTTGTAAAAAAGTGATAATAAATGGTATATTTCAAAAAAAAACTTTAAAAACAATATATTAATATTGATATAAATATAATATATATATTTTAAATATGTTTTCGATAAGGCTAAAAAGACATTTACACATGATATATAAGATATTTAGTGAAAATAACTTATAAAATAATTAAAAATATATTTTTAATTAATAAATTGCTAATTATTATCGAGTAATAGTCATTTAATAACAATTTGAAGATAAAAAAATTAAAAAAATAATAAAAGATCTAAAATAACTTGAAAAGGTAACTCGAACTCCAAACAGACATAATTTTTGATCCGAGTGTCTGTTTAGGCTATACCACATATCAAATCAAAACATGCGATGAACTCTACGCCTTGGGGTCCTGCGGATCCACGATCACTTTTTTCGAGTCCAAAAGGTTCAGAATGCCTTCAAAACCGAGTTTTTAGTCGGGGTATCCCAATTTTTTTAACATTCGATGAAATTTCAATTTCGTTTAAGGGAGTCTTTTTTCTCTTTTTCAGTAAGGATTGAATAAAAAATGACCACTGTTTAATGTGTAGTAGATGTGCACCAAAACCACATGAATCAAGAGAGCATCAAAGGGTGGTGCCTTGTGAGTTTGGCCTCACACTGATTGCTAAGGGACCAATGCCGAACTATACACCATTCATTAGTATTTTTTTTCGTGTTTATGATAACAATTACAAATGAAAAGCCTGAACTATGAAAATAAAACCAGATGACTAAAATTAAAAAATATTTTATGGTACTTTTTTTATGCACAACAAACACGGGAAATGAATAGGATTTCATTTCAGTTGGCTAGTGCCCCTGGCCAGGGCTGGGTCCGGAAGGCAGTCGCTGAAGCCAGTACTCCATGGAGGATTTGCGGTAAAGGATGGAGGACCAGAAGGGCGACGCCGAGGGTCGATTGGGTCTCGTCGGGAAATTCACCTCCGGCAGGCGGAGTGTCCTGGAAGCCACCACTCTCGCATGAAGCAGTGTGAGGAGAAGAAGCAGGATCAAAACCATCGCATCTCTTCACCCAAACCCCATCCTTGGTTGGTGTATGGGTAATCAAAGAAGTGGGCATTTAATTTATAAGAGGTGTGGTGGGCTTGGCTCGGAATACGCGGGCGCAGGAACCCTTCAATTCACGTGCGGTTGAATGGTCCAACCGGGGCAGGCTGGACGTACGCCATCATATTTGATAAACCATAGATATCAAACATACAATGATCTTTCCATCCAACATCTTATTTTGTAGTACTTTTCTGGTCATTTGCTTATATCATTTTCATGAACTCTCTAAGGATTAAACCCATTAACTCCTGTAAGAAGCGACACCACTTCTAAGTTTACATAGGAAAAATATTACAATGTGCTTCCGTTATAAGAGCACAAAACTCATTGAGTCTTAATGTTTTGTTAAGAGTTTATGTAACATCCCAAGTAAGTAATGAATAATAGATATTTTTATCTATGTCTATTAATGATTAATATAGTGTTATAGAGGCTTAAAATGAAAATAAATACAATCTTATGCATGGAATACACTAATATTCTTAAAAGATTGTTTTAGTGCCTTTTGATGGCAAACCATTTTTGAATCTATATTTTGACAATTTTATAAACTATGTTTGTCAAAATAAACTTATCCTTTATGATTGGGACATCAAAATTTATCTTGTGTGAATTTTTTGGTATTTTTCTGACAATGTTCATTTTTTAATGAATAGTGAAAAATACTGCATTTTACATCAAAACTACTTTTTAATCTAATTTATTTATATGATTAGATTATGTTTTGAATTGGTTTTGAAGTGAAATTAGAATATATTTTTTCCATTTTATCCAATGGTGGTCATTGGAATCAATTTCACTTTGAAATTAGACATAAACTGGTGTCAATCTTTTGATACTTATTGTTTTGTAAAAACACGCTATTTGCTCTGGCAGCGGGAATTAATTATTAAATTAATTAATTTGACTTATATGTATTGAATTTTGTAAAATGGACTTCATTTTTGAATTCGGAATATCAAATATAGCTTATGGTGAATTTTTGGTAATTTTCTGAAAAACTTCAATTTTTGATGAATAGTGAAACCACTAAGTGGTAATCAAGCAAACTGATTTTTCAGTTAAATGAAAGTTTACCACTAATGTGTATTGAATTTTGAAAATCCGACATACATGGTTGTCATTAAGAAGTAAAATGTGGTTCAATGAGATTAAAATAATTTTTTGGTGAATAGTAACTTATTAAGTTCTTAATCACGATTAGTGGTAATTAGTGTAGTTTAAGGTGTAAATAATGCTTTAATAATATGAAATGACCTAGACACATGTCCCAACCTTATTGGTTGTGTCATGGCCGACCAAGACAAGCCATGGGTCAACTTGGGGACCCCATGGAGATACTTTGGTTTGGAAATGACATAAATTACTTTTTATTAAATGTTAAAGTAAAAATGACACAAACATAATATGTTTTACGAAAACAATTTTTACATGGGGTTATAAAGATCAGATTTTTGATTATAAATATTCATTGGAAATCTAAAAAGATTTCCAACATCATAGTATTTTTTTATGATTTTTAGACATTAAATAAATTAAATTATTTATGACATAATAATGATGCAGCGATGACATCATTATTTGACGATTTAAATAAAATGGAAAGATAATGTAAAATCTATGAACTACACATGTCCAAAACTTATTGGATGAGTGGATTTCGAAGACTTATCACCTTATCCACGAATTATATCAATTTCGGACCTTTTAAAACCGAAACAAATTTTCAAATAAAGTAATATTTCTTTACTTTCCAAAAGTGCCCCTCCTCTCCTCTTATAAAAGGCCCCCACCTCTACCTCATTTCACACACTCTTCAAGCCTTTGGCTCGGCCAAACCCTGCCCATTTACTCTCTACATATCCCTCTCCTAATCCTAGAGGATTCACGTTGGGCATAATCCTTTCAAAGGAAGCCTTTAGGCTCAAATCAAAAGGAGTTACACTTTTAAAGGTAATTCATTCTCTCATGTTCATTTGTTTTATTTTGCTTCTCCAACCCCCTAAACTCTTTTTATTTACTTATTTTGTAACAACACCAGTATCTTAAATATACTAGGATGTTGTTATAAGATTTATTTGAGCTACACTCTCACACAACTTCATCAAATGGTTAAAGAACATACGGTTTCCGTGGATGGCGAAATTCTGCCTCCCGAAACGATGATTGTTCAATACTCATTTAACACCTTCAAAGGTGGACATTATGATGTCACTATTTTTATATATGATATATAATATGTTTATGTTTTCCTTAATCTTCTGTTTTTTTCATTTTGGGCATACCTTTATGGTTTCCATTATGGGTAAACACGATATCTTCATTTTAGGAAGTGCGGACTACCGCCCCCTAAAAGTGATTTGATTCGTTAATACCATATGTGGGATGTGTAAAGGATAAAGTTAATGATATTATATATGTTATTATACTGGAATTATAATATACTCTTATATCATTATGATTCCATTCCAGAAAATATGAAATAGAAATGGAAGTAGCGTTCATGCGTACGTACGGCTTACCGTCTCCATGAACGGTGCATTTCATTTCTTACCTCTAAATGTGATGTAATATTATAAATGCATGTATGTACTGGATATATATGACATATATGATATCTACATCATGAATACCATTCTGGATATAATGAACCTTTGACCAAATTAACAACATGTAAGTGTAAGAAGTCTATTTTTGACTTAAGAACCAAATACCGACAAAATGAACATTATTAACTTAACTGATTACATGATGTTCATAACATGGTATAAAAGGAATAATGAACTTGAAAAAGATTCATAATAAAGTAGAGATTAACTCAAGTTTATTATTCAGGAGATTAAAGAACGGTCGGGTCAAGTCGAATATGAGGTATGGGACTTCGTCTCAATCTCCTTTCGTTGAGGCATATTTTATTTTATACACAACTTTCTTTTATACGGTGTATAAACCTCTTTGACTTTTACGTTTATTCAAAAGGAATCTTTTTTATACGAAGCGTTTACTAAACGACAAAAGGGAATGTTTTTTTCGTACGTATGCGGCGACAACGACTTCTCCGCCATCGTGACCGTTATTTGAGTTTCGGCTTCCTCTACAAGCCATACCTTCTTTTTAAAGGAAAAATAAATACCATGTTTTACTTTTCTTTTATTTTGGTATTGAAAATGGTTTTCATAATGTTTTTATATCAATGTGTTGTATTGATATCTCGTGATTGAAATGTGGAAATTTTATGTTTCCTTTATGCATGTTTTATGTGATATGATTATGTTATGGTTCTTGGGCATTATTATGAAGACGGGTGGTTCCGTGATAAACTAAGGGCGGGTGAGCCCGTTATAGCTCTCCAATGCATTGGGTAACGCGAAGGAGTGAAACGTTAAGGTTTCTCCGAAGAGATTTTAGGGAATATACTGTGATGGGTATTCCAAACGTAACCAAGAGGGTTACTCCCTACGTAAGAATGTTATGAATGCCTCAAGTTACCTTTATGTCTTATGATTTCTATGATTTATTCATGATTTTATGAGGTATGTTAAAGTGCCTATGTTTTATGGGTAAAATATGATTTCATTCTTATGTATATATGAACTCATGTTTCCTTTCCATGTTTTTATAACCCATACTGAGCTTTTTATGCTCATCCCAAGTTTTTTTGAAATGTTTTTCACAGGTCAAGGGAAAGGTACATGATATGATGATAGTGTCAAGGAAGTGTCAAGAAATAATCCATGTTTTATTTTAAATGTGTTTCCATTGATGGGAATGAAGAATACTATCTTTATGTAACCACTTTGTTTATATGTGGAATGTAATGCAAGTTTTATGATCTAATTCTCTAAAACTCTAAACCCGAAAAGATCCTCAATGTGTAATCTTGTAATAACTCAAGATTAAGTAAGGTTTAAGGCTGGGGCCTTATAGTTGGTATCAGAGGTCGGTTTAGATAACTTTAGGAGTTAGAATTCTATTAAATGATTATCCAAAAATATTTTTTTTCGAAATGATATAGCATTTAAAGATTACCATGTTGCTTCATCTAAGACATGTTTGTTCAGAATGGTGTTCCGCAGAGGAAACAGGGAAGCGGTGCTAGGAAGGCATACATAAGGAAATAACCTCCCGAATCAGCATCCAGAAATGGTCGGAATTGGAACTGAACAGTTTGTTGCAGTAATGGTGCAGTTGACTCAAGCGATAAATGGCGGTGGTATCCATACACGAGATCAGCCAGACCAACCGCAGAGGAACATGTCAGTGGTGGAACATTTCATGAGGCAACATCCACCATCATTCAGAGGATCATCTGACCATGTGCTAGCTGAAGGGTGGATTAAAGAACTGGAGAAGATTTTTGATGTCATGGGGTGTTCAGACAATCAAAAGGTTAGTCTTTCTATTTACCATTTGGAGGGTGAAGCAGATCAGTGGTGGTCTATGGTTAAAAATATCAGGGACGCCGATGAGATTGATGATCTTGACTGGGATGAATTCAAAGGTATGTTTCTTGAGAAGTATTTTCCTAAGGCTGTTCGACTTAGGATGGAAAAGCAATTCTTGGAATTGAGGCAAGAGGAAGACTCAGTGGCTGCCTATGAAGAAAGGTTCACTCGATTGGCAAGGTATGCTCCAAATTTTATCCGAGACCTTGATAGTAAAATCAATCATTTTTACTCAGGATTAAAGCCAAAATATCGAAGGGCATTAGCTTCTCGTGAGTTTAAAAGTTATGAAAAGCTTGTTCGATGTGCTGAGAAGGTGGAAATGGAGTTTTCCGATGACCAAGTGTTCTATAACAACCAGCAGAAGAAGAGACCGAGGTGGTAGGAGAAAGGTAAGAATTCTTCAAAAAAGTCTGATGGTAAGAGAACTAAGTTTCCAGTTTGTGATAAATGTGGAAAAAGGAATGCTGGGGAATGTCTTCTGAATTCTTGGAAGTGCTACCGATGTGGTAAGATAGGACATAAGGCTCGTGATTGCACTGAAAAGGATCAAGGTGAAGGTAAGAACAAATTTGATTTACAGTTAGTGAAATGTTATAAGTGCAATGAGATGGGTCACTATGCAAACGAGTGTCCGACAAGGAGCTTGAGTGATAGGAAGCAGTTAGACTACAAGCAGAAAGGGGTGGTGAAATCCTTTGCAACTACTTCAGCAGATGTCGGGCCATCAAATGAAGTTGTATCAGGTACTTTGTTTGTTTTTTCAGATTATGCCAGTGTGTTGTTTGATTCGGGGTCTACACATTCTTTCATCTCTGAAACCTTTTCTAGTAAAATGGGAATACCATCTCAAGAAATGACTCCTGAACTTTTGGTAAAAACACATGGGGGAAATGTTGAGGCAAAAAGAATTTATAAGAATCTTCCTATCCTTATCTGTGGAAAGAATCTACTTGCAAACCTTATTGTTCTACCTCTAGTAGAGTTTGATGTTATCCTGGGTATGGATTGGCTCTCTATTTACCATGCTAAGATTCACTGTAGAGATAAAGAAGTTTCTTTTCAGAAAGACTTTCAGTTTGTTTACAAGAATGAACCCTTACTTTTGATAACATATCAAGAGGCCGAGAAACTTGTAAAATATGGAAATGAATGTTACCTTGCACACGTCGTTGAAAATAAAGGAACTATTCAGATTAATGATGTGCCAGTGGTAAATGAGTATCCTGATGTTTTTCCTGATGAGTTGCCTGGAATAATACTAGATCGGGAAGTTGAGTTTACTGTTGACTTAGTTCCTGATGCTAAGCCAATTTCAAAACCTCCTTATCGAATGGCACAAATTGAACTTTTAGAGTTGAAGGAGCAATTGCAAGATTTATTAGAGAAAGGTTTCATTAGACCTAGCACATCACCATGGGGTGCTCCTGTTTTATTTGTTAAAAAGAAAGATGGTTCTATGAGACTTTGCATTGATTATAGAGCCTTGAATAATATCACTGTTAAGAACAAATATCCTTTGCCTCATATCGATGATTTGTTTGATCAGCTCCAGGGAGCTCAGTTTTTTTCAAAGATTGACTTGAGATCGGGGTACCATCAGCTGAAGGTAAAGGAGGCAGATATTCCGAAGACCGCGTTCCGTACGAGATATGGCCATTATGAATTTGTAGTAATGCCTTTTGGGCTAACCAATGCACCTGCTGTATTCATGGACTTAATGAATAGATTTTTTCATGAGTTCTTGGATAAGTTTGTGGTGGTTTTCATTGATGATATTTTGGTGTTTTCTAAAAGTAAAGAGGAGCATGAAAAACATTTAAGGGTTATCTTGGAAACCTTAAAAGAAAAGAAACTGTATGGTAAATTCAGCAAGTGTGAGTTTTGGTTGCACCAAATTTCTTTCCTTGGTCACATTGTTTCTAAAGATGGAATAACTGTTGATCCTGCAAAAACAAAAGTTGTGGAATAATGGCCAAGACCCACAAATGTAACCGAGATTCGTAGCTTCCTTGGTTTGGCGGGCTATTACCGAAGGTTTGTTAGAAATTTTTCACGGTTATCTAGTCCAATGACTAAGCTAACTCGGAAGGGTGTTAAGTTTATCTGGACAAAAGAATGTGATGATTGTTTTCAGGAATTGAAAAGAAGATTGGTGAATGCTCCAATTTTGGCACTACCTTCCAGGAATGGTGAGTTTGTTATATACAGTGATGCTTCATTGAAAGGACTTGGTTGTGTCCTAATGAAGAATGATCAGGTAATTTCTTATGCCGCACGACAGTTGAAAACTCATGAGGTAAATTACCCTACACATGATTTGGAATTAGCTGCTGTTGTTTTTGCTTTAAAAATTTGGAGGCATCATTTGTATGGAGTAAAGTGTGAAATATATACCGATCACAAAAGTTTAAAGTATATATTCACTCAGAAAGAGTTAAACATGAGACAAAGGAGATGACTGGAATTAATCAAGGATTATTATTGTACAATTCATTACCATCCGAGAAAAGCAAATAAAGTGGCTGATGCTTTGAGTCGAAAAAGTAATGCTTCATTAACAATGTTGCGGTTGGAATGTGATCCTTTGGTTAACGATTTGATGAACTTTGGCATAGAAGTTGTTGGTGCAGGAAGTCCTTCTGTTTTGTTTCAGGTATCAGTGAGATCATCTCTATCAGATAGAATCAAGCAAGCACAGAAGCAAGACAGTGAGTTCTAGAAAAAGGTAGAGCTGGTTCAGAAAGGTAAGTTGCCTGAATTCAACATTGATAATGATTGTGTTTTGAGATTTGGTAAGAGATTGTGTGTGCCTTGTGATTCACAGTTGAAGAGAGAGTTGTTATGTGAAGCTCATAGTTCTCTGTTTTCAGTTCATCCGGGCAGTACTAAGATGTATAGAGATCTGCGGGAGTATTACTGGTGGGATGGAATGAAAAGAGATATTGCTGATTTTACTGTGAAGTGTTTGACTTGTCAGCAGGTTAAAGCCGAGCGATAGTTACCGAAAGGGATGCTTCAGCCTTTACCAGTGCCAGAGTGGAAATGTGAGAATATATCCATGGACTTTGTTGTTGGATTACCGAAGACATCTCGAGGTAATAATGCAATCTGGGTTATTGTTGATCGCTTGACCAAATCTGCTCATTTCCTTGCTATATGAGATACTTTCTCTCTTGATCAACTTTCCCGTTTGTATCTTAAAGAGATAGTAAGGTTACATGGAGTTCCTCTCTCCATTGTATCGGATCGTGATCCCAGGTTTACTTCTAACTTTTGGAAAGGCCTTCAGAAGTCGTTGGGTACTGAATTAAATTTTAGTACAGCTTTTCATCCTCAATCAGATGGGCAGTCAGAATGAACAATTCAGACATTGGAGGATATGCTACGAGCTTGTTCTATGGATTATCAGGGAAGTTGGGACCATCATCTTTCTTTGGTTGAGTTTTCATATAATAACAGTTTCCATTCCAGTATACAGATGGCACCATTTCAGGCATTATATGGGAAGCGGTGTCGAACTCCAGCTTTCTGGGATGAAGTGGGTGAAAGAAAGTTGATGGGACCAGAATTGGTAGAAGAGATGGCAGAAAAAGTTCAGCTGATTCAGAAACACATGAGAACAGCTCATAGCAGGCATAAGAGTTATGCGGATAACCGGAGGAAGGATCTATCTTTCGAGGTATGTGATCATGTTTTTATCAAGGTTTCTCCTTGGAAAAGCGTGATGAGATTTGGTAAGAAAGGAAAGTTGAGTCCAAGGTTTATTGGACCATACGAAATTCTGGAAAGAGTTGGATCAGTTGCATACCGAGTGGCTTTACCTCCGAGTTTATCTCAGGTACACAATGTTTTTCACGTTTCGATGTTGAGAAAGTATATGCCAGATCCATCTCATGTTTTGAGTCCAGAGGTAGTTCAGCTGGAAGAGAACCTATCTTATGAGGAACAACCGGTCCAGATTCTTGACCATAGGGAGCAAGTGTTACGGAATAAGGTGATTCATCAGGTAAAGGTTTTGTGGAAAAACCACATGATTGAAGAGGCAACATGGGAATCTGAAAATGCAATAAGGAATAAGTACCCCCATTTATTCGATAAGTAAGTAAATTGCAGGGACGTAATTTTCTAAAGGGGGGAAGGATGTAACATCCCAAGTAAGTAATGAATAATAGATATTTTTATCTATGTCTATTAATGATTAAGATAGTGTTATAGAGGCTTAAAATGAAAATAAATACAATCTTATGCATGGAATACACTAATATTCTTAAAAGATTGTTTTAGTGCCTTTTGATGGCAAACCATTTTTGAATCTATATTTTGAAAATTTTATAAACTATGTTTGTCAAAATAAACTTATCCTTTATGATTGGGACAACAAAATTTATCTTGTGTGAATTTTTGGTATTTTTCTGACAATGTTCATTTTTTAATGAATAGTGAAAAATACTGCATTTTACATCAAAACTACTTTTTAATATAATTTATTTATATGATTAGATTATGTTTTGAATTGGTTTTGATGTGAAATTAGAATATATTTTTACCATTTTATCCAATGGTGGTCATTGGAATCAATTTCACTTTGAAATTAGACTTAAACTGGTGTCAATCTTTTGATACTTATTGTTTTGTAAAAACACGCTATTTGCTCTGGCAGCGGGAATTAATTATTAAATTAATTAATTTGACTTATATGTATTGAATTTTGTAAAATGGACTTCATTTTTGAATTCGGAATATCAAATATAGCTTAGGGTGAATTTTTGGTAATTTTCTGAAAAACTTCAATTTTTGATGAATAGTGAAACCACTAAGTGGTAATCAAGCAAACTGGTTTTTCAGTTAAATGAAAGTTTACCACTAATGTGTATTGAATTTTGAAAATCCGACATACATGGTTGTCATTAAGAAGTAAAATGTGGTTCAATGAGATTAAAATAATTTTTTGGTGAATAGTAACTTATTAAGTTCTTAATCACGATTAGTGGTAATTAGTGTAGTTTAAGGTGTAAATAATGCTTTAATAATATGAAATGACCTAGACACATGTCCCAACCTTATTGGTTGTGTCATGGCCGACCAAGAAAAGCCATGGGTCAACTTGGGGACCCCATGGAGACACTTTGGTTTGGAAATGAAATAAATTACTTTTTATTAAATGTTAAAGTAAAAATGACACAAACATAATATGTTTTACGAAAACAATTTTTACATGGGGTTATAAAGATCAGATTTTTGATTATAAATATTTATTGGAAAGATAAAAAGATTTCCTACATCATAGTATTTTTTTTATGATTTTTAGACATTAAATAAATTAAATTATTTATGACATAATAATGATGCAGCGATGACATCATTATTTGACGATTTAAATAAAATGGAAAGATAATGTAAAATCTATGAACTACACATGTCCAAAACTTATTGGATGAGTGGATTTCGAAGCCTTATCACCTTAGACACGAATTATATCAATGTGGGACCTTTTAAAACCGATACTAATTTTCAAATAAAGTAATATTTCTTTACTTTCCAAAAGTGCCCCTCCTCTCCTCTTATAAAAGGCCCCCACCTCTACCTCATTTCACACACTCTTCAAGCCTTTGGCTCGGCCAACCCCTGCCCATTTACTCTCTCCACATCCCTCTCCTCATCCTAGAGGATTCACTTTGGGAATAATCCTTTCAAAGGAAGCCTTTAGGCTCAAATCAAAAGGAGTTACACTTTTAAAGGTAATTCATTCTCTCATGTTCATTTGTTTTATTTTGCTTCTCCAACCCCCTAAACTCTTTTTATTTACTTCTTTTGTAACAACAACAGTATCTTCAATATACTAGGATGTTGTTATAAGATTTATTTGAGCTACACTCTCACACAACTGCATCAAATGGTTAAAGAACATACGGTTTCCGTGGATGGTGAAATTCTGCCTCCCGAAACGATGATTGTTCAATACTCATTTAACACCTTCAAAGGTGGCCATTATGATGTCACTATTTTTATATATGATATATAATATGTTTATGTTTTACTTAAGCTTCTTTTTTTTTCATTTTGGGCATACCTTTATGGTTTCCATTATGGATAAACACGATATCTTCATTTTAGGAAGTGCGGACTACCGCCCCCTAAAAGTGATTTGATTCGTTAATACCATATGTGGGATGTGTAAAGGATAAAGTTAATGATATTATATATATTATTATACTGGAATTATAATATACTCTTATATCATTATGATTCCATTCCAGAAAATATGAAATAGAAATGGAAGTAGCGTTCATGCGTACGTACGGCTTACCGTCTCCATGAACGGTGCATTTCATTTCTTACCTCTAAATGTGATGTAATATTATAAATGCATGTATGTACTGGATATATATGACATATATGATATCTACATCATGAATACAATTCTGGATATAATGAACCTTTGACCAAATTAACAACATGTAAGTGTAAGAAGTCTATTTTTGACTTAAGAACCAAATACCGACAAAATGAACATTATTAACTTAACTGATTACATGATGTTCATAACATGGTATAAAAGGAATAATGAACTTGAAAAAGATTCATAATAAAGTAGATATTAACTCAAGTTTATTATTCAGGAGATTAAAGAACGGTCGGGTCAAGTCGGATACGAGGTATGGGACTTCGTCTCAATCTCCTTTCGTTGAGGCATATTTTATTTTATACACAACTTTCTTTTATACGGTGTATAAACCCCATTGAATTTTACGTTTATTCAAAAGAAATATTTTTTATACGAAGCGTTTACTAAACGACAAAAGGGAATGTTTTTGTCGTACGTATGCGGCGACAACGACTTCTCCGCCGTCGTGACCGTTATTTGAGTTTCGGCTTCCTCTACAAGCCATACCTTCTTTTTAAAAGAAAAATAAATACCATGTTTTACTTTTCTTTTATTTTGGTATTGAAAATGGTTTTCATAATGTTTTTATATCAATGTATTGTATTTATATCTCGTGATTGAAACGTGGAAATTTTATGTTTCCTTTATGCATGTTTTATGTGATATGATTATGTTATGGTTCTTGGGCATTATTATGAAGACGGGTGGTTCCGTGATAAACTAAGGGCGGGTGAGCCCGTTATAGCTCTCCAATGAATTGGGTAACGCGAAGGAGTGAAACGTTAAGGTTTCTCCGAAGAGATTTTAGGGAATATACTGTGATGGGTATTCCAAACGTAACCAAGAGGGTTACTCCCTACGTAAGAATGTTATGAATGCCTCAAGTTACCTTTATGTCTTATGATTTCTATGATTTATTCATGATTTTATGAGGTATGTTAAAGTGCCTATGTTTTATGGGTAAAGTATGATTTCATTCTTATGTATATATGAACTCATGTTTCCTTTCCATGTTTTTATAACCCATACTGAGCTTTTTATGCTCATCCCAAGTTTTTTTGAAATTTTTTTCACAGGTCAAGGGAAAGGTACATGATATGATGATAGTGTCAAGGAAGTGTCAAGAAATAATCCATGTTTTATTTTAAATGTGTTTCCATTGATGGGAATGAAGAATACTATCTTTATGTAACCACTTTGTTTATATGTGGAATGTAATGCAAGTTTTATGATCTAATTCTCTAAAACTCTAAACCCGAAAAGATCCTAAATGTGTAATCTTGTAATAACTCAAGATTAAGTAAGGTTTAAGGCTGGAGCCTTATAGTTTATAACTCAACCTATAGTCACAATGAACGATACTGACACCAAATAGTTGGGGTTATAATTGTCAATATCAACAATCATCTTCATAGCTTATTTTTACCCATTAAACACATTGATTAAGATCTACCTAAAGATAATCTTGGATTTCCATTACAAAAATGATTTATTCTATGGGTTTTAACCCCACCTCTTTATTAGTTTCATGAATGATCTCTCTCAGTAGATATTTTGTAAATAGATTCGCAGGGTTTTTATACAATCTCACATATAAAATTGTTATGATACCATCTTGTAACAATTGTCTCACATAATCGTTTCTCAAACTTATATGTCTAGACTTTCCATTGTACATGCAACTATATGCCCTTGATAATGTTTCTTCACTATTACAACTGATAGAGATAAGAGGCATCGAACTAGACTACAATCCTGTGGGTTCCGGGCACAGTGAAAGCGCGTTGGTGGGTGTTCCCAACTTTAATTTTTGCCACTAACAATGATCAATCCGAGATCCGTCACAATAATAAAATGCCGGATCTTCGAAATAGAATGAAGAATAAAAGAAAGGGTGTCCAAGAACCATAGAGAGGATCATCATATGTTTGTTATAATTAATTTAATTAAAGGACAAGAATTACCTTGATGGAATTCTCTCTCCGTTGATGTTTCTGATCATGATCCGATGTGATCCAACGTTGCATTATAGAATCCAAGTGCATGATTCCTCTAGCGGTGATCCACACACACTCCACGTATCTTGGGACATCGTCGAAGGGATCTCCGGGTGCAAGTGCAGAAGGGCCTTCGCTTGCGATGTTCACTTTCGATCACCTTGAGAGCCACTTTCAAAGCGCTCTCCTTGATCCGGTAGAGGAGGATCTCTCTCATAGCTTGAGAGCATTCTTGGAAGAAAAGAATTCTCTCTTGGTTTGAGATCTTTCTCTAGATCCGTTGTGTAAAACCCCCAAAAAATGGCTAGGCTAATGAGAATTATATAATTGGGATTTTAATTAATTAGAATAATAAAATGAATTAATTACCCGAAAACATTGATTCATTTCATTTATTTCTTAGTAAGACCTCATGTCTAATAATAACAGTTGACTATTATTATTACTTGACATGCGCCCAATGAATTACACCAAATATTATTTAATTAAATAAAGAATATTATTTCTCATAAATCCCTAGAAAAACTACATGGCGTGTATATTAATATACACGGCGTGCACTTTTGTTTTTATATTCTCTTTATTTCTTCTACCATATTTATTAGACATTGAATAATGATTATTTATTTCTTAAATAAATATTACTGCATTACTCACTAATAAATATATTATTTCTCCCACAATATATTTTCTTGAATAACTAGTGTCGAAATAAATGCAATCACACATCCTTTAATAATTATTGAACCACAATCATAAATAATATTTATTCAACTTGTTATATTAATATTTAACTGAGATACTTGGACACACTTAGTGTGTGACCCTCTAGGCCTCTTTCTTAGTGGCATTAGGTAGAGCCTGCATAAAGTCCAAGGTTAGAGTCTAGCAACACACCAAGGCATCCATAGAGAAATAAGTTTGACACCGCAATGACATTTCACCTCTTACAAATGCTTACCGTGTAATGTAATCCCTTTGACATGATATCTTGAATCAAGCGGGTTGCATGCTGGTGCCATCAACCCATGTGCTTGATTATTCTTTCTTTGACTTCTTGGAATTAAACTTTCCCATTCCTTACCATGACCATAGATTTATTTAGGCTATATTAATTCCATAAAAGGGCTTGAGATATCTACTTCTGTTATGGAACATAAGGGAAAAATCCTTTCTCGCATTATCTATTAATGTAATATTACTCGTGACACTCCCAACATATCCTACCTCGCTGCAAACAGTGTGTCATCACAGTTTTAATTAATACATCTAAGTGCATGAGTTTTAATACCCATTAATAATAATCTTAAAGTCTAAGGACCAATACACACGTCCACATATAGGAATATCCAATGAGACTATGAAATATGAAATTCCTACTGGCGAGTCTCATTCTCATAATATCCTCCTGGGTATTACCAAGGGTGCACATCATGAGAAGGTGCCTCAAACTTTTATGAGTCTGCACCCCTAATGGCCTGTATTATTTGTGTCCCTCAAATAACATCATCTGGCTATAGAAAATATATTGAAGAACAATGTAATGGAACTTCCGGGTTCTCATCATAGTAGGGATCCACTATGACCCTTTAATGCAACAATTATCCTTAGGACATTATCGCATGAATTTTCACGCAAAAGAACAATCAATATGTGATAAGGTATTTATTAATGAATAAAGTAAAAAGTAGTTGGTTCTTGGCCACCAAATCCAATAGACTCTCACTTGGACTATAGCCATCTGCTAACAACCTTTAACCTGCTAGCTCTCACATAATATTCATAGTCATGGGGTCTGCCATGTCCTCTTCTGTGGGCAATATTCTCACTACAACTTCACCTCTTTGATATAAATACATCAACAGGTAATACTTTCTGAGTATGTGCTTTGTCCGTTGATGGGACCTTGGTTATTTTTCAAGAGCCACCACTGCAGTATTATCACAATACAATGTGATAGGATCTTTAATGCTAGGCACCACATCAATCTCCTGGACAAAGTCTCAAATCCAGATGACTTCCTTGGCTGCATCAGAAGCCACTATGTATTCAGATTCCGCTGTAGAATCAGTGACAACTGGCTACTTTGAACTCTTCCAGCTCACAGCTCCTCTATTGAGACAAAAAAATATATCCAAATTGCAACTTTAGATTGTTCTGATCTATCCGAAAACCAGCATCAGCATACCCTCTAATGAAAATATCCTCATCTCCTCCATACACCAAGAACATATCCTTAGTTCTTCTTAGATACTTAAGGATAGTCTTAACAGCAGTCTAATGCTATTCTCCTAGATCTGTTTGATATCTTCCTACCATGTTTAGTGCATAGGCAACATCAAGCTTGGTACATAACATGGCATACATGATGGATCCTATAGCCGAAGCTTATGGGATCTTACTTATTCTATCTTTCTTATGTTGTGTTTGAGGACACATTTTCTTAGAAAGTTGTAAGCCATGTGACACTGGAACTAATCCCCTCTTGGATTGTTCCATACTAAATCTTTTTAGTATCTGGTCAATGTATGTACCCTGACTTAGTCCAAGAAACCTCTTGGATCTATCACGAATGATCTTGATCCCTGGAATGTAGGCTGCTTCTCCTAAGTCCTTCATAGAGAAACACTTGTTCAACCAGTCCTTAACTGACTGTAAGACTGATACATCATTTCTAATAAGCAATATTTTGTCAACATATACTACTAGGATAATGACCACATTCCCATTAAACCGCTTTTAAATACATGGCTCACATTCATTCTTAATGAAACCAAATTCCTTTATGGTTTCATCAAATGAAACGTTCTATGACCTGGATGTTTTCTTTAATCCATAAATGCATTTTTACAACTTGAAATCCTGTTTGGATTCACCTGGTCTTACAAACCCTTCTGGTTGCGTCATATAGACATCTTCTTGAAGGTTCCTTTTAAGGAATGATGTTTTGACATCCATTTTCTAAATCTCATAGTCATGGTAATCTGCTATGGAAAGTATGATTCTTATGGATTTAAACATGGAAACTAGTGAGAAGATTTCATCATAGTCAATTTGTTGATGCTGCCTGAATCGTTTAGCAACTAGACTTGCTTTATAGGTGCTAACTTGACCTTCCATGTCCAGTTTTCTCTTGAACACCCATTTGAATCCAATAGGCTTTACATCAACTGGCTCATCGAACAGAACCCAGACTTAGTTCTGATACATAGAATCCATCTCAGAATTGATAACTTCTTTCCATCTTGAAGCTTCTGATATTTTTACTGCTTCCTTGTAGAAGAGAGGTTCATCATTGTCCAACAATAATGATTCAACGTCCTCGGTGACTAGGAAACCAAATCTCTCTGGTTCCCTTACCTCTCTTGAGATCCTATGCAACACTTGTATTTCTAGAACCTCTTCCACATGGACCTGTGGAACTTGTTCCTCTACCAACTCTTGTGTATCTTGAGTATCAACTTCATTGAAGTCAATCTTTCTCCCAATATCCTTTTAGAGGACGTGCTACCTCTCAAGAAAGATGGCTTTTCTAGAGACAATCATTTTCTTGTCTGAAGGGTTATATAGGTAATATCCTTTTGTTTCCTTAGGATATCCTATAAAGATAGACCTCATGCCCTGGGGTTCTAGTTTGTTTCTTGAGAAGGATTTAAAAAACACCTCACATCCCCATACACGTGTGTGCGACAAAATGGGTTTATTTTCATTCCATAACTCGGAGGGAATTCCATTTTTCGCCTTAGTTGGTACTCAGTTTAATGTATATGCTGCAGTTTGTAATGCATATTCCCAAAAGGATAATGGAAGCTTTTCATGACTCATCATCGACCTCACCATGTACAACAAGGTGCAGTCCTCCTTTCACTAACACTATTCCACTGTGGTATATAAGGAGGAGTGAGATGAGATAGAATCCCAGACTCTCGTAGAAGATCGATGAACTCTTGGTTCAGATATTCTCCATCTCGATCCGATCAAAGCTTCTTTATCTTCTTACCAAGCTAATTATCTACTTCATTATTGAATTCTTTAAATCTATCTAAGGAATCTGAATTATACCCCATTAAGTAGACATAGCCATATCTACTGAAATCATCAGTAAAATTAATGAAGTAAGAATATTCACCTCTAGCTTCTACTGGAAATTCTCCACACACATCCGTGTGCACCAAACCTAGAAACTCTTTGGACCATTCACCCTGTCCACCAAAAGGTGGCTTGGTCAGTTTACCTTGTAAACAAGCATGACATCTATCAAGTGGTTTTAGCTTAGTAGAGTCTAAATAACCATCTTGGCTGATCTTTTTCTCGTTTACATGACCGAGATGGTGCTGTCACAACTGGGTGATGTGTGAGTCATGTGAGTTTGTTTTGTTATCGATTGAAAACACATTGTTTTAGTAATTTAATACTTACAAACCATTATTTAAATGTACCATAATATAACATACGTTGTTCTTATAAAAGAAACAAACCTTATTTCCAAACTTTAAAATTAATCCATCCATATCCAAACATGATACATAAATTATGTTCTTGGTAACACTAGGCACATAATAACAGTTATGTAAAAACAAAAGCATCCCAGTTGGCAATGAGAGATGGTAATCACCAATGGCCAATGCATCCATCCTTGCATCATTGACAGCTCCAAGATCCACCTCTCCTCTAGTAATCTTTCTAAATCTACTTGGTTCTTGAATTTGAATATAGATGTGATCCCCACAAGATGTATCTAATACCCAATGTGTAGAAATGGAAAGATTACACTCGATAACGAACACATACCATCTCCTATTCATTGCCCTACCTCTGGATATTTCTCTTCTTGGAGGGACGGTGCTCAGGGGCTTCAGACCGTTTATGAATCCTTGGCCCTTTTCCTTGTCCTTACTTTTATTATTCACCATAAAAACTATGGGTTTTTCACATCCCGTGTCCTTATCTACCTGGAGAATTAAGCTCATAAGTTCCGATAAAATCTTTTCATTGTTTCTCATGTTGTTGTTGACAATAAAGCTAGAGAAGGCCTTGGGTAGTGATGATAGGATGGGATCTGTATGCAACTCATCTGGGAACTTAATCCCTAAGATGTCCAGGTATTCAATATAGCCAATAAGCTTGACTACATGAGGCCCAACTAATGAAAAATCTCTAAGCTTAGTTGTGAACAAAGAATTTTAGATCTCATATCTCTCCTATCTCGGCTTCTCTTGATAAAGATCCTTAAGGTGAGACATCATGCTATACACATCCATGTTTTCATGTTACTTCAAGAGCTCATTAAATATGGATGATAGCACGAAAAAATTGGACATCTGTGGCATCATACATATGTTTCATATAGAGATATAGTTCCTCATCACTGGCCTATTTTCCAAGTTCAATTAGAACATGCTCTTCCAATACATACCATTTCTTCTCGTGGCGAAGGATGACGTGTAAACGCCTCTGTTATTCCTGGAAATTGGTTCTGATGAGAAGGTTTTCCTTCTCGAGTATGGTTTATAATGATATGCTTGACTTCATTTTTATTTTCCTTTCTAAAAATTAAGATGAGAAAAGGTTTAGTACATCATCATGATAAAACCGAGACAAATAAATAAATTAATACTTATTAGTCTCCCACTATTTTATAGAAATCCAATAGCCCTCACCATTGAATTTGGAATATTCTGTTGCTTGAATATTCAAGTGGAAAGGATCCATATTTACCTTCACATTACCCCAACTAGGGTTGGTCAATAAACTTTAAGGGTTTTAGGTAGGGATTCCAAATGACAACTGCATTAACTCACAGCTCCTTGATCCGCTGAGTGGACTCCCCAATCCCGAAATCCTTTTATTTTGGATTTCCTCAACCTTTTCCTCTTGGTCACACCAAGTCCTACCGTGGTAGTCCACCCATGATGTGAACCAAGTCAATTCAACCCAAAACCTTGAATTATAATTCCTCGATAATTGAAAGCACCCCAAGTAGTGTTGGTCAAGCACTTTGAACTATGGTTCGATTCTAACCAAGATTATGGAAGGATATACCGACTTAATATTTTCTTTGAGGGATTTTATCCTTATACATAAATTGTCATTTTATTATCTTTGATTACATGCTTGTTAATATTAAGTGGTATATACTTAAGTGATTAACCATGTGTAAGATAATATTTATGTATAAGCCAGTCTTATTTTAGTTCCATCTTGCATGCTTGTTTAATCCATTAGTTATGTGATCGTAGAAACACACTCACAATAAATAAACCATGAAACTGATAGAAATAAAATAAATGGTATGATCATGAGTTTGTTCTATTGGTAAGTTTATCTAGCGGTTGATAAACTAACCCAAGACCTAGGGGAGAAACACCTTGAACCTTTTGGGTTCGTGTTTACAGCTTTCCACCTATCCTCCTTTGTATCTCCTTGGATTGGTTTCACCTTGGATCCTAACTTGAGCCACCTCCACCATCTTGGGAGCTCTATCCATTACACATGTTTTTATCTCACTTGCTGGTGACGGGTAAAATGGGGTTTTACATAAAAGAAACTTTGGGCACGCATGCCCTACATATTAATGAGGAGAAGGCTCATAGGACAAAAAGTATAATTTAAATAAATAAATAAAAAGAAACCATTTACATACAAAGTTCTTGGTCTAGCCCATGATCATCCATACATGAAATGATATTTACGCATAAATAAAACTAGCATTCAATTCTTTAATAGTTCTTTTTTAAGATAAATCATGCTTGAATCAATTAATTATCTTTAATTAATTAATTATTTTATCTTAAACCCTTTTTATGAATTTCCTTGAGATTTTCATCCATTATAATTTTAAACAAATAAATTCATTTAAAATTATCTTTGTACGTAACTTGTACCTTGGAGGTAACCCAATGAATTCCCGTTCATAACTACTCAATGGGTAGAAATAAACATTACACAAATGTTAAATTAGACACATATATATAAAACACCTATCACGTGTTGTGCCTCAGCTTTACGCCTAAACTATGGTACATGTATCAAGGGTTTGTATAATATAACAATAAATTTTAATAAATATACATAATTTGGATGAGTATATGGCATGCAGTTCTGACTATATGATGTGTACTTTTGTTCACCATCCATCTGATGTACACGCCCGAGGACATGGCATGTAGATGTACTTCAGAAATCTTCGGAGTACACGATGTGTTCAGTGGGACACACGCCATGTAGTATCTTTGTTACACGGTTTCCATCCAGGCAAGCCATGTATGGGGTACACGGTCCAACCCTAACCTGAAGGGACTACAACGTGTGATCCGGAGACCGTGTTCCACCTATTCCTAGTCAACACACAGTCTTAAAGACTTAGATATAATCCAATGACACGACCTGGTTTGAAGGACCGTCCAAGTGTATGGAACCTATAATATACGACGCGCACTACCGAATATACGCCGTGTGTTCTGGTGTTGTATGACCAGGAAGCTTTGGCACCTCCAGATGAGATCCTCTGTTTTATTTTAATCAAAATTAAAAGAAAAAAATCATTTCTTTAAGGTGAACGAGAAACGAAAGAGGAGGAATAGATCTCAAGATTCATATTTATAGAACGATTAACTTGAATTGAAACAACTAAATTATTAAATGCGTAAATCACCAACAAAAAACTAAATAATTATAATCAATGATATGACCCCTTTGATACCACTTATGGGTTTCGAGCGTAGTGGAGGTGCGTTGGTGGGTGTTCCCAACTTTATTTTTTGCCATTAACAACGATTAATCCAAGATCCGTCACGATAATAAAATTCCAGATCTTCGAAATAGAAAGAAGAAATAAATAAATGTAGTCCTAGAACCATATAGAGGATCATCATATGTTGGTTATAATTAATTTAATTAAAGGACAAGAATTACCTTGATGGAATTATCTCTCCATTGATGTTTCTGGTCACGATCTGATGTGATACGATGTTGCATTGTATAATCCAATTGTAGGATTCCTCTAGAGGTGATCCACACATGATCTACGTATCTCTGGATACCACTGAAGGGATCTCTGGGTACTAGCGTGGAAGAGAATTCACTTGTGATGTATACCTTTGATCTTCTTGAGAGCCGCTTGCAAAGCGCTCTCCTTGATCTGGTATAGGAGGATCTCTCTCATAGCTTGAGAGCATTCTTGGAGGAAAAGAATTATCTATTGGATTGAGAGCTTTCTCTAGATTCGATGTGCACAACCCCCCAAAAATGTCTAGGCTAATGAGAATTATATAATTGGGATTTTAATTACTTAGAATAATAAAATGAATTAATTACCCAAAATCATTTATTCATTTCATTTAATTCTTAGTAAGACCCGATGTATAATAATAACAGTTAACTATTATTATTACTCGACATGTGCCCAGTAAATTACACCTAATATTATTTAATTAAATAAACATTATTATTTCTCACAAATCCCCAGAAAAACTACACGGCGTGTATATTAATATACATGGTGTGTACTTTTGTTTTTCCATTCTCTTTATTTCCTCCACCATATTTATTAGACCTTGAATAATGACTATTTATTTCTTAAATAAATATTACTACATTACTCACTAATAAATATATTATTTCACTTACAATATATTCTCTTGAATAACTAGTGTCAAAATAAATGTGATCAGGCATCCTTGAATAATTATTAAACCAAAATCGGGAATAATCTTTATTCAACTTGTTAGATTAATATTTAACTGAGATACTTGGACACACTTAGTGTGTGACCCTGTAGGCCTCTTACTCAATGGTATTAGGAGAATCTTTCCTGAAGTCCAAGGCTAGTGTCTAGAAACATGCCAAGGCATCCATAGAGAAAGAATTTAACACCGAAATGACATGTCACCTCTTACGAATGCTTACCGTGTAATGCAATCCCTTTGTCACGATATCTTGAATCAAGAGGGTTTCATACTGGTGCCATTAACCCATGTGATCGATTATTCTTTCTTTGACTTCCTGGAATTTAACTTTCCCATTTCTTACTATAGCCATGGATTTATTTAGTCTATATCAATTCCATTAAAGGGCCTAAGATATCTACTTTCATTATGGAACAGAAAAGATAAATCCTTTCTCAAATTATCTATTAATGCAATATTACTCATGACACACCCAACATATCCTACCTTGCTGTGAACAGTGTGCCATCACAGTTTTTGTCAATACATCTAAGTGCGCAAGTTATAATACACATTAATAATAATCATAAATTCTAAGGACCAATACACACGTCTGTAGATAGGAACATCCAATGACACTATGAAATGTGAATTTCCTACTGGCGGATCTCGTTCTCATAATATCCTCTTGGATATTACCAAGGGAACACACCATGAGAAGGTGCCTCAAAGTTTTATGAGTCCTCATCCCTAATGGCTTGTATTATTTGTGTCCCTCGAATAACATCATTCGTCCATAGAACATATATTTAAGAATAGTGTTATGGAACATCTGGGTTCTCATCATAGCAGGGATCCGCTATGGCCCTTTAATGCAACAACTATCCTTAAGACATTATCACATGCATTGTCACGCAAAAGAACAATCAATAAGTGATAAGGTATTTATTAACGAATAAAGTACAAAGTAGTTGGTTTTATCCCACCAACTCCAATAGATCTAATATCCAATAACATATTCCTAATCCATTCAGCTTCCTTTCCACATACCTCTAAGGTGATAAACTCCGACTCCATTGTCAAATGTGAAATACATTTCTGTTTCTTTCTCACCCAAGAAATATCACAACCTCTATGAGTAAAAAACCATCCAAATGTGGATTGGTTATCACTAATACTGGTAATCCAACTTTCATCAATGTATCCTTCTAATACAACCAGATAATCATTATAGTACAAGATTAAATCATTGGTCTTTCTTAAGTATCAAAATATTGTTATAATACATATCCAATGACCCACACCATGATTAGTAGTATATCTACTCATTTTACATACTAAAAAAACAATATAATATCTAGTGTAATTCATTTCATACATTAAAAACAAACTGCACTAGTATACTCTAGTTGTGCTACAACTCTACCCATATTTATAAAAAGTTTAACACTATAATAAAATAGAGTTTTGACATAATTGAAACCAAGATGATCAATTTTATTTAATACTTTTTCTATGTAATGATACTAACTTAAAGAATAACCCACACTATGTTTTCTAACTTTAATACCTAGAATAGTATCAACTATTCCAAGATCCTTCATTTTAAACATTGAAGATAAGTAATTCTTTGTCTCAATTAAACCAATCATATTGGTCCTAAAAATTTACATATCATCCACATATAGACACAAAATAACTCCATATTCATTTGTAAACTTTGAATAAACACATTTATCCACACTATTATTAGTAAATCCATTAGATAAAATAATAGAGTCAAATTTCTCATGCCATTACTTTGGAGCTTATTTAAGTCCATAAAGATATTTAACTAGTTTACATACTTTATTTTCATTACCTTTAAAACAAACCCTTCTAGTTGTTCCATGTAAATATCTTCATCTAATTATCTATTTTAAAAAAGAAAATTTTATATCCATTTTATGGACATACAAATGATTAATTGAATCTCAATAATATAAAATCCTTATTGATGTAATTCCTGTTAAAAGAGCATAAGTATCAAAATAATCAATAATTTTTTTTTTCTGAAACCTTTAACAACCAATATATCTTTAAAAGCATGAATGTTACCATTGGAATCATACTTCTTTCTGAAAACCCATTTACAACTAACAAGTTTTGAACCTCTTGGTAAATCCATAACGACCCAAGTATAATTACCCATAATGGAATCCATTTCATTATTAAAATTTTCTTTCCAGAAAGAAACATATCTATAAGTAATATCTTGTTTATAAGTCTTTGGGTCATCTTCTATATTCAATACCATATGATAATTATTTATAATATGATATTTTTGATCTCGTTCAACAAGGAAAACTATGGAATTAGGAGAAATAAAATCTAGATATAGATGTTTGTACTTCCTAACTCATGTACTCTATTTAGGTTCAACTTGAGAATCATCATTATTATCTACTATTGTATTTAAACTAGATGGAATACATGAGATAGGGGTATGAGAAATAAATTCCTTCACATCATCTTTATAAAAATTATTTTAAAAAAACTTTACATACCATGATTCAATAATTATATTAGATCCAAAATCCATGATTCTATATGCTTTTCTATTTTCCGCATATCCAAAAAAACACATTTAATTTCTCTAAGAACAATTTTAGTTCTTTTAGTATCAGGAACTCTATAGTAATATAAACACTCCCACACTTTAAAAAAATGAAGGATTACATCTTCTAACTCTCCAAATTTTATAAGGGGGCAACTTATTTTTCCTAGAGGCAATCCTATTATGAATATTACATGCATCCAGTATAGCTTGGAACCATTAATTTAATGGTAACTTAGATTTTTTAATCATGAAATTTAACATTTATAATAAAGTATGATTTTTCCTTTCACATAATCCATTTTTCTGAGGTGTGTAAGGAGCGATAATTTGATGAATTATACCATTTTCTTCATATAAATCATTAAACTCATTCATAAAGTACTCACCACCTCTATCTGATCATAAAAATATAATCTTTTTGTTTAATTGGTTTTTAACTTCTTCTTTATACTTATTAAATGTATTAAAGGCTTCATACTTTGTTCTAAGAATATATATATGTAAATATCTACTGCAATCATCAATAAAAGTAATAAAATATATTTTTCTTCCATGAGTTAACAAACAATTTAATTCAAAAATTTCAGAATTCACTAATTCTAATATATCATAATTTATTTCAACACTATGAAAAATATTCTTAAATATTTTAGATTCTAAACATGTTTCACATTTATTAAATTCATTTTCAAATTTAATTAAGTTTTACTTCTTCATTAATTTTAATGAATTATAATTAACACATGCTAAATGATCATTCTATAAATTAGAGGAGTCAATCAAATTAGTAGAAGATTCAATCATATTATTAATAGATAGTTGATACATGCAATCATTTGAGTACGCTTTCCCTACAAACATGCCTAACTTCGACAGGATAACCTTTTTAGATTCAAATAAAATCCAAAATCGATTCTTACATAGAAGATTGCTAGAAACTATGTTCTTTAGAATTTTGGGAATATACAACACATTAAGAAGAGTGAACTTCTTCCAAGAAGTAAAGTCTATATCCATGCTTCCTTGTCCATTGACATTAATGCATGAATTATTTCCTAGGTGTACTTACTTCGTGATAGTACAATCATCAAATATTTTGAACATCGAACGATCCTTTCACACATGAATTGTTGCTCCAAAATCAAGCCATCAATTCACAAATATTTTTCTTCTATGAGTTAATAAACCATTTAATTCAAAAATATCAGAATTCAATAATTCTAATATATCAAAATTTATTTCAACACTATAAAAAATAATCTTATATATTTTAGATTCCAAAATTTTTTCACATTTATTAAATTCATTTTCAAAGTTAATTAAGTTTAACTTCTTCATTAATTTTAATAAATTATAATTAACACATGCTAAATGATCATTCCATAAATTAGAGGAGTCAATAAAATTAGTATAAGATTCAATCATATTATTAATAGATAGTTGATACATGTAATCATTTGAGTACCCTTTCCCTACAAACATGCCTACCTTCGACAACATAACCTTGTCGGATTCAAATAAAACTCAAAATCAATTCTTACACAGAAGATTTCTAGAAACTATGTTCTATAGAATTTTGGGAACATACAACACATTAAGAAGAGTCAACTTATTCCAAGAAGTAAAGTATATATCCATTCTTCCTTGTCCATTGACATTGATTCATGAATTATTTCTTAGGTGTACTTACTTCGTGATAGTACAATCATTAAATATTTTTAACATCGAACGATCCTTTCACACATGAATTGTTGCTCCAAAATCAAGCCATCATCACATCTTCATCAAAGTTATATTGAATTTGGATATCATTACAACTAGAGTCACTTCATTCAGAATATTTGAAGTGAGTTTATCAACATTCTTTCGATAGCGATATTCCCTTGTAAAATTCCATGGTTTTCCACAGACAAATAATTCTCATTTCTTATTAGAAGTATTGGATTTATTCTTGACGTAAGAACCTGAATCTTCTTTTCAGGTACATATCTAATTTTCACGTTTCTTTTGAGGAAAAATGGAAGAAGAAAAATTTTAGGAGTACACACTGTGTACTTCCTTGTACATGCCGTGTACTCTAGCACAGAGTACAGATCGTGTTTGGCTGTGTCACGGCCGCATACACGATCATGTGACGATGTGGTAGGGCTGCTTAATGTGGGATTGGTAAAGGCATATACACACCATGTATTCTTAGGTAACACACCATGTATTTTTATTTTTAATTGTTATATCATACCGGGGTCGCGTCTCATTTACAAAAACATATTATTTTGGCTCCGTCTCATCCAGGAGCGACCAAAGATCACCGATTCTTCTCCGAGCCCCCGAACCACCGTCCATGCTCCAAATCAAACTCCGTTGGTTGAGTTGGAATCACATTGGTGATTTATTCCTTCTTATATATCCTCATCTCTTGATTCTCCCTCTTTCATGAGATAACCATGGTTGAACGTTTTAGACGTTTTTGTAGATCTATAGCATTCTAGTTTGATTCAGAGGTTTAGTTCAAACTATATCAATCATACGACGTCAATGTATGTGGTTTTTTCCTTTATATAGATTGTATTTGAATTATATGTGCAAAAAGTTCCCAATACCCTAGTTTAGGGTATTGCATGTTTAAGGAATTTAACCCTGTTAATGTTTGTTGTGCCTTGTTTTCTTGAGTATGGGTTTTTGATTATAAATAGGGTTATTTAACTTGATATAGACGTATTTTCCCATGTTTGATATGATATTGGATGTTGGGTCTATAATTTCTTATTGGGCTGATCTGTTTTCTATGCCTAGTGCTGTTAGGATGGAGTGTTATTATCTGACATGCTTGTGTTATGCTTTGTAGCCATTTATCCAAGTAGTATTTTTGATTTACTTTGGCTGCTAAATATCATTTATGCATGATTTATTTACACAGGGCTATGGGAACCAGGTGTAGTGAGACCATAAGGGTAATTGACGTTGAGGGCTTCCCCAGAGTGTCTGTTGTACTTTTCATGCTGCGAGACCATAGGGGGGGATTGATGTTGAGTCCTCCCTTAGAGTGTCTATGGTTATCATTACGAGACCACATGGGGAATTGATGTTGAGTTCTTCCTTAGAGAGTCTTTAGTTTATCGTTAAAATACTATAAGTGGAATTGATGGTGATTTCTTCCTTAGAGTGTCTTTTTTTTGCACGAGACCAAAGGGGTTAGACTATGTGATCTTACCTAGAGGGTCGTTATATCTTATTTGTATAATTTGAACCAGAGGGGTTAGGTTGTGTGAACTTTCCCAGAGGGTTGCTTCTAAATTTTTAGTTGAACTAGAGAGGTTAGGCTACGTGGAATTTCCTAGAGGGTTTCTTGTTTTTTTGTCTGAATAATGGATAATGTAAATGAATGTAGTTGAAACTATAGGACTGTTTACTTTTGAGTACTTCCTTGTTTATTACTCCAATTTTCATATTTTTCTATTATATATATTTATTGACAGTTAGGAACATATCTTTGGGTGGTTTCCTAAAAGGATTCATCTCACACCCTATTTGGGTCATTATTCTGGGCCCAAAAAGATTATATTGTTGCAGGTATAGATAAGGGAAAGTGCCCTTCTACTTCAGGTACTTGACTGATGTGAAGCTGGGGAGCATGTGAATAAGTTGAGGCTTACGATGCTGTTAGAGTTTACTTGTTTTCTTTGAACTTTGGTTCAGTAATGTATTCCAGCATTGTGACTTGTTTGGCTGCTTTCCTAGATACTTGTGACATGCATCATTACTTACATATATATGTTGTAGTTGTTTATTTACTTTCAGTCTTCTACTGCTTACTTATTGTATGGAATTGCTGCTTCCACTACTGTTATACATTTGTTTCCACTGTGTTACTCTGCTAATGAGGGCATTTTTTCCCACTATCACACCCAAGTCCCTCACTGTTAGTCAGCAACCTCTAGTGTTCGGGGAAATGCGCTTGAGGCCATGTGACCAACCGGGTATGGGGCACCTTTGGGCGTCACTTGGAACTGGGATGTTACACAGTGGTATCAGAGGTATTCTTTTCTTATTTGAATTACTATTTTGAGCCTATAGACATGGATAAGAAGGAATAGGTAGTTGGTAATAATTTGTGCTCAGGGGTAGCTAACCCATGTATAGGGAAAAGCCAATATGCCATGAATATTGCAATTTTTCTGGTTTTTCAATTATTACAGTTGATTTGACTTCACCATTGGGTGATTCACATGTTTTGTGCTGTTATCATTTCTGTTATTGAGGTTCTATTTCTATTGAAACCTGATGAGATGAGGGTATTCTATCTCATGCATCATATAGGCACTTTCTAGAGATCACATGTCAGGCATTCTTGTCATTCCATTTAGGGTGCATTACTGATTGCATGTTGTTGTGATAGATATTGTTCTAGATATGCATGCTGTTGTGATAGATGCCTTGATAGAATTCCTGCTATTTGATAGGGTATTGCTAATATGTAAAGTTTCATTTGAATGGGTTCCAAAAATTGGTCCCTGAGGTGTTATGGACCCTCTTGGATCAGAATTTGGTGGATTATGTGATTTATTTCACTATTATACCTTGTGATATACATGAAGATGATGTCAAACTTTGATTAGTAGGGAATATGGCCCCCCACAGATTAGAAATTTTCACTTTACTATTTGTTTCAGTGTTTCTATGGGGTTCTAGAGTAGTTTCTGAGGCTTACTATCTGGAAAAACCCAGAACACATGGAGTGTAGTGATAAATACATGCAATGTATCCTTCTTTTTGGGATGGAACAACTTTTCTTAAGTACACACCATGTACTGTATGTACACACCGTGTAATCCTTAACCATGTGACTAACTGTGTGAGCAGGAAAATGGGGTTGGGATTTGTTTGGTGGAACACGTCGTGTACTAGGCGTACACACTGTGTTATAAGAGTTGTGTATACAGCTGTGTGAACAATTGCACGGGTGGATGAAACTTAGTTTTTATACGTCATGTTCTATTCTTACACACCGTGTAGAGTTGACCGTGTCACTGACTGTGTGACTAACAACATAGATGGTTATGAATTATGGGATACATGTCGTGTATAAGGTTTACACACCGTATAGAGTTACCCAGGTAGGATCCATGTGTACAGCCATGTAGAGGAACTTGAGCAAGGGGAAAATGATTCAAGTACACACTGTGTATCAAGGAGAACATGCCGTGTGCAAGGGTGTTATACGACCAGGTTTGGAAGAAGTACACGACCATGTGAAATCTTAAGGGAACATGCCGTGTAGGGGTCATATATATTGTGTATCCATGTTTGGAAAACAAAACCTGAATTCCTTCTTTCTCCTATTCCTTTATTGCACCTCTAAGTTTTAGTACTTGATAATATTTAAATAAGGTGTGTTCTTGACCTTGTAGAGTCATACCACCGAGACGTCCTCCAGTTTTACACCAGATACATGGTAATGATCAGACACTAAACATAATATATTAGGGACTACCAACGGACCCTCCTGTCGTGCTCGTCTTAGAACCAACCATTATCCCGGATACAGGTGCCGATGCACAGTTCTGAGAGGGCTTCATGAGATTTATGAAGACTTTCCAGGGAGCAATGCCTCCTACCCCATCTATGGTAGAATTGACGTGATTTTTTTAGTAGAAACATCCTCCCACTTTCTCAGGGGATAGAGGACCTCAGGCTGTAGAGTCATGGTTAGAAGCCATGATATCTATCTTCGAACATCTAAAGATTCCTCCAGAAAGGATGGTGAATCTCTCTAATTACATGCTTCGGGATTCCTACAAGAGATGGTAGGATGTGATATCACTTGTAGGACGCCATCAAGTTATATCTTGGGATGAGTTCCAGCATACCTTCTATGACTACTTCTACTCAGAGACTTTGAGGGTTGATCGAGCTCGAGAGTTCATGAGTTTGGAGCAGGGTACTCTCTCAGTCATGGAGTATTCTTCTTGCTTCATATAGCTACAACGATTCACACCCATTCCTAGGGGTGATGAGTTATTCCTAGAGAGGAAGTTTGAGGATGGTCTCAGGCATGAAATCCAATCTTATGTGAACATCTTTAGGTTGGATACCATGTCTTCCATAGTCAAGCAGGCGCTGATCACAAAGTGCAACTAAGGGATTCTAGAGCTGTGGGCCAGGGCGGTTCAACATCCATAGATGGTGCTTCTTCGGCTGATAGTAGGAAGTTCCACAAGGATTCTACACATGGAGATCCTAGTAGGTGGGATACACCTTCAGGTAGCCATGTGGTATGATACTAGTGTGGAAAGAGTAGGTATATGAGGACACTTTTCTTGAGAGACCCAGTTGAGTTCCAATCTTGCAGAAAGATGGGTCATCTTCAGAGTTTCTATCAGGTTTTATCACCAACAGCTGGTGATAAGGGTTCTGTTTTGAATCCTCATATCACAGAAGGACCACCAGTCCCACATCGGTCAAATAACTAGAGTTCTTTAGGCTATTCAGGCCAATGTGGAGGTCATGGTCATAGTAGTTAGACACAAGGTTTTCGACAGCTGTAGGGTGGATCAGCTCAGGGATCACAAATATCTTAACAGGGTTGCAGTGTAGGTTAGGATTTTGCGATAGAGCAGGCCCAATAGGAGTAGGATCTCAAACCTTCTATAGTTAGAGGTATGAATCTAGTTGCCTCAGTTTTAGCTTCTGCACTTTTTGATACAGGGTCTTCCCATAGTTTCATATCTGTTACTGTTGTGGAGAGCCTTGGGCTCTGTATCTTTAATTTTTATGATATATTTATGCTAGACACTCCGTTGGGGACTATAATGGCAAGTGTACGTTAGTGCAAGGAGTTCCCTCTTGAGGTTGGTGGGTGTCACTTCTTATGGGACATCTATGTCTTAGAGATGACAGGCTATGATGTCATTCTTAGAATGGACTGGTTGGTTCCAAACCAGAATGTTGTGGATTTATATCATCTTAGTGTGAGTTTCACATCACCAGAGGGTAGTTTGTTTCTACATAAGGGTGAATGGGATGTCCATGTTAGTAGAGCGAGACCCAAGCATCATGGTTTGGGAGGAGTTACAACCCAGATTACTAGTCTATATCTGGATGACCAGGGAACTTCATAGATGGACTTTCCTCCAGTTGTGGATCATTTCATAGATGTCTTCCAGAGGACTTTTCTGGTTTGCCTTCAGAGCGAGAGGTAGAATTTTCTCTTGATATTGTGCTAGGAGCGACACTGATATCCATTCCTCTTTATAGGATGGATACACCAGAGTTACAGAAGCTCAAGAAGTAATTGGGGGACTTACAAGAAAAGGTTTCCATCTAACCTAGTACTTTTCCTTGGGGTTCGCCTATCCTTTTTACAAAGAAGTAGGGAGATTCCCTCAGACTTTGTGTGGATTATCAGAAGATGAACTAGTTGACATTAAAGAACCGATATCCCTTGCCAAGGATTGACGATATCTTTAATCAGCTTTGAGGAGATTGGGTGTTCTTGAAAATTTAATTAAGGTCCAGTTATCATCAGTTTCACATTAGACCATTAGATATACCTCTTACAACCTTTTAGAGTTGGTATGGTCTATATGAGTCTGTGGTTATGCTGTTTGGTCTCATGAACGTGCCTGTAGTTTTTATGGAACTAATGAACTGAGTGTTCCATCCATACTTGGACTCATTTGTGGTGGTTTTTGTGGATGATATCTTGGTGTACTCTCACACTCTACGTGACCATGCCACACATATTGATATCATTTTGAGTACACTGAGAGAGTATCGGTTATATGATAATCTCTCAAAATGCCACTTTTGGATGGACCATATTCACTTCTTGGGTCATGTTATCTTAGTGATAGGAGTGTCAGTAGACCTAGAGAAAGTGAGGGAAGTAGTTTCCTAGTAGCATCCAAAGAATGTCTTTTAGGTATAGAGTTTTCTAGGTTTGTATGGTTCCTACAAACGTTTTATACATGACTTTTAATGCTTAGCAGCATCTTTGACAGTCCTGACTAAGAAGGGTGTGAAGTACCTATGGAAAGATTCCCATGATTCAGCCTTTTAGGAGCTGAAAGGGAGGTTGAATTCAGCACCAATACAAGTTTTTTTAGAGCCAGGAAATAGCTATACTATTTATTGTGATATATCAGGTATCGAGCTGAGAGCAGTGCTTATGCATGGGAATAAGTCTTTGTGTACGGGTCTCGGCAGTTGAGACCACATGGGAGGAATTACCTGATGCATGATCTGGAATTGGATGTAGTTTTTCATGCTTAATGTTGTTGGAGACATTATCTTTTGGGAGAGAATTTTGTGGTTTTCACCGACCACAAAATTCTCAAGTACATCTTCACTCAGTGTGATCTAAATTTGAGACAACAAAGGTGGGTTGAGTACCTTTAGTCCTTTGACTTTGAGCATTCCTACATGCCTGGTAAAGTCAATGTAATGGATGATACATTGATCAGGAGGACTCAGATATAAGCAATTTAGGAGGATAAAATTGAGTGGAAAATTATGGATCTGTTCTCTGAGATTCATTTAGAGGTACACGACAGACAGGGGAAGACATTTCTTTCTTCAGTAGCTATTACCTCTACTCTTCTTTATCAAGTGAAAATGAGGATGCTATTAGATTATAAAGGCCTAATTATATGGGAGAGTGTGTTAGGAGAGGACCCTATTCCTGGATGGACTGTGGGTGAGGATGAAATATTGAGCTTCCATGGACACGTATGGGTGTCAGCAGACATACGTGAGGAGATGATGCAGGATTTCCATTCTTCAGTTTGGTGTTCCACCTGTCAGTAGGTGAAGGCGGAGCATCAAAGAACAGTAGGTATTTTGAATCAGTTACCCATTCTCGAGTGGGAGTGGAATGCTGTCACGATAGACTTCGTGATAGGGTTTCCGAGGTAACCTTGAGGGAATGATGTAGTTTGGGTTGTCATTGATAGACTCACGAAGGTTTCAAATTTCTTTTTGATCAAGGAGACCTTCAGTCTTGATGAGCTTGGAAGGTTGTACATTCAAGATATTTTACGTATAAATGGGGTTCCACACTCCATCATTTCAGAAAGGGACACCTATTTTACTTCTCAGGTCTCGCAGGGACTATAGAGGGCTTTGAGTACACAAGTAATTTTAAGCAAAACTTTCCATCCCCAGACAGATGGTTAGTCCAAGCCCACTATTTAGGTGCAGGAGGACATACTTCGAGTATACACTCTAGATTTTGGAGGTTCTTGGGAGAAGAGCATACCTCTGGTTGAGTTTTCCTACAATAATAGTTTTCAAGAAACTATTTATATGGAACCTTATGAGGTCTAGTATGGTAGGCCATTTCGATCACCCCCATATTGGCTAGATGTAGGAGAGGCAACTATGTTGGGACTTCATCTTTTCTAGGAGACCACAAAGCATATATAGTTGATTTAGAAGAGGATGGCTAATATACAGTCAGAACAGAAGTCTTATGCTGACCGACGACGAAGACCTCTGGAGTTTGAGGTCAGATATTAGGTTTTTCTACATTTCACAACGAGGTTGGGACACCAGAGGATTAGGAGACATGGTATGCTTTCATTGAGATATGTCAGGACATTTGTGGTTTTAGAGAGAGTCAGGTCAATTTCTTATTGATTGTAGTTACCTTAGAGGTACCAAGCTATGCACGACGTCTTCCACGTTTCCTATCTACGGTGTTACTTATCAGACACTTCTAATATTTTTCAACCTGATGAGGTTGAGTTGGAGGTGGATGCATCATTTTAAGAGCATCCTATCTGGATCATTGATCGCAGTGTAAAGGTTGTATGTGGCCGGTCTGTTCCTTTGGTACATGTGCTATGACAATACGAGTGAGTACAAGATGAGACTTGGGAGAGGGAGACTGATGTGTGATCACAGTGGCTGGAGCTGTTTGAGGATTCTTCTTCTTTTCCACCTTTCTAGGGAAATTCAGGGATGAATTTATTTAAGGGGGGAAGTTTGTAAGAACCCGGATCTTCTTTTCAGGTATGGATCTTGTTTTTATATTTATTTTGAGGAAAAAGGGAAAAAGGAAAATTTTAGGAGTACACGCCGTGTACTTCCTTATACATTATGTGTACTCTGGCACCAATTTCTAGACTTGTTTGGCTATGTCATGGCCACATACATGACCGTGTGACGATGTGGTAGATCCGCTCAAGGTGGACCTGGTAAAGGCCTATACACACCGTGTATCCTTAGGGAACACACCGTGCATTTTTTTTTTTAATTTTTATATCAGACCGGGGTCACATCTCATTTACATAAACATCTTCTTTTGGATCTGTCTCATCTAGGAGTGACTGAAGATTGTGGATTCTTCTCCGAGACCACGAACCGCCATCTATGCTCCGAATCAAACTCCTTCAGTTGCATTAGAATCACATCAGTGAGTTATTCCTTATTCTAAAGCCTCATCTCTTGATTCCTCATCTTTAGTGAGATATCCATGGTTGAACGTTTTAGATGTTTTTGTAGATCTACAACATTATAGGTCAATTTAGAGGATGAGGTGTTCAACTATAATGTCAAGGTAGGTGGTTTGTGACTTTCTGTATATTGTCTTTGAATTATATGCGCAAAAAGTTCCCAATTCCCTAGTTTAGGGTATTGTGTGTTTAGCGAATTTAACCCTATTAATGCCTTATATTACTTGTTTTCTTGAGTATGGGTTTTTGATTGTAAATATGGTTATTTACCTTACTATGGATGTGTTTTCCCATGTTTGATCTGATATTGGCTGTTGGGTCTATAATTTCTTGTTATAATGCTCTATTTTCCATGCCTAGTGCTGTTAGGATGGAGTGATATTATCTGACATGTGTTATGATTTTTAGCTATTTATCCAAGTAGTATTTGTGATTTACTTTGGCTGCTGAATATCATTTGTGCATGATTGATTTACACAGGGTTGTGGGAACCTGGTGTAGTGAGACCATAGGGGGAATTTACGTTGAGGTCTTCCCCAGAGTGTCTGTTGTACTTTTTACACTACAAGACCATAGGGGGGATTGATGTTGAGTACTCCATCAGAGTGTCTATAGTTATCATTACGAGACCACATGAGGAATTTACATTGAGTGCTTCCTTAGGGAGTCTTTAGTTTATCTATAAAAGACTATAGGGGGAATTGACGGTGAATGCTTCCTCATATATTCTTTGTTTGCACAAGACAAAAGGGGTTAGACTGTGTGAGCTTACCCAGAGGGTTGTTATATCTTATTTGTATAAGTTGAACTAGAGGGGTTAGGCTTAGTGAACTTTACCAGAGGGTTTCTTATAAATTTTTAGTTGAACTAGAGGGGTTAGGCTATGTAGACTTTCCTAGAGGGTTGCTTGTTTTTTTAAATGAATAATTTATAATGTAAATGAATGTAGTTGAAACTGTAGGATTGTTTAATTTTGAGTACTTGTTTATTAATTCATTTTGCATATTTTTATATTATATATATATTCACTGACAGTTAAGAACATATATTTGGATGGTTGACTATTGGGATTCATCTCACACCCTGTTTGGGTCATTCTTTGAGGCCCAAACATATTACATTATGGCGGGTATAGATAAGGGAAAGTTCCCTTCTACTTCAGGTGCTTAACTACTGTGAAGCTGTGGAGCATGAGACCAAGATAAGGTTTGCGATGCTGTTGGAGTTTACTTATTTTCTTCGTACTTTGGTTTAGTACTATATTACAACATTGTGAATTGTTTGTATTATTTCCTAGATACTTGTGACATACATCATTATTTATATATATATGCTGCAATTGTTTATTTTCTTTCAGTCTTTCGCTGTTTACTTATTGTACGGCATTACTGCTTCCACTAATGTTATGTGTTTTTTTCCTCTATGTTACTATGCCAATGAGGGCATAATTTCCCCACTAGCACACCCAAGGCCCTCGCTGCTAGTCGGTAGCCTCTGGCGTTTAGGTAAATGTGCTTGAGTCCATGTGACCAACTAGGTACAGGGCACCTTTGGACAGCACCCAAAACCTGGATGTTACACTTGAATTGTTTACTTTTATTTTTGACTTGAAAGGAAGAGTTTGGTTGTGTCTTTATCTCAATGATGTTAATCTTGGTATCAAATTTTGAATCCATACCCATGTCTCTTAACATGTATTCTTCTTCAATTTTAAGAAGCTTTTTCAATTGGTCAAAGGAAATATCATAAATATTTTTTACGAGATATTTACTAAAATCTTTCCACATAGGTTGAAATTTAGAAATAATTGTACCAACATGAAAAGTTTCTAGTATATTAATATTTAGGGAAATAAGTTTATTTGCTATAACATGAAGCTCATAAACTTTCTATAACACTGGATTGTTATCAACCATCTTGTAGTTTAAATAATTTTAAATAATAAATTTATTGGTACCTTCTACCTTATCTTTTCACTTGAACTCGAGTGCATCACATATCTCTCGAGCAGTCTTAATTTGGAAGAATCATCATAAATATGATTTTATAATGTGTTGAGAATATTTCTTTAACTAAAAAATTAATATTATTCATGTTTCTTCCTCATTGCCCAAATTTTATTGACTTGAGTCATGTTAATGGTTGTGCTATCAGTATTTTTAGTAGGTTCATCAGGAATGGGAGGAATATTTGGTTATAGAATGTAAAAAATCTTCAACACTATAAGAATAAACTTCCTCTTGTATTTCCACTGGGAGAAGTTGTTTCCATCAAAATGGTCACGTCTGAACATATATTGGTTAATCAATTTGAGAGATTCAGAATCCATCTTATATGTTCTTCCTGGAGTTTCAGACCCTTTTTAATGTTAGAAAATAAGTAGGTAGATGAAGAAGATAGATTGAACCTTGATGCGTAAATTTAACTCAATGTCTAAAAGGGTTTGATCCAACCCAACATTGATGGTTTAGGGTTATCGGTGAAAGTTTTACTCAAGTATTACACCATGATTTGGGAAAATCAGAGCACCAATATTAGACAACACCACATTAAATATGTTGTGATGGTTTCTAGATAATTTCTTGGATTGAAGAAAAGTTAAACCAGAAGCGATCTCAACATCTCTTATTTATAAATCCAAATTAGTGTGAATTTCACCAGTTTGATATCACCATTTAGGTAAAAGAACATCTTGGTTCAAACAAGACAATACAACTCTTGATGAGGGGTACCCATTTGTATTTCAGAAAATCTGAAATCCAACAGTTACAACTAATCACGTGATTAATCATTATAATAAAATATTTTATTTTATTTTTTTTTTATTTTTGTTTTTTTGTTTTATAATATATATATATAATGAAACATTTAAAATATACATATATTTTAAAACACTTTAAAATAATTTAGTCAAATATATATTTTTTTAATGAAAATTTAAATTTCTAAAGCTTCTTTTTATAAGAGGGGACCTTTGGGAATTCTACCCACAAGTCTAATGTGGGATTCCCAAAAGAATAGTCCACATCATCAATCCAAACAATACACATTTTGACCAATCAAAAAATTTAATTATTTTAAATAAATATTTTTTTAATAAAAATATAACAAGATCTTATTTTCTTTGTTTTGAATCCCAAGCACACATTTTTAAAGACTCAATTTTTTAAGAACTCTTTATTCAATCAGTCTGAGAACACTAAATAAAGGATATAATTATGCTAATTCTATTATAATTCCATTATAATTTTGATATATAACCCTAATAAGAAATAAATGATCTAATTATGTGATATTTGTAATGATAATACAACTATATCACCTTATAATCAATAATAATCATGGTGTTTTCATGACTGGGTCGGTTTGATCACTAATATGAACAATGATCTGAAATTATTTCATGGATGATTATGAGAATATAATTACTAGTATAATATGATATAAATATGTATTTAATGATTTTTTTGGTTCTGGAAAGGATACATCAATATATAACTCATTAATAAAGAAATCACCCTACGTATGTTGAAAATCACTGGAAAATGTTCATTGTCGATTCCGTATTCCAGGATAAAGAATGAAGTACTAATGAAAGTAAATTTAAACTTTATAAATCACTATAATACATCCATTAATTTAAATTAAATTAAATTGGAATTATTAAATTTTCAATAAGAAAGAATACCGACATTGCTCTTACAGAACTACTATAAAACAATCAAAATTATAAACACATGATGTGGGAAAATAAGAAAAAAACGAATAATATACATGTAGATAATAATTATAAATGAAATTTATAAATAGTTTCAGATATAAATATGTTTCTTAAATTATTTATTAAGATATTTATTCTTGTTATACTGGATCTTAGAGTGCATTCGACTATGTAGGGAAATAATGTAAGGGTTTTTTTGTCTCAAATTCGAATCCTTTGAGATATGTTTAAGATATAAACCTTGTTTCATTTTCAATGGTGTAAATACTTATATATTTTCATTTTTTTCATGATCCTATTAAATTTAATTATATTTAATTTTCTATTTCATGTTATACCTCTCTTGGGGTTTTGATTCAAAAGTTAAAAAGGCTGTAAGTGGTTTTCATGGCTCAAATATTTTCCTTGGGTCATAATCACTCTTATCTGAATATTATCTTTCAAGATAGAACTCTTATAACCTATTATTAAATCATTTTTTATTTAAACCTTATTCTCCAGGGAAAACCAATTTTCACACTATAGTCTTTTTCATCGATGATTCAATTGTTTCGTTAAAATGCATTTTTGATAAGACTAATTCTCATTTCTTTTAATGGATTTGTATTACATATACATGTTTTTCCTTTACACTAATGTTCTACTTACCCTAATGTAAATTCATTTTGTTTTAATCTCCAATGATCCTTTTATTCCCCTTTATTCATTTGACGGCAACAGTTTCACTATCCTTTTAGTGATGTGGGCTTTCAACAAATTCATTTTAAAATTTTTAAAAGAATTCTCTTTACCATGAATTTATATACTTATTTTTTTATTCCCATTTTGACATATGATTTGTTTATTATCAAGTTATCTATTTGATTTTGTTTTAAAGTAATGTTTTTTGAAGTCTTCTCTTCATCTTAAAAAAAGGTTTTTTGGAATGCGACTTTATGATTTCTTCACACTATATAATAACATTGAATAAGTCACATTATTCTTATAATTATTTCCAATTAAAAAATATCACACTAATAAACACTAAATAATATCATTAATCTTATGGTATAATGATATTGAAACTAAATAACTTTATAATCATCTATTAATTTTGGTATGTTCTTGTTTGGGTTGATTTAACCAGCTACTTGGAAAATGTTATAAATTTATATCATGGATGAAAACGTGAAGTTAATTTTTGGTAATATATTATATAAATAACTAAATAATGAGTTTTTCTAGATCTAAAATTGTAATATAAAAATTTAACTCATTATTTAAAAAAAACACCCTCTATCTACTAAGAATAACAGGAAAATACTCATCGCCAAATTCATATTTAAATATCATAACAAAAAATCCCATAGAATAAAATTATTAATAATTATCAAACATCAATTCTAGTTCCTTGTATGATTTTATAATGATGAATTTCATGGTAATAATAAAGAAAACACTACTATTATGAAACTAGTTCAAAACGATAAAGATTACTCAAACCTAGTATCAGAAATATATAATAACTGACAAATACACATGTAGAGAATACTTATAAATGAATCCTATAAAATGTTATATATATATATATATTAAAAAAGTTCCAAAATATTTTATTAATATAGTTACTTTTTTTATACAGGAGGATAGAGTGCATTTCAACTAAACAGAAAAGTGTTTCTAAGTATAAATCAAACTTTACCAGATTAGTAAGGAAGGTTGTTTAATACATGCATAATCCAAATAGTAATATTGATATAATTTTTTTAAAGATATATTTTAATAAATAGTGTACTTTGATTAAAAATACTAAGGAGTCTGAGGAAATCAATGATATGAAATGGGATACTTTTAAAGAGATATTATTTGAAAAATACATTCTTTGTGAGAAATGAGTTTATTTGGTTATATAGATAATATTTTCATAATTATTTATATGTTTTTTAATTATTTAATCCCTAAAATTAATAAATTTTATATGTTTTTCATTATTTTAGTATTTTGGTGAATTTTGGGCTTAATTTTGAAAATTTCTTAACTTTGGAAATTTAACAATTTTGTGGATTTTCTATATTTCATGTATAAATTATAAATTTTTTATGAAATTTAAGTGATTATTTTTTTAGTATTCCTTTATTCATGGGATTAAACTCTATATTATAAACTTAGAGACAATTCTAAATACACTGGACAAGAAAATCAATCAAGTATAAAAATGTTTCTGGATGACAGAATGTACCCTACCTTAGTTATTAAGACATATATTGGCCTAGAGAAACCTAAATGAGGTTAATACATCTATAAAGGAAATATGACTCCAAGAATCATGTTTAAATTAAATTTCATAGAGAATTGAAGTCATTAAGGTATCCATTTAATATACCAAAGCGGAGGGAGTTAAAGAGTCTCCTCATCCAGAAAAAAGTTTTATTTAGTAATTTGGGTATATTTTTTTTTGAAAATTTTAAAAATAACTGATATTTTGAGGGAGAATTCATAATATAAGTAGAAACAACTTTTATTAATACAAATTCCCGAGATTCATCCATTTACTATGATAATTAATCTTAATCTTTTGGTAGACATAAATTGTATTGAAAATTTTCCACCCCTTAAGTTTATACATATTTATATCCAATTCTATTAAAATGTGTTGAAGAAGAAGGAGAAGCTATGATATAGGATTGGAACCTTGAAGTGTTGTGAATTTTCTTCTCTTCTTTAATTAGTTTCATAATTCTCTCTTCTCCCCCTTCAACTCTCTTACACTTCACATGGAGGGGTGAAACATTTGAGCGATCGGGGAAGGGGGGAGTTTTCCTTTTATAATGTCAAAGTCCTATGATTTAATTTAAAACCCTACATTTCTATTGAATAATTTATATTTTTAGTGGTACCAAATTCTTTTAATGTGATCATATTTTGGGTTTTGGTGTAATTAATTGTTTATATCTTCGGTTGAAGATCTTCAATCTCCCTCTACCTAGTACAGTTTGTCTCAATCAAGCAGATTGTGTTAGGTGGAGAGTGTCTAAAGATCCTTGGAACATGTAAAAAATAAGTGAATTGTTTATAGAATTATAAGGATAAAAAAATTTTGATCCGTACTTTCCTTAGTTGTTTGGTAATGTTTTATGAATTTTTATACACACATGAGTGGTTTCCATTGCTTCCTTAAACCAAGGGTGATTTATAACTCGATCGAAGAGTATTTCATTTATTATTCAATAGGAGGAGAGGGGTAATGATTTTTATGACCATGATAAAATTTAAAAAGGTGATCTTACTCTGACCCCATCTCTCTCTTCATCAATTTAGGTTCAAACTTCATTTTTATTTCCTTCTTTCTTTTTAAAATCTATCAATTAAAAAAATAACCTCCCATTATTTCTCTAACATCAAGTGACAAACATGATTTTTGTGTGATCATCTATGAAGACAATCTAGGATGACCAATTTATTACATTTTAACTTAGTAGATATATTTTTTCAAACCCTACAACATGTTCATGTCAAAAATTGGTGTTGTTGCCGGGGAGGTGGTTCCAACCATTTATTTTCTTTTTTCTTCTCTTTAAAATTGTATGAGTAGAAACAAAAATAATAAACCTTCCCTTCTAGATCCTGAAATTTAAATAACCTTATTTAATATACTTAGAAACCTTAATTTTTATCTGAATTTGAGAAAATTTATCTTGAATACTCAAGTGAAACTTAAAGTTTTCACTCTCAGCCTTTCATCATGACTGGAAACTAGAATCAAACCCTTAAAGACCTTTATGCACCATAATTCCTTAATCAAAACAATCAACTTTCCATGTTATATTTACAAAATAATTTTTAGATGAAACTTAACATCATCCCATTACTTTCAAAATATCATGGCATGAGAAGTGAAGATGCAAAAAAATATTAAAGAGTTCACATATGTCTTCTCTACATTCATACCCTGAGGAGTAATTGGGGAGTAGGTAAAGTGGAAGGAATTCCCATTTTCATTAGAAAGAGTTTCTAAATAATGGTTCTATGGCCTACAACCAGGATATGTTATTTATTGAAACAAATTAGTGAGATTATTCATATAAATATTATTTACCACCTCTAAAAGAACAACAATACAAAAAAAATCTATTCTATCAGACAGTAAAATAGAGAAACCCTTTACTAGTATTGGGAAATATTTAAAAAGCTATGTGCCGAATTCCCACACAAAGTAATTGAGGGGAATCACTTTCTTTCCTTATTTTAACAATGATTAATGGAAAATGAGACAAACCTTATGGATTAATCATCTATAGGTGAATTGATTGACAATTTACTAGAAGAAGCTAATGGTCGAATTGAGAAGATTTCCCATAACTCAGAATAGTTTGGTATAAGATGTACTGGAACAAGAGGTATTCATGAGTTAAGAACTTGTCAACCATCAACCTTACTAGAAAATATTATTGAATAGATAACTAGTTTGGTGAGACATATGGCCTTGAAATAAGTTGGAGAGCAATAATCACCAACTAAGGTGTGTGGTTTATGCTCATCACTTGATCATTTTACTAATTAGTGTGCCAAAATATAGGGAATGAAAAATTGTGTGATGAACTTTCATCCAAAAAAGTTATAAGAAAATCAAGGATTGAGAGATCCTAACCAAGTCTAAAATGGATTTGGAAATCCATAGAATCACGCTAGACCCCTGTACCAAAACCAGTTCCAAAACCAACCCCCATTATAGAAACATTTTTAAAACCGACCACCATTTAAATCAAATAAATCTTCTAACCCGCCTTCATACCACTGAACACCCAATTTCCAAAGACCCTATGGGAAACCATCCATCACCACACAACCTCCTATGAAACAACTACAATCCAAGGTTGAGGTCCTAAAGGATATGTTTTATAAGATATAAAACATGGTGGGAAGTCTTGTTGAAATCCTTTTCAAAAATCCCAAAAAATACCAAATCAAATAGTGACAAAACCAAAAGATAATGTTAGAATGATAAAAACAATAAGTGGAAAATAACTCTCACCACTAGCATCAAATTAACCTGAAACAAGACTACCTGAAATGAGGGAGAATGAAGTTGGAGATTTTGAAAATTTTGGTAAAATACACCTAGAAAAAGAAAGGAAAGAGGAAGAGGAGAAGGATAGGATGAGGATGAAGATACAAGAAACACAATTGAAAAGGAAAATAAGGGATAAGAAATACATACTACCACCATTTTCACCAAGGATGATTGAATCAAAGTGTTTATAGAAAGAAGCGCTTCAAAAAGAAATCCTGGACACCTTCCAGAAAGTTGAAATTAATATCCCCATGCTTTAAGAACTCAAGAAAATTCCAAATTATGATAACTTTTTTAAGGATATTTTCACCAAGAAAAGTATACTTCAATGTAATGCAAGGATAAAATTGGAAAGAAGTGTCTCATCCCTTATCACACCACAGTTTCCAATCAAATTTCAAGATCCAAAGACATTTTCCATTCTATGTACCCTTAGTTATTTAAATTTATTTGATTATTTATGTGATATAGGTTTATAAATTTATTTATTTCCTCACTCAATATATACTTCTTTACAGATGGGTTATATGAAGCCCACCCGAGTGGTGATCCAACTCGCAAAAAGATCCATTGTTTTCCCAACATGAGTTCTAGAGGATGTCCTGGTGAAAGTTAAATATCTCCTACTCCCAACATACTTCTATGCAATGAATATGGAATAATATAGAAACCCATAACACTCACCTATAATTTTGAGGTGACATTTCCTAAAGAGGTCAAAAACCATCATCAATTTCCATAAAGGGACACTCACCATGAAATTTGGAGATAACACTTTCCACTTTAATATTTTTTAATCCACAAGGCATCCATCAGATGATCACTTACTATTTTCACTCTAACCTGAAGTTGGTACTAAACCCATTGAAGAATCCAGTATGTTCCATGAATTTTTAGCCTTAGGAGAGAAGTTTTACATTGAAAATATCACTAAACATGTGGATACCCAAAACATTGTAGATTCTGATTTCTTGTGGGAATAAGTGGTAAAATATAATTTAATTGATGATTTTTTAAATTATTAAGAAGATAATATGATTTCTTGTGTGTAGGAGGTCCATAATTTGGAAGTGGGGAACCTCAATTTAATTTCATCTCTTGAGCAACCCCTAGATCTGGAATTAAAACCACTCCCCACTGATTTTAAATATGTGTACCTTAGGGAGGGAGATAAATTACCAATGATAATTGCTAATAATCTTTTTAAAACCCAAGAAAAAATATTTTATTGATATTTTGAGAGATAATTTCCAAACAATATGGTGGATATTAGGTGATATCCCAAGAATAAACCCAAAAATATGATCACATAAAATTATTCTTATGGGATATTCCAAACCTGTTAAATATCCCCTAGGGAGGTTGAATCCCACCTGGTTATGAAGAAAGATATTGATAAGATCTTTTAAACTAGGATCATTTATCCCATCTCAAATTCACAATGGGTTATCCCTATTCATGTAGTTCCAAAAAAAACTTTCCTAACCATTTTGAGGATTGAAAGAAATAAATTAACCCATATAAGAATTCAGAATATCTAGAGAGTGTGAAAAGATTTTATGAAGTTGAATCAGGTCACTTGGAAAGATTATTTCCCCATCATCTTCATTGACGAGATGTTAGAAATATTTTTAGGTATAACTTGTTATTTCTTTTTCGATGGATTTTCATGTTATTTCTAGGTATTTATTTCTTTTAAGGATCAAGACAAGAATACCTTAACTTTTCCCTTCAACACTTTTCATATAAAAGGATTCCATTTGGACTATTTAATTCTCTAGGTAAATTTTAGAGGATCATGGTAAGTATTTTTTTTAGATTACATGGAAGATTTATTAGGGATTTTCTTATATGATTTCACAATTTTTGGAAATTCATTTGACCATTGTTTAAAAAATCTAGAAAAAGTTTTGAAAACCTTTATTGAAAAGAATCTTATTTTAAATTTTGAAAAGTTTCATTTCATGGTTGAGATAAGAATTTTAATTGGGAATGTAATTCAAAAAATAATAATTGATGTGGATAAATAAAAAATTTAAGTGATAAATTCATTTCCTTAACCAACTTTGGCGAGATATGTTATATCATTTTTAGGACATGCATGATTCTACAGGAGGTTTATCAAATATTTTAGTAATATTTCTCTCTCTCTAGATTACTTTTTAAAGATTATAATCTTGATTTCAATGGTTTATATAGTTAATCCTTTGACGAGTTAAAGAGGATATTTATTAAAACAACAATGATATAACCAAAAAATTGGAAAGAACCATTCGAGTTACTTTGTGATGCTTCCAACTGAGTAGTTGGTGTAGTATTTTCTCAGAAAATTATGGGTAGGCTATAATTCATTGCCTATGCCTTGAGAACCTTATATGTGGCCCAATTAAATTAAAAAACCATAGAAAAAGAGTTTTTAGTAGTTTTCTTTTCTTTATAAATATTTAGATCATATCTTCTTGGAACTAAAGTCACTATATATTTTTTGATCATGTAGTTATTAGGTAATTGATGAAAAAGGATGAAGCTAAACTAAGGCTAGTGAGATGGATGTTACTTTTTTAGGATTTCAACATAGAGATCAAGGACAAGAAGGGAGATGAGAACCAAGTGGCTGACCATTTAAGAAGAATTACCAACACTACTGAAGATGAAATTATAGAAAAATAAACAATGAATTATCACCTTCTAGGAGAGAAGTTGTACTTGATTGAAGGAGAAGTGCCTTGGTATACTGATATGGTCAATTATCTGGAAAGATATCACGTCCCATATCATTTAAATTCTTACCAAATTCCAAAACTAAAATCTAAATCTAGATATTACATTGGGATGATACATTTCTTTGAAAGATTTTCAATAACCAAGTTATAAGATGTTTGTCTATGAGTGAAATTGGCCCAATCTTTGAGTTTTTCCACAATTTATTTTATGAAGGATACTTTGGACCTCAAAGGATACAAATGAAGGTTTTATAATTTGGACTTTATTGACCCAACATTTTTAAATATTCTCACAAATTTTGAAAAAGGTGTGAAAAATGTCAGTATTTTTTGAAATATTTCAAAGAGATAAGAAATTCCTCCAAATCCACTTACTTTTTGTGAAATTTTTGAAGTATGGGGGATATATTTTATGGTTATTTTCCCAATTTCATTTGGAAATTATTATATATTTTTTGTAGTTGATTATGTTTCCAAATTGGTGGAAGGGAAAACCACCAGGACGGAAAATGCTAATGTTGTTTGTGATTTTTTAGGGCTTACATATTTTGTAGGTTTAGAGTACCCAAAGATATCATCAGTGATTAGGGGACTCAGTTTTTCAATAGGATAATATAGGATTTTTTGAATAATTATGTAGTGCATCATAACATATCAACTACCTATCATCCATATACTAATGGTCAAGATAAAGTGTACAATAGAGAAATTAAAAGAATTTTGGAAAAGATTGTTAAACCGAATAAGAAGGATTGGAGCCGAAGGTTGGAAGACACATTATGGGATTATAGGATAACCTAAAAAACCTTGATTGTAATGGGTCCATATAGGTTTATTTATGGGAAAAGATATCACCTACTTGTGGAATTAGATCATAAGGCTTATTGAGCTATGATGAAGATGATTTTGGATCTCAAAAGTTATGGGAAAGAGAGAATATTGTAGTAGCAGGAGCTGGAGTAAATTAGAAGGGAAGGTCTTAAAAATTATAGGATTTAAAAAGAGAGAAAAATAGTGTCTCATGAAAATATGAACCAACTGAAAGACTTCCATCATAGAAAAGAAGTGTTGTTATTCAACTCAAGACTCAAACTGATGCTAGGTAAACTTTGTTCTAGATGGAAAGGTCCATTTATAGTTACTCATGAATATCCTTTCAGTGTTGTAAAGATTATAAAGGATTTAGAGTAGGTTTCATTAACTATTAATGGATATAGGATGAATAAATTCTATGGGTCTATTTTAATAGATATAGTGGAGTAGATCACACTCAACCAACCTATTTATCAATAAAAACCATCATACCGTACCTCCACTTTACAATTTCTAGATTGTTGTGATTAATTTTCAAATATTATTACATTCTAAATATATTTTAATTCATTTTAGATTATTAATCATTTATGTTTGGGGGAGGGAACATTTTTAGTTTTGTATTTTCATTTTTTGTTTATTTTTCTATAAAATGAAAAATTTGTGTGTTTTTCAATTTTGTATGTGTTTATTTTTCATTTTTTGGGTGTTTTTGAAACTTGTGAGATGAAATGATTATCATTCCCATTTTTGAAAATAATGTTAATGAGTGAACCAATTTATCCCATGAAACTGAGCTTAAATGAATCCTGAAAATGACTTTGTTTCAAGTTCAAATCTTTGGAAATTTTATGAAAATTACTCTGATTTTTAAATCCCATGACACATATCACTATATTTATCTTTGAAATCACTTTCCTATAAGATATATAAAACTTTTTTTCTATATTAATTTCATCCACATAACTTATTGAGATAACCAAACCTGTATTTGTTTTACAATAATTTGATTTATTCCATTCAAAACTTGTGGGTTTGAGGTACTTGTGTTTTAAATGATTGAGGGATTTATTTGGTTTTAAAGCCCCCTTTTCAAAATAATCATTTTTATTATCACATTCATTATACATTTAATACTTGTAGTCCTTATAATCTATGATCAAATTTTTATGTTATAAACATTACAAGCCAATTTTCTCTATCCAACCCGCTCTTTAAGTAAAATTGCATGATCTAGTTGAACTTAAGTGTGGGGGAAATATATCTTGTGTTGAGATACCTAATTTGTAGATACTTTTGGGGGAAAATAAAATTCTAAATAGATGTGTTTTATACTAAAAAAATTCATTCTACTGAAACTCATTCCTTTATGGAGATTTCATGATAAGAAAAGCTATGATTTTTTAGAGCTTCTAATGAAGAAAGAAAGTTGTGAGTATCTAGAGATTTCAAGAAAAAGTATGTTTGAGAATATTAAATGTTTTGATACTTAAATACTGAATTATTTTTAGTTTTCATGATTTTTCATGATGATGAAGCTGATTTTCTACTAAGGGGAGTGAAGAGGAGACCATTATTGGGTGAAAATTAGAATCTTGCAATTTTGCTTCAAAAAGATCCAAACCCTCCTCATTCGGCCATAGAATTTTTTGACATCTAAATCCTACCAACCAAAAGCCATAGAGGAACCCAAAAATTCCTCATGATAAAAACATGTCCTTTAATCACATAAAGTGGAGAATTATTAATTTATCAGGCCTATGAAGACTCTTTCATGGCTTTAGAGGAGAAAAGCCTTATTTAAAATTGACACTTGTGAGACATGATAAAAATCATGTGAGGTAGGTGTCTTGTGTTCATGGGAGGAGAAATAAAGTATAATATTGATTGAATTATATGTAAAAATAACTTAAAATGAAGTCTTTTATGATACATTATATCTTTTGTCTCTTGGTGTAGAATTGGTGGATCTCATGGGTATGTGTTTCAAATTTTCTTTGATTTGATTTTGATGCTTACATGTCCAGGAGTCAAAGTGAAAAGTGTAGGGGAATTAATAGAGATAATATTTTTATAATTATTCATATGTTATTAAATTATTTAATCTATTCCAATTAATCAATTTGAGTTAATTTTTTTAGTTTTTTTGGTGAATTTTGGGCTTAATTATGAAAATTACTTAATTATGGAAATTTAATAGTTTTCTAGAGCTTCATTATTTCGTGTATAAAATCTCAAATTTGTATCCAATTTATGTTATTCATTTTTAGGGTTCCTTTTTCCATGGTATTTAAAATTTTCTTTTGGACCTGAAGCTAAATCGAAATACAATGGCCTGAAAAAATTAATCAAGTTTAAAACTGTTTCTGGATGAAAGAATGAACCCTACCTTAGTAATTGAGACATATATTATCCTAGAGAAATAAAAATAAGGTGATTCTAGATGAACTAGAATATGACTCTAAGAATCATGTTCAAATTAAATTTCATGGAGAATTTCAATCATTAAGTCATCCATTTAATGCACGAAATTGGAGGGAGTTGAAGAGTCTCCTCAGTCAGAAAAATATTTCTTTAGTAATTCAAGCATAAAATTTTAGAAACTTATACAAAGAATCTGATATTTGGAGGGAGTATGTAAGAGATATATTAGAACAAATTTTATGAAGAAAAATTTATGATATTCATTCATTTACTATTCTAATTGAACTCAAAATTTTGGTGGATATAAACTAGGGGGAAAACTTTCCGCCTCTCAGTCCAATAAATACGTGCATCCACTTCCATTAAATGGCATTGAAGAAGGAGAAGGAGTGGTTATATTAGAGGATTTAAACCTTTAATTTCTATGGATTTTATCTTTTCCTTTTACTAGTTTCATAATGATCTTTTCATCCCCATTCAACTCTCTTACCCTTCACATGGTGGGGTAAAAATTTTGAGTGATTAGGGAAGGAGGAGTTATCCTTTTGTAATGTCAGAGTCTTGTGACTTAATTTTAAACTCTATTTTTATATTGAATGGTTTATATTTTTAGTGGTTACCAATTTTCTTAATGAAATATTATTTTGGTTTTCTACGTCATTCATTGTTCATAGCTATAATTAAAGATCTTTAAACTCCCTCCACCTTGTGAAGTTTGTCTCGATCGAGTAAATTTTGTTAGGTGGTGGGTGTCTAGTGGTCATTGGAATGTGTGTGGAATAAGAGAATTGTTTTTAGGTTTATAAGGATAAAAAATTCCCAATTTGGGATTTCCTTAGTTGTTTGGGAATGGTTTATGAATCATCATGCTCATAGGAGTTATTTTCATTACTTCCTTCAACCAATGGTGATTGACAACTTGATCAAAAATTATTTAATTTATAATTCAATAGGAGGATAGGGGGAATGATATTTATCAAAATGATGACATTGAAAAAGGTGATATTACCTTTATCCCATTTCTCTCTTTGTTAATTTGGGTTTGAACTTCATTTTTATTTCCTTTTTTATTTTTAAAATCCATCAATTTGAAAAACAACCTCCACTTCTTTATGTAACATCAAGTGAAAAATTTTATTATTGTGTGGTACTTTCTAGAGACAAACTAATTTTACCAATATACTTTATTTTAACTTATGAAATATTTTTTTCACACCCCATGATAGGCATGTGTCATTTGGAAATGAATTTTTTAAATTTTAGACAAAGGGAATAGGAAAGTGTTTCTAAGTATGAATAAAAAGAATTTGTTTTTCTATTTAGTTTAGAAAATTTTCTACCATGCCTATATTTTCTTTGATTTTTTTAATAATATTTTTACTATTCTCTAATTATTGATTAAATTCGTTTTTAACCTTGTTTTACTTTCTATAATATGGTTTAAATGGAACCTTCTTATTGTTTTCCGAACATGAAACTTTTTACTAAATGTGTGAAAAAACATTTTTTTTAACATACAATAGACAAACAAATTTTCCAACCACAATGAATAATATTTTATTATAAGATTCCTTTATAAGTTTCTATGATTATTTTTGAATAATATTTTTCCTAATATTTTGAAATTGGTTATATTTTAAATAAGTGATTTTAAAATTAAATAGGTATTTTCCTAAAGAAATGTCTATGAAATATTTTATATGTATTTTCATATATGAAAACATAATTTAATGAATATTATGTCTTATTGGGGATATAATATAATGATACCATCCACTATATTTATCTGGATGTCTTATGATAATTTTTACTGAGGAAAGTATTGACATTCTATAAACTAGTTCTTCCAATACAGATTGTTATTGATTATTAAGGAATGTTGATTAAGTAATATTATTTATTCATATGATTAATGCATTAGACATATGAATTTATTGGTGGGGTATAGAAATATATATCCCCTTGATGCATCAGTAGGTCCTAAGAGACAAAACATGCTGGGTATTTGGAATATGCCTTATCTATTAGTGTTTATTATCTTGGAATGAGACCTCAACGATAAGTTTAAGATGTATGAAATTATGCATTTCATCATTATGAAACTTGTTATTGATTTCCATGTGATTATTAAAATAGTTATGTTAATCCCTATATACATTTCATCTCACGTGATTATTTATATGAAATTATTTAATCACCATCTATTCCTTCCATATTATTCAATCCTTATTTATTTTATATTTGTTTCCATTGTATTCATTACCTTACTGAGCATCTAAGATCACCCTTTTATTTTTTTATTTTCCCTAGGATTATAGGGAGTGTAATATTATTTTTATTCATGGATATTCTATATGAAATAATAATTTTATCGAAGAAAATACCCTGTAATATTTGATATTTTCAAATGTAATGTGAGATTCAAGAATGTATCTAGTTTTCCATGAGTATTAAGCTGTTTGATCCCTTAAGATGTGATCATATTTATTTAGTTCCAATGTAATAAATTAATCACCAGTTATAGTCTACTAGGTTCTAGGCTGTTATATTTTGTATCAAATAATTTTTAGTTGGTCCCAAGGGAACTAGATTTTTGAAAACATAGTTTGGATAATATAACCTTGTGATAGATTCTAGGATAAATATAAGTATAAGATAATATTATGAAGTATTGGTAATGATTGTGTGGATTTCCTAGAAAATAAACCATGTATGGATACTAGAATGTGAATTTGACCATGGAACATGTGCACCTAGGGGTAACAACTATAAAAGGGAAAAATTTGTAATTAACTCGATCGTTACCAGTGCATGATGAGTTGGCCTAAGACTGTATACTAGACTGGACACTTTCATGGGATATTAATTGGTTAATTGAAATTATCTTTATGAACCATTATGAATGATTTAAAAATATTTCTATGTTTTGAATATATTCCGTAATATATAATGCTTATGATTTTGAGATTAGTTATGCATAAATTTTCAATTTATGTTAGGTATTACACCAGATTTATAATCAGACACTATGATTCATAATGTTATAAGATAATATACTACATGTCATTGTTTATAAAGGATAAATTATGGAAGTGATGAAAAACACATCAACACTCATAATCTATATAAGGATTCCCCTCCTAATAATGTATATAAGACTAGATTTAGAGCTAATCATATTATAAAAATATCGGGGAAAGCTATGTATAGTAATTTTGGCTATATAGAGTAACCTTTTTCATCACCGCATGATAATACAATGTTGGAATAATTAATACAACATAAAACTCAATAATTTAATGAAATTAATAATATGTTATTCATTGAAAAATGGATCAAGTCCCTGGAAAATATATTTTATGTTTTAAGATGTAATGAAAGGGAAAAGGTTATTTTGGAAATATTTTTTTAAAGAGAGATGCTAATCAATAGTGGATATTGATTCAAAATACTATCAAGTCTGATGAAATAGATGATATTGGATGGAAAAAATTTAAGGATATATTCTTTGAAATATACATTTCTTATGAGAAAAGAATTGACTTGGAAAGTCATTTTAAAAATTTGGGACAAAGAGAAGAGGAAAGTGTTTCTTAGTATGTATCAAAATTTACATGATTATAAATGAATATTTTGGACTACATAAAAAATCCAAATAAGTTAAATTTTACAATTACATACAACCTATTATGAACCCTTACTATGTAATATAATTCTTTTATCCCCATATATCTAATCTAGAAGGTTGCATGCTAGTGTCATAAACCTATGTACTCAATGTCTATTTCTTTGAATTTATAGAAATGAACCTTCCTTTGATCACCATGACCATGAATTTAATTAGGATATTTCATTCCCGTTAAGGGGTATGAGATATCAACTTTTTTTAAGACCAAAAGGGATAAATCCTTTCCTAGATTATTCATTAACGAAATATTATTCATGGCTCACCCAACATATGTCACTTCACCACGAGCATTGTCATCACAGTTTTCATCAATATATCAAATCACATGACTCATAATATTCATTAATAATAATATTAAAGTATAAGGAACATTGAACCCCTTTGTATATAGGAACATCAAGTAACACATGTAAATGTGAATTTTTTACTGGCGATTCAAGTTATCATAATCTCCTTCACTATAAATTACTAAGGGTGTACACCATTATAAAGTGACTCAAATTAGTATAAGTATCCACCCATAATAGCCTGTATCATTTGAGTCCCATTAAATTATATAATCCAATTATATAAAATATATTCAATAATATTATCATGGTATTCTAGGTTCTTATCATAGTGGGGAATTATAATGAACTTTCAGAGTGACAGTTAATCTTAGGAAATTATCACATTCCACATCACATAGAAGAAAAATCATGATGTGATAATAAATTTATATATATTATAAAAATGAATACAATTGATCATAAAGTACATAAAATTTGTTTATAAACCATTAAATCCAACAGACTCACACTTTCACTAGATCCAACTTATATCAACATTCATTCTGCTAGCTCTTTGATGATATTCATGATTATATTAAGACAAGTCTTTAGTTAATGGATATATCACATTATCTTATGTAGAAACTCTAATCACCACAACTTCACCCAACTAAGAAAAATACCTCAAGAGACCATACTTCCAAAGTATGTTTTTTTTCCATTGGTGTAACCTTAGATCCATTTCAAGATCAACTATTGTAGTATTATCATAATATAATGTAATAGGGTATTTAATTATAGGGACCACATTGAGATCTTAGACAATTTTTTGTATCTTAATATCTTCCTTGGATACTTTATAAGTCACTATATACTCACACTTCACTATAGAATTAGTGAAAAATGATTTCTTTTAACTCTCACATATCAAAGATCCTCTATTGATATTGAATACATATCTTGACTGTGACTTTAGATCATTTATATCTGGTTGAAATCTAAAATCAATATAACCCCTAATGACTAGCTCCTTATCTCCTCTATATACCATAAACATATCCTTAGTTCTTCTCAAATACATAAGTATAACCATAATAGTAGACTAAGGATGTTCACTTGTATTATCTTGATATCATACTAGAATGATCAATTCATAGCCGGTATCAAGCCTATCACATAACATGAAATGCATGATTGATCCTATCACATAATCGTATTCAATATTGATCATTCTCTCTATCATATTCTATACGAGGACAAAATTTATTGGAAATATGTTTACCACCTAAAACTGTAAATAATACCCTCTTAGATTGTTCCAAAATAAATATCTTTAGTATCTAGTCAATTTATGTACCTTGACTTTGTCCAAGTATCCTCATGGATCTATCGCAAATGATATTGATATCTAGAATGGTGGCTTCTTCACCTAAGTCCTTCTTGGAGACGTACTTGTTTTACTAGTCCTTAACTGACTGTAAGACTGGTATGTCATTTCGAATAATTAATATTTCATTGACATATATTGCTAGGATATCGATTTCACTCTAACTAAACTGCTTGTAAGCACATGGCTCATATACATTCATAATGAAACCAAATTCTTTTATAGTTTCATTGAACCGAATGTTCCATTACCTTTATGCCATTTCAATTAATAAATGTATATATTTAACTTTCACACCTTTTTGGCATTACCTAGAGTCACAAAACCTTCTAGTTGTGTAATATATATATCTTTCATAGGTTCCCATTAAGGAAAGACGTTTTTACATATGTCTACCAAATCTGATAGTCATGGTAAGCTGTTATGGAAAGTAGTGTTCTGATAGATTTAAACATGGTAACTGGGGAAAAGGTTATATCATAGGTATTTAATTTACCTTTAATTCCCAGTTTTTTTGAATACCCATTTATATACAACATCATTTACATTATATGGAGGATCAAATAGAATAAAAAATTGGTTTTGATACATGGAATCCATATAAAAATTCAAATATTCTTTCCATTAAAGATCTTTAGATCTCAATACTTCCTCTTTCTAGGATATATGTTCATTATTTTCAAGATTAATAATGAGTCACCAAATTCAGTGAATAGAAAATGATATATTTTTGGTTCTCTTACCTCTTTGGTTCTCCTACACAATACTTGTGTTTTAGTAAAAACTTATTCCATGGGGACCTATGGAATCTGTTCCTGTACCAACACTTATGTATCTTTAGCCTAAACTTAATCAAATTCAATATTTCTCAAACTATATTTCTTGAGTATATGATCCCTATCAAGAAATATGTTCTATATTGTAACATTTATATTCTTGTATGGGGGTATATATTGATATTATTCCCTTATTTCCTTGGTATACCCTATAAATATACACTTTGTGCCACATCGTGCTAGTTTTTTTCTTGAAATATACATAAAAAATGTCACGTAACCCCATACCCGAGTGTGTAACAATGCATATTTCTTTCCATACATTAATTCATATAGAATTATTTTTACAAAATTAGTTGGTACTTATTTTAGAATGTTTACAGCATCTTGTTATACATGTCACCAAAAGGATAATAGAAGATCTGCATGAATCATCATTGACCTCACCATGTCAAGTGGTGTATGGTGCCTCTTTCCACTAACACCTTTCCACTATGTTCAGCCCAAGATTTTCTTTCATGGCTATTTTGATTTGTGAGGGATAATATTTGGTAAAGAGTATATGATTAAGTATTCTAGGTTATGTTGTTAATATATAAATTATATTCTATGTAAATCATATGATTCATTGAGAAATTCCCTTAGTGTTAATATATCATGAATGGAGTTTATCAAGAAATCATATTTGGAGAATAAGGATGTGAATTTGAGATGTTACATATGGTAAGATAAGGTTCCCACACCACATAAGATTGTTACTATGCTGTTGAAGGTTATAATACACCATAGAATAAGTTTCCATGCCACAGTGGACACTTCAAATGAGGTTCTTCACACTGTAGTAAAGAACCATACCGCAGAAGAGGCAGGGTTGGATTTTAGTGGTTATATAAAATATAATACCTCCATAACACATTTAAGTATCATTTCATAGATGAGGAAGGATATGATTTCAATGGATCTAAATATTTGGTGACCTTTACATCATAACTCATCATTCATTCCACAATTAGGAGAAATCGAGGAGGACTACACGATAATGACTAGAGCATGCCAAAAATATGTATTTTTCTAGATTCTAGTGGTTCTAGAAATATGGTGAGATCCATGCCACAACACTATGTATACATAGTAGTGTGTGTGAAATTTATGAGAAAATTTATTAAAACCAACTAGTTACACCATAATACTCATAACCATGTTACATAATGCTTTTTTTGGGAAAATTCAAGGGTGCATGATGACTTGGATTCATCTGATGACTTTAGTGGTTATTTAAGTTTAAAATAAATACCAATTCAATTTGGATGATCATGATCTATTGGGGAAAATATCCAAAGTATAATTTTGAAAAATTGGGTGGATTGAATTTTAATATTAATTTCAAATTCAAACTAGTAAAAGAAACTAGATATACTACTGTGAAAAGTGTGAACTAGAAGTTAGAAAAATCATACCATGAAATTAAGAGTGAATAAGAGGGAAGAAGAATAGGAAAAAAAGAGGAATAAGTGGTGTGAATATTAGAATATATTGAATATATCATGTTTGTGCTTCTATTGGTTTAATAAGAAGATGATGACGAGAATTACTTTAGCATTTGAAGTCTATGGTTGAAAGAATTTCTCTTTATTGATATCAAAATTTTTGTTACTAATTATTTTAGCATGATATGCATATAACGGTTAGAAAAGTACTTGTGATGGGTAGGCGGCTTTATATAACTTATACTACATGCACACACCCCTCCATACCCAAATGTGGGACTTGGGGGCACATCTGTCATGGTGTGATGCCCTATGGTTAGGTCATGAAACCCTGTTTCCAAGAAACATGGTATTTAGTCCCATGTAATGGCTACCTAGTGTAACATCATGAGTTTTTTTAAAAGTAAACACTATTTTTGATAGCATACAAGATACACCACATCGAGCTTCAACGAATAACTAAATATTATTATTTAAATATGGATGTTATAACCTAATCATTGAATTAGAGGGTATGAATATGAATAAATTATTTATGAAATAAATATAAATTTCTAACTCAATACAAATGTATTGGTAAGTTTTTATAAAATTATTACACAAGTTTTTTTTATTAAATTCATTTTATTCTTCAAAAATATGTTTTCTTCAAAAATGATTTTTTATTCTTTTTATGAGTGAATATTATAATTTCTAGAAGTTCTAGAAAATTTATTGGAAAAAATTAATTTAATTTTTGAATTTATCATTTCAATATTATCTTAAAATTAATTTGTGATAATTTTTTGAAAATATTGTTTTTTCATGGAATAGTGAAAAATACTATTTTTTATTGAAAACAATAGTTTATTTTAAATTATTTATATGGTAAAATTATTTTTTGGATTAATTTTAAATTATCATTAGTTATTTTTTATTAAAAAAATCCAATTATGGGTTTTTAAATGTATTTTAATATTTAATTTAGTATTAAAATATTTTATATTTTAAAAGTGATTTTTTTTGAAAAAATTCTTTTCATTGCCTTTTTCCAGTTTAATTTTATATTAAATTATGAGAATTATATGATTTTAGTTTTTAAAAACAAATTCCATATTTGGAATAAGTGGGTTAAAATTTAGTAAATAGGACTCTCTTATTTTTGGTCAATACGAATAATAACTTCGATAATTTTGGTTACCGTGGTAAAGGGTAAATCAGGTAACTTAGAATAAAGATAAAAAGATAATAACAATAAATTGACCCAAAAACTTACCCAAATATTATTGGACGATTTTATATTAATTATAATAATCCAAAGGTATAATTTTTGACCTTTTAGGGATATTGGATAAGATTATGACCTTTATAGTTTTTTATTTAATGAAAAGTGAGGAATGTCACTCTTGTTTTTAATAAGTGTAATATTTTTAATATCGTGTTATCCAAAGGTTATGTTTTACTAAAAATGGTATTTTGAAAGATAATATATTTATCTTAATCACGGTATTTTTTTAATTTTTAGTGAATAAATAATTAACATAAATTATTACACAATGCTGATGTGGTAATTATTTAATTAATAGAAAAATCAAATAAATGACATCAAACATATTTACATAAATATAATTTATGATAATTAATGTGATAAAAAAAATTTATATACTGACTTGACATTTTAGGGATATAATAAAATATTTTTCTTAACTATAAGTGTTATCGTTATACTATTAAAGTTTGAGTAACGAATGGTTCTAAACAATGTCATTATTGATATTTATAATAAATATTATTTTCTTTAATGATATAAATTCATAAATTTTTTAAATTAAGCCAATTTATTATTATAATATTTAAAATATCAACCATGATTCATTTAAGGATAGTTTTTCATTTTATATTAACTATATTAACCCTTAATGAGTAAACATCATTATTGTCGCAGTAAGAGTTAAAGGGGTTAAATATAGATTAAAACCAAAGATAAGGGTATAAATATACACAATTTTTTTTTATTTTTTATTTTATGATTGTTTTTAAACCCATAATAATATTATATTCTAAATAACTCACTTTGGATCCATTTTTAATTGAAAATTAATTTATATTAATTTAATATTTTGAGAAATGTCACGAGTGCCCTCCCCTCTCTTATAAAAGGGGACCTCTTATTCTCATTTATAAACACTTAAAAACTATTATTAGATAATAAATGAAAAAATACATTACTATAATCCCACCAGACTTTCTAAATGTCTTGTTTTATGCATAATATCAAACTTATAAATCCTAAGGTGTTAAGAAAAGGAAGCTTTCTAACTAAGAGGTATATTCTTCAACTACATGTTTTAGTTTTGTTTTATTATTACGCTTCCTTAAAATATTCTTAAACCATTATAAAATTATAAATCCAATATAATCCATATAGTTAGATGTTACTATGTTAATGGAATTATCCGTTTATATATCATATTTCATCAAATGTAAAAATAATTCATCATCCGTGTGTACGGCAGACTACTTCCTCGCGAACCGATGTAATTTGTTTTCCATCACCGTCTCTCAAGAATTATTATAATGATGAAATTAATGTTTATATATGATATTAATGAAATATATATAATTATTAAAATATAATATATCATTTACGTTATTACCATTCTATGTACATAAAAATGATAATGTTCTTCACGCATATGTGTGGACTACCACCTCCATTAAGCGATGTGATTCATTTTTCATAAATACATCACATGAAAGGTATATATTTTTATAGTTAAAGAAATATTATGATATATATGATATTATAATCATTATTTAAATATAAAATAATACATACCTTCTTTCAATAATGAATATTGAAAAATGGAAACGTTACTCATGCGTACGTATGACCTACCGTCTCCATGATTGTAATGCAATCCATTTTTTCATAACTATATTTAATGGTTGTATTTGAAAGTATAATAAATGTATAAAATTTATAATTATGTCTTTAATATTATTTTATAGATGATATAATTCTAATATTTATCACCATAGTCAACCTACCAAATTCATTCTGTACTTACGAACCGAATGTCATCAAAAAATCTGATATGAACTTAAATGATAAAGTAACTATATATAACATGATAATAAGTGATATAAAAGAAATAATAAACTTTAATAAGGTTCTTACACAATTATAAATTAACTTATGTTTATTATTCAGGCTGACAAAGAACGTACATGACAAATAAAACTCAAGTTAATGGGATTTATTTTAAAAAACATCTTTTAATGTTTCATATAAAAACTATCTTTTTATTCCATATTCGATTGATTGTTTTCTAAAAAAAATTAAATAATATTTTTAATATTTTTATATTATTTTTTATGTCATTTTTAGTTATGTTTTATTTTTTTAAAAATGGTTTGAAAGGAATCTTTTTATTATTTTACAAATGATGTATTTTGCAGCTTTTTAGACAAAAATATAGAAGGAATGTTTTTTATCTTATAAGGAATGATTGGATTTTACTACCATAATAAATAATATTTTCATTTAAGATTACTGTATAAGTTTACATATTTATTTTCAAATAAATTTTTTTCCTTTTTATGTGTGCGATTCTTCTAAAAATATGTGATTTGAAAATGAAATGGTCATTTTCTTTATGAATATTTTTATGATAAAAGAATTCATGTTTTAGGATGATGATATGGTTCTTGGGAATTTTTTATGGTGATGGTTGACTATGTTATAACCCATTGATAGGTGGTTTCATGATAATCCAAGGATGGGTGGTTATGTTATAACCTCCAACTCATTGGGTACTCTAGAGATAGAAGTAGACCGTATGGTTATTCCATATATGAGATAAAGTTAACCGATCAGGTTTCTCCTAAGAGATAATGGGTATATAATATGGTGGTTATTCTAAGATTAATTTAGATTTCTAATCATGAATAGATGTGACAGTTACTCTAAGATAATGATCAGAAGATAATGGTGAAGGTCTTCCATAAGTAGCTATGGAGGTTACTCTAATGATGCCCTAGGTTTGCAACATGTTTTATCTATGTTTCATATGGGTTTTAAACGTTTTATTTGAGAATTTTTTTTCATATAGAAATGATTAATTCCATTAACTCAAAGAATAATGTGATAAAGGTAATTTTATTATGTATTTTCATGTTTTTTACTGAAGTAATGTTTTTCTTCACTTTTTATGTTCCATAATAAGATTTTTGTGGTCATCCTAAGTTTTAAATTTGTTTTTCATGGGGTTTAAGGGAGATTAAAAAAAAGGATGAGGTCAAGAAGAAAATTTTGATGATTACCATGAAAATAAATCATTTTTTATTTTAAATACTTATTGTATGGAAAATTGGATAAAATGTAGTAGTTTCTACTTGTAATGTATGCATTTACTTTGTATGAATTTTTCCTAACTCTAAAAAACTCTAAACTAAAAATTCCTTTTAATTTTAATAAATTTAATTCAAATTCAAAAACAATAGAATATGTAATCATAATAATAAGTTATTATAGTTGGTATTAGAGGAGAGTTTAGACAACATTGGAGATTAGGATGTTTTCATGAGAGTTTATCTTAAGAATAATGGATACCATCAAAGGATTATAAATTTAAGGTTTATCATAAGTTAAATTTCTTAGAAACCACTTTTGAGGCTTTAATTTATGAAATTTTAGGGTGACTAATGATATTTTTGAATAAAATTATTTTTGAGGTTATTATGTGTTATTATATTTTGGGATATAAAATGAACGGTATGAGGTAAAATTTGAGGTTAAGAAGTTCATTTAATTTTGAATATATTAATGTTATTTTTGAGGTTGTTTTTAACATTTATGTATTTTTATAAATATTATATTAATATGGTTTTAGAAAAAGAAAAACCTGCATGATTGGTAACAACCCATCATGTCCGGCAAGGCCACGTGGATTGACCTCACTATCAAAGGGTGAAAAGGGTGCATCTCCCACCATTGGCCTATGTGATGTTTTAGTTAGTATGATTTTTTTATTTAGAATATAAAATATACAAGGGTTACATTCATTTTGGAAACATGAGTTTTATTGGAAATTGATTTGGTGATGAAGTGAATATTGTTATTTTGGAATAAGATCACTATAATTTTTTGAACCATATATGATACCATGAAATTTTATTTGAGAAATAGATATTGAAGTATCTTTTGGAAGAATATATGATTATAATTTGGATTGATGGTTATTCAGGTGATTTATAGAAATTATTAGTATATCTTGAAGATTATGTGATTAGGGAAATTATATTTTTGGTATGATACTTTAAGATTAATTGATATGATTTGGATATAAATGATAAATTTATCTTGGAAAATTATGTGATCAAATCCTTCTGATTTTTTCATTTCAATCTTAGTAAAGAATATTTTTGAGGAATTTTAAGTATAGTTATTTTTTGAATGATCTATGTTGAACTTTGGGTATTACTGTTGAATTTTGAAGATTAAATAATTTTTTCATCATATATAGGTTTATTTTTTTGGAAAATTATATTATATAGTACTAACCATTTTGGTATTGGTTAATGTATAAATATAGGAGGGATAAATAGTTATTATTTTTTATATTTTCTAATTTTTAGAATTTTATTCTAGATCTTTAGGAATGAATAATTCATCTTGAAGCCATATCATTTGGAGAAAACACTACTGGAAATATCACCTATACCCACAGTTTCAAACTATGGGTATAGCCCATGAAACTGTGGGTATAGGCTATACCCACAATTTCATGAATTGTGGGATACCAAGGCATTAGTATAGCCCTATACCCACATTTTCTACAAAACCATGGGTGTATCCCCAGAAAATTTTATAATACCCATGATTTAAGTAAACTGTGGGTATATATCTATGCCCATGGTTTATAAAACCGTGGGTATATATTTTCAAAGAACATCTAATATACCCACAATTCATTGAACCATAGGTATGGATGCTTATCCCAAAAGCATAACAGCTTTTCGCACATATAATATACCCACGGTTCAATGAACCATGGGAATAGATGCTTACCTCCTTCCTGCTTCCTACCATCATTCACCTGTAAAAAAATAAAAACCAGAATACAAACCAATAAAAATCTAGTTACAAAACAAAATATATCATTAGACCAAAAAGAATCAAAGAACACCCTATACATATCTCTTTCATGTAGAAATTATAAAAAATTTACCTCTTCTTCAACTTCTTGAAGGATATTTGACCATGGTAAGTATTGATGAATGTATTCACTTTTTGGGTAATGGTATTCATGGGAGTTGAAATTTTGGATAACTAAACCCTAAAACTATATTAATATCCTATTATCTTAAGGAAACTATGAAACTCAAACACCATATTAGGTGGAAACCAATCTATCATGGACTATATCTTCATGAGGTAAACTGATACCCTTACCTTTGAGAATTCCATGATAAATGAACATACACAATCAAGAACAATAACTTTATTTTTTTTCCATACTACTGGTTCTCATGAAGTATGTTCAAGATAATCATAAAAATCTCAAGATTTGTCATCATTGATTCCAGAAAAATTGAATATTTCATTAATAAAAGTATCCATAAACCTGTCTATATGAAAGGTCCAATTTAGGAGTTGTATGAACATTTTAGTATTATTAGTTATTCCTAATGAGATATAAATTTCAGTGGGTTTCCCCTTCTCATCATACCTAAGGTATATTCCTAATAGTTAATTTGAATCATAACTGATATACATGATGAAATATCACCCTACCATGATGGAAATATACCTGATCCTAGGCTATAGATAAACATTCCATATCAAGGATGATGTCATAGGGTTTCATCTCTACCATGATGAGATCCCATGAAAACAACACTTTTCCAAGAGAAATCTTACACTAAATTCTTGATATATACTATATATACCATAAATTCTTTTTCCAAGTAATAAATTATTAGAGTCCTAGTGAAAGAATTTATTAGAATACCTTACTTATATAGAGTTTTCTGGTCTATTAATGAAGCTATAAAATCTATGAAAACTTTCATATATATTACCCTGGGATTCTGGCCAAAGTAGTTAATTAGAGCTACATAATCTGTCAGGTCACCCAACGGTGTTGATGTATAATACACACTTAGTTAAAACTTCTTGTAGCACTTGTTATGTTTCTAAAAAAACACTTAACTCTTAAATTCTAGAAAAACCACTTCATTGACTGAAAAACAATTTTTTTATAATCATCCTTCACCTGTAAATACAATACAAACTAGAATACAATCCACAACCATATTACATAATTGGATTATCAGCAACCACCTTGGGAGGTATCACATCCAACTCGATATACCATAACTACCAAGGCCTAACCCATGGTTAGAATACTATCCAACCCAAAACGCACATCAATCCATAGTCATTCATCATCCATGGTTATCATGAGTTCTATTCCCAAAATATTCATTAGGTGTTAGTTTTCATAACAACCAACACATACCTTAAGAACATCCATGGTTGGAATGAACACCTAAAACATATCACAACATCCATTTCATAATAACTCACACCCAACCCATATCAAAACCTCCCTATATTCAACATGATTTCAAACCCATAGAATATTCTGTTGAACATTTTAATCCTATGAGACAAATTTGTGTTAATATCTCCATCATATTGCAAAAATGAGCCTAAATATAAAAAATGATCAAATTTTAAAAAATTTGTCAAACTTTTTCATGAATCCTCTTGTAAGTTGTAAGTTTTAAGTTGGGTATTATGGTCTAATTAAATTCCAAAACAGTCCAAAAGTATCACATATGGAAGAAAATAATCATAAAAAAGAACATACCACAACCTCAACTACACCAAATAAAATATTTAATGCTCCATCCTTCAAAAGAAGTTTGTGTTCAATCATCCGATTATTTTTTTGAAGCATATCTTTACAATCAGCACCAACTGCCTCCCCAATATGCTTCAAAATAGGATGTAAATAAGACACAACATAAAATAACAAGAGGGAAATTTAAAGTTTTATAAACATTTGACATAACAAAAAATGGGTACAATTTTCATGATAAATAATGTATGAGAACAACTAAACAATATTAGAGTTAACCTTTGGATGCATAACAAAATTACTTTACCTATTGATCAAATTTAGTAAATTTATAGAGAGCCTGAAAAGGAGTAGAACTTGCAAGACTTCCACATGTCAAATGAAGAAATTTCAGATGGAACCATGCACTAAGATCCACAACAAGATATGCTTTAAAATTATAGCGGAGTCTGTAGAAACCTACAGACCTACACCAATTCTACCAGTGAGCCAGAGGAGTTCGCCAGCTGGATGGTGGTAGTTTATATCCACTATAAATCTATGCCTCATCTAATCACTTCCACCATTAAATCAAAAACTAATTTCAAACAAAAACTAACCTATTAAACACCATAACCAGAGAAGAATCAATAATGAATTTAGTTAAAAAAAACTCAAAAAATATCATACATCGAAACAAGATAGATATGGTATCTTTATTACATTCTAAGATATATTTAGATTCAGTAGGAACTATAGTATAAAAATTTTATAAACATAGTATATTTAATGATCTTGATTTAAAAATTCTATGGGAGGAATTTTAGTTATTGAATAATGTAAATAGAATACTATCTCATCCATAAATATATGGTATTTACATTAAATTCAGAAAAGTAAGATAAAATAGATAAATATGAATGGGAAAAGTATAATCAAAAGGTTTTAGGTGGATTAGGGATGACCTTATCATGTAATGGGGATATAAACATCTAGGAGAAAAAGACAATGGTAGAGTTAATTTCAACCTAGATTGACATGTATGAGAATCCTAGAATACTCAACAAATCATGATTAATGTGATACTTGTTTAGTTTGAGGATATTATAATATAGATCAATAATATATCATGTGAATGATTTTAACTTGATATAAATCAATATTAATTCACTGAAGGTAACTTTTTTATTTTATTTTTGGGTGATATTATTGTTATCATCATTACTAGAATCATAGGAGACAATGGTAATAGCTTGTAGTAACTATAGCAGAAAAGGTGGATGGATATCCAAATATTTCTGAAACATGATTCTAAATAAAGAGATATAATAGAAGGAGATTGGATCACATTTTGGATATTAATTTTATTCATATAGAAGAGGGATCTTTCCTTAATGAAGAAGCATAGGATGATTGGAACATAATTCTAGAGAGAGAAACGGTGGTAAATCTAATAGATCTAGCCTAATGTGCTGGAAATGTGGTAAAGGGGGCCATCTAAAGATATATTATTGAGAGATTAAGGGAAATTATACAAGAACAAATCATGATAAATTTGGAACATTAAGACTTTGAATGTTTTGAGTGTTGTATACTCAGTAAGCAATAAAAGGCAAGTTTTAATCTTATCTAAAGAATTCAAGATATCCCAAAGATGAATCTTATACACATAAATGTATAAGGTCCTTCCAATGTGAAATATACCATATGATCACAATATTATACGACTTTTATTACTGAATACATGAAAAAAGTGTGGATATTATTCTAGAAAGATCAATATGAAGTGTTTGGAGTTTTTTTGCAATAAAAATATTTGGTTGAAAGATCAATATACTATAAGCTTTATAGATAAGAAATCCATTATGGTTTTCACACTACAGGGTCTATAGAAGTATAACTACTCTCATTTGGATGAAAATTATAGAGAAAAGTTTTTAGTTAAATATCATTGGTATTTTTTTATATGATATGGAGATGAAGAACTTTTTTTTTGACTTTGGGATGATGAGAAAATATAAATAATTAGAAGTAGGAATATTCTCCTTAATAAGAATGTTTTATTTAAGGAATAAAATTTTATGGTGAAGGAAGATGAGGAAAAATAACTATATTTTGTAAAATTATATCTGAATGGATGCACTAAATGTTTTGAAATTCTAGAGAGTTCAGATGGATCTGATTCTACAAAAAGGTAAAAAAATTCTATAGAAAGATTCCAAGGCTAGCACAAGTGGTTCCAAAATGAGACCATCAAAATATTTACTTTTAATCTAAAGAAACAACGTGTCTCTATCTTGAAGAAACAATTTAGAATTGAGTGATCAAAAAATATTATACTATATATATTTTAAGGAAATAATTTACAATTTAAAATGTATGAAATGGGATATAAAAATGTAAAATAATGTGATAATAAACTTGTAGTTTTTAAAATTTCATTAGTCATGTATATAATTGAAATTAAATGTGAAATTGAATCTATAAATTTAGGATTGAAAAATAGTGAATAACTTCAAGTAGTGACCTAAAAACCATGAAGTGATGTATATGAGGTCCTCACATGAACAACGATTCAGAACATATAAAACAACCTTTATAGGTTAATAGGTATAGTAGGTCCTCACTTTAAAGTAATAAAAATCGACTGTTTATAACCATAATTATGCATTTGGTATCAGTGATATGATTGGAAGGAAAGAGAATATGAAATGTGATATGGAGTAAAACACTGTTGTGATTTTTTCCTTTTCAATTATGTTTGTGTGTTTCATTTTCAAAGTGATCTAAGGTGAGGAAAAATAAAATATGTACAAAAAAAATAAATTAAATTCAATCTAAATACCTTTATGTTAGACCATGTTGTTAGGATTGATAAATCCTTGCCTCACATTCCAAACTAGAAAGATATATTTGGCAGGAATACCTACGTAACACAAATAAATGATTTACTAACAATTAGTAACAAAAAAGTGACCCCTTCTCCCCAGCCACCTGCAACCACCCAACCTACACCCCCTCCTAACCTGCACCCATTCCCCCCAACCTGCAGACTCCCAAACTATAGACCCCCAAAAATGTAGCCCCCCTTCCAAACCTGCAGCCCCCTCCCAACCTGCATCACCCCCTCCCAACCTTCAGCCCTTCCCTCCCAACCTGTAGTCCCCACCACCTCCCTCCAAACATACAACACTCCCTCCCTGCCAACCTGCAACATCCTCCCCCTCCCTCTAAACCTACATCACCCCCTCCCAACCTGTATCCCCCTCCCAACTTGCATCCCCCTCCCTCCCAACCTTATTCCACCTCCCTCCCAACCTATACCCCCTCCCAACCTTCACCCCTCCCTCCCAACCTGTAGCCCCCCTCCCTACCTGCACCCCCTCCCACCCAGCCGGCACCCCCACCTCCCTCCCAATATGAACCCCTCCCTTTACTCCCAACCTGTAGCCCCCCAGCCCGTGTTACTTACTGGTCAGCATTTTAAATTCATTCAAAGGTGGAATCATGCAAAAATTTAATGATAAATCAAACCAAAAACTAAAATAACACTTTTCAATAATATCTTGTAAAATCAAGGTTCATTACAAAAAATATTGGCTAGACACTTTTTCATACATACCAATTGATTTTAGAAAATAATATATTTTGTTTACTTTATCTACCCAAATTAAATAAATCAAAAACAAGATCTAATATCATATTATCATAAACCAATGCATTCTATCTTAGAAGAAACACCCAATCCAGTCTATTATAATTCCTAAATTGAATTCCAAATCCCCATGGGTGGGAAACTAGTTCCTAGGAATCAAGGATATAACTATTGTAATTATTATTTCTAATTAATCATACAATATGATCTTAATCAATAACCAAACATGAAATGACCATATTTTTGAGAATTAAGAACTCAAATAAGTGAAAAAATAATATCCAGAACAATATTAAAAAAATCCATAACATTTATTATTTACATGAACTAAATATAAAGAATTATGAAAATATATTATATGATAAAAAGTGAAATGGTATGGGAAATCATTAATGTGATAAAAATGATGTGTTAGCTAAAATTACAAATGAAAAATAAATTAAAAATACCACTACCTAACTCAAATTTACATGATATATCACTCCCACCATGTCACCTCTAGTAAACCCAACCACAAATAGAATGAATACCCACTAACCCTGAGGGGTTCCTTTCCATTACCTTTATTAGTCACAATATGGTTGAGATAAACCTAGTGGATATATATATAATGTAGGAATAATAAATATAGTAGAATCCCACTAAGTTTCCCATGACCAACCTTTATTAGGTAACCTCCACACCAAAGATAAATGAACCATTCTCATCCATACAAGAATTCAATTAAAGTTCTTAAAGTACATGCATAAGTATCCCTGATAAGTCAAAAATAGAGGGGATTAATATCCCCCATCATGAACATACCCATCCCCATCCCTATTCTCATCATCTTCATCATCAGTAACATCATCAACAACCTCATCACCAACAGTAGCATCAATAACATTCTCACCACCAACAGCTCTATCACCACTACCTTCATCACCAGTATAACCCTCATTGGATTCACCCAATACATCATTTAAAGAGAGTATTAACGCCATATTTGATTCAAAATAGTACCAGCCTATGATGGAAGTGATTGAATCAAAACTTCCATAGGTTTCAGGAAATTCTCAGTCATCAACTTACTTCTTTCATGCTCCTCTAAAGCTATTTTATTTGCCTCAACTGCTTTAGCATAAGGAATTTCCATCTTAGAGGTATTAGAGGCTTGAGAGGATCCCGATGACAACCAATAACTAGAAGAGGGAGGGGTATGTTTTTCCTTGGTCGACATTGTACTCTCCCTGGGTGCTCCTTACCTAATACCTAACTTAAATGATCATGTGGCCTGAAGTTTTCATCTTCCTTAACATCGAGGTCCTATAAAGAAGACTGTTGAAATTATAATCACATTAAATTATGAATTTCACATAAATAACTAAAATATAAATAAAAAAACTTACAATCTTATCTTGTGTCTGTGTATTTAATGCACTTTCATCCTTTTTCTTTCTACTGGAGAAAAATAACTTGGCATGAGGTATAGAACCTTCGATGCCCAATATAGCTTACTACAAATAAAAAATGCACAAATATAGATTACAACCATATATAATAAATGAATAAATATGTCTTATGTCTATTCAACAATATTTTCAGTAGAACATCCTGTATAATATCACAATACCCGGTTAAAGTACCTGGCGCTTCTCATTCTTGGGAATTATAGTGCACCCTAATGTGTTCAGATATGTCATTGAATATTTTTTCTTTGGGTTTTTCTCTGAAAATTCCTAAAAAAATCCAATACAAGTAATAAGAATTAAATTTTATATGAAAACTATTAAAGATTGAGATTACCTTAAACTCAACAGTCTTTTAATGTGCAATCATTTTTTCATATTGACTTTTTATACATTAAAGGAATGTTGGTACAACCTCTAAGTCAGTACTAACCTTGATATTAAAACCAATATACAACTCATGCTTCTATAAGCACCATAACTCCCCAACATCCATCAACCTTGTAGTCTTAGCAGCTTCTCCTTCAGGAAAGTTAAACCGACTCTGCAATAAACATGTTATTTCATTTAAATACAACGAAAATATAGATACGACTTTATAAAATTTTCTTACCCATATTTGCTCCCATGATTTTTCCTTGATCTCTTTACTAATATTTCTCCATGAAACCATTTCTATTGAAATGATATCATGATATTTAGTCAAAGTGGATGTGAAACTTCTACACTTCCTAACATTTGAGCCTACCATCTGATTTTATTGATTGTAATCAAACATTATCTATATCTGGTGATCCTAAGCTTCCTTCACCCAAGTACGCCCACATCATCTAATAGAAGATCCCACTAAATAATAAAAGTAGGGTAGGGGGAGGATAAGAATTAAGACCCAGTTCAACATGAAAAAAATAATTCAATATAATTCGAAATATTTATAATAAGAAAACCTTCTGTAGGCTAGTCAATAGACCGTGATGGATTTGTGGGCTATCTTGGCTCAACAGCCTCTGAAGAAAGTGTCTATTCTAGTGCATGCTATGGGTGGACCTCATGAACTAGAGTGGAAGATAAAGGAACTAACTCATCATATTCTGGATGGATGTTAGGAATTAGAGGTGGTGTAGACATGGAATAATATGGGTAGTAGGATGGGGGATACATCATCTAATATGGATATGGTAAAGGTGGAAACATCTATGGAGGTGGTGTAGTCATGGTATGGGAAGAAGAGGAAAAATGAGATGATAGAGGCATCAGTGGGATCATCATTGAAGGTGGAAAATATATGACATGTGAATAATAGGTTAGATGAGATGATGATGGAGGTATGGATAAGAACATCCCCAGAAAATCAAGCATAAGATAGAAAGGTGTGGTGTAAGGGGTGTCCACTAGTGGATCAATGTGGGAATAGGTTTGATGGGTGCTCCATCTAGGTCTTGTGCATCCCCACTCGAACCCATGCTAGCAATATGAGGAGTCAAATATGGTGGAACTGGATGACCATAAAAAAAATTAATAAAGAATATTAACATGATATTATATGAAATGTAGAAGAAAAACATTATAATTATTATACTCACTGATGGAAGCATAGGAGGCAACACATGTGCATGGCCCAGTCGATCAGGATGAAATAGTTTCTTCCTTCAAACTTCTGTAGTGTTTGACATAATCTTCATAAGAATGAAATTTAAATTTTTTAGAAATAGTTTTTATAAATCATGCATACGACTTACATATATCATCAATTCATGCAAGGAACCAATTTGACTTATTTTAATTACTAATTGTAAAAAATATTAAAAGGAAATGACTAACACAATTTTTAAAATTACATTACCAAGTTATAAATTTTTTTAAAAAAAGATTTAAACCAGGTTTTCTACATTGAAATAAATCTTATTTAATAAAACGATACAAAAAAAAAAACAAAAACAGACATATCATTCCAAACTAAAACATAATTAAATTAATTATATTAATAACAAACTAAGAAACTCATGTCAATGTAAACTGGATGAAAAATGAACATATATAGTTGCTTTTATATATTACCGACCACTATTTCAGGTTCAATATCAACTCTCACAATGGGACAATTTGATTCCTCAAATGAAATATTTTGGGCAACACCAATGGGGGCATCAATAGTGGAAATTTTATCACCAATATCATGAAAAATATGTCTTAGGATTATGTCATTAATGAAACCATAATTGGCTGTCAGATGATCATTCACATAAAACACTTGTTTAACCATTTATACCAAAATGTATGGTTCATCGGTATGTAGGAATCAACTCATGTTAATAACTTTGAATCAATAGTCATTAATAAATGTACCCTATCGCCTCATTGAATAAAACCATTTACATTTCATCATAGTGACTCTACATTGAGATTAGTAATAAAATAAAAATATTTTCTCAACAAGTCCATAATAATACACATATTCATATCAAGGATGAATATATGATATACTGGAATAAAAATATGTTGTAGTAGTTAACATAACATCATCATGCTGTGTTATCATTTTCACTGCTTGATTAGTTGTAACAAATTAATACCCATTGATTATTAAAGATTTTTATTCACGAACCAAATAATTAGAACCAAAATCCAATGCTCTTAATTCTTGAGAAATAGAGTAAACAGGTAAACTCAACACCTAAAATACATATGAATAATAAACTCAAATAGATATCTATATTTTAATCTAATTAACGTAATGGTAATACCTTTTATTTCAACCAAGAAGAAAACTCTAGGCTATGTAAATCCTCTCTTATTCTCAAAGGTAAAGATATATGAACTATAATTACAATTTATTTATGTTCCCTACATAAAATGATAATAAAATTTTAAGGAATATTTGAAATTTCATAATATGAGATAACATATAAATATCCAAATTACTTAATTGATATATTCATTGAAAAAACCACAACTAAACAAGATTTTTCATTGTGCCATATCCCACGCTTCAAGGATTAATGTAGCCAATGTATAAGACCCAACAATTCCTCCTTCTTGGGGAAGATATGGAAAAAAGGGATCAATTTCTCCATACTGGTCATATTCATTTCTCATTGGTCGGTTATGTCTTGTGGTCACATCAGACAAATATATTGAACAAAAATCCATAGATTCTTGATCCAGATAACCCCTCACAATTGAACCTTCAGAATAATTCTTGTTTTGGATATATGATTTCACTGTGAACATATTTCTTTTAGTAGGATACATCCACCGAAAAGAAACTGGTCCCCTAAGATTTTTTTTCATTATGAATATGATCTGTTAAATGCAACATGAAAGTGAAAAGAATGGAGGAATTTTTTTTCCATCTCACATAAAATTAATGGCGCTTCCTACTACATTTTTATCAAGAATTACTTGGACAACCATTTATCATAAAAGACTCTAAAAAAATGGCACATGTGAATCACTTTCACCCTTACATTATTGAATATAAAATGATGAATTTCTATTGGAATGAATTCATAAAGAAGGATGTGATAATCATGAGTTTTTAGAGATTTTAGTTTCACATATCTTATGTCAACTTGTTTAGATATGTTGCTGGAATATCCATCAAGAACCTTCATATTATCCAATACTTCTATAAATTGATCTTTATCTGATGGTTTCATCACATAAGAAACACAAGAAACTTTCCATCTGTTTTCACCGATACACATAGTATGTAGTTTTAGTCGAATACCCCAATACAAAAAGTCCCAATGAGATCAGAAGTTATCTTTGACATTCCCCTTGGTATTCATAATAATTACAAGAAAAATTTCACATATAGTTTTCTCAATATGAATTACGTCTAAACAATGATGTAACAAATTGGTAGACCAATATGGAAACTCAAAAAAAAATACTTCTCCTTTTCCAATTTTAAGCGGCTTTAATGTCAACATTATTCTTCTTTTTAGATTTCAATTGACCTTTCCCTAATTAAAAATTAAAATATTTCAATTCATTAAGCACATCACTTCCTAAAAAATGTTGAGGTGGTTGTTTACTATCAACATTATTATCAAACCTCTTACAATTCATCATGTATTGATGATCCATTGGCAAGACTTAGTGATACCCCCTGAAACTAAAACTATGACAATATTTAAGTAATCTAGATTGTGTATTATTCATACAAATGAGACATGATAGTTTTCCCTTTGCACTCCACCCATACATCATTGCATAAGTAGGGAAATGATTTATGGTATATAGAAGGGCAATATTCATTTGAAACGTATTCTTTAAAGAAGCATCGAATGTATGCACAACCAAATCCCAAAGTTGTTTCAACTCTCTTATTAAAGTCTGTAAGTAGAAATCTATATAATTATCCGGATCAGATGATCCAGATATCAGTATATTCAATAAAGTGAAATATTTTTTTTAATACACATCCATAGATGAAGATTATAAACATGAATAAAAACTAGTCACGTGTTGTGAGCAGTAAGCATCTGACCAAACCTATTAAAACCATCACAGGATAGACCCAACCTGACATTACACACCTCAGCTGAAAAATCAGGATGTTGTGCATCAAATGTTCTCCATAATAATCCATATATGGGATGAACCCACACATAATTTCCTTTAATTCTCTCAGCATCATGCCATCACATATTGGATGAGATTTCTATAGACATGAATATATTTTGAAGTCTGGGAATCAATGGAAAGTGCCTCATGACTTTCTGTGGCACATAAGATGGTGTTCTATCTAGATTTGTCTTCCAATGAGATATACCAAATTCTTTACAATCATTACAGTCATTTGTTTCCTCCTAAAATAAACTGTGATCTTTTAGAAAAGCATGAACTTTATTTGAAGCAAATACAAGATGCTTAATTAACATCCATGACTTGTAATGATTTGAGGGAATATCTGCACCATCAGAAAGCAAGTCCTTAAAAAATGTAAGAATATAAACAATTAAAGTATTAGAAATTCCATACATTTTTTTACCATGATATAACCACATTAAAAATTCCAACTTGGTTATTTTAGTACATTCCTTATATACTGGAGTTTTGGCATTATCAAATAAATTTTTTACTCTCTCAATATCATTGTATTCAGTATTTTACTCATGTGTACTGATATCATTGACTTCTTTCATTGACATACTGTCTCTCTCGGGATGATGCACAAATGGAAACCAATAAAATATCAAATTCTCCATGTCACATTTTTCATTTCATTCATGAACAGTTGCAGATTGACTCATCTTTCCATGGTGATACAAAACAAAATAGTTTGTTTGAAATCCAAATTTCGTAATATGATATCTAAATTCTTCCTAGATTAAACATGGTATTGAAACACATTTCTTTCATGTACACTGTATACAACCTCCATATGAATCATTTTTAAATGAAAAATTTAAAAAATTCTCCAAATTATTTTGAAACTCGGTTGAAATTTGATCGGTACAATACATCAAGCTTCTATCCATTATATAATAAGGGAAAAAAGTTATCTTCTAATAAATGATGTAAACCATAATTAAAAAAGGGATATGTAATATAAAAAATAAAACTATTTGAACATAAAAACTTAATAGTCAATTCCAATTCACATTTCTATTGCAAGTGCTTTATTTTTTATCACCAATTTCAACCCTTTCAGTATCATAGATAAAATTCTTACATCTATCCTATAAAGGAATGATCAACAAGGTAAACCATAATGGGTCAAGGAAGGTTCCATGTCTATGATAGAGTGGTATGTGTCATTATAGTTGAACTATACCATGATAATGTTATCATCCCATATCTAGCTAGAATCTATCATACAATCCCTTTTTTAGATCCTTTAAAATATAAAAGTATTAATTTTAATATTCATTAATCTAATGGAGTTATTTTTTAATGATCCATTATTGGGTTATGAATTCCTCCTATAATCACATCCATAACTAAGATGTGAATCGAGTGTCTTGTGATGAAGTTATATAAAGTACCTCAGACAATTAGAAAATATAATTTATTTATAAGCATTAAAATCCATCTATTAAAGTATAACTATGTATAGTATAGTAGTGGGGTGACATGGTCTGATTTTAGGATCCAATAGAGGTGTTTCACCACTAAAAAAAGGTGGGGAGGGGGGGGGGGTGAATAAGTTCATATTTTTAAAAAAATTTCATTATATTTACATTGAACACTATAGAAATATTAGGATCTAATCCATTTTTTTAAAATTTAACCTTACTCGGATCTAGTAAAAATTAATAGAATAGGGACATAATATTATTACATGTTTTAGTCTCAAAACTAGAAACCTCCTTATGCCCGTGGGGCACAAGTGAGTTGGTTAAAGGAAGTGGTGTCCTGACCCCGAGGTTTTGGGTTCTAGTCCTCACAAGGAAACACACACTATATGCTAGCAAACCACTTGTGGGCCCCTCTACCCTATTGGTAACTGGCCTAAGCCCAAGGGTTGGCCACCTTGGGCCTTGCTGGGGATGTACGGAACGCAGGTGGGCAGGCTAGACCAATACCTTGTAACCCAACAACACGTTTATGGGGGAAGTGAGGATGACGCGTTGAGGTGAGCGGGAGATCCATGGCCATGGTGTTCGGATCTGATAGGGTTCCTGATGCCTATTCCCCACTTTATCGGTCATGTTCTTGTGGCTGGCGAAGGTGGATCCGTCGGGAGTGAAGGTCTGTAGTGGCTTGGTGGTTCTGCATCCATGGTCGGTCTGCCAACGTCTTAGCCTGATGCTGTTTGGAATGTGGACATCCGGTTTGCGACATGAAGCATCTATGTGTTGAGTCCTATTAATTCACAGGATCGCGCTGCCCAGGGTCGTCTGGTTGAAGGGGGCTTGAGAGATCGCACCACCAGCCAGGCGGATTCCAGCATTGATTCCAGATCTAGTTCTGTGAATGTTGCTCATTACTTCTTATACGTTATAGGTCGGGGTGCCAATTATGATCCACAATATCCTCCAAAGACAATTTAATCTTCGAATGTTCGTGATTTCGCCAGCAAATCGGCCACTGCTGTGTTGCATTATGTTTCCTTTTTTCCTGCTTTGCAGAGAATAAACCTGAAAGATGTGTTGCAGCCTAAATTTTCCTCTTACTCTGATTCATGTTATGAGATAATTCTTTGAAAGGGGTCATCATCTCATGTTGAGGCCAATCTCAATGTATTTGTTAAAAGGATTGCAATCGAAAAAACCTCCTTGATTGTGCATCTTGTTTTACCTAAGGGTAAAAAATCTTGGAGGCTTGATGAGTTGGTCAATTAGATCTATTTTTGTGGGGATTCTCTGATTGAAGGTGTGTATCTCTTGGTCGTGGATTCTTTCATTGCATTTTGTCTTCAGATGCTTCGAAAATTCATGCGTGGAGTTCTGTATCTCTTTCCTTGAAGCTTGGGTGGCTTCACCTTCATGAATGATCCCTTGAATTCAATGCTTCACGTGCAAGGAATACCTTTTGTCAGGTATGGGTTCGTCTTCATGGCCTTAACTGGGTCCTTTGGCATCCACAGATTATGTGTGATATTGGCATGGCAATTGGGACTCCAATTCGACTTGATAAGGAGACTGAGGATGTTAGGTTTGGAAACTTTGCTAGGATGTTAGTGGAGATTGATCTTAGCTCCATTCTGATTGACAAGGTAACTATTTCCACTCCGATGGATGACAATCAAATTGATATTGAGTATGAAAGAAAACCACATTTTTTTAATGAATGCATGGATGTTAGACACTCTCTAGACCTATGTCGGAGGAAGACATCCTATGAGAAATGTGGAATAAAGGGTCATCCATCCTACCTCTGTAGAAGGAAATATGAGAAGAATAATGTAGCTTTGTCTCAACCCCTTGATCATAACTCCAAGCCATCTTCCAATAAGGCTAATTTGATGGCTTCTGTAGAAGTACATCAGCTATCTTCGAAAGGGAAGGGACTGATAGTGGATTCATGATCGTTGAGAGACAACAATAGTCCCTCTAATACTCGGGTAAATTCTGCATCCTCGATGGGTGGTCTATCCACTGCTCAGGCTGATTTTTACAAGGAGACTACATCCAAGGATCGTCGTGCGGTTACTCCCACTGGTTTAGTTAGGACAGAAAAAATTCTAATAGTATTGGTGAAGGTTTACTATGTGATGAGACTGATGAGATGGCTCCTAACACTGTGGCTCATCTAGATTTTCATAAGAAGATATATAATCTCCTGAGTTCCTCTAGGATATCTGGTAAGTGTAGTGACATCTCGGAGGTGGAAGGCGGTGGCCCTACTTATTTCAAAGATGCGCTCATTTCTGGAATAGGGAAGGTTGAATACACTTCTGCTTTCTCAAAGAGAAGGTCGAGGAATGACTATTGTAATACACCTCATAATGTGTGTACTCGATCTTCTAAGTTATTTGGCAAGTTTAACTCTGATATTATTCAGATCCTCAATCAGGGTAAGTCCCAATATGAATGGGAAACTGATGACAAATCTGATTATGAGAATTATATATCTTATTATGATCTATAATCTGTGCTCTAACAGATGAGGGAAAGTCCCTTTGTTTGACCCCGCCTATCTCCTATGTACCTTTTTCTTTTATTTAATAAATAGTCAAAAGCATTTCTTCTGGCTGGACTTGCTGGTAGAAAACTCCTTACTATGATTGGTAAGATGTTCCAATCATAGATTATCTAATATAATCCCAATTGGTTACTCCATACAATCTTCTCTTGAATAGAGAATATTATAATTTTCTATCCTCCAAGATGAACTGAGCAGCATGTGATCAACTATTCACGATTCCTGATAATATATGATTTCATTATAGCTTAGTATGTGTAAAATATAACTAAATTAGATACTGTTTAATTTCTAGAAATTCTTAAGATCTCAAATTTATGATTATTATAGAGTACATGAAATTATAATCACATAAATTATATGATCTATTTATAGAATATGTATCCCATATCATGTTGTTGGTTTAATAATTTTATTCTTCATGAACTGTTGTTTCAAAAATAAATTAAATGGAGTTAATTATTCTTAAAGAATATTGATATAAAACAACACTTGAATGAAAATTTCATATAACACACACTTCACTGATATATAATTCTTTGTGAAGGAAAATAATTTTTCAAAATTAATCCTTTATATAGTGTTGTTATTTCATTGAAAAAATCAACATGGAGAAAATAATAAAATACATTCTTGTTAATAACATCTCTAAAAAAGTTTCAACACCTTTCCCATGAGTTAATTCCATATTTAAAGGGTAATTTTCATCTAGATAAATATTTATAATTCAGTAAAATATTGTTACCCATTGAACTGTATGTGAATACAAAAATAATATCACATTTATCCATAAAAAAATTTTCTTTCACATACATCATGTGAATATTTAAACAGTATGCATTAGATAACATTTTCATTTTCAAATTATAACACTCTATTCACATGACAAATGCATCCACAAAGCATTAATGTTATGAATAATTTTACACATAGAATATTCTTAACATTTTTTAATCTCCTAATGATTTTACATAGAATATGATATTCTTTATGAAACTAGAAACACATCATATAATCTTCACCTAAATCATAAAGAAATCATGTTCTCATGGAATCTTCTATGTGAAATTCCACTGATTTATATCTAAAAACACAAAAATAATAATTATTTTTATGTTTTGAGAAAACCAAAATCAATCAGATGTCAAAGATAAATGAAACATTATGAAATGATACAAATCGAATAAAATAAACTCAAACTAAACTAGAATCAATTAACCATACCAGAAGAAGGATTAAGGACTCACTGTCAAAAAGACCTGAATCAGAAAAACACCCAATAGTAGAAGAGGATTCTCAACCAGAGGGGATTCTTGAACTAGGGGGATACTCGACCAGAGGGGATGATCAACCTAGTATAAAAGGATTCTCAACCTAGGGGGATGCATGTCGGGTGAGGGAAAGCTCAACCTAGGGGGGATGTGCGACCTAGGAGGGGATGCTTGATCAGAGGAGCAATAGAAGGGGGGATGCACACTGACCATAGGAGGATGATAAGTGGGGATGTTCATCGATCAATGGAGGAGAAGGGTTTTAGGGTGTGGGAAATGCTAGAGTAGGGAAAGGGACCTATGGGGGGGGGTGAGGTGAAATTATTTGGCCCTCTATACCAACTATTGAGTAAAAACTGTTGGTATAGAATGTCTATTCCTATGGTTCTGCTGCGTGTGCCGGCAGTGGCTGGTTTGAAGGCTAGGTTATGCTTTTTTGGATGTATGGTTCATGAATTTCGATTCCTGTTGCATTGTCTGAGGGTTTTTCAACGCTAAGCAGTGGAAACTGTGGTTTTGCTGGTTGAATTTGAACCGGTGGTAATTTCTGAGCGTGTTGAATTCTGTAATTTTAGATGTGTAACCGTTGCAGCACCGGTGTGAGGTTTGAAATTGTCAGGTCTCGCTATTGTGATTATTGGGACATTGCATTCTGTTTACTTGCAAAGGTTTGGCCCAGATGTGGTTTAGAGCTGGGAGCGTTCTCCTCTAATCGCTATTTGGATTTGGAAGATCGAGAGGGTATGGCGTTTGCCATCGGTACCGGGCCCGTGCATTCTTGCATGGGACAGCTAGCCAAGCAGCGACGAGAAGGTGAACGTTGATTGTATTCTTTATCTGCTAGGGTGGGGCTTTTCCTTTCTCTTGAATTGGAGTGTATTTGTTCTTGATGGTCCTGGCCCATGGAGTCATGGTTGTTCATGAAGTCTTTGATGTTGTTTTGGTTTTCCACTTTTTCCTCAAAAGTGCTTTTGAAATAAAAATTTAATTTTCAGTCATTCAGTTATAGAAGTTCTAGAAATTTTATTTGAAAAAATAAATTTCTTTTTTGAATTAACCATTTCAATATTATCTTAAAATTAATTTTTTATAATTTTATAAAAATATAGATTTTTCATGGAATAGTGAATTTTTTTAATTTTTATTGAAAACTGTATTTTATTTTAAATTATTTATAAGGTCAAACTATATTTTAGATTAATTTTAAATTTTAAATAGTTATTTTTTATTTAAAATAATCCAATTATGTTTTTTAAATGGATTTAACACTTGAATTTAGTATTTAAACATTTTAAATTTTAAAAGGGCATTTTTTTGAAAACTGTTTTTTATTATATTTTTCCAGTTTAATTTCAATTTTAATTCTATAAATTTCACGATTTTAATTTTTAAAAATAGATTCCATATATTTAATAAGTGAGTCCAAATTTAATAAATAGTTATTTTTTTATTCGGTTAATATGAATATTAATTTTAGTAATTTTGGTTACCATGGTAAAGGGTAAATAAGGTAACTAAAATATTATTTTATGAGTGTATCTAGACCATAATAATCCTAGGGTATAATTTATTATCTTTTGGGGCAACATGTATAATATTATTACCTTTATATAATTTTATTTAATAAAAATTCAAACATGTCACACAATTGCTTTTAATAAGTGTAATATATTTAATATGGTGTTATCTAGAGGATATGTTTGACTATAAATAGTATTTAAAAATATAATAGATTTATATTAATCATTATAATTTATCTTTAAAATTTAGAGTATAAATAATTACCTTAAATGATTTCACAACGCAAATGCAATAATTATTTAATTAAAAGAAAAATCAAATAAATGATAATAAAAATATTAAAATAAGTATAATATGTGATAATTAACGCGATAAACAAATTTTATATATTACTTTGAAATTTTAGGTATATAATAAACATGTTTTTGAATTATAAGTGTTATTGTGATATTATTAAAGTCAAAGTAATGAATAGTTTTAAAAACTGACATTATTAATATTTTATAATAAATATTGTTTTATGTAATGATATAAAATTCATAAAAATCTTAAATTAGACCATGTTATTGGGATAGGTTTTATACTATAATACATATTCCATTTATGTTTCGTTTATCATTTTCTAGTTACTATAGTAACCCTCAAAGAGTACACATTCATGTTGTCATGATAATAGTTAAAGGGGTTAAAAATAGGGTTAAAACTAAAAGATAAGGGTATAATTATTGTAAAAGCTTATATATTTTTTTATTTTATGAGATTATTTATAACTATTATAATATCTTAATCAAAATAACTCACTTTTTATCCATTTTTAATTTAATATTAATTTATATTAATTCAATATTTTGGGAAATTCCAAAAGTGCCCCTTCTCTCTCTTATAAAAGGGAACATATTCTTATCATTTATACACAATTATAAACCCTTTTGGTTTAAAAAATCCCTTTGAAAATATATTCCTATAATCTCTCAAAAATTTATAGTGGTCTTGGTTTAGGCATAATACCAAACTTATAGGGATTAAGGTGTTAGTAAAAGGTGGTTTTCTAAATAAGAGGTATTGTTTTCAACTGTATGTTTTAGTTTTGTTTCTTCTTCCAATTTCTTAAAATATTATTAAACCATGATAAAATAATAACTACAGTATCCTTTATATAATGATATGTTATTATGTTAATTTCATGACCCATATCCATCTTCTATTCCATAAAATGAGAAAAGAATACATCGTTCATGTGTACAGTGGACTACCACCTCGCGGACCGATGTAATTTTTTTCCATCACCATATCTCAAGACTATTTATAATACTAGAATTAATGTTAATATATTATTTTAATTAAATATTTAAAATTATAAAAATATAATATATCATTTATTTTCTTACCATTCCATGAATAGAAAAATGACAACGTCATTCACGCGTACGTGTGAACTACCACTTCCACTAAGTAATGTGATTCATTTTTCAACAAGACATCACATGCATTATATATATAAGTATATTTAAATAAATATTATGATATATGATATTATTATAATTATAGAAAGATAAAATAATATATACCTTCTTTCCATTATGATTGATGAAAAAATGGAAATGTTACTCATGCGTACGTACGCCATACAATCTCCATGATTATAACACGATTAGTTTTTGGGTAGGTTGATTATTGTCAAATATATCAGCATTTAATAATCTTAAGAATAATATTAATGACATAATAACCTAATTTTATTATTCATTAATATAAATAATGTACACGATGAGTCAAACTCAAGGTAAGATTCTTTCTTCTAAAAACCATCTTTTAAAGTTTCCCTAAAAAACTCTCTTCTTCTTAAATATTAAATTTATTTTTTATATTTTTAAAGAATATTTTTATTATTATTCTATGATTTTTAAAAATAATTTTTACCCATTTTTTAATTTTTACATAATGGTTTGAAATGAATCTTTTTTTCATTTTCAAAATGGGGTACTTTTTGAATTTTCCAACAGAAATACAGAAGGAATAATTTTTTTAAACTTATAGGGCATGGGAAGATTTTATCATTTTCATGAATAATATTTTATTTGAAGATACCTTTAAAGGTTTACATGTTCATTTTCAAATAATTTTTTATCTTTTATATTTGTGCAGTGTTTCTAAAAATATGTGATTTAAAAATGAAAAGGATATTTTCCTTAAGAATATTTTTATGATGAAATCATTCATGTTTTATGATTATGTAGTGGTTCTTGGGAATTATTTATGATGTCTAGTGGTTATGTTACAAATCAGAGATGGGTGTTTTAGTGATAAACCAAGGATTGGTGGTTACCTTATAACCTCTAATGCATTAGATACTCCAAAGATTGAAGTTGACCATATAGTAATTAGATGAAGTTAATCAATTAGGTTTCTACTAATAGATAATGAGAATATACCACAATGGTTATTCCAAGATTAACTGATATGGTTAATCATGGGTAGATGTGATGGTAACTCTAAGGTAATGATCAGAAGTTAATCATGAAGGTTTTATATGATTAGTTTTGGTGGTTACTACAATTATTCCCCAAGTTTCCAACATGTTTTTATCTATGTTTTCTATGGGGTTTAAAATATTTATTTGAGAAAAATGTGTGTGTTATTCATATAGAAATGATTAATTCCATAATCTAAAAAAATAATGTGTTAAAAGTATGTATATTATATATTTTTATGTTTTCACTAGAATAATCATTTTATTTCATTTTTATGTCCCTTATAGAGATTTTTATGATCATCCCATATTTCAAGATATTCTTCACAGAGTTTAAGGGAGAGTAAGGACAAGGATGAGGTCAAGAAAAAAATTGTGTAGATTATGATGAAAATAAATCATGTTTTATTTTAAAGAATTTTGTTTTATGGAATAAATGGATACTATATAAAAGTACCAACTTTTAATGTATGGGATTAAATTTTAATAATTTATCCTAATTATATAAAACTCTAAACCAAAAATATACTCAAAATTTTATGAATGTTAATTCTAGTTTAAAAACACTAGAATATATAATGCTTAAGGTTGTGTCCTTACACCTAGGGCATGAGATGCATTCATGTGGGACCCAGAATCTCCCCCTCATCACTTTCCCTATAGACCGATACTATCCCTAGATATGATACCGCTTTTTAGGATCAATGAAGAAGTATATATCATTAAAATACTATCTTCTTTTTGTAATAAACCACATGGATTTTCTTTACTAGGGTTTCCACAGGTCTCCAACCCTTGGACTCTCACCCATGGCTGGAAATGCCTTATTATGGAGAGGTGAATTCATGGGAATTATATTTCATGCCCAAACCCCTCCATACCTTTATGTGGGACGTGGGAGCACATTTGATGTCATGACACCCTATGGTCATGTCGTGACACAATGCTGCCATGCTGCAGTATAGTTAGTCCCATGTCATGGGAACCTAGGGTAGGAGTTGAATTCAAGTGGGACCTAATAATATGGTGTATAATTTAGAGTGATTTGAGTAAGAATCCAAACTCCCATAGATATTCGACAAAATATTGGTTAAGATATTCACCACCTCAATTAGATGGAAGCTTATTTATATTATTACAAAGTTTATCCTCTACATCATTATTGAATTATTTGAAATTTGAAAAGGACTCAATCTTATATATCATCAAGTAGATATAGTTACATATCCTAAATCCATCAAAAAAAGTTAGGATATATGAATATCAAACTTTATATTATACTAGAAAAATTCCTCACACATTAGTGTGTCTAAATCCTAATAACTTCATGGATTTTTCACATTTTCCACTGAATGGTGGTTTGACCATTTTTGTTAATAAAAAAGAATGAAAACTTTCAATTTTTTTTAGCTAAATGTGTCTAAATTACCATCTTTATAGATCGTTTCTAGGAACTTCTTATTGACATGACCAAGATGGTGATGCCACAAATGAGTGTTATATGAGTTATGAAAAATTATTCGTAATATATTTCCAATACTTGTTTTTTATAATTTAATGTATAATGATAATTATTTAGTTGTTCAATACCATAAAAATGTTTTATTTTTAAAATATGAATTCTTTATTTTCAAATTTGAAAATAAATTCACCCATTTCAAGGAAAAAAAAGATATTATATTCTTATTAATACTTGAAACAAAATAACATTTCCCTATACCAAAATCATTCTAGTTATCAGTGGATGGTGATTGTATCCTATAACCTAAGTATCAAGTGATACTCTATTGGATACTCGAAAATCCACATCTCCTTTGGAAATCTTTTGAAATATACTTGGTTCCAACATTTGGTTATATATATGGCCACCAAAATCTATATCTATTACTCAATATGTAGACATAGAAAGAATGAATCGGATAACGAACACACCATTAACTTATCCTTGATTCTTGGTTTAGTTATTCTTCTAGTAGAAAAACTTCCACATGAAAAACATATTATAATTTTTTCATTTTCTATCCTTTGAATATTTAACTTTGTGAATGGGTGGTTCTTAGGAGACTTAAACTTGGAAATAGTCCCCCCCCCCTTTTCCTTGTTGATTCATTTCTTATTCACTATAAGGACCATAGGTTTTTTACTCCACATGTCTTTTTCATCTTGGTGAATGAGAGTAAGAAGTTATGAAAGAGTATTCTTAATATTTATCATGTTTTAAATTATAATTAAAGTAGATAAGGATTTAGTAAGTAAGAAAATGATGATAATTATGAAAATCTCATTGGGGATATTAAATCCCATGATGTATAACCGCTCTATGTATCAAATATTATTGACTACATGAGGCCTAGTGGACACTAAATCTATAATATTGCAAATGAACTATACATTAGAGATCCTATATGTAAAACCCTAAGATTTCATAGTACGTTATCTCATTAAAGTAATTCAATAGCTTGCGATGCACGCAACACCGAGATCGAGCGCACGACGACATACCAAACTAGCAATTCAAAAGTAGTTATGAATAGTATTAACTAAAATTTTAATTTTACATATTCAATATAACTTAACATCCATATTATGTGTTTCTTAGACATAATTTAAGAACAAATTCATTTTTTTCAGATAAAAGAAGTATTTTTCAAAAATTGGAATTTTACCGCCTTTTAATGGAGAACCCTTTTTAAATCAAATATTTGACACTTTTGTATATCCAATTTGACAAAATAAACTCTTTATTTAGACTCGGGACATAAAAATTTAGTTTTAATAAAATTTTGGTGTTTTTCTGATAACTTTCATATTTGGGTGAATAGTGAAAAATACTAAATTTTAATTGAATTTTTTTTTAAACCAAAATAATTTATAGTGTTAAATTATACATTTTAATGGTTCGGAAGCATAATTAGATTATATTTTCACCACTTAATCCAATGTTGGTCATTATAAATAATTTCACTTTGAAATTCTACACAAACAAGTGTTAATCTTTTGATAGTTATTATTTCTTAAAAACACGCTATTTGTTTTGACAACAGGAATTAATTTTAAATTAATTAATTTAACTTCTATGTTTTGAATTTGGTAAAATAGACATAATTTTTTAATTATAAAGATCAAATATAGTTTAGGCTGAATTTTTGGTATTTTTCTGAAAAACATCAATTTTTGATGAATAGTAAAACCACTTAGTAGTAGTTAAAAAACTGACTTTTTCATTTAAATGAAATTTTACCACTTCTATGAATTGAATTTTGAAAATCTGACATACATGGTTATTACTAATAAGGAAAATGTGGTTCAATAAGATGAAAATAATTTTTGGTGAATAGTAACTTTTGACTTTTATTTACCACAGTTAAAAGTAAATAGGGTAATTAAGGGTAAAAATGATATACTAATTCTATTTTATAAGTATAATTCAAAAAAAAACAACCATATTAATAAAATATTACCCTCTTTGGTCCACTTGGATTAGATTAGGACATTTATTATTACTTTATTTAAAGAAGAGTTAAAATAGTTAAATTCACAGTTTAATAACTAAACCATTTTTAATATAGGGTTAGACCCAATATAAATTAGACTATAAATATTAATTATAAATATAAAAATATTTCATACATAATGGTATTTTATTTATAATTTTTAGACATTAAATAATTTAATTTATTTATGACACAATGATGATGCAGAAATTACCTTATTAATGAAATATTAAAATAATTGATATTATAAATATCAAAATAAATGTGAATTGAGACTTTTGATGAATTAAACTAATTTTATTGGTTAATATGACATGTTAGCATGGGTTAAATAAATTTTATTCGAAGTGATAAAGTTTTTATGGATTTCAAAAGAAATCAAATACTAAATACTGTCAAAATTGACATAATTAAGTTTTTAAAACAAATATTATATTATAAATTGATATAATAGTCCTAAAAATCTAAGGATCGGCCAAAATACTTATATAATAATATATATGACATTAAGGAACCACTTGGGGTTATATTGGAATTTTATAGTAAGTTTATTAACCACATAATATAAAAATACAAAGAGACATGGTAAATGTCCAACTATTTAACTAAGAGTTAAATATAAAAGATATGGTTAATATAATGACCTAAACCTATCTAAAACCTATTGGTTGATAGGTTTTCAACCCATAACCACCTTAGAATTTAAATAATTCATTTTTGAGCCATTAGAAACCGAAAATAATTTTATTATAAAATAATATTTCAAGCTTTTCCTAAAGCGACCCTCACCTCTCTTATAAAAGGGCACTTCCCCTTCTCTAAAATTCACACCATCAAAGAAATTTGGCTTGGACAACCTCTAAGCAAATATCCTCTCAAATTTCCTCCATTCATCCTAGAGGCATTACTTCGGTTATAAATCCAACCTAAGGAGCCTTTATGATCAAATCAAAATGAAGAACATGAAGAAGAGGTAAATATTTCATCACCTCTTTCAAGTTCTTTTCTTCTTCCACTTTCACTTTATTTGTAGTTTCTATTATAAAATAATAACTCCAGTATCTTATATATACTGTGATTTTATTAAAAAAATGGTACAACCATATTCATTATTCTATCCATCCTATAAATGACAAAGTCACCATACGTGCAAACGTACGGATTACCGGCTCCACATCTTCGTGTAGTTTGTTATTCAAACATTTAATTATTTGGATGGGTATAATAATGAGTATAACTGATGTAAATAATAAACATAACATTTTAATTATTCTTTATATATGATATACCATCCAATTAAATACTATTTCTCCATCAATATAGTGATATTTTTGCTCGTGCATACGTACGGATTACCATCTCCACGACACGATGAGTTCATTTCCATGTTCACCATTCAACGATGATTATAAATATATATATTATTAATAAGTATGTAATATATGAAATAATAATTCTATTAGATATATATATATATATATATATGTACTTAAATATATCTTATTCACTTAGTTCCGTTCAATACGATATGAAAATGGAAACATCGTTTATGCGTATGTACGACCTACCATTTCCGTAAACTCTGTTTTCCATTTCATATATATGTCAATTATACAGATGTATATTCTAAATATATATGATATATAAATCATGTTTTATATTCTTGAAGTATTTAAATCATGATCTAAGTGATACAATCAAGAGTAACAAGTTAAAACACGTATAATAAAGAAAGCGATTATTACCCGAACTGTTAATTTAACATGGAAATTATTATTAAATGGGTAGTATAAAGTCATAAATGAATCATGAATGATATCATAAATAATAATAAGGTTCTGGTATAATTTAATAACATACTACGGTCTTTATACAGGAGGTTTAACGTACCCTCAACTAAATAAAGTACAAGGTAAGGGTTAATTTCACAATCTCTTTATTATCCGAGGTTGTTTTTACGTAAGTATCTACTGAGACATATTTATTATCCATGTACATGTTTCATAAAAGATCTTTCAAACGGATTATTTTTAAGGAATTTTTTTACTATAACATCATTTTAAATGTTTTAAATATTTATTCTTTTAAACCTTTCTCATTAATGTCCATGTTTTCAAAATGGTCTTAAAGATTTATTTATATGGACATGAATGTTTTAAAATGTAAATTCCTTTCAAAAGTTTCAGATTGGTATGGGATACTTTGATTAAAAACTATATTTTAAATTACTTCCTTTATAAATTATGTGACTTTTACAAGATTTCATGAAAAAGGGATATTTCTCTCAAAGATTTTTACTAATCATTTTCAACCATGTCAACATCCTTTACAGGATATTATTCTTGATTGAGGTTGATTTATTATGATACAAATCTTCTTTATTGTATTGAAGGTTTTGTGATATGTTTGAATGTGGATGTGTTATTTTTATACCATTCATGGTTTATGGATAAAGTATTGACATTTAGTATGATAGTTTTAATACGAATATTTATGTTATGTTTAAATCTTTTCATATGAGGAATGCATTGGACTTAGTATGTGATGGGTGGAGCCCACTATAGATCCTTGATGCATCGGTAGGTCTCATGAGACAAACTAGTGTCTTGGCATAAGGCCTTGACAAAATCTTATTTGTAGTCTTGGCACAAGGCCTTGACTATATGGTTATGAAATTTGGCCTTATGCATTTCATTATTATGAAATTGGCTATTGATATTACATGTGATTATTCGACCAGTAGAATAACCCTGTGAATTAGTAAATGGAATTATTTGATTTAAATTTACCATATTATGCAGAATTTTATGTTTAAAAAGATATTGTTTTATTCTAATAAATTTATTTAAATGTTTATGCTTATTTATGTAAGTTTCCACTATATTGTTATCCTTACTAAGCATCTAAGTTCACCCCTTTCTATGTTTTATTTTTCCCAGGATATGAAGAAGTATTTTTTAGTTGACCTATAGGAATAGTCTAAGGGATATGAATGTGTTAAAAAGGGGACAATGTTGTTGTTGTTTTTCATTTTATATTGTAACGTAAAGTTCATGTATGTAATCTATTTTCCTAGACTGCTAAACTGATCAGTCCTTCGGGACTTGATTCCTTGTAATCATGCCAATGTATTAAAATAATACACCGAATCTGGGTAACTGGGGTCGGGGGATTAAAATTTTTATCAGAGGAAGTTTATCAATAACCTTGGAAACTATATTTAGATAAACTCTAATTAGAGCACATTACCCTAAGATATAATTTGAGGATTAATATAGAAGAAATTCCTAGAATTTTTGTAATGTAGAAATTTTGTGAGTTTTCCAAGAAATACATCCCTCTCTGGATACGAGCAGGTAGAGGCGGATCTGGAATAGATGTACCTAGGGGTAAAACCCAAAAACACCACTTTGAGCTAGACTCAAACATGAACTAGTTCATGACAACGGGCCTTGCTGCACTCTTGGTTACGACACTCCCTGGGGACATGCTTAGGATAATTCCTATTTTCTTTACAAACTATTATGAATGGTTTATGAATATATACTTCCGCAAAGAAAACATTTTTATGATTATGGATTTTATCCATAAACTATTAAATTTATGTAAACTATTTTACAAGTTTGGAATTATGTATTGTGATTCATAAACTAATCTCGTGTATGCCATTTTTTAGAAATGGCACCCAGTAGATGGAATGAGACCTCCTACAATACGCATGATCCAAAGAGTAAGAAGGATCCTATCTTTCATGGTATTAAGCCAAAATTTAGAAAGGAAATAGTCTCCTACATATTATCATCATATGAAGAAATAGTATCATGTGTTAAGAAGATAAGTAAATAATTTTCTGAGTCCTATGGATTTGAAGGGAATCCAAAGAAGAAAAATATGGTAGAGAGAAATATGGATAAAGGGAATAAGGGAAAGAATGATTTTCCCATATGTGATAACTGTGGAAAGAATCACCTTGGTAAATTCTTGAAGGCAATGAGAGTTTGTTATAAGTGTGGGTAAAAAGGACACCAAGTACGTGATTTCAAGGGTAAAAAAGGTTCCAAATGTATAATGCTTCATCTGTAAGGAGTTGGGACACTACACGAATCAATGTCCAAATCATCAGAGTATACCAAAAATGCTGCAATTGGATAATAATCAAGTTATGATACTACCGAAGATGAAGAGGAATGATTAAGATTTATTATGTTTTTATTAAAGTATTATTTCATTTGATTATTTCATTAATGATGTACATGTTATAAGAATTATAGAGTATATAAGGATTATACTACAGTATTATTTCATTAAGGACTTGAGATTGTGTGGAATCAAGAAAAGTGACTCAATGGAAGGTTAATTGTTTTGGAAAATATATGGTTGAGAGAAAGATAAACCTTAATATGATTCTGATACTGAGGTAGAGATTTTGGAATAAGATATGATTGATTAGGATAAATTATATTGGATATTCTTGACTACCTTGAAACTGATTAATGTTTTGTATATTCTATCATTGTTGGAGTTTACAAAATTGTTGGATATAAAGAGTATATCTAGTATTCTATAAGGAATAAGGGATCATGAATGTAATCAATACAGTTATATGATAATTTAGGGTGTTACTGTGTTTTAAAAGAATACATGATGAAGGTATTTACATGTTATTACGTGGCAAAAAGGATCTTCATTGTGTTTACCTTATAAATTTTGGACTGTGAGTTTGGACAGAATTATTTTGGATAAGTCTAAAGGTTGGAAGTGATTAAGTTTGTCATTGGATACTATTTTTAAGGTTAAATCATTTCTTGAGATTATTTTTGTATTTTCATAAAAAGGACAATGCGGAGGTAGGGCGACAACCCATCGCGTCCAGAAAGGTTGTGAGACATGAACCTGCAACCAAAGGGCAACAAGGGTGGATCACCAACCACTGGAATACGTGATGTCCTAGTTTGTATTATATAGTTTTTTTAATAGTCGGACAAATTAATTATAAATTCATTATTTTTTGAACCCTATACAATTAGGATAAATAGAATATTTTTGAATTCTATTATCTTTTGGAGTGAAAGATGAGTTTGTGGTAGGAATTAGTTGAAGGATGAAACTCTACTTGTCAAGTATATATATATATATATATATATATATATATTTCCTCTTATTATATGAATAAATTAATTCTTAAACTTTAAGGAAGGGATCTTAAAACCCAACATTTGTTATCCTAATACCATATGTTTTGTTGAACCAATGATATTTTACATCATCTTAGATTGATGGCTTTGAGGCCCTAAATTTTACATTTGTTTGTGATTGATGAAATCAATAAATCCCTATAAATATTTACGTTTTCCCTCCAATTATGTGTCTCTAATTTTCACCAATGTTCTCCTAATTGAGATCATAATTTGGTGGTAACTGTTTCATTCCCTTTCCCTATTATTAAGACTAAATTTTATTTACCCAATTTCCGATGTGAGTTTTCCACAAAGATATTTTTCTATTTTTAACCTTTTATTTCTGAAGATCACTTTAAAATTATGAGGACACAATTTATTGAAGTAGTGGAGAATGTAACACCCCAAGATTTCATAGTACGTTATCTCATTAAAGTAATTCAATAGCTTATGCTACATGCAACACCGAGATCGAGCGCTTGACGACTTACCAAACTAGTCGTTCAAAGGCAGTTATGAATAGTATTAATTGAATTTTTAATTTTATATATTCCATATTATTTTAACATTCATATTATGTGTTTCTTAGACATTATATAATAACAAATTCGTTTTTTTAAGATAAAGGAAGTATTTTTCAAAAAATGCAATTTCACCGCCTTTCAATGGCGAACCCTTTTTAAATCCAATATATAACACTTTCATATATTAAATTTGAAAAAATAAATTCTTTATTTAGAATAAGGACATAAAAATTTAGTTTTAATAATTTTTTTGGTGTTTTTATGATAACTTTTATATTTGGGTGAATAGTGAAAAATACTAAATTTTAATTGAAAACAACTTTTTTAATCAAAATAATTTATAGCGTTAAATTATAAATTTGAATGATTTGTAAGTATAATTAGATTATATTTTTACCATTTAATACAATATTGGTTATTGGAAATAATTTTACTTTGAAATTATACATAAACAAGTGCCAATCTTTTTATAGTTATTGTTTCTTAAAAACTCGTTATTTGTTTTTACAACGGGAATTAATTTTAAATTAATTAACGCAATTTCTATGTTTTGAATTTGGTAAAATAGGCATAATTCTTGAATTCTAAATATCAAATATATCTTAGGCTGATGTTTTGGCATTTTTTCTGAAAAACTTCAATTTTTGATGAATAGTAAAACCACTTAGTAATAGTTAAAAAATAGAATTTTTCATTTAAATGAAATTTTACCGCTTCTTTGAATTGAATTTATAAAATTTTACATACATGGTTGTTATTAGTAAGTAAAGTGTGGTTCAATAAGATGAAAATAATTTTTGGAGAAAAGTAACTTTTGACTTTTATTTACCACAGTTAAAAGTAAATGGGCTAATTAAGGGTAAAAATGATATCATAATTAACCTAACACATGTCCTAATTCTATTGGATAAGTATAATTCTACCAAAATCAACCTTAGGAATAAAATATGATCCTCTTTGGTCCATTTAGATTAGATTAGGACATTTATTATTATTTTATTTAAAGAAGAGTTAAAATAGTTAAATTCAAAGTTTAATAACTAAAACATTTTTAATATAGAGTTACACAGAATATAAATTCGACTATAAATATTCATTATAAAGATAAAACTATTTCCTACATAATGGTATTTTATTTATAAATTTTAGACATTAAATAATTTAATTTATTTATGACACAATGATGACGTAGTAATTACTTTATTAATGAAATATTAAAATAATTGATATTATAAATATCCAAATAAATGTAAATTGAGACTTCTGATGAATTACACTAATTTTATAGGTTAATATGACATGATAGGGTTGGTAAAATAAATTTTATTTTAAGTGATAAAGTTGTTATGGATTTGAAAAAAAATACTAAATAGTATCAAAATTGACATAATCGAGTTTTTAAAAACAAATATTATATTATAAATTGATATAATAGTCTTAAAAATCTAATTTTCAGGAAAAATACTCATATAATAATATATATGACATTAATGAACCACTTGGAGTTGTATTTTCATTTTATAATAAGTTTATTAACCATATAATATAAAAATACAAAGATACATGGTAAATATCAAGCTATTTGACTAAGAGTTAAATCTAATAGATAAGGTTAATATGATGACCTGAACCAGTTTAAAACCTATTTGTTGAAGGGTTTTAACCCATAAACCCCTTATAATTTAAATAATTCATTTTGGATCCATTAAAAACTAAAAATTATTTTATTATAAAATAATATTTTAAGCTTTTCCTTAAGTGACCCTCACCTCTCTTATAAAAGGGCACTTCCCATTCTCTAAAATTGACACCTTCAAAGCCATTTGGATTGGCCAACCCCAGCCCAAATATCCTTAAAACTTTCCTCCATTAATCTTAGAGGCCTTCCTTTGGTCAGAAAGCTAGTCTAAGGATCTTTTTTGATCAAATAAAAAGGAAGAACCCAAAGAAGAGGTAAATATTTCATCACCTCTTTCAAGTTCTTTTCTTCTTCCACTTTCTCTTTATTTTTTGTTTCTATTCTAAAATAATAACTCTAGTATATTCTATATACTGTGATGTTATTATAAAAATGGTACTACCAAATTCATTATTCTATCCATCCTATAAATGACAATGTCACCATACGTGCGTATGTACGGATTACCGGCTCCACGTCGTGGTGTAGTTTGTTATTCAAACATTTCATTATTTGGATGGGTATAATAATGTGTATAACTGATATAAATAATAAAAATAACATGTTAATGATTCTTTATATATGATATACCATCCAATTACATATGATTTCACCATCAATATAATGATATTATCGCTCGTGCGTACGTACGGATTACCGTCTCCATGATGCGATGAGATTCATTTCCACGTTCACCATTCAATGATGATTATAAAAAATATATATTATTAATAAGTATGTAATACATGACATAATAATTCTACTGGAGATATATATATATATATATATATATATATATATATATATATATATTTATGTACATACATATATCTTATTCACTTAGTTCCATTCAATACGACATGAAAATGGAAACAACGTTTATGCGTACGTACGGCCTACCGTCTCTATAAACGGTGTTTTCCATTATATATATATTTATATGATAAATATTTATATTATAAATATATATGATATATAAATCATGTTTTATATTCTGGAATTATTTAAATCATGATCTAAGTGATACAATCAAGAGTTACATGTTAAACCACGTACGATAAAGAAAGCGATTATTACCATCCATCCATCCAATGGCCCGTAGGCCTTCAATTTTTTTATTATAAGAAAGCCCCCTTTTAAGGGAAGAAAGGGTAAAACCCAAACAGACATCATAGACAAAAAACAAATCACACCCAAAGGTCAAGAGAGACGAACCAAACAGACAACATGGAGCACCCCTCCCTAGCATAAAATCGTGGTAAAGATCTCTATCATTACATAGCTGAACGGTAAGTAAGTGTCTGGTGTCAAAGAACAGGCCCGATCCGATGGCTAATGCCATACCCTCTCAAACATCTAAATCCATAAAGCACTGCAAAGATGAACAACAAGCTTTGGAACCTCTTCAAAGGCCTGATTCATGATGTCAAGTCTAGGTGCATCTCTATTCCAACAGATTTTCCACATCAAACCATCATAAGACTCAGCCATACGTCAAACCATTCAAACCATCACCAAGAATTCCCACATGCCAGAAGCCAGACTAACTCGAACAACCAGAACAACTAGCACATCATAAAAAAAACATAGCCATTCAAACCAAATTAGAACGCCAAAACTTCAATCATACAAAAACTTTGCAAAACAAATTCTAGAGACCATGACCTCCCCCCTTCGGGCCTCTCAAGATCCGGTGTCGACCATCACTAGAAGCACACTAGAGGTAATGGTTAGCCGCTCTGGACCAAACCCACTCTAGATCCATCGACCGCACGAACTGAAACCTTCCAATCTGAGAGGCACACTGCATTACCAACACTCCGAACCGTCAGTGTTATGCCGAGACAAGTCTTCACCAAAGCTGAAGACACCTCCGAACCTTGCTGAAACTCTACCGCATCACACCATCACCGCCACATCACGCCGAGGCGATCTAGAGAAAATTGACCACGCCGCGTCAAGTCGAGATGATCCAGAGGTTAACCAATCCGCGACTTGCAGAGGCGATCTAGAGGAAGCCGACACGAGAATGATTCAGGCCGGAGGGGGAAGGGGAAGAAGGGCCGAAGGGGAAACCCTAGTTACCGTGGAGGGAGAGCAGAAGCCACTTAGAGGCAGGTTTTTAAAGTGATTATTACCCAAAATGTTAATTTAACATGGAAATTATTATTAAATGGGTATTATAAAGTCATAAATGAATCATGTATGATATAATAAATATTAATATGGTTCTGGTATAATTTAATAACATACTATAGTATTTATATAGGAGGTTAAACATACCCTCGACTAAAGGAAGTATAATGTAAGGGTTAATTTCACAATCTCTTTATTATCCGTGGTTATTTTTACGTAAGTATCTACTGGGACATATTTATTATCCATGTCCATGTTTCATAAAAGAGTTTCTAAAGGGATTATTTTTAAGGGACTTTTTTTTACTAAAACATAATTTTAAATGTATTAAAGATTTATTCTTCTAAACCTTTCTCATTAATGTCCATGTTTTCAAAATGGTTTTAAGGATTTATTTATATGAACATAAATGTTTTAAAATGTAAATTACTTTCAAAAGTTTCAAAGTGGTATGAGACAATTTGATTCAAAACTATCTTTTAAATGAATTCCTTTACAAATTATGTGACTTTTAAATGATTTCATGAAAAATGGATATTTCTCTTAAAGATTTTTACTGATCATTTTCAACTATGTCAAAATCCTTTATAGGATATTATTCTTGATCGAGGTTGATTTATTATGATTCAAATATTCCATATTCTATTGAAGGTTTTGTGATATGTTTGACTATGGATGTGTTATTTTTATAGCATTCATGGTTTATGGATAAAGTATTGACGTTTCGTATGCTAGTTTTAATATGAATGTTTTTGTTATGTTTAAACCTTTTCATATAAGGAATGCATTGGACTTAGTAAGTTATGGGTGGAGCCCTCTATAGCTCCTCGATGCATCGGTAGGTATCATGAGACAAACTAGTGTCTTGGCACAAGGCCTTAACAAAATATTATTTGTAGTCTTGGAACAAGGCCTTGACTATGTGGTTATACAGTCTGGCATTATGCATTCCATCATTATGAAATTGGCTATTGATATTACAAGTGATTATTAGACTAGTATAATGACCATGTGAATAAGTAAATGGCATTATTTGATTTAAATTGGACATATTATGCAGAAGTTTATGTTTAAAAGGATTTTGTTTTAGTCTAATAAATTGCCTCAAATTTTTATGCTTATTTATGGAAGTTTCCGCTATATTGTTATCCTTACTGAGCATCTGAGCTCACCCCTTTCTATGTTTTATTTTTCCCAGGATGTGAAGAATTATTTCATGGTTGACATGCAGGGATAAGATAAGAGATATGAATGTGTTTAAAAGGGGACAATGTTGTTGTTTTTTTTCATTTTATATTGTAATGTAATGTTCATGTATGCAATCTATTTTCCAAGACTGCTAAATAGATTGGTCCTTTGGGACATGATTTCTTGTAATCATGACAATGTATTAAAATAATGCACCGACTCTGGGTTACTGGGGTCAGGGCGTTACATTGTATCTCTCTTCTCCTACCTTCTCTTTTTGTGAATTGGCTTAACTACCCTAGTACCCTGATAACCGATCCAATCTTGGAATATCCCAAAGGGTGTTCTCAATCCCCATAGGTTGGCGATTAACAATTGGAATCATACAAGATAAAGTGGGAAAGGTTTATCTAAATAAAAAACATAAGAACAAAAATAAGTTAGTATTCTCAAAAGAAAACTCCACTGAGGGAATAATACTATAATTCAAAACAGTTATATAAACCTAAAGTATAATTAAAATGTACTATAAAATAGAATAAACAACCCAAGTCCCAAAGGACACAACTATCCCAACCCCAAAGATCAAAAATAATAACCACCACCAACTGGTGCCTTACCCTTGCTCAATCATGGCCAGAAATAATCTACAAACACCTAAAGGCATAGGTAGGGTGCGTGCTAAAATTCCAGCAGGGTCTCACCAAGGATTACATAATAAGATTCCACATTACGAAACCAAATAAATCTTTAAATTTTAAATATCTAGGAATAGAAATACAAAATAATTTTTAAAACAAATAATTCTTTAATTTTTAATTGATGGAAACATTTCTAAATAATGTCTTAATAAAAATTTTATATAAAACAATTTATATAAACTCACAAGGAATGTGTAAAACAGATTAAAAAAAGGAATATATATCAAAACAATCACAACGGAGAAACATGGTCATCTAGAAATATGTATAATAGTTCTAGGTTATGGGATCCTTACATAATATAATAGGTGATCATGATAATATGTGTACACACAGCCCTCAAACACTAGTCAAATTTTACTCCTCACCATCCCATCAGAGAAGGGACCTGCGATATATGTTTTGTTAGATCTATAAAGAATTAACAGAGTGTTGTCTCAAATAAATCACTAAATACCAAGAATTGAATGCACTATAACAAAAACTATTAATGGGAAATTTATTTCAAAACTATTCAAAATAAAATTAACCCATTTTCTACTTCAATATACCAATTTCCATTTAAAAACCAAAATGGGTTTTTAATCAATTAATTAATTTTTATAGGATAAAAACAATGGGTCCTTATAAAAAAATTTTAATCCAATATTTTTATTAAATAAAAATTTGAAATCAATTTTAGAAATCAATTTCAAAAGTTCCATAAAATTCCTCAATTCACTATAATAGGGGGGGGGGAGGTTTCCCCAATTTCCATGCCGAAGGAAATCCAAATAAAAATCCATAATGAATTAGTTTTTAAAAATTTAATTAAAAGAAATTTAATTCAAATCAATAATTTTAGGGTAAGATAAATTGGAAAATATTAAACGAATCCACCTACCATAGATGACAGGATCAAAAACCACAATGCCTGAAATGAGAAACTCAAAGAAGAATGTCGACAATGATGATACAAGAATCAAACCTGGATTAAATATCTAAAAAAATATAGATTAGATCCTCAAACAACTTGGAGATCTATCAAACCCTAAGGAGAATAGGGGAAGAGAGAAGGAGATAATTAATGGGGAAATGAATCTTACCAGGAAAGGATCAAATGATGATCTTTTAGTTTTGATCCACCTTGGAAAGGGTTTTTAAGAGACAAAATGGTTCATTGAGAACCCTCTCAACCTTGGAAAATGAAATATCCCAAGTTAGGATAAAAAAGGGGTCCAAAATAGGGTTTGAGATTTTTTTAAAAAAAATTTAGAATAATTAAATCCCATGTCCATGGTTAGCTAGGTAGAGCCTCAAGGTTTGTCACACCGTGAACCCTAACCATGTACTTCACTAAAGGGGTGAACTATTAATACTATGTGGGCACCCTGTTTGTTAAACCATGCAACAACTGTGCAAACCCAAACTAAATGGGTTTGCACAGTTTTCAGTAGCATGGTGCAGGGTTTTTGAAAACCGTGCACCAACTGTACACAACCCAAAATCCCTCCAAAATTTTTAGAATTTCACACGAATAACCCATAAACAAGACCCAACCAAAGAATGATAAAAATATGGGTTGAGGAATACCTGAAGACAATAACAAGATATTACATATCTTGATATATATAAAAAAAGTGAGACATTATTCTATATGCATCCATATCCTCATATAGCTTTATAAGATCGTTGGACATGGATGATAACATGAAACATTAGACATCTATGGAATCATTGAAAATTTTTATGTAGAGAGAAAATTATTCCTCACTAGCCTCTTAGAATGGAACTTTAGAAATGTGGTTTTCTAGCACATATACTTTCTTTTAATAACATTGAATAACATGAAATAATCTTTTCTGTTATTGGGAATTAGCTTTATTAATAAGTGTATCATTCATAAGTATGAATGATAGTTTTATGGTCAAATTCATGTGGGTTGTTATTTCTATAATTTAAGAAGAGAATAATTTTAGTATTTTATCTGATAAAACTAGATAATAATTTTTTATTTATCTCCCAATATTTTATCAAAACCCAATATCCCTCTCCATTAGACTTAGATTATCCCATTGCATGGATATTATAGTAAAAATGATCTATATTAAACTTATCATTACCTATATAGAGGTCTTTCAATCTATTCAGTGGTATTTAAGTAGAAATAACACCCTAATTATATTAACTCACATCTCTTTTATCTTTTAAGTGGAGTGCCCAATCTTAAAATCTTGAATAAGGATATCCGTAACACTTTCCCCACTAGTAGCACTAAGTCTTGTAGAGGTGATAAAACCTTAATGCAAACTAGTTTAAGTCGACCTAAATCTCAATATATACATTTTATGATTATAAAAAACACCCCAATGGAGGTTGGGAGAGCACTTTGAACTGTGGTTAGATTCTTACCCATATAGTGAAAATATATATAAACTTAATATATATAGTTGAGGGATTTTTAATCTATATATGTACATTAAAAATATTATCTATTTTACATGATTGTTAATGTTAAGTGGATTTACATAACTGATTAACCACATTAGATAAATTTTATGTATAATCTAATTTATTTTAGTTCCATATTGCATGATAGTTAATTCATCAATATATATTATTGTGAGAAAAAATACATAATGAAATTAACCTTAATTCATGATAAAAATAAAATAATAATAGGTGTTATGATTATGAGTCTTTCCAAATGGTCAGATAATCCATAGGATGAAAAACTAACCCTTTACTTTGGGGAAAAACACCTTGAACCATAACTCAGTTCATGTTGAAGCTTTCCACCTGTCCTCCCATGCATCTCCTGAATTGGTTTTACCTAGGATCCAAACTTGAACCACATCCATTTTCCTTGAAACTCCATTTATTAAATAATATTTACTCATCCATAGATGAGGGGAATCGGAAATTTGGTTTAAGTGGATTACATAAAAGGAAACCATGTGCACACAAATATATACACATACACATACATATGCATACAAACACATATTATATAAACATACACATGCCAAATAAACATATGTACACATACATATACATATAAATATGACATGTACATAACGTAAGGGGTGATTGGGTCTTGGTAAATTCACCCATGGTAGATGGAGTGTTCTTGAAGCCTCCACTATTGGATGAAGCACCGTGAAGAGAAGGGGGATCAAAACAGTCGCTTCCCATTACCTAAATCCCATCCTTTATAGATGGGTAATGAAATAAGTGGGAATATAATTTATAATATGTGTCACGGGTTTTATATTAACTCTTTAATTCACACAGGGTTGAATGGTCCAACCAGGATAAGCTTGATGCCATTATATTTTAATAGGCGCAACAAGTGAAATGGTCTTCACTAAACACTCCACATTCAGTCATGCACCAGCAAAGTGGAATAAAAAGCGTGTTAAGATTTCATAAATGGAAAATAGTTAAATCATATAATTATATTATATTAGGTTCTTGGGGGTATAATTACATTGAAACACACACACACACACACCAAACACACACATAGATGAAAGGTAGGTCATAGCCCCCCTAAGGGATAACCCACCCAACCAGCTACTTTATTATATTATATATTTTTGCCTGATGTACCAATTAGAATAAAGACCATTACATGGACCTTAGTCCCACCAGTGGATGGCCTGAAGTCCCTTCTTGTATCATGCATGTGTGATCAACTACACATTACACCAGTGTCATCTCCCCCTTGATAGTTCGAAGTCCTAGTGGCCCGAAAGCCCATTCGGGATAAATAGTACTACTGCTACAATATCCTGCTATAGAATCATGCTACGGTATCCTACTACAATACCCGCTACATTACCCACATTGCTACAATGCTATAATGATTATATAGTGCCACTACAGTACTACTATAGTACCTATGGAAATTCTCTCCATCCTGAGTTTGATAGAGTATTATCGGTATCAATTACCACTCAGGTAATCACCCAATTGAAAATCATATAATTGACAAAAAATAATTATATAATGGAAAATTATATTCATGTTTTATATATCACATATAATATAGTGGCTTCATATGGTCACTTTTGGTCCATCCATGTGGGGTATAGTGGTCACCATTTGACAATCAATTTTATTAAAAAAGTTAAAAAAAATACACTATAATTGATGTTAAAAAAACTATAATTCATAAATTCAGTATTCCTAAATGATATATAATCTTATATGATCCCAAATAATCTCTTCCTATTATTTTCCAAGATTCTCACCCATCATTTCATATAACTAAAAAATAATAAATTAAAAATAAGTTATTATAGTAAAAAATTAGGAAAAAATAATAATTAGAACTCATTAGATTATTTAAATTAAATGTTAGTACAATTTGTTTGATTTTTCAACATATTACATGTTTCTAATCATTTTTTAAATTTAAAACAACTTATTCAATAAATATGATCACACCACATGCTATGTTAATGTGTTATATACTTTAATATATCATAAATAATTTTAAGTAAATTCTTATATAATTACATTTCATTTGAGATATTTTATCATGGTTTTGATGGTTACAAATACGTTTTAGTGTTTTAAAACACTAAAAATATTTTTTAGTCATCATGGGAAAAAGATTACATGGATTTACATAAATAAATTTCATAAATCAATCTACGGTTGTTTTTATATGTATTCATAGAAATTAGGGCTTGTTTGCTTCATTTTGACCCCCCAAGCAAACATTTTTAAAGACTCTAAATTCAATAGGAGTTGTTCATTCAGTCAGTCTGAGAGAACCATAGGTCAATTTGATGTTACGTCTACTTGTATGAATAATAAGTAATTCCAAAATAGTTCTCCTATTATTTCAAGACATACTATGGTCATTTTAAATGGTTTTCTTTGAACACATGTTTTAATGTTTTAAGACACTAAAAATGTGTTTTTGGTAATATTGAAAAAAAAAACTCATATTGATGCTCCACTAGTTTCTAAATTCCAAAAATAAATAAAATATTGTTATCCTATGATTTCATGACAATCATAGGATATTTAATTATATTGGACTCCCAGACACATATTTTTATGTACTGTTAATTCTTTAAAAACTACTTATTCAGTCAATCAAAGCCCATCACACATCAAATTGGAATTATGTCTGTTTATATACATCAAAAATAATTTCAATACAAATTTCCAATGATTTTATGCCAATCCAAGGTAATTTTCCATATTTTTCAACAATACACACATGTTTTAAGGATTTAAAATGCTAAAAAGGAATTTTTGATCATCCCATGAAAATAACAACCTATATTGACAAATACTTTGTTCCAAAATTTCAAAAATAATTATATGGGTTTTCCTAGTATTTAACAATAATCAAAGGTTGTTTTCTTAGTTTTGAACCCTTGTCACACATTTTTAAAGGCTCTCAATTCTTTAAGAACCACTTAATCAGTTAGTTTAAGCACACCATAAGTCAAATTGATGTTTCGTCTACTCATAAATGTTATAATAATCTCATTATGGATCTCCTAAGATTTCACAACAACTCAAAGTCATTTTCTATGGTTTTGACCAATAGATTCACACCTTAGTTTTTTAAACACTAAAAGAGTGTTTTTGGTCATTTTGAGAAAAATACATCAAAAATCGATGCATTATTAGTTAATATATTTCAAAAATTTATATACTATTTTTTTCCATTATGTCATGGAAATAATAGAGTATTTTATTGGGTTTTGACCCATTGGATCATATTTTTAAAGATTTTTAATCCTTTAAGAACTTCTTATTCAATCAGTCGGAGCACACCACATGTTAGATTAAGGCTCCATCTACTCATACACATAAAAATTTATTAAAAGAAAACTTTTCTATGATTTCAAATCAATACAAGGTCATTTGATTTGGTATTTAACATTAAACACATATTTAATATATTTAAAACACTAAATATATATTTTTAATATTCCTGGGTAAATGAAAACTTATATTGAAGCACCGTTAGTTTGAACATTTCAAAAATCATTCTAATGTTGTTATTCTATAATTTCCTGAAAAAAGTTTTTTTTGGTTTTAAACCTCTGACACATGTTTTTAATGGCCTTTAATTTTTTAGTAACTACTTATTCAGTGAGTTTGATTACACTACAAACCATATTGATACTTCATATTCTTATACATTTCAAAAAATAATTCCAACAATTTTTTTATGATTTCAAAATCAATATGAGATCATTTACTAAGATTTTGGATGTTACACAAACATTTTTGTGATTTAAATCACAAAAAGGAATTTTAATAATATTGGTAAAACAATATATCATTTTGATGTGATGTTAGTTCCTATGTTTCAATAATCATTCTCTCATTATTATGATATGATGACACTAAAATAAAATCTCATTTTTTGGTTTTAACCCCATTGAAGATATTTTTGAAGACAATTAATTTTTAAAGAAAAAATTATTCAATCAGTTCAAGCATACCACACATTGGTTTACATGTTGTCTATTTGTAGATATAAAAAACAATTTAAAGATAATTTTTCTATGATTTCATGTCATATAGAGGTCATTTTTATTTTTTTGATCACTATATGTATGCCTTAATGTTTTAAATCACTAAAACAACTTTTTCTATTCTCCCAAAAAAAGAAAACTTGAATTGATGCCCCATCAGTTATTACATTTTTTAAATTGATATATAGTATTTTTTATATGATTTCATTGTAATTGGAGATCAATTTCATGGTTTTCCATCCTTGCACACATTTTACAAGAAAATAATTATCTAAGAATGGCTTATTTAGTCAATCTGACAACCCCACATGCCATTTTATCACATAACCTACTCATATTCATAAATAATAATTTGAATAATGTTTTCCTACAATTTCAAATAAATCCTAGATCATTTTCAATGGTTTTCACTATTACTCACATGTTTTTATGTTTTAAATAACTAAAGAGGTGTTTTCATTCATCCAAGGTAAACAAAAACTAAAATTGACACAACTTTAGTTCCAATATTTCAAAAATAATTTTTCTATTTTTGTATTGTGATTTTATGGTAATTGAAGTTTTTTTTGGGTTTTATCCCCCCCACTTACACACATCTTAAAAGATTGTCTATTAATTATGAACCACTTATTCATTTAGTCCGAATGAACTGTATATCAGATTGACATGTTTTGTGCCCATACACATGAAAAATATTTCAAATTCAGTTTCCTATGATTTAATTTCATTCCAAGTTTTTTATACATTTTTGAACATTAAAAATATTTTTTAGCATTTTTAAACACTAAAAAGGACTTTTTAATCATCCTAGAAAAATGAAAATTTGAATTGATGTGCTGGTAGTAACTACATTTGATAAATCATTCAAAGACTATTTTCTTATGATTTTAAAATAATCAAAGTTTTTTTTCATGGTTTCCACCATGACACACATTTTTAATGACTGTCAATTATTTATGAACTACTTATTCATTCAATCCGATCACAGAACATTTCATATTGACATGTCTTTTTTTAAAGTGTAAAAAATAATTCCAAGATATTTATCCTATGATTTAAATCAATCTGATATATTTAAATTTGTTTTTTTCTAGTGATAAGGATGTTTTATTGTTTTGATTCATTAAAAAATAATTTTTATTCATCCTAGGAAAATGATAACTTAATTTGATGCATATTCAGTTCTTATATTTTAAAAATTAATATACATTTTTTTCATATTATTTCATGGAAATAAAAGGGTCATTTATTATTTTTGACCCTCTGATACACATCTTTAATGAATGTTTATTATTTAAGAACTTCTTATCTAGTCTGTAAGATAAAAACATATGTCAAATTGACATTATTTCTAATCATACTTTTCAAAAATAATTCCAAGACCATCATCAAATAGATTCATGTCAATATGAGTTCATTCACTATGGTTTTCACCATCACACTTATGTTTTAGTGTATTAAAACACTAAAAAGGAATTTTTAGTTATCCCAAGGAAATGAAAACTGAGAATGAAACGTCATTTATTCCAAAATTTCATAAATAATTCCAAGGTTATTTTTATACGATTTTACAGTATTCAAATTTCATTTTCTTGATATTAACCTCTCTATGATAGACTTTTAAAGGCTGTTAATTATTTAAGAACTTATTATTTCATTTTATCATTCACAAAGCTAGTTAGATTTATGTATTTTATTATCATACACATTAAAAATAATTTAGATACTGTTTTATTATTATTTAATATTAATTAGAGGTCATTTTATATGGTTTTGATCATTACACACATAGTTTAGTCTTTTAAAACATTAAAAGGTTATTTTCAGTCATCCTAGGAAAGTGAAAACTCTAATAGATGTGTCTTTATTCTCTATATTCCATTAATAATTCTATGGATTTTCCTACAATTTCATTTTAATTTGATGCATATTCAGTTCTTATATTTTAAAAATTAATATATAGTTGTTTTCATATGATTTCATGGAAATCAAAAGGTCATTTCTTATTTTTGACCCTCTGATGCACATTTTTAATGATTGTTTATTCTTTAATAACTTCTTATCTCATCGGTAATATAAAAAAATATGTCAAATTTACATTCTTTCTAATCATACTTTTCAAAAATAATTCCAAGACCATCATCAAATAACCTTATGTCAATCTGAGGTCATTCACTATGGTTTTCACCATCACACTTATGTTTTAGTGCTTTAAAACACTAAAAAGGAATTTTCAGTTATCCCAAGGAAATGAAAACTGAGATTGACACTTCATCCATTCCAAAATTTCATAAATATTTCCAAGGTTATTTTTATATGATTTCACAGTATTCAAAGTTAATTTTTTTGATATTGACCTCTCTATGATAGGCTTTTAAAGGCTGTTAATTATTTAAGAAATTATTATTTCATTTTATCATTCACAAAGCTAGTTAGATTTATGTATTTTATTCTCATACACATTAAAAATAACTTGGATACTATTTTATTATTATTTCATATTAATTAGAGGTCGTTTTATGTGGTTTTGATCATTACACACACAGTTTAGTCTTTTAAAATAATAAAATGTCATTTTCGGTCATCCTAGGAAAGTGACAACTCAAATAAATGTGTCTTTATTCTCTATATTACATTAATAATTCTATGTATTTTACTATGATTTGATAGAAACATGTTCTCATTTTCTTGGTTTTCACCCCTATAATGCACATTTTTATAGTTAGTTAATTCTTTAATAACTAGTTATCCAATCAGTCTAAGAACATAACACATCATATTGACATGTTTATGATCATACACTTTAAAAATAATTCTAGGATAGTTTTCCTATAATTTCACATCAATATAAGGCCATATTATATGGTTTTAAGTGTTACATAGATGAATTAGTTTTTTAAAACACTAAATGATATTTTTTCTCACCATGAGTAAATGAAAACATGTATGTTTACGCAATCAGTTCCAACATTTTAAAAATAAATATATTACTTTCCTATTATTTCATGAAAACAAGTGGTTATTTTCATGGTTTTAACCCCTTAATGAATGTTTTTAAAGACCCTTATTTCTTTAAGAACTGCTTATTCAATCAGTTTGGGCTCACTACACATCATATTGGCATGTTGTTTACTCATTCAAGATAAAAATAATTCAAATATTATTTTCCAATAATTTTATAAAAATACATGGATGTTTTCTATGATATTGACTTCTAAACACATGTTTTATTGTTTTAAAACAAACAAAATCTTATTTATTCATCCTAGGATAATAATAACTCAGATGGATGTTTCATTTGTTGATAAATTTCAAAAACCAATCTACAATTATTTTCCTATGGTTTCTTGAGAATTAGAGGCCATTTTCTTGGTCTTTTCCCCCTAGAAAACATTTTTAAAGACTGTAAATTTGTTAATAACTTCTTATTCAGTAAATCTGTGAACACCACATTATGGATTGATATTTTATCTACTCATATACATAAAAAATAATTCAAACATAATTTGTCTATGATGTCATGTCAATCCTAGATCATTTTATTTGGTCTTGATCATTACATGAATGTTTTAGTGTTTTGAAACACTAAATGTCATATCTAGTCATCTTGGGAAAATGAAAACTTCTATAGAAATGTCATCAGTTGATAAATTTCAAAAAGTTATCTATAGTTGTTTTCCTATGATTTCCTAGTAATAATAGTTTTTTTCTTGGGTTTTACCCCGTGAAACACATTTTAAAGAACGATAATTATTTAAAAATTTCTTATTCCGTCAGTCTGAGCATATAAAATTTTGGATTGACATTATATCTTCTCTCACATATCAAAATAATTAAAATACATTTATCTTATTATTCTATATCAATATAACGTTTTTTCCATGGTTTTGACCATTACACATAGACTTTAGTGTTTTAAACCATTAAAAAGAATATTCCATCATCCCAGATGAACAATAACTCCAAATGATTCACAATTCATTCATATATTTCAAAAATAAATCTATGGGTATTTTTATTTTTATTTCTTGACAATAAGATACTCTTTTCTTGATTTTTACCCCTAGAACACATTTTTAAAGTATATCAAATAATTAAACACTTCTTATTCAATTATTCTGAGCATAACAGATGAAGAATTGATATATTATCTACATGTACACTAGAAAATAATTTAAAGACATTTTTTCTATAATTTCATGTCATTATATGGTATTTTGTTATAATTTGGAATAAAACACACAATTTTTAGTGTTTTAAAACATTAAAAAGGTTTATTTATTCATCATGAGAAAAAAAATTATATTTATGATCCATATATGCCTATATTTCAAAAATATATATATATGGTTGTTTTCTGATGATTTTATAGAAATCATAGGTCATTTTTTGACACTATGAAAAATGTTTTTTAAAGAACATCAATTCTTTTATAATTCCTTAACCAGTTAGTCTGAGCACACTACACATCATAATGGCGTTTCATCTACCCGTAAATTTCAAAAATAATTCAAATACAAATTTCCTATGATTTCAATTCATCTCGAGTTTATTTTATATGGTTTTGTATTTTAGAAATATGTTTTAGTGTTTTAAAACAATAAAATACATATTCGAACATCTTGGCCAAATGATACATCAGAGTGATGGATGTTTAGTTCATTAATTTTGAAAATAAATTTTTTTTGTTGTCCTATGATTTCATGGTAATACAAAAAAAATTTCTAGCATGGTTCTCATTATAAAAAAAATTATATAAAATAAAATATTCAAGTTATTGATACTGAATTGAACATGTCTATTATCTTTCAAAGATGATTTTCATCTATATGAAACCTTTTATTCTTCAAAATATAATTTATAACTATATGATGAATTTTTTAAAAGATAAAAAGAAAAGAAATAATGTAAATGAAAATAATTAAATAGAAAAATATATTGTAATTCAGTTAATGATAAAAAAGAAAAAATTTAAACTATTGTAGTGATCATGTATTAGACAAAGACAATGAACACACAATATATAGTAAATTTATATATATTAATATTATAAAAGTTTAAAATTCCTAAATTAACCAACCTTTAGCATGAGTCTAATTGAAATAACTCATTTTTGGGCACGTAAATCCCAAATCATATATATAGACCCAACCTTAAACATTACATTTTCTAGTGACTTTAGACTTGAATTAATATTATTTTTCCAAAATATATTTTACGTTTGGAGTTTTAAATATTCAGGTCATAAATCTTATATAAAAATCCCATATATTAAAATTTGGATACTTCCGATTAGTATCCATTTTACCATAAGATAATAATTTTAAAATAAAACATGTTTTATTTTCATGAAAAACATTCACAAAATTCTACTTGAATATTCTCCTTTACCCATCCTTAAGCCCTATGAAAAACATTAAAAAAACATGGTATGAAAATAATACCCTTAGTAAGGTATATAAAAAGAATAAATCTGTTAGTCTAGTGAAAACAAAAAAACCCCTGAAAAATATTTTCTTCAAAACATATATTTTTACCCAAAATGGCATCATATTTATTTTAAAATGATCATTTATATTACCTTTAAAAATAAATTATTATCATGAAAACTCATTAGAATGAATTGAAAAGTCTGGTAGGTTTCTTAGGAGATGATCTTCATAGAAATTTTACCGAACTCTAACAAATGGAATAACCATACAACTAAATTCTAATATAATTCTCTAGAGAACATAATCATTACCCAATGTATTACAAAGCTATAATGTGATTCACTCATCATATCATGAGCTATAATGGGGCTCAACCCATCATATAAGTGGGATAAACCGTTTTCATAAATAATGTCCAAGGACCATATCATAAAAAAACTTTTTTATGATTACACCATTTCATCATAAAAACCTTGCAAACTATTTTTAAACAAGTATCCAAAAAATCTTTCACACATGAAAACAACCCTTTCTTTTAAAAAATAACTTTCAATTAAAAAATACAAAAAAAATAAAATAGTGGTTTTATTTGAATAAAACATAAAATATTATAAACAAATCCAAACTTTAAATAACATTTACAGTATAAAAAAAATTCATTATTATCGTATATGTTAAAATAGAACATTCATTTAGTATCTTGTAATGAAAGTCAAAATTTTCATAAAAAGATTTTCTTTTGGAACCCCATAAAAAATGGTCAAAGGACACATAAAAATTTTCTTTATAATTATTTTATATCCATAAAAATATATTCATAAATTATTTTTGAAAACATGGACATGGAAGAGAAATATTTATAAAATAAATCTTTAAAACACTTAAAATCAGGTTTTAAGTTAAAGTTTCCCTTACATAAAACCTTAAAAGGATAATTTTTTTAAAACATTGTAAAAAATTGAAATATTTTAATAAATTACCTTTATCATCCATTTATGAATAAATTATAATTTTCTTCAAACATTTATATCAATATATACATTGAATAAAATGATTTAAAATGGAAACTTGGAAAGAGTATTTTTTAATAAAGTCCCTTACCTTGAGTCTGACTTGTCACATATGTTCATTATCTTCATGAGTAAAAAATATTATGTTAATTAATTTATTTATTTATCAATTTTTAAATTTTATTATTCCTTTTACTTTATCACTTACCATGCTATACATAATTAGTTAATAATTTAAGTTCACTTCTGAATTTTTGATAGTATTCATCTTATATATCAAGAATGACTTACGTAGGTTGACTATGGTTAAAGAGTTTAGTATTCCCTTATCTAAAGAAAAGTAATCATGAAATATTTATCATATTTATAAATTAATTATACTTTTAAAATTATACATTAATAATGTTTATAAAAAATGAACTATGTTAAAACCATGGAGATAGTAGGCCGTACGTACGCATGATTAACTTTTTATTTTTAAATGATCACTATGGAAAGAAGGTAAATATAATTTTATATTTTAAAAAAGATAAAAATATCATAAATATCATATTATTTCTTTAAATACATTTACATATATCATCAATGAGTAATGGTGATGAAAACAATAATTACATCGCTTCATGGAGGCGGTAGTCCACACGTACGCATGAACAAAATTATCATTTTCCAATGAATAGAAAGGTAAAAATTAAATTATATATTATATTTTAACAATGATAAATATTTAATTAATGTAATATATAAACATTAATTACATCATTATAAACATCTATGAGAGGAGATGATGAAAAACAAATTACATCGGGCTGGGAGGCAGTAGTACACCATACACACGAATAATGGTTTTGTATCCCATTTAATAGAAGAGGATATGGATTTAGGTTATTATACTAACATAATAACTCCTCAGTATATGGGAGATACTTTTGTTGTTATATCATCATGTTTTAATAATATTTTAAGGATGTGGAATAAGAAACAAAACAAAAATGCTTTGTTAAGAATGATACAACTTCTCAGACCACCTTTTTATGATTATACCTAAATTCTTCCTAGATTGTATTTATGATCATAAAAAATACTCTAGGATATGGGTAGGAATATAAATATGGTATTTGGGTAGGTATAATATGATAGGATAGGGGGAAGAATTTTATAAGTTGGGGAGAGGACACACTTGAATGTTTTGAAAAAAAAAGTTATACACATGTTTTACACATAAAAAAAGACTCCAAAATAGATCATTTTCAAGAATTAGATGTCATAAGGTTAAAATATAGAAAAAAATATAATAAAGACAAATTTTTAGGTCATTTTAACCCTTATATTTTTAGTTTAACCCATGGTAAACCTGTTTTTATCTTAACCACTATAAATCATTTTTAAAGTTTTCACTATTCATTATGAAAAAAATTTAAGTTCACATTATTTTATAATATAAATTATACTAATTAAAAATATGGAATCCTTTTTAACAGATTAAAACCACATAATTAGTAGAATTTATTTTAAAACTAAGCTCATAAGCGTGATGAAAAATTAGTTTTTCAAGAAAATTATTTTTCAAGCATAAGATGAATTTATATTACCTCTATGACTACTAATCCATTGGAGTTGGTTTCCTATGACCAATTATTTTTACTTTGATTACAATTATATTTGATGTATTTAATATTAATAAAATATATTATTAAATATTAATCATTGTTTTTAATGAATCTAATGTAATAATGTCCTAGAGTATACGTCACATTAATAAGGTCATAACGGTTCCCTACCATGACGAGAAAATAAAATTTCTATGAAGATAATATTAAATATAATTATATAGTTGGAGAACTTACTATGATGAAACACATAGTATATATAATTTCAGGTGTGAGTACTCATAATCAGACAAGGATTCTTCTCATGAAGTTCACACTTGGTAATCTCCAAGACATGAGATTATGAGAACAGACCTACCAGTAATAATTTCACATGTTTTGGTGTCATAATATATTCCTATCATAAAGCATGTTTAATTTCCTTTATACATTCATATTATCATTAATTCATGTCATTAATTTCACACATATATTTTCTGATGAAAAACATGATGCCATATGTTTGCGGTGTGGTTGGGTACATTGGGTGCGTCACAATTGACATGTCATTAATGAATAAGTCAAGGAAGGATTTGTCCCTTCTATATTTATAAAATATGATATCTAAACCCTTTTATTAGAATAAAAAGTTCATCTTAAATCCCATGACCATGGTGTGACAAGGTGATTATTTCAGATAGTCCAAGAAATACATTTCGATCATATAGGTTGGTGACACAGATGTGCAACCTGGTCAATGATATATCGCAACAATGAGATTATATTACATAATGAGATTTCATATGTGATTGTCATTGTTTCAACATTAATTTATTTCTCTTGGGTTCCATGACATGTTTCTAGATAGTAATATTGTACTTTAAGCAGTCCCACCTAATTCCAATAAGAAAAAAATCCTAGAGGGTCAAAAAATAAGTGTTTCTAATGATCTCAATCAAATTATATTGGAATTTAAGTAATTTAATATATATTATTCTCAAGACCAAGGGATAATTTTATTCATGTTTTATTGAGAACAAATATTAATTAATGAATGAAATATTTAAATTTAAAATTTATACGAGTGTTTAATAAATTATAGAAAAGTTTGAATAGACTAAGACCGTGCCTGGTGAAAAACATTCATTAATAATCAAGTTAAATAATATTTGTTATTATGAAAGTTGGTGTTCCCAAAAAAAATAATGATAAAATTATTGTTATGTGCCATGGGGTTTCATTAAAGGTTATAATATTATATAAGGGTTGACATTAAATTCAATAATTATTTTCATATAAAACCTAGCTCTGTAAATAGATAGTTATCTCTATTCTAAAGGGCATGTAATCAAAAATAGAGTTTGTTTTTTCAAAAAAAAAATTCTATTTACTCCTCCTCCTCACTCCCTCTCAAGAAAGAGAAATGAAAGAGATATTCCTTCAAGATTTAATGAGGAGTTATCATCACAAATAACACAAGACAATCAATTTTCCATGCCATCACCTGGAGATTTATTGAAATTTATTGGAGATCAAAAGAGTATGTGTGGATCATCACGAGATGTATTCTGTCATTGGATCTTTATAGTGCAATGAAGGAAATATGAAAGGGTATTTTCAAATGATCAATATTCATATTGAAGAAAGATCCTAAGCCCAAGAATTTGTTTCATTAAATATTATATAAATAAATTATAAATTTGACATGAAATATCCTCACTCAGGTTTTCAAGAAACTCAATATTAAAATAAAATTTGATATATCACCAAACAATGCACACTTTCACTATGCTCGTAACAAAAATGGTATCAAATGGGTCACATTTAAATTTATAATTATTTATTTTATTGTTGATCTACACACAATTGTGGATTAATTTTAATTTCATATTATTAATTCCTTAATCCATTTTTAATTAAAATGTTATCAACATATTAATTATGTTAATTTAGTGTTTTATTTTCCTAAATATCTAAGAATAGATGAAAAATGATTGGAGATTCTATCATGAACTGCTAATTTTTTGCTGGTAAAAAAGGGTTACATGGCATGTAGTCAGAGTACACTCCATGTACCCTTGTACGCTGCACCTAGCCATGCCATGAGATACACATCATTCCCCACATATTTTACACATGATGTTCAAAGAGTATTAACTGACCAACCTAGAACATGGTTGTTGGATTACACGACATGTATATGGCGTACACACCATGTAGTCTTCATGGGTTGACAATATAAATCATACAACCTGTTTGGTCATAATACATGGTCAAACCACATGATACTGACAACCTGGGACATTTATGATATACATGACATGTATAAGTGTACACAGAGTGTATTTCATCAATTCATGTGTCTGAGATACACATTGAGTTATCTGAAAAAACAACATTAGAGATACATGGCATGTAACTGGAGGCATACACTGTGTAGTCTCTCACCAGAGAACACACTAATTTTTTCATTGGGTTACACATGCGACATTCAGACAACATGGCATGTAGCTAGCAAGTACATACAATGTGATCCCACCCAGATACACACTAAAGTCCTAGGCGAGTATCTTGAGAAAATAAAAAATAGATACATGGCATGTAGCTAGTATGTACACGCTATGTAGTTTGGCCAAGTCAGCATTCCTAAGCCCTAGGTATGTGACCTTGATACACAACAACATAGGTATATGGTGTGTAGCTAGATAGTACACACCACATAGTCTCCCAATTATTGGTACAATTAAATTACATTAAATTGAAAATTGAAGCCTTATAACCTTATTGATCTGATTGGAACTTTACGTGTATGACAATTTAATAAGGGTGTTAAAAATTTATAAATTATCAATTAATTTATTATAATATATATGCAACCATTGGTTCTTCCATTTATTTTCCATTAATGAATATATTATTTCTATCTCCAAATGAAATTGGATGGCCATTAAGATTAAATGGAATTAATTAATTAATTAATTAATGAAATAAAATTTATTTTAATAATAAAGAGAAGATAAATAAATGGATCTTATCCATTTTATTTTTCAAATAAGTTGAATGTATGGCCATTTATGAGCTAGACCAAGACCAGTGTTTGTGTTGAAATTTATTTAATATAATTTATTTCATGGGTTTGTAATTATTTATTATTAAATTAAATTTGATGGCTTGAAAGTCATCCCTACCTCCATTATTATGTAGGACCTACGTGTCCAAGGATATTTATGTAATACCACTTTAACTAATCTATTGGCTCCCCTCACTTATGTGTGAGTTATAAATACTTGTAATCAATGGATTTTCACAAGGTGACTAGAGGTGGTTCAAGATAGAACCATAATGATGCAAATCTAGGAGATACATAAGTGGGTAGGTGGAATACTATAACTCATGCCAAAAACAACAATATGGTTTATTTCCCTTACTTTAAATGTTCATTTAATTTCCAATAATTAAATCAACCATTAGATAAGTTCATGATTGGTTCATTTAATTAATTAATTAGTTTTATTTATGAAATTATATATTTTATGCATGCAAGATCATGATCACATAAATAAATGAATTAATATGAAAAGCTAAAATTTAAATAATTATATTATGCATAATTTTTTATCCAACATAGTTAATTAATTAAGTACCATCCAATTAATGTTAGAAAGACATGTAATGGATAAAACAAGATAAAATTTATGAATAATAAATTAAAACCACTAAATTAAATAATAATTAATACTTGGACTTCCATTATGTGATTTGGAGTGAAATACTTAGAACTAAATGTTTAACAAACCCTCATTAAGAAAATAAATTTTAACATGTAGTTCTTATGATGGTTATGGGTTGACTTTACCATCTTACATAAAGATAAGTATCCATTGATAGAATTTATGTAACTTAGAGGTATGTAACTTATAGGAGTGGTTTAGAGGTCTTCAGGTTGTGCTACACCATGAAAAAAAATACCTTCTAGAATCCTCAATTCCTGATCTGACTACCAATGAGGCGAGTGATGAAGAGTTCATTATCTATAAAAAACATTTGAGTGATGTGGCTGACATTAAATGTTTTATTCTTTCATTTATGTCTAGTGAACTAATTACATCTCATGAAAACATGGATGCATATATTATGCTTGAGAACATCCATGGTATTTATTATGAGAGATATTGACATGAAAAATTTGAGATTTTCATGGTTCTATTTTAGAGAAATCTTGGACAGGGTTCCCCAGACAGGCCTCACTTAGTCAAGATCATTATAAATATTGAGAGCCTATAGGTTATATGGTTTAAAATTCCTGAGGAACTGGGAACTAATCTCACTCTGGAATCACTCCCTCATATCTTCTCTAAATTTGTTATAAATTTTAATATGAACAACATTGATAGGTATCTTTCATATATTCTCACTCTTCTTTACCAAGTAGATAAGCATAAAAATCATGAAAATACATCAGTCTTTATGGTGAATAAACTGAAATGGTAATTAAATAGCTCTAAGTCCAAAGACTCTTCACACCCTTCCAAGAAGAGGAAGATCAAGGGGAAATAAAGGGAACAACATATTGTCAATTTCACATGTGTAAATAAGGGCCACTAAAATAAAAAATTCACCCAATCAAATAATTAAGGGGAAGCTTCATGTTCTTTATTATCAAGTGTAATTTATCTGCTTCTAAAAATTGGGTATTAGATATAACTTATGGTGATCACATATGTATTCAAATACAAGAACCAATAATATTATGACAAATTAACCATGGGGAGGTATATTTATGAGAACCAACAAAGATAAACTAACTGCTACAACTATCAGGGCCCACCACCTCACGTTATCGACTAGAAAGATACTAGTTTTAAAGGGTTGTTATTATGTTACTTTAATTACCAAAAACATTATATTTGTATCCAAAATTGATACAGATGGATTTATTTTCATGTTTATAAATGAATGTTTATTATTTTATTAAGATAGTTTTTTTATGGTAAGGTTCTTTTAAATAATGGTCTTTATGTGTTGGATTAAAAAACCAAATAATGTAAATCTATAATGAAACTGCTTCACATGAATCATACCACACCCAACTATGGAATAACTGGGTAGGTGATGTAAACAAAAATAATTTGACTAAATTATAACATTATGGATATTTATATTCTTATGAACTAAAATAACTTTTTATATGTCACACATGTTTTCAAGGTAAAAATTCCCCATTTAGTGGAAAAGGTGAAAGGACCAAAGAGCTTCTTGAATTATTTCACACCGATGTGGAAAATGGATATAAAAACAACCTTTATTAATGGTAACCTTTAGTAATATGTCTATATGACACAAACCAAATGTTTTTGACTCTAATGGATTCCAAAAAGATATGAAAATTGAAAAAAATCCATATATGGAATAAAGAAAGCATCTTGGTCAAGGAAAATTCATTTTGATAAAGTCATAACGAAATTTGGTTTCATAAAGATTGATTGTGATCCTTTTTTTTAAAATAGTTTAGTGGGTGTGCATTAGTTTTCTTAATAGCATATTTTGATGACATATTACTCATTGGAAATGAAACAGTTGTCATAATTTTTTTTAAGGAATCATTGAATAAATTATTCTATATGAAGGACTTGGGTGAGGAATCATATATTATTGGGATATATATCAATAACTATAGATCAAATAGGTTTCTTATCCTAATTCAAATTACATACATTTACAAGATACTTAATAGACTTAGTATAGAAAATTTCTATATGGGATTGTTTCTAGCATCACATGGCATTCATCATTCCTAGAAAACGTGACCTTAGACACATGAGGAAAGAAATAGAATGATAAGGATTACATATTTTCATATATTGGGTCAATAATGTATGATATGTTATATATTAATCTCGATTTCTCTTACACATTAAGTGAGGTAGGAAGATATCAAGTTTACCCATGTGATTGCCATTTTATGGAAGTCAAGACAATCCCTAAATATGTGGGGCCTATTAAGGATTTGTTCCATGTTTATGGAGGAGACAAGGAACTAGTCATTATAGGATATGTATATTCTAGTTTCGAAACTAATAAATATGACATGAAGTCACAAATGTAATATATCTTCACTTTGAATGGAGGTTTTGTGAGATAAAAGATTTTAAAGAAGGTTGTGGTCATAGATTTTATAGCAGAGTATGTGCATATTTCAGCTTATGAGGTAGCTAATAAAGTGGTATGGATGTATAAAATTTTCCTAGAGTTTGATGTCGTACCTAATATCAAAGATCCCATCACACTATATTATCATAATACTATAGCGGTAGTTCTCACAAAAGTGACAATGTCACATTAGTGGATGATGCACATACTTCAAAAATATAATATCTTTATGGATTTTTCTCAGAGAGGTGAGTTTTGAGTGAGTGGTATTTCCATATATGATAACATAGTGGACCACTTGACTAAATCCTTGAATATGTAGAAACATGATTATCCTGTGAGGTCTAGAGGAATGAATGTCATAGGCTATTGGATTTTGTCCAAGTGAGAGTCTATTGGAGTTCGTGTCCTAGGATCAACTATTTTTACTTTGTTTACATGTATATTCAAGGTATTTAATATTAATAAAACATTTAATTACTCATTGTTCCTTGTTTTTCATGACTCAAATGTAATAATTTCCTAGAGTATATGTCACATTAATAAGGTTATAGCAATTCCCCGCTATGTTTAGAACCTTGAAGTGTTATGATGTTATTTTTAAATAATGTTCTATGGTTGGATAACATACTATTATGGGGCACATATTACATATACATTCTGATGTGAGTACTCATAATAGGATGTAGATTCTTCTCATGAAGTTTTCACCCAGTAATCTCCAAGATGAGAGATTATGATAATAGTCATGCTAGAAGAAATTTCACATGTTTTGGTGTCCTCAAATAATACTATTTACGAGATTGTGTAATGGTCCTTAGACTTTAATATTATCATTAATTAATTTCATGACTCTCAAACTTATATTTATTCCATATGTTCATGGTAAGGTAGGGTATGTTGGGTGCGTCATGATTGACATGTCATTAATGGATAAGTTGAGGAAGGTTTTGTACCTTCCATCTTTATGAGAGATAATATATCAAACCATTGATTGGAATAAAACCTTCACCCTAAATTCCATGGATATTTTGTAATGAAATGTTTATTTCATATAGTCAAATAAATACATATTGAGCATATAAGTTGGTGACACAGATGTGAAACCATGTTGATGAGACATTGCAACAATGTGATTATATTACACTGTGAGTATTCATATGTGGTTGTAATCATTGCAACATTAAGTGAATTATATTGGGTGACTTAAACCATTTCTAGATAGTAATCTTATAATTTAGGAAATCCCACCAATCTATAATAAGAAAGAATCCTATATATTCACACACTAAGTGTTTTTTATGTTCTTTATTATATTCTATTTGAATTTTATTAATTTAATAAATATTATTCCTAAGAATGAGGGATAATTTATTCACATTTTATCAATTGAAAATATTTATTGATTAATGAAATATTAAAAATTAAAAATTTATTCAGGTGTTCAATAAATTTTAGAGGATTTCAAATGGACCATGACAGTGTCTAGTTACAAATATTAAATAACAATCTGGTTAAATAAAATTTGTTATTGCACAAGTTGGTGTACACCAAATAATAATAATATTATTATTATTATCATAGGATATGGGGTTTTTTAAGGGTTAAAATATTATATGAGGTCCATCATGAAATTATATAATTATTTTATCCTAAACCCTAGCTCTATAAATTTATGATTAAGTCTATAGTGTAGTGTATGCACTTGAAAATAGAGAATTGTTGCACACAATGAATTCTATCTCTGCTCCTTCTTCTCTCTCCTTATAAATAAAAATAAACATAAGAGTGATTAATTAAAGGCTGAAAGACAAGATATCAACAAAAAAGTGCAAGATAATTAATTATCCATGCTATCACCCAGAGATTGATTGGTAGTTCTTGGAGATCAAAGGAGCACGTGTGAATCACTGATTGAGGGATTATATCCTTGGATCTTCACAACACAATAAGGGAAATCCTAAAAGGTCTTTTTAGATGATCAAAATTTACAACAAAGAAAGATCATAATCCTATGTATTATTTTTTTATGATATTAAATAAATTAATTATAAATTTTACATTCCAGATCCTCACTCGGGGCTTTAGAAAACTCAATATTAAAAGAAAATTTAATATATCTCCCACAAACGCACACTTACACTGTACCTGGAACAAAAATAATAATCATTATATTAATTTAAATTAATATTTATAGATATATAGTCTATATATCTTATTTAAATCATTTCTTATTCAGGGAAACTTTAATTAATTAAAAAGGAGAGAAATTATACACTCTAAAAACGTTTTTATAAAAATGTGTTTCAAAAAAATAAACTTATACTAAAATCAAATATAATTATGATTCAAATGTAATTAATTATATTAAATATAAAAAATATTAATTATGTTACTTGAATCAAAATAAATTCATAATGGTTTTTTAAACTACTTAATTTATTAAAATGGAATGACAATTTTACAAAAATCTTATTTTTCACTATTCTCTAAAAAATTAATATTTTCCAAAATATCCCAAAATTTTACCCTAAGTTATTTATATATTCTATTTTCAAAAATTAAAATAATTTTATAAAATAAAAATTATATAATTTAGAAAGTTAACTTTTAAATAAAACCTTATAAGAAATGAGTTTAATAAAAGTATTTCCTTTTTTTCTTTATAAAATTCTCAATATTTTTATAATAAATATAAATATCTAATTCATAAATATTAATAAATATGGAAATGATTTATTATATCATTATAGGGGTTGTTAAATTCTTCCATCCTTTTGGAAATTTCATCCTCATAATTCTATTTAGTTATTAAGCACGTGAAAATATATTTTCCTTATAGAATTTTCATATTCCCATGTTGCTTCTTCAACTATATGGGGTTTTCCATAAAACTTTAACTTAATGAATTAACTTATTCGACAACACTTGATATATATGGTAAATAATCTGAATATGATATTACATAGAATAAATACTCTCTTCCAACTGAACTACTTTAGGGATCAAAACATAAGGTGAATCTGATACATATTTCCTTAACATCGAAACATGAATTAAATTGTGCACCTGTGATAAAATCAGAGGAAATTCCACCCTATAAGAAAATGATCCAAATTTATATTGGATTTTATATAGTGCAATTAACTACTAAATTAACATACCATTTTTTACCAAAATTCATAATACATTTTCATAGAGATATTTGAGAAGACATGATCACCTACCTAGAATGAATGATCTTTATTTTGGTTATCCGCATAAATTTTATAACTACTCTGATACATACTCATATTTTTTTGAATCAAATGAACCTTATTAGTCATTTCATCTAGAAACCATGGTCCCATAAAATTAGATTCTCCAACATTATCCCAAAAAGCTGGAGTCTAGCATCGCTTTCCATATAATGCCTCAAATGGTTCCATCTATATATTGGAATGAAAACTGTTATATAAAAAAAAAATATGTTGATATCAACTTCTTTGTTAATCCATTAAACAAGAACAAATAATATCTTCCATGGTTTGAATCGTCCACTTAGACTGTCTATCATATTGAGGATGAATATTTGTACTGAAATTTAATTCAGTATCCAATGATTTCTAAAGTCATTTCCAAAAATTAAATATAAACCTAGGATCACGGTCTAATATAATAGAGTGATGAAATCCATATAACCTGAATATATCCTTAAGATATAGTTGATAAATATGATATAAGGTCATATTTTCTTGAATGAGAAGGAAATGTGAAAATTTAGTTAATCGATCAACAATAACCCAAATCATATTGTTACATTGTGATATCATTAGAAATCCCATTGTGAAATCTATTGATATATTTTTTCATTTCCAGTCCAACACTAAAAAATGTTGAATAATTCCCTTTAGTAATAATATTTCTTCCTTAAATTATTTACAAGTTGAATATTTTATGGTAAATTAGTAATATATATTTTCATTCCATCTGATGTGCATCCTTGTCGCGAGGATGATCAAGTTTAAATTTATAAAGACCCAATATATAACATTGTGGATAACCTGAGGGTCACTCTCAAGGAAGTAGTGTCGAGTGACTAAGTGGTCATTCCGAAAATATTTTTGAACTTTTAAATATTTTGAAAACAGAAAAACACAACTCATGATAAATCACTAAAAAGTGATGAAGAGCATAGTGGAGAGAGAAATAGTGATGGAAAATTGCAAAAATATAGATACACTGGACAAAACCAAGAAAAGAAAGCAGTATCAGACACAACACAAGGCATAGAACAAACAATTTACACCAAGACACAAAAGGCAAAAGTTAGTGTGAACAAGGCCGGACCCAGGTTAACTCATCATCTACTCCCTATCCTCTATCAACTTAATAAACTGATCAACAATTCTCAACTTCGCTCAGTGCATGACCAATGTCTCAGATCACATGCCAGTATCACATAGAAATTAAACACTCAAGCATCTAAGTTCTTCAATACTCAAGCATTCCTCCGAACTGCAAGGCGATTCACTCAACAAATTCATTCTGGAAATAATGTCTCACAAGCCAGCATGATTCTACTAAGATAGCCACATCACACAATTAATCTAGATTCTTAGTTCGAGAAATCAAGATAGGAAGGGGAGAATAAATTAAGCCAGAAATTATTTGATCGTCCTGTGCAAGATCTTTTCTCTTGCTCAATATAACTCATAGATGCGATAAACCAAGGAAAATAAAAAGAATGTGATTGTGCTAATGCGTGGATATCCAAATCATTCTAGGTTTCATAAACTGGATACAACCCTACAAGTTAGATCTCCATTTCTGGATATTGAAGATCACAACACGAAGCAAGGATGAATGAACAACACAAAACAAACGAAACAAACATCACCATTCTAATTACAAAACATGAAATACAAGTATTTATAGACACAATTGAAATTAAAACTAGAACAGAGCAACAGGGGATGAGACAAAGAATGGAGGAGCAGGTCATGTCTCCTGGTCGAAGATGATCCCTGTCCGTGAGATATGGATGGAATGGATGGTGAATGGTGGTGGAGTGTCCCCCCTTATGTAATGGTTCCCTCCCATGGCCCTGTTCCGGCCTTAGATGCCTTTTGAGAAAGGAGTCGGGGTCCTCTTATTCATATATGGAAACAGAAAAATACAATTGACGACCTAACAGATAGCAGATCCACATGGAACACTTTTATGTGCACGTCACCAGCCTTTAAGTGAATTCTCATTGAGTGTAAACAATTCTCCTACAACTACCTCGTGAATATTCTCGCACCTTTCTCATGAACTATTTCCTTTATCCCCGCTTCTACCAGTAGCTCCCTTGCACAAAACAACAGAAAAACCAAAACAAGTTAAACAATTAAAATGAAAACTAAAATAACTATGTATTAATATTATTACTGAAATTAGTTAATAAAAATACTTATTAATATATATATATATATATAATACGTAATATTATTATTACTATTATATGTAAATATAATTATTATAACTACTTATTTGTTATATTTATTTTCCTATAATAATGATATTATTAATATGTTATCTCATATTAAAAATTGTTATATATATAATATTTGTATTGTATTATATGTATTATATTATATAGATAAAAATTTATTATATTATAATTATTATATAAAACAAAATAAAAAAACAAATAAAAAAATAAGAAGAAGGAGAGGTGGGTCTGGTTCATGCGGCGCAGACAAAGGAGTGTGGCAAGGGGGGATGGTGGGTTCGAACTCGAAGCGGAGGTTCGGTTCTACCCTGGTTTGGCGGTTCAGAATGATGAAGGGATTGCAATGGCTGCGGCGAAGGTTGGAGAAAAGTAGTTGCAGATGATGAGTTGAGTTAGGGTTCGGTGCAGACGGAAGGGAGAAGAGGAGGTGGGGCTACAACGACTTGGCTTGAGGGAGAAGGCGAGATGGAGAAGGGGGAACAGCGGATTCAAGTAGCAGTAGGGTGGTGGCTCGGTAACTAGTTTTTGGTGATGGGGTGTGCACAAGCTATGGGAAATCCGGGTCGGACGAAGTGGGATGGGGGGGGCACAGAATGGATGTATCTTGGAGGGTTTTAGCCAGGATGGTGGAGATGTGGGTAGGTCGTGCATAGGGGAGGCGGTTTCAGTGACATAATGAAAGGAGGCTCGAGGTTAACAGATCTAGATATGTGAGGTCCTCAGCAAGTGAACGAGGTTTAGAGGTGGGGTGGGCTCATTGCGGTAAGTTTAGGTTTCAACAACAAGTGGCCTTCAGAAATCCAATTTTCAGTTTTGAGTTTTCATAGTGGTTCTAAAGTTTTAATTTTTTTGAATTCAATTTTCAAATTGTGGGTGGATGAATTTGATTTCTACTGAGAGATTGATTTTCTATGATGTTGTGTTGCTGTTGTGTTAGTGGTGAGACAGGAAGGTGGTGGGAGTAGAGGAGGAGCAGAAGGGTCCGTGAAAGGAGATGGAGGTGCCATCATGAGGAAGGGTGGCTGCAGGGAACGGTATGACGTGCCACTATTTCCTTCGAAACAGTGATACAAGTTAGATGGAAACGGTGCCACTGTTTGGTGGTGAAATGGTGGAAGGGGGTGCGAAGGGGTGTCACTGTTAGAACATGAGAAACGGTGGCACCGTGAGGCAGTGAGACAGTTTGGATGGAATGGTAAGACGTGAAGGAACCGGTGGCACTGTAAGGGTATGAAATGGTGGAACATGCACCGTGAGTGTTTCACATGGTCTCACTATGAGTGGGAGATACAGTGGCAAGATGAGCGACGTGGAATGGTAAGATGTGCCACCGTAATCTACAAAAAAAAATTAAATAAATTAAAACTAAATGAAACTTAAATACAACAAGAAAAAATGGATTAATAAATCAATCAATTAAATTAAATAGAATATAATTAAAAACTAAATCAATAAAACAAAATTAGATAATAAAATTAATTATTCTTTATTTTAAAGAATAAATATATTTATTTTTTATAAAAAAATTAATTCAAAACAAATTAAAACAATTTTTGTTACTTGCTTAAATTAGTTAACCAATTAATTAAAGAATTAATAAAGTAAATTAAAGAATAATAAATATTAATTGAATAAGATTCAAATGTTAAAACTAATTAAATTATTAAAATACTAAAAAATAAATTGAGTTATTTATTTACAATTTAAAGAATAAAGAATTAATTAATTTAAACAATTAATTAAACATTATTGAAAACTAATAACATAAATAAATAATTAAATTAAATTAAAATAACAGCTTTATTTTATTATTGAAAAATAATAACAAAATAATAACAAAAACACACTTTTAATACATAAACATATATTTTTTATAATGTAATTTACAAAATACAAGAATTGATATAAATTACACAAAATAAAATGGTTTGATATAAAAAAAGTAAAAAAAAATATAAAAAGGGATGTAGAAAAGTGCATGAAAAATGATCCACATAAAACTCCGCCACACTTAAAACTTTGTTTTTCCTAAAACAAATGTGTGCCCTTGACTTTAAAATAAAATGATTTTTTGTGAAGTTCAGTTCAAAAAGTTCATGATTAGACTTTAATAGGCAAAGGAACACTACCAAATAGTGGGTTAGGCTTTTCAAGGGTGTTCAAAAATGATGCCCTGCCTAGGTTCAAAAACTCACTGGAAGTCAAAAGACTCACAAATTCATATGCTGTCAAGTATGTCATGCCTTTTATGTGCATTCATTAACTGTATTACTTCACCTTCCAATTCAAGTTCTAATCCAAGGAGTGTTGACATGTAAGATAAAGTTGAATTTAAAACTTAACCAAGGGCTCCTTCCACTCTCACCTTCCTCCAGGTTCCAAAAATTAAAGACAATTAATTTCGTCACTTTTTTGACTCAACTCAATTGAAAATTAACCAAGTTAATTGCTCCCTTCTTCATCTGGGTTCAAAATTCCCCTCACCTAAATGAGTTCATTTTTGACAAGGGCACTTTATTTCCATTTTTTCCCAGCTATAATCCATGTGTAGAGCACTATGCATAACACTTATTAAGATTGAAAATTGGCTTTATTTATTCACAGAAATGCACCCAGTGCAACTTGTCTCAGATACTCACCGTGGGATCCCATTTACCCATTTTACTCCAGTTAAAAAGGACTTAATTAATAATCAATCGAGTTGACTTCCTAAAGTTATTGAATATTATTTAATAAAAATGTGAGTTCCCTAGGTTCCAGTGAGAACTTATAGTTACTCCAAGTCATGATCCTCATCCCATAAAACCAATCCTATCACACTCCCATCCTCAGTTCCTAAATAGAAAGGTTCATAAAGATAGTGAACAATTACACTCAGAAATCACTCATGATTAACAGTTTTTGATTAAGTGCCACTCTCATCATCCGGTAAGTAGTTATACACTAACATGACATAATTGAAGTACCAGTGAACCTCTAATGGCCATAAATTGATGAAAGAATTTGATTTTTTTGAAATATTCTGAATAATTTTTTGAAAAAATTTGACCATTTTTTTTAAAACAAACTCATGTTCAAGAAGGGGAAATTTAAAATGCCACTAGAATGACCCCTCTTCCCCACACTTAAAACCAAAAATTATCCCCAATATTGACTCTCAAGGTGGGATATAGTTTATGTTCAAAACAGATAGAAATTTCTACTGAAAAAGGATATGTAGGGGTAGTAATTAGGTTCAAAAAAATTCTTTGCCACACAAAAAGAGAAACAAAAGAAAACTTCAGAAAAATACAAACAAAAGAACCCAACCAAACCAACCATCACCAGCAACAAGTGTATTTCATTTTGAAAAGTTCATGCTTTGAATTTTTATGAGCAGAAAAAAGATTATTCAATATACTTCAAATAGTATCATGATTAGCAGTGATGTGCAGCAGCAATATAATGAAATCGAAAGCAATGGGTGAAAGCATGTTTAACATATCAGCTGAAAATAATTTTTTTTAAACAATTAGATTTTAGAAATCTTACATCTAAGAAAGAAACACAGTTCAAATGTTTTTTTAAAAAATAATGGGAAGACCCCCACAATTAATTCACAGCAACATGCAATAAAAATGTGAAGAGTAAAACATTGCAATGTAAAACAATACTCCCCTGAATGTGTAGCTTCTCAAATTAAAAAATTTCTCCCTTTTATTTCCATGTGAATGAACTCTGGATGCTCCAGTATGGCACCTATATGATGAAACAGTTTAACATTAGTGTTTGAGATTTTATGTTCAAATAAAAAGCAGCTACAAAGTGTGAGTCTGGGAGTGTAATCTATTAATCCAGTGAGCTGGCCCCCTGAGACTTGGATAATAGCCACGTGAAATCTACTACCTTTTTATTGTCCTAAGAAAACAACACTCAAATTAAAACAACATTCAAAAAGAAACTAAAGCAGGAAATGAAAAGGGATAATCCTGGGATAACCCCCCAGGGGGTGCTGTAGTTTGATAGTCTACAGCTGGAAAATCCTTTGATCAACCCCAGTCATATGGGGGATTTAGCTTCTTGATTAAGAACCACCAAATGTGACTCTTTCCAACTTCAATACTTTTCCATATTTGGCGTACCCCATGTGCAGCTTCAATCAAATTCTCCTCCTTCACAGTGAAGTACTTCATGTTGAATGGTGGAGGGGAAAAATGGATATAGGGGTACTTCCCTACTTCTTCTGCTTGATTTTGAGTGTGCATAAGTTTTAATGTTGGAAAACTTGGATGTGACTTGTATTCTGGTTCATTCCAATAAAACATTTTATCTTGGAAAGCAATTAATGTGTCATCATCTACTTGTAAACTTGTTCACAGCTCCAAAAATTCCACTTAAAAATAACTCCTAAACTAGAAGTGTCATCCATAATTGGAAGTTCCATTAACTCTTCAACAAAAGCAACCAAAACTTCATCACTCTCCAGGAAATCACAAAAGTGAGATACATATTCAATACCTGCACAGGTAGAAACACAATTAAAATTAGTTCTGATGTAATCCAAGTTGAATAAAAATATAGTTTCTTTCATAAAATTGTCAACTACCTTTATCAGTGCTGCTTGTTCCTCCTCGTGACGGAATAGTGATCCTGGGAGAGGGTCCAGGGAAAGAGTGAGGTAGTCAACCTTCTCAAGCCTCTCTTCAAAACACACCACCTCACTTGCTGAATATTTTATGGATAGAGATATAATGTCATGTGTTGGATCTACCTATTGAATCATTGAAAAATCATTAGAATATTTATTGCAAGAAAAATCATTAGAATGGAAATCAGGGAAAAAATGATCATCAAAGAAATGTACATCATCATAAATATTTGTAAGTGCCATCTCTTACCAGCCCTTGAAAACATCCACAGAAATTGGTTCTAGAATTTCTAGATTTTACTCTAGGGGAAAATCCATATCAATGTTGGGAAACTCTAACTTTTTCTTTCTTATATTTCTTTTTTATTTCTTTCTCAACTATTTTCCAGAATGATAAGCTTCAATGGGAGGTGGTGGTACTACACTATCTTCTTGGTATCCCTTGACCTTATCCATGGATTGTTACATCAACTGCATGATCTCATGAGAATAAGATGTCTCCTCATCAGTAAGCTCTCGATGCTGCCTTTCATGCATCAAACTTTGAAATTTAACTACAACATCCTCAATCTCTAGAACCGGGTCAAACTGAGACACTATATTAGATTCATTAGAGTTCATAATTGTGCATGTGTTGTTGTTTTTTATCCTTTTTTATATGTTTTATTATATGTTTTTTTTAAAATAAAATAAAAACTGGAAAAACCACTGAGACACCCGTTGCTTCCCTAGCAATAATGCCCAAATTTGGCGTGCATCCTTGTCACGAGGACGGTCAAGTTTACATTTATAAAGACCCAAGATATAGCACAATGGCTAACCTCGGGGTTGCTCTCAAGGAAGCAGTGTTGAGTGACTATGTGGTCATTTTGAAAATCTTTTTGAATTTTTAAATATTTTGAAAATAGAAAAACAAAACTCCTAAGAAATCACTAATCAGTGCTGAAGAGCACAGTGGAGAGAGAAGCAGTGATGGAAAAGTCCAAAAATATAGAGACCCAGGAAAAAACCAAGAAAAGGAAGCAGGTGTAGACACAACACAAGGAAAAGAACAAACAATTGACACTAAGACACATAAGAAAAAAGTCAGTGTAAACAAGGACAGACCCAGGTTAATTCACCATCTACTCACTATCCTAGATAAATTTAATAAATTGATCAAAAATTATCAACTTCACTCAGTACATGACCAATATATCATATCTCACACCACTCTCACTTAGAAATTAAACACTCAATCATCAAAGTTCTTCAATACTCAAGCATTCCTCTAAACTGCATGATGATTCACTCAACAAAGTCATTCTGGAAAGAATTTCTCACAAACCAGCATGATTCCACTAAGATTGTCACATTGCACAACTAGTCTAGATTCTCAGTTTTAGAAATCAGGACAGGACGGGGAGAAAAAATTAATCAATAAAGTATATGATCATCCTGTGTAAGATCTTTGCTCTCGATCAATCTAACTCCCAGATGCGATCAACCAAAGCGAATAAAAAGAACGTGATCATGTTAATGTGTGGATCTCCAGACCATGATAGGATTCATAAACTAGATCCAACCCCACAAGTTAGATCACTATTTCTGAAGATTGAATATCACAAAACAAAGCTATGATGAATGAATGACACAAAACAAATGAAAAAAACATCACCATTCTAATTACAAAACATGCAACATAAGTATTTACAAACACAAATGAAATTAAAACTAGAACAGTGAAATGATGGATGAGATGGAGAATGGAGGAGCAGGTCCCGTCTCCAGGTCGAAGACAATCTCTTTCCATGATATATGGATGGAATGGATGGTGAAAGGTGGTGGAGTGTCCCCCCCCCCCCTTGTAGAATGGTGCCCTCCCCCAGGCCATGTTTTGGCCTTGGCTACCTTTTGAGAGAGGAGTTGGGGTCCTCTTATTCGTAGATGAAAAAAAATACATTTGATGACCTAACAGACAACAAATCCACGTGGCATGCTTTTATGTGTATGTCACCAGCCTTTAAGTGAACTCTCAGTGAGTGTGAACAATTCCCCTACAAATACCTCACAAATATTCTCATGCCTTTCTCACAAACTATTTCCTTTATCCCCGCTTCTACCAGTAGCTCTCCATACACAGAACAATAGAAAAACCAAAAAAAGTTAAACAAATAAAATGAAAAATAAAATAACTATGTATTAATATTATTACTGAAATTAGTTAATAAAAATACTTATTAATATATATATAATAATTAATATTATTATTACTATTATCTGTAAATATAATTATTAGAAATAATTATTAGTTATATTTACTTTCCTATTATAATGATATTATTATTATGTTATCTCATATCAAACATTGTTATATATATATTATTTTTATTGTATTATTTGTATTATATTATAAATATAAAATTTTATTATAGTATAATTATTATATAAAACAAAATAAAAGGAACAAAGAAAAAAAATAAGAAGAAGGGGAGGTGGGTCTGGTTTGTGCGGCGCAGGAAAAGGAGTGCGGCAAGGGGGGAGGGGGTTTTGAACTCGGAGAGGAGGTTCAGTTCTGGCCTGGTTTGGTGGTTCAGGATGGTGAAGAGATCATGACGGCTGTGGAGGAGGTTAGCGTGAAGTAGGTGCGGATGGCGAGGTGAGTTAAGGTTAGCTGAAGACTGAAGGGAGAAGAGGAGGTGGGGCTACGACGACTCGGCTTGAGGGAGAAAGCGGGATAGAGAAGGAGGCTCAACGGATTCGGGTAGCAGCCGAGTGATGGCTCGACAACTAGTTCGTAGAGATGCGGGGTGTGCAATCTGTGGAAAATCCAGGCTAGACGAAGTAGGATGGGGTGGGGGTGGGGGTGGAACCGATATATCTTGGAGGGTTTCAGCAGGCTGGTGGAGATGTGGGTAGGTTGTGCGCAGGGGAGTTGGTTCCGGTGACACAAAGCAAGGAGTCTTGAGGTTAACAGATCTGGAAATGTGAGGTCCTCAGCATGTGAATGGGGTTTAGTGGTGGGGTGGGATCGTTGCGGTGAGGTTCGGTTTCAACAACTAGTGGCCTTCAGAAATCTAATTTTCAGTTTTGAGTTTTCACAGTGGTTCTAAAGTTTTAATTTTTTTCAATTAAATTTTCAAATTGCGGGTGGATGAATTTGATTGCTGCTGAGAGATTGATTTTCTAGGACGTTGTCTTGATGTTGTGTTGGTGCTGAGACGAGAAGGTGGTTGGAGCAGAGGAGGAGAGAAAGGGTCCGTAAAAGGAGATGGATGTGCCATCGTGAGGAAGGGTGGTTGTGGGGAATGGTAAGATGTGCCACCATTTCCTTTAAAACAGTGAGACAGGTTAGATGGAAACAATGCCACCATTTGGTGGTGAAACGGTGGCAGGGGTTGCGAAGGGGTGTCACCATGAGAACGTGAGAAACAGTGGCACTGTGAGGTAGTGAGACCGTTTGGATGGAATGGTAAGACGTGAAGGAACCAGTGTCACTGTAAGGGGATGAAACGGTGGCACAAGCACCGTGACTGTTGCGCACAGTCTCACTGTGAGTGGGAGATACGGTGGTAGGATGAGCGACGTGGAACGGTAAGACGTGCCATCGCAATCTACAGAACAAAAATTAAATAAATTACAACTAAATGAAACTTAAATAAAACTAGAAAAAATGGATTAATAAATCAATCAATTAAATTTAATAGAATATAATTAAAATCTAAATAAATAAAACAAAATTAAATAATAAAATTAATTATGCTTTATTTAAAAGAATAAATATTTTTTTTGTTATAAACAAATTAATTCAAAACAAATTAAATAAATTGTTTTTAATTTCTTAAATTAATTAACCAATTAATTAAATAATTCATAAAGTAAATTAAAAAATAAGAAATATTAATTAAATAAGATTAAAATGTTAAAACTATTTAAATTATTAATAGATTGAAAACTAAACTGAGTTATTTATTTACAATTTAAAGAATAAAGAATTAATTAATTTAATTAATGAATTAAACATTATTGAAAACTAATAACATAAAGAATTAATTAAATGAAATTAAACTAACAAATTAATTTTATTATTGAAAAATAATAAAAAAATAATAACAAAAACACACTTTTAATACTTAAACATATTTTTTTATAATGTAATTTACAAAATAAAATAATTGATAAAAATTACACAAAATTTAATGGTTTGATATAAAAAAAATAAACCAAAATATAAAAAGGGATGTGGCAAAGAGCAGACAAAATGAGCCACATCACCATCCCACCAGTAATACTCCTAAAAGTCTCTTTACATCTTAGTTCTTCCTTGATGAATAAAAAATAGGGAAGTAATATCTTTATTCAATAATTATATATTCAACTAGAAATTAAAAGGAGAACATAATCTCTTTCAAAATATCAAAACACATTCTTTGTAATTATTAAATTTAGAAAACTTGCCCTTCTTAAGAAACTCTACCTTTTTTCTATAAAATACGATCCTCCTTATGAGCATGCTTAATTATTTCTGATAGAGATTATTATAATTACTATAGAAATAAAATAGATGAGGTTCCATCCTCTACAACTTCTATGAAATAATTCATAAAATAATTAACCAAAGGGCCATGTTCCAAACATAACATGGTTAATATAATTATTTTTCTTACTTAAGGAATCACCTATATTTTTTTCCTTTATAGGATGATAATGAATCATGTGATCATAATCCTTGATTGATTCCATCCATCTTCTCTATCACATGTTCAATTATTTCTTAGTGAATATACACTTCAAACTTTTTTGATCGTTATATATCTCACACTTTACTCCATATAATTGATGCCTCCAAATTATTAAAGTAAAAAATAGAGGCTAATTATATATAATGTGTAGGATAATTCAACTCATGAGTTTCCTTGACATGAGTTATAAATAATTAACTAATCATTTTACATTACGAAATAATCAAGTTTATTCGATGAAGCATCACTATAGATGAAAAATTCACTATTTCTAGAAGGTAGGGCCAAAACTAGATCATTCCACTACAGAAAATTTAACCTATCCCAATAGTTTCAACCCATTGGGATTGAACCTAAAAACATTGGGATTGGCTACTCTAATGGTTCCAAGAAATATTGGTATCTTGGATATCAGTATAGCCCTGTCCCAATTGTTTATAGAGAAATATTGGTAAATTTATTTACCAACGGTTCACTGTGAACCATTGGTATAGGGTGGTTAAAATTTTATTTTACCAATGGTTCATTGTGAACAATTAAAATAGAGGTATTCCAATGGTTATGAAACTTTTGGTATAGACCCCCTATCTCCTCATCCAGTAGCATATACACTACCCACTTCACCTGCAATCAAAACATCAAAACAACATAACACATGAAATAATCAAAAAAATAGAACATTGAAACTGTAATAAAAAATACTTGTTGGTATGTGGGTTGTCGGTATATCCATATCCCAATAGTTTATAGAGAACCATTGGTATTGGGTGGTTATAATTTCATGTTACCAATGGTTTATTGTGAAGCGTTGGTAAATCTCTTTTCCAATGGTTCACTATGAACCATTGGTATAGGGTTGTTCGAATTTTATTTTACTAAAAACTCATTGTTAACTATTACAATAGAGGTATACCAACCATTATGAAACCTTTGGTATAGACCCCCAAACTCCCAAGACAGTTGTATTACCACTTTCCACTGCACTTTCTATCAAAACAAAACACATGAAATAATGAAACTAACTACTCACTGCACCTACAAACAAAATAGAACACCTGTAATGAAAACAAAACATCCTCAACCAACAATGAAATAAACTGAAAATCCTCAACACAGAGAACTTGAAATGAAACCAATATAGCATCCTCAAATATCAACAAGCCAATACAAAAATAATGATAATATATTAAATCAACTGATATATTTGACCAATGATAACAAACATGAAAAATGTCACATATATTAATCAACACCAAATCATCAAACAAAAAAGTCATAAATATCAGTAAAAAATGTAACAGATCAATATGTCCCTGATAACCATCACTATCATCATCATTATCCTCATCTTTTTCCTCATCCTCATTTTCATCCATGGCCTCAACCTCGACCTTTCCCTCTTCCTTGTCATCATCCTCACCATTGACACCACCAATAATGTCATCATCCCAAACACCAATCGGACTACTGATCAGTTAACTATACAACATACGTATCATCAACATACATGCATCACAAGAAGTAGTGGTATCTGGTGAAATTTATGAACATAAAACTTCAATCGGTTTCATAAATTTAGTGTTTTTCATTGAGTCAGTTCTTCCACCTATATGGCCATTTTTTAGACTTTTCTGCCTTAACATCAAGATGTGATAACCATGCATTATATTTTTCCTACTTGGTGTTACTATAACCTACACCTGAAGTGGGAAAATACCACGTTGAGACAATACTCTTACCTGGTTGGCAGCGTACTCTACTGTGGTGCTCATCTCCCAAAACTTGATGTAAGTGATCATTTAGAAAAAATGTGTCAGTTTACTAGGAATCAAGGGCCTCCAAATAAGATTTTCACAAATATTAATAGACTATTAAGTTAAAAAGTAGATATTAAAAATTTAAATCAATAATGTAAAACTTACAATTTGCTTCTATGTTAGTTTATTTACTGCACTTCCATCTTTTTTCTTTCTTCTTGATCAAAATTTGTTTTCTTGAGGCACACATCCTTTAAAATTTAAAACCGCCCTCTATAATGAAATTGAATATAGGAAACCATAATTGAAAATATTTTACTAATAATTAATTTATAACTAAAATAAAATGGATATCAATTCAAAATGAAGCTTAAAATAAATACATATAGTAGATGAATTATAACTAATTATCAAGGGGTTTTAAAGAGATATAACATATATATAAGTGAATAGGTCATCACAGTAATCAATAGTAAGGTGGTTTTGTGATCACTATAATTAATGATAAGATAAATAATTATTAATACAATAAAAAGGAATATGGATGGATGGGTTATTAAAACATTAATCATGACTATAACATAAATGAATTATGTTTTGGTAAGATTTAATAATACAAATTTCATTTTCTAAATAATAATTTTTATATTTTAACTATATTTCTTGAATTGTTTTTATTTAATGATACAAGTGAATTTTTTCTCTCCATCACATTAAGTCCTAGTGTTATTTAGAACCCCTCATCCAATTAATGTGATCCAAATCAAAACTAAAATAATTATTTTCATGGTCTTTTTCTAATATTTATATAATTTTTTTAGTTTGATTCAGTTTATTTTATTCTAGTACAATTCCATTCTAATCATGTTTAATCAGAACATATTTATTCATGTTTACTAATTTTGATGTAGTCAAGTTTGATTTCTTTTAATTTGATTCTGTTCAATTTGTTTTAAGTTTGGTTGTGGGTAGTTTAGGCTAGTTAAATTTATTAATGATCAGTTTAAGTATTTTTTTAGTATGACTTAGTTTTATTGAGATCTATTCTCTTTGGTTTGATTTATTTTTTTATAGTTTAGTTCTGTTTGGTTTGAATCAATTTAATTTTGTTATATTTAGGTTAATTGTTTTTTATTTAGTTAGATCCAATTTCATTTCCTTCAGATCAAGATGGTTCAAGCCTACCGGCTTCAGCTAGATCTACTTAGTTTAGACCATGTTTGGTCAATTCATATTGGTCCAATAAAATTTGGTTTTCTTATGATTGATTTACTTTATTTTTGTTTAATTTAGTTAAGATTAAGATTGTTAAATTTGGTTCAAATCTGATAGTGTCTATTCAGGCCAAGTTAATTATATTTGGTTCAATATAGGTCATATTTATTTGGTTAGATTTCAATTGTATCAATTGTTTTCTATACAATCCAAATTATTTATTTATTTTTGTACAATTTGATTGAATTATATATAATTTGGTATAATATTTTTGTTTTTATAATATTTGGTTCTATAGGGTTTATGTTGGTTTTAGTATTTTTAATACAAATATAACTCTTTATAGTTAATTTCATTTGGTTTACCTATACTTGAAATAGTAAAGACATGTTTTTTTGGTTCACTAATATAGATGTATTCATGGGACAGTTTAGCTTAGTTCGGTTGTATTTTATTCAATTTGATTAAATTCAACATTATTCAGGTCTATTTGATTTGGTTTGAGAGTATTCTTATTGATATTTTTTATAACACAATATATCTCAGTTTTTATTTTTTAAAACATCTCTTATAAAACTCTTTTTTTATCTTATATATATGTCACCTAGAATTAGGAATTCTATTTTTTAATATAAAATATCCCATGTAATTTTTTAACCATATTCATTTCTTAATTTTTCAACCTTTTCATCCATGGAATTCCCCCATGATCGCATAATTATTATTTCCTCCAACCATTATTCCCTACAAATTTCCAAGAGTCTCTCACTTTTCTCTTTCTTATTTTAGTCTCATTTTCTCTCAATTAAATATAGTATTCTCTAGTTAACTAGGTACTTCCAATTGTCCTCAAATATTCCTCATCAACATCCAAATTTCATTAGTCTCATAAAACTAGCTCGAGCATTACTTCATCAACTAGTAGAATTTTCTAGTTCTCTACAAATTCAATGATATTCCACATTATTCTACATTATGATCAAGATTTAGTTTTTTATTCACAATATTATTCCACTAAAATCATCATTAGACATTCTACTTTACTATATGGTAAGTCATACTACATTTAGATATGTTTATTTTCTAAAATATTTTTCTTATATCTTTATAGAATCATAAAATACAAGTAAAAACTTTAAAATAATCTTTATATTCAGATAAAAACTCAGAATATTCTCAACTTCCAAATTGGTAGACTGAATCACTATATCTTTGTGATATTTATATCAATATAAACAAAACACGAATCTTCACGATTAATTACTTTTAAATATCTAATGTCTAATAAATCATTATTTTTTAAATATTCTAGAATTTTCTTCATCCTTTGATATTATACACCCATGTTTGAAGATAAACTTCTATAATATTTGAGGGTTGTGTCAAATTCATTTAGTGATGTTGATTATTAATCAAAATCCCAAGTACCATTACAATTGAATGACTCTTTATTTGATATTAATACCAAACCCCCTTTGGTTACCTTTATGTTGGTATTCTTTCACCATTTTTTATATTATATACATTTAAGGTTACCCTTACTTATGAATTCAGTTCCTTTATAGAGGTCATTTTTATCTTAAAATTATGCTTATGTAGTAACTTTATTTGTGAGTTTACCTAGAAACAAATCTATGTAACCTTTAGAAAACAATAAGTACATTTTCGTAGGTATTAGATATCTTAAATGACCTATACACAAGTATTAATTGACCATTACATAAGTTATTGAATATTTCAGTTACCTTTACTTGGAGTCAAATTTACAATTACATATCCATTTGAAATGTATATAAATATTTATATAGCACATAAAATTATAGGATCACCCTTATATAATCCCACTTCTAACTTTACACAGGATCAAATCATTTTTACTTATGCTTATGAAATTCATGATAACAACAAAGTAACCACTAAGACCCATAGATGATAAAATATTCCTAAGTGGTTGAGACCCATTAAAAAGATCATGAAGGATATTAAACATTAAAATGTGAGTGTTTGAAACACCTCCACTAAATGTACTCTTCCAACACCAGTTTAGACTAACTAAAAACAATATCCATGTGTTGTATAATGCTAATTTAACTAATCAATAGTAGCACCATAGAAAGGATAAAAAATTTATTATAATGTTCTTTGAAATTTCAAAACTTGTTATACATTTAAATTATGTAATAATATCCCCTTAAAACTATTAACTATAGCTATCTTGTTCTACTCTGTTTCATTATATTATAGATAAAACTAGATCTCTACCTTCATCACTTTTCACACTTGTCTATAAAGATCAGTTTATTTAATTGTATGATTTAGGGTCTACCCTTAGAACCTATCCAAATATATGTTCTATTTTTAAAGTGAATTTATAAGATGATTGACCCCATATTTGGATGAGATATAAAAATAATAATCATATCTAAGTAAATGAGTGTCATACCTGATTCCTCTCATGGTATGACATCTTAGTCCTCCCCAAAGTGTAAAGGTATGTCATAACATCCTTGTTTATTATTTTTTCCTAAATATTCCTAAAAAATTTCATTAATAAAAAATTATGTGTTAATGAATATCATGGTAATTTTTATTTAAAAACCTCAAATTTTATTAATACCTTTAACTCAGTACTCATCCAATGAGAAATCATTTCCTGATAATATTCTACTAGACAGTCATCCTTGAAAAGTGTGGTCTCTAAATCTATGCTAAATCTAGCATGCCATCCATTATACAACACAAGATTATATCCTCTCCAAATGTAACCTAATTTCATAAGACGCACTGGCCTCATAGTCTCACAATTTGGAAAATTAAAACAAAGGTGTCACTAAAATATTAATTCATATAAATATAATAATAATATAACATTAAATCCAAAAAATTTGTTTACCCATATTTTTGCCCAATAATTATTCTTTAATTAGTTTGGTAGGTTTCTCTAGGAGAGTGGACAGACTGACATGATGTCAGAGTATTTGTAAAGCATCGCAAAAAAAAACTCCTACATTCTCATCCTGTTTTTCCAATCATTTGTTTGTCTTAATTATACTCCACCATCAGCTACGTGCGGAAGTTCCACAACCCACACATGCATGTAAAACCACAAAATTTTTTAATAGATCTATCTATTAAATAATAAAAACAAATATGATATCAATACATATTATAATGAAAAAAATTATGGTATTTTTTACTAGGGTTCTATAAATATATCTAACATAGTCTGATTAGTGGGTGTCAATGGATCCCAAGGAACTGAAGGACCATAAACATGTACATATGTAGTGGGCCCTAGTGTATGATCTTTAGGGTTAGAATATGTCGTAGTAGTAGTTGAAGAAGTAGGAATGTAGTATCCCATGGAGAAATATGTATAAGGAAAATAAGATGAAATAGATGGTTGTACAAATACATAATAAGGAATTGGAGTAGGAATCATAATCATATACATGAAAGAGAGGTGACAAGGATCAGATACAAATGGAGGTACAAACATGGGTAGACTAAATATCATGAGTGTCTATAATGACACTACAGTATTAGAAGGTGTGGTATATGGTACATCAGGGGGAGTAATGAGGTGTGATTGGGCACGCCGACTAGAACACATAGCTGTAGTACAACCCCCCTGAATCTTTATCCTGATCATTGGAGCCACTAGACTGGTTAGTGAATAACTGGTGCCTTGGTGATGGATCCTAATTAAAAGTTAAAAAAAATTAACCGTATGACATTATATGTTGTTTATATATATATTTTTGAAAAAAATACTCACAACAGGCACTAGAGGAGGGATGCCCATCTCACTCATTGAAATATTGTTGTCTTCATTCCTTTTTATTCATAGCTTCGAAGTGTTTTTAATTTATTTTATTTAAAAACAAATATGAAATTAATTATAGATCCATAACTAATATGTAGCTGAAATAATAAATAAGAGGTGACATGACATAATTAAGGAATTCCACTTATAAAAACAAATATAAGATATGCAGTGATATAAAAAAACATTCTATATCAAGTGGGAATAATATCAAAACATAATACTTGTCATAGAAAAAAATATGTTAAAATTTGTATGTTTAGAATGTGTATGATATAGTTTTATTCTATTTTTAATTTAATCCAATGAATTTTGGTTAGGTCATTTGGTTTATTCTGTTCAAATGATTAGGTCATTTGTAATTTTTTATTTTTCTTAGACCATTTGGCTCATTTTTTCAATTGATTAGGTCATTTCTCAATTTATTTTGTGTCTTAGGTCAGTTGGTTCATATTTTGGGTGAGGTCATTTTGCTATTTTTTTATGATGTCATTATTTTTGTTGGTTTTTATTTTCTTATTAATTATTTTAATATGTTAAATTCAATTCATCTTATTTTTTTACAATTTAAATGTTTCGATTATGTTTGTTTAGTAGGTTTGAATATAGTTCAATTCAGTATTACAAAATAAAACTCAAAGAAAATTGAAACTAATAAATATTGAAAATTCACATGAAGGTCTAGTTGGATTAAAAATATTTTTAATAAATCAATTTGTATAGCATCAACCTCAACAACCGAAGTTGAGATAAACCAAAATAACTAAGAATAAATATAGATGATTCTATATATTTCCCACCACAACTTTAGGTTCACTTTCAAATTAGAAAATTAAATTATTGGATTCATCATAAGTAATAAATAGACTGGGGACAATGGGAGCATAGATGATGTTAATTACATCATCATAAATATAAAAAATATGTCTTGGGATTACTTCAATAATGACACCAAATTCTGGTCTAATATGATCTCTGACATAAAATATATTTTTCTCCATTGATGCCAATACATATGGTTCATTGGTTGAAAGAGTGAAATTCATGTCAATAAATTGAAATCTACAATCATCAATAAATGTGCCATGCCTCGTCATCGAATCAAACCAATGGCATTTTATCAAAGTCACTCAACCATGAGAGTAATTATCCAATGTTATTATTTTATCATCAACTCCATAATAAGATACATTTCTAAATCGAGGTCTACTATCGAATATATTGGTATAAAATTCTATTGTGTCAGTTACTATAACACCATCATGTTGTGTTCTAATGTTCCCTTCTCATTTAGTGATAATAAATTTATACCCATTGATAATAATTGATTTTAATTCATGAACTACGAAATTAGGACCAAAATCCAAAGATATCATTTCCTCAGAGATATAGTTAGACGGAAAAATCAATACCTGAAATATGAATGAATGTTAGACTTAATTAAATATTTATTTTATTAATTTATTAAAGTAATATTTTTACCTTTAATTTCAACAAAGCAGAAAACTCTTTGCAATGAAAAGTTTCTATCATTATCAATGATAAAGAATGATACTTTCTATTTATCATTTTTTATGTTCCCTACCAAAAAAAATAGAAATAGTTTAACATATATGTGAAATTTCCTGAGATTAAATAGATATATATTTTCAATTTACTTACTTGATGTAGTCATCAAACAGATCACAGTTAAAAAAAATTGTGTGATGTGCCATCTCCCGATCTTCAAGGATTAATGTTGTCAATGTATATAATTCAGGAATTCACCCTATAAAAGTAAGTGATTTAAAACTGGGTTGAATTTTCTCATATTGTTCTTCTTTATTTCTCATTGGTTTGTTCTGTCTCATAGATAGATCAGACAAATACATTGAATATAAATCCATTCATTATTGATCCAAGTAACATTTGATGATATAACCTTTGAGATGATTTCTATTACAGACATAATACTTCAATGTGAATATGTTTATTTTACTAGGATACATAAAATGAAAATAAATAGGTCCTCTAGATGTAATTTGGTTGTAATATGGATAGTTCGATGAAACATGCATGTGAAAAATAATGGAGGAAATATTTTCTCTAACTTGCACAAAATTTTTGGTGCCTTTGTTAACTTTTTTTTTCAAGAAATAATATGAAAAATTCTTAGCAAAAATATTTACAAAGAAAAGGAACAACTGAATAACTAACACCCTTACATTATTGGACAAAATATGACAGATTTCTAATAGAATCAAATCATGTAGAAGGATATGATAATCATGAATCTTTAGTGATTTCTTCTTATACTATCATCTATTGACCAATTTTGATATGTTTCATGAATATCCATTAGGTACATTAATAGTCTCTAGTACTTATAGAAATTTATTTTTTTCTGTAGGGTTCATCACATAATAAGTGCATAGAAATTTTCATTTATTTTCACTGATACACACAGGATGTGATTCTGGTCTGATTCCCCTATCCACCAAGTAATACTAAGATCATAAATCATATTTTTTTTCTTTTATATAACATTTAGAAGAATTAAAATCAATATTTCAAATATATTATTTTTAATTTTCATTACATCTAATCAATGACATAAAAAATCAGATGATTAATAAATAAATTCAAAGAATATACTCCTCTTCTTCCAATTGTAGTAGGTTTTAGTGGAAAAATTATTCATCTTTCTATATTTAATCTGACCCTTCCATAATGAAAAACTGAATTCTTATAATTAATTAGCACATCCATTTCATACATACATTTAGGTGGATTTTTGGTCTCCATGTTATTATCAAATATTTGATGTTTATTCTTATATGGATGGTCCATTTGCAAGAATCATTGATATCCCATAAAACTGAAACAATGAAAATATTTCATTCTTCTTGATCATTTATTCTTAATACAAAAAGGACATGATATTTTTCATTTTGTTCTCCATATAGACATCATTGTATAAGTAGAAAAATTATTGATTGTCCACATAAGTGCAACACGTATATGAAATATGTCTTTTGAACACGACTAATATATGTGCACAACAACATTCCAAATATGTTTCAACTCTTTTATTTAAGGTTTAATATATAAATCTATATCATTGATGAGATAATAAGTTCTATATATTATTATACTCATGAAAGTGAAATATTTTTCCATACCCATCCATTGAGGAAGGTTATGAATGTGTATGAAAACTGGCCATGTGATGTGCGTAGTAAGACTCTTCCCAAATAGATTAAAATGATCACATGAAATATACGACCTCACATTATGTACATTAGATATGAAATCAGGATATCAAGAATCAAATATTTTACTTGAAAATCCATCTACAGGGTGAACCAACTAAATATTATTCTTATTTATCTCGGTATCATTCCATCACATTTTTATTGATATTTCATTAGACATGAAAATATTATGGAGTCTGTGGATCAATAGAAAGGTCCACATTACTTTATGTGGTATACATAATGGTGTTACATAAAATATTGGATTCTATCGGGATGTCCAACATTTTATACAATCATTCTATTCAGCAGTTTCCTCCCATAATAAGATGCAGTATTTCGGGAAAGCATGAATTTTGTTTTTTAAAATCCAGGTTCCTCAACTAAATTCTATGCCATATAGTGGTTTAAGGGAATATCTACATTATTTAGAAGAAATTCTTTAAAAAAGTTAAGAACATAATTGATGGAAGTATTAGAAATCCCATACATTGTTTTTCCATGATGCAATCAGATTAAAAATGATAGCTTCTTCATTTTATTACATTACCAAAATACTAGATTTATGGAAACATAATTCAATTTTTTTATACTTTAAAAATAATCATTTTAATTAGATACATCATGTGTGATCATAATTAAGTCTTATTGGGTTGGAATCCCTTCCTTCTCATGATGGTGAATGAATAGAAACCGGTCATCTAATAAATTCTTCAATCCAGTCCTCTCATTTAGATTATAATCATTTTTATATTTCATTTTATACCCATTGTGATACCATACATAGTAATTTGTTTGAAAACTATATTTGGTTATATGGTAGATAACTTCTTCATGGCTCAAAAAAGGTATTTTAACATAATTATAATATGGGAAATGTATGTGGCCACTATCTGTAACATTTTCAAATAAAAAATATAAAAATCCTTTCAATTGTTTTTGAAAATTTATTGATATCTGATAATTTTCATACATCCAACTTCTACATATTCTGTAAAAAAATTTATATGTCATCTTGTAAAAATAATTAAATAATATTAAAGTTTAATAAAAAATATATTTAAGGAAACGAGAACCATTCAATTTATATGAAACCATAACTAACACACTATTCTATATGTGAATCATAATATAATAGACAACAAAATACTATATATATAGGAAAATAATACAAATATAAAACCATGATATTGAATTCCATTATATCAATGAGTAATAATGTGTCAAATACATCGAGTTTTAAGGATTTAATTATGAAATTGTTTCTTATAGAATATAAATACCTAGGGGTTTTATTTAAATGAGGTGTAATTGAGTGAATAAATTTATGAGGCATAAAGGACCTTCAATCCTCACTCACCGCACTCATAACCCATCAAACCCCCCCCCCCCCTCAGAACCCTTGTAACCTGTCATACCCCGTCACACCCCTCTTTTTTCTCTAACCTCTCAAACCCCCATAAGTTCTATTTTATTTTTGTCTTTTTTTAGTTTTCCCTATTTTATTTTTTCCCAAATGTTTTATTTATTTGTTTTTAAGCTTTTATTTTATATATTTTTATTTTTATTTTTAATTATATTTATGCATTTTTTCACAATATTTTTTTCCAGTGTTTTATATTTTTATACAATGTGTTTTTACTTATTTATTTTTCTTTGAATACTAAAATTAAATTATTTTAATTTAATTAAATTATTAAATTATATAATAATATTAGTATATTTTATTGGATATGTGTTTGATGCATTAAGGATGATTTTAATTATGAATTTGGATTTGTTTAATTTTTTATTTTTTATTTTTTCAGAATATATATATATAATTATATAAATTAAATTAAATTAATTAGTCAATAATTGGATAAAAAAGCAGCCATGAACTGATCCTTATCACCATTATCTTGCTATAAGACCCTTCCATGTTGCACCGTGTTCCGAGATTTACTACTATGTCCATGAATGTTTAATTTTTTTCCATCCCATGCTATATATGATATAAAGGTTATATTATGTGTATATATTGATTCTATACCAAAGGAATATAGTTTTCTAAAAAATATCACTTGGGTTAAATGGGTATTTCATGATTTCCTATTTTATTAGTTATAATCCATTTTATTATGAAATCCATGTGTGTATAGAAATTCCTAAGAGTCTCTTTCAATGAAATTTCAGAATCAAAGGGTTGGAATTAATTCTAAACCTATATAAAATGAGTAACTAATATTTTTATGGAATAATTTAAAAACTATAGGTGAGTTTAGATTTTACAAAAAAATATAGGTAAAATTATTGCACTAGTTATGATGCCACTATGGAATGTTTTCCTATGTGAGGATTAGAGTATGATTTATGGATTTTGAACCTTGTTCAAGAAAGGTAGGATAAAACAGAGTTTCTGGGTAGTTGAATTTCATCAAATGCTGATTATATGGATATCATATTTTTGTTTTCCACAATTGTCTCTTGGAATCCTAGGTGGTCCCATGATGATTGTGATTGATTATCATGTGATTATTCTATAATGGCTATGACTATACTATTTTATGAAAATTTATTTATGGTTTATTTATATTGATATCATATGTTTATAGTTATATTATTTTCTTAATGTTCAATATAAATGGAGAATTACTTCCAAAATTATATATTTATCCTTTTTATGTATTCTTTATTAACTAACATGTGCATGTTTTTCTCTTTATTCAATTACTTATACTTCCATTATTAACTGGAAGGTATATGTTTCATTATTTACTTGAAAGAACATGTTTTTATATTTACTTCAGTTACTTTCATGTTATATGGTAGAACATCAAGCAATAACATTCTAGAAGAAAAAATCATTACTACATCTCCCATAAATAGAAAAATTATGGAAAAATCATCAACTATTCTCTTTGATTTCAAATTTCTATTATTCATTTCCATTATTAGTTTGAAACATTAATGTTTTCACAATAATATATTATATTATCATATCAAATAGTTACTAGTATTCTTACACATTATATTGAATTATTACTCAATACATAATGGCATGTAATGCTCTTTAATATTAAACTACAATATGCAGACACTACTATATGAACTATATAATATTTATATAGTGAAAAATCCATATAAAACAAATAGACACTAGTAATAATTAACATTAATAGGAAAAATCATATAATATATACTGTATTAGAAAGTTAAAATTTTTAGTCTTTTTTTTTCAAAAAATGTAATATATTTATATGATTTTTCTCAATCACTTAAATATGATGATGCACATTTAGAATAATTTCCACCTATAACATCAACTACTCAATATGATTCCAAAATTATAAAAAAATTATAAAATATAAACATAATATAAATGATTGTTTTGATCTCAATGAAGATTAACAATAAATAAAATATTGATAATGAGATCAAAATGAAATTTAGATATTGAACTAAACTAATAGTACCAAAATGAAGTAGAAAATACAATAAAGAACCAATCCAAAATTTAACAGAATGAACCCAAATCAAACCAAACTAGTATGAACTAACCAAAACACACATGAACCAGATATAAGAAACCCTAAATCAAACCATAGTATCAAAATAAATTAAATTAATAGAAAAATTAGAATCTTCATGCAATAAGAAGTTATGTGTTTTTTACCACTGAATTAGGAATCACCCTTTCTCATCTTCTTAGAGAAGAGAAATTACTTCTAGTAATTTTTATATACTTACTTGGTTACTATATTTCAATACATATATGTGAAAACCATATGGATTATTCATAGAATACCTCAATGATTTAGAACCCACTCATTTAATATTGAATAATATTAAAAGGAAACTAAGAAATTATTCACTTTTTCAGTTGGTTATATAGTCAAATGAAACCACTGTAGAGGATAGGGATTATATATGGATGGGAATAAGGTAGGGGAGCATGCCTCTAAAGGATCAAGATTAGATATTGTGGGGTGCGACGGTTATAGGTATCGAGATGGGAGGAGGGGAGAGATGATTCTATGGCTTGGGATAGGAGGAGGGGAGTGGCTAGAGACACTGCTAGAGATTGCTATATTGGGGGGGGAGTGATGAGTGAAAATAAGTGGCATTAATAGGGCTCAGGATGGGAGGAGGGGATGAGGGGAGTGACATTATTGAGATGGGAGAAGTGGAGAACTAGGGGGAATCAGGATGAGAGAAGGGGAGTGTAAGGGGGATCAAATATTTTAAGAAATTTAGGAAGGTCCTATGCTAGCAATTTTTAAAAAATATTGGTATAGGCATGGATATACCAATGGTTTTTAGAAAACCATTGGTATAACCTTTAGTATATTTCCCTATACCAATGGTTAGGGAAAATAATTGGTATAGGGTCATAGGGATAACCCATGTTTCTAGTAGTGTTCACCAATCTTTTTTTAGTTTCTAAAAACAATAATCACATTATTTTATCTAAATAAAATTAACTCATTTTCAAGTTAATTTAGTTAGTAGCCTAGAAAATGAGTTTTTTTAAAAACCCATCAGTAGTAAACCACTGATCTAGGAAAAATAAAAATGTTTTTGATATTTGTGGGTCTTGGATATTCTTCAAAAACATTAGTTTTATAAGGGTAAATAGTAATTATATCTTTAGAAACAATAAACCCAATGAATTATTTTCAACCAAAATTCACACGTACTAAATTTTTCATAAAGTCTATTTTCCTTTAAGGTTCTCAAAACAACAATTAGGTTTCTTTCATGTTCTTACTAATGCTTAGAATATACCAAAATACCATCTATAAACACTACTATAATATTATCCTAGAACTCATGGAAAAATTTATTCCTAAGGTCTATAAATATAGATAGTTCCTTGTAAATCCAAAATAAAGTAACAATAAACTCATAATTCCCATATCTAGTTTGAATCATTTTCTTCACAATATATTCTTCCTTCACTTTCAACTAATGGTACCCCGACCTAAGATCAATCATCAAAAAATACTTCCCTCATTAAAGATGATAAAAAAAATCATTGATATATAGTACCATATAGTTATTCATAAGATTAATTTTATTCATGGATTGATAATCAATTCAACGTATCATTAAAACATATTTATTTTTAAAAAATAAAACTTGAGTACCCCATGGTGAAGTGCTTGGTCAAATGAAACATTTATCTAGATTCTCATGCAATTGCTTTTTTAAATCTAAATTCTCTAATTGAACTATTTGATAAGGGGTTTTGAAATAGTCATAACATCATTAAATAAGTCAAAATTAAATTCAAACACCTGATTAGGAATACAAACTTTAATTTTTTAAAGAAAATATATATATATTCATTTAATATTAAAACATCACTAATTTGAATATTTTATTTCTTTTCAAAAATATGAGCAATGCAACTTTCACTACTATCCCAAATCATTTTCTCAGCTTCTTAGTAAGTTATTAAAGTATGAAATCATTGAATAAAACTTTTTTATCTCCATAATCTATATTATTATGATAAACTAAAATATAATCCATACCCAAAATAATATCAAGCTTTACTATAAGAAGTTAAATAAGTTATTTAGGAAATAACTTCCCACTAATAATAATAGTAAAACTCAAATAAATCTCAGTTTTTTTTATACTTCAACATAGAGTTTTCACCCAAAGTTATATATTCTTTTGATATAAAGATATTCCAATTCTACATGAAAATTTATCATAAATTAAGGAATGTGAATACCAAAAGTAAAATATGGACTTGGAATAATTTGAATAATAAGTAACATACCTTTAACTACTTTATTTGATTGCCCATAATGAAATATAGTAGTGGAAAATGATTTTTCCACACCTCTAGGTCTCTAATGTTGATGATTCCCATCCTATGTGACTAATTTCAGACAAAAATTAACATAATGAACCAACTCCTTATAATTAAATAACTTTATCATCAAATTCTCATTATTAATCTGATCATTTTACTTGCACTCAAAACGCACACGTCCAAACATTCCACATCAGAACCTATTCCAAGAATTTTCAAGATATACCCCCATAATGATTTTTACCACACTTATCAAAGTATTGGAACTTGAGTTTCTTACCTTTTGGATTTCATTGATGAATATTTCTACATGTACATAAATCTAGACCTTTTTCTTTTATTGTCCCAGAATACATGATCATTAGTGAACTCTATTTCAATATTATCAGTACACTAAAAAAGTTTCTCATAAATTTTTAATTCAAGGTAAGACAACACCCTTCAATATCTTTGTTTCAGACTTGATTAAAACTGATTAATATTACTTTACTGTTCTTGGATAAAATATGGTACATAACTTGAAAATCTTATAAAATTTATTTCATATTCTTCTACTTAATCTTTATCAGATTTCCTCAATTCAAATAATTTTTTATCCATTCTCATTATAACAAAGTTAGGTAAATATATCTACTGAAAAAGATCCTTAAATTTTTACCATTCCATGGAATCACAATAATATTTCTCTATGGTATTCTTAACAAGATACCACTATCAATAAACTAAACCTTAAAATATATAAATAAAAATAGTTACCTTTTCATGTTCTAAACACCTCATGACTTTAAATATATTCTCTAGTTCATTGATTCATCCTTTAGCTAGCACTAGATTTGTGGTTCCATTGTAATATGAAAGATGTTGTTTAATAAAATACTTCACTATCATCATGTTCCTCTATATAAGACCAAGATTATCTCTATCATGGATACCACCACCATTTATAATTTGTTTCAACTAATACATCACAAAAAAAATCTACTTAGTTCCAATTAATACCATATTGGGATTCTAATTTGGAATGACATTTTCCTCTCATTTCCTTTTGACTACAACTTCCATTTTTCCTCTACATAAAACCATTCTGAACAAATTTTGTTTAAATGAATAAATATGGAAACCATAAAATTATATAACATGATAAACATAGATAAAAATATCTTAAATATATTTATATAGATTATGTTAACCACCAATGTTATCTAAAACCTTCTCTAAAAATAACTATACGGACCCAACCTTAAACATTACATTTTCTAGTGACTTTATAATATAATTCATTTTATTTTCCCAATGATATTTTAGAATTATAGTTTTATATAATTAGGTCATAAATCTTACCTAACAATACCATATATTATAAAGTGGACACTTTAGATCAGTATCCATTTTCCTATAATAAAATACTTATAAAATAGAACATGTTTTCTTTTTATAAAAAATCTTTATAACTTTCAAATTGACTTAATATTTTCATTTACCCAACCTTAAACACTATCAAAAACATTTTAAAAATGTGGGATGAGTAGAAAAATTATTTTAAGGGAAATAAAAAGAAGAAATCTATTAGTCTAGTGAAAAACATGAAAACCCATGAAAACGTTTTCTTCAAAACATAATTTTTTACTCATAAATGAAATAATATTTGTTTTAAAAGTATAATTGGCCTTAATTTTTGAAAATAATTATAATTATATGAAAACTCATTATCAAGCATATAAAATTCATGTAGGTTCCTTGGGACATCATTTTCATAGAACCCTTATAAATTGGGATAACTATATGGCCAGATTCCAATATAATTTTTTGGAGAACATAATAATTTTCCAATGCATTGGAGAGATATACTAGGGATAACCCATCATATTATGAGCTATAATTGGGCTCAACCTTTTATATCTTGATATATAATGGGGTTCAACCCATCATATATGTTTTTAGAGCACAATCGTTATCATAAAAACTTTCCATGGACCATATCCTGAATAAAACATTTTAATTGTTCCCTTTTTCATCATGAAACCCTTGAAAACTCTTTTAAACTCATATGCAAGACTCTTTCCGATATCAAAATACAATTATATTTTAAAAATCCATCTTGCTGAACAAAATACCAAAAAAAAAGAAAAAATGTTTTTATTTGAATAAAATATTGAAGATTTTAAATGAATAAAAACTTCAAATAATGGATACTGTGGTGGAAAAAAGTCATTTTTCTAAAATACATTAAAATAGAACATTCATTTTGTTTATTATAAATAAATTCAAACATTTCATAAAAATATTTATTTTTAAAAACCCTATAGAAAAGGTAAAAGGAGACATAAAAATTTAATATGTAATTATTTTGTATCCATAAAAATTTATTCATTAATTAATTTTACAAACATGGACTTGGAAGAGAAGTACTTATAAAAAAATATTTAAAATATTGAAAATGAGGTTGTAAGTTGAAGTTTCCCTTATGTAAAAACTTAAAAGATCAATTTTTTAAAAACATAGTAAAAAAGTGAAATAGGGTTAAAAATTACCTTTATCCTACATTAAAAATAAATAAGATTTTTTCGAAACGTTTAGAAGAATATGTATATAGAGTTTAGATATATAAATGGGAAACTTTTTAGGAGGATTTTTAAAAGAAAGTCCCTTGCCTCGAGTCTGACTCGTCATGTATGTTCTTTATCATCCTAAATAATAATTTTACGTTAATTATTTAATTTCTTAATAAAAATTTTCATGTTTATTATTACTTTTATTTTATTTCTTACTAATTTATAAACAATTAGTCAATCATTTATGTACACTTTATAACTTTTGATTGTATTTAATTATATGTCAAAAATGAATTCGGTAGGTTGAATATGGTCAAATAGATCATTATTTAATTATATATAGAGTTATAATGATGAAATATTTACCATATTTTTACATAAATTATAATTTTAAAAACATTCATGAATGATGTTTATGAAAAGTGAACCACATTAAATCATCGAGATAGTAGGTCGTACATACGCGTGAGTAAAATTTTCATTTTTCAAGAATCATTACAGAAAGAAGGTAGGTAAAATTTTATCTTTCTAGACTAATAATCATACAATAAATATCATATTATTTCTTAAATAAACTTATTATATTGTAATGTCCCGGTTCCAAAAGCCACCCAGAGGTGCCCCGTACTCAGTTGGTCACATGGCCTCAAGCGCATTTCCCCAAATGCCAGAGGGTGTCGACTAGCAGTGAGGGCCTTGGGTGTGATAGTGGGGAAAATATGCCCCCATTGGTAGAGTACACAGTGGAAGTAATCAAACATGAAATAGAGGAAGCAGTAAATATCCAACAATAGTAAACAACAAAAGACTTAGATAATAAACAATGCATAATAAATGATGCACAGTACATATGTCTAGGAAAGCATCCAAACAAGTCACAATGATGGAATACAAATAATACCAAACCAAAGTACAAAATAAAAGATTAAAAACTCCTCAGAATCGCAAGAATATGGTTGGTCCCATGCTCTCCAGCTCCACAACACGTCAAGTACCTGAAGTAGAAGTGCTCTTTCCCTTATCTATACCTGCAACAATATAATATGTTTGGGCCCAAAATAATGACCCAAACAGGGTGTGAGACTAAATTCTAGTAGGAAACCACCCAAAGATCAGTGCCTAATAGTCAGTGAATATATGATAGGTAAAATTATAAAAAGCAGTAAACAGGAAAGTGCTCAGTAGTAAACAATTCACAATTCAATATCAAGCAGCAGTGAAACAACAGGTAAATCTCAAACAGGCAACCCTCTGGGAAGTACTCGCATCCATCCCCTCTGGTCCTATCTAAGAAGCGCAGCCCAACCCCTCTAGTTTTATCATAGTAATTTAATAAGACTCTCTGAGGAAGCACTCACAGTCTATCCCCTCATAGTCAAAGGTAAAGCAAGACTCTCTGAGGAAGCTCACACGGTTTTTTACCCATTTAGTATAGGTAAAGAAAGACTCTCTGAGGAAGCTCACACAGTCCATTCCCCACATAGTCTAAGGTAGTCAAGGACTCTATGAGGAAGCTCACATGTCAATTCCCCTTATAGCCTCGAGGTCTAGGACTCTTTGAGGAAGCTCACTCGGTCAATTCCCCTTATAGCCTAGGTTGTTCAATTAAAACAAAGACTCTATGAGGAAGCTCACTCAGTTAATCCACTTATAGTCTAAATAAATAAAGGAATCTATGAGGAAGCTCACTCAGTCAATTCCCCTTATAGCCCCAGGTGGTTCTAGGCTCTCTGAGGATGCTCACCCGGCCAATCCCCCCTTATAGCCTACTACACCAGGTTATCACAGCCCTGTGTAGGTCAACAAGCATAGTAATATAATATAGACAAATTAAACCTACAGAACTACTTGGCTAAATAGTATACATCATAACAAGCATTTTATAATGAAAACTCTCCATCTTATAACAACAAGCACGGAAAACAGGCAAGGCAGCCAAACTGGCTAAACAGAAACAAACGGTCGTAAACAAAACATGCAAGGGTAAAAAATCCAAAGCATAACAATAAAACCTATTCATATCCAAATAATCTTTACGCAAACACACAATCCTGGCAGGTAATCAGTAGAGGTAAAATGGTAAACATGAAATACCCCATTCAAGGGTATTGGTGGAATTTTCACATAATACTCAAAGGCTTTGAACGGAAAGACACAAACCACCTACCTTGACGTTAGGAGATTGCTATACATGAATCACGAGGCTTGAATCATTTTAGAATGCTTTAGATCTAAGAAAACACACAAAATTATCAACCCACAATAACTTGAGAAAGAGGAGGAAACATGAAACGAAGATCAAGCAAAAGAGAGAGCTTACCGAGATGATCTCAACTCAATCGACGGCTGTTGAATTAGAGTTCGGATGCTCGGTTGGGGGATCGGAGGAATATCGTGGCCGTACGAGAGCTCTTGGCCAAACGAAACCTAGAAGAAGACGTTTTTGGTTATTAGACGTGACCCTGGTGTGTTAAATGAAAAAAAAACAAAATACAGGTTGTGTACTTTTGGAGTACATAGTGTGTACATACTATTTTCGTACTCCACTTTAGGCGGCCTCCACGTCACCCCACACAACCATGTGTGTGGCAATGACACGGCCAGCACACAACCTCATACTGAAACAAATTACACGGCGTGTACTTGAAAAATTTCTAGAAACTCCTATTTTCTCAAAAACTCTAGAAAAAGGAAAAACATACCTTAAAAAAGGTCTAGGTTCTTATAAACTTCCCCCTTAAAGAAATTTGTCCTCGAATTTCTCTAGCACAGCGTAGAAGAAGAAACCCTGAACAGCTCTGGCCACTGTACTTGTACATCAGCCTCCCTCTCCCAAGTCTCGTCTTGTACCCTCCTGTGCTACCATATCACTCGTACTAGAGGAACATACCGGCCATGGAAAAACTTCATACTTCGATCGAAAATCTAGATAGAATGCTCATCGAAATATGATTCCACCTCCAACGCGACTTCCTCGGGTTGGAAAGCATGAGACGTGTCTGAAAAGTAATGTCAGAGATGAGAAACATGGAAAACATCGTGCATATCCGGGTACCTCTGAGGTAACTGCAACCGATAGGCTACCAGCCCAACTATCTTCAACACCTCAAACGGCCCGACGTACCTCGGCAAAAGCTTACCCTGTCTCATAATCCCCTTGTGTCCCAACCTCAGTGTGACATGAAGGAAAACTTGATCCCTGACCTCAAACTCTAGAGGTCATCTCCACTGATCAGCTTAAGATTTCTGACGAGACTGTGCAGTATCCATCCTCTTCTGAATCAACTCTATCTGCTCTATGGTCTCCTGAACAAGACGAGGTCCCAGCAAAGTTGCCTCTCCTGACTCTATCCAGCATAAGGGTGAGTGGCATGGCCTACCGTACAAAGCCTCGTAATGTGCCATCTAAATAGTTGCTTGAAAACTATTGCTATAGGCAAACTATACAAGAGTTATATGCTTTTACCAAGAACCTATGAATTCTAGAATGCATGCTCAGAGCATGTCCACAAGCACCTAAATCGTATGCTCAGACTGGCCATCTGTCTGGGGGTGGTAAGCTGTACTCAAAAGTACCAGTGTACCCAATGCCTTCTGAAACCCTTGCCAGAACCAATAAGTAAAACGAGCATCCCTGTCTGAAACAATGGAGTGTGGAAATCCATGCAGACGTAAAATTTCTCAGATGTACAACCGCCCAGCTCATCAACACTGAAGGTCTCCTTGATTGGTAAGAAGTGAGCAACCTTGGCGAGTCTGTCAATGAAAACCCAAACTGCTTCATTCCCTCAAGGCGACCTCGGTAAACCAGTCACGAAGTCCATCACGATGTTGTTCCACTTCCAATCGAGAATGGGTAACTACTGCGAAAGCCCTTCTGGTCGTTGATGCTCCGCCTTCACTTGTTGACAAGTGGAATACCTCATGATGAAACCAGCAACGTCCCTCTTCATACCTGGCCACCAATACTAATGGTGTAGATCACGATACATCTTGGTGATACTAGGATGAACTGCCCAAACTGAGGAATGAAAGTCCCGCATCAGCTCCTCACATATATCAGCTGGAACCCATACACACCCCTGGAAATGCAAGATCTCATCCTCACCTATGGTCTATCTTGGAATAAGGTCCTCTCATGACACACTCTCCCTTAGAACTAGGCCTTCAGAATCTGATAGCTGCCTCATTCGAACTCGATCAAGAAGAGTAGAGGTAACAATTACAGAAGAAAGAAACATCTACCCCTGACTGTCTTGCACCTCCAAATTCATCTTAGAGAACAAATCCATAAGCTGCCACTCACTACTGGCCTCCTAAACTGCCTATATCTGAGTCCTTCTTCTCAACACATCACCCACTGTGTTTCCTTTCCCAGGCGTATAAGCAAGCTCAAAGTCAAAGGACTGTTGGTAATCGACCCACCTCCGCTGTCTCAAATTTAGATCATACTGTGTGAAGATTTACTTGAGAATTTTGTGGTCGGTAAAAACCACAAAATTCTCTCTCAGAAGATAGTGTCTCCAACAGCGTAAGACATGAACAACAGTTGCCAACTCCAGATCGTACGTCGGGTAATTTCTCTCGTGTGGCCTCAACTACCGAGACCCATACACAATGACTCTATCTCCCTGCATAAGTATAGCTCCCAGCCCAATACCTGACACATCACAGTAAATGGTATTGCTCTTGCCCGGCTCTGAAAAGACTAGTATCGGTGCTGAATTCAACCTCCCTTTCAGCTTCTAAAAGGATGACTCACAAGAATCTGACCATAAGAACTTCTTAGCCTTCTTGGTCAGACATATCCATGGGGCTTCTAAGTGTGAAAAGTTATGTATAAAGTGCCTATAGTATCCAGCCAGCCCTAGAAAACTCTGCACCACAAAGACGTTCTTCGGATGCTCCCAAGAAACTACTGCTCTCACTTTCTTTGGGTTTTATGATACTCCTGTCTCTGAGATAACATGACCTAGGAAGTGAATATGGTCCATCCAAAAGTGGAACTTCAAGAGCTTAGAATATAACTAATTCTTCCTCAGTGTACTCAAAACAATCTCAATATGGTTAGCATGGTCATGTTGAGTGTGAGATTAAACCAAGATATCATCCACGAAGACCACTACGAATGAATCCAAGTATGAATGGAACACTCGGTTTATCAGTTCCATAAAAACTGTTGGCACATTTGTGTGTCCAAACGGCATAACTAAGTACTAGTATAGACCATACCTTCTCCTGAAGGCTGTAAGAGGTATATCATATGGTCTAAAATGAAACCGATGATAACCGGATCTCAATTCAATCTTCAAGAACACTCGGGCTCTTCAAAGCTGATCAAAGAGATCATCAATCATGGGCAAGGGATATCGGTTCTTGACCATCAACTGGTTCAACTTCTGATAATCCACACAAATCCTAAGGGTACCGTTTGCCTTCTTCATAAATAGGATAGGCGAACCGCAAAGAGAAATATTGGGTCAGATGAAACCCTTTGCTTGCAACTCCTATAACTACTTCTTGATCTCCTAAAACTCTGGTGCAACCATCCTATAAAGAGGAATGGACACCAGTGCCGCTCCTAGCACGAGATCAATAGAAAAGTCCACCTCAAGATCCAGAGGTAAACCTGAAATGTCCTTTAGAAAGAAGTCCCTGAAACATTACAACACTGGGGGAAAGTCCATCGGTGAAGTCCCCTGGTCATCCAGATAAAGACTAGAAATCTAGGCTGTAACTCCTCCTAGACCATGACGTTCAGGTCCTTCTCTACTCTCCTGTACATCCCACTCGTCTCTATGAAGAAATGATCTACCCTCTGGTGATACGAAACTCACCCTGCAGTGATAACAATCGATGACTTCCTGAAAGGGAACCAACCAGTCCATCTCGAGTATGACATCACAGCATGTCATCTCTAGGAAATAGGGGTCCCATAAAAAGTGACATCCACTAACCTACAGAGGGAACTCTCTACACTAACGTACACTAGCCATTCTAATCCCCAACGGAGTGTCTAGCTTCAAGATATTAGCAGAAGAAAAGATGTAGAGCCCAAGGCTTTCCACAACATCAAAAGAGATAAAGCTATGGGAATCCACTGTATGGAAAAGAGTAGAAGAAAAAAATGATGCTACTAAGATCGTACCTCGAACGATAGAGGGTCTGGGATCCTGCTCCTGCTGGGTCTACTCCACTACAAAATTCTGGCTTGTACCGCGACTCTGTGACCCTACCTGACCACTCTAAGCTGATCCACCCTGATGTTGCTAAAAACCGGGTGACTGGCTGGCATGGCCACAACCTCCACCTCAGACTGAACGACCGGAATAAATCTAGTTCTGAGACTGGTGAGAAGCTAGTGGCGTTTCTCCTGGACGAGGAGTCATATAGGAACCCCTGTCACTAGATTTTGGTGAGAAGAACTGAAAAAAGCGCTGAAGGTGACCCATCTTGCCACAAGATCGACACTCCACTGGGTCTCTCGAGAAATGTGGCCTCGTATGACCGCTCCTTCTGTACTGGTAGAACACCACCTGGCTACCAGAGGATTCATCCTGCCTACTCTGATCTACTCATACAACCTCCATGCGGCGCTTCTTGCTATCAGCTAGTGGAGCACTAACTCTGGATGTCGAACCGCCCTGGATCACAGCTCCAGAATCCCTCAGATTGCACTCAGTAATTAGTGCCTGGTTAATGATAGAGGATATTGAAGTCAACCTAAAGATGTTCTCCCAGGAACGGATCTCCTACCTGAGACCATCCTCAAACTTCCTAGCCAGGAAAAACTCATCACCTGCAAGAATATGCATGAAACACTATAGCTCCGTGAAGCGAGGGGAATAATCCATCATAGAAAGAGTATCCTGCTCCAGGCTCATGAACTCCCAGGCTCAATCAGCCCTTAAGGTCTCCAGGTAGAAGTAATAGTAAAAGATATATTGGAACTCCTCCCAAGCCATATTCTAGTGGCATCCCGCCTGAGAGATGACATACCACCACCTCTTGGAGGAGTCTCAGAGCATATAGGTCACGTGATTCACCCTTCTCTTTGGTGGTACCTCGAGATGCTCGAAGATCGTCAGTGTGGATTCGAGCCACAACTCTACAGCCTGTGGTCCTCCTTCCCCTGAGAAGGTGGGAGGATGCTGCTTCTAGAAAACCCATGTCAAATATGCCATCGACGGGGTAGGAGGCGGCGCTCCCTGGAAGGTCTGCATCATCCTTAGAAAACCCTCCCTAAACTAAACATCGACGCCTAAAACTAGTATAACTGCTGGTGCTAGGGCTGGCACAATTGGAGGATCTACAGGAAGACGCTGATCAACCATATCAGGCATCTGATCATTTCCCTGCAACTGGCGGTCAACCGGAGGACGTCTAGGTGGCATGAATCTGCAAGGTCAATTACCCACATAGATTCATGAGTATTAATGACTGAAAACATGGGGTGTTAGAAGGGAACATGTGGAAGAAAGCATTCAAGTTTTACAAAACATGACTACATGGCATGTACAATTACTACACCGCGTGTTCCCTGAAGTCATTCACATGGGCGTGTACCCTTGAACTAACCGGTCGTGTAACACCCCAAAAACATGGCGTGTTCTCTAAACACACGACATGTACTTGAATCCTCTTCCCCTGCTCGGGTCCTTCTACGCGGTTAAGCCACACGGATCTCCCAAGACAAGACTACATTGCATGTTCAAGGTAGACATGGCGTGTAATGGACAAGCTTCACTAGCCCGTGTTGTTAGTGACACGGCATGTGTACCCAGGTTACACTACACGGCGTGCTTCAAACAAACACAACATATACTAAGAAAGGATAACACCGACCCATGTTGTTTGTGACACGGCTGGGTACCTGAGTCAGACTACACGACATATTCAAGATGGACATGGTGTGTATAAGAAGAGACTCCACCGACCCGTGTTGTTAGCTACATGGCCAGAAACCTAGGTTAGGATACATGACATGCTAAACTGGTACACGACGTGTTCCCACAAGGATTTCCCCATCCCGTGTCTCTACCCACACAACCTAAGACACGGTTAGAGACTACACGATGTGTACATAAGTACACGACATGTACTTTTGAAACACTGTTTCTTCCTGAACAGAAGAACACATGGCATGTGGTCAAAACTACACGACGTGTATTCTGGGTTTTTTCCGGGTAGTAAGCCTCAGAAACTACTCCAAAGCCCAGAAAAACACTGAAACAATCATTGAAGGTGCCAAATTCTGATCCCTGAGGGCCCATACTCCCCATGAATCAAAGTTTGGCATCTTATACAAGTTATAACAAGGCAACAAAGTGATGATCCCCCAAATTATGGTCCATGAGGGCCTATAAAACCTCAAGAACCAAATTTTGGCGTTCATCCAAACAAATCACTACACAACTATGCCCTATAAAACAACATGTATTTTTATCAAGTCATCTATCACAACAACATGCATATTCTACATAACATCTATTACAAAAAAATGCAATCGCTAATGAATCCTAGATGGCATGGCAAGAATGCATGACATGTGATATCTAGAAAGTTCCTATATGATGCATGAGATGGCATACCCTCATATCATCAGGTTGAGACAGAAATAAAACCTCAATAATATCAATAGTAATATCCTGAACATGTGAGTCTCCCAAAAGTGAAATCAAATCAACTGTAAAATTGCAAAATCTGAAAAATTTCATTAACTAGGTAAATTGGATTTACTCTATACATGGGTTAGATACTCTTGAGAACAACGTATTACCATGTACTGATTCCATCCTATCCCTGGATAAAGGCTCCAAATAGAAAATCAAGTTAAAATAATTCCTCTGATACCACTTTGTAACATCCCGGTTCTAGAAGCCACTCAGAGGCGCCCCGTGCCCGGTTGGTCACATGGCCTCAAGCACATTTCCCCAAATGCCAGAGGTTGCCGAATAGCAGTGAGGGCCTTGGATGTGATAGTGGCGAAACTATTCCCTCATTGGCAGAGTACACAACTGAAGTAATTAAACATGAAATAGCGGAATCAGTAAATATCCAACAATAGTAAACTGTGTAAGACTGAGATAATAAAAAACTAGAGTAATACATAATAAATGATGCATGATACATATGTCTAGGAAAGCAACCAAAAAAGTCACTATGCTAGAATACAAATAGTACCAAACCAAAGTACAAAATAAAAAATAAACAGCTCCTCATCATCACAAGCATATGCTTTGTCCCATGCTCTTCAGCTCCACAACACATCAAGTACCTGAAGTAGAAGGGAGTTTTCCCTTATCTATACCTTCAAAAATATAATCTTATTTGGCCCAAAAGCATGAACCAAACAGGGTGTGAGACTAAATACCAGTAGGAAACCACCCGAAGATCTATGCATAATAGTTAGTGAATATATGGCTGGTAAAAGTACAGAAAGCATTAAATATGAAAGTTCTTAGGAGTAAACAATTCACAATTCAATATCAAGAAGCAGTGAAACAACAGCTAAATCTCAAATACGTAACCCTCTGGGAAGTACTCGTAGCCATCCCCTCTGGTCCTATCTAAGAAGTAAAGACAACCCTCTGGGTAGTACATATAGCCCAACCCCTCTCGTTCTGTCATAAGAATTTAATAAGACTCTCAGAGGAAGTGCTCATAGTCTATCCCCTCATAGTCAAAGGTAAAGCAAGACTCTCTGAGGAAGCTCACACAGTCTGTTCCCCATATAGTCTAGGTAAAGAAAAACTCTCTGAGGAAGCTCACATAGTCCATTCCACGCATAGTCTAATGTAGTCAAGGACTCTATGAGGAATCTCACATGTTAGTTCCCCTTATATCCCTGAGGTCTAGGACTCTCTGAGGAAGCTCACTCAGTCAATTCCCCTTATAGAACATGTCTTTCAATTCAAACAAAGACTCTCTGTGGAAGCTCACATAGTCAATCCAATTGCAGTCTAAATAAGTCAAGTACTTTCTGAGGAAGCTCACTCGGTCAATTCCTCTTATAGCCCCAGGTGGTTCTAGGCTCTCTGAGGATGCTCACTCGATCAATCCCCCCTTATAGCCTACTATACCAGGTTATCACGACCCAATGTAGGTCAACAGGCATATCAGTGTAATATAGACAAAGTAAAACTATAGAACTACATTGAAAAACAATCTATATCATAACAAGCATGTCAGAATACAAAGTCTCCATCCTACAACAACAGGAATGGAAAACAAGCATGGCAGCCAAACTGGCTAAACAAGACCAAACGGTCGTAAACAAAACATGCAAGGGAAAAACATCCAAATCATAGTAATAAAACCTATTCATATCTAAATAACCTCTATGAAATCACACAAGCATGGCAGGCAATCAGCAGAGGTAAAATGGTAAACACGCAATACCCCGTTCAAGGGTATTGGTGGAATTTGCACATAATACTCAATTAATTTGAACAGAAAGGCACAAAACTCCCACCTTGGTGTTAGAAGATCACTATATGTGAATCACAAGGCTTCAATCTCTTTATAATTCCATAGATCTAAGAAAACGCACAAAACACTCAACCCACAATAACTTGAGAAAGAAGAGGAAACATGAAACGAAGATCAAGCAGAAGAGAGAGCTTACCGAGAAGATCCCAACACAATTGACGATGGTCGAATCAGAGTATAGATGCTCTATCGAGGTCTCAGAGGAAGATCACGGTTGTACGGGAGCTCTCGGCCAAACAAAACCTAGAATAAGATGTTTTTGGCGATTAGACACCACCCCAGTGCATTTAATGAAAAAAAACAAAATACACGGTGTGTAATTTTGGAGTACATGGCGTGTACTTACTATTTCCGTACTCCGCTTTAGGTGGCCTCCAAATCACCCCACACAACCATGTGTGTGGACATGACACAACCGGCACATGACCTCCCGCGGTAATAAAGTACATGACGTGTACTCATAAAGTACACTACGTGTACTTGAAATATTTCCAGAAACTCCTCTTTTATCAAAAACTCCAAAAAAAGGAAAAAAATACCTGAAAAGAAGGTCCGGGTTTATACATATATCATCCATCTGATGTGGTGATGAAAAATTAATCACATCACTTTGTGGAGACGTTAGTCCATAAGTATGCACAGACGACATTATCATTTTTCAGTGAATAGAAAGGTAAAAAATAAATTTTATATTATATTTTTATATCGATAAATATTTCATGAGTATTATATATAAACATTAATTCAATCATTTTAAATAGTTTTGAGAGGTGATGATGAAAAAATAATTACATCGATTCATGAGGCAATAGTCCTTTGTAAACAAAAATTATTGTTTCATTTCCCATTTGATGGAAGAGGAGAAAGATTTAGGTAATTCAGTTAGAATAATAAATTATATGTATATGGGAGATATTAGTGACATTATATCATCACAGTTAAATAATATTTTAAGGAGGTTGAATAAGAAAAAAAATGTCCGTTTAGGAATAATATCTCTTTATCAAACAAGCTCTTTAGGATTATACCGAATGCCTTCCTAGATTATATTTCTGATAAAAAAATATATAAAGTGGAAATAAATGTAATTAATGTATTTGAGTAGGTATTTTTTAAACCAAAAGTCTTTGAAGTTATTAAGAGGAGAAGATAGTGGGTATCCTTTTATAAGTGGAGGATAAGACACACCTAGAATATTTGAAAAGAAAAAGCTATACCTTTGTTTTATAGTTTCCAAAAGTCTCCAAAATGAACCATTATCTAGAATTATATGATATAAGGTAAAAATAGAGCCATAAAATAGAATTTATAAAAGATTTTTGGTCATTTTTACCCTTATATTTTTAGTTTAATCCCCAGTAAACATGTTTTCACCTTAATCTCTGTAAATGATTTTTACTATTTTCACTATTAATTATGAAAAAAATTAAGTTCAAATTATTTTAAAATATAAATAATTATGATTTAAAATATGGAATATATTTTACCAAATTTAATTTATATAATTCTTAAATTTTAATTTAAAATTATACCCACAGGCACAATGAGAAAACGATCTTTCAAGAAATGTATTTTTCAAGCATAAAATGATTTTATATTAACACTTTAACTAGAATAATAATTATATTGATTTAACTTTATATATATATATATATAGATTAAAAATATATAAATTTAATTTAAATCATTCATCATTATGGGTTTTTATAATTAAATAAAAAGAAGAAACATTATCCACTTTAAAACAGTTTTTGAAGAAATGTGTTTTTAAACACAAAAATAAACTTATATTAAATTAAAGTATAAAGATGATTAAAATATAATTAATTGAATTAAATATAAATAAATAATTATTATTTAACTTCAAATAAAATTAAAATCATAATTATACTTTTAAATTACTTAATTTATTGAAAATAAATTACAGTTTTACAAAAACTCGGTATTTTTCACTATTCATTAAAAAAATCTATATTTTATGAAAAATCCAAAAATTTACCCCAAGTTTATTTTGATATGGTATTTTAAAAAGTTAAATTAAATTTATAAAATTCAAATTATATAATCTATAAATGAAAATTTTAAATATTACCCTATAAGAAAAGGGTTTAATAAAAGTATTTCATTTTTGTTTTGAAAAATATTTAATATTTTTATAATGAATATAACTAACTAATTTTAAAATGATAATAAATATTAAAATGATTTATTCTATAATTAAATATGTTTTTACATTGGAATAACCCAAAAACCTGAAGGAATTTAGAAAAACACCTTACCTCTTAACTATGAAATTGATTCACACGTTGAGGAGGAGAAAATCTTTGTGAAAATTAATTATAGAGAGAGTAGATAAAGAGTTAGATAAAATAAGTGAGTTAGAAGATGTATGTTAAATACATTGAAAATTAATTCATTTTTATGAAACACTCTAATGGAAATAAATAATAAATTTTGGAAAATGAGATGAAAAAATGAATATCTTTTTTGGTAAAAATTAGAGAAGGAAGAGTTTTATGGAAAAGTGGAATTAGATTATTGAGTGGATAAATACATTAAAAATGAAGTCAATATATTCTATAAAATAGTTCTATAAAATAAAACAATGTACTAATATTTTGGTAAACTAAAATGTTATGATCATTGTATGTTAATAACTATACAAAACTATGAATTCATATCATCAATAAACAGGTATAGAGATTACTGTACAATTTACAATCACAAGATGTTTAATTTTTAAAAGAGTGAGATAGTTAAAGAAATTTTACATTAGTATTTAGGTTATTCCTTAATTATATAAATCATATATTAATAACCTTAATTATTTTATTTGCATACCATGAAATAATATAAGTTCATATTGAAGTTTCATAACTTAGCTTTGCATTATTTTTATTTATGAATACACTGGATCAATATTTATATAAAATTATTGAGTAGAAAAAAAATAAAAACATGAAAAATCAATTGGTATATATAAAAAACTTTGGTAAATTGAAAATAACCTCATTCGAGCCAAATTTCAAGGTGGAATTTACTATTGAAATCTATAAACTCTTGTGGTGAGGATAATCTAGTAAGGAATACATACAAAATGAATAACTTATTATAAGCCAAGTTATTCCCCTATCATTTATAAATGAAAAAAAATATATAGTGTATGTTTTAATTAGTTAAAAGAACATTTTAAATTACTCAAATTATAAAAGGATAAGATATTTTAAAGCTCTAACAATTAATATACACCGCTCTTAAAAAATTATGGATAGCCTATAAAATAATATCCATCCGTTTAAAAATCATAAAATAAATAATTAACATCATTAGTTGGAATCCCAAACCCAATATTCATAGCTTCATCATCTTAGACTACTAAATTTTATTATTTTAAAAATAATAAATAAGAAAAATATTAATTTGATAAAATCATGGAGATCCAATTTTATAAAAGAAACAATGAAATATACAAATAACAACCCATAAAAAACTATTTTATTTTACAAACAAAATAATAAGTGATATTAAATGATTCAAGGGTTAAAATAATATAATACTATCAATATGTTTCATATTAATAATATAAATATAATGTATTATAACAGTCAACCTGAAATTATTCCCTAATGTATTGGCTATAGAAATTTTCCATTAGGCTACAACTATTAATTAGAATTTAACATAAGAGAATATTCACAAATGAAATCCTTTTATAATTAATTAAAATCTAGTATTTGACATAAATCACACATGACATGAGTTGAAAATTAAGCAAAACAAAATATGCTATATTAAATTTTGAAAAATAAAGATATAAATGTGTAGAAGACAATATATTAAATTTAAATTTGAATGTAAAGGCTAAAATAATTAAAATTTGAAAAATATTATTGGGAATAAATACAGGGAAAAATATAAACAATAGTATCAATCATTTTTTATGAATTAAAGGTTAAAGGACAATTGAATCCAAATGTTTCATAATCTAAATATATAAGATAACATTTTTTGATCTTTAACTATGGAAATATATTAATAGTTATCTTAATAAACATAAATATTACAAAAAAATCATAAATTTAGATAATATAAATGGTCAAAAAAACTATTATATTCCACTAAAATAAAGGAAATTTGTTATAAAAAAACATTTCATTGAATAAATAAAATATTGGAAACTAAGATTATAAAATAATTTTAACCACACAAAAAATTCAACACGAATTCTTTGAGGCCTCATGGGTTTTACATGAACCTTTTATTTTAATATTATTTTTTAAAATTCATTACATATTTGATGATGAAAAGATTTTTTTTAAAAGAAGATATAAAATATTACTTGAATGTAAACTCCCATAATATGTTCAAATACCTTTTATAGTTTCCCTTATACATTATTCAATCAAGAAAAAAAAATTGAACATCAAAATACTAATATAATATGTTTCTATTGATAAATTTAAAATTTTAATACAAGTGAACTATACTTTAGATCTATAAACTACTTGAAAAATAACTTTTCAACTTATCTTACACACCTCAGATTAAGTAATACTCAATCTATTTTATAATGTGATTTCTTGAATGAACTATGCCAGGTTGTACAAGTGGATAACTTGAAGGATATGGGAAAATGAATGAAATTTTTTGTATTAGAGAATCTGATGGAGGAGAATGACCTCAAAAATAGGCATGTGAAAGACCAATAAAATAAAATCATTAAATATTTTACAATATAAAAAATTGTGAATGTATTAAATATATTACATGCTTGTAACACCATTAAATTAGCAAATTTGTTTAAAAGTATTATAAAAATTAATAACCATTTCGATATTAGAAAGAAATAACAAGCCTCTCTATTTTACCATGTTTTGATCTCTTAGAATAAAAAAAATTCAAACCAATGCATCATTTTGAATTGAATAAATAAATAAATAAATTATCTAAAAATTTTATACAGTGAAATAAAATAATTTTTTAAGGGAATTTCTATAGTAACCACCAAATAGATTTCAACCACTTTCTCCAACACTAATAATAAATTATCTAATAGTTCATATATAAATATAGGAATTTCAAGTCTTATTTCAAAAAATTATACTAGGCTTTCAAAAATAAATTAATATAAAAAATTATCAATATTTGACATAGAATCCAAGGTGATCATTCAAAAAAAGATAATTTGAACAGTTTAAACCCTTTAATTCAATAATTATCGAAGAAATACTAATTTTAAAGAATTGAAATCACTCAATGGAGACAAATCTTCAATATATTACTGAAGTTAATAACTTAAATTCCTTAAAACTTCTACTAATAAGATTCTTGGGCAATATTGGTAGTAGATAATTATGATGATGTTAAGAGAAATAAATTAAACAAAACTATAAAAAAACTTATAGACATGTTTTTATATATATTGTTAAAGGATACCATGTATATTTATTGGCATTTTTTTGTGTTCCAACAAGGAAAAATGATTTTTTGGTGGGAAATTGCTATTTCCATGAACAATAATTTTCGATGAAAATATAATTTTTATCTTGACCCTATATCCATGGGAAAAAATGTCTATAGATATAGGATTTGTGTGTAAATCCTATCACAATAGGAATTTTTTTTAATGGATATAGCCTATATTCTGATCCACTATCACCACAATCATTATTTCTTATTCCTATGGTAAAATATTAAAAAAATTATAATATATAAATCTTTATTGTTTTTTTTTCATATAAATCGAAATTCGGATTCATAGTTTACTATATAAAGGCTCTCCCTTTATTTTATAAGATCAATCTTTGATTCCCTATTATGGATTATTTTATTTAAAACCTATATATATATATATCACTCCTGGAAGATTGAAAGAAACATTCATACCAAACATTTGAGTTCCATGTTTTGAAACCCCACAAATAATATTTTGAATAATAGTATATATATATATATATATATATATATATATATCTTACAAATAACTTTTTAATTCGAGTGGAAAAGTGCATACTATAATTTATTGGGGGTTCAGGCTCGAAACATGCTAAAATTTAATTTTTTAATTTATGTCTATAGAATGGTATATATATATAGATATATAGATGTTGTAGATATGTAACAATATAAGAACTTTAAATGGATTGGGAAAGATTATTGATAAGAATATAATGGTCATAGTATCTAATCATGTAATATTTTAATTTTTCAAAATTCTCTATTACCATGGTCAGGTAACTGTGGAACTATATTTTCCATGTGGACTAGGATATAACCACGAAATCCATGCCCATGGCTATAGGTAATTCAGGAAATAGGTTCCATGTGGGATTAGGTATAACCACCGGCCTTGTCCATGGTTATATCAAAAAATATGTAGCTATAGACTTAGTTTCTATAGATGTTATGACCATGAAAATAATTTATAACCATGGAAATTTGGGATATATCCATGGACATGGCCCATGGATATAGACTATTTGTCTACCTATGATAATAAGTGATGAGAGTCATGATGTGGAATGGAAGAAATCATTTTAGGGCTGATAAGGTATCTTCATGTGGGGTGAATGCATGGGGAGAAGAACTTTTGGTCGGGAGCTACACAATTAAAAGAGTTATATATAAATAATGATCTCATCATGGGGAGAATAAATGAAAGGTACAAGGGGTTTGGAGGGTGCTGAGGAGGATAAATCATAGAGAAAGGGATGATAAATTTTGGTGGTTTCATTCAATTTCTTAGTGACAACCATTTAGTGGTCGATATTGGTAGTAATAACGACCACTAAATGGGGGCTACTCACTTCCCCTTAGCACGAATACTCAAATATCTAGCAGTTTTTGTAGCATAAAATATGAAAAATCATTATATAAAAAAAATTAACAATCAAAAATAAATTATTTTACATTTTTCATTCCTTTTATTGATAATTTTCACATTTTTTCAAAATCATGTAATTTTTTTGAGTTGTTATATAATTGAAATGTTATATATAAAAATAGTTTATATTATATGAGAAATTAAATTGGATAATTATACTTTATTTATATGAAATTAATATAGCATAATTTTTTTTTCATTTAATTTCCACATTTATTTTAAGATGATTTTTTTAAATATTATCATATTTTGGATAAAAAATTATTTTTTAGTTTTTATTTTGTAAATTATTTAATCAATATAAAAATAATTTATTATATATATAATCCTAATGATTTAGTATTTTAGATGTTAATTTTTTAAAACAATTGAGACCAAAATAAAAATTAATATAATTGGATATTAAAAAACCTCAAAAATTAAATTCTCCATATAAGTAAAATGTAATGTAAATAAAAATTTCATTAATTACATATATGAGAAAAATTTATTCCACATCCAAGTGTATATATTTTATGCCCATATGTACTGCGTCATAAATGTTGTAGTGGGATCAGAACTATAGTAGGTGGTTCTTCTGTGTGCATTACTTCCACATTGATAGCTGGTATATTTGGACATGATAATGCTGGCTCCTTATAATTCTGTATAGATGTATCAATAGTATATGATGTAGACATATTTTTTTGAATCTATGAGTTCAAGGAAGGTTGAAACATTTCTGATGATGAAAACATAATATAAAATGTTTAATATGTCTTCTAATAGAGCTTTATCTGAGTTTTGAGGGTACTTGTCACAACCCACTACCACCAAGAACCCCTCATAGGCCTATAGTAAAGATGGGAGTAACCCCCAGATCCCACCTTAATTTTCAATGAGTTAGTGACTAACAATGAGGGAAAAAAATAAATATAGAGGCATTACCCTAATAAATCTGAGTAAAATATAAAAAAAACACCAATCATCCCCATCATATAAAAGAAATATAATATATTTCAATACATGTATTTTAATATAGAAAAAATTCTACAAAATAAAATATAAAAAGAAAGCTCTTATGGCAGCGAGTGAGACCACAACTCTAAGATAAAAGCTATAATCATCCATCTTGATCATTGAATCCATCATGGAAACCTATAAATCATATTTATATACATAGGGGTGAAAATACGTGTATACCCAGTAAGATGCTTATAAAGGCCTATCATGCCAATGTGGAAGAATAATAATAATGCCTCATTGACAAAACAATAGAAAAAATATGAATCTATTCTCAATCCACTATCACCAATCCTCACCAATTCTCACTCACTAAATATCTCATCTAAGTATAATAACATACCATCAGAAGAATATAGTAATAAGGTATCCCACAACCAATACCCCATTGGGTTTTAACTCTATGATCGACACTTTATAGATTTTATTAGGAATGCATAAACCATAAAAGGAAAAACAATTCTAGGAGGCTCTGATGTGTTAGAGACCAATAATATACCAACATTAAATATGAATACACTCATCTGGTAAGGATCCAATGGTTGAATAATTAATGAGAGTCATTTCTTATCAACCTTTGGATACTTGTATTTTTTTCCATATTCCCCTTATTCTATGTGTGCTGAATTTCAACGCTATGGAGAAGTATCATTATATATTATTTAATGATATATACTATAATCTAGTGGTGGAGAGAGAACCAAAAAATGGACATGAAAACCATAGAATAATCATATTCAATAGTAGATAGATAGAGGTTTTATCGTGAGTAGAGAGATAGAAACATATCATGTACTTCCACTATAAGATATATTCCCTCCCCATAGATGGTTGAGGTGGAAAAATGATAAATCCAATATATTATTGAATAATTCTACCAAAATGTATAATATTTTTAATGTAATAACCATATTTATTTTGTTTTAGGATTTGAATTAGGACTATCAAGCATACCCAATTCCCTTAAACCACTCTACTACCCACTAAATCGGAAGTGGTGGTTCCAATTATTGGATTTATGATGGAAGTTGGAAGTATAACAACCTTAAAAAACACATTTAGAGAAAAAAATATGGATAAGAGTTTACTTTTTATATATAATTGACTAGTATAGTGACCCATACTTTTCATACCTAAATATTACATTTTAATATATGAATATTCAAAACATAACATTACGATCCATGCTAGAATGATATTGGTATAGTGTATTTAGAAACATGGATATATAAAAAACTTGTTCATAAGAGATCTAAATCATCTCCCACTTATTTCTTCGCAACTAGAACCCTTCCTAGACATATAATACTTAAAATATTTATTCATATCCTAAGTAAAGGAAACATAAGAATGGGTGATCTTAGATGCTCAGTAAGGGTAAACTAGGTAGATATCAATGATCACTTAAGATTAATATGATCATAAGTGTATTAGAATATGATATTAACATTTTATAAATATAAAAAATATATCACATAACATAATCTTGAATCATGACATACAACTTGGTAGTTTTAAAAAATGAATCATAAAAGAATCAAATAAAAATCCATGAGAGCATAACATTGGCATAATATGTAAGTTTTTGGTACACACATAAGAATATAAATAATTTCTTTATAAAATGATCATTTACAAGAATATCATAGTGTATTGGGTTTACTTTCCATTACAATATATCCATAGTAAATATTCACTCTCAAGATCATTGTACTAGACAAAGTCTATTTCTGAAATGAGTTCACTTCCTATTCCAGTCCATATTATCTCTTGAGATATCTATCTTTACCCAATGCATTAGAAAGATATATAATTCTAGAACCACTGATCACATAATTAAAATCACATATATATTTTCCAAAATATCATTAAACATTTATCATATTGTAACCCATGGAAAAGAAATGAGTTTCAAAAAAAATTCAACATTTCATCCTAACATAACCCATAGAAAATAAATGGGCTTTATAAACTTCTTATCATAATAATAATAAACCAAAAAGAGAAATAATAATAATGATATCATTGGATCATATCCCCCTTAAATATTAATTAACATAAAAATATGTCAGCTTAGATGAATAATTCCTTTAATAGGTCTCTAGAATATATCTTGAAGAAAATACCATTTTCATTTTGAAATAACTTATTTAAAATCAATTATTTTCCAAAATATTATACAAAAATTTTTAGTTAAAATAACTATGAAATATTGTATATAATTATTCCATAAAGTGAGTGTTCATGATGTTGAGAAATTTTTTCCATGTAATGTATGTTAAAGAAAATATTCTTTTCACCTTTTTCGTAAAAATTCAAAAGTACCTCATTTAAAATCTCATAAGAATAATCCTTTAAAAAAATTATAAAAATTAAAAATTGGTAAAAATTATTTTAAAAATTCATAGGTTAATAAAAAGGAATTCTTGAAAATAATTTAAATAAAATATAGACATAGAATAAAAAGATTCCAGACCAAAGAGGAAATAATTCTTGTTTTTATCAAAAACATTTTCCCAATCATTTTAAATATCACCAAGAGAAAATTGGTAATATTACTTGAAAATTACATGAACAACCAGAGGATAATATTATTAAATGTATTTATTATATAATTATTATAAAACTTCTTTAATAGAAATTCAATCATAAAAAATCCTGATTAAAATGGGATTGAAATAGAAATCCATTTCTGCAAGTTCCACTTACATTGAAAGCAGTATAACCTATAGTATAATAAATATAAATTTAATATAATTATATTAAAGAATAATTAACACACTTATAATATTATATATTATCCACTTATAATATTTCAAAACTCATTTTTTGATAATTATTTATTAAAATTTTCATTTCTAGGTGTTAACTATTTTGTTTTTCATGGAGGTTTCGGTTATGCAGTTTCAGTCCTTATACATTGATCATATTTCCAAAATATTCATAATGTTAAACATGATATAAATATCATATATATATATATATATTAATTATATATATATGTATATATATATTTTGTGTCATATAAAAGGTATAGATAGGAAAAATAATTACTCCGTTCATAGAGACAATATACCGTACATAAGCATGAACACTATTTTCATTTTTATATAGATTTATTGAAAGAAAGGTAAATATTAATTAAACTTTAAAAAATCATAATAATAATATAAATAATATATATATTTATTAAATCCATCAATATAACCATCCAGGTAAAGTGTTGATTAAAAAAATACCCCACCATATATGGACAATAAGTTGTACATACACAAAAGTGATGTCTTTGTTTTCCATAAGATGGAAAGAAGGTGGATAATAGTTGTTAAATAATAATAATAAAAATTAAATAGATTTAATATACTGAATTAATTATTTTATAATGTATACCATGTATTTAGAAGAGTTATAATAAGAAATAAAATTGAAAACACTGAGTTAATAGTTATACCTCTTTGTTGAGAGACCTATTTTGGATTACACCTTAAGCCATGAAGGGATAGTATTATGGAAATTAAAGAAGCTATAAAATGTGGTGAATTAAGATATAATGATATTATGGTATTTATTTTATAATATATATGGCTTATACTTTGTGAATAGTGAAGGAACTTAGGTTCCCTTTTATAAATAACGGGAGATGCACCCTTGAAATTACTTAAAGTTTGAAATCAATATAAAATATTTTTTATAACAAATTTTATCCAAATTATATATTTAAAATATAGTATGATTATAATTATAATTAATCTCATCAAATAATATTAAAAAAATTAGGATATTTTTTAAACCTTATATCATAGTTTTAACCCCTATTAATCTTTTTTACAATTACTGCAATATCAAAGTTTTTTACTTTTTAGTTGTTAAGAATGTTGTACTAAAAGGAAAAGTGACCCATAAATAGAATATGGTTGATATTTTCAATAGAATGTAATTTAAATTCATCAACATTGTTGTGGGATTTTAATATAAACCATTCACCCATCCCTAATATTTTATATGTATCTTAAAATTCATGGAACAAATTAAGTCCTCCAAATTGTATTACTTATAATATTTTTAAAATTAGTTATTTTATTTTTCTATACGTTGAGTAAATACTATGTTTCTGTTTTATAAGCATTTAAGGTAACTATTCAATCACTAAAAATTAAAAAAAATTACCATGATAAAAAATTTAATCCATATTTTAAAAAAACATTTAGAACTGAATTATATTCTTTTTATCCTTATGATTTTTTGAAGATATTGTAGTCAAGAGAGTGACATTTTTTACTTATCCTTTTCTTGGAATAATATAAAGGACATAATAAAATATAAATGGAACTAACTTTCCATATTTTCAAAACATGGATTAAAACAGCCGAATAAAACTCAACTTATAGAATAATGTGAAGTGTTAGAAATTTTTTAAAGCCTTATCCCAAATTTTAACCCATTTTTACCCATTTTTCCTTTATTGGGGTGACAAATATTTACCATTGTTACTATTCATAATGAAAAAAATAAAAAAGGGAACTATTAAACAAATTTAATCCTTATAATTATAAATATTAAATCCATTTTTAAAATTTAAATTCCCAAAAGTATAAGAATTTAAATAAAAATTAATCCCACAAAACATGATGAAAGGATGTTCTCCATAATAAAAAGTTGTTGCAAGTATAAGATGTTTTTATAAAAAATACAAAATTAAATTAATTAAAATAAAATTAATTTAATTATTAATAATATAGATGATCTTATTTTCGTTTTAAAACCGTTTTAAACAAAAAAAATATTGTAAATTATTTGAAAGAAAAGAATGTTTTCAATAAAAATCAGTATTTTTACTATTCATATAAAAATATTCTTTTTAGAAAATTATCAAAAATGAACTCTAATATAATAATTAAATGATGATTTCAAAAATTAATTTCATTTTTTAAAAATAAATTTTATAAAAGTGTAATAAATTAATTAAATTGTGAAAAATTGTGTACTTATTTATCAATATATTTTCTTTATTTAAAACATATATACATATTTTTTAAAAGGTTGTTTTTTCTATTCACTTAACCAATATAATAGCTAGGTTTTAAAGATATATTATATTAAATATTATTTACACTTTGAATTATGTGTATCATAATATAATAATGAAATTAAATTTATTTGAAAATAAAAATATCATAAAATATCATTGTGTTACATTCTACCCCTTTGAAATGAATTTTGTCATCAAATTTCCATTAATACAATAAAAATAAATGAGGATATCAATGTTTCATCACATCATAAAGTTCCCATGTAGGTTATTTAAATTTTTGATTCATATAAAGAACTATAACCATATGAGTAGTCTTGTTCCCTAGAAATTTGTTACTATGATCTAATATTTTTTAAGGTTCTAATTTATAGGAAAGATCATTCTCTAATGGTACAACCTCTAAGTTCATTACATGTGAAGTATAATGTATGTACTTCCTCGGGAGAGATACAAGGAACATATTGTAAACTTGAGAGTTTTGGTGGAAGTGCCAAGCGATATGCTACTATCCCGACATGATCAAGAATCTCTAAGGGGCCTATATTCATAGGGCTCATCATTACCTTATTTTTGAATTCCAGATTTCATTGATGATTTTAAACACATCTTCTATGTTGAATCTAAGTTTCCTTAACATGATTTTATAAGGATATAAAATTATCTTCTATTTACTCAACTATCTCAGGTTCCAAAAGCTTTCTTTCTCTAACTTCATCATATAACATTAGAGTTATACACTTATTTCCATAGAGGGGTTCATAAGGATCCACCTGAATACTTGTGTGAAAACTATTGTTGTAAGAAAAATAAACTAGAGGAAGGTGTTAATCCTAAGTAGTTTTGAATTCAATAGAAAAATATTTTTTTATATATTCTAGTTTTTGAATGGATCTCTCATACTAAAAATATATTTGATGATGATAAGTAGTACAAAAACAATCCTTCAAATCTAGATTTTTTAATACCTTTCCAGGACTTTGAGGTAAACGTTGGATCTCGACAAGATATAATAGAATGTGGTACTCTATAAAACCTCATCAAATTCTTAATGTATATTCTAGAAATTTTATCAAGAGAGAAATGTTATATGATAGAAATAAATTATTATGACTTTATAAGATTATTGACTACAACCCCAATAGAATTATGCCCTTTAGATGTTTTGGGGAGTCCGATGATAAAATTAATGTTGATTCTTTCCCATTTCCATTCTAGTATGGGCAATGGTCATAACATCCCTTTATACATTTATCTATTAGCCTTATCTTAATGAAATATCATTCACTGATATACATACTATGAAATATCTCTCTTTATGTTGTTCCAATAGAAATATTATTTCTTATCTTTATACATCTTCATACATACAAGATTAATATATAATTATGAACTATTATCATCATCCAATAGATACTTATAAAAATATGGTATAGAAAGGACACACACATGATTATAGAACCTTATGATTTCATAAAATCATTGAAATTAGGAATATTTATGACCTTCTTCTAAAGTTCAACATCTTCTTTCTGCAACTATTTAGCACTCATTTGGATAAATGGTTGAAAAATAAATTGATTAAGATAATACTTATCCCTTTACATCAAGATTTCTAGATAAATCCTTTGAAATTGTAGTAATTTTAGATATTTTTTGATCCCTATCATAGATAATCTATAATGATCTTTTTGACGTAGATCATCCACTACATTTTTTTCTTTCTTATGGTGGCAATGTGTTGAGAAATAATATTATTTAATCAACTCCAACCATCTCCTTTGGCACATATTCAACTCTTTATGAGTTAATATATAATTTAATCTTTTATAATCAGTATATATATCACACCTTTCTTTATAAATATAATATCTTCATATCATTAATGAAAAAATTAATATAGCTAAATCCAAATCATCAGTTAGGTAATTTTGTTTGTGAACCATAAATAGTTACGAGGCATAAGATATTACTATATCATTATACATGTGGATGCATACAAATATATTATTTGATACAACACTCTAAATTAAAAAACTTTTCCACTATTGGGTAGTGTTAGCACAAGTTCACTAACTATCCTTATCTTTAGTTCCTTGAAATCTCCATCATGTTTATCTATCTAAAGAAACTTGACTCCATTCCAAGTTAACTTGGTGAGTGGATTAGATATCTCAGATAAATTCACCATAAATAATCGATAATATCCATATAAAAAAAGAGAAAAATATGGATCTCAGTCAAATAAGTTAGTCTAAAACAACATTAAATAACTTTTATCTTTTATGAATCCACTGATATACCCTAGATTGAGATTATATGACCAAAAAATGAAACTTTCTGCAGCCAAAATTCACACTTAAGAAATTTTGTGTACAACTTATCCTTTCAAAGGGACTTCAATATAAGTATCAAGTGATCTTAATCGTCATCCTTACTCTTAATATATATATGAATTTCATCTATAAAGTCTACCATAAAAGGATCAATATAATACCTAAATAATATATTCATTATATCCGTGGGATAACGGGGGAATTAGTAAGACCAAATGACATCATTATAAATTCATAATGTCTGTACCTCATACATAAGGTCATATTCTATATTTATTCACTTTTTACCCTAAACTAATAATTTCTAGATTAAATACCATTCTTGAAAAAATATTGAGATTCACTTCAATATGGGGAATATTATACTTATTCTTGATTAAGATATTTTTATGTTATTGATAATAAATACAGAGTTTCATTAATCAGCATTTGTTATTAAGAAAAATAATAGGTTCACCCCATGGTGATGCACTTGGCCAAATTATTCTCTTATCAATATTCATCAGGAATTTCTTTTTTAATCTTTTAAGTTAATATAGGCCATTCTATATTAACTATTTAAAATTGGGATAGCACTAAGTATGAGTTCTATTGAAAACTCAATATCATGAATTAGAGGAAGACTAGAAAATTATTCTAAAAATACATCAATAAAATCTTATACGATAGAAACATATTTGATGTTGAGTTTCTACCCCACCATCTAAGAAAAACACCCCTTTGGAATAGGAATCCAGACCTATATAATAGATGTAATTTCTATTTTATGTTAGTTTATTTTTCATCACACTAATAAGTGATTATAATTTGTCTCAGAATATTAAATTTGACTTCCGTTCCTCAAAAATTGATTTGTGATTTGTAAATAAATCCAATACATGCCAAAGATAACATCAAATTAAAATTGATGGAGAATAAAATGTTTTTAGAATGTACAATCCCATAAACTTCATTCATATAATAATCATTATCATGAGATGAGATCATCATACCATTCGGTTTTTTCATGGCTAACTCAAAATATAATCATTGGGGTGTTATTGTGATACCCTCAATAAATTGTTCAAATATAAAATAGTAGGTATATACAAAATTAAATAAGGAATTTTTAGTTCAAATTAGATGGTAAGTTTTTATTTCACCACTTTTTTATCATAATCTACATCAAAAATTATGATTTTATGAGATATCCCTTTGTATTTGGTCTTAATAGGTTGTTGATGCTGATCATCATCATTAACGTCAATATTTGAGAACTAATTAACATGATTCCTATACTACTTACATTTGAAACACTATGTTGTGTGTGGTATATTATGTTACTCTTTTTCTCCATCATTAGCTATGTTTTTCTACCCATCAGTTTCAAATTTGATTTCCCAATGAAATTTCATTCCAAATATAAATCATTTACTAGTCCCCTTATGAAAATTTACACCATGTTTCAATCCACAAATCAAGAATAAACTAAATATCATCATATTCTCTCCATGATTTTAATTTTTTTTATTTTAATTCCATCTTTCTTTTCGAATAAGAACTATGAGATTTATAGGTAATACAAATCTATATTTACACATTGATAAAACATTAAATGATTTATTTATGTATACTAAAGTAACTTATGGATAATTCCTATTGGTGACTTGGTTTTAAGATACTAATTAATAAATCAATCTTACTTTTATGTTGGATGATAATATGAGAATCATACTGTCACACCCCGACTGACATTTATTTTTAATTTAATTATTTTAAGTCTTTATTTTGAGTTCCAGTTTGAACCGGTTCTATTTTAAAAAGGAATTTGATATCTTTTATAGGTGCTCGACCGTAATCGCGACTCGGTGCGCGAACGCGCCCGTGCATGCGACCGCGCACGCGACCGCTCACGTAACCATGCGAGGTGTCCAGGCTCAGTTAATAGTGAAATTATTATTCTGGTTGGTTTTATTATTTTATTATTATTATTATTATTATTATTATTATTATTATTATTTCAGCTAATATTTTAAGCTGGTAATTTCAATTATTTTGGTTTTCTTATTATTAGTTTTCTTATTAGTAATAAAAAAAATTGTTATTATTAATTAGATTATTGTTTTATTCTTTTCATTATTATTTTATTTTCCTTCCTTTTTCTTTTTATCCTCTTTTATTTTCTCTTTTATTATTTTTTCCCTCCCTTTATTCCTTATTTTATTTTATTTTTATTATTTTTTTTCCTTCCTCTTGTTTTTCTTTTCTTCTTTTCCCCCCTCTTCTCTTTCTTTCCTCTTCTCTCCCCATGCGGACCCTATTCTTTCCCCACTTATGTTTGCGCAGCACGCCTCCCCCCCCTTAAATCCTAGGCTGTTCTCCGCCCTGCCTCCCCTCCAGTCTGCAACTGGCGCCCCGCCTCCTGGTGAACTGCCTCGCTCCGCTGCCTCCCTCCCGTGCCCAGCCTCTCGGCTGAACCACCTTCAAGCCGCGCCCTCTTGCTCCCTCGCGCCGCCTCCCTCTCGGTCGAACTGCCTAGAAGACCCTTCCGATGAGCCGCGATGTAGCGCGCCGCCGTCTCCCTCCCGCTCTACCCAGTCGTGCCGCCCGTCGCTGGGCCTCCCCCAGCCTGCTCCTGTCCAACGCCACCCCTCCAACCCCTCAATCTGGCGTCTTTCCCTCGTGCCTCCCTTGCTAGACTCAACGCCACCCCCCTGCAAACCCGAGTTGTGCCGCACCGAGCCCTTTCCGGACCGGCTGCCCAAGCCTCACCCCCCCCCCCCCCCTCACCGACGAACTAGAACAGATTCTTCCTCCCCCGACAGCCCCGACGCACCTCTGGAAAACCTCTCAGACCCCGCGCCTTAGGTGCGGAGACCCTCATTGTTCATCCTTTTATTTTTTTGTGGTGTTTTGGTTAGGGTTTATATTGTTTTTGGTATAATTTTTTTTGTTGTAATTGTGCGGTGTTTTGTTTTAGGGGTCTCTTTGGTCTTCTTGCAGTGCGTTCGTCGTGCGACGAGAGTTTCGCACCAAGCCCGCAATGCTTCCTACACCGAGGTAGGTGGTTCCACTCTTAATTAATATCTGTTTAATTAATTTTAAAGTTTAATTTGTTTAGTATGTTGTTTAATTAATTTTTGTTGTGCGAAATTGATCTTCTTTGATGTTTGATTTGCATTTTAATTCTTTGGAAGCATATTTATAATATGTGTACTTACTGCTGTAATGTCATCTCTGGTTAATTGTTCGTTTTTTTGTTGTTGTAAGGTTAGACTACTAATTATTTTGGTTTGTGTGCTTTGATTTTTACTTGAGGTTTACTATGTCTTAATGAGTTTATTAGTGCGTTTTGATGAGATGAGCACGTTGTTGCTGTGAAAACCCATACTGGAATATTCACTAGTGTTCTATAATATGTGCGGATTATTTGTTAGAATGTACAAGGGTTGCAGTTGGTGTTTTGGTGTTGCATCGGTATGCGTTCTGTCTTAAATGATCATTTGAGTGGATTTTTGGCGTTTTAGTCATGTGGTGTAATTTTAAATGGCTTGACATGTTTTCCTGGCGGGTTGTTTAACTGTTGTAATAGTCTTTTTAACTATGTGTGTGGTTTCTTTAATCACATGTGTGATGCAGATTGAGTTCCTGAGGTGGCGTTGTGTGCGTTTGGTTATGTGAGGGGGGTTTGGGTCGGTCTGGTGTGTAAAAAATTGGTTTTCTCTCAAAAATTTATTTATGAAAAGTTTGGGTTGCTTTGTTAAATAGTTATTAGGAGTGAAAATTTACTTTGGTTAAATTGTGTGAATAATTTCAGTGTTTAAAGTCATGCGACGTGTGTAAAAATTGGTTAATCAATTTCGTTAGTGGCGTGTTTTATAATGAAAGTGATTTCTTTGACTGTGTAATTGTTTTAATTGGTTGTGTAACTGATGCAGATTTTGCTTTGAGATATTTTTAGTGTGCATCTTATTTCAAATTTCTTTTGTACGTGAAAATGGTTATTTTGGCATGCGTAATGTCTTGTTTAGTTTGAGTATGTGATTATGACGTAAGACTTGAACTTTGAACTACTTGACCATAAGCGGGAAGCCTGGGTAGCTAGGAGGGTAAACTATACTAGTGGGCTAGTGTTCCAGAGGTGACTCAACCCGTTTTCACTAGCAGAATTGACGATTGGGACACTAACTAAACATATGCTATTCTGAGGGTCTTGGTCTTCTAAGCCACATTTTCTGAGGGTCGTGGCCTTCTTAGACATGTTTTCTGAGGGTCGTGGCCTTATAAGCCACGTTTCACCGAGACACGAAGATCTAGATACCCGAGCTAACTAACACCCATGCGGCCTCTCCCCTATTAGTGCTCATTGGTTAATTTACGCTCATCAGTGTGACACTTTGGTTATTTTAAAAGTAAGTGTGTGTGTGCACGTGTGCGCGTGTGTTTTAATTTAAGTTGTTCCTTTTTAAAACTGTTTTCTCTAAACCCGTTTTCTCTAAAGTTGTTCAAGATTTTAGTTCTTTTCTTTAATTAAAGTTGCAAATGTATTTGTCATTTAATAATTATGCGTGGAACCTTTTATCGGTGGTGTCTTACTGGGCTTTTATCTCACACCCTACATACACCTTTGGGTGTATGTAGATTATGATTCTTTTTCTTTCCAGGTTGAGGCATCGGGCTTAGCGATGAGGGTTCGAGTTGCATTGGTTTCTCCATGCAGGTTGGCGGTGATGGCTTGGGGATGTGACTCCTCATGTCGCGTAGAGGTTTGTGTTGGGAGTTTTGGTTTCCTTTGATGTAGTCTCTTTTGGGTTTTTAGTTCAAGTTTTAAACTTTAAATCTAAACTTGATATAAGGGTCTGTTTGGTTGTCAGTTTTTAGTTTCAATTTATTCAGCTTTTTGTATATTTTATACTTATTAATCCGGGTAAATCATTCCCAAATTTATTTTTGATACCCGGGAACTTGTGCCAGCCCGTGGGGATCAGGAACGCCCTTCGGGCCTTGCCGCGGACCGGCTCGGGCGCCGGGTCGGATGACAACCTGGCCTGGTTCGTGACAAAATGGTATCAGAGGAGGTTTGGTTTTTTTTGCTCTTGTTATTCAGGATGTCAGGTATATTGAAGATAGGGTTGTCGGTACTCAAGGGATAGGTGTGAGAAGAGCGTCGCGAACTCTTACTCGTTTCGATCCTCGAGTAACCAGGGGTAGTCTGAGATTTAACTTTATGGTATTTCCTCTTTGTGGATGGGGGATGGCAATAGGAGTAAACTGGTACTGCACACAGTCTCACATGGAGTAGCGACCCATGTGATGCCCGAGAGTACGGTTCGACACTCCTGGTGGTTGGTACTTGCTGAGGGCATGGCCTGCTAAACCATTTAGTCGGGTTAGACACGACCACTAGTCCTCCGTCTAGGTGCTTTGATGTTTGCGATGTCTTGCTTCAGTTTTGTGATTGGCGCGAAATTTTTTTCCTTTAAAAAGGGAAGTAGACTTTGGTGCTGCTCTTATTTTATGTTGGTGTGCGGTTGGCATGATACTTGGGGTGCATTCCCCTAGGACCTTGTTTTTGGAATTTGGAGTTTATTTGTTGAAGTTGAATTTCTCAAAAGATGTCTTGGTTTATCTAAAATTGAAATGGGTTGTTTTAGAAATGGAAAGAATTTTTGAAATTTGCCTTGAATTTTTGAAATGGTTTTGAAAAAAAGGGGGTATTTTCAGATATTGAGAATGTTTTGTTTTGAAAGAGGAGTAGCCCTATTTCTTTCCAATGGTATTCCTATGGGTGCTTGCATGTGCATGTGGACTTGATTAATGGATAGTTGGTGGATCATGTGAACGGGTTCCTGAGTGGCACGAAAATGCATACTTGCGAGGCACCATGGAATATCAGTGGTGGTTGATTGATTTCTATGGTTGCTTCTTGTTTCCCTGAAAGTGGGACTTTTTCTTAAATGGGTTTTTGTACTCAAATGGTTTTGGAAATTGAAAAAAAAGACAATGCGTTTAGAGTAAAGATGGATTTTTTTTTAAAAAAATAGCTTTTGGAATTGTTGTGCAGTGCTTGGTTTTTCAAGCGAGCGTTTTTCTTTAAGAATGAAATGATGTTTTAAATTAGAATTACTGAAATTGTGTTTGACGTGTGGATGATTATTTTGTGATGTGTTTGGATTTGTGGAAGTCTGTTTTGCGTTTCTTGTTTAGGATATGCCCCTAGAAATGTCCCATGGGTTTCCAGCTTGTCTCTATGTTCTTGGCTCAACCTAGACTCCTAGTGGAGTGGAGGAGTTGGGTTTTGCTCAGTGGTGTCGACTGTTCTTAGATGTTGACGTCATTTGGATGTCGTTGAGTGCTTTAGGAAAGTTGGAAGTGTCTCTGGTTTTGGAGGAACTCAAGATGTTGTGTATGTGTATGTTGTCTCGTGTACGTCTGGAGGAGCGAGACTAAACCAGCAAACAGTGATAGTTCTGTTTTCATTGCGAATGGAGATGTCGTGAGCGACCCTCAAGACTAGCCTCATTCTGCAGTTGTATCTAAGTGAAGGATAAGGAATGTGGTGGATCTTGTAGGTACTCGACTAGTCAATAGGTGGAGAAGGATGTGTGTTTGACCTTTTTGATGGGCTAGCTTCATGTTCCCAAAAGGTTGTGTCAAACGATCAGTTTAAAGTTCGTAATAGTTGTTGGTCCTGTTTATACTGTGGTAAGTGCGGGTTCCTCATCCAATGAGGAGTGTGAACCAAAGGGGTCTGTTCTTGGAGTGCCGCTCTTGTCAGTTTGCATCGCGCATTTGACAGACCACTCAATCTCTTATCTCTAGGATGGTCAGTCGGACACTCTAAGTCTTTCGCTGCAATTCTCAGTTAGTATGTTGACGGAGTTGCCTCTTGAGACACGGGGAGAAGTATGCCGGTTTCTTTTTTAGCAGAGAAAGTTCCAGTCAGAGGTGTCCAACTTATGACTGCGAGGCGGTAGATGCTTCATACATCATGGCCCCAGCCATAGGTCTCAGGGTGAAGCTTGCGCACAGTCAAAACTCGTCGGACGTGGGATGAGCTTGATCCAACATCAGTCCGTAGTGTCAGGATGGGAACAGCTTAAATTTCCCTACTGCGGTATCGCCTCTGAAGGCTTCATTTTTGTTGTGATGGGTATGAAGGCCGTATATCCTTTTTGTAGTCTTAGTTTGTGGGAGTTCCTCTTGGGTCTTAAAGAGGTCGGAAGAATCCATATTCTTGTAAAGCCAGTAGGCATGGTCCGTGAACCTCCTTGTGGTCAGAGATGCTCATGTCTTGTGAAATTGACCTGCGCTTGTCTTGTTCGCCTCCTAGTTAGGGGTTTCTGGTATCAAATCTATCTCATGTGACAGAGTGTTGTCCACTGTAGGAATAATCAGTGCAGGTCAGCCCGTGTTGGTGGGTTCACGATGAAGGGTTCAGTCGGTATTGCTCAAGTAAACTGGGAATGCTCGTGCGGGTTCCGTGGTGTTAGGATTTTTTTTCTAAAATGGTGGGGAGACCCAGTGCGGGTCTCACCGGTGTCCCCTATGGTGTTGGTTGGTTAAATTTAGGGAGCTTGGATGGTCAAACCAGTGTTTGATGTTTGTCTGAGTTGGTGAGTTGTTTTGGTTTGAAGAACCATTGTTTGATGAGGACCCTAATATGGTGGGGATACCACCATTTAACGAACTTGTGAAAAAAAAACTCTATCTTCAAAGTGTGCTTGGCGGGGCAACCCCTTACTTCTGCTCCACCTGGCCTCGACCACAAAAATCGGTTAACTCATGTAGAGGGTCACTGGATGAGTGTACTTGGAGATCTTGAGCGGCCCCAGTGATCCCTAAGTCAAGTGTTGGGGTGTTGCATGTTGTAGTTCTTCCTGAGGTGAATTCCTTGTTGTTGGTCATTTTTCTTGGTGAATCTGGTTTTGAGATCTTAGATGTTTCAGGTCATTGGAGTTTTGAATGCTCAATCTTTGGGTGATTGAGGTTTGGTTTTAAGCATCTTCGCGGTCTCGCTTGGAACCCTTGGTTAACCTAGTCTTTTGGGACTTTCTGGGGGCAGAAAGTGTCATGGTGGGGAGAATTGTCACACCCCGACTGACACTTATTTTTAATTTAATTATTTTAAGTCTTTCTTTTGAGTTGCAGTTTGAACCAGTTCTATTTTAAAAAGGAATTTGATATCTTTTACAGGTGCTCGACCGTAATCGTGACTCGGTGCACGAACGCGCCCGTGCATGCGACCACGCACGCGACCGCTCACGTGACCATGCGAGGTGTCCAGGCTCAGTTAATAGTGATATTATTATTCTGGTTGGTTTTATTATTTTATTATTATTATTATTATTATTATTATTATTATTATTATTATTATTATTATTATTATTATTATTATTATTATTATTATTTCAGCTAATATTTTAAGCTGGTCGTTTCAATTATTTTGGTTTTGTTATTATTAGTTTTATTATTAGTAATAAAAAAATTGTTATTATTAATTAGATTATTGTTTTCTTCTTTTCATTATTATTTTATTTTCTTTTCTTTTTCTTTTTATCCTCTTTTATTTGCTCTTTTATTATTCTTTTCCCTCCCTTTATCCCTTATTTTATTTTATTTTTATTATTATTTTTCCTTCCTCTTGTTTTTCTTTTCTTCTTTTCCCCCCTCCTCTCTTTCTTTCCTCTTCTCTCCCCACGTGGACCCTCTTCTTCCCCCCCCCCCTTCTGTTTGTGCAGCGCGCCTCCCCCCCTTAAACCCTAGGCCGCGCTCCGCCCTGCCTCCCCTCCGGTCCACAACCGGTGCCCCGCCTCTTGGCGAACTGCCTCGCTCCGCCGCCTCCCTCCCGCGCCTAGCCTCCCAGCCGAACCACCTTCAAGCCGCGCCCTCCTGCTCCCTCACGTCGCCTCCCTCTCGGCCGAACCGCCCGGAAGACCCTCCCGATGAGCCGCGACGTAGCGCACCGCCGTCTCCCTCCCGCTCTACCCAGCTGCGCTGCCCGTTGCTGGGCCTCCCCCGGCCTTCTCCTGTCCAATGCCACCCCTCCAACCCCTCGCTCCGGCGCCTCTCCCTCATGCCGCCCTTGCCAGCCTCAACGCCACCCCCCCGCAAACCCAAGTTATGCCGCACCGAGCCCTTTCCGGACCGGCTGCCCAAGCTGCACCCCTCCCCCCCCCCCCCCACCAGCGAACCAGAACAGATTCTTATTCCCCGAATAGCCCCGACGCACCTCTGGAAATCCTCTCGGACCCCTCGCCTTAGGTGTAGAGACCCTCATTGTTCGTCCTTTTTTTTGGTGTTTTGGTTAGGGTTTATATTGTTGTTGGTATAATTTTTTTCTGTTGCAATTGTGCGGTGTTTTGTTTTAGGGGTCTCTTTGGTCTTCTTGCAGTGCGTTCGTCGTGCGACAGGAGTTTCGCACCAAGCCCTCAATGCTTCCTACACCGAGGTAGGTGTTTCCACTCTTAATTATTATCTGTTTAATTAATTTTCAAGTTTAATTTATTTATTATGTTGTTTAATTAATTTGTGTTGTGCGAAATTGATCTTCTTTGATGTTTAATTTGCATTTTAATTATTTAGAAGCATGTTTATAATATGTGTACTTACTGCTGGAATGTCATCTTTGGTTAATTGTTAGTTTTTTTTGTTGTTGTGAGGTTAGCCTACTAATTATTTTGGTTGGTGTGATTTGATTTTTACTTGAGGTTTACTATGTCTTAATGCATTTATTAGTGCTTTTTGATGAGATGAGTACGTTGTTGCTGTGAAAACCCATGCTGTACTATTCACTAGTGTTCTATAATATGTGCGGATTATTTGTTAGAATGTACAAGGGTTGCAGTTGGTATTTTTGTGTTGCGTCGGTATGCGTTCTGTCTTAAATGATCATTTGAGTGGATTTTTGGCATTTTAGTCATGTGGCATAATTTTAAATGGCTTGACATTTTTTCCTGGCGGGTTGTTTAACTGTTGTAATAGTCTTTTTAACTATGTGTGTGTTTCTTTAATCGCATGTGTGATGCAGATTGAGTTCCTGAGGTGGCGTTGTGTGTGTTTGGTTATGTGAGGGGGGTTTGGGTCGGTCTAGTGTGTAAAACATTGGTTTTCCCTCAAAAATTTATTTATGAAAAGTTTGGGTTGTTTTATTAAATAGTTATTAGGAGTGAAAATTTACTTTGGTTAAATTGTGTGAATATTTTTGGTGTTTAAATTCATGCGACGTGTGTGAAAATTGGTTAATCAATTACGTTAGTGGCGTGTTTGATAATGAAAGTGATTTCTTTGACTGTGCAATTGTTTTAATTGGTTGTGTAACTGATGCAGATTTTTCTTTGAGATATATTTAGTGTGCATCTTATTTCAAATTGCTTTTGTGCCTGAAAATGGTTGTTTTGGCGTGCCTAATGTCTTTTTTGGTTTGAGTATGTGATTGTGACGTAAGACTTGAACTTTGAACTACTTGAGCACAAGCGGGAACCCCGGGTAGCTAGGAGGGTAGACTAGACTAGTGGGCTAGTGTTTCGAAGGTGACTCGACTCGTTTTCACTAGCAGGATTTATGATTGCAACACTAAAAAAACATATGCTATTCTGAGGGTCGTGGTCTTCTAAGCTACGTTTTCTGAGGGTTGTGGCCTTCTAAGCCACATTTTCTGAGGGTCGTGGCCTTCTAAGCCACGTTTCACCAAGACATGAAGATCTAGGGACCCGATCTAGCTAACACCCATGTGGCCTCTACCATATTAGTGCTAATTGGTTAATTTATGCTCATCAATGTGACACTTTGGTTATTTTAAAAGTAAGTGTGTGTGTGCGCGTGTGTGTTTCAATTTAAGTTGTTCCTTTTTAAAACTGTTTTCTCTAAACCTGTTTTCTCTAAAGTTGTTCAAGATTTTAGTTCTTTTCTTTAATTAAAGTTGAAAATGTATTTGTCATTTAATAATTATGTGTGGAACCTTTTCTCGGTGGAGTCTTACTGGGCTTTTAGCTCACACCCTACATACACCTTTGGGTGTATGTAGATTATGTTTCTTTTTCTTTCCAGGTCGAGGAATCGGGCTTAGCAATGAGGGTTTGAGTTGCATTGGTTTCCCCATGCAGGTTGGCGGCGACGGCTTGGGGATGTGACTCCTCATGTCGCGCAGAGCTTTGTGTTGGGAGTTTTGGTTTCCTTTAATTTAGTCTCTTTTGGGTTTTTAGTTCAAGTTGTAAACTTTAAATCTAAACTTGATATAAGGGTCTGTTTGGTTGTCAGTTTTTAGTTTCAATTTATTCAGCTTGTTGTCTGTTTTATACTTATTCATCCGGGTAAATCTTTCCCAAGTTTATTTTTGATACCCGGGCACTTGTGCCAGCCCGTGGGGATCGAGAACGCCCTTCAGGCCTTACCGCGGACTGGGTCGGGCACCGGGTCAGATGGCGACCCGGCCTGGTTCGTGACACATACCTTAAAATTATTATAAAATTTACCTCATAGGTACTAATAAAATCATTATACTTACACATTATCTCAACAAATTTCTTCTCCACTTCTATATGAAGAATAAAAGGAATGTACCTTTTAAAAAATAAGCACTTAATCTCATCCCACACCATGGATTAAATTTATTTATGTTTCTTTATGTTTTTAAAAGAGTCCACTATTGATATATTTTTCCTTATAAATGACAAATAATGAAAATAACTTTTTCATGTTTTAAACACTAGGGAATGGAAAATATCTTTTCAATGGTATTGGTCTATTTATCATCACATACTTGATCAAAGAACCCATTAAAATAAGGTAGATTATTTCTTATGGAGGAATCAACATAATTTTGTTCCCTACTTTTCTCATTTGGAATCTCAGCACGATTCATTGACTGAGAAAGTTATGTAAGTATACTAATAATAATTTTCATTCCAAATACCTTAAAATTTAGTTTCTTAGGGGGAAAATTATTTCATTTACTATCACATTCATCATTAACATGATTACTTCAGGTTCTATCCATCAATTAAAACCAAAAATCATAGTTTGAGAAATAATAATCTTAGCGGGAAGACCACATAATCTCTACCTTACCAAAACTTTAAGATTCTATCTTATAATTAAAATTTTACTAAGTTTTTTTATAAAAATTTTCTCATCATACTTTCAAAAGGAAACTAAAAATTTCTCAAATACCAACTATAGTGACCCATAATTTTCATAAATAAATATTATAACTCAATAATATAATATTCAATACATAAAAATACAAACCACACCAGAATCATATAGGCCTAGTGTCTTTGGAAACATGGCTACATAAATAAATTTTTCATAATATATCTATATTATCTCTCACTTAGTTCTTCAAAAATAATATACCTCTTAGAAATATCATACTTAATTTTTTTTCATTTGCTGTGGAAGGGAAACATAATAAAGGATGAGCTTAGATGCACAACAAGGGTAAAAAAGGGAGATATTAATGATCAATTAAGTATAACATGATCATAAAGGTATGAGAAAATGATCTTAAAATTTGAAAAACATACACATAATATCATATATCATAAACTTGAATCATGAAATAAGTCATGGCCTTTTATAAGAAATGAATAATAAAGGAATCAAAGAACATGAGTCATGATAGAATAACATTGGAATAGTTCTAAATTTTTTGGAATAAAAATAAGGATATAAAATCATTTATTTAGTAAATTATCACTACCAAGAATATAATAGTGGACTAGTTTCACTCCCCATTCCATTATATCTTTAGTTAAGTTTTACTCTGAGGACTATCATAGTGGATAATGTCTGCTATTGAACTAGGTTCACTCTACATTTCAGTCCTTATTATAATATGATACATCTAAATTTATGAAATGCATTGGAGGGATATATAATTTCGATTATAACTATAATATAATGAAAATTATAAATATTTGTGCCACAATATCATAAAACTTTATCATATCATAACTTGTGTAATATAAATTGTTTTTATAAATATTTCAATATTTCATCATATCATAACCTATGAAAAACAAATGGGTTTCATAAAAATCACATCATTATAATCATAATACATATATAAAAATAATAAGTATGGTACCATTAGATCATATCCCTATTAACGATTAAGTAATATAAAAACATGTCATATTAGATGAAAAATGCCTTTAAAAGGCCTTTGATATATTTCTTATGGAACATTACATTTTAATTTTGAAATCACATCTTAAAAAAAATCATTTTTTACAAATTATTATGGAAAAAATTATATTTTAAAATAACCATTGAAAATTGTATAGTAATATTAAAAAAAATGATTATTCATGATAGTGTTAAATTCTATTCATTCTGTGTATGTTAAAAAAAGATTCATTTCACATTTTCAGAAAAAATTCAAAAGTACCTTGTTCAAAAAATGACAATAAGATATATTTTACTTTTTTATAAAAACTAAAAAATGGGTAAAAAGGACTTTAAATATTTATAGGATAATATTAAAACATTATTGAAAACATTTAAAAAAATATAGACATGGAAGGAAAAGATTCTCAACCAAAGTGGAAATAAAGTATGTTTTTCTTATAAATATTTCCAATCATTTTAAGTTCCATAGAGAGGAAATTGGTACCATTACATGGAAATTAAATTAATAGACAAAGGATAAGAAAATTAATGGTATTTATTAGATAAGCACCATAAAATTTCCTTAATGTATAGTCAATAATAAGAAATACTGATTAAAATGGAATTGAAACATAAATCACTTACCTCAAGTTCCACTTACTTCTAAAGTTCTATAAAATAATATATAATAAATTTAAAATTTTGAAAATTCAATGTGAGAATAATGTACATACTTTTAGTATTATATATGATCCACCTATAAAATTTTTACACCAATTTATTAATACTTCCTTATTAAAAAATCATTTCTAGGTGTTATTAGTTTTATTTTCATGGAAGTTTTGGTTATGAAATTGTTGTCCTTGTACTATGATCATGGTTACATCATCTCAAAAATATTAGAAAATAATAAAATATAATATATTTTCATTATATATATATACATTTAGATTCATCCATAAAAGGTCTATATAGAAAAATGAATTTCAATATTCAAGGAGATGGTAGGTTGTACCTACGAATGAACACTATTTACATTTTTTGACAAAGGGATAAAATTAAAGGTAAATAATAATTCGAATTAAAAATAATAATATCATGAATAAAATATATATTTATTAAATACATCATTATAACTATTCATTTAAATTGGGGATGAAAAGTTAATTACATTGCTGAATGGAGACAGTAAGTTGGACGTACATACGAGCAATATTTTTATTTTTCATAGGATGGAAATAAAGTGAATAATTGTTGTTAAATAAAAATAATTAAAATTGTGAATATTTAATATAATTAATTTAATATCTTTTAATTTATACCATGGTTTTAGAGGTTGTAGAAGAAAAAATAAAATCGAAAATGCTCGGTTAAGAGTTATGGCTCTTTTTTGAGAAACCTATTTTGATATACACCTAAATCCAAAAAGGGATAGTATTTTGGAAACAATAGAAGATATAGTATGTGTTTAAGTAATTTAATATGATATTAGGGTAAGTTTTGGGTTATATAGAAATCTCAAACATTGTGAATAATGAATGATATATGGTTCCCTTTTATAAGTGAGGGGAGGGATACTTTTGGAATTACTTAAAGTATTAAATTATATCAAATTATTTTTATAATAAAGTGAATCAAAATTGATATATTTAAAATATAGCATGGGTATGAGTTTAAATACACTTATAAACTAATATTTATATAATTTTAAGTGATTTTTTATCCCTTATATCTTAGTTTTAACCCCCATTAATCTTTTTGATAATTACCACAATATCAATGTTTTTTACACTTTAAGGGTCAATAATGTTACCATAAAGAAAAAGTGACCCGTAAATGGATCATGATTGATATTTAAACCATATACCATTCACATGGATGATTATAGAAATTTTATAAATTTTAAATCATCTAATATATATTTTTATTATAAAATAACATTAATGTCATTTTTCGAACTATTCATTTACTTTAACTTTAAAGTCATCAAGATATTTAGGGAATTAGTATATAAACCCTTCAAACATACACAATATTTTATATTTATAATGAAAGTTCATGGATAAAATTAATTCCTCCAAATTTAATTTCTTTTAATTTTTTTTAAAATCATTTATTTTATTTTTCTTTTTATTGAAAAAGATATTGTGTTAGTGTTTCCTAAGAATTTAAGGTAATTATCCAAACACTGATTTTTTAAAAAAAATTACAATAATAATGAAATTGTACATATTTTATATAAACATTTAGAACCAAATTAATCCATTATTTAACCTTATCATAAATTTTATGATATATTTAAGTCAAGAGAGTGAAATTTAATATTTATCCTTATCTTAATATAATATAAAGCTCATAATCAATGGAAAATGAAATCGTTTTTTCATATTTTCTAAACATGGATGGAAATGGATGAACTATATAATTCAATAGGATAAAGTCAAGTGTTATAGAAATTTTAAAGCATTATGCCAAAGTTTTTACCCTATTTTTTACATTTTACCCTTAGTGAGGTGACAAATATTTACCATTTTTTTCAATGTTGGAGATGAATCCTATTTATTATTAAATCCAAGGAAATAACCTATTTTTTACTAATGTTACCATTGAAAATGTCCAAAAATAAAAGGGAACTATTTAAAAAAAATATCCTTATGATTCTAAATATATAATCTATTTTTCAATATTCAATTCATTGAAGTGGTAGAATTTAATTTAAAATTAATCCCACAAAATGTGATGAAATTCAATTTTCCAGTTTTTTTTTCTAAAGTATAAATTTTTTTATACTAAAATAAAATATAAAATAAATTTTAATGACATTAATTGGATTATAAATAATATAAATTAATGAATATTAGTTTTTAAGCTATTTAAAATAATACGGAACATTATAAATTCTTAAAATAAAAAAAATGATTTTAGTAAAAATAATTTTTTTCACTATTTATTAAAAGACTAGTATTTTTATAAAAGTGTCAAAAATTCAATCTATGATAATTAATAAATTACTTCCAATAAAAATCATATGAAGCCCTTAAATGGTTTTATCATGGGAGTTTGAATGGTAGTATAATCATCCATTCTGGGATAACTATTTTCAAATGAATTCCAATGGGTTTTGTTTGTGATGTAAGAAACACCCAATGGTTCCCTTATTCGAGATGTTTTATGAACCTACATTCCAAAATAATGAGGCTATTAGAAAATGGTCCAGTAATGATTTGGGACTCACATTATTCTAGAGGATGAGAGTTCAAGCTTATCATACACTTTTTTGAGGAATTATTCCCTACTCCGGGACTCTCTTAAAGATTTAATATATATTTGTGAATCCTTTATTAATTATCATGTACAGAATGGTTCTTCTTTAGGTTAAAAATAAATTATTAGCATGTTTAAACTTTAGAATCATCTATATGTATCTGAGGTTCTTCATCGATGGGGATATTTATCTGTGTCCAAGGTTATCCCTCAATGGTACCCTTTTATGAACAAACTATAGATTATTTGTTTGTTTATTATCACAATGTTGGTTTCAAGACTCACTTTGGGGAACTCTATAATTTATCTTCATATAGTGAGACAATAGACATCTGATATCAGGATTAGGCCCATGAGATGGGATTCCTTCATATCCTTGTGAAAGGAATCATAATCTACATAGTTTCATGCTTTTTAATAGTACACATCATACCTTTTAAGGTCGTGTGATGAGGACCAAACTGTGAAATTTAACGTTATGTGACAACGAGATCTAAGAAAAAGGTGACTGTTAAAATTCTGGTGTGGGACTTATGATGAATTACTCTACGGAACCTAGAAGGGATGTGGTCTCCCAGGTTGGGTACAACCATACTGGGGATGTGTCCTAGAGATAATTATGGTTGATTTTGGGGTGTTGGGTTTGGACCTTAAGAAGGCTTATTGCATATCCAATTTGGATGAGAATCAAAGAAAACATAGTTCAAAATAAGGTGAAGTCCCACACCTATAGAGGTGATATAATATTTTATCTCATAAGGTATGTGGCCCTTTGAGATAGATATATGTCTTTGAGGACCCACACCTATGGAGGCCTTCTGAAGGAAGGTTAGAGTAAGATCCAAAAAAGGATTCTCTACTGAGACATACATATGATTATATAAATGTAATGATTATCACTAACCTCTAACCTCATGTGATCCATACTCAATATGAGAAACAATAGTAATAATAATATCTATAAAACAATAAATTCCTTCATCTAATTATGGAAGAGGATATAGATATGAGAGAAGAAGAAAGGGTTTTGATGTACCCGTCTCCTATCCCTTTTTCATAAGTAGGATTGTCACATCTGACTACCCATCTAGCTATGTATAATAGTAAAGTTTGGGGGATTAATCTTGGAATTATTCCATGCTCCTAGTTCTATATAATAGAGGAGTATAATCCATTAATCCCCATTAAAGGGAAATTCAACCATAACCCAACCTTTACTATCTGAAATGGGATGTCCTTAATCATAGAGATGATGATTGAAGGACATGACCAAAGAAATTGTGTCTAAGATTAGGGATTCCTTGAAACTTATCCTAAGGCTAGGGTACTTATTACCAAAGGTATTCATAACTACAAATTCCCCAAGGACCCTATCCATTAAGTTGGACAAGTTATGGACACCTCTGACTGAAGGAATGTATAATCGAATGTGAGAAATGATGGTGTGTATTTATCTATGGTCGAGAAAGTCTCAAGATTTCAGTGGAGACTTTGGATTAGTCCCCCTTAGAAGGGGGATCCAAGGGAATGAATTACCTATCATTTCTAGAATAATAGAGGGCTCAATGGAATCTCACATAGGTAAGGATTGCATAGAGTAGAAGTGGTTCTTGCATAGGTAAGGCTTGTATGGACTAGAAGTTCAACATGTAGGGTAAGCCTGGGTAAGCTAGAAGTGAATTTCGGATGATGTAAAACCTAGGAAACAACACTATGGAGAGACCTTTATTTAGTCTATAAGGGTTTCCTTAGGTGTCCCAATATTGGTATCATGCAAGTCCCAGATTTAAGAGGGGACCTCCGTGATAGTACTTTTCCTCTAGGGAGAAGTGGTTCCTAACACATGTGTTTTGTATTTCACACATTGGAGGGACTTGTATCCCATTTTTTCCCATAAATCCCCCATATCATAGGTTTTAAAGAGCTACCAGGGTGGTTTTGAGGAATTGGGTGAAGGACTAGGGTGAGTAGAGCTTTGAGGCTTCTCTGAGTTTTTTAATCATGTTAAATGAGGTGCCCCAAGGTCCTATTTATAAAAAAAACATAGGACCCTAGGTGGAATAGGTTGTCCTTTTAAGTTTATTGGGAATGTGGTAGGTGCAGGTTTCATGAACATGTGTGGAAGACCTTATGTTCCATTTAGGTAGGGCATGCCTGAGCATTTTGGTGGTTGGGCTATGAACGTATAGGTTGGACCAGGTGAACTTCTCGATTCTCTTTGGTTCTCTTTGATATTTTATTCCTTTGAGGTAATTTCAATTTAATCATTTCACCCATATGAAACAAAATTGAGGGTCAATAAATAACCTCCTTAGGATTATATCCAATTAGAAGAAGATTGTATGATCCCGAGGTAAAAGGATCAAAAGATTAGGAGGGATGCCCAAGTCATCAGCATAGGTCTTTTTCATTGGTTGGAAAGCCATATGAGGAGGTCGAATATACAGATCATATGAATCTATAAATAGGTTCTAACACCCAAAATTTATTTCCTCCCTTCATTTTATTCTTTATATCTCATCACACAGGTCATTCATGCAGCTTTCTTAGGATTTCTCTCGTGCAAGCACATTGTATAGCCACTTGGGTGACCAACCAGTGCGAGACCACTTGGTTGAGGGGACTGCACGAGGAACTTCATTGAGGGGGATACACAAGTAACTTGGTTTAGGGGTCTCTAGGAGTCAATTGGTCAAGGGACCTATGTGTGAAACATTGCTGAGGGGCTTGTGTGAGGCCCTTCCTTTGCCAAAATTTAGAATTTTCTAAAAATTAACAAAAATCTCGATGTCTCCTTGCTGTTTTCCAATGGGTACTCATATTTATTCCCATTAAAAAGCTATTACACATGTTTTAGATATTCTTAGAACCATATAACCTAATTAATATGACATGTGCTACTCCACCCTCTTGGACTTAGCAAAGTATTTGAAGATGTATCAGTGTGAGTACCCATAATGTTATTATCTTCCACTATATGGACACATGATTTTGATATATGTATTCATCCTAAAGATATAGAGTTACTTAAAAAGGTCCTTGTTCTTAGAATAAATCAATTTCCCCACCCAAAAAATAAATTCCAAGGGAAAATTCATCAAGGAAGAAATATCTCCTATGTCATGCATCATGCAACATAGTCTGTGTGGCCCATGCATGATGTCTCATACCCTAGAATCAAAACCTCACTATTATCCATAAATCATTCATGATTCCAAAAAATAAAAATAAAAATTCTAGGTGGATTGGGACTTCCACTCTTGAAGGGGATTCATTTCATAATAGATGTGGGTGTAATGGGTTTTCCAAAATTGCACAACATTTCAGATTGAACTGTAGAATATCGACATTTATGAGACTATTTGAGTGGAGTAGATGTATGTTTAAAAGAACCCAGATATTATCCCTGAAATTTTGAGCAGATAGATTCATCAAAAAAATACTTTCCAACTGGTGCATGGTGAAGATGAAATTATCCTGTGGGATGTCTATAATATCTTCGGAGCAGCTATCTTCAAGGATATGTATGATGAGTTCATTCCACCAAAGGTGACATGGGATGATGCCTAATGGACACCAGAGTCACCCCAAGAGTTGTTTAAGTTGTAATGGGAGGTGAATAAAGACTCCCACATAAGGGGAAATATTCGTTTTGAGGCCTTTATGAAGGTATTCCTAGATCCTTAAGGAGAAGGACCTACCTGTCAGCGCCCAACGAGATACCCTTCATCAGAGAACTGAAGTATCCCTATAAATTTCTGGACCACCTTAGAGTAAGGAAAATATTACTAGTGGGTATATAAGATCAATTTTGAGGTTCTTGTGAGGACCCATATGGAAGGATTTCTTGTGATGTGGTTTTGTACTTACTTGCTACTGATCCATAAATCTAATGGAGATATGAGGCTAAATACATTTTTATGGTGTCCAATTTTGAAGTAGTGAACAATATAGGGATGAGTGCCCCTATTTTAGTAAAGATATACCAGTGTTTACTGCATGTGTACTCCAAGAATTATTCATTTTATATTTAAGGGCCATTTTAATTGATGTGGGGGTCAATTACATCACATTTCAGTTCCTATGACATGTTGAGTGGAGTTCAAGTTTTTGAAGGATGGTATCCCCTATTTGTTTAGGTTGTTTCTGGTATCCATCCTTTATCCCTGAAGCGTGAAGAATACCTAAAGACTCTGAATATATTTATAGAGTTCAACTTATTACCATATGGGGATACGACTACAGGGATGTTCATTGAAAATGGACATGTTAATAATGATCTAAGATCATACATGATTGTGTTTAGAGATAGTGTACAAACAGTCCATGTTCATATTAAGATTATCTATGAGGTATATGATTCCTATTAATTTCTATGCTAGTTCAAGTGTTTGAAAAATAAAATTGTCCCCCCACATGTTTAGTTTGAGAAGCACCTAATGGTACACTAGCAATTTTTGATCCTCATGGATTTGGAGGCATCCCAAGCATCTATCAATCTACCTATTTCAGGTGCACCAATCTGGTTAGAATATGGATACATCGGTGCTTGGATTTCTTCCTACCCCCATGGGGTGTTGATAAAAAGTATCCCCCAAGTCAAGTCCATGATGATCGATGGACATGGAATGCATGGTAATATAGTTCAAATAGTGGGTGATGATGCTGAAGATCTGAAGTCTAAAAGTAGTCTTAAACATAAGACTTAGAGTACATCAAGGCTAAAAAGACAACATCTTCTAGGCCAAGGTGGTCTAGTTGTCACCACTGGGCGGAGACCCGACACCCATCGGCCCAGTCTCCTATCAGAGAAGAGAGTCCTAAAATGTCTTCAAAGACAAAGGATATCAGGACACCCTCAAAGCTGGTTGATATAGCCTCATATTATGTAGATCTTTTGGTGATATAGTCTTTACAGTACATGAACTAGGATATTAAAGATTTATGGTTGTTTCTCCATGATAGAATACATATCCCTGAGCTTGGGGACATTCAATAACCCTATGATTTTCTCCCAAGCCTAAATTTTACTAAAGTGGGGTAATAAATTTGGGATATGGAGATATTAATATATTCCATCGGTGATCAGATCCTGGATATAAAGTGAGTAATTGACATGATGGAACGATCTATCGATGAGGAGATATTTGGACGATATGATGAATAATGGGATGAATTCATTGATAATAGTGAGTTATATTTATCTTTTCCTTTATCCTTCTTCTCCATCATACATCATTATTAATTTTGAGGGGATTCACATTATAGTAGGTATGAGATAAATAATCAACAAGGGTTTCACTTGAGTCACCAAAATATGGGCTGATGGGAACCCCTATCAGAGTGGGGGGTTGAGTCTCTCAAGTTATCAGAGATATCCTTCAGTTAGAGAATTATTGTTGAGGATATGGAGGGAGGGACTTATTGAATTTAACCTCAAGTTAAAATTTTTAAGAGTACTGATTGGACCCATATCCATCTTAGGATAAGAAATGAAAGAGGAAAAATAAGTTGTCCCATTGTATGCACAGTATTAAGTCTTTTTTCTTTTGTTTAATATTATAACTCCCCTAACATACCCATTAGAACAATTTTTACTTTTAAAGGATTTTATTCACTCTCCTCCCATTAAGGGGTATGATGCTAACCCATCAAGGACCGATGGGGATACTGTAGATAAGGCATAAACTCATGTTGATGAATACATCCCTTTGATGGAAGAAGTTCCGAGAGAAAAAGCCGCATATGCTCCCATTAATGTAGAGAATGAGAAGGGTCCTAGAAATTTCATATTCATATCATAAGGTATCATGTTTTGGTCACTTAATTTCTTCCTTGTAATATTTTAGATCCATCATATACACTAGAGGACCCTTCCACAACCTCCATAGACCCTTTTTCTATCCCAAAAGGGATTGACTGGGATCTTAGGTGATCCGATGAAGGTGTTGGTGATAAACTTTACTCCACAGTGTTCAAAGAATCTATACCTACTAAGTGGTCAATAGATATAATTTATGGAAGAACCAATTTGGTTTGTGAGCCATGCATCTCATGTCCCTTCACTAGTGAGAATACTGTGAAACTTAAAGCAATATATATTAAAATAACAGAACTTGAGGATAGGTTGAAAATTATTAATATTCCTTCATCTTTGGATGAGTTTGGGGAATTTGATGGGTAATTGGACATATGTGATCTTTATATTTCTTTCATCTTCAAGAACAATCTACCTCCTTTCATTTGATTTATTACACCATAGGTTTACTTGTGTAGATTTGGCCATAGAAAACATTTCCAAGGAAATTTTTGACCAAGGAATCGAATTCCATCATAATCATACAGATGATAGAGAATAGGTAAATTATTTGAAGTGGGAGGTTCCCAGGATACCTTCATATTAGTTTCTGAATGAACTCAGGAGGATGTTCCTTACTAGGAAATCCCTTCCCAAAACATTGAGACGTGGTGTTTTATAGAGGAATCAATTCCATCTGCTGATCTACCGATGGGTGAGCATTTTCATCTTCTTTGGTTGTTTCATAACCTTTACTGCTTTTTAACCCATTCATGTTAATGAGGGGTTCCATCTATTATATAGTTCCATTGGCTTTAAGATTTAGGCATGAGAGAGAATCTTCCATGCCAACCCAACAAAAGTATAAGGAAGGGTTGATACAGTTTTGGAGGGAGTGGAGTAGGGTACCTCATTGAGTTCATTGAACCTAGAATACATCTATCCTCCAAAATTAGTTACATTTTATACTTACAGATACATGAAACCCTAAAAAACACACACCATGTAATCTAGTGAGACATCTGGAATATATTCTTGGAGATTCCTCTCTAAGACCTTCCATTATGACTTCATATACTCCCAACCCAGTTTTATTTTATTGAGGGTATGGAGGGTTTGATTAATACATGATCCACCATAATGTGAAGTCAATAATTTAGAAACAAAAAGAGGATAAAAGTCCTTAGTTGGTAGAGGTACAATTGGGAGGCCAGTTTGATGATCATAGGACAATTGTATCCTAGGTGGAGATCATCCATGCCAAGGAGGTGGAGGTGAATTAGCACTATCTAGATGATAAATCTATCCAAATAGTATTCCTCCAAGAAGAACTAAATTCAATATAGAAATATATTATACAAATATAACATTCCTTGAAGAGTGTCTCAAAATAGGGAAAGTATTATATGGATTAAGAGAAGGAGAAACTCTGTCATAGTGAATTGTCCATCACCACACAATTGGATTAGTTTTGAAAATATGTGGAGAATGATCAAGCCACAATCCAATAGCTCAAGGCTTATGTTTTGAAATACCTATAAACATTGATGGATATAATCAAGCCTACAGAAGATCCTCCACATTTTAAAAATTAAATTAAATGATTTTTTGTTCCTTGATCATCTATTTCTATGCTTTTATCCTCATCATAATCATAAAAAACAATGAAAATTACTCATTTGATTGGATTTAATTGTGTTAAAGTGCTATAATTATAGATAAAATCTTGAAAATGATCTAATTTTTTTCATAAGTCTTTTTGAACTATTGATTGTAGTTCAACTATTATTAAGGTCATTTGACAGCCCCTATGAACTTTGTGTATTTTGTGTCATCGCCCTATTCTTTCCTAAGTCAAAATGGGGATGTCTTTAATGGGAGAGACTCAGATTTCTCTTAGGCCTACCTTTGTGGGTTTTCATCCTAAAAATTTGTATGAATATTTCTTTTCATTATTCAAATTTTCTTCCTATACCATATAGAAATCATGCCTTTTGAGTTGATACTAGACTTTTACCTAGGGTTTCCATTTGTGGGTTTTCAGTTTGGAGAGTACTGTGTCTCTTTTTGTGGTCATTTTATAGTCTTTAAAACTGGACTAGTGTAACTGGTGTTTTCTTTTGAACAAATTTAACTATGATTTATGGAATGATGATCCACATAGGGATTACTAGCCAAGAATTTTTTAAGTTATTTTTATATCTAAATGGGAATTTTTGGGCCATGATTTTGTGATTTCTACATAGAAAAAATTATGTTTGAAAAATATAAAAGGAAAGACCCTCGACTATATTCAAAAATAGGTTTCCAGTATGATGTTGTCTTTGGGTCATATGGAGATAGAATAGGTCTCTCCTGAGGATGAATCTACATCTATTTGAAATGACATTTTGGAGGGTCACTTATGCAAAGCCAACTAGAGAATATTCGTGCATAGTCAAACAATGGTTTCAAGAGGAATCCTACATTCTATTACCAATGTATGGGTAGTTTGTGATTATTTTGGTTTCTCATGATTATGAAGGGTTGTTTTTCAAGGGAAGGTGTATGATAATGATGAGAGAATATTTATTGGCACTACCTATGAATGGGAAACCACTCTTACATTAATTTGTCTTGTTTAAAGGAGGGTAAATTATATTATATGACCATCATCAGGGGAAAGGACCCTCCATGAAAAGGGTTAAAGCATCATGTAGTTTAGTTTCATGAAACTAGGATATGTACCATATAGTTTAACATCTTGTGGAAAAGACATTGAGGTTGTTTATAGTCATTTATCTTTGACCAAAAGATTAATGATTTTCCATTTCATGATATTCTATCCAAGAATGTTCCATTATCTCCAGCCATGAAGGGAAAGGGTTTGTAATATATAATATTGGGTTTTATGGATCTAAAGAGTGATATGGGATAAAATCATCATTGGGGATTATAGAGATAGATGAGGAATCACACAAATACAGATGTTCCTCTAGTTGATAGGCCCTTTTGGTAGGAAAATTATGCAAAGCCGAGAAGGGCATATATCTACATATTCAAAAAATGACATTCTATAGTTGACAAGACCTTTTGGTGGGAGAATTATGAAAATATAACTAGGGTGTATTAATATATAGTTATATAATAGGTTCCTGATGAATCTTACATCCTATCACTTATTAACGTGGAAAGATTATGGAGATTCAAATTTTCCTAGAAACAGAGTTTGGTTTGTGAAAGTGAAGTTCCTGAATATAGAAGGAGCATTTCATTTCAAAATTATCAGGAATGGGGAGAAATTTTTCCCTATAAAGGTCTGACATAAACATGAGAAATAGAGAAATTTTTATTATATTGCAGTTGGGACCAAGACATAGGATCCATGTGTCACTGTGGTTCCCATAAAATTGATAATAAAGCCACACATAGTTCTTGGAAGTATTTCCCACATTGATTAAATTCTTTTGTAGAGAAGGGGTTTTTACTATAGGATTATGAATGGGGTGATACTCGCATTGGACCAGGATTTAGGATCTGAGTGTCACTACACATCTCACGGAAATGAGAATCAAGCTGTACATTGTATATGATTTTACATAATAAAAGATACATAAACCACACAGTTTAATGTCATGCGGTAAGGACATCTGGTGCGCCTTTTAATGTATTCTGATTGGGACTATAGTAACCCTAACATGAACTGACATGCCTTGATCATGTGCGGGATCTTTTACCAAAACTCTTAATCCCACATGATCTATGCTCACTGTGAGAAACAAGGAGTGGAAAAGGTTTATTCCACCACACTATAGTGATAAAAAAGGAAGGAAAGAGGTATTTTAATTTTGTAATGGATAGAACAAGTTTTTGTATCTGAGAATCACTATGTATCTCATGGAAATGAGAATCAGACATAAAATTTTTTTGAAAAACATTTAGTTTAGTTTAATGTTTTGGGGACATCAGCCATGCAGTTTAACGTCATGAGGTAAGGATGAAAGTTTCCTAGTGTGGAAAAAAGGCATGAGGCCTCAAAAACTCTGTTAGGGAATTTATGAAATCACCTTATGAGTTGAATCCCATATTTTTGATACAAGGCTTCATGAGTTAGTTTCTCAGGGCATCCTATGCATAGTAAACGGGGTAAGACAACATTTTAACATCATGTGATGAAGATGTTGTCATACATTTTAATCTTATGTTATTAGGAAGACTTGGTATCTTGTTGATTTAGGCTACATGACTATGACCATATATCCTGTAAATGATGAGTGATATGAGGCTTACTAACCCAAGGATGTATTGATATACTTTGAACATGAAAAAGGAAATCATAAACCATGGTCTTGGGGGGTTTTCAAATCAAGTGGAGTGAGATAACAGAAAAATAAAGAATAACCACTAATCACGATTAAAAAGATATTTCTACTATGATTTTGTTGGGGCTTACGAAGATTGAATAGGTCTCTTCTAAAGAAATAGGCACCTCTGGTTGACTGGATATTTTTTGTGGGATAATTTTACAAAGCCTTATATGGATTATAAATGCACAGAAAAAAATGAAATACTCTTACTGATAGTCCATTTTGGTTGTGAATTATTCAAAGCCAACTGGAATGTATTACTGCACAGTCAGACAAAGGATTCCTTAGGAATCTGATAGCCTATCACAGATGGCCAAAAAATTCTTATGGATATCTGATATTGAAAATGACAAGGAGTATGGTGTGTGTGGGGGAATACATCTAATCATAAATTAATCAATTAGACTGGAATTATCCATGGAGTTTTTAGTCTCCTTCATTGATTTTTATTGTTTATATATAGGAGAGTAATCTTTATTTTTCCATGATGGGCTACTGGATGAGGGAACTTAAGTTAAGGTCTCCTGCATGGATCTCTTTTTTTCTATAGGAGAGGGATGGTTTTTTTATTCATTTATATTCCTAGAACATAGTGTCCAGGCATCACTATATAGCTCATGGGATTGATAATCAAGCTAATTATAGTTCTTGTAAGGCTCCTTGTGCAATTCTGACCCACACACATGGAGGGTGGGGGATTTTTATATGGAAACTAGAACCATGATTAAATATATAGGAATAACTACGTATCCTATGATATTAGTAATAAATATATAGGTAGTTCTTATAATAGAGGTGTGGTGGGATATCAACACCAAATATTATGATCCTCTCAGGTATGGATGGAAATGTTTCACAGTTTTGTGTTGTTCAACAAGAACATGAACCATGCTATTTTACATTATTAAATGAGGAAATTTTCTTATAGTTTAACATATTGTGACCAAGATTTTAGGATATGTAGTTAAATTATTACATTTCAGACCATGATTCTATGTAGTTTAACTTCACACGGTGAGGATATTGGTGTCATGTAGTTTATTGTATTATGACATGGATGAATGTTTTTTCATAAAAAGTAGTATTTATTGTGAAATATTTCCTTATTAGAGTCCATAATGATATCTCTATCTATAGAGATCAAAAAGTTAGCTCCATTAGAGTAAAACTTGTGTATGGAATAATGTCCCTTCCACTTTGGATAAAGATGATTATTCCCTGGTATCATTAGAGTCCTGATGACCAGTACAAATTTTTCTTGGAGGAATTATTTGAGGTCGAATTTATTATTAAAATACTATTCTATTAAATTTTTATGGAACTCCTTTTGATGTAAGGTGTGCAATATTTTCTCATCCACTTATTCCAATTCGTCTAGTCATTTTTCAGATTTCTCATTCATGGATAATTTCTCAATGATAAAAATATAAATAAAGGGGTTATTAAAACTCAATGGGAAGGAACTATTATATCCTATATACAAGTGAATATGGGATCACACACATGGCAATGTGGGTGGTAGTCCATTAGGCCTACAAGCCATGCAAAGGATTTTCAGGACAAGACCTTTTGTCCTTATCCACCATCTTCTCAAGTATGTTAGATAGGTTTTTTTGAATTCCTCTATCTATATATTGGATATTGTATGATTGTGGTATGGGTGGTTGGATTTGATGTTATAATATTGATATAGCTTCTCTAACTCATAATAATAGAAATTGGTGTAGTTTCGTATCATTATTGTATGAGGGACAGAAAATCTCGTAGGGATGTTTTCTTTCACAAAGATTACAATGATTTTGGAAATCAATTAATTAAGGGGTATTTCCTCACATAATTTGTAGAATAATTCGGTAAGAGTTAGGATATACTTGAATTTCTTGGCCATAGCTAGAGGATATGTCCCTACAACATCTAATCCCCATATGAAAAATGAACAAAAGTATTTGGTTTTGTGTAGAACCTCCAGGGGTTTATGGATATAGTTGGAATACACTTGGAAGGAATAAAACTTGTTAGTGAACTTTGTGAAATCCTACATTATTGAAGTCCAAAAGTATCCCAGCCTCCAAATTTGATTGTTAATCTTGAACCCTAATTAGTGGGAACCATATTCTCCTGTATGCACTTCATTCATAAAGGAAACAATCTCTTATCCATCAATTAATTTGAGAAGGAATCCACTAAAGCCTCATTTATAGATGAATTTTTGGTGATTTGGGTTGTTATAAAGATTAAAGTTGGTTTTCCATTATCATATTTTCTCCTTTATGGATATCTTCAATGATAGAACTCCATTTTGAAGGTATTACACAATGGGAATCATCCAACTGGTCATAGAACCATCTAGTTTGGGCATGGGACTAACCTCAATGACTTGTTATAATTTCACATGAACAAAATGTGAGACCATTTGGTGGTGTGAAAATGATGATGAATATTTCAACCCAATCCGGATATACTGAAGGTGTGTATGAATTTTAAAAATGCATTATCCTAGTTATTTTTTGATCATGGGACAAGAGTCAATGTCAACTTCAAGGGGGATTGTTCCATTATCCCCCAGACATATTCAAGTAGGGAAATTAGATCCTCTTTTATGATAGCATAATCCTCATTGATCTATTTTATTACCAACTCTGAATCTCATTTCACCTTTAATTGGCCCACTGACATTTGAAGGGTCAGTTCTAACCCTGTAATGTTGGCTAGATATTCTTTATCATTTTTCTTATAAACTTATTACAACATGAAGGAGTATGTAAATGCTACCTTTCTGGGAGAGATGGATAAGACTCCCAACCTGACTTTTTTGAGCTTGGAGTCTTCTATTCTATTACCTATTGATATTTTAGATGAACCATCAAAATACATTTCCCATACATGGGGGACCCATCAAATAGAGAAGATATCATCATTAGAAAATTTAGTATTTAATGATGTTGTCTTTGAATATGGATTTTTTTAAGGAAGTTTTCCAATGCATGTCCTTTCACTACATTCTGAGGCACAAAATAAATATAAAATTAATATAGGATAATATCCCACCATATCAAATTTACAATCAATATAGGATGGATGAGGATATATTTTAAAAGGTTATTTCTAAAGACCAAATGGACCTCATAGTGAGGTAGGTAGTTCCTCGGCTCTGGAACCGTGAAGATCAATGTTAGGAATCTCTTTACAATATCTAAATTACAAGTTTCTCTGTCAAAATGGTTTTACTAAGGTAATAAAGGATTTTTTCATTCCCAATTTCATTTTTTTGTATGAGGAAGGATCTCAAAAAATGATCTAATCATGTCATAGACAAAATGAGTGGTTTTACCTCAACAAGTGGAATAAACAATAGCAGACTTAAGATACATTTCTTGATTCTTTCTAATTCTTCTTGATAGTTTTCAATCCACTAATATGTGAAAACCTTCTTCATCAAATTGGTGAAGAGAAAACACTTTCCTGCAAGGTTATCTATAAAGAGATGAATGTAGGCCATGTTTCCCTATAAAACTCTCAAATCTACGAGGTTATGAGGTGGTAAAATTTGGAGGATAGCCTTTTTTAGGATCAAAATCAATTCCATAATTCCATATGAAGATGTAGAGAAATTTCCTTGAAGTGACCCTGAAATCACATTTCATGGGGTTTATATTTAGGTTTTATTACTGTAGTTTGTGGAATACAGTGTTAAGATCATCTAAGTGGTCGGAATGATGTTGAGAATTAAACACAAGGTGATCAACATATCATTTTAAAAACCTTCTTGTGAATCATTTTAGGATGCGATGCATGGAGCATTGGTATGTAGCACAAATATTGTATAAACCAAAGGGAATTACTTGATAGTAAAATATTACCTAGGGGGCCTAAATGTGGTGTATTATCGATCTTCTTGGGCCATTCATATTTTATTATTCCATGAATATCCATCCATGAAGGAAAGTCCCTAATATCCATTCGTAGAATCAATCAATAATTACATTATCGAGACTATGAAATCAACCTTTAGACAATTCTAGTTGAGATCTCTAAGGTCAATTCATACCCTGATTTCCCCATTCTCCTTCATTACTAAGACAATATTGGAAGTCCATGTTGGATAATGGACATTCTAAATGAAATATTCTTGGATAATATTATCATCCTACGCCTCAATTCAAGTGGATTGAGTTAGGTGTTTTATTCTGGATTCTTGTTTGTATCCCCGATGAATTTATGGAAAGACTAGTTTGTGAGTGGTCACCTTAGGATTGAGGCATAGGATTTATTTTTAAATATAGTAAAACATATCCTGATGGTGAATTAAAAAGCATGTAAATACTTTTTTCTCTCCAGAGTACATGGATGTACTAATTAAGGTGGTTTTTGGGTCCTCTTCTATACCCAAATTTACTTCTTTGAATTCATTAATGGTGGTATAAAATCCTTCCTCAAATGATGGAGGGGAATCCTTGAGGTCTCCCCTCTTCTAATTACTCTTTCTATTCCTCTTACACCTTTATCTGTGGAAATGTAGGTAATGGAGAATGCTCTATAAAGTTAAGATAAGAGTCGATATTTTAAAATCTAGAAATGAAACGACATCCTCTAACCTGGATGACAGTGTGGGGTCCCTCTGAGGTTCCTAAGGGGATAAATTGAGGGATAAATAAGAAAAATATTTATCCTATTTTGACTCAACTGATGAGGTTGGGATCAATTGGGCTCCATGGATGTTATGAGGGAATTTTCATCTAGGATTATACCAATGCCTAGAGAGTTAGTGACCTTTTCCGTAAGTTGAGATCAGTTTTCAGGAATAATATCATGAAGGTTGTTGAATATTTTCCTGAATTTGGGCTCATGCCTTCGATCTAAGGGATGGGAAACACATATTCTTCCCTGAGATACTTGGAGGGATTGGACGAGGTCATTTCCAAACTAATCAGGACCATGACCCATGCCACATCATCAGTTATGGGTTGTTTCCCTTCTCTATGGTAGAATCAAGCATCAATGTGTTGAGTTTTTCAGGATTTGAATGGGTCTTTATCACCATAAAACATCTAAATTTCACCACCAATGAAATATTTGAGGCATTGGTGGTATTATTAAGGGATTTACACTTGTTTATGCATCAAATATCTTCCCAATAAAATTTTGAAATTAGTGTCTTTCCAAAAAACATAAATTATGAGTCAGATATGAGGTACCCAAACTATTCCCTAAGTTTTATTTTTTTGAGAGGATTTTTATTAATTTTTTCATAACCTTATAGCATCGGAGTAGAATGGGATAATTGGGTCTCTTTGTAACCCAATAAGTTATGTGTTTATACAAGAATGAGGTTAACCCTAGATATGTTTTCAATGGATTCCTATCAGATATCAACAAGATTTATCCTACTAGATACATACAAAGGTCTAATGTGTCCCTATATAATGGAATATTTTTACTAATCCATGAAAGAGACGATTGTTTATAAAATTATTGGATCGATATTTTCATGATAAAATTCAGAAAAAACATCTTTAACTTTAAATTTTTGAGGGCTTGACAAAGCCTTTATGAGTTCTTTCTAGAGGTCTTTCGATAGTCTTAGAGAATCCCAGATTGAAAACTCTGCTGGATCCAAGAACAAATTATTTATAATTTCATATTTTTTGGTTAAAGGTATATGCTTCCCTACATGATTCCATTATATCATAGGTGATTTAGAAGATGAATCACTTGATGTAGAAAGATCATCCCTTAGAACATGAGTTGAAGGTGCTCTTGTCCTTAGTGGGTTAGGTCGACTAGGTCTGCCTATGTACTGAGGTTTATTTAATGAAGATCCCCCCTCTAGTAGATCTTATAGGATGAATAGTCTAATAAAACTCCTAGAACATGTGGGGGAGTTTTACTGTTTATCCTAAACTTGCTGGAGGGATCTTCTATGAGTTTCAGCAGCATAGAAGGTCTGAGTAGGGATATGACTGGAATATTGACTTTTTTTGCGATCGCATCTTCCCCCCATGTCCTTAGATCCCATGGAACCTTCCACTAATTCCCCAATATAATGTATAGATATCGAGTTCATAACTATATCCATAATCATAGAATGGATCCCTTAAGTGAATTACATTAATGGAATGGAATATCATTTCTACTTCTGATGAGGACTCTATATCATAGGTTAACTCTTGTGGTACTATTTTGTGGGTCTACAATTTTGATTTTGTGACAGAAGCCGTGAAGTAAATTTTTTCCTCAATAGAGGTTCATCTTACTATGTTTTCTTCCCACCCTTATTTCTAAGATATCTCTTGGAAAAATGGATTTTTTCTGACTGTGGTGTTGATATAGTCATATGTGTTGTAAAAGAAGTGGTTAGGGGCATAGTTAGACATATCAAAAATTCCCAGAGGATATCATGAGCCTGGTTGATCATCTTTTTACCATCCTATCACTAAAATTATATGTATATATTTTAGTAACTTCATTATATTCTCCATCTTCCTATGGATTGGCATTAGAAACACATGCTACTTATGCCTGTGAATTTCATAGATTTACTTATCCAGAGTCCACCATTTATTTAAAGATTTCCTTAAAATGAAAAATCATTCCTAGATTGTATTCCCCAGTGTTTGGTGAATGGGAAAATAGTTATAAATTTTTTTGAGACCAACCTGATCATATCTCTTGGGTTTTAGAAACTTGAGAAAGTTGCTTTCCAAGGTCATGATGGAGTATCCATGAACTTGGTCATCTCAGAATGAATAAATTTTATTCATTATATTCTCAAATTGGGTTTTTCTTTTTGACCTCCTCTCATACTAATTATGTGTCCATTATTGCGGACACACAGGAGGGGGTTATGCAAGATATTTCGCAGGATTTAGAGTTGAGGCAGATGTAGGGGTTGGCTTAAACATGACCACTACAACCTACTCTTTCCATGTTATCTTACCTTGTTTTGATGGAATTACTAGAGACTTCTCCTTAGTTCACATGATATAGTCTTCAATTTTTTTGAGAAACTACGATGAGATCCCAAAATGCTCTTGTATATTTCATAGGGATAAGTGGTGTGTGCAACTCATTATAGATATTCTCTATATAGATGGATAAAAACCTCTTGTGGAAGCTATAGTTTCAGGGAATAGGTCAAACATTTCCATAGAGTAAAGAAATATTAGACCCTACCATTCTACCATTTTTTGTAGTTCTAGGGGTTGAGGAATGTTGTCTTCTATATCATGGAATTGAAATGAAAGAGAAACCATTGACAAAGATCTTCCCATCCTACGACTGATCAAGTGGACAAACTAGTGTACCATACAAAGGCTGACCCATACAGTGTTTATATGAAGAATCTAAGTTTCACCGCCAATTGTTGTGTAGGGATCCCCATCTTAGGATCATAGTGGGACATGAAATATGTAAAATTCTTCCTTAAATCCCCCAAAACATTAAAAATTTGGAATTTTGGGATCCTAAAATTTTTCAGATGAAGGTTCAGATCCACCCATTTAGGCTAAGGCCTCTTCATAGATTCACTAGTGCAATAAATGCTTCAATATCCTCTAATAAAGATATTAATTAATCAATAGTATTGAGGATCCCTTGGAGGATGTATGGTTTAATAAGGTATTTATTAGGGGAAGCAATGAGTAGAGACTTCTATGGTGGCTCCATTTATACTCATGGTGGATAACTTGTAGGGGTTGGCCCATGAGGATTTGTCCGACCCAACCCAGGTTATGTTCCCAAGGGAGGGAACTCCTAATATACCACTTACATGGGGTCCAAATAATTTTTTTCTTAGTCCCAGGTGTTTAGAGGATGTTCTAGTTCCACTTCTTTCACTACGAAGATCCCTCTTTTTGAATAAAACCTATTGGAATTGCATGTTAAGGCTCTACTTGTACAACATATTCAATATAAATTCTACATAAGAGTAATTCCCCATTGAGTCTTCTCAACTCTTTCATCTCATTATCCTAGTGACATAATATTTCTTAGAGTTTTGGGGTTTAAAATATTAGGAATGTTGGATATGAAAAACTTTATATTTACCCTTCTCTTTGGTTGATTATATCAAAGGAGGTAGTAGTGGAGTGGTCCCGGGAATCCAAAAATTTAGTACAAGACTCTAGTTTCAAGTACACACACCTCCTTGAATAGTTTATTTATGAACCATATTATGAACAAAAACTTCCTCCTCCTACTCCTCTATATTGGCCTCGTGTTTTATAGCATCTTCAGGGGTGGTGTTCAAAATGTTCACTGATGTGTAATGCATTACAAACATTTATTCAATCTATACAAGATATTTATTTTGTTTTTTGACACTATAAGGCATCATCATCTACTTCATTGGTCCTCCTAGAATTTTTTAAAAAATGGTAATCCGAAGGGATTCTATGAAAAATTCTATTGCGCATGTTTTGAGAGATGACACTAGGTCACAGGATGAGACAAACTGAGAGGATTCATTCTACGACGTTCCACCTAGTTGGGTGAAGACCAACTTCCATTGAGGAGGAGGTTTTTGAGGTAAAAAATCCACCATCATTTAGGGATGTGCCTAGTCATTCTTCCTTTCCATAGCCTTTTGACATGATCTTATGACCTTGAAGGTTGTATTAAAAAATCCCCAAACCTTGTAGGCTAGGGTTTCTCCTAGACTCCTGGGGATAATACTACTATGGCTATTTTATTTACTTTATAGAGTTGTGTTCGAAACTAATATGGGTGAATTATATGATTTAAAATTGGACCACATAGTTTTAAAGACAATTGTGGCAATTATGATATTTGAACTATTTGACTATTGAATTTACTTAAGTGGGATTCCTACTCAAAAGTTTTAGATGCTTGATGCGAGAGTCTATTTTTTGATCACTTTGTTTTAGTTATATGTATGTGAGAGTTGTTAAGGGTTGGTTTTTGTTGACTGAACCATATTTTGTGAACATAGTCCATTTTTTGAAGAAGTCTTGAAGTTATGACATTGCACAATGTCCTTTTTGGAAGGATTTTCTGATTGGGGAGCATAATGAAATGGAATTCTATGTGTTTTCCCTATCCACTTATATGAAAACTATATTAGGGATCAATGATCATCTAACACATCTTATTTAATGAATCATTAAATGCATATTGAAGGTCTCCTTTCATTTTTTCCACATTTAGGCTCCATGAAGCTAGGAGAGATGCCAAGTAAATTTGATAGTGTATCCATTCTATTAACATGACATGGTTGAGATATTCATCATAAGGTAATACTTTTTATCTTAAATGACTAAGAGGGTTCTATATATTGAGGTAGGTGTCATACACACACTCTTCCAACAACGCCTATTGAATGATGTATTAGTGAGTGGATAAAGTACAATATGTGGTAGGTATGTGATCTTTATTCAATTCTCTCCTCTTGTTCAATATGTATTCTTCATATTTTTCTAGAGGATCGTCAACTTGGTCCAAAAAAAGTGTAATATTCTCCAATACTTTATTATAAATATAATGATTGGAAGGGACTTCCTCTAGGTGTTCCAAGGGTGGTTCAGAGAATGAAAATTGTTTTGGGATATATTTTGGCTGATAAAGTATGCCACTTGTCAATAATAACGAAACAAGAATGACTTGACTCATTTTCTCAATCACCTCATAGTAGGAGGGATTTATCATCATTAAATTATCAATGGGAGGAACTCCTTGATGAATTGAAATGCAATTATGGGGAGGAATACCATAACCAAATCATGTTCAAATGCGAGGAGTGTTCCTGATGCATATAACTTGAGAAGGTACTTCAGAGTAGATGATATAAAGGGGAGTAACTCCATTATATTTTATCTTATAGCCATATGGAAGGATACCATGGCACTCATCAAGAATTGGGATCTCCAGATCGATCAGATTTTGGACATGAAGAAAACATTCATGGTGATATGTCTAGTAAATAACTTCAGAACTATTTATACTATTACTATAATTTGATAATGGGAGAGTAGTATCTCAATCCACAATAGATAAAAATATCAGGGCTTCAAGAAATCCAACATTAAGAAGATCTAGATTACAGATCAACTCTTCATTTTATAGTCACCTTTTTTGAGGTTTCTTTTTTGGATGTATTCTTATGGGTGACTAGGTCTTCTGGCTGGGGATTGCAGTTTTTATTTGTGGAAGATTTTTTGGTTAGATCCTATGTTGCTGTCCAAATTTTCTTAAAGGATTTTGGAAATTTGGAAGGGGTTTTTTCCTACCTTAGAGTGGCCATTGGAATTAGATGATTACCTCCAGTTGGAATTAGGATATAATACCGATCCAATTTTCCATATATTATGGAAGAATTTGGCCCACAAACCTCTTAAATAGGTGTAGAAGTGCAAATCTACCGCAAAATGACCCTCGTTTTACGATGACCAGTCACCCCAACTGTGGGGATAATGGTTTTTGTTCATCCCTATACTATTGCACTGCCATTATTATATATTGGAAGGTTTGTTGGATTTGGGAAGAAAATTTAATATTTCGTTTTACTATTATTAGTATGTGTTTGATAACATCAGTAGTTGGAATGGAGATATATTCCCACTCTGTGGGTAAAAAAGGGATGTACACCTACTCATGTCCTCCATTTCTTATTAGTATGTACCAACAATACTTAGGTGGAGGGGTAGAGTTATTTGTCTACCACCGTTTTATTACGAGGAATTTACAACCATTTTAACCAATTGTTTCCAGGTTAGGCTAAAACTCTTGATAGGTGTGAGAATTCACGTGCACTTACTTGAAAATTTCCACCATATATTGTTGGAAGGCTTGGTTGATACGAGTATTTGTTTGTTCATGCTCAAAATTTACTATATAATTTGAATGGTATGATTCTCTAGATGATGATGAACTATATTGGAAGACTCGAATGGTGTGGGTAGGTTTCTTGTGCCTTGCCAATGTATTTTTTTTTTATTTTCAAACACTTTTAAGGGAAAGTGAGAACTCTCACACATTACCTGTTTCAAAACCAAATGATACAATGGAATCATTGAAGAATAGTTTTAGTTGTTTGGAATCAACCTCCCTAAATGAAATCCAAGGGATAAATTGTACCTAGGAGTCCATACAGTCCTTTAAGATGCCTTCATAAATATGTGTCAAGTTGTCCCAAGCTTGTATGCATTCCTCCTTGCTAATATTCCTCGTATTGAGTCCTCTAACCAAGATGTGGGTCTTCATATCAATCCACTCACCTTGCTCTTTAGAATTAGTCACCTGAAGTGGTCTCATCTTCATCGATGCCTTAAAAACCAGTGCATCCTCAATCTTTTCATCTGATTTCATAAGAGGATCCATGTGTTCCAACACTGATGATACATGTTGCTGAGGGTCTTCATGAGAGCCTACCTCATGATGTTTCCCAGGGTCAGACAACCCCATAACCCCTGTGGGAATGACAGGGACCATGACCTCATATCCTACCTCCACCAGGTCCTTACGAATGCCAGCCTCCATATGCTGACTGTTCAAGATGGAATTACCTTCAGGCGTAGGATTCATCAGATGCACCTTACCCTTAAAAGCAGCTCTAGTAAGTGGAGGACTAGGTATATAGGAGTAATCCTTTCTACGTTGGGCCCTCCTATTGTTCATAATGCAGCCGTCTGAATCAATAAATTTGTTCTTTCCCTTCCGCAAGGAGGTTCTAATGTAGTCTTCCTCTATGACCAGTTCCTTGGACTCAACAGAATCTGAGGCCTCATCTGCTTCCTCTTAAGATACTTCCTCATCCACTAGAGGATACTCTCTATTATCCATTCCTCATACTCCTTCATTAAAATTCCCATCCTCTTCCCCTAACAGTGCAAATAAGTTTTGAGAAGACACATATGATCCCCCAGATTTAAGCTTCGCATCATAGGAAATTCTATCCTGCGTGACCTGCATTTGAATTTCTGAAGCTCCTATCTAATCTAGACCTCGACCCATAAATTGGAAAACTACTGGGATGTCCTCATGGGGAAAGAGCTGGGAAGCCTCACCAGTTTATTTATCCACGCGGGCATCTTCATCCAACTCCACAGCATTGATAGGGATTGAAGGTTCTGGTTGCCTCACTTCTTGTCCAACCCTTCCTTGAGCGCATACCCCACTAAGAGGTGCAACATCATTGTCTGATGCAACACCAAGATCAACTTTAAAATGCTGAAAAATATTAGAGACGCTTGGGTTAACCTAAGGACCCAAAGACTGAACCCGAGGAGCAGAATGGTCCTCCCTACTCCATTGGCCACTCTCTTGATGCAACCCCGCCTCCGGCCAAGGGACATCATAATATGGAGCAATCACGGATGAAACCAGGGTGCGAGATGCGCAACAATCATTTTACAGATGTCCAAAGCATCGACAGGGCAGAAAAAAATAGAACCAATTATCAAAAACCACAGATTGAAGATAACTCAGTTCATTACAAACCTCAATCCAGACAACTTCAACTAGAGGCTTCGAGACGTCCACCTCCACGCATATTCAGGGAGCAATGGGATGACATAAGGATATTGATCATTTGTCAAAGGCTAGGAATCTGCCGACGATATTACCTAACATCCGAATAATTTCTGGGTTTTGGAAAGGAAGAGGGAGACCCGGGAAACTGACCCAAATCACCGCAAGGGGAAGATCCCATCTCCAGTGAAACTCGTAGCTCCATCTGAGTAGGAAGAAGTGAAAACTATCACATGATCTAATCCCTTTCAACCATGCAGTGTCCAGATCAACATTGGAGGAGAAATGAAGAAGAAAGTGATGTGGATCCAACAGGCCGACTACGATACGTCCTTGAAGAGGCCAGATGTTGTTGAAAAAATGATCAAAATTATCGAGCGACGGCCTGCCCCGACCCAAGCGAGCCACCAGGGTATGAGTGACCTGGGATGGACTTCCAAGGACAACAACCCCATCATGCTAAGGGCTTGGTGCTACACGACATTGGCAGCAGTGGTTTCTTACAAGAGGCCTTCAGAAGAACCCCTATGCTACCTAGATGAGGCTTTCAGTGGACTCTTAATATGCCTCCCTGAGATAAGGGAGGATTTTATTACCACGCTCCATGGATAGGATCCCAAAATGGTTCAAGATGATAATTGGTTCCATCTACTTCTTGGATTCCAACTATCATAGAGTGTATGGATGTCAGGGCTTCATAAGATGGAGGTCTCATCAAGTATCCTCCAGGGTCAGAATGATACTATTTATGCGTTACTCCCTAAATAGTGAAATTGAAATCCAACATTGGAGATGATGGGTTAGTGATGGAGTCCTCTTTGCAGTCAAGGACCCATATCACGTAACATCTGGAACACATAACTGAAAGAATTGATATTATTCCATTTGGATCGAAGGAAGATCTGGCTAAAATTGCATGAAATATTTGTGAAAAATGCAAACAATAAAACTATTTAAAAGAATCATCTCAATAAAATCCTTGATTTCCCTCTTTTGTTTTGAGAGAGAGAGGGTCCTGAAATGAGGGAAACATAATCATCTTGTTTAAGGATTCATGTTAGGTTCTCCATTTTTGTTTTTGACGAAAAGTGTATGATTCCCTTCAATAGCTTGATTGTGGGGGTTTGAATGGTTACACTATCATCTGTGTTGGGATCACAATTTTTTAATGTCTTACAACAAGTTTTGTTAATAGAGTTGGAAACACCCAATATTTCCATTATTCGATATGTTTTATGAACATGCTTCCCAAAGGAAGGTAGATATTTGAAATTGGTTCAAAAATTCTTAGGGAATCACATTGGTCTAGAGGATGGGAGGATGGGATCATCACACCCTTTTGGGGGGAATTATTTTCTACACAGAGACTCTTTTAAATATTTATGACATATTAGTGAACCCTTCATTAATTCCCAAGTATAACATGGGTCTCCCCTAGGTTAAAAATCAATTATTTGAATGTATAAACTTTAGAATAATCTGTATGTATCCTTAGTCCTTATCGATGGAGATATCTATATGTATCCTAGGTTCTCCATCAGTTGTACCCTTTTATGAACATATTAGAGATTCCTTGGTTGTTTATTATCATGATATATAATTAAATCCACATGTTTGTATGATCTATAATTTATCATTATATTGGGAGATAGAAGATTCTATGATATTGGGATTAGGCCCAATATATGAGATTCCTATCTAAACCTATGAAAGAAATCCAAACGCATGTAGTTCAGTGCCGCTTAACTGGACACATCATACCTTTTAAGGTCATGTGATGAGGACCAAAGAATGCAGTTTAACATCATTTGGAAAGGATGTCTTGGAAAAAGGTGTCCAAGAAACGTTTGTATGGAGAATTATATTTACATTTCCCAATGAACTTGGAAGGGATGTGGGATCCAAGGTTGGGTATGAACCAACTAGAAATGTGGCCTTGAGAGAATTATGGTTGATTTTTTGGTGTTGGGTTTAGACCTCAAGTAGGATTCATATGTGTCCCATTTGGACAAGAATAAAATATCACATTGCTTAAAGTGGGTTGAGAAACCATGCCTATAGATGTCCCTTGATTCTTTGAGGACCCACACCTATGGTGGTCCTCTTAAGGAAGGTGAGAGGAAGATCGAGAAAAAGATTCTCTGCTAACACATGTGTTTGATTGTATGAATATCATGATCATCACTAAACTCCAAGCCAACATGAGTCTGGATTGGTGTGAAAAACAAGAGTAAGAATAAGATATGGAAAACCAAACAATCCATTATCTTCTGGTGGAATAGTCTAGGGATATGAGAGAATAAGAAATGAATTTTATGTTCCCATCTCCTCTACCATTTTTGTAACCGTGATAATTACATATGACTACCCATATGGATAAGGTACATAAGAAAGGACATGGGATTACTCTAGGAGGGATGAAATACTACCATTTCTAGATAATAGAATATTATAATCCATTAATCCCCATAAAATAAAAAGTAAAGTGTCATCCCTCCATTTAATATCTAAAATGGGAGTTCCTTGGTTTCAGAGATGACGATTGAAGGATAGGGACTTAGACCTTGTTTCTGAGATTAGTGTATCCTTAGTAGTACTCCTAGGGTTGGGGTCCTTGTAAATGAAGGTTCACATAACTACAAAAACCCCAAGGACCCTACCCATCAAGTTGGATAAGTGAGGTCCACCTCTAACCAAAGGAATATAAAACCAAATGGGAGACATATTGGTGTGTATTTATCCATGGTTATACAAGTCTGAATGTTTCATTAGAGAATTCTGCTTAGTCCCACCTAAAAAATGGATAAAAGGGAAGTAATTCCCTTACATTGGTGTCATAAGAGAGGGATAAATGGAATATCTCATAGGTTATGCCTATTTATATCAAAATTTGGTCTCATATAGGTAAGACCTGCATAGACTATAAGTGCTATGTGTAGGGTAGGCCTCCATGAGTTAAAAGTAACATTTGGATAATGAAAAAATAAAAATAAACACTTGGATGAGGTTTTATTTAGGTTTCAAGGGTTTCATTAGGTATCTCTATAGTGGTCTCGCACAAGTCTTGGATTTAATAGGGGACCTTCACACTAGTACGTGTCCACTAGGGGGAAGTGGTTCCTCACATAGGTGTTTCTTAATTCACACAATGGAGAAAATTTTATCCCACTATTTTCATTAAATCTCTCTTCTTTAAGGTTTTTTAGAGCTACCTAGGTGGTTTTGAGGGCCTGGGTGAAGGACTATGGTGAGTAAAGATTCGAGGCTTCTTCAGTTTTTCCCATCATGTCAAATGAGGAAACCAACGTCCTATTTATAGGGAAAACATGACCCTAGGTGAAAGAGGTTATCCATGTAGGTCTGTCACACATGTTTTGGGAAAATTTGTTACATGTATGTGTGGAAGAACTTCTGGTCTATATAGTTAGATCCCGTGTCAGTCTCTTAGTAGCCATGCTTTGTGTGAGTAGGTGGGACTGGGTGTACTCCTTGATTATCCTTGTTTCTCTTTTATGTATTTATTGAGGTAAATTATATTAAATATTTCAATCCCCATGTGATAAAAGGTAGTTTTAATAAAAATTATATTTTAAAAAATAATATTCATTTTTTCAAATATATTTTCTAAAATTTTTCTAAATTGTTTGTATTAGATTCTAAAAAAACCATTTTTGAGGAAAAAATTTATTTTTAAAGTATATAATGACTTTACATAAAATTGAGTGCTTATTTATCAATATGTTTTATTTATCTAAAACCTTTATACATATATTTTTTAGAATTTGGTTATTCTTATTCACTTCAATAATCTAATGAAAATGTTTTAATGATATGCTATATAACAATTCATTTAGACTCAGTGTTTTTTGTATCATAAGCTATCAAATAAATTATATTTAGTTGAAAAGAAATATATAATAAAATCCTATTTTGTTATAATTAAGACAAATAACTTGATTACATACTATATTAAATGTGTCCTAGATAATCTAACAACCAACAAATAGGAGAATGAGATAGCCTTGGGAGTCTATATCTGCACCTATATCCATATAAAAATAAGTGACAGAGAAGTAGTCCATTGAGTTATACTAGATGTCGGCCCCCATGGGACACCAATAGCAAACCAAATAAAGATAAAGTTGTCTCATTTTTTAAAAATGTGTAGCATGGACTTTGTTATAATATTCTTAGAACACATTAATTTGTAGGTTATATATATACCTTTCATTTTCATATCATCACCCAAAGATAAATCCATGTTTGGAATTCACTACACAAAAAAGTTTTATTTTTGATATAATTTATTTTCACTCCGTATCATTAGAGTTATATTGGAAAAGAATAATTCCATGTTAACTAGACTTGTTAAAGATTTATGAATATGTGGGAGTGAAAAAACAAATATATTGTTTCCCCACTATAAGGATGCTATGAAAGACAAAAAAATTATCATTGAGAATAACATCCGTTAATGTTGGGTGTTCAATGGATTGAATGAAATTTATGTCAAGAACTAGGATACCTGGATAGAGAAATAAATATCCTACCCAGTGTTCCTTCTAGAAATTTTTATCACATTTACCAATGATCCACCAGGAGTTGTAAAGTATGTTGTGGATAGAGCCATATAGGCTATGAAAAAGTTGGGAACCCATTGAACCCTCAAGACAATAGAATTGAGAGTTCCCATATTATTTCTTGATGAAGTTTTCCAATATGTAATCCCCTAAAGTTCCATCCCATGGTATCTTTTCTTACATGAACTAAATTCTTTCATCAATTCTCTTGAGGTTGAAGCCCCATTCAACAATAAGGTTGGTGAGCCTAAAAAAACTCTCCCAATGGTGATATCAATTTTGGTGGGAATACAAGATGAATCCATTTAGAGTGTGATTTATATTTCTAATCATATATTTTGTTTCTTTATAAAAATATATAACAAGCATGGGAAATGAGGCAATGAAACTATTTTCTAGTGTGATTCTACATCCAAAGGAGAGGACATGACTCTTCCAATTTATGATCCTTATAGTTATTCTATTGATAATATCATAAGATATATGAGTATGAGTTATTTTGATCAATAATAGGCCCCCCAAATATGTTATAGGGATGTTTTTTATAGATATACTAATCTGAACCTCAATAATGTTTGAGAACCTACTGGGAAATTTTTTAGATATGAGGATTCTACTCTTATCGACATTGATGTATTGTCCACTCTCGCTACTATAGGCATTAAAAATAGACATAAACATGGATAATTATTCTCCATCAATTGATGAAAATTAAAATTTATCCATGGAAAAAATTGGAGAACCCTATGAAGCCAAACTGATAAAAAAATGGATGGATCCTCCCATTAGAGATTTAAATATTAAGGTTCCTTCTAAGATGATATTGTTCCAATATGAATAAACTCATAGAAAAATAGCATATCTATGGTGTAATCCCCTCATAAACATAAATAATATAAATAAATTACTCTAATGTGAAATTTTGAACTAAGGTGAGGTGAGGCAATGAATAGAATGGTCAAAAAACAACTATGATAATCAATACCATCTCAAAACTCTTAAATTGAAGCTCAATTCCATTCTATCATATTATTTCTCTATATTATTATTTACCATTATATTGGACCAAAAAATCATTCGTTAAGGTTCACTATCATTTTTTTATCCTATCGAATTGCCCCTTGGATGCTTTAACATTTGATAAATACATTTTATTCATATGATATTTGAATATTTGGAAGAAGGGAGACCCTTTGGTTGATAGTGGTATCATAAACTTCGTATAAAATTTTACAAAATCTTAGGGAAAGAAACTATCCAACACTACTAGGTTGATTTAACTTTGGAATTAAAACTAAGAAAGTAGTACTGGTGAATCTTCCAAGTAAACCTCCATTGAAAAAATCATGAACCACTTATGAAATAACTATTTTTATGAGGTACCATACAACAATATAGAAGGATCCTGGTATGCAATCAAACCCCATAGAATTATCACGAGTGGAAATTTTAATAGAATATCTTATATCATATTTATCCAGAATGATATTCAATATGAAGTTATCCTAAACCTAAAAGGTTCTCATAATGATAAAAAAAATGGTCATCATCCACCTCTAATGGGGACCCATTAGATTTCAAGGTGAGGGACTATAAGAAGATATGATAAAGAGGAAACCAAAAATGGTCTAGAAATATCAACATAACTTGTATGTAAGCCATCATTTAAAGGTATTTTAATCTTTCCAGTAAACTTCATCTCCCTTATATAAATGGGGAAGAAGGATTTATTTATGTCTCAATACCTCATCCACTTAGATTTAGATATCTCTCTCACCACTCTTTCTTATTTATATAGTAACTCGTAAATATGATTCCATTTGAGTGTGAAAGGGAAGATAATATCATTGTCCCATGGTTCCTGAAACCATCCATCTAGCAGGATGCTATCCTCTTAAAGCCCTTACAAGTAGAAGATGAGCTCAATATGGGGTTTCTTCCAAGAAATAATGTCCCCTTTCAATTATTTGAGTTTTTTATGTAGTCCTACCCATGCATTCCTTTTATTAGGAGAATTCTATGATGAATAAAAAATATTATAAATCAATATATTTTTTCCACCACTTATAAAAGAGGAATATTAAATGAAAAATAGGAAGCTTTCATATTTTGAGTTTATCATGATCATTCTCCCTGAGTGGTATGGTATGAACAAAAAAACAAAATTTGTAAGGAGTTTCAAAACCATACACAAATACCTTTTATAGTGAAGGAAAAACCAATAAAACAACAATGACTTTTTTATGGTATTCATAACCCAATTACAACAATATAAATTCAATCTAGATTCATAACCTAAATTTTCCTTTTGAGTGGAATTATTTCCCAAAAATGGATTTTTAACAAAGGAGTCGCAACCCATAGAGAATAATTTACCCAAATAAAACAAACCATGGATTGATCCCATGATTTCAAAAATTATTGAAAATAAAAGACCAAAAGTACATGAGGATATGGTGTTTTAAAACATGTGAAAGAACAACCTAAAAAATATAAAGTCAATTAAGAAAAGTCTCAAAGAGACAATCCTAGTAGTATTAAATTTAGAATTTTTTAAGAACAAAACCTTTAATTAAGAAATAAATAACTTATTATCTTCAATTTAGTAAATATTTTATAGTTCATGTTCAACCTTTAGGGTCTCCTAGTAGTTTGAAAATTATTTTTAAAAGATCACTTATAAATGTAATAATGTTTATGTTCACATTTGAAATTTTCATATCACTTTTCTAAAGGTATCTAATTAATAAGTATCCTCCATTGAATCACCATATTACTTTAAATAGAATCTAAAAAAACTATAAAATAGTCTCATATGGTCAGAATAATTGAAATTAATAATAATAAAGTTACCATAAAATATTCCATGATTATCGATCAAGTGAATGACCAGCCATTCACATAATTATCATGTGAACAATAATGATCTATTTTTGATTTGTTAAATAGTTTTCCAACTCATTAAAAATATTCCATAATAATCATCGATAAATACTCATTAAAACTAAATTGAATAATCCCATAAATCTCACAATTTAGTTTCCTTTTTAAAAATTAAAAAATAAAATAATTTATAAAAAAACATGCAGATCAGTATTAAATAATAAATAAATAAATAGAAAAATTAATAATAATAAAAAATAAATTCTCGAAAAATCCTAATTATAGTACCATATAGATAATTATTTCATAATCATGAAAGTTTTCATAAGATATAGTTTTTTTGTAAGGTTCAATATATCCATAGGTTATATATTTATAACATATAAAGACATAAATGATAGAGAAATATTCATGAATCATCATTATAAGATAAATTATAAGATATAAAGAAATCATAAGAATTCATTTTTTAGAACAACCCTAAAGTTATTATAAAACATTATATTCCCTAATATGTTGAAAAATTAATAAGGAATCATAAATATTATAATAATTAGTTCTTAAAAAGAATTCTATTTTTAATAATACAAGCCATATATGAATAAGACTCTTCTTACTGCATAATATTTTATACTTTGAAGAATTATTGGGTTTATAAGACTTTAAAACCCACATGCATGACATTTATAAAATAGGTAAGACATTTAAAATACATATGACTTAATACTTAACCAAAAAACTAACTTAGTTATACTTTAATGAAAGAACGTGGCTATGGAATTACTCCATAATAATTCTTTAAGGGGCCTTATACTATATCCTTTATTAAAATTTCATTTTATAATACTTTAAAATTAGTTTCAAAGTAATTTCATTTATCAAGAATTATACATTTAAAATCAATTAAGTACGAATTTTTATATTTTTATAATACTTAAAGATAATGAGAAATAATGAATTGATAATGATTAATAATATCAAAATTAAATATGATTAATAAATAAGTAAATAATACTGTGTGAAATTATAATTGTAAATATAATTATTTTCTTCTATAAGTAGTGCCTGATTAAAATAATTTTCTTTACTCATGTTATAAGGAATACAACATTTTTTCTTCAAAAAGTGAGGAGTTTTTAAATATGTTAAGAATTTTTAAATATGTGAAGAATTTTGTAGGAACCCTAACTCTATTATCCCAGAGATGGTGTTTTCTTTATTACATTGGTATAAAATACAAGGGATCCCATCACAAAGGATCAATTAGTTTAATATTCTGATAAAATTTGAAAGATACAGATATTTTTTATTATATAGAAAGATAAAAACATAGCATTAAAGACTTTTTTGCATAATTGAAGATCATTCAATGATTCCTTTATCATATCCTAGAGAAAGGGAAAAAATAAAGGGTGAGATTAAATTATTAGTAAGGTAAATCACATAATATATTTAATAACCCAAGTATCCATAACATGTTTAGTTTTAAATAATTCATTAGCTTTCATTGCATGCAACATTGAGTTCGAGTACACCATGATCTATCAAACCAGTAGATTAAGAAATCAGTTATGAATAGTATTAATAACATTTTAAAATTTTAAAATTCTATTTTTCAAAATATACTTCATTTTTGAATTCAGTATATCAAAATTAGCTTAGGGTGAACTTTTGGTATTTTTTTGAAAAGTTTCTAGTTTTGATAAATAGTGAAAAATACAGCATTACTGTTAAAAACCAACATTTTCAATTAAATAATTATTTTTTACTTTAAGTTTATCTTAAAGTAAAAATAAATAAATAATATTTATATTAATCCAATTTAGTTCATTAGAATAATTTTACAATATAATTAGATATAAAAATTTATTGAACTTTTGAACATCTTTTTACCTGCTTTCCCACCACATCTGCATAATTTACATTAAACTTAATTTTCCCATTTATATAAATTTAATTTAGAAAAATAAATATACACGGTTGTAATTTGTATGAATTTTTTTATCAAATAGGATTAGCTTATTATTGTGAATAGTAACTTTAGTAAATTTTTATTTATTTACCACGGTTAAGGGTAAATCAGGTAATTAAAGGTAAAAATAATATTATAAAATTACCCTAACACAATTCAAAATCCTATTGGATGAATAAATTCTACAATTATACCCTATGTTTATAAATTTAATCATTTAATGGACACTTTTCCATGAATATGACATAGATATTATAAAAAAGAAAAGAATGTGACAAAATGTCACACTCTCATTTTTTATAAGTATATAAATTTTAATATTAGGATAACCAGGAGATAAAATCGATTGTAAATAGTTTTTGGAAAACTAAAATAATTAACTACATCATATTAATGTATTTATAATTTTCAAGTATTAAATAATTACCATTAATGATGAAACAATAGTAACACATAAATTATTTTATTAATAGAAATATCAAATAAATGGTGTAAAATTTGAAAATAAAAAAAATTTAAATTAATAAAGGTGATTCAAAAAATTTATAGGTGATTATGAAATTTTAAGAGTATATTAAATTTTTTTTTGAAGTTATATTTTTTTGGATTTTAATTTATGCCAAAGTAATGAATAGTGTCAAAATTGACACTATTGCTATTTTATACAAATAATATTTTTTTAAATTATTTAAAAATAAAAAAAATATTTAAAAACTACCAAGTGATAATTATAAGGTTTAAAATATCTTAAAGTGTCCAATTATGGACAATTTTCACCATATAAGTAAATATTTATAACCTATTAATATTTAGAATATTATTATCAAAATTAAAATTTAACAGATTAATTAAGGATAAATCAATATGGTAAGGTTAAAAATAAAATCCGAGTATGTATAAATTTTATTGGTTTTTTTGATTTATACCTATAATAATATTATCCTCAAAATAAATCACTTTGGAACTATTTAAAATCGAAAATAAATTTATATTAAATAAATAGTTTTGGAGTTTCCAAAAGTACCCCTCCCCTCTCTTATAAAAGGAAATATCTACTTCTCAATTATTCAAACCTCTAAATCCGTTTTTCTCTACATAAACCTTTCTATTTGTCCTCCAAAATTCACTACCTTCATCCTAAAGTCCATATATTGGGAAAAAAGCCAACCTAATGAGTTCTGTTGTGCAAATCAAAAGGAAATACTCAAAGAAGAGGTAATTGTTTTAACAACTCTTTCAAAGTTACATTGTTCTTATACTTAATTTTCCAAACTTTTTTCTATAATAAAGTAATAAATCCTGCATATACTATATTATTATATGTTTTTATTATTATGGGAAAATCATATTACTCCTTTTACCCATCCTACAAAAATTAATATCGTCATGTGTGCGTACGTACGACTTACCATCTCTACGTCGTGGTGTAAACTATTTTTCTTATATAATTTATTTATATGGGTATAAATATGAATATAAAGGTTATAAATAATAAATATTACATGATATTGTTACTTTATAATTCATATTCCATCCAATTCTTTACCCTTTACCATTACCGATTGATATCATCGCTCGTGCATACGTACAACCTACTGTCTCCACGACAGGATGAGATTCATCCTCCACTAAAACCTTTTAATAATGATTATGAAAATGTAAATAATTAATGAATATAATATTTATTAAATTAATATACATCTATATATGAAAATTATATATCCTATTCATAATAAAAAAGACCAACGTAACAAAATAAACATAAGAAAATGAAGTAATTCATGCCTAAAATAATAATAATGATGAAATATTATTAAGAAAATGATATTAGAGGATCATATATGATATCATACATAATGGATATAGTTATTTAAAATTTAATAACATTATTTATTCATTATATAAGAAGTTAAATCACCCTCAACTAAAGGAGATTATAATGTAAGGGTTAATTTCATATTCTCTTTACTATCTAGGATTTCTTTTACGTAAGAATTTATTAGGAGATATTTATCATGTATGTCCATATTTATTAATATTATAAAAAAAAATCTCAAAATTATTTTGAAATTGGTTAAATAATTTTTTACCCACGTTCTATTTTATAAAATGAATCTTCTTTTGTTTTCCTTACAAGGCACTTTGTTTGAAGTTTTTTGACAAAGTACGTGAAGAATATTTTTTTAACTTATACAACATGGGTGGATTTTTACATCATCATAAAAACTTAAAAATTTTATGATTTATTTAAAATATTAAAAAATTATTTTCAATGAAAATATTTTCTTTATAAATTTCATGGCATTTTAAATTACTATTTTCAATAAAAATGGGTATTTCTCTAAATAATTTTCTAATGATTTTATTGAAACATTTTCATCTATGAAAACATCCTCTATTGTATATTATGTTTAATTGTGGTTGATTTCATATGATAAATCCTATCATATTGTATTCAAGGGTTTATAAATATTTTGACTGTGGATGTGCTACTTTTATGCCATTCATGGTTTATGGATAATGTATTGTATGCTGGTTTTAATATGAATGTTTATATTAGTTATGTTTTACCCCTTTCATAAGAGGAATGAATTGGACTTAGTAAGTGATTTGAGGGGCCCTATATATCCCTTCTATACATCAATAGGTCTCATGAGATAGGCTAGTTTGGGTTTTTACCCATTTATATATTGTCTTGGCATGAGGCCTTGATAGTTTGGTTATGATGTCCAACATTATGCATTCTCTATTTATGAGATTAGTTGTGGATATTACATGTGATTATTGGGATATACTAATACCATTTGAAATTTTAAATGGAATTATTTGATTAATTATTTCCATATTATGCTCAAGGTTATGTTTAAAAGGGTTTTGTTTCTATTTTATACCTTTCCTTAAAAGTTTATGCTTATTTATGATAGCTTCCGCTATATTGTATATCTTTACTAATCATATGATCTCAACCATTTCTTATGTTTCATTTTACCTAGGATGTGAAGTGGTATATTATGATTTAACTATAGGGATATTCTAAGAAATATGATTTTTTTAGTGGAAATATTGTGTTACTTTTCATTTCATGATGTAATGTAAAACTTATGTTTATATATAGTTTTTCCAAGGCTACTAAACTGATCGGTCCTTCTGGATTTGATTTCTTATAATAATTCCAACATAATAAAATAATTCACTGGCTCTGGGCATCTAGTTTTGGGTCATTACTGTTGGTATCAAAGGAAGCTTAGTACAAACATTGAAAATTAGATTTACAAAATACTTTATTTAGGGAACACTACACTAAGATAGACTTTGAGGATAATTATAGAATAAAATCCTAAAATTTTAGTAATATAGATATTATTTGGGTATTAAGAGAGAATATATATTTATATGGATACTACAAGTGGATATGGTTCTCGAAAAAATATACCTAGGAGTAATAACTCCAACAAGGTGTTTTGTTCTCGAATCTGAGTGACCTGTTACATGAGAACAAGCCTTACTATGCACCTAGTTTGACACTCCTGGGGGATATGATAAAGATAATTCACATTTTCATTTCGAGACATTATGAAGGATTTGAAATTAAATATATCCCCAAATAAACCATGTTTATGATAAAGATATTTGATATGTATAAATTTTTCAATTCATGTTATGTATATTGAAATTATGAAATATGATTCATAACCTAATCTAATGAATGTAATTGTTTAAGAATAGAACCTAGTTTAATAAATAGAAGTTTTATCAATTCTCATAATCCATGTATGGATTTCCATCCTATTAAAGGTAATTATGTTGGAGCAGGAGCTAAAACTGGTGATGAGAAACTTATAACTATACTATAACAACTAACTCAGGTTATAAATAATACCCATAACCATATGGAGCAGCGCAATCCACTACACAGAGGATCAATGTTAGAATTATTCAAGATAAAACATCCCCCAACATTCAATGGGATTACAAATCCATTTGTAGATGAGTAATGAATAAGTTCCTTATAGAAAATATTTCTTATTATGGTGAGAAAAGAAAGAGAAAAATTTGTCAGGGTAGTTTATCGTATCTCAGGAGATGCAGATCAATGGTTGTAATTAATTCAAAATATGAAGGAGGATGAAGAAGTATAAAATATTTAATTGAGGGAATTTAAATGAATCTTCCTATAAAAATTCTTTCCTTATGATCAGTAAGTGGATATAGAGAGGAAATTTCTGAGTCTAAGGCAGAAGGCAGATGAGAATGTTGCAAAGTTTGAAGCTAACTTCAAAATGATAAAAAGACATGATGAATACTATATACGTAACCCAAGAGGTAATATTATTAGATTATTTAATAGGTTAAAACCATTCCTCTGATGGGAACTGGTCTCAAAATATTTCTCAACGTATGAAGATATAATCTCATGAGCTATCATGATTGAAAATTAATTCTCTAAGTCTTATGAATTTAAAGGAAATCAAGAGAATAATAAGGTTGTTAAATACTATAGAAAGGGGAATAAGGAAAATGGGAATAAGGGAATAATTTACTTTCCATCCTGTAATTAATATGGAAAGAATGTTCATGGAACATACCTGTTGGCAATGGGAATTTGTTATAAGTGTGAAGAAAAAGGTCACCAAGCCTACAATTTCATGGTAAAGAAAGAATATAACAATGTTCAGTGGTATAATTGTAAATAGACAGTACATTATGGAAATGATTATCCGAAGCGTTAAGGAAACTTTCCCTCAAAAAGGCCAAGGGAGAAAGGGAAAGATTTTGTGATCACAATTACTGAGGTTTAAGTTCTTAATGATGTAGTAGAAGGTACTTTAGTTGTCTATTTAAATTTAGATAAAGATTTATTCAATTTTGTATCATCACATTCATTTATATATTATCACTTTTCTTTAAAAAATTATATATTTATAATTTACATTAAAAAGGGAGTTGTCAGTAAAAACCCCTACGGAAAGTCTCATTACAACAATGATGTGTCAAGTAGTTCCCATTATGGAATATAAACGTGCTTTATCTGATGAATTTATCATCAGACCTATAGTTGAATTTGATATAATCCTCAGTATGAATTGGATATCAAAATATGATGCGAAAATTTATTTCAATAAAAAGAAAGTTACAATTTCTGAGGAAGATGTAGAATCCATTTTCTTTAGAGCGGAAACTTCATCATCTAATTCTTATCTAGATCCACCTCCTATAGCTCTTCTAAATAAAATACTTGGGGAAGAAGTGGAGATAAAACCTACTAATATTCAAATTGAATATGTACCTATTGTACAAGAATACATTAATGTATTTCCACAGGGCTTACCTCGACATCCTCAAGAGTAGAAAGTTGAGTTTTTATTGACTTAATCCATGATGCAAGACTAATATCAAAGACTCCTTATAGAATAACCAATGTGGAATTAGTAGATCTGAAGAAAGAACTAGAGGAGTTGAGTAATAAGGGATTTATTTACCCTAGTGCTTCTCTATGGGGATCCCTAGTTATTTTTGTTAATAAGAAATATGGATCAATGAGAAAGTTCATTGACTATAGAGAAATCAATGTTATTACAATAAAGGTCAGCTATACTCTACCTTGTATTGATGATTTATTTGATCAAAATCATAGAGCTAAATATTTATCGAAGATTGAACTTTATTCTGGATATCATCAATTGTGTTTAAATAAGGAACATATTTAAAAGACAACATTTTGAACTAGTTTTGAACATTATGAGTTTATAATAATGCAGTTTGGACTGACTAATTCACCCTATATCTTCATGGATATAATGAAAAAAATTTCAAGGAATATCTTGATGAATTTTTCATAGTATTTATTAATGATATCTTGGTATTATCTAAAATATATGAAGACCACAAGAACTACTTGAGGAATGTCATGATGAATCTTAGAAGAAATGAGCTATATGAGAAATTTAGAAAGTTTGAATTATAGCTTCCAGAATTTTTTCTTGTCCATATTGTCTCAAAATATTGAATCTCTATTGATCCTGTAAAGAAAAACGCAATACAAGAATGGACAACACCGACGAGTATAACTGAGGTCTACAGTCTTATTTGTTTAGCAGGTTACTACCGGCCTTTTGTCCAAATTCTTTCCCAATTGGATAACCTATTAACCAATCAGAAACATAAAGGGGTTAAATTTTCATAGAAAAAGAGTGTGAAGAATGTTTTAAAGAATTTAAGAGAAGATTATTCAATTCTTATCTCTAGATTTTACCATCTGGATATGATGGGTCTGTGATTTATAGTGATGTATCAAGGAAAGTACTCAGTTTTGTTCTTATGTATAATGATATAGTTATTTCTTAAGAATAAAGGCAATTAAAAATTCATGAAAAAAACTACACAACTCATGATCTTGAGTTAGCTATAATAATCTTTTCTTTAAAGATATGAAGACACTATCTCTATGGTGAAATATGTGAGATATATATTGATCACAAGAGTTTGAAATATATTTTCTTATATAAATAACTCAATATGATACAAAAGTTATGTATTGAGCTACTCAAGGATTAGGATTTCACAATACACTACCACCTAGGGAACGAAAATAAGGTGGAAGATGCTTTGATAAGGAAGGAACATGGAGTTCTGAACCAAATGAGAGTTTAAAGGGATCTGATGTTCACAGATCTAGTAAAAATGGATATGGGAATTACCATAGAAGGAGAAACATCACTAATTTTTCATATGGTTTCCAAAACATATTTACTAGAAAAGATAAAAAGTTCTTAGTCTGATGATAAGGATCTTCAAAAGAAAATTAAACCCGTGAATTATGGGATATTGATTGTCTTCATATATGAAGATGGTGTTTTGAAATTTGAAAAGAGGATGTGTATTCCCTATATACCTGAGATAAAAAGGGAATTATTGGATGATGTGCATATATCCAATCTCTCTATACACCCTGGTACAACTAAGATATATAGATATTTGAAGGAAAATTTTTGGTGGGACAACATGAAGAGGGATATTTTTTATTATGTTTTAATATGTTAGGTTTGTCAATATTTAAAGGCTGGAAGACAAAATCCTAGAGAATTCATGAATCCTCTTCCAATATCTATGTGGAAATAGGACGATGTTACAATGGACTTTGTTATGGGGTGACCAAATACTCCACGAATAAATAATGAAATATGGGTTATTGTTGATCGTCTAACCAAATCAACACATTTTATTTCTATAAGATAAGATTTACCAATTTAATGTTTAACAAGATTTTATATTAATGAGGTTGTAAGACTTCAGGGTGTACCTTTATCTATTGCTTCTAAGAATGATCCCCATTTTACATCAAGATTCTGGAAAAGTCTTCAGAAGACCCAAGATAGTGAGCTTTGTTTGAGCACTACATACCACCCTCAAACAGATAGAAAATAATAAAGGAATATTCAAACTTTAGAAGACATGTTGATAGCTTTCTCACTTTAATTTCAAGGTATGTGGGATCAATATTTACCTATAGTAGAATTTTACTTTAATGTTAGGTTATATTAATTCATTCAGATGGCACCATATGAAGCATTATATGGAAATAGATATCATACAACTACTTGTTGGGATGATGTTGGTGAAAGAAAACTCATAGACACATAAATTATTAAGGAAACAACATAAAAAGGTGAATATTATTCAAACCCATGTTAAATAATCTCAATGTTGGAAAAAGAGTTATGTCAATAACTGAAGGAAGGATTTGGAGTTTCAAGTATGAGATCATTTTTTCTTGAAGGTATCTCTATGGAAGGGTGTTATAAGATTCAATAACAAGGGTAAGTTAAGTCCTAGGTACGTTGGACCTTCTAAAATTCAGGAATGAATTGGAGATGTAGCTTACCATTTAGCAATGCCATAAAGTCTTTCCAAAGTTCATGATATTTTTCATGTATCACTGTTAAGGAAATACATTCCCGAACCAACGCATGTACTCACATATGAAGAAGTAGAACTAGAACCTGGTCTATTTTATTGTGATGATCCTATCAGGATTCTTGACACTAGAGAACAAGTATTGAGGTATCATATGACACAAATGGTAAAGGTTCTTTGGAAAAACCATAAAATAGAAGATGTGATGTGGGAACCTGTATAACTTATGATGAAGAACCACCCAAACCTTTTTTTGAAGTGATATTCTAGAAATTTTGAGGGAGAAATTTTTGAAGGAGAGAATAATGTAACACCCAAAGCCTCCATGGTACATTTCCCTTTAAATAATTCAGTAGCTTGCACTGCATGCAACACTGAGTTTGAGCACACCATGATCTATCAAACTATCCATTTAAAAAGTGGTTATGAATAGTATTAATCACATTATGAAATTTATAAATTTTATTTTTCAAAATATATTTCATTTTTGAAACCATAATATTATAATTAGATTAGGGTGAAATTTTAGTATTTTTCTGAAAAGTTTCAATTTTTGATGAATAGAAAAAATACTACATTATTGTTAAAAAATAGAATTTTTAATTTATATAATTATTTTAATTTAAGTTGACCTTAAAGACACAGTAGATAATTAATATTTATATTAATCAAATTTAGGTCATTAGAATCATTTTTATAATAGAATTAGATATAAAAATTTATTGAACTTTTAAATGTCTTTTCTCCCACTTTCCAACCACATCTGCACAATTAACATTAAACATAATTTCATCATTTTTATGAATTGAATTTAGAAAAATGGAAATAAATGGTTTTAATTAGTATGAAAATTTTGATCTAATAGGATTATCTTAATTTTTTGGTGAATAATAACTCTAGTAAATTTTTATTTATTTACCACGGTTAAGGATAAATTGGGTAATTAAAGGTAAAAATAATTTTATAAAATTAACCTAACACATTGAAGATGCAACACCCTAGGTAAATAAAGAGTATGACATTTTCACATTTATCCATATTTGTGAATAAAATATTAATATAACTTTAAAGGGGACACTATGCTCGATGGCGTACCCAACACGCAACAACGAGTTTCTTGGGAATCTTACGTTGCACTCTAATAATAAAATAATATTATTTTAAATGGTAGTTAATTCCTAGCTATTGTAATGGCGGGAATGAACAGAACTAACTACAAAATTATTATATATGTTTGTCAAATATTTTTACTCTTTACAATAAATGTTAGAGGATTAAAAATGCGAATGAATCCAATTTTAAGCGTAGATAGTCTAATATTCTTTAAAAGGTCGATTAACCGCCTTTTGATGGAGAACCTCTTTTAAATCCACTTTTTGACAATTTTATGTGTTATATTTGACAAGATAAAATTCTTCTTTAGAATTGGCACATCAAAATTTACTTTGTGTAAATTTTTGGTATTTTTCTGATAAATTTCATATTTTTTTAATGAATAGTGAAAAATGTTGTATTTTAATTCAAAACCTCTTTTTAATCTAATTTATTTATATGACTAGATTATCTTTATAATTGGTTTTAAAGTGTAAATAGAATATATTTTTACCATTTAATCCAATGGTGGTCATTGTATTTAATACCACTTTAAGGTTGGACATAAACGACTGTCAATCTTTTGAACGATATTGTTTCTTAAAAACACGCCATTTGTTTTAACAGCGGGGTTTAATTATAAAATTAATTAATGAAAATTCTATGTTATTAATTTGGTAAAATAGAAATCCTTTTTCAATTCGGAATATCAAATATATCTTAGGGTGAATTTTTGGTATTTTTCTGAAAAACTTCAATTTTTTGATGAATAGTGAAACCACAAAGTGGTGGTTACAAAATTTGAATTTTCGTTTAAATGAGACTTTACCACTTCTGTGATTTGAATTTCAAAAATACAATTTAAATGATTTTAATTGTTAAGTAAAATGTGGTTCAATGGGATGAAAATATTTTTTTATGAAAAGTAACTTTTAAGTTTTATTAATCGCGATTAAAGGTAATTAGTGTGATTTAAGGTAAAAATGACATTATAATAAAATGAAAATATATTTACATTTGTCCTAACCCTATTGGATGAGTTATGGTCGACCAATACAACCCATGGGTCGATTTTTGGTACCCCATGGAGCCACTTGGGTTTGATAATGACATTTATGCCTTTTATTTAAAGTTAAAATAAAAATGCCACAAACATGATTTGTTTTTACTAAAAAAAATTTACATGTGGTTATACAAGTCCTAATTTTGACTATAAATAGTAACTGAAAAGATAAAAATATTTCCTACATCATAGTTTTTTTTATAATTTTTAGACATTAAATAAATTAAATTCTTTATGACATCATGATGATGCAGCGATGACCTTATTATTTAATGATTTAAATAAAATGGAAAGATAATGAAAAATCTAGGACCTACACATGTCAAAAACCTATTGGATGGGTGGATTTCGAACCCTTATCACCTTACCCTCGAAACACATCAATGTGGGACCATTAAAATCCGAAAACCATTTGAAAATAAAGTAACATTTTATACTTTACCAAGAGTGCCCCTCCTCTCCTCTTATAAAAGGCCCCCACCTCTACCACCTTACCTACACCTCTCAAGCCTTTGGTTCGGCCAAGATCTGATCATTTTGTCTTTCCACATCCCTCTCCTCATACTAGAAGCCTTAACTTAGGCAGTAATCTCTTCAAGAAACCCTTTTGGTTCAAACCAAAGGGAGTTACCCAATTTTAAGGTAACGTCTTCACTTGTGCTCTTTTGTTTTATTTTGCTTCTCCAACCCCCTAAACTCTTTTTATTAATTTATTTTGTAACAACTCCAGTATATTCAGTATACTAGGATGTTGTTATAATAATTATTAGAGCTACACTTACACACACCTTCATCTAATGGTTAAAGAACATACTGTTTCTGTAGATGGAGAATTTCTGCCTCACGAAACGATGATTGTTCAACACTCATATAACACCTTCAAAGGTGGCCATTAAGATGTCACTATGTTTATATATGATATATAATATTTTTATGTTTTACTTAAGCTTATTTATTTTTCATTTGTGGAATACCTTTATGGCTTCCATTATGGGTATACGCTATATCTTCATTTTAGGAAGTGCGGACTACCGCCCCCTCAAAGTGATTTGATTCGTTAATGCCATATGTGGGATGTATAAAGGATGGATTTAAAGTTATTATATATGATGTTATACTGGAATTATAATATACCTTTATATCATTATTTTTTTCTTTCCATTAAAGTATGAGATAGAAATGAAAGTAGCGTTCATGCGTACGTACGGCTTACCGTCTCCATGAACGGTGCATTTCATTTCTTATCCTCAAATGTAATGTACTATTATAAGTACATATGATGGATATATATGATGTATGATACATCTAAAGGATGAATATAATTCTGGAATTAAAAATTTACACATCTCTCATTTAGTTTTAATTCTATTAATATGACATAGAAATGAAAGTAGTGTTCATGCGTACGTATGGCTTACCGTCTCCAGGAACGGTGCATTTCATTTCTTACCTCTAAACGATTATGTAATATTATAAATAAATTTATATGCTGGATATATATGATATATATGATATCCAAATCAGGAATGTCATTCTGTATATAAAGAACCTTTGACCACACGAACAACATGTAATTGTAAGAAGTCCACTTTTGACTTAAGAACCAAATATCGACAAAACAAACATTATTAACTTAAATGATTACATAATGTTTATAACATTTAAATAATTGATATAAAAGTAATAATTAACTTGAAAAAGGTTCTTAAGAAAGTAGAAATTAACTCAAGTTTATTATTCTGGATGTTAAAGAATGATCGAGTCCAGTCGGACCCGAGGTAAGGGATCCCACTCCTCTCTTTCTTTTTAAGTATGCTCTTTTATGTCATTCCTTTTAAAGATCATCTTTCTTGTTATTAGGATGTTATTTTATATTACTATAACTATAAATCTTATGTTCATATGATGAGAGACCCTATTCTATCTCATCAATCCATTTTGGAAGTTTTGAGTGGCGCCGTTAGGCTGCCGAATTTTCGTAAGAGATCTAACCTCTCCCTTTCTTTTTAAGTACTCTCCTTTATGTCACTTCTTTTCAGCTCCTATTTGTTATGTTGGGGGATGTTCGTTTATATTCCTCTTTCTATAAACGTTATGTTAATATGATAAGATACCATATTTGATATCATCAATCCATTTTTGTAAGTTTTATGTGGCGCCGTTAGGCTGTCGAGTTTTCGTAAGGGATTTTTCATCTCACTTTTATTCCCGTGGGATTTATGCTACATTTGCCACAATTTCCTTTGAGTGGTGTATGTACTGCCCATTATTTTACTAATTTTGTAATATACTTTCATTTATGAGTATTTACATCAATGTTGTATTGTCTTTCTTTCACGGGGTGTATGTTTTGAAAGTTACCCAAGTCGGTAAGGGAACCTTTCACCCTCCTCTTTTTAAAATAATTCTTTTGTTATGTCTTTTAATTCACATACTATTATGTTGGGATATGTTCTTCTATATCCTTATTGATTTAAATTTTATTTCCATGTGATGAGATACCCTTTTTATCTCTCATTAACTCATTTTCTGAATTTTTTAGTGACGTCATTAGGCTGTCAAATTTTTGCAAGGGAACTTCTTAACCCAAATTTGATTCTTTGGGATAAACTTATACTCCCTGAATATGTCATTCTATGAATATGTGTAAATAACCTCTGATTGTTTTACACTTAATATCCACTTATATTTGGTGTATTCGTTTGTCACACATAATTATGTAATTGATTTATCCTTAAACCAAGGATACCGTCTTTGTAAGGGACTTCGTCTCAATCTTCTTTCATTGAGGCATATTTAATTTTATACACAACTTTCTTTTATACGGTGTATAAACCCCTTTGACTTTTACTTTTATACAAAAGGAATCTTTTTCTACGAAGCGTTTTACTAAACGACAAAAAAGAATGTTTCTTTTAACGTACGCGGTGACAACGACCTTTTCTGCCGCCGCGAGTATTATTTGATCTTTGGCTTCCTCAACAACCCGTAATGTTTTTAAAATAAAATAAATACCATATACTCTTTTATGTATTTTGGTATTGAAAATGGTTTTGATAAAGGATTCTATTTTGTCAATATATTTAAATGATATATTGTGATTGAAATGTGGAAATGTTATCATTCCTTTATATTGGTTTTATGTGTTATAATTTTATAATGGTACTTGGAAATTTTACGGGTGGTTACATGATAAACCATATGACGGGTGGTTCCGTGAATACCAGGACGGGTGGTTACGTTATAACCTCCAATGCATTGGGTATGGAAGTCGGTCGTATGGCTATTCCATTAAGTATGAATGGAAGTTGGCCGAATGGCTATTTCATTAAGTGATATTTGTGTAATTCGACATTATGGTTATTCCACTTAAGTATGTTTATGTCCCAAGTTACCTTTATATGTTATGTGATCTTATAAGGGTTTTATGGTAATATTTTGGTTATAGAAGGGTAAGTAATGAACTTTTTTTTCAGTGAAGAGTTTTTACTACTTCGAAAAGATGAAAAGTATTACTTTGATAAAGTATACATGGTTTACTTGTTGTTTTGAAAAACTAACAGTTTTCATTCTTTGTGTATCCCTTACTGAGATTTTTATGCTCATCCCAACTTTTTGAAATGTTTTTCACAGGACTTAACGTGGAATAGGGTCAAGGATGGGATCAAGGGAAAGTCATGTAACCTAAAACATGGAACTGGACATGTTTCTTTTTAAGAGTTTTTATTTTATGGAACCTTAGTAAAAGTTTCTACTTTGTAATCTTTTGAGATGTAATAGTTATGTCCTAATTCTCTAAAACTCTAAACCTAAAAAGATCATCAATGTGAATTATTCATTTAATTCAATATTAAGTAAGGTTTCAGGTCGGGGCCTTATAGTTGGTATCAAAGGTCGGTTTAGATAACTTTAGAGGTTAGGGTATTCTTTAAGCATAAGTGACATGACCATAATGGTTAGAATTTCATAAACAGTCCTAGTTTTAGATAAAGTGAATGAGTAAGTATATCTTAGTGTTTATCTTCCTCTTTAGTACATGATGGTTTTTTTGATATACTCACACTCACCTTTTTGGTTTTAGTAAATGGATGGATCTAACAGGCACCAAAGTAACGGTGGATGTGAAGGAAACTGTGACAGTTTTCTGAGCGAGCAACTGAATGATATGGGAGCTGCAATGAGAACTCTTATGTTTATCCTCAACCAACTATCTGGAGTCATGATTGACCACTTAAACCTTGGTGATTTCTATAAGGCGTCATATATGCGAGAAACAAATCCCTACGGAACTACAGGTAATAATCCTAAAAGTAAGTGTGTTCAAAAACCTATGTGTCATAGATGTGGAAAGAAACACCTAGGAAAATGTTTCAAAGGGACAGAAATATGCTATAGATGTGGAAATGAAGGTCATAAAGCAAGAACCTGACATGGAAAAAGGAAGCATCCAGTTGACTCGAGGAAATCGAAAGAAGTTCTCTCTGAGGGATCAATTGAATGTTTTAAATGTGGTGTGAATGGTCATTATGCAAACACATGTCCTATGAAGAAGTTTCGTGAATGGGATCACCAAGATCATACAAATACTCATTTACCAATACCTAATGCCATTCTGATTGAGGATAAAGAAACTGACAATGACCAATCAAAGGTATGGATTATTTCTTAACTTTTGTTTTCTATTTTGGAATCTTAGGATATGATTCATGATTTTGTTTGTAGGAAAGAAGTATTTCAGAATAAGTTGGAAAGGAATGGTTAATGGATCATGAATAATGTTGAATGAGTAAGAAGTCAACATATAAGGGCTTCAAGAGTTATGGTGAAATTCTTAAGAGTATTAAGTGTCTTTTGATGATGGGGTACATTAGAAGACTTTTTATAGTATGTGTAACACTGATGTTTGATATATGAAAATTTTATTCAAAGAATAGTAATCTGTTCTTTTGTGGACATAGTTATAAATAACCATTTGGGTTTATATGATCCTTACTTTTGAGGTAATTATGGGTTACTATATGTAATGATGGAAAGTGAAAGTCATGAGATAAAATTGAGGTTAAATTACATTATGGTTATTTTTGAAGATTTTATCTCGTTATTGGGGAATGTTTTAAGAATTATGTAGTTTTGGAAAAAGGACAACACACAGACCGTGTGACAACCCGTCGCATTGGATAAGGTTGCGGGAATCGAACCCATAACCAAAGTGTAATGGGTATTTATCGCCGACCACTGGACTACATGAAGTACCTGGTTAGTTTGACTAATTCTTTTTAGTTAAATGATTTTATGAATTAAGAGTATGTTGATTTTGGGATATCTATGGAAATTTATTAACCTATCATGGAGGATATGTGATTAGGTTAATTACTTTTCAATACGAGACTTTAGGAGAAACTGATGTTGTTTGGAGATAAATGTAACGATTTAACTTGGAAGAATATGTGACTAAATCTTTCAAATATTTGGGTTTCAATCTTAGTTTTGTTTACTTTGAGGAATTTTATGGAAAATTTTTTTATCGAATGGTCCTCGTTGAACTTTGGGTTTTGTTGGACAAATTTTGGAGATTAAGAATAGATTTTCTTTTTATAAAGGGTTATCCTTTTCTGGATTATCTGATCTTGTACTAACCTTTTTTGTTTTGGTTTTGGTTAGATTCTAAAGACATGGGAAGTGTATATTTCTCTTTTGTGGATTAGGTGATTCTCTAGAAATTGATTATAGTACTCTTAATGCGAACAAGTCTTCCTAAATACCCATATTTTGGAGAAAATATGAGTTTGATTAAGGAATCTAGTAAAAGTTGAAAGTCTACATGACAAGTAAGTATGTTTCATTATGATTTAGTTAAGCTCAAAAATAAATTCCTCCATGAAAAGTAACTTAAAACAAAAATGTTGTCTGTTAACTTTTCCTACTGGGGAATCGAATACCGTTTAACCCATCACAAGTTTGTAATTTTCTTATGGTTAACTTTCTCCTAGACATGTTTACTATCACTCTCCATCAGAACATGACCCTTTGTTTTTTCCTCCATGTCCATATTTTCATACTTGGAATCCTAGTATGGGTTACCTCAGGTGACCTTTGTACTTTCCTTTCTTTCTTTTAAAGTGATAGTTTAATTTACTCCTTTTCTGATGTGGGGATTTCAATGAAGTATCCAAGACCAATTTTAAAATTGTGAGGACGCAATTCCCAAAAGGGGGGAAGGATGTAACACCGTAGGTAAATAAAGAGTATGAAATTTTTACATTTATCCATATTTGTGAATAAAATATTAATATAACTTTAAAGGGGACGCTATGCTCGATGGTGTACCCAACACGCAACAACGAGTTTCTTGGGAATCTTACGTTGCACTCTAATAATAAAATAATATTATTTTCAATGGTAGTTAATGCATAGCCGTTGTAATGGCGGGAATGAACAGAACTAACTACAAAATTATTATATATGTTTGTCAAATATTTCTACTCTTTACAATAAATGTTAGAGGATTAAAAATGCGAATGAATCCAATTTTAAGCGTAGACAGTCTAATATTCTTTAAAAGGTCGATTAACCGCCTTTTGATGGAGAACCTCTTTTAAATACACTTTTTGAAAATTTTATGTGTTATATTTGACAAAATAAAATTCTTCTTTAGAATCGGCACATCAAAATTTACTTTGTGTAAATTTTTGGTATTTTTCTGATAAAGTTCATATTTTTTTTAATGAATAGTGAAAAATGTTGTATTTTAATTCAAAAACTCTTTTTAATCTAATTTATTTATATGACTAGATTATCTTTCTAATTGGTTTTAAAGTTTAAATAGAATATATTTTTACCATTTAATCCAATGGTGGTCATTGTATTTAATACCACTTTAAGGTTGGACATAAACGAGTGTCAATCTTTTGAAAGATATTGTTTCTTAAAAACACGCTATTTTTTTTAACAGCGGGGTTTAATTATAAAATTAATTAATGAAAATTATATGTTATGAATTTGTTAAAATAGAAATCATTTTTGAATTCGGAATATCAAATATATCTTAGGGTGAATTTTTGGTATTTTTCTGAAAAACTTCAATTTTTTGATGAATAGTGAAACCACAAAGTGGTGGTTACAAAATTTGAATTTTCGTTTAAATGGGACTTTACCACTTCTGTGATTTGAATTTCAAAAATCCAATTTAAATGATTTTAATTGTTAAGTAAAATTTGGTTCAATGGGATGAAAATAATTTTTGATGAAAAGTAACTTTTAAGTTTTATTAATCGCTATTAGAGGTAATTAGTGTGATTTAAGGTAAAAATGAGATTATAATAAAATGAAAATATATTGAAACTTGTCCTAACCCTATTGGATGAGTTATGGCCGACCAAGACAACCCATGGGTCTATTTTTGGTACCCCATGGAGCCACTTGGGTTTGATAATGACATTTATGCCTTTTATTTAAAGTTAAAATAAAAATGTCACAAACATGATTTGTTTTTACTAAAACATTATTTACATGTGGTTATACAAGTCATAATTTTTACTATAAATAGTAATTGGAAATATAAAAATATTTCCTACATCATAGTTGTTTTTTTATAATTTTTAGACATTAAATATATTAAATTCTTTATGACATCATGATGATGCAGCGATGACCTCATTATTTAACGATTTAAATAAAATGGAAATATAATGCAAAATATAGGACCTACACATGTCAAAAACCTATTAGATGGGTGGATTTAGAACCCTTATCACCTTATCCTCGAAACAAATCAATCTGGGACCATTAAAATCTGAAAACCATTTGAAAATAAAGTAACATTTCATACTTTACCAAGAGTGCCCCTCCTCTCCTCTTATAAAAGGTCCCCACCTCTACCACCTTAGCCACACCTCTCAAGCCTTTGGTTCAGCCAATCTCTGATCATTTTGTCTCTAAACATCCCTCTCCTCATCCTAGAATCCTTAACTTAGGCATGAAGCTCTTCAAGAAACCCTTTTGGTTCAAACCAAAGGGAGTTACCCAATTTTAAGGTAACGTCTTCACTTGTGCTCTTTTGTTTTATTTTGCTTCTCCAACCTCCTAAACTCTTTTTATTCATTTATTTTGTAACAACTCCAGTATCTTCAATATACTATGATGTTGTTATAATAAGTATTAGAGCTACACTTACACACACCTTCATCTAATGGTTAAAGAACATACTGTTTCTTTGGATGGAGAATTTCTGCCTCACGAAACGATGATTATTCAACACTCATATAACACCTTCAAAGGTGGCCATTAAGATGTCACTATGTTTATATATGATATATAATATTTTTATTTTTTACTTAAGCTTCTGTATTTTTCATTTGTGGCATACTTTTATGGCTTCCATTATGGGTATACGCGATATCTTCATTTCAGGAAGTGCGGACTACCGCCCCCTCAAAGTGATTTGATTCGTTAATGCCATATGTGGGACGTATAAAGGATGGATTTAAAGTTATTGTATATTATGTTATACTGGAATTATAACATACCTTTATATCATTATTTTTTTCTTTCCATTATAGTATGAGATAGAAATGAAAGTAGCGTTCATGCGTACGTACGGCTTACCGTCTCCATGAACGGTGCATTTCATTTCTTATCCTCAAATGTAATGTACTATTATAAGTACATATAATGGATATATATGATGTATGATACATCTAAATTATGAATATATTTCTGTAATTAAAAATATACACATCTCTCATTTAGTTTTAATTCCATTAATATGACATAGAAATGAAAGTAGCATTCATGCGTACGTACGGCTTATCGTCTCCATGAACGGTGCATTTCATTTCTTACCTCTAAACGATTATGTAATATTATAAATACATGTATATGCTGGATATATATGATATATATGATATCCAAATCATTAATGTCATTCTGGATATAAAGAACCTTTGACCACATGAACAACATGTAATTGTAAGAAGTCCCCTTTTGACTTAAGAACCAAATATCGACAAAACAAACATTATTAACTTAAATGATTGCATAATGTTTATAACATGTCAATAATTGATATAAAAGAAATAATGAACTTGAAAAATGTTCTTAAGAAAGTATAAATTAACTCAAGTTTATTATTCAGGACGTTAAAGAACGATCGAGTCAAGTCGGACCCGAGGTAAGGGATCCTACTACTCTCTTTCTTTTTAAGTACGCTCTTTTATGTCATTCCTTTTAAAGATCATATTTCTTGTTATTGGGATGTTATTTTATATTACTATTACTTTAAGTTTTATTTTCATATGATGAGAGACCCTATTCTCTCTCATCAATCCATTTTGGAAGTTTTGAGTGGCGCCGTTAGGCTGCCGAATTTTCGTAAGAGATCTAACCTCTCTCTTTCTTTTTAAGTACTCTCATTTATGTCACTTCTTTTAAGATCCTCTTTGTTATGTTGGGGGATGTTATTTTATATTCCTTTTTCTATAAACTTTATGTTAATATGATGAGATACCCTATTTGATCTCATCAATCCATTTTTATAAGTTTTATGTGGCGCCGTTAGGCTGCCGAGTTTTCGTAAGGGATTTTTTATCTCACTTTTATTCCCGTGGGATTTATGCTACATTTGCCAAAATTTCCTCTTAGTGGTGTATGTACTGCCCATTATTTTACTAATTGTGTAATATAATTTCATTTATGAGTATTTACATCAATGTTGTATTGTCTTTATTTCATCCGGTGTATGTTTCGAAAGTTACCCAAGTCGGTAAGGGAACCTTTCACCCTCCTCTTTTTAAGACTTCTTTTGTTATGTCTTTTAATTCACATACTATTATGTTGGGATATGTTCTTCTATATCATTATTGATTTAAATTTTATTTCCATGTGATGAGATACCCTTTTTATCTCTCATCAACTCATTTTCTGAATTTTGTAGTGACGCTATTAGGCTGTCAAATTTTTGCAAGGGAACTTCCTAACCCAACTTTGATTCTTTGGGCTAAACTTATACTCCTTGAATATGTCGTTCTATGAATATGTGTGAATAACATCTGATTGTTTTACACTTAATATCCACTTATATTTGGTGTATTCATTTGTCACACATAATTATGTAATTGATTTATCCTTAAACTAAGGATACCGTCTTTGTAAGGGACTTCGTCTCAATCTCCTTTCATTGAGGCATATTTCATTTTATACACAACTTTCTTTTATATGGTGTATAAACCCCTTTGAATTTTACTTTTATACAAAAGGAATATTTTTTGACGAAGCGTTTTACTAAACGACAAAAAGGAATGTTTCTTTTAACATACGCGGTGACAACGACCTTTTCTGCCGCCGCGAGTATTATTTGATCTTTGGCTTCCTCAACAAGCCGTAATGTTTTTAAAATAAAATAAATACCATATACTATTTTATGTATTTTGGTATTGAAAATGGTTTTGATAAAGGATTCTATTTTGTCAATATATTTAAATGATATATTGTGATTGAAATTTGGAAATGTTATCATTCCTTTATATTGGTTTTATGTGTTATAATTTTATAATGGTACTTGGACATTTTACGGGTGGTTACGTGATAAACCATATAACGGGTGGTGCCGTGAATACCAGGATGGGTGGTTACGTTATAACCTCCAATGCATTGGGTATAGAAGTCAGCCGTATGTCTATTCCATTAAGTATGTATGGAAGTTGGCCGAATGTCTATTCCATTAAGTGATATGTGTGGAAGTCGACCTTATGGTTATTCCACTTAAGTATGTTTATGTCCCAAGTTACCTTTATATGTTATGTGATCTTATAATGGTTTTATGGTAATATTTTGGTTACAGAAGGGTAAGTAATGAACTTTTTTTTCAGTGAAGATTTTTTACTACTTTAAAAAGGTGAAAAGTATTACTTTGATAAAGTATACATGGTTTACTTTTTGTTTTGAAAAACTAACAGTTTTTATTCTTTGTGTATCCCTTACTGAGCTTTTTATACTCATCCTAAGTTTTTGAAATGTTTTTCACAGGACTTAACATGGAATAGGGTCAAGGATGAGATCAAGGGAAAGTCATGAAACCTAAAACATGGAATTGAACATGTTTCTTTTTAAGAGTTTTTATTTTATGGAAACTTAGTAAAAGTTTCTACTTTGTAATATTTTGAGATGTAATAGTTATGTCCTAATTCCCTAAAACTCTAAACCTGAAAAGATCCTCAATGTGAATTATTCATTTAATTCAATATTAAGTAAAGTTTAAGGTCGGGGCCTTATAGAAAAATCCAATTAAATGAATAAATTCTACCCTTATCACATATGGTTCTAAATGGAATCATTTAATGGACATTGTTCCATGAATATTACATAGATATTATAAAAATTAAATAATGTGACAAAATGTCACACTCTAATTTTATATGGGTATATTAATTTTAATATAAGGATAACAAGAACACAACATCATAGTAATTTATTAATAATTTTTAGAGATTAAATAGTTACCATTACTGATGACACAATAGTGACACAAAAATTATTTTATTAATAGAAATATCAAATAAATTGTATTGAAAATATTAAAATATATAAACTTTTAATTAATTAAGGTTCTAAACTAATTTTATAGGTTATTATGACATGTTAGGAGTATATTAAATGGTTTGGTTAGAAGTTTTATTTTTTTTAATTTTAATTTAAGACAATATAATGAATAGTTTCAAAATAGATAGTATTGATATTCTATAAAAATAAAATTTATTAAATTGTTTAAAAATAAAAAAAATATTTAAAAACAAAAAAGTGATAATTATAAGGTTTAAAATATCATAAATTTTCCATTTATGGACAATTCTCACCATATAAGTAAATATTTATAACCTTTAAATATTTAGAACATTATTACCAAAATTAAAATTTAGTTGATTAATTAAGGATAAATCAAAATGATAAGGTTCAAAAAAAATCCAAGAATGTAAAAATTGTATTGGTTGAGAGGATTTATACCTATAATCATATTATCCACTAAATAACTCACTTTTGATCTATTTGAAATCAAAAATCAATTGATATAAAATTAATAGTTTTTGAGTTTTCAAAAGTGACCCTCCCATCTCGTATAAAAGGGAACCTCTCCTTCTCTATTATTTACAATTATAAATACCTTTTTATAAATCAAAACATTCCATAATATCATCCCAAATTACCTCAATTCATCATATATTCCATACATTGGTCAGAAATCCAACCTAGGGAGTTAGTCTTTGCAAATAAAAAGGAGACACTCGAAGAAGAGGTGGTTGTTTTACTAACTCTTTCAAAGTTCTTTTCTTCTTATACTTTATTTTCCAAAGATGTTTCCATACTAAATTAATAAATCTAGCACATAATGTATTCTTAGATGTTTTTTTATTATATTAAAACTATATTCCTCCTTTTACCCATCCTACAAAAAATAATATCACCATGCGTGCATACGAATGACTTACCGTCTCCACATCGCGGTGTAAACAGTTTTCATCTATAATTTATTTTTATGGGTATAACTATAAAGACCTTTTATTTAAAAACAAAAAAATTACAAAAAAAATTATAAATAATTAAACATTATACAAATATATTCAAGAATTCTATACTAGTCTAGTGGCTTTGGAAACACTGAATACATAAAGACCAATACATAAGTGAGCTACATTATCTCCCACATGGTTCTTATTGACTAGAAACCTTTCTAGAAACCTCAAAAATAATAAATATGTTCAAAAAACAGGGATGGAAACATAAAAATGGGTGATATAAAATGATCAGTGAGGTTAAACAAGGGAAAAATGTAAGCATAAACATGAGAATAAAGGTATGAGAATGTGATCCTGAAAATAGATGATCACCCCTTGCATCTCAAAGATCATGGAATAAAGATCAGATATTCATAAGACATGAATCATAATTAAATAAATATAATAGACCATGAATGAATAACATAACAATAAGATATGGAATTTTGGTAACACATAAGCATATACTAATTTCTATAGCAGCCAACAAATCATTTACAAGACCATCTTAGTGGTCAATGTCCTTTAATGAACCAAGAACCCCCATTCCAGTCATGTATTACTGAACCGAGTGACCCTAATTCTAGCCATGTATTACTAAACTGAGTTACCCTCATTCCAGACTTGTATTACTGAACTGAGTAACCCTAGTTCCAGCACTTTCTTATCTCATGAGATATAAGTCATTACCCAATGAATTAGAGAGAGTTATAAGTCCCACCCATCACATAATGAAATCATACATACATGTGGCACAAGATCATAAATGAACATATCATAACCCATTAAATTAAATGGGTATCATAAACATGTAAAAATATCATAACATGTGGAAATATAAAGGTTTCATAATCATTTCATCATAAATATAACCTGTGAAAATAATCAGGTTTCAAAAGGATAACCCGTGAAAGAGAAATGAGCTTTACAAACATCATGTCATCAAAACATATTCCATTCAATGAAATAAAATAAATGGAAACATTGAATAATTTGTCTATAAAGGCATGATTATCACCAATGTATGTTATATTATATGGGAAATATCTTATAAATATCCTTTAAAAACACATCTTGGAGAAAATATCATTTCTTCTTTGAAAAAATTCTTTTTATTACATAACTCCTTTTGAAAAAAAAAATCTTTGAATATAGATTTGAAAAATCATGAATGAAGATTTTAAAATAATAAAACACTTTTAAAATCCATTTTTTCTTGAGAATTATCTTCATGGATCTTTTTAAAACATTTTTGAAAACATGATTTTTGAATATAATATATTTCTGACCGAAGAGAGAGGTGGTCAGATTTTACTAAAGCATTATCTTAAGTACCAAATAATGGAAAATGGTACTAAAAAATCAGGATATATTTAATAAAATAGGATAAGTAAACACATTAATATTCTTGAATTAAGGATCATAAGATTTCATCAAATGAACCATAAAGATAAACAATCTTGAAAAAATGAGTAGATTGTCTCAATAAACTCTTATAACTTGGTGACTTGGGATCACACTATACATGTAAGAAAATTAAATTAAATAAATCTTATGATATCTTGAAAATAATTATATTAATTATATAAAATTTAAAATTTAATTATATAAACCTTGAAGAAGAGTTTAGTTTCATAACAAAACATGAGTATCAAAGAAGAAGAATTGAGACAAAGCTATTTTACCGATTTGGTAAACATTGAAAGTTAAACCTCATGAAAGAATGATCATAGAATTGATATAAGAATACCCCTAAATTTAAGTACAAGATAAATAGAATAAAATAATTGGAATTTTATACACCACAAAAAAAATTAATTAGTGGTGCATATAGCTAGTATCTCACTGAAATTAAAAGTGAGATAAAATCCCCTTACCTTGTGTCTTGACTCTCTCCATACTCATAAAAGATTACTATATAATAAATACAAGTTTATTATACATATTTTAAATAATAATATTCTTATACATAATAACATATATGGTTTTATTATGACCTTATATTTCCTTCTTGTTAATGATCCTATGTTAAAGTTTCACTTTGGGTAAAATTCACTTTATTCTTCGCATGTGTCTTAATTTATTATATCTTTGGTCCTTATAATTATGTCCTGATTACATAATGTAAAACATGATATAAATATAAATTATAGATATTATATTTTTATTATAATAATCTAAATAATATATGAGTACGAAATGAAATACACTGTTCATGGAGATGTAGGTCGTACATACACATGAACGTTGTTTCCATCTTTATTATCGTATTGGAACAAAGTATGTAAATGAAATATGTATATACATGTTTATATATATATGTATATAATTATTATAGTATCATGCATATTTAATATATATCATATAATTTTATTATAACCATCCTTAATTAATTCCATGTGGTGTGTGAATGAATCTCATCGCTTTGAGGGGGTGGTAGTCCACACTTTTTCAAAGGAGATTATCGTATTAACACCATATGGAATGTAAAGAGATGTGTGTTTTAAAAGGAATAAAAAAGAATAAATACATATTAAATATAATATATGACATATATAAATATAGTTTCCATCATAATGTCTACCATGATTAGTGGTAAAGGAGAAACGAACAATCATCATTTCGGGAGGCACTAGTTCACCAAACACAGAAATAGTGTAACGCCCTGACCCCAGTTACCTAGAGTCAGTGCATTATTACATAACATTGGAATGATCACAAGAAAGATCAAATCTCAAAAGACCGATTGGTTTAGTAGCCTTGGAAGCACTAGATATATTCATAATTTTTACATTACATCATAAAGTGAAAAACTACTACAACAACATAATGTCTCCATAGTCCACACTATTATCCTCTCATAATATCCCTGCAGGTCATTCATAACTTACTTCTTCACATCCTGGGAAAAATAAAACATAGAAAAGTGGTGAGCTCAAATTCCCAGTAAGGATAACAATATAGTAAAAACTTTCATAAATAAGAATAAAAATTTAAGGCAATGTATAACTAAAACAAAAGCCTTTTAAACTTGAACTTCAACATAGTATGGAAAAAGTAAAATGAAATAATGCCATTTACTTATTCACATGGATATTATACTAATCGAATAATCACATGCAATATCAATAACCACTTTCATAATGATGGAATGCATAATGCCAGACTATCATAACCACATAGCCAAGGCCTCGTGCCAAGACTACAAATAATATTTTGCCAAGGCCTTGTTCCAAGACAGTAGTTTGTCTCATGAGACCTACCGATGCATCGAGGAGCTATAGCGGGATCTACCCGTCACTTACTAAGTCCAATTCATTCCCATATGAAAAGGTTTAAACATAACATAAACATTCGTATTAAAACTAGCATACAAAATGTCAATACTTTCTCCATAAACCATGAATGGTATAAAAATAACACATCCACAGTCAAACATATCACAAAACCTTAAATACATTATGGAAGTTTTGTATCATAATAAATCAACTTCATATAATCATAAAATCCATCAAAGGATGTTGACATAGATGAAATCAAAACTATTTGAGATAAATATCTCCTTTTTTTGAAATCATTTAAAAGTCTCACATTTATAAAGGAAGTAATTAAAAAGAGATTTTTGAATCAAAGTGTCCCATACAACTTTGAAAATTATGAAAGGAATTAACATTTTAAAAACATTCATGTCCATATAAATAAATCCTTAAAACCCATTTTGAAGACATGGACATTAATTAACAAGATTTAGAAAGATAAATCTTTAAAACATTTAAAATTCTGATTTTGATAAAGAGTACCTTTCCAAAATTCTTAAAATATTCATTTTGAAATCATTTAAAAGTCACATAATTATAAAATAAAACATTTACATTGAAAATATCCTTGTAATCTTGTAAGGGAAGCTTTGAAAATTTTATAACGGCGGTAAATAGCCACACCCGCCGTATATGTTAAAAAACATTCTTACCTTAATTTTGTCGAAAAGGTTAAAAAGAACCTTGTTTGGAAAACGACGGAAAGATTCCTTTATAAACCTCTTATAAAAAGTCAAAAAGGGGTATAAATGACTTTAACCCATATCTTAGTAAATAGTAAAAATGTTTTGAAATTAATTTTTAAGAAACATGGATGTGGATGACAAAGAGATCCCAGTAGATTATTACGTATAAACAACCTCAGATAATGAAGAGATTACGAAATAAACCGTTACCTTGCACTTTTCCTTGGTTGGGGTAGGTTAAACTCCTGTATAATGGTGAAATAACTTTTAATAAATTATTCAATAATCATATACATTAATATGATATCATATATGATCTTTTAACATTGCTTTGTTAATAATATCTTAGAATTATTGTCGTTTCGGGTGTTTACTTACTCGTTTTCTTTTATATGTTTTGTTATGTAAGCCATATTTGTAATGGATAGGTTGTATATTATTCATATCCAGAATGATATCAAGTCCTTAAACATCATTTTTAAATCATCAAATGATAATTATACTTGAATGGATACGATGGAGAATGAATCTCATCGCGTTCGTGGAGACGGTAGTCCATACGTACGCACGAGCGACAATATCATTATTTTGATATTAAAATAATATATAATTGTATGGTATATCATATATACATAATCCTTATCATGTTATATTTATTATTTACATGAGTTAAACATCATTATTATACCCATCCAAATAATAATTTATTGAATAACAATTACAACACGACGTGGAGACGGTAAGCCATACGTACGCACGTATGGTGACATGTTATTCAAATGATGGATAGAATAGTGAATATGGTTGTACCATATTTATAATAAAATCACAGTATATATATGATAATGGAGTTATTATTTTATAATGGTGACAACAAAAGAAGAAGAAGTGGAAGAAGAAAGGAACTTGAAAAAGGGTGGTGAAATCATTACCTCTTCTTTGGGTTCTTCCTTTTGATTTGATCAAAAGGGCACTTTATGTTGGCATTATGATCAAACTAAGGCCTCTAGGTTGTATTGAGGGAAGTTGGGAGAGTATTTGGGTAGAGTTTGACCGTACCAAAAGGCTTTGAAGGTGCGAAGAAATGAGAAGGAGGAATTCCCTTTTATAAGAGGGGTGAGGGGCACCTTTGGAAAAGCTAGAAATATTAGTTTATAATAAATTCATATTCGGTTTCTAATGGCTCAAAATTTTATTATTTAAAGGTTAAGGTGGGGATGGGTCGAACACCACTCAAAAAATAGAATTTAGACAGGTTTGGGTACTTATATTAACCTTATCTTTAAGTATTAACTCTAAGTTAATTAATTTCACTTTTACAATGTCTCTTTGTATTTTTATATTATATGGTTAATAAACTTACTATATACATCCAAGCGACCCACAAGTGGTCCATTAATGATATACCTATCATTATATAAGTCTCTTGGCCAAACCCTAGATTTTTATGAATTTAATATCAATTAATAATATAATATTTGTTTTAAAAACTCTTATATGTCAATTTTGACACTATTCAATAGTTGATTTTTGTGAAACTCATAACAGAATGATTACTTCGAAAAAAGTCAATTAAATCAATCCTAATATGTCATATTATCCTAGAAAATTAGTGTAATGCATTAAAAGTTTCAAATTATATTTATTTGTGTATTTATAATATCAATTATTTTAATTTTTCACTATTATGGTAATTACTGCATCATCATTGTGTCATAAATAAATTAAATTATTTAATCTCTAAAAATTATAAAAAAACTATCATTATTTAGGAAATCTTTTTATATTTTTAATGAATATTTATAGTAGAAATTCCAACATATATAACCCTATGTAAAAATTGTTTTGCTAAAAGATATATGCTTGTGTCATTTTTGTATTCATTTTAACTTAATTAAAATAAAGTGTCCCTATCACCTAAAAGTGGCTCCATGGGGTCTCAAAATCGACCCAAAGATTCCTATGGTCGAAAATGTATCAACCAATAAGGTTAGGACACATTTTAGGGTAATTAATATTATTATAATATTATTTTTTAACCCTTATTTACCGGATTTACCCTTAACCATGGTAAATAAAATATTTACCGAAATAATTATTCAAAATGTCTAAAAATAAAAGTTACCTATTTACACAATTTTAACATCTTGATTCCAAAGATGGAATCCATTTTCCAAAATTCAAAACACAGAAGTGGCAGAAATTAATTTAAAATTAATTCCTGTTGTTAAAACAAAAAGCGTGTTTTTAAGAGATAATAACTATCAAAAGATTGACACTTGTTTATGTCCGGTTTAATTGTAAAATTATCTCCAATGACAAAAATTATATTAAATGGTAAAAATATATTCTAAATATACTTTAAAACCACTCAAATTCATTATTTATCACTTTTAATTATTTTGATTAAAAAAGTTGTTTTTAATTAAAATTTAGTAATTTTCATTATTCATCAAAATATTAAAGTTATCTGAAAAGTTCCAAAATTTCACCCTAGGATAAATTCGATATTCCAAATCCAAAAATGAAGTCCATTTTGAAATATAAAATATATATAATTTCAAAAAGTAGGTATTACTATTCATAACGGTTAGTTTGATTGGTTGTGGGGTGTGTTAGAACTCGAAGATGCGTACAACACACGCTACTGTATTATTCAAAGGAAAGCGTACCGTGGAAGCTTGGGATGTTTCATTTTAAATTTTTTATGTCCCCATTTACTCAAGAAGTTTAAAATATTGTATTTAAAAAGGGTTCACTATTAAAAGTTGATAAAAGTGCAATACTGAAAATGAATTTGATCTTACATTATTTCTAAGAAACTAATAATATGGATTCTAAAACTATAAGGATTATATAAAGTTTAAAATTTAGTTAATACTACTCATAACCTCTTTTGAACGGCTTGTTTGGTATGTCATGGTGCGATTGAACTCGGTGTTGCGTGTAGTGCAAGTTATTGAATTATTTTGAAGAAATAACACACTATGAAATCTTGGGGTGTTACAAATAGTATGTTCAACATTCATTAGATGGAGGTGTGTGTAAGTGTAGATCAGAAAATTAGAATAAAAAATACTTATATATGGAGGATACTGGTGTTTTCATACAATAATGTAATAAATTTATTTGAGGGGTAGAGAAGGAAAATAAGGAAAGGAGTTTGAGAGAAGACCTTACCTCTAAATCAGGTAACTCCTTTTGGTTTGTGCCAAAAGGCTTACTTGAGAATATTTATTACCAAAGGGAGGATTCAAGGTATAAGGGTGTATTTTTGGTAGGATACTTGGTAAGATATTGGATGAACTTAAAAGTTTTGAGAGGTGTGAGGAGTGGGTAGAGGTGGTGGCCTTTTATAGGGAAGGAAAAGTACTCACTTGGAATTTTTAGAAACAAGCAAGGTGTGCACATGTTATTACCTAAAAATGTCATAACAAATAAACAAAACTAAATAATGGAAGGTTTATATATTAAATATTGACATAAAATTTATTTTTTACAAGTTTATAGTTCATTTGGGCCCTTAATTTTAAAGTTTATTCCATAATTAAAATTAATTTGGCCTTAAGTACTGTGATTAATTTTAATCACATTTACTAATAATTTTGGTCAAAAATTAACATGGAATTATTAGAATATATATATTATACTGAATAATTTTTTTAATTGTTTTGAAATTAAATTCACAGAAGTGAAAAAATTAAGACGAGTGTTAATCCTACACATGGGACGAAAAAACGGGATTTTAAAGTCTGAAAAGGTTTAAAAGTTTGTTAAGATTTTATATTCAGTTTTAAATTTAAATTTATTCTAATGAAATAATTTGTATTAATAGATTTAATATTTATCTAATGTGTCCTTAAAACATATATTTAATTTCATTTATTAGTAATAATTAATTATATAAAATAAAGTTTTAACTAAAAAGGAGTATTTTCACTATTCATCAAAAATGAAGCTTCTTAGAACAATCCAAACAATTAACCCTATGATAATTTAGAAGTTATGAATTCAAAAATTAAGTATATTTTATCAAATTAAATTTATAAATATGTAAAAAATTAATTTTATTATTAAATTCGATCTATTCATGTAAATGATATTTTCAACATAAAAGGACTTTACAAAAAATATCATCTTTCACTATCAATATGTTTTATTTATATAAAACAATAATAAAAAATATTTATAAAGTAGTTATTAATATTCCTATAACTTTTTTAAGGGCTAGTTTATAATTATATCATTTAATTAATTATATATATATTGTTGTTTCATAGAAACTTAGTATTTCATGCATCCTACGCCAAGTCGGAGTTTATTGTAGAGAAAGCCAAGTTGGTATTGCATGTAGCACAAGACAAGTTGGTATTGTGTGTTAAATAAATGTTTTAATTAGTTTTTTAATATATATATATATATATAAATAATTATTTCCAGTGTCATGTGAAATGAAAAATATTGAAAAGATAAATTAATTTCGAAAAAAAATAATTCTCAAAATCTAAGGGTGTTACAATAACTATGAATATAAAAGATATAAATAATAAATATGAAATTATATTGTTACTTTATAATTCATATTGCATTCAAATATTTACCCTTTACCATTATGGAATTATACAATTTCTTGTGCATACGTACGACCTACCGTCTCCACGACGTGATGAGATTCATGCTTCGTTACAACTATTTAAGAATGATTATGATAATGAATGAATATAATATATATGAACTTAATATTATTATGGATATGAAGAATATATATACTATTCATAATAAATAATACTTATGTAAAAAAATAAACATAATAAAATGAAGCAGTTCACGCCCAAAAAATTGATAATAATAAAATATTATTAAGAAAATGTTTTGATAGGATCATATATGTTATCATAAATAATGCATATATTTATAGTATAATTTAATAACATTATTTATCCATTATACAGTAGGTTAACACACCCTCGATTAATAAAGAGTATGAGGTAAGGGTTAATTTCACAATCTCTTTATTATCTGGGATTTCTTTTAAGTAAGAATTTACTGGGACATATTTATCATCCATGTCCATATTTCTTAAGAATGTATTCAAAAATATTCTTACTATTGTTTTAAAATTTCTTAAATAAAGTTTTACCTATTTTTAATTTTATAAAAGAAATCTTTCTGTCATTTTTCTTATGAGGTACTTTGTTTCACTTTTTCAACAAAGTATGAGAAGAATGTTTTTTTAACTTATATGGAGTGAGAGGATTTTTCCACTATTGTGATTCATTAACATTTTTGAAGCTTACCTTAAAATATTAAAAGATTATTTTCAATGAAAATATTTTATTTTTAAATTTTATGGAATTTTGGATAACTATTTTCAATTAAAGGGGTATTTATCTAAATAAGTATCTAAATATTTTGTTAAAAACAATTCATATATTTTAACATTTTTTTGGATATTATGTTTTAATGAGGTTGATTTAATATCATACAAACTATCATATTATATTGAAGGCTTGATGAATAGTTTAAATGTGGGTGTGCTACTTTTATACCATTCATGGTTTATGGATAATGTATTATGATTTCGTATGCTAGTTTTAAAATGAATGTTTATGTTGGTTGTGTTATAACCATTTTATAAGTGGAATGCATTGGAATTAGTTTGGGTTTTTACCTATTTATGTATAGTCTTGGCATGGGGCCTTGATGGTATGGCTATGATGTCTGGCATTGTGCATTCTTTCCTTATGAGATTAGTTATTGATATTATATGTGATTATTTGGAAAGTAGAATATCCATGTGAACGTTTAAATGTCATTATTTGATTAATTATTTTAATATTATGCTCAAGGTTTTGTTTAAAAATCTTGTGTCTCAATTTTATACCTTACATTAGAAGTTTATTCTTATTTGTGATAGCTTCCACTATATTGTTAATCCTTACCGAGCCTTTGAGATCATAAATTTATTTTAATTTATTTTCTCCAGGATGTGAAGAGGTATATTATAACTGACCTATAGGGATAATAAAAGAGATATGAGTTTTTTCAATGTAAATACTATGTTACTTTTCATTTCATGATGTAATGTAAAACTTATATTTTTTTACTTATTCTAAGGCTACTAAAATTACCAGTCCTTAGGGATTTGATTTCTTGTGATCATTCTAATGTAATAAAATAATGCACCAACTTTTGGAATCTCATTTTGGGGTGTTATAGTAGAATATAACAGGAAAATAGAAGGTAAAATAATATAGTAGAGTAAATTATAAATATGTATTACATTTAATCAATAACTCCAGCTTAAAAATATATCCATGGAAAATATCAATAAATACATGCATAATAATAACTAAAATTTTAATGAAGGAAATTAATAAATTTGAAAATCATGATATTTTTGTTAAGTAATCATGCCTAGACATCATGAACCTTATCATTATAGCCTTTTTACAATACATATTATATACCATCCAAGCCATATGACAAGACATTTTCATTGCATGGGATAAAAAATAATAAGAAATACCCATTCTATTCTGCCTTATAAGACGTATTGATGCATCAAGAGGATATCTATAACTAATCCCCACATGTCACTTACATATGTACAATTAATTTTTTAAAAATTGAATTCAAAATATAAAAAAAAATATTCAAAATTTATTATCAATAAATAAATATTCATATTTAATCAAAAATACAAAACTTTAATATTTCCTTAGTAATTGAAATAAAATTCTTAATAAACATTGTTGTTATAACATTGTATATTGAAATGGTATATGGTTAAGGAAATATCAAAGTATTATAAATGATAAAAAATACATCGGTGGTATTAAAAAATATAGACAATATGGGAAAAAATGATTTCCAAGGAATAACAGATAATTTTAGAGAACATGATCACAAGAAAGTGAGTGGTTATAAAATAAGATATATTCTATAAATTAGTAAATGGTAATAAAAAAACTGTAATTCATTAGAAATAAAGGTTTGAAATTAAGGAATTTATTTTTAGAACTAAATAGGAAAATGAAATTGAATCTTTAAAATTAAATTTCCTTAATGTTTTTGTAACTTTATTTAAGAAACAAACTTATAAAGAAATTCCAATTTTTTTCAACATTTTAAAAAATAATTCCTTTTTTATTTTAATAAATAAAATAAAAATTCATATAATAATGGAAAAATATTTTATTTGAAAAACTATATTTTATTATATTGAATGAAAAATTGAAAATAAAATACATAAAGGTGGGAAAATATGTTCACACCATATATGTTAAAAGGACACACCTTTCACACTTTTGTAAAAAGTAAAAAATGAATTATTGAGAAAAAATTAAAAAATATTACTTTTATAAATTTTTAAATAAAGTAAAAGGTAGAAAATATATACTTTTAACAATTATTTAAAATTATATAAAATCTTCCATAAAACAATTTTAAGAGTAAGTATATGGAAGAGAAAGGTTCCTGACTGAAAAAGAGAAATAAGGTCAATTTTGTTTGAAAACATTCTTTCAGTATTTGAGTAATAAAGAGAGAAAAAGTCTGAATAAAGACATTAAAAACTTATAAATAACTATATAATAATAAAATTCATTGGTTTTAAGAATATAAATATTATATAATTCATATAATGTAAATTTAAACAAGTAAAACACCAAATAAGAGTGATATTTTAAAATAAATTTTTATAACTAAACTATGTTTTGAATAAAAAACTTATAAAATAGAAATCATGAATTGAAAATTTAAATACTAGGAATTGATAGGATTTCACGATAAAAAATGTTAATGGGTTATTATATACACCATATAAATTAAATTAGGTGGATAATCTAAATTATGTCTCTCTAGAGTGGAATTGAGATGAAAAGACCTTATAATTGATTCCTGCTTTATTGGATGCGTTATATCCTTTTGGATAATAAATTTAAATTTATTAAATAATTTATTAATAATTGTTTCATATATATACCATTTTACAGTCCTTTTATAATCATTTTACATATATTAACTGAATAGTTCTTGGTTATATTGACAACTTAAGGTTGTTCGATCAATTTCTCAAAACAATTATTTCAATATACTAACCATGGTGAAAGTTATAATGAAATGGTTCCATAATATCCATATCATTAATAGTTTCATGAATATTTTTTTCATAATATACAATTTCTGAATCAACCAGGTAATGTGATAATTGGAAAATGAATGAAATTGATTTGTGGAGGTGGTAGTCCACACGTACACATGATAAACATTATCATTTTCCAATAGGTGGAAGGGTAAGAAGTTAGATGATATATTATATTTTTCTAATAATTATTATGTTATAAATATCATATATATTTATTAATTACATCTCAATATCCCACCAAGTAAGGAAACAATGAAAAAAAAATTACACTGTTACGTGGAGATAGTAGTCCCTACGTACGCAAGAGCGATGTTTTCATTTTCTATAGGACAAAAAAGAGATATAAAATGGATGTACCATTAAAATAAAAACATATTTTTATAGTAAATATGTTGATGTATTTTTTCTAGATGGTTAAATAATAAATGAACTTGGAACTGCTCGGTAAGAACATATACCTCTTCCTTCAGTAATCTCATTTATCTTACACATTAATTATTCTTGATTTTTTTTGAGACTAGGACCTATAGGTCAAGAAGTAGAAATATGGGAAGGTATTTGGCCAGGTCTTGGATTTTCTACATGGCTAAAAAATGTGTGTAGATGTGTAGAGAGGAGGTTTCCTTTTATAAGTGAAGTAAGTGTCATACTTGAAATTATTCAAAAAATTAAAATAATATAAGGTCATTTTTATGGAAAAGTGGCTCCAAATTGACTAAAATTATATTTTGGGATGAGATCAGGTTTAAAAAAATTTGAATAATAGAATTTATAAATGTTTTTAAGTTATTTTAACCATTGTTACTATTAGATAACATGGATATAACCAGGAGACTATAGACATAGGTGAAAATGTAAATAGCTATATACATCCTATAGCAAAGGGAAAAGAATTAAAATGGTTATATCGTGCCCTTAGCCATGGTCCATGATACTCATGACTATATATTAATTTTTTTCTCTACCAATATGGTGAAATTCACCCATACCACATGTGTATGAGAATGATCCTATAGCCGCATGAATTAGGGACCATGGCTACAAGACCTTCCTTGAAAAACCTATAAATGTTGTAATTTTATCCCATGTAAGAAACCCCATTGAAGACATCCTATATTTACAAGAAACCTAACCTGTGGATACAACTGCATACCAGACATCATGTATCCATGGGAATCACCATCTATAGCTACATGCCCTTCACCGAACCCCCAATAAACATGAGAATCAGGTGCCTATGACTATAGGCCACCTATATACACAACCATTAGTCATGGGAATCACACATGGTAACACCCTATAACCTTGGATGTCACTCATGGAACCAATCTAAAGCCACATACAACAACTGTGGAAAAAGTCAATTATTATCTATGATAGAATATCAGGGCTACTGGAAGCCTATAACTACGAGAACATGTGCCAATGGAAATAACCTGTATCCATGGGTGATAAAATATCATGGGATATAAAAAATATCCATAGGAACTGATACCCATGGATAATATAAATATATAAATATATATATATATATATATATATATATATATATTCTAAATGATAGTCTTAGTATAATTATAGAGTTATCAAAAGTATAGCTATGAGGTCCATATTCAAAACCCAGTGGAATATTTTTTTTACAATGACTATATCAATGGGGATTATTCCCATTGAAATAGCCTATTGATATAGTAATTTCTCTTAGAAATAACATATGGCCAAGGGAATCACCCCTGGATATAGGTCCCATGGCATTAGGTAGAGCCTACAACCATGGGTTTTGCCTGTGGAAATTAGATATGTAATCATGGATATAATGAGAAGTCTATAGGCGCAAAAATTAAATCTGTGAGTTCCATGGATATGGTTATATCCTATTTTTCTACCTGTGTAACTATTTATTTTAATCCCATAGTAAACCTTTTTGACTCTTACTATTGTAACGATATACTTAGTCTATAAAGGTCAATAATTTCATTATAAGAGGGAAAGTGTATCAGAAGTAGAATTTTTTTGATATGGTTGGCCATTTACCATTTAATTGAGAAAATATAAGTTTTGTAATATTTTTAAAACAATTAATTAAATATTGTTTAACCTAAAATATCCTTAAAATTCATTTTAGGACTATTCAAATAATTTAATATTAAAAACATCAATATTACTCTAGAGTTAAAATTTTAATATATAAAACATTAGTTAAATTTCATTTTGAAAAATAAAAATCATTAAAGATTTATCATATTATAAAACCATCACTTTAAATATTTTTAAATTATTTATATTTATTTTTTACCTAGTTGAAAAAGCACTAAATCAGTGATTCGTTAGCATTTTTGGTAATTATACCATTATCAAATATTATGGATAAATAAATTTCATGAAAATAATTTATTAATATTAAAAATAACTATTTATAACCACTAAAAACTTCTTTTTACTTTTATAAAACCATATTGAAGATATTAAAAGATAGATAGAGACATTTTGCACTTATTCTTTCCTTAATGTTATATAAATGTTATTATCAAAGGAATATTGAATAATATATTCATATCTTCAAATAAAGTATGTGGTTGGTCTAATTACACTCATAAAATGAAATAAAGGAATGTTTTGAGATATTTTTAGGCCTTATCCTGTATTTTTAACCTCAATTAACTCATTTTACCTTTAATCGAGGTGACAAATTTTTACCAGAGTTACTGTTAACTATGAAAAAAATTAAGTTAAACTAATTACTAAATATTAATTATTTTTTAAAAAATATTTAATCCATTTGACATGATTTAATTACTATAAGTGATATAAATTACATTAAATATAATTTCTCAAAACGCAATAGAAAATACTTCTTAGAAAAATGCCCTCTAAAGAAAAATAGTAATTTTATACCAAAATAATGTATAATATTTATTTCCATATAATTAATGGGATTATGATAAATAAAAGGAGACTTATTTTATTTAAAATAAAATAAAAACCAAATGTTACCTTGAAATTAATTAATTAACATAAAAGAACCAAAAAATAGTTTTTTTTGAATAAAAACATTACTTAAATTTTAAAAATGTCAAACATTGATTTCAATGTACAACATTATATTTTTAAATGAATTACATTACTTTTTATAGACATATTTGATATCGAAAAAATGTTTCTTAAACATTTAATCCACCCTTATAATTGGACAATTTCATAAACATGACAATATTTTTAAAATTTGTATTTTTCAGTATTCACCTAAAAATCAACATTTTTAGAAAAATACCAAAAATTAACCATAAGATAATTTTTACCTAATGATTTAAAAAATGAAGTTAATTTAATCAAATTAAAATTCTAAATTTCATAAGGTACTAATTTAAAGAAAATAACAATATACATAGAATGGTGTAAACCATGGACTAAATCCATAGTCTCAGAAATGTTTTAGTCAAAAAAAGTACACAAGAATAGAGCTAAAGGGGTTATAGTATTTAAAAAGGAAAAAATAAAGACATAAAAAAATACCACTCAAAAGTCACCTTCTTTTATGTCTTCCACCCCTTCCTTAGAAACCACCCCAACCTCTTGGGTGCCTGCCTCTCTTTCATATCTTAGGTGCTTTCCATGTGTCATATTAATCCTCCATGCTCGATGATTCATCCAACTATTCATGGGGATCAATGACATTACTCAATAATTTTCCTTCAACTTTAAGTGATCTATTTATATTCTTATATTCATAAATTTCCTTAATATTAGATTGATTTAAATTTCTAAAAAGACTATGTGGGTTCTCCCTTACCTTTAGTTGATCCTGGATCAAGGGAGAATCACTCTTGTCCTTATCATCCATCACTCTGATGTCATCATCATCATCTATACTATAGGAAGATTTCTTATGGATATTCTCATCCATAGGCTCATATTTAAACAACCCATGATCCTGTTTCTTCAATGAAATTATAGGGAAAGCATCTTTCTATAATCTTATGACCCCTAATAAAGGAAAAAATCGTCCATAAGAGAATGGTTGAGAACTATTACTGGCATATACTTAGGTGAATATCCAAGTGTGTTGGACTTCATTTGGGTGACTGGATGGAAACTATAATCGTCAAATTATTATTAGTTTTTCTCTTAGTGCCTATCTACTGAGTATTTAACAAAGTTGGTATGATTTTCATTACTGGATGTTGAACCATAAAAGGACCAGTCCTCATCAATATATAAAAGGCAGTTTCCTCCATATTATTTTATCCATTACTTTTATCCATGGACAAGGATCACTCCATTAGCATTACATTATCATCTTCTCCCCTACATATAAATCTCAAAATCAGTTTGCGTATCAGATAAAAAAACATTTTAAGACAAAAAAATTTTATTCCTGTATAATAAATCTCTAGTAAACAGGGTAGTAGGTGTAAGTAGCTACTTAGGTTCCACTAATTATGAAATATCCTCCCATAATTTATTTTTTACATGATATATGTATCTCATTATCCACAATTGAATGTTTTATATCTTCCTCCATAGTCTTTAAATCCATACTATCATCCCATTCTATCTTTTAATTGGTGAAATCATAAGAGTGAATACCTAAAAAACATGCAAACACCCCTTACCTTGAAACATCAATACATGATAAAATATGTTACATAAGATTATGAGATATATTCTATGAAGGTATTATATCCCTTGTAGGAGCAATATTAGATGTATGTAACCCTTATAAAGCCCCCCATTTTGGGTCCTACTTTGGTTATCACCTTGAGGATTGAAATCAGTTTGTTTTAACCATTTTTATTTACTAAAAATCTTATTCAAATCATAGAATCTATAAAAATAGAAGTATTATATCACTGAACCCTTCAAATTCATCCTACCATGCCCAATGATCCTGTAATCTGAACATAACATAGGAATTGTTTCATATTCAATCATCATTTCAACTTTATCATATTCAGTTGAGTGGATCACTTTGTCGACAAGAGTTAATCTTAGAGAAATTTCAACCAAAAATTAAGTGTAGCACAGAACATGGCTAATTCAGTCTCTCTATCAATTTTATGGGAATTACAATCATAATTATAATGTCTTATAAAATGTGTGGGTTCCAAAGTAATTAGTTTAACCCATTTACTTTAATCCAAGATTGAACAAAATAATTACATTTATGTAATGTGATGAAATCATGATACTACTCTAGAATATGGAAAATACTAGGCTTGACAGACACATAACCAAAACCCCATGATCTCATCTATATGTCTTCATATAGGAAAATAATATAAAATAAGTTGTAGCCTAGAGAGTCATTGTTCCAACTTGAAAAAAACCCAAATATCTGAGAGTCATGAATCTAGGTCAATGATTTTCTATGGTTTGGAACCCCTTGGTAATTGAGGTTAAAAAATGATGGTATTATTACCTTCCTCTAGTTTCTCTAAGATCACAGCTGGGTCTTCTTTTACATGAGTGAAATTCCCCCAATGATGGAGACCTCTAACGATGGTATCCATGAAGGAAGAGGAAGAATAGACAGATCCATTATTGAGGCATGAAGAAATCAGGGAAATTCAAATGCGAGTAAGCTTCTTATTACCCTATTATCTAAAGTGTATTTTTAATAATCAAATCACCCACTAATGATGAAATCTTCTACCAAAGGAGGGGAAACTGAAAAATCCATAGGAAGAAATCCCTAATCTCTATTTTGGGTTTGATTCAGAAGCTCTCAACTTGATCCTGTTTAATTTTTATTCAATGTACAATATATAAAGAGAACATACTTTTATGAAAAAATGATCTTTTAATAATTTAAATCTTCTTAATCTTATTTCATATCAATTTATAATTAATTGAGTGTTAATACATTAGTTGATAAATTTAAATTTTACCTTATATCATAATCATCATTTAAAAGTGAATAATTTAATTTATTAAGATAAAATACACAATCCTTTGAAAAAATTTCTTTGAAAAATATCCATTTTATAATTGAATAATCAGATCATGTTAATCATTTATTTTTAAATTTGTTAAATTTCATCAATCAAAAAAAAAATAAAACAATTTAGGAATCATAATTGATTACCATATTTATATTTTATAAAGGTTTATTTTATATGTCATGTATCTTTTTATTTTGGTGTCTTATGTATCATAAGTTATAGATCATAATATATCTTAAAGGATAATTGCATATTGAAATATCAAAGTCCTACATTCTCCCCTCTATAAAAAAAATGAATCCTTATAATTTTTATTCATTTTGAGCATATCATTACATAATAATATATTTTTTCATGAATTTTAATTTCCATTTTATAAATATAAATCTTATTATTTTATAAATAAATATTTATTTAATGATATACACTTATTTATAAGACATATACTTGTGGATGTGTTTCTAGAAGCATATCTTGATAGTTAAGTGATACTTTACACACAACACCTGATAGATTTTCCTTCCATTACTTATGGAATTATAAGAAAATTTATTTATTTTGGTTTTTCCTCAGTAGTTCTTCGATCAATTTTCTATGTCAAATTCATCTCATATTAAAAATAATGAATGTAGAATATGACTTTTTCATGTCTAGAGTACTAAAATCAACATTTAATGGATTATGATACCCATTAAAGGATAGTGTTCATAGTTGTATGAATGTTTTTGGACCTTTGATTCCTTCCATTTCTACCTATTTACTAAAACCAAAAATAATTAGCATAAGTAAAAATAATATTCAATAAATAGAACTATCAAATGAAGGAGTAATCTCCATAATCTCAACAACAATACCCATGATTGATCATTAATAATTAAACCCTAAGACTCATCTGAATAGTATAGACCAAATATAAATACATCATAATAATATATTCACAAAAAATCACTATAATTACCCTTACTAAAAAACACATACGATCACTATAAGTTATATAAAATAGTGAGGTTCTTACTTGAATTATAAAAATATTCAAATATTATATCCTAAAAGACAATATTTTTAATAAAACAAATATTTAAAATCTAGGATTCACACATGCTGAATTTCTCAAATAAAATTGTTCCTATAAGAGTCCAAATAATGATTCATAAGTGATTTTAATTCTTTTCATCTCTTTTATATTATACCAAGATAACATCATTAAATAACATAATGAAATTATCAAAGTAATTCCTAAATAATAGGGAATTATTCTAAATAGTGCCCAATCTTTTTATAATTAAAACACTGAATATGAGTGATTTATTTCATTACCTTGAATTCATGAGATATATAAACCTTATCACATCACTCTTAAGAAAATATAGTTTCTATTAAGTATTTACTAGGATGTTTATTTTCATAATTAACACATGTTTTAATTTTTATCCTTTCATTAGTATCATTTTCCCCATTCAATTTTAATTAGTGCTTAGTCAACCCTTTATTCTCTTGATTTACTTTTAAGATATATGAATTAGAGAATTATTTTTCAATATAGATGAACCTTGATACCATATCATCATATGGTAAAAAATTGGAGAGACTAGTTCCCTTGAAAATTCTTAGTGTAAGTCTATCAAAGAAATAATCAATCGTACTTTTTAGGTTATGTAAATAGTTCATATGAGTCCTTTATAATATGTTAAAGTTTTCCTTATACTCTGTAACGTTTTTCTCTTCCTTTTATTTTAAATTAATAAATTTACATTTTATATGTTCTTATATATCTTGATAAAAATATTTTTCAATGAAAATAACACAAAAGGTAATCTATTCCATTCCATATATATCCTCCTCTTATATATTACTCTAAATCAATGAAAACCATTGATTTTTTATCTTCTTTTAAATGATGTTTAGATAAAATAACCTTTTAATTTTCATTAAATTGCAAAGATAGAAATATATTCTCAGAATACTTAATTTATTTCTCAACTACCAATGTATTAGTAGTTACATTAAAAAATAAAGGCTTCTACAACATGAATCAGTCCAATATTATCACATTATACTAATAATAAATAGGTTTCTCTATATGGGAATGGTTATTTATCATAAAATGGGTTAGTTTCACCAATATTGTCAAGATATACTCCTCAACAACACTCGCTATATGAACATTCTCAAAAGAAAATTACCTACATTGACTATGAGTGTTGATATGATTTCCCTTCCTTCTACAAGGATCTATATCTAATAAATTTCTAACACATAATTAAATCATCATATCTTGAATATTGATCCATAAAATAAAAATACATAAAAGTTATTTAATATTATTAGGGTTTATTTTAATACTCTTTCAAGATATATTCTTATAAAATTTATTTTTCAAGGGTCTTACTAAACTTACTTTTATTTTAAATATATCAAACCCAAATATATTAGCCTAGAGATAGTGTTTACTTTATTACATTAGTATAATATAGAGTGAATATGTCCATGAAGGATTGATCAGTTTACTAGTATTTAAAATATAGATATATACATGACTTCCACATTGCACTAGAAGATAAAAAATGGCATGAAAAAAATTATTTCATCCTTGAAGATCATTTAAAGATTTCATTATATTCTTAGTAAAGGAAAAATAAAGGGATAGATCATATGATTATTAAAGTAAAGCGTACAAAAAAATATATCATGAATACATAAGTAATAAAAAATATGGAAGAGTAAATAATTAATATATATACCATTTAATCAATAAAATGTTCTTCCATATATATCCATAAAAAATATCAATAATCACATGGATAATAATATCTAAAAATTTAATAAAGGAAATGCTTAATATTGGATGTAATGATAATTCCATCAAGACCTCATGCTAAGGCATCAGCCACCTTATTATCAAGGCCATGTTACAAGACATATTATATAACTTCAAGGCCTTATGAAAAGACATTGTCAATGTATTCGATGACATACACTAATAAATACCCATTCTACTATGCCTCATGAGACCTATTGATGCATCTAGGGGCTATTTATAACTAGATCCCAATCATAACATACATATGTCAAATTCATTATTTATATATAGAATAAAAATTATAAAGCACAAACCAAATCCCTTATCAATCAATAAAAATATTTATTGAATCTAGAATATAAAACATCAATATTTCCCAAGTAAAAGAAATTACACCCTTAATAATATTTCTTTATAAAACATAATATATTGAAATGGTATATGGGTAATGTAATATAAAATTAATATAAATTATACTAAATATGTACATGATACCTAAAATATGAACATGAATGATAAAAAATAATGTCCAATAAATAATTGAGAGTGAAAGATAACATGATGATAAGAATGTGAGTGATAAAAAATAAGGTATAATACATAAATGGGTAAAGAATGATAAAAGACCATAAATTTATTATAAATGAATTTTTTAAATAAAGGAAATTATTTTGAGAAATAAATAATAAAATGTAATGAAAACTATATAAATAAATTTCTTGAAAACTTTTGTAACTTTGTTGTAAAAATGATGTTAAAAATCATTTCAATTTTTTAGAAAACAATGCATTTTTATTTTAATATAACTACATAACATTCATAGAAAATGAAAAATTATTTCATTTTAAAAATTTTAGGAACTTATAGAGGTATATAAATAGTGACTGACATATATGGAGGTGGGAATAACCTTTAAATAGTATATGTTAAAAAGAACATTCCTTTAACATGTTCATAAAAATTCAAAAATTACTTGTTCAGAAAACCCTAAAGAAGGGTCCCTTTAAACCATTTTAAATAAATTAAAAGTTTTAGATATATAAATTTAAAAATCATTTAAAATTAAATAAAAACATCTATTTAAAAATGTTAAGAATATATATATATATATAAGATAAAGTTTCCTAATTGAAAAAGATAAAAATGTCAGTTGTGTTTAAAAATATAATTTCACTGTTTGAGAAATATAGAGAGAAAAAGTTGGCAGAAAAATGTAATTTCCATAAATAGAAACATAATATTAAAATAGAGGGATTTTAAGAAGATGAATAGAATATAATTATTCTATCATAAATTTTTATATGAATAATCTTGAATAATATTTAGACGGTAAATTAAATCATTACAACATTAATAACTTTTTAATAAAAACCCTATAAAAGATAAAAAAATTGAAAAAATTAAATAAAATTAATAAATATGAATTCATGATATAATATATGAATGGGTTATTTATAAACAATTTAAATAAAATTAGGTAAAAAATATAAATTATGTCTCAATGGAGTGAATTTGAGATGAAAAATGCTAACCTTGGATTCCTAATTGGTTAGACATATTATAAAATTCTGAATATTCAATTTAAATTTATTAAATCCTTGATTAAGAATTTTTTTCATCTATATAAAATTATTTAAATTCCTTTTATAATCCTTTCACATCTATCTATTCAATAGGTATTGCTTATGTCAACCACTTAAGGACGTTCAGTCAATTTTTCAAAAAATACTTCGGTATATTGACTATGGTTAAATTTCATATAAAATGGTTCCATCATCTCAAAATTTTTAATAATTTTTTGACTATAAGTTTTTTGACTATATACATTTTTATAATCAACCACACAAAGTAGAAAAATAAAAATGAATCACATTTCTTTGTGGAGGTGGTAGTCCACATATACGCATAAATAACATTATCAATTTCCAACTGAATGAAGGTTAATAAGGTAGATTATATAATATAATTATAGATTTTTAATTATTTTACAAATATAATATATATTCATTAATTACATGTTTATAACAATAAAATCAAGTGATAATGAAAAAGAAATTATACCACAACGTGGAGACGATAACCCGTATATAGGCACGAGTGATGCTTTCGATTTCTATAGTATTAGAAAGAGATAGAAAATGTATTTACCGTTAACATAAAATTATCTTATTACAATAAATATATTGATTAAATTATGGTATGATGTTTATTTAATATTTTTAATAGGATAAAGAAGAAAGGAACATGGAAATTCCTGATAAGAACATACACATACTCCTTTGGTAATCTTATTTATCCACCTTAAGCCTTATTTAAGTAATATTATGGTGAGAAAAATACCTATTGGTCAAGAAAAAGAAAGTATAGAAGTTATTTTGTCAAGTATTTGTTGATCTAGGTGGATCAAGAAGGTGTGTAAAAGAGAAAAAAGGTTGTCCCCTTTTATAAGTGAGGGAAGTGACACACTTGTAATTATTCTAAACCATTAAATAATATAAGGAAATTTTCATGTAAAATGGATAAAAATTAGATCAGTTTACAATTTGTAATTAGATAAGTCAAAAATAAATTCATGTAATACCAGTTAGAAAGGTTTTTAATTTATTTTAATCCTTATCTATTTAGTTTACCATATTGTAAATTCTTTTTAACTCTTCCCTTGGTGAAAAGATACTTAGTCTTTAAGGGTCAATAATTTTATTATAAAATGGAAGGTGGATAAAATGTGTATAGTTTTTGATATTATATACCAGTTCCCATTTTCATTAAAAAGATAAGCCTTTTACTATTTTTAAAACAACTAATTATATAATTTTTAAAAAAAATATCATTGAATTCATTTTCAATTCTATTCACATAAGTTGACTTAAAAAACATCAATACTACTATGAAGTTAAAATTTGAATATTTAAAACCTCACATAACATTCATATTGATACCTAAAAATAATTAAAGACTTTAAATTATAAAAAACACATTACTTTATTTTAAAACTATTTACATTGATTTTTTTACTCTCTTGAACATGCACTGCTTTAGTGATGCATATGTGTTTTAGGTAATTTTACCATTACCCAAAAATTAAAACCTAATTACTATAATAAAAATAATTTATTAATATTCAAAATTAAAATTTATAACCATTCAAAACATATTTTTATTATTATGATAACATATTGGTGTTATTAAAATAATGAGAGCGCCATTTTGTAGTTATTCATTACTCAAAATAATATAATGGTCACTATCAATTGAAAATGACATAAAATTGAAATTTATTTTAATATAAGAAAATTTTTTCCAAATTAAACTCATAAAATGAAATAAACTCAAGTGTTTGGGTGATTTTTAATACTCCTTCAATAGTTTTAATCCATATTAACCCATTTTTTCCTTTACCAAAGTAATATTTTATACCATGATTACTATGCATTATACCCAAACTTTAAGTTAAACTCATTAAATAATATTATTTATGATGATTAAATTTTTTTAAACCATTTTAATTTATTCATTTCTTATAATTTTCAAGAATTAATTTTAATATAATTTCACAAATCATAAAAAAAACAGTTTTCAAAAAAATGCACGGTAAAGCATAAAAACTGATTTTATACCAAAATAATGTATATCATTGATTCCCATGGAATTAATTGGATTATTATAAATAAAATTATATTTATTTATCTCTTAAACCAAATAAAAACCGAATTTTACCTTGAAATTGATTAATTAAAAGAAAAGAACCAGAAATAGTTTTTATTTGAATAAAAATGTTACTTAAATTTTCAAAATGTCAAACAAAGATTTCTAAATTAAAAATTATATTTTTTAATGTGTTATATATTATATATATATATATATATAATAAAAAATAGTTTTCTAATCTTTAAGGTCATCCATATATCATGACACTATCATAAATGTGAGAATATTTATAAAATCGACATTTTTCACTATTCACCTAAAAACCATCATTTTCAAAAACAAAATCCAAAACATTCACTGTAATCTAAATTTTAAGTTATTAAATCAAAAATAAAGTTCATTTAATAAAACCAAAATTCTAAAAATTTTAAAAATTATCTTTTAAGTAAAAATACTATATATAAATAAAACACACTTTTATATAAAAATGGACCTTTTAAACATTATGAGTTCTTAATATTATATCATATAAATTTATAATTATTTATTGTAAATATATTATTCAAAAAAAATATTATATTTTATCATAATCATATTTTAAAAGTAATCAATTTAATTTATTAAATAAAATACAAAATACTATGAAAAAAGTTCTTTGAAAATATCCATGTTAGCATTGAATAATTATATCATATTACTTATTTATTTTATAATCATTAACTTATATCAATAAAAACAAAATAATATGATTTTGGTATCATAATTTATTATTATATTTTTCTTTTCTAAAGGTTTACTATATATTTCATGACTTGTTTTAGTCTAGTGTCATGTGTAACTTATGCAATCGATCATCATAATATTTAATAAAGAATTACATAATAAAATAACAAGGTGTTACAAATTTATAATTATAAAAAAAAAATTGAAAGGGTCCACTCCAATAATATCTCCCTTGATAATTTTAAAACTGAACTAGATAATTAAAAATACTACCCCCTTTTGAAATTAATAAAAAATTAAAATGTATAAATAAACCACAAAACATATCCTCTTAAATAAAATATATATTTTAATACAGAATATTATGATATAAGATATTAAGATTAATAAACAAGTCATTATTAAGTTATATAGAAATAAAATTTGTATTCTTAAACATAAATGATTAAATATAAATCAATTTTAAGCAGATTTTAGTATACTTTGTGCATATTTCAAAATGATAATATATATTTTAAGTGAAAAATTTTAAAGAATATAATTCTTCTAAATTTGTTAATTTTAAAAATAGGAATCAACTGAAATAAAAGTAAATGAAAATAATAATGCTCCCATAAAACTATGCTTTGTTTCATTAAAATAAAAAACAATATTTATGAAAATTTGAAGAACAACTATATAAAATAATTGATAATTCCTCATTTATAATTCTTTAAAAACTAAAAAGATCCACAAAACAAGTCAAGATATTTAAGGAATCATAACAATATTTTAAATAAATTAATAATAACAACCATAATTAGTTTTTTATTGTAAAATGAAATAAAAAATTGAGAATTCATGCTCTCTATTCCAAAATTTAAAAATATTCAAATTGTTTGTGTTATCAAATAGTTTAACTAATTAAAACTAAACTAAATTATCATCATAATAAGTTTATATTTAATCATTTTAAAAATAGTTGAATCCATAGGTTTAGTAATGATTTTAGCCAAATTATATTTTAGTAGAGAAACATTCTAAAATAACATATATAATTTTTAAAATGATCTCTAATGAAAATTTTAAACCCCTAAGAGTTTGAAGTTGTCACGACCCGCCTTCACCAAAAGGAGGGAAGGGTTAGCAGATTGCCAGGCCCTTCCTTCTTTAAGTTGAAGGAGAGATAATGACCCCCGAAACCCGCCTTCAATAGGTCCCGGAGTGGCGACTAGCACCAAGGGTATAGAATTTCTCACAAATGGAAGGCATTACCCTTTTTATTTTATAGGATCGAGAGATAAGGAGAAGAAAACCCAACAACACCAAGGCATAAAGAAGAGTAAATCCAAAAGTAAACCATTCCCACATGCATGTTTCAAAAGTAAAAGCCACAAAGTGCAAAAGGTGACTACAAGGTAAGTACCAAAGAGGAAAAGAAAACAACAACTGCAACTGCTCCAAAGGTCCAAGCTAGTAAGGTCCTCCGTGATCCCCGAAGTCCTCCTGGAAACCTGAAAGCAGTTTTATATACGTAGGGTGAGCATACAAGTACACTCAGTAGGGAAAACCAAATACTCTCGTGCACAAGTGGGGGAACGTACTAAAGTCCCCTGAGAAAAAGAGTAACCAAACACCTAACAAGGTAAACTATCCTCCCCAGGCCTCACCAAGGCACACTCCCCAAATAACGCAAGTCAAGTAATATATATATGATAAGAGCACATCGATGTTTGGGTACCCCGCACCACTTTCCCACTGGTTATTGAGACATCCTATGCATTGGACCAATCTCGCCATTCTCACCGCAGTCCCACTGCCACACCCGCCCACACACACCTGGGCCACAACCACACGCAGTCCCACTGCCGAGATCCCGCCCGCACACACCTGGGCCACAACCACACGCAGTCCCACTGCCGAAATCCCGCCCACACACACCTGGGCCACAACTGTCACACGTAACCACGCCTGCAAACACCTAGGCCAAAACAACCACCACCACGCCCGAAGACACCTGGGCTAGAAAATACACTGCCACGCCCGAAGACACCTGGGCCTCATTCCGAAGACACTTGGGAAACCACCTGCTGCACACACCTGGACAACCACCACACTACCCAGCTCGAAGGTTCTTGGGCTAATAATGGACTTCAGGCCATCACAGCCTACCCGAATATACTTGGGCTATCCGGGAAAGGGAGCAGAAAAGGAGATAATAACCAGCCACTAAGAATAGTGTTGGAAAAAACACCCTCCCCCATGAAATGGGGGTGTTCGGCACTAAGTGCTCAACTTGGGTGGGGCGCGAATAAGAAACACAAAGCTACAAGTATATATATATATATATGTAACAAGCACTCACCCAAGCTAGGTTTTTCTTCAGACAACCTACAGATCACAACAACACTCAAGTCCGAGTCACGACTAACGCTAACAACCCATGTGTCCTCTTTCTTATTTCACATTCAGTAATTAGTGTTTATGTTTAAGCACTACTGGGAAACTAGTAGGCATAGGCATAAATCCAGGAAAGTAAACAGTCAAACAACAACCAAAACGTCCACACCCGGTTCTCAACAACAGAGGATTCCACCCCAATTCGTGATATAAACAAGTAACCACCCGGATTTAAAACTCACAACCACCGAACCATACCAACAGGAGATCCCATCCCCCAAATTCACACAACCACCGAGAGTATAAAAGAATAAGGGATCCCATCCCCTCCCACATCTCCAGCAATCTTCCTGAAAGGAAAACAACCAACTACCACCATCAACACAAGCAGGGCCTTGCGGGTATTTTCAGATTTAAATGACTTAACACACTCCATGATTCAAAATTCTGTGTGTTCTAACCGGGAGCTATCACAGAAGGGTTGATCCTGGTGCTTTCAATTTATTCAGCCGGATATACGTGATTAACCAATTCACTTTTCACAGCAGGAGTTTACAACCACAAACAAGCCATTTAAAACATCAGCACGGTTCATTAGTGCACAAACAACGACCACCAACGGCCACGATTTTCAGGAGGCATAAGCCAGCACAACTCAACAAGATGGTCATAGAAAAAACAGCATCAAAAATATAAAACACCATCAACGATCACAGTTCCCCCCCCCCTCTTATTTCTTTATAGAATTCGTTCATTATCTTTAATTAGGTCTGGTTTACCCAATTCTACAGAAATCAAAATCACGCACACCCCGCATGATACACAAAAGAGAGAGACGAAGGAGAAAATCCCTACTTGTTGATAGATGATTGACGTTTTAGGCCGGGGGTGCGGAACTTTACGGATAACGATGCGGCGGTCCCGATGCACCAGAAGCTGTTTGTGAAAAGCCACGATCGAGAAAAGAGAAACCACGGCTAACCCTTAGTTTATAAGAGATGGGGACGGTTGAGGTGAGAACAGAAAAACCGCGTAAGGCGCGGGGGTCGTGGGTTGACCATGCGGCTCCACTCGTCACAAAAAGGGGTCGGGTGGTTTAAGCTGACTCATGAATTGATTAAGTATTTAATTAAAGCTCTTATGCGCGTTACGGGTCTTAAAAACACTTTTAAACGAGTCAGAATAGGGTTTTAAACCTTATTTGCGCAAAGGAGCGCTACTGAAACAACTTGACAAGGCCGGGAGTCACCAATCGGTCTCACCGATCGGTCGCGCCGATCGGCCTCACCGATTGGTCACACCGATCGGTCTTGCCGATCGGTCGCACCGATCGGTCTCACGGATCGATCCCACCGATCGGTCCCACCGATCGGTCTCACCGAGACACCACTCCTTAAGAACCCGGATTTTGGCAAAGGGAAGGACCAAGATAGTCTGGGTCATCACATCAGATACCTCTCAAACTATTCTCATCCCCAAGAATTTAAACAACCCAGAAGGAAAGGGCGGGTCCGAACAACCACCCCAAAAGATACCTCTCAAGAGTGAACCTCGTCATTAACTAAGAACACCTTCCTATCACGAACCAAGCAACATACCATGCCAAGCCGCCCGGGCATGTAGGTTGGGGAGTCTCCTCCCCCATGTCAAGATATTATCCGCTTTGGGCGGCACTGACTCGCCCGCACGGGTTTAATCACATCCACCTTAATGTGTCTCGATTAGGGGTCGGGTTCTCTCTTTCCCCATAGCTGGGGATTTTCACACACAATCAGAGGAAGAAAACCAGTACATTTCATAGCCAAAAGACAAAACGTTCTATCACAACAGGTACAACAAGGAACAAAACTTAAAACAACTCTAGGTACTGGGTACGCATCTGTGCTTCCCTCTCCCACGTACTCTCCTCAAGGCCACCATGTCTCCACAACACACGAACAAAGGGAATGGTTCGCCCGTGAAGCACCTTTTATTTGTGATCCTCGATCGCCACTGGTCTATCCACAAAGGTCACGTCATCCTCGATGTCTAGCTCAGCCCAATCAAGGACGTGTGAATCGTCATGCAGATACCGACGGAGCTGGGACACATGAAAGACATCATGTATCCTTAGTAGCGGCGGTGGCAACGCTAGCTGGTAAGCCACTTCGCCGACCCGCCAAAACACTTGGAAGGGTCCGATGAATCTGGGAGAAAGCTTACTCCCTTTGCTGAACCTCCGCAGCCCACGCCAAGGGGAGACCTTTAAGAACACGTGGTCCCCAACCTCAAAATCCAAGGGCATCCTCCTGGTATCAGCATACGACTTCTGTTAGTCCTGGGCCGCCTTCATCCTTTCCTGTATGAGCTAAACCTTCTCTGTCGTGTTCTGCACCACCTTCAGACCAAGGATTCCTGCCTCTCCTACTTCGGTCCAACATACAGGCGAACGACATGGCCTCCTGTACAAAGCTTCAAACGGGGCCATGCCAATGGTAGAGTGGTAGCTATTGTTGTAGGAAAACTCTACTAGAGGCAAGTATTGCAACCATGCTTCTCCTGAGTCCAGAACACATGCTCTCAGCATATCCTCCAAGGTCTGGATGGTGCGCTCTGTTTTTCCATCCGTCTGGGGATGGAAAGCAGTGCTAAGGCGTAACTGGGTGCCAAACGCATGCTGCAATCCTCTCCAAACTCGTGAGGTAAACCGTGCATCCCTATCCGAGACTATAGACCTCGGGACTCCATGCAATCGCACCACCTCATCCACGTACTTTCGTGCCAACGCATCCACAGCACTCGACTTCCTGATCGCCAGAAAGTGAGCCGATTTCGTCAACCTGTCCACTACCACCCAAATGGCGTCGTACCCTCCTTGGGCCTTGGGTAGTCCCATGACGAAATCCATTGAGATGTCATCCCACTTCCACTCGGGGACATCTAGGGGCTATAGTAGGCCGCCTGGAACTCGGTGTTCAGCCTTCACTTACTGACACACTAGGCACTTGGCCACAAACTCTGCCACCGCTCGCTTAACTCCGGGCCACCAAAACTGCCTCTTCAAACCCTGGTACATCTTGGAAACTCCTATGTGTACCGCTAGGGGTTATTTGTGGAACTCACTGAGAACCTTGCCACGCATCGCCTTAGGGACAAACAACATTCCCCAGAAAAGCATCCGATTCTGACCATCCTCGGTCCATCCTTCCGGAGCATTACCCTGGTCAACTTGGTCACGCACCACTTCACACTCTACATCTCCCCACTGAGACTCCTCCACCTGCTGAAACAGGGAGGACTGCACTGTCATCTGGTATAGGAAACCCCTATCACCATCCACCCTCGCATCTAGGTGCAAGGTAGTCAACTCTCCCATCGCTTTCCAGGCGTCTGCCGACTCTCGGACAACATCCTTCTACGTCCTCCTGCTCAAGGCATCGGCCACCACATTTCCCTTGCCCTCAGTATAAGAGATCTTGAAGTCGTAATCCTGGAGGAACTCCACCCATCTCCGCTGTCGCAAGTTTAAGTCCCACTGGGAGAAGATATACCTCAAGCTTTTGTGATCCTTGAATGTAGAGACCCGAAGCTTGATGTACATGAACATTACATTACTTTTGCGGAATACTTAGTACATAACAAAAAACCCACACACAAGGATCGTAATAGTTTAGTGTCTTTGGAAACTCAGAACGTAATCTTCTAATCGTGGTGAAAGATCTTCAATATCTCCCATAAAGATCTTCCCTTTTTTTACCTAAAACCTTTATTTATATCCTGGGGCAAAGAAAACATAAAAGGGTGAGCTCAAATTCTCAGTAAGGGTAAAAAAAAGAAAAATCAATCAAATCATATTCATAAGAACATAACTTTTGGAAATCTTAACCTGCAAAAGAGAGCATAATTTCATAACATGGGATAAATCATAGTAGTGAAATGAAATCCCAATAATCATAACTTAAAACATGAAACTTTGTGGCATACACACATAATCATAGAGAATCATTTCTTGTTAGTCAAGACTCATTTCCAAGACTATCTTAGTGGACAATGTCCCTTTCTGAACCGAGTCACCCTCGTTTCAGTCCTGTTTCACTGAACCGGTATAACCTACCATTCCAGCCATGTCTATCTCATGAGATATAAAATCTTTACCCAATGCATTGGAGGGAGATATAGGTCCCACCCATCTCATAATGATACCATTCTTATGTGTGCCACAAAATCATAAACCATACATCATAGCATAACCCATGTAATAAAAATGGGATTCTTAAACATCATGACATCATAAAAAAATTCATATAAGATAAAGGAATACATAAAAAATATTTCCATCACAACATAATCAAATCCATGTAATAATAGGGATAGAAACAGAACCCTTTATTATCTTAGATGGAAAATAATTTTGATAAAACACTTGAACTCCATTCTTGAGGAAAATATCCTTTCTACTTCAAAAACACTTTTCATTTCTTAACATGTCATAAAATTATAACTAAAATAAGTTGATAAAAAATAAACTTGAAAACTTGTAAAGGAATCTTCTTGGAAATAATGTTTTAAAAATCCATTCATGCCGTATAAGTTAAAAAAACATTCTTCGTACTTTTGTCGGAAAAGTCAAAAAGTACCTCGTACGAAAAACGACAAAAGATTCCTTTCATATCTTTTACTAAAAACTCACCGAAGGTTAAAATTGGATTTAAACAATTGTATTTGGATGGAAATAATATTACATATTGAGGAAACATGGATGTGGATGATAAAATACACCCCAGTAAATACCAAAGTATAAACAATCTCAGATAAAAATGAGATTGTGATATTTCCCTTACCTTAAGTCTGATTTGCTTCGTAAGTGTCCGAACCTCCTGTATAATGATTTAAATAATGTCATTAACTTATTACAGAATCATATTCATTGTTATGATATCATATATGGTTCACTTATGACTTTATATTACCCGTTCTTTTGTAAATTCCATGTTAAAGAAGCATTTTGGGTAAAATCGTTTCATTTATCGTAGGTGTTTGGACTTGTTGTTCTTGACATTATTATTACTTATATCATGATTTACTTACTTCCAGAATATAAAACATGATTTATATATCATATATATTCAGTATATATATATTTAATAAATATATAAATGAAATGAAACACACCGTTCATGGAGACGGTAGTCCGTACGTACGCATGAACGCTGTTTTCCTTTCCTCATTGTCTTGAATGGAAGTAAGTAGATGACATACATATATACATAAATCCAGTAGTCTTATAATGTCATATATTTCATTATTATTGCTTATATATACGTTATAATTATTCTTAAATGGTTAACATGGAGAATGAATCTCATCGCGTCGTGGAGACGGTAGTCCGTAAGTACGCACGAGCGATGATATCATTCCCATGGTCGTGGAATTGTGTTGAAGTGTATGTATACTATTTCAGTATCAATATCACTCTATAATAATCATGTATAGTTACTCCTTACACCATTATACCCATCCAATTAAGGAGGTGGCGGAAAATAGATTACACCACGGCGTGGAGACGGTATTCCGTACGTACGCACACGCGGTGATTTCCTTTTTCCATAGGATGGTTAGAAGGTTAATTAGAGTTGTTTCATATTTATAATAACATATCAGTATATAAGAAATACTGATGTTATTACTTTATCATGAAACAACTAAAGAAGAAGAAGTTGAAGAAGAAATAAATTGAAAAAGATCGGTAATGGATATTACCTCTTTTTGACGCACCTTTTCTTAACCTCCACTTAAAGAACTAAGGATGGTCTTTGAAGAAGACCAGGACCTCTAGGATGATACTAGGGAAGTGGAGAAGAGATTTTGGCAGGGTTTGGCCGAGCTTGAATGCTCAAATTGGTGTGAGGAGGAGAGGGAGGAGGTGCCCTTTTATAAGGGAGGAGAGGGGCACCTTAGGAATATCTCAAAATATTATTTTATATTAAGGTCAAATTCGGTTTATAATGGTTCCAAATGGTCTTATTTCGAAGATAAAGTGGGGATGGGTCGAAATCCTCTCATCCAATAGGATTTAGACAAGTTTAGGTTATTATTTTAACCTTATCAATTAGATTTAACTCTAAGTTAAATAATTTAACTTTTACCGTGTCTTTTTGTTTTCTTACACTATATGGTTAATAAACTTACTATATCAAGACAAATGAACCCCAAGTTGTTTATTATTAATATATCTATCCTTATCTAAGTCATTTGGCCAAACCTTAGATTTTTAGGAATTAAATAACAATTAATAATATAATATTTGTTTTAAAAACTAATTTATGTCAATTTTGACACTATTTGGTACATGATTTTTATGAAATTTTTAACAGAATGATAAGTTCAAACCAAGTTACTTAAATCAACAATAACATGTTATAGTAACCTATAAAATTATTTTAAGTCAATAAAAAGTCTCAAATTACAATTATTTGGGAATTTATAACATCAATTATGTTAATATTTTTCTTAAAAAGGTAATTACTGCATCATCGTTGTGTCATAAATAAATTAAATTATTTAAAGTATAAAAATTACAAATAAAATACCATTATGTAGGAAATCGTTTTAGGTTTCTAATGAATATTTATAGTCTAAATTATATTATGTATAACCCTATATTAAAAAATGTTTAGTAAATAAACTTTGATTTTAACTCTTTTAACTCTTCTTTGAATTAAATAATAATAAATGTCCTAATCTATTCCAAGTGGGCCTAAATGATAATATTTTACACTTAAGGTTGTTTTTGGTCGAGATACACTTGTCCAATAGGATTAGGACATGTGTTAGGGTAATATTAATATCATTTTTACCCTTAATTACCCTATTTACTTTTAATTGTGGTAAATAAAAGTAAAAAGTTACTATTCACCAAAAATTATTTTCATCTCATTGAACCACATTTTACTTACTGACATCAACTGTGTCTCTCAGATTTTTGAAATTCCATTCACAGAAGCGGTAAAATTAAGATTTATGAAAAGTTAATTTTTTTAACTACCACTTAGTGGTTTCACTATTCATCAAAAATTGAAGTTTTTCAGAAAAATGCCAAAATTTCACCCTAAGCTATAATTGATATTCTGCATTCAAAATTGATTTCTGTTTTACAAAATTCCCAACATATAAGTTGCATTAATTAATTTTATAATTAATTTCCGCTGTCACAACAAATAGCGAGTTTTTAAGAGATAATAACTATCAAAAGATTAACACTTGTTTATGTCTGGTGTAAATGTGAAATTACATCCAATGACCAAAATTGTATTGAATTGTAAAAATATATTCTAAATATACTTTAAAACCACTCAAATTAATAATTTATCACTATTAATTATTTCGATTAAAAATTTTGTTTTTAATTAAAATTTAGTAATTTTCACTATTCATCAGAAAATAAAAGTTATCCGAAAAGTACCAAAATTTCACCCTAAGCTAATTTCGATATTAAGAATCCAAAAATAAAGTCCATTTTGATAAAATAAAATTTACAAAATTTCAAAAAGTGGTTATTACTATTCATAACGGCTAGTTTTAATAATATTTTAATAGCATGTTGCTGTTTAGTGAAACTCGTTATTACATACTACACACGCTATCGAGGAAGGTCGCGATTGCGTGTAATGGAAGGCAAGTCAAGGATGCGTGTTGCGAAAGCTTCTTTTGGTGTAGCGTACAACACAAGACATTAATGAAATTAAAAAGAATATTTTTCATAAAATTTCGGGGTGTTACATTCTACCCCCCTTAAAATGAATTTCGCCCTCGAATTTCGTCGGGGTTATAAATGGTTTACTATTCGAAAGTTTCTTTAATAGAAACCCACATCGTAAAAAGGAATACCAAAACCAATCTTTAAAAACAAAAGTATGAAACATAACGGTTACCCAATTAAACTAATCACTGGGTTTCCACATAGGTGAAAATATGGATATGGAAGAGAAATCTAACCATCATGTTCTGATGGAGAGTGGTAGAGAACATGGCTATGGAAAAACTAGCAATCACAAAGCCATAAATTTGTGACGATCTAAGGTACCATCTGATTCATCAGATATAAGATCACTAAGACAACATTTTTGGTTTTCAAGATCATTTCTCTAAAGTTGATGAAATTGGAATTAGAAGAAATACTTTCGTGATTTTGGTATAGTCTCACCGTTTGTCATTCTTTGGACAATTTCCACTTCATCTCTTAAAGAAATGAAGTTTAATTTGTCATTTGTGATGTGTTAGCAGATCATGTGATAGAATGATGGGTCATTCCGTCTCTTTCAAACAAAAGGTTAGCAAAAGTTATAAGTCCATCTTATGGTTAATCGTATATGGTTCCAAAAATGAACTTATACTTCATATATCATACCGCTTAATAAAATAAAACTAGTTTCTACTAACCAGGGACTTCCTGTAGGCCAGTGGTACCCGATAAAGGCCAGTCGCACTTCGGTTGTGGGTTCGATTCCTACAGCCTTGTCCGACGCGATGGGTTGTCGCTCGTCCAGCAGGTTGTCCTTTTTCTAAAACTATATTACTATAACATCCCATCAATAATATCGAAAAAACTTCTATCCTTAAACAATAATAACTTATGTCCAACATAATCCATTCCAATCTTTAGGCTTATCCATAATACTGCAGCCCACTCTCATAACATAGTGAAAATGATTACCAGAGATTTAATACCATCGTTGATCCCCATATATCATAAGATATGTTTTTTTGGTTACATTCCAAACATTCAAAGTCCTTAATTATGTATTCTCTTGAATACCCATTGAACCTTAGTGAAAACATGAATGTAGTTAAAATTTAACACTTTCCACATACCAAAATCCTCAAAATTCTATATACTCAAACCATGATATCACTTAGTCCTTATATCAATCATGAGCTCATGAATACTATTAAACATTTCATTTTCTCGTTTTCCCTTCATTATTCGCATATCATCTTATTTCCAAAAATATCTCAATCACTTTGAATACTACATTAGATCAACACATAAATATTCCAATACTTTATGATACCACATTATTTTGGAATCCCATTACATAAACACTTAATCATTCCACCACATCGTTGTCATATTCAACATCGCCAATAGTGATCGCATGTGACTTCCCTTTGTCCTTTGCCTTCAGTGGTTTCTCATGTTGATCATCACTAACCCTTGGATTAGGGAATTTATTAGCATAATGCTCCATTTCCTTGCACTTGAAGCATTGAAGTGTTGGTGGTGCGTTCTCTGCAGTGTTTTCTTTATTCACATCATTAGAAACCCTTTTTCCATTACCTCGACACTCAGCTGCTCGATGACCTTATTTTCCACACTTAAAACATTTTCTAGTCCCTTTAAGACAATCTCCACCATGCTTCTTTCCACACTTTGAGCATAAGGAAACATTCATCTTCTTTTCACCATTATTCTGAGATTTCTCCTTGAACTCCATCTTTTGTTTCTTGTCAAAACCATGAGATGGATATGTAACACCAACTTCTATTTCTACCTTGATAGCACAACGCACAATTTCTTCATAGCTATTGAAGTCTCTTATAGCTAATGCCCTTCGAAGACTTGGTTTTAAGCCACTGAAAAATCGATCAACTTTACTTTCAGGTTGGATGATAATGCCAGATGCATACCTTGCAAGTCTTGTAAAATTCACTTCGTATATACCAACAGATTCATCATCCTTCTGCTTCAGCTCAAGAAACTCCTTTTCCATCTTTGTTCGAAGAATACGAGGGAAGTACTTACTGAAAAACAAGTTCTTGAACTCGTCCCATTCCATGGACTCAATTTCATCTCTTGGCCTCGTATTCTTGATAAGATTCAACCATTGATCAGCTTCACCTTCCAAACGATATACTACTAAGATGATTTTATCATGTTCAGAACATTGAAGAACTGAAAATATCTTTTCAGTGGTACTGATCCATTGTTCAGAAATAAGTGGATCGGAAGACCCACTAAAAGAAGGTGGATGTTGCCTCATGAAAGACTCAATAGAATATTGTTCCCTTCTCTGCTCATTTGGAAGTCCAGAATGATTCATAGCTTGTGTAAGTATAGTAATAAGATTTTGAACTCCATCTCTCATAACACTTGTTTGTTCAGGAGGACAATCATTCCATTGTCCATTACAGTGATCAACACGGTTCCTTCGGGTTCCAGCCATCGTCTAAAACCCAAAAAGAATAGTGTGAGAGGCAAAAATAATGCTAGGGAAAACAACATAGTAAAGAGGGAGTACCCTTAATATCTAACAACTTCGGTTAAATTCTAAGATCGTTACCGTAGTTCTAGGACTATATCCTATACGTATACTTATCCTTAGGGACATCCCTAGACATACCTTAGAAATATCTCTAGGGATCTCACTAACATTTTCGCATCCTAGTTTCCAAAGGTTGACTAAACCTTTCCTCTGATACCAACTGTAGAGACCCGAAGCTTGACGTACATGAACATTACATTACTTTTGCGGAATACTTATTACATAACAAAAAACACACACACAAGGATCGTAATAGTTTAGTGTCTTTGGAAACTCGGAACGTAATCTTCTAATCGTGGTGAAAGATCTTCAATATCTCCCATAAAGATCTTCCCTTTTTTTACCTAAAACCTTTATTTATATCCTGGGGAAAAGAAAACATAAAAGGGTGAGCTCAAATGCTCAGTAAGGGTAAAAAAAAGAAAAATCAATCAAATCATATTCATAAGAACATAACTTTTGGAAATCTTAACCTGCAAAAGAGAGCATAATTTCATAACATGGGATAAATCATAGTAGTGAAATGAAATCACAATAATCATAAATTAAAACATGAAACTTTGTGCCATACACACATAATCATAGAGAATCATTTCTTGTTAGTCAAGACTCATTGCCAAGACTATCTTAGTGGACAATGTCCCTTTCTGAACCGAGTCACCCTCGTTTCAGTCCTGTTTCACTGAACCGGTATAACCTACCATTCCAGCCATGTCTGTCTCATGAGATATAAAATCTTTACCCAATGCATTGGAGGGAGATATAGGTCCCACCCATCTCATAATGATACCATTCTTATGTGTGCCACAAAATCATAAACCATACATCATAGCATAACCCATGTAATAAAAATGGGATTCTTAAACATCATGACATCATAAAAAAATTCATATAAGATAAAGGAATTCATAAAAAATATTTCCATCACAACATAATCAAATCCATGTAATAATAGGGATATAAACAGAACCCTTTATTATCTTAGATGGAAAATAATTTTGATAAAACACTTGAACTCCATTCTTGAGGAAAATATCCTTTCTACTTCAAAAACACTTTTCATTTCTTAACATGTCATAAAATTATAACTAAAAGAAGTTGATAAAAAATAAACTTTAAAACTTGTAAAGGAAGCTTCTTGGAAATAATGTTTTAAAAATCCATTCATGCCGTATAAGTTAAAAAAAACATTCTTCATACTTTTGTCGGAAAAGTCAAAAAGTACCTCGTACGAAAAACGACAAAAGATTCCTTTCATATCTTTTACTAAAAACTCACCGAAGGGTAAAATTGGATTTAAACAATTGTAGGTGGATGGAAATAATATTACATATTGAGGAAACATGGATGTATATGATAAAATACACCCCAGTAAATACCAAATTATAAACAATCTCGGATAAAAATGAGATTGTGATATTTCCCTTACCTGAAGTCTAATTTGCTTCGTAAGTGTATGAACCTCCTGTATAATGATTTAAATAATGTCATTAACTTATTACAGAATCATATTCATTATTATGATATCATATATGGTTCACTTATGACTTTATATTACCTGTTCTTTTGTAAATTCCATGTTAAAGAAGCGTTTTGGGTAAAATCGTTTCATTTATCGTAGGTGTTTGGACTTGTTGTTCTTGACATTATTATTACTTATATCATGATTTACTTACTTCCAGAATATAAAACATGATTTATATATCATATATATTCAGTATATATATATATATTTAATAAATATATAAATGAAATGAAACACACCGTTCATGGAGACGGTAGTCCGTACGTACGCATGAACGCTGTTTTCCTTTCCTCATTATCTTGAATGGAAGTAAGTAGATGACATACATATATACATAAATCCAGTAGTCTTATAATGTCATATATTTCATTATTATTGCTTATATATACTTTATAATTATTCTTAAATGGTTAACATGGAGAATGAATCTCATCGCGTCGTGGAGACGGTAGTCCGTACGTACGCACGAGCGATGATATCATTCCCATGGTCGTGGAATTGTGTTGAAGTGTATGTATACTATTTCAGTATCAATATCACTCTATAATAATCATATATAGTTACTCATTACACCATTATACCCATCCAATTAAGGAGGTGGCGGAAAATAGATTACACCACGGCGTGGAGACGGTATTCCGTACGTACGCACGCGCGGTGATTTCCTTTTTCTGTAGGATGGTTAGAAGGTTAATTAGAGTTGTTTCAAATTTATAATAACATATCAGTATATAAGAAATACTGATGTTATTACTTTATCATGAAACAACTAAATAAGAAGAAGTTGAAGAATAAAGAAATTGAAAAAGATCGGTAATGGATATTACCTCTTTTTGACGCGCCTTTTCTTAACCTCCACTTAAAGAACTAAGGATGGTCTTTGAAGAAGACCAGGACCTCTAGGATGATACTAGGGAAGTGGAGAAGAGATTTTGGCAGGGTTTTGCCGAGCTTGAATGCTCAAATTGGTGTGAGGAGGAGAGGGAGGAGGTGCCCTTTTATAAGGGAGGAGAGGGGCACCTTAGGAATATCTCAAAATATTATTTTATATTAAGGTCAAATTTGGTTTATAATGGTTCCAAATGGTCTTATTTCGAAGATAAAGTGGGGATGGGTCAAAATCCTCTCATCCAATAGGATTTAGACAAGTTTAGGTTATTATTTTAACCTTATCAATTAGATTTAACTCTAAGTTAAATAATTTAACTTTTACCGTGTCTTTTTGTTTTCTTACACTATATGGTTAATAAGCTTACTATATCAAGCCAAACGAACCCCAAGTTGTTTATTATTAATATATCTATCCTTATTTAAGTCATTTGGCTGAACCTTAGATTTTAAGGAATTAAATAACAATTAATAATATAATATTTGTTTTAAAAACTAATTTATGTCAATTTTGACACTATTTGGTACATGATTTTTATGAAATTTTTAACAGAATGATAAGTTCGATCCAAGTTACTTAAATCAACAATAACATGTCATATTAACCTCGAAAATTAGTTTAAGTCAATAAAAAGTCTCAAATTACATTTATTTGGGCATTTATAACATCAATTATATTAATATTTTCTTAAAAAGGTAATTACTGCATCATCGTTGTGTCATAAATAAGTTAAATTATTTAAAGTATAAAAATTACAAATAAAATACCATTATGTAGGAAATCTTTTTATCTTTCTAATGAATATTTATAGTCTAAATTATATTATGTATAACCCTATATTAAAAATGTTTTAGTAAATAAACTTTGATTTTAACTCTTTTAACTCTTCTTTGAATTAAATAATAATAAATGTCCTAATCTATTCCAAGTGGGCATAAATGATAATATTTTACACTTAAGGTTGTTTTTGGTCGAGATACACTTGTCCAATAGGATTAGGACATGTGTTAGGGTAATATTAATATCATTTTTACCCTTAATTACCCTATTTACTTTTAACCGTGGTAAATAAAAGTAAAAAGTTACTATTCATCAAAAATTATTTTCATCTCATTGAACCACATTTTACTTACTGACATCAACCGTGTCTCTCGGATTTTTGAAATTCTATTCACAGAAGCGGTAAAATTAAGATTTATGAAAAAATTAATTTTTTTAACTACCACGTAGTAGTTTCACTATTCATCAAAAATTGAAGTTTTTCAGAAAAATGCCAAAATTTCACCCTAAGCTATAATTGATATTCCGAATTCAAAAATGATTTCTATTTTAAAAAATTTACAACATATAAGTTTCATTAATTAATTTTATAATTAATTTCCGCTGTCACAACAAATAGCGTGTTTTTAAGAGATAATAACTATCAAAAGATTAACACTTGTTTATGTCTGGTGTAAATGTGAAATTACATCCAATGACCAACATTGTATTGAATTGTAAAAATATATTCTAAATATACTTTAAAACCACTCAAATTAATAATTTATCACTATTAATTATTTCGATTGAAAAAGTTGTTTTTAATTAAAATTTAGTAATTTTCACTATTCATCAGAAAATAAAAGTTATCTGAAAAGTACCAAAATTTCACCCTAAGCTAATTTCGATATTACGAATCCAAAAATAAAGTCCATTTTGATAAAATAAAATTTACAAAATTTCAAAAAGTGGTTATTACTATTCATAACGGCTAGTTTTAATAATATTTTAATAGCATGTTGTTGTTTAGTGAAACTCGTTATTGCGTACTACACACGCTATCGAGGAAGGTCGCGATTGCGTGTAATGGAAGGCAAGTCAAGGATGCGTGTTGTGAAAGCTTCTTTTGGTGTAGCGTACAACACAAGACATTAATGAAATTAAAAAGAATATTTTTCATAAAATTTCGGGGTGTTACAGTGAAGACCACAAAGCGTTCCCTGATGAGGTAGTGCCCCATAACTTTAGTGCAAAAATGACCGCTGCAATCTCTAGGTCGTGGGTGGCGTAATTACGCTCATGGGAACGCAGCTTCCTTGACCCATAAGAGATCACCCCTTGTCGCTGCATCAACATGCATCCCAGGCCCTGTCCTAAAGCATCACAGAACACCTCATAGGCCACCCCTTCTTCTGGTAATCTCAGCACTGGGGCACTGACCAACTTCTCCTTCAGATAGCTGAAGGCTGACTGGCACTGCTCACTCCATGCGAAAGCCTTGTCTTTCTTGGTCAGAGCCGTCAAAGGGGATGCTACTCGGGAGAAGTTAGGTACGAACCTCCGATAGTAACCTACCAGCCCAAGGAAACTTCGGACTTCTGCCACATTCTTGGGTGCTGCCCAAGAAACAACCACCTCAACCTTTGATGGGTCGACCGCTACCCCCTGCTCAGACACTACGTGCCTGAGGAAGTGCACTTCTCGTGTCCAGAACTTGCATTTTGACAACTTCCCATAGAGCTGGTGTTGTTGGAGGACCTACAAAACTATTCTCAGGTGCTCTACATGGTCCTATTCTGATCTAGAGTAGACCAGGATGTCGTCGATGAACACAACCACGAACCGATCCAGGTACTCTCGGAAGATGGAGTTCATAAGCCTCATGAACACAGCTAGGGTGTTCGTAACACCGAAGGGCATGACTACAAACTCGAAGTGTCCATACCTGCACCTGAACGCTGTCTTCGGGATGTCGCTCTCTTTCACACTCAGCTGGTGGTACCCAGACCGCAGGTCGATCTTCGAGAACCATCCTGCCCCTTTCAGCTAGTCAAAAAGATCATCTATCCTTGGGAGAGGGTAGCGATTCTTGATCGTCACCTGATTCAACCTCCTGTAGTCTATGCACAACCTAAGACCACCATATGCCTTCTTTGCAAACAAGACCGGAGCACCCCACGGTGACGCACTCGGGTGAACATAACCCCTCTTCATCAGATCATCAATCTGTATCCGCAACTCCCGTAGCTTTGAAGGTGCCATCTGGTAAGGAGCCATCGAGATTGGACGAGCGTCGGGCTGCAGGTCTATCCCGAACTCGATATCACGTCGAGGGGGTAGAGTCGTCACCTCCTCAGGAAAGATGTCCATAAACTCATGGACAATCTCTGGCACTTCCACCATTTCAGCATCTACTGATTCTACTGTCAGCTCGGTCAACAAGGAGAGGAGAGGTTCCTCTGTCCTGTTTCCCTTCGGACTGCTCCACTCACCAGTGAAGGTAACACGCCGGCTGTCCAAGTCTGAGAACACCACCCTTCTTCGAAAACAGTCGATGACGGCGCACACAGAAAATAGCCAGTCGATGCCTAGGATGACATCGTATGGCCGAATCTGTAGTAGAAGAAGATCCTGAACCAACTGATGTGGCCCTATCATCAGTCTACATCCCCGAAAAATGAACGACAAGTCGGTCTGACCTCCAACTGGTGTGCTCAACACCAGGGGCACTGGAAGTCTCTCGGAATCTAGACCCAAGGTACGGGCTAGAATGGGTGCAACGAAGGAGTGCGAAGCTTCGGTATCGAACAAAGCATAAGCAAGAGTGCTAAACAGACTGATCGTACCTCGAACAACCTCTGGACCTGCTGGAACTGCTGCCTCTGCAGCGTGCAACTGTCCATGCCCAGCTCCACTACCCCTCGGCTTTCGGACACCTCCCCAACCACGCCCTGGTCGAGGTCCCTGTGGAGCGCCCTGAGGTCGGCCTCCTCCTACGTCTGCCCTCGGAGGAGCGGGAACTCGCTGTCCCTGCTGCTGCTGCTGGAAAGGTCTGGCTGGAAGCTGCTGCTGGGGCAGGTGCTGGGGCTGACTGCCACTGTTGTACTGCACCCGGTCTAGGCACTGAATCCAGAGATGCCCAGGGCTCCCATAGATGAAGCACCGCGGTCCCGGGCCCGTAGGAAAAGGGCGAGGGTCGGGGGATCAGAACTGAAACTGCTGCGGTCTGCTCCCTGCGGGTCGGAACCTAGAGGGTCCTGACGCTGGAGGCCTGGTACTAATGGCCTTCCCCTTCGATGGTCTCAGCTGGATCCCCTCTCGCAACACTCCCCCTAGAGCATGCATCTGATCCACCACTTCGGCCTTCTTCTGGACCTCCAAGTACGTCGGCAGGGTAAAGGGGGTAACAGCATACTGAAGGGAGGGTCGGAGTGCCTCCTCTAAACGTCTTGCCCGAGACTCCTCATTAGGAATGAGGTCCGGAGAAAAATGTAGTAGGTCCTTGAACTCGATACCTAGCTCCCTCACGGACATACTCCCCTGCTGGAGGGAGAGTAGTTCCTGCCTCTTTTCTGCCTTCATCGTCGAGGAGAGGAATTCCGCCCGGAACTCCCTCTCAAAATCCACCCAAGCCACCTCAGACTCTCTCCTCTCCCCCAGGTAAAGCATCCACCACTGACGTGCTGCTCCCCGCATCTGGATAACGAGCAGAGGAACCCAGTACTCGGACGGGGCCCGAATCAGGCCGAAGGCTATAACTAGATCCTCTAACCAGCCTTCCGTCTTCATATCAAAGGTGCTGCCCTCATACTTCTCGAGGGCCTGTCACTGGAAGGCTCAAAGAGTCTTCTGCCACTGGTCATCCTCTTCCTCTCGATCAGCTTTCTGCCGATTGGCCAAAGTAGTCTCCGGGGCCTCGATCACCTATACCACACGTGGTCGCCTTCCAGGTGCCATAGCTGCAAGGTAAACAAGGAATGCCTAATCACAAGTAGTGCATAATATCGTTCTTAAAACTTCTTAAAATTTTATTTATTCTTAATTCCCAAGACATCCCAGAAACATAAGAACACAAGTCATTATGATGCATGTACCTTTCCTAGGGTCTCTACCCTGCAATCAGTGTGGCCTCACTTGGTCGTTCGGTAGGTCCAGAGTCCTTGCATCGGATCACAGGGGGCCCTAAAATCCCATGTCCTAGCTGGTCTTCCCTGCCCTAATTCACGCGCCAAGGTCACCCAACACTGTTGCCTTACCATCCCATGCAATCCTCACTATGCCTAAATCCAGACTCCATCCTATCTCTCAACCATCACCTCTGATACCATTCTGTCATGACCCACCTTCACCAAAAGGAGGGAAGGGTCAGCAGATTGCTAGGCCTTTCCTTCTTTAAGTTTAAGTAGAGATAATGACCCCAAAAACCCGCCTTCAATAGGTCCCGGAGTGGCGACTAGCACCAAGGGTATATAATTTCTCACAAATGGAAGGCATTACCCTTTTTATTTTATAGGATCGAGAGATAAGGAGAAGAAAACCCAACAACACCAAGGCACAAAGAAGAGTAAAGCCAAAAGTAAACCATTACCACATGCATGTTTCAAAAGTAAAATCCACAAAGTGAAAAAGGTGACTACAAGGTAAGTACCAAAGAGGAAAAGAAAACAACAACTGCAACTACTCCAAAGGTCCGAGCTAGTAAGGTCCTGCGTGATCCCCAAAGTCCTCCTGGAAACCTGAATGCAGTTTTATATACGTAGGGTGAGCATACAAGTACACTTAGTAGGGAAAACCAAAGACTCTCGTGCACAAGTGGGGGAACGTACTAAAGTCCCGTGAGAAAAAGAGTAACCAAACACCTAACAAGGTAAACTATCCACCCCGGGACTCACCAAGGCACACTCCCCAAATAATGCAAGTCAAGTAATATATATATGATAAGAGCACATCGATGTTTGGGTACCCCGCGCCACTTTCCCACTGGTTATTGAGACATCCTACGCATCGGACCAATCCCTCCATTCTCACCGCAGTCCCACTGCCACACCCGCCCGCACACACTTGGGCCACAACCACACGTAGTCCCACTACCGAGATCCCGCTCGTACACACCTGGGCCACAACCACACGCAGTCCCACTGCCGAAATCCCGCCCACACACACCTGGGCCACAACTGTCACATGTAACCATGCCTGCAAACACCTAGGCCAAAACAACCACCACCACGCCCGAAGACACCTGGGCTAGAAAATACACTGCCATGCCCGAAGACACATGGGCCTCATCCCGAAGACACTTGGGAAACCACCTACCGCACACACCTGGCCAACCACCACACTACCCAGCCCGAAGGTTCTTGGGCTAATAATGGACTTCAGGCCATCACATCCTGCCTGAAGATACTTGGGCTATCCGGTAAAGGGAGCAGAAAAGGATCTAACAACCAGCCACTAAGAATAGTGTTGGGAAAAACACCCTCCCCCATGAAATGGGGGTGTTCGGCACTAAGTGCTCAACTTGGGTGGGGTGCGAATAAGAAACACAAAGCTACAAGTATATATATATATTTAACAAGCACTCACCCAAGCTAGGTTTTTCTTCAGACAGCCTACAGATCACGACAACACTCAAGTCCGAGTCACGACTCACGCTAACAACCCATGTGTCCTCTTTCTTATTTCACATTCAGTAATTAGTGTTTATGTTTAAGCACTACTGGGCAACTAGTAGGCATAGGCATAAATCCAGGAAATTAAACAGTCAAACAACAACCAAAACGTCCACACCCGGTTCTCAACAACAGAGGATTCCACCCCAATTCGTGATATAAACAAGTAACCACCCAGATTTAAAACTCACAACCACCGAACCATACCAACAAAAGATCCCATCCCCCAAATTCACACAACCACCGAGAGTATAAAAGAACAGGGGATCCCATCCCCTCTACATCTTCAGCAATCGGCCCGAAAGGAAAACAACTAACTACCACCATCAACACAAGCAGGGCCTTGCAGGTATTTTCAGATTTAAACGACTTAACACACTCCATGGTTCAAAATTATGTGTGTTCTAACCGGGAGCTATCACAGAAGGGTTGATCCTGGTGCTTTCAATTTATTCATCCGGATATATGTGATTAACCAATTCACTTTTCACAGCAGGAGTTTACAACCACAAACAATCCATTTAAAACATCAGCAGGGTTCATTAGTGCACAAACAATGACCACCAACGACCTCGATTTTCATGAGGCATAAGCCAGCACAACTCAACAAGATGGTCATAGAAGAAACAGAATCAAAAATATAAAACACCATCAACGATCACAGTTCCCCCCCCCCCTCTTCTTTCTTTATAGAATTCGTTCATTATCTTTAATTAGGTCTGGTTTACCCAATTTTATAGAAATCAAAAGCACGCCCACCCCGCATGATACACAAAAGAGAGAGACGAAGGAGAAAATCCTTAATTGTTGATAGATGATCGACGTTTTATTCCGGTGGCACGGAACTTTATGGATAACGGTGCGGCGGTCCCGATGCACCAGAAGCTGTTTGTGAAAAGCCACGATCGAGAAAAGAGAAACCACGACTAACCCTTAGTTTATAAGATCTGGGGACGGTTGAGGTGAAAACGCGAAACCGCGTAAGGAGCGGGGGTCATGGGTTGACCACGTGGCTCCACTCATCACAAAAAGGGGTCGGGTGGTTTAAGCCGACTCATGAATTGATTAAGTATTTAATTAAAGCTCTTATGCGCATTATGGGTCTTAAAAACACGTTTAAACGAGTCAGAATTGGGTTTAAAACCTTATTTGCGCAAAGGAGCGCTACTGAAACAACTTGACAAGGCCGGGTGTCGCCGATCGGTCTCACCGAGACGCCACTCCTTATGAACCCGGATTTTGGCAAAGGGAAGGACCAAGAGAGTCTAGGTCATCACAGAAGTGGATTTTTTAAAAATATTTATTGCATGGAATTAATTATAATAAACTATTTTATTTGTGGGTAATAATATACAAGTGGAATTATATGATGAAGTAGTTTTATTTTTTTAAGGGATGAGATGTATAATTTTTAAAAATTAGGTCATGCTTAGCTAGCCAAGTCAAGGAATCACTCAACCATGCATTGTATGGGAATGATCAACTAAAAACTAGATAACATTAAGGAAACAAGATTGAAATAATAGATAAGAAAGATAATAAACATGCGATCACACACATGGATATAAGTGTGCACATGGTAGAAGTTGTCTATGTCGCAGAGAAATAACATATTGGTGCCCGATATCTGACCTCACAATATGCAATTGGTGTTTAGGGGAACTAATTGATCCTATTAAGAATGATACTAAAAATAAATTTTTTGATGTGGGACTTGAGGAAGTGGTAACTTTTCATCTACCTTAAAAACATATATTCATAATGAGAGTTGTCTGATCAGTGTTTCTCTACCACTTTATCAAGATCATATATCACCTTCAAAATTGTGATCAAGAGTTCCCACATACATGAATTCAACACCATCCATATTGACACACTATAAGAAGGAACACCAATTTAAAATGATATTTCCATTACATAATTAAGCATTATGTCATGGATGGTTCCTATTTATTAGAAATAAATACTTCTAGGATCTCTAATCCTATAAAGGGATAAATCACAATGAGTAAGACTACACTGTAGTAAAAACTAAGGGAGTGAATGCTATGATATATTAGAACTAACAAAACCATAGAAGATTTTTGAAAATGGATTTATGGGGATAATTTCTCTATAAGGAAAAATCAACATCATAAGAGTAAGGAGTCTGGACCACATCTAGATACATCATGCTGTAGATATCTGAGAAGCTTGAAATATTATATCCATATCTTCTGGGAAAAGGGAAAACTATAGATAAGTATCTATGTCATATAATTTTTTTCAATTTTTTAGTTCTAGATACTTATATGTTATTACACCATGGAAGTACGGGCTATGTCGTAACAAAATGCCATATGTGCTGAATGTTTTATGGTATCCACATATCAACGTATCTGATCACGGACTAGGAACACTGATGAATATATTTCAAATATGATTTTTCACCATAAAGATACATGATACTCTGTAGTGGTAATTCTTGATTGGGAGTCCTTAACTATTATCAAATTCATGAACCTATATAGTTACACATATATAGAGGGTCAACTGCATATGATGGGGGGTTTATTATCATGGTTCAAAAATAAATAAAATATTAAGAATATGATTATGGTGCCACACAAATTAATTTTTTTTGAAATTTAAATATATAGAAATTAATTATTTCAGATAGATAATTTATTATGTAGTTATATCATTGAAATATTAATATATATATATATATATATATTGTTATTACCTAATAAAATTAGAGAATTTTAGAGTCATTTAAAACAATTAAATTAATATTAATAATGGGAAATGGTTTTTTGAAGTATAGAAAGTCCATAAAGTGAAATAATAAGAAAGGTATAGATTATTTACCATTTAAAATACCCATAGAAGAAGAGAGAGAGAGTGCCCCATTGGATTATCTTAATTTAGAGGAAATAAGTGAGATCAACCATGAATGTTTCTTGATAAATTATTCACATCAAAAAAAATAAGGGGAGTCTTCCTTCTATGGAAGTAAAAGAGAATACCCACAGTCACATTAAAGATAGATAAAGGGTGGAGTTACTACATTCCAGTATTGTGTGATGACATTATAGTGTGATTATAAAAATATGGAGGAGTTCTAGAATTATTATAGAAATAAGAATATGTAGAATCTCCTGAATATATTTCCAAAGTAGAATGAGTTTCCATGGCCTCTCTTTGAAATAAGATTCCCAACTTGAAATTCAAAACAAAAATGTGAAATAGAAAGTGTAGATTCAATGGGAACCAATCTACATTCATTAAAAATCCTAAACAATAGGGATATTGTTCTTTAGACTAGGTGCCAATTATTTTTCCATATAAATTAGTGATTATAAGAGGGAAGTTTGAGGGAAGTTATCTCGAGGAGATAATGCATCTAAAAAAACATTGAAAGGTAGTGAGACTATACAAGAGTGACCCAACCAAAAGAAATAAGTAGCGGGCTTAGTTATTTTAGTCCATTGACACAATATTTGAATCATTTTCCATGGACAAACCTGTTTTGGTAAACTAAATAAAAACACTAAATCCTTTTGATTCTTTTTCATTACTCGCTATGAATCATCATCAGATAAATTTGATAAAGATAATAAAAAGTAATATATATATATATATATAATGGATAGTTAGTTTTTTGGATAAAAAACACTACATATCAATAGAAGTGACCCCTATAATTATAATTTCAAGATTCACTAGGGAATGAGGAATATAAAAAGTTATCTATAAAAATTATTTACCCCACCTCTCATGGTATCTAATCCCTTTTTAATCCTAAGATTTTATATTAATGGGTGGGTTTATTTTATTAGATTTTTTCTTTGATATTATTCATCTGATTGTTGATGTAAAATTTTTATCATCCCCTTATATTCTAGAGTTCCATTGAAAAAGACATAAAATCAATGAAGAATCACAATTTGGGTGGAATCTATCTGCGTGGAACTGTTTTTAGAAAAAGTGATATTCATTTGAATGAGTTCTATTGATTAGAGAAGATAAGTATGGAAAATTAAAATTGTTAATCCATTCACTCATTAAATTATGATTCATATATGAATGTGTAGGATGACATGTCAGGATAAGTTATATTTACTAATAATGAGGAAGTCCAAGTGAGGAAAAAATTGGAAGTTGTCTACATATCATCTAATATTGATTAGTAATCAATAGAATAGAATATAAATATGAAGTAGGAGAAAAAATATAAATTCATCTAGATTAAAGTGTTGAGAATTATGGTTAAGAAATTTAAGATCCTAAACATAAGTCTTGTTGATGTTTCTACAAACCTAAAGGAAAATAATAACCCCCATGATCAAGAGTTAATAAAGATATAAATAATGGATAAAGATCAAAAATATGATTTTGATGGGTTGAATTTGAACTCGAGAGAGGTCTTAAATTTTAAATACAATAATAATAATCTTGTTACACACCTAAAAAATTTATTTGAGGTGAAGTAGAGGCTACAACTATAAAATGTATTCCTTGAAGATTCCATTTCTCAAATAAATTTTAAAATGAAAGAGAAAAGTGACATGATGGATGAGATTTCCCAATCATAGGAAGATGTGATAAATTTTGGGAATACTATCAAGAAAGAACATAATGTTCAACTTGAATCTTGGGGAAATAAGTTTCAACAAATTGGATAAGAGATAAAATCAGTAATGATATAAGTGGAATAACCTAGTTCCAAGGTTAATCCTAATTTGAAGGATGCCTTGAATTTATTATTTAACCATTTTTCAATAGGCTAGGAAGTAAAGAAGAATAAATTCTATATCTCAATGAAAAAACATGAACATATTCTTATGTCACAAAGGCCATATTCCATGTGAAAATATGGATTTTCCTATTATTGAATTATTTCAAATAATTTGAAGTGTAAATCCATGGAAACTTATAAGAAAAGTTAAAATTTTATGTATTAAAAAATTATTTAAGTTGATCCCTACAAAGATAAATGATAACTTGAATATCCCATCAAGTATGTGTGGAATCATGTTTTATTTTAGTGGGATGCATGGTCACATTTCATGTTTTTTTGTTTAAGGATCTAAAGTATATTTCATTCTATAAAGATTGAAAAAATATAAATTAATTATTCAAACCAAAATAGTTTAGGTATGATTTATAATCTAATCACTATTACAATACGCACCACACCTCAAGAGGAAATAACATTCATACAATGATAAACTAGTCCCATTCAGAAATAGATTTTAGAAGACACATAAAGAGTGTTCTCTTGTAGATAGTAATCTATAAATATTTTAAAAATCTAATGTTAAACCACAAGCCTCTTAGAGAAACAAGAGAATGATTTTGAGGAAGGAATGAAATTTATAACATAATTTTATAATTGGATAATTTCATGTGAATGAGACAAATCAAATAAAGTAATGTATTGAGAAAATAAATCATCCTTTTAGGGAAAATAAAAATAACATGTTAGATTACAGGAATAAATTTTAACATGATTTGGAAGAATAAATCCTTTATAGAAAGACTAACCAAGGAGGAGAAGAATTTGACCTGGGTTTTATAGTTGAGAATAATCCCAAATGATTTTAAAAGAAATTTTATTCCATTAAAACTGGTATAAACCTAAATATATAATTCAATGTAAAATTTAAAGGGAATGTGGTGGTGCTTGGTGACTCACCATCCTAATTAACTTAAAAAATATGGAAGGCACCCATCTCCCTTTGTGATCTAAATTTTATAACTTGTTTGAAGAGGTGTAGTAATTATGGGATATATAATCCATGGGTTTTGTGTGCTAAAAATAATATTAAACAAATCTAAAATCAGATATAAAAATTAGTTTTAAATTCTATGAATAATGATCTAGATGAAGTATTTTAGGTTCAGTTTGGTGTCGAGCATGAAGCTCCATGAGAGGTTGAAACTGTCTTACTGAATTTTAAAATGAAAGGAATTATTTAAATAAAATAAGTTAATTGATAAAAATATGAAGTCATATGTTACACTATATTGGACCGATCTATAAATGAGGGTTGATTAACTATATGATCAGTGGAATTAATCCAAAATGAGAGGAAAGTTTTTTGAGGATTTAGAAAGGACAGATCATGAGTACGCCTGTCCATATTATAGCATGCTATTTTAGTTGTGTCATATTTCAGGTTATTAATTTATTTTTAAGTAAAGGAGATAATAAACAAATTATGACTCCAAAAAATAAAAAACATTTCAAATACACAATGTATAAAACAAGGTAGAATTGTAGTTTAAGTTCCAAAGGAAAACTCATTAGTGAAATTTTCCCACTAAAGAAGAATGACATATTGGGAATGATAAAAAAAATTTATATGTTGTTTTGATAAAAAAATAATTATAAAATGTTTTGAATTGTGGTTAAGTGGGTTTGAAATACAAGTATTAGTTATTAATAATGCTTTTAATACATTTTTAGAAATTTATTAGTGTTTTTAGGCACCCTCAAGTTGAGATAGACCATGAAGGAACATATGAAAAACATGAGAAAAATTAAAAATTAAAGGATCATTCTAGGTTTCATGAAAAATAAATGGAATTATATTTTTGGTGTTAATAAATGGATTATCTTACAGTAGAAATTGTATGTCATTCTCTTCTTATTCTTTAAATAATATGTTCTAATATTTTTTTGTGAGTTTAGATAATATATTGTGTTTATAAAATGAAATCTAAAGGTTGATATGAATTTATTAAACCAAGTGAGTTATGTGGACAAACTTTTAGGTTTTAGTTAAGAATCTAATTTCACACACTGATCCCTAGCTCAGTAGGATTAGATAATTTATTAACATCTCATATAGTAAGTTATAAAATTTATTTCCATCTTTATTTTTAAAGTGATGCTACTATTTCTAAAAAAATGGTTTTAAAATCTTATTGGGCTAACGATTTTCAATTTAGTAATTGTATATTTTTTTGATAATTGGTATTAAGGAATGATAAAAAGAAGGTAATAACATAGGGAGATAAATTTCAAGAATTAATAGAGTTTTTTCAATGAAATTTGGAAACATAGGGGTATTTGATGCACATGGAATATTCCATTGTATTTTATTGATAATAAGGGGAAGTGTGAAAATGGAGTCTAATTCAAGAGGATATTATCACCTAAATACAAGGGGTAATTTATTGAACCCCTATGAGTTTAATGTAAATTTTTTAAAAATATGTGATGCATGGATTTATTGAAAATAAAGAATTAATTTGTTAGTAATAATATACTGGAGAAAATATATGATGAAGGAGTTATGTTTTTAGATAAGGAATGAGATGAGAAATTGCCAAATTTAGGCCATCCTTGGATAGACAATCCATGGAATCACTCAACCAAATATTTCATAGGATTTTTCCACAAATTATAAACTGTTATGGAGGGACTAGGGTTTTATGAAAAAATATTAATAGCATTCATATGTGTGAAAATTATATAACACATGCGTGTATAGCCATGCCCATGTGAGAAGTGGTATGCACCATAGGGAGACAACATAATGGAGGATGAGAATATACAATGTTACTCCCAACTGGAAATAAGGGGGACTAAATGAGATTATTAATTGCGGTTATGAAGAGATGAAGTTTGATCTATGACCTTGGGAAGTGGGGACTATTCATAAAACATAAAAAATATGCTTATAATGATATTTATCTAATAAATATTACTCTACCATTTGATCCAGCTCATATATTGTCTTCAACCTCTTGCTCAAGTGTTCTTGCTTACATGAACTCAACACCACCCATGTCATAACTCCATAAAAAGGAACACCTCAATGTAATCCCATATAATTTGAGATGCTAGCACCACATCTACATCTTGTGTCATGGAGAGTCTGAATTTAACCTAAGTAACGAAATCAGGTATAACTAATCCTATAAAAGGCCATGCCGCAGTGTGTAAGAATACACTATAGTAAAAGTTGTGTATGGGAAGGCTACAATATAATAGAACTAAAAACATTGTAGAATATGTTTGAAAATGTATTTATTAGGATATCTTCACCATAATGAAAAATACATGTCATAGAGGTAAGGTGTTTGTGACATAGTTGGATACATCATGTGATAGCTATATTTGAAGCTTGAAATCCTATATCTCTTTCTTTTGAGAGTTGGACGCACAATAGATAATTAGATATTCTATAAAATTGTTTTGGTTTTGTGGTTCTAGAGAGTTGGAGGTAATTACTCCATGAATTTATAGGCTAAACCATAAAAAAATCCTTCTATACTAAATATTTTATGGTATCCATGCTATAAGGGTTTTGGTCATAGAATAGGAGCATGGATGAATCTTTTGAAAATATTATTTTTTAGTGAATAAACATGATACACCATAGTAGCTATGCATTATTGAAGGACATATTTATGCAAGTATTAAACAATCAGAAAATGTATGAACATATGTAGTTATTTAGAATCAGAGCTTTAACTACATCTGAGGGTTGTCTTATGACTGTGGGTCATGAAGAATTAAAATATGAAGAACATGATCATGGTGTTTTACATATTTGGTTTTCCATATTAAAAAACATGGAAATTCATTCTTTCACAAAAATAATTTATAGGTAGTTATATCTTCCAGATATAAAGATATTCATATAGTTATTACCCAAGACAAATAAATATTTTAAGACTAATTTAAAACTTATACTTCAATAGTAACATGGGAAAATGTTTTTTATAATTATAAGAAGACCAGATATTTGTGGAAGAATAAAGGGAGTGACTATGCACCTTCTAAATTCCCACAGAATGAGAGAGGGAGGGAGAGTGATTTATAGGAATATATATATTTGTATGAAAGAGTTGAACTCGACTATGAAGGATTCTTGATATAGTATTGCTATTATAGAAAATCATGTAAGTATTGTTACTAAGGTAGTAAAGGATAATACCCACTATCATATTTGGGACAAATACAGGGATGAGTTTCTACCTACCATTAAAGTGTTAAGACATTCTTGTGTTATTATAGAAAGAGATAGGATCTCCATAATTGTTATGGAAAAAAGATACTTGAAATCCATGGAAGATATTTACAAAATAGAATTATTTTATATGACCTATCATGGAAACAAGATGCTTGAGGTGACATTCACAAAAAAACATATAAAGGTGAAAGTGTAGATTCAATGGGCACCATTATACATTCTATGTAACTCTCAAAGAGTAGATGATATTGTTCATTATCTTATGTGATAACTATTTTTCAATCTAAATATAAAAAAAGTGAACATTATAATTAAGATTTTAAGATCCACTAGGTTAAGAAGAATAGATAAAAATATCCATATTCCTCTTAACTCCCACTCTTTGGGTATTTTTACCCCTGTTAGGCCCAAAAAAACATGAAATCTATAATCTATATATTTAGTTCTACAATATTGGTAAGGGTTCTTATAAATTTAAATAGTATAAGTGTTATCACAATATAAAGTATTCATATTAAAATTCATATTAAAATTAGATTTATTTTTCTTAATCCATAAATATTCAGCGTAATAATTATTCAAAAATATATATTTATCTTCATCTATTGAAAAAGAAACTAATAATTGTTTCTTTGTGCTATGATAAATTAAACTTTTTTTAAGAAAATAAAATATCTATGATGTAATTTTATTTAAAATATTTATCCTCCCCAATGAAAATTTAAACAACTAAATAATAATAATAATAATGTCCAGAATAAAATAATCTATAATTTACAGTTCTTATAATACATATTTTAATATTTTTAACATACTCTAAGTGAGATTATTTAGGACCAAACTAAATTCTTTCACATATATATACAATAACCATAATATCAGGTATAGAATTAGTTAAATAAAGTAAAACACCTATCTTTCCTCTAAAGAATCTAACAACATCACTTTTTTGAACAAAATATTAATCCAATGTACAAATAATACTCATAAGGGTTTTAAATATTTTACTAGAATCAATTCCAAATATTTTATCCAACTCCTTAACATAGTTATATTTATTAAAAAATATTCTATATTTCATTTTATAAATTTTATTTCTTAATAGAAATCATAATTCTCCCATTAAACTCTTGTCAAATTCACATGTCATTGTGTTATAAATTTTATTATAAATTAATTAAATTGTTTATCCATAAATAATATTGTCAATATAATTTTGAATAATTAAAATTTCATTATAAATATTCTTAATAAAAAATATAGGATATAATTCACCTTTATTAAATCAATTATTCAATAAAAATGAATCTAACCTTTCTTACCAAGATCTAGGATCTTTTTTAATATCATAAAATGATTTTGATAATTTAAAAATACGATTAGGAAATATTTCACATTCAAAACCTGGTGGTTAATTAACATAAAACTCTTCAAAAAACCATTTAAGAAAGTAATTTTAACATCGATTTTATATAATTAAAAACCTTGAAAAGGTGAAAAAGTCAATAAAATTTGAAAAGATTTAAATCAAGCAACAAGAGATAAATATTCATCAAAATTTATACATTCTTATTGACAAAAACCTTATTCAACAAGCGTATATTTATTCTATACAATTTTCTCTGATTCCTCCAATTTGTTATTAAAAATCCAGTTAGTTCCAAAAATATTTTTATCTTGTGTGGTCTAAACTAAATTAAAAACATTATTTTAGAATATTGATTATGTTAATCTTCCAAATATCGAATACAATTAGAATATTATAATGATTAAATCATACCATTAGGAATAAAATCTGAAAAAAGAATAATTTTAACAAAAAATCCAAATATATTATTTACTTTTAATTTTCGAATCAATATTACCATTGAAATTATAAATAAGTTGATATTTATGAGTTTTACAAGATTTAGGATCATATTGAGAAGGGATATTCTCCCCCTTAACAGATACATTATTTTTAGTTTTTTTTTTAAATTAAATTCTCTATATTCTTATACAATGTGTTCTAAATCTAAATTCAATTTAAAATTATCTTTATCAAATACAACAATAAAAAATTATTCTATAATCATAGTTCTTATATTATAAACTATATAGTATTTACTTATATTTGAATAACTTAGAAAAACTACTTCATCACATTTTTCATAAAATATATTTAAATTTCCTTTATTATTTAATAAAATAACCTTACATCCAAAAACTCTAAGATAACCAACATGAAGTTTATTTTTTTTCCACAATTTATAAGGTATTTTCTTCTAAATAGGTCTAATAATAATTCTGTTTGAAATATACCAAGTAGTAAAAAACATTCATCCCAAAAATACTTTGTTAAACTCTATTCACATAACATAGTTCTATCTATTTTCATTAAATTTTGATTCATTCTTTAAAAATATATATTTATCATAAGAGTTTTAGGGGATGAATGATTAGATAAATAAAAATTCAATAAAAAATATCTTTTAAATTCTATGTTTCAAAATTCACACCCTCTATCACTATGAATAATAATAATTATAAAACCTCTTTCATTTTGTACTAAATTTAAAAAAGAATAAAATCATGATAACATTTCACTTTTCTGAGAGATAATGTATACCCATGTGAATCTAATATAATCATATTCAATAACTAATGATTAACTTTATTCCACCAAGACTAGTAATTTGAGTAGCACAAAACATGTAAAGATTAAGTTACTATGGTGGAAATTTGGGGTTTGATTCCTTAACTGTTATTAATGAAACATTGTATTTTTTTCCTTTCATGAAATCATCACCAACATAAATTTTTTATTTCATAATTTCCATGAATTGTTGAAAAATTTCATTATTAAAATTATTATATAATAATTTGAAATTACCATGACCAAGTCATCGATTCAAAATAACAGTGTTAGTCTCTATAACACACAAACACATTACATGTAAAACTATTAGTTTAGAAAGTTCAATAGAATAGAAATTTTCCTTGAAATTAACATAAAATAAAAAAATAATTTTTTTAAAAAACCAAAAATTTATCATTTTTAAATTTAACATTCATACCATCATCACATAATTGATATATTCTAATTAAATTATATAGTAATCCATCAATATATAAAACTGTAAAAAAAATATAGAGTTAGAAATACCAATTAAACAAAACCATTTTACTTTTTCATTGGAATTATCTTTATAAGTCACAATTACTCCATAAAATATATTTTATGAAATAAATCTTATTAGGTATCCATTCATATTCCTAGAGAATAAAATATATACATACCAGACATCATACTTAAGACTTCCAAGGGTTTTTTCATTAAAATTTAATTAGTTTAATGTTTTGGTTTCCATGAAACTTTAGGTCTAATAGGGTTAGTAAAACTATATTTAGGTGCACATAATAATATAAGACTATTAATTATTGTAATCATGGAAGATAAAAATTTAGAGATATAAGTTTTAGTGTATCATAAAGATTGTAGATATATCATCAATCATTCATTATCACAGTGTCCCTTAATTATACTTCTAAAATAAACAACAGTATAGGAATGATCATTTTAACATTTCAAAAAATAATTTTGATAAATATTTGGTAGTATCCTATCATATCAAATACCAATTTTATTTTTATTTATCTTATTTAAGGACATCATTTTATTATAACTATTTCTTCCTTGAATAAAAGTAGACATTTTTTGTTTTAAACATTCAATTTCTTTCTTCATATTTTTATTATACTTTTAAAAATATTTAATATATTCATATATTTTATCATTAAATGTAGAAGTAGTATTTCAATGTTTTTAATTTTTTATTAAAGATTTATTTATTTTCTTGAACAAGTTTATTATTTTTTTTCTTTGAAGTTCATTATATAATTCAATAGTTCCAAATATATATTTTCTTCATGAGTGAACTTATTTATTTAATTAATTAATAATAGGGTTTTCAAAATCAAAATAATAAATAGTAAATCAATAATAAAAACCAAAATCATGAACGTTATTTAATTTATTTATAAAGAATAATTTAGTATATTCATTTTCATTTACAAATTATTCACTAGAATTATATTTTTATATACAAATTATTCTCTAGAAGCGGAATCATTTTTCTCATTTTTTTATTATCTTATTTTTTATTTTTCAATCTTGGTATATATATCATAATTTACCCTTTATTTCCAAATTCAAAGAATGTAACATATAAAGTATTAAATTTATGTAAGTATTACCATTTCTGTAGATTTAGTGATTATCCTTCTAAGGGTTACTTATAGAATAATTTTTGAAACGTTTTATTTTCATTTTTTTGAAATATTTTCATATGTTGTATCATATTTTCTTCATCACTTTCCTAACATTCATAATTAGAAGAGTCAGTAGAAAAAATATTAACAAATATAAATGAAAAAGATTTTTACTTTTTAGTATTTTCATCAACTATGTTCTTTATTTTTAAATCATATTTGAGTAGTGAAAAAATAATCTCAACAAGAGTTTAATATTTGAGTTTTTTCTTTATTCAATAGAAACCTTCTTTAAATACCAATTCTTGGATAGAGCTTCTAATTTTTTTAGAAAGCATAAGATTTTTCAATTTTTCTCTAAGAGAACCCATCTAATTTACAATGCCAGTAAACCTATGGAACACCTTATTGATGGTTTCATTTTCACCAATTTTAAAATCTTTATATTTAGATGGGAAAATTTGAAGCTTTGTTCTTATCATCTAACCTGGTCGAAGGTGAATATCTAAATTTTTTTCCAAATTTTCTGAAAAAATTTACAAGTATATATATAAAAAAATTGATTTATATCATACTAATGAATATTCATAACATATAATTTAAAATATATTTTTCTACATCACTTCATGAAATTTTGTGTCATAATATGGTAATTTATTTATTTTTATCATAGAATTCCAATGATTACTTTTGAATCGATTAAGATATGCTTCCATTATAATCTTACAATAGTCATATTTTATACTATCAATATATTGTTGACTATATGGATTCCATCTATAATTTGATCTGTTCATTCCCATCTTAAATATCTTGACCATATAAGGTTATGTTTATGTAAAAAGGTAACTGTAAAATATATATTCAATAGAGCTAATGATTTTATATTTGAAAAATAAAATTCCTATATGGTAAGGATTTTATATCAATATATATGTCCCAAACAATATGGTCAATGGTCTAGAGGCAGGGGGTGGGGTGGGGTGGGGTGTGGTTAATAGTCTATGTTAAAGTTTTAAATGAAATTAAATTAAAGTAAACATGCACAAGCACAAGAAAACAATCAGTATAATTTTAAAGAGATATCACAATAAATTTTTAAATTAATTTGGATCAAATAAAACATGCATCTATATACCACACCCCTCCACTACTTTATAAGTATGATATGTACTAAAAAATTATCCTTTTAAAGGGTGTCACAACCTAGTACAAAATATATTTTTATGTGGAGGAAAAACATATAAAAATCAGCTAATTTTTAAGGGGTGTCATAACCTAATTTTAAAACTAATTTTTTTACCCAGAGTCACCACTAAAATGTACAATTTGAAATGTTGTATAACCCAACACTAAAATTAAATCATTGGATTCATAGACTAAGTGAATAATGTTTTTGGAAAGGAAAATAATGAACAAACATGTCTAACAATAGCTGTATAGATTAAAATAATTAATAATAGACTCAGAGAAACCATGTTTGTAGAACTTATTGTAGAAAAGTTTAAGAACAATAAACGGTTCTTGATAAATTGATATTTTCTTCTCTTGAATCCATTTAATATAATATGAGTCACATTCATTCTTGAGGTTCATACAACATTTTTAAATTTTTTAGCAAAGGATCAATTTTAAATTTAATGAAGTTTTAATTTTATGCATATATTTTTTATATCACTAAGATAGATGTATCTCATTCATATGTATCCTGAATCCAGGCTTCTTCTTCCTTTAAATATAATTCACAAATTCTATTCAACATTTTAGAAAATTTTGAATAATTTAAAGTAAAAATAATAACGATACCATAAAATATTTCATGATTATATTTCAAGAGAATGATTGGTCATTCCCATAATTTTCATGTGAATGACAATGAACTATTTCAAAGTTCTTTAATCCTTTGAAAACTCATTGAACAGCTTCCATAATAATCAGACATGAATAATCATTTAATCTAAATAAAATAATACCATAAATGTCAAAATTTAGTGTTATTATATTAAATTATAAACAAAAATAATTTCCAAAAAATGCATATATATTGTTTTTAAATAAGTAATAAAAAATATAATAGATAATAGTCCAACAAAATCTCAAAAAATCCTATGTACAAAATTGTAAAGATCATTTTTTCATAAACATTAAAGTTTTCATAAGATTTAGTTTCTTTAAGTTTCAATATTTTCATAGGGTACAAATTTTTAAGATAGATTATTCGTATGATATGAAAATATGTAACAGATAGAAATCCATAATGATCATTTTTGTATGATAACCCGTGAAATAAAATAAGATTATATGACTTATATTTTTATAATAATTAATATTATGCAAGATATTGTTTATTTTATAATACATCAAAAATACAATAAGTCATTGTTCTTCGTAAGACTCATTTTTTCATTAGGCATTTTATACAAAAACAATACTATTATTTCCACATAAGACTTAATGCTTTGAAAAAATATTTGGTTCATAAGAATTTTTAACTCACATGTATGAGTTTTATAAAATATGTAAGAAATTTAAATTCAAATGACTTTTTTACTTTAAAAAATATATTTCATTAGACTTTAATGAAATAATTAAACTACTAAATCACAACATAATAATTTTTCAAGGAATATAATACCTTTTCATTATCAAAATTAACATTTTCATGACCTTTAATGTAGTTTCAAAATAATTTCAAAAACCAAGTGTAAAACTTTTAAAAAAAAGTTTCATATGACATTGTAAATTTTCAGAATGTATTAAGATAATGACAAATTAATAAATAATTTATAACAATAACCACATAATATATTATTAAGAAATTAGTATAAAATCTTGTGAGAAATAAATATAATCCATATAATATATCTCTTCTACAAGTTGTTAAAGTTTAAAACTATTCTTTATACTCATATTAGTGGGAATTAAAAAATATTTTTTTCAAAAAGTGATGAATTTTTAATTATTAATAAAAATAATGTGGGAAGATATTATTTGAAATCTTGGTTATTATATCTTTTCTAAATTACCACATATCTATATCCCACATCACAAACCTAACCACTAGATCGTCGCCACTATATACCACATACTACATCATACCACATAATGAAACCACATATCACCACATCATAACTACCATTAATGTAATGATCATAATAGGATTTTATAAGAATAAATGATATAAACTTCATTCCCTCCTCCTAACATAATAACCCTATCATGCATCACATCCTCTACCACATTGTTATCTCATCATTATAATCACATAAAATTATCACCAATTACACTCGAACATCTAGTCATCATAACCCATGGATCCTAACATAAATCCATTATAACTTATACTAAATTTAAAAGGGTTATGGGAGAAGATGGATAACCCATCCATACATTCCCTTACTAAATAGGATATTCCAGAAAAACCAAAGACAAAAACATTTTTGTGTCAGTAAGGTTTTTTGAATCAGGTGGGGATCATAATAAATAAAAAGGAAAATACATCATATAAAGATACACACAATCCTAACCTAATTTTTCACACTAAAAAAATCCCTTAAGGCCTTAAAAGTCACTAAATCATCTTCATAATTCACTATTAAGCACTCTTACACAATTGAAATACATCTTGGTTTTTTCATACCTTCCATATAACCATATATCTACACTATTCATCACAACTATAACCACACCATCATGATATTGACATGCCATAACCCATATCATATCAAATATAACAAACACATATCATGACATCACAAATACATCTCATATCTGCATCATAGTATGGTATAACGGACATGATATACACAAACATTGTGCCCTCTTCCTACCATGTAATACCCCTATAAGGTATCATGTCTTATACCACGTCATTAACCTATCACTATCACATAAAATCATCAAAAATAACCATCTATTATTTGGCTATCACTTCTTAGGAATCACAACCTCTAGCCATTATAACTAATACTATGTCCAAAAGTGAGAGAAAGTTAGAGGGATTATTCATCCATCAGTTCCCCCACCAACTTAGATATTGGTGAAATTAACCAAAAACCAAAACATTTGGGCGTCGATAACAGTATCTAAATCATGTGAGTTACGTATGAATTTTAAAGGAGAATATAACATATATATATACACAAATCTAACGTAGAAGTTCATACCAAAATGGTAGCATAAAGGCTCTATCCATCACCATATAGCCACCAACATTAAATAGAAACCACATTCATATTTACAACACAATCTATCCCCACTATTCACACAAAAAAACTTCAAAAACATTCAAAATTTCACATTTATTGATGTCATTCATCCATTCTAGTTTTTCCATTTTACCAGATATATTAAATTAATAATGTCATTAAATTTTGTATTTAATTCCAAATATTATTTATGATTCAACCATATTTATTTTATCTAGTATCCATTCATTTAAATCATTAGTATTTCATTAGTATTTCATAGGTTATTCAATTCTAAACCAAATTTGTTACCATATTTGTTATTACCAACCAAATGTTCTATACCAATGAGAATATATAACACAAACCCATAACTCACAACTAACCACCACATAAAATATCCCATAAATAATGTGAATATCCCCAAAAATACATCAAACTACCACCTATTCCCACATAACCAACCATTCCATCATCTCTAAACTATACAACTATCGCATTTAGCTATATCATGTTTACAACCACATATTCCTATAACAACTAAGGGAAACTATTACAATGTTTCCCACCCAAGACCCTTCTAACAAAATAAGGATTAAAAATCAATGACATCCTACCATAATAAAACTTATAAGAAGATATAATAAAAAATATATTTCACTCATTCCTTTCATGAGGATTAATTATGGTCATAAAAACCAAAAATATTGTAACTTTATATTTCTAAACAATCATTTAATTTCCGTATTTAAATACTTTTTAACCTTTAATGAAATTTTATTCTAATATTTTATTCATTAAAACAACACATATAATAAAATTTAATAAAAAAATTTAATTAATCATCAAATAATACATCAATAAAATTTAGCAACATAAAATCATATTAACACATACAGATCATATAATCCCCTTCAATTTACTTTATCCCATTTATTATATTCATTAGGTAATTTATAGTCATCCAACCAATGAAATAAATATAATATAATTAAAAAAAAGTCATAAATAAAAGGTAAATTTCTCAAATCCCATACCTCAACTAAATCTTAAATAATATATTGAGCGATAATAAGGAAATAAGGATTACCATAAGGGAAAAATCACACAATGGAAACCCCAACAAACTAGATTACAAAAACCTCTATCAATACCAATAACTAAGTACAATAAAACCAATTCCAAACCATTATCACAACCTCTCCAAGATAAAGGATAGGGTGATATCCTAAGATAGTGGAAAAGAAACTCAAATACGATCACAAATAGCCAATATCTTGAAGGAAAGGTTTAAATAAAATCAAATGGAATTGAACGATGTCTATAAAAGTAACCCATGAAACCTAAGTCTTGGGGAAAATGAATGAATAAGGATTAATATTTCTGGGATTATTAATTTTTATTAAAAATAAATTTTAAGGCAACATGGTATGACAGTTAGTGGTTAGAATGTGATGGGAATAAATTGAACTAACCCCTGAAAATCCTACGATCATTTTCTTATATCTTCCTCTATTTAAAACCCAACTGAAAAAATTATTAAATATCCTCAAGTAAGGCTGATTACATGATAATATCACCATATTTTAATGAAATCAAAAAATTTAGATCCCCAAAACATGACCTCTAGGTTTAATAATATAATAGTGGTGTTACACCGTGATATCCACTCATAGAAGATTTTTTTTTAAAACACCCCCAAAATCCTTCCATGATATGATCAAAAACCACCATGCCATGACCAAAAAATATAAAAGGCATATATATGGTTTATAAACCCATATGTAAGGGTCCCTCTAAAATATAAGGTTATTTTATTTTAAAAACAAATTATTTGAAATCCTCCACCCCATGACAATACTCACCATTCCACAACCATGATTCCAAAAAAATAGTGAAATACCTATCTCCCCTGGACTACACCCAAAACCAATGAAAAATCATCAAATTATTAATCAAAAACTCACACCATGAAATATCCCTTCAAAATGTGTCCCTCCAAACTGAAAATCCCCTTTACTGTCACGACACCCTAGCCCATAACATGACATGCTCCTCCCTGCTGAAACATCATCTCCAACTCCACATTTCCTTTTCCATCCTTCTAACAACACATAAAAAAACAAAAAACATAAAAATTAATGATCTATACAAGACCATTCCATTATAGTATTTAATTAGAAAAATAATTATCCCACTCCTATTATGCCCCAAAAATATCTAAAAAATTCTATATGATAAATTTATATCCATAAAAAGGTGTGTTTAAGATGATGATATATCTATTTTACACATAAATATCAAGGACATAAGAAGTTATCCATGGAAATATGTTCACTATTTTATTATTGGTTCTAGTAGTGGTGGATCATCCACCTTAGTGGAATCAATAAGGAAAGGTCCATAATCATGTGTATCATGATATATTTGTGAATTCTCATTATACACATAGTAATATTAAGAATTTAGAGGCCCTCTAAGTTCTAATAAATCATTATTAATAATCATTAATCTATAAAATTCCTCTTAATGAGAATCAATTATGTTTGTAATATTCTTTAACCCCTAAAATTTTTACTAGAGTATTATTGATGTTAGTACAACATATGAAATGAAATATATTATTAAATATAGTAAATATACTATTCATTGAAGCCTATCCTATGGTATTTTAGGTATACAATAGCTTTTTTTTTGTTCCAATACACATAACCACCATGATCAAATAAGTGAAGGTGTGTCATGTGACCCCCAATATAGAATATACAATACTTAACACACCTTTATAAGTACTCTTTGTTGTAATCATTACGATGTAAAAAACATCCTCCTACTTACTTGTGGGATTAATAGTATATATAATTGATATATGTTAAGGTGTTGTAATAATAAAAAATATATATCTAAACTATGAAAAACCTTATCTGCAAGGTTAAACTCAATGATATGGATGTGAATGAGTTGCACCACTACTATACAATCACCAATCATAGTGATGTATTTTGGTGGAAACAATTCCATAAAAGCTCTAGAATATGGGATCTATCAGACCTAGAATAAAATCAAAGTGGATTAATAATAAAGAATAATTTATTATATATTATGGTTGTAGATTATTAAAGATAAGTCATAAGTTATAAACACTATGCCTCAGTGTATGGACATGGGATTGATACATACCTCACCTTGTAAATAGTGAAATATAATTTTTTAATAAAAAATAATAATATATTAAGAATTTTCATTACATTAATGATATATATGCAGTAGTTCATTTGATGGTATTCTGTTAAAATATATTGAGAAAGTTTTGTAATAACTCAAGGAAACCACTTTGATACCCACATCTATAGAAGTGTAACACAATCGATAATCTAGTTGGGAATAGAGTGAAATAATATATTGAGGAATTTATATGTGTCTTCCAATTCATCCAATCCATGATTATAAATGATATTTTCCTATATAGGCCCCCAAATGATTGTAAGTGAAAAAAGTGTACTAACATAGTAGAGTGGATAATATACAACATGAATCCAATTAATAACAGAATATATGCACATGTGTAATGATAAGAGTGAAACTTTTAGCATCATCAATTATAACTAAAAAATTTTCATCCAACCAAATCATATAAAATTGAATTTCTAAATTAGATCATGAATATATGAAAAAAATCTATGTAAATAATTGGTAATATATGACCACTCTAATGATTTCATATAGGTAACTTCATTTCATGAATGGGATACCCAACATGAATGATAAATGATCTAACATGATGTTTATATCTCCCTCAATAATATGGTAGGTTTTTGACCATATCCACTCTATTTATTAAAATTCCAGAATAATACAATGTTGAATTTATTTAAAGTCATACATAATGACCCTATAAAATCTAGTGCCTCTAGATATGAAAAAATGGTAGCTAGAGGTGTATTATAATGAAAATGATTTGATATTTGAATTTAGATTTATCAAATAGAAATATCTTTTAGAAATTCATGTAAAACAAGTATCTCCTAGTTCAATATAAAAAATATTCCATGATTATATATGATATTTTAATAAACTCACATAAAAATATTATTAGTTAAAAAGATTAAATATATATAGATATATGATTTTTTGATAAATTTATAAATTAAGTATGTTGGTACTCAAAAATATTTTCAAAATAGATTGAGAAGGTTGGATTAAGGAAATCATGTAATTCGTAGAATATTGGGGAATATTTATGTCATTCCCCAAGGTATTCATATAGGATGTATTTCACAAGTTTATTTCTCATGTCATTATGGAAATCTAGTTTTCTGAGTTCAAGAAAACTTGAGTTGTACAAGATCCTAACCAAGGTACTTTCATGACCCATAGGATTAAAATAACTCTTTGGTCACCCTTATGTGGTGGGGGGGATTTTGGATCTTTTTTGGATGTTTGGGAAGTTAAATCATCCCATCTCACACAACTCTTAGTTACGTGACTCAAGAAAACCCAATTGAGGAAATTTACATGGACACTTGAAGGTGAGAAATGTTATATGAATTTCTCATGCTATTCCTTCAATTCATTAAAAAACTCTTGAGATTATTTAAAATAAAACCTCTTCCATGAAGAATTTAATTAAAAAAATTACAAAATTACCTGTTATATAGAAGGTCCCACAAAACATTTGAATTTAAAAATCTTGTATCATGCATAAAAATATTGTTCCCCCTTTTTGGAGACAAACTTCTACAAGAGTGATGGAATATGAGGACATCATTCACTTAATCTAGATTAACTCATGAAAAAACCATTCCCATGACTAGAATTGAAACCCTTCACCAGTTAAAACTTATTATAAGGAAGGTGTGAGTAACCATTTGTGTAATCACCACACATATTTTGGATTTATCCAGGAATTGTGAAAAAAATATCACATATAAGTTTGATCTTTTAGGGATGCCCAATTCAGGGAAACCAATCAATTCCTTTTATCTATTCCTTTCACACACAAAAATTAATTTATTGTATGAAATTAAACTACATGAATAGGTCCTATCACATAAACTTAAAATATACAACTTAAACTATTCATGCTTTTATTCCTATCTTCATGACATGTCTGATGCACCTGTGAGGTACAACCCCAAACTTACTACCATCCAATTTCCACTTTTAGAGGTGGTATTACCAAAAACAATAATCAACTTCCTAGATACCATTAAATACCATATAGTTCATTCTAATAAGGCTTTATTACCTAGAGCATCCCCACTAGAGTCTGATTGAGTAGTGTCCCCAACAGAAACTAAACCATGAGTGTCCCCACTAGACTCTAATCCATGAGTATTCCTACAAGAGTATAAACTATGTGTCACCACTAGAATCTAAACAATGAGTTTCTAAAATAGTATCTAAACAGTGGGTGTAATACCATATGTTTTAAGAAAAATTTACTTTTATTAAATAATATTCCCATAATTTTGAAATTTGTTTTTTTAATACTTAAATATAATTAAACCTGATTCGAAAATAAGTCATACATGATATGGATCAAACTAATAAAAATTTATTCATTCATAGTCGAACTAAAAAATAGCTACTTTTTGAAATTTATATGTAGTGAGTTTATATAACCGTCAAAAAAATATTAATAATTGAATATCTATTTACTTATTAGTGGTAGATCACATAAACCCATTGTTTATTATTTTTTTTTGAAATCGGTTTTTTAATAAACCGTCATTAAATATATATTTAGTGGTGTTTATTATGACCCTTATCTAATTAATCAATAATTTCATCACCATAATCCCCTTTCTAATCCACCCCTCAATGTCATAGCCTAACCCCACCCCTCCCCTTTATCCTATATCCCAAAAACCCTCCCCTTGAAGACATCATCCCTTCGATCCTAGCCATAAATCACGAAGACACCATTCAATCACCTCAATATTAGCCCTAGAATAACCCTCCCCTACCCTCAATCCCATACCAATATCATGAAGATTCCCTAACCTTCCCTCAATCCTAACCCCAACTCACAATTTCTCCCTCCCCTACCCTAAATCCCAATGTATAGATTTCTTTCTCAATTTCATAGAATATATTACCTATTTTGTGTATAGATTCATGTTATCAATTATTTAAGTGAAATTATGTTCTTTAGGTTATGATTATGTGTAATTAAATTTGAATATTGTGTTCTAATGATATTTATTCTATTTATATAAATATTAATATCTAGTTTTATGTTTATGTTTTATGAGAACATCTTGTAAGCTTATATTGATGTGTCACACCATTGAAAACTTCTCATTTATATTATTCATGTATTATGTATTCATTCACTAAATGATTAATTATTCATATTACTATATATTTATAATTTGATTTGAATATTTTCATCAATGCTTGAATTTTTTATTTAATTTATTAAAAAAAATTAACCCATTAGTTGAAGTTTTAATCTAATTGGATTCTATTATCACACCAAGAATATCATCACTTATACATAAAGAAAAAGATTATGTATTTATTTTTTACTTAATTTTTTTAAATATAGGTGAATCTGAAATTGAAATATAAATTAATCAGTCGATATCATAATAGTTTAATAGATTTATTCAGTTTATAAATCATAAAAAGTATAAATATTTTAAACAGAACACTTATTCACCCCTCCTAGTATTCATTACCTAGGACAAACTTTAATAGTATAATTTTTTATTTACTTTTAATGAGATGAAATTTTATTATTATCATATAACAAGGTACCCTCTATATAGTTTCTAAAAGTTTTACAAGTGGTGTGAATGATTTCTTCTCATGATTACAATGATACTCTCTAATAATTTTTCCGTGATGCGTTATTTTTTTAATATGTTTTATGATATATGTATATCATGAAATATGTAATCCGAAAATCAATTTATTATAATTAAATTATATTTGAATATTTATTTTTAGTATAATTTTACAAATGATAATTTTTTCTGATATTAATGTTATGTTATTCCATAAATCTTATGTTTTATTTATAATAATATTTTATATAATTAATGAGTGTTATATTTTTCAAAATGATATTTATAAATAACCTGAAAATGGATAGATTTTGGATAAATTTTACTTGGAATAAAACTAAATAGTAAAATTTTTTCAAGAAATGTTTTTATATTACAATTATAAATCGATTCGTAGATAGAAGAATAAAATATATATGTCATGACTGTAATTTCAGATGATGGTTAAAAATACATAAAGTTTATGAGAACATGATATTGGAACAATTTACTTCTAGATATGTTAGATGGATTTGGCATAAGGAATTAGACATTATAGGAAGTTTGATGTGTATACATCATTAGAATGATCAACCTACTACCTGATAGTGGAGAATGATATTCAAAACATTATTAATGATTATATTTAGGTTATATTGAATGTTCATGATTTTAACATATTAGTGGAGTATCATTTTGATTTTTTGGAGATTACTATAAGATATAATGTAAATAAATAATAAAATGAGTCTTAGGAATTAGTGGAACATAGAAATTTGTATTTATATGAAATATATATAAAATATATATTTTATACATTCTATTGAAGTCAAACAACACCATTTTCTTGTATGGAATTACAGATAAATAAATTTTGAGGATATTAGAGTAATTTTATAATAAATTTTTTAAATATAATATTCCTCAAATGTTTTATTAGTTGGATAATTTTTTAAAAAAACTAAACCACAATTATGAAAAGATATATGCATGTTTTAATGATTATATGTTTTATCAAGGAGAATATTTGGGTAGATAAGAGTGTAAAACATGTCCCAATTCTAGATTATATATGGTGTATTGTGATTAAATTATGAATGTATATACTATAAATAAAAATATAAATAATTTTTTGTGATATTTTTACATTAATTTCCATTACATTAAAGATTAGAGATATTTTTCATGTCTTCTAAAGTGATAGAAAAATGAAGTGACATACTATGAAAAAAAACAATGACGAGTTTATAGAAAATCAAAGGGACTCAAATCCATATAAATATAATGATTGTTTTTATAAAAATAGATCTATAAATATTAGGAATGTACATTTATGATTAACTACTAATAGATTTAATAAATTTAAGACAATAAGTATAACTTAAAATATATGGCTGGTTATTTTGATCCCATATAATTATCTCTATGGATTAGTATGAAACAAAATTATTTCATTATTTTGATAATTATTCTAGGAAATAATATACCTAGAAATTAAATATATGTATACCACCATCTTCTTATAGAAGAATTTATCAAGTTATGTGATATTGGTGTATATACATATAATACATTGACATCTAAAATGTTCAAAATTTGTGCTACACTAATGTGGATGATTAGATATTTCCATTGATTAAAAAATGTGTCAAGATGGGAAAGTCACACTGGCTAATCTTGTCCATTTTTTAACTTTGACATCTATCCTAGAATAATACCATATATCATTAAGTGGTGTTTCATGTTTTATTATTAATTCCTCAATGAATATTTTAGATATTAGTTTATCAAGTAATTATATGATAAAAAACATTAGTTGGGTCCACTACTAAATTTTTTTTAGGTTCAAGAATCTTGTTATAATTATAAACTATTGATGAAAAAATTGGGAAAGAGTATCAATTGACGATTTTTAGGAAATGAGTTCAAAGTTCATCAAATGTAGTTGGTACCCAACAATGGAAGAAATAAAGTTTTTTTCAAATGGACTATTTTGAAATTTCAACTATCACATCATAATCTTAACATTCTAAAAATTTAAAAAAATGTATATGACAATTTGTTTTTTAAAATATTTAAAGAGAGAGGAAAATAAAAATACCATATTAATGCTCATGATAACATAGTAGAAATGAATATCATGTAAGATTTATGGGAAAATGATAATGGAATGTATCCTATACCAGATTTTCATTGAAAAATCAAGGAAAATATATTTTCCTTCAAAGATTGGAAAATGTGAATAATACCAAGTTGTTTTTCAAGAAACATTTTAAGATACGTTGAATCAAAATATTATAAGTTAAATTGAATTAAATTCCAAAAATATCAACTTTTGATGGAGATATCACTACCATTAGCGTTAAATAAAACATTACCTGATAAAATAAATATAGTTTTAATTAGGTTTTTTATATTCTTCAGAAAAATATGTGAGAAAAATTTAAACCCTATTGATGTTGAAAAACTTTAATAAATAATTGCACTAACACTTTTCATTTGTATATGATATTTCCCACAATTTTTTAACTATGAGGATTTATGTAACTATGAATTTGACTGAGGAAGTAAAAGTTTGATAACCCGTACATTATCAATGGATATATCCCATAGAGAGGTATTTTTATATTACTTTTTATGATTACTAAATTAATATTATAAAACTCATTACATATAATTTTAATAATTTTATGTTACATTTTCACATTTGGTATATGGGTAATATTAAGTTTTTTGTGAGAAAAAAAAGCATAAAAATAAGGATATAACACTAAAGGTTTTATAATGAATGATTATCTCACCATTTGTTCTAAATAATATTGAGGTACTATTCAATCAAGTTAGATATTTTGATGATAACACAAATAAATTGAAATTATATATTAAATCAGTAAATTTTCCAATGTTTTGTCATTGTGTTGGGAGAATATCATTAGTTTAATAGACAAAAATAGTGTTCATACAAACATATAGATATGTGACACTCAACAGTGATATTTTAAATCCTTTTATTAAAGATATGAATACACACATAAAGATTCAATTTTAGAGCCAAAAAATAAATTTGAAAAAGATAATAAAATCTAGTAATAAATACGTTATTGAATGGTTTTCATGTATCATAAGAGTATAATCAATTTTTATTCATAATATGTTGATATAATTATCCTATTTAAGTAACAATATTTTATATTCATAAATCTAGATCATGAATGTTATCAATCAAGGTGGATTTTCTGACGAGTTTAAATATTTTCCTCTGGGACCCTTAAACCAGTTTAATATATTTAATTCTTATCATATAAATGGATTTATATTTCTTATATTTTATCATGACGATGGTTTGAAAACACAAAAAATATAGACATCTTCATAAAAGTTTCATAATTGGGATACTATGGAAGGTTTATCATCATTATTAAATTAAATTATCATGGAATAATTTTATTTATGTTATTCAAAGGAAATCAGGTTGATATTTATAGGGGAATAAAGAAATAATTGTTACAATTTACTTATTCTAACCTATCTTGGATGATTGATACTAGTGATAATGAATAACACAATCCATATATTATGGATTTACAAGCTAAAATGTTATATTTTGTTGAAGAAAGAGTCATTGACGGGTGTTTTTGTTTAGTATATGCTAAACTAAGAGACTTGTATGATATGGTTGATAAAGTTAAAGAAATTTTTTGTGGCATCAAACCCCATAAAAAAATCGATTTTTTTGTCTATGATGATATTAAAATATATGGTATTTTAATAGATGAAGAAGATATTTGTAACATCCCAGGTAAATAAAGAATAAAAAATTTTCATATTTATTAATATTTGCAAATTAAATATTAATTTTACTTTAAAGGGGTTTCTATGTTCGATAGCGTACCCGATACGCAACAAAGAGTTTCTTTGAAATCTTACGTTGCACACTAGTAATAAAATAATATTATTTTAAATGGTAGTTAACATGTAGCCATTGTATTGGCGGGAATGAATAGAAACAACTAAAATATGATTATATATGTTTGTTAAATGGTTTTACATTTTTCCAATAAAAGATAAAGTCTTAAAATAAGAAAAGAATTCAATTTTAGGCATAGATACTCTAATATTCACTAAAGATCGACTTATCGCCTTTTGATGGAGAACCGTCATTAAATATAGTTTTGGTCACTTTTATACATTCTATTGGACCAAATAAAACTCTTCTTCAGAATTGGGACATCAAAATTTAATTTGTGTAGATTTTTTGAATTTTTTCGATAAAGTTCATTTTTAATGAATAGTGAAAAATGTTGTATTTTAATTCAAAACCTCTTTTTAATATAATTTATTTATATGATTAGATTATCTTTTGAATTGGTTTTAAAGTGAAATTAGAATATATTTTTACCATTTAATCCAATAGTGGTCGTTGGAATTAATTTCACTTTAAAATTGGACTTAACATAGTGTCAATCTTTTGATATATATTATTTCAAAAAAACACGCTATTTGTTCTGACAGCGGGAATTAATTATTAAATTAATTAATTTAACTTATATGTTTTGAATTTTTTAAAATAGGCATCATTTTTGAATTTGGAATATCAAATATATCTTAGTGTGAAGTTTTGGTATTTTTCTAAAAAACTTCAATTTTTGATGAATAGTGAAACCACTAAGTGGTACTTAAAAAACTGATTTTTCGTTTAAATGAAATTTTACCACCTTTGTGTTTTTAATTTCAAAAATCCGACATACATGGTTGTCATTAGGAAGTAAAATGTGGTTCAATGGGATTAAAATAATTTTTTGGTGAATAGTAACTTTTAAGTTTATTAATCGCGATTAGAGGTAATTAGTGTAGTTTAAGGTAAAAATAATGTTTTAATAATATGAAATGACCTTGACACATGTCCTACCCTTATTGGATGTGTCATGGCCGATCAAGACAACCCATGGGTCGATTTTTGGGACCACATGGGGCCACTTGAGTAAGATAATGACATTAATGCCTTTTATTTAAAGTAAAAGTAAAAATGACACAAACATGTATTGTTTTAATAAAACAACTTTTACATGGGGTTATACAAGACAGATGTTTGACTATAAAAAGTAATTAGAAAGCTAAAAATATTTCCTACATCATGTTATTTTTTTATAATTTTTATACATTAAATAAATTAAATTATATATGGCACCATGATGATGCACTGATTACCTCATTATTTAATGATTTAAATAAAATGAAACAATAATGTAAAATCTAAGACCTACACTTGTTAAAAACCTATTAGATGTGTGGATTTAGAACCCTTATCACCTTATCCTCTAAATTTATAATTGTGGGACCTTTTTTATCCGAAAAACATTTTATAATAAAGTAACCTTTTACAACTTTCCAAGAGTGCCCCTCCTCTCCTCTTATAAAAGGCCCCCACCTCTACCTCATTAATCACACCATTAAAGCCTTTGGATCGGCCAATATCTTCCCATTTTGTCTCTCCACATCCCTCTATTACTCCTAGAAGCCTCACTTTGGGTAGAAGTCTTCCCAGAGAAGTTACCTGTTTTAAAGGTAGTGTTTTCTCTTGTGTTCTTATGTTTTATTTTTCTTCTCCAACCCCCTAAAATCATTTTATTCCTTTATTTTGTAACAAAACCAGTATCTTAAATATACTAGGATGTTTTCATGTGAAGGATTCGAGCTACACTTACACACACCTTCATCTAATGGTTAAAGAGCATACTGTTTCCGTGGATGGTGAATTTTTGCCTCACAAAACGATGATTGTTCAATATTCTTCTAACACCTTCAAAGGTGACCATTAAGATGTCACTATATTTATATATGATATATAATATGTTTATGTTTTCCTTAATCTTCTATATTTTTCATTTATGGCACACCTTTATGGCTTCCAATATGGGTATACGCGATATCCTCATTTTAGGAAGTGTGGACTACCGCCCCCACAAAGTGATTTGATTCGTTAGTGCCATATGTGGGATGTATAAAGGATGGATTTAAAGTTATTATATATGATGTATGTTACATCTAAATGATGAATATAAATCTTAAATTAAAATATACATACCTCTCATTTAGTTTTAATTCCATTAATATGATATAGAAATAAAGTAGCGTTTATGCGTACGTACGGCTTACCATCTCCATGAACGGTGAATTTCATTTCTTACCTCTAAATGATTATGTAATATTATAAATACATGTATATTCTGGATATATATGATATATATGATATCCAAATCATGAATATAATTCTGGATATAATGAACCTTTGACCACATGAACAACATGTAATTGTAAGGAGTCCACTTTCGACTTAAGAACCAAATATCAACAAAACAAACATTATTAACATAAATGATTACATAATGTTTATAACATGGTAATAAGTGATATAAAAGTAATAATGAACTTGAAAAAGGTTCTTAAGAAAGTATAAATTAACTCAAGTTTATTATTCAGGACGTTAAAGAACAATCGAGTCAAGTCAGACCCAATGTAAGGGACTTCGTCTCAATCTCCTTTCGTTGAGGCATATTTCGTTTTATACACAACTTTCTTTTATACGGTGTATAAACACCTTTTACTTTTACTTTTATACAAAAGGAATCTTTTTCTACGAAGCGTTTTACTAAATGACAAAAATGAATGTTTCTTTTAACGTACGCGGTGACAACGACCTTTTCTGCCGCCGTGAGTATTATTTGGTCTTTGGATTCCTCAACAAGCCGTAATGTTTTTAAAATGATATAAATATCATATAATATTTTATGTATTTTGGTATTGAAAATGGTTTTTATAATGGATTTTTTATGTCAATATATTTAAGTGATATATTGTGATCAAAGTGTGGAAATGTTTTCTTTCCATTATATTTGTTTTATGTATTATGATTTTAAAATGGTACTTGGACATTTGACAGGTGGTTACGTGATAAACCATATGATGGGTGGTGGCATGAATAACAGGATGGGTGGTTACATTATAACCTCCAATGCATTGGGTATGGAAGTCGGCCGTATGGCTATTCCATTATGTGATATGTGTGGAAGTCGACCGTATGGTTATTCCATTTAAGTATGTTTATGTCCCAAGTTACCTTTTTATGTTATGTGATATCTATATGGTTTTTATGGTAATCTTTTAGTTACAAAAGGGTAAGTAATGAACTTTTATTTAGTGAATAGTTTTTACTACTTCATAAAGGTGAAAATTATTACTTTGATAAAGCATACATGGTTTACTTGTTATTTTGAAAAACTAAAAGTTTTCATTCATTGTGTATCCCTTACTGAGCTTTTTATGCTCACCCCAAGTTTTTTTTGAAATGTTTTTCATAGGAATTATTGTGGAATAGGTTCAAGGATAGGATCAAGGGAAAGTCATGCTATCTAAAACATGGAACTAGACATGTTTCTTTTTAAGAGTTTTTATTTTATGGAAACTTAAAAGAAGTTTCTACTTTGTAATCTTTTGAGATGTAATAGTTATGTCCTAATTCTCTAAAACTCTAAACCTAAAAATATTCTCAATGTGAATTATTCATTTAATTCAATATTAAGTAAGGTTTAAGTCCAGTTCCTTATAGTTGGTATCAGAGGTCGGTTTAGACAACTTTAGGAGTTAGAAAATTGTTAAATTATAAATTAATGTATGGTATGATTAAAATGATATAGCATTTAATGATTACCATGTTGCTTCTCCTAAGATATTTCTGTGTTAAGAATGGTTTTTCATAGAGGAAACAGAACAGATTTTTTGGGAAGGCATACAGAGGGAAATGACCTTTCAAATCAGTATCCTGAGATGGTTAGAATTAGAACTAAACAGTTTGTTGCAGTGATGGCTCAGTTGACTCAGGTGAAAAATGTTGGTTGTGTTTATTGATGATATCTTGGTGTTTTCTAAAAGTAAAGAGGAGCATGAAAGTCATTTAAGGGTTATCTTACAAACCTTAAAAGAAAATAAACTGTATGGAAAATTCAGAAAGTGTGAGTTTTTTTTACAACAAATTTCTTTCCTTGGTCACATTGTTTCAAAAAATGGAATAACTGTTGATCCTACTAAAACAAAATTTGTTTAAGAATGGCCAAGACCCACAAATGTAACCGAGATCCGTATTTTCCTTGGTTTGGCAGGTTACTACCGAAGGTTTGTTGAAAATTTTTCACGATTATCTAGTCCAATGACTAAGCTAATTCGGAAGGGTGTTAAGTTTATCTAGCCAAAGGAATGTGATGATTGTTTTCAGGAGTTGAAAAGAAGATTGGTGAATTCTCCAGTTTTGGCACTTCCTTCTAGGAATGGTGAGTTTTTTATCTACAGTGATTCTTCATTGAAAGGAATTGGTTGTGTCCTTAAGCAGAATGATCAGGTAATTGCTTATGCTTCACGTCAGTTGAAAACTCATGAGGTAAATTACCCTACACATGACTTGGTATTAGCTGCTGTTGTTTTTGCTTTAAAATTTTGGAGGTATCATTTGTATGGAGTAAAGTGTGAAATATATACCAATCACAAAAGTTTAAAGTATATATTCACTCAGAAATAATTGAACATGAGACAGAGGATATGGCTAGAATTAATCAAGGATTATGATTATACAATTCATTACCATCTGGGAAAAGAAAATAAAGTGGCAGATGCTTTGAGTCGAAAAATTAATGCTTTATTAACAATGTTGCATTTGGAACGTGATCCTTTGGTTAAGGATTTGATGAACTTTGGCATAGAAGTTGTTTGTGCAAGAATTCCTTATGTTTTGTTTCAGGTATCAGTGAAATATTCTCTATCAGACATAATTAAGCAAGCACAGAAGCAAGACAGCGAGTTGCATAAAAAGGTAGAGCTGGTTCAGAAGGGTAAGTTGCCTGAATTTAACATTGATAATGATTGTGTTTTGAGGTTTGGGAAGAGATTATGTGTGCCTAGTGATTCATAGTTGAATAATGAGTGGTTATGTGAGGCTCATAGTTCCCCAATTTCTGTTTATCCTGGCAGTACTAAGATGTACAGAGATCTGCGGGAGTATTACTGGTGGGATGGAATGAAAAGAGATATTGTTGATTTCACTGTGAAGTGTTTGACTTGTCATCAGGTTAAAGCAGAGTGACAGTTACTGAAAGGGATGCTTCAGCCTTTACCAGTGCCAGAGTGGAAATGATAAAATATATCCATGGACTTTGTTGTGGGATTACCGAATACATCTCGAGGTAATAATGCAATCTGGGTTATTGTTGATCGCTTGACTAAATCTTCTCATTTCCTTCCTATTCGAGATACTTTATATCTAGATCAACTTTCTTGATTGTATCTTAAAGAGATAGTTAGGTTGCATGGAGTTCCCCTATCCATTATATCTGATCGGGATCCCAGGTTTACTTCTAACTTTTGGAAAGGCCTTCAGAAGTCATTGGGTACTGAATTAAATTTTAGTACAACTTTTCATCTTCAATCAGATGGGTAGTCAGAATGAACAATTCAGACCTTGGAGGATATTCTACGTGCTTTCTCTATGGATTATCAAGGAAGTTGGGACCAACATCTTTCTTTGGTTGAATTTTCATATAATAACAGTTTTCATTCCAATATACAGATGGCTCCGTTTGAGGCATTATATGGGAAGCAGTGTCGAACTCCAGCTTTTTGGGATGAAGTAGGTGAAAGGAAGCTGATGGGACCAGAATTGGAAGAAGAGATGGCAGAAAAAGTTCAGTTGATTCAGAAACACATGAGAACAGCTCAGAGCAGACAGAAAAGTTATGCGGATAACTAGAGGAAGGATCTATCTTTCGAGGTAGGTGATCATGTTTTTCTCAAAGTTTCACTATGGAAAAGTGTGATGTGATTTGGTAAGAAAGGAAAGCTGAGTCCAAGGTTTCTTGGACCATATGAAATTCTGGATAAAGTTGGATCAGTTGCATACAGAGTGGCATTACCTCCGAGTTTATCTCAGGTACACAATGTTTTTCATGTTTCGATGTTGAGAAAGTATATGCCAGATCCATCTCATGTTTTGAGCCCAGAGGTAGTTCAGTTGGAAGAGAATCTCTCTTATAAAGAAAAACCAATCCATATTCTTGACCAAAGAGAGCAGGTGTTGCGAAATAAGGTAATTCACCAGGTAAAGGTTTTGTGGAAAAACCATATGGTTGAAGAGGCAATGTGGGAATCTGAAAATGCTATGAGGGATAAATACCCCCACTTATTTTGATAAGTGAATAAAATTGCGAGGAAGCAATTCCAAAAAGGGGGGAAGGATGTAACATCCCAGGTAAATAAAGAATAAAACATTTTCATATTTATTAATATTTGTGAATTAAATATTAATTTTACTTTAAAGGGGTTTCTATGTTTGATAGCGTACCCGATACGCAACAAAGAGTTTCTTTGAAATCTTACGTTGCACACTAGTAATAAAATAATATTATTTTAAATGGTAGTTAACACGTAGCTGTTTTATTGGCGGGAATGAATAGAAACAACTAAAATATGATTATATATGTTTGTTAAATGGTTTTACATTTTTCCAATAAAAGATAAAGGCTTAAAATAAGAAAAGAATTCAATTTTAGGCATAGATACTCTAATATTCACTAAAGGTCGACTTATCGCCTTTTGATGGAGAACCGTCATTAAATATAGTTTTGGTCACTCTTATACATTCTATTGGACCAAATAAAACTCTTCTTTAGAATCGGGACATCAAAATTTACTTTGTGTAGATTTTTGGTATTTTTCCGATAAAGTTCATTTTTAATGAATAGTGAAAAATGTTGTATTTTAATTCAAAACCTCTTTTTAATCAAATTTATTTATATGATTAGATTATCTTTTGAATTGGTTTTAAAGTGAAATTAGAATATATTTTTACCATTTAATCCAATAGTGGTCGTTGGAATTAATTTCACTTTGAAATTGGACTTAAACTAGTGTCAATCTTTTGATATATATTATTTCATAGAAACACGCTATTTGTTCTGACAGCAGGAATTAATTATTAAATTAATTAATGTAACTTATATGTTTTGAATTTTGTAAAATATAAATCATTTTTTAATTTGGAATATCAAATATAGCTTAGGGTGAAGTTTTGGTATTTTTCTAAAAAACTTCAATTTTTGATGAATAGTGAAACCACTAAGTGGTACTTAAAAAACTGATTTTTTGTTTAAATGAAATTTTACCACCTTTGTGTTTTGAATTTCAAAAATCCGACATACATGTATGTCATTAGGAAGTAAAATGTGGTTCAATGGGATTAAAATAATTTTTTGGTGAATAGTAACTTTTAAGTTTATTAATCGCGATTAGAGGTAATTAGTGTAGTTTAAGGTAAAAATAATGTTTTAATAAAATGAAATGACCTTGAAACATGTCATACCCTTATTGGATATGTCATGGCCGACCAATACAACCCATGGGTCAATTTTTGGGACCCCATGGAGCCACTTGAGTAAGATAATGACATTAATGCCTTTTATTTAAAGTAAAAGTAAAAATGACACAAACATGTATTGATTTACTAAAACAATTTTTACATGGGGTTATACAAGTCAGATATTTTACTATAAATAGTAATTGGAAAGATAAAAATATTTCCTACATCATAGTATTTTTTTATAATTTTTAGACATTAAATAAATTAAATTATTTATGGCACCATGATGATGCAGCGATTACCTCATTATTTAACGATTTAAATAAAATAAAACAATAATGTAAAATCTAAGACCTACACTTGTAAAAAACCTATTGTATGGGTGGATTAAGAACCCTTATCACCTTATCCTCTAAATTTATAATTGTGGGACCTTTTTATCTGAAAAAAATTTATAATAAAGTAACCTTTTACAACTTTCCAAGAGTGCCCCTCCTCTCCTCTTATAAAAGGCCCCCACATCTACCTCATTACCCACACCTCTCAAGCCTTTGGTTCGGACAAGCCCTGCCCATTTTGTCTCTCCACATCCCTCTCTTACTCATAGAAGCCTCACTTTCGGCAGAAGTCTTCCCAAGGAATCCTTTGAGCTCAAATCAAAAAGAGTTACCTGTTTTAAAGGTAGTGTTTTCTCTTGTGTTCTTATGTTTTATTTTGCTTCTCCAACCCCCTAAACTCTTTTTATTAATTTATTTTGTAAAAACACCAGTATATTAAATATACTAGTATGTTTTTATGTGAATTATTATAGCTACACTTACACACACCTTCATCTAATGGTTAAATAGCATACTGTTTCCGTGGATGGTGAATTTATGCCTCACGAAATGATGATTACTCAATATTCTTCTAACACCTTCAAAGGTGGCCATTAAAATGTCACTATATTATATATGATATATAATATGTTTATGTTTTCCTTAATCTTCTGTATTTTTCATTTATGTTAAACCTTTATGGATTCCATTATGGGTATACGCGATATCTTCATTTTAGGAAGTGCGGACTACGGCCCCCTCAAAGTGATTTGATTCGTTAATGCCATATGTGGGATGTATAAAGGATGGATTTAAAGTTATTATATATGATTTATGTTACATCTAAATTATGAATATAATTCTGAAATTAAAATATACATACCTCTCATTTAGTTTTAATTCCATTAATATGACATAGAAATGAAAGTAGCGTTCATGCGTACGTACGGCTTACCATCTCCATGAACGGTGCATTTCATTTCTTACCTCTAAATGATTATGTAATATTATAAATACAAGTATTTTCTAGATATATATGATATATATGATATCCAAATAATGAATATCATTCTGGATATAATGAACCTTGGACCACATGAACAACATGTAATTGTAAGGAGTCCACTTTCGACTTAAGAACCAAATATCGACAAAACAAACATTATTAACTTAAATGATTACATAATGTTTATAATATAGAAATAAGTGATATAAAAGTAATAATTAACTTAAAAAAGGTTCTAAATCAAGTATAAATTTAATCAAGTTTATTATTCAGGATGTTAAAGAACGACGGAGTCAAGTCGGACCCGAGGTAAGGGACTTCGTCTCAATCTCCTTTCATTGAGGCATATTTCGTTTTATACACAACTTTCTTTTATACGGTGTATAAACCCCTTTGAATTTTACTTTTATACAAAAGGAATCTTTTTCTACGAAGCATTTTACTAAATGACAAAAAGGAATGTTTCTTTTAACGTACGCGGTGACAACAACCATTTCCGCCGCCGTGAGTATTATTTGGTCTTTGGCTTCCTCAACAAGCCGTAATATTTTTAAAATGAAATAAATACCATATAATATTTTATGTATTTTTGTATTGAAAATGGTTTTTATAATGGATTTTTTATGTCAATATATTTAAGTGATATATTGTGATCAAATTTTTGAAATGTTTTCTTTCCATTATATTTGTTTTATGTCTTATGATTTTATAATGGTACTTGGACATTTGATGGGTGGTTACGTGATAAACCATATGACGGGTGGTGACGTGAATACCAGGACGGGTGGTTATGTTATAACCTCCAATTCATTAGGTATGGAAGTCGGCCGTATGTCTATTCCATTAAGTGATATGTGTGGAAGTTGATCGTATGGTTATTCAATTTAAGTATGTTTATGTTCCAAGTTACCTTTATATGTTATGTGATCTTTATATGGGTTTTATGGTAATCTTTTGGTTACAAAAGGGTAAGTAATGAACTTTTATTCAGTGAAGAGTTTTTACTACTTCATAAAGGTGAAAAGTATTAATTTTATAAAGTATACATGGTTTACTTGTTATTTTGAAAAACTAACAGTTTTCATTCATTGGGTATCCCTTACTGAGCTTTTTATGCTCACCCCAAGTTTTTTTTTGAAATGTTTTTCACAAGACTTAATGTGGAATAGGGTCAAGGATGGGATCAAGGGAAATTCATGCTATCTAAAACATAGAACTAGACATGTTTCTTTTTAAGAGTTTTTATTTTTGGAAACTTAGAAGAAGTTTATACTTTGTAATCTTTTGAGATGTAATAGTTATGTCATAATTCTCTAAAACTCTAAACCTGAAAAGATCCTCAATGTGAATTATTCATTTAATTCAATATTAAGTAAGGTTTAAGGTCAGGGCCTTATAATATTGAAATCATGTTAATGAGGGAGGATGGAGAATAATAATGGAAAAAACGATTTAATGTATTTAGTATTCATTAATCCCTTGACATATATTTTATTTTATTTGTTTGTTTTAAATTCATGAATTTATTTAATTTATGTACAAAAATTTCAAAAAAAAATCTTATTTTATATAGTATATCATGTTCTAACTTATTTTATATTCTTGTGGGATATAATAATCCCAAGAAACAAATATTTTAATGATATGAGCCAATCTCACATAGCTCTTATGATATCCAATGAAAATTTTGATATACTCCCCATTGCGGTAGGTTTTCTCCCTTTTTTGTCATTTTATACCATCTAATATAATCCCATATTCATTAGGTGTGATCCATACTTCCAATGTATTTCCTTCTCCTATAGGTATGTTAGAATTAATAGATGTGTAATGACCCGTATTTTCCACATATTATTTTTTGGATATTATATGGAATATTTTCAAGATCAGGAACTGGGATGACGTACGATTTTGAGGTATAGTGTTCCCAGAATAAATTTTTAAAATTTATTAAATATATTAAATAGAACATACATGAATTTTTTCTAAAAAAGTGGAATAAATTATAAACAGGGGCTCATATAAAAATTATAAAGGCACCATTGAGTTCAAAAAGCATCTTTTACCATGGGTGTGGCGTGACATTTGTCAGCATGGTGTGTTTGTGGAAAATTCCAAGCAAGCATTAAATGAATAAAATAAATAATTTTATTAATTTTATTAATTTTATTAATTTTATTGTCATAGTAACCTAAAATCTTTTATAAGTATATAGTTATGAGGGGATTCATAGGTTTAGTTGCTAAATCATAGAGATCTAGGGGACCGTTGGAGAGCATTGAAGGAAATTTCATCGGAGAATGATGGTCAGATTGAATATTGATGACCAGTACAAGAAAAAATCAGTGGATCTGACCAACAATAATGGTACATTCTCATTATTCATCAGTGATTGATCAATATCTAGGTAGTATGTTGATTTGATTTCAATTCATTCCGAGTTTTCTATTTCTATGGCGAACACAGATCAATCACCCAACAAATTGATCCTTGGATTGTAAAAATTTTGGGATGGGGTTACTGAAATAATATATTTAAGATAATTTTTGTTTGATTAATTATTATTTATTCTTTCATCATTCTAATGGAAATGATTCAAGGTTGAAACAAACATTGACCAAGGTCTGTTCCTTATAATTTTTTATTCTTCTTTTCTCTCCAATTTATTCGTTCATCGCGGGTGTTCTTCATTGACCCATGGTTTGATATAAAATTAGAAATCAATCATTTTGCAACATTTTCTTCATACAATGATTCGATATTGTAGATATGGTATTGGTATGATGTGAAAATGGTGTGATGTCAGAACAAGTAGAAGATCATATAGTGTGGATACCTGGTTTTCATGTTCTTCAGTTCCCAATTAAGAACAATATACGAGACCATTTTATGAGTTCTTTTGGTGGTTAGAACCCATTTTTTATTTAATTTCAAAGTGGAAGGTTCTCGGAATAGTGTAAGCACGATTGGTCTGGTGCCCAACTTTATTTTTTTGACCATGGTAAATGATTATTCTGGGATCAATAAGAAGATGAACACTAGTCTCCACAGAATATAATCTAAGATTTATATAGAGAAGTAAGAGGCCCAAAACCTTTAGAGAGGATATTCCACATCATGTTTATAATTAATTTAATTAATTTCATAAAGAAAATAAAACATGGATCTTTGGTATTTTCTTCTTTGATGATGTTTATTTTCTGGAATAACCTTTACATATTATTATATTGAACTTTCAAGGATACAAACTAAAATCCCTCTAGAGGTGATCCATACGTGCTCTGATGGCCTCTGATCGACACCACTTGTTCTCCAGGTGCTAGCACAGTGAAGAAATTGTCTTGTGTCGGTCATTATTGATTGCTTTTTGTTTGGCCTTGAAGAATGTCTCTCATTATTGAGAGGGGTGGTAAGAGGATTCAAGAGATAAATTTTTTAGATAAACAATTCTCAAATTTTCGAGTGTGCAATTCAGTACATGGAACAATAGATATATGTGTCTATTTATTGACATGGGGATTTAGTTAAAATAGTTAATTTCATAATGGAATTTAACTACATTCATAACATTAGAGAAAACCCATGTTATTAATAATAATACCATATCATTATATATGGTGCGCCAACATGTACAAAACAGAATTATAAATAAAATTCCGCATAACAAAATAATAACATTGTTATTTTATTTTGTGCAAACTAGTTAAATATTTTTTTATCATCTTACAAATAATTATTTTACTACCAAACCAGCCTTGGTACACTCGAACCCCACTTCCATTTATTGAAACCTGAATAAATAAATAAATAATTTATTCTCTTAAATAAATATTTTATTTACAAACAAATAAATAAATATTTATTAAATGTTATAAAAAATAAATAAATATATTTTACCCCCAATATGGTGAATAAATATTTATTTAATTTATGCAATCATTATAACTTGAATAAGATTATTACACTATTTTTTAGAACAATATTTATTAATTAAATTAAAATATAATTTAACCGAGACTAACAGAAACACTTAGTGTGTGACCCTCTAGGATTATTTCTCGTTGTCATTAGGTAAGATTGCCTAAAGTATAATAGTACTATCTAGAAACGGGTCAAGGAACCCAAGAGAAAGAACTTAAAGTCGCAACAATGACATCCCCATAAGAACGATCACTATGTAATATAATCCCAATGTCGCAATATCTCATCAAGCAGGTTTCATGATAGTGTCCTCAACTTTTATACTTGATACGTCATTCTTTGACTACCTGAAATAAACTCTTCGTTACACCATGGCTATGGAATTTCACATGACGGTTATATTTCAATCAAAGGTATGAGATATCAACTTCCATAAATGGAAGGGAAAACTCTTCATCGACTTATCCATTAATAATAATCCACTCTTAACACACCCAACGTACCCTACTTCCCACCAACGGTATTTGTGATGATTTTGGTCAGTAAATCAAAGTGTGCGAATTGTGACACATATTAATGATAATCTTAAAGTCTAAGAATCATTACGCATGCTCACAGATAGTAATATATGATGACACCAAAACATGTAGAATTTCTACTGGTGAGTCTGTTCTCATAATCTCTTGTCTTAGAGATTACCAAGTGTGAACTTTATTAGAGGAAGTCTCATCTTTTTACAAGTACTCATACCTGATGGTCTATATGCTATGTGTCCCATAATATTATTTCATCCAATAAAAGTACTATATTTAAGAATATTGTTATAGAATTTCAAGTTTCTCATCATAGAAGGGAACTGCCATTACTTTATCAAGGAAACAAATAATCTAGGACATGGTTACATCATAGTCATGCAGAAAAATGATCAATATAAAATACAATAAATATACATGTCATAAAAGTATAAATAGTTTTTTCTAGTGATACAACTCTAAAAAAATCCCACTTGGACTAAATACAACTGCCTAAGACTTTTAGTCCACTAGACCTCACATGATGATCATGTTTCTGCTGAGTCAAGGCTTTAGTCAAAGGGTTTTCCATGTTGTATTCTGTTGAAATACTGCTCACTGCAACTTCACCTCTCTAAGAAAAATCCCTCAAGATATGATACTTCCAAAGTATGTACTTTTTCCACTGGTGTGACTTTGGCTCTTTTGTGAGAGCCATCGCTGTAATATTATCACAGTACAATGTGATGAGATATTTACCACTAGGTACCATATCTAGCTCTTGGACGAAGCTTCGCATCCAAACTTCTTCTTTAGCTACCTCATAATCTATGAAATACTCATACTCTACTGTATAATCTACAACCACACTCTGCTTTGAGCTCTTCCAACTCACTGTACCTCCATTCAAAGTGAATATGTATCCCGTTTGTGACATCATGTCATCTTGATCAGTCTGGAAACTAGCATCTACATATAATTTGATGACTAGTTCCTCATCTCCTCCATAAACCAATAACATATCCTTAGTATGCCTCAGATACATTAGGATTGTCTTGACTTCCATCTAATGGCAGTCACCTAGGTCAGAATGATATCTGCCTACTGCACTCAATGCGTAGGCGACATCCATCCTAGTACATAGCTTGGAATACATGATTGACCCAATCATTGATGCGTATGGAGTAATTTCCATTATCTATATTTCCTCATGTGTCTGAGGATACATTTTTTTGGAAAGATGAATGCCATGTGACACTACAAACAATTCCCTCTTGGATTGTTCCATACTAAATCTCTTCAGTATCTTATCAATGTATGTACTTTTACTTTGGTGCAAAAATCTCTTGGATATATCACGATGGATCTTGATCCCAAGAATATATGCTGCCTCACCCAAGTCCTTCATGGAGAATCATTGATTCAACCATGCCTTAATAGACTGTAACACTAGTATCTCGTTTTCAATAAGTAATATGTTATCAAAATATACTATTAGGAAAACTACTACACTCCCACTAAATAGTTTTTAGACACAAGGCTCACATTCATTCTTTATAAAACCAAATTCCATTATCGATTCATCAAAATGAATGTTCTATGACCTGAATTCTTTCTTTAATCCATAAATGAATTTATTCAACTTGCATACCTTATTGGCATCCTTTGGAGTCATAAAACCTTCAAGTTTCATCATGTTGACATCTTCGTAAAGGTTCCCATTAAGGATGTATGTTTTGACATCCATTTTCCAAATCTCATAGTCATGGTAAGTGGCAATGGACTATAGATTTCTGATATATTTCATCATTGCAAATAGTGAAAAGTTTTCATTGTAGTCAATGTCTTGATGCTATTTGAACCCTTTTGAAACCAGTCGTGACTTATAGGTACTGAATTGTCCTTAAGTGTCTAGTTTATTATTGAATACTCATTTACAACCAATAGAATTTACATCAACTGGTGGATCTACCAAAATCCAGACTTAGTTTTGGTATATGGAATCCATTTCAGAATTCATGGCTTCTTTACACTTGGAAGCATCTGTTCCATTTACTGCTTCTTTATAGATTAGAGGATTGTTATTATCAACTAATAATGAGTCACCATTCTCTGTAACTAGAAAACCATATTGTTACACTTCTCTAACCTTTCTTTTACTCCTATACAGTTCTTGTGTCTCTAGAACAATTCTTTTTTCTATGAGGATTTGTGTAATATTCTCCTGTACCAACTCTTTTGTACCTTGAGCCTCAAATTCATCTAATTCTATCTATCTCCCACTATCTATTTTAGATATTTGCTACCTCTCAAGGAATATGGTGTGTCTTTCCACTATAACCTTTTTCTGAGGGTTTGTATAGTTAATATCCCATTGGTTCCATAAGTTATCCTATAAAGGGACACTTTTCATCTTGTGGTGCAAGTTAGTTACATTAAGAGGACTTAACAAACACATCGCTTCCCCACACATGTAAATTTGATAACATGGATTTATTTCCAATCCAGAACTCATATGGAATACCATTTATTAATTTAATTGGTACTTTGTTTAGTTTTTGTGCTACTGTTTGTAACACATATCCCCAAAAGGATAATGGAAGACTCGCATGACTCGTCATTGATCTCACCATGTACAAAAGGGTGTGGTTCCTCCTTTCACTCACACCATTCCACTGAGGCATGTAAGGAGGAGTGAGTTGGGATAGGATCCCAAAATACTGTAAGTAATCAATGAAGTATTGATTAAGATATTCTCCACCTCAGTCTAAGCAGAGTTTCTTAATCTTCTTACCAAGATGGTTCTCAACTTCATTCTTGTATTCTTTGAACTTATCAAAATAATTCAAATTATGCCTCATTAAGTAGATATATCCACATCTACTAAAATCATAAGTAAAAGTTATGAAGTATGAGTACCCTCCCCTTGCTTCAACTGGAAATGGTCCACACACATCAGTATGAACCAATTCAAGAATTTCCTTATCCCTTTCACCATTCCCACTAAATAGTTATTTGGTAATTTTTCCTTGTAAACATGCATGACATACGCCAAGTTTTGTTAGTTCAAAATAATATAAATATCCATCTTAATGTAACATTGTCAATCATTTCTCATTTACATGACCTATCTGGTGATGCCAAAGTTGGGTATGGTATAAGTCATGGGAAGTATCTTTGTTATCGATTTCCATTACTTGGTTTGTGTAATACAACACAGAAAGACCGTTGTATAAATGTGCCCTACCAAAACAAATGTTATCTTTGTAAAAGAAGAAACATTAATTTCAAAACTTGAAAGAAAATCCATATGTATCTAATCTGGATAAAAAATAATGTTTTTAGTAACCTACGACACATAATAACAACCCTTTGAAACCAAGATCATCTCAGTTGGAAATGTGAGGTGGCAGTCCCTGATAGCTACAACATCAAGTCTAGATCCGTTGGCTACTCGCAGATCTACCTCCCCTCGATCAATCTTCCTAAATCTACTTGGTTATTGTATTTGGGTACATATGTGAGCACCACAAGCTGTATCTAATACCCAATTTTTAGAAATAGATAGATTTCATTCGATATCAAACACACCTGAAGCTTCCCCTTGATTCTTAGGCTAGGTGCAGTTCTTCTTCTAGTGGCCTTTCTTGCCACATGCGAAACAAATAGACTCATGTTCCCTTGACTCCACTTTTATCTTCCTTTTCTTGGAAGGATGTGAAGAATATTTGGTCTTAAAGATCTTCACCTTCCCTTTCCTCTTATTCACCATAAAGAATGAAGGATTTTCCCACTTCATATCTTTGTCCACTTGGATAATGAGGATAAGAAGATCAGATTGGGACTTATCAATGCTTTTCATGTTGAAATTGAAAACAAAGCTGGAGAATATCAAATGGAGTGATGTGAGAATGATATCATTTCCTAATTCTTCAGGGAGTTTAAACCCAAGAACTTCCAAGCTCTCAATGTTTCTATTGAGCTTTACTGCATGTGGCCTAGCTGGGGAACCCTCTCCAAGATTACTCTGAAATAGTGCTTTGGAGATCTCAAACCTTTTCTATCTTTCTCTCTCCTGGTAATGACCATAGAGGTGCTCGAACAGGTTATACGAATCCTTGTTTTTATGAGACTTCATGAGCTCACTTAGACATTGATGACAGCATTAAACATTGATCATTGACAACATCCTTTATATTTTTCTCACAGAATAGGTAATATTCATCACTTGACTCTTTGGAAACCATGTTAGGTAATGTTGACTTCAATATGTAAGACTTCCATTCATGGTGTAGGATAACCCTAAGGCATCTAAAACATTCCTAGAAGTTACTGCCTATGAGGATGTTGTATTTATCCAGAATTGATTGTAGAGATAGTGTGGTTGACTATCTTGTCATTTTTATTATAAAATTCAAAGAGCATATCATGAGTACTATCTTGATTACATTTTTATGAGAAATAATAAATTAATTTTATCAAGTCTACCAATATTTTTTCAAGTCCCAATGTCCCTTACCATTGAACTCAGAATGTCCAGTTTCCATGACATTCTAGTGGAAAGGATCCATATTCCCTTCGCATAATCCCAACAATGGTTGGTCAAGATATTTGAAGGTATTTAGGTAGGCAAGTCTTTTCCAAATACAGGCTTCCAACTCCATGATCTGTTTAGTGGACTCCCCAATCCTAAAATCTTGAATTTGGATTTCCTCAACTCATGCCTCTAATATTACACCAAGTCTAGAAAAGGATAATCCTCTTGATGTAATATGGTTAAGTCAACCTAAAAACTTTCATAAGGGATTCTTGCATAAATGTAAGTGTCCCAACAAGGGTTGATCAAACACCAAGTTTTATTGAGTTTTTTCTTTAATCAAGTAACGAAAGGCTTGGTCTGAATTAATATTTTATTTAAGGGATTTTTATCTCTTATGCATGAATTGACTATTATCATTATCACATGCTTTTTAATATTAAGTGTAAATTACTTAAGTTATTAACCATGTCTTGATAATATTTACACATAAGCCTGGTTTATTTTTGTTCCATCTTGAACGCTTGTTTAATACACTAATTATATGATCACAACAACACATCCATAATGATAAACCATGCAATTGACAGAAATAAAATAAAGAAAAAGGCATGATCATGATCTTTTATAACAGTTAGTTTATTTAGCAGTAGATAAACTAACCCTAACCTGGGGGAGAAACACCTTGAACCTTCTGGGTTTGTGTTTACATCTTTCTAACTGTCCACCTCTGTATCTCCTAGGATTGGTTTTGTCTCGGCTTTAGCTTGAACTGCCTTCACTATCTTGGGAGTTCCATCCATTACATATGCCTTTTTTAACTCACATGCAGTTGAGGGGTAAAAAGGGGTTTTACATAAAATAAACCTTGGGCATGCATTCCCTACATATTAATTACGAGAAGGATCATAGGAAAAAAAATTTAATTTAAATAAATAAATTAAAAGAAACCATCCACACACAAATTTCTTGGTCTAGCTCATGATCAACTATACATGGAATGATATTTATGTATAAATAAAACTAGCATTCAATTATTTAATCATTATTGTTTAAGATAAATCATGCTCAAATAAATTAATTATTATCTTTAATTAATCAATCCTTTTATCTTTAACCTTTTTATTAATTTCCTTAATATTCTCATCCATCATAATTTTAAACAAAAAAATTCATTTAAAATTATCTTTTTAAGTAACTTGTACCTTAGAGTAAACCCAGTTAATTCCTATTCATAACTACCCAATGAGTAGAAATGAACATTACATAGATGTTAAATTAAACACATATATATAAAACACCAATCATGTAATGATCCAAACTTTCTTTAATGGAAATTCCTCTTAATATAATTAAATGTCTTATTATGGTTATATATAATGTGAACTTATATGGTTTTATGTTTTTGGATTTTAAAATAATGTTATGAATTTTGACCGTTTCTAATATAGTCGTTGAACAGTGATCACATTATTATTATAAATATAGGGCTTTAAAAAATCCAATTTACTCAAAAAAAGGAAGTGATGGCCTCATTCAGTAGACTTTCCCTGTACGAAGCCCATTTTTCGGAGCTTGGAAAGGAGGTGGCGTCATTGGGCTTCTCTCTTGACCAATCCCAAGCTGAGCTTGAATACGTTAAGCTTGAGAAGAACTGAATATGGGAGAAGTGGAAGTTAATAGCGATTACCACCCAGGCAATGTTATCCGAGCCACCCCAAGAGTCTGTCACCATCTCACACCTTACCCTTAAGTCTTATGTAGGTGTTATAAGGGGTTATGTAACAAGACTCTAGCACTATTAGTATGTACATTATTTTTTGTATAAATAATGCACATTCATTTTATTATTGTTACTTTGTAAATAGTTTTTAAAGTACAAATAGTATTTTTAGTTAATATTTAACTAATAAATCTATTTTGATAAATTAATGGATTTTTGAATTAAATAATATTTTGAAAAAATATTATTAGTATTAAATTACTTTTTATTAAATATAAAAGAGTATATAATTTTATGAATGCAATTGTAATTTTTATTATGGTTTGAAAGCTGTTTTTGTCAAAACCCGTGAATTTTTTATAAATGTTGGTTTTTATTTTAAAAGTAAAAATTCAAATATTTAGAAAATTATTTAGATAAAACGAATTTTATTTTGGTAATTAGGATGTTGAAATTATCTAATGGTTAATTTTTCATAATATTTGAAGACAGTGGAATTGTTGGGTAAAAATTAAATACCGTTTAATTATATAATGTGTTTTATGACATCATAATGACCCAATAGTGATGTAATAAAATACTATAAACATTATTTTCAGACAATATATGTTTTAGTATTAAAATAATGTGATTTTAGATTTATTTGATTTATTTTACAAAACTTTAGTGGACCCTCCAAGACTTATAAAACATTTTGTCTTTTCAAATTGTTTTCCTTAAGAGTGTGACTCACCTCCATGTAAGCAACCCTATTATTTTAAGAAGTTCGGCCACTGGCCTCATAAAATATTATTTTCCACTCCCATTTGGAAAAAACCATGGGCAAAAACCAAGTGATGTTTTTTGGTTTTGATTAGTTTAATGTGAGGTGTCCCAAACCTAAATAATAAAGAATTCTCTCTCCTTTCCTATATAAACCCACCCAAGATCCCACTTCCTCTTCACTCAAAGACTTTGAATTTCGACCAACCCATTCCCTCATATCTCTATAATCCTCCCAAGGTTCCCCAATATCCTAAGAAGCCTCTCTCAAGCCTGTCCCAAGCCTTTGGGATCACACTTCCAAGTAAGGGATTTATTCCTTGGTCATTTTTTTCCAATTTTCTTTAAGTTGTTATACCCTTTTTTCAATTAAAAATGTTGGGTATGATTTATCAACTCCCCCATACTTCCCTATTTACGTTTGGATGATGGGAGACCCCTTTATCTCTCATTAATTCCTCCAATGTACACCCTTTACTGTGTCGAAATTCCATGAGGGATTTCTCTCTCCTCTTATACATCCAAGTAATTTTTTTATGTTATGCATCTAAATTCCATTACATTTGTTGGGACATGTATCTATATGACCCCCTTACTTTCCATTTAAAGTAAATATTATGAGACACCCTTTTCTCTCTCATCAATCATTTTCATGAATCCTTATGTCACGTCATTATGCTACCGAAATTGCACCGCGTTTTTTCCAAGCTAAGATCATTTTATAGTGAACACCATACCCATGTCTCTATCTAGGGTATTCACATTCATGAACATATACATATTTAATGGCACTTTAATGTATTTATTCAACATTAATTAATCCTAAAATAACTAATGATGTTGATTGATTCCATGTTATATGATCCATGTGGCACACTTATGCATGAAATGAAATGTTTAAGAAGGGTGCACCCTGATTGCACTCCAATGCATTGGGTAAAGTATAGTATCATGATACATAAATTGAAATGATTGTTGAATCATTTTAATTCAAGTGAAACAAGCTTTTACTCATTCTTCATGTGCAATGAGGGTTTAATCATGCTCCATGTGCAATGAGCCTTGTCTCATGCTAATTCCATGTTAAGTGTTTCTGCCACATTTCCATGTTATGATTATCATGCTTTATCAATACTTTATGTTCATGTCTCTATTGTGCTCCATTTATATACCTATTTTCTAAAATGTATTGTATTATTTATTTTATTCCATGTTTATTCCCTTACTGGGCTTTATAGCACACCCTTTTCTTATGCATGTCCTCAGGTTATCCCATGCAATGCTAAGTACAAGGGAATATAGTGGTCATGTAAAGGAAGTTTTCAATAAAGATGTTGTATTTCATGTTTTAAGTTGTTACGTAATGATCCTAAGCCCCAAATACACTATAACTCTTTATCTTCTATGTTGTATCAAGTGAAGTTTATGTAATAAATCATGTCTAAGTTTTTAATAAATGCAGGGTTGTTATAGTTGGTATTAAAGGATAGGTTTAGTTATTTTTGGGATTAGGATTAGAAAACCCTAGTGAAGACTTAGAGATAAGAATAAGTATAATAAAAACATCCTTAAGTATTGGTGAGTATTGAGTATGTGGTTTATCAAGAAAATACATCTCTGCCTGGATACGAGCAGGTAGAGGTGGCTCTGGCATAGATGTATCCTAGGAGTAAAACCTGGAAACACCACTTTGAGCTAGACTCGAACGATAACTATTGAACGACAACAGGCCTTGATGCACTCTTGGTTACGACACTCATAGGGGATATGATTTGGTAAATTCATAAGCTTAGTATAAACCCTTATTAAGGGAATTAAAAAAATTCCCCTAAGAATATATGTAAGAAAGTAGATCATGAATAGCATAGATTGAAGCCTATGGATTCATAAGTTAAGGAAATAAAAGTTATTTATAAGTCATTAGTTTTGTCCTTGGATTACCCTTTATGTTTTACCCCTAACTTTCCTTTTATTCCAGCCAATGGCCGGTAATAGGAGGACTCGGGCTAATAACTGATGTGAAGATCAATGTGATGACTGTGCTTATGAGATGTCCAATCTGATGGGAGGAAGAATTGTGAACTTTGTCACACTTATCTCTCAGTTAACTCAAGATTTGAATAGAAACATTGGTTAAGAGGAATGTTTAACCCCCCCTAAGAAAGAACAAGTTGCTATCGAGATCTTCATGAGACAAAGGCCTCCTACTTTTATTGGATCATCCAATCCCTCAATTGTCAGACAATGGATCAACTCCATTGAAAAGATCTTCTCCATCCTTTAATGTTCTGAATAAGGGAAGGTTCTCCTAGTTTCTTATCATATGGAGGGTCAAGTTGATCAATGGTGGACGTTGATCAAAAATACGAAGCCTGAGGAGGAGATGGAGGCATTGGAATGGAAGGATTTGGGAATATTTTTTTCAATAAATATTTTCTGCACATCCTCCAACTTAAGATGGAAAGGGACTTCCTTGCCCTCAAGGAAAAAAGATGATGAATCTGTCAGAAAATATGAGGAAAACTTCACAAGGATTGCATGATACGCCTCCATCTTTGTCATTAACCTTGAATGCAAGGTTGACCACTTCTTTGGTGGGCTGAAACCTAGCCTACGGAAAGCACTGGCGATCTGTGACTTCGACAACTATGAAGAAATTTTTCGTTGCGCCCTCAAGGTTGAAATAGAGATCAGAGAATCTTAGGGGTATCATAGGGATAAGAATCATAAGGTGGACTTCAATGCTGGTAGTCCTATGGATAAATCCAACAGTGCTAAGAAGATCCAGCACCCCACTTGCCAAAGGTGTAGAAAGAAGCACCCCAAAAATTTTCTAAAGGGGATGAGGAAATGCTTTAGGTGTGGAAGAGAAGGGAACCTAGATATTAACTGTCAAAAAGAAAAACCTGTGGAGAGGAACGCTTTGTTCAAACCTCAACACGTTGTTCATTGCTACAACTACAAATAACTAGAGCATCTTTCGAATCAGTTCCCTATGCCAAGGGTTTTTAGAGGCAACCAACAACTTCCAAGGTAGAAAGGGCGATCTTTTTCTATCACTGCTACCGAAGTGAACCCCAACAATGAAGTGGTGATAGGTATGCTAGTTATTCATTCAAGAATAGAGAACATACTTTTTTATTCTATTTCTAAGCATTCTTTTATATCTCAAATGTTTAGTATAACAGTCCCAGCACCACCACAAATCATGGAAGTGAAGATGTCGGTGAGTACAGAAAATGGGGAAATCATTACATCCCATGAATATAACTCCTCCCCTGTCATAATCTATGGATTTAATTTCTCAGAAAACCCCGTCATACTCCCTCTGGTGGAATTTGATGCTATTATTGGAATGTATTGGCTTTCCTTATATAGAGCCAACATAAATTTTAGTGATAGGGAAATCAATCTCCATGTGGAGAATTGACCATAGATTCTATACAAGTGCAAGGAGGAAGATGAATCTTATTTAGCTCCATCATCTCAAGCATGAGTATTACTGCCCTATGAGCACGCGTATATGGCTCAGATTATTGAGTCTAAGGAGGAAACCATCCTTAAAGACATGTATATTGTGAGGGAATTCACTGAAGTGTTTCCTGAGGAATTTCATGGTCTTCCTCCTAGAAGAGATGTTGAATTCTCAATTGATCTTATACCTGGGGTGTTTCCAATATCCCAGACTCCATATAGAATGGTTGTTGTGGAGCTTGAGGAGCTGAAGAAACAACTACAGGAGAATCTAGATAGAGGGTTTATATGCCCAAGTGCTTTACCATGGGGTGTATCAGTCCTCTTTGTCGAGAAGAAAGATACGTCAATGCGCCATTGCATCAATTATCATTATCTTAACAAAATCACAATAAAGAACAAGTATCCTCTCCCAATAATTTATGACTTGTTCCATCAGCTGTGTGGAGCAAAATACATCTCCAAGGTGGATTTTCGGTTGGGATATTATCAAATAAGGTTGAAGATGAAAGATATCCCCAAGACTGCTTTTAGTACAAGATACGGGCACTATGAATTCATAGTAATGGCTTTTGGACTCACTAATGCTCCATAAATCTTCATAGACTTGATGAATATAGTCTTTAGGGATTACCTTGACAAATATGTGGTAGTATTTATAGATTATATTCTAATATACTCCAAAACCAAGGAGGATCATGAGGAGCATCTAAGAATTGCATTAGAGACCTTGTGGAAGTAGAAGCTCTATGAAAAGTACAAAAAGTGTGAGTTCTAGTTTAAGGGGGTCTCATTATTGGGCCATATCATCACAAGCAATGGGATATCTGTGGATCCCTCCAAAAAAGATGCAATTGAGGGATGGTTGAGGCCAACATTGGTAACAGATATTCGTAGCTTCTTGGGGATATCTGGATATTATCAATGATTTGTGAGAAATTTCTCATGATTTTCCAACCCTCTTACCAAGCTAACTCAGAAGGGAGTAATTTTTTCTTGGAGTGATGAATGCGAAGAAAGATTCAAGGAGTTAAAAAAGAGTCTTATCACTGCACTCGTTCTCACTTTAACCACAAGTGGAGAACTTTTTGTGGTATTCAGTGATACATAGAAAAGTGATTGGGGTGTGTGATGATGCAAAATGAAAACTTCATTGCCTATGATTCAAGGAAATTGAAAGTTCATGAGTAGAATTATCCAACACATGATCTAGAGTTGGCTGTGGGGATCTTCTCTTTAAAAATTTGGCGTCATTATCTTTTTAGGGTGAAGTGTGAAATATATACGAACCACAAAACCATCAAGTATATATTCATAGAGAAAGAGTTGAACATGATCCAATGAAGATGGTTAGAGATGATCAAAGACTATGACTTCTCAATCCATTACCACTCTGGGAAAGTGAACAAGGTAGAACATGCTCTAATTAGAAAGGACCCAGCAATTCTATCACTGATGAAAATTTAGAAGGATCCAATCTTCTTAGATTTGATGAAGATGGACATTGGAATCATAAATAAGGTAATATCATCAATCCTTTCACAAATTATTGCTCAACCATCTCTTTTAGAAAGGATAAAGGATTCTCAAAAGGATGATGTGGAAATTCAGAAGAAAGTGGAAGCTATCAGAAGAGGTAAATCCTAGAAGTTCAATGTTAATGAAGAAGGAATTGTGAGATCTTGGAAAAGACTATGTGTTCCATCAAGTTCAGAGCTGAAGAAGGAATTTTTGGATAATGCACATAGTTCAAATTTCTCTATTCACCCAGTAAATATAAATATTTATCGAGATCTATGAGAGAATTATTGGTGGGATAATATAAAGAAGGAGATCACTGAATTTACATCAAAGTGCCTGGTGTGTCAGCAAGTGAAGGATGAGAGACAGAATTCTAAGGGGATAATGCAACCATTACCCATAACTACATCGAAATGGGAGAACATCACCATATAATTTGTCACCGAACTTCCAAAGACATCCCAAATTAACAATGCAATATGGGTTGTTGTGGATCGTCTTATAAAGTTTGCACACTTCATTGCAATTCGGGAGGATTTCTCATTGGATCAACTAGCACAGATATACATCAGGGAAGTGGTAAAGCCGCATGGAGTACCACTATCTATTGTATCTGATCGAGATCCAAGATTAACCTCTAAGTTTTGGAAGAGTCTTCAACATTCTCTGGATACTTAACTAAACTTTAGTACGGCCTATCATCCTCAAACTAATGTCCAATCTGAGTGACTTATTTAGACACTGGAAGATATGTTAAGATCATGTTCAATGGAATTTAAAGGATGTTGGGATCAACATCTTCCTATGGTTGAATTCTCCTACAATAAAAGTTTCCACTTGAGCATTCGAATGGAACCTTATAAATCCTTGTATGGGAAGAGTGCAAAACACCAGAATGTTGGAATGAAGTCGGTGAGCATAAGCTGCTAGGAACAGAAATGGTTGAAGAAATGGTGGGGAAGGTGAAAACCATTCAGCAGCATATCAAGGCAGCCCAGAGTTGACAGAAGAGTTATTCAGATAACCATCGATGAGACTTTGAGTTTAAAGTTAGAGACATTTTATTTCAATGAATATATCCATGGAATAAGGTCATGAGGTTTGGAAAGAAATGGAAGTTAAGTCCTAGGTACATCGGCCCCTTAGAGATTCTTGATCATGTTAGGGCTGTAGCCTATCGACTAGCACTTCACCTACCATGTCCAAATTACATGATATCTTTCATATATCCCTCTTAAGGATGTACATACAAGACCCTTCACATGTACTCTCTTTAGAGGTAGTACAACTAGAGGATGATCTTTCTTATGAGGATCAACCGGTGAAGATCTTAAATCGTATAGAAAAAGTTCTACAAAATAAGACAATGACCATCGTCAAGGTGTTGTGGAAAAACCAAAATTTTGAAAAAGAAATGTGGGAATCATAGGAAGTGATGAATAAAAGTTACCCACATTTGTTTTGGAGTGGGAAATGGAAATTTGGAGTGCGAAATTTCTTAAGGGGGGGAGATTGTAACGACCCAAACATTCATTAATGGAAATTAATCTTGATCTAATTAAATGTATTATTATAGTTATATATAATGTGAACTTATTTGGTTTTATGTTTCTAGATTTTAAAATACTGTTATGAATTTTTACCATTTCTAATATAGCCATTGAATAGTGTTCACATGATTAGTATAAATATAGGGCTTTTACAAATCCAATTTACTCAGACAAAGGAAGTGATGGCCTCATCCAGTAGACTTTCCCCATACGAAGCCCATTTTTCGGAGCTCGAAAAGGAGTTGGAGTCATTGGTATTTTCTCTTGACCAATCCCAAGCCGAGCTTGAACACATTAATCTTGAGAGGAACCGATTACAGGAGAAGTGGAAGTTAATAAAGATTACCATACAAGCGATGTTATCTGAGCCACCCCAAGAGTCTATTATCATCGCACACCTTACCCTTCAGTATTATGTAGGTGTTATAATGGGTTATGTAACAAGACCCTAGCACTATGACTATGTAAATTATTTTTTGTATAAATAATGTGCATTTATTTTATTATTGTTACTTTGTAAATAGTTTTTAAAGCCCAAATAGTATTTTTAGTTAATATTTAACTAAGAAATATATTTAGATGAATTAATGGATTTTTGAATTAAATAATATTTTCATAAAATATTATTATTATTAAATTACTTTTTATTAAATATAAAATATCATATAATTTTATGAAAGCAATTGTAATTTTTATTAAGGTTTGAAAGCTATTTTTGTCAAAACCCATGAATTTTCGATAAATGTTGGTTTTTATTTTAAAAGTAAAAATTCACATATTTAGAAAATTATTTATGTAAAATGAATATTTTTTTTTGTAATTAGGACGTCAAAATTATCAAATGGTGAATTTTTCATAATTTTCGGAGACAATTGAATTTTTGGGTAAAAATTAAATATCATTTAAATATATAATGTGTTTTATGACATCATAATGACCCAATAGTGATATAATAAAGTAATATTAACATTATTTTCGGAAAATATATTTTTTATCATTAAAATAATGTGATTTTCGATTTTTTTGATTTATTTTACAAAATTTTAGTGGACCCTCCAAGACTTAAAAAACATTTTGTCTTTTTAAATTGTTTTTCTTGAGTGTGTGACTCACCTCCACAAAAGAAACCCTATTATTTTAAGAATTTAGGACATTAGCCTCATAAATTATTGTTTTCTAATCCCCTTTAGAAAAAAATCATGGTTAAAAACCATGGGCTGGTTTGTGGTTTTGATTAGTTTAATGTGAGGTGTCCCAAACCTAAATAATGAAGAATTCTCTCTCCTTTCCTATATAAGCCCACCCAAGATCTCACTTCATCTTCACTAAAAGCCTTTGGATTTCAACAAACCCCTACCCTCCTCTCTCTATAATACTCTCAAGGTTCTCTAAGCTCCCAATAAGCCTCTCTCAATCCTCTTCCAAGCCTTTGGGATCTCACTTCCAAGTAAGGGATTTCTTCCTTTCTCATTTTTGTCCAATTTTATTTAAGTTGTTATGCCCTTTTTTTCAATTAAAAATGTTGGGGTATAATTTTTCACCTCCCCTATACTGCCCTCTTTTTGTTTGGATGATGGGAGACCCCTTTCTCTCTCATTAATGTCGCCCATGTACACCTGTTACCATGCTGAAATTCTGTGAGAGGTTTCTCTCTCCTCTTTTACATCCAAGTAATTATTTTGTGATATGCATCTAAATTACATTACATTTTTTTGGAGATGTATATATATGAACCCCTTACTATCTATTTTATGTAAATATTATGAGACACCCTTTTCTCTCTCATCAACCATTTTCATGAATCCCCATGTCATGTCGTTATGCTGCTGAAATTGCACCGCGTTTTTCCAAGCCAAGATCATGGTGTAGTGAACACCATACCCATGTCTCTATCAAGGGTATTCACCTTTATGCACATATACATATTGAATGGTACTTTAATTTATTTATTCCACATTACTTAATCATGGAATAACTTATTATGTTGATTGATTCCATGTTATATGATCCATGTGGCACACTTATGCATGAAATGAAATGTTTAAGAAGGGTGTGCCCTGATAGCGCTCCAATGCATTGGGTAAAGTATAGTATCATGATATGTCAAGTGTAATTATTGTTGAATCATTCTAATTCAATTGAAATGAGTGTTTACTCATGCTTCATGTGCAATAAGGGTTTACTCGTGCTCTATGTGCAATGAGCCTTGGCTCATGCTAATTCCATGTTAAGTGTTGCTGCAACATTTCCATGTTATGATTATCATGCTTTATCAAGCCTTTATGTTCATGTTTCTCTTGTCTTACATTTATATGCCTGTTGTATAACATGTATGTTATTCCTCATGTTATTCCATGTTTATTCCTTTATTGGGCTTTATAGCTCACCCTTTTCTTATGCATGTCCTCAGGTTATCCCATGCAATGCTAAGTACAAGGGAATATAGTGGTCATGTAAAGGAAGTTTTCAATAAAGATGTTGTATTTCATGTTTTAAGTTGTTATGTAATGATCATAATCCCCAAATACACTAAACCTATCGAACTTCTATGTTGTATCAAGTGAATTTTATGTAATAAATCATGTCTAAGTTTTTAATAAATGCATGGTTGTTATATATCACATGTTGTACCTCAACTTTACGCCCTCACAATGGTACATGTCTCAAGGGTTTGTATAATATAATAATAAATTTTAATAAATATAAGTAATTTGGATGAGTACACAATAGGTAGTTTCAACTAAAAGGCATGTGCTATTGTTCAATATCCATCCGAAGTACACACATGAGGAAATGGTGTGTGAGTGTACTTTGGAAATATTTGGACTACACAATGTGTCTAGTGGGCCACACGCTCTGTAGTTCCTCATTACACGGTCTCTAGCCAGGAAATCCATATATGGGGTACATAGTCTAACCCTAACCTGAAGGGACTATACGCCATTTCCAGTGGGCCACAGGGCATGTAATCTAGAAACAGTGTGCCACCTATTCCTATTCAACACATTGAGTCATTAAGACTTAGAAAAACTATAATGACATGGCTTGGTTTGGTGGACCCAACCCGATGCATTGAACCTTTACTAAATGACATGTACTACCGAATACACACTGTTTGTTCTGGTGCTATATAGTCAGGAACCTTTGGTACCTCCAAATGAGATCCTCTAATACCACTTGAAGGTTCCGGGCGTAGTGGAAGTGTGGTTGGGCCGACGCCCAACATTAATTTTTTTTACCATGATAAATGATTATTCCAAGATCAATACAAGAATTAATGCCAGTCTCCACAGAATAGAATCAAATATTTAAACAAATAAGGAAGAGGCCCAAAACCTTTAGAGAGGATCTTGCACATTATTTTTATAATTAATTTAATTAATTTCATAAAGAAAATAATCCCTAGATCTTTTGTATTTTCTTTGTTGATGATTTTGATCATCCAGAAAGAACCTTCCAAATTATGTTGTTTCTCTTGCAAGGATCCAAACTAGAATCCCTCTAGAAATGATCCACACGTTCTTTGATGGCCTCTGATCGACACCACTCGTTATCCGGGTACTAATGCGGCAAAGCGAGTTTCTTGTGTCATCTGTTCTTGATCGCTTGTTCTTTAGCCTTGGAAAACATCACTCGTTCTTGAGAGGGGTGGGAAGAGGATTCAATATAGAAATTGTTTAGCTCAACAATTCTCAATTTACCAGGTGTGCAGTTTAGTACATGTAAAAATAGATATATGTGTCTATTTATAGATATGTGGATTCATTTACAATATTTAATTCTGTAACAACAATAAAATACATTCATAACCTTAGAGGAACCTCATTCTATTAATAATAATACCATTTCATTATTTATGGTGCGCCATCTTGCACAAAACTGAATTATAAATAAAATTCCATGTCACAAAATAATAGTAACATTATTTTAATTTGTTCCAACTAGTTAAATAATTATTTATCACCTTGCAAATAATTATTTTACTACCAGACTGGAATTGGTCCTCTCGAACTCCACTTCCATTTATTGAACACCTGAATAAATAAATAAATAAATTATCGTCTTAAATAAATATTTTATTTACAAAATAGTAAGTAAATATTTATTAAATGTTCAATAAAATAAATAAATATATCTTACCCACAATATATTGAATATAAATTTATTTAATTTATGCAATCATTTTAACTTGAATAAAATTATTCCATTTTCTTTGAGAATAATATTTTTTAACTAAATTGAAATATAATTTAACCGAGACCACAAAAAACACTTAGTGTTTGACCCTCTAGGATTATTTCTCATTGGAAATAGGCGGGCTTGCCTAAAGTCTAAATGTACTGTCTAGCAACGGGTCATGGCACCCATAGAAAGAAATTAAAGTTAGAACGATGACATCCACATACGAATGATCACTGTGTAATATAATCCCTTTGTCACAATATCTCATCAAAAAGGTTTCATGACAGTGTCATCAAATTTTATGCTTGATACGTCGCTCTTTGACTACCTGAAATAAACTCATCATTACACCATGGCCATGTAATTTTGTGCGACAGTTATATTTTAATCAAAGGGACAAGATATCACCTTCCATATATGGAAGGGACAAATTATTCCTTGAATTATCCATTAATAACATACCACTCATGACGCACCCAACACACCCTACTTCCTTCCCATTGTCTTCATGATGGTTTTTTTAGTAAATCAATGTGTGTGATTCATTACACATATTAATGATAATATAAAATCATAAGGATCATTACACACGCTCGAAGATATAAATATTAGATGACACCAAAACATGCAGAATTTTTACTGGTGGGTCTATTCTCATAATATATTGTCTTGGAGATTACTAAGTGCAAACTTTCTAAGAGGAAGTATCATTTTGTTATGAGTACTCACACCTAGTTTTCTGTATGCTATGTGTACCATCATAGTATGTCATCCAACTAATGAACTATATTTAAGAATATTATTACAATATTTCAAGGTTCTCATCATTGTGGGGAACTTCCATGTCCTTATCAATGAAACAAATACTCCAGGACATTATTACATCATAGTCATACAAAACAATGAAGAATATTTAATACATTAAATATCCATGTAATCAAAGTACAAATAGTTGGTTCTAAGACACCAACTCTAACAAAGGCTCTAAATACATGGTTTCTTTATTTTTTGGTGAGGCACGACTGGATTGGTGGCCATAGTAGTAGAGATGATGCATAGAAAACAGATATGGTATTTTGGAAAATCTTGATCCACATGATATGTAATCAGTGATTACATGGAATGTGGGTCCCTCCTAGTGCTGGCTATGGTTACGAGATGGATATAAGTACCACACAGCATGTTACCAAGTCACATGGTGTGTGGACTATCTCCAGTGGCTCGACATGTACCTCAAAGAAAACATAGACATGGTCTAGAATACATGGGCACAATAATTCCATGTACTCCCACACATACATGGCTTGTCCAAGTTTACACAAGCATACCCATGTACTAGTACAAGTTAAGCCACATGCCATGTACTATTTCATAGACATAGACATGAACATAGGTAGTTTACATGGGTAGGACCTAGGGTTGAAGGGACATGACGTGTACCCCTATTAAAGATCGTGTGCTCCTAAAATGTTTTCTTTCAACCCTTGTCCACTTTATTTTTGAAAAGGTTTCATTAGGGTTCATTCCCCATCATCCATCCACTGAGGGTTATTATGGAATCGCTACCTACACATATGACATCAATCCCTTCTACATGACTTATTGGATAGAGTTGTTGGAATCCTTCCATGAATCCTAGAGTGATATCCATTATCATATTCTTACCCATGGTGGAGTTGTTAATATTGTCATGACCAAAAGTATGCTAGCACCAATCCTCAACTTAGAAGTTTGTTCCATACTGAGTTGTTGGTACACCCAAGGGGCTTGGGAGCGATTCTCATCTATGTATCATATCTCTTCAGACTTCCAGTTTATAATTCCTATAATGAGACCCATTGAGTGTGACCTCTTATAAAGACATCATAAGTGATATATGACTCATGTAGTGTGTTTTCCTAGATGAGTTCTTCATGGAAATTTCGAACTAGAATCCTAGGATAGAATTATGGATGTGACTTTACCTTTAAAATGTGTGTCTCTATTGAGTATATTTGGATATTCTTATTATATATTATATAGATATATACCTATGTATAGATGAATATTATTACTTTATGATTTGTGATTTTAGGGTGTCCTATCAGGTATTGTTATACTCAAACCTACATGGGATTTTCCAACATGTGTCATGTTTATGGAGATGATAGAACTTTGGAAAGAGTCCTAGATAGACCGGGACCAAATGATTCTTAGTGAGATCAGATAGAATGATTTTTGTTCCTGCAGTATCTTGAAAGTAGTCCCCATCTTTAATTTTAGGTTGGAATTATTTTTAGACTCTTTTTGGTGGTCTTGTATTTGGACATGTTTAATTTCCTTTACATCATGTTGTACTCTAGTTAGGGGATTTAGATGTATGCATGCATGATTTCTCAATTGTTTTTACATTTCAAATTTTTATGGGATTGAGATGTGTTAATGTGTAAAAGTACTTAGGCTAAGGCCTCCCATGTTTTTGATGTGTCAATAAGGTGCTAGTCGCTAGCCCCTATCCTATTGGAGGTGCTATTAGGGAGTCATGACACATAACCCTTTTTTATGGTCTATAAAAGAGTGGTATTATAGGAATTTATTCTACTGTAGGACTAGATTCTATGAGATTGGTTTGTGGAAACATATTTAAGTGTTTTAAGTTCAACTTTCAGGCTAGGGAGCCAAGTGTTGGTGCAACGATCAACATATCCATACAAAAAGACGTTGATCACCTACCTTTTGATGTGGTACATGATAACATTGGCTGTAGGGGAAAATGGTACATGCATCATATGGGAACGGGTTGTGGTTTCCATATCCTTCTTGATCCAGATATCCAGATATAATCATTAACCATAGTACATATTTTTTATTTTAGGATGCCTCCATGACGTATGCTAGCTATGGTTCGGTATCTGGATCATAAGGACGATCCCCTCAGTGATGAGGCATTGATACATGGGATAGTTCCATAAGTTCTACCTCTAAGTGGTTCACTAGAAATACCATAGCCAATAGAGAAACAGAGGGTACCTATAATAGTAGCATATGAGGTGCATTGGATGAGAAAACTTCATTAGTTTTAGTGACATATACCCCTCAAGTTCTTAGGTGAGCCCAACCCACAAGCGGTTGAGGACAAAATTGAGGTGGTGATGTGATTTTTTTCTATCTATTCAGGACACTAGTAGTCCAAATGGTGGTTATGGATATGAACTTTCTCCATAACTCAATAGGATGATGGTGGGGTTGGTGACCCAGTATTATGATGAGGTGACTCTAGAATGGTCAGAGTTTGAGTTCCTTTTCAGAGTGGAGTTCTCTCCAACTACACTATAGGTTGTATGTATCCAAGATCATCTACATATCTTATAGGGAAGCCCAATAGTAGCTAATTATTCATCAAGGTTTACCAACATCTTTAGGTACTCGATGGATATGGTTTGGGATTAGTTATTCTGGGATCATCCTTCTGAGTGAAGATTGCATAGAGATATATAAATAGACATCAGTAGTAGGGAGATGAATTTAGTCTCAGGGACCTGAACATGTGAGATGTTTCAGGAGGAGGTCCTGGGATAGAGGGTCTATGGTTCAGGGTTCACAGGATGGGTCCATTCATCATATAGGGAGGTAGTGATACTCATTATATATTAGGGGATATCTTTCTCTAGATTGTTTGTACCACCGTATGATTGATAGGGAGTCTATGGACGGTCCACTGAGGTAGAGTAAGCGCCAAGATCAGATAGGCCCATAGGGTAGAAGATGTGGTAGAGGATCTTGGAGAGCAGCTGGGGGTGGTGGATAGTCTGATTTTTTACTAGCACTACCACCATCAGGTGGTCTGTACTAGGCTCAGGGAGCTGTAGGATAAGGGTACGGATAACTATGGGTGGTAGAGGATTGAGTCCCAGAGGCTTCAAGAATCATACGAGGTACGATCTATATCTTTTATACCTTTTCTATAGCACTGCTAGACATGGGTTATACCCATTCCTTTATTTCCACATATATGGTTTGAGACTTAGAGATTCTGGTTGAGACCTTTTCTTGGCCATTCCGCTTGGAGACTCCTACTAGAGATGACTCAACAATCACACAATTGTGCCGACATGTGTGACCTAACTCTTGTAGGTAAGAATTTTCATTGGGACCTATTTGTAGTAGTGATGAGTCCTTACAACGTAATATTAGGTATGAATTGGTTATATACTATTCATGCCCAGATCAATTTTTTTAGGTATAGGATGTAGTGTGCCCATAATGAAGTGACCAAGTTTTCTTTTTTGGATGAAAAGGAAAACTAGGCAGTGTAGGATAGACTCATGCATAGGAGGGTGCAACTAAGAACTCATTAGTTTTCTAGCTTGACCCTTGTTTTTTTGGTTGTTATGAGTTTCCATTTTCTTGCAGTGGTGGTGGAGTACATGGAGGTCTTTTATGAGGATGTTCTAGGTTTACCTCCCCACAGATTAATATTCTTCTATGTTTCTATACTTCCTAGGGAAACACCGATATCTCTACCAATGTATCAAATGAATCCCATAGATCTTTGCAGGTTGATGGTGTAGTTTGAGGAATTGCAGAGGAAGGGAATTTTAAGAGTCAAGTTTTCAACCTAGGAAGCCCTATTTTTATTCACCAAGAAGGAAAACAAGAGCTTCAGGTTATGTGTGGACTAATGAAAACTGAAGTGGGTGACCAAAAATAATAAGTCTCCAATACTGAGGATCAATGACCTCTTTGATAAATTGAGATGGGAACAAAGGTTCTAGAAGGTTGAAATCATATTTGGATATGACTATTTGTGAGTAAGAGACGTGGATATATCAAATATGGCATTTAGATGTCACCATGATCACTATGAGTACTTGGTGATGTCGTTTGGTGTGAAAAATTCCATAATAGTGTTCATTGGAATCATAAATCAAATCTTCCATCCTTTATTATTAAAATTTGTGGTGGTTTTAATCAACAATATCCTATTGTACTAGGTGTCCAAGGAGGTGAACATGACACACTTTAGGATGGTTCTAAACATACTCTGATATCACTAGTTGTTTTGGTAGCTCTCGAAGTGATAGTTATGGATATAGGAGGTCCACTTTCTGGGAAACATTTTCTCAATAGATGGATTGGTAGTACCTAGCCAAGGCTGAGTTAGTGTTAGCTTAGGAGCTACCCAAGTGCATGATAGAGGTGAAAAACTTCCTTGGGTTGGTATATAATTAATATAGATTGATAGTTAACTTATTTAGGATATCAACACCCATGAAATCTTTGAACAAAATGGGGAAACCTTTCATGTGGATAGAGAGGTGATAGTGGTATTTTTAGTATTTGAGGTAGAAATTAAAATTTTCTCCCATATTGAGATTTTAAAATGGAGGTGTCGAGTACGTAGGATTTTGGGATGTGTCCGGAACCAGTATTTTTTGTGTTATATTATAGCATTTTGTGGTGATTATTTATGGTTCACATTATTTAAGACCACATGGGCAGAACTACATGACCCATGATCTTGAGTTGGAAGTTGTAATGTTAGCGCTAAAAATATAGAGAAACTATAAGATGGTTTAGATATTTATTATCTATTATGATCACAATAGTCTCAATTATATCTTATATTAGATGGATCTTAACTTGAGACAAAGGTGATGGATAGAGTTACTCCAGGATTATGGATTCAAAATTATCTATACTCGTAGAAAGGGGAATGTGGTAGAAGATGCTGTCAACTGAAGATATCAAATTTAATTGATGAAAGAGGTTTTAGAGCAATTTGACTCATTGGAGTTATCCTTTGTGGATGGAGATGAACCAACTTACATACAGTCGATGGTTATTTCCCCTCCTCTTTTGCAGTGGATCAGAGAGGCACATATTGGTGATACCAACTATAAGACCCAACATACTCAGATATCCACTGTAAATTCTCATGATATATTTTATGAAGGTGGGGAGCATGTCATTCATTTTAGAGGACACACAATGGTACCAATGATATTGTAGGAGTAGGTTTTGAGATGGTTCCATACATATCCATTGGATATACATCCAAGCATGGAAAAAATTTATTAGGACCTCAATCATTAGTTTTTGTGGCCAGGGATAAAGAAGGGAGTTGAAGAGTTTGTCTCCTGATGACATACATGTCAACAACTGAAGGATGAGAACCATGTTCCAGTGGGTTTATCTCAAACCCTTGAGATGCCAATGTGTAAGAGAGATGAGATATCCATAGACTTCGTGAAGATCTTACCACATATTTCTAGGGGAAACGATGGAATATAGGGGATCATAGACCAAATCACCCATTCCACCCAATTCTTAGCTATTCAAGAGAAGATTTTAGTAGAGACATTGGGAAACCTATACATGAAAGATATAATCAGACTCCATGGAATAACATTGATGATTTTTTTTTTGACTGTGACACTTGCTTCACATATCAGTTATAGAGGGAATTATAGGAGGCATTTTGGACTCATTTATTCTTGAGGGAATAATTTCACCCCCCCCCCCCAAACTGATGTCTAGAAAGAGTGGACCATTCATGTTTTTGAGGAAATGTTATGAGATTTCATGTGGGATTTGGATGTAGTTGGGATGTTCACCTACCACTGGTGGAGTTTTTTGTATAGAAACAGTTAACATTCCACCAATAGTATGACACCATTTTAGGCTTTTAATGGAAAAACTACATGTAACCACTTTACTGGATTGACCAATGAGAGTCAACACTTATGGGAATAGAGTTGGTGTGAGATACCACAGATAAGGTTCAGCGCCTTCCGGAGTGGATGAGGACTATAAAGAGATGAAAAAATTCTTATGCTAACAGTTAAAAGAGGTATTTTAATTTCAAGGAGGTATACCATGTGTTTTTATATGTTTCAACTCAATGTGGATTATATATATTTGGATGGGACAAAAATAATTCTATGAGATTCAATAGCCCTTTCCAGATACAGTGTAATGTTGGTGATGTGGTGTACCCCTTAGTTGTACCTCTACGATTTGAATAGATACATGACGTCTACCATGTGTCACAGTTGAGGAGGAACATGCCTCACCCCTTACACATTGTCAAATGAGGAGAGTAAGACATCAATTATGGAGATACCATTTCTGAGTACTCGATAGATATTGAGGATCAGAAGGTGAGGATCCTTCATGGAAAAGATATTTCTTCAGTGCGTGTCTAGTGGAAATACAATAATTTTTCAGAGATCACTTGGGACTGGGAGGCTCAGATACATTCTTAATAACTGCATCTCTTTATGTATCCACTTGTTTTATCATTTTTTGAATTAAATAATGAATGTGGGTAGAATGTAATGAATCGTTTTTTTATGTATATTATATTTAGATATTATATATATTATTTTTGAAACCAGGCATTAAGATGACGTGCGATTCTGGGGCCCAGTATGCCCAAAATAAATGTTTGAAATTTATTAAATATATTTAATTGTACACAAAAAAAGTTTTCCAGAAAAAAGTGTAATAACTTCTAAATGGGGTCCTAGATTAGAAATCAAATAACTATTGAGTTTATAAAAAAGTTTTACCCTAAGCGCGATATAACATTTGTCAACATGGGGAATTTATGAAAAATTCATTGAGAATGTTAAATGAATTGAATAATTAATTAAATTATTTTATTTTATTTCATTAATGTAGAGACATAAACTATTATATAAGAATACAATTTTTAAGGGATTACTAGGTTTTTATACTAAAACTTAGATACATAGAGGACTATCAGAGAGCATTGAGGGAGATTCTATTGGTGGATGAAGACTAAATTGACGATTGACAACTAGTGTGAGGAAAAATCAGAGGAAATCACCAACCACCATGAAATAAGATTGTTATTCATCATTGATTAATCCATCCAAAGGTAGGACTTTGATTTTATTTGTATTCCTTCCATATTTTATATTTAAATGATGAATGTAGATCAATCAACCAACAGATCGATCTGTGGATCATGCTTATTGAGAAATGTGATTATTATGGGGTTTTATTTGGGATAATTTCTTTGTGAATAGTTTTATCCATTCATTAATCATTATAAATGAAATTCATTGAGGTAGAAACAAAAAACGACCACGGTATGTTCCTCATAATCATTCCTTTGATTTTATCCCTAATTACTTTGTTTATCATGAGTGTTCTTCGTTGACCTATGGTTCGACATCCACAAAGAAATTGATCATTGCACACTCATTTTTTAGCTTAATGATTCAATATTATTAATCTAGGATCGACATGACATGATTTTGGTGTGATGATGGAAGTTTAAGAAAATAAGGTAGTGTGGATACCAAGATTTTTTTTCCTTCAACCTATAATGAAGAATTATGTATGAGACCATTTTTGAGTCATTTTAGAGGATGGAACCCATTGTTTTTTGACGACAAGGCTCATTCAACCATGGTCCTTGATTTTTTTGATGAGGTATAGATAGATTGGTGGTTGAAGAAGTAGAGAAGATGTGCGGAAACTAGATATGGGATTTTAAAAAATCTAAATCCCCACAGTGTGTAATCGCGTATTACATCATGTGTAGGTCCCTACTATCGGCAGATAGGGTTCCAAGATGGAGATAAGTATCAAACGACATGTGAACATGTCACATGGTGTGTGAACTCTTATTAGTGGCTCTAAATGTACCTCATAGGGTACATAGACATGAGCTAGAGTACACAAGCACGAACATGCCACATACTCCCACATAGACACAAATTTTCTAGGTTTACATAAGCATACTAGTGTATTATTATATGCGTATAAGTACACATGTATCCATAAATTGTGTACTATTACACGAAAAAAAACCTGAACACATTTTGTTTACATGGGGAGGACTAGAGTCAAAGGGACATGACATGTACCCCTACAACAGGCTATATACTCCTAATATTTTGGATTAGAACACTTTTTCTCTATATCTTGGACATGTTTCATTTGGGTTCATTCCCTGGTTTGTATGGAATCACCTCCTACATATATAAAAATATTCCATTCAGTAGTACTTATTTGATATAGTTATTAGAATAATTATATGATTCCGAGAGTAAGATCATTTACATTCTTCTTAGCCTAGGTGGAGTTCTAAGTATTATCATGAACAACACTATACGATCACTGATCCATTAATTAATAGGTTATTGCATATTGAGTTGCTTGTATACCCCATGGCCTTGTGAGTGATCCTTATCTTTGTATCATATCTCTTCAGACTTCCAACATATACTTCCTATGGTGAGACCTGATGAGACCAACCTCTCAAAAGGATGTCATTAGTGATATCTGACTCCTGTAGTGTGTTCTCTTAGATGATTTCTTCGTGGAATGTTCAAGCTAGAATCCTAGGTTGGAATTATGGTTGTGAATTTAAAATTATATGGTGTGTCTATGATGAGTATATCTGGATATTATTTTTATATGTGTTGTAGACATATACCTATTTAGAGCTTACTATTATTCCTTTATTGTATGATTTTTGGTTTCGGGGCGTCCAACTAGGTATTTTTATACTCACCCATGCATGGGACTTTCCCAAAAGTATCGTGTCTTGTACAGATGATAAACCTTTTGACAAAGTCCTAGAATGACTAGAACCAGACAGTACATAGTGAGATAATATAGATCAAGGCGTGTTCCTATGGTATATTGAAAACATTATCTATCGTTACTTTCAAGTTGGGATTGTTTTTACACTCCTTTTGGTGGGATTATATTTTGCCCTAGTTACTTTCCTTTACTTATTTTCATACGATGGTTGTGGGATTTAGATTTATGAATGTATGGTTGTTCAGTTTTCTTTACATTACAGCTTTATGTGGTCATGGATATGTGTGTGTGTGTATCAGTACTTAGGATAAGGTCTCCCATTTCAGTGATATACCTACTCAATGCTAGATACCATCCCCTATCTTATTTGGGGTGGGATCGGTGATTCATTGCCTGAGCCCCTTTGGGATGGTTTATGACAAGATGGAGAAGTCATTGACTAAGAATATGGTTCCATAGTTACCATCATGAGGGTATTTGAGGGTGACCAATATTGTTATATAATTGTTAATGTAAAAAAATAATTTATTAAATCTTCATACTAATTGTAAAATTTATTTATTTAAAATATTTATATAATAAAAAGATAAAAACAAACATGAATACATAATATGTTTGGTGGATGATCAATTTTAAAATATCTTTTCCATTCTTCTTGTTAGGGGTGTCTATAGATGATGTGAGGGAATTATATGAGCATATATTGGTCAAGTTAACATGTGAGATTATTCCCTATCCCATCATATATCATGATTGGAAGTATATTCCCATTAATTTGAATAATAGTACTTTTTATAAACTACTAAAAACAATTAAAAATTAATTTGAATTGTTTTTTATTTGAGATTACTATAAAATGCAAGTCTAATTATTGGGAACTCTTTTTTAGGGAATGATCTGGAGTATTATAGTGTATATTTAATCCTTGATATCAAAAACCACAATGATACTAAATTTGTAAAATTTATTTTAATGTTTTTATATTATTATAATAATTTTTGTGAATATATGTTTTACACACTATCTAATTAAAATTAATTTATATTTTAAATTTCATTTAATACATAAAAAAATGAATCGCATGCTAGTAGCCGATAGGAAAATATGAAGCATGGATTATCTAGGGGAATTCTCTCTAAATTAGGGGAGTGGGTTTGATGATGGATTCCCATTTTCATGTATTTTATTTTAAATTAAAACATATATATATATATGTTGTTTTTTAGAATCTAACATAAACAAATATGTTTTATGTTTAAAGAATATTGAGATATAATGTAAGTAAATATTTTATTTTTATGTTTTGTTTGTTTGAGTATTGAAAATTTTCAATTATATACTGTTTGGATATAATTTTATTTAATATTATAGGTGGAAGATTATTGATAAGGCTTCTATATGATACTAGATTTTTTTTATAATTTTAAGTGGTTTGAATTTATAGAAATTAGAAAACTACCACTATATAATTGGTGGATATTTTAACCATTACCACTCACTGAAAACTACCATCATATACTACTAAACCACCACTTTTTAATATATATATAATAATCACACCCTTATATATTTATTGGAGGTAGTTGTTACCATCACATAAATTAAAAAATAATTTAAAAAAATAAACCATGATTTTATTCTTTAATTGGTTTCACAACCACCACCAATTATAGATCCATAATGGTTTTAAAGGAATATTTCTAATAAAAATTATAATTAATGGCAAACTCATAAAAATAGTAGTTTATAGAACCATTTCACATTATTGGGTGGTGGTTAAAACCTCCATGCATTTGAAAAAAATCCACCATTAATATATATTTTTTATTAGAGTGATTATAACAAAGTAAATGAATCTTTGTACTACATACCATGGGATATTACATGATATAGATGATTACACCACTTAAAACTGGATAAATTAAAATGGTACAAGAAACATAAAATAATTATATAATCACAAGTAGAAAATACCTTAGATAATATTTTCTCTTGAGAATCCCTATTTTCATAAATAAACCTACAAGGACAAAAGCATCATGAACGGTGAAATCATTATGAAAAATACAAAATGAAAATTAATGGAGTGATAAGTTTGATTTAGTAGGTACGAATAGAATGAATTTATTTAAGATAATTAGGGTAATATAACCATTATATAACCATTATAAAGGGGTATATTACTGTTGGGTATAATACTAATAGAAACATTACTAGTTTGGAACTATGAGTATATAGTTAATATACATAATGTTTATTTAGATACAAAAAATACACCTTTTCATTATATATAATTTATTTGAAGTAAAATAAATGATTTTATAATATAATTAAAGGATTTTAATTCATTTGTGAAAATAATTTTTATTTTAAAGAGTGTGTTTTTTATAAAATATGAATTTTATTAAATTTATTACATTTAATTAATGATATCAAAAAAATATTGATAAAAATAAATAAATTATTTGTAAAATAAATTAATAACATCTATGATATAACTTAAGAATAGTGAAGAACACTAATATATTTTTTTAAGGATAAATAAAAATATTTTATTTTTAATCATTATTTTTATTACATATTATATATTTTTAAGCTAAATTTATCATTTAAGAGTATTGAATTTAGTAAAATTTATTTTTTATAAATATTCATTCATTGAATATTAATTATTATTAATAATTAATTTTCGTTAAAAAGATTATTTTTAGAATATATATATATATATATATATATATATATTAATAAATAAAAATTATCCATGATAAATAATTACTTTAATAAAATATAATATATATATATATATATATATAATTTAACATCTATTGAATGATTATTAATTCATAATTAATAGTATTAAATTAAATTTTATGCTTAAAATTACATTTTGGTAAAAATTATGTAATATGTATTATGTATTCTTATATTAAAATTAATTTTTATTAAATTTAGAAATTTAATATAATAAAATGAATTTAGTATATGGAATAAAAATGTTATAATTAGGTAATAAGTTCAATTTTATATTTTATGTAGAAAAATAAGTTATTGAAGTAAAAGTTAGTTATCATAGTAAAGGTAAAAGTGTTTTCTTCAAATAATTATTTTATAATTGATGTATATTTTCATTACAATAAATTAAATTTATCTATTTTAAATGATGAGTCTAATGTAATTCATAAATATAAAAAATATATTATCAATCATTTAATATGTAATTGGTAGTAAATAACAATAAGAACACTTAATGTTTTAAAAATAGTATGCTATCAAGACAGTTTTTTCTATATATCTTATGTTTTAATTTAAAAGTAAATTTTATAATATAAAGAAATTGAACTAGATTAAATGGATCATAAATATGGAATTATCACATTGTAATTGAATAAGAGGGGTTATTATTTATATTTGGTAAAAAATAATTACCAAGGTAAAAGAGGTAAAAACAGGTAAATCATCATCACTCAATTTTTTTAATTAAAAAATATTTATACATTATATAATTAATTTTAAATTGTGTGTAAAGATCCTAAATTTCTTAAAAAATTTCCTTATATAAATCACATAACTGCCAAGTGATTCCATATCTACCCTTCACCTAATATAAGTTTCTAAGGATATGTTTCTCATTTTCACCTATAAAAGGAGAAGTCTTCTACCCCTCCAAAACAAAAATTTCAATAAAATGTCACATTAATATATGAATATTTCTCATCTCCTAAATACTCATTTTTTTATATTCAGGTTCCATTAATGAGGTATAAGTCCTTTATTCCATGGGTGGACTCCATGATAAGTAGCGATTTCATCAAGGTAAGCAACAAGTAATTCTTAAATATTATCATTTACTTTCTCATATTCAATCCTCTTAAATACATTTTCCTAATATAATTAGATTATATTAATATGATTATGGTTTATATAAAATTATATTTATATTATATAACTCTATACTATTACTCATTTATTTATATAACATGTTCTAGTTTTGGTCAGCTCAACCACCTGTATGAACAATGCTATACTATTTTCACCTTTTATGAAATGAATGAGTACCCCTAACATTAATAAAAATAATAGATGATATTTATTATTAATTCATGTTATTAATATGGTTCTAAAAGAGTTTTAAAAAATTAATTATATTTATTAAGTAACTCAGTGTTATTAATAAATTACCCAAAATAAGTTTTTCATGAATTCCCTTCTTACGAACCATACCCATAACTTCTTTAAAATTAAAATGGGGATGAATAAATAATTTAAAAAGTTATCCAACTAATGTTAATAATCAATATATTATTAACGTTTTATCAAATAATAATGATCGACATCGCCATTGTGAAATGTGTATGAAATAATCAAAATTACAAACATCTAATGATGAAACTAAAAAATTACTAAATAATATGTGTGTAATGAATGAGTATAACTGGAGAGTATAAAAGGTAATAGATATGAATATGGTTCTAGAATAAGTGAATAATATGGTTATTATTATTATTATAAATTAGGTTAAATCGCTTTCTTGGAATTCCAAAGTAATGTTAAGGGTTTATCATCTCAAGTTTCATTCATGATATTTTTTATATGTCACAACCCATCCCTAGTTAATATAAAAATGAAATAAAAAATACTAGACTCCACTATAACTTCTAAAATATAATCATCCCCTAATGTCCATAAATTATTCCTATATAAAAATAAAAAAAACTATAGAGGGTGAGATCTTGGGAGTACTTAGTGAGATCATCTCTCTAAGAAATTATGTATCAACGTGAAAAAAATAATACAGAATAGAATTACATTAAAACATATAGAAAAGATAATAATGTGGTTAAAACTAATGGGAGATTAATAATCCACATTTCCATCACTATAAAAAATTCACCTATAATAATAATTCAGATAAATAATCCACCGACATAATAAATAAGGGTGATTAAAGGGTTTCAAAATCACATAGTAACAATAGGACCATAAAAAATTATATCCTAATAACCATATCAATCAATTCATACCATAAAGAATAAAATTTTTTATTTCATGAAAAGATAATATGATATAAAAAATGAAAATTTTAAAGATGAACCTTTTCCAATAATCCCATTTTCACCACCACAATTTGCATGACATAAAACCATATCATCCACATAACCATAATCCAGTGCATCTATATCATCACCCCAACTTGTAACCCATGATTCCATATCATTAGGAAAACATTAATTTTATGCATCCATATCATGTACAAATCATCATCACATGATTCTGTTTACCATATCACCTCCAGGACTCGTTCTATAAACTCAATATGTTACAGTCCAAACATGAAAAATCATTCAAGGAATCACAACTAGAGGAAATTTATACATGTTAACCATAATCCATTACAACAAATTATAGTTACATGATTCATAATCATGGGGAATTGAACCAATTTATAGTGTTGAAAAAAATAGATACAATCATCACACAATCAATATGAAAACAAGCAATCACATAATTTACAATCAAACAAGCAAGCACAACAATAATAGTAGTCATAAAGCATAAAAAGGTATGATAAAGGGATACTATAATGAATTAGTTAATAAATAAAAATCCTCAATCTAGTATCCATTATAATATTATCAGAGGTATAAATATATAGAATTATATAATCACAAGGATATAATCTTTATTCAAACATATTTTACACATTACTCAATTTCAATTAATTCTAAAATATACATTACTAAATATTTTCCCAAAGATTATTAATTATCTACCATTAATTATTCCATAATAAAATTAATTTAATTTATATAGTTAATTTATTTGGGACTCTGAACAATTATGTTACTACAATGGAATCCTTAAAAACATAAATGGTGTTCATCTTAGATTTCCATCATGTTAATGTCCATCCTACTTTTTCTGTCATAATTTTTCTCTCAAGGACTATTTAGTTATTACCCATTTATATTTTTCTTTTATTCCACCATTATGATTTTCCTATCAATTAATGGATTTATAAATTCTAAAAATTATATCACACTAATATTCCTTACCTTGTTCTCATATTTTACATTCCATTTACACATATCTTCATCTTAACACTACTTATAGTTAGGGTAGTACATGGAATTATATTTTAGCATAGAAGTTAGATAACCATGTGGTAGAAACACATATATATAAATTCAGTATGATGATATTTTCAATTAATATTAATAAAATAAAAAATAAGACACAACAAATTATCAAATTTCACAAAACAATATATATTCATTACAAAATCAATATATTATCACCAAGAAACACTTCAAAAATGTTGAGGGATAATATAGCAAGGTATTAAATCCACCCATTTATATTTTCATGAAAAATATAGATTTTTTATTTCCTATAAACTTCAATAATATATATATATATATATAATTTTATATAGAAGTATTGAATATAAAAACAATTGTTATAACACATCAATGAATCATACCTCATCCTTCCTTATTATCATTTTTATTTGAGATTTTAATGACCCATATTTTTGGTAAGTATATTATTTCAATAAAATTTATGTTTTTAAAATTTATTTGTTTAATATTATTCAAATTTATTAAGAAATAATTCATACTAGATAAGAATTAAAATAAAAACAATTTACTAATTTATATTAAAAATTACTTCAAAATAATAAGAAACTTAGTATTACACACCATGGATTATTGCACACAATGGATTATTACATCTGTAAAAACTAAATAAATTAAAAGTTGGCACTAAATAGAAAATAATAAAATTATTTCGCATAAGTTAATCTCCTGTATCATCACCACCCTTGAGGATCACCAACAACCAAAGAAAACCTATAATGAGGAAGAAAATCATGAAAGGAGAACCCATATTATGAAATCTAAAATGAAAACTATAGAAATGAGAAATATTACTTAAGAAGTGTGAATGGAATGAATGAATTTAGTACATCAATATATAGGAATGAAATATGGCTATTATAAATATGGTTATAAAAAATATAATTGTTAGAAATATGGTCATTGTAAATATGTTGTATATAAATGGATTCAACAGGTTTAATTTGTGTATTATTAGTACAAAATTTAATAAAATTAATAAATAAAAAACAATGGAAAAAAATTAATATATATATATATATATGTATAGCATATTATTATTAATATTATTATTATAAAAGTATGATATGATGTATTTATATTATTCAAATAAATATATTAATACAAATGATTAGTAAAATTAATTTTTATATTATAAATAATTTATTTTAATTGCATTTGGTGAAAATTATTTAATATCAAAGTAATATTTTTTTCAAAGAATGATTCTTATGTAGTTTTTTAACTAAAATTTACTGAAGAAATATTTTAATGATAATTATTGTTAATATTTTCTAAAAAATAACCTAGAAACCATCTTATAGTTATTACTAGGCATGTAATAAAGATAAATTCATTTTTCTTAAATTATTTTTTTATTATAAATTTGAATTTATGTGATTTATTTGAAGAAAATAAATATATTAATTATATGATACATCATTTATATTAAAAATATATTAAATCCCATCTAATTAATAATTGATAATAAATAAAATTGGGGATAGTTAAATATTAATAAAAGGATATTTTCATTTGAAAATAATTTTTAGTATATTTTTATGTTTTTATTTAAAATTTAAATTTTATTTATTTAACTTTTTCAAATTAAGTTCAATTTTTATTTATAAGAAAAATATTATCTAAGGATAATTTTTTGTATTTTTCTAAAAAAATTATTTTTTGTCTAATAGTGAAAAATACTGTTTTTTAAAAATACCATGACTGTAATGAAATTATTAGTTTATTAGTATAAATTATAAATTTATGAAATCATTTTATATAAAAAAAATATGTATTTTATAATAGATATTTTAAATGTAATGATATTTATTTTATTTTACTAACTTGTGTTTCATAATTTAGAACTGAAGTTACTATTGTTACTATATTATAAATTTATTATTTTAAAATTAATTTTCATCCCTTTTAGAAAGTGAATATAATAAAATTGATATCAAATTTGGAATCCGAAAGATCCAAATTATGTAATAAGGACTATTTTATTTTTAGGCATAAAAATGAATTAAATAGGTAAGAACTAATTACCACAATAAAAGTTAAATGGGAAAATTATTTAACCATAAGGGTAAAAAGGATAACAAATTAAAATAATTTTTTAATTAAGTTTTTATTTTTTTATTGATAAAAACATATATTTACTCCATTATTTTCTATTTTTATCCTTCTTGACTTGTGAAACATGTTCTCACTTTATTTAAGATAAAATATTTACCAGAGTGCCATTATCACCACTTATAAAAGGGGCCTATCACCACCCCTTCAAGACCACTCTAAATTTAAGTTTAATATTTAAACTATATTACTTTTAATTCACCTATAGCCCCTTTTAACTTCAAAGAAATTAGTATAATCCTCCCTTTTCCAAGTATTACTCAAAGGGAAAACATAAAGTTCTCAAAGTATGTACAAAATTTTCCCTAATATTATTTATTTTCTATATTTCCCATTAAAATATATTTTTACCAATATTATATATATAATGAAGTTTTAATAGTATATTTAATTTTTTATATTTTGGTAATAACCATTAACCACCTTTCCCATTTTCTATTAAGAAAAACAAAAATGGCATTCATGCATCTGTGTGGATTACTGCATCCATAAAGTAATATATCACATTTTTCATATAGTTTCTTTAATATTTATGAAAATATATTAAAATATTATTAAAAACCTTAAAAATATCTACATAATTAAATTATTCTTTTTTAATAATGATATTATTCAAAAATAGAAACCATTCATAACCATAGACACCCATTAATTATGGTATGTTCATGTTTGGGTCGGTTTGACCACCTTCTGGAAGAACTCAATAACACAATATCATGGATGACTATTAGATGTTAATTAATGATAATATATGATATAAAAATTTAATTTTTTTTCTATAATTGTAACATTAATATTAAATTCCTTAATTATGATACCAATGTTTATTTGTTAAAAATCACTTAAACATGCCCATCGCCGATTTCATATTTTATAATTGAAAGAAAACATCCAATAAAATGAAATTATAAAAGTATAAATAATTATAAATCATCAATTATATTACATTTTATGATCTTTTAATGACAAAATTTTAGAGATGTATGATGAACAACACCACTATAACAAAACTAGTTGAAAACGATCAAGATTACTCATACAAGATATTAAATATAGATAATAACTAAATATAATACATGTAAAGAATAATATATATGAATTATATAAAATTCAAAACATAATAATTAGGTTATGAAATAGGTTATTAATATAGTTATATTTTTAATATAGGAGGTTAGTGCATTTTCAAATAAGTGAGAATTCAAGGTAATGGGTTCTTTGTCTCAAATTTAATTTCATGATACATATTTTACATTGTGAACCATGATATTTTTGTATTGTGTGATTAATTAATAATGATTATATTTTACCATATTCATGTAGTTATTAAGGGTTTAAGATCCATATTTTCTTACTTATTTAAATGGCTTTCGATTCAAAGGATATTATGGTTTTGAGGGTTATTTCCCTCCATTTTCTATTCCATGAGACATGTTTGATATTACAACCCATTATTTATTTTATATAGTGTATTAACTACCCTATTTACTTTATGTATAATGAATACCATTAATTTATTGATATTTATATTTCCATCTTGTGGAAACCCACTTATGTTCTTTTGATTCATACATCTCTATTACCATAATGATTTTGTCAACTTAGGTCTATTTATTGAGTTAAAATTATTATTATTAATCTTATTTCATCCAAGAATATTTTATTCCACCCAAAGAATTTATATCATGGTACCATATATTCCTCTATGGGTGAAATTTATTTTTAATTCTAATCATTTACCTTGATGTACTTCTTTCTCAAAAGTATATCATTATTGAGAATAAATCATATCCTTTTTAATAACAATTTCACATCCTTGTCTATATATTCCTTTCCCGCTAATTTTATCCTTTTTATATGGAATCCAAATTTTGTTTTATATCATATGAACTTCATATTATTGATTTCTTATTTTCAAAAGAATGTTTTTAAACCTCTTTACAATACGGGTTTCCACAATGGTATTTTAAAATATAGAAATAGTTTTCCTTCCCCAATTTTTTTATTTATATTTTACTCTAAATTTCCTCTAATTAAAATTAATGTTTTTTCAAGGATCTATTATTAAGGATTGTTTTTAAATTTAAATATTTTCAAAAATTTCACATCACCTTTTCAAAATATATATTCTGAATGTAAAATGTAACTTCTTTTTTTGATAATGTTAAAAATGTTTTCTAAAAACTATTTTATTCCTTAATTTCCATTTTCCTCTATAAAAAATGGTTTTATTGATTTTAAATTTTTTTTCTTAAATATTTTGTTGGTTAATATTCAATAATTAAATTACTATTTTTTCATGCCTAATTATCCAGGGTGTATATATATGGTTTTTTCTTCCAATTACTTCTCTCTATCAACACACTATATTTCCCTCCATTGATTAAAGGGTGTTCACCAAGATACTAAAAATAAATTGATTAGGGAAATTATTGTCTTAACCACATTCCATTTATCTATATGGTTTCAATATAATACTATTCATTTAATAGAATCTATTAAGAAAATTTTTGTATCAATAAATACTCATTTATATTCCATGGGTTTATCATGTTTATTGATGTAATTATGAATGTTTTCATTATATGATTTCATTTGAAATGGATATGAAACCCATTTTCATTCCACAGGTTATTTATGATATTATGATGATTTATTTTATGTGAATCACATATTTTTGGATGATTGATGGGTGTGGTCCTATATCACCAACCAATTCATTGGTTATGATTTTATATCTCATGAGATATTGTATTGTGGGACTTTTTTAATTATGCTCACAACATAATGGGTGAGCCTTCTTGGATTAATCTCACAACATAATGGGTGGTCCTTCTTGGATTACAATTACAATATAAAGTGTGGTACTTCTTGTAAATGATTAAAATATGATTATATCATGTAGTTATGTTTGTGTCAATGTTATTTGTTATGATATCTCTCAAGGGAATGATACATTTCCCTACCATATTCCTAGGATTATTCCTTATGGATCATGTTTATTATCTCATGGTTCCTTACTATTTTTTCTATGGTATATTCTTCTCTATTTGATTTTTCATATCTTTATAACATTATTTTTGGATAACTATTATAATTCCATTTTTTAATAAGAAACTTTTCCCTATTTATGTTTTAACATATGCTTACAGTATAACCCTTTAATGAAATATTAATTAGTTATTCCATCACTGATCATTTTATCTCACTCATTTATTATGTTCAAATACCTATGTTATAAAAACTAATGCATATGATATTCCTAGAAGAGTATTGAGTGTGGATAATTTGTATGAGATATATAAGACTTATCATCGATTAAGTAGTTTCTCATATAGTGGTAGAAATTTCCATTAGTTGAAAATTTAATTGGGTTAATTAGTTAATGTTTGTTCCTAATTATATAAAACTCTAAAACTAAATTATCATGGTATTGTATTGTAATTAAATATATACTTTATGTGTTGCATTTTTGAGATGATCAGATCTTTCGGATGTCATAGTTAGTATCATAGCATGGTTTAGAAAACATTGGAGATTATGATATTATTAGTTAAGGATTTAAATATCCTCAAGGGGGAAAAGGTTGTGTTTAATCCTAATTTAAATGGTATAGATAAAAATTTAGGCTATTTTAGGTAATATTGAATATTTTAGGTATTGGGATAATATAAATTTATTGAAAACCCTAGGGATAAGTCTAAGGGATGTGTCTAATTTTAGGATAACATCCTAAAGTATTTGTAATGTAGGGATTTTGTTGTGTTTGAGAAATATATCCCTATATATATATACTAGAAAGTGGATGTGACTGTGTCATATATTCACCTTGGTGTAACCACCTTAAAAAAGGTTGTATGAGTATCAAGTCGATCTTCACTCGGTGCATGATAAGTTCGATTAGAAATTCACACCTAGCTAGACACTCCACATTAATAGGCTTTAGAATATGAATTTCTCTTTATAAAAAATTATGAAGGATTTTGGTTTATCATTAGGGTATGATTATAAAACCAAATAGGAAAATGTCCATGGACAATTTAGGTTGAACCAAGAGAGTTATAGGATGAACCAAGGGTGACATAATTGAAATGAAAGTATCATAGGATGAAATGAAGGTTACATTAGATAAGAAATATAAGGATTGATATTTCATATTCATATGGTCATTTACTTTTATTATATTGGATATATCATAATCATTCTGGATTCAATGTTTTTTGGAAACAAGATCTTAAAAATAAAGCTATGGAAGGTATGTCTCTAGAAACTCCTAATTCTTAACTATAAAGTTTTATTTGGAATAAATGGTTGAGAATATTAATATATTCATATTATGAGGGATAATATATGTTATCCAATATTACATAATATAGAGATAATTTAATATCTTTAGAATCTATATAATGATTCCTCATTTTCTTTTAGATTCTATAAATTATTTTTTTCAATAATAAATAATTAAGATTATGAGGAAGAAAATATTTATATGGGGATAATTTGGAACCACAGGTTTTAGGAAGAATATTATTATTATTAGTTATATATTAATTAATTAATTTTTTAAAAGGAATAAAAATAGATTGGAAAATAATTGATTTAAGATAAAGATTAAATTAATAAAACTTTATTAATTCATTGTAAACTATTATAAAAAAATAACATGGAACAAAGTATTACACATAATGAATTATTAACCACAAGAGATTATTACATCCTTTAAAAGTGAATAAATTAAATAGTTATAATAAATTAAAATGAATGAAATCATTAACACTAGGATACCTCTTGAACAATATTTACCCTTTAGGATCTCTAACAGCCAAAGAAAACCTACAATGAGGAAGAATATGATGAAAGGAGAAATCATATTTTGAACTAAAAATTTAAAACTATAAAAAAGAGAAATTTGACCTAATAAGTGTGAATTTAATGAATGAGTTTATTAAGGCTATATTTATTAATGAAGCATGGATTTTATAAATAGGGTCTTCAGAAATATGATCATTGAAAATATAATAATTGGGAATATAGGAGTTAGATATATGAGTAACCAATAGGTATACTATAGTTTTGTTTTATTAGTAGTAAATGTAATATAATTCATGAAAAATAAATAATGAAATAAATAAAATTATATATATATATAATTTATTCATTACACATCAATAATATTTATATTATTAAAATATGATATGATGTATTTGAAGGTTTTATGAATAATGAATATAAAAAACCTACTATTTATTTCATATATGAAAATTATTTATTACCTAAATTGAACTTAATAAAATTCAAAATCTCAAGAGGTATAGTGTATTTTCGGTTTAGGAACATTACATAACAACTTAAAACATTAAATACAACAAAATCTATGTTTAAAACTTCTTTGACATGACCAAAACATTCCTCCGTGCTTAACACTATATTGGATAACCTGAGGACATACGTAAGATAAGGGTGAGATATAAATTATAGTAAGGGAATAAAAATGTAATAACATGAGGTTAATAATACATGTTAGTAAAGGCATATCAATAAGGAATAAAGGAACATAAATAATAATGCACGATATAGCATGATAATCATAAAATGGGAAATATGAATACAACTTAAAACACTACATCATAAACATAAGTCAAAGATAAACCTCCAAGACTTCATGGTGGAAAAAATTCCCATAAAGGAATAGGTAAACCTCTATCTCAACATGACGTATCATGATACTAAACATTACCCCATGAATTGGAGTGCTACCAGGGTGCACCCTTCATAAACATTTCAATCTCATGGTTAAGTGTGCCACATTAATAATATAACACGGATTCATTAAACATCATAAATTTATTCCTTGATCTAGAAATGTATAATAAATACATGTAAGTACCAAATAAATAGGTGTATGTGCATAAAGGTGAATACCTTTGGTAGTGAAATGGGTAAGGTGTTGACTACCCAATTATTTTGGCATGGTAAATCCTAACAGCATAACAACATCATATAAACATTCATAAAATGGGTGAATGGGAGAGAAAGTGTTATCAAATAATTTTGACATGAAATGGAAAGTAAGGGGTACATTTAAGGACATTACTTAACATATGATACTATAAATATAAGTTGTAACATAATAAATAATCTTAAAGAAATAGAAGAAAGCAAAAGAACTCTTACAAAACTCTGGCATGGTAACATGTGTATATAAAGGTTATTAATATGGTTAAATAAAAGTAAAATTGGATCTCATGATTTATAAAACAATTTCAAATTATGTGGGATAGGTAATAATGTATCCCAATGTAATAAAATTGGATTTAAAAAGGCATAACCTAAATAAATTTCTTGATTAAAAGAGGAGAGGGAGAATCCCCTACCAAATTTCAGCTTAGTAACAGCTTAGGTAAGGGTCCAAATGTGGAGGAATAATTGATAAATCATACAAATAAAATCAATTGGATAGTAATATAATGATTAAAATGAATTTAAATACAATAAATTGAAATTCAAAGAACTACTCTCAAAGAAGGTTTTTTATTTCAAAGGGGAGGAGAGGAATCCCTTACATGGATGCGTGAATCCAAAGGCTTAGGATAAGAATCTTGGGATCTTGGGGTTCTTTTGGAGGAATATATGGAGTAGAGGTAAGATGATGGATGAGCTTAAAAAATTAAGAGTGAAGAGAAATGGGATCTTGTGTGGGTTTATATAGGAATGGAGGGGGATTTCTATATTATTTTGGTTTTGAAAACTACATAATAAAATATTCATTACCACAAACTATAAAATTGTTTTTTCCCATGGTTTTGGGAAAATAGTAGTGGTATATATTATTTTATGAGTATAAGGGCCGAAGATAATAGGATATTTCCCTTTCTTATGTAGAGGCGGGTCAAACATTCAAAAAAATTATTTTAAAATCATGAAATATATTATAAGTCTTGAAGGATTCACCAAGGATTTATAAAATAAATAAAATAATCTTTAAAGTATATTATTTTAAATTAATACATATATTTGGTCAATGATACCTTTATAGTATTAATTTCATCACTATTGGTCTATTATGATGTCATAAAACACACCATATATTTATATAGTATTTAATTTTTACCCAAAAATTCCACTATCTTAGAAAATTATGAATAATTCACTTATGGATAATTTAGATGTCCCAACTAAAAAAATAATATTAATTTTATCTAAATAATTTATTAAATATATGAATTTTCAACTTTAAAATAAAAATCGACATTTATTGAAAATGTGGGGTTTTTTGACAATAACAATTTTTGAACCCTAATAAAAATTACATTTGACTTCATAAAAAATATATGGTAATATATTTTTTAAAAAATAAAAAAATTAATAATATTTTATTAAAATATTTTCCATTTCCAAAATCCATTAATTTATCAAAATAAATTTCCAAAAATACTATTTCTGATAAAAAAATCATTTACACAGTAAGAATAATAGTAAAAAAAATATATTCATTGTTCCATAATAAAATAGTGTACATAATATTATTTCTAAGTTTTTGATACATATCCCTTTAGTACACCAGCATATGCCCTAAGAGTAAGGTGTGTGATAGTGGAGATTTCATGGGGTCATTTGATGAACATGTTTTGGGTCGTGATCTCAATTAGATTAAACTTCTTCTGTAAACCATTTCACTCATGCTTAAGTTGTTGGATCTCAAATTTGTCTTTGTCTAGGTTAAAGGCTAGAAATGATATCTCCCTCAAAAAATCAAATAAATTGGATTCATAGTTTATGATCCTACTGGTTGGGTTCATCACTTCCTTTGTCTGTTCCAAAAGGATTTGTTAAAACCCTATATTTATAATAGTCATATGATCATTTATCAATGACTATATTATCAATGGTAAATATACTTAACATTTATTTAAAATATAATTAGATACAATGAAATAATTATATGTTTTTTCTATAACCATTAGACATTAAATTAAAAGAAATGTAATTTTATTCATCAATGTTCAGGTCTTTACAACCTTCCCCCATTAAGAAATTTCACCCTCAAAAATTTATTTTTCCATACTAAAATATATGAGGGTAACTCTGCTTCATGAACTCCTCTCATTCCCACATTGCTACTTCAAACTTGTGGTTTCTCCACAACACTTTGACCAGGACATTTTCTTATTTCATAGAACTTTTTATCTATGATATAAGATCTTCACCAACTGATCCTCATAAGAAAGATCATTCTCCAATGGTACCACATCTAGATTGAGTAAATTTGATGGTTCGGTTATGTACTTTCTTAAGAGTGACATATGGAATACATCATGTACTTGAGACAGGTTTGGTGGGAGTGATAGTCAATAGGCCACTGGTCTGATGCGATCAAGGATATCAAAAGGGTTGATCTACGTTGGAATAATCTTTAACTTATTCCAAAATATCATCACTCTCTTCCATAAATATATGCAGTGGAATACCATGTCTCCAACATCAAACTCTAGGTCTCATCGATGATTATCATCATACCTCATTTGTTGACTCTGAGAAGCTTTGATGTGATGTTATATGGTCATAACATTCTCCACCATTTCTTATACCATTTCTAGACCTATAAGTTTTCATTCCCCAACTCCATCCCAACATGGAGGTGTGCTACACCTCTTCCCAGAAATTACTTCTTAAGGGTCCATTTGGATGCTCGAATGGAAACTGTTGTTGTAAAGAACTTTAGCAAAGGATGGTATTGGTCCCATCCACCCTTGAATTACATTGATAAATCTATCAACATTTACTCAATTGTTTGGATATTTTACTCAGATTGGCCATTAGTTTGATTGGGATAATCCATATTGAAGTTCAACTAAATGTTTAGATCATGCAGATGACTTTTCTAAAACATGGAGGTGAATCTTGGATCTCGATTAGACACAATTTATAGTGGTAATCCATGAAGCTTTTCCACTTCTCTTATGTATATCCATGCCATTTTATATTGTAATAAATTCTCTTGAATAACAATGAAGTGTACAGTCTTTGTAAGATGATCCACAACAACCTAAATAGAATTTTTTTCCTTTGGATATCTTTGGAAGTCTAGTGACAAAGTCCATGGTGATGTTTTCCCATTTTGATGTTGGTGTGGGTAATTATTACATCATCCCCTTAGACTTATTCTATTCATCCTTCACTTGATGACATATCAGGCACTTTGATGTATATCCAGTGATCTTATTCTTCATATTATCCCACCAATAGTGCTCTTAGAGATCTCAGTACATCTTTGTGTTTCCTTAGTGAATGGAGAATGTATAACTATGCAAATCATCCAAAAGTTATTTCTTTAACTTATGATTTTATGGAACACATATCCTTGAACCAAATCTTATAATTACATATTTATTAACATTGAACTTTGAGTATTTCCCTTTTTTGATAGTTTCCACTTTCTTCTAAATCCCCACATCATGTTTTTGAGCATCCTTTAACATTTACAAAGGAGAAGGTTGAGAAATAATTTTTGAAATGATTGATGATGTTCCTTTATTTATGATTTTCATATCCATCCTCTTTAAATATAAGAAAATTATATCCTTTTTAATTCTCATAAATGATAGAATAGATGGGTCCTTTCTACTTAGAGAATCTACTACCTTATTCTATTTCCTAGGATGGTAGTGGATTGACAAGTCGTAATCCTTGATATGATCTAACTACCTTCATTGGAACATATTCATCTTTTTTTTTAATATATATTTGAGACTTTTTTGATCTATATATATTTTACACTTCTCCCCAAAGAGATAATTCTGCCAAATTTTCAACAAAAAGATCACAACTGCTAACTACAGATCATATGTGGGATAGTTTTTCTCGTGATTTTTCAAATTATTTGAGCCATAGGCAATGACTTTTTCATTTTTCATCAACACACATCCCAGTCCATTCTTTGAAGAAACACTGTAAATTGAGAAAATCTCCCCACTTGTGGGTAGTGTGAGCATAGGGTTTGTGATAAGCCTCATTTTCAACACCATAAAGCTTTCTCTGCATTCATCATTCCAAGAAAATTTGAATCCCTTCAGATTTATCTTGGTAAGAGGGTTTGACAATTGTGATAAATTTCTCAAAAATTAGTGATAATATCCAGATAATCTAAGAAATCTATGTATATCTTCCATATATATTGGCCTCATCCATCCCTTAATTAATTTTTTCTTGGAAGGATCCACAAATATCCCATTTCTTGTGATGATATGACCCAATAACGATATGTCCTTAAACTAGAACTCATACTTGTTGTACTTATCATTCATCTTATCTTTTCACAAGGTCTTTATCACAGTTCTTATATGGTACTCATGCTTCTCTTTGGTTTTTGAGTATATTAGAATATCATACACAAATACTATGACAAATTTGTCAAGGTAATCTATAAATTCTCTATTCATTAAGTACATAATGATTTAGGGATCATTAGTGAGTCCGAATGGCATCACTATGAACTCAAAATTCATTTACCTTGTATGAAAATTAGTATTAGAGATATCCTCCTTCACTATTACTTAATAAAATCCCAACCAAAGATCCACCTTGAAGAATTATTTTTTCTTCATGTAGTTGATCAAACAAGTCATCAATTCATAGAAGAGGATATCTTTTCTTTATCGGGAATTTATTTATCTCATGATAATCAATACAGAGGTGCATTGACCCATCCTTCTTCTTGACAAACAGGACTAGTGCAACCCATGGTGAAACAATTGGGGGGTATAAACCCTTTATCTAGATTCTCCTTTAATTGTTTATTTAGTTTCTCAAGTTCCACAATAGCCATTCTATATAGGTTCTATGATATTTAAAATGTACCATGTATAATATCGATCGAAAACTCAACCTATCTACTAGGAGTAAGACAAAGAAATCCCTCAGGAAACACATAAGTGAATTCTCTAACAATAGGCATGTCTTCAAGAATGGCTATTTCCATAGAATCAATCATTTGATATATATATATTCTTGCTCATACGTAAATAATATCCATTATTGAGATGATGGTTATAAAGAAGATTCATTATCCTCCAAGAAATTGTATAGAATTGGGAGTTGATTCTCCATACAGAGAGTGATTTCCCTCTCTTAGAAATTTATGTTGGCTCTATATAAGAAAATCCAATCCATGCCCATAATTGCATCCAATTCAACCAAGAGAAGTATGACACGGTTCTATGGGAAGTTAAATCCAAATATTATGACAGGGGAGGAGTTATATACATGGGGTGAAATAATTTCCCTATTTTCTATTTTTACTTAAATAGCTACTTATATAATTTTTGGTGGTGTTTGAATAGTTCTACTAAACATTAATGATATAAAATAATTCATATTACCAAAATCAAAATTTTGTTTGCTATTATTGATTGAATAACAAGTGTAACTATCACCACTTCATTTTTGGGATTCACTTTGGTATTAGTGATGTAAAAATATCACCCTTAATTACGTTGAGGTTGTTGGTTGCCTCTGAAAACCCTTGTCTTTGGGAACTTGTTCACAAAGTGCCAGGGTTCCTCAGAGTTGTAGTAATGATCAATGTGTTGAGGGTTGAATAGAGCATTACTTTCCACTACCACATTGGTGGATTTCTTTAGTCAACAGTCATTGGATAGGTGCCACTATCTTTTACACCTAAATCATTTCCTTGTTCCCTTAGGCTATTTACGAGGTGCTTCTTTATGAACCGTTTTCAAGTGGGGTTCTTGAATTTCATAGCACTGTTGGATTTTTCCATCGAACTACCATAATTAAAGTTCAATTTTTACTTTTTATCCCCATGATACCCCTAAGATTCATTGATATCTAAATCTATTTTGAGGGAACATCAGACAATTTCTCCATTACGATAAAAGTCATGGATTAACAAGGATTTTAGTAAGTTAATATTTATCCCACCAAAGAAGAGGTCAACCTTGAAATTGGGGGTAACGACAAAACCAGAGGTGTAATGTGAATGTATTGTGATTTTTTCCTCATATGCCTCAATAGATTCATCATCATTTTTCTTGATAATAATGAAATCCCTTTCTATTTTAAGATGGACGGTGCGAGGAAAATATTTATTGAAAAACATTTTCCAGAATTACTTCCTCTAAATTTTTTATATCTCTTCCCTGGGATTCATATTCTTGATTTGTAACACCTCAGGATTCCATGGTATATTTCCCCTTGAATAATGTTATAGCTTACATTGTACGTAACTTCGAGATTCTAACACACTACGACCAATCAAACTAGCCGTTATGAATATTAATACCCATTTTTTGAAATTTTATAAATTTTAATTTTTAAAATAGAATTCATTTTGGAATTTGGAATATCAAAATTAGCTTAGGGTGAATTTGTGGTATTTTTCTGAAAACATTCAATTTTTGATTAATAGTGAAAAACATTGTGTTATTGGTTGAAACTGACTTTTTATTTAAATGATTATTTATTTTATTTAAATTTATTTTAGGTAAAAATAGATAAATAATACCTATATAAGTTCAATGTAATTAATTGGAGTCATTTTATAATAATTTTCGATATATAATAATTTTATTTAACTTTTTACCATCTTTTACCCACCTCCTAGGAGCATTTAAAAATTTGCATAAAATGTCATTTTACAGCTTCTGTGAGTTGAATTTAAAAAATCTGAGAGTCACGTTTAATATTAGTAAGTAAAATTTGGTTCAATAGGATGAAAATAATTTTCGGTGAATAGTAACTTTTGACTTTTATTTACCATGGTTAAAAGTAAATAGGGTAATTAAGGGTAAAAATGATGTCATAATTACCCTAACACATGTCCTAATTCTATTGGATAAGTATAATTCAACCAAAAAAACCTTAGAAATAAAATATAACCCCCTTTGGTCCACTTGGATTAGATTAAGACATTTATTATTATTTTATTTAAAGAAGAGTTAAAAGAGTTAAATTCAAAGTTTAATAACTAAACCATTTTTAATATAGGATAACACAAAAAATAAATTAGACTATAAATATTAATTATAAAGATAAAAATATTTCCTACATAATTGTATTTTATTTATAATTTTTATACATTAAATAATTTAATTTATTTATGACACAATGATGATGGAGTAATTAACTTATTAATGAAATATTAAAATAATTGATATTATAAATATCCAAATAAATGTAAATTGAGACTTATGATGAATTCCACTAATTTTATAGGTTCATATGACATGTTAGAGTTGGTTAAATAAATTTTATTCTAAGTGATAAAGTTTTAATGGATTTTAAAAAAATCAAATACTAAATAGTGTCAAAATTGACATAATTGAGTTTTTTAAACAAATACTATATTATTAATTGATATAATATTCATAAAAATCTAAGGATAAGCCAAAATACTTATATAATGTTATATATATTAATAATGAACCACTTGGGGTTCTCTTGGAAGCTTATAGTAAGTTTATTAACCATATAATATAAAAATACAAAGAGACATGCTAAATGTCAAACTATTTAACTAAGAGTTAAATATAAAGGATAATGTCAATATGGTGACCTAAAACTATCTAAAACCTATTAGTTGAGAGTTTTTATACCCATACCCACCTTATACAATAAATAAATTATTTTGGATCCATTAGAAACTGAACATGATTTTATTATAAAATAATATTTCAAGCTTTTCCTGAAGTGACTCTCACCTCTCTTATAAAAGGGAACTTCCCCTTCTCTCAAAATCACACCTCCAAAACCATTTTTCTAGGCCAAAATCTACCCAAATATCCTCCCAACATTCCTCCCTTCATCCTAAAGGCCTTCATTTGGTCATAAATCCAACCTATGGATCCCTTTTGATCAAATCAAAAGGAAGAACCCGAAGAAGAGGTAAATATTTCATCACCTCTTTTAAGTTCTTTTCTTCTTCTACTTCCTCTTTATTTGTTGTTTCCATACCAAAATAATAAATCCAGTTTCTTATACATAATTTTATGTTATTATAATTATGATACAACCATATTCATTATTCTATCCATCCTATAAATGACAAAGTCACCAAACGTGCGTACGAACGACTTATCGTCTCCACATCGTGTTCTAGTTTGTTATTCAAACACTTCATTATTTTGATGGGTATAATAATGAGTATATCTAATTTAAATAATAAATATAACATGATAATAATTCTATTTATATGATATACCATCAAATTACAAACTATTTCTCCATCAATATAATGATATTGTCTCTCGTGCGTATGTATGGATTATCGTCTCCACGAATGCGATGAGATTCATTTCCCCATCGTAACCATTCAAGAATAATTTTCATTTGAAGACTAAAAATAATGTTTATGAACATAATATAATTCTGTATATGAATCAAATACATCCTATCCATAACAAACATTGCTTACATAACCAAGCATATAAAGGAAAACGAATCAGTTAAAACCAGAAACGATGATACTACTGAAATATTATTAACAAAGCAATATTAGAGGATCATATATGATATCATATTTATGTATATAGTTATTTTATAATTTAATAAAAATTATTTAACTATTATACAGGAGATAACATACTATAGACCAAGGAAAAGTACAAGGTAAGGGTTAATTTCACAATCTCATTATTATTCGAGGTTGTTTTTACGTTAGTATCTATTGGGACCTATTTATCATCCACATCCATGTTTTCTTAAAAATGTATTTCAAAACATTTTACTATTTAATAGAATATGGGTTAAATATATTTATACCCTTATTTGACTTTATATGTTTTGAAAGTAATCTTTCCGTCATTTTCCAAACAAGGTACTTTATGACCTTTTCGACAAAATTAAGGTAAGAATGTTTTTTTAACGTATACGGTGGGTGAGGCTATTTTCCACCGTTATAACATCATCGAAGATTCCCTTACAAGATTATAAGAATATGTTCAAAATAAATTTTTTCTTTTACAATTATGTGACTCTTAAATGGTTTCAAAATAGAAAGAGGTATTTCTTTCAAATAGTTTTCATTTTATCTATGTCAACATCCTTTGATGGATTTTAAACATTTTTGAAGTTGATTTATTATGATAAAAATCTTCCATATTGTATTAAAGGTTTTTTGATATGTTTGACTATGGATGTGTTATTTTTATACCATTCATGGTTTATGGTTAAATTATTGACATTTCTAATGCTGGTTTTAATATGAATGTTTATGTTATGTTTAAACCTTTTCATATCAGGAATGTATTGGACTTAGTATGTGACAAGTAGAGCCTGTTATAGCTCCTCGGTGCATCGGTAGGTCTTATAAGAAAATTATACATGAAATTGGCTGAGTCCTTTCCCAATTTGATATATGGTTTTGGCCAAGGCATAAATCATTTTTAAACGTCTTGGCTGAGGCCTTGACGAGATGTTTCAGAATGTCCGGCATTTTACATTCCCTCATTATGAAAATAATAATGATGGTTCATACGGTTATTTGACTAGTAGAATACACATGACTATTTTTTATTATGGAATTATTTACTCAGGTCATATTCCTGCCATAAAGTGTTCATTTTTATTATTTGTAAAGGCATGTGTTTTTTATTATTCACCATGCCTAATGTTTATGTTATATTCTGATGTATTTTTTACCCTTAATGAGCATTTGATCTCACCCCTTTCTTATGTTTCATTTTCCAAGGATATGAATAAGTTATTTATGAGTGACTTGCAGTCATAATCTAAGAGGCTTGGATGTTTCTAATGGAATAAATTAGTGTTGTATTTCTTTTCAAGTTGTAATGTTGAACTTATGTATGTATCTTGTTTCCAATAATACAAAACTGATCGGTATTTTGGGACATGATTCCTTGTATCATGCCAATGTTATGTAATAAAGAACTGACTCGATGTAACTGGGTTTGGGGTGTTACAGTTGGTATTAGAGGAATTTTAGTACAAACCTTGGAAACTAGATTTAGAAAAACTCTGATTAGATAACATAACCATAAGATAGACTTTGATGATTAGTATATAAGAACTTCCTAGAAGTTTGGTATTGTAGATATTTTGTGAGTTTTCTAAGAAATACATCCCTATCTGGATATGAGCAGGTAAGGTGTCTCTGGCACAGATGTACCTAGGGGTAAAACTCGAAAACACCGCTTTGAGCTAGACTCGAACAGGAACCGGTGAACGACAACGAGCTTTGATGCACTCTAGGTTACGACACTCCCAAGGATATGCTTAGGATAATTCTCATTTTAGTTATAAACCATTATGAAAGATTTATGATTATATACCTCCTCAAAGAAAACATTTTTATGACTATGGATTATATCCAAAAACTGTTCAATTTATGTTAAGTGTTTTACATGTTCGAAATTATGTATTTCGATTTATAAACTAATCTATTATATGCCATTGTATAGAAATGGTGCCTAGTGAAAGGAATGGAAATTGTATCAATGCACGTAATCCATGTAGGGATTTTCCTCCTACTCAAGATAATTATAGTGGAGTTGGTGATGCAATTGGTGCTGATCATTTTATCACCATATTGGGACAACTCACTCAGGTTATGAATAATAACCTTACCCGTATGGATCACCTTGATCCACAATGCAGAGGATCAATGTTATACCACTTCATAAGGCAACAACCACCAACATTAAATGGGAGTATAAATCCGTTAGTAACTGAGAAATGTACAAGTTCCTTATAGAAAATATTTCATACTTTAGGGAGTAGCGAAATGGAAAAAGTTGTCATGGCAGTTTATCACCTCACAGAAGATGCAGATCAATTGTGGTCATTGATTCAAAACACAAAGGAAGATGAAGAAGTATCAAACATGGAATGGAGGGAGTTTAAATATATTTTCTTAGAAAAACACTTTCCTCATGAGCATCGAGTGGATATGAAAAGAAAATTTCTGAGTCTAAGGCAAAAGGAGGATGAGAATGTCACAAAGTATTAGGCTAAATTTATAAGGTTAGCAAGGCATGATATAGATTATATACATAACCTGAGAAATAAGATTGATCTTTTCTTTGATGGGTTAAAACCATTTATTCTTCGAGAATTAGTCTCTCAATCCATCTCATCATATGAAGATATTTTCTCATGAGCTATTAAGACAGAAAATAAATTCTCTAAGTCTTACTACTTTAAAGCAAAGCAACTGAAGAAGAGATCTGCTGAACACTCTGGGAAAGGAAATAAAGAAACAGGGAAGAAAGGAATAGTTGAATTTCCACCATGTGATAATTTTGGAAGGAAGCACTCTGGTGCCCGTCTAAAAGGAAAAGGAGTATGCTACAAATGTGGACAGAAAGGCCATCTTTCTAGTGATTTTAAGGGGAATAAAGAAGCTTCCAATGTTCAATGCTACAATTGCAGGGAGATGGGACATTATGAAAATGAATGTTCTAAGTATCAGGGAAACTTACCTCAGAAAAGGCCAAGGGATCAAGTCCAAGCTTATGTGATCACTACTGCTAAGGTTGAAGCTCTGAAAGATGTGGTGGAAGGTAATTTAATGGTTTCCTCAAGTTTAGCCAATTATTTATTTGATTCTAGATGATCACATTGATTCATATCTTCCCAGTTTTATATGAAAATTAGATATTTCCAATTTGATTTAACAAGGGATTTGTTAGTCAAAACTTCTAAGGAAAGTATCATTGTAACAAAGTTTTGTGAATCAGTATCTATTAAGGCATATAAATGATATTTATCTGTTGATCTAGTATTCATACCCATGATTTAATTTGATATAATCCTTGTTATGGATTGGCTTTCGGACCATAATGAAAAAATTTATTATAAGAAGAAAGAGGTTACAATTCTCGTTGATGATAAGGAGTACCTTATCTTTAGAGAAGAAACGTCACCATCTAATTCGTATCTAGATCCACCCCCAATAGCTCTACTAAATTCAATTATTGGGGAGGATGAGAATGAAATAATTATGCGTGAGGAAAAGAATGTTCTAATAGAGGACGTACCTATTGTGCAAGAATATGTTGATGTATTTCCATAGGATTTACTTAGACATCCTCTAGAATGAGAAATTGAGTTTTCCATTGATTTAATTCCTATTTTAAGGCCCATATTGAAGAACCCTTATAGAATGGCCTCTATGGAATTAGTGGAACTAAAGAAACAACTATAAGAATTGAGTAATAAGGGATTTAATTTCCCTAGTGTTTCTCCATGGGGATCCCCTATCATTTTTGTTAAGAAGAATGATGGATCTATGAGGTTATGCATTGACTACAGGGATATCAATGTTATAACAATAAAGAACAAGTATCCCCTACCTAACATTGATGATTTATTTGACCAAATTCATGGAGATCAATATTTTTCAAAGATTGAACTTCGATCTGGATATCATCAGTTGTGTGTGAAGAAGGAAGACATTCTGAAAACATCATTTAGAACTAGGTACGGGAATTACGAGTTTATAATAATGCATTTTGGATTGACTAATTCACCCTCTGTATTTGTGGATCTAATGAATAGATTTTTCAAGGAATATCTTGATAACTTTGTAGTGGTATTTATTTATGATATTTTGGTATACTCCAAAATCTAGGAAGATCATGAAAATCACTCGTACATTATTCTAAATACTCTTAGAAGAAATGAATTATATGGGAAGTATATCAAGTGTGAATTCTGGCTTCTGGAGATTTCTTTTCTTGGCCATATTGTCTCTAAGGATGAAATCTCTGTTGATCCTTCAAAGACAAAGGCAATCCAAGAATGGCCAGCACCGACGATTATAACTGAGGTACGCAGTTTTATTGGTTTAGAAGGTTATTATTGATGTTTTGTCTAGAATTTCTCCTGATTGGCTAACCCATTAACCAAGATCACACATAAAGGGGTTAAATTTGTTTGGACAAAAGAGTGTGGTGAATTTTTTGAAGAACTTAAGAGAATATTAGTTAATGCTCTTATATTGACTCTACCATCAGGGAATGATGAGTTTGTTATTTATAGTGATGCTTCAAATAAAGGACTTGGTTGTATCCTTATGAAAAATGATAGAGTTATTGACTATTCATAATGACAGCTAAAAATTCATGAACAAAACTATCCTACTCATGATCTTGAGTTAGCAGTTGTAATCTTTTCTCTAAAAATATGGAGACATTATCTCTATGGTGAAAAATTCTATATTTATACTGATTATAAGAGTTTAAAGTATATTTTCTTATAGAAATAACTCAACATGAGGAAAAGAAGATCGCTTAAACTAGTCAAGGATTATGATTTCACTATACACAACCACCCGGGGAAGGCAAATAAGGTGGAAGGTGCTTTGAGTAGAAAGGACCATGGAGTTTTGAACAAGATGAGAGTTGAAAGGGATCCTATTTTCATGGATCTAGTAATGATGGATATAGGAATAACCATGGAAGGTGAAACATCAATAATTTTTCAAATGGTTGCCAAAACATCTTTACTAGAAAGGATAAAAAGTTCTTAGACTGATGAAGAAGAGTTTAAAAAGAAGATTAGAACTGTAAATGATGGGTGATTGAGTGACTTCGTATTTGAAGATAGAATTTTGAAATTTGGGAAGAAACTTTGGGTTCTCGATATACCTAATCTAAAAAGGGAATTTTTGGATGATTCTCATAGCTCCAACTTCTTTATACACCCAGGGAGCAACAAGATATATATAGATTTGAAGGAACATTTTTTGTGGGACAACATGAAGAGGGAGATTGCTGATTTTGTGTCACGATGCATGGTTTATCAACAAGTGAAAGCTGGATGGAAATAGTCTGGAGGAGTCATGCAACCTCTTCCCATAACTGAGTGGAAATGGGATGATATTACGATGGAATTTTTCATGGGGAAACCAAAGACTCCTAGAAGGAATGATGCTATATGGGTTATTATTGATCATATTATCAAGTCAGCACATTTTCTTTCTATAAGAGAAGATTTACCTCATGAACATTTAGCAAGACTATATATTAATGAAGTTGTAAGACTTCATGGAGTACCCCTATCAATTGTTTTTGGTCATGATCCCCATTTTACATCAAGATTCTGGAAAAGTCTTCAAAAATTCCTAGATACTGAACTTCATTTGAGCCCTTCCTACCACCCTCAAACTGATGGAAAATCAAAATGGACTATTCAAACTTTAGAAGACATGTTGACATCTTTCTTACTTGACTTTCAAGGTATGTGGGATCAATATTTACCTCTGGTAGAATTTTCCTATAATAATAGCTTCCATTAAAGTATTCAGATGGCACCATATGAAGAGTTATATGGAAAGAGATGTCACACACCAACTTGTTTGGATGATGATGGTGAAAGAAAACTTGTAGGCCCAGAACTTGTTGAGGAAATAATGGAAAAAGTGAAGATTATCCAAACCCACATCAAAGCAACCCAAAGTAGGCAAAGGATCTATGCTGATAACCAAAGGAAAGATTTTTAATTTCAAGTAGGAGACCATGTTTTCTTGAAGGTATCTCCATGGAAGAGTGTTATACGTTTGGGTAAGAAGGGTAAATTGAGTCTCAGGTACATCGGACCTTTCAAAATTCTAGAATGAATTGGATTTGTAGCTTATCGTTTGGAAATGCCTCCAAGACTCTCCAAAGTTTATGATGTGTTCCATGTATCACTGTTGAGAAAATACATGCCTGATCCAACGCATGTACTCACCTATAAGGAAATTGAACTAGAACCCGATCTGTCTTATTGTGAAGATCCTGTCAAAATTCTTGATATCAGGGAACAAGTGATGAGAAAACGGACGACTCGTCTGGTAAAAGTTCTATGGAGAAACCATAAGATGGAAGAGGCAACGTGGGAACCAGAGGAACTTATGATGAAAAACCACCTGAATCTTTTTGTGTGGTAGTATTCTGGAAATTTATAGGATGAAATTATTTTAAGTAGGGAAGAATGTAACACCCCAAGCTTCTACGGTAAGTTTCCCTTTAAATAATGTAATAGCTTTCATTGTACGCAACTTCGAGATTCTAACACACTACGACCAATCAAACTAGCCGTTATGAATATTAATACCCACTTTTGAAATTTTATAAATTTTATTTTTCAAAATGGAATTTATTTTTGAATTTGGAATATTGAAATTAGCTTAGGGTGAATTTTTGGTATTTTTCTGAAAACATTCAATTTTTGATGAATAGTGAAAAACATTGCATTGTTGGTTAAAACCGACTTTTTATTTAAATAATTATTTATTTTATTTAAATTTATTTTAGGTAAAAATAGATAAATAATACCTATATAAGTTCAATGTAATTCATTGGATTCGTTTTAAAATAAGTTTATATATATAAAAATTTTATTGAACTTTTTACCTTCTTTTACCCACCTCCTAGGAGTATTTGAAAATTGGCATAAAACTTCATTTTACCACTTCTGTGAGTTAAATTTAAAAAAACCAAGAGACATAGTTAATATCATTAAGTAAAATGTGGTTCAATAAGATGTAAATAAATTTTGGCAAATAGTAACTTTTGACTTTTATTTACCACGGTTAAAAGTAAATAGGGTAATTAAGGGTAAAATTGATATCATAATTACCCTAACACATGTCCTAATTCTATTGGATAAGTATAATTCGACCAAAAACAGCCTTAGGAATAATATATGACCCCCTTTGGTCCACTTGGATTATATTAGGCCATTTATTATTATTTTATTTAAAGAAGAATTAAATTCAAAGTTTAATAACTAAACCATTTTTAATATAGGGTTACACACAATATAAAATCGACTATAAATATTAATTAGAAATCTATAAAGATTTTATACATAATGGTATTTTATTTATGATTTTTATACCTTAGATAATTTAATTTATTTATGACACAATGATGATGCAGTAATTACCTTATTAATGAAATATAAAAATAATTGATATTCTAAATATGAAAATAAATGTAAATTGAAACTTATGATGAATTAAACTAATTTTATAGGTTAATATGACATTTTAGGGTTGGTTAAATAAATTTTATTCTAAGTGACAAAGTTTTAATGTATTTCAAAAAAAACAAATACTAAATAGTGTCAAATTTGACATAATTGTGTTTTTAAAACAAATACTATATTATTAATTTATATAATATTCATAAATATCTAGGGTTCGTCCAAAAGAATTATATAAAGTTATATATATTAATTATTAACCACTTGGGGTTCTCTTGGCAGTTTATAGTAAGTTTATTAACCATGTACTATAAAAATACAAAGAGACATGGTAAATGTCAAACTATTTAACTAAGAGTTTAATCTAAAAGACAATGTTGATATGGTGACCTAAACCTATCTAAAACCAATTTGTTGATAAGGTTTCGACCCATATCCACCTTATACTCTAAATAAATCATTTTTTATCCATTAGAAACCAAAAATAATTTTATTATAAAATAATATTTCAAGCTTTTCCTAAAGTGACCCTCACCTCTCTTATAAAAGGGAACTTCCCCTTCTCTCCAAATCACATCTCCAAAGCCATTTGGCTCAGCCAACATCTACCCAAATATCCTAAAAACTTTTCTCCTTTCATCCTAGAGTCCTTACTTTGGTTATAAAGCCAACCTAAGGATCCCTTATGATCAAATCAAAAGGAAGAACCTGAAGAAGAAGTAAATATTTCATCACCTCTTTCAAGTTCTTTTCTTCTTCTACTTCATCTTTCTTTGTTTTTTCCATACCAAAATAATAAATCCAGTACCTTCTACATATATTGATGTTATTATAAATATCTTACAACCATATTAGTTATTCTATCCATCCTATAAATGACAAAGTCACCATATGTGCGTACGTACGGATTACTGTGACCACGTCGTGGTGTAATTTGTTATTCAAACACTTCATTATTTGGATGGGTATAATAATGAGTATAACTAATGTAAATAATAAATATAACATGTTAATGATTATTTATATATGATATACCATCCAATTACATACTATTTTTCCATCAATATAATAATATTGTTGCTCGTACGTACGGACGGATTACCGGCTCCATGAACACGATGAGATTTATTTCCCCATCGTAACCATTCAAGATTAATTTTCATTTGATGACTAAAAAAATGTTTACAAAAATAATATAATTCTTTATATGAATCAAATACATCCTATCCATAACAAACATGGCTTATGTAACCAATCATATAAAGGAAAACGAATCAGTTAACACCCAAAACGATGATACTACTGAAATATTATTAACAAAGAAATATTAGAGGATCATATATGATATCATGTTTATGTATATAGTTATTTTATAATTTAATAAAAATGATTTAACTATTATACAGGAGGTTAACATACCCCTGACCAAGGAAAAGCACAAGGTAAGGGTTAATTTTACAATCTCTTTATTATCCATGGTTGTTTTTACGTAAGTATCTACTAGGACCACTTTATCATCCACATCTATGTTTTCTTAAAAATGTATTTAAAAACATGTTTAATATTTACTAGACTATGGGTTAAAGTCACTTATACCCTTATTTGACCATATATGTTTTGAAAGTAATCCTTCTGTCATTTTCCAAACAAGGTACTTTATGACTTTTTCAACAAAATTAAGGTAAGAATGTTTTTTTAACTTATACAGCGGGTGTGGATATTTTCTACCGTTATAACATCATCAAAGCTTCCCTTGCAATCTTATAAGAATATTTTCTAAATAAATGTTTTCTTTTATAATTATGTGACTCTTAAATGGTTTCAAAATAGAAAGAGATATTTCTTTAAAATAGTTTTCATTTCATCTATGTCAACATCCTTTGATGGATTTTAAACTTGTTTGATGTTGATTTATTATGATACAAATCTTCCATATTGTATTGAAGGTTTTATGATATGTTTGACTATGGATGTGTTATTTTTATACCATTCATGGTTTATGGTAAAATTATTGACATTCCATATGCTAGTTTTAGTATGAATGTTTATGTTATGTTTCAACCTTTTCATATGAGGAATGTATTGGACTTAGTATGTGATGGGTGGCACCCGCTATAGCTCCTCGGTGAATCGATAGGTATCATGAGACAATTAGAAGTGGAATTGGTCGAGGCCTTTCCCAATTTGATATATGGTTTTGGCCGAGGCCTAAATCATTTTTAGACGTCTTGGTCAAGACCTTGAAAAGATGTTTCAGAATGTCTGGCATTATACATTCCTTCATTAGGAAAATAATAATGATGGTTCATGTGGTTATTCGACTAGTATAATACCCATGACTGTTTTATTATGGAATTATTTACTCAAATCATATTACTGCCATAAAGTGTTCATGTTTATTATTTTTAAAGGCATGTGTTTTTAATTATTCACCATGCCTAATGTTTATGTTATCTTCCACTGTATTACTTACCCTTACTGAGCATTTTAGCTCACCCATATCTTATGTTTTATTTTCCCATGATATGAAGAAGTTAGTTATGAGTGACTTGCAGGCATAATCTAGGTGGATTAGATGTTATTAATGGAATAAATTAGTGTTTTATTTCTTTTCAAGTTGTAATGTTGAACTTATGTATGTATCTTGTTTCCAATAATACTAAATTGATCAGTCTTTCGGGACATGATTCCTTGTATCATGGAAATGTTATGTAATAAAGCACCGACTCTAGGTAACTGGGGTCGGGGCGTTACATGATCAATGTCCACCACTAATCAGCTTCACCCTCTATATGATAAACAGCTAGAATAATATTCTCTTGTTCAGAACATTGAAGGATAGAGAAGATCTTTTTGATGGAATTGATCCATTTCTAAGTGATTAAGGGATCTGATTTTCCACTAAAAATAGGACGTCTTTTTTGAATAAAGCTATAAATTATGGGTTTCTCTTCATTGGGGGGGGGCTCTTCCTGACCTAGGTTTCTATTCATAACTTGAGATAACTGAGAGAGTATCATGGAAAAAATTTCAATTCCCGCTCCCATCAGGTTGGGAATATCATTGGGGAAATCCTCACACTACGCTTAACATCGTTTGTTAGCACAATTCCCCTTATTTCCATACATTGGATAGAATAAAAGAAAAATTAAGGATGAGTATCTTAAGTAGTAAAACAAATAAATGGGAAACTAATGAAATTATAGGGGTAACTTATAGATTACATTTGTCTCCTTAAATTATGAGTTTTTAGGCTTCAGTATATGTTATCCATCATATACTTCCTAGAATATATTCAGTTGGGAAATTTTTTTATCTTCCCTTAATAATGGTTTGTAATGATTTCATGAATGAAACAGATAATATCCCTCAGTAGTGTCAAGCTAGGCATGCAGTAAGGCCCATTTTTTGTGTACTAGGTTACCCCAAGTTAACCCTGGAACACCTTGTTGGAGTTTTTACTCATAAGTACATCTGTTACATAACCACATCCACTTATAGTATTTATATAGGTATGTATTTTCTTGAAAAAACACTTACTCTATAATCAAAAAAAATTAGAGATGTTCACTTACACATACTATTATCCCTAAGGGGTTTCACTATGGATTTCTAATCCTAATCCCAAAAATAACTAAACCTATCCTTTGATACCAACTATAAAAACCCTACTCATTATTTTATATTTAAACATGATTTATTACATAAAATTGAAATTAATACAACTCAAAATATTGATAGTTCTAGTATCTTGGGGGTTTAGGAACATTACATAACAAATTAAAACATAAAATACAACAACATAAATATTGAAAACTTCTTTGACATAACCACAACATTCATTCGTACTTAACACTGTGTGAGATATCCTAAAGACATACATAAGAAAGGGATGAGATATAAATACTTGTAAGGAATAAAACATGGAATAAAATTATTGTAATAAAACCTGTTAGGAATGGAATATCAATGAGGCATGAAGGAACATAAATAATAAGGAATTATATAGCATGATAATCATAACATGGGAAGTGTGGAAACAAATTAAAACACTATATCATAAAAATAAGTCCAAGATAAATCTCCAAGACTTAATGGTAAAAAAAATTACCATAAAGGAATATGTTAAAACCCTATCCCAAAATGACATATCATGATACTAAACATTATCCAATGCATTGGAGTGCTATCAGAGCACACCCTTCCTAAACATTTCAATCTCACTATTAAGTGTTCCACATAGATCATGTAACATGGATTCATTAAACATCATAATTTTATTCCAAGATATATAAATGTGGTATAAATATATATAAGTCCCCAATAAATGGGTGTATTTTCATAAAGGTGAATACCCTTGGTAGAGAAATGTGTAAGGTATTCACTACAAAATTATTTTGGCATAGTAAACCATGGCTGCACAACGACATCATATACACATTCATAAAATGGGTTAATGAGAGAAAAAAATTTATATCATAATTTATAAATGAAATGTATATGAAGTGGGACATTTAAATATATTCCCTAACATAATTATCTAGAAATATAAGGCATAACATAATAAATAATATTGAAGAAATAGGCGAAAGAAAAAGAACTCTTACAAAATTTTGACATGGTAACGGGTGTACATAAAGGTTATTAGGAGGGTTAAATAAGAGTAAAATGGGATATAATAATTTATAAAATAAGTTTAAAGTATGTGGGATAATTAATAATTTATCCCAACATAAGAAAATGGGAATTAAAAAGGCATAATATAAATGAAGTGCTTGATTAAAAGAGGAGAGAGAGAATCACTTACGGAATTTCAACATAGTAACAGCTTAGGTAAGAGTCCAAATGAGGGGGAATAAATGATCCATTATAAAAATAACATAAAATTTATAGTAATTTAATGATTAAAAATTAATTTAAATACAAGAAATTGAAATTAAAATAACTAATCTCAAAGAAGATGCTTGAATTCAAAGGTGAGGAGAGGAATCCTTTACTTGGATGCGTGACTCCAAAGGCTTAGGATAGGCTTCTTGGTATCTTTGGGGAACATTGGGATGACTCTAGGAATTATAGGTAAGAGTACTGATGAGCTTTAATGAGTTTGAGTGAAGATAAATTGGATCTTGGGTGGGTTTATTTAGAAATAGAGGATATTTCCTTATTATTTTGGTTTTGGACACTACATAATAAAATATTCAAAACTACAAACCATCCAATAGTTTTGACCATGGTTTCAATAAAATGGGTTTGGTATAAATTATTTTATGATTCCAAGGGCCGAATATGATAAAATATTTCCCTTGCTTATGTGGAGGTGATTCACACTTTCGAAGAAATGATTTTAAAATCTTAAAGTATATTATAAGTCTTGGAGGATTCACTAATAATTTATAGAAATAAATAAAATAAACATAAAATTAAATTATTTTAAAGTAAAACATATATTTTTATGAGGATACCTTTTATAGTATTTATTAGATCACTATTTGGGCCATTACAATGTCATAAAACACATCGTATATTTATACGACATTTAATTTTTACCCAAAACATCGACTGTCTCAGAAAATTATGAAAAATTTACCATTATATAATCTTTATGTTATGACTCCAAAAATAATATTAATTATTTCTAAATAATTTTATAAATATTTTAATTTTCAAATTTAAATTAAAAACTGACATTTTTTAAAATGATGGGTTTTTTGACAATAAAAGTTTATGAAACCAAATTAAAATTAAATTTGACTTCATAAAAATTATATGATAATTTTTTTAGAAACTAGTTTTATAATGTTTTACTAAAATATTAGTTATTTAAAAAATCCATTAATTCATCAAAATAGGGTTCCAAAAATACTATTTGTGATTCAAAAATAATTTACAAAGTAACAATAATAGGATGAAAAATGTATTCATTATTCTATAAAAAATAATGTACATAATATTATTGCTAAGATCTTGATACATTTAACTTTATTACTCTAACATATTCCTTAAGAGTAAGGTGCGTGATTTTGTGAATTTCATAGGGTCATTTGGTGAACATGGTTTGGGGAGTGATCGTGATGAGCTTTAACTTCTCCTATAATTGGTTTCTCTTATGCTTACGTTGTTGTATATTACCTTGGTATTGGTTTAGGGAAAAGCCCAGAAATTCTATCTCTCTCAGAAGCTCTGATAAATAGGCTTCATAGGGTGCAATACTACTAGTTGAGGCCATAACATCATTAATTTTTCCCAAAAAAAATCTTAAAACCCTATATTTATACTAGTCATGTTATCATTGCTCAACGACTATATTATCAACGATAAAGATAGTTAGAGATCATTTAAAATACAATTGGATATAATAAAACAAGTGCATGTGTTTTTCAATAACCAGAAGTCATAAAATTAAAAAAAAGGAATTTTATTCATAAATTTTCAGACCGTTACAATGAAAGCACCATTATAGCATGGGAAATTCATATAATAGTCTTAATTTATGAATAATCATTTCTTCACATGACAAATAATTTCATGTCCAATGAAAACCGAATATTACATGACTATAGAAAAATGTCAAAACATAAAGAGTAGGATCTTAAAATATAATTTATAATTAATTTATGATCAGATATATAATTACCTTAACTAATAATTCCCTATTCATTGATGATCTGATTGACCATATCTCATAATACCATTGTTTCTCTATAGGTTCCAAGTGTATAATCCCTCTATCTATGATCCACACATGAGCCACAATCTTTGAATGTTTTTTAGAATTGTCGAGTGCTATCTGGTCTGATACTAATATATTGTATTGTTCATGGTTCACCACAACAGAATTCTTCTGAAATAATGATGATCAGATGATGTTATCTTGATGTATTGAGATAGGAGGAGTTAAAAACACTCTAGATCTATTGATCTCTCTCCTAGTCCTAAGATAGTTACTTTATCTATACTTTTTGCATTACAAGAGTAATTATGGAAGGTGGTATAATAAGGTATTTAATATAATAGGTTTATTTTTGGAAACCTTCAGAAAATCCCTTTACAGTATATAATATTTTTAATTAACCCCATGTCCAATAATAATAATATAAATGTTGTTATTAGTCACATAAAATATAAAACACTTTAAGAATATTCTAACTAAACTATTATGATCATACTTCCTATCCTCCCCATTATATATTGAACCTCGAATAATGACTATTTATTTAATAAATATCCCAAAATTATTCATTTATAAATATAATAAATATTATATTTACAGAAACATAAAAATAAATATTTATTATTATTAGTTAGCTCAATTATCATTTCAAATAACTTGTGATTAAATCAAAGATATAAACGAAACCTGAATAAATATTACTTATTCTAATTTGATGAATTAAATAATTGGATTTAATTTAGACTATTAATACACTTAGCGTCTAACCATCTTGTCCAATTTATCAATGGAATTAGGCATAAATACATAAAGTCTAAGTTTAGTATCTTGAAAGAGGATAAGGAAATCAAAGGTAAAGAAGTTAATGTCGTAATAACATTCAACCTCTAATGAATGATTACCATGTAATATAATCCTTTTATCTCAATATCTCAAATCAAGAAGGTTTCATACTGGTTCCATCATCCTATAGGATGAATGTATATATTTTTTAACTTTATTGAAACGAAATCTCTCACTAAACACCATGGACATGGATTTATCTTAGAAGTTATATTCCCATCAAATTCCATGCAATATCAACTTATTTTAAGGGATTGAAAGGATCAATCCTTTCACACATTATCCATTAATTAAATGTCAATCATGATTCACCAAATGTATTGGACTTCTCTGAGGACATATATCATCACAATTTTTATCAATACATCAAAGTACATGAGTCATGATATGATAATTTTGATTTACAAGGATCAATACACAGGTCCATAGATAAGAACATAACATGAAACATGAAAATATGGATTTTCTATTAGAAGGTATGTTCTATTAATCTCTTACACTAGAAATTACCAATGGTGTACACTATGGCAGGGTTCTACAAAGTCTCTATTCCTAGATACATCTCTTAAAAAATCCATAGATTCAAGTTCATCACTGAAAATTGGGTATAAATTCTTCACACATAGCATGATGGGAAAAAATTTATGAAATTTTTGGATTCTTGGACCTCTCCGACCAGTCCTCGTATCTTTTTCCTTAGAATTGGATCTCTTCCCCCAAAGTGTGTGCGTCTTATTAGAGTTTATTCAATTAGTTTTCACTACTTTATACCTCCCTGATCTCATTGGGTTTTTTTCTTTTTTAATAAAATCTTATCATGGTATCATCTATGTCCCATAAAATGATATCATCTAACCATAGAGAATATATTTAGGAATACTCAAGTGTCAAATCCTAGTTATCATAATATTGAAGAATTAATATAACCTTTAAATATTAAATATATTCAAAGGATGTTATCACATAAAAATGACATGTATAAAAACAATCATGATGTAATAAAAGACTTCATTAATAATGAAAATAAATAATCATGTACTTAGAATTTTGTTTAAGGGAACCAACTCTAATAGAATCCCCCTTGTAGTAGATATGATTGGAAATAACATTCAATCCACTAGCTCTCATATTATACTCATGCATCTGGTAAGATAGAGCCTTCGTTAAGTGGTCCACCAAATTCTCCTCTTTGGATACTCTGCTCATTCAAACATAACCTCATTTATAAAATCCCCTCAAGAGATGAATGTTGTGAAGTATGTTCATTTTCCTTTGATGTGAATTTAGTTTTTTTGAATGATACACTACTGTAGTGTTATCATAGTAAACAATGATAGGGTATTGACTACATGGAACCACATTAATATCTTGGATAAATATTTGAATCCAAAATAATTTCTTGGTTGCATCGAAAACCAAAAAATACTCAGACCACACTATAGAATCTATGAAAACCGGATGCCTTGAACTCTTCTTACTCATAGCTTATTGATTGAGATAAAAGACATATATTTACTGTGAATCTATATTATTCTAATCTATCTAAAATCTGGCATCATTATGACCCCTAATGACTATCTCTCTATCTCCTCCATACACTAGAAAAATATCCTTAGTTTTCCTTTGATACTTAATTATTTTCTTAACAGTAGTTCAATATTGTTCACCAGGACCTTCGCGATATTTTACTACCAAGATAAATGAATAGGTGAAATCAAAATTCATACATAATATGGAGTATATGATAGATCTTATTGTAAATTCATATGAGATCTTTGTCATTATATCTCTTTCCTCTTATATTTGAGGACACATTTTCTTTGAAATATGTAAACCACATGACACTAGAACAAATACCTTTTTGGATTGTTCTATACTAAACCTCTTTAGTATCTGGTCAATGTAGGCACTTTGGAGTATTCTAAGTAGTCTATTTGATCTTCCATGCATGATCTTGATCCCTAAAATCCTGACTACTATACCAAATTCCTTCACAGAGAATCACTTGATCAACCATGGCTTAACCTTGTGTAAGGATGGTATCTCATTTATAATTGTTAATATTTCATCAACATATTCTACTATGAAAATAACTTTACTCCCATTAAACCACTTGAAAACACATGGATCAAATTTATTATTAATGAATCCAAATCCTTTTATGTATTCATTAAACTAGATGTTTCCTGACCTAGAGTCATTCTTTTACCCATAAATAGATTTCTATAACTTTCATACATTTCTAGAATTAATTAAGTCACAAACCCTTATGGTTGTGTTATATACACATCCTCTTTATGGTTACCATTAATTAACATTGTTTTGACATTAATTTTACAAATCTTATAGTCATGGTAAGCTACTGTGGATAAAAAAAATACTGCTAACTTTAAACATGGAAACTAGAGAAAATGTTTTTCATATTTGATTCCTTAATTTTTTATAAAATATTTATCTAATATAAATGTTTTAAAGTTATTTAAATTACCTTACATGTATACTTTTCTCTTAAATATCCATTTACACCCAGAATTCTTTACATTAACTTGTGGATCAATCCAAACCAAAACTTGGTTCTGATATATGGAATCCATCTCATAATTCATGAATTGTTTCCAACTCATAGCCTATAATATATCTACTATCTTCTTATAGAAGAGAAAATCATTTTTTCAACTAGTAATGAGTCTCCATAATCAATGGATACCAAACTATATCTCTCTAGTTCTCTTACCTCTCTAGCTCTCAAATACAATACTTGTATTTCAGGAACAACTTATTCTCCAGGGACATATAGAATCTATTCATATTCCAACTCTTTTGTATCTTTAAATTTAACTCCATTGAATTCAATATTTTTCCTACCATCCTCTTTGATAATGTGATCCCTATCAAGAAATATGACCTGTCATATGATGATTACATTCTTATATGAAGTGTTTTACTGATAATATCCCATAGTTTACTTGGTATTCCCTATAATGATACACTTTGTTATTCGAGGTGAAAGTTTGTTTCTTAAGATACCCTTAATAAATTCTTCACAACCCTATGCATGAACATTTGAGAAAACTAGGTTCTTTCCACTGCATAACATAAAGGGGACATCATTGACACTTTAGTTAGTACTTAGTTAGGTAAGTATGATGTTTTCTTTAATGAATATCTCCAAAATGATAAAAGAATTATTTCATGAATCATCATCTACATTACCATGTCTATAAGTTCATGGTCCCTCCATTCATTATAACTATTCTACTATGGTGTATAAGGTCAGGTGAGATAAGATTATATCCAATAATCCAATATAAAATTGATAAAATGTGGGTAAATATATTCATCACCTCGATCCAATAAAAGTTTATTTTGTACCAATATTATTCTCAACCTAATTCTTAAAATCCTTGAAATTAAAAAAGGATTAGTAATTATACCTCATCATGTATACATAACAAAAAATACTCATGTTATTGGTAAAAGTCATAAAGTATGAGAATCCACATATCAATTATTCTTGAAAAGGTCCACACACATCATTATGTTCCAATTCTAGATGCTATAAAAAATGTTCACCTTGATCAAAAAATGGTGGCTTGATCATCATACCTTGTAAACAAGCATGACATCTTTTAGGTGGTGTAAGCTCAAAAGAGTCTAAATAAATATCTTGAAAGAGTTTTTTTAAATGATCCTAATTTATGTGAAAAATATGGTGTTGCCAAAACTATGTGTTTTATGAGTCATACATATTTGATTCTTTCTAATTTTACAATATTTTGTTTTCTTAATTCAATACATAAAGAACATTATTTAGCTTTTCTATACCAGAACATATCCTAAAATTATTAAAGTTGCAACACTTATTTCCAAAGTTGAAAATAAATCCATCCATTTCTAAATAAGAAATTTAATTTATGTTCTTAGTAACACTAAGAACGGAATAAAAATAAATTAATACCAAAATCAATCTCATTGACAATGTGATATGGCAGTCTTAATTTCTTAGAGTATCCATCATATCTCCATTAGTTGCTCGTAAATCCACCTCACCTATGGAAACATTCTAAAATCTACTTGGTTCCTGTATTTTTGTAAAAAATAAAGAACCACAAGAAGTATATAATACCCAAATAAAAGATATATAAAAATTATATTTGATAACAAAATTACCTGAATCATCTCCAAGAGTCATCAGCATGGTGTAGTTCCACTTCCATTGGACCTGCTTTCAACATGAAAAATAAACTATATCATATTCATTTCCTTGCTTATGGATATTATTCTTTGTGGAAGTATGGTTATCTTGAGAATTATAATGGTAATGATTATTCATCCACATTTTCTTTCTCCTACCCTTTATATTTACAATAAGGACCACGTTTTTTTCACCCAATTTCTTTATCAACACAAAGAATAAGAGTAATAAGTTCTGAATAATTTTTCTCACAATTGCTCAGATTATAATTCATAATAAACTAGAGAAGTTTTTGGGTAGATAGTTCATAATGAGATGTGTTTACAAATAATTAGTGATCTTAGACCCCATAATGTCTATGAATTATATGTATCCAATAATCGTGACTACATGAGGCCCAGATGGTGCCGACTTCTAAGATTATACATGAATTGTGCATTGGAGACCCTATATCTTTCTGATCTCTCCTTCTCTTGATGGGGATATCTAAGGAAATAAACAATGTTATATGAATACATATCATTATGTTTAATTATAATCTCACTGTAAATGGATTATTAAATGAAAAATTGGATATCCATTTGGATTTCCACATGCTTTTGGTAGAGATTAACTTCTTCCTTATAAGCCTCCGTAGAAAGATAACCAGGATGTGGTGTTTCTATCATCTATAATTTTCGTTCATTGAATAGTATAACATGTAATAGCTTATACCATTCCTAGAAATTAATGCCTGTGAGAATGTTTTTCTATTTAGAATGGACTATAGTTATATCTTCAAATTCATTTTATTTTTTATTTCTACAATTTAAGAGAAGATAATTAGTACTATAATTCATTACCAAAACATATTAATGAAACTAAATTCCATTAATCTAAAAATATTTTTTCTAATCCTAATTTAAATCACCATTAGTTTTATAATATATTATTTCATTTACATTCTAATAGATAGGAACTATATTCCTCTTCTCATAACCCATACATGGGTATAAAAAGATAGTTTATGGGTTTTAGGTAGGTACAACTTACCAACTTCATATCCTTGTAGCTATTTAATCTATTGAGTGGACTCCAAAATCATAACTTCTTGGTCAAAGAGTTCCTAAAACATTTCCTATAAAATTTAAAAATTGAATATAACCACCAAACACCGTATATGGGGTGTCTGTATATTAGTCTTTTTTTTACATTTTGAAAATTAACTTTCTCACCAAACACCATGGCCATGGATTTATCCAAGTAGTTAGATTCCCATCAAAGGGCTTGAGATATCAACTTCCATGAAGGGATATAAGTGATAAATCCTTTATCACAATATCCATTAATGAAATATTAGTCATGATTCACCCAATGTATCCCAGTTTTCAACGATCATAGTTCATCATGGTTTTTGTCAATACATAAAATTATGTGATTCATGATATCCATTAATGACAATATTAATATACAATGATCAATACACACATCTTTAGATGGAAACATCAAATGAAACGTGAAAATTTGAATTTCATATTGGTAGATTTATTATCATAATTTCATGCACTAAAAATTATAAAGGGCATACACCATGAGAGGGTCCTCAAATTCATACAGTTCTCCATGTCTAACAGTATATATCATATGTGTCCCATCAAATGATATCATCCAACAGAGAAAAAATACTCAATAATATTACCATGTAACCTCCTAGTTCTCATCATATAAGGGAAATAATATAAACTTTCAGTTTGAAAAATATTCTTAGAACATTATCACATACAAATGTCATCCAGAGGGACAATCATGATGTGAAAAGATACTTCATTAATTTTAAAAATATATAATCATATAATCAAAATTATTTTTCAAAGAACCTAATCGAACTATATTTATAAAATTAATGAAATATATTAATATAAATGGTTTAGTAAAATTAATTTTTCAGAATATAAATTATTTGGTATTTATTGATGATTAATAAATAAAAAGGTAACTTTTTTCAATGAACTATTTTTATGTTTTTTTTTAACTAATATTCACTAAATAATTATTTTATTTAAATTTATATATAATAGTTTTTAAAAATAAACTAACATCCATCCAATAGTTATTAATAGGAATGAAATAAGGATAAATTCATTTAATTCTTAAAAATACTTTTTTTGAAAAATTGGATTTTATGTGATTTATTTATAGAAACTAATTATATTATATATAAGATATATTATTTATATGAATATTATATCAACACCAATATAATTATTAATTTATAATATATTAAATTAAGAATAGTTTTATAAGTTATTTCCCTATGAACACAATTTTCATTAATTTGTTATGTTTTTATGTAAAATTTAAATTTTATAATTTGAATTTGAAAATTTTAACCTAATTTTAGGATATATAATAACAATATTAGATTGGTATATATTTTTAGTAATTTTTTTTAATAATTATTATTTTTTAATAGTAAAAAATATCTTTTTAACAAATACCATGACATTTATGACATTATTAGTATATAAGTATGTCATGGAAATTTATGTAACCCTTTTATATATATATATATTTAATTTTATTAGATATATTAAATAGTAAAAAATATTTATTTTACTTTACAAACCTATGTTTTATATTTTTGAACATGAGTTACACTATTCTCTAAAACATTTTTTAATACATCAGAACTTTACAATATTAAAATTAATTTTTATAACTTATAAAAAGATAATTTAATAAAATTTATCAAAAATTTGGAATTATAGGGTTGATTATATATAATAAGTGCCATTTTTTAGGCATAAAAAATGAATTACTTAGGTAAAAGCTAGTTATCGTAGTAAAATTAGAAAATGTAAAATGGGTTAACCAAATGGGTAAAAGTAATAAAATGTTAAAACATGATTATAATTGAGTGTTTGAGGTTTATATTAACTAATAATTACCACCACTCCATTATTGGCTATTTTTGAGTCTTCATGTCAAGTGAAACATGTGCTCTCTTTATATTAAGTTGAAATATTTACAAGAATTTTATTCTAACCTCTTATAAAAGTCCCCTTTCAACACCCCTTAAAGGCCACTATAAATTTATGCCTCCTATTTAAAATATTACCTTTTTTATTTTCCATATAAATATTTTCCACACTCTTTTCATTATGGTAATAGTAATTTATCATAATCTTTCTTTATCTGAGGAGTCCTACAAGGGAGAACTATAATATCTCAACGTGAGTATTAAAGTTTCCTTAATGTTTTTTCTTTTATATATTTCCCTTTAAATTATATTTTCCCAAATATTTTATAAATACAAAATTATTTATATTATACTAAAATTATTTAGATTTTTTGAATAAACATTAACCTCTTTTCCTCTTTGCCATTAAGAAAAACAAAAACTTCATTCATTCCTTTTCTCGGTTTGTTGCCTCTATGAACTAAAGTATCTCATTTTCTAGCTAGTTTCTTTATTACTTATTAAATTATCTTAAAATAATATTTAACACCTTAAAATATCTAAATAATATAATTAATACTCTATAATTATGGTATAATGTAAAAAAATCACTTTTATTACCATACTTATATACTAATTATGGTATGTTCATATTGGGGTCGGTCTAACCATCTGATTAAAAAATGATTTAACATAATATCGTATATTAATATGATAACTTAATTAATTGTAATATATTATAAAAATAATTAAACATAATTTTTATGGAACGATATCATTAATAGTAAACTCATTAGTTAAAATACCAAAATTTATTTATTAACAATAATCAAAACATGCTTATCACTAATTTAATTTTTAAGGATCATAACCAAAAAACCCATAGAATAAATATTTTACAATATTAATAATTTAAAATAATTAATTTCAATACCTTTTATGATCTATTAATAATAAAATTTTGGATAAGAATGATGAATGAAATCACTATTACGAAACCAGTTCAAAAGGATCAAGATTAGCCATACCCAATATTAAAAAAAGACAGTAACTATGAGATAAAAATGCATATATAATTATAAATAAAGGGTATAAAATTTAAAATATAAGACTAGGTTTTATAAATAAGTGATTAATATAGTTTTTTTTTGTTATATATGAGGTTATAGAATGTTTAAATAAACTGGAATTCAAGGTAAGGGTTTATTTATCTCAAATTTAATTTCTTGAGATATATTTCATATTATGAAATATCATATCTTTTATATGGTATGATTATGTCCTAATAAACTATTTTTATAATATTAATTTTATTCATGGAGTTTGGTGATACTATTTTTTCATTAAATTTATTTCTATTTAAAGGATACCAAGGTTATAATGGTTATTTGTATTTATTTAAAAGTCCATGGGCCATGATTCGTATTATGAACCATCATTTATTTTATGTGGTTTATTCAATGCACTATTTACTTTATATATAATGGATATATTTCATTTTATGATATTTTAATTTTCTTTTTGTGGAAACCATCCTATTTTATTTTGATTCTTACATTACCATTAATATAATAGTTTTGTCAAATCAACTCCCTTTATTTTGTTAAAATGATTCTTCTTAAACTTCTTTATTCTATGATTTTTTTCTTCCAACCTAAGAATATATTTCATAAGACTCTCTCTTCCTCTGTAAGGGAAGTCTTATTTTTAATTCGAAGATTTTACCATTAGAAAATTATCTATCAAAATATATATTATTATTGATAATAAATACCACCCTCTTTAATGATGGTTTCCTCTCCATATCCATATTTTATATTCCCAATAATTTTTTCCTTTATATACAGAAAGCCAATTATGTGTTTTTATTTAGATCTTTATATTTCTTTTTTCATTATTTCATAATGATGTATTTAACCATTTTTATGAAATGGGTTTAAAAATTGTATTTTAAAATATAAATTTATTGACCTTTAATGATCATTTGTGTGACACCATAATATTTTAATTTATTATTACCTTTAAAAAAGTTAATTTTTTATATATTTCTCCACACACTACATCGAACATAAATGAAACCATGATTTATTTGGATGAACTATAAATATTAATTATGAATATTAAAACATAACTATTGAATTAGTCGTAATGTATAAGTGTATACACTTTAAGAAAATATGGATAAAGAAAATATAGACTACTTTTAATATGAATCATATTTAATTCATTTACCTAAAATGACTAGTAAGATTATTTATTGTTTAGAAAGGTATTTTTCAAAAAAATTACTTTTTATGAAATGTGAATTTCTATTTTAAGAAACATATGATTAATGATGATAAATTATTTTTTATATTGATAACTATTTAACAAAAAATTTAGTTGTAAAATTATATAAAATAAGAAAAAAATTAATATTTGAAAATTCCATTTTCCAATAAAAAGAGGTTTTCTTATTATTTTATTATTATATAAAAAATTTAATTTATAAAATTTAGAATTATTATTGGAAAATATAAAGTAATTTTTGGTTTTAAAATCAAAATATTATCTTAATATTATTTTTTGGAATTTTTCTGAAAGAATTGGTTTTAGGTGAATAGTCAAAATAATACTGATTTTGAAAAAAACAATCACATTCATGACTTTATAACAATTAAAGAATGAAATAAATATTATTTAAACCCTTTCATAATATATATATAAATAAAATAAATAAATTAAAGTTATTATGTTGTGTCTATAAAACTAATGCATATTGTTCTGAAAACATAATTAATAATTGATTCTAAAAAATTGTTTTATTCTCTTATATTAAAAATTAATTTTATTCACATATAGGAATTAAATATATAAAAATGAATTTCATATTTTAGATCACCATGATCATATTATTTTATAAGTTCATTTTCAATTTTGGTCATAAAAGTATGATTACCACAACTTATGTTAATGACCATGATAATAGTAAAACTGTTATTTTAAAAGAATTATTTTATTTATATTGTATAATTTTTTCTAATAAAATAAAATAATAAATTCTTAATTAGGAATATAATATTATTTTTAAATATATATATATATAATTATATTAACAAATATTTAATTGGAAACTATTTCTAAATTAGATAATGAACAAATAATTGTTAAAATGTCATTTTTTTAAAACAAATCCATATGCATAATGTTTTAATTTTAAAGATAATTTTCAGAAATTTAAAAATGGGATTAGAATAAAATATGATTAAATTTAGGATAATCACACCTAAATTTGTTAACAAAGTTTTTTTTATATTTTTAGTAAAATATATATTACTTTTTTAAAAACAACTTACCAAGGTAAAGACAAAAAAGGTAAAAGTAAAAGCCAAAGAACAAATAGATTCCAAAATATTTAAAACATGTGTATAAATAATTATTTGAGGATTTTTAGACCCATTATCACCAAAAAATAAATTATTTATATCTTTTAGATTCTTTGACCACTGAATAGTTTAATGATATCATTGAAAATTAAAGGGTGTTCTCGAAAGTTCCCTTTTATTAACATATAAATAGGGACACATACATCCATTATTGTTACAACCACTCCTTAAAATTTCTTCATAAAACTATTTAATTTTTCATTTCTTATAATCCTATCTCTATTTAATAATCTTGTGGTCTCAATTAGTTATCCAAATCCCTTACCCTTTAAAGATACGTTCAAGAGAAAGTTCAATTTCCCAAATTGAGTATTACTTGATCCTTAACATTTTCTTCTTAATATTTATCTTCCAAAAATATCTATACCATTGTAATATTATAAAATCAATATAAAAATTATTCTTAAGTGTTATTATATTAATGTAAAAAACACAATTTTTCCACTCAAATTATAAAAACAAAAGAACGTTAACCACGTGTTGTGCGTAATACTACGTTCGTGAAGTAAATTTTTTCATTTTTCATATTAATTTTCATTATTTATCAAAAAAACATAAAATATTATTAAATAAATTAATAAAATATAAATAATATCCTTATTATTTGTTTGTAATTATGTTATAAACATCCATAACCATACTCAAATATTGAGATATAGTGTGTTCATGCTTGGGTTAGTTTGACCACCTACTAGAATAATGCTATAAAACTCGGTCATGGATAACTGGGTGAACATTAATAATGATTTTATTATAATTTAAAATAAAATAAAATATATTTTTTATATAATGGTTTTATTAAGTATTTAATTTATTATTAAAATTTCATCTTTGATATCTAAAATCACAAAAATTAGCTGGCACTGATTCGAATTTCCCACAAACATAAGAAAAAACTATATACTAAATTAATATCATAAGATAATAAATAGTCTATAATAAATTAAATATAGATGAGTAAGTTTCCTAATATTTTATCTAAAAAACCTGACTTGAGTATTTATGAACTCAAGAACACGCACAAAATAAATCTAGAACAAGTTAAGGGGGCTCTATCATATAATACAAAATTTGAAGGCCTTCAGGCCGTTGGATGGAAGGTAATGTTTTCATATCAAAAGTTCTTTATTTAAGGCACATTTTATTTTATAAACATATCTTAATTTAATTAGTATGTAAACTTCTTAATGGATATATAATATCATGAATTATATTTATTCAATATATTTTAAATTCAAATTCATGATCTCTCTCTTTAATTGAGTTTTTATTTGAACACCACTTAAGTAATTAAGGTTAGTGAAAACTCATTTTTTTCTATTGAGTTACAAGGATTCTTAATGAACATAATATAAGTTTGATTTATTCTACCTAATTAATGAATTTAATTTTATTTAATAATTAATTTATATATTTCTACAATTATTTCTTTATGACCTCCTTATCAAATAAATCGTTCCTCAAATATTATGCTTCTTGTAATGGTTTCTTGGTCTTAATTCCTATTTATTGAGGAACACCTATTATCATGACCAAATTTATATTATATGGTCTATAAAATAATCATATGTTATGTTATAACCTGAATTATATGTTATTAATGATATTTTAAGATCAATTTCAGGCTCTCTATCCTACAAGGATTTTGATATAAATATCACCAAAGTAATAAGATTCCTTTTTTCTAACCTCTTTTTAAAATGGTGTCATCTCAAATATAAAAACCCATATGGAGGATTGTTTTAGTGTTTCATTCTATGATAACAACCATTTCATTCCCCTTTTTTATCCTTAATACTATTTATTTCTCTTTTCCTTATTTTCAATTTGATGATTTATAATATTTTAAATTAATATTTAATCTAATAATGTATTTTAAATATATATACAAATGAAATTTCAATTTTCACTCATATTTTAACTTTGACTCCAATTTTTTTTATATCCCTATATTTTTTTCTAAAATTTCAAAAGTTCACTTGCAACTACCTCAACTTCCCTTAGAAATATTAAAATAGAAAATTAACTTAACTTTCTCCCCTTATGTTCCATTTTTTTAAAAAGAATAGATTTTTAATTTTTATCATGTGAACATGTATTTCCTCCATCTTTATCATTTCATATGAGACTTTATTTCTAATAATTAATAGATTTGTAAAAGAAAATTTTATTTTTCTTGGTTTATAAAAATATTTCTATTTAAATAATTTTTCTTAAAAGGGAAATGGATGTTTTTTAATTGTAATTTTATTTTTATAAAACTCATGAAAATTGTTTTTTATCTTGGATATTTTTCTTTGAAATATCTTATGCTTGATCTAGTATATTATTCAATTTATAAAATACATATTCTTTATCTATATGAGTTATGAAATTTTATTTTCTATTAAAGAAGTGGTCCATTACTAAATTTGTCTTTCCTAATCATCTTTAGTATATAACCAGAAATTTTCATACAATGTTTTCCTTTTTAAACACACTTTATTTCATTCCTATGATTGAATGTTTTTAACCAAGGTCCATTCATTGATTGATTTGAAAAAATTATTGACATAACTGTATACCCATTATCTATAAAGTTTAAATACTGTATTTTTTATCACCTTGAATGAATTTTATTTACCTGGATATTTAATTGATTTCATTGGATACCCATTTATTTTCTATATGTTTATCATGTATTAATTATTGATGGAATTATGAATTATTTATTGTGTGATTCCATTTTAAAAGGATATTAAACCCATTTTGTATCCTTGGTTATTTATGATGTGTTTAATGAAACCAATTTTCTTCTCATGGGTTTTGTATGATATTATGAAAAATTGTTTCCAAGTGTCACTCATATGTATAAATTATGATGGTTATGGTAAAATTTCTCCATAAAATGCATTGTTTATGGTTTAATACCTCAAGAGATAACTATGGTAATCAAGTAATGAATTATTTTTCTACTATAGGAATCTAGTATGAAATCCTCGATCCACTGTGGGAATCGTGTCAGGATGTTTTCTCCACTATGAAAATGAGCTAGTGATTCCTACTCCGAAATAGAATTCTTACTTATGGTTATGGTTGTGACATAATTATATGATTTATGTCTTTATAGGATACACTAAATTTTCTTATTATTCCATATTTTTATACTTATTCTCATTCTTATGTTATTCTCTCATGGATCATGTTTATTAATTCATTTTTCCACACTATTTTGATTCATGTTTTATGTTATTCCCTGACATATGATCTACGATTTATTTGGTGAAACTTTCATACGTATAAAGATTACACCCATATTCTCATCTTCTAATCACTTATTATCTTTGATTATCATCAATTATTATTAACTTTACTAAGCATTTGAGTTTACCCATTTATTATGTTTCTATTTTCCTAGGGTTTTATGAACAGTATTACATAATATGTGTATAAAATAATATCTTGTTTAGTGGACTTGCGAGCATTGTTTAAGACATTTTATAGATTAATTAGATACTTATATAGTGGGATAAATTTTCTTATGATAAAAAGAACATTTGCTATTCCTATTAAATATTTTTCTTAATTGTCTAAAATTATTTCACTATAAATTTCATTCAGTTGTCAATATTGTATTCAACTTGTAATTAAAATTTTATATTAATGATATTGTATAATGTATTTATTTTTTGGCACCACATCCAAAAGTGTGGGTCTTAGGGAACCTCATTTGATATAAAAGGAGGGTTTTGATACCTTTATAGATTAGAAATTTATAAATATAAGATAAAGTAAGAGTTTAAAAGGTCATTATATATTGATTGGTTAATGTTGAGCATAGTTTTAAATTTATAGATAAACCTTTATATTGGTTACATTGAATATTTTATGTTTTTGTAGTTTTATATGAGAAAACTCTCTCTAGAACAATAAGGATTAATTTAAGTCTAGGAAAACATCCTAAAGTTTTATTAAAGTTTTTTTTTTTTTGCATCTCTAATAAATTACATCCCAATATAAATAATGTAAAGTTGATAAGGCTGTGAAACATATGATCTTTGGGGGTAATCACCATGAAAAGGGTTGGTTGTGAATTGACTCAATAATCACTCTATTGCGTGATGATTGGGTATAATACTAAACACCAAGATAAACACTCCTAAGGGATTTTATTTGGTAAATAAAATTCACTTTATGAAGAATTACGAAATATTTATTTCCTAATTACATTAAGGGATTCAGTTAATAAGTACAAGGGTACCTAAGATAAAGAAATTATATTTAACTAAAAGTATCATAGGGTGAAATTGTTTTTATATTTGAGAAAAAATAACATGATTTATTATTCATATTCATATGATCATCTACTATGATTTTTTATAACCATATTTTGTAATATTTTACTTGAACAAAATCACATAATTGAAGAAAATAAATATATTTCTCTAGATACCACTATTCTTTATAACTAAATAAGGGAGCATAATTGAATGATTTATAATCTTAATATATGTATGTTATAATGGAAAATGAGAGTTTACTACTCTAATATAAGTTACTAAGTTTTCTATCTTAATATAAATTAAATCTTTATGCTATTTGATATTTTCATGGATGAGTGAACTTTATCAATGATATTATGGTATATTATAAATTTTATGAGGATTATACAAAACATTTGAGGATTTTACTTTAATAGTATTACTTTAATGATATTGAGAAATATATTAAATAGTATTAATAACCATGAAAATTGATTTTATGATAATGATATATTTTTTGTTATAACTATTAGAGAATACATGATTGAGGTATGAATAACACTTAAGTTTAATATATGATTTATGTTGAGATAATATAGGGTGGTTTGATTTTAAATAAGTACATTAGATAGAACTGGTAAACTTGGGATTGAAAATTGATTCATGATATTTTTGGTGAAGTTAATTTCATTTTTTGGATTATTATACACATTGGATATCATTTGACCTTATGCACTAATGGTTAATATAATTTTAGGTTTAACAATCGAGTAAATTATTGGAGTAATATATAACTTCATTATGGTTTACTAACTTGGAGATTACAATGGTTTATGAACTACATGTTATAGAGAATATGTGATTAAGATATATACATAATTGGGAATATGAATTTATAAATGAATAATATTTTTTGAAGAAAAATATTTTACTTTATATAGCCTAATGTAGTATGTTATATATCATATTAGATATTATACATCGAATGATGAATATTTTATGAATATCGTCACCTACTTTATTCAATGAGTAATAATTAAAATTTTGAGGATGAAACCTATTTAAGAGTTATAATATAACACCCAAAGATTTTAATATATGATTAATTTTAAACAATCCAATGTGTTTGATATATTTCTCCACACACAACATCGAACATAAAAAATTGTGAAATATATGGATAAAATATAAGTTTTAAAGTATGAAAATTAAAACCTTATCATTGAATTAGTGTAATTGAATAAGAGTACCCACTTTATGAAAATATGTATAAAGAAAATAAAGTATATAGTTAATAAATCTAAAATTTAATTAGTTTACCTAAAATGACTAATAAGATCATTTTTTATTTAGAAAATTATTTTACTAAAAAATTCATTTTTAAGTAATTTTCATTTATATTTAAAGAAAAAATAGACTAATTGTTATAAAATATGTTTGATATTGAATATTTTTTAACACTAATTTATTTGGTAAATGATATGGAATAATAATAAAAAAATATTCGAAAATGTAAATTTCCAATAAAAATGAGTTTTCATTATATTTTTTGATTTTATTAAAAAAATAAATTCATATATTTTATGAATTTAATTGAAACAAATTAGCTTAATTTTTTGATTTAGAATAAAAATATTATATGATGATGATTTTTTTGGTATTTTTATTAAATAATTGGGTTTTAGGTGAATATTGAAAACAATACCGACTTCGCTAAAAAGTGCCACTATTATGACATTATCATAACACAATAATGACTTAAATTTTTTTTTAAACTTTTTCTATAAAATTTTTATATTTTTATTTAAAAATAATCATTTAAAATTACTATTTTGTTTATATAAAACCTATATATATATCATTTTGTAAATATAATTAATATTTGATTCGAAAAAACTACTTTTATTCGCTTATATTAAAAAGTTACTTTTCATCACTTTAAATAATTAAATATATATAAATTGATTTAATATTTTAGATCAACATGATCATCTTATGAAATAATGTCAATTTTAACTTTCGATATAAAATTATTATTTCTAAGATTTATGTTAATGGCCATGGTAATGGTAAAACTTTTAATTTCAAAGAATTATTTTATTAATATTGTGTAATTTTTAACAAATCAATTAAATTTAAAAAAAATTAAATGGTTATAGTATTATGTTATTTAAAATATATATAATTATATTAGTACACATTTAATTATTACCTAATTCCAAATAATATTAAGAACCCATATTGGTTAAAATACTATTTTTCTAAAAATATATTTTCCATAAATAAATTATTATGACATAAAAGTTTATTTTATATAATTTATAAAATTAATGATATTAAATATATAATAAATTTATTTTAATCATACCCAAATTTCATTAGAGTTGTTATTATATAATTTTTTAAAGATAAATTACTTAGTTAAAAACTAGTTGCCACGGTAAGACAGAAAAAGTAAAAAGTAAAAACCTCATAAAAATAACTTAAAACATGCTTGAAACCTATGTGGAAATAATTATTTATGGTTTAAAAGACCCAATATCACCCCAAAATCCATTATTTTTATCTTTTTTGAGTCATTTATCTATGAATAGTTAAATGATATCATTGAAAAATAAAGGGTGTTCTCAAAAGTGCACATTTATTCATATATAAAAGGGGACAATTACACCAATTTTTGATAAAACCAATAATTAGAATTACATGTTGAAAATCTTCATTATTTATCATCCTATAATACTATCCCATTTTCAAAATATTGTGGTCTTCATTAGTTACCCTAACCCATTTCTGTCAATGGATACTTTCAAGATAAATTTTAATGTCTCAAAGTGTGTATTATCTGATCCTTAACATTTTCATGTTAATATTTATCTTATAAAATTATCCATACCATAGAAATATTATAAACCTAGTATAATTTTTTTATTTTATTTTTATTATATTAATGTTACAATCTTTATTTATTCTTTTCTATCCATTTATAAAAATGAAAGAACGTTAATCGGGCATTGTGGAGACTATTGCCTCTATTAAGTAAAGTTTTTCTTCATATTGATTATATATATATTTCCAAAAATCTTAAAATATGATTAATATATATATATATATATCATTATTATTCTATTATAATGATTTTATAAACTTCATTAACCATACACAGGCCTCCAGATATAGAATGTTCATGTTTAGGTCAGTTTGACCACCTACTAGAAGAATGATTTAAAAATATATCATGGATGACTAGGGGAACATAAAAAATAATATTATTATAAGTTAATAAGAAATTAAATATTTCTTTTTTGGTGATTTAATGGTTATATTAATTATTTAACATATTATTAAAATATCATATTCGGTCTCTAAATTCACCGAAATAAGCCGACAACATTTCATCTTTGACGCAAACATAAACAAACACTATATAATAAATAAATAGAATATTATAATAAATGGTATATTTTAAATAAAATATAGGTGATTGATTTTATTAAAAAGGAATCTAATAAACATAAATGAATTATTTATGAAGTTAAGTGTATGCACTGAATGAACCTGAAACAAGCTATGGGTTTCTTCTAGAGATTTACTTCTTTGAGATGAATTTTATTTTATACACCTAATTAAATTTAAATGGTGCGTATATTGCCTAGTGAATATGTAATATCATAAATTATCTTTATTCGTGTTATTTTAACTTCAATTTTATGTTTTCTTTATTTAAAGGGGTTATTATTAGAATATTTATTATGTTGTATGAGTTAGTGTTAAATTAATTGTTTCTCCTTTGAGCTATAAAATTTCTTATTAGAATATAGTATTCTATGTTTTATTTATTCCATCCAATATCAAATATTTTATTATTGAGAAAAAAAATCAACAAGGTTCAAGGGGGTCTAAAATAATAGAGACCCAAAGCATCTCCTCTAATAAATCTAACCCCCTTCAGGTTGAAAATGTGAGTATTGGGGAAAATAGTTATCCCCGAGTCCACCATGGAAGCAAGGTAATTCGCAACCTTGTTCCCTTCTCTCCATGTGTGAGCCACCTGAGTGATGTTGTTCAATAGTTTTTTGCATTTTCTGACTGAATAAGAAATAGACCAAGGGGTGACACGTCTTCCATGCAAAGTGTCATGGAGGATCAAAGAGTCAGTTTCCACTTGGTATAACTCCATGTTTTCCTGCCTGCATATGGATAGTCCTGTCGGTATGGCTCTTTCCTCAGCTTGAAGGGGATCACCGGTGCCATAAATTTCTACAAAGGCCAGCATGACGTTCCCCTAGGAGTCTCGGACCATTCCCCCACCTCTCATTCTGCCCAGAATACATGACCCATCAATATTAAGCTTATAGCCCTCTTGCAGTGGGTGCCAGCGAACCCATTGGCCCTTTGGTTTGTTGAAGAAGACCCAGTTTGGCAGAATTTATGCTTTGATCAGGTTCCGCAAGGGAGCATCACTGGTGTCTTCAAAGAGAGCGGACATGTCATACAGCAGGTTCTTCATACGTACCACAATATTCCTTGAAGTAGGGTTGAGCCCCTCATACCTGGCCCGGTTCCTTGCCTGACACAAACACCAGAAAGCACCGCTAAGTATGATGGACCTTACCATTTGTTCATGACCTGCCTCTGAAGTCCCATTAAACCACCCATCCAGAAAGGAAACTCCATCATGTGCATGCCCACGGGACAACACAAGGCCCCATGGAAGGACCATACATCACGAGCCCATTCTCCTTCAAAGAAGAGATGGCTCGTACTTTCCTCCCATGGTGAACTACAGAAATGACATTGAGAAACAATGTTAATACCAAGCTTCCTGATGGTATCATCTGTTGCCACTGCCTGCCTCCTGATTCTCCATGTGAGAAAATTGTACTTATAGGGGATCCTGGTGCACCAAGCCATGTCATTCCAGTTACTGTGTTGATCATGCTCTAACTGAAGCCTCCATAAATCCCTTATGGTGAACGCCCCTGATGATGAAGCTGTGAATATACATTTGTCGGGCTTTGTGCAAATGACAATTGAGTCGCAGATATTATACTGCTCCTCATTCAAAACATCCTTACAGAACTCTGGAAAAAGAATTGCTTCCCTAAACGATATCAAGGGGTTAGGGCAGCTGGGAAAACCTATGATCGAACCTACCCAGTTATGAGTCCAGAAAGGGATTTTACCTTCCCCCATGATCCTGCGTTAATGCGGTTGGAGGACAAGGATGAGCTACTGAATCTTGGCGCAGAAGGGGGAAATCTTTCCTCCATTGTTTTCTAGATTGTCTACCCTTATGTGGGACATTTCGTTCCCCCATAGTGTACGTCCTTCAATGATTTCTAATGCGAGTCTTGCATACATGCATTGAATGGTGTTGTTGAGGCTCCTCACATTAATCCCCCCATCATGGATTGGTTGTTCCATCTTCTCCCATGCTACCCAATGCCTTTTAACTTCAGCTCTAGAGTCCCATACAAAACTAGGAAGAATCATGTCCACGTTGTTAATGACACTCTTCGGTACGTTGGTGGAGGCCATATCATGAATGGGTATGGCCGCAAGAACACTATTGACTAAGGCAATCCTACCGCTGAAAGAGAGATATCGGTTCTTCTAGTTGAGTACCCTGCCTGATATTCTGCTCACTATTTGATTGAAGTCACGATCGTGAAGTCTCCTTGAAGATATAGGCGTGCCCAGGTACTCCAGTGGGAAAGATCCCTTCTGCATATTCAGCGTAGTACACAACCAGGAGACCCAATGGTTAGCACACTTTCTGGAGATAAAAAAGATTTCTCTTAGCAGAGTTGATAATCTGGCCGCTCCATGCATAGTAGTCTTCCAAAATTCTTTTAATACCATTCACTGATTTCCTTCCACTATTGAGAAATATAATGGTGTCATCCGCGAACATCAAACGGGAAACTATAGAGAGGTTAAATTTCCTCTTGAAAAGAAGGATATCACCGTTAGACACACCTTTATTAATGAGTCGGCTAAGAGTGTCTTGCGCCAGTATGAACAGGCTGGGGGAGATGGGGTCTCCTTTCTACAATCCTTGAGTCGCCTTGAAGAATCCATAGGTATTTCCTAGAAAGGATACCACCATCTATGGGGAGCTGAAACATCTGAAAATGATATCAATGGCTTTATGAGAGAATCCCATAGTCTTCAGCACTCTGTTGATGAAACTCCATTCGATCCTGTCATATGCCTTGCTCATATCAAGTTTAATCACCACATTAGAGCCATGCACCTTGATATTGATGTCTCCCACCACTTCTTACATCAAGGCTATCACCCTTTGGATGGACCTACCCTTCACAAACTTGTGTTATTCCATGGATAGCCAACTTTTGAGATGCACCGATATTCTTGTGTTAATAATACATTCTAGGATCTTATAAGGAAAATTACACATTCTTACAGGTCTGTAATCTGCAAGGGATTAGGGGTTATTTATTTTTGGAATGAGCACTATGGTAGTTGTCGAGGCTACCAGTGGGAGGTACCCTCCTTTGAAAAAATCCTTGATCGCTGCAATAACATCTCCCTAAACAATATCCCAAGAATCCTGGAAAAATGCACCTAGGAAGTTGTCAGGGCCTAGTTCACTCTCTGGGTTGAGGTTCTTCATGGCTTTCTGGATTTCTTCTTCCTCCAGTATCTTCTCCAACCATTGAATTTTATTTACTTATTTTCTATAGTTCTTCAATTTTTCCTTATGACCTCATTATCAAATGACTCTTATCTCAACGATTTTCCTTATTGTATTGTTTTCTTAGTCTTAATTCCTATTTCTTAAATCACACTTCTTGTCATGAAATAATTTATTTTATATGGTGTATAAATTGAGCATTTTTTTATGTTTTAACAAATAGTATCATCTGTTCTGAATATTTGAAGTTTAATCTCAAGACTTATCTCCTTTATTTAAATATCACTTAATCCATAAGGTTTATATTTAAAAAATCATTTTAAAATCAATACCTATTAAATTTAATATCCAATTTGTGGAATTTATATATTTTTTCATATTAATATCAAAATAATTTAATTCTCCTTTGGTTATCCTAGGTGGGATTTCTTTTGTCTTTAAAATATTTTAATTTTTAGGCTTTGTAATATTTTAAATCGATATAGTATTGAAATAAATTATTTCATAAATATAAAAAAAGAAATTTCATTTTATGTTCATATTTTATCTTTAACCCCAAAATATATATATACCTATATTTGTTTTCAAAATTTTAAAATCTCTTTTTAAACTACATTTTATTCCATTGAAAATGTTTTAAAAGACCATAGATTTAGATTTTCCTTATATGGTTCATTTTTTACAAAATATTTTTTTTTAATATTTTACATGTGAACATGTATTTACACCATCCTTTTCATTTTCTCTAAAAATTTATTTCTAATATTTACTAGTTTAATAAAAAAATTATTCTCTTTAATTTATAAAATTAATTATATTTAAATAGTTTTTTTAAAAAGGGTGATGATTGTTTCTTATATCTAAAAAGATTATTTTAACACTTTTAAAAATTAATTTTTATCTAAATAATTTTCCTTTTACATGTATTATGCTTGATCAAGGATATTATTCAAATTTTAACATTAATTTTTTTTCTTTATATGCCTTATTCCATGTTTCTTTCTATTAAAGATACGATCCACCACTCCCTTTTTCTTGTGTAATCATCTATGGTGTATAACAATTTTTTTCATCAAGTGTTTTTCTTTGTTAATGCTAAATATTTCATTCTTATTATTGAATAATGTTCACATATATTCTATACTTTTATTAATTTGGAAAATTTATTTACTTATTTGAATACCCTTTATCTATATGGTGTAACTACAATATGAATTACTATATTGATTGAATGAAATTTTCCAAAAACAATTACTTGATTTAATTGGATAACTATTTGTTTTATATTGGTATATCATGTCAAGTACATTGATGGAATTATGAATTATTACTTTGAGTGATTATATTTTAAAAGGTCATGAAACCCACTTTGTTTTCATGAGTCTTTATGATGTGTTGAATGAAACCCATTTTATTTTCAAGGGTTATTTATAATACAATGAATAATTGTTTTCAAGTGGCACTCATATGTATGGATAATAACATATGGGGTACTATATTTCCCTATAATTCATTGTTTATGGTTTTATATATCATGAGATGATTATGGGATTGAGTAATTAGTGCTTACTTCACTATGGGAATCAAGTACGGAATCGTTGATCCACTGTGGGAATCAGGTAGGGATGCATTATCCACTATGAGAATTAGGTGGTGTTTCCTTCTCTATAATGAAATTATTTCATATTCTTATGGTTTTTCCAAAATTATATGATGCCAATTATTATAGGATATATTACATTTCCTTATTATTCCAAAGGTTTATGATTATTCTCATTCCTATATTATTCTCTAATGGATCATGTTTATCAACTCATGTTTCCAAACACATTTTATTCTTGTTTTATGTTATTCTATTACTTATGATCCATTATTTATTTGGTAAAACTCAATTATGTATCCTAATTATACCCATATTCTCATATTATGATCACTTGTGATCTTTAATTGTTACAATTTATATTTATGCCTATAGATCATCTGAGCTCACCCCTTTCATATGATTCCATTTCCTTAATTTATGATGAAAAGTAATATGAAATATATTTATATAAGATTATCTTGTGTTGGGAATTTGTGAGGGCAGTTGAATACTTTTATGTAATAATTAGTTTCTTATATAGTGGGTTAAATATACTTTTGATAAAAAGAACATGGGTTTTACTAGTTAAATATTTTCTCAATTATCTAAAACACTAAACCTAAATGTTACTTTAGTTTTAAATATTTTATTTTTATGTAGTTATAGATGTTTATCAAATATAATGTGTATTTTTTTATGTTTTTATCATTGAATATGAGAGTGAGGGTCATAGAGAACCTCAATTTTATTTATCTTCGACTTACATTTCCATGGGATAACAATTATTCTTTTTTCAAGGTTTTTTATTGGGAATTCATTTTAAAAGTAATTTTTTAAAAATATTTGACATCAAATTATCAAAAATATATCTTATAAAAATTACCAATTACATGTTTTTTTTAAAGTGTTAGAAAAATTTTCTAAAAACTCTTTTTTTACTTCCATTTCCATCTTTATTTCAAAGGGTTTTATTTCTCTAGAATTATTTTCATAAATATTTTGGGGGTTAAAATTGTAGAAATATAGTACTTATTTTTTCATTTCTAACCATACTTGATGTAAAATTATGTTTTTTCTTGAAATTCATATTCTCTGTGAGAACTCTAAATTTACCTCTAATTTATGGGTGTTTAACTATATTTCAAACATTAATTTATTATGGAAACTATTGACTTAAACATAAAACATTTATATATACTATGTAAATAACATCTAAATCATTGAATGGTATTTAATTAGGAATTTTTTATTAATTATTAAATTCCCTTTTATATTCCATGGTTTTATCTTTTTTATTAGTGGAATTATAAATGTTTTCGTTATATAATTCCATTATAAAGAGATATGAAACCCATTTTTTATCTATGTTTTCCTTATTATATGATGTTTTTTAATTTTATATAGCACATATATTTATTTATGATTGAAGGGTGGGGTCTTATTTCATCCTCCAATGCATTGGATATAGTTTTATATCTCATGAGATAATGTAGTGTGAACCTTTTTGGATTACACTCACAACATAAAGGGTGATCCTTCATGGATTAGGCTCATAACTTAAAGGGAGATACTTCTTGTATTACACTCACAAAATAAATGGTTGACCTTCTTTGATGTGATCACAATATGATGATACCATATACTTACATATCTTCCAAAGTTTTTTGTTATGATATTTATCAAGAGTGTGTTACATTTATATATTGTATTCGTATGATTATACCATATGGGTAAAGTTTATTATCTCATGATTTCATACCATTTTTCTATAGTATATGTTTGTCCATTAGAGATTGTATGTATGTATATCATGGTTTATGGATAACTCTAAATATTCCATGTTCTTTTTAATAGTCAATTTCTCCCTCACCATGTTTTATCATATGATTATAAGATAATACATTGATGAAATATCGATATGTTTTCCCTTACTGAGTGTTTGATATCATCTTTTTCTTATGTTTATATTACTCAAGTTTTTTCCTAAATGCGATACATATGATTTTTCTAGAAGAGTATTTAATGTTGAGAATTTTTTGGATACATTGAAGACTTATTATGGATTAATTTGTTTCTTATATAGTGGTAAAATGTACATTAGTTTTAAATGACATGGATTTTTTAGTTAATGTTTGGTACTAATTCTCCAAAACTCTAAACATAAAATATTATTAGAATATAATGTAATGAAATATTTTATTTAAGTAATGTATTTATGAGATGGTCATGTCTGTGGGTTGTCATATAGATTTCATTCCTTTTCAATTTTCAAAATATTTTCCAATTCCCATGGGAATCACATAACATGGAAGCACATATCAACATGTCTTCAACACATGGCATAAAAACTAAATTATATTCATCTCCCATTTCTCACTATTGAACCAATTTTCCCGCTTTACCTTTCTTATTTCCATATTCACATTTATCATGTAATCAAAAATCATAATAGAAAACACATACCTTATATTATCAAAATATCATTAACCGATAATAAAAAACTATCCAGAAGAAGAAATTAAACAAAGGAATAACATTCAAGGATCCCTTATCCTAGATCAAAAAATGGTTTGAGATAATAGTATAATAATTAGACATGAAAAATAAATTTCCATACCTCCCCCAGACCAAAGAAGTGTATGATCAAAGAGTATACAAGTAAATACAATAAGTAATTCATAGTCTGTCACCCTGGACTATATCATCTTCACTGATATTAGAAGTTATTTAAACATACCTAGATATATGAGGTTAAGACAAGGTATATTATCCATTTTTAGTGGGATATAGTAAACTTGAACTATGAAATATATTTCTGATTTTTCAAACAAGTGAATGAGGAGGTTTCTGTTTAATCATTCTAGGGCTAGAAATTAAAAATGAATAATGATAGTTCCAGTCATTTTTTTCTAGGTCCTTCTAATCAAATAGTTTTACATGGGTTCAAAAAGGTTTCAAGAGGAATTCACATTATTCCAAGAAAATTTATTTTATAACATATGATAAAATCATTGAATTCATTTATCTCAAATTGAGTAGAAAAAAATATTTACAAGAAAACTAAGTCAAGCTCACAAGATTCCACCAAGGAATTAAACTTTATCTACCACATCACATCCATCATAAACTATAAGCCACAACTCACCAACAACAAGATTAAAAACTACTACCACCATACATTTATAAACAATGAAGAACATAAATTAAAATAATTGTAGTGGCTCCTTAAACTTAAGAAGAGACAATGCATGAATTATTGGAAGTTAGAATACTTCAAAGGATAAAGAAATTCCATAAAAGAGAACTAGTAATTGAATAAGTATTAGTAAATAATTAAAGTATAGAACATCTTTTAATGTATCATTTAATGGAAATATAGGAGGAAGAAATAAAATAAGAGATAAATAGATAAAGGAGTCTGTGTATAAAAATAGAAACACCTGACATTCTCACCAACCTCTCCCAATTATACAATTAACGAGTGAGATATAGGGATTAAAACTCCACATTTAAAAATTATTCAAAGGTATGTGGAATAACCACTAACATGGGTGAATAAAATATGCACTTTCACTACATTACATGCATGGTTTAATAATTCCATTGACTTAATATTTAAATCTTTAAAACTATATTTTACTCTTTAATTTAAATCATTTAAATTAAAAAATTATTATTCCATAATTTTATATATATACATATATAAATTTCCCATGGTTTATAATTTAAAACAACATATTTCCCATTAAATCTGAGATATAGAAAAGTATGATGAAGGAAAATAGTTTTTCTAGAAAAAATAGTTACCGAAAAGGCTCAGGATAGAGACAAATATGGTCCAATAATTTATTAATAAAAATTAGGAACAAAATATCATTTATTATAAGGGTTTTTAAAAATATAGGAATGATTCACTCCCTTCATGTTTATATCAATAAACTATGAATAGTAGTTAGTAATATGGAAAGACCACATCAAACTTTTCTCCATGATTTCCCTCTTTGATAGAGTATATACATCATAATTAGCATCTATATAAGCATGTGAAACCAGCATGTTGAGGTGCTTCATGACATAAATGAAATTATCCTAATGAGGTAAGACCCTTCCTGGAACATGTAATGTCCCATACCTAGTTAACTCATAAGTTACTAAACTCAGCCAATCATAATGCCTCAAGCCCCCCCCCCCCCCCCCCCCTCCCCGTATACCAAAGGTTTTAAACTAGTATTAATGGTTAAAGGTGGTGCAATGGGGAGACTATACCCTTATGATTTGGGTAAAAAATAGTATAATAAATGAATAAATAGAAGAATATTAATATCAACTGAAAAAATTGATGATAAATCATCTAGATATAATAAACAATCATTAAGAGTGATATTCAATACAATATAAAAAATGATGTAATGTGATGTGTCTAAACAAAAAAGGATAGGAATACATCGTAGTAGGAACAGAAACATACATTTATACCAAATGAACCCATAAGACCAAAATACTATCTCTAGATAGCATCATGAGCCATAGATTGGTCTTTTGCTCCCCCACACCCATGATAAAATTAATCAAACATCGACAACTAAACACTTTCCCCTATACCTACCCACATACATGAAGTCTATCTAGGTACACAATGGAATCTCAAATAGGGTGTGAGATATACTTAGTATGCCACCACAAATGGTTTCTAATTATATCTAGTTTGTGACTGTATAATATGTAGTGTGTAGGTAATAGTAAAATTTTAAATGAAATGTTGTAAATAAATAACCCATATAAGTATGGGTTCCTATGGATCATTTTTCCTCCGCCACCTACTTCAGCCTTAGGTGAAATATCACTAAATAAAAATTTGTTCGTGATTGAATTTATAATAAACTATCATGACTTCTCTCATAGCCTAATCATCCCCAGTGAACCATATCGTTGTAGTATATGTATAATATGCTCATCCATAAAATTTTGGTCTCCGAAAAAATCTGAGAATATTCTTTGTATTGAAAGACACTTCGTATAACAAATTTATTTTTTATTTCAATAGAGACATCATCCTGTCCTTTAAATTCCAAATTTGGAACCCTGGTATCGCTCCAAGAATAACATGAACACATCACCTTACAAGTATATCCTAGGAATTCCTCAAACGAATGATTGTATCACTCTAGGTGTAGTATAAACTCACTGACCTCTGAGTATGTCCTTAGCAGTCTACAAAGGTTTCCCAAGTGTCACTCATGGTTTATATAATTATCTTCTATTTTAGTTCATTCTTTATAGTCCACATAAGGATTCCATGTATCACATAAGGGGTATATAATGATCTCCCCTTTTATCTTTTTCCTTGGAAATCCAAATAGGGAGTCCATGTATCCTCATGTTGTATCTAATCTAGATTCCAAGTGATCCTATCCATGGTGTTCATATGAGAACCGATGTTTCACTCAGGACGCATAACAATCCCATTTTCATTTAATATAATTAAATAATCTTGATGAGTCTCTTCATGAAATTCCAAGTAATAACCCATGTATCACTCTCAGTATAAAAATATGAGTGGTCATATTATTGAATTCTAACCATACCATTTAAGTTAAAATTTATTTCAATTGGACATCACAATTATATAAGAAATTAAACCATCTCATATGGTGGCTCAAATCAAATACTAGGATTAGAAGGGCTAACATACCATGAATCCCCCCATTCAATTTAATTGTGAATTTTGGTTTTAATAACAACTCAATCCTAAGTGATAAGATATGATGGCCAAGGGTTTAGGGATATTTTATTTTATTCCCTCTTTCATTTAATTAAATTTACATGTCAATAAATTGATTTAACATCCTAGAGGAAATTGCTAAAAGAACACACCTTAAAAGGTGAATCAATTCTATAGGCCACCCATGGTGGTTTTATTCAATTTAAAAACACACATAAGGCGAAGTTCAATTCAAGTAACTTGACCTTTATTATGAAATAAACAAATACCCTGAGTTATATAGGTCATGACTATTCATTTATTAAGAGTACATTACTATTTAATAAGTGTCACTCAAAAAATCTGTCACATGGCACAACAGTGTAATCCATAAACACCAATAATTTATGGAAAAATCATGATACCACCTACCTAAGATAGGTAGTCAACTCCTTGTCCATTTTTGGCCTCTAATATGAGCTAGAGTAGAAGAAATCTAGAAAATAGACAAATTCTTGGTGGCCATCCAACATGAAAGATGGTGGTCTAATTAGAGTCAGAATGGAAGAGAATATTAAATTCATAGGAAGTAGGAGAGGATATCTCTCCATGGCTGATAGGGATATTATACGGGAGAGAAGAAATAAAAAGTGTTATCTCATTTAAATAACTAGAGGATTAAAAGTTTATTTCATCCTTTTTGAAATGGTCATATGGTTTGGTTTCATAGTTGTCCAAACCGCGTGCCAACCGTTCAACAACCGGTATACATGGAAACCTCCACTCAAATGGGATTGGTGTATAGTTTGAAAAAGCATGTGTAAAATGTTCCAAGTACCACTAAGAAAGGGGCCAGAGTGATTGCATGGTCATGCATAATTAGTGTCGTGGTTATGAAAAACTATGAAACCCTAGGCAAAGCACTGGGCCACCAGAGAGGTTTAAACTAACTGTGTTGACTAGGTGGCATGGTTTCTACTAACCATGAGGCCCACCTATTTCCTCCAAAATACAATGATCTTGGATATTTATTAGCCCCATACACCCTGTAACCCCTTAAAATCGTTAAGAACTCCCATCAAGGTAAAACTATGGAAACAAACTAAAACCAAATGGTTCTATACCTTATAAAAAAGTTGGATTCTTACAGTCTTCCCCCCTTAAAGAAACTCATCCATGAGTAAAACTTCCAAGGGTGGTGAAGTATCATCTAAGAATAATTCCATCCACTGGGAATATACATCATCCTCCAACTCCCATGTCTCACCCAATATATGATCGTGCTTCCATAACACCCATACTAAAACAACTGACTGGCCTTGGAGAACGTTTGTGCCTCAACCAACATTATAGATAGGTTTATCCTCATAGGATTCATCAAAATCCCATTGAAACTCTACAATATGAAAAATATGAGATGGATTTGAATGATATCATTGAATATGGGATACATGGAAGAAATTGTGCATGTTATGATACCTCTAAGGTAACTACAACTGATAGGCTACCAACCCAACTCTCTCCAAAATCTCAAAGGGCCTGACATATTGAAGTGATAGATTCCCTTATTTTTGTATCTGTTTATTCCCCAATATAGGTGAAACACATAAGAAATCATGACTCCCCACCTCAAACTCTAGTGGTTGATGAAAATGATCAACCTATGACTTCTACCTCGATTGATATATAGGCATCATCTTTCTAATAACCAAAATCTACTCCAAAGTATCTTAAAAGAGATGAAGACCTTGAAGTTCTTCCCCTCATACCTATAATTTTTATAGGGGTGAACAACACAACCTACCATATAAGGTCTCATAAGGACCGCTCTCTATGGTCACCTGGAAGCTATTATTTATAAGATAACTCAACTAGAGGTAAGTGTTTCTACCAAGAATCTTCAAAATCAATGATGCAAGAACTGATAATGTCATCTAAAAACTATATCATATGCTTGGACTGAACATCAGTCTATGGGTGATAGGTTTTACTCAGTAGTACTAGTGAACCTTGTTCCTTATGCAACCCCTACAAGAACCATGATGTGAAGTTATCATCTCTATCTACCATTATATAATTTATAATTCCATAGATCTATATTATCTAAAAAATGTATAGCATTCTCAGCACATCTATTAAAAGGCATATCTAATTGGTAGAAAATGGGAGAACTTTATCAATATGTATATGATCACCCATACAAATTCACTACCCCGAGGTATTCTAAGAAACCCCCTAAAATCCATGGTGAAATCATCTAATTTTCACTTAATAATATGTAATTACTATAAAATACCCCCTAGTTACTGGTGTTTATCCTTCACCTACTGATTGGTGGAACACCGAGTAAAAAACCCAGATATCTCTCTTTTCATCCCTATCCACCAGTATTGGTAGTGTATGTCATGATACATCTTGGTAAGATCATGATGTACTACCGATACATTGGCATGATACTCTCACATTAAAACCTCTTGAACATTTTTAGGAGCCTAGATATATCTAGGAATTTGAAAGATCTCATTCTCATCAACCACCCAACCAGGTGGCGGTTCAAAACCTTCAATACTCTCCCAAAGGATCAAGCCCTCAGAATCTGATAAGTGCCTCATCATAACTATCTCTAAAAGTGAAGAGGTCACAGATAAAAATTCATGTACATATTATTCATGATGGTCCTAAAACTCCAAGTGAATATCAAAAAATGGGGACATAAAATTCCACTAATTACTAGCTTCCAGAACTACCTGTGTCTAATTCTTCCTACTCAGGCCACCTTCCACCACATTTTTATTACCAATAATATACATGATATCACAATAAAAAGACTGTAAGTATTTAACCAACCTTTATTTAATGAGATTCAATTCACAATGTTTAAATATGTACTTTAGGATTTAGTGGTTTGAAAACACCACAAAATGTTCTACTACTAAGTAATGGCTCCAACAACCTAGGAAGTGAACCATAAAAACTAACATGAGATATTGCATCTGGTATTTCTTCTCATGTTCCCTCAAATGAAGAGATCCATACAGCATGAATCACTCCACCTACACCAGAACTACTCCTAGTTAGATGCCTAAAACATCACAATAGACTATATAGCTTCTTCCCAACTCTAATGGAATTAATATTGATACTGAGGTCAATCTATCTTTCAGATCCTAGAAGGTTTTATTACATGATTCTAACCATATGAACTTCAAAATCTTTTTATTTAATCCCTTAGAGGTGCTTATAAGAAATAAAATTCACAAATGAAGCACTCGTAATAAACATATATCACTAGTGAAATCCATATATCAAATAAGTTCTCCAGTTTCCCCTATTAAACTATAGATATCAACTTCTTTGGGTCAACTTATACTCCGTTCATGGAGATAATGTGACCCAGGAAGTGAATTTATTTATTAAAAATTGGCACATTGTGAGATTAACATATAACAGATGCTCTCTCAGTATATTCAATAAAATCTCAAGATGTTTTACATATTCATGTCAAGTATAAGAATACACTAAGATATCATCCATGAAGACCACCAAATATGAATCAAGATACAGGTGGAAAACCTAGTTCATCAGTGTCACGGAAACTAATGGAATGTTTTTGAGACTAAACGACATGACCAAATACTTGTACAATCCATATCTACTATGGAATTCTATATGTGATATATTTTATAGTCTAACACACACATGATTATATCTTGATCTATGATAAATATTTGAGAAAACCCTTGCTTCATAGACCTAGTCAAAGATATTGTCTATATGAGGAAATAAACACTGGTTCAAAATTTAAAGCTGGTATAATAGATGGTATTCCACACAAATCATGAGGGTATTTTCTACCTTCATGGATAAAAGGACCGGTGAACCCCATGATAAAGGATTGGGTCTTATAAACCCTTATCTTCCAATTCCTTTGGATTCCTATTAAGATCATGCATCTTATTAGAGGGAAATTTACCAGATGTTTTCCCTGATCATCCAAAGAAAAGCTATTAATTTGGGCTATTATCCAACCCATCCCTTGATTCTCAAGTCCAGATAAAATTTTCTGAAAATCCCATTCACCTTTGTGAATAAAATTTCCACCCTATGGTGATTTTAAATTCACCCTTAGAAGATAGAAATTTATGTAAGTGTAATTGGGAACCAACCAATCAATCTTGATAATAATGTCAAACACTATCATCTTGACAAAAAAGAGGTCTCATACAAAGAAATAACCACCTATCCCTGGGGAACACTCCATGCACTGGTGTAAACTCTCTGATCAAATTCCCAATAGAGTATTGAGTTTCATCTTGCATTAGGAAAACTGAACATCAATCCCAAGGCTCTACATAATAGGAAGATACATGAAGGAATGGGAAACACCAGTATTGAAAAGAGAAGATACTAAAGTAGACACTACTAGAATAGTACCACATGCCATACAAGGTCTGACACATTGATGCTAAAGTATTGAATATACTACAAACATTTGGAATAATCTATTACCCTGTGATATATCCTAGATTCTATAAGCCGGACAACTAATTTAGTGTTATAAGTTTGGTGACTGGCTATCGTAATCATGATGACCACCTCAGCCTGATCATCTGGTTTCACTCTAGGTCCATGCCTGATGAGAAGCTATTAACACTTCTCCTAAAAGTGGATACAGTGTAGACTCTCTCTCTCTAGATACTGGGGGAAAATATCTACAAAATTACTAAAGATGACCCATATTATCTTAAGACCAATATCTGATTGGGTCCTTTGTACACGGGGGTTTCATATGTCCTAGTCAGCCGCAGTGATGTTACCCCACCAGGCTTCATGGGTGGGTAACCTGTGTACTAATATCACCATGTGTTAGCTCCAAAAAATGATTCTTACTGTTGGTTGATGAAGTTATATATCTAGTTTCAAAACAACCCTAGATCACACCCCCAACCTCTCTTCGGTTACAATCAGTGATAAGAACCTAGTACACTATTTCAGATATGGTAGTAAGTTTAAATGCATTCACCTATGATCATATGTCATACCTGATACCATCCTCAAATATCCTATATTTTTGATAATTTTCCACCTAACATAATAGGTGTGAAGCGTGGGAGCTCTGTCAAATGGGAATAATAGTCCATGAATGACAAAGTTCCATACACAAAGTCTATAAACTCTATAGCTCTATCAACCCTCAATGTATTGGGGTAGAAAATAATCATAAAATTCCATTTGAAAATCCCTCTAAGACATATATAAATGATGATCCATCTGGTTAATAACATCCAATAATGTTGTGTAAGAAACTCGAAGCATATACATATCAAACATCACTATTATCTCTGGAGTTGTCTTAGGATGCTTGAAAATTGATATCATGGCCTCTATCCATGACTTTGCAGCCTATGGTCTATCATCCCCTAAAAACACGGGTGGATTCTACCATTAAATATAACTTTTCAACTATTCCATAGTCGAAGTAGGTCATGGGGATCCCAAAATAGTCTGTATAATATGTAGGAAACCCTATAAAAACATGGAATCAACACCCAATTCAGGTATAAATGGTGGTGAATCAAGTGCCACTACTAGAGGTTCTACTGGTGGCCCAGGGCTCACATGATCTAGAGAATGGTAATCTCCACCCTCCTAGTGCATGAATCAAGATCGTCATGGTGTCACATCTATACAAATTCCAAACATAGGCCTCAATACAAGATTTAATAACTACTATAATCACATATATAAGAATAATATAGGTTCAACCCTTCTTATATAAGAGTAACAACCCTATTCCTGCTTATAAATCTACGACTGGGTGACGTTAGGATCACAATAATTATAAGAGAAACTTTATACTAACCACTATTGTGGTTGGATTAGGGTCAAGTTCTCTGCTATAAGCCAAAGGTCCCAGCATATAGAGTGTCAATTGCATGTTATAGAGGAAAACACCCTTTAAAATGCTATTGAAATTCCCATTTAACAATAAAAATTTCATTACATAATTAGATTTAATTTGATTCCATTCTCATTTATATAAAAAATATTTTTAAAATTGTTGAATTTTATAAATCATCACTTCCAATTAATAAATGACCATACAATTTATAAATTCAATTATGGGTTTCATTTAATCACAACCAATTATTTTTTCAATCCTAGCATGAAATACTAGCACTATTACATGGATATAAAAATAAAGGCATCAAAATATTCTGCATGAAATGTATATAGTAATATAAACATTATATGGAATATACGTGGAATATAAATACTTAAGTTCTTATAATGATGCATAAAGAAATACTTCCTTCCATATCATCTGAGGTTAAAAAATGACAACATAAAGAAAATTTAAAATCAGGTACTTCCCTCAATGGTGAAGTCAAGAAAACTATAATAACAATAATATTGAAGAACATGTCCCATCCAAGTTAATTTTTATTTTCAATGTTTGTGGGTCAGCTACTCCTAGGCACATGTTCATGACTAAATCATGACAAATAATATATCTACCTTATGTGATTCCAATTAGAAAGTAAAGGAAAATCAATAAAATAAACTTTAATGAATCCAATTTATAATTTTTAGGACTCGGTTCACTCATAAGTAACTAATCCTGGTCAGCCACAGGGCCTCAAGAATGCCACCCTGTTTACCAGAGGCTACTTTCTGGTAGCAAGGGTTTAAGGTGGTACAATGGGGAGACTAAAAAAATAATAGAATAATAATATAAACTGATAGAAAAATTAAGTCATCCAGATATAATAAACAATCATCACTAGTGATATCTAGTACCATATATAAAATTATGTGATGTCATGTGTCTAAACAAAAAGAATAGTAAGACATGGTATAAATCACACATACATGAAGGTATACCAAAATAACCCAAAATACCAAATGAATATATTTGAATATAATCATGATCCATAGATAGTTCTTTTTCCCCATTCTCCCATGTTATAATCAATCAATCATTGAGAATTGGGTGTTTCCCCTATCCCTACCTGTATCCATGAAGTCTGTCTGAGTACCCAATGGCAGCTAGAAAATTGTTTGAGATATACTCAATAGGCCACCACCAATGGGGTCTCATTCTATTTAGTCTATGATTATATAATAATTAGTGTGTAGGTAACTGTAAATATGTAAATGAAATGTGTTAAACAAATAACCCATATAGGATTGGGTTCCCATGGAACACCCATCCTCTACTACCTGCTTCCGCCTTAGTTGGAAAATATAGGAATAAATATTCAGCCATAATTTAACTTATAATAAAGTATTAGTACATAGTTCATATCCAAATCATCCCTTGTTAACCATATCTAAGAAGGATATGTATAATAAGGCTGTTAATAAAATTTAGGGCCCTAACTGAATCTAATCATGTTCGTTGGCTTGGAATATATGTCATACAAAAAATTTATTTTATAATTGAAAGGTGACCTAAGACCATCATTGGAATTCATAATTTGGAACCTAGGTATCACTCTAGAAAAAACATGAAACCATTAACTTACTAGACAAGGCATTCCTCATAGGAACCCTGGTATATCTCTAGGTCTAGTATAATGTCACCACCCTCTGAGTCTGTCCTTGGAAGCTGATAATGGGATTATAAGTATTACTCGAGGAATATATAATGATATCCCCCCTCATTTTATCAATTACAATCCACATAGGGAGTCCAAGTATCACTCATGGCATATATAATGATCAACCCTCTGAGTCCATCCTTGAAAGACCGTATAGGGAGTCTAAGTATCACTCGTAGAACATATAATCTTGAAGCCAAGTAATTCCATCCATGGTATTCATAAGATAACCCATGTGTCAGTCATGATGCATGATAATTCCATTTACAATTAAATTAATTAAATATGATCGATGACTCTATTCATGGCATTCCAAGTCCAATCCCTTGTATCACTCTTGACAATGAAAAATGAATAGTCATATGAACAAAGTATAATCATACTATTTAAGTTCACATTTCATTCAATTGGATATAAAATTTATATAAGCCACTAACTCACCTTATAAGTTGGCTCAAATCATTGTCTAGACTTATATTTCATAGCCTTCCTTGAATCCTCTCATTCAATTTAATTGGAAATTTTGGTTTTAACAACATCTTAAGCCTATGTGAGAAGAGATGATGGAAAAGGGCATAGAGACATGGCCTTCCATTACCTATTTCATTTAATTAAATTTATATGTCATAAAATTTATTTAATGTCCTAATAAAAAGGGGGAAAATAACATACCTTAAAAGGTGAATAAATTTCATAGGCCACCCATGTTGGTTTTATTCAATTTAGAAACACTCTCATGTTTGGTTCAATTCACAGACCATTACCTCTTTTAATTCATAAATGGGTCCTATAAGTTATATAGGTTATGGATATACATTTAATTAAGGATAATTACCATTTTATAAGTGTCACTTAGAAAATATGGTGCGTGACATAACATTGTGATATATAAACACCAATACTTTATGGGAAAACCATGAGACCACCTACCATAGATTGGTAGTTAAATCCTCATTTTTGGCCTCTAATATGGGCTATAATAAAAAAATCAAATAGAAAAATTATTGGTGGATATCCAACATGATAGATGGCAGTCTGATTAGAGTTCATATAGAAGAGAATCGTTAATTCTTAGAAAGGAGGATAGGATATCTCTCCATAGTGTAGGGGGATTCTGTCTGTGGTAGAATAAAGAAAAAGGGTTAGACCCATTAATGAAAATAATGAACAAATGTCATTCCACCATTTTTTAAATGGTTTCATGTTTTGGCCTCATAGTAGGTCAAATTGTGCACCAACTGTGCAACATCCAAAATCGATAGACACCCCTTTGCCTGAGCTCGGTGTAGGATTTGACTAACCATGCACATCCTCTGAAAAGGGAATCTATGATAGAGACTGAAAAACTTTTACATCTATGCATCCTATGTGGAATGGTTTGAAAAAACCATGCGGACTTAGCCGGAGCACCAGTCCACCATGTATAGTTTATAAAACTATTCAAAATTTTATTCATGGTTTATACTAACCATATAGACCACATTTTCCCTCCAAAATCAGGGGATCCAGGTTCTGTATAATCCTCATATGCCCTTATAATCCCTGTGATCTTATTAGGAACCCCCATTAGGGTAAAATTTTGGAAATAATTGAAAAAAAGGTTTTGTACCTCATAAAAAGGTGGGTTTTTACAGAGAAATCTTAGATTGAGCCCCAAGGGAATCAACAGCTAGTTGTGAATCAGATTAAATCCATATATAATCCCAATTAGGATGCGCAAAATGATTGAAAACATAAATCAATGCCCATAATTTTCTTTTATAATAAGTTTTATTGACAATATAGTGAGAGAGGTAGTATTTAACAAATCCACAATGATTATGGAAAACATAGAAACACCCTAAGGGGCATGGAGTTTCATAAGAGACACCATAAATGTTCACCTTGATCCATGGGTTGATCGGGTGGATCTAAAGGATATATTTAAAGATGAATTGTCTTCTTTACCTACCTTGTACACCCAATATTCGTAGAATTTTTTTGTTAAAAATATAGTTTTTCTTGGAGCCTTTATGAACATAAGAGTAAATTAATACATCCTTATGAATGGAAATGATACACGCATGAAAAGATAGGGTTGGATTGTAGAGTACCAACCCATTTTTTGCAGTCAAAGTGTGAAAAATGGTAAAACAAGTAGTCATAGTAGGTAGTTTGGACACCTAACTGCTATGTACAGTAGCCCCTACAGAGAGAAAAAGGCCTTCAACATGATTCTCTATGAAAAGGTTAATATTTAATACCCACTAGATGTATCCCTATAACTTTGAGATGAATGATAAGTGAACAAAAAATTATTATATAGATTCCATAGCCTGTATTCATTGATGAAAAGATGAATCCATCTAAATACATGCCATCTTCATTTGGTTATGATTGTGAAATTATATTTTCTATATTTTATAGAGTATGGTAGTTCTTTTTGGATGAATGAAAGGGAATTTGAACTTGACAATACAGGTAAAATTAATGAATATTTTTTCATAATTTAAATTTTAAATATCACTGGAAAAATTAATTGTCCATTCCTATTTGGATACCATATTAGAGTTCCCATGTACATGAAGACATACATTTATAACTAATTAGAAATATAAGAGAGGACAATTATATCACAACTAAGACTACTGAAAATAAAGTCATCTATGGATAGGTGCTTCATATTGGGAGGTAAAACCATGAATTTTCCTTCAAGAGGGTTTTCAAGCAACGAAATGATCCAATAATTAAACTTAGAAAATTTACAGACAATCCATTTCAATCTTTCCTTAATACCACTGAAATAATTCCTAATGGTTGGCCAGACACATAGGGAAAAGTAGTAAGAATAACCATTCAAAAACTTATCATTGAACCTTCTAGAGAAAAACTAAATAGTTGGATAATTAGATGTTTAGATATTCTAGGTGAATTTGGTGAGAAGGGAATCATTAAATATCATGAGATCCTTTTTGAAAACTCAACACGTTCTCATGGGTTTAATGCATTTTTTCCACACCACTTTGATGAGATTCCTTTTATGAATATATATAGTCCATATAAAATTCCTAATCATACTTTGAGATTCATAATAAGACATCTAGGCCACCTATATAGAGAAAATATTTAAAAACAATTGTAGGTAATCACTAGGTTAATCAAGAACACTCTCCCTACTTGGCACATGGAATTTTTATTCCACCTGTAAAACTGATTAATAATTATCGAGAAAGGGTCCTCAAGTAGATGCATATAACTTTACCCCAAAAAATGGGGATTCCAAGGTAATTAAAGGAAAGGGATCCCTCATGACACCAAGTTTCTTAGACATATTTTTTGTCTTTTAATTTAGATTTCATTTCCAAAAACAATGAAGGATTTATTCCATCTAATGAATTTTCAAATGACTTATTCGTAGTGTATAAGTATTTCTTCAATATTATATAATGATTTTTTAGAATATTTCCCAATAAATATAATATCATCAATATATAAAAGGTGGTAGGTTGTGGACATACCTCAACTAGCCCTGATCCCCTTGAAAAGACCAATATTAACCATTCCATTAATATATCTTCTCAAGTAGTCCTCAACCATGGAAAATAGAATTCATAAAACAAGGTTTCCTTTATTAACACCTCAATATCATTGAAATAATCCTCTTGGAAATAAATTAATAATAATAGATAGCCTTACATAAAAGATAAATTTTTTGATCATTTTAATGATCCCAGTGGAGAAGCCATATTTTTTTAATACATCAATGATAAAGATCCATATCAAGGTTTTGAAATATTTGGAGATAAAAGTTTTTAGAGTAATTTTCCCATCCTTTTCTTTCCTCTCCATAAAGATAACACTTTTATATTTAATAAAGATTGATTTTTGGATTATCATTAGATGGAAGATACCCACTAGGTTTGGTGTGATGAAGTTCCTAACTAGGTTTCCCAATCCATCCACAAATATCTTGCAATAATTTTAGGAATGGTGTTCCCAATTTCAACAATTTTGAAGTCCCTATTTTCAATGACATTGTACTTCTTAAAAACTGGGGAAATATTTTTTTAGTTCAAACCATAGGGAATATAACAATATTTGAATAATTCCCTCATATCATTTTTCACCTCATTATGAATTATTTCCTAGTATAAAATGAGAAATTTATTATTGAACTTATCAAGGACAGCTTAACTATCAATGTTAAGAGAGAAAGTTTCCATTCTAATATAATATTCAGTAGAGGATAATATAAGACCTTGGTTTTAATAATCTTTAAGATAAATAGTGATGTAATCAATCATTTTATGGGTACATTCAATCTAATAATCCGATTAAACCTTTTAGAAGTAGAAAATCACTGTGTTGGAGATTTCATTTTTAGATGTGAGGAGAGACCCATTGATTATAAGAGCCTTAAATCCACCCATTATTATTTTTTATTTATGAGTTGTTGAAAATTAAAGTGTGTCTGTCACCATTCTATAACCATGTAACATTTATTGGATTTCTATCCAGCCTCTATTTTATGACCCGGAGATCATGTAACTTGAGGAGGGATTGTAATTCCATAAAGAAGTGTCCTATGTATGATTATAAATATGGAAACATGTGAGAATATTTTCAGTATATTTTATATCATCCTCATGGATAGAAGATGGTTTATTACATCATTCCTTCAATATATCCTTAGTATTTTTTAGTTTTTTTTTGTGAGGAATTTATGGGGTTACCTTAGGAGCCCAATTTCTAGGCCTTTTAGATAGTTTTCCTATATAATTGTGTGAATAGATTACCATTATTGACATTGTAGAGGAGGGTGATTAAAATTTCTAGCTATATGAAAACATCAATAATAATGGTATTATGATATGAAGGAATTCTAGGAAGAGAGAATCCAAAACCACCAGGGGCAGTACTTCCATCATCAACCTAGACAAGGAATCTATCAAGTGTGTTTTCCTACTTACCATTCATAGTATATATGTTCCAATTTAAGTCACCTACTATAATTGGAAGCTCAAAAAGATGTAATCCATTAATGAACATTTAAAACTTGTGGGAGGACATAATAATAAATCTAGACCCAATTTTATCTTCACGTCCTAAGAGCATGTTGAAATACCCAATAAATAATCCATTTGTGATTCATGTTCACCGACAATATACACAATTTCCTCCATAGATCTCTTCAACTATTGTAGGATATGGATGAATATATGAAATAAATTGTGATAGTGGATACCTATAGGATAATATAAAACAAGATACATTGGAGTCTCTTATAAATATATAGAAGCTAGATATTATCATGTTTGAAGACCTATAAGTGGTCCATGACCCTATTAATGGAGTTTTGGATTACAAAGGTGTATCTAAAAGTTTTCAAATGAAAGGGATTACACTTATCAAATAATAACTTTGGATCAACGATACCAATTTTCTTTGGGGGGTGTAAGGAATAAGAAATTGTCAGAGGGTTGTGACCATAGGGGAATTCTCTAGATGATGATAGTTATAAAATAGAATCGCCATTTTTTGTAGAGATTTTCCTATTGTCTATTAAGGCATGTCCTTTTTAGGCCTTCATTTTTATTGATTTTGATAACCCCCCATTCAAGGGATGAGGGGGAACCCTTACAAGGCCCATAGGCTCAGAGATTACAAGGCCCATAAGCTTAGTATATTACATGACCTGAAGGTTTTAGGGAATTCAACCAGACTATCTACAAGGAACTTCCCCTCCCCAGCATCTGTGTCATGATAGTAGCTCTCCACCTTTGCATGGTCATCTAGATAGGCTTCCCGTGAAAGCACAGGTTGGTCCCGAGGTCAAATCCATACCCTCTCATTCTGACAAATCCATTTGGTTCTGCTCTGGTAAGTGCACCTGCTCTGAATCCACTTCTGGGGTTGCTCCTTTTTTGTAGTGTGTTTGGGGAAACTATATGTGGCCCTAAGCCCTTGAGGTGGCCTGAGGGCCTTAAAGGTGGCCCGAAATCCCTATTGACCCAAAGGCCTGGGTGGTCCGAAAGCCTTAAGGACTCCAAGCCCAAACCGGTGGCCCAAGGTGAATAGTTTCAGCTACTACAGTATCGAACAATACTTGCTACAGTAACTTTACAGTGCCTGCTACAGTACCCACATAGTGTACAGTTCAGCTACAGTACCTGTACAGTGTATAGTTATGCTACAGTACCGCACAGTGTATAGTGCTGCTATAGTGCCTGCTACAGTGCCCCAAAAATATGCCTCTACCTGGTTTTGAACCTGGGTCTTGTGGATGCACTTAAGGATACCTCACCAACTGGGCTAAGGCTCATGTGTAGGCGTGTCCTTTTTATCATTCTTAATTTTTCATTTACCCTTTCTCTCTTACCTTGGGATATTAAGTCCCCACTTTTTTTCATTACCATTGGGTGGCACAATCACATCATGGTTATTGTTAGTAGGCTAGGAATCCTCAAAGACATTAGTCCAAAAAAACCATTCAAGGGGGGCAATTTGTTGGTGGAATGCATGATTTTAGTGGGGGGTTTTTCAGGGGTCCTCCTTTTTATAGAATTAGAAGAATATACATGTATAAAAAGGATATTCTTGGTTAACAGGGGTTTCACAACCTTTAGACAGAGTTCCCACAACCATGGAATCATGCTCAGATAGAGAATGTTCATCATGAAAAAACATATTTATGCCCTCATCAGGTGTTATCTCAAGTTCTAAGGAGCCATAATCCATTTATATACAGTGGGGAACCTCATCAGGGTCTATTTTATACCTTTTTGTAGCCTTCTATCTCATTTAAAGATCCCCCAACCTGATATCTTCCTGCATGAACTCATGTGCGCCCTCATCAGGTGTCACCTCAAGAGTTGAGAATCTATTAGCCATGTCAATATAGTGGGTATCCACATTAGGATCCAATTCAGACATGGATATATCCTCCTAGATCAACTTGATTCCCACAACATGTTATTCTTCTATAAGTCTAGCAAGATGTCATTTGAGGAGGGGTGTAATCTTGAAAAGCTTTTATAGACTCCTCCACATAAATAATCACAATAAAAGAAAAAAAATATTCGGATCATTGATAGATGCATCAAGGGTTTTAATATTCTAGATGGGGTCTTTTTTGACATGTATGGTTAGTCCACATGATTCATTCACAAGGATAATCCCCCCAATACCCATCCCTATTATCAAGTAATTTTTCTCCTACTTCATAGAAGGATTCCATATAATTTCTTTTAGTAGTGGAAACTAGAGTTATCTTTATCTTCCATTTTATATTCCTACAGGTGGTGTCATTGTTCCCCTATACCTTAAATACACTGATATATTTGGCACTATTACACTTAGAAGTGATATGGAAAAAACACTACAATTTGACTAGAATTTGGGATTCTGGTCATATTGTATCTCAAGGTAGATACTTTCATATCTAGTTGTAAATAAAACCTATTTGAACATATTTTTAGATATATTCACCTCCAAAAAAATCCTAGGATAGCACCCAAATATGGGATTTTATTTTTTTCTATCCATATTAATGGGATTTCCAAACAAGTAAGCTATAACCTAAAGAATTTTTGAGTGCTAATATAGCCAATTAAGTTTTCAAATGTGGACCTTAAGATTCATGTGGGTGTTCTCGACTTTACTAGGATATAAGTTCAAATCCCAATGTTGTATTCTAAAAAAACTAAATTTAAGAGAAACCAATCCATAGCTCCGACCATCCTTCATTAATCAAAGGTGAATACAAAATGATAGTATCGACACCCCATAATGGTTATCTTACAGTCATCAAGTCTCTATATCTTTATAATAACTTAAGTTAAATCATTTAAATTGCAGTGCCTCTCACATTTTGGCATAAAAATCACGATGATTGAGAATTTTGGAAAATTCATTATTTCTTAAACCACATCTTCATTGGAAGAGATGTGTGTATTGTGCCTATTTTTAACAACCCTTATGGGGGAAGAAATACCAAAGTTTGTGAAGGATATTTTGGCAGCTAACTTCACCACCTTTACAAAATCCCTTCTTGACCCAAATGATTCATGTGGGAGACAATCCACTATTACTAGTTTTATCATGTATAAGTGAAAAAATCTTTTTATAAACAACCTAATTGAACTTATTAACAAACATATCTTGGATGATTGGGTTTTCAATGGCTTTAATTCATGCACAAGATCCTATATCACTAGGTTTATGGTTCTCCCGATTCTCCCATTTTTCTTTCATGTTTGTTAGTATTTTTACAAAATAGTTACCTTCACATAGGGATTATGATCTACATTAGGGTACATTGAAGTTACCCTTATGTTGTTCCAAAATATAAAATCATGTAGGGGTAACCTTAGAGTTACCCTTACACAGTGAAATAATCCAATATTGAATAAGGGTATATCAAAATTACCCATACACATAACTAGGAAAAAGGACAAAATTTGACATAACTAGAAGTAATACCTTTAAAAAAATTATTGTTTTTTTAGCTTACATTTATTCATGTCTTGAAAACTTTAGTTAATTATATAGAGGTCTATTTTTCAGATTACACTTACATGAAGGCTAAAAAATACCAATATATATATATATATATATATATATTCAAAACCATTATTACCTTTATATAGTGAATGGAGTACTATTAGGTAGTGGGTAAATTCTATAATTACCTTTCTATAGACTAGAGGTACCTTTACACAACTTATGGAAAATCAAGTTAAAAGTTATGTGACTCATATGAAACCAAACATACCTTTATGTGATGCTCCAAAACAACCCATGTGAAAAGGTAAATAAGATTACCTTTACATAGGTTGGGTATTATGCATAAGGTTATTGTAAATTTTAAAAAATAATTAAATTTTAAATAATAATCCTATAAAAAATAAAGATAAAGGTATTAGAAACCCTCTTGATACCTCCAAGTCTTAAGAAAACATAAAGGGAGGGTTTTTGAAATCCATTGCATTAAATCAAATACCTCTCAAACAATTCCCATCCCTTAGAATTAAAACTAAATAAGAAAATATCCTAAATTAATAGCTATTGGAATACACCTCTCAGATAGGACCCTATATATTGATGGAATCTAAAGCAATAATAATAATACATGTTTTGAAATGGTTACATCATTTAATAAACTATTAACCATAAATTATTTAAAAAATAATTTAAATTCAATGAAATTGTTTTCCATTAAAAAATTTCAGAGTATAACAACCAATCACAGTGAGAAATAAATCCATTTAATTAATGAAAATCCACACACTCCCTTTTATTATTGATTTACAATTTATGATCAATTAAAAAATACATATCAATTAAAAATATGCATTTTTTGGTTTAAAATAAATCAATTTTGAAAACAAAAACCCCAATAAAACTTTTAACGTGTTTTAATTTTTTACAGTATGAAGATTATTTTAGAAATAAATCATACCCCCTTTACTTGAAAACTCAAATTCTTTCTATTACTTCTTAATATTTTTGAAAGGAAAAATTAACATTTACATTATTAAAAATCCTCACAGAACCCAATTTAAGAAATAGAATTTGAATTGGATTCTTAAATAATTTTGGAGTTTTATAGAAATAATTAGAGGAATTAAATTTTAACACACCACACTCATAGAAAATATCCATTAAAAATTGTGAGACTCACCGAGTCTAAGATATTCATACCTAAGATTCCCTAGAAAAAAAGAGTAGAATTTCTTACCTAATTAAAGTATTTATTCATAATATATATTCTATAATCTATTTCTACAATAAACAAAAAATGTTAGAATATATCCCAAAAATTACATCAACGAACTCAAAATTGGGTTCTAACATTGATTCGCATTACAGGTACTATATATCAGAATATAAGGCTAAAAAATCACAATTCCATCATAAATGAAAATTAATAATTAAAATTATCATTTTTATCAAAGAATAAATGCTTTAAATAGTAATGGCCCAGACTCATCTCATCACCTTTATTAATTCTAGCAATACTATCTATTCATTTTTTGTTTTAATAAATATTAATTTTAAATAAAAAGTTTTTAAAAAAAACAAAATAGAATAAAAATGAATTTTAGAAGTAATAAACATCAAATAAACATACCTAAGAAGTATTCATCTATCTCCTTAAATATATATAACAATGGGTTGAAGACAAACAAACAATATCAAGTAAATAAAAAACTGACAACTAAAAAATTAAATAATATTTTACCAAACAATACCTTAATAGTTAACCATCGTAACTTTCCACAACCTCAATCCAACCATCATCCTCACCAAATTTGTATGAACACACCTCTCTACCATCAACTATATCAAATATTTCCATGTATAATAATTCTATAATGATTTATTTCACAAATAAGTATCTTAAGATGATTTAAAAACCACAAAATCTAACATGGGGATTTAAGAAAGTATTTCATAAACATGGCATGCCAATATTCAACAAGTTTGTATAAGATCAACATTTAATATGAGGTGTACATGGAATATACCTTTTCTTCCAATGATTTTATATTTTTCACAAATATTTAACAACATAATATAACATCATATAAATTAATTCATTTAAATTTCATCATACTTTTCATTCATCACTAATTTTACTAATGTTTCATTCTTTATACTTAATCAAAAATTTCATAATAAACCATACAAAAAATTTAAATCTTGTTGTAATTTTTGAAACCTATCATGATTAACATGGAATAACAATAATAAACAAGTCCCAAAACACTTTTAATTTAAACCATTCATCATACCCATTTTTGTTAAGCACAAGATATATTAAGAAAGCTTTACAAAATTTCATTCTTTCTCAATAATAAGAATTTAAAAAATTTCTAGAGTGATCATTAAATAAATAAACTCATTATTAAATAATTTATTCAATTCCATAAACCCTATATGTTTCAAATTCATCTTATAACATAAAATGACATTTAATTTTAAGAAATGATTGAGTTTTTTAACATGTTGTTAAAAATTTACTTTTATAAAATCTATTAAATTAATCAATGAGTTTTCAAAGTATTATTAAACAATGAAGCCATCAAAAAATCTCTCCAAAGTAAGAATATATTATATTTGTTTTATTATTTTTAGAAACATATAAGGATTTAATTTTTTATATAATACTTTAAAATTTTTACATGCAGATATATTTTCTAGTAACATGTAAACAAAAATAGAATACACAAATTCTAGACATGTTTTCAAAATAATAAAATCTTACTTGTATAAAACATAAAAAATTTAAATTAACACTCTTTATTTATAACATGATATTACTAGTTTATTAATTATCATGTCTCAATTTACAATGCCTAATGTTATCATGGAATCTTGTGAAAGTAAAACTAAACCATTTATCATTTAATAGATTTTAAGTTGATAAGTTTTACAAATATGAATCGATATATTTGAATTAAATGTAACATAATTATTAATGGTGAATCATATCAATACAATTTATCATAAAAACACACTAAGGATAAATTGAAATCAAGATTAAACTTAAGGAAACCTATGGCAATGATGAAAAAACCCCTCATAAATTTTCTACCCTACCATCATTTAATTGTCACCCAAACATGTTTAGTTGGATTTCACGATCCTTGAATCAGATTTTAGGGGTCCAAAAGACCTATTTACTACCCAGTCTCTATGGATTTATGGTTTTGGAATCATTCTCTAGTAGAAATAAATGAATATATACTATCTAATTCCTCGCCGTCTCTACAAGTTAGGATAAATAACATTGTTTCTCTGCCAAACCCATGCATACCTCACTTATAAATAAATCCAAACTTAAACATATGTCTCAACCAAAATTAGTGATACCACTTTTTGAAAACCTTTCCCCAATAGAGACAAGTGTGACCACTGAGGCTTGCCTGAAATAAACCCCCCTAAGTAGGTGACTAATACTGACAATATTTTTCCTGAATGGGATTCATTTCCATTACAAAATTCCTAAAAAATACAATTCCTCCAATAAAATAATTATGTAAAATAGAAGAGTTTATTATTACAATACATAACCCATATGAATATTAAATTTAAATAAATAGTTCAAGTCTACACTCCAGCTACCTGATAAATATTATCCTTAAATCTCCATTGATCATTCCAGTAAATAAAATTAGAGAACTATGGAGGGGTGAGAATTTGAGAGTAATTATTAGGATCATATATCTTATAACTTCAATAACATTTTATAATAAATAATTTGGGACATGCATGCCTCAAAGAATATATAAACTAATAGCATGTGGGTAAAACTAATGAGAAAGTAATGCTCTGTGTACCCATCACCCAAAGTGAGTCACTTTGGGATTTCCTAGTAACCCATTAAAAAAATAATTAGTCCAAACCAACCACTAAACAATGCAATATCAACCCGCAAATAATAGCCACTTAAAAATTCAAAATAAAAACCAAACTCTCAGAAGCCGCACATCTAGAAGATGCACGACCAACAAGGTAGGTCAAGTCCATCATTGTTGCATGTCGATGTCTTCACCTTTTAGTAGCCAGGCCATAGCTGATCAATACACCTAATTACCAAAGAAATAGAATTAGAAACCATCGAACATCATACCTCATCAACGCCGAGCACAAAAATCATCACAACTGGAAAACCTATAGAAAACTAGAACACCATCATAGGTTCACTGGAGAAAAAATACCTTCCTTTATCTACAAGAATAAACAAGGGGCATTTTCCAAAGTCATGATCCCTTAATTCCAAACTAATTTCATGATATTAGAGAAGAAAAACCACCACTAATGAATAATACGTGACCAAACATGAGTGATAGCTAATGAAAACAACAATATAAAGAATAAAACACAAGATGTGATCTTCGGATCTATCACAGACTCCATTGGAAGAGGACCAAAAACCACTATAATAGAAACATACCATGCTAGAATAGGGCCTTGTATGGTGGGACAGGAAACAAGGGAGAGCAGGGGTGATCGAGATCTTCAACCGAGCAACAACCACAAGAATAAAACCCCTAGCAAAAAACACAAACCCAAAGCAGCTCAGACACCCAATTCACTTGAAATCATTATATAGATAAAAAATAATCTGGAATAATAAATGAGTTCTGGAATCAAATTGTTATAAAGGGTCCATAAAAAATCAACACTCAACAACTGGATTTTTTTTAAATATGTGTTTTCAATTTTTTATTAAATAGGTTTAGGTTTTATTTTTTTCAAAAATGTGTCTTAAAAGCGTTTGTGCCACTTCCAACTTTCTGGTTAAGTCGAAAGGCGAAATCAAAAATTCTGAATTTTTTACTTTTTTGTATTTTTAAAATTTCTTATTTCTATTTTTTGTTTTGTTTATATATATTTTTAAATAAAACAAATATTGTCGACAAAATTTATCTGCAATTTAATATCCAGCAGTACCACCATTACAGCAGTCTGGATTCTAACAGAATCCCTCACCCAGGGCTCCCTTTTATAAGAGGTCTTTCCTTAGAAATCATTTTGCATTTTCAATGTGGGATTCTGGTTCTCCCTTTCATGCGCAGAACATTCGGCATTTCTGATGTGGGATTCGAAATGGTTTCAAGTACGTTGATTTGAAAGACTATAAAATATAAACTATAATACCAATATAAATGAAACATAAAATATGGATTAAACATATAAAAAATATTTAAAAAAATGAATTTCATAAAAAATGTTGATGAAAAATAATTTATAATTATTCAAAGACACCTACTTGAAACTTAAAAATGTATCAAGTACGTGACTTTTAAAGCTTATAAAATATAAACAATAAGGCCATCATAAATGAAACATAAAATATGGATTAAACATATAATAAATTGTTGAAAATAAAAATAATTTTGAAAAAAATATGATGAAAAATGATTTATAAGCTTTCAAAGCCACCTAATTGAAACATAAAAATGTTTAAAGTATATGACTTTGAAAGCCTCTAAAATATAAACTATAATACCAATATAAATGAAACTTAAAACATGGATTATACATATAACAATTAGTTGAAAATAAAATGAATTTCTTAAAAAATGTTGATGAAAAATAATTTATAAGCTTTCAAAATCACCTACTTGAAACTAAAAAATATTTCAAGTATGTTTCTTTGAAAGACTATAAAATATAAATTATAAGACGAATATAAATGAAACCTAAAACATGGATTAAACATATAATAAATAGTTAACAATTAATTGTTTAATTAGTAGTATAATTATTAATTATATAATAATTAATTAGTTAATCAGTAATATAATTATTAGTTATTAGTTATTAATTATCAATTATGTAATAAATTAGTTAATTATAAATATCATTATTAATTATATAATAATTAATTAGCAATATAATAATTAATTATATACTTAGTAGTTATATAATAATTAATTAGTTAACAAGTTATATATCTATTAATTATTAATTATATGATTAATTTGTTAATTAGTAATATCATTATTAATTATATAATAATTAATTAGTAATATCATTATTAATTATATAATTATTAATTATATAATAATTAATTAGTTAATTAGTAATATAATTATTAATTATATAATAATTAATTAGTTAATCAGAAATATAATTATTTATTATATAATAATTAATTAGCTAATTTGTAACATAATTACTAATTATAAAATATTTAAATAATTAATTAGTAATATAATTATTCATTATAATTATTCATTATTTATTATTCATTATTAATAATTAATTATATAATAATTAATTAGTTAATTAGTCGTATAATTATTAATTATATAATAATTAATTTGTTAATTAATAATATAATTTTTAATTATAATAATTAATTAGTTAATTATTAATATAATTATTAATTATTAATTATTGTATAATTAATAATTATATTACAAATTAACTAATTAGTTATTATATAATTAATTATTAATAATTACTAATAAACTAACTAATTATTATAAATTAATAAATATATGATTAATAATTATATTTCTAATTAACTAATTAATAATTAATAATAATTAATTACAAATTAGTAATTAATAATTATAATGAATAACTATATTACTGATTAACTAATTAATTATTATATAATAATTTTTAATAAATACTATTTAATAATTATAATTAATTATTATAATTTATAATTATATTACTAATTTACTAAATAACTATTATATAATTTATAATTATATTACTAATTAACCAATTAATTATTATATAATAATTTTAAATAAATACTAATTAATAATTATAATGAATAATTATAATTTATAATTATATTACCAATTAACTAATTATAAAAAGGGACTCGGCTCTATCTTTATAAAAAAAATAACTAATTAACTATTATATAATTAATAAGTATATTACTAGTTCACTAATTAATTATTATATAATTAATTATTAATAATTACTAATTCCCCTGAATGGCCTGAAGGCCTTCATTTTTATTGATTTTTGATAAACCCCTTTCAAGGGATGAGGGGGAACCCTTATAAGGCCCATAGGCTCAGAGATTACATGGCCCTTAGGCTTAGGAGATTACATGACCGGAAGGTCTTAGGGAATTCAACCAGACTATCTACAAAAAACTGCCCCTCCCCAGCATCTGCATCATGATAGTAGCTCTCCACCTTCGCATGGCCGTCTGGCTAGGCTTCCCGTGCAAGCACAGGTTGGTCCCGATGGCATAGTCATACCCTCTCATTCTGACAAATCCATTTGGCTCTACTCTAGTGAGTGCACCTATTCTGAATTCTCTTCTGGGGATGCTCCTTTTTTGTAGTGTGTTTGGGGAAACTGCATGTGGCCTGAAGGCCTTGAGGTGGCTTGAAAGCCCTACTGACCCGAAGGCCTGGGTGGCCTGAAAGCCTTAAGGACCCCAAGCCCAAACCAGTGGCCCAAGGTGAATAGTTCCAACTACTACAGTACCGAACAGTACTTGCTACCATAACTGCTACAGTGCCTGCTACAGTACCCGTACAGTGTACAGTTCTTCTAAGTAAATAATTAATTATTATAAAATTTATAATTATATTACTAATTAAATTATTAATTATTATATAATTAATTATTAATAATTACAAATTAGCTAAAAAATTATTATATCATTAACAATTATATAATTAATATTTATATTACTAATTAATAACTAATAATTATTAATTATTAATTATTAATTATTAATTATTAATTATTAATTAGTAATTAGTAATTGATTATTAATAATTAATAATTAATAATTAATAATTAATAATTAATAATTAATAATTATAATTACTAATTTTAATGAATAATTATATAGAATAATTATATTACTAAATAACTAGTTAATTATTATATAATAATTTTTAATAATTAATAATTAATAATTAATAATTATAATTTACAATTATATAACTAATTAACTATTATATAATTAATAGTTATATTACTAATTAACTAATTAATTATTTTATAATAATTTTTAATAATTGCTAATTTTTTATTACAATGAATAAATATAATTTATAATTATATTAATAATTAACTAATTAACTATTATATATTTAATAATTATATTTCAAATTAACTAATTAATTATTATATTGATAATTATTAATAATTACTAATTAACTAATTAAATTATTTATTATATGTTCAATCCATGTTTTAACTTTCAATTATATTGGTCTTACAGTTTATATTTTACAGTCTTTCAGAGCCACATACTTGAAACATATTCATGTTTCGTGTAGGTGATTTTGAAATCCTATAAATTATTTTTCATCAATATTTTTTATGAAATTCATTTTTCTCAATTATTTCTTATATATTTAATCCATGTTTTAATTTTCATTCATATTGGTCTTATAGTTTATATTTTATAGGCTTTCAAATTCACATACTTAAAACATTTTTAATTTTCAAGTTTGTGGTTTGGAAAGATTATAAATTATTTTTCATCAACTTTTTTTAAAAAATTACTTTTTTTCAACTATTTATTATATGTTTAATCTATGTTTTATGTTAAATTTTTATTCATCTTATAGTTTATATTTTATAATCTTTCAAAGACACATACTTGAAACATTTTTAAGTTTTAAGTAAGTGGTTTTGAAAGATTATAAATTATTTTGTATCAACATTTTTTATGATTTTTTTGTTTTCAACTATTTATTATATGTTTAATCCTTGTTTTAAGATTAATTTATGTTGGTCTTATAGTTTGTATTTAATATTCTTTCAAATCCACATACTTTAAGTAGAATCCCACATTGGAAATACATAATGTTCTACACAGAAAAATTGAGAACAAGAATCCCACATCGAAAATGCATAATGATTTCCAGGGAAAACCCTCTTATAAAAGGGAGCCCTATGTGAGGATTTCTATCAAAATCTATACTACAGTAATGGCTATACTGTTGGATATTAAATTGAAGATAAATTCTATTAAAAAAAATTTTATATATATATATACAAAACAAAACAAAATAAAAATTTAAATATAGAAAAAATAATATTTAAAATAGTAATAATTTTTTGGGGGGTTTTGGGTGGAAGGAGGAAATGCTGCTACCACCTTGGCCTTAAATCGAAAGGCGACAGCGCGTCTACCACCTTTGAACGTAAACCAAATGGTGGCAATGTAGTTATCGCCTTTCACACCCATTTTCAGAAGAAAAGAAAATTAACCGAGGCATTTTTTAAAATATTTTTTTTCAAAAAAATATTTATAAAAATAACTCATCGATATCCAACTCAATCAATTTTTCACATATGGAATAAAATATGTCATTTCATCAAAATATCTTACCATAGAAAGTATGAAAATCATGTGATCCCTACTATCATCCTATTCCAATAATCCCATCATCATCAATAAAACATGCACCCCCTGAAGCCATATCGTCACCACAACCTACACCCCATGAAACCATATCACTATAACCTTCACCTTGTACAAACATATCATCACTGAGATACCATATCATCAAAACAACCTACAGCTAGTGAAGTTATATCACATCCACATCATCAGCACATTCTCCACATTATGAACTTACCTCAATAACTCATTATAACCTCAATCTATTACAACAAAAACTAGGCATCTCCTTAAAGCCATCATAGCCATAGGAAATGTGAACATGTTAAACTTAATCCACTATATTTTTTCATGGGTCAAATTTATAGTGTCAGATAAATAGAGAAAATCATCACACAATCAATATCAAAACAATAAATCATACAATTTACAATTAAATAATAAAGAAAAACATTAATAAAAATCATACAACCTGAAAACTTATAATAGATGGATATTATCAATGAATTAGATAATAAATTAACCAGATTGATATAGGATCCATAATAACACATCCAAAGGTACCAATTACAAGAATCATATAATCATCGGGATATTATCTTTGTTCACCCATTAGTTACACATTTACTCTACTTTAATTATTTATTATATTTGTATTATTAAATATTACCACAAATATTAATAATTATATACCATTAATTATTGAGTTTTTGATTTTTTTTAAATGTCTCAAGGTTATTTTTTTTAAAAAATATGCTTGAAAGGCAGTAACCCCACTACCGTCTTTCGGTTTGGTCCAAAGGTGGCAGCAGCACTGCCTCCTTCACTCCCCCACCTCTTTTTCCATGGATTGATGACATGGAAAAGGAGGCAGGGGTGACACCTTTGCGTTAATTACCTATAAAATGGCACCCACCACCTTCTCTTCACTTTATTTTGTACTTATTTCCCTTCATTCCATGACTTATCTCTCTAGAAAAAGTCATTTTCGCGTGCGGTGGGTTCATTGGTCTAAAAGAAGTTCCTGTTTTTTTTGCGAAACATCATTTAGAGGTATTTTTTATTTAATTTAAATTTATTTATTTATTTAATTTATTTTTGTTAGTTTCAAATATGTCATTTATTAAGTAGTATATCTAGTTATAAATATTTTTTTATTAAGAAGTTTATTTAGTTATATACAGTTTGAAGTAATAGTTATTATTAGTAATGATTAAGTATTTATTAAATATAGAATAACTTAGGAATAGACGTTCTAAAATTTTGGTAGCATAAAGATTATGTGTTCATCTAAGAAATCAAATCCCTATGTAGATACAAACAAGTGGATATGGATCTGGCACAGATGTGGCTAGGGGTAAAACCCAAAAACACCGCTTTAAGCTAGACTCGAATGAGAACTGGTGCACAACAACAAGCCTTACTGCACTCATGGTTTGACACTCCTAGGGGGATATGATTTAGATGATTCATATTTTCTTTATAAACTACTAAAATACCTAAGAAAATAAAACATCAAATTAGTGTATTTATCAATCATAAAATGATAATTATGTTCATATAAAATTAAATGGACTAGGAAAAAGTCATTAAAGAAGGAAAGTTATTATTAAAAATTGAATTATTTTTAATTAGTTTTAAATATGTTATTTATTAAGTAGTTTAGTGTTTTTTATAGAGTATAGAAATAATATTTATTATTAGTAATGAATAAGAATAGAATAATTAATGAATAACTTAGGATTAAAAAATGAATAAATGTAAGGATTAGATAATAATCATTAACTAATGAATATCATATGATTAATGTTTGAATAAGGGATGATTACAGACTTATTAAATAATGATTAACTAAAGAATAACTTATTAATGATTAACTTGTGATTAAAGAATGATTAACTAGTTAAAAACTATACTAAAAAACATTAGTATCATAGTTTAGTATATAATAAGATGTTATAAAATTTTAGTATCATAAAGATTATATAGTTTCGAAATAATAGTTATTATTAGTAATGATTAAGTATAGATTAATTAATGAATAACTTAGGATTAAAAAATTAATATATATAATGATTAGTTAATAATACTTATCATTGATAAAATGAAAATTATGATCATACAAAGTGAAATGGGGAAGAACAAATACATTAAATAACACATGAATTCTTTACAACATACAATAAATTCCTTGAAATTTTTTAATAGAACATGGTTTGGATGAGATGAGCCTCACTTCGGACGTGAAGTAAAATCCAGCTTATTTTTAATTGGAATCTTAATAACATCACCTAAAGATATGTTCTTAACTTTTGAACTTTCAAAATTTTTAAGCCTTATAATGACATATAATATGAAATCTAAGATATTCCATTAGAAGTCTGAAAGATTTTGAGAGTTCAAAAGTTAAGTACATCACTTTAAGATATTTTATTAAGCTATCAATTGAAAATAAACTGGATTTTACCTCACGTCCGAAGTGAGGATCATCTCATCCAAACCATGTTCAATGGAAAATTTTCAAGGAATTTCTTATTCATTTTAAATAATTCATGTGTTATTTAATGTGTTTGTTCTTATCCATTTAACTTTAAATGACCATAATTGAAATTGTATCAATGATAAATATACTAATTTGATGTTTTCTCTTCTTTTTACCTCAGTTTCCAAAATATTCTATGACTTATATTCTAATAAACTTTTATATAATTAAACATTAATATCATATTTTAGGTTATAAAAAGGCATCCTAAAATTTTATTCTAATAAATATTATATGGTCAACCATCATTGTCAATATTAGTTACACTGTCATAATCTTGATAAAAAAAATTGATGTAGAGAGTCATGTTTGCCTGTGTGTACCACTATAGGGATGTTATTCAAACTGATCAAGGAGATTCTTATAGTAAAAACCCACAATAGTGGTTAGTACAGTTGATTGTGTAAGCCTAAGTGACCTTCAAGACAGAATTCATGGTTCCTTAAATATGGGGCTCGATCAAGAGATCAAGTATATGAGATATAGACATTTTCAATTTTCGGAAACACTATGGCATCTAGATTATCCATTGGTTGATGATGCAGAGTGGGTTCAATTAATAAATTACTTTTTTCAGCGGTTAGATGGTACAATTATGGAGTTATATGTTTATGTTTCTACTATACAATAAAAAGGTACAGTTTTACGAAGACTTAGACTTGCAAGAGTGGTTGAATATGGTCCACCCCATGAAATTAAGCCTATTCCAAATTATACAGAAGAGGAAAAAATAGATGACATCCCATATATACATGTTAATCCAGCTTCCTCTGAGGAGTTCCTTAATGATGGAAAATATGGTGACAACAATGCTGATGAGGAGGTGGTAATGGAAGTTAGGGAGGAAGTTTCTTGAAATTCATTAGTTTTATAGAAACCTCAAGCCATAATAAATCATCCACCACTCTTTACATCTTGGTCAGAAGCAATGACATGTGTGCTTGAATTCGACTGCAATGTTCTCACACTGTAATTGAGTTTCTTGGAGTTGTACAAGATAGGTTTAGTGAGCTTAAAAAAACCTTATATGTTGGAAGGAATTTTCCAAGTAAAGATGCATTAAAAATCATGCTAAAGATATTTCACACTGAGAGGTACTGTATATATATAGTCCAGGAATCATGATGTAATAAATATCTCATACGGTGTGAGAATTATGCGGATAATTATATATTTAACTTGAGGGAGATTCCAGATTTGGAATTTGGAGGTTGGAGAATCTCTAGGATTTAGGTATCACATACTTGCATTCATCCAAGACTAAAAAAAGGTCATACCTCATTGGATGCAGAATTTTTGTCATCCATTATCATTGAGATGATTATGACTTGCCAAGATATTCCTATGGACCTTTCACAAGAGAGGATACAAAAAACATTCGGTTATAATATTTCCTATAATAAGGCATGGATGAAAAAACATAAGGAAATTGTGATGGTCTATGGTGATTGGGATGTCTCGTACCAAGTGTTTCTGCAATTTCTAGAAATATTAAGGCAAAATAACTAAGTTTTCTTCCATCTTGATACAATGGAACATGTGTCTCACGATAAATGACTTGATCTATCTTGTGTTTAATTCCATCGGTTGTTCTGGGCATTCCTCCTCTATATAAACACATTTCCTTTTAGCAAACAGCTCATTCATATTGGTAGAATGTTTCTATATGGAAAATAGATGGGAATATTGTTGATTGCGGCAACCTATAATGACAATTGTTCACCTCTTGTGCTTTCCTTTTTCACTATGGAGAAGGAAAACAATAAATCCTAGAGTTGGTTTTTGGCATGTATCAGCAACCATTTCACTCACATTCAGTGTGTTTGTTTGATATTTGATCGACATCGAGTAATCAATGAGGCAATAAATAAGAGACCTAATACATGGAAACCTGCAAATTCACATCATCGGTACTACATTAGACACATTTCTAGAAATGTTATGCAAACATTCCACAATAAACCTATGAAGAAGGCAATCATGAGGATAGGTATGCAATGTATTCTTTATTTTTTACTATTTTAATGTAATGATAAAATGGATTTATGTGAAATAGGATAACTTCTGTGTAACATATAATCCAAATCAATGGCTATTTAAAAAATGTTTTGAAAAAATCCACAAGGCTAGTCAAGAATTGTATGATTATATAATGCGAATTCCAGAAGAAAAATGAACATTGGCATGTGATGGGGAGAAGAGGTATGAACACAAGACCAAAAAATTGTGGAGTGCATCAATGTGTATTCAAGGGGATTTGTAAGTTACCTATAACCTCCCTAGTATAAGAGACATTATATTTTTGCATGAAGTACTTCATTGATAGATAAGAACTAGTTTTTGATGGAATTATACAGGGGCTATGGTATAGAGTAAATTTTCAATGAGAGATTGAAAAGATCATTAAAGAATATTTTGCTTATCATTTCATCCTTTTCTTCCAAGAAGACTCTTGATTTGAAGTTCAAGATCATTCAGACCCCATCACAAATATCATTGGTGAAAAAATGATGGTTTTACTAGAAGTGAGGTAATGTTAATGTGATATCATCCAGGCCTTAAGGTTTCCATGTGCACATGCCATCACAACATGTTCATCTATAAAAATATCTTAGGATACATATATTGATCTAGTATACCATATGGACACCATCTCTAACTATTATGATTCACTATGGATTCTTATTGGGGAGTTTCGTTATTTCCTAATGCCTGAAGGCCAGCTAATAGTGATACCTGACATTAACTGGTTGCATAACTATGGGAGTCTAAAGGCCTGCAAGATACAAAATTAGATGGACTGGCCTCAAGAACAAGGGAAAATTTTTACATGGACCATATATCATCAAGAAGGTCATAATTGGAAACGATTCCCTAACATTGTTGGGTCGAGTTCACACTCTCATCCACAATGATATATTGTCTCCATTGTGATATTCTCATATTGTAAATTATATGGTATTATTTATTCTTTTTTACCTCGATTTATAAAACATTATGTGACTAATATTCTAATAAACTTTTATATAATGAAACAATAGTATCATATATTAGGGTATAAAAAACATGTTATAAACTTTCAGTATAATAAAATTTTTATGATCAAACATATTTTTCAATATTAGTTAGACTGTCATAATCATGATCAGAAAACATTTTCAACATAGAGATTCATGTTTTTACTATGTGTGCAGTTATATGGAGGTTATTCAAACTGGTCAAGGAGCTTCTTATAGTACACAACCAACAACAGTGGTTAGTACGGCTGATTATGCAACACTAATTGAAATTCACAAAATAATTAGTGGGAAATGAACCATGGTGTAGGAGGAATGGGGAAAATGATGATGGTGATGACGTAAACCCATTCCATAATCGAGAAGAGGATGAAAGAAAAGAAAGGGAAGTTATATTTTGAAAAGTGGGGTAAAAATAATAGAATACCAAATAAATTTAATTATCATTGATAAAATGATAATGAGTTTACATACTCACCATTGTTGTTGTTGCCATTCCTCCTGCGTCATGATTCATTTCGCATGAACTTTTTCTTGAAGTTCACTTAGTGTTACAGAATTAGTTGTACTAACCATTGTTGTTGGTTGTGTACTATAAGAAGCTCCTTACTCATCTTGAATAAATTACCTTTTTCATTTGATATCTGATCGGCATAACAACATGTTCATCTGTGAATAATATTCTTCATTTTGTATAATTTTATGACTTCACCAAATAATTTTACTATCAAATAACAATAATCCTTTTATACTCACATTAAAAGGAAAATAAAAAGTGAATTTGAGGTGACATAAATGCATAATCAATCTGTCCGTGGCTAAACCATAAAGCATACATGTGTGAAAATAATCATGAAACATACCATCATGTGTAAAATAATATATTAATTAGAAAGCACGTTATTTTCTAATAAACTTTTACATAACAAATAAAAAATGCTTATATATATAAATATATAAAACCATATCTTGCAAAAAAACCATTTTCTAGGAAAAATCATATCTTAAAAACACTTTAGTAATATGATTTGAAAAATAAGAAGACATGCCCTTTTCTTTTGGTAAGAAATAACTTCATAAAACAATGTGAATAAACATGGAATGTCTTACATTCTAAAAGTCATAACATTCTGTAGACTATAAAATTATATTAAAGTTTTACACTTACGACTCATTTTATTTGTTTATATACATATAGAGGACACCATACTACTCACTGACTAGGATAGGAATGTTTCCTAGGTCATGTTAGATAGTGGTGAGGTTCGATCAATTAGGGTGTGTCGAGTGCACCATTTTCATCACACGGAGCCTCCACAAGCCATTAGACCATAATTTCTTCATGATGTCTTCTACAACATTTCTATATCAGATTTCACATTTTTTTACCATCACCTACTAGATTCCATCATGGAGAGGTGAAGACCAGAAAGACACACATTCCACCTGCCTGAGGGAGAGATGATCACCACCCTTGAGGATGTGGTAGTGCTTCTTGGTCTTCGTATCTAGGGGTAAGCCATTATTGGACCCAACTGTGCATCTTGCTCTAACATTTCTCAATGATTGTTAGGTGTTGATGTTTAGGATGACCATATAGCTACAAATGGAGGATCGATATCTATTCCTTGGCTAGAGGAGAAGATTCTACATTTACCCAATGATGTTTATGACCAGATTGTCATGAATTATTCCCATGCATATATATTAAAACTCATTGGAGGGACTCTGTTTACCAATCACTCAGGAGGGTCATGTTTACATGATGTATCTAGCCCTAGGGGAGGAATTTTATTGGGCTAGGATGTATATTTGGGGATTAGCCTTCTTGGAATACACATATAGAGCATTATGTAGGGTATCCTGTAAAGACTGCACAAATCTCGGGGGATGCATCATCCTTCTTCAGATGTGGGAATGGGATCACATCCCCCCATTTTTCCCTCATCTTTCTAGTAAGCCTCTCCCTATGTAGATTTTTCATGACACTCTGCTTGGATGTCAATATGATCACTCATCTTTATTGGTTTTTTATTCAACTAGGAGTTATTGAATTAATTTCTTATTATCTTTCATTTTCGATGTTGTATTTTATAGTTGGTGTGAGAGACACAATTTTATCACGGTTATGACACACCATTCAGGTACATATCGCCTCAAGTTGGACTATATCTTACCCAACCAGTTATGTATATACAATCTATCACAATCTAACAAATTAAATAATCGCATTAATTTTGGATTTTAATAAGGATATTTTTTAACCAAAGGTCACATGTCATTTCATATTACATAGATGCCATACTAGGATATACTAGACTAGTTCCAACATACTGCACTATTGGACTTGATGTTGCTATAACTATAGTGTATCTCATTCACTTCTATATTATTGAATTGCAGTAACCTGAAAGATTCATGCGCTAGTTTTGTTGTGTTCATCTGATTCTATTACTACTGAGATAGACATATGAGCTTCATGGCATGAAGATGACAGAGAGGCAGGATGAGAACTAGCGCAAAGCACATTCCAACATTCTCAACCATTAGGGTATACATGAAGAGTTTCATATCAAGGGTGTACCTATGATGTGATTATTTCTTTCAGAGCATGTCAAGTATGAGACATAGTATAAACTGAAGTCTATAATGTATCTTACCCAACACGGTAGAGTTATTCATAAGATTTAAGTCAATAATTTTACAATAGTTTTTTATTGAACTATTTTTTAATTCATTTTGAATCTCTTTATAGGGTACTCACAAAGAGCATCTTATTCGATTGAGTGTGGAATATGAGGAGGTGGTCTTTAGCTGGGCAGTGGTCCATGCTGAATTGTTGGAGATGAGGTCATCTTATCGTGCACTTTCCGAGAGAATCTTCAATATTCCATCCTATATAGAGGAGGTTAATGATCTGGAGGAACATCCTCCAGTAGCTGGTAGTGCTGAGGAGCCATGACGATGATGATGTAGACCGTGTCATGCTACACGAGAGGCCTCACATGTTCTACAGGAAGAGGTCGACCTGCTAGCAGTCCAACCTCAGTTAATTGAGGACGTGCTTCAAGAGGTATTAGTTCTGTTTTTGTTGACAGGATATCCACAATTCTCTCCAGTTTGGGGTCCAGATCCATCTCATCCTTGGGGTCGAGATCCATCACAACCTTGGGGTCCATATCCCTCGTAGGATTAGTACCCCACTGCGATGATGGAAGATCACTCTACTACCCCTATGGGAGAAGGATCAGGAGCATAGTATGACATGAAGTTGACACCTCCTACTACTAAAACACATGTGGAGCATGTGACGGTTGATGTTCTAGTTCTTTGGGATCATCCCTTTCTAGTTCATCAGACTCCACCCCAATAGGGAGCTCAGCAATCTTGATTCGGGTGTCCCCTTCGTAGACCACTATATGGGAAAAAATATCCTCCCCATAGATGTTAATTGTACTTGTTCATGTATATATTTTATGTATATTGAAATAAAGATGTTTTTATTATAGTTTTCCCTTTTATATGTTTATTAATTGTTTCGGTTTTCATTAATATTTTAGGAACAGTTTATATTTCATAAGCTTTCAAAGTCGATTACTTGAAACATAAGAATAATTATTAAATTTCAAGTAGCTAACATTAAAATATTCTAAAACATATAGTATAAAAACTATCTAAATAAAATTTAAAACATATCCAAAACATCTAAAATATTGTTGAAATTAAAATTAGTTTCATAAATAAAATAAATAAAAGAAAATGAATAGAATGTAAAAAAAATATTATAAATACCATTTTAATGGTTTAAAAAAATACTAAAATTTAATTTCTAATAAAATATTTTTGAAATTGGAGCATTGTGGAATAAAAATAACCCTAGATATTAAACCCTGATAAAGACCCATTTTCTCTTCCATGACCATTTCTCTCTTAAAGTCCCATTTTCACCCAATGATATTTATATCAACTTGAAGATCCACCAAAACCAATACATAGTTTTTAAAAAGTGTCTCAAATTTGAGCACCAAAAAATATATTTCTTAAAAACATACCATTTTCATGTTGATTCTCCTTAGTGACAACTAGTTTTGGATCTGATGAATGCATGTTAAATACTACACGCTGAATATGGGAATTGGATCTCCATAAAAAATGTACACTGGGATGAGATATCATTTAGGATGATGGAGTACTGAGAGGATCTCCATTGTAAGTCATTTAGAAGCAGTTATGTGGATGAAAACCAAGGTTATCTGATGTCATAATAGGGTTACTTGGAAGTGAGAGTGAAAATAAGGAATGTTGAGGTGGATCCAAAGAAAAAATGATCGATACATCGCATAAAAAATAAGAAGAATGAATGTGGAATAATAAATTCCCCTAAAAAAGGTTGTTTTGAAATAAATCAGATGAACTAGAGAATGCCACATGCCACAAATGAACAAACCAAGCGGAGATCACGATCCAGGTGGATGGCCATGATGAAAATTCTTCATTGTATCCAATGCCTTGTTATTGTTTAAACCATGTAGTCATTAGACTTTCTTTATATCTATTCACCTTAACTTCCGTGAAATTTTGTCTCTTAAAGACCAATTTTTACCCAATGATAATTATATCAACTTGAAGATCAACTAAAACCCATACTTAGTTCTTAAAAATGTTTAAAATTTGAGTGCCATAAAAGTTATTGATTAAAAACATAACATTTTCACTTTCAAATGTTATTGACATAATTCTAAAACAAACACAATATATATATGTCATAATATACAAATATATATATATTTTTAAATATAATAAAATACATAAGTAAATTATTATTTATTTAGTAGAAAGGCAGAAGGTGTGCCGCCGCCTTTGGATTGGATCGAAAGGTGGCAGCGTGCCTGCCACCTTTAATACATATTTTTTAAAAACAATTAACCTAAAACAATTTTAGAAAAAATATAAAAAACTATTAATTATTCTATTCTCTATTTCACATAATTTATGTAGTTAATTCAGTTAGGCCTCTCTACAACTAAGTTACTTTCTTGGAATCCATACACACTTAAATGGTGTTAATCCTAGTTTCAATCTTTTTTATATCTAGAATATATATATTCTATTATAATTTACCTCCCCAGATTTCATTACTTATTACATGTTAATATTATAATTTTCACTACTGTTTTGTTTTCTTATTGACTCGTGGATTTAATAATCTTTGAAATTCTATCTTACAAACCATATTTAACTTGTTATAATTCATATTTTACTTTCACAGCCACAAAAAATGGTTTTATCAGTGCTAAAAAAGGTCTTTATCAATGCTAAAGAAATGTTGATAATTGGGGCTCTTTTAAAAGGGGATCCTTTTTATCAGTGCTAAAAAAAGCACTGATAATGTCTTCTTTTATCAGCACTAAAAAAAGTACTGATAAAAGTCATTTTTTGTAAAAAAACATTAAATCAGAGACCCCAACTTTTAATAGAACTTGAACCCCCTTTAACAATGCTAAGATGCCCCACCCACACCCCTACCACCCCCTTTAACAGCTCTAGGCACACCCACTGACCCATTAATAGCACTAGCCCCCTGCACCCACTTGTGCCCCCATACCTCGGCTTAGATTCGAACTCGAGACCTCTCCCTTGCATGCCTGCACCTTTACCACTCACGCATCTTGTTTTGTTCTCCATTTAATGATATATATATATATATAGTTATTTTTTATTTTTATATTAATATAAATTATATTATTATTATATATATAGTTATATTAATATATTAATATATATTTATTCGTATATTAATATATATTTATATCTATTTATATATATATAGTTATATTTTTTTATTAGTATATTTATTCGTTTGTTAATATATATTTATAAGATTATTTTTAAACAGAGTTATAAAATATGTTTTTGTTTGTGTTTATAAATAAGTAAATAAATACATACATATATATAACATAAACAAAAATGTATATATATTAAATATATGTGTATATGTAAGTATAATTATACATATTTATATATATTTACATATATTATATATTCATATGTATATTCATATATTAGAATATATAGATAATATATATCAGTTTGTTAATACAAACACACACTAATACACACACACAAACACATTATATAGGTATATAAATATTCATATAATTTTATTTTAAATAAAATGGATATTATAAGGCTTATATATTGATAAATACATGTTATATGTAAATATGTTCAATTATTTATTTATAAAATTTAAATTTTGTCATTGAATGTATAAAATATATATACATTGTTATATAATAGATTATAACTAATAGTACATTTTGAAAAACAATAAAAATTCAAAACCATAATATCAATATGAATTTAATACCTAGGAATAAATTCACTCCCCACTAAAAAAGGAAAAAAAAAGACCCCCTGAAGTAAGGGTGAAATTTCATCGAAGGTTAAAAATTTGGGTATCCCAGCTAAAAACATAGTTTTTGAGTCTATCCCAGCCTTTTATGCCTCAAAAAATGTGATATAAGGTTCCCTTGTCTCACTATCTCGTAGAGCTTATCACAGACTTTGATTTGATATGTGGTAGAGCTCAAACGGACACTCGAAACAAAAGTTATGGTCGTTTGAAGTTTGAGATACGTTTTCTACTTGTTTTTTATATTTTATTAATTTTTATATTTTTTTTTCTTAAAAGTGTTATTAAATTATTATTACTCTATGATAATTAGAAAATTATTAATTAATAAGATTTTTTAAATATTTTATAATCCAGTTTCACCAGATATCTTATATATTAAGTGTAAATGTCTATTTATACTTATCTAAAATTATTTAAACTATATATATTATATTTATATCAATATAAATATATTTATATATATATTTATATCAATATATTATTTTTAATAAAATATAATTTTTATAAAATTATACCCTTTATCAGCGCCAGTAAAAAAAGTTCTTATAAAGACCCCCCTTTATCAGTGCTAGTAAAAAACATTGATAAAGACGGTTCCTTTAATAGTACTAAAAAACATATATGATAAAGGTGGTACCTTTATCAGTGCTAAAAAAAGGCACTGAAATTGGGTACTTTTAACAGTGCTTTTTAAGCACTGTTAAAAGTACCTGTTATCAGCGCTTTTTTAGCACTGATAAAGGTACCCCCATTATGAGTTCTTTTTTTAGCACAGTTTAAGGGTGGCGCTGTGAAAACCAGTTATTATGGTAGTGTTTCCATTTATACGTATTTTCATCTTAAAATATCAAAAATTATATTTACACATTCAATTATATTTTAACATAGTATTTATATCACCTTGTGGTGGCGATGTGTATATATAAATTCAACATGATGATATTGTTAGTTAATAAAACAAAAATAAAAATAAAAATTATGACCTTGAAAACTATCAAGGATCCTGAAATATTATATAGTTATTACATAATAAATATATTATCACCAAGAAACACTTTCATTACTTTGAGTGATAATAATGACATGTATTAAATCCCCCTTCGTATTTTCATATATAATATATATTTTCCTTTCTTCGAAACCCTATTTAAAATATAAGTATTTTCTCATAGAAATTAATGTCACAACAAAACATATATTCCAATGGAATAAGGACTTCATGGAAGCATACACCATTGTTCCATGTTATCATTTACATTGAACATTCCCTTTATCTTTTATTTTCATAATATTTCCCAAATCACATGGAACAACACAACATGGTAGCGTATTTCAACATGTCTTCAATACCTTAGAGAAAATACGATGAATAACTATCCTAATATACCTAGCATATATTATATTTTATACTTTTTTATTCATTGGGTCATATAGAATATACAACTTATCGCATACTTTCATGACGTATACTTCACAGATGATTAAACAAATTACATGATTTTTTGGTCACGTGTTATACATAAATAAACGTAGAGTAACAACTTGTAATACAACTCATACATGATATGTAAATCTGAACATTACAAAAAATATTAATTAAACATTTAAATATTTATTTATATTAAAACCTATCACATGAAGAGTCCTATCTTTACGACCACTCGCAAGTACATATCTCAAGGTTTACATAGTAAAACAAATAAATTTTTAATCTGCATAATATGGTATAAGTACACAACATGTTGATCTGATCTACATGGTGTGTACATCTCTCACTGTATATCTAAGACACATGCCTAGGGACTTGTTTTGTAATCCACACCTCGGAAGATATGGAGTACACAATGTGTCCAATGGGCCACACATTGTGTGAACTCTGAGTTACATGGTCACCAGTCAGGTATTCCATGTATGGAATACACGGCTCATCTGTGACTCAAATGGACTACACACTGTGTATGCGGGCTAAATGGTGTGTAGTTCAGATGACCATAAACCATTAAATTCTGGAAAACACACAATGCATTAATTGTGTAATTAGTGAAATAATGAATGAATAATCTTGAATTGATTTTAGAATCAATTCTGATGTGTTGAACATGACTACACGATGTGTAACTCTATTTACACAGAGTGTAGTCTGGTGTTGTTCATCCCAAAACCTTGGCACATCTGAATGAGTTACCTGATTTTATTTTAATAATATAAGTAATCGTGTTGATTAAATTATCGAGGAATGAATGAGGAAGAATAATATCTCACAATTCGGTTTAAAGGAATTATTAAACTTGAATTGAAAAACTAAATTAAAATTAAAAGATCTCCAATGATCATTAAATAATTATAAATAATTATGTGACTTCTCTAATACAAATTTTAGGTTTTGGGATCAATAGAAGAGTGTGATGGGTGGTACCCAACTTTTATTTTTTCACATAATTGATGATCAATCTGAGATCTATGCGATGATAAACATCATTATCAATAGAATTGAGTTAAAAAATAGACAATGGGTAATTATACCCGAACCAAGAGAGAGGATCATCATAAATTATTTATAATTATTTTAATTAAATAATGAATTACTATTGTTGTAATTATTTCTTCATTGATGAATCTCGTGACAGATCTTCAATGCACCATCATTACGTTGTAGAAATCAAGTGTGGATTTCCTATAGAAATGATTCACGTATCTTCCAGGAATCTATAGACGTTACCGAAAGAATCTCTGGTTTCTATCATGGCAGATCCTTTCACTTACATCATAGATATTTGATCATTTCAATATCCGCATCCCATGAATTATTCTTGATCTAGTGGAGGAGGATTTCTCTCCATTATTGAGATCATTCTTAGAGAAGGGATCTCTCAAGGCTTGAGAGGATTCTCCAAATCCACTATGTACAACTAAGACAAATGATTTAGATTAATGAGATAAATCATAATTTGGTATTTATATTGATAGGATTAAAATAAAATAATTTCACAAGTTCCCTTGATTATTTTATTTAATCCTAGAAAACCCCATGTGAAATAATAATAATAATAATAATAATATTTCTCGACATGCACTTAACTTTGGAATTATAATTAAATATTATTTAATTAAATAATATTCACTATTATTTTTTATCACTAGATCATTAAACTCGGTCCACCATTCCTCTACAATATTTATCGATCCTTGAATAATGTCTATTTATTTATTAAATAAATATCATTACATTATTTTCTAATAAAGAAATAAATATTATATTCTCTAAATAGCAAATAAATATTTATCAAATATTCATATCATAATATATTCTCTCAAATAACTAGTGATGAAATAAATGTGATAAACCATATGTGTATAATTATTAAACTGCATGCAGGAATAGTATTTATTGAACATGTTAAATAATAAATATATTGTTTTACTGAGATTCTGGATACACTTAGTGTGTGACCGTATATTCCACTTTCTCTATGGAATTAGGTGAAGTAGTCTAAAGTCCAAGGTTGGCATTTAGTAACATGCCAAGTCACCCATAGAGAATGAATTTAATGTCATAATAACATGTCACCTAATACAAACTCTTACTATGTAATATAATCATTTATCACAATATCTCTAATCGAGAAGGTTTCATGCCAGTTCCATCAACTTTTATGCTTGATATCTCTTTATTTGACTTTTTAGAAATAGAAATTTCCTTTAGAACACCATGGCCATGGGTTTATTTAGGATATATAATTTCCATAAAAGGGCCTAAGATATTAGCATATATTAATGAACAAAAGGGATAAATATTTTTTCTCATTATTCATCAATGAAATATTATTCGTGACACACCCAATGTATCATACCTAACCATGAACATATGTCATCACAGTTTTCTTTAATACATAAAAGTACACAAATCATAATATTCATTAATAATAATCTTAAATTCTAAGAACCAATACACACGTACATAGATAGGAACATCCAATGACATTGATAAATGTGGATTTCCTACAATTAAGTCCCATTCCTATAATATCCTAGTAGATATTACCAAGGGCATACAACATGAGAAGGTTCCTCAAACACAAATGAGTCTCCACCCCTAATATCCTGTATCATCTATGTCCCTCAAATGATATCATCCATATATAAAACATATATTCAAGAATAGTGTCATAGCACTTTTGAGTTCTCATCATAGCGGGGAACTACTATGACCTTTTAGTGCAACAGCTAATATTAGGACATTATCACATACTATGTCATGTAGGATAATAATCAGGATTTGATAAGTAGTTTATTAATATTTAAAATAATGAATATGTGTTATCATAATGTGCATAGAATTTGTCTATAGGGTACAAACTCCAATAGACTCCCACTTTCACTAGATCCAACTGCTAACAACCTTCAGTCCACTGGTTCTCACATGATACTCATGCTTCTGTTGAGATTGGCCTTTAGTCAATGGGTCTGTCACGTTCTCTTGTCTGAGTACTCTACTCTTTTCCGCTTCACCCCTCTAATAGAAATCCCTCAAGAGTTGATACTTCTAGTGTATATTCTTTGTCAGTTGGTGTGACCTTGGCTCTTTTGCAAGATCCACCGCTGAAATATTATCACAATATGATGTGATATAGTCTTTACTTATTTGTACCACATCACACTTATAGAAAATGTTCAAAATCCAAATGGCTTCATTAGTTATATCAAAAACCACTATATACTTTGACTCTACTTTAAAATCAGAAACAACTGTATGATTTGAACTCTACCATCTCATAGCTCCTCCATTGTGACAAAAAACATGTCCTAATTTCAACTTTCAATCAATCTGATTTTTCTTAAAACTAGCATTAGTATAACCCCTATTAGACAGCTCATTGCCTCCTCAATACAATGAAAACATATCCTTAGTTATTCTCATATATATAAAGATATCCTTAACAGTAGTCCAACGTTATTCTCATGGATATTCTTGATATATTCATACCATGCTCAATGCATATCAACATCAAGTCTAGTACATAACATGATATACATGATTGATCCTATCATTGAAGAGTATGTTATCTTACTCATTCTACCTTTCTCATGTTGTGTTTGAGGGATCATTTTCTTAGAAATATGTAAACAATGTGACATAAGAACTAATCCCCTCTTGGATTGTTCCATACTAAATCTATTTAGTATCTGGTTAATGTATGTACTTCGACTTAGTCCATGGAGCCTATTAGATCTATCATGAATGATATTGATCCCTGGAATATAGGCTTCTTCACCAAGTCATTCATAGAGAAGCACTTGTTCAACTAGTCCCTAACAAATTGTAATACTAGTATGTTGTTTCCAAAAAGTAATATATTATCAACATATACTACTAGGATAACAACCACATTTCCATTAAACCTTTTGTAAAAAAATGGATCATATTAATTATTAATGAAACTAAATACTTTTATGGCTTCATAAAATCGAATCTTCTATGAACTAGAAGATTTCTTAAATCCATAATTGGATATTTGAAACTTAAAAAATATTTGGCATCACTTAAAGTCACAAACCCTTCTGGTTGTTTCATATAGAAATCTTCCTGAAGGTTCCCATTAAGGAATTATGTTTTGACACCCATATTCCAAATCTCATAGTCATGCTAAGATGCTATAGAAAGTAGAATTATAATGGATTTAAACATGAAAAATGGAAAAAAGGTTTCATCGTAGTCAATTCCTTGATACTATTTAAACCCTCTTGTCACTATCCTTACTTTATAGGTATTTACTTTAACTTCCATTTACAGTTTTCTCTTGAATACCCATTTTCATCCAATTGGATTTACATCAACAGGTGTAATGACCAAAACCCATGCTTGGTTCTAATACATGTAATCCATTTTATAATTCATGGATTATTTCCATATTGCATTTCCTCAGCTCTCTACCACCTCCTTGTAGGAGATAGTTTCATCATTTTCAACCAATAATGAATCCCCATTTATGGTAACTAAAAAATCATATCTCTTTGTTTCTTTTACCTCTCTTACACTACTATATAGTACTTGTGTTTCCAGAACTACTTCCATGGGGACCTGTGGAATATGTTCCTATACCAACTCATGTCTATCTTTAGCATCAACTACATTGAATTCAATCTTTCTTCCACTATCATTTTTAGGGATGTTCTCCACCTCAAGAAATATGGCTTTCCTGGTAATATTCACTTTCTTGTATGATGGTTTTTATAGGTAGTATCCCTTTATTTCCTTGGGATACCCTATAAAGATACACATTGTTCCCCTAAGTGCTAGTTTATTGTCTGATAGGGCCTTAACAAACACATTGCAACCCCATACATGTGTATACGATAAAATGGGTTTCTTTCCACTTTATATCTTGAAGGAAATGTGTATGACGCAGTTTGTAATGCATTTACCCAGAAGGATAATGGAAGATCCACATGACTCATCATCTACCTTACCATGTCTAATAAGGTATGGTTCCTTATTTCACTAATACAATTAAACTATAGTGTATAATGTGGAGTGAGTTGAGAGAGAATACCAAACTCCCATAGAAATTTGATGAACTCTTGGTTAAGATATTCACCACCTCGATCTAATTAAATATTCTTTATCTTCATACCAAATTTATTCTATACTTCATTCTTGAATTCCATGAATTTCTAAAAGGACTCAAACTTCACTAAAAAAACATGACCACTGTAGAAGGGGTTATTTTTGAATTTAGAAGGGGTTATAACCCCTTCTAAAGACATTAGAGGTGGTTATGAGAAACTGCTGCTAATGTGCCCGCCTACTATTAGTAGAGGCGGTTTTGAAAAAGCGCTGCTAAATGCATGTTGGATTTAGCAGTGGTTACATTAGAGGGGGTTTAAACACCCTCTAATTTTGTCCAGAATTTAACATAAATGGGTGTAATTAGAGGTGGTTATTACCCCAACCGCCTCTACTAGAGGAATTAGGGGCGGTTTGAACCGCCCCTAATTGTTAATTGTATTTGGGGCAGTTTTACATAACCGCCCCAAATGTTTCTCTTTTTTTTAAGAAAAAATCTCCCCAGCCTCAGTCTTGTCCGTGTTTGTCCCCCAGCCTCCCCATTCCCCCGCCGACCCATCCTATGCGGTGTCGGTCTCGTCCCCTGTATGCTTCTGTGTTGCTTGTGTGTCTCCTGTGTGTCGGTCTCGTCACCTGTGCATCTCGGTCTCCTTTTATGTCGCATGTGGGTGTCTGTCTTTTTGTCCTCAGTGTGTCCCCTGAGGTCTCTAGTCCTCGTGTGTCCCCGGTTCGTGTGTCTCTTTCCCCGGTCTTCTTGTGTCCCCCAGACAATGTCCTCGCGGTTCGTGTGTCTTGGGGCTGTCACCTGGTGTCCCCCCCCCCCAGTCCTCATGAGTCAGTCTGTCCCTCTCAGTCCCCAGTCCTTGCGTGTCCCCTGGTTCATGTTGTCTCGGATCTGTCCCTGGTCCAGCCCCACCCCCAGTATTTGCGTGCATATCCCGGTCCATCCCCGCCTCCAGTCTCCTCTCGGCCCATTAATTCAGAGGGTTTATAAAATTTTTGAACCAGGTGGGATTCAAACAACGCACCTCCACGATATAAATCGTGCACCTAAACCACCACCCTAAATCGCATTTTGTTTTTAAAGAACCTATATCATTCTATTTATATATATTGATAAGTTTATTAAAATTTAAATTATTTTCATAATATATTTAAATACATATAATAAGTTTATTAAAATATGCCTATATATTAATAAACAAATATATATTAACAAATTTACACATAATTTATATATTATTGTATTTATATATATTAATAAGTTTATTAAAATAAAAATTATTAAAACAATATATTTAAATACATATAATAATTTTATTAAAATAAGAATATATGTATTAATAAAAATATTTATATTAAAAAAATTTACACGTATAATTTATATATTATTGTATTTATAAATATCAATAAGTTTATTAAGATAAATATTATTTGCATAATATATTTAAATAAATTAAATAAATAACATGTATCTATATTTACATATATATAAATATATATGTATATATATATTTTCTGCACACCTCTATAAATTATTTATTTACATATATTTAAATAAATGTATGTATGTATGTATTTATAAATACATTTATATCCAACCCACACAAACGAAAATGTGTATTTATATAGTTATTTGTAATTGTTTATATTTATTTGAATACACATATATTATATTTATATACATATTATATTTATACATACACAATTATATATATATATATATTACATATTTATATGAATATAATATATTATACATTTTATAAATACATTCATATATGTATACACAATATATAATACATATATATATTATGAATTTTTTAAGAAAATAGTTGGGGTTCATAACCCCTCTGATATCTTAAATTAGAGGGGGTTGTGAACCCCTTCTAATGTAAGACATTTGTGGGGGTTCAAGATGGGGGTTTGAACCCCCACTAATGTCTTACATTAGAGGGTGTTTTGAACCCCCATTAATGTCTTACATTAGAGGGGGTTGTGAACCCACACTATTTTTAAAAAAAAAACAAATTCCGTATAACACACACACATATATAACACCTCTAAAATCCAACTGAATATATATGTGTGTGTGTGTCTAGCGCCTCTAACAAAATATATAGTGCATGTAACTAAATATATAGCACCACTAAAGTAGCGACATTTTTAACATAACCGTCTCTAAAATCTAACTACATAGTAAAAAAATGCTAAAAATTTTAAAGGGGGGTGTGAACCCCCTCTAAATCCGATGATTAGAGGGGGTTGTGAAGAACCCCCTCTAATGTTACAGAAAATAAATTTAGAGGGGGTTATGCATAACCCCCTCTAAATAACCCCCTCTAATGTACTGTTTTTTTTGTAGTGCTTATACCTCATTAAGTAGATATGGCCATATCTACTAAATCATCAATAAAAGTTATGAAGTAAGAGTATCCACCTATATCTTATACTAGAAATTGTTCACACACATTAGTGTGAACCAATCCTAGAAATTCTATTTCCCTTTCACCCTATAAATTGAATGGTGGTTTGGTTATTTTTACTTGTAAACAAGCGTAACATCTATCAAGTGGTTTTAGCTCAGAAGAGTCTAAATAACCATCTCGACATAGATTTTTCAAATGATTTTCATTTACATGACCAAGAGGGTGATTCTAAATATGGGTGTTATATAATTCATTTGAACTTGATTTTTTATTTATTTCTTACACTTGTTCTTCATAATGTAATACATAAAGATCATTATTTAAATGTTCCATACCATAACATATTTTTTACTTATAAAAGAAAAAACATCTATTTTAAAATTTTAAAATAAAGCCATATGTATCTAAACATGAAAAAATTATATTCTTGGTAATTGTAGGTACATAATAAAAATATCCTAAAACCAAAATAATTCTCATTGGAAATGAAATGTGATAGTCACTAATGGAAAGAGCATCCAACCTCACACCATTGGAAGCTCACAGATCTACCTCTCCTCTGGAAATCTTCTTGAATCTACTTAGTTTCTACATTTTCACACAGATGTGAGCACCAAAAGCTATATCTAATACCCAATGTGTAGAAATAGAAATATTGCACTCGATAATGAATACACCTTTAGCTTTCTCTTGTTTTTGGGTGTAGTACCTCTTCCAGTGGCCTAGCTTGAAACACGAAAAACATATTGCCTCCTTCTCCTTGCCCTACCTATGGATATTCTTCTTCTTGGAAGGATGGTTATCAGGAGGTTTAGACTATTTATAAGTCTTGGTCCCCTTTTCCTTGTTATTCCTTTTCATATTTACTATAAGGACCAAAGGTTTATCACACCCGATGTCTTTAACCACTTATAGAATCAACGTAAAAAAGTTCAAAAAATACTCTTCTCATTATTTCCCATATAGTAATTAACAATAAAAATGGGGAAGGTCTTGAGAAGTTATGAAAGTACACTAATACAAAAAACGGGCTTTATCAGCGCTCAAAACGGGCTTTATCAGCGCTAAAAAGTGTTGTAAAGATCAGCGCTGATAGGGGGTCCCCTTTATCAGTGCTAAATAAGCGCTGATAAAGGGATACTTTATCAGTGCTAAAAAGTGCTAATAAAGGATACCTTTATCAGCACTATAAACGCGCTGATAAAGGGAGACTTTATCAGCGCTAAAAAGGTGCTGATAAAAGAACCTTTTATCAGTGCTAAAAAATCACTAATAAATGTGCTATTTTTCAGCGCTCATTTAGCACTGATAAACTGATCCTTTATCAGCGCTTTTCTAGAACTGATAAAGGTGTATTTTATCAGTTCTTTTTTAGCACTGATAAAGACTTCCTTTATCAGCACTAAAAAAGCACTGATAAATGCCCTGTCTACTGCAACAAAAAATTCTGAAGCAGCACACCCAAACAGTACCTGCAAAAAATTCAACATCTCAACAAGTATACCCATACAAAATTAACACATAATTCATAAGGTAATTACACCAAGTATACCCATACAACAAGTATACCCAAAATAAGTCATAATTTAATTAAATACATAAATAATTCAATTCAGAATTCAGGGGGTTGGGGGATGTTCAGGGGTTTGGGGTGGTTGTCCAAGGGGGGGTAGGGGCGTCCGGGGGGATGGGGGTGTCCAGGGGGATAGGGGTGTCCAGGGGGGTTGGGGGTTGTCCAGGAGGTTAGGGGCTGTCCAAGGGGGGCGGGGTGGTGTCTAGGGGGTGGGGGGTTGTCCATGAGGGTGGGGGTGTCTAGGTGGTGGGGTGGTGTCTAGGAGGGGGTGTCCAAGTGGGGGGGCATCCAGGGGGTGGTGGGGTGTTTAGGGGGTGGGGGACTGTCTAGGGTGGGGGGCTATCCCTGGGGGTGTCCAGGGGGGTGGGCTGGTGTCCAGGGTATTGGGGGGGATTTCCAGGGGTGGGGGTGTCTGGGGGTGGGGGTGGTCCAGGGGGTTGGTGGGGCTGTCCAATGGGGGTGGGTGGTGTCCAGGAGGGTGGGGGTGTCCATCCATGGGTGGGGGTGTCCATGTGGTGGGTGGTGTCTAGGAGGGGTGGGGGTGTCTTCCAGGGGGTTGGTGGGTGTCCAGGGGGTGGGGGTGTCCAGGGGGGTCGGGGGGCTATCTGGGGGGGTTGTCCATGGGCGTGTCCAGGGAGTGGGGGTGTCCAGGGTGTTGGGGGGGCTTTCCAGGGGTGGGGGTGTCCAGAGGGGTGGGGTGGTGTCCATCGGAGGCGGGGGCGGTCCAGGGGGTTGGTGGGGCTATCCAAGGGGGGTGGGTGGTGTCCAGGGGGTGGGGGTGGCTGTCCATGGGGGTGGGGCTGGGTGTCCAGGGGGGTGGGGGAGGTGTCCAGGTGGTGGGGTGGTGTCTAGGGGTGTGGGCATCCAGGGGTCGGGGCCATCCATGTATCGTTCTCCTAAATTATCAACACAATCCGAATGCATTTGGTCAGATTTGTGTATGTCAGTTGTTGTTTTCACTTAAAATTCTGTCCATTTTAAACGAAAGAGATACCCTTTGAGTGATACCGGCCACACTGTGCCTCAGATTTAGGTGGGGTTGACTCTTACATGTCACAAATGACCCATGGATTGTTCTCATAAAATATCAACACAATTCTAATGCATTTGGTCAGATTTTCATACGTTAGTTGTTGTTTTAACTTAAAATTCAATCCATTTTAAACGAAAGAGAGATCCTTTGAGTTATACCGGCCACACCATGCCTCGGATTGAGGTGGGGTTGACTCATACACGTCAAAAATGACACATGGATCATTATTTTAAAGGATAAACACAATCTGAATTCTTTTGGTTGGATTTTCGTACGTCAGTTGTTGTTTTCACTTAAAATTTTGTCCATTTTAAACAAAGGAGAGCCACTTTGAGTGATACTGGCCACATCGTGCCTTGGATTAAGGTGGGGTTGACTAGTACATGTCAAAAATGACCCATGTATCGTTCTCCTAAATGATCAACATAATCTGAATGCGTTTGTTTGGATTTTCGTATGTCAGTTGTTGTTTTCACTTATAATTCTGTCCATTTTAAACGAAAGAGAGACCCTTTGAGTGATACCGATCACACCGTGCCTCGGATTGAGGAGGGGTTGACTCACACACGTCAAAAATGACCCATGGATCATTCTCCTAAAGTATCAACACAATCCTAATGTTTTTGGTCAGATTTCTGTATGTCAGTTGTTGTTTTTACTTAAAATTCTGTCCATTTTAAACAACAGAGAGACCCTTTGAGTGATATCGGCCACACCGTGCCTCGTATTGAGGCAGGGTTGACTCTTACATGTCAAAAATAACCCATTAATATTTACCCTAAAGGATCAACACAATTTTAATGCATTTGGTTAGATTTATGTATGGTAGTTGTTGTTTTCACTTAAAATTCTGTCCATTTTAAACAAAAGAGAGACCCTTTGAGTGATACCGGTCACACCGTGCCTCAGATTGAGTCGGGGTTGAATCATACACATCAAAAATGACCCATTCATAGTTCTCCTAAAGGATCAACACAATAAAAATGAGTTTGGTCATATTTCCGTAGGTCAGTTGTTGTTTTCACATAAAATTCTGTCCATTTTAAACAAAAGAGAGGTCATTTGAGTGATACCGGCCACACCGTGCCTTGGATTGAGGTGGGGATGACTTTTACAAATAAAAAATGACCCATGAATTGTTCTCCTAAAGTATCAACACAATAAAAATGTGTTTGGTTGGATTTTCCTACGTCAGTTGTTGTTTTCACTTAAAATTCTGTCCATTTTAAACAAAAGAGAGGCCCTTTGAGTGATATCGGTCACACCGTGCCTCAGATTGAGGCGGGGTTGACTCGTACATGTAACCAACTCACCCATGGATAATTATCCTAAATAATCAACACAATATGAATGATTTTGCTCTGATTTGCGTACGTCAGTTGTTGTTTTTACTTAAAATTATGTCCATTTTAAACGAAAGAGCGACCCTTTGAGTGATACCGGCCACACCGTGCCTCGGATTGAGGAGGGGTTGACTCATACATGTCAAAAATGACCCATGTATTGTTCTCCTAAATGATAAATACAATATGGATGTGTTTGGTTGGATTTTCGTACGTCAGTTGTTGTTTTCACTTAAAATTATGTCCATTTTAAACAAAAGAGGGGTCCTTTGAGTGATATCGGCCACACCGTGCCTCAGATTGAGGCGGGGTTAACTCATACACATCACCAACACACCCATGGATCTTTCTCCTAAAGTATCAACATAATATGAATGCGTTTGGTCAGATTTTTGTACGTCATTTGGTGTTTTCACTTAAAATTCTGTCCATTTTAAACAAAAGAGAGACCCTTTGAGTGATATCGTCCACACCGTGACTCAGATTGAGGCATGTTTAACTTGTACACATAACCAACGCACCCATGGATCATTCTACTAAAGGATAAACATAATCCTAATGCATTTGGTCAGATTTGTGTACGTCAATTGTTGTTTTCACTTAAAATTCTGTCCATTTTAAACCAAAGAGAGACCCTTTGAGTGATACCGGGCACACCGTGCCTCGGATTGAGGATTTTTTGACTCATACATGTCATAAATTACCCATGTATTGTTCTCCTAAAGTATCAACAAAATATGAATGCGTTTGGTCAGATTTCGGTACGTTAGTTGTTGTTTTCACTTAAAATTCTGTCCATTTTAAACAAAAGAGAGACCCTTTGAGTGATACCGGCCTCACCGTGCCTCGGATTGAGGTGGGGTTGACTCATACATGTCAAAAATGACCCATGGATCGTTCTCATAAAGGATCAACACAATAAAAATGCGTTTGGTCAGATTTTCATACGTCAGTTGTTGTTTTCACTTAAAATTTTGTCCATTTTAAACGAAAGAGAGACCCTTTGAGTGATACCGGCCACACCGTGCCTCGGATTGAGGCGAGGTTGACTCTTACATGTCAAAAATGACCCATGTATAGTTATTATAAAGGATCAACACAATCTGAATCCATTTGTTCATATTTTCATACGTCAGTTGTTGTTTTCACTTAAAATTATGTCCATTTTAAACAACAGGGAGACCCTTTGAGTGATACTGGTCACACCGTGCCTCGGATTGAGTTGGGGTTGACTCTTACATTTCAAAAATGACCCATGGATCGTTCTACTAAATTATCAACACAATATTAATGCGTTTGGTCAAATTTTTGTACATCATTTGTTGTTTTCACTTAAAATTCTGTTCATTTTAAACAAAAGAGAGACCATTTGAGTGATACTGGCCACACTGTGCCTCAGATTGAGGTTGGGTTGACTCTTGCATCTCACAATTGACCCATGTATTGTTCTCCTAAACTATCAACACAATTATAATGATTTTGGTCTGATTTCCGTACGTCAGTTGTTGTTTTCACTTAAAATTATGTCCATTTTAAACAAAAGAGAGGCCCTTTGAGTGATATCATTCACACCATGCCTCGGATTGAGGCATAGTTGACTCTTAAACGTCGAAAATGACCTATGGATCATTATACTAAAGTATCAACATGATCCGAATGCGTTTGGTCAGATTTCCATATGTCAGTTGTTGTTTTCACTTAAAATTATGTCCATTTTAAACAAAAGAGAGACCCATTGAGTGATATCATCCACACCGTGCCTTGAATTAAGGATAGGTTGACTCGTACACATCACCAACGTTCCCATGTATCATTATTCTAAAGTATCAACACAATCAGAATGAGTTTGGTTGGATTTACGTACATCATTTGTTGTGTTCACTTAAAATTCTGTCCATTTTAAAAGAAATAGAGACCCTTTGAGTGATACTGGCCACACCATGCCTCGGATTGAGGCGGTGTTGACTCATACATGTCACAAATGACCCATTTATTTTTCTCCAAAAGGATCAACACAATCCTAATGCATTTGGTCAGATTTTCGTACATTAGTTGTTGTTTACACTTAAAATTATGTCCATTTTAAACAAAAGAGAGGCCCTTTGAGTGATATCAGCCACACCGTGCCTTGGATTGAGGCGGGGTTGACTTTTACACATCACCGACGCACCCATGGATCATTTTCTTAAAGTATCAACACAATATTAATGCGTTTTGTCAGATTTCCGTACATTAGTTGGTGTTTTGAATTAAAATCTTGTCTATTTTAAACGAAAGAGAGACCCTTTGACTGATATCGGCCACACCGTGCCTCGGATTGAGGCAGGTTTGACTCGTACATGTCACTAACACACCCTTGGATCGTTCTCCTAAATTATCAACACAATATGAATGCGTTTGGTCAAATTTGTGTACGTTAGTTGTTGTTTTCACTTAAAATTTTGTCCATTTTAAACCAAAGAGAGACCCTTTGAGTGATACCGGCCACACCATGCCTCAGATTGAGGCGGGTTTGACTCTTACATATCAAAAATGACCCATGTATTGTTATCCAAAAGGATCAACACAATCCAAATGCGTTTGCTCATATTTCAGTACGTCGGTTGTTGTTTTCACTTAAAATTCTGTCCATTTTAAACAAAAGAGAGACCCTTTGAGTGGTACCGGTCACACCGTGCCTCATATTGAGGTGGGGTTGACTCATACACATCACCAATGCACCCATGGATCGTTCTCCTAAATAATCAACACAATATGAATGCTTTTGGTTGGATTTCCATACATCAGTTGGTGTTTTCACTTAAAATTTTGTCCATTTTAAACGAAAGAGAGACCCTTTGAGTGATACCAGCCACATCGTGCCTTGGATTGAGGCAGGGTGGACTCGTACACATCACCAATACACCCATGGATTGTTCTCCTAAAGTATTAACACAATAAAAATGTCTATGGTTGGATTTTCGTACGTCAGTTGGTGTTTTCACTTAAAATTTTGTCCATTTTAAAACAAAGAGAGACCCTTTAGTGATACCAGCCACATTGTGCCTCATATTGAGGAAAGGTTGACTTTTACACGTCACCAATGCACCCATGGATTGTTATCCTAAAGGATCAACACAATCCGAATGCGTTTTGTTGGATTTTTGTACGTCAGATGGTGTTTTCACTTAAAATTTTGTCCATTTTAAACGAAAGAGAGACCCTTTGAGTGATACCGGCCACACCATGCCTCAAATTGAGGCGGTTTTGACTTGTACATTTTACTAAGGCACCCAAGGATCATTCTACTAAAGTATTAACACAATAAGAATGTGTTTGGTCGGATTTGCGTATGTCAGTTGTTGTTTTGTCTTAAAATTCTGTTCATTTTAAACCAAAGAGAGACCCTTTGAGTGATACCGACCACACCATGCCTCGGATTGAGGCGGGGTTGACTCATACACATCACCAACACACCCATGGATCTTTCTCCTAAAGGTTCAATACAATATTAATTCATTTGGTCAGATTTTTGTATGTCAACTGGTGTTTTCACTTAAAATTTTGTCCATTTTAAACAAAAGAGAGACCCTTTGAGTGATACCAGCCACATCATGCCTCATATTGAGGTAGGGTTGACTCATACATGTCACCAACTCACCCATGGATCATTCTTTCATGTTTCTGATGCATTTCATTTGTTAAAATAAAAAAATGACTCATTGGATAAAGGATGTTTTATTTAATAACAATTACAATTTTCCTATGAACATTTACATACAACAATGTTTCATCTTTTGATCCCCTTAACCCCTCTCAAAAATGACTACCAATTATACACATCCCTAAGTCAGATATTCATGCTATTTGTGTATAATCTTCCATCAGGTATGCGACCCACTCATTTCTGAACAAATCTATATCAGCTTGTGAGTATGAGGCTTTTCGGCAGTCAGAGTAGTACTGCAAAATATAAAAATAAAGAATTAATAAATAAATTAAATGAAATAGTAGTTGTTTTTTAAAATACCTCTTTAGGTATGCTATTTTGTTGATGAAAAACGATCTATTTCATAAATTTACAAACATAATAACCGCAATCATTATTGTTTGTTTGTTTTGGACACTGCAAAAAATTTGATCATTAGGAGAATAAGTAACTTGTGTTGATATGTGTTTGGATAGTGAAATTTTATTAATATACCCTGATATTTGTCCATATGTAGTACTTTCTCACCTCTTTATGCGTATCCCTTGTCCTCATTCCTTTTTTATAGGATAATGATACACCGCCCTATCATAATAGAATCCTCAGTAAAAGAGAATATAAATTATACTACTTGATGTTTAGACCTAAAGCATAGGATGTAGTGTCTTACAGATTCACAAACTCCATCATGTGTGGTCAGTTTGATGGATATCCTTGCTTTGAATCTAGAAAATAAATCTTTGGAGTATCCAAGTTCACCGCAATTAGCATCCAATGTTGCCTAAAAACATAAAAAAGAATAAGTAATAAAAGAAGTGAAAATATAATTGATATGCTTTAATCTTAGAGTTTTACCCCTACACGGTTGGTATTAGGAAGAGTCTATCATCTGTAATATTTCTTTCAAATGTTTTCAACAAGCCATTCACTATTTCATCCTTTTTTGATGGCTCTAGTTTCGTTAGATGTGTTGATGTGGTATGAGGACTAACGAGTCCGAATTTTGGCTCATGGAAAAATTCCTTCAATTGTTTTTCATATATACATCTGTCGACAATATAAAATTCCTTTATTCATAATTTTCATATTAGATCAGCTTTTAGAAAATCAATTTATGAAAACGTACCACATATATATATTTACAACTGTGACACCTAGCCAACCGTTTTCAAGGATATCATTTGCATTTTCAGCAGCAAAGAAATATTGACTTTTCTCTCCATATATATTCTTTTTTAAAACCACTATATGACTACTACCACCTCTTAGCTTCATATCCACATGAGTCTTCAATTCCAGTAAATGTGGATAGAGAACAGGTGGTGTTATTGTGCTTTCAGTAGCTCTTTGGGATCGGTTGGTCGATCCTTTAGATGGTTTTGAGCCGACGTTTTTCACCCCCTTCCCTTTCTCCATCTATAATAACATTCATTATTACAGACCCTTTTTCATTAATTGTTAAAGTTTTAGCTTGAAAAAAAAGTAAATAAATACCACTTTGTCCACATGTACTCTTATAAGTTGTGATGGCCATGAAATGAATGTCCCAATAGCCTTTTCAACCGTATGAATATCATCATCATCAAGTGGAATAGGTAGCTCTACATTTGGCTCATGAGCTACAGTAATCGTCACTTTTAGATGATCTTTCAGAAGTGGTCGATTATGCAGCTTGTCATCTGGGATGTTGAACACTATAGCCCTCGCTACAAGGCGATAGGTGGGTGTTGATAGAAATAAATCACAATCATTATCACCCTGTAGAAGATCAATACAGGAAAAGTATTAGTGTTTGTATGATTCACATTTCATGGGTACAATTATTAGAATATTGATTACCACGACTAAGATAGCTCTTTAAGGGGAATGGCTCACCTCAAAGCTGGTGGGGGTGGGGCGGGATCTTCATGCGCTGGTTGTTCCTGAGTTGTGTATTCTCCTTGCTTCCCACCCATAAAAGTTTCTAGCAACTCTCCCTTCCATTGCAATCGTTCTTCAAGAGTTTCTAGTCTTTCGCTCATTTGTTTTAATTTTTCATCTTTATCATCTGTTTCTTTTTTTTTCTCAAAATATACTCGGGGTGTCACCCCAAACCCCGCACCTCTGACATGACCATATTGTTCTGGCTGCTTCAAAGCCGTCGATAATAGGTCTGCATCCGCTATAGGAGTAGTTTATTCCTGTGACTGTCGGATATAGAAAAATAACTAATTATTTTTATGTAATATCAATTTAAAACAAATCTTTTTATCATTGTGTCATATTTACACATATTTCCCACACTTTTTGTGTGTTATCATCTACTAGCTTCCCTTCCTTATTCACACATGCCTATTTCCATAGCACATGACGTGGGATGGAAATGTCTTTGGTTTTAGACTCATCAATCTACATATAAATATAGAAATATAATTATGATGTTGTTTATTGGAACCTAACAATATTACTATAAATTTAAAATACATACCATATTATTTTCTAGTGAAGCGTACCCCATCCTTGCTTTATAATAGGGGTATGTTGGTTTTGAGGCACGTTCCTTATTTTCAGTACAGAGTTGTTGTTTCATAAATGAAATATTGACAATCAAAGTGATGAATACACGTATCCTCAAACAATGTATTATCACCCACAATGTACCTAAAACTTCTCATCTCTACGGTGGCCAATAAATTCATCCCATGCTTCTTGGGATATCAGGTGAGCGTAGACAATGGGTGGGTGTGGGTTTATATTACCTTCGGAATCTTTCAGGTGAAATTTTGTTAAAATAATTCTAAAACCTCAATGAATCCTTCCTGCAAGCCTTAGTACATAATTCTTGTGTGATTCGTCTACTATAAATGTACTCTATAAGAGATTGATAATAGTAAGGAATTGTTTCATTATTTTATTTTCTAGTAAATTAAATAAATAATATCATAATCTTACCGTAATTTCTTCCTAGATCACATCCTTCAGTCCGGACACAACATGGTGCCATGAATCTATGTCAATCGGCATGCGTTTCTGAGTGACAACTCCAATGTAACTACTAAAAATAGCCTTGTTGGGATTCACATGTTGGCCTCGTGCATTCCATCGAACATCAAATTTGATGCCTTTGATTTTTTCCTTAAGAACTTTGGATAACACTGTTAAACTACGACGCACCTGTGTTTTCTGCGATGTCGGTCCTTCACCCCTGACCATTTCATCGATATCAACATCATCTATATGTTCATGTGAAATGTTAGTAACAGCATGTGCTGATGGTTGTTGGACCTCAACACTAGAAGCAGCAACAGGTTTAGAAACTTGTTGTTGCTCTACACTGTGAGCAGTCATAGCAGGAGCAGCAGCAGCAACAGCTTGAGAGACTTGTTCAGCCTCAAGGTTAGGATCACCAGAACGTGTAGAAGTCATTATCTAGAAATTTGGTTGAACAGTTAATTTAGATTACATAAATTCTGTAATGATAAGATAATAACATGAGATAACAAGATCTATATTACAAACAAAATATAACATGTTTATTGAACTCTCTTTATTTTTTTCAAAGGATGAAGGGATTTGACACCTCTATCGATTATCCACATCCCTTCATTGTGGTATCCTCTAACATACAAAACATCATCTACATTGGGACCGTTGTGAAATGATTGCGACGTACCACTGAAAGGATCATCCTCAACTAAATTTTCATCAAACCCTTCAGTAGTTTTGGACGATAATAGAACAATCGACAAATTTCGGTTTGAAATATCTAGAACATAAAAAACTTGTATCACTTATGATGCCATTATAAACTATTTTTCTTTGTACCCATATTTACTAAAATAAACTTTCACAAATCCCCATTCATCTATTTTAACACCATTGTTGTTATCAACCCATTTACATTGAAAAATCGGCAATTGGAATGTCATATAATCTAACTCCCATATTTGTTTGATAATGCCAAAGTATGACATATTTTCATAAATTGGATTTCTATCCTTACTACCAGAAACATGCATCGCTTCAGCCACAAATATAACTCCACTATTTTTCATGGTACTATCTTCATCATGTTAATCTGTATAGAATGTATAACCATTAATTACATAACCATTGTAAGATAATACATACACACTTGGTCTGGTGTCTAGCCATCGTAGTTGTTCTGAAATTGAATTTGAATTTTCATCCAACTTCTTAAAAATGTGGTCTTGAAACCATCCTATAAACTGGTGATTATGTGTATTTGATATCCATTTTTCAGCCCTTGATGGATTCAACTGCCTAAGGATTTCTTTGTGAGTTTCAATATATGGAGCAACCTCCCAACTGTTATACAAAACATAAAGGTGAGCCTGATCCCGATCTGTAATACTAATTGCCAAAACATCTCTTCCAGAAATTCCCTCACCCTCAATGCATCCAGTGTGACGAGATTTCGGGAGACCAATGCTTTCCACATTAGATAGGTATTCGGTACAAAATTCAATGGCTTCTTCAACAATATATCGCTCCATTATACAACCCTCTGAACGACTTCAATTTTTGACATACCCTTTCAAAATCTTCATATACCGTTCAACGGGGTACATCCATCTATAGTGAACAGGACCATAAAGTCGAATCTCTCTCACCAAGTTAATCATCAAATGAACCATCATATCAAAGAATGTTGGTGGGAAGAACATTTATAATTCATATAATATGATGACAATTTCTTTTTCCATAGCTAGAAATTTTTTCGGGTCTAAAACATTGCTACATATAGCTTTGAAAAAGAAACAAAGTTTATTTAATGTATAACGAACATTCTTTGGAAAATGCAACGTAAAGCTATAGGAATTAGATCTTGCATCAAAACATGGCAGTCATGTGATTTCAAACCTTTTAACTTCAAATCATTCATTGACATAATGTTCTTGATATTTGATGAATACCCCTCTGGAACCTTTACATCATTGAAGAAGTTGAAAAACTGATATCTCTCCTCCCTAGAAAGAGTGTAAGCAGCTGGAGGAAGAAACATTCGATTTTCACCCTTTACGGAAGACAACTCTTCTCATATTCTTAGGTCAACCATGTCCAACCTTACCTTAATTCCATGATTTGTTTTTCCATGGGCATTTAGTAACATTCTAAGAACACTGTCAAATACATTTTTTTCCAGATGCATCACACCAAGAAAATTTCTGATGTACAAACAATTCCAGTATGGTAATTCAAAAAAAATGATCTCTTTTTTCAACTGATTTTTGTAAGGTTTTTTTAAAATGGTTTACCAAAAACAGTGTTCACATCTTTTACTTTCTCAAATAGCTGATCACCTATTAGTGGAGATAGTGTTGCGCGTTGTTCTGAACTTCAATTGAATGATGTCATCCAAGATCGGTACTTATGCCGACGAGGTAGAAATCTACGATGTCCTAGAAACACATATTTTGATGAATGTTTCAACCTAATTGTTTCTGTATCTTCTTCACACATGGGACACCCTTGAGTTCCTTTAATGCTATATCCTGACAAATTTCCATAAGCAGGGAAATCATTTAGTGTCCCATACAATATCGCTCTCAACGTGAAGTATTCACTTTTATAAGCATTATACAACATAACACCTGAATCCCACAATAACTTAAAATCCTCGAACAAAGGAGCCAGATAAACATCAATATCATTACCTGTTTGTTTTGGTCCTAATATAAGAATAGATAACATGATAAATTTCTGCTTCATGTATAACCAGGGTGGAAAGTTATAATTTACCAACATAACAGGTCATGTACTGTGAGTGCTGGTTTGAAACCCAAAAGGATTCACTCCATCTATAGATAACGCAAGACGAAGGTTTCTCATCTCTTTTCCAAATTCAGGATACTCATGATAAATTTTATTCCATTGAGAAGAGTCGGACGGATGGCATAATTTCCCATCTTTATTTCTTTTATCTACATACCACGACAATTGTCTTGCAGTTTCTTCACTTCTATATAGATGCCTAAACCTTGTAATGATTGGAAATTACCATACAACTTTCATAGGATTGGATTAATCTTTCTTATATCGAGAAGAACCACACTTTGGGCATTCTATAAGTGATTTTTTTCCTTGCGAAACAATATAAAGTCTTTCAGGCAGGCATGTATTCTTTCAGAAATCATACCCATCAAGCGTAACATTCGTTGAACTTCAGATGTCCGACTTGGGAGCTCATTATCTTCCGGGAGAATGTCATTCAAGAGAGCAAGTAGTTCCATAAAACTGACATCACTCCATTTGTTACCTGCTTTCAATTTATACAACTTCAGTACAGCTGACAATGCTGTATATTTAGTGCAACCAGCATACAATGGCATCTTTGCACAACTCTTTAACTTCTCAAACAATTTTGGTCAATCACGGAGTTCATCTTCAATTGTCTTTGTCATTTCCTCAATATGATCTTCATCATCATTGACATCTGTAATCACATCCTCCATACGGTCTTCTTCATTACCCATATTTGTATTCATATCTGATGATCCATAAAATGCAGTTTTATCCCAGCCAGTAGCTACATTCGCTTTTTCTCTGTGTTTTTTCCAACATTTATAACTCTGATCTATTCCGTGACATATCAAATGTTCATCCAACTCCTCTGGAGTAAGTAGTATAGAATAATAACAATGTAAACACGGACAAAGGATTTGAGAAGGATCCTTTGTGTGATCCTTTGAAAACTTGATGAACTCTTTCACTCTGTTCTCATACTCTATTGTCAAATGATTAGCATCCATTTGATCTTTATTCATCTTCATCCTATTTGAATCTAAAATATTAGTATTTATGGTTCAAATACACAAAAAAAGACTTCCAAATACAGTAGAAGAGAACCACTTATAAAAATATAGATTAATAGAGCCTAACCATTTCTAATAAAGACTTGGAAATCAACAGAACCAGGATAGACCCCTCATCAAAATCAACATAGTTTCCAAACACAAAGGGGTTCGCGGGGATAATCACTTGTGTCATAGATGGTAAAACTCACACGGTATCATCCTCTATGGATCATCCTCCTCTATTGGGTCAACCCTTCTATGGTCAACTAGTTCATCCTTTTATACCTCACCAACCTAAAATACATATGGATGAAAACCAGTAGCTAGCTCTATAAGTAAAAAAAGGGTTCTCATAATCTCTACAATATGGAATTAATTAAATATAATTACTTTAAATTCATTATAGTTTCCTCAAATCACCCCAGTCCAAACATAAGAATAATCAATAATGATATATCTACCACTCCTAGGTCTCTTCCCTACATTCAATATCATCATGCCTAATATTTTTGGTAAACTTAAGTTACTTTAAATCACAAGGGGAATGATCACTTGTGTCATAGATGGTCTCCCATGTTATTCCATATTAAAATTTTAACAAATATTATTGACCTATCATCCCATTCAATCCTCATGAGTGTCTAATTCCAAACTCCATCTTAAGTGTAATATCAAAATAATATATATTAATATATTACCCCAAATCCACTTCCCCACTAATATGGTCATTCTCACACTCTAATGGAATATTTCTTATGATTCAGCCACTTCTATATAATCTCATAATCATATATCCACACATACACATGTCACAAACACATAAAAAATCATATCCACATCACAACCACGCATCACATCCTCATCACAGTATGATATCGTGAACATGAAGGACATAAACATCATACTCTCCTCCTACAATGCACAACCCCCACTATGTATCCACACTAAATACACATAATCATGTCAACAAGAATATATATACACCAAAACCTAAAATCATTATAGGTCGTATATATACACCCACTATGAGCCATTACAACTCATACTAAGTGTAAAGGGGGGAAGTGAAGAAGGAGTGGTTCTATATGTGTTCCCTCTATAACCTAGATATTGAGAAAAACACTCAGAACCAAAGTACCCATATGGATTTCAATCAGGTTACTCGACTCAAGTGGTGGTGCATAAGAAATAATAAGAAAATATAATAAGTATATATTCACACATAAATCTTTCCTAATGGTTTACACCAAACTAACATTGCAAACACCCTCGTCAACCATTGCCTTATTACTAACACCATCTTATAACCACTTCCATTATAATGCCACAAATAATCCCCAACAAATCACATAAGCATCCATATCAACATTACCAACTTCTCATTTCATTTAACATTATAATTTCTTGTATTTTTATTACTATATGCATTTCAATTGTTAACCATTTTAATGTAAAACCAATCATTAAATCACTACCCACTATAATCCATTCATTAATCATTAATAACATTTGTTCTATCTTTAACCATTTATTAAACATAATTATTCCAATAATTATCATTAATCATTTAACAAACCATCATTTATCATTTCCAACCCATCACCCATTACTATTTTCATTTATTCCAACCATATTCCATGCCAAAAGGAAACTATAACACCACCCAATAACAACTAAATTTTCATGACATAAAATACAACTAAACACATTCTAAAATCCATAAAACCACTTATTTTCTACCTAAATAGCCATATCATTGCTATCATAACCACACAATAATCCATCCATCACTACTATATTAATTACCACACCACATGCTCCCAACCACATCAATCAACCATCACCCTTATAATCATAGTGATAAATACCCCATAGTAGCGTGAAAGGGAAAACATATAAGAAATTCACACTAAAAAATACCCCTTAAACACTCTATCATATTAAAGTAGAATTTATAGTTTAAATATAACACTTTAATTACAGATTTCCATACAACCAATTCATTACCTACCTTAAGTGACTAGAAAATAATGAAAGGTGATTATAACATATTATTAGTACTAAGAAATTTCTTTAATAACATCAAGAATAAATCACTTAGAAACAACACCAATAAATCCATAAATATATAAGAAATATTATGGAACTTCATAAATCACATGAAAAACTCCCTCTTCACTTTAATTTCCTTTAGTATAATTCATTATAGTATTTAGGTTAATCAGTACTATCCATCCAATGGAAACAAAATAACATGATAATTCCAAAATTTACACATAATAAATAAGGATAAATTTCATGTCCCCAAACTCAATTAAATATTTAACAAATATTTCATAAGAATGGGAAGAATAGTCAAATAAAACATGACTTAACACGTGAGGGTAATCTAAAAGTTATATGTATGACCATTAACCATTAAAACCATAACAAAAAAACACAAAAACCGAATCAGCATTGTTGTCACATCCTTCCTAAGAAGAAAGTTCAATAAGAGAATCAAGAAGAAGAGAAATAAAATTCACCTTAGAGGAGGAGGTGCACGGGAGGATCCTCCAACCATTGAAAAATGGAATAGGGTTGAGCGGAGAGGAGGAGAAGTGGGTTTTGCGGGGAATAGGATCCGCCGAAGGGGTTTGAGGGGTTTGAGGGGGAGGAAAATCCGGCACGTGAAGATCGGGGTTCGAGGGGTTCACAGGGAGAAGAGGAGAAGTAGGGTTTGGGGATCCGCTAGAGGGGGAGGTGCACACAAAGATCGGCGGGCAGCGGAGGTCCGGTAATGGGAAGATCGGGGGGCGGCGGAGGTCCGGCACGCGAAGATCGGGGGATGGAGGAGGTCCGGCAACGCGAAGATCGGGGGGGAAGTTTTCACAGGGGTACTGTACCGCGAGATCTTTAGGGTGCAATAAACAGAGGACACTGTGCGACTGATTTTATAAAATATGGGACTACGGTTTTATCAGTGATAAAAACCCGCTGATAAAGCCTTCATATATCAGTGCTAAAATTTTAGCGCTGATAAAGGTATCCATTATTAGCGCCTTTTTAGAACTGATAAACGGAATCTTTATCAGCGCTTTTTTAGCACTGATAAAGGTTACCATGTATCAGTGCTAAAATTATAGCGCTGATACAGGGCTTCTTTATCAGCGTTTTTTGCTTAGCACTGATAAAAGGTGGCGCTTCCCTTGCCCATTTTTGTAGTAGTGGTATGAGATTTGTATGCAACTCATCTGTGTATTTAATCCCTAAGATGTATAGGTGTTCAATGTAGCCAATAATATTGGTTACATGAGGCCCATCTGGCATAGACTCTCTAAGTATAGTTATAAACAAATCATTGGAGATCTCTTACCTCTCTTGTCTAACCATATCTTGATAGAGATATAGAAGGTGAGACATCATGCTATAGGCATCCATATCCTCATGTTTCTTCAATAGCTAATTATGGATGGATGATAGCATAAAGCACTAAGCATCTATAACATAACTCAGATGTTTCTCATAGAGAGATAGATCTTAATCAATTGCCTAATTTCTAGGAACAAATGGTAATGTTTCTTCTATCACATAAAATTTCCTTTCATAGACAAGGTTGATAGGTAGGCGCATTTTCAAATCTTGGAAATTTGTGCTGGGGAGAAGGTCATATTTCTCAAGTATAGATCAAAATGATATGTTTGATGGCATTTTAATGTTGTTTATACAAAATAAGATAATCATAATTTTAGTACTTTATCTGATAAAATATTAGACAAATAAATAAATATTATATTTACTAGTCACCCACTATTTTATCGAAACCCAATATCCATCACCATTGGCTTCAGAATATCCAGTTACTTGGATATTATAGTGGAAAGTATCCAGATTCCACTTCTCATCACCCCAAATTGGGTTAGTCCAGAAATTTGAATGGTTTTAGGTAGGCATTCTAAATGATAACTCTATTAACTAACAATTCCTTGATCTTCTAAGTGAACTCCCCAATCCTGAAATCATTAATTTTAGATTTCCTCAACTTTTCCCTCTCAATTACACTAATTCCTACTTTGACAGTCAACCCTTGATGTGAACCAAGTTAAGTCAACACAAAACCTCATGTTAGAATTCATTGATAATTGAAATAATCTCATCTTTGGCTGGTCAAGCACTTTGAACTATGGTTCAATTTTAACTGAAGTAGTGGAAGTATATACAAACTTAATATTTTATTAAGGGATTTTCTCCTTTTTTGCATAAATTTCCAATTTTTATCTTTTTAAAATGCTTGTTAATGTTAAGTGATTAACAATTTCTTAGATAATATTTATGAATAAGCTGGTTTATTTTAGTTCTATCTTGAATTCTCGTTAATTTATTAATTATGTGACCACAACAAGAAATCCATAATGAAATAACCATGAAACTGAGAGAAATAAAATAATAAAGTGGTATGATCGTGAGCTCTTACTAGTAGTTAATTTATATAGCGGTTGATAAACTAACCATTGACCTTGGGTAAAAACACCTAGAACCAGTTAAGGTTTGTGTTGTAGCTTTCTAACTGTCCACCATTGTATCTCCTTGGATTAGTTTCACCTCATCTCTGAACTTGAACCACCTCCACTAGCTTCAGATCTCCATCCATTACATATGTCTTTTACTCACACACAGGTGAGGGTAAAATGGGATTACATAAAAGAAACAATGGTAATGCATGCCCTACATAATGAAAGGAGAGAAGGCACAAATGCCAACAATTTAGTTTAATAATAAATTAAATGAAACCAATCTCATACAAAAGGTTTAGTCTAGATCATGATCATCCACATGCATGCAACAAATTAGATATTTAATAAAACAACCATTCAATTCTTAATCATTCTTATTTAAGATAAATTATGCTCAAATCAATTAATTATCAACTTTAATTAATCAATTATTTTATGTTAATTCTCATACAAATTTCCTTGATATTTTCAACCATTATAAATTTAAACAAATTAAATAAATTTATTTAAAATTAATTGTGTACATAAATTTAAATTGGAGGAAAAATCCCATGTGAAATAATAATAATATTTCTTGAAACGGACATAAATTACGAATTAAAATTAAATATTATTTTATTAAATAACATTCAGTATTATTATTTCTCACGAGACCATTAAACTCGGTCTTCAATTACTCCAAAATATTTATCAGGTCTTGAATAATGTTTATTTATTTATTAAATAAATATAACTACATTATTCACCACAAAATAAATATATATTATATTTACTAAATTGAAAATAAATATTTATTAAATATTTCACCAACAATATATTCTATCAAATAACCAGTGACAGAATAAATGGGATCAAGAATAAATGAATAATCATTAAACCATGTTTGGGAATAATATATATTCAACCTATTAAATAATAAACATATTATTTAACTGAGATTTTGGATTCACTTAGCATGTGACCCTCAAGGCCTCTTTCTCAGTGGCATTAGGTGAAGTAGCCTAAAGTCCATGGTTAGCATCTAGCAACATGCCAAGGAACTCATAGAGAAATAAGTTAATGCCACAATGACATGTCACCTCATACCAATTCTTACCATGTAATATAATCCCTTTATCACAATATTTCTAATCGAGTAGGTTTCATGCCAGTTCTATCAACCTATATGCTCGATATCTTTTTCTTTGACTTTCCATAAATTTAACTTTCCTATAGTACACCATGGCCATGGATTTATTTAGACTATACCATTTTCATCAAAGGGCATATGATATTAACTTATATTAATTAACAGAAGGGATAAATCCTTTCTTTCATTATTAATTAATGTAATATTACCGGTGATACACCCAATGTATTCTAACTCACCGTGAACATCAATCATCATAGTTTTCATCAATACATAAAAGTATGCAACTCATAATATTCATTAATAATAATATTAAAGTCTAAGGACCAATACATATGTTCAAATATAGAAACGTCAAATTACATTTATAAATGTGTATTTCCTATAGGCAGACCCCGTTCTCATATTATCCAATTGAATATTACCAAGGGTGTACACCATGAGAAGGTTCCTTAAAGTCCAATGAGTCTCCACCCCTGATAGAATGTATCATTTGTGCCCCTAAAATGACATTATTCATATATAGAACATATATTCAAGAATAGTTTCATAGAACTTTCGAGTTCGCATCATAGTGGGTAACTTCTATGACCTTTTAGTGTGAAAACTACACTTAGGGCATTATCACATACTATGTCACACAAAAGAACAATCATGATGTGATAAGTAGTCTATTAATATTCAAAACAGTGAATACATGTTATCATAAAGTAAACAAAATTTAGTTCTCAGGAACTTACTCCAATATTCATGAAATCATATCTCATTGTTCCTTATTATCATTTACATTGAAGATTCCCTCACTCATTTATTTTCAAAATATTTCCCATGTCCCATAGAACAACACAACATGGTAGCATTATTTCAACATGTCTTCAATACATAGAGTAAAAAGTAAATCATATCAATCTCCAATTTCTAACTAATATTCATTTTTATCATTTATATGTTTCATTTTTTAGATTCTCATTTATCATGGAATAAATAATCATAATAGTGAACCCATATAATCAATTATCACAAAAATCATAAAGTAATAATAATAAACCATCCATAAAAAGAAATTAAATGAGGGAAGAACGTTCTAGGGTGCCTTCCCCTGGACTAAACAAGGGATAAAGGGAAGAATATATTGATAGATCACAAAAGTTAAACTACCACTCCTACCTCCCAGGCCAAACAAGGTCTTTTGGAGAGATTATAATAACAAATACAACAAGTAATTCATTGCCCCTCCCCCCAAACCATATTACCTCCACCGAGCCTAAGGGGAGATTTAAAATTAAATTTATATATGAGGTTAAGTAAAGGTATATTATCATCTCTATTGGAGAGTTATAATAAATTTGACTTATGTAATATTAGTTCAAGTTTCCAAACAAGTGAACAAGATGATTTCCCTTTATTCATTCCAATGGGGCTATCTATAGAAAAAGAATAACGATTTTCCAATCATAATGTTCTTGGGGATATGAATTGAAAAAAATTCCATGGTTTAAAAAGGGTTTATAGAGGAATTAATTACATTCAATTACCATTTATTTTACAATATAAATTAAATGTGTTGAAATCTCCTACCTCAAATTGAATAAAATAAAACATGGCCAAGACATCTAAGTCAAGCACCTAATATTCCACTAATGGATTACACTAGACCTATAACATCACATCCTTGATCAACCACAAGTCATAATTGTAAAAAACTATGTAATCATAGAAATAAATCAATCTTATATCTTAAAAGTATTTATCTAATGGATTCATATTCATCATAGTTTTATAAGTACTCTTATTGAAAAAGGAATATTTTTATTTAGGTAAATGTTTTTACATGTATTACATGGTATTATTTAAAAGTTATTTTTTATCTTACAATTTTAAAATGATAAAAATAACTTAATTTTTTTATTTAACATGAAAAAATTTCCTTAGGATGATTTTTTGGTATTTTTCTAAAAAAATTGATTTTTTGTGTGGATAGTGAAAAATACTAATTTTTATTAGAACTATAATTTCTTATCATGTATTTTGAAAGTATCATAATATTATGTTTTTAAGTGATATTATTTAACTTTGAATAAAATAATCTAATTAATTCTATATTAATCAAAATTATAATATATTTTTGAATAAAACAATTTTTATGCTCAAAGAAGTATTTTTCTAAAAACAGTTTTCATTGTGATTTGTATATATATATTAATATTAATTTTTACCCCTTATATAATTATAATATGGTAAAATGTATTTTATATTTGTAATCATGAGTTATAAGAGCCTTAATAAGGAAAATTTCATCAAGAACAATAACTTTGGTATGGTAATGTTAAAACATTTAACAAGGGGGTTAAAAATAAGTGATAAGATGACAAATATCATAAAAAATTGTTTAAATTTGATTTTTTGAGTTTATTTTGACTCATGATAATCCTATATTCCAATTATTTTAATTTTTTCAACATTACTTGGATAATGATGAATAATATATTTAAATGTTTTAAGTATTTACATGTATTCTACTCCCCTCACTTATAAATGGGAAGCTATGATCCTTACTTATTCTCATACATTTAGAACTCATTCTCAGCCAATAAATATAGAAATAACTTTACAAAACTCATCACCACTTACTAGAGTTCTTGATGTCGCCAAAGAACCATCCAATGAAGTCTTAAGGTGCAATCAAAGAGAGATTTCCCGAAGAAGATGTATAATTCTTAACTTAGTATTTCACGATTGTTTCTTCTTCTAAATCCTTAAAATCATAATTAAAAATTATTAAATATTAAAATATTTATATTACATATACTAAAATTTGATTATTATTATGGTAAAATCTTTTTTAATATTCTTTTTTATTCTTTGGGAAATAAAAATATCACTTGTGTGTACATTTGGACAACTATAACAACAAAGCGATGTGAATTTTTTTCATAAATGGATCACATGGATGGTTAAAATGATGGATAAAATAAATATATATTATATTTATAACATAATTATGTATATGTAAATATATGATATTTTAAAATTTCATACCTAGTGACCAAGGATTTTCATACATTGATATTACATCCTTTTCGATGATTGTTCAATACATTACAAAAACACTTTCCTGATAACCGTAATAGTTTAGTGTCTTTAGAGACTAGGTACACAATCTTCTAATTTTGTAAAATATTATCAATATTTCCTATAAAGATACCCCATTTAGCAGTCTTCATTAACATACCATACTTAAAACATTTCTTCATAACATGGGGGAAGGAAACGTAATAAAGGGTGAGCTCAGATGCCTAGTAAGGGTGGAAAAGGGAGATACATAAGAATAAAATAAACATAAGGGTATGAGATATTAATGATAACATGTAAAACCCATAACATTAATATCAAATATCATAATCTTGAGTCATGGCCTCAAGATTGGAAGTTTATAAGACATGAATAATAATAGAATCAAAGAACATGATCAATGAGAGAATAACATTGACATAAGACATAGATTTGTGGAATATACATAATCATAGAAAATATAATTTCAAGGCCACACACCATTAAATTCATAATATATTAGTCTTGGGATAAATACTCATGTACTTGCTTTGGGGTCAGGATAACCCCCCACGTACCCTCTTTTGGGATTCATATATCCTCCTGTGTACCCTCTTTTGGGTTTAGGATAACCTCCCATGTACCACTTTAGATCATATAATTTTAATCATTACCTATTGAATTAGAGGGATATAAATGTCCCACCCTTAATATAATGAAATTCATACACATGAGTTCCACAAGATCATAAAACATTCATCATATCAGAACCCATGAATACAAATTTGTTTCATAAACATTTCCTCAATGCAGAAATTGTGAAAAATAAACAGATTCATAATAATTTCATCATTTAATCATAGAAAGACCCATAGAAAAAAGAGGGTTTCATAATTATTATATCACGATATAACATGAGGAAGAAGAAATGGGTTTCATAAGAATTCTATCATGGTATAACATGTGGAAAAATAAATGTGTCTCATAAGAATTATATCATGGTGTAACTGATGAAAAAATAAGTGGCTTCATAAGAGTTCTATCATGGTATAACTCATGGGTGGGAAATGGGATTCATAAAAATCAGGTCATCATAAATATAAACCATCCATAGAAATAATAAGAATGATATCCTTGGATAATATCCTTAAAGAGTATAAGTATCCTCAAAGGATGTCATCATAGATGGAGAATGATTTTGAAATAAAAATCACTTGAAACGTTTCTGAAGGAAATTAATCTTTCTTTAGAATTTTTTTAAAACTAAAATTTATAAAATATGTTTGAACTAATTTTATTTTAAAATAAACACTGAAAACATATAATGGAAGATTTAAAAATTATTTAAAACATTTCTTGAGGAATATATCCTTTTCAATTTGAAAAAACATGTTTTCAAAAAATAAAATTTTGAAATTTCTTTTATTTAAAAAAACATTAAAAACATACATGGTAATCCTCAAGGAAAATAATTCTCATAAAGGTGGTAAATTCCATTTATGTTGTACATGTTAAAACGAATATTCCTTTCACGTTTTCAGTAAGATCTAAATAGGCCATGCTTGAAAAATTACATAAATATTCCTTTTTATACTTTTTTTTTAATGTTAAAAAATGGTAACAATGATTTTATAAAATTATTGATTAACATGATAATATTTTTTTAAACTTATTTTGTAAACATATACATAGAAGAGAAAGGGTTTTCGATCGAAAAGAGAAATAAAGTGGATTTTCATTAAAAACATTCTTTTGAAATATTGAGTGTATAAAGAGAGGAAAATGAATGGAATACATGTATTATCATAAAATTACTTTAATTTAATAAAATTAGATATTTTATTGAGATATCTATCATAATACTTTATCATAATAAAAATAATCATAAACAATCTTGATAAATGATAATATTTTATCACAAAAACCATACCACTTTGGTAACATTATGTCATAAGAACCATTAAAGTATACCATCAAACGAAACATTAAATATAATTAAAATAAGTATATTCATGATATACCATGTCAAATGGGATTTCTATAAACCTTATAAATGAATATAGGTGCATAACATAACATATGTCTCAAATAAGAAAAATTGTGGAAAAAAATACCTTACCACTTTGGTAACTTTTGAACTGTGAACCCCATAAAAGTGTGATACTAAAAAAGATAATTAAATCCAAATAAATTTTAGGATATTAATCATAAAATACATCTATATAATGTATATAAACCACATAAAATAAATAGGTGGTGAATATGGAATGTGTCTCACAGAAGTAAAAAGTGAGACGAGAATCTCTTACCTTAAGTCTCGACATACTTCGTACAGATTCAAACATCCTGTATAAAAAATATAATCTTATAATAAACATATTACAAAACCATATATATATATATATATCACACCATAAATTATTTACAATTGGCCTTTTATTACCAGTTTATTAACAATTCCATGTCGAAGTCATATTTCAGACAATATCTGCTTGGTTATTGTGTATGTACTAATTTTTTATTTTTTTTCCTATTACTTTTATCATGGTTAAATAATATATAGAATGTTATAAATGTTATAAATATCATTTATATTCAATATACATGTATTTATAGTGATCCATACAAGTTAGAGATAACAAATTAAATGCATTGTTCATGGAGATAGTAGACAGTATGTACGCATGAATATTGTTTCCATTTTCTTAATGGGAAGAAAGAAAGAAAATTAAATAATATATTACCTTTCTAGATAAACATTATTTCACATATATCACTTATTTTTATTGAACCCATCATTATTACCATCCATGTAAAGTGTGAGTGAAATGCATCGCTTCGTGAGGTGGTAGTCCTCCATATGCACGAACGATGTTATCGTATTCCCGCAGAATGTAATGTTAGAAATAAAATGTTATATCATGATTTAATAATCATAATAATATAATAAATATCATACATAAAATATAACACATTCATTATATCCATCAGTGAGTGGTGGTAATGTAAAAATGAATGTCATAGGTTCGTGAGGTTGTAGTCTGCCATACACACGAATGTTGATTTCAAAACATATTTGATGGAATAGGAGATGGTTGTTGACTATGAACATGAAATAAAAACATCTTAGTATAAGAGAAATATTATGTATATTATATAATAATGTTTTAATGAGAGTTTAAGTTAGTGTGAGAAGAAATAAAATAAAATTATTGATTAGAGATGTTACCCCTTCTTCATACAACTTCCCTTGGTTTCCACCAAAATTCATCTTAGGTTGTATTTACGACTAAAATAAGGATTATAGGATGAGAGGAGGGAATTAAGAAAGTAATTTGGGTAGGTATTGGATGAACCAAATGGTTTTTGAATTTTTAAGAGAGGAGGGGGTGGACTTTTATATGTGTGGTGAGTATCACACTTGTGATTTTTGAAAATTAAAATATGTAACCACATTTAATCCTACATACGTGTCGAGAAAGAGGGTTTTCAAAGAGAAAATGTTCAAAAGTATAAAAAGTTTTTATATTAAAATTAAAAATGTACATGTTTCCAATGAGCTAAATTGGATTAATAGATATAAAATTTAACTAATTTTTCTTTTAAAACCACATAAAAATAATTTAAATATTACTATAATATTTAAAGGAAACGAAAATAATTAATAAATACTAGTATTTTTTACTATTAATAGAAAAAATTATATTTTCTGAAAATTCCCCAAAATTCAAAATAAGACAAATTTGACATGATGGTTTCAAAAAATGAAGTTTATTTTATAAAATTAATTTTCTAAAGGGATCAAAAAATAATTTTAAAACTAAGGGAACAGAAGACGACAATACTTATTTTTTAAAAAAATTGAGTTTTTAAGCATAAAATTGGTTTTGTTATTATCCCTTATATATAAAAAAATCATATAAATTATAAACATTTTATTGAATACATAATATATAAATTTTAATAAAATCATTTAAAAAAGTGATTTGTTTAATATTTTTGTGGTAATACATGGTTTTACGTATAAAAAATAGATCTCAAGGAAAATATTTCCTTTATTTTCAAGTAGTTTATATTTCATTTTTAATTAGTTGGTCATAAAAGAATTCATTTTTTTATACATATGAACACTATATAATTTTATAATTTAGTTAATCCTATTCATAAATTTTATTCCAATAGCTAAGTGATGATTGTCATTTTAAATAATAATTTCTTAATAATATGTCATGTTTCATTTAAACTCAACGTTGTGTATAACTCAATATAAACTCATTGTTGTTTGTAACAAAAGACAAAATCCTTGTAATGTGTAACCTAATATAAACCTAGTGTTGGGTGAAAGACGAATTGAAATTACTTTTGTGCGTAATGAAAAATATAGAAAAGATTAATTTTATATAAAAACAATAATTATTAAAATCTTAGGGTGTTACATAATACCCCCTTATAAGAAATTTATCCATAAAAACACATCACTTTTATACCAAAAAATGAGGATAATGCTTCCACATTACATCCTTAGGTTACTATATAGCATACTCAAGTTGTTTGTTTCACCCCAAAACATTGACCAGGTGAGTGATCTTGTTTTGTAGAACTTTATCTATATGATCATGAATGTTAACTGGTTGTTCCTTATAAGAAAGATCATGCTCTATCGGTATGACCTCTGATATGAGTACATGTGAATTATTAGGTATTTACTTTATTGGGAGTGGTATATGGAACACATCTTGAACCTGGGATAGGTTCGGTGGAAGCGCTAAATGATAATCTACATTCCCGATGTGATCAATTATTTCAAAGGGTCTCATATACCTAGGGATTAGTTTTCCCTTAATTCTTCCATGGAGAAATTCATATAATGAAATTCTCACAAACTTCATATTCTGGATCATAATGATGATTATCAATATAAAATTTCTATCAACATTGTGTTGTTCATACGTGCTACTGAATGGATCTAAACTTATCAATCATAACATCCTCTTTCTCAAGTATAAATACATTTATTTCCACAACCTCATTCTAGTAAATTGGAGTTCTATATTTCATTCCATAAAGGGCTTCATAATGAGTCATCTGAATGCTTCTGTGAGATATGTTATTTAAATAAAACTCAACTTCAGGAAGGTGTTAGTCCCATCAATCTTTGAAATCTATAGAATTGTTTCTTATAATATCCTATAGTGTTTGAATTGTTCTCTTAATTTGACTATCTATATGAGGATGACACACCATGTTGAAACTTTACTCTGTATCAAGAGTTTGCGGAATACTTCACCAAAACATCAAGGTAAACTTCAGATCTCGATCAAATACAATTTAATTTGGAACCCCATGAAACCTTTACACTTCCTTAATATATATTCTATAAAGAGGATCTAAAGATAGAAATTCTCTGGTTGAAAAAAAGGGTGTGATGAATTTGTAAGGTGATCAACTGCAACCCCAAATTACCTCAACATCAAAGATAAGATAAACCCTTAAAGGTTTCTAATACCTTTAATCATATATCCACAAATTATAAAGGCATTCCTTATCAAATTACATCTTCCCTAAAACATACAAAAAACCAAAGGGTTTTATTGCAATAAATGAATCATAAAATATCCTTAATATTGAAAAACTCTCATCACATGAATCCTTCACTATTTTTTTTTTGACTTTTTCCAAAGAGTACATATCTATTGGTAAAAATGTATTTTCTATTGGTAAAATGTTTTACGAACATATATTTCCATGTTACTAAATTGTCGTTAAAAACTCTATCGTTAATTTTTTTTTGCGACATATAAAATAGTTCTATTGTAATTATAATTATTCCAACAGATAATTCATATGTCAGTTAAAGTGTTTAGTAACAGGTTATGGTGACAAATTTATCTTTTGGTAATAATATTTCCAACATATAATATATATATATATATGTTTATAAAATACATTTAAATAAAAGTTATAAATTTTTATTACTAGTAAAATTTCATATTATATTTATTATTTTATCATATATAATACATATGTTTTAATTATTAAACTGGGTAAGATTTTAACACATGTTCAAACTTAGAAAAAAAAATACTTATATTAATAATGAAACATTTTATACAAAACATTGGGTCCTCCAATCCACCCATGCTGGACCCCCAATAGGATCCACCCCCCAGGCATCCATTCCATGCCAGCAACCAATCCATGTCATCTAGTCAGCTCTAGCTCCAATGCCCCAACCATGAAAGTGGTCCATCCATGTCATCTAGTAACCTCCAGCTCCAGCGACCACCTCCAGATAAAAGAACATTTAAATTAACATATTATGTTTTGGTATAGTCTCATGGAAATCCTGATCCACCACAAAAATCCTGATCCACCACAATGATGGAAGGCCCTTATTATCATACTCTAGAATCCATCCATGGTCTTCCAACGTCAACCTACTTCAGTAATAATTCTGCAGCAAAGCAGTACCTCACCAACTTATAATCAAAACAACACAGAAAAAAAAACAGAAACTCAAGCAGTACTTCAAGATGTACATTCAAAACAAAAACTCATCATGTAAAAACAAACAAAATCTCAAGCTTCATCTCAAACTCCTCTAGCATCCATCCATGATTTTCCAATATCGGTGGTCAATGTAGTGATTCACATAAGAAATGTATTTCTCTAACACTCCCAACAACATTACCTTAACACTTTCCAACTACAAACATTAATATACCAATGAGATATGTTCATTCAATAAAAATCAAATTTCATTTAATTTAAAAATTGACTGAAACCTCAGTTTATTCAGGTAAGGGGCTATAGTACAAAAAAAATCATGCAACAAGCAGTACATGGATGAACTCGACGAGACTCGAACTCGAGACTTCGCCGAGACCCACAGGAGCAGCTACCAATTGAGCTGCACCCTGAGGGCTTTAATTTAAATTGTAAGTTCTTGTGTGAAAAAAAGAATTACATTTTTGTAAGTTTTGTAATACCTGCAAGTGAAACTGAATCTTCCAAAATTAAAACAACCTTTACATTGTCAATTATTTTTTACAAGTAAAAATTTGTTAAAAACTAGGTGACATAAAAAAAAAGGCTTCAATTAAAGAATGCAATGCTAACCAAGCTAAGTACAGGGAACTAGATCACGAAACATTCCAATTCTGGGACACCATAACACTACAATAGAATCACTGAGAACCCCCACAAAAAATAACATACTCAAACTCCAGTATCTTCCTTCAATCCTTATCATCATAAGGCTATCAAAAACTCAACCATATATCTACATATCTTTATACCAATAATAAATTACAAAAACATAAATAGAAATAGTTACAAAAATACGATCAACATTCTAGAAAACTCAGCCCGCACCTCTCTTAACAGATCAAAACTCATACAAAAAACATCCAAGATCATAAGTTGGTACTTAGAGTTGGGCATCTTCAAGATTAGTCGATCAGAAAAAACAAGATAAAATAAAGGTGAATGCAACAAACCATGTTGAATTTACCCGAGAAAACAGTCCCTTCACCTGGAGACCCAAAGCATAGACAAATTCCATATCCACCTCCAGATTCCCTGTCACAGCGATGATCAAACACCCACGGCCCTAAAGAAAAACATATTACTCTCCCTTTCTTTTCCCCTATCATCACATGAATTAAAAATCTAAATAATAGTCATCATCGAGAAAAAAAATAAAAATTCAACATCATACTAGAACAATATTAGAGGCTTCATTAGGAAAAGCAACCCGCTCTCACTGCCATAAGCATGACAATTAAATTATAATATTTTATACCTTCATGTAGAAATTCAGATCATCATGAATCCATCCATAAAGTTTCAAAGTGATCCTGGACACACGCTATGCTTCAAGAGGAACACCTTGATGCATTAACAGGTATAGAAACACCAAGGCAGACCTTGTAGCTCTTGCATGAAAAACCAAATACAACAGCCGTGAACATTAATCTTGTATTCAAACTCCACATAAAACTATAGAATCCACTTATGGACTTTAGTAGAACCATTCAAAAACCAGATGGAATCTATAACGAATAGAGAATCCATTTTGAAAAAACTGAGAAATGTCATAGCAAATAACTGCAACACTAACAACAAGACTTAATAAAATCAAAGTTGCCAAATAAATCATACACTGATCATATTCTTCATCCCGATGTAGGAAACATTTAAACATTTAAAAAACACCAACCTACTTGAGTTTTCATTTTACAATCTATAAATTTTAGACCGACAAATACAGGTAATAAGAATAATAGAAAGAGGAAGAAGGGTGATATGCGCTGCACTGACCATTTACACAGTATTCACAACGTGTTCAAGGAACTTACTTCAGTGAATAATAGAAAAGTTACTATGAAAATTTACATAGTGTAAACCATGTCAGGTACCATGCTGAATCAAATTACAAAAGAATTTATGAATATAGGAAATGAAATAACTTTCATAAACCATAAGCTATTACTGTCATGGTTTACACTAGTATCCCCATAACCAGTGCAAACCATAACCATAAGCTATCACCTTTGACATGGTTTACACAGGCAGTGGGGTAAACCATGTCCCCTGTAATCACGTAAACCATAACCATAAGTTATCACTATCATGGTTTAAAAAAGTTACTATGACCATTTACCCAGCTTCCAATGTAAACCATGATAGGGAACATGTTGATGTAAATTTTCACTACATAATAAAAAGGGTGATATGCACTGAACTCCCATACTGTAAATTTTTAAAAAATAATAGAAAGAGGAATAAGGCCTTGCATGTATTGAGATATATAAATTCTACGTAGACAGAAGAGAAATTAGGAGTTCTAGATGATTACATGATGCTGTTGAAGGAGGAAGAAGGCCTTTCATGTATTTAAATATACTAATTCTATAAAGGCCTTTCAAGTGTGTTTCACTAATCAGTCTACTACACCAAATAATATTTTCATATCAACTACCATAAATTTAAATCATCAAAATTTCCTACTCAGGTTCCTTTCAATGGATTTATATAAAAATTTCTAATCAGTTCTATAAAATTCCTACAGGATTTGTTAGGAATCACTCGAATCTTAACAAGATCTCAGTATCTTGAAATTTTCTACTTTCCTTTATAACATTCTTTGGACTATCAATATTTGGTCCCATTGAGAGAAAAATATATGGAAGATGTGACAATGAAATTCAAGTCAAAAATAAAATGATCAAAAAATAAATAATTCTAGAAAAAAAAATAGATTAACAAACCATGGATACTTGAGATAAATCAAAAATAGTAACAAATGGAATTGAAAATTTTGGAGGCTGCTGAAAACCTTGCCATAGTGGTGTTATAAGGCATGGGAAGCCCCATTGGATGATGCGGACCCACATTTCATCCATGATCTAGTAAAAGAGAATAGTTTATAGAAAGGAGATCCTATGACAGGGTTGTTTTCCCCCATTAAGTTTGCTTGAGGGGCTTGTCCACTAGATCTAATCAATGGCCCATGTGTTGTGATAGCAGGAGATGAACTTCAAATCTGATTACTCAAACCTCCACCAGAAGGATCATATTAAGTTGATGATGGCCTATAACAGGTAATAATGTTGTTTCTGATGCTGCAATCCCTTAGCACACTATTTAAACTAAAAGATGTTGCAGATACAGGAAAATCAAAAAAGTTTCAATCAAACTCCTTAAAATAAACAGGAAAAATGAGGACATGATGTATGATTAAACACCATATTAGAATGATCAACAATACATATAACGCATACTTTTAAGGCCACTGAATAACACATTTGTAAAGAAATTAATACTTGAAAATAAATATTGATCATAGATAAAGAAAAGAAGGAAAAACCAACCAGGGAATAACATGAAGGTTTCTAACAATATTTTTTGAGGTGAAACACCAAAAATATCAGATGGTTTACTATTGAAGACATTTCACTTTGATTCATGCACCACATAACACACATATATAATATAATTTGGCAACATTGCTTGAACTTTGTTGCAAGGTTGTTATAAAATTTGTACATTTAACAACATAAAGTGAATTCTATCTTTTCACTTATGACAACAATAAAATTATATTGCTATGCATTTTATAAAAAAATTTATTTCATACTGTAACAAATTTATACCATTTTATAACATGCATCAACAAAAATATTAACATTTATGCAAATGAGTAGGTTAGGGAAATAAAAAAGATACTAGAAAAGAATGGTTGATTTGACCACACAATTTATGGATGAATCTACTTACTGAATAATCCTATGTTTAAATGGTTATTAAAAAAAAGAAAGATAGTTTACACAATCATTTACTAAACAATAGTGCTCTTGCATAGTTTTTATATCCTAAAATTTTGAAAACATGCATACACAATAGATGATTATTTCAAGATTTTCCTGTTCAATTTAGAAGTCAATTACAATTTGGACTACCTATTATATTGATAAATCATACCACCAAGAAATTGTATACAAATGGAATGGGAACCGCTCACCATGTAAATCTAGTTAAAAAGGTATTGAAAGAGGATAAAAAAACAGACCTAACATTTTGTCAAAAATCATTTCCCTGCTTTGATATGTAGTGCTCTTCATCAACTTCAAATAAAGAAATCCCACATTTCTCAATAATAAATTGATGTGGATTTACAAGTCCATATAAAGAAAACAAATAACTCATCTTCAAAAGTACTCAAAACAATATAGATAAAATTTTAGGCATATAATTTATTCATACCATGTTAAGGTTCCAAGATTACCATAAAAGGCGATATACATACCCCCTATTGTAGTTTGATTTCAATGTGTGTGGAGAGATTTCAACCAAGGAGGATATTTCTAGGGCACTAACAAATTTCGGTGGTGGATTTTTGTTGGGAGAGAGGTAGAGTGGCTTACCAAATTAACAAAAACTAGTATTTTTCCTGTGCATTTCCACAGGATCATAAATGGAAACATACACTGATTAAAAATGAAAAACTATATAAATATATAATTGTAAATTGAACAATATAAACTCATTTCCTGAATTTAATACACGTAAAATTTTATAATTATATACATGGGAGTGCCCTCTTAACAGATGGAGAAAGACAATCACTTGAAGTGGATGCACTTGGGGACAAGAAAATGGCACAATGAATTAATAATCTAATAGATGTGGGTGAATTGAAGAGATTTTATTTTTGATATACTCATTCCCATAAAATTGTGTTGAGGAAGTTGGTAGGATGGGTGCACAAAGTAGGTTAAAGATTGGCCACAGTATTCATGTAGAGAGGGATCTTGAACATGCTCTACTTGATGGTTGAGATTTTCCATACACCATACATGTTGACACCGCCATCACTAAAAGAAATGACTCGACCAAAAATTGGAGGGCATATATATGTTTTTTAAATGTAGAACACACACATGCACACAGAACATACATATGTTTTGGAGAGATTGGTATAAAAATGGAATATATGTGTTGTGTGTGTGTATAACCCTACAATATATGCATACAAACACACACACAAAACTTATATAATTTTGTGCCTAAGGATGGAGAAAGTGGCATATATAAGTTATGTATTTACAGAACATAAAAAATTGGTGTCAAATTTGGAGAAATTAGCATATATAACAAATGCAAGATGCAGAGAAAATAAATGCAAGATACAAGAATACAGGATGTAAGATGCTGGATTGTAAGGAAACTATAGAAAGAAAAATGATTGATTACTTGAGGTCTTGGACCTGTGAGAAATATAGATGAGTGGAGTATGATTATTTTAAAGCTCACTCCATGTATTAGTGAATAACAAAAGTGTTAACCTAGATATCGAGAGAAAATTGCATTGACTGACGTAGATAAATAAATAGAGAAGGTTGATGTCGAAGGTAATTATAGGTGATTAATAATATATTCTCTTAAAAAAATTATATTAAAAGAAAAATGACATCCTAAGAACACATTGGGGCCTTTCCCTGGCTATAATGCTATATTTTTTTATAGAACACCTATTGTCAAGGCATGCCAAAAATATTATTACCTACACTTACTAGTACAGTGGTGAAGGATCATATCCACAATGAAGGGGGTATGTTAAATGATTTTTTATGAATTTTTGTGAATGAAATAAAACAAAGAAGAAGCGAAAAACAAGTGAAAAAATGTTGACAAAAGAGAAAGGCCCGACTTAAGTAATTCGGTATTTAAAAATGACTCAACATTCTATAATTATGACTATTTCATGGTTACTAAATTGTTTCAACCATTACTAAAATAACATTTTCATGCTATACTAATTAGTTTTCTCTATGGCTTTCTTCCAATGAATTCTATTTTATATCAATTGATGCAAAAGGTTTATTGGATAAATAATATTATTAAATAATGAAATATTGAAAAATAGATGAAACATTCTCTATTGATCATAAGATGAATTGAATTTAATCATCCAAGTAAAATGATGCCGAAAACAAACAAAATAATCATGAGATGTTATAGAATGTTCAACGCAATTTTTCCATGTTTCATAGGTTTCATTTGTCAACGACAGCCAGAGAATAAAGAATTATTCTCGAATAGATTAAAAAAGCATGTGTTTATGCAATGAAGAGCATGGGAAGAGAAATAAGAAAGAACAATGCCAAACAGTCCAAAAAAATTAAATAAGAAAATTTAAAAGGTTTTACCAGTCAAATCCCCCGTCAAAAAATCACTCTTAAACAATGACTATCTTCCTCATCCGAGATGGAATTCCTCGCCCCCGAAGAACCTTCCTATGTTTTTAAATAGCCCAACCCTCGATTTTTAAGGAGTGAAAATGCAAAAAATAAAATGAGAAATCCACACCCAACTTGTGGATGCAATAATATTCCTCCATGTAGACATTTCAGCTTCCTCTCCATCAAATTCAGATCACCTAGAACTTCTGTAATAAATTTTTTTTATCATGCACATCTTCAAGAAGGGGTTAGTTATCCGAGATCTTTTACGTTGCTGGAATATTAGTACCCTCATGCGTAATTGAATTTCCCTATTTTGGAAAGAAGGCTTTAGTCATGGATGCTGTAAGGTTGAGCGGGTTGGTCTGCCATTTATATGACTTGGTTGAATGCCTATCCACTCCACTTGAATAATCACTAGTGTTGGTACTTGGACGAGTTTTTAAGGCTCCATGGATGATCATAATGATTGGATAGATCTAGGCTGGAGCTATGCTAGGATTAGGGGAACTGAAATCTAAATTGGGGAAGGCTGCTGGACATTGAGAGATTTCGAAAAACAGCTAATGTTCAACATGTAGGATCGACTGATAGGAGTAAAGGATGTTGAAGTCTTCCTGAACCTGAACTGCATTTTGAAGTAGCAGATTTGGCATGAATGGTGTGGGTCTCATCTTCGTGAATCTGATATGTCAAACATGTGATGCGCAAGGCTAAATCTGAGATTTCTATTTGCTAACTGGAGTTGGTGTACACATTTGGAAAACTTTAATTAGGTAATAAGGGTTGATATGCTGCAGGTGGTTCTGGAATTTCATGCAAGCTACAAGAAGGGTGAATTACAGTGTTTCGCTCGGGATCTGTAGCTGGAAACTCGACTTGGTTTATGAGGGACACCATCAAATTACGATGAAGATGGATTCTCCTGGAGGATGAAAATTTCCAGGGGTTTTTATGCTAAGATTGATTGAATGCATATAGCTTCAAATAGATATTGAGAAACAGGTTTACGGAGATGTGTGGTGGAAAGATCGAAGAGGAATACCTGGAGCAATAAACGAAGAATACAGTTATTCAAGGATTGATTGTACACGAATGCTGTGAGAGATTGCATGATTTGAGATGGCGCTGTAAATCTCAATACTCCATGGCTTCAGCGTGAATGAAGATACAAGGGTTTGCAGAAAATCAAAAATGGATCCGAAGTGCTTGATGGAGGAAATAGGCCAAAATTTTGAATATTTTAATTGAAAATTGAATTTATAAATTAATTATATATTATTTTTTAATTCTAGAAATGTAAAATTATTAAAATAAAAATACCATTCAATATATAAAATTGTTTACAAAGATTCCAAATATCATCAATTGTATGAATTTTTATAACAATTCTTAGTTTTTTTTCAATAAATTAAAATAAAATTTCAATTTGTAAATATAATTATTAAAGAAACAATGTTACTTAATTTTTATTTATTTATTTATTTATTTATTTATTAATGTTATATTAGTAATTTATTTTCTTTGTGTTGATTAGTTTTTTAATTTTCATTAATTTTAATGTAAAAACTAAATTACTATATATAGAAGGTTATTTTAAAAAAAACAAAAAATGATAAATTGAATATAACGGTAGTCTTAAAAATGATAATATAAAAAAATAGTTTTCTAAATTAGTTAATTATAAAATAGTTTTTTATTTAATAGTTTATTGTAAGATAATTCTTTGATGTTAAAATATCTATGGGTATTAATTGATATTAATAATAGATTCACGTGTTAGTAAAAAACATGTTGGCATTGATATAACAAGGTAATAGATTTAACTATTAGTAAAAAAACTATTGGTATTGAATAATTATTATTAACAGACATATCTTTTGGTAAAGATATTTGTTGTTATATTGATTTAGTTTTAGAAAAACATGATATCTGTTGGAAATTCTCACATTTACCAATAGATATATTATCTGTCATTGAATTTATGTTGGTATAAGTCACTTTTTTATAGTGCTTAAAATGGGTTTCAATGACTTTGAACTTATGGTCAAACTTAAACTCATAAACCCATGATGGTATCCCTTATTCTTATATTGGTATTTCATTGAGACATATATGATTACAAATGATAATTCACCCTTTATTCCTTAAATAATTTCTTATCTTATACAAAAAAATCCATTGAATTCTTGGGTTCAGCCTTGTAATATTAAATGTGATATCATTATTCCATTATCCACATAGAGGGAGAAAACAAATTCTTAAAATCACATGAAATTTCTCTAAAGGATGAACAATAATATTTTCATGGGGCTCATTCATATAATATCAAACTTGAAATCCCCTACTAAGAAGTGGAGGATAAGTGCTGCATAAGTATCATGATTAACTTCAACCATCATGATTTCAAAAGATTTCCCTTTTTTCCATTGTCTTCAAAGGTTTTTGTGACTTATCATCCCTATTAGCCCTTGGATTGTGTCATTGATTGGCTTAATTCTCATACTCCTTTCATTTGAAACATTGAAGTGTGGGTGGTTCATTATGTGTAACTTTCTATCTTTTTACATCCTTAGCTAATTTTATCCCATCAATTATTTCTTGATGACCTTCTCTTACACACTTAAAATATTTACTAGTTCCATTAATACAATTTCCTCCATGTTTTTCCCAATCTTTAAGCATACAAGAAAGATCATCTTCTGCTCTCTATGGTTTTTATATTTTTATTTGAATTCCATTTTTCATTTCTTATCAAAACCATGAGATTGATACATAACTATGACATTTCTTTATACCTTGATAGAAAATAAAAAAACATATTCATAGCTACTAAAGTGTAGTATGGATATCACCCTTCAAAGATCTGGTTGTAAGCCACTGAAGAGTTGATAAACCTTAATTTCAGGATGGGTGATAATACCAGATGCATGTAGGTTCCGGGCACAGCGGAAGCACGTTGGTGGGAGTGCCCAACTTTAATTTTAGCGTTAACAACGATCAATCTGAGATCCGTCACGATGTAAAACGCCGGATCTTCGGAATAGAACGAAAAACAAAAAACAAAAGAGGGAGTCTCGGAACCATAGAGATATGATCATCATATGTTGGTTATAATTAATTTAATTAATTGACAAGAATTACCTTGATGGAATTCTTTCTTTGTTGATGTCTCCGATCACGATCTGGTGTGATCCGTCATTGCATCGTAGAATCCAAGTGTAGGATTCCTCTAGCGGTGATCCACACATGCTCCACATATCTCTGGACGTCGCCGAAGGGATCTACGGGTGCTAGCGCGGAAGAACCTTCACTTGCGATGTCCGCCTTCGATCGCCTTGATCTGGTGGTGTTGGATCTCTCTCGGTCTTAAGAGCGTTCTTGGATGAAGGAGTTCTTTTGGCCTTGAGAGAACTCTCCAGAATTGTTGTGCACAACGATTGGGGAAAAGTGTTGGGGTTGTGAGGATATTTATAATCAGGTTTGAGGTTATAGAGTTACGATAATAAATAAACGTGCTACTCATTTTATTTATTTCATTAACTCTTATTGAAAACCCCCATGTCGAATCATTAATTCCTTGACATGCACCCACGCTGATTATAATAAATATCATTTAACAAAACAATATTATTTCTTCAAAATCCCGACTAAAAACTACACGACATGTAATCATTAATACACGACGTGTATTTGTTTTTATTTCCTTTATTTCCTTCACCACATTTATTAGACCTTGAATAATGGTTATTTATTTCTGAAATAAATGTAACTACATTACTCGCTAATAAATATATTATTTCGCCCACAATATATTCTCTCGAATAACTAGTGTCGAAATAAATGCGATCAGACATCCTTGAATAATTATTAAACCACAGTCGGGAATAATATTTATTCAACTTGTTAAATTAATATCTAACTGAGATACATGGACACACTTAGTGTGTGACCCTCTAAGCCTCTTTCTCAGTGGCATTAGGCGGAGCCTGCCTAAAGTCCAAGGTTAACGTCTAGTAACACGCCAAGGCACCCATAGAGAAAGAAGTTAACGTCGTGATGACGTGTCACCTCCTACGAATGTTTACCGTGTAATGTAATCCCCTTGTCTCGATATCTCTAATCAAGCGAGTTGCATGCTAGTGTCATCAACCCATGTGCTCGATTATTCTTTCTTTGACTTCCCGGAATTGAACTTGCTCATTCCTTATCATGGTCATGTATTTACTTAGGCTATATGAATTCCATCAAAGGGTCTGAGATATCTACTTCTGTTATTGAACAGAAGGGACAAATCCTTTATCACATTATCTATTAATGTAGTATTACTCATGATGCACCCAACGTATCCTACCTCGCTGCGAACAGTGTGTCATCACAGTTTTCATCAATACATCTAAGTGCGCGAGTTGTAATACCCATTAATAATAATCTTAAAGTCCAAGGACCAATACACACGTCCGCAGATAGGAACATCCAATGACACTATGAAATATGGATTTCCAACTGGCGGGTCTCGTTCTCATAATATCCTCCTGGATATTACCAAGGGAGCACACCATGAGAAGGTGCCTCAAAGTTGTATGAGTCCTCACCCCTAATGGCCTGTATTATTTGTGTCCCTCAAATAACATCATCCGGCCGTAGAACATATATTCAAGAACAGTGTTATGGAAATTCCAGGTTCTCATCATAGCAGGGATCCACTATGACCCTTTAATGCAATAGCTATCCTTAGGACATTATCACATGCATTGTCACGCAGAAGAATAATCAAGATGTGATAAAGCTTTTATTAATGAATAAAGTACAAAGTAGTTGGTTCTAGGCCACCAACTCTAACAGACTCCCACTTGGACTAGAGACAACTACTAACAACCTTTAACCCGCTAGCTCTCACATGATATTCATGCTTTTGCTGAGATATGACTTGAGTCATGGGGTCTGACATGTTATTTTCCGCGGACACTCTGCTCACTGCAACTTCACCCCTTTGATAGAAATCCCTCAAGAGGTCATACTTCCAAAGTTTGTGCTTTGTTCGTTGATGTGACCTTGGTTCTTTTGCAAGAGTCACTGCTGCAGTATTATCATAATACAATGTGATAATATCTTTATAGCTAGGCACCACATCAAGCTCCTTGACAAAGTTCCGAATCCAAACGGTTTCCTTGGCTGCATCAGAAGCCACTATATATTCAGACTCTGCTGTAGAATCGGCGAAAACTGACTGCTTTGAACTATTCCAGCACACAACTGCTCCATTGAGACAGAAAACATATCCATATTGCGAATTCAGATCGTTCTGATCTGTCTGAAAACCAGCATCAGCATACCCTCTGATGACAAGCTCCTTGTCTCCTCCATACACCAGGAACATGTCCTTAGTTCTTCTCAGATACTTAAGTATAGTTTTAACAGCAGTCCAATGTTGTTCTCCTGGATCTTATTGATATCTGCCTACCATGCTCAGTGCATAGGAAACATCAAGCCTGGTACATAACATGGCATACATGATGGATCTTATAGTCGAAGAGTATAGGATCTTACTCATTCTATCTTTCTCTTGTTGTGTCTGGGGACACATTTTCTTAAAAAGATGTAATCCATGTGACACTAGAACCAATCCCCTCTTGGATTGTTCCATACTAAATCTCTTTAGTATCTGGTCAACGTATGTACCATGACTTAGTCCAAGCAGCCTCGTGGATCTATCACGAATGATCTTGATCCCTAGAATGTAGGCTTCTTCACCCAAGTCCTTCATGGAGAAACACTTATTCAACCAGTCCTTAACTGACTGTAAGACTGGTACATCGTTTCCAATAAGCAATATGTCATCAACATATACAACTAGGATAACGATTGCATTCCCATTAAAATGCTTATAAATACATGTCTCACATTCGTTCTTAATGAAACCAAATTCCTTTATGGCTTCATCAAATCGAATGTTCTATGACCTGGATATTTGCTTTAATCCATAAATGGATTTCTACAACTTGCAAACCTGTTTGGCTTCACCTGGTGTCACAAACTCTTCTTGTTGTGTCATATAGACATCTTCCTGAAGGTTCCCATTAAGGAATGTTGTTTTGACATCCATTTTCCAAATATCATAGTCATGATAAGCTGTTATGGCAAGTATGATTCTTATGGATTTAAACACGGCAACTGGCGAGAAGGTTTCATCATAGTCAATTCCTTGACACTGTCTGAATCCTTTTGGCACTTGCCTTGCTTTATAGGTGCTAACTTTCCCTTCAATGTCCAGTTTTCTCTTGAATACCCATTTACATCCAACAGGCTTTACATCAACTGGCTCATCGACCAAAACCAAGACTTGGTTCTGATACATGGAATCCATCTTAGAATTCATAGCTTCTAGCCATCTTGCAGCTTCTGGGCTTTCTACTACTTCCTTGTAGGAGAGAGGTCCATCATTTTCCAATAATAATGATTCACCATCCTTGGTGACTAGGAAACCAAATCTCTCTGGTTCCCTTACCTCTCTTGAGCTCCTACGCAGTACTTGTGTTTCTGGAACCTCTTCCATGGGGACCTGTGGAACTTGTTCCTGTACCAACTCCTGTGTATCTTGAGCATCAACTTCATCGAAGTCAATATTTTTCCCACTATCCTTTTTTAGGATGTGATCCCTCTCAAGAAAGACGGCTTGTCTGGAGACAGACACTTTCTTGTCTTGAGGGTTATATTGGTAATATCCTTTTGTTTCCTTGGGATATCCTATAAAGATACACCTCATGCCCCAGGGTGCTTGTTTGTTGTCTGAGAAGGCCTTAAAAAAAGCCTCGCATCCCCATACACATGTATGCGACAAAATAGGTTTCTTTCAATTCCATAACTCGGAGGGAATTCCATTTGACGCCTTAGTTGGTACTCGGTTTAATGTGTATGCTGTAGTTTGTAATGCATATCCCCAAAAGGATAATGGAAGATCTGCATGACTCATCATCGACCTCACCATGTCCAACAAGGTGTGGTTCCTCCTTTCATTAACACCATTCCACTGTGGTGTATAAGGAGGAGTGAGCTGAGATAGAATCCCAGACTCCCGTAGAAGATCGATGAACTCTTGGTTCATATATTCTCCACCTTGATCTGATTGAAGTTTCTTTATCTTCTTACCAAGCTAATTCTCTACTTCATTCTTGAATTCCATAAATTTATCTAAGGCTTCTAACTTATACCTCATTAAGTATACATATCCATATCTACTCAAATCATCATTAAAAGTAATGAAGTAAGAATATCCACCTCTAGCTTCTACTGGAAATGGTCCACACACATCTGTGTGCACCAATCCTAGAAGCTCTGTGGCCCTTTCACCTTGTCCACCGAAAGGCGGCTTGGTCATTTTACCTTGTAAACAAGCATGACATCTATCAAGTGTTTTTAGCTCAGTAGAGTCTAAATAGGCATCTTGGCAGAGCTTTGTCAAACACTTCTCGTTTATACGACCGAGACGGTGATTCCACAACTGGGTGATGTACGAGTCATGTGATTTTGTTTCGTTATCAATTACTAACACTTGGTTTTCGTAATTTAATACATACAAACCATTATTTAAATGTGTCACACCATAACATACATTGTTCTTATAAAAGAGATAACCCTTATTTCCAAACTTGAAAATAAATCCATCCATATCCAAACAAGATACATAAATTATGTTCTTGGTAACACTAGGCACATAATAACAGTTATGTAAAACTAAAATCATCCCAGTTAGAAATGAGAGGTGGTAATCACCAATAGCTAATGCAGCCATCCTTGCACCATTGGCATCTCAAAGATCCACCTCTCCTCTAGCAATCTTTCTAAATCTACTTGGTTCTTGCATTTGAATATATATGTGAGCCCCACAAGCTGTATCTAATACCCAATGTGTAAAAATGTAAACATTACACTCAATAACGAATTCACCTTTAGAATTCCCACGCTTTTGGGTGAAATTACTCTTCCAGTGGCCTTGCTTGCCACATGCAAAACATACCGCCTCTCGTTCCTTGCCCTACCTCTAGATATTCCCCTTCTTGGAGGGACGATGGTCGGGGGTTTCAGACCGTTTATAAGTCCTTGGCCCCTTTTCCTTGTCCTTCCTTTTCTTATTCACCATAAGGACTACGGGTTTGTCACGCCCCATGTCCTTATCTACCTGGAGAATTAAGGTCAGAAGTTCTGATAGACTCTTCTCATTTTTGCTCATGTTGTATTTGACAATAATGCTAGAGAAGGTATTGGGCTGTGATGATAGGATGAGATCTGTATGCAACTCATCTGGGAACTTAATCCCTAAGATGTCCAGGCTTTCGATGTAGCCAATAAGCTTGACTACATGAGGCCCAGCTGGTGCAGACTCTCCAATCTTAGTTATAAACAAAGCTTTGAAGATCTCATATCTCTCCTGTCTCTCCTTCTCTTGGTAGAGATCCTTAAGGTGAGACATCATGCTATACACATCCATGTTTTCATGTTGCTTCAAGAGCTCATTAGACGTGGCCGATAGCATGAAACATTGGACATCCGTGGCATCATCCATATGTTTCATATAGAGAGATAGTTCCTCATCAATGGCCTCTTTCCCAGGTGCAATTGGAACAAGCTCTTCTAGCACATACAATTTCCTTTCGTGGCGAAGGATGATGCGTAAACACCTCTGCTACTCTTTGAAATTCGTGCTGGTGAGAAGGTTTTTCTTCTCAAGTATGGTTCACAATGATATGTTTGAAGTCATTTTTCTTGTTGTTTCTACAATTTAAGATGAGCCAAGGTTTAATAATTTATTATAAAAACTGAGACAAATTAATTGATTAATACTTATTAGTCTCCCACAATTTTATCAAAATCCAATAGCCCTCGCCATTGACTTCAGAATATTCTGTTGCCAGAATATTCTAGGGGCAAGGATCCATATTTACCTTCGCATTACCCCAACTAGGGTTGGTCAAGAAACTTGTAGGGTTTTAGGTAGGCATTTCAAATGCTAACTGCATTAACTCGCAGCTCCTTGATCCGCTAAGTGGACTCCCCAATCCTGAAATCCTTTTATTTTGGATTTCCCCAACCTTTTCCTCTTGGTCACACCAAGTCCTGCTGTGGCAGTCAACCCTTGATGCGAACCAAGTCAAGTCAACCCAAAGCCTTGAATTAGAATTCCCTGATAATTGAAAGCACCCCAACTAGGGTTGGTCAAGCACTTTGAACTATGGTTCGATTCTAACCAAGATTATAGAAGGCTATACCGACTTAATATTTCTTTGAGGGATTTCATCCTTATACGTAAATTATCAATTTATTATCTTTGATCACATTATTGACAATATTAAGTGGGATATACTTAAGTGATTAACCATGTCTAAGATAATATTTACGCATAAGCCGGTCTTATTTTAGTTCCATCTTGAATGCTTGTTTAATTCATTAATTGTGTGATCGTGACAACACACCCACAATAAATAAACCATGTAACTTATAGAAATAAAATAAATGGTATGATAACGAGTTTTTTCTATTGGTTAGTTTATCTAGCGGTTGATAAACTAACCCAAGACCTAGGGGGAAACACCTTGAACCTTTCGGGTTCGTGTTTATAGCTTTCCACCTATCCACCTTTGTATCTCCTTGGATTGGTTTCACCTTGGCTCCATACTTGAGCCACCTCCACTAGCTTGGGAGCTCCATCCATTACATATGCATTTATCTCACACGCAGGTGAGAGGTAAAAAGGGTTTTACATAAAAGAAACCTTGGGCACGTAGGCCCCACATATTAATGAGGAGAAGGCTTGTAGGCCAAATTTTTTTTATTTAAATAAATAAATTAAAAGAAACCATTCACATACAAAAGGTCTTGGTCTATCTCATGATCATCCATACATGCAACAATATTTACGCATTAATAAAACTAGCATTCAATTATTTAATAATTCTTGTTTAAGATAAATCACGCTCAAATAAATTAATTATCTTTAATTAATCAATCCTTTTATCTGAAACCTTTTTTTTGAATTTCCTTGAGATTACCATCCATCATAATTTTAAAAAAATTAAAATTATCTTTGTACGTAACTTGTACCTTTGTGGTAACCCGGTGAATTCCCGTTCATTACGCAGATGTTAAATTAAACACACATATATAAAACACCTATCACGGGTTGGGCCTCAACTTTATGCCTACACTATGGTACACGTCTCAAGGGTTTGTATAATATAATAATAAATTTTAATAAATCTGCTTAATTTGGGTGAGTACACGACATGTAGTTCCGACTACACGGCGTGTACTTTTCTTCAGCGTCCATCCAAAGTACACGCCTGAGGACATGGCATGTATATGTACTTCAAAAATTTTCAGAGTACACGATGTGTTTAGTTGGACACATGTCGTGTAGTATCCGCGTTACATGGTTTCCAACCAGGCAAGCCATGTACGGGGTACACAGTCCAATCCCAGCCCGAAGGGACTACACGCCATGTTCAGTTGGACCACACAATGTGTAATCCGGAAACCATGTGCCACTTATTCCTGGTCAACACATGGTGTCATAAATGACTTATACAGGATCCAATACACGACCTGATTTGGTGGACCAGTCCGATGCATTGAACCTAGACTACACGACATGTACTTCTGAATACATGCCGTGTATTCTGGTGTTGTACGACCATGAATGTTTGGCACCTCTGGATGAGTTCCTCTATTTTATTTTAATCAAAATTAAAAGAAAAATTCGTTTTTGTAAGGTGAATGAGAAACGAGAGGCGAGGAATAGATCTCGAGATTCGTATTTTAAATAACGATTAAATTGAATTGAAACAACTAAATTATTTAATTCATAAATCACCAATGAAAAACTAAATAATTATAATCAACGATATGACCACTCTGATACCACTTGTAGGTTTCAGGCACAACGGAAGTGCATTGGTGGGAGTGCCCAACTTTAATTTTAGCGTTAACAATGATCAATCCGAGATCCGTCATGATGTAAAGCACCATATCTTCAGAATAAAACGAAGAACGAAAAAAAGAGGGATTCCCAAAACCATAGATATAGGATCATCATATGTTAGTTATAATTAATTTAAGTAATTGACAAGAATTACCTTGATGTAATTATTTCTTCATTGATGTCTCCGGTCACGATCTGGTGTGATCCTTAGTTAAGTCGTAGAATCTAAGTATAGGATTCCTCTAGTGGTGATCCACACATGCTCCACGTATCTTTGGACGTCGCCGAAGGGATCTCTGGGTGCTAGCGTGGAAGAACCTTCTCTTGCTATGTCCGCCTTCGATCACCTTGATCTGGTGGTGGTGGATCTCTCTCGGTCTTGAGAGCATTCTTGGAGGAAGAAGTTCTTTCGGCCTTGAGAGAACTCTCCAGAATTGTTGTGCACAAAGATTGGGGAAAAGTGTTGGGGTTGTGAGGATATTTATAATCGGTTTTGAGGTTATAGAGTTATGACAATAAATAAACGCGTTACACATTTTATTTATTTCATTAACTCTTATTGAAAACCCCCATGTCGAATCATTAATTCCTTGACATGCACCCATGCTGATTATAATAAATATCATTTAATAAAACAATATTATTTCCTCAAAATCCCGACTAAAAACTACACGGCGTGTAATCATTAATACATGGCATGTACTTTTTTTTATTTCCTTTATTTCCTCCACCACATTTATTAGACCTTGAATAATGGATATTTATTTCTGAAATAAATGTAATTGCATTACTCACTAATAAATATATTATTTTACCCACAATATATTCTCTCGAATAACTAGTATCGAAATAAATGTGATCAGACATCCTTGAATAATTATTAAACCACAGTCGGGAATAATATTTATTCAACTTGTTAAATTAATATTTAACTGAGATACATGGACACACTTAGTGTGTGACCCTCTAGGCCTCTTTCTCAGTGGCATTTGGTGGAGCCTTCCTAAAGTCCAAGGTTAGTGTCTAGAAACACGCTAAGGCACCCATTGAGAAAGAAGTTAACGCCGCAATGATGTGTCACCTCCTATGAATTTTTACAGTGTAATATAATACCCTTGTCTCGATATCTCTAATCAAGCGGGTTGCATGCCAGTGCCATCAACCCATGTACTCGATTATTCTTTCTTTGACTTCCCAAAATTAAAATTTCCCATTCCTTACCATGGACATGGATTTACTTAGGCTATATCAATTCCATAAAAGGGCCTAATATATCTACTTCCATTATGGAACAGAAGGGACAAATCCTTTCTTGCATTATCTATTAATGTAGTATTATTCATGACGCACCCAATGTATCCTACCTCGCTGTGAACAGAGTGTCGTCACAGTTTTTGTCAATACATCTAAGTGCATGAGTTGTAATACCCATTAATAATAATCTTAAAGTCCAAGGACCAATACATACGTCCACAGATAGAAACATCCAATGGCACTATGAAATGTGGATTTCCAACCGGCGGGTCTCGTTCTCATAATATCCTCTTGGATATTACTAAGGGCGCACACCATGAGAAGGTGCCTCAAATTTTTATGATTCCTCACCCCTAATGGACTGTATTATTTGTGTCCCTCAAATAACATCATCCATCCATAGAACATATATTCAAGAACAGTGTTATGGAAATTCTAGGTTCTTATCATAGCAGGGATCTTCTATGACCCTTTAATGCAACAACTATCCTTAGGACATTATCACATGCATTGTCATGCAGAAGAATAATCTAGATGTGATAAGGCTTTATTAATGAATAAAGTACAAAGTAGTTGGTTCTATTCCACCAACTCTAACAATGCATACATTACAATTCATGTAAACTTTTCCTCATAGGTACCAATGGATTCATCATCCTTTTTATTTATCTCAAATAACTACCTATCCATTATTATAAATAGAACACAAGGAAGATACTTATTGAAAAATAAATTTTTTAACTCATATAAATCCATGGAGTTAATTTCATAATATTGCCTCATATTATTGATAAGTGGCTACCACTAATCTGCTTCACCTTCTAAATGGTAGATAACCAAAACAAATTTCTTATGCTCTAAACACTAGAGGAATGAAAAAATCTTTTTAGTGTTTCTGATTCATTTTTCAAAAACTAGTAGATAATAAGAACCATTGAGAAATGGTGATTGTTTACTCATGAAGGACTCAATAAAGTGTTCTTCCCTCCTTTGTTCGTTTGGGAGCCTAACATTATTTATAACCTGAGAAAGTTGTATAAAAATAAAAAATATATTTTTCATTATATCTCCCACATAATTTGGTTTCTGATGATTAAATTAATTTCATTATCCATCACATTCATCATTAACATGATTTCTTCAGGTTCCAACCATTAACTAAAATAAAAATAATAGTCTAATAAATACTAATCATAGAGGGGGACTATATAATCATGAAAAATAAATTATAGGATGTCTATATCAGGACACATTATTTTTAATCTGTGACACCTTATGTTTATCCTAGGTTTTTTATAGCAATTATCTATTTAAATCCTTCATGATATTTTATAATGAGTTTGTGAATTTCTAAAGCATATCCCCCATGGAGTGTCAAACTAGGTATGAAGAAAGGCCTGTTTTCATGCACTAGGTGATGATCAAGTCCATATCAATGTGTCCTTTTTTGATCTATTACCACTAAGAACCTCTATTCCATATCAACATCCGCTTGTAGTATCTAGACAAAGATGAAATTATTTTAGAACCTCACACTTCATCCTTTACCAAAAGATCGAAGAAATTTTCATATACTTTGAATCATCCTAAGAAATATCCTTAGACATATCCATAGAAATATCCTTAGAAATATCCATATTGATCTAACTAATTATTTCTCATCCTAGTTTACAAAGGATAAATAAACCTTTCCTCCGATACCATGTATAGAAACACACGCTTTTCAAACATAGATATTATTTATTTTTTGGTGAATATTAAATACATTAAAAAAATTCCAAAGGACCGTAATAGTTTATTGTACTTGAAGTTAAGGTAAACAATCTTTTAATGTGATGAAATAACTTAACATGTCCAATAAATATCTTACTTTATTCTAATCTTCACAATAATACCCAACTAAAAATATTCTTCATAAACTAGGGCATGTAAACATAAGAAAGGGTGAGATAAGATGAGTAGTAAGGGTAAAAGGGATATAAGTAAGAATAACATAAACATAATTGTATGATAACATGATAATAACATTTGAAAATCATACCCTGCATATCAAATAACACAATATTGAATCATGGCATAAACCTTAGTGGTTTATAAGAGAGGAATCATAAGGGACCCCAAGAATATGAGCCATGAGAGCATAACATGAGCATAAGACATAGATTTTTTATCATATAAATAATCATATAAAACCCTATGTTAAGGATACCCAAAATAAATTCATAAAACATTAAGCTTAGGATAACCACCCATGTACCTACTTTGTGCTTGGGATAACCTCCCATGTACTGTCTTTGAGGATTGGGACAACCTATCATGTACCCTCTTTTAGACTGGGGATAAACTATCATAGACTCTTTGAGATTATATAATAGTAATAATTACCCAATAAATATGAGGGAGATATAGGTCCCACCCATCATATAATGAAAATCTGACACATGTGTGCCACAAGATCATAAAACATTCAGCATACCAGAACCCATGAAACAAAATGGGTTTCATAAACATTTCATCACAACATAACTCATGGAAAATAAGAATATTTATAATCATTTCATCATTTCATCATTTCATAAAATATGAAATAATAATCGGGTTTCATAATAATTCTATCATTTCATAAATTATGTAAAAAGATTCAAGTTTCATAAGAATTTTTTCATGGTATAACCTATGGAATAAGAAGTGAATTTTATAAGAATTCTTTCATGGTATAACCCATGGATAACAAAGTGATTTACATTATAATTATATCATGGTAAATACAAATAGTTTTCAAGATAATAATAATAAAATACATTTATGGGTAGTTTAAACACCCCATGAAAGAAATAGGTTTTGAATATGGCATGTGTCTCATAGAAATAAAAAATGAGATGAAAATACCTTGACTGATGTATTGACATATTTCATACACATTTGAACCTCATGTATAATAAATATAAGCTTATTATAAATATATTATTGAACCATATATATATATATATATATGTCATACCAGATATGATTTTCTTATGACTTTTTATTACCTATTTATTACCAATTCTAAGTTAATGTCTCGTTTCAGGCAATAACTAGTTTTTTCATGTATGTTTCGATTTGTTATTTTTGGTCCTCTAAATTTGATAATGGATCCATAATATCATTAATGATAAAAATGAAATAAATATAAAATATATTTTTAATAAATTTATTAATGGGGGTCTATAAAATATAGAGATAAAAAATGAAATACAATGTTAATGGATATGTTAGGTTGTGCGTACACATGAACTTTGTTTACATTTTTCAGAAGGAAAGAAAAAATAAAGGTAAATAATATATTAAGATTACCAAATAATTTTTATTTCATATATATCACATATTTTCATTAAAACCATCCTTATTACCTTCCATGTAATGTGTAAATGAATCACATCGTTTCGTGAGGTGGTAGTCCGCCATACAATTGAACGACATTATCGTATTACCATATGATGGAAAGTATGAAGACACATGTGATATAATGATTTTTTAAGAATAATAATATCATAAATATAACTTATATATAATAAAGTCATTATTATATCATTCTTTTATATGTGTTAATGAAAAAATGAATGATATCATTTCGTGAGGTTGTAGTTTTCCTTACACATGAATAATGATTTAATAACCAATTTGATGGAAGAGAAGATTGATGTAGGTAATTAACACAACCTAAAAAATTTATATGTAAATATAATATAATAATTTTATTATATTAACTTTGTTTAAGATGAATTTAAGGAGGTTAAGGAATAAATAGAATAAATAGAATAATTTTTTTTATCAGGGTTGTTACCTCCTCTTCAAAAAACTTATTTTTTTTTCACAAAAAGGATTATTAGGATGTATTTATAAAAAAATTAACAATTAAATTATTATTGAAGGTAATTAAGTAATTTATTGGGGTAGGTCTTGTATGAACCAAATTTTTTGGAAGTGTAAATAAGGGAAGAGACGAGGCGGTCTTTTATAAGTGAGTTGAGTGGCACACTTTTAATTTTTGAAAAAAGGTATACCCATGTTTTTCACATGATACATGGATAAAAAATTGTATATTATCAAAAAAGGAAGTTATATGGTCTAAAAATGTCCATATAATGGGGTTTGGACTAGTTTCAGGTTAATTTTAACCCTTATATTTTTAGTTTAACACCCTTCAAAACCTTTTTTTACCTTAATTGCGGTAAATAATATTTACTATTTTTATTATTTTTATGGTGAAAAAATTAAATTGACCATATTTGATAATATAAATTATTATTATTCCAAATATGGAATCAATTTTTCCAAATTAAATTCATATAAGTATAAAAATTTAATTTAATATTAATCCCGTAGACGCGTCGAGAAAGCGGGGTTTCCAAAAGAAAATGTTCAACTTTTTTTAAAAGTTTTTATATAAAAAAATAAAAATTAGTCTAATGACCTAAATTATATTAATAGATATATAATTAACTCATTTTTATTTTAAAAAAATCTTAAAATATATATTTTTTAAATATTTTAATGAAGTGATAATTTTTAATAAAATTAGTATTTTTCATTACTCATCGAGAAATTATTATTTTTAGAGAATTGAAAATATTTACTTGAAGATAATTTGGAAATAATGATTTAAAAAATAAGGGTTCTTATCAAATTAATTTTCTAAAATGCTCAAAAATTAATTTTATAACTACGTTCACAAAAGGTGAAAAATTGTTTTCGAGAAAAATAGAGGTTTAAGCATAAAATTGGATTTATTCCTATATCTTGTCTTGAAAACAAATAAGATGAATGTACAAAATGTTATTGAATATATAATAAAAAAAATTCATTTAAATCATTCTCCAAAAGTGATTTATTTAATTTATTGAGGTAAAACATGTTTATGCACATAAAAATATTTTTTTTTCAGGAAATGATTTCCATTATTTTCAAATAGTTTTTATTCTCATTTCTAATTAATTAGAAAGTAAAGAATTAATTTTATATAAATTTTCAAATAATATATTTTCATAATTTAGTTAATACTATTCATGAATTTCATAAAACATGACTAGGTGATAACTATCATAATAAATAATAAGTTCTTAATAGTAATTCACATTTCTTTAAACTCGGCATTGCATGTAACATAAGCTACACTCATTGGTGCGTGTACGACAAGATAAACACCGTGTTGTCTGTAACACATGCTAAAATTAGAATTACATAAAACATAATCTAAACTCAATGTTGTGTGTAACTCAGAATATCAAAAATATTAAATTTATTTAAAGATATAATAATTAGAAAAATCTCAGGGTGTTGTATTACCCTACCATCCATTGGAAAACAATAAGGTCATGTGTATGTATGTGTGGAACACAACCTCTATGAAGTGATGCAATTTATTTTTTAGTTCCACCTTGAAATTATGGTTATCAAGATTGAACTAATAAAGAAATATAACATTTATAAAATATTTATGATTTTTTAAAAGTAAATTATTATCTAATTTATTGCTTTTTCACCAAGTAGAAGATGAAAATTTCATTCATGCATACGTATGAACTACCATCTCCATGAAATTAAGTGGTTCATTTTTCTTGATCACAAAAACTAGTTGTATTTAAAATTGTTTCCAAATTATACATATGATATTTACAAAACATTTCATATTATGTATTTAATAGAACTATAACCCTTTTGACCATAGTCAACTCATGAATGATGTGTTGTGGTTATAAGATGAACATCCTCAAAATATCCAATGTGAACTTAACCTTTTTTGTTACTACATAAAAAACTATAATAAATGAATTACAGGGAATTATTATAATGGAGAGAAAATTAAAAAATATCTTAATCAAGTGGTGAACTAATATAATTTTATTACTTATGATTGTATGAATATGAATAAAACAAATTAGAACTCGATGTAAGAGAATTTATTTTAAAAATATTGTTAAAAAATTTCTTTCCAACTCATTTTATTCCATGTAGAGGTACTTTTAAATGTTTCTAAAATGTAAAAAATTTTCAATTAAAAGGTATATAAAGTTATTTTTTGACTATATTTGACATTATTGAAAAATGTTTTAATTTGATTCCTTTTAGTGTTTTTTATATGTATTAATTTTTAAAAGTAATATTTTAAATGGAACCTTTTCCCACCATTATAACCATTATTAATTATCAAGGATCCTCTATAATTTAACATGGAATTTCAAATATGATCATATTCTTTATCTTTTGGTAGTTTTTGAAGAGTTTTTAAACAAAAGTAATATTTTAACTTATGATTTTTCATAAATGAAAAGTGTTTTTATTATATGTTCAAATGAGTTATTCTTGGGTTTTATGACGAGTAAAATAAAATATTAATTTTTTTTGTTCATGATGCAGTACTATATCTTTATATATGATGAAGTGTGAGACCAATATAGATCATAATGATGGGTTAGACCAATATAGATCTCCAATGTATTGGGTAATGAGGTTGACTTCAAAGGAGAAAATGATGGAGGTAAACAGGTTGGCTACTACTATAGAATTAACTGATATTTAGTTATTTTGACATGGGATAAACATGATTGAATTCATGTTGTACAAATTATTCTTCAAGACAATTATATTATTCTTTTAAAAAAGGGGTTTTATGGAAATATTTTTGATTTCAAGAGTTAAGGAATATTTATGATCTTTTAAAGGCAGACGATTTGTTCTTCTAATTATATTTTCATGAGTTCTCACTTATATCATGAAGACATAACAATTTTTACTAATATTTCTAATGGTATTCAGTGGTATTATTTGAGAAAAGATTTATTTTCACATGTGGTAATGCTTTATTATGTGATCAAATTTTTATTGCTAAAAAATTAAATGCCTTAATTGGTTTTCTTGCTTTATACTAGACTATATTCTATTACAGTTATATCCATTAATGAGATTTGTTTTTATCATCCCACATTTTAAAATTTCTTTTATATAATTTAAGGATGAATAGTCATTTTAGAAAGGTTAATATTTATGATTAGGTGACCCATCTTAAATAAAGAAGAATAGTTATTTTTGAAACATGGTTTTCAATTTAAGAACCCATTTTTTGGAAAAAATATACACTGTGTGAAATTTTTCACTTTTTATGTAATTTTTTACATAATTATCTAAAAAAATAAATTGAGAATATCCTAGAAATGTATGAAAGTTAAACCTTGGCTTTAAATCTTCTAATTGCGGGATGTTAATGTATCGAGTCAACATAGTTTTTATTAGTGGAAAGTTCTAGAAAACATTAGATGTTATATTTATGTTAAAAGTCACTATTATGATATTATATTTTTTGGTTTTAGTATAATAAAATATATTTTTAATATTTCCATGTTGCATAATCTAATACCTATGTTTTTAGAATGGTTTTCCACAGAGGAAATATTATAGCTAAAGTAAGAAGGTATCAAGGGGAAAATAACCTTCTGAATGAGAAACCTAGAATGGTTGGAACAGAGCAGTTTATGGAAGTGTTAACTCGATTAACATAGGATATTAACAGTTGCTCCCATGAAAGATAAAAACAAAATTCTTCATAAAGTAACATGTCTATAGTTTAAAATTCCATGTAACAACACCATCCATTTTTTAGTTGTGCTTCATACCCAGTAAAAGATGAAGGGAGGGTAAATGTATTGGAGAATATATTTGATGTTTTGGGAAACATAGAAAATAAAAATATAATTCTTTATATTTATTATTTTTAAGGTAAACCAATCAAAAATGGTATTTTATTAAGAATGTAAGGAAAAATATGATATTGATGCTATGTAGTTGATGATATTTAATGATATTTTCCTTGATAATTATTTTCCTAATGTTATTTGACACAAAATGGAAATGAAATTTATCCAGATAAAGAAAAAAGGAAGAAGAATTAGTGGCCAATTATGAATAAAAATTTACCAGACTGGTCAAGTATGCACCAAATTTTATTATGGACTGTGAGAGTAAAATTGATAGATATTACACAGGTACAAAACCTAGTTTATTAAGGGAGTTAGCCTCTCATGATTTTAAAATTGATAAGGAGGTTTTATGTTGTTCTATGAAAGTTAATATGGAGTTTTTTAACACTTATATACTTCATGAAAATAATGGTAATAAATGGTAAAAGGAGAAATAAATGAAAAAACAATCAACCAATAAATCAAGAGGAAATCCCACTAAACGTTCCAAATATGGTATAAGGATATTTTAAAGAATGTTTGATTGAATCAATAATGTGTTACCGATGTGTTTAGATCATTCATTTAGCTCATCAATATAAAAAAAATAATTATGATCATAAAATTAATGGGAAAATGATAATCATCATGCAGTAAAATATTTTAATTCCAATTATTTGGTTCATTACTATATCACATGTATGAATTTATTTAATCAAGGTATGAATTATCATGTTTAGATATAGAAATGTGTAGTGAATACCTTTTCTAATATAACATTTTATTCTTGAGCATTAATGGATGTGGTGACAATTTCATTACTTATTTACTCAGATTATCCCAATGTCTTGTTGGATTCAGGATCTAGGAATTTTTTATATGTTTTAAAATTTTAAGTAAATTGGAAATACCATATCAATAAAAAATTTAAGATATTTTGGTAATAACTTAAAGTAGTGTTAAAAATGTTAAAAAAATTATACAAATATTCATGTAATAAGATGTTGAATGGTTTTCCTAGAAATATTATTATCATTCCAATTGTATAATTTGATGTTATTTTGAGTATAGATTTGATTTCAATATATCATTCTATGATATATTACAATGCTAAAGAAGTTATTTTTTAAAATGTGTTTATGTATGTATATAAGAATGAATTCATTCCTTTAATAACATATCAAGAAGTTAAGAAACTAATAAAATATTGAAATTAAAGTTATCATGCACATATTATTGAAAGGAAAAGAACTATTCAAATTTGAGATGTGCCAGAAGTAAATGAATATCTAAATGTATTTCTAGATGATTTTACTAGTCTTATTCCTAACTAGGAGGTTGAATTTATTATTGAATTAATTCAGGATTATAATTTAATTTAAAAAACACTTATAAAATATCTATAGTAGAAAATTTGTAATTGAAAAAGAAGTTAAAATAGTTGCTTGATAAGGGTTTCATCTATCTTATCACATCACCTTGGGGTTCTCCTATTCTATTTATTAAAAATAAGGATTTTAAATGATTATTTGAATTTATTTTTGAGCACTCAATAAAACATGTTTGGAAAAAAAAGTATCTATTGCCTCCAATCAATGACATGTTTGTGTTTTTTTTCATTTTGTTTGATTAAAACTCCCCTCATACTTGCTTAATATTTTCATATATTTAAGAGTTTAATTTTTTTCAATTAAATTTTTTAATTTTTTTTATATAAATTATATATTTTAATTGTATATTAATTAATGCATACCTAATCATGATCATGTTATAATATTTCTATACCTAAAATTTACTTAAATTTCATGTTTTGTTTTTTCATAGCATGTTATACATGTTTTGTTTTTAGTTTCAATGATGAATAAGCCATTTTAGTCCATAAAATATCAATTATTGGGTTTTATAATGTTTCTTTATAGAAAAAATGCTTCTCACCATGTAGAAAAATAGTTATCCACATAACCAAACTGGCGTTCTCACAGTCAATTTTGAACCCACACAGTTGTTTTTCCAGTTTAGGTTCCCTCTTTATTTTTTTAAATATATTGAATGTAGAACACAAAATTAAGTGATTCATTTTTATGAAAATATGAAGATTTAATAAATTGAATTAGAATACATAAAATTATAAATCGATATCTTTCATGTCATAAATTGGGTTTGAATTCACTGCATATTTTTAGTCTATTTTTTGCAGTTCATTAGAACTATTTTTCTATAGTTTTTTGATCATGAAATGAGTTATATATATCCCATTAAGGTGATTATTATTTATTTATAAATATATTTAAATTTTATAAAGATAAGTAAAAGTGACTGAAAGATAATTAATATTTTATCAAGGACCTTTTAGCTCTGAAATTTGAAAGGACAATCTATCTACATTTTTCAGGAATTACCTTACATGAATTATCTATGTGAAAAATACAGATACTTGATAAAATCAGTTACATGATGAAAAATTTCATGAATAAAATATTTATAATTTATTAAGTTAATCCCATAGGTTTTCACCTATATTGATTCCTATACATATCGAATCATTTATGTGAAGAATTTGGATACATGAATCCCTTAAGTAATGAAATACTTACTTAATTATCATACAAAAACAACTATGTAGTGAATCCCTTATGTAGATTTTCCTACATGATCAATTTTATTACATGAATATCTTATAGCAGTTCTTTATCATGAAAAATTTCTACATGAAATTTCCCTATGTCAATTTGGATATGTAGAATTCTACAGGGAAATTATTATTTTTTCATTGTGTTTCATATATCGATTTACTGAATTTTTGGTTCATATATTTAAATTATTATAATAGATTTATAAATCCATATTAATTATTTATAATTCATAAATACTATTTTTTATATTTTAATCATTTTATTGTTAATATTACAACCTATTTTATATTCACGCATGAAACATGCAGCTTGTAACTCAAAAATTCATTTTTATTGTTTTTTGTTGCTTTCATAGATTTTTCTCTAAATTAATATTATATGATATTAATTTAATTCAAATAAAATTCAATTTTTTATGTGGTTTTATTATGTTTTTTATTTATCTATATATTTATTTTTTGTTTTAAACAGATAATTTTGAATTTCATATTTTTTAATTCAAAATTTCTATTTTCATGGGATTTATCTTTGACCTATTATTATGGAGACTGATTCAATTATTTGTTGAATGATTTCAAATTGGTTTGAGTTAGTATTTATTCTTTTACATTTCAGTCATTAGTAAATCAATATTTATGAAATTATCGTATCTTTCTTTCATTCTCTCCCTGATATTCGAGTAACTATTATTATTTTTTTTTATTTTTTTACCTGTGGATGGTTTTTTACCCTATATAGTTATTTATTCAATGGGAGACCGAATATCCTTGAAAAAGAGAAAATATAATTGATATATTAAATTACGACATGATGGGTTCATATGATTTAATGATATTAAAAGTGTTCATACTGTACAAAAACATTAAGTGATCATGTAAACTATCTTTATTGCTACTGGTTGATCTCTAAAGGGATAAAAAAATGTATTTGATTTCTACTATCATGATGATACAATAAAGATAATCAACACTCAATAAATAGTAACTATGTTTTGTTCTTATTCTATATATTTCTTCTGGTATATTAAGTATATCGAAATTCTTACCATCTTTCATATACACACTATTTATATTTATGATTCTACATACAAAAGAACTTATTCATCTCTTCTTCAAGTTGTGAATCCCAGATTCTAATGTTAGGACTATTAAAGTCATAACTCATGTAGTCTAATTTCAGTGTTATAATTGGGCTGTGACTCCCCATATAAAATTCTATGCATTGTGGTTATCCATCTAATTTGTAGAAAAGTATCATGTAATCTGATTATGATTCCCCTTTAAAAATTAGGTAGTGAAAAACATATATTTCACTGAGTAGAGTGGTATAATATGGGACTTGTTCCTCTTTAGGCTATACTAGTATAAAAATACTTGTGTTAATTTCCTTTATTAAACTTAACTCTAATAATTAACTTTATCAATTAGTTTAAATATTTAATCTATTTGACTTTTTTACTCTAGTCTATTCACCCTTTCTATACTATCTTCCATTACCCATTATGACCCAACAATGGGTAGTAGAGGGTGGACCTTAATTTAGGTAATTTTACCTCAGTTATTCTTTTTATCGATACCAAACAATTTGTATAAGATTATAGCCTTCTTACGGATAGTTTAGCTCAGTTACTATTTTTCTTGATAGAAAAATATTAGAATTAGGGATTTTCCCTTTTTGAATTTATAAAATCCTTATATAAAGTAATTTTTTTATATTTTATTGTGATAAAATATTCCTAAAAATCCTTATCAAGGGAAAAATATCTTTAAGATGATAGTAGTGATCATAAATGATGTATTTATTCATCAGAAGACACCTCACTTTGGTAGAAACAATTATTAGAACTAGAGATCTTGAATGGAGTCAAGCCTCAAACAATTAAACATGAAACACTGCTCCATCATGGTAAAATCACCCACACTGCAATAAGATAACAAAAATAAACATATTGGAAAGGATACTACTAGATATGTGTTTAATGATAATTTTTTTAATATTTTATATTGTTCTATTAGAAACATTGTTTTTAGTCATGTTTCTGCTTGTAAGATAGCTCATGAGATTTGGAAGATTATTTAGGTCACTCACATTGGATCAAAAAAATTAATTTAAAAAAATCTTAGAATATTTGAGCTGAGTACAAAGAATTCAAGATGGGTAATGATGAGATAGTAAATCAAATGTTCTACCGATTCTAATGAATTGTGAATGGGATGAATTTCATTAGAGTAACTTTATAAAATATAGTACTTGTTGAATGTGTATAATGATCACTACTGAAAAAATTTAGGAAAAGAAGGTTTCTATTTCCTAAATAAATAACTTCAAAGAGTACACTCTTTATGAATTTATTAGATCACTGATGTAGTATGAACTAGAATGGAAGAACATAGTAGAAGTGGAGAAAAAAAGAAAAGGTGTAGTTTTTAAATGCGTGATTCTGGTTTCTTTTCTACTATTCTGATTTTGATATACATGATAGTGAAAACAAAGAAATGCCTCATATTGTGAATGGAGTCAATAAACTAATGAAAAAGAAAGGATTTAATAACCGATTTAGAATAATCCCTTAAAATGAAAAATTAAAGGGAGATAATAAAGATAGTTCGAATTAAAATTATTTAGATGTTACTTGTTTTGAGTGCAAGAAGACAAGGAATATCAAGAATAACTATACAAAACTAATGAATAAGGGAAAATAAAATAACAAGGACAAAAAATATTGGAAAAATAGTTGGAGATTTATTGAAGAATCTAAATCTATTTAAGAATATGAAAAATGGCCAACATGTGCTTCATGGATTCACTATGCAAGGTTACTAATGGTGTATTTTATTCTACTTTTTCTGATTCAGATTAATATTGTAAAATTTTGAATGTTTATGAGTTAAATAAGGAAATTGGAATGCGGAGGAAATATATTTTTCTAAGATGATGATTTATATAATAAGAGTAAATAAAATAATGATTTTTTTTAAAAAAATAATGTTCTTTTACAAGTGAATGGAAAATTTAAAAATACTACTTTTGAATCTATAGTTTATGATAATTTAAAATCATCATAGGATTTAAATGAAAAATTTGAAAAGGAGAGTTGAATGTCTTAAGAATAGATTGTCTAATTTAATTCACAGTTTTGAAAATATCATACAATAATGTATCTATAAAAATGAATAAAAGTAAAGATGGTATTGCTTATAACACTACGGGAAAAGGGACTTTTTGCGACATGTTTTTTGCGACGGGAATAAATCTCATTGCAAAAAGTTTGTCCAAGTGGTTATTTGCGACAGGGGTAACAACCTGTCGCAAATAACCGATTATTTGCGACGGGATTTCGTGTCCTGTCGCAAAAGGTTTGGCGTGGGTAGCACGCTAAAACGCGCGAAGGGTATTTGCGACGGCCCGTCGCAAATCCCCGACGGCGGTTAATAGTTTTTTGCGACGGGATGTCCTCCCGTCGCAAAAGGTGTGTCGGCAGGGACTATTTGCAATGGGTCCCGTCGCAAATAACTTTTTAATCGCCGACAGTAATTAATGCGGGCGTAGGTATTTGCAACGGGTCCCGTCGCAAAAGAAACTATTTGCGATGGGTTACCCGTCGCAAATAGTCCTGTCGCAAATAATCTAACCTATATATACCCTCATCCGTTTTTCTTCTCATTCCACTCAATTCCTAGATCTGGTTTCTCTCTGAACTCTGATTTCAGAGGGAAATTTTTTCTAAGTTAATTTTTTTGGACACGAAGAAGTTGTGAAGTCATCTACATCAATAGCAAATCAAGTTTAAATGTATTTATGTTTTATTTAATTTATTATTTATTTCAAATTTTTATGTTAATTTTTATTATTGTTCATTAGTTGTAATTAAATTGAATTTGAATTGTTTTGTCATGACTATTTATTTGTACTAAAAAATTGAAATTTTTATTATTAATTTTTAATAATTAGTAGTAATTAGTAATTATTAATGATAATTAGTAATGTATATAATTAATTTGTAGTAATTAATAATAATTGGTAATAAATAATAATAAATACTAATAATTAGTAATAAATATTAATAATTATTAATAAATAGTAATAAATATTAATAATTATTAATAAATAGTAATAAATAGTAATAATGAGTAATAAATAGTAATAAATTATAATAATTAGTAATAAATTGTAATAATTAGCAATAAATTGTAATAATTAGTAATAAATTGTAATAATTAGTAATAAACTGTAATAATTAGTAATAAATTGTAATAATTAGTAATAAATTGTAATAATTAGTAATAAATTGTAATAATTAGTAATAAATTGTAATAATTAGTAATAATTAGTAATAAATTGTAATAATTAGTAAAAAACTGGAATAATTAGTAATAAATTGTAATAATTAGTAATAAATTGTAATAATTAGTAATAAATTGTAAGAATTAGTAATAAATTGTAATAATAATGAATAAATTGTAATAATTAGTAATAAATTGTATTAATTAGTAATAAATTGTATTAATTAGTAATAAATTGTATTAATTAGTAATAAACTGTAATAATTAGTAATGAATTGTAATAATTAGTAATAAATTGTAATAATTAGTAATAAATTGTAATAATTAGTAATAAATTGTAATAATTAGTAATAAATTGTATTAATTAGTAATAAATTGTATTAATTAGTAATAAATTGTCTTAATTAGTAATAAATTGTATTAATTAGTAATAAATTGTAATAATTAGTAATAAATTGTAATAATTAGTAATAAATTGTAATAATTAGTAATAAATTGTAATAATTATTAATAAATTGTAATAAATAGTAATAATTAGTAATAAAATGTAATAATTAGTAATAAATTGAAATAATTAGTAATAAATTGTAATAATTAGTAATAAATTGTAATAATTAGTAATAAATTGTAATAATTAGTAATAATTAGTAATAAATTGTAATAAATAGTAATAAATTGTAATAATTAGTAATAATTAGTAATAAATTGTAATAATTAGTAATAATTAGTAATAATTAGTAATAAATTGTAATAATTGGTAATAATTAGTAATAAATTGTAATAATTAGTAATAAATTGTAATAATTAGTAATAAATTGTAAAAATTAGTAGTAAATTGTAATAAATTGTAATAAATTGTAACAATTAGTAATAAATTATAATAATTAGTAATAAATTGTAATAATTAGTAATAAATTGTAATAATTAGTAATAAATTGTAATAATTAGTAATAAATTGTAATAATTAGTAATAAATTGTAATAATTAGTAATAAATTGTAATAATTAGTAATACATTATATTAATTAGTAGTGAATTGTATTAATTAGTAATAAATTGTATTAATTATTAATAAATTGTATTAATTAGTAATAAATTGTAATAATTAGTAATAAATTGTAATAATTAGTAATAAATTGCAATAATTAGTAAAAAATTGTATTAATTGTTAATAAATTGTATTAATTAATAATAAATTGTATTAATTAGTAATAAATTGTATTAATTAGTAATAAATTGTATTAATTGGTAATAAATTGTAATAATTAGTAATAAATTGTAATAATTAGTAATAAATTGTAATAATTAGTAAAAAATTGTAATAATTAGTAATAAATTGTAATAATGAGTAATAAATTGTAATAATTAGTAAAAAATTGTAATAATTAGTAATAATTAGTAATAAATTGTAATAATTAGTTATAAATTGTAATAATTAGTAATAATTAGTAATAATTAGTAATAATTAGTAATAAATTGTAATAATTAGTAATAAATTGTAATAAATTGGAATAATTAGGAATAATTAGGAATAATTAGGAATAATTAGGAATAATTAGGAATAATTAGGAATAATTAGTAATAATTAGTAATAAATAGCAATAATTAGGAATAAATAGCAATAATTAGGAATAATTAGTAATAAATAGGAATAATTAGCAATAAATAGGAATAATTAGAAATAAATAGAAATAATTAGTAATAAATAGGAATAATTAGTAATAAATAGGAATAATTAGTAATAATTAGTAATAGTTAGTAATAATTAGTAATAGTTAGTAATAATTAGTAATAGTTAGTAATAAATAGTAATAGTTAGTAATAAATAGTAATAAATAGTAATAGTTAATAATAAATAGCAATAGTTAGTAATAAATAGCAATAGTTAGTAATAAATAGTAATAGTTATTAATAAATAGTAATAGTTAGTAATAAATAGTAATAGTTAGTAATAAATAGGAATAATTAGTATTAAATAGGAATAATTAGTTAGGAATAGTTAGGAATAGTTAGAATGAAATTTTAATAAATTTTAATAAATTTTAATAAATTTTAATAAATTTTAAGAACTTGGCACAATTTTCAGTGGATTGACGACACTCCTTTTTCTCAATGTCTTTTCTCCTTTCAACTCTCACCGACTCAAAACATTTTGAAAAATGTGGTGCTCCATAGGTATATTCAATCTCATATGCATGAGATTTGATATGCATTCATAGTATCACATTTTTATAATGTTTTCAGGCGATGACCGTTGGAAGAAGATGATTCATCGACGAAAAGGAGGATCTTTTGTCCGATAGCTCATTTACTTATATCTTTCTCACACTGAAATCACAATGAAGAATCTAGTCGGAGATACGCATATTCATTCTTGTGAATCAGTGTGAGAAAGATGAAAGTAAATGAGCCGTCGGAAAAAAAGAGTAGCCGTCAATCCACTAGAAATTGTGTCGCCCTTAATTAATGGTAATTATTAAGAAGTAGTAGTAATTAGTTATATTTTTTTTTCAGATAATGTTTTTATAATTTCAAAATATTCAAAAACAGTGATGATTTTATATTTTGTAGAAAAATATGGAACAAGGAAGTCAACATCAGTCATTATTAGATGATCGCACTTGGATAAATCAGCACAGAAATCCAAATGGTTCTGGTTTAAATCCTGTATATATTGAGGGTGTTGAATCTTTCTTAGCATTTGCATCATCAAAACCAGAATATGTTTTAGAAGGCACAATTAAGCGTCCTTCTAAAAAAATGTGCTTTGAGAACGTTTGACACATTTGACAAGGTTGGGGGGCATCTCTTGCGGTTTGGTTTTCAACCATATTATGTTTTTTGGTATCAACACAGTGAACGCAGTTCTAGAGAAGATACTAATAACTTGATTCTGGATCCATCACGGTTCTAACATTTAGTACATGATATTGTAGGTCCATCTCTTCAACAAACTGAAACTCATGATGATATCAATTTAACTTCTGAGTTGGCACTATATGAATTTTATGAGTTGTTGAGGTCTGTTGAGGATGAATTATATCCTGGTTGCAAGATAAGAAAATTAGAAGTGGTTGCAAAATTTATGTCTATTAAATCAGATAATGCAATGTCAAACAACTATTTTGATCAGATATTTTCTTTGGTTAAAACACTGTTACCTGAAGAAAATGTGCTGTATGCAAATTACTATGAGATCAAGAGGCTGGTTCGTAATCCGAGCCTTTGTTATCAGAAGATTCATGCATGTGAAAATGATTGCATCTTATATTCTAGTAAAAATGTGTCGTTGGATAGTTGTCCCACATGTGGACAATCGAGGTATAAAGAAGCTCAAACAGGGAAGTCTGGATCGATTACTGTAAAACAGTTGAGATATTTCCCCCTTACACCTAGGATCCAATGTTTATTTATGTCTCATAACACCGCGTCAATGATGTCATGGCACAAAACCAATATTTAAACTGGTAAAAGCTTGAATCATCCATCTGATGGTGATTCATGGAAAAATTTTGATCATCTACATCCGTCTTTTGCTTTAGAAGCCTGAAATGTGTGATTGGGTCTTTCTACTGACGGTTTCTATCCGTTTGGTTCTTATGGTAGTCAGTATTCATGTTGGCCTATCTTTATAACTCCGTACAATCTACCTCCATGGATGTTGATGAAGGAGCCCTATATCTTTTTGACCTTATTAATCCCAGAACATCCGAAAAAGAATATTGCTGTTTATTTGAAACCATTGATTGATGAGTTAAATGCATTGTTGAGTAATGGTGTTAGTACATATGATTTTACTGCGAAACAAAATTTCACATTAAAAGCTGCATTGATGTGGATGATTAGTGACTTTCCGACATATGGCATGTTATCTGGCTGGAGTACACATGGTCCGAAATCATGTCCTTACTGTATGAAAGTCAACAAAGCTTTTATGCTTGTCAATAGAAAAAAACCTTTCTATTTTGACTATCATCATAGATTTCTTCCAACCGATCATCCTTTTCAAAGGAACAAATCTCATTTTAGAAAAGGAACAATTGAAAGGGATGGACCTCCAAAAATAATCCCAGGTACAGAGTTAAAATATGTTGTATTTTCATTACCTCCCATCACATTTGGGCCAACAATAAACAAATAGAAAATTGATGGTTTTGGGAAAGAACATAATTGGATAAAACGAAGCATTTTTTGGAATCTCCCATATTGGTCTGATTTGTTGGTCCACCACATGTTGGATGTCATGCATATTGAGAAGAACTATTTTGATAATTTATTTCATATAGTTTTGGATACACCAGGTAAGACCAAAGATACTATAAAATCATGATTAGAACTTGCCCAAATTTGCAGGCGACCAGAACTTGAACTATTTGAAAATGTTAGATCACAGAGGTTAATGAAGCCAAAAGCATCTTATACACCATCCAAAGAGAGTCACTTATTATTTTGTCAGTGGATTGTAGATTTGAGACTTCCAGATGGCTATGCTTCTAATTTGGGAAGATGTGTTAAGAATGGTCATATTACCAGATTAAAAAGTCATGATTGTCATGTTATAATGGAAAGACTTATGCCGATTGTATTCAAAGGTTTGTTGAATTCTATGATTTGGGATTCGATAACAGACATATCATATTTTTTTCGAGAAATTTGTGTAGTGACAAAATACTATGATACACTAAGAAAAATGGAAGAAGATGTTGCTGTAATTATATGTAAATTGGAAAAAATCTTTCCACTTGCTTTCTTTGACTCAATGGAACATCTGCTATTACATTTTCCACATGAAGTTAAATGTAGAGGTCCAGTACAGTTTCAATGGATGTACCCATTCGAGAGATGCATGCAAAAATTGAAGAAAAAAGTATGTAACAAAGCATCAATTGAAGGCTCAATTGATGAAGCTTATTTGCAAGAGGAAATTGATTTTTTTCTGCTCTCACTATTTTGAATCTGAATATCCCTCAAAACAAAACCGCATGGGACGGAATGAGGGAAATGTTAATGATGAATTGGACAATCAATTATCAGGTTTTAATCAGCCAAATCTTGGCTTTGGTGGAGTTCAAGAATGATGGATTTCAGATGATGAACATCACAGAGCTCATACATATGTTCTGCTCAACTGTGAAGAAATGAAAACATTTGTACTGTGAGTGCTTCTATCACTTATCTTATAATTTCTATTACAATATGTAAACTTATTTTATTTTTAGGTTATATGATAATCATATTAAGAAAAAACTTCCACAAATTACAGCAGCTACTCTTGAAGAACGCAAACAATTTTTTTTCTCAATAGTTTCAAAAAATGGTAATATAAATTATTGATGGTTTAATATCAATTTAGATTACTATTTATTATATTGATAATTTTTTTAAAAGTTTTCAGGTTTCTCAACATACTAATAAAATTGATAAGCGACTGTTTTTTTGAGTAACCCACCATCCAAAATGGTTAAATCTTATAATGCATATGTGGTGAATGGTTTTTGATTTCATACACGTGCATATAGGGAATAAAAAAAATAATGAACAGTGGAGTTTTTTTGAGAGGATCACATCATAGAGAAACTTAAATTGACTTTTATGGAATTCTGGATGAAATTATTGAGCTATGTTATCTTGGACAGAATTACATAATGATGTTTAAATGTCGGTGGTTGGATACTGAGAGAGGATTTCATGTTCATCAGACTCATGGAATTATCGACATTAAATATAAAAGTCTTCTTACAGTAAATGAACCATTTTTACCGGCTCAACAGGAACATGAAATTTATTACGCAAAGTACTATGCTACTTCAAGAGACCTGAGTGATTTGTGGAGCATAATAAAAATTAAATCTCAGAAAAATCAATTTACTCAAACTGAATGTGGTTCCGCTGAAGTAGAAGGAATTGAAATTTTTCAAGAGACTACTCAAAATCCATATTCTTCACAAAGAAACGTGAATATCAATGATGACACCCTGCAATTAAGGGTCGACGGTGATGCAGATGTTAATGATGTTACAAATGAGTTTGAAATGATAAGGGATGGTGAAAGTTAAACTCATATGGATATTGATGATGCCGAGGAGGAATATTAAGACATTGACATCGTCAGATATGAAGATAATGATGAAGGTGAACATTGACACAATTAAATGCTGGTTATGATCATAACTAATATATATCTATATATGATAGTTATTTTAAACTATCTACTAATGATAATCATTTTGTGTTTCAGATGGATCCTGATCTATTTCGCGAGTTGCAGGAGGCTAATCTACCTTTGGATGAGGGAAATGTGGGACCATCTGACCCTCAGTCTACTGGTGGTTTAGGAGGTACGCGGAGGGGGCGCGGTCTTGCATGACTGATGATTCCTAACCCTATCCCCGAGCGACGTCCACGTCTTGGCTTCGATCCACGCACACGAAGGTATGGTAACCTGTATAATTTACTTAGATTTTTCATTAATTTATTTATATATATACTAATTATTTGATTATTTATTCTTTTTTCATAGTTTTTCGAATGTAGCTATTGGAAAAGGGAGCACTATCTTGCGTAATTATTTTTCTCAGCCATGGATCACATGGGAACAGATTCCCTTTGATGTGTAGCTCGCCATGTACAATCATTGGCTAGTACGCAAATAAATAATATTTATTTTGAAATTTATTTTATTAATAACTTGATGTTATAAATTATTTATAGGGTTTATGGTATCCCATCGAGGATAGCATGCGTGACGTTATCCATGCAGTATGGAGGTGGCTATGCGTGAGCGTTTGCATCAGTTTTTGCACAATTTGAGAAAGACGTCCATTAAGAAAGCAGGAGCGATAGTATTTGATGAGTCATGTAGAGATTACCGACCAGAGTACATTTCATCTCAGGTTTGGGACAGATTATGTGCACAATGGTAGGGTGGTGGATTTCAGAGGAGGTCTTCATTGGGTCGGCAGAACTGGGGGAGACAGGAGGTGACACATCGAGCTAGTATCCGTACATTTAGTACGCATAGAGAGCATCTGGTAAGTATATTTTTTTAAAAATTTATATAACTTTAAATATAAACATTTTATTTTATATTTCTGTAGACAGTCGAGCATCCCAATATTATGGAATTCAACATTTATTGGAGGATGTATAGTGATCCATCCACTGGAGAGATTAGAGGTGATTGCCAACATCGGATTGCGGTTAGTATTATTTGTTCAGTTTGACAATTAACTGCATATAATATTTTCACAATTTTAATTTCAAATTGGAATTGAAGGAGTCATATGAGGTTGCGACCTCTCAGACATAGGCTGAGGGTCAGGATAAGGCGACTGATCAGACTAATGCACACCATTTCAACGAGGCGGTATGGATGCAGGCGACTCAGTATGACTTTGAGAAGGGCCGAGTAGTTGGTATTGACTCTCATGTGACTCCTGGTACTTATTATGATACTGCTGTGATGTCGGCGTCCAGCTCGAGAGGATCTCGTGGAGAGGCATCATCTTCTGCCTCACAGTATTAGGAGCAGTTACGAGCTCAGAATGACATTATAGAGAGTTTGTAGAAGCAGCAAGAAGAGATGCGTCAGTAGTAGTAGCAGCAGCAGCAGTAGCATGAGGATGAGATGCGTTGATGGCAGCAGTAGCATCAGGAGTAGATGGAGTACATGCGCCATTTGACTCGTAGTTTAGGAATGAAGTTTCCTCCACCATCTCCTTTAGCTCCTCCACCTCCTCCAGAAGATGGCCCCCAGTGATTTTTTATGTTAAAAACATTTGAATTTAACATTTGTTGTAATATGAACTATTTACAGTTTCTGTCTTTTATATTGGTGCGAATATTAGATAATTTAATTTGTAATATTTTATGATTTTTTTTGGAATATTGAGAATTTTAATAATTTTAATAATTTTTTTATTTTAATAATATTAATATTATTATTTCATTAATCATAATTTTATTAAATATATTTTTTTAGTATTATATTTTTTAATGTTTGTTTATTTTACTAATAATAATAATAATAATAATAATATTTTATGATTTTTTTAATATTATTTTGTGAATATTGAGAATTTTAATATATTTTTATTTTAATTATTTTAATAATATTAAAATTAATTTTTCAATAATCATAATTTTATTAAATTTATTTTTTTTAAAATTTATTTATTATTTGCGACATGATCTTTTGTGATGGGTTCCCGTCACAAATAGTCTAAATAATTATTTTAAAAAGTATTTGCAACGGGATTAGGGACCCATCGCAAAAAGTATTTGCGACGGGCCCGTCGTAAATAGTCTAAGTATTTTTTTTAAAAAGTATTTATGACGGGATTAGGGACCCTCCGCAAAAAGTATTTGTGACGAGATTATGTTCCCGTCGCAAATATTTGTTGCAACGGGCCCGTCGTAAAAAAATTTATATATATAAAGTATATAATCGGAGACTTATTTGCGACGGGTAAGTAGCCCATCACAAAAAATATTATTTGTGATGGGCCCATCACAAATAATATTTTTTGCGACGCCATTTTATGCGATGGAAAAAACTTATTTGCGATGGGATCCCATGGAAAATAGCTCGTCGCAAATATCTATAATTCTAGTAGTGTAATAAGAGATTACCTCAAATATATCCAATTAATTTTATTAAAAGTTAAGATGTTTTTATATCTACTCATACATATTTTTAGTGTGGCATGAAAGACCACTATACAAATGATTGTTATCTTTGATTCAAATAGTATTTGGGATTTTCAAAGACTCATATCTAAAAATATTTATTATCTAGAGTACTATTTAATACTTTTTAAAATTCTATATGGGCACCTAAAAATAGTATTATTAATCTAATTGGACCTAAAGTAGAAAGGGTACCAAAATAGCCAATTAATTGATTCTGGAAAGAAAAACTCATTAGATGTATCAAGAATTAAATATGGTACACGAATAGTTTATGATCTAGGAATATGACTAGAGGCCCATCAAATTTTACAACTTACACCACATGTGATGGAGGCACTGTTACATTTGGAAACAATTCTAATCGAAAGTAATAGGTTTTTAGTGATGTTGGTATTTCTAATTCTACTTTTACTTCTAATGATTTATATGTTAAATGATTAAAACATAATTTAATTAGTATATATCAATTATGAGATGATAGAATGAAAGTTAAATGAAAAATGATAAGTGTCTATTTTTTAGAAATGATTCTTTAATATTTAATACTTATAAAATGGAATATATTTATATTATTGATTTTTATAAACTAACTATCCAATATGTTAAGCGATTGAGTACATTATAGAGTGACAACATTCTTTTTCATCAATGATTCGATCATGTTAATTTCATAATGTTACATAATCTCTATAAATACGAGAATTTTCTATAGTTACCTACTTTTAATAAATAAAAACTTCATGTTTTTAATGATTTTATGAAAGGGAAACACCATAAAGTTTATTTTAGACCAATCAATCAGATAAGTACTAATTGACCATTAGAATTAGTACATATTGATCTATTTGGGATAGTTCTATTTTTTCAGATTTTTATATTGCAAATAGAATTATTGTTTGACCTTTGTTAAAGAAAATTCCTTATTAATTATTTATAAATAAAAATCATAAAGCTGGTTACTTTAGAGTTTTTTGGTTGTAATGTTTTTATTTTAAAGTTAAAGGATAATTTTGATAAATTTGATGTTGTAAGTGATAAAGGTATTTTTGTTAGTTAATAATAGTAAAGATTATAATTAAATAAAATAAAATTATGGTTATTGAAGAATATGTTCATTACATATTTTATGAAAACAATTTTAAATTAAATTCTGATTCTAATTATTTTTTTGACGAGTTTTAGTGATTTTAATTTTGGAAAAGAAAAATCTCTAGATAAGGATGAATAAATTGAAGGGCAACATAGTCATTCTTGACCTGATCTAAGATCGTAGAAGACCCATAAAATTCATCATGTTTAAAATTTTGTTGGTAATATTTATTATGGTATTTAAACTAGAATATTTTTAAAAAATTTTTATGATGTTTTGACTTTTATTTCTATTTTTATCACTAATAATGTGAATGATTCATTAAATTATTCCAAATTTATTATTTCTATGAAATATTAGATTAATATATTATTAGAAATAATTTCTATCTTTTTGTATAATTTCCTAATTATAAGATGGTAATAGAGAAAAATGGATATTTAGAAAAAAACTGGATGAATCTGGATAGATTTTCAAAAATAAATCCACAATTATTGCAAAAGGATACTCTCAAGAAGAAGGTATAGACTTTGAAAATTGATTTTCACCAATTTCAATGTTAGAGGCTGTTAGAATATTATTATCTTTTTCATTTTTTTCAAGGTTTTAAGTTATATCAAATGGATGTAAAAACTTATTTCTTAAATGTTTTTATAACAGAAGAAATTTATTTTTTTTAACCCCTTTGTTTTGAAAATGAAAAACTCCCTAATCCTGTTTTTAAATTAACTAAATATTTGTATGGACTCAAACAAGAACCTCATTCCTCATATGAAAGGATTTATTTGTTTCTATTAAATAATAGTTTTGAGAAAGGTAATTATGATACCATACATTCTATTAAAATAATTTCTAATGATATTTTAATTGTGAAAATTTATATTGATGATATAGTTTTGGGTTCTTCTAGTGAACAACTTTGAAATTATTTTTCTAATTTGATGTCATCTGAGTTAAGAGCTTAATGGGAGAATATAAGTTCTTTATTTGATTAGAAATTTATCAAATGAAAGATGTAAATTTTTAATCAATATAGGTATTCTAATGATTTGGTTATAATATTTGTTCTTGATTCCTCTAAATATATGAAAATATTTATGAGTACATATTATAAATTATATGTTAATCCAACTATAAAATTTATAGATCTTAATGTTTATCAAGTCACGATATGTAGATCACTTTATTTAAATTCATCTAGTCTCGATATCATATTTAATGTTTATTTATGTTCGATATTTCAAGATCATCCTAAAGAATGTCATATTAATGATATGAAAATAAAAAATAGATACATTAAAAGAAATGTTAATTCTGGTTTTCATTGTTATATATATCATTTTTTTGATTTAATATTTTATTTTGATTCTGATTTTAGAGGATATAAAATTGGTAGAGAAATCACATCAGGTATGTGCAATTTCCTTAGAAAAAATTTAATTTAATAGTACTCTAAAAAAATTATTTGAAGCTCTATCTACTAAAGAATCTAATTATATCTCTGATACTAGTTGTTGTGTTAAAACTTTATAGAATAAAATAGATATTTGATTTTGGTATTTATCTTAATAAATTGCATACTTAATGTGATAACACATCTTTTATTTCTATTTTTAATAACCCTTTATATCATTCTATAATAAAGAATATCGATATTAGATTTTATTTTATTAGAGATCATGAGAATATGGGTGATATTGTTTTAGAATTTATCCCTATTGGAAATCAATTTATAGATATGTTCACTAAGAATTTTGATATTTCTCAGTTTTAGAAACTTATATTTATGCTTCAAATATTTTAATATTAATAGTTTTTTGTATGAATATGTTTAGTGTGAGTTAGAGTATGTTTTTTTACTAAAAAATTCTGATTGGCAAGTAATATGTAATTTTAAGAATCTATTTTCCATATTAATTGTGTTTAATTTCTGTAGATATTTTCTCATTATATAACTATTTTAAAAATTCTCATACATCCAATTAGATGTTAAGTTACTATTTAAACCATAATTTTATATAAAAACTTATTTTTAAAAATATTTCTAATCATTTTTTTAAAATAGTTTTTAAAAAAGTATGACAACTAAATTTAATTCTATTTTTTAAAAGTGGATGATATTATCATGGATATCAAATAATTTTTTTTTTAAAAAATTCTTTCTTTTTTTTATTTACAAAAAGGGTGATAATTATTTTGTTTATTTTTTTTCAGTTTTGTAATCAAACAAAAATGGGAGATTCTTTGGGTATGTGATTATATGTTTTCTTATTGATTACAACTCCTCCCTTGCTAGCTTAATATTATCATACATTTAAGCGTCTAATTGTGTTTAATTACACATTTTAATCTTTTAATATATATTATATATTTTTATTGTATATTTATTAAATTATACTTAATCTTGGTCATATCATAATATTTCTATACTTAAAATTATTTATATTTCATGTTTTATTTTTTCAAAACATGTTCTATAAGTTCTATTTTCAGTTACTAGGATAAATAAGTCCTTTGGGACCTTAAAATATTATTTATATGTGTTTAATAATTTTCTTGCATAATAAAAAATTGTTCACCATGTAACAAAATGGTTATCCATATAGCCAATAGTTATCCATTTAGAAGATTTTGAATCCTCATAGCCGATTTTCTAGTCCATCTTTCCTCTGTATTTTGATAGTATATTAGGTTATGAAACTCAAAATTGAGTGATTCATTATTTTTAGAAATTAAAGAATATTTACTAAATTTAATTAGAAGAGATAAAATTATGAATATATCTCATTCCTGATTTAAATTGATATTGAATTCATTACATATTGTCTGACTGATTACTGTAGTTTTTAGAACTCTTTTCTAATATATTTTATGATAAATTGAGTTATATATATCTGAATAAGGTTATTATTTCTTATTTATAATGATAATAAAATTTTATAAATATAATTAAAAAGGAAAAAATTCTAATTCATCCTTTATAAAGGTCATTTTTAGATACAAAATTCAAAAATTCAATATGTTTATAGTTTTTAGGAATTCCCTCACATGAATTGCCTATGTGAGAAACTCAAATACATGAGAAAATCACTTATTTGATAAATTTCTTATGTGAATCATCTACATGTAATTTCTTATAATAATACCATATGTGATTATCCTAAGGTTATTCCCTTACATGATAAATCACTTATGAGGGGAATTTGGATGCGTGAATCCCTTACATAGTGAACCACTTACATAATTCTCATATGAAAAAAACACATACATTATGAATCCATTATGTAATTTATCCCATGTGATCAGTTTTATTACATGAATCACTTAGTTCGGTTCTCCAATATGGAAAACACTTATGTGAAATTCCTTTATGTAAATTTGGATGCATATAATTCCTATAGTATTTTTTTCATTTTATTTCATATATCAATTTACTACATGGTTAGTTCATGTATTAAAATTGTCCCATTGGATTTATAAATCCATTTTATTTATTTAGAACCCATAAGAAACATTTTTCATTATTTTAAGAATGTTTTTGTGATAATAACAAGATGTTATATATTCACACCTGAAACATACATCTTGCAACTCAAATATTTGATTTTATTGTTCTATGTTTTTTAGTATATTTTATTATTTTTATATTAATATTAGATGATATTAGTTTCATTCAAACCTGTTTTAATTTTTTTAATGTGGTATTATTATGTTTTGAATTTCTTCTCATATTTATTATTTGTTTTAAATAGTTTTTTGGTAGTTCATATTATCAAATTCAAACTTAATATTTTCATGTGATTTATCTTTAACATATTATTGGGGAGACCATTTCAATTATTTATTAAATGATTTCAAAGTTGTATGATTCATGTTTTATTGATTTAAATTCTGGCCCTAAGTTGAGTAGTATGTTTTCAATGATAATATTTTTTTCCTCTCCCTCTCACTAATATTCTTGTAACTGTTATTATTATTTTTGAATTTTTTTCCAATAGAAGGTGTTTGTTACTATTTATAAATATTTATTTAAAGGGAGGATGAATAGAATTTTATCATATAAAATATCATAGGGATATAAATTTATGGCATGATGAGTACATCTAACTTAAATAGATAAAATGTGCTCATACTCTACAAAACTTCAAGTCATCCTATATAATCTTTTTACTACTACATGATGATCACTCAGAGGATGAAAAAAACGTCTTCAACTTCAACTACCTCGATGAGTAGATCAATATGATCAAACACTCAAGAAAAAATACATGGGATTCATTTTTATTATCTATTTCGTTTGGTTTCTTGAGTTTGTAATACTTCTTCTCATCATTCACATGCACTCTATTTTATGTTTATGATTATACATAGAAAATTATTTCTTATTCTCTAATTAGAGTTTTGATTACTAGATTCTAAATATAGAACCATTCAGGGTTTGACTCCCATAGTCTAATGTCAGTATTGTACTTGAGTTGTGACTCCCCATGAAAAATTCAATACATTGTGGTTATCCCTCCACTTTGTAGAAAATGATTCTATAATCGAGTTATGATTCCACTTTATAAATCATGTAGTTGACAATATACCATTTACCAAGTAGATAGGTATAAGACCAGACTAGGTCCTCTTTGGAATGAACCAGTATAAAAATTCTTGTGTTCATTTCTATAATCCCACTTCTAACTAATGAAAATAGTTAACTTTACCAATTACTTTAAATAATTAATCTATTTGGGATTTTTTTTTAATATTTTCCATTAATCCCTATAGACCTTCATCCATTACCCATTATAACCAAACAATTTAATAAACACCAAAGTTATTAGAATTTTTATATGATTAATCTTACATCATGGTATTACAATTAAAAGGGGATGGAGGAATAAATTATGAGGATAGAATTTTATACCTGGTATGTACATTAGGAGTTTTTTTTATTCCCTTCAGGTTGAGTAATGATGTAATATATTTATAAATCTTATAAATATTGTTTTCCTTGGTTATTTTGATAAATTTATAGTATATTTCATTGATGATATTCTAGTTTACTCTATTTTTTTTGCTAAGATGAGAAACAACTATGGATTTATCTACTTAATTTCAAAGAAAAAATGTTGTATAGAAAATTTATGAAATGTGAATTTTGGTTACATAGATTTAATTCATTAGGAACATTGTTTATAAATATGGAATAAATATTTATCTTACTGAAACTAATGTGGTAAAAGAGTGTCCAGGGTCTACAAATGTCACTAAGATTCGATGTTTTATTAGATTAAAGGGTTAATACTGATGGTTTATTGAAAATTCCATTTGGACATCTAGTCCATTAACTATGTTTACTCAAAAAGAGTAAAACAACCTAGAAAAATTAATTTGTTGATTTTTTTGTAGGAATTGAAGTAAGATTGGTTAATTCTCCTATCTTAGCCTTTATAATAAGGAATAGTATATTTTTTAGTTACAGTGAAACTTATTTGAAGGGACATGGTTGTTACTGGAAGAAATACGATCGGGTAATTGCATATGATTCATGTAGAATAACACTCTATGGGAAGGATTACTTAACACATGATCCTAAGAATGTTGTATTGGGTTTTTACTTTAAATATTTTGAGGAATATTTTATATGTGGTAAATTGTGAAATATAAACATACTATAAATGTTTTAAGTTAATATTGACTCAAAATAATTGAACATGAGGTTGAGAATGTGGTTGGAATTGAAAAAAGATTATGATTTTATGTTTCACTATCATCTGAAAAATGAAAAGAACCTGATTCCTTGAGATGAAATGATAATGTTTTGTTAACCATGCTATGTTTGGAACATGATAATTTGGTTAATTATTATGTAAATGTTAGAAAATTAATTATTCAGGTAATTACACTCTATATTTTGGGTTATGTGTTAGTGTATACATTATTTTCAAAAATAATTAATCATGAAAAAATAAGATAAGGATTTTTATGAAATGGTGGATTTGGTTAGAAAAGGTAAGTTTCCAGAAATTTACATTGATAAATAATTTTTTATGAAGTTTTTAAATAGGCTACATGTGCCAAGTGATTCTTAATTGAGGAAGGAAATTTTGAGTGAATCCCATAGCTCTCCCTTTTTCATTCACTGTGGAAGTACTAAGATATAATGAGGCATTTAAGAACCTTTTTTGGGGTGGAATGAATAAATATATATCAAGCATTAATATGAAAATTTTGAATTTTTAGCCAGTTAAATATGAGAAAAAACTACCAAAGGGGATGCGTCTTCCATTTTTTGTTCCTAAATAGAAATGATAGAGTACACCCATGTTTTTTTGGGATTTACAAATACATCTCAAGGTAATAATGTTATTTGTGTTAACATTGATCATTTGACTAAGTCTCACATTTTCTTTATATTCAATTTATTATGTGATTATAAAAACTTCTTAGAATTTATATTAAAGACATACATATATTACTTGGATTCACCTTGTCTATTGCATCTAATCATGATTCATGATTTACCACAAATTATTTGAATGAATTCAGAATTCATTTGTTACTAAAATAATTTCAATATATATTTTTAGCCTCAATATAATAGATATTTTGAGAGAAAAATTCATACATTGTAAGATATAATTTTTGTCTTTTTCATTAGATTATCAAGGAAGTTGAAATCAATATCTAAATTTTGGGAAATTTTCCCATAATAAGAGTTTCTATTTAAGTATAAAAATGGAACATTCTGAGGCATTATATGTAAAGTGGTGTCTAAATCCATCTATAGTGATGTAGTTGGGGAAAATAAGTTTTTTGGGCTATATTTGGTTAAGGATTTGGTTAAAAAGGTAAAGTTGATTTAATTCCAAATGAGGATAGATTAGTGTAGGAAGAAAATTTGTAACATCATTATTTTTATAAACCCCTATTGGTTTTAATTCCTAAGTATCCTTATGTAATAATATTATTTTTTCAATAAATATTATCCTTATACATGTTTTTTTGAGTATGAGTAAGGGTAAATAATGATTTATAAGGGTTGCTTAAGATTAATGTGAGTTTTTAAGACCCTTATTAAGGGAAGAGTGTTTTTTTTCCTTAGTTGCAAAAAGTTAAAATAATAAATTCACAAGGGTCATCCCAAAAACTTATTATTAATTCAAATGTATACTAGAGTTCCTATACAGAGTGTAAGGGTAGCTCCATATTTATAAGGGATTAATAAGGGTACCTCTTGCACTACCTAAATTTATCTCTTAGTTTTTAAGGGCTGTCTGAGGGTAATGCTGAGTTTCTTAAGTGTAATCCTAGTTTTCTATCTAATTTTTTGAATATCCCTATTAAAGGGTATATAAGGGTAACCCTAGCTCTATTTAAATGTAAAATTTAAATTATATAGGTTTCATACGGTTTACCTAGCTACTCTTTAATCGTAGGTTGAGCTGCGTAAGGGTAACACCTACTTTTCAATAGTTGCATAAGGGTAACTCTTACCCTTACATGATGGATATGAATTGTGTGAGGTTAAAAACATTTTACATTTATGATACCCAATTTTTTGGGAAATTTAATTATGAAAATCATTTTTTATTTCATTCTTCCTTTATTGAAACTATAATGTTTATTCATGATTTTAAATTCCAAAAAATCATAGGAAATAATTCCTTTCAATTGTTTTAAGTTCATAACTCCCATTTTGATGTTTTTGAGTGATATGTAATTAATAAATGGTTAATAGAAAAATTAAGTGGTTTTTTTTAATTTTTTGTTATTAATATTATGGACCAATACATGTTTTTCCTTCTGGAAAATATCAAAACATTTATTCCATCAATTTATAGACATTCTCTTGAGTTTAGATAGTCTATAATCCCTCTATTTAAAAAATTCAGTGAAGTATTCTTTGATCAATATGAGTTGTTTATCCAGTTTCCAAGAGTATTGGAACATTATATTTTCTCTTCCTTTGTGTATTTACTAAAATATACAAATTAAAAGTATGAATTTTTATTTTTAACTCTCCTTATTTCATGTGAAATTTGTGAAATAATCCTTATGGATAAATGGTTAGATGAATCTTTTAAGGATAGTGACCCATAATTTTTGAAGAATAACAAAATAATTGACTCATTATTATCTATAATTATTATAGAGAGATATAAATTTTTCACATGTAGTTTTATAATTAATCTATGAAAAATAAATGGCTATAACATGTGTTTATTTAACCAATAATTAGATAATTAGTTAGGAGAGTTAAAGTGTTATCACATTTGGAATTTCTATTTACTTTGGAATTAAAATAATTAGAACCAGTTCTATGAGTCCTTATAATTCATGAATGTTATTTTTGTTGTGCGAATATTTCTTGGGAGATGATATTCTTGAAAACACCTGATGTTGAGATTAAAAACTTTAATAGTGGAAGTTCTATACTATTTAGAGGACATGTATATGATTGTAAGCATGATACAATGTTGTTTTTTGAATTTTTATACTATATTTGTTGGGAACACATATGTTCATATTGGGATATTGTTTCTCACTCATGATTTACTATATATTATTCTATATGATATGACCTTTTTCCATATATTGTACTCAGTATTTATTATGTTGAAATTCTATTCATGGTTCCAAAGTGATAGTTGATCCCATCAAAGATTAGTTTCCCTAGAGGGGGAGTGTGTTCAGATGCTACATATGAAATTATGGTATAAATTATTTGGATGATGAGGTATGATTGAATTGTGTGGTCATACCTAAGGATATGATGGTCTATGTGACCTAATCCTTGAGGTGATAGTGGGACATGATGATTAATGTGACCTACCCCATGAGGAATCATGGAAATAATGGTCTATATGACCTGACTCAAGAGATAGTGATAGGTTGTAATGGTCTATGTGGTATAATATGGTGTAATAGGTCCTATTAGGCTATTAAGATTCTTTGAAGATGGCTCTTTTACTTATGATGTTTCCTTGAATACTCTAATGTTCTTCCATCATGGAGCTCAAATAGGTATACCCTGGGTTCATGGAGTCTTGGTTAGTGTATGAAATATTAGTGTGGTTATTTTCTTATTTTTTTTTCCTTATTTATTATCATTATATAAACTCTTATACATTTTCAATCTTCTTAAAGATTCATTTTCTGTATCTTATAGAGTTTTATTACTTACACGATATAAAATCATCTCAATGAACATGAAAAACTCAGGTGTAGGGATCCAAGAAAGGGAAAAGAGCCCATAGAAGATAGTTAAGACTATGATCATGGATCTGGGTATGGTATTGGGATGTAATTTAGAGTATTCCATAATTTTATTTATTTATTTACTCTCTAAATACTCTTGTTTAGATTCCCAGACTAGGAGCCCACCTATTTATTTGTATTTCAATTTGTTCCATCATATATTATAATTGATTTTAGATTATTCCATGTTACTATGTTTTTTGTGTATGGAAATGAAATTATAATGTGGGTATAATCTCCCCACTGACAGTGTTTAGACCCTCACTACTAGTCAACTACCTCTTGCATACATAGAGGCATTCATGAGATCACGTGGAAAGCACTCAAGGAATGATGAGATCATGGAAGATATTCCTTTTGACATAGAGGAAGATGGCCACCATGATAGTCCTTCCTCCCTCAGTGGGGGAGGGACCTCCACTTTTCATTGAGAAATTTAGGTTTCGATTTATTCCCATTTTTATAATCCTAATTTCCTCCTTTCTTTCCCCCATATCTCACTCTTCCCTAAAGTTCTTGATTTAATCAAAGGTTACCCACAAAAATCACCCTCATCTTTATAGTTCATAGACACCTCACATATTCGGAATCTGAAACTGATTTCTTATTTCAAAGAGAATAATATGTTGATGGATTCTTTTGATAGGTTTATTTTTGGATCTTGGGGATTACATGATCACTCAATGGTGGGTCATATCAATTGAAGGCATATCATGGATTGCTTCACATTGGAGGATAAATTGGTTAATGCTTGATCCAGGGCCCCTCACAGCTTCCATGGTTTCAGTTTCTTCCTTTTTAGAGGGAAATATTATTTCAAAATGAAACGAGGTACCCTGACTATAATGATTTGGTTTAGTCTTTTAGAACTCTCACTCCCTTTTCAAAATCCTTTGATTGTTCAAATTATAAGGAATCTTGTTGGATTCTATCTTTAATATGATAGTAGATAAAAATCTTTATGTCACCCTATTTCTCTATGAATGTGCATTGAATTCAATGTTTCAAGGATTCTAGTAAAGTATATTTGTTTTTTTAGTGGAAGAGTTTCAGTACAAGTATCTTGTTGTCTATGATTCATGGGTCGATTTCTGCTCTTCATGTAGGACTGGGTGTAAACATTGGATAATGAACACCTATAAGTAACTAGAGGAAGAATTAGCAAATAGTGGTAGGTGATTGATGTCTGGTTATAGTGCATATACAAAGTAACTAGATAAAATTGGTGCTCTTATTGATCGTACCAGTTATTTAAAGATAGCGTGTTTGAGATCTCATGATAGAAGGGACTTGATGTTGGAGATGACTACTAATTTGTGCATTAAAGCAGTAAAGGTGGTCTCAATCAAGGAGGCACATATGTTTCCCCTTATCAAAAGTTTTTTGACATTTTTAGAAGATTGAAAAGTGATTTTAGGGGGTTGATACAACAAGGACTAAGGATTAAACAAATTTAGCTTTGCTGGAAACCATTGTAGAGGAAGTGGACACCAAAGATGGATGAAAAGATAAGTAGGTGTTTCAAGAGGCATGTGAGGAATATGTAATAGTCAACAGAGGCAATGAAGGATGGATTAAGACATTAAGCAGGCCAAGGTTGATGAGTAACAATTCGAAAATTAATTTTAGTAATCGTTTTTAAGGTTTAGAGGTTGAAAGTTTGGTGTAGGATCAAGGGGATACGATTCATGTTGAAATTAGAATCCAAAACACAACACCAGGGAAGAGGCTCTTTACTAATCTAGGATTTTATGGGATATATTCAGTGGTTGATATTTCAATCTAGGTTTTGGTTGCTAGTTTTGATGATGTGCACAGAAGGGTCCTACACAACCTAAGGAAGAAGAAGGGGTGGAAAAGAAGAAGATACCCAAGGAGCATAATTTTATCAAAGGGGAGGAAATACAATGGATGTAATGAATAATCTCAGTTACCTAAATCGACATAAACTAAGTTTTCCAAAAGAAATATGGTGATGGTAAATTAATCCATGCTATAAGACTAGCTTGGAAAATATAGTTTAATTATTCAAAGAGAAAATAAAATGACAGAGTGTGATGAGTGGGAGATTATCATTAGTTATAATAAATAAAATACCAAGGAGGAATTTGAGATCTAGGATACATAATATTAATTTTAAAGGATGTATGAGAGAATAATTTTAGTGGAAATTAATAATGAACAATGTAATTAAATCTACAAACATTATCACATCACGACACATGGCTTAAAAAAATGATGATTGGCGTGGAATATTTTATTCAATCATGGGAAAATATGGCCTATATTTTTGAATGCCTCATCATGGATAATCTAGATGAGAAGATCACTTATCTCTAGTGAATTCTACTCAAAGGTAAGTTTTATAGTAGACATAAACTTCATTCCAATTATTAGTTATTTATTATAGTGTAGACTGAGCACCTATTTCATACTTGGAAGGTTTCCCACATTCCTTATAAAGTGGTTTTCATAATAAAAAAGGTAATTTTTAGTCATGAGATCATGTGGAACTCCAGATTGGACTCAGTAGTCTAGGTTTAGGAAATATTAAAGTGTATTAGAGAACAATTTTCTCCTTTTACCTTGACTAAACTAGGATATGGTAAAAAGAAGATTAATTTATGTGACTCAGGTATGGGAGATTCTATGTTCTTGGCCAACTCATGTGTAATTGACCTCCATGCTTCCATTAATAGGATTGATAATACTATTTTATGAGATTTGGGTGTGTTCATACATCACGACTAGACACGTAATATCCCATGCCATACATATAGATGTATAATTTTTTGTGTGATTCATTTTAGTTCTTTAATATAATTAATTGATGTGTGATATTTTTTTGGGATAGAATATTATTCTTTTTCTGAGTGATATATCTATTTTACCATGTTTTCATGATATATTTATGATGACATTAATTAGTTGAATCTGATTATATTGTTATGTTTATATATATATATATGTTTGTGTGTGTGTGACTATGACTAATTTACCAGTATATAGAACATGGTTAGTTCTTGGAGGGATATACCTTGGGTTATGGGTATACTACTAGGATAATCTTTATTTGATTCAACAAAACGATTAGAATATGTACTAATAAAATAAGATATTCTAAATGTTTTTTCATGTTTTAGATAATTACTCCTTGATGTAGTCTTATGGGATAACTTTTGAGGTGGGGATGAAATGCTTCAGTAAGGGAGGATGTTCCTTATCAACCACTAGACTTATAAGAGTAAATAGCTGAGCATGATCCCACAACCACTTTAAAATTTTGGAATTAGGGATAGTTTAGTAATATTTCTCTCTTAGTGCTTTTCTTAGGTGTAAGATTTTAGAACTATGGAAAAATATTTCCTGAATTTCAACTCTATCATTCTTTATACTTATAGGGATATAGTTTCCCTCAGGATGCTGAATAATGGGTTAAATCATTGTTTGAATATTAAACTTATTAGAGCCATTGAAGGATTGGTAGGTTATGCAAGAAAGATTTTAGCTAGATCATTGTTATCCCCCTCATATTTTCCTCTAGTGATAGATCTCTATCAGGATTTCTTTCTATATGAATTCACAAGACATCCCAAAAATAGGGGAGTGTTCATTGAGATATTGAACAACCCATTTCAATATAACTTTATCATATTTTCTAGTTGAGATGAATGAGATCAAGGTGCACCTTGAGGACTTAGATAAGAATGATTTTATCACTATGAGTACATCACTATGGTGTGTACTAGTTTTTATCCCAAGAAGTAAGATTGTATTTTTTGACTCTACATAGATTTATGGGAGTTGAACTATGTGATAGTGAAGCGATGATATATATTTCCCATGATCGATGATATCTTTGATGAATTATGGGAATATTGATGAATCTATAAGATTTATCTTTTATATACCTATCACTAGTTTTATGTTAGAGATTAGGATATCCAAGAGATAGAGTTTCAGTGTATGTATTAGATATATGAGTACTTGGTGACGGGGTTTGGAATGAAAAATGTTCCTATAGTGTTCATGAACCTCTTGAACAAGATCCTCCACCCATATCATGAATCTTTCATCATGGTGTTTGTTGATGATATCCTCATTCACTCACCGACCCTAGTGAACCATAATATACATATTGATATAGTACTGAGTATTCTTTTTGAACATCGAATCTATGGAAATATGTCAATATGAAACTATTGAATTTAAAAGGTGAAATTATAGGGGTGTGTGGTTTCTAAGACTGATATTCCCATAAAGAAGAAGACATCGAATGCAGTGATGTCTTATACACATCCTCAAAAAAAGTTCTAGATTAGGAGAATTCTAGGTATTGTAGGGGACTATTTATGATCTATCTAGGAATCCTCCCAATTTTCAACACCCATTACTAAACCGATAAGGAAGGGAGTGATGTTCCAATGGTCGAAGCAATGTGAGTATGATTTTCTTGAGTTGAATTGAATGTTGAAAACAACCCCATTATTTATTCTTCAAGATCCTATGAGTGGTTATTTTGTATACTTCAATGCATCAAGTTTTGGGTTGGAGTAATAATGATGCAATAAAAGTGGGTTTTATATTTTGGTTCATACCAATTGTGAAACCATGAGTTGAACTATTATTCTCGAGACTTAGAACTGGAAGTGGCATTCCATTATCTAATGTATTTGTGAAACTATATATTTGGTGAGAGGTTTTCTATCTACACATAACAAAATATCCTTTGATATATCTTCAAGTATCTAGAACTTAATTTAAGAAAGAGGCACTGGGTAAAATATCTACAAACATTTATCCTTGTGATGCCTTATACACTAGGTAAAGGCAACATAATTTTTTATGATCTTATCCATAAGAATATAATAGCTTCATAACACTATTAATGTTATTTATAAGATTAGTAACACCTAGAAAGATTATTGGATGATTAGAGGATCGATGCTTTCAAGTACCAAGGGTGAATGACATTTTCCTTATTGGTGGTCATATATTCTTCCATATATTGAGTGAATTCTAGACAAGATACTGACTGAGAGTGTATTTTGATGTGTCGAAAGCTAACTGGTGGAGACCTAAAAACTCGATGGTCATTGGAAAATGATGATTTGATACTAGTACATAGGTGATTTTTAGTCTATACTTCTATAAGGGAAGATATGTTGAGAGACTCTCTTTCTTGTAAGTGGGCGGTTCATCCTAGAGTGATAATGATATACCACTTCTTTAGGTAGTAGTTCTTGTTTCTAAGTAAGAAGAGGGACATTTTTGGATTTGTTTACATATTCCATAATTTATAGAGGATTAAGGTTGAGCATCATCATCATGGTCGACTACTCCAGCCACTCCATTGCCCATGTGTAAGTGGGAGTATTGTAATAATGAACTTTGAGAGGGTGTTACCTTGGACCCCAAGGATTCATGTTTCTTTTTGGCTGACTATCAATGGGATTAGGAAAGTTCCTCATTTTGTACTAATCCATGTGAATAAATTTATAGAAATTATGAAAAATATGTATATCCATGAGATAATACACCTTCATGGAGTTCCCTTGAGTATCATATCTAATTGTGATTCATGTTTTATGTTTCATTTTTTGTAGGGATTACCGAAGTTCTTAGGTAGTTGGATGATATTGAGAATAGCGTACCATACCCAAAGAAATAGATACTCAGAGTAAAAAATTTACAAATTAGAGGATATTCATTGGTCTTGACCAATAGAATTCAAGGAACTTGGTATAATAACCTTTACTTAGTTGAGTTTTTATAGAACAACAATTACCAGGCTTTGATTCAGATGGAACCTTATCAGGATATTTATGATAGGCCATGTCAATTACCTCATTATTGGAATGACACTAGAGAGGTAGATGTTTTGAGGCAAAGTATGGTATAAAATAACTCTGAGAGAGTGAAACTGATTTAGAAGAGACTGATCACAACTCAAAGTAGAACTATTAAAGATAATTTTAGATAATGAAAATTCTTTTGAATTGGAAAATTATAATTTCCTCATTTTTATAAAGCCTTTTTTGTTATAATTCATAAGTTTTATTATGCAAGAATATATACTTTTCAGTAAATATTACCCTTACAATTGGTTTTTAAGGTTTCATAAGGGTAACCCCATATTTATATGGGTTACATTAGGGTAAAGTGAATTTTTGAGACCCTGTGTAAGGGTCGAGTGTTTTTCCTTAGTTGTGTAAAGGTAAAACATCTGCTATGTGAGTGTCAGTACCAAAAACTATTTCTCACTTAAAGGTATAATGGAGGTTTAATACATCATGTAAGGCTAGATATGTTTTTAAAAGGGATGCATAAGGGTGCCTTTGGTGCTATGTAAAAGTATCACTATGTTTATAAAGGCTGTGTGAGTGTAATGATGAGTAGAGTAAGGGTGGGCCTGGTTTTCTATGGTTTGTGGAAGGGTACCCTATGTTTCCAATTTTTATATAAGGGTAACCCTAGATCTGTGTAAAGGTAAACCTTAAATTATAAGGGTAACATAAGGTTTACCTAAACACTATGTAATAGAATGTTGAGCAGTGTAAGTTTAACTTATATCTTCAAAAGGTTTTATAATGGTAAATTCTATCCTCACATGATGGCTAGGAGAAACATAAGAGTAACATCATGTTACCCTTATACAATACTCTTCTCTGGAATAAGAAATTAAATAACTTTTTTCATTTCCTTATTACCACTTTGAACCTATATTTTTTTTCATGATTTTAAGGCCACAAATCATAGGAATTAAATAATTTTAATCATTTTTAGTTAATAACTCTAGTCATGAAGGTTTTGAATGCCCCATAATTAAGAAACTACTAAAATACAAATTAAACAGTTAATTTAGTTTTTGTTTCTTAATGATGAATACATGTACATGGTTTTTTTAAATATATGATCTTTTATTCCATTGGTTTTTGTATATTATATCGAGTTCTGGGAGTTTATAATTTATATGGTTAAAAAATCATTAAAGTATTTTTTGATCAATATGGGTTCTTCATCAGGACTCTAGGTGTGGAAAAACCTTATACCTCCTCCTCCCAGAAGCAACACTTAAAAGTGATAAATTCCATATATGAATTTATATTTTCTCTTCTTTGTATTTCCTATGAATGTTTTGAAATAATATTTCTTGTGAAATAGTAGGATTAAACATTTAAAGATAATGACCCGAAGTTAATGAATAATAATAAAATAATTACCACAAGATTATATTTTATTATTATATAGAGATAGAATATTATCACATTTGATTTTATAATTATTCTTTGATGATGACATGGTTAACATATGAATTAGCTTAAATAGATAATTTATAAATTATTTAGGAGAGAGAATGTGTTATTAAAGGTTGTATTTTCTCTTTCCATAATAAATAAAATAATTTAAATCATTTTTAGAAATCTATCATTGGTGATATTTTTCTGGTTGGTGTGAGAATGTGGTTTGGGAGATGATATCCTTGGTGAACCCTTATGTTGATGTGAACAACCATGAGTTAGGAAGTTCCATACAATGTAGATTCCTTGTATATGATTATTATAGTGATATGTTGTTTTGAGTTGATACGAATTAAACCATTTTGAGTGTAATCAAATGTGTCTGTGTTTGTATTTTGTTTCTAAGTTATGATATACTATGTATTCCTCTATATGATATACTGTATTTCCATGTTCTTTACTTGGATTTTTTTTGTGACATTTTTCTATGAATGGTTCTTAATTGACAGGTGAATCTATAATGGCTTAGTGTTCATAGAGGGGGAGAATTTTCAAACACTACATATGAAATAATGATAGGACTGATTTGAAAAAAGAGTTATGATGGCCTTGTGTGGCCTCACCTAGGAATATAATGGTCTATGTGACCCAACCCATGTGGTAATAGTGGGAAATAATGGGCCATGTGACATAAAATTTTAGGAAATAGTGTTATTCTAATCTTTGGGAGCTGACTAAAGATATAATGATATGATATAATGGTTTATAAGTGAAGATCTGGTTTCCTAGGTCCTGTATGTATATTGATCAACTTTGAGGGTAGCTCTTTGTCTAGTGATATTTTTTTACTACACTATTCTTTTCCACATGGAGATGATATAGGTACATCTAGGGTTTATGAAAACTTAGTTAGTGCTCAAACACTCAGTATGGATATTTTTTCATGTTCAATATTATTTATTTTTATGAAATACACTCTAATACATGTATACATGTGCTATGGACACATTGGTGGTGTGCTACTAAGAATCATTACTCTCACCCTACCTGGTTGTCTCGATGCATGAGAAAACATCATATATAGGGATCTAGAAAAGGAAAAGGGTCCCATAAAAGATGGATGAGAGTAGAAGCATTGATTTGGGAGTAGTACTGACATGTACTTCATAGGATTCCACAATTTTATTTATTTTCCTACACTCTAAATAAACCAGTTTGGATTTTCATAATGATATCCCATTTATTTATTTATAGCTATCTGATATTACATTTGATATTTAGTTTTCAAAAAGATATTCTTATTTTTATCATCTATATTTATTGAGTATGGGTATGATAAGATACTAAGGATATAATCTCCCCACAAATGGTGTTTAGAATTTCATTCCTAGTTAGCATCCTCTTCTGTATGGGGGGGGGAGGGAATTCATGAGGTCATCTAGTACATTATATTTGATCTAGTGGTTTAGTTTGTGGAATTAGAAAAATTATGTAGATTATTGAAGGAAATATCTCTCATTTTAGGAAGTAGATCATGATTTTATTAAAGTATCTACTTATAAAAGTGTTATATGTTTTTGTAAAATTGGAATTTTGAGTATGCGTTTTACTAGACTATAAAAAATTTGAGAAAAATTGGGATCATTTTCATAGAGAGTGTAATTTTCTATGAGTTTATCTCAAGTAAAATATGTGTCGTATGATTCTTTTCTAAATAAGTAAATACTTGATGTATATTATGTTATGATCCCTAGAATCGTAAATTTTGAGGAGAATCACACTTATAAAGAAAATATTCTTTATATTTTTTATCATATATATTTTTTATTGATAAATAAATTTATCCAATATGTATTGTTTTCATGGAAGAATCTCATGATGATAGAAGCAATATAGTAATATAAAAAATGCTATGAGGGAAAAATACCCTTATTTGTTTAAGTAAAGAATAAAATTGTGAAGAAAAAATTTCTTAAAGGATGGGATAATGTGAAAACCTAGGTAATCCAAGAAATAAATCAATCTATTATTTAAAATTATTCACATTATATATTAATATTCATCAGATTTTTATACACAATTTCATTAAAAAAGGAATAGTTTTATTTAACTAAATTGTTTTTTCATGCTGTAAATTATTTTATATAAAATTAAAATTTCTTAATTTTAAAATTCTAATTTAATAAAAATAAATTATTTTTTGTTTTTAGAGTAATTATTATATCTTAGGGTGATTTTTTTTTTATTTTTATGAAATGATTTATATTTTAATAAATAGTAAAAATTATAGTTTTTATTTAAAAGTGTATTTTTTATAGTATTTTAAAAGTATTGTCATATTTTTGATTGGTTTTAAAGTTAAATTTATCCTATTTAACTAAAAATATTTAAATTAATTTAATAGTAATCAATATTATATAAGAGTTTGGTATAAAATTCTTTTAATGCACAAATGGACATTTTTCGAAAAATTATTTTGATTGTGATTTGTGTATTTATATTAAAATTAATTTTTACTAATTTTTGAAACATAAAATGTTAAAATATATTTAATATTTGTAATTGGTAGTTTTATAATTTTTAAAAGGTTAATTTAATTTTTATTCATTGTGAATAGTAACCTTTGTAAGAATTTTTATTATGATAATGGTTAAATGAGATAATGAGCAGTTAAACTAAGAGATAAGGTTTAAAGTATCATAAAAACATGTTTAAATTTAATTTTATGAGTTTATTTATTCTTATTATTATTCTATATTTGAAATATTTTAATTTTGTCCCACTTTTCTTTAAGGACTACATATAATATAATTAATATTTTTATGTATTTGCAAGTGTGCCCCTCCCCTCAATTATAAAAGGGAACATACTCTTCTCACTTCATCATACAATTTGGGAAGTATATAAAAGGAAATACCTAAAAAAAATACTTCCCCAACTCTACTCCCCATGTTCTAGAGGTTATGTCCTTAACAAAAGCCTATCTTAAGAATGTATAAGGTATAAACCAAGTGGGATTTTCAAAAGAATAATTACAATTATTAGCTGAGTGTTTCATGTTTATTTATTCTTTATCATATTTAAAATATTATATTACCTTTTTGTAATAATAACATAATTATAATCCGTATAATAAAATTTTATTATGATTATGGTAAAATCTATTTTTATCTCTATTTCCATTTTATGGGAAATAAAAGCATCGCTTGTGTGCGTATGTGGACTACCACGTTCACAAAGTGATGTGTTTCATTTCGTGTTACTAGATCATATGGATGCTAAAATGATGGATAAATGAATATATATGGCATTTATAATTAAATTAAGTCTCTATAAAGATAATATATTACTTACATTATTACCCTACCATCCTTCGGAAGACAATAATGTCACTCGTGCATATGTGTGGACTACCACATACAAATAGCGATGAGATTAATTTTTTATTTAAAACTTTAAATGATGGTCATAAGTATACAAATAATGAATAAATAATACATTTATAACATATTTATGGTTCTATAAAATTAAAATATTGTTTAATTTATTTCTTTTCCACCTATTAATATAAGGATAATTTCATTCATGTGTATGTACAGTCTACCGTCTCCATGAAACAATGTGGTTCATTTTTCATGAATGACTTACATAGATAGTTTAAAAAGTGTATCTAATTTTTTAAAATGATAATTATAATTTTTTTTGATTATGGAGATAATTCCACAATAACCCCTTTAACCATTTTCAACACACCATTGTTGTTTTGAGGTTATAAACCAAACATCCTCAAAACGTTCAACATGAAATTTTCCATTTTAGTTGAATAAAAAAAAGTAGTAAAATGTAATAAAGGTAATAATGATAATGGAGTGAAAATTAAAAATTATCTTAATAAAATTTAAAACTAATATAATTTGATTACTAAAGAGGGTATACATACAAATTAAATGAGTTGAGACTCATGGTGAGGAAGTTTTCTTTAAAAACAATATTGAAAGGTTTTCATTCCAACTATTTTCTTTAATGTTGAGGTTACATTGAATGTTTCAATAATGTTATTATTTATTATTTAATTTTTTAAAATGTTTATTTTGGGATATATTTTAATATCATTATCGAGGTTTTAAAATTAATCCTATTAATTTTTCCATATGGTTTATTTTTGACTTTTTACAAAACTAAAAAAAGGAATTCTATTAATGTATAAAGATTAACTTAATTTTTCTATTATCTTATAAATTATTGATTATCAAGATTACTCAACATGTTAACATAATATTTTAAATTATATCATACTCTCTCTTCCTGTAATTTTCCATTTTTAATTTTTTTTAAAGAAAATGGATATTTCTCCATATGATTATTCTAAAATTAATAGTGTTTTACCTATGGGTTGAAATGACTTTTTAATGTTTTTATGATGAGAAAGTGAAATATTACCAATTTTATATTCATTATATGGTACTTTATAATTGTTTATTATGATTTTTGAGTCTAATATTTCTTAGAATAATAGGTGATCATGATATTTCTTTCTAATGAAATAGGTAAAGATGTAGTATTTGAGTGTGAAAATGAGGGAGATTACTGAATTGGTCACTCCTATAGAATTAACTAGAATACAATTATTTTGGCATGGGTTAAATATGAGTAAACCTAGCTTAATAATATAATAATCTATAATACCTTTCCAATTATTGTAAAAACGTATTTTTGGTAAACATTTTTATTTTTGAGGTAAGGAATGTTTGGGAACTTTTAAAGGTGAATGGTTTTATTTTCAAAGAAATGATTTTCAAAATTTCCACAGGCATCTGGATTCCCTCATGGATTTATAAATGCTTTATGGTGCTTTTCAAAGGTTTTATTTGAGAATATATAATTTTTCAGATGATAAATTCTTTATTTATGTAATTGATCTTTTATTCTTAAAATGGTAAATGTATACACGGGTTTTTCTATTTTTTACTAGGTCGATGTGATTCTATTATTTTTACATCCCTTATTGATTTTTTTTCTTTCTCATCCCAGGATTTATTTTTTTCATAGGATATAAATATGGGTAGAAATTTTAGCAAGGTCAAGATATCCACTTTTTTACCTCATATTAAACAAAGAAAAAGTGTCATGAATGTAATAGGGGTGTAAATTTAAGAATATATTATTTAGGGAAATATTCACACAATGTTGTATTTCTCAATTACGTAATGTTTTAACTAATTTTTTAAACTAAAAAACAATAAGGTCTTGGTAATGTAAGAAATTGTAACCCTTATTATAAATCATATAATTATTGGGTTTTAATGTAATACATCATTATAATAACCCACACACACCATGAATCAACACTAATTCCACCATACTATCACGAATAAGGACCATACATGAAATTAATAGAGAGGAACCATAAAAAAATAAGAAATAATTCTATAATTCATAAGAAGTTAAAATCCTTTAAAGGATGATGTAACTCCCTATAATAACATTGTTAATAAAAAATGGAGTACTCATGAACTCCATGAGAGAGTTTATATCCATGTAGAGTTTGAAAGAAATTTAGGAGGAAGGATGAAAGAGGGGGAGAGTGAGAAAATTTTCCACTTATAAAAATACAAAGAACAGAGAGGATTACCAACCCCTCCTAAATCTATGAAAACAAATGGGAGGTATTCAGTGATTAACAATCCACATTAAAAAGTATTCAAAGGTAGGTAGAACAACCACCATCATGGGAGGATGAAATATAAAATCCTGCTACATTACATGCATAGTTTAATATTTTCAATGTTTCAATATTTAATTCTTTTAATATCTTGTGTATAAATAATTTAAATTAATAAATTATGATTACATAATTATATATATATATATATATAATTTACATGGTATCTAATCCAAAACAACATATTTCACCTTATGATAGAGATGTAGGGACCATGAAGATGAAAAAAAGTGTTTCTAGAAAAAATAGTTACCTTCCTATGCATAGGTTGATCTGAGTGATGGAATATCAAAGTTACCATTACACAATTTCAAAATATAAAATTTCATTTAGGATAACCTCATATTCACCATTACAAAGTGTAATTAAGTAATCTCATGTAAGTTTATATATATATTACCCTTAAAGAGTTCTAGGATAAATAACATTCCTTTATATAGATTTGAGTTTTACCTTCACCCATATTAAGGATTTTTTCCTTACATTTACACAAGTCATAAAAAATTAAGCATACATTAATGTAGGTTATGTTTAATATTACCTTTATGAGAAGACAAAATACTACCTTTATAAAGTTTATCAAAATCACACTTACCATTACATAGAAAATTGATTACCTTTACACAAAATATAAGTCCTAGACTAACCTTTACAAATACAAGAACTATATTTAAACATCCTCTGGGAAATCTTGATGAAAATTACATAAATCATAAAAAAAACATTTTATATTTACAATAAGATCCAAAATAGCCCTATGTAAAGATTTTTTTTTTAAATTTGAGTTCCCTAGACCCAAATTGAACAGTTATTTTCCATTAACATATCATGTATACACTATGTTATGAATCATGTATTCACATCAAGATAATCTTGATATTTCTACATCCAATATTTATATGTAAATGTATTTATATTATAATTTATATCAAAATTTTATTATAGTTACCATGATATATTGAGAACCTAGATATACCGTGACAATAATTTCAAAATTACCTCCCATGGTATAGAAACATCTTTCTGTTGGGATATAGATGAAGTTTTAATATTAGGTGTTTAGATATCGTAATTATTGAGACTTATTATTTTGATCTTATTACTTTGTGATCTCAAGTAGATGAGATAATAAGGAAAACCTATCAAAAGGAACACTACATGTTTCTGGTGTTATTGGTAGTTTATATCAGTGAACATGTGTAACGATATCCAAACTTGAGATTATTATCTAAGTACACTTTTTGATCATGTACATTGATGTAAGAAAACAATTATGGGATTTATTTATTAGATATTTAGCTTGAATCAGGAACACCATTGGTGGTATAACATTGTTTTAATAATCAAGATATACATTTCTATTTTGAAAGAAAATGATGTCTTAGGCCTATTTGATGAAGATGGAATTACCTTCACTAAATCCATTTCCATGTTAGATGAAGGTAAGTCAATTCAGTTAGATCGATGAATAATAAATCAAGAAAGGATAATGCCACAAAGTTCGCATCTTTATTTATAATATAACATGATATAAATAGATTATACTACACTGTGTGTGTTCATAGGAAATGTTTCATTTATATGACTATACCTTATCTCTTTAATGTCCTTTATGGGTTTTTTGAATTGGTTCTTAGTCCATGAATAATATTCATTGCGATCTGTATAAGGTAATATAGGGTTACACACTTAGCATATTCAAAAGTCTGGCCTCTCTTGAAGAATATAAACATAAGATATTGCAGACCCCACCATGGGGTATGGTATATTTATGATCACTATTGAATAAATAAATTAATATTATTTGAGTATCAAATAAATGGTATTGATTTTATTTATTTAATTCATTTACAAGATATTAAGTGAATACATGGAAAATATTATACAAACTAATTTTATTTTAATATATAAGGTTTGTTAAAAATTTGAAGGAATGAAATGTCAAGTTAATGGATCACTTTAATCATGTAATATATTTATTATATTATATTAATGTGATAATAAATATAAATGATGTTTATGACCCTGTTAGTTGGTCATAACACATTGTTTATGGCTTATTTAGTGGGTAATATATTTCTTGGGGATCAATGAGCCAATTTGGGATGTTTATAATCTCACTATATAATTGAGAGAAGTCTATCATATAGAATATTATTCACTATATGATTTTTAGAGATCCTCTATCCCCTCTACAATATCCCAGAGAAAGAAGATATCAAACCAAGTGACAAAACTGAGTTCTCCTTGATATATTGAAGTAACATAGATGCAGTGATCATCAATATATAGAAAGAATCATTTAAACTCTATGCTATCACATGTAATTTTATGAATGACATTCTTGTAGACTTTAAAAGTGTGTGTGGATGATATTGAGGTATTTGAATTCAGTTCCTTTAAGAAAAATTAGATAGATATGAGTGGTTGAATAAAATTGATTTAGATAGAATGAGGTAATTTTTCATTTTAGTTTTATTCTTAAAATTCTTCACATTGGATCTTTATAATTAGTACCAATCCATGTATCGTGGGTGATGACATAGTTACATTGATCACCAGTGAAAATTTTTAAACCCCTAACCAATTTTTTTCTAATGTGTTCCCCATAACATCCTACACAAAAGGTACAACCTCTTTAATATTTAGTAACGTTTTTATCAGGTTTAGAGGGGATCAAGAATCATTTGGGGAGTTTTTCAACAGAGCCTATGTCAGGTGATTCCTATAAGAGTTTTTTACATCATAAGACTATATATTATGAAATAAATAAGTCCTAGGCAATAGGTCATAAAAAACTTTTTAGGCCACAAACTCTTTATATAATAAATGGATATTTTTCATTATACAGTATTCACCTAGGATAAAATCAACCTGAGGCGACAAGTTTTTCAGCATACATACATCATTAGAGATCTAATTAATGTAAATCCTTTTAACATAGTAGGTTTTATTACACATATTTCATAACCCTCCTCTTATTCTGAATTTATCTTCCCTTCCATGAACTTTAGGTATCCATTCAATTGATTTTGGGTGATCTTGGGTTTTCTAGATTGGTTCGTTTAGTACTCGATCCCCAGTTTGGTTGCATTTATCCTACTCAGGTGAGTGAATCCTTTATTCTTATTCACATACCTTATTACAGAAGAGGAATTGGGCCATAGTAGTGGATTCTATGGATCATGTTGTAATTTTTTTTTCTAGAAATCCTATGTCGTTTCTCTTCATGCAATGTGTTATGGAGTCTGACCATTGCATTGGTTGTGGTGCGACATGTGTTGTTCTTAAGGTATGTATGACCTAGCCTCATTGTTGACCCTTTTTGTTAGGGAAAACAATTTTATGATGTGATAATCATTGATATGGTCTCTATTTTTTCATATGAATCCCCTCCATGGGTTATGGATTTTGTTTCCTTGTGTGTGAAATCGAGTTTGACATGGGTGGTTCTGTCTCATACATATTATTGATGTACATGTAATTATTTGTGTTTTAAATTTTTTTTAATAATATATTTGGAATGATTTATTGAAACATGCGTGTATAAATAGGTTATTGAGAAAATATATATTTCCATTAATTTTTGTTTAAGAAAAATGTATTTTTAAAGCATCGTGAAATCGATTTATAAAATGGTTTTCAAAGAATGATTTAGATGAAATGATTTAGGGAATGTAGCACATGGGAAGCCTTGGGTACTTAAGTTGAATGTGTTGTAATAATTGCCATTTATTGATACTATCAGGGGGTCATTGGAGGTGTTTTCCTCTAGTACCTAGGTCATGTTTCATTAGGAGATGTTAGACACTTTTGGGGGGTTTAGTTTCTTGGGTGTTTCTCTTCTCCATAGATTATATGCATATTTCTATGGGATTGATTTGCACACTTGTCTATGATAGGGTATAGGTGATCCAAATACCCTAACCAAGAGTGATCCTTACTGTGATTTACATATTCTTGGTTTTATACTATCTGCAGTTTGATTACATAGTTTGATACATGTGATATGCTTTGAAACAATTTTACGATGATGATTAGAACTGTAGAAAAAGGCTAAATGTTTTACTATTTATTTGTTATAGAAATTGTTTAACTAGTTATCATCTGTTTTTTTCTTTAATGTTAGGAATGATTAGATTATTTTACTGAAACATGATATGGAACACCTAGGTTGCATTATACTTATCTCATTTAGATCACACCATGCCCACACCTTTGGTGGTGTATAGGCCACGTATTGTCTTTTGATGTAGGAAGAGTTAAGGCACCACACTGAGGTGGTGAGGCTCAAGACAATTGGGTTTGGGAAGCTAATTGTTAGATGGTGTATGTTTCCCACATGTTCCATAGTGTAGAATTAGTTTTATTAGCTATAGTTTTTTGTTTTGTTGGACACGTACCTTTGGGTTTATCCATTTTTTTGGAGTTCTATCACTACAATTATTTTCCTCTGTTTATAGAATATATCATTATATTTTTTTGTTAAGTTTTTTATTTCTACTGAATATATATATTCCAGGTATCTTTTTTTGGGTTTTGAAATATCATTCCCTCAAGTTGTTGTTTCTTACTCAGGTTCTAGTTGCTAGTCCATGTGGATAAGGAATTCCTTTTGGGTATGTGGTGGATCAGGTTGGGTACCATTATTATAGGGTAACCTAGGATGGTTTGTTTCAAATTGGTTTTCATAGGATCTTTAGTTCTCTTGTGTCCTTGTTTTGGGATATCTGGTAGACATGAGATACTAGGTTTGGTACTTGAGAAGTTGGTTGTGATGTGTTCCAGGCCATCTCTTATCATAACAAGAAACATTTTACCATGGGATTTTTGGATTTGTGTATCCGGTGTTGATTTTTTATCTTAATCATAGTTTATGATTATTCTAGTTTAATATGAGATTATTCAATTTAATGATTGTTTTGATCTGTTTTGGTGTATAGTAACCTGCCTCCAAGAAATCTTATACAGGATGAATAAAATGGTTCGATGAGATATTCTCATCATGGTAATCCTCTAATGAATCATAATATTATAGATCCTATCATTTAGTATGTTTTTTCCTTGGAATAGAATGTATCACGTGTTTAGGAAATTGATGTTGAGCTGAAACAGTGAGTTAGAGGAGATGGAGATCGAACATGAGAGTTCCTAGGAGAGAAGCCACTAACCTTTAAGGGTGTGAATAAAAACTAATAGGTGGAGTAATGGAGGTAAAATATTGATCATATCTTTAACTTCATGGGTAGACCAAAATCTATCAAGGTAAAATGTTGAATGATTAGACTAAAGGGTCCCTGTAAAAAATGGTGGGATTCTATGGTATAAGAATATAAACACATGGTATTGGATTAAAAGGGTTTCAAGACACTATTCTTTTAGTAGTTCTCCTAGAATATTTTATGATGGAAATGTACCTAGAGTTCTTATATTTATAATAGGTAGATTTTTTGGTGTTTGATTACAAAAATTGGTTTGGGGAGATGGTTTGTTTTTCGCTGGAGGTGATGAAGAATGATCACCGTAATGCTTAGAATCACCTATAGGGTTTGAAAATAGATATCAGATCATAGGAGTGCATGTTGATTCTTTCTAACTATCTTGACACAATTGATAGGGAAATGATGGAAGAGATGGATATGATGGTTAATATTGGTTACAATTCATCTTCTGTTTGACCTTGATGTAGTTTTAGTGGTGCGATGAGGAAGAAGAAGAAGTGTAATGATAATCAAAAGAGTGGGGGAGGTAGTTATCAATAGAGAACCCCATACACCATTATCTAACCCAATATTATTCCCCTGACCTACTATCACTATGGAAATTTATAGCGCACCAAGAGTATTTTTCATACACCGCCCAATATATGAAATGATTGTGGAATATTTGTACATCTATAATGGTTCTTCTAGGATATGTATTAACTTAGTTATAGTTAGGGTTTTTAGGATCCAAATTCCATTATGGTCAAATTAGAAGCATTAAAGTCTAAAGTTATCTAGCCATAGGTCTCAAGAGTGAAGAACCTTCACACAGTAGATGAGTTTCCAATGCAGGTTGACACGACACAATTGATAGTTAGAGGTACCATTTATATTTTATATTCTATAGAAATAAATTTATTTGACATAGATACCTCCCACTCATTTATATTTGAAAATTTTATTAACGAGTTGAAACTTCCATTTGAGCCCATGACCTTTGTTATGGAGTTGGAGACACATCTTGTAATGAGAAAAGATAAGGGGTTTTAGTTTCCTTTTTTTGTATCGACAACTGACATAGAGTTAGAATCGGATTTCTTGGTTTTCAATCTAGATATATTTGACATTATCATTGGGATGGATTGGCCAGTTTCTCACTATGAAGATATTGACTGTTATCAATGAAATATTTTGTTCCTTACTGCTGATGGGATCTCTCGGGTGTTTGAGGGGTAGTTGGATATGAGGGATAGTCATGAAAGAACTCCCAAACCTGAGCATAGGACATTGTTGTCTACTATTACAATCAATCCCAATTACATTTACCCCTTTTGTAATCTTTACACTATTTCTAGGGATTTCTTGATGTACTCCTAGATGAATTCTCTTGCCACCCTCTAGGGATGGAGGTAGAGTTCATATTTAATCTTTTGTTAGTTACACATCTAATCTCGATGCCCTCTTATAACATGACACTAGATGATTTTAAATAGATCAATATCCAATATGATGATTTTATAGAGAATGGTTTTTTCATACCTAGAGTTTTACTATGGGATTATCCAATTATTTTTCCAAGAAGGAAAATTATTCAATTAATTTTTTAATGGAATATAAAATGTTTAATTTTTTACTATTAACAATAAGTATAATTTTACCCATGGGGATGATTTGTTTGATCAGTTAAAGTGGGATAAGTAGTTTAAAAAATCAAAATTCAGTCAGGATATCATCAGATCATGGTTCAGGATGCAGATATTCGAAAGGCCACTTTTAAGAGGACCTATGGGATCCATGAATATCCTGTGATGCGTTTTAGTTTGAGTAATGATATTTTATTTTTATGAAATTAATGATATATATATTTGATTAGTGTCTTGAAACCTTTGTCATTTTGTTTGTGGATGATGTCTTTTTTTTATTCAAGATCAAAGTATGAGAGTGGGAACCATCTAAATATCATTTTATAAATCATGATGAATCACTATCTTTGTGTAAATCTTTCAAAATTCAATTTCTAGATCGATGGTGTGAAGTTCATGAGATATATGATTTCTGAGCATGGATTGTTAGTTGATATTGATAAGGTGATGGGTACCTTCTCATGAGAGGTTCCATAGAACTATAAAGACCTGGAAATTCAATGATTTTTTTTAAATATATGGGAATTTTATGAGTTCGTGAAAATTGACGGCGCGTGATTCTGAGGCCCGGTGTGTCTGGAATGATTTTCTGAACTTTTTTCGGGTATGTTCAGTAAACGTATGAGTCAGCTTTTCTAAATTTTGAACTGGTGCTCAAAACTGAAATCCAAGGGCACCATTGAACTCACAACACTGATATTCACTTAAGAAGACCTTCACCTCGACCGCAGTAGGTCAAGGGTGAAAGGTAGTTTTTCACTTTTCGTGAGAAAATAAAAATAAAAATATTTTAACATTTTATTTTTATTCTTGAAACCCCTCAACATGGGTTATGGAGGTGGGGAACACCAATCCCAAAACCTCCCAATTTGAATTTAAGGGTGGGGACCACCCAAACCCCCTAAAATCCTTCTTTAATATAGATATAACTCTTGAACTACCCTATAAAGGGAGATAACCTTTGGTATCCTCCCACTTTAAAAGTGAGAACCACATTATAATTAATAACGTCAATTTAATTTTTGTGCCAATAATTAAATTAATGAAACACAACATATTGGAAACTTTTCTTTTTGGGTGGAACTGGGAGAAAGGATTGGAAGTGGAGAACCTTGGAGGAATTCTTCTTCTCCAACGAAGAACGCTTCTCCAACGAAGAACGCCGACATTCTCCAATGTCTTTGAATTCTTCCTCGGGACATCCTCAAATGGGGGACGTCTTCAATCAACGATCATCCTTCCCTCCCCTGCCCCGCGGTCCCCACGGCCTCCGCTGCATCGTGGGCTCAACGGCCCCGCGCTACCCGCTGTTTCTATAGCCCCGTGCAGCCCGCAGCCTCCGCCGCTCCGTGGCCCCTGCAGCCTCCGCGGCCCAGTGCCACCCGCGGCCTCCACAGCCTCCGCGGCTACCCCGCCGCCTTGTGGGACGCTGCCCAGGCAAGGCCACCCAGTGTGGGCTGGACCGGACCTAGCGGGTCGGGCCGGGTGGACCCAAACTGGGTTGACCTAGGCCATGTCGGGCCCGGTCGGTCCGACCGGGTCGGACCGGACTCGGACCAGTTTCGACCCTATATTCTATTTTGGCCATAACTTTGGCACCGGACATCCATTTGATGAACTGTCTACAGCGCTGAAAACCTTGGAGCAAGTAGGTACATTTGGTATACCTTACCGGAGATTTTGATAAATTTGGGGTACAATCGAGTTGGATCAAAAACGAATCCAACCGGGCCCTCATCACTAAAATTCTAATAACTTACAGACCGGGTGTCCGTTTGACGCAATGTCTATTGCTTTGAGACCCCTATGACATGGAGGTCCTTTGAGATACTTCTTCATGAGACTTCATGGAAGTTGGAGTATCGACCAGTGGCTTGTGGAGCGGACCCTCCCGAAGACAGGCGAGCTTAGTGCGGGAACCCTGTAGCTAGCTGTGACAATGTACTAGGATCTTGTGTGGGTCTGACAACGTACTGACGATGTACTAGGATCCTGTGTGGGTATGACAATGTACCGATGATGTATTAGGATCCGGTGTGGGTCTGAAAACATACAAACTATGTACTAGGATCCTGTGTGGATCTGACGACGTACAAACGATGTACTTGGATCCTGTGTGGGTCTGATGATGTACTGATGATGTACTAGGATCCTGTATAGGTCTGACGATGTACTAGGATCCTGTGTGGGTCTGAGGACGTATTGAGGATGTACTAGGATCTTGTGTGGGTCTGATGATGTAATAGGATCCTTTGTGGGTCTGAAGAGGTACTAGGATCCTGTGTGGGTCTAACGATGTACTACGATCCTCTGTGGGTCTTATGATGATTTAGGATCCTTCGTGGGTCTACCTCTTAATAGAGTAAGATGATTCATTAGTTACATTTAATCATCTATACTACTGTACCTATGTTATACCTGGTGTGAGCTGAGTATGCACCTTATGGTACTTTCCTTCGTGGAAATACCTTAGTGGTATTCTTCTGTGTGGCGTACTTGTGTGGTACTTACCTTCGTGGTATTCCTTTTTTTGTGGAACAGTTGAGCTTTGGGCTTTGAGTTGGAATCTGTGTTTTCTCCATGATTAAGATGGGTATAATTGTTAACTTAGGTATATTTATGGGCATATAACTAAGTAGGGTTGTCAGTTGATTTCATGCCTTGTGGTTTATCCTTTATAGATTTTGTGAGACCTTGAGGGCCTCAGGGTCCCTATTGAATATTGTTATACTCACCCCTGCACGGGCTATTCCCAAACCTTATTGTGTTTGGTGTAGATGAAGGACATCTCTAATCGAGGCTGAGGGTACCAGGTTTGGATGGTGCCTGGAGTTGGACCATATGGCGTGTTAGTACACAGAGGAGACGGGCGGACGTGGAGTGCTGAGGAGCTGATCTGTACCTACCCTTCAGGTAGGAACCTTGAAGGATGACCTAGAAGCTATCTTTCTCTTTCTTCAGTTGTATTTTATTTCAGTTGTACTTGTACCTTTACTGTTGGTCTTGTATTCCAACCCCTCTTACTTTCAACACTCTTTTTTCTATACAGTTTACTTGTGTTCGTATCTTGCTGTGTGCTTGGTTGTATGTGTTTACATGATATAAAGGCAATGCCTTCCCAGTTTTAGGGAATACACCCTTCGGTGCTAGTCACCAACCCCTGGCCTATGGAAGGCGGGCTTGGGTTTGTCATGGCACGAGCCCTGGGGGATGGGTCGTGGCAAATTGGTATCAGAGGAGTCAGTTCTACCATAGAACATAGGAAACTGATCTTTTTATTGGTAATAATGTTAAGTGTAGTGAGTGTGGTTATCAGTTTAGGGAATCCAGTGTTGGTGCGGCATCTAAAGTATCCATACACCAGGACCCTGACTTCTGATTCCTGACTCAGTGCACGAAAACACTGATTGCGTTTGTGTTTTGAAGAGTTTTCTTTGTGATCACTTTGAGTTAGCTCACCAGGTATAACTTATTGACTGTGGTGCACCTGTTTCTTTTCAGGATGCCTCCATGTAGACATCCAGCTAGGGTTATGGATACAGTACGCCCTGATAGCCCACCGAGTGACGAGGCCTCGGTGCAGGGCCCTCTTCCAGTAGAGGCACCAGCGGAGGCACCAGCAGTGCCATTACCCATTGGGCCACCGATTCCACCAACCCCAACAACATAGGGTGCATGCCACTTGAGTGTGTTGCACGAGTTCCAGTGCCAGAGGCCACCCAGGTTCAGGGGAGAGACGGACCCACAGGTGGCTGAGGATTGGCTGGAGGCTGTGGTGAGAGTCTTCCAACTAGTAGGGACACCAATCAATCTCATGGCGATACTTGCCTCCATTATACTACAGTCAGCGACATACAGATGGTGGAGCTTGATTCTCCAAGTTCACGATGAGGTGATGCTTCTCTGGGAAAACTTACAGAGCCTGTTTCAGGCAGAGTTTGTCCCAGTGACTCTTTGTGCAGTACACTTATAGGATCTTCTTCATCTGTAGCATGGAAACATGACTATGGCTCAGTACTCAGCAAGGTTCACTGACCTCTCATGCTACTCCACTGATATGGTGCAGGACCTATTCTTTAGGGCCTGGACCTTCGAGTAGGGACTCAAGCGGGAGATCAGGGCTTCGATGATTTCTCTTAGAATTCCGACGCAGACGAGGGTGTTAGAGCGAGCCCTATTAGTGGAGAGTTTTCTTGCTGAGTAGTCACCAGCAGTGAGACCCACCACCTGACATCACATAGTAGATTCTTCTGCAGCTGGAAGTAGACAAATTTCACAGAGGTCCAAGAGGACTAGACCTACAGGTGGATGACCACATGAATCAGGATCAGTTTTGTGGGGTACAGGAGACATAGCCAGTCATGCAAGGAACATGCTATGTTTCACATGCAATGAGCATAGTCACATGGCTCGTGACTATCCGACCCACCATATGGATGATCAACAGATAGTTGAGGGACCACCCAGGTAGAGATAGAGGTTCGATCGAGGTGTTCTGCAAGGAGAAGCTAGACGTGGAAGAGGAGCTAGCCGTGCAGCTAGCGGTGGGCGACGATTCGAGATGTCACCACCACCACCACCAAGTGGTCCACCCCAACCATAGAGAGTAGGTGAAAATGGGTGATCTCAACTCTAGGCAGCTGAGGCCTATGACCATGGCACTTCAGATATGATATGAGGTACGATCTGTGTCTATTCCACCTTAGCTGCAGTACTTATAGACACATGTTCCAGTCATTATTTTATTGCTACTTCCCTCATTCAGAGCTCAGAGATTCCAACGGAGTCATTGGCTCAATCCTTATGGCTAGAGACTCCTACGACATCGGATTCGACTATTACGCACTAGTGCCGGCAGTGCAAGATTACTCTTGGAGGCAAGAGCTTCGGCTGGGATCTCCTAGTAGCGGCATCGAGGCCTTACGACATCATCTTGGGTATAGACTGGTTAACTACAATCCATGCTCATATTGACTGTATTAGGCACAAAGTGTGGTGTGTCCACATGGATGGGACTAGGTTTACCTTCACCGGTGAGAAGGGAGCCTTTGTAGTACATGATGGACTTACTTAGAGGAGAGTGCAGCCAATCACTCATCAGTTGTCTAGCCTTACCCTCGGAGCGGTTGATGTGGAGAGTTTGAGTTATCCTATAGTGGTGGACCATTACACAGATGTCTTCCCTGATGATGTTCTAGGTCTACCTTCTCACAGATTGGTGGACTTTTACATTGACTTGTATCCTGAGATGGCACTGATATCTACACCAACGTATCGGATGGCTCCTGCGGAGCTTCATGAGATGCGGGTATAGCCAGAGGACTTACAAGGGAAGGGATTCATTTGGCCCAGTGTTTCTCAATAGGCATCCCTGATTTTGTTCTCCAAGAAGGGGGATGGGATCTTGAGGCTTTGTGTTGAATATCAGCTCCTGAATCAGGTGACCATGAAGAACAAGTACCCACTCCCAAGGATTGATGACCTCTTTGATCAGATGAAGGGATCAAGGTGGTTCTCGAAGATAGAACTCAGATCAGGCTATCACCAACTCAGAGTGCGAGACAAGTATGTGCAGAAGATGACTTTTAGATATTGGTACGACCATTATGAGTTCCTGGTTATGCCATTCGGCGTGACCAATGCTCCAGTAGTGTTCATGGGAGTCATGAAGATTATCTTTTAGCCATACCTTGATCGCTTCGTAGTAGTCTTCATCGACGACATTCTGTTATACTTGACTACCGAGGAGGAGCATGCCTATCATTTGCAGGTAGTACTGGACACACTCCGAGAGAACCAACTTTATGGTAAGATCTCGAAGTGCTAGTTCTGGATCCGAGAGGTTCACTTTTTGGGACATGTCATCTCAGAGGCTAGAGTTTCAGTTGATCCAGTGAATATTGAGGTGGTACTTTCTTAGGAGCCACCCAGGATTGTGACGAAGGTACGGAGTTTCCTGGGTTTGGGTGAATACTACCAGAGATTTGTGCCAAATTTCTATAGAGTTGTAGCACCACTACCATCATTGACGAAGAAGGGGAAACCATTCATGTGTTCGGAGATATTACAACGGAGTTTTTAGGAGATGAGGCAGAGGCTGACTAGTGCCCCCATCTCGAGGCTTCTAGAGGAGGGCGTAGGGTATGTAGTCTACTACGATGCATTAGGCACTAGGATTGGATGTGTTCTGATGAAAGATCAAGCAGTGATCGCATAAGGTTCTCAACAGCTGAGATAATATGAGCAGAACTATGCTACCCATGACCTGGAGTTAGCAGCAGTGGTCTTCGCCTTGAAGATGTGGCAACATTACTTAATAGGCGAGCATTTTACAGTCTACTCATATCATAAGAGTCTTAGGTATATATTCTCATAGAAGTAATTGAACCATAGACAACGATGTTGGATTGAGTTCCTCCAGGACTATGACTTCGAGATAGTCTATACTCTTGGGAAGGGGAACGTTGTAGCAGATTCACTCAGCAGAAGATCTAGTATACAACTTCTAGGTGAGGTGATAGAGTAGCTGGATGCTTTACAGATATCCTTTGTGGATCGGGATGGAGAAAATTTTCTTCAGTCTCTTACAGTCACTCCCCCACTTCTTCAGCGAGTCAGGGAGGTGCATCATGGGAACACTGACTGCAAGGCACGATGTACTCAGATATCCACAAAACAGGCACCTGATGGATTTTCTAAAGGTGGGGAGCATTTCATCCTTTCAGAGGACATACCATTGTACCAGTGTCACTTCAGGAAGAAGTGTAGAGAGAGTTCCACACATCCCCTCTAGCGGTATATCTAGGAGTGGCGAAGATGTACCAGGATCTTTGATGATAGCACTGGTGGCCAATAATGAAGAAAGCAGTAGCAGAGTTTGTCTCTCGGTGCCTCAATTTTCAGCAAGTGAAGGTAGATCATCAGGTAGAATCAGGCTTGGTCCAACCTTTAGAGGTCCCAGAGTGGAAGTGGGATGAGATATCCATGGACTTCATGATAGGACTTTCACGTACATCCAGAGGTCATGAATCTATCTGGGTGATCATCGACCGAATCACCAAGTTAGAACACTTCCTACCAATCAGAGAGCAGGGTTCAATAGAGAGATTGAGATGCCTCTATATGCAGAAGATTGTGCGGCTACATGGAGTACCCTCAATGATTGTCTCCGATCGTGACACACATTTCGCTTCCCGGCTATGGAAGGGGTTATAGGAGGCTTTCAGGACGTAGCTTTGTTTGAGAACCGCCTTCCATCCTCAGATGGATGGATAGACTGAGCGGACCATTCATACTCTCAAGGACATGCTGCATGCTTATGTCCTCAAATTTGGTCGCAGCTGGGAGGATCACTTTCCTTTGGTGGAGTTTTCATACAACAACAGCTATCACTCCACCATTGGGATGACACCTTTTGAGGTGTTGTATGGGTGACCTTGAAGATCACCTTTGTGTTGGACTGACCAAGGGGAGTTAGCACTAGTGGGACCAGAGATGGTATGGGCTACCACAGATAAGGTGCAGATCATCCAGGAGCAGATGAAGACTACACAGAGCAGGCAGAAGTCTTATGCCGACAGGAGATGGAGACCTTTAGAGTTTGAGGATGGTGACCAAGTCTTTCTACGGGTCTCACCTCGATGAGGTTTGCAGAGATTTGGACAAGGTGTAAAGTTATATCTAAGGTTCATTGGATCCTTCCAGGTCCTCAATAGAGTTGGTGAGGTGTATTACCGCCTAGCACTTCCCCCTCAGTTGCACCGGGTTCACGACGTCTTCCACGTATCTCAACTGAGAAGATACGTGCACGACCCTTCTCACATCATCGACCAGGGCGAGCTGGACATCGATGATGGGGAGATGTTTAAGGAGGTTCCAGTAGAGATTGAGGATTGACAGGATCAGGTCCTTCGTGGGTGGTCGATACCTCTAGTGCGCGTTCACTGGCAACACAAGAATCTTCAGGAGAGCACATGGGAGCTCGAGGCTTAGATATGTGCTCAGTACCCCCACTTGTTTTCTTAATTTTGTGATGTGGACTTCGGGGATGCAAAGTCCTGAGGTGGGGAGAATTTAAAGACCTGGAAATTACATGTATTGTTTTTAAATATATGGTAATTTTACAAGTCCACGAAAATTGACGGTGCGTGATTCCGAGGTCCGGTGTGCCTAGAATGAATTTCTGAACTTTTTTTCAAGTACGTTCAGTAAACATAGGAGTGAGATTTTATAACTTTTTAACTAGTTCTCATAATTGAAATCCAGGGGCACCGTTGAACTCATAGTGTCGATATTAGCTTAAGGAGACTTTCACCTCAACCACAGTAGGTAGAGGGTGAAAGTTAGTTTTTTCACTTTTCATGGGAAAATAAAAATAAAATTATTTTAAGATTTTATTTTTATTCTTGAAACCCCTCAACACGTGTTATGGAGGTGGGGACCACCAAGCCCAAAACCTCCCAATTTGAATTTAAGGGTGGGGACCACCCAAACCCCCTAAAATCCTTATTTAATATGGAGATAACTATTGAACTCCCCTTTAATGGGAGATAACCTTTAGTATCCTCCAACTTTAATGGTGCCAACCACATTGTAATTAATGACGTCAATTTAATTTTGTGCCAAAAATTAAATTTATGAAACAAAATATATTGGATACTTTTATTTTTGGGTGGAATTGGGAGAAAGGATTGGAAGAGGATAACCTTGGAGGAATTTTTCTTCTCCAATGAAGAATGCTTCTCCAATGAAGAACGCTGACGTTCTCCAATGTCTTTGAATTCTTCCTCGGGACATCCTCAAATGCGGGACGTCTTCAATCAACGACCGTCCTTCCCTCCTCATTGACATCAACAAAAAAACGAGGTAGGGGTGTGTTTTAAATTGATAAATGTTAATTTTTTCCCCTCACATTGAATCATCCCCCTTGAGCCACTTGCTACCACTCTAACGCGGAGGGTGCTGTCCAAACAAACATGGCCCGAACCCTCCATCGTTCTTCATGAATGGTGTGTTATTCGCGATGGAAGAAGGCAGCTTTGTGCCATGGCGACAAATGAAGAGCGTCTAGCCAAACCGGCACCGACGAAGGCACGATGCGCTACCATGCCGCATGGAGAGGAGGGCTGGCCATCTGGCCAGCCGTAGCGGACCGCTGCACCGTGACCACCCTTCCGCACCATGGTTGCCCCGCCGGAAGACGACCTCTGCGCCGCCTCGTGGTCTCTACACCACCTCATGCCTACCCGTGGTCTCTACGGCCCCTGTGGCCTCTGCGGCCCATGCGGCCTCTGCCACTCCACAACCCCCACGGCCGCCGCCACTCCATGGCCCCCGCGGCCTCCGCAGCCCCGCACTGCCCGTGGTCTCCATGGCCCCCACAGCCTCCGCCGCTCTGTGGCCCTTGTGCCTCTGCAGCCCCATGGACCCGTGCCACCCACATCCTCCACCGTCAGCCCAACACCCCACGGGCCACTATCCAGGCTATGCCAGGCCGGGTCGGTCCGATCGGGTCGGACCAGACTCGGACTAGTTTCGACCCTATACTCTATTTTGGCCATAAATTTGGCACCAGGATCCATTTGAAGAACCATCTATGGTACTAGAAACCCTTGAGAGAGATAATCTATTTGGTATACCCCACTATAGATTCTGGTAAAGTTGGGGTACGTTCGGGTTGGATCGAGCACGAATCCAATCGGGCCCTCGGGACTAAAAGGCTAATAACATACAGACTGAGCGTCTATTTGACACACTGTCTATTGCATTGAGATCCCTATGACATGGTGGTACTTTGAGATACTTTGTGAGACTTTATGTCAGTTGGAGTATCGACCAATGGATTGTGGGGAAGACCCTCCCGGAGACAAGTGAGCTTAGTGTGGGAACCCTGTAGCTGGCTGTGACGATGTACTAGGATCCTGTATGGGTTTGACGATGTGCGGATGATGTAGTAGGATCATGTGTGGTTATGAAGACGTACTGACAATGTACTAGGATCCTGTGTTTTTATGACAACATACAAACGATGTACTAGGATCCTGTGTGGGTCTAACGATGTACAGACGATGTACTAGGATCTTGTGTGGGTTTGACGATGTACTGTCGATATACTAAGATCCTATGTGGGTCGGACGACATACTAACGATGTACTAGGATCCTGTGTGGGTCTGATGATGTACTAGGATCCTGTGTGGGTCTGACAAGGTACTAGGATCCTGTGTGGGTCTGACGATTTACTACGATCCTCTGTGGGTCTGATGATGATTTAGGATCCTTCGTGGGTCTGCCTCTTAACAGAGTAAGATGATTTAGTAGTTGCATATAATAATCTCTACTGTTGTACCTAAGTTATACTTGGTGTGAGATGAGTCTATACCTTGTGGTACTTTCCTTAGTGGTAATACCTTGGTGGCGTTCTTCTGTGTGGCATACCTGTGTGGTACTTACCTTCGTGGTATTTCTTCCTTAGTGGAATAGTTGAGCTTTGGGATTTGAGTTGGACTCTGTTTTTTCCTCATGATTGTATATGGGTATAGTTGATAACTTAGGTATATGTATGGGCATATACCTAATTAGGGTTGTTGGTTGATTTCATGCCTTGTGGTTTATCCTTTTGGATTTTGTGAGACCTTGAGCATCTCGGGGTCCCTACTAAGTATCGTTATACTCACCCCTGCACGGGCTATGCCCGCACCTTGTTGTGTTTGGTGTAGACGAAAAACAACACTGATCGTGGCTAAGGGTACCAGGTCTGGATGGTGCCCAGAGGTGGACCATACGGTGTGTCAGTATGCAGAGGAGACGGGCGGACGTGGAGTGCTAAGGAGACGATCTATACCTACCCTTCAGGTAGGAACCTCAGAGGACGAACCAATAACTGTCTTTCTCTTTCTTTAGTTGTATTGTATTTCATTTGTACTTGTAGATTTACTATTGAGCTTGTATTCCATCCCCTCTTACTTTCAACACTCTTTTTTCTATATAGTTTACTTGTGTTTGTATCTTGTTGTGTGATTTCTTGTGTGTGTTTACAGGATATAAAGGCAATGCCTTCTCGATTTTAGGGAATACGCCCTTCAGTGCTAGTCTCCAGCCCCTGTACTATGGACGGTAGGCTTGGGTTTGTCACGACATGGGCCCTGGGGGACGGGTCGTGATAGGAACATATTCAATATTTGGAGATTATTAGGTGTTATTGGACACTATTAGTGATTCTTAAAGTATTTATTGTGGTTGGAGTCACATATGAATGCTCTTACCATGAAAGGGATGATGTTTATATGGGATGTAAAATGTTAGAATTATTTTGATGTGCTAAAATGTCTTCTGTCATTAACTTCTATTTTGATCTTACCTGATCATGGTAAGGGAAATGAGGTGTATTGTGATACTTATAGTGATGGTTTTTGTTTTGTGATGATGTAGGATGATCACATTATGGCATGTGAATCTCACCAACTTCATCCACATAAGAAAAATTACTACACTCATGATTTGAATATCTCAACAGTTATGCATGCGCTTAATTGTTGGCGACACTATATTTTTGTGTATAGTTTCACAATATTTTCTGAACATAAAATTCTGTCTATATATTTTCATATAAGTACTTGAATCTCAGGTAGAGATGATGGGTGAAATAACTTTAGATGTTTGAATTCAACATTTCTTACAATCTATGAAAAGGGAATGTCATCGTCAGTGCTCTTAGAAGGAATGCTCCACCACAGGAAAACTTGGAATAGATAGAAGAGTAGAACATGAAGGGAATTTTCATTCAGATGCATATGGAAACTCAAGGGGGTGATTAAGGTATAGTTATGACTAGTGATCAGTTATCATCATCTCGCCTTCAGTCCATTATGTGGTTTTAGTAGAAGGACAATGAGTTCATAGGAATGAAAGAAACTCTTTATGATGGGGACACTATTTCTGTTTTTTATCTACCTTTATATGGTAATATCTTCTTTAGATATCTAATTATTTTCCCAAAATTATTGGGGAATTTGGTGTTATTTTACAATCAGAGTTCATCAAGGGATGTTTTCCTTGTCACAAAAAAGATATATTATGATATGAGACATTGATTCTAGTGGCTAGGTATGAAGGGTGACATCATTGGTTTTGTGTACCACTTTTACACATACTTGGAGATAAAGGTAGATATCTTGATTTTTTTGGTTTTTTCTAGCCTCTCCCGATTCCAGTTTGGAAATGGGATGAGGTTTCTATGGACTTTGTTTTCATATTACCATAGACACCCTAAGGGAAAAATGATATCTTGGTGGTGATTTATCAGTTGATGAAATCAGTTCATTTCATTCTAATCAGGGAAACCACTAAGGTAGAAAATTTGTTTGATCTATACATGCAAAAGATCATGAGGATATATGGGGTTTACTCTTCCTTTGTTTCTAATAGGGATCCTAGGTTTACTTATAGTTTCTTGAATACCCTCCATGTGGTGATGAGGATTTAGGTCAGGATGAGTGAAACTTATCATCCAAAAATTTATAGCTAGACAAAGTGTATTTTTTTGATCCAGGAGGATAAAATACTTATCGACATCTGGATTTTTTTAGATATTTGAATAGTCAATTTGAACTAGTTGAGTTTTCTTATAATAGTTGTAATAATCCATTAAACATAATGACTCCCTTCAAGGTTTTGTATGGTTTCCCATGAAGGTCACCTCTATTTTGAGAAATGGTGGGAAAGACCTATTTTGTGAGACCAAGTCTTGTTTTAGAGATTCCAGTAAGGAATCAAGATATCCATAGACACTTGGATATATATCATATTTGAAAAATGTTGTATACAAATCATCTATGTCGTTTATTTGAGTTTTCCATTGGTGACCATGTTTTCTTAAACATTTCACATACGTGGGTCACCATTGGCTTTTGAAATGGAGAAAACTAGCTCATAGATATGTTGAATATATTTAGATAACTGAGATACTTGTAAAGTATGCTTATCGGTTGGCATTTCAAACTTAGTTGATAGGTATCCATGATATTTTCCACACATCTTAACTCAAGAAGTTACAGCCTCATCCCTCTCATGTTTTGAGTTAAGAGTAGATTGAGTTAGAGCCAAATGTTTATGTTTTAGAGAAACCTATGAATATCATTAACACCAAGCTGAATGTTTTGTGTTTGATGTATATTTATTTGGTAAGAGGGTTAAGAATAATGGATCGTCACAATACTTTGGAGTGTGTATCATCAATGAGGGAGCAGTGGCCTCACCTATTTCTGGATCACCCTTCTTCTATAAGATTTCTCAGGGTCTAAAAGTATAATGTTGGGTATATTGTAACATATTCGATAAATGATGCTTCTTCTATTATGTATTATTGGTTTTTATTGGGTTTAGAGGGAATCATGAATTGTTTTGGGAGTTTTTTAGAAGATCCTTGGTTGGGTGGTTACTAAGGGATGTTCCTACATCGTTAGAAAGTATCTTATGAAATCAACAAGTCATAGAGTATAGGATTTAAATTTTTTTTAATGAAATATACTCTTTATATCATTAATGGGTATTTTACATCATAAAATATTTTACCAAGATATAATTAACCCAAGGAAACATATGGTTCAACACAATTGCATTATGAGAAATTTACATCATTAATTAAGGATTTATTTCATAAATCCTTTTGGCCTAGTAGGTTTTATTTCACAACTTCTGTAAAACTTATCTAATACTATTTTATTTTTCTCTACCTAAAACCCAAGGTTTCAATCTAGGTGATTTTAGTTGAGCTATACTGTTTTGGATCACTTTTTTCAACACTCAACACTTTTCATGATTGTGTTTCTCCTCCATAGGTGAATGCAACCTTTATTATTCTTCATTTATCTTTTTTATGTAGTGGAATTTTTCAATAGTTGTGGAGTCTATGAATTATCTTGTGATCATTTTGTATTTTATATCAACCCTTTTCATTTTCTATTTATGCATTCTCTTGCAGATGTCGACCCTTGCATTGGTCGTCATGTAACATGCGTAGTTCTAAGGTATGTGTGACTTAGACTATCATCAAACCATTATTATTTTTTAATATGATTTAAATATTTGATAATAATTGATAAGTCCTTCTTTTCTCATTCGAAATTCCTTCCAATGGGTTTGGATCACATCATCTTGTTTGTGCGACTGAGTTTGAGGTAGGTGTTTCCATCTCTGGATGATGTTAGATAAACCTTGAATTCTTTTGTTTTATAAATTGTTTTATAAATGATTTTTCATGATTTATTGACTTATATGTGTGTAAAAATGTTTTTGATATAATATTGTATTCCCATTTTTTGTAAAGAAACAAACCATTTTCAAATCATCGTGAATTGAATTTATAATATGGGGTTCAAAGCATGGTTTTGATGAAATGATTTGGGAAATATAGCACATGGGGTGACTTGAGTACATAGGTAGAAGGTGTATTAATAGGCCATGATCATTGATACTATTTGGGGTTTAATTCATGGGGTATCCTTATGCTCCCTAGGCAGTGTCCTAGGGAGTTGTTCAACATTGTCGGGGAGTTCACTTTTTGAGCTATTCCCCTTATCTATAGATTTCTTTAAAATATCTATGGTATTGATGTGTGAACATAAATATGTCAGGGTATGAGTTATTTAGCTATCCTAAACTATAGTGATCCTTGTCCTGATTTACCTATTCTTGGTTTTTTACTATTTTATCTTTGATTACAAATTTTGATAAATTTGATATTCTTTGAAACTATTCTACCATTATCATTAGAACATTGGAAGAGGGTAAATGTTTTATTATTCTTTTGATATAATTTTTAACTTTTTATCATTCCATATATTCATTAATTTTGTTATTTTTCATTTTCTTTACAAAGACATGATATGGAACACATGGGTGGGATCCTACTGAGTTCATATAGATCCACCTTGCACAACCCTTCGACGGTGTATATAAAATGTATTGTAATTAAATGTAGGAAAAAAGAATGGGCCACCATGATATGGGGAGGTTCATATTAGTTGGATATGAGTATTTGGTGGTGATATGGTTGGATGTTCCCCACATATCACATGGAGTAATAGTTATTTTCTTATACATTCTGTTTTTTTGGAAATATACCTTTGGGTTTTATCTACTATTTTTAGAGTTGTATCGCTGTCGACATTTTCCTTTGTTTATGGAAAATATCTTCCTAGTTGTTTATTCTATTTTTTATTTCTATTATATATATATATATATTCCATTAATCTTATTTCAATTTGTATGAAATGATTCCTCTGGTTATTTTTGATTATCGGGTGCTAGTTTCCAACCAGTGGGGATCAATAACTCTTTTCGAGTATGTGGTGTATTGGGTCAGGTAACCGTGTTATAGGGTAACCTGGGATGGTTTGTAAAAAAACCTTGTACCTTCCATTGGTATTAGAGTGATCACATGATGTTCTTAGTTAAATAAAAATTAAATTTTCATTAAATTATTGTAGAGGGAATCTAAATGGTTCCAACACCACTGATGGTCATCCAATATGATATTATACAACCGAGATATAGCCATATGAAAATCGAAAGGTGGATCAAAATAAATATGGTGTTATTAATTTTCAGAGAACACACACACACACACACACACACACACACACATATATATATATATATATATATATGATATTTTCTCATATACCATGTTCGGTGGTGTTTTTCGGTGATTCCCACCACTATAACATGATTATATGGTTGAAATTATGTTTTTTAGCCATGGGTTTATTTCTACGTAAGGGTGGAATCCAATTTTTAATTGTTTAAATTTTTAAAAAGGTCAATAATTTTAGATTTTAGAAACCTGAAAAAATAAAATTAAACTCCAAATGGGGATTGGCTGTTGGAAGAATAGTCAAAAAAAGGAGGCATAAAAATTTTGAGTGACTAGTGGTATAACCACCAAAAGAAAAATATTAAGAAAATTTATTTTGCACTTATGAGTAGTGTGTGTTTTCAAGGAAACAAACTTAAAAAATAAAAGGGGCAGTAGTGTAAAAAACCATCATCACACCCTCACTGATTACCACCATTCTTACAACCAATGGTTACCCCCCACAACACAATAATTACATGCCTCCACTCAGCCACCCCTCCATGTACCAAATGTTTACCACCATTTAGACTCCCATATTTCATACAGTCAAATCTCAACAAGATCCAATCTACTCTGACCGGCTGCTTCCCACCACTACCCCATCATCACTTATCCCAATCCATCTAGAGTAATTATGTTGGAAGTACCCCTACCCTATTTAGTTATACATGGTCTCCTCTAGGTCAGCCAAACCGCATCCCAAATAAGCTAGGTCCCACCCAGGATAGGTGGGTTGGACCCTTCAAGATTCACAAGATCCAATTTGAGTTTATATGAGACACAATACCAATTTCAAGGGGTTTCTCATAGAAATATGATTCGTTAAAAGAAAATAATAAAAATAAAAATTAAAATATTTTAAAAATATGTAATAATTTTTATAATAATAATTTTTTATAAATTGGACTAAGTGATATATTTTATTTTAATGAAAATTAGTTGAATTATTTTAAATAATTTAACTCCCTCGACATACATTTAGCACAAATTTAGTTTTTTATGATGCATTTGATTTTACTATCTTCAAATATTTAGAATTTACTGATTAATTTATGTATGAGATTAATTAATTTAATTAATTATTGAAAACTCACATGGTATGTAATAATTAATTTAAATAGATGGTCTACACATCGTCAGTTATTATCGTATAATAAGTATAAGGGTCTGTGTGTCCATGAGAGATGTATTAAAAGTGTATTATGCATTCCCAAGACCCCCTTACCTATGGGAGTGTATTTATATATTATGATGAGGATATTATAAGGAATGAACATTTTCAAGATGATATGGTACTCTAGACAATATGGTGATACACATGAATGAGGTGTGAGCTATGATCTAAGACAAACAAAACTCAGATATTTTACCCATAGGTTCACAATTGATCCATTGAGATTAAATGGATCAACTAATATAAAAATTGTAAGACCATTCACCTTGTTTATTTAATTTATTCATTTTTATTATTCGATAAATTTGAAATCATAAACGAACACAGGAAACAATAAACAAATAACGAGTAGACAAAATTAAATTAAAATGAGTTAAATGTTGTTCTCTTTACTTAATAGTTAGGTTGTGAGTGAGGTTATATAGTACATAAATATCTGATATAAAATGATTTCATTCATCAAGAAATATTAAAATCTATCAAATAAATTGAATGTTTTAACTCCATCTATCATTTGAATTTGAAAAAAAACTAGTTGCACGGGTTGCTCATCATCCCTAGTTGAGGATGAATCCTACCACCGGGGAGTACTTTTGAAAGATATGGGATGAATTAACTAATATTGGAAACAAAGAAGTATCTATAAGTACATTGTTTCATCCTTAGAGTAAAAAATTGTGTAAATAATGTTTATGATTTCTATAGGCTTGTACTTCACTCAAAATTTCAAGGATCCATGAGATATTGTGGTTATCCTATCAAAAATCTATATTAGATTTCTCCATGCAGTGGAATATCCACAACATGGACTATGGGGAGTGTTTTTAGGGGACCTTTTACACTAGAATAATTAAGAGATTGGACATTTTGAATCTTATAGTAAGTTATACTAGTCTTTGATAAATTAGCAGGAGACATCTAATGATTTCATTAATTTGTAATATCTAGTCAGTAATAAATATTAAAAGTATATAACTTCTAAAAGTTTTATTTTGTAGAAAAAATCCATGTAATTCCACTGATACACTTTCATTACTATTTTACATAGAACATGTCCTCATCAGTCTAAATTTCCATGTACAATATAGGTGCTTGTGTAAAGTTTTACAATATATGGAATTCTATGTTTTGGAGACCCCACTATCTACTGATCCACCATAGGAATCAAGTTTAAGAAAGATTCTTATAAAATACTCATGTGTGATGAATTTTATGTTTAAATATCAATAATTTCATTAATTTTCAATGATTTTTAGTAAAAACATCATAACATGGATGATTTTAAATGTTGTATCATCTACGAGAGACTTGTAAGGGGAAAGTTAAGCAAGACACGAATGAGTGATGATTACACTGAATACATGTAAATTGAAAAATGGATCATGATCTTCCAATACATCCATTTGAAATAACATTATCACCAATTTACTCTAATTTAATTTAATATTAAAAAAATAATAACCATAGAGAGAATGATTCATTACCTTATGGGTAGGGTTCACCATGAAGATAAAAAGTTAAATAAATATTAATATTTAGTTATTTTGGTGAAAATGTTGATAGACAAGATAAAAAGTACAATGGAAAGTGTGACACCAAATGAAAATTTAAAATATATTTCAAATAACCAAAGAATACTCTCACACAAGAGGTTATTTTATTCATATGTCCTAAGATATGTATTTGGAAGGTTAAATGTTGTGACTAGAATTAATTAATCACGTAGTCACTTATTCTCCATGAATTTTCATCATTATATGTGATATTTATATCATACTTCATGGGTATTAATTACAATATTCCTATCATGTATTTGTATTGAAATGCAGTAACCATATTATAAAATTCTTTTTACTATAAGTTAGTTGTATTCTCCAAGAGGCTAAGAAAGGGTGATCCTTAAGATAGTAGTGGGAAGCACATACCTTCTTATTTCAATGTTTGTTGATTTAGGTGGAATTTTTGTTATGAATACACAAAACATTTATCTCACGCATCCTTTGGACACAAGAAGTCTTTATTACAATTTTGGGATGAATTTTTTTGTTCCTTGTACTCAACTATTTGTTAATTAATTCTTTAATCATTAGCATAAAAAATGAATACAACATGTAAGACTTAGTTATACCTAGTTTAGGAAAGACGATTTTTAGTTTAGAAAAATAAAATTAGTTATCAAGGATATACCTAAAATAATATTTAGAATATGTGGAGCAAAATAACATAGTTATTATAAATTCATATACTTATCTACTTTTGAAAAAATAAACATTTTTAAATAAAGGTAAGCTAGGAGGATTTTGGAATTTGTTCAGCTAGAGATCGTGAACTATTACATGATTAATATAGTGGTAAATATACTTCATAAGATTCCGTTAAATTTTATCATGGAATGTAAAAGTAAATTATGATATTTTCATGGTTATAATAAATTAGTTTCTTTAATCCCATGTGATAAATAATATCTTGACCATGAATTCACTGATCATTAAATGTATATTGGATTAATTTCTAAACTCACAATACCTTATACACATAAAAACATACATGTTAGTAAGGAGTATTGATGACGAGTCTTACATACAATCATTGATAAATAAAATGTAGTGTAGAATAATTACTAAATGAAAATTTTCTTATACAAATCATAGTAGATAGTAAAAGGAAAATCAACATTAAAACTAATGTACATTATAGAGATATTCATTTTTTCAAGACATGTTTATAAAATTACAACATTATCCCATAAACATATGCCAAATATTATTGAAATTTAATGTTATATGAGTTATAATATGAAAAAATACATTATGTATTAATAAAAATGTTTTTATATGCAAATATATTATTAAAAATATAAACAAACTTATATAAAGATAAAAACAAAGTGCATCTCTGTTAGTAACCAAAAGTTTGTATAGGATATTAATAAATCCCCATGATAGAAGGGTAGTCAAGTGAATTTATATATTTCTATAAAAGGGTTCACATATTTATTTGAACTAGTGAGAACAATATTGACATAGATCTAGTTAATAATGAAGATATAAAAATAGTTTTCATAGAAACAAGTTCCATAGTAGCTTGTTGAAAATAAATGTTATAGAGAAACATAATGAGTATTAAAGATAAAATCTTGGTAATGGATTTACATTAATTGTATCTGGTGAAAATTTATTCAATGAGGTAAATGAATCTAAAAATTAATTAGTAAATAGATACAATTTTGGATTTAAAAGATAAATTAAAATTAGTTAATTGATTCCTTGTATGAGAGTATATGAGATTATTATTATTAATACTATAATGGGTATTAAAGAGAGACTATAAAAGGGTTTTATAATCATAGTACCAATAATTATAATTTTTAATAGAATATTTTTATGCCTAAATCCATTATAATTATACATGTCATAGATAACTTATTTAATTATTAATTTAGAAATAGGATGCTAAGGCCACCAATCTTGGAAGGCATCTATATAATGCAACCACAAAGGGTTTATGACACTATATAATGTCAATAAGGGGTGAACGTTACTAAAATACATTTTTGGTTTGAAGTAAGCCAAAAGATATTAGAATATTCATTTGGAATTAATTTTTATCATGTGTATTTAAGGGGTATGTGGGAGGGCCACTATTTTCCAAGTAAAATATAATTGATAATATTTAGAAAATAGGTATTGGTATTACATTTATTTAAGAGAAGATATAAAGTAACTCTCCATTGATTTAATTAACGTAGAAATGTAATTTTTAGGGAATAAGATGTACAAAGGTAGATATAATGGGTTTATTATACCACGAAAAAGTATATATATACAAAATGAATTTAAAAAAATATGAGTTAGAGTAATTTGAGAGTGAAATGTTACTAATGTTGCATGGTATAAATATCTCCCAGAAGACATGCATGGGACATAAGAGAATATTAATTTGGTGAGTATAATTCTATATTAATCTATAATGGGCCAATAACATGTGTCCTAATATATACATGATATTATATTTGAAACATATATTTTATGATAATAAAATATTAGTTATATCTAGGAGAACAACATGGGAAGTAGTCCAAACTATATAACTATACTTTTGAGTGTAAAAGATAAATATTTTTTGTACTTAGAGAATAAGGGAAAAGTAGATTATGGGGACCTGAAAAAGTATTTCTTTGGATCAATATGGTTTAATATCATATCCAAGATATGGTAATGAGAAAGATAAGCTTATTCAAGATAGTGATACCCATATCGAAAAATAACTGGGTGCGTTGTAGTTTTTATGTAGATATGGAAGTAGTTTATTAAAAAAATGATTTTTAACGATTCTTGTTATCAAACCTAGTAAGTTATGTTTTATAAATATGATAATTCTTCTATAGGAACTATAAAATATTTTATGTTTTGATAGTAGAAAAAAGGAATATACTTGGAAAAATCATCTCTTGAGTATTTTTACTCAAGGAGGTGAAGTCATAGATAAAAGCATATCTATGAAGTGGAAATGTGGTAGGCCTCATAAAAAAAGGAATAACTCAGCAGAAGCATGATCTTATAAAGTGATAGTTAACAATTATAGTTGACATGTTGGATATAGTAAATGTGGGAGTTTTGTAAAACTGTGTTCCCAAGACCCAACTTAAATCATAACTTTTTATTACTATATCATTTATATAGTGAGTTGTGCATGATTATAATTACCATGATGGTGTCGATATTTATGCATCCAATATGTATATAGAAATGTTTTTATATTACATGTCATATCAAAAGCTTTTTATATTTTCTGATCTATAATAATAACCTAGAGATACCCTTATAACAACCTAAAATTTATGTACTATGTTCTAGATAAATCATTTAATCAGGACACAAATAATTTCTGACTATTAGGTTTTAGGGGCTCATAGGTATTGAGACTTCATCTCACAAAGTACACGCTTGGTGATTCTGTGTAGATGAGATCATGGGGACTATCTCGCCAATATGAACATCAAATGTTATTGGTGTCATTGGTAGTTTCTATATATGAACATGTGTAATGGTATACTAACATGAGATTATTATCACTATATAATATTTGAACACATAATTTTATGTATGGAAAAAACCATGGAATTAATATCATTGTGAGGTATCTTGAATTGGGTCTATCATTTGTGGTATGACATTAATTGAATAGTCAAGATAAAATTTGTTTTTTACGAAAGAATGTGATATCTCAGGACAATTTTATCATGATGGTAGTAGCTTAACTAAATAGAAAGTGATGGTAGGAGAAGGTATGTCCATCTAGTTAGGTTAAAGAATAATAAAGTTAAAAAGGATAACAACATGAAGTGTTCATTCCACATTACAAGATATTACGAGATAACGATATTATATTATATGGTGTGTGTCTATAGGAAAGGTTTTAGTTTCTATGAATACAATTTATTACTTTACAAGCCTTGATATTATTCTAGAATATGTTACTGTTATAGGAATATTATTTAGTACTGTCAAGATAGGGGTATAGAGGGACACACACTTAGAGTATTCAATTATCTAGAAAATTTTTAAGAATATGATTCTAGGACTTGGTTGTCCCCACCATAGGTTTTGGGATATGTTCCAGAATATATGTTCAAAAATGTATAAATAAATTCATATTATTTGATTATAGAAAAATTTGTATTGAATTTATTTATTAATTATATTAATAATACATTGAGTGAATACATGGAAAATATTATATGAATGAATATTATTTTAATATTTATGGTTCATTTAATATTTATGGGAATGATGAGTCAAGTTAATGGATTTATATTATAACCTAATATATTTATTATATTACAAGAAAATGATAAAAGAAATAAATAATGTTTATGACCCAGTAAGTTGGTCATAAAATGACATTTTTGCCTTATTTAATGGGTAATACATTTTTAGGGGGAAAGTGAGCCTTTTCCAATAATCTAACACCTCACTATATAAGTGAGAGGAGATTATTATGAATGGTACTATTCATTGCATGATTTTGAGAGCTGTTTTTTCCTCTCTCATACAACCTAGAGAGAGATACTCTTGATCCAATAAACCTGACTGACTTATCCTTCATAGATTGAAGGAAAATTGATGTTGTGATCATTGCGATATTGATGGAATCATCGAATCTCTATGCGAGAACCTGAAATTTGATGAGTGACATTCCCTTATAAATACTAAGTATGTGTGGTTGATCTAGAGGGATCCAGATTTTGTTTCATTGAGTTATGGAATCCAACAATGATAGGTTGATGAACATGTATTCAGATGGAATTCATTATTTTTTATTTTATTTTTATCCATAAAATTCTTCACATTGGATCATTAGCAGTTTTACTGGGATGTGAATCATTAATGATGATATAGCTACGTCAATCAGCAGTGAACAATTCTAATTCCATGACCCATATGCTTCTGATGAATTTCCCAATACCTTCAAGGATAAACATGTTTTTCTTTATGCTTGGAGGGGTTTCTGTGCATGTGTAATATAAAAATTAAAATAAAATAAATTTTCAATATATAAACATATAAATATTACTGATGAAGGTTCTAGACACCATATTGATACCTTCGAGCCATGGGAAAATACAAAAGAGGGGTTTGGAAAATCTATACCCTCACATTATATATTAATCATCTTCATTGTTTTTGTGTTTTATATACTATCCTATTAATGTATTTTACCAAATTAATCATATTTCCATGAGATATTAAAATCACATCATTTTATTTATTTTAGTTCTTTGGATTCAAAAGTAATAAAATATGTAAGGTTTTCATTAAAATATCACATTTAACTCAATATTATTTATGATGAAATTTTCCTTTGGGGAAATTTTATAATATTTCTCCTATACCCCCCTATTTTCTTATCCTAGGATAATTCACTAGTTTTGCATGTCCTCTAAACATTTCACTTCCCTTTGGTTCATGATTTACCTAAAGTGATTATTATAAGATAAACATACCATATATCATTTTTTATTGAGAATATTTCTTCTCAATGTATATATTTTTTATATTTTCATAGGGATTTAATTATATATACTCTATGTTTTTAAGGAATTTTTTAATTCACTTTAATTTCTTTAGCAAAGTAAACTTATTCAACATTTTTAGTATGAAAGTTTTTTGCCAGCTTTTACCTTCTCTATAAATGTGTGAACATAATATTATTTTTTTACACTTCCTATATGAATACATTTTATTATTTTATTTAAATTTTTTATAATGAATATCTCTATATAACAATTCATAGTTTTCAAAAAGTAATTATTTTCATTGTTTTTTTGAAATATATTTTATTTTAAATAAATTTTTCAAAAATAAACTACATTTATTCCTATTTTTCAATAGAATATTATAATTCTAATATAAAAGTGATTTTTATCTATGTCTATATCCATTAATGATTATTATAATTCACCAGGGATATTTGATAATGGAACCATCCATCTTCTTTCATTGGATGACCTTTGATAGTAGTTTTTGGATGTTTTCTTTAAACCCACTTCATTCCATCGGTTAAATACGATGTGATGGAATTTTTATTTTTTTATATTATAGTATAACACATATGTATAGTCTATAATTATGTGATATGTGGGTCCATTATATAAATTTAATGATTTGGGAAAAGATTTATACCTCATAATAAAATTTTGTGTGTAGAATTGATTATGGGATGATTTTCACACAAGTTTGTGTGTGTACATAATTAGAGATATCTTACTGCACAAGTTTTTCCATGAGAATAATTGTAGATAAAATTGTTAATAAGTTTGTGCATGAACATGATTATGGATAACATTGTTCAATTTTTTTTCATGGACATGATTATAAATAACATTATTCAGAAGTTTGTCCATGGACATGATTGAAGATATATTTCTTCATAATATTTTGTGAGGGCATGATTACAATTAGCTATGTTCATAATGTTATGATTTTCTAGGGTTATGTATACACCGATTTCTTATTCCTATGTTATATTTTTCATGATCATTGCTAACATCTCATGTTTTCACAATCTAATTATGTATTATGTTATGTGAAACGGTTATTCCATGACACATGATTTATGATCTATGTTTTATTATGTATTATTGTCTTAGGTTATGATCATACAACTTAATATTTTTCTTAGACCAAAATTTCTATCATAGGCTCAATTATGATGACTGATTGTTATCTCTTCTGTTTACCCTAAGATAGTATCTAATCAAACCCATTAATATATTTTCTTTCCCTAGTATATTAAAAATATTATAACATATGATATTTCAAAAATGGGTTTTAGTGGGGTGGGAAAATAGAGAAATTCTTTTAATGTTTTAAAATAAGTTACATATGTATTTAATCTCTAAAGACACTGGTGGATTATGTGAATTTGTGAGAAAAATGATTATATTATTGATGTGATTCAAAATATTTTTCTATTATGCTTAGTTCATCATAATACTTCAAGAACCCCTTCTTTTAAATATACTATAATGAGGGGAGAGAGATGATGATCCCCCGAGTCCCACTTCTAGTAGGCCCTAGGTCAGTGACAACCATCAGGGGTATGAAATCTCATTGTATGGGAGACATTAACCTCTATAAGTGAATCATGATCGAGATATAGGATAAAAAGTCACCAAAAAACTCTAGCATATAATATAAAGGTAAACCAAAATCCATCCCAAAATGAACGAGTAATGTAACATTCATACATACAAAAGTCTCCAATAGTATACCAAAAAGACAGTTATATAGAACATACTCAACAATAGCTCTAACCCAACAAGAAATTTCTAGATCAGTACCCAAATTCCTTCTAGAAGCCTAAAAAAGTCTATATACATATGGTGAGCATAACATGATTATTCAGTAGAGATATATCTAATGCCTCATGTGCACATCTGAAAAGATTATGATGAAGCCACAATGAACAAATAAAAGAACTAACAAGCACCTATAATGATCATCTTACCAAACCCATCCTCATAATGTCTTTCTCACCAAATCACACATGTAGTATAATAATATAGCATCGAGGACATAACAAAGTAAGGCGATCTACTGCTACTTCCCCACATATTTACCACTCTCACTCCCCAAAGAAAATCATCACATTCTCCCATCCCTTTCACACATACCACATTACATAACATAACATCCTTCCAATAGACACATGGGCCATATGTCACACCACATCACATCCTTCCCACAAAAACCTGGGCCACATATCACATCAAATAACATCCCACCTCTAGACATCTAGGCCACACATAAAAAAACATAACATCCCTCCCACAAACACCTATTTCAGAAATTACATTACATCACATCTCACCTAAAGACACCTGAGCCACACATCACATCACATTACATCCCGCCCACAAAGACTTGGGACACATATCACCACTAAGTAATCTCAACAACCAAATAGTATCACTACTACTAAAGAAAGTGTGAGGGAGAGGGGGTAGCCAACCATCCTTATCCTCACTATTATATATGTTGGATAATACACCTAGAAATCATCGCCTTTGAGTGTAGGTATGATTATCCAACTTGGGCGGGGATCTTATAAAATTACATAAATAGACATGATATATAGATAACACATAATACCCAACCTATGGATTCACATCAACTACAGTAGTGAACACCACATCAAAAGTCAAAACTATTTCCACTACTATATACAAAACCACAGAACCACCTCACAAACAACACAACATTTTCCACTTCCATTTATAGGTTTCACCACATTTGATAGTTATCCATTTCATTTCACATTATAATATTCATTAATTTATTCAATTCAGATATTCAATTATCATACATCCATTTCTAGTCCATCTAGTTTATCTAATAGCCTATTTTTAGTTTAAAATCATAGTTTATCTCATGTCTTACTAGTAATATATCTCAACAACACCATTCTACAACTGGACCAACTCACACAACTACCACCATAACACCACACATCAACTATTTAACCACACCACATCTCCCAAGTTGTCTCGTTGTATGAACCACTCGTCATAGAATTCAGGAAACACTATAATCACATACCAAAACAAATACACTATGACACAACCCCTATAATAGAACCACCTTGCCACATCCCCATTGCACAACATCACACAACTTCCCAAATCACATCCATGCTAATAAACCACCGCATTACTACCCCACATACTACACAACCAATCCGGTCACTAACATCACCACATAATAACCCAAAACACATATGGAAAACAAAAAAATCATATAGAACAACCCACAAAACGAATTCCATGATTATTTATGAGCATTGTCATATATCTTCTTTATTTATCATGGGTGTTATCACACAAAACAAAATCTAGGGAAAAACAATTTATTTACAAAAATATATGTTACTTATCTCTTTATTTAGGGTTAGATCACATAGAAACACATAAGGGGCCATTACAACATAACAACTACAACACAAACAAGGATCTAAACAACTTTTATTTTAAAAATTGGAAACAAGTATGAATAATAACATCAAAAACCTATATCAAATAAATAAAGCAAAAAAAAAACTCCTTATTTCCATCAATTTTAAGAATTATAATTAATTATCACATTAGGACGACTCTTTGTATTCTAACAAAGGTAAAAAAACACATAATGATCTCCAAAATATCATATAAATTGGTGTGAAAGAGGATCCCCTAACTCTGGAAAGCTTTCCAATCTCATTGTGCACTGTAGTGTGAAGAAGAAACTACCTGCAAGCATAACCAAACTATGGGATCATAGATCAACTTAGACCACACTGAAGGGTCATCGAAAAAACCCCATAAAGACCCCCAACCAAAATAAAAAAAAGTCGATCTATGAATAAGTAAGGAAGGAAACACCATGGGGAAGAGAGGAGAACTCACCAGTGATCTCCAACAGCCATCCACGAGAACCCATGGATAAAAGAAATGGAGAAGAGGGATATGTGGTCTCCTCGAGGTACTTAGGTTTCACCCTAAATGAGAGATGAAAGGAGGGTTACATCATAATGAGAATAAAATCAGCCAAACCTTAATTACAAACAAAATTAATCCCACTAGTTTCATGACATGTATTCCATTCCCGTTGTGAATTTAATAGTGTTCTATAGAGTACAAGCTGTGAAACCACTACTAGATATAAAACCCTATATCTCAGAGTTCCACCAAAACTTGTGTTGACTCAGCCTTTAATTAATTACTTGTAGTATACTACTTTCATGAAATTAATCCATTTCACGGTTTCCCATTTTCACACATACAATTTGGGAATCTAGTCAGATATATAAATTACAAATCACTAATTCACATCATTTTAACCATTCAGGATGTGAATATCCTACAACAGCTCTACTTTACTTCTATCCACCTTTAAAACTCCTCATGACTCCATTGAATCACCACCAACAACCAAAAATAGAAAAGTAAAAGACCGGTATGTTATGGACCATTACATTAAATTCCTATCAAGCGATTCTTACTCCCCGACCAATCCTTGGGATGGATTATCTCATGAAACAATGTCACTAGATGATCCTAGAACTCTATTAGTTTCTCCAAGAACATAACATCATCCTCAATATCCAAATATCCATAGTTAATAGTGTGGGATTAATCATGAATATACCAGAGAATCTATGACATGTGTAAGATGTTGGGGATCTTACCAAATTGTGATGGCAATGTCAACCGATACACCACATCACCAACATGCCCGAACACATCTAAGGGATAAAAAAGCCTTGGAGAAATCTCACTCACCCTACCAAACCTCTATTGAACATTCCAAGGGGAGACTCTCAAGAACACATTGTATTCAACCTTGAACTACACATGCCTCTAGCTATGATCAGTATAGGCCTTATGAAGGTCCTATACTTCCCTCAGCCTCTCTAGAACCAACTGGATCTTCTCAGTCGTTCTCTTACCATATCAAGACCAAGAACTTTTGACTACCCAAACTCAATCTAGTATAATGGAGAATGACATGGTCACCTGTACAACGAATCAAATGGATCCATACTGATGGAAGGGTGATAGCTATTGTTGTATACAAACTCAACCAATTGTAGGTGTCATACCCAATATTGACCAATGTCCAACACACATGTCTGTATTATATCCTCTAGTGTTTGGATAATCTGCTCTATTTTTCCATCCATATGAGGTTAGGAATAAGTGATAAGGCAATATTGACAACCAAAATAATTTTATAATCCACTATAGACTTCTTATGTAAAATGAAGATCCGTATTAGAGATGATGGTGCTTGATATCCCATAAATCTTAAGGACATCATCCACAAATGGCCTTTCCAAAATATCCAATGAAATAATATAAAGGATCGCTAGGAAGTGAGCTGGTTTTATTAGTTAGTCTAATATAACCCAAACTAAATCTTATCCTAACTGAGATCAGGGAAACCCTATGATTAAATACACCTATATTTACTACCACATCTACTTAGGTACATTCAACGAGTATAAAAAACCTCCCAAAACACGATGATCTTCTTTCACCTACTGGAAAACTAGAAAATTTTCTACAAACTCCACCACTAAATTCTTTACACCTAGACAATAAATATATATCCTATATATTTGATACATATTTGTTACACTAGGATGTACCACTAAATGGGGGTTGTGAAAATAATAGATAACTCTCTTGAATATCACCTTGGGGACAAATAATATCATATGAAACAAAACCCGCTTCTGATCACCCTATGTTGACCCCTTAAAATCATATCCATGGAAAACATTATCTTGCATCACCTCTACCTATGAGTATCCCCACTATGAATCCTATAACTACTACATCAATGAAGACACCACAATAATATGATGAAGATAACATAAAAAAAATTCTACTCAATGTCAAGATGCAATACTACTGGTTCTTACATTCGTTTCCAAACATCTGTAGACTCTAAGCCACATTCTATCAGGAATTCTTACTCAATGAATAAAAAACTATATTACCCATACATGGGATGAAAGAGATATTAAAATTATAATCATGAAGAAACCTCATTCATGTTTACAGGATTACATTTAGATCCTATTGAGAGAAACAATATCTCAGGAACTTTTGGTCTGTGAAAATGACAAAATCCTCATTAATGAGGTAATTCCGCCACAACATTAGTGAGAAAAAAACTCCTACCAACTCTAGATCATGGGTGTAATAGTTTCATTGGTGGGGACATAATTAGGTATACCACTTAGAGAACACCACTCTCTATTACATCAACACACATCCTATGTATATATGGGACACATCACAAAAAACCTCAAATAACACACCCTCTTATGGAAACAAAAGAAATAGAGTATAGACCAACTTATCCTTTAGGTAACCAAACTCTTCATGGAACTAATATATTCACACAAAATCCCGGTACTTCTTAGAAAAAACTATTAGTATGGTAGTAACTTGAGATAAATTAGACCTCTTAAAATAGCATGTGATACCATGGAAATTGAAAACGTATGCAACATTAATGGTTGTTACATGTGAAACAATGACTCAACCTTTAATGGGTCCACTGCCAAACCCTTCCGAGAATCGACATGTTCATGGATACATACCTCTCACATCAAGAAATAACTATTGTATAACTTACCTTAATGTTTTTGGTGTTGAAGGACCTGGAAATCAAATATTACATGCATGAAATGATCCTCCTCCAACTTCAAGTAGACGAAGATATCATCGAAAAATACGATGATGAACTTGTCTAGGAACTAAAGTAACATGGAGTTTATAATCCATATGAACATGGTTGGAGTGTTCATAACATTGACCGACCTGGCTACAAACTCAAAGTGCATATTCCTACATCTGAAGGTAGTGTTCTGAATGTCCTCATATTTCACGTTCAAATGGTGATATCCAAACCACAATTATATCATTGAGAACCAAGTATCCCATATAAAATGCTGAAATTGATTTTATACTATTGGAATAGGGTAAACTATCTTTACTTGTTATTTGATTAAACCTCTCATAGTCTATACAAAACCTTATATTACTATTGGAATTCTTGAAAAACAATAATAGAGAACCCCAAAACAATAAAATAGGTTGCATGAAACCACTATTAATTGGATTATACACATACAACCTGAACTCACACAACTATGTGGGATCTATCGATATGGATCCATTGAAATAAGATATTTTCTTGACTATAACTCTATCATAAACTCAAAGTTTCATTAAGGAGGTATTTCTATAACCTTCTCTATGAAAACAACAAAAAAATACCCCAAACCCTAGGAGAACTCCTATCATTATATTCTACTAATATATCTTCTAACCTTTGAAAAGGAGGCTCCACTTTCCTAACACACAACTAATAACTATTCTCACCAAAGAATTCCACTCGCTGGCCCTCCACATATGAAAAAGAAACTCTTACCCAAAATTAGTCAATGGATTTATGCTTGAAATATAGAAAATATATACCTTGGATAATATAATATGGTTGTATCTATAAAATAAATAATTCTCCCACTAATTGGATCTTCCCATCACTAGTGTACATCCCCATCACAAATCAAACAAAGAATCCTAAACTCCAACCAGAGTAGATAACATAAGGGGAACTAGAATCCTATCAACATCTAGTCCCAAAATATTGAATAAATCATGGGAAATAATGGAGTGTGATTCTCATGAATAAAAACAATAACATATAAGGGTATATGATAAACTAATCATACCTCAAACAACACCCATCATTACTACTGATGCTACCTGTAATGTATCCATCTAACTATACCAAGTTCCTATGCCTCTCTACTTTCAGACTCAATACATGTACTATAGACTAGTTAACTATAGATGGATACTATAATGAGGCTACCCTCATCAAACTTCATATTCTCTCATTTTTAGAAAAAAACATTTGTCCCTTGCCACTAAAAATAGTGGCAACTACTATTGTGGAATAGGAGACTTATATCCCATATGAAATTGGCGGCCCACTATCCAATAATTTTCTCCTCTAAACACTCTTAAAGAACCCCTACTAAGGCTAAAATCCCAAGTTGTGCATGCATTTGAAAAATTCATCATTTTTCGAACCTCTAGATACATTGGATGTGTAAAAAAGAGTGAAAAATAGATGATCACTAGGCATAAATACTCATCCCGATGCTATGCTCTGAACTCCTCATCTAGAAAAATATATGGAGAAAATTGAAATAGGTCCTTGAAATTAATACCATGATCCCACACACTTAGAATCCACTAATGAAGGAAGATAATTTCATGCCTCTTATATTCCATCAATGTTGATGACTGAAACTCTGCCCGAAACTCCCTATAAAAGTCTGGACACAACAAATCCACTTCTTTGTGGTTACCAAGAAATAGTTTCCACCAATGATGTACAAATCCCTAAATCATAATAAATTCCAATGGTTCCCAAACACTAGAACATGCTCCGATTTGGCCAAAAGTGATCTCGAGTTCTTCCATCCATCATTTTGTCTCCATATTTTATAAACTCCCCTAAAAAATTCCAAAAATCATCCTTTGAAAGAAAAATCAATCTCACTACATAGCCTTATCCTTCTCCATTAGGTCAAACCTCTGATGAACATATGATTAGATTATCGAACCTAAAATTTCTCAGTGATTCACTAATGATGAACATGATTCATTTCTATAAACAAGGAGAACATCCTAAGCCTAGTAGCATGATATTTTATCAAATATTATTTATTTAAATCATTTTATTTTCCCAAAACACCAAATTCAAAAATGAACATAAGACATCATAATTCATGTACTTCACTAATCTATCTACCCTACTAATAGGTCCACCTCACTTAGTTGTTCAATATTATCAGAGTTCATGAACTGAATCATGGGGGCCCTAAAATCCGAAGACCTAGCTAGGATCCCTAGATAATGTCATGCACCAAGGTCAATTGGCACCGTTTCCATACCATCCCATGAAAACCTCATAGTTAATAACTTAAATATCCATCCTATCTCTCAACCAAACCTCTGATACCACTCTATCATGACCCCATCCCCCAGAGACACAACAATGAATAGAGAGACTTGATGATTCCCCTGATACCTACATCTAGTAGGCCCAAGGGTGATGACTAGCACTGAGGTAACCAAAATCCCATAGTATTGAAGGTATTGCCCTCAATAAATGATATAGGAGCAGGAGATAGGATAAAAAATTACCACGAAACTCTAGTATAAAATATAAAGGTAAACCATAAACTATCCCATAATGCATGAATAAAGTAAAAACTAATACATATAAAATTATCCAACTGTATATCAAAAGAAAAATCTATGGAAGTGACTTAAAAGCAGCTCCATCCTAACAAGTAATGTCTATACCCATCCCAAAATTATTCATGGAAGCCATATAAATAGTTTATATTCATAGGGTGAAAATAATAGGTATAATAAATTGGGATATATCCATGGTCTCAAGTGCACTTGTGAAAAGAGCATGCAAAACTACTAGTAGGAAAACAAAAAAACCAATAAGAACCTATACAGGTCATCTAAAAAAAAACCTCACCATGGTTTACTCAACAAATAATACATATAATATAAAAATATATAATTTATATCATAATAAATAAAGGATACCCTCAACCTTTTACCCCCTAATTTTTCACTATCATGACCCAACATAGAATGTCCTATGATCCCATCGCTTATACACATATGAAATCACATCACATGACATCCTGTCAGACACTTGAGACACATGTCACATCAAATAACATCCCTCATGAAAACACCTAAGACACACATCATATTAAATCATTTCCCACCTGAAGATACCTGGTCCACACATCACATCACATCACATCCCACCAAAAAAAAGTTGGGTGACACATCACATCACATCACATTATTCATGCACACAACTGGGATGCACATCACATCACAACACATCCTGTCCATAGACACATGGGCCACACATCACCACTGGTTAATCTCTAGCATCAACACGTATCTCTACTTCTAGAGGAAGAGAGGGAGAGGGAGTACCTGGACATCCATTTCAACACTATCTTTGATATTTAGGAATACAACCATAACTCATCACCTATGAAAATTGGTAAGGTTATAGAAATCATGTGGGGAATGCATAAAATAACATAATGATACATGATATATAGATAGCACATAATATCCAACCTATGGGTTCAGATCAACTTCACTAGCGTACACCAAAACTACTATAAAAACTATTTCAACCACTATATGAAACACAACACAACCACCTCAAAAAACCATAGAACATTTCCCACTTCCAATTATTGGTTTCATCAAAAAATTTAGTTATCCATTTCATTTTACATTACACTATTCATTCATTTATTCAATTCATTTAGCCAATTACCACACATAATTTTATAGTATATCTATTTTATATTCCATCCTGTTTTTTTTTGTTTCTCATCACAGTTCAACCCATGGATAACCATAAAACTATATCAACTACAACACACTATAGCTAATCCAAATCACAGAACCACCGTGACAAAACCACATATCCATCATTTTCGCCACACCAAATTTCCCAAGAATTCTCACCATATAAAAGACTCATAACAGATATCATGAAATTAAATCACCACATACCATTACAAATCCAATACTACACAAACACTAGAAGACAAAAACTACTTCATAACCTCATCAAACCACATTACACAACTACTCACATCACATCCATGGTAACCAACCATCGTATCACTGTCCAACATACTACACAACCCAGCTAGTAACTAAGAAAACCTCAAAAAATCCCAAACCATATAGGTGGAAAAAATCACATCAATACAAAATAGCACAGAAACCATCTTACATGATTTTTTGGGGTATTATTACATATCTTCTTTATTTATCTTGATAATTATCACACTATCCAAAATACAAGAGAAACTAGTTTATTATCCAAATATAAATTCCATAAAATTTATTTAGGATGTGATCACATAGCAAAACATCAAGGGTTATTACCAAAAAACAACTACAATGAATACAAGGCTCAAAATATATTTTATTTTTAGAATTCGAAATAAGAATGCATAATAACATCAACAACATATATCAAAGTAGTAAATATTTTTTAAAGTTAAAATTCCCATTAATTTTAAACATTAAAATTAATTATCACATTACACTGACCATTACCATTCCATCAAAGGTAATAGAAACATAAATATTTCAAACATAGCACACAAATAGATGACAAAGTAGATCCCCTACCTCAAGGAAGATTCCCAATCTCATTACACACCAATAGGAAAATAAAATATCCCATGGCCACAAATTCTCTATAAGATCATGAATAAACATACACTAAACACAAGGATCTTAAAAAACACAACCCTTACAAACCCTAAACCAAAACATCACTACCATAATGGATCAACAAAGAAGAATGGAAGGAAAACCCAAGGGTAAGAGAGGATAACTCACTACAGATCACTAAAGGGAATAAACCAAAAAAAATGATTGAATAAAGGGAGAAGAGGGATAGAAGGTCTCCTTGGGGAACCTATGGTTTTCCAATAATGATAGGGGTAGGTAGGTTTATGGGTGAATGAGAATAAAATATTCTAAATGTGTATTATAAACAACCTAGATCCCACTAGTTTCACATTTTGTATTATATTCATGATGTGAATTATATGGGGTGCCATGGATTACAATCCATGAAACCATTACAGGCTATGAAACCCCATATATCAGGTTCTACTAAAATACATATCTCATTGGCCTTTAATTAATTAAATGTTGTGTACTACTTGTAGAACGTGAATCTGTTTCATGGTTTCCCCTTATCCCACATATAATCCATGAATCATACAAGATAAAAAAGCCGTGAATCAAAAATTCACATCCTTTAAACCAATCATGATGTGAATATCTTTCAGTAGAACTGATACACCTACAACCACCATGAAACCACCTCATTCCACCTCTGAAACACCTACAACACCCAAAACTAGAAATGTAATAATCTCGGAATGCATGAACCATTACACACTCTCTATCAAATATTATGTTTAAATTTTATATTTCTAGTACCGAATCATTGAGTTTAAGTTTGAGGATCATTAGTTGCTATTATAGTGTGGTTGAATTATTTTAGTGTATTAGTTGATGAATAATAATGGGATAAAATCTAAAAATATATGACGATCCAAATATGATGTAAACTAAAAATAAAATGAATTGGTTGAAATGAAGGTGTTATAATTTAGGATATTTTAGGGTTGATTTTATTTATCGTATGATTGATTACTGTAATTATTGTTTCTTGATACTAATGCTAACAATTTGGGTTTTAAAAAGACTTAATAGTTAGAATCCTGATATTGGGGTGGTTTCGAGTATTCTAAATTTTTAAAAACATCTTATCTATGTCCACATTAATGAATCCATTCAAATATTGAAATTTCTCTATGAATATTAATTCATATCCCCAATAAAAAGATATTGAAATATCGATTAAAACTACTAGTTCTAAAATGATTACATCCCAATTCTATAACTTCTATTTGATAGAAGTCTATGGGAATGTGCTTCTAAAAAATCTCATTATTCTCCTTTTATTGTAATTTTTTGTGATTTCATTCATAGATTATATCAACATAGATCCCATATTAATTTCTAGGATAGGGAAGTCATATTCCATATCTTGAATAAACCAATGATTATCTATTAGTGAATGTCTAACCATAAATTTCTTATGGAAACTACTTCCATTATATGGGTCCTAATACCCAATCTTGTGGGGTATTTGGACTAAAGAGTTGTGGAGAAAATAAATATTGAGGATATAGACAATTTTAGTGAAAAAAGAGGGTTTTAGTTTTAAATAAGATAGTAAGGTTGATATCTCATTAGAAATTATATCTTGAGTCTTGTTTATCTTATGGATACCTACACCTATTTTCATCATCCAAGGATAATCAAAAATGGGAGGATGTAATTTCTTTAGGGGGTTGTGGATGTAAAACCTCAAGTTTTATAAAAATGTTTTTTAATTAAAATATATGTTTTCAATTATAAAATATTTTTTATATTATTTGAAAAAAATTAAACTTGATTAGAAAATAAGTCATACAAGATATAAATCAAATGAAAAATACATTATTCATTCATAGTGTAACATTACCAAAAATCTATATGAAACAAATTATTACTTACAATGTATGATTAAATATATTAAAAATATATAATGGAAAATGGGTCAATAAAAAAATATAATAATAATTTTACAATTAGAAAATTCCATGGATATTATTTACAATTCATAGTCACTATTTCTGACCTAAACCAATATTTTTAGAAAAATCATGAAATGATATAAGATTATGAAAAATCTTAAAAGAAAATAAAGAGAATGATATGTGATATTTAAGATGTAAGAATATGATGAATTTATAGGAGGTAGTTGGGGTAATATAACTATTATAAAAGGTAATATAATAGTTGGGTATAATACCTATAGAAATTTTACCAACTAGGAACTAATGGAATGTATTTAATATACATAATGTTTATTTTATTGTTACAAATGTATATTTTGATTATATATATATTTTTAAGAAAAATAAATGAATATTTAATATAAATAAAAGATAATAATCCATTTCTGAAAATAAATTTTATCAGGGAAACAATTTTTTTATAAAATTTTAAATTTATTATGTTTAATGAATAATTTAAACCAAATATTTTGATAAAATTGAAGGATTTATTAGTAAAATAAATTAATAAAATCTATGATAAAATTTAAGAATTATAAATAATACTAATATTATTATTCAAGGCTAAAAAAAATATTTTATTAATTTGTTTTTATATTTTATAATTTATGCTAAATTTATCATATTTGGTGTTTTAGAAATAAAAAATATTTTTTTATCAATATTCATCCATTGATTATTAATTAGTTAGTAATAATGATTTATTGTAAAAAATACTTTTTTCAAAGATTTTTCTGTCTCTATTATGTATTTTAATAAAATAAATTGATCAATGATGAATAATGATTATAAGGATATATATATATATAAATAATTTAAAATCCATTCAATGGTTATTAATTGGTAATGAATTAGATTAAAATATATTTTATTCTAACAAATACATTTATAAAAAAACTGTTTTATAAGTTATGTGTTCTTATATTGAAATTGATTTTCATCAAATTTATATATTTAATCTAAAAAATGGATTTGGTATTTGGAATTAGAGTATTAAAATTACTTAATAATTTCAATTTTATTATTAGAAAAAAAAATGTTATTAAGGTAAAATTTATTTACCGCGGTAAAGGTTAAAGCGTTATTTTCAATTTATTTTTCATAAATGTTGGGTATTTTTATTTAAATATATTAAATTAATTGATTTTAAATGATAAATATAATGAAATATATATACATAAAAATATATATTAACATTTATTTAGTTATTAATTTATGGTAAATAAGAAAAAGAACACTTATTGTTTTAAAAGTTAGTTCCCTAAAAAACATGTTTTTTTCTATATATCTTATGATTTAATTTAGAAGAAAATTTTCTCATATCTAGATATTAAATTATATTAAATAGAGTCAGAATATATAATCATAACATCAATATTGGATAGTAGTGTTCATATTTTATTTTTAGTAAAAATATTATTATCTTAGTAAATAATTAGGCATGGTAAAAAGGTATAAAAAGAGGTAAATTATCCTTGATCAAATTTTAATGAATTAAAATGATATTTATGGATTGTATAGGTCCTTTATTATGTTTTGGCCTAAAAAATAGATTTATCACCAATATTTCCTTACTGAACTCACCTAACCGCCCACTGATTCCATTTTTACCTTTCACATAACTTATGTTTCCAAGGAAATGTACATCATTAAAAAATGGAGGTATCCTATACCCTTAAAAACACACATTACATTTAATATCTATTTAATAACATTACATTTTTCCTATTTTAAATAATTATTATATCTTTGAAAGTTTTTGGTTTAATGAATGAATCCCAAGTCCTTCATTCTGACGGAGGACGCCATGAGATGTGGAGATTTTATCAAAGTAAGTAACAAGTTATTCATCAACATTTAATTTAGTTTTATCACATAAAAGCTTCTAAAATATAATTATAATATATAATTATATTTTATTTACATCATTATCCCTTTTAAAAATCAGTATTACTATTATATATACCCATAGACTTAGTCGTCCATTAGTATAACATTTTATAGTTTGGGACGGTTCAACCACCTTCATGAAAAACAATACACTATCATTAAATTTTATGATAATACTGAGTTTCTTGAAATTAATACTAGTAATACCTGAAATTATATATTAATTTAATTTATTAATATGGTTCTAAAATGGTGACACAAAAATTACTTATCATTATATTGTAACTCATTTTATCAGTAAATTACTTGAAACAAGTTCATCATGGATTCCATTCTCATGAACCATAAACATATATCCATCCAATGGACATAGAAATAAATAAACCACTATAACACAATGATTATAATAAACTTAAAAATATAATAATGATGATATTTTTACCAAATAATGAGTATTTACATTATCATTGTGAAACTTGCACAAAATAATCAAAATTACTAATGACCAATGATGAAAATGGGAAATAAATTAATAATATTATTGTAATAAATGAAGATAAATGAAGAGTATAAAATGTAATATACATGAATAATATTATTTAATAAGATATTAATATGTTTATATTTAGTATTCAAGATGTTAAGTTATTTTTATTGAACTTAGGTTTAAATTTAATTGATTATCATGTCCATTATCTTTTAGTGAGATATGGTCTATATTCGAAACCATCTTTCATTATATGGTTTATATATAACTTCAAGGATTTAATTTGTTGTATTTATAATTTTATATATTAGATATTAAAATCCAAAATATTTTCTTTCAATCAAGGCATTTTTATTCAAAATTTACGACAGTTGTAAGGGTTATATTTCCAATCTCACAATGAATTTGATATTTTTTGTTAGAATATATAAATCCAGAAACAATTTATGATATATCTATGTAAAAGGATGATGGGTTTTCCTTATCTTGTTTTTCAATGGTTTTATATATCCTCATTACATTTCACATGTATTTGGTTTATAATTTTACTGAAGTTATCCTTGTAAGAGATAACTACCTCATCATTTATTTTCAGTTAGAAATATTTATCCTCCATGTCTATATTCTATATATTGTTTTATAAATGTAATTACCTAAGATTATATGATTTATGATTTTATTATCAATTTAATTTTAATTTCTTTACAGTATTAATATTATTTAAAAAAAAATTCTCATTTATTTCGACCATCTTTACAAAAGTTTGAAATTCATCTTCTTTTTTAATACTTATCACATGAATTAATTTTCAGATTTTTATAACCATTTATCTTAAATAGGATTTCATAATATGATTTCATGGTATTTTAAAAAAAAATCCTACTTTTTTCTTATCTTTTTTTTTAATTTTAAACATTATTTTTTTAAAAATTAACAATATTTATTATTATTTTTGAAATCAAATTTACAATTATATTATAAAATTTCTTTTTATCATTTTAAACATAATTTAATGATACTTATTATTAAATAGGTATATGATATAATGATGCTATACATTTTATTTCTCTTTATGGTCTATTATATTATCTTATAGATATTTTCATAAAACCCATTTCATTCCATGGGTTCAATAATATATGATTGAATTATTTTTTTTATGTTTGAATGAGAAATATATGAATAAATTATAATTATGAGATAACTAGGTACATTATAAATTTCTAATGAATTAGGTAATGCTTTATGTGTACTGAGATACTGATTTTTCAAGTTTACATGATTTTAGGCACCTTTTTTATATTTTTTCTGTGGACATGATTGTGGGTATATTTGTTCAAATATTTTTGAATGAACATGATTGTATATATATTTATCCACATTTTTTATATGTAAATGATTATATATAACTTTGTCCACATATTTATGTGTGAACATGATTTTAAATAGATATATTCACAAGTTTCTATATGGACATGATTGAAAATATCTTTATTCAAAATATTTTCTATGGACATGATTAAAAATTACTATTTTCACAGTGTTATTATTTTATATTGTTATATATATATATATATTACACATTATTAAACCTATATAATGTTTTCATAGTTCATGAATATAGACTAATGTCTTCTAACTCTTATTACTCATGTATTATTTTATTAAAAATCTATATTCCATGACTCATGATTTATAATCTATGTTCTAATGGGAATGATTCTCTTATATTATGACCATACACATTGATTTTTTACTCATACCCACATTTTCATCTTATTACCAATTGTTATCCTCAATTGTAATATATTATGTATACCCCTACCGATCATCTGAGGTCATCACTTTCTTATGTTTCCATTCCATAGGATATGAATAAGTGTATATGATATGAAACATCTAAAAGTGGGTATATAGGGGTGAAACTATAGAGAAATATTAAAATTTTTATTAAATATGTTTTTTATATATCTAATCTTTAAAAATATTTATCCTTTAGGTTACGAGATTATATAAATTTTTGAGGGAAAATGTTTATATTATGGAAATGATATAAAATATAGGTTTTTATTATTGGTTCATATCACTAGGTATCAATGAATATGTTTAATTATTTTTTACATCATTGGATCTAGGATTGTGAGTATTAGGAAACATAGTGGGTGTCCGAACTGGACTCTATACCATGAGAACTTTAAAGATTATCTTAAAAATGAATTGTTCCATAAACTACCAAGCATACAACTATAGAACATGTTTTCGATTATATAATAAGAAAAGTATAAACCAATTCCATATCATAAGGAAGATATTGTATAATCTAATTTTCTTAACACATTAATCCCTTATACCATATAGTCTTCAACCTACCGATGCATCAATGAATGTAAGTAACTGATATTTATAAAGATATAATTGGGAATGGTTTCATAGATATGTATTAAATAAATGAGGGATTATTATATAATTATGTAATATCATTTATATGATAATCTATCCTCATGTGCTTCTGTATAATTAAAGGTTACATAATCATTACATCAATGTTGAGAAGATGCTCACCTTTTGAAAGTGGTAACATAAGGTAAAATCATGAAATATCCATGAATCTTGTATCTCATTGGAAAGACACATAAATAAAAGTAGTGAACCTGATGTGAATCTTTTATCCTTTAAGAGTGATAATATCAATAACATTGTGTATCACTTACATTACATGTTTATCAATTGTTAGAGTCAAATTTACTAGTCCTGTAGAATTCTAAATGTAGGGATTACCAATTGATTTTCCCATTCCATTCCCAATAGGGGTAGATATTCTAGGAAATCCACTAATGATGATAATCACCCTTGACACCCCCATGCTCTTATCCCATGCACATATTCCTAGGTGGAAACCATTTTTTCTCCAATTTCCCTAATAACCCACGCCCCTTCACTAATGGAGGTGGTACAACCTCGGGTGATCATTTTCATTATCATATAGTATGAGATTAAAGGCATCATCATGACCTAATAGACAGATTAATAGATCCTTTAATCCATGTATCCACTTTAGATATCATTATAGTTGAGACTTCATAGAATGAATGCACATAGTGACCCATACTATTCAAAAAAACATCACATTAAATAGATGAATATTCATTAGTTAACATTATGATCCATAAAAAAAATAAAATTAGATTATTTAGAAACTTGGACACACAAAAATATGGGTCATAATATATCAACATCATCCCCCACTAATTTCTTCATAACTATCACCCTTCTTAGACAAGTCATTCTTAAAACCATTCTTCATAACTTGGGGAAAGGAAACATAATAAAAGGTGAGCTTAGATACCCAGTACGGGTAATCAAGGGATATATTAATGATAACTTAATCCTAACATGATAATAATAGAATGAAATAAAATTTTTAACAATTGAAAATCCATTCCCACATATGATATATCATAATCATGAATTATGGCACAAATCATGGAAGTTCATAGGACATGAATAATAAATGAGCCAATGAGCATGATCTATGACAACATTACATTGGAAAAAGACATATTTTTGTGTCATACAAATAATAATGGGAAATACTTTCCTTAGTAAAGGATCACTGGGAAAAATATCATAATAGTTTTTTTCACTCCCCAGTTAATCATATCCTTAGTTAAAATTCACTCCCAAGACTATAATAGTTGATATAGTACCTTACTAAAATTGCTTCACTCCCTATTATAGTCTTTTTTTATCTTATGTGATATCTATCTTTACCTAATTAATTAATTGGATATATAATTATAGAAACACCTATCATAAAATTAAAATTATACATATGTGTTCCACAAGATCATAAAACATTCATCATATTATAAATTATAGAAAATAAAAACCATTCATAAACATTTTTAATAATTTTTCATAACACAACCCCTGATAAATAAATAGGTTTCATAAATATCTCATAATAATAATCGTAAACCATATATGGAAAGAATAATTATAGTATATTTTCATCATATCTGCAATAAATCTTAATCAACATCAAATTTTTTTATCATAAATTAAAATTCCTTTAAAACATGACTTGGAATATTTCTAGATGAAAAATACACTTTTTATTTTGGAATCACTTATTAAAAATATAAAAAATTTCAAAATATTATGGGAAACCTTTTCATTTAAAATATCTTGAGGAACATGAAAATTATTCTTCAAATCATTCAATGGTCATGACAGTGAGAAATTTCCTTCATGCCATGTACATTAAAAAACATATTTCTTTTATATTCTCTATAAAAACTCAGAAGTACCTCATTAAGTAAACCAAAAGAATATCCCTTTTAAATAAGCATGAAAAAAGATCATGGTTATAAATTTAATTTTATAAAATATAGATAATATATAAACATTTTTAAAAACAATTTTTGAAAATTTATACATAGAAAAAATGATTTTCAACTAAAGATAGAAATAAAGTCACTTTAAAAAAAAACATTCATTTGGTATCTAGAGTACTTTAAGAAATTAAAAACAATGAGAAAATTTAACATAAAAAAATAAGTAGAGTATAATAATTTTCTATAAAATTATTTAGATTTAGATCATGAAATTTCATCCTCATAAACTTAATTATAAACATTGAAAATAAACAATGATATTGTGACATAAAACCATTATCTTGAGTTTTAATTGTTTCAAAATATCTTAAAACTCATATACAATAAATTTAAATTTATGAAAATTTCATAAGATATTCATATAAATAGTTATAATATCATATCTCATCAACTTATAACATCCTAACACCCATTTATTAATAATTGTTTTATTAAAATCATCGTTTCCTGGTGTTAAATGTTTCAATTTCAAAGAGAATTTCAATTCAGTAGTCCCGATCCTTCAACTTTGATCATCGTTATATAATTAAAATAATTGTAATCATGATATAAAAAATTTAATATATTATATATATATATATAGAGTCATCCCTAAAAGTTATAGATAGAAAAATGAATTACACCATTCATAGAGATGGTACGTCATATGTACGTATGAATGTTTCTTCAATTTTTAAACAAATGGAATTAAATAAAGGTAAATAATAATTCAATTTTATAGAATCATTTTTATATTGTATATATATATATATATATCATATATATATATTCATTAAATATATCATAATTACCATCAATATAAACCAGAAGTTCAAAATGAATCATGTCACTTCGTGGAGGTTGTAGTCCACATGTAGACATGAGAGATGTTTTCATTTTCTTATGGATCAGAATAATGTGTACAAGGGTTGTTCCATCACAATAATAAAAATTTAGTATATTTATGATAATAAATTAAATATTTTTCAATTTTTACCAAATATTTAGAGGATTTATAATAAGAAATAAAATTGAAAATGATAGGATAAGATTTATACCTCTTTATTGAGAAACCTTCTTTATATTACACCATAATACTTTAATGAATGGAATTTCGGTGAGAGTATAAGTTCCAAGGAATGGGTAAGTAAGTTAGGAATATATTATAGTAGGGATGTTATGATATATAAGGCTCAAAAAGTGCGGATAAGAGAGTATAGGTGATATAATTTTATAGGGATGGGAAATGAAATGCTTGGAATTACATAGAAGATTAAATAATATATATAAATTATAATTTGAAGTGGAAAAAATGCATATAATTTTTTTATAATATGTTATAGTTTTTAAATAAACTCAACCAATAATAGTTTTAATAATGTTGGATATATTTTAACAGTTATCTTATTGTTAAATTACTTCAAACCCATTTTAACCTTAACATTATAATTTAAAATTTTCTCGTGATGACTTATTTATATGAAAAAAGATAAATGTGATCTTATTTTTTTTTTGAAATGATGATTGTAAATTTAGAATCCATTTTTTCAGATTTAGTTTCTATAGGTGCTATAAATAAATTTTAATATAATAACACAAAACACATGAAAAAATGTTTATAGGAAAATAACTGATTCAAGAGTAAAAATAATTTTTCCTTGAAATAATGAAATAATTTTATTTAAAATAATATTTTTATTTAGATAATAAAAATATAAATTATATTAGAATTTTTTATTAAGAAAAAACTAAATTATATCTTTCTACCTTTCCATTAAATGAAAAGACCCCAAAATATTTTTTAATTTGAATTAAAATTAACTTATCTTTAAAAAACCCAATCCAGGGTTCCCAAATTAAAAATAATGATTTTTAATTAATTATACTTATTAAAGGATGTATTAAGTTGAATTAAAATCATACAACATGATAAATGAAATTTTAAGGGTTATTCTAATGTTTTAACCCAGGGTTGTAAGAAAATTATACCTCTTTTTCCAAGGTAACAATTATTTACTATAGTTACTATTCATAAGGAACCAAAATTAAGGTTACTTATTATGATATATTAATTATGGTCATTATTAATATATAATATATTTTATAATATTTTATTCATATAAGTGGAATAATTTAATCTAAAATTAAACTAGTAAAAGACGATGAAAAAAGGTTATCCAGAAAAAATGTCTTTTTTTACATATAAAAAGTGTTTTAAAAATATATAAAATTTTAAATTTATATAAATGAACTAATATAGAATATTAATAATATAAATTAAATATAATTTCATTTTAAACATTTTATAAAAAAACTATGTCTAAAAATTCTAGAAAAAAAATCATTTTTAATAAGAATATATATTATTCACTATTCAATGAATAATCAATCTTTTCTAAATATTCTCAGAAAATCACTCAAGGTTAATTTTGACATACTGATTTCAAAAAATAATTTCATTTTCTCAAATACATATTCTAAAAGTAGATGTAATAAATTATTTTACTTTTTAAAAAAAAAAGAATAAAAATTTTTTTTGAGGAAGAATTATATTAGAATCATATAGAAACTTTAATAAAAATTAATTATTTAATTATAGAAATACTATAATTACCTTTATACATAATTTTCAAAATATGGTTATTCTTATTAATTCCATAAATTTAAATTTTTAGGTTATAATGGTATTTTATATTATGATTCATTCATACTTGGGGTTTCATGAATCACAAGCAATCAAAGAAATTAAATTTAGTTAGAAAAATATATCATAAATTCTCAAGTAGTTTCTATATACCCACCATAAAATGATTTTCATCCTAGAAATTCATTTACAATGATACAAAAAATTGAGTATATATACGACTAAAGTTTTTTTTTGAAAAAAAGGGAGGAAAAGCCTAACAAGAAACATCACCAAAACCTAAGGAGGTCTGAAATGGTGTAGTCCAAGGGAATGTACTTGGATGAAAATATGATATTCAGCTGGAAGAGAACCCAAACTATTGATGATAATTCAGGGATCCTTGATACTACCAACCCGTGAAAAAGTGTCTGCTGAGAAGTTGCCTTCCCTCCACGTATGATGAATGTTTTTCCTAGAGTTGAACTCCAATCAACACTGTCTAAAGAAATAAATCAGATCCCATGGAGGAGAAATCTTACCTATCATAATACACACCAATAATTTTGAGTCCAACTCAATTTCAATGAGCTACACCTTATAATCCTTGCCCAGTATCAGTCCCAAATTAAAATCATGGACCTTTTCACTTAGGGAGTTCCCAAGACTATAGAAGGCACTAAAGGCGAAGAGCACAGAGTCGGAGGAATCGTAAGGAAAACCACCCCTATCAAATATCCTGCCATGAAGGAGCCATCAATGTTGAGTTATAGCCCCTTATAAGAGGTAACCATTAAACCACTCCCTCTATTTTTCATACATGTAAATGATCATGTATATTCTTTCTTCGGAGAGATACATGGAATGCATCATGAACTTGAGAGAGGTTTGGTGGAAGCCCATAGTGATAAGCTACCATACCTACTCAATAAAGAATAAAAAAGGTTCAATGCACCTAGGGATAACCTTTCCTTTATTTCTAAATATAATAAAATGTTTCCATTTATAAATTCATAGTAATAAATTCTCACCAACTTTAAATTCCCTATCTCACAAAATTTTATCAGTAAAATGTTTTTATTGGATTAGAGATTATTTAACATGATACTGAATGACTCTGAATTTATCTACCATTTCCCCATCTATCTCATGTCCCTATAGATTACTTTCTCCAATGTCATCCCATAAAATTAAAGTTCTACACTACTTTATATTTAGGGCTTCAGAAGGATCCATCTAAATACTTGAGTATAAGGTATTGTTGAAAAAACACTCGACCAAAGGAAGGTGTTGATCCCAACTACCATTGAAATCCCTAGAATTAGACCTTAGCATTTCATCCATGGTTTTAATGGTTATATTAGAATTATAATATATCTAATTATGATAATAATTACTAAAACTCAACTCTATATTCAGATATTACTGAAGACTTCATCATAACTTTGAGGTAAACCTCAGATCTCAATTATATTCACTTGAATGTGGTACTCCATGTAACCATACCACTTCCTTAATATATATTATATCAATATAATTAAGATATAAATATCATCTGATTATAATGAAGTGTTTTAAATTTATATGATGATAGATTACTACCCAAATAGAATTATGAACCTTAGAAGTTTTGGTGAATCCGACAAAAAAATCCATGGTGATGTTTTACCATTTTTATTCTTGTATGGATAATGGTTATAACATCCCATTAGATTTTTTTACTCAAGAATGACGTGTTGAAAAACAAAAAACCAAGATACATATTGTAAAATACCCCTCTTCATTTCAACCCATTGGAAATACTCTTTTATATCTTTATATATCTTCATACATCTAGTATAGATTGAGAATTATAAATTTTGAGATTCATAAAATATCAAATTTATCAAATATAGTATGGATATATGACATAAATGGTTCCTTAACCTTATCATTCCATCACAATTGAGAAAGGTATGATATTACCCATTAATTAATTATTTATAGATATATACTATGAAAATCTAGAAATATTGGATATTTTGTGATCCTCATCCTAGATAAGCTATCATGGTCATTTTGACTCAAAGCATCAACCTCTTTGTTCACTTTACTAGACTAGCAATGTATTGAGTTGTCACAAATATTTAATCAACTCTAAAAATCTTCTATAGTTAATATTTAAATCCTTCTAATTTAATATATACTTAAAAATTTTATGATCAGTACATATATCACACATTTATCCATAAATATAATTCCTCCAAGAATTTAACGAAAAAGATACTTCATATAACTAAAAATCATGGGTAAGGTAATTTTTATAATGAACCATCAATTTTTACGAGTCATAAGATATGACCATATCATTATAGATGAGGAAACATACCTATACCTTCTTCAATACATCACTATAGGTCACAAAACCTTATCCACTATAGTTTAATATATGTATTAGTGTGCTAATAGACCTTCCCTTTAGTTCCTTGAAATTTTTTGCACATTTATATGTCTAAATTCACTTGAATCCCTTGATGTTAACTTGGTGACTGGATTAGATATCCATGATAATTTATTCTCAAATCATCTATAATATCTATTGAAACCAAGAAAACTATATATATCAATCATAAAAATTATTATAGGGTATATTTTAACATCTTCAATCTTTTATAGATCAACTGATATACCCTCATGTGAGATTATATACCCAAAAAATTAATATTTCTATCTCTAAAATGCACACATGGTAAATTTTTCATAAAAATTATCTACTCTTAGTCTATTTAGTGAAAATTTAGTGATATTCATGTTATTAATTTAATTTTGTATATATATATATGAATATCATTGATAAAGACAACTAAAAATTTATTAAGGTAATCTCTAAAGGCATTGTTCATTAAATCCATAAAGATAATGTGGGGTTTATTAAGACCAAATGGAATCACTATAAACTCATAGTGTCTATACCTAAAAAGGAAGGTTGTCTTGGGTATGTCTTTAATTTTTACCCTCAAACGATTTTATATAGATCAAAGATCAATCTCAAAAGAATATTTAGATCCTCGTGACTGATAAAAAAAATCATCAAAATGGGGTAGATGATACTTGTTCTTGATAGTTATCTTTTTTAGGTTCCCAATAATAAATGTAATGCAACATTGATCCATATTTACTCTTAAACAAAATAGTTTCACCCAAAGGTGATTCACTTGGATAAGTGATTCTTTTTTCAATATTCTCATGGAGTTTCATCTTCAAATATTTTAACCCATTATGGGAATTTTTTTTACAGAGTCTTTGAAATAAATATAGAACATGGTATGAGTTCTATTAAAACCCCAACATCCAGATTTATTGTAAGGAATGGAAATTATTTTAGAAAAAAATAAAAAAAACTCGTACAATTGGAATATATTTGATGTTGTGGTTCTCCCCAGCCATCTAAAATAAACACCCCTTATCAATAAGAATCAAGAACAAAGAAATACATAAAATTTATATCTAAATATCATATTTATCATCTCACTGGTAGTTTATGAGAGTTTTGTTCAAAATATGAAATGTGAATTCACTTCCTTATAAATTTATGTTGGTTTTATGTAAGGAATTCCAATCTATAGCTATGATAACTAAAAATTATAATAGAGGGATAATAAAAATATTTTCATGAATAAAATTCCTGAAAAATTCAATCAACTAAGAATAATAAACTTATGATGTGATCATCAGAAAACTAGAATTTTTCATTTATTATTCAACATCAAGTCATTAAGGTTATGAATTGACATTCCTTGAAATATTTGTAGATATATTGAAATTTATATAACTATTCACAAATAAGGATATTCAATATTTGTGCATAACTATAACCATATTAAAATTTTCAATATATTATTAAGTCCTTAGTAAAATGAAAATGGTTAGAATGACCATCAATTTTCTTTGATCAGAGTGATGAATAATAAAAAATAAATCATACGATATCTAAATCATGATATATTATTTTTAATAAATGAAATATTTGGTTATATATGTTATTCATTAACATCATGTATTCAAACAATTCATAATGGTTCATAAAAATGTGATTTGTCATAAGAATATCTTCCGTGAGTTTTAAAACAAGTGTTTAGTAAGTAATCCCTCACTGTGCACTAGAATAATGGATGATATATACTTGACCAAGTATTTTTGGGGTTTTTACCCTTAGATGAATCTATACCAAAACCGCATCCACTTGTAGTATCTAGAAAGAGTTTTTTACTAGGACAACCACACTCATTTATTTACAATAATATCATAAATTACATAATGCCTAATATTATCCTAAGGTTTCTCAATAATGTTTCCCATTATAGTTTCCAATGAATACATACCCCCAATCAGATACCAACTATAAATCACTATAATTATCATGCACAGATATCACATCATAATACATGAATATTCATTACATAAAATTTTTATCTATGATAAAATAATATAATTTTAGTGTTTTTGGAAATATGGATACATAGAAAATTAATCAAAATATATCTAAATCATATCCAAGTAAGTTTTTCATAAAAATAACCCTTATTAGACATATCATATTTAAAAACTCTCTTCTTATCCTAAGGAAAGTAAACATAAGAAATGGTGAGATCAGATGCTCAGTAAGTGTAAAAAAGGGAGTGTTGACGCTCCTATTCGTCACAGAATATAAAGATCGGAAAAGGGAATATCTGAGCTCAAAGTGATTTTAACCTTTGAAGAAAACATCAAAAATCGACAAAGGCATGAACACAGGATCAAAAGCAAATGCACCGTGCAAGTTTTATCACTGTCGCGCAAGTGCACTTGCGCGACACCCTTGGTCGCGCAGGTGACTTGCGCGACCTAAGTGGTAACCGCCCGGTAACCGCCCGGGGTCTTCTTTTGCCTATAAATAGACCCTGTGGGCCCCCCATTCGGGAGGATTTTTTTCCAGAAACTCGGATTGAAGCTCCCGACGCCCAAGTCTCTTCTCAAAGCTTCCGGAACACTTCTAAGGTAATTTTTTTACCTAGAACGGAAGATCTAAAGAGAAGAAGGAAGGCCTAAGTGTTGAAACTTATCAAACACTTGCGCGCCGACTTATTTCCTTCAATATAACTTGCGCGTCCCTTTTCTGGAAGAACCTCAAGAGGATTCTAAAGTGATTAAAAAGAAGTCGCTCAAGTATTTCAATTCCGATTGAGAATCACGCAAGTACCCCTAATGTCGCGCAAGTATACTTGCGCGACCAATACTTGCGCGCCGCCGCAATACTTGCGCGCCTTTCAAGACTTGCGCGCCCCTACTTTTTTGGGTGCCCATCTTGCCCATGTCACCCCTCTTAGGCCATCATACCTTTCCTTTTCAAGATTCAGTCTTCAAGACACTCTTCAAAGCCACTTATGGCATGATTTCTTGATTTGACTTTCTTATCTGAAAGGAATTCTGTGGAGTATCTCTCAAAACCTAGTGATTTAAATATCCTTATGTCACTAAATATGGAGATTTCATTCATTCAACCTCATCCTTTAAGATGAGAGAATCCTTAACCTGGGTCTCCTTTTTAGGAATAATCCCCAGTTATAAGTCCTTTGATTTGGGCATCCTCCCTAGGAGTAAGCCCCAAATTCTTAAAGTTCCCAAACTTGGGCATCCTCCTCAGGAGTAAGCCCCAATCAAGTCCTCTAATTTTGGGCATCCTTCTCAGGAGTAAGCCCCAAACCTTAATCCTTAACCTGGGTCTCCTTTTCAGGAATAAGACTCAGTCATAATAATGGGATTCCTTTTCAGGAGTAAGCCCCAAGTCCCCTAACCTGGGTCTCCTTTTCAGGAATAAGACTCAGTCATAACCTGTGCCTCCTTTTCTAGGAATAAGTCCCAGTCATAAATCTTGAGTTTCCTTTTTTTTGAAGTAAACCTCAAACCCCCCTTAAAATTCTCTTAACCAGTCCTAATTTACCTTTGATTTGGGTTTCCTTTTCAGGAGTAAAACCTAATCATAAGTCCCCTCCTAACCTGGGCATCCTCCTTAGGAATAAGCCCCAAGATTAGAGTATTCAAATCTCCATAAAGCACATATACCTTTATGGACCCTGTTCCTGGATTTTCTCCCTAAAAGTGAATCCTAAAACCTTCATCTATCTGGGCAGTCATACATACCTATGCCCCAAACAATTTCTTATGATTGCATCTTTCATGGCACAATTGTCTAATTTTTACCAATACCTCTTGTTTCTCACACCGAGCATGACTCACGTGAGCTTAGAGTGTAAAAGTAATTATGACATTCTTCTTTGAGCCATCAATCATAAACATCATACTCCATAACTCGAACTACGTGGGTTCTGATTCCTTTTCCAAAACAAAGGATACGTAGGTAGCCCATTTATGGGTTCGATCCCAACTTTGAAATAATCCATGTCCTTCTGAATGACGATAAACTTCAAGTGCCCCACTGAGTGGCTTTAAAACCAGCCTGGTCATCATAATGACCAAGAGACTTTTTATAAATGTTTTGAAGGATACCATTGACCAAGAATCTCTAAACAGATATAGATGATTCTCTATTGATGAAGAACCTCGAATACATATAAAAGATTCTCTAAATTTCTTGCATATTTAATCATTGATTGTTAAAACTAAAGGAAAACTCATTTTATACTTGGTAATGTAATAAGGATTCACGAACATAACTTAAATCTATAAAGAGAGTTCTGGAGTAGACAATAATTCCCCTCAAAAAGGTGTGATGAGTCCGACCTCCCATCCTCTCGACCAATGCAAATTCCTAAGCCTCATTAGTCCACAAGCTAATGAGCGCCTGCCTTTGGAAAGTAGGTCCAAACGGATGTGGAATCATTGGATGTTTCCGGTTCTACGAACAAACCCGTTAGAAACCGATCGGAACGTTTGAATCTCCCGTCCAGGAGGTCATCCCCGGAATCCGTGTGAAACAAAAATGGTGAACCCGACGTGAATCCTTAACCAAGTTAAAATGATGTTTTTCTTATTTGTTAGGCCCCTTGGGCCAACAAATCAATCATTGACATGTGCTCATCCAAAAGATGCAGTGACCAGGTTCATCTTGATTATGTCTGTTATATGGAACAGGCACTCTTTTCTCAAGATCTTCTGCAAAATGGCTTTCCTTAAATTCACCCCTGTGAATACTGCTGCTGTGAACACCTCTACTGTGAGGTCTGCTGCTGTGAAAACCAATGCTGCTACTCCTGCTGGAACGTCGTCCGCTCTAAGGATGACATCACCAACTCAGCGTCTTCAACGCTGGGTTTCTAATGCACTGGTTAAGGAGTACCGTCGCAACGGTACTATCCCAACTCTGGAGGCCGCTCGTCAAGCCCTCCAAGTTAATAACTCTACCTGGTCGTCCGGACAACGGCGGCCAGCAATCAAGAAGCAGGCGGTGCTGACTACCGTCTCCAACCGTTTCGGGTCGTTATCCCCGGAACACAATTTCCATTCACTCCCTTACTCTGAGGAAGTGAATGAGCAGGTCCCTCAGGGCCTTAATTCAAAAAGACAGGAGTCCTTCCCGAGGGCTCCCATCAACAATCGCCGCCAGACTCGTGCGGTAGTGCGCCCTCAACATGATGAGGGTACCGACTCCAGGCATTCAGCTCAGGTTCCTCGAACCCGAGCAGGCAAGATGAATCACCAGAGACGGAATCCGGTTAACAATGGGTAGGTTGTCATCCCTGCCATCTCCGGAGAAGTCCACCAACCTAACTTGGTGGCAAACAACGAGCAGGCACACACACCTGCCTGTTTTAATTCCGCTGTCCAGCAGACTCGTCTGGTAGCATCAAGCCGATCCCGCCAGGCAATTCCGGCGGAGTACCATAGGCAGGAACATACACCTGCTTATACATCACCAGTTAGTCAGCAGGCTCGTCTGACTACATATGATGGATCTCGTCAACCGCGTTTGGCGAAGTGTAATCAGTAGGCACATACACCTGCTAATACTAATCAAGCCTACCAACAGTCTCGTTTGGTAGCGCACGGAGAAGTCAGTCGGAAAGTCCCGACGACAAACAGGAGGCAGACTAAACTTTCTACCTCCACACTTGAGTACTGTCAGGATTCACTGACAGGAAAAGGAGGACAGGAGCAGACACATACACCTACTCCAAGCCCGGAATGGACGTATATCCCCGTTCCGGCGGCTGAAGTCACCAAACATATTTTGTCAATGGTGAAGGAGCAGAAGCAAATTCCTGCTCATATTCTGGATGCTTGCCAGGATATCATAACAACTTCAGCATCATCACAAGGACAGACACATAAATCTATCCCTAGCAGTGGAGTGACACATCAACGATTCACTCCGGAACAGACACACACATCTGTTCCAGTCCAAGAGGGTTATGGGGCCTACTCCCCCATATCATACGGACAACCAAGTCAGGCACATACACCTGATTTGAGTGGAGATCGTCAGCCTAACCTGACCATCTTTCCTGATCAGGCACATACACCTGCTCAGAGCAATCACTTTCATCATCAAGTGGTTTCTAAAGCGAGTAAGAAGGCATCTAATAAAAAGATCCGCCCAGCACAGTCAGGAGATCAAAGGCCAATCTGTAACCAAGCCTTGCTCGATGCTGGAGTTCTTGAAGCCCTCAGACATTTATCTGTCGGAATTCAAGATTCTACTCCCTCAGTTCCCAATAACAGGAACATTAATTCTGAAGGTCTTCAACAAACACTTCCTCATGAAGACTTGCTTCATGAAAGTTCGGTCAATCTCGAAGTTTCTTCTTCAGATGAGAGCCACAAGAACCCTCTGTGTGGTCAGAAGACCAAGGAGCAAGAGATTTCATCTTTTGCTGTAACCCATCATGACGGTCCTCCTCATGGTGATGAACTTCGCTGCGAAAGTCCTCTCCGCAGTAGTGATTCACATTGTCTCGAAAATTCTTCAGAAGGAAATGTAGTGACGAGAAAGCCCTTCTATCTCGAGGCACTTGCAAACGTAAAACCAGTCATGTCTGAAGCTTTACTATCGGCAGGTGAAACTCTTTCTCCATCAGAAGATAGCTTGGGGTTCAGGTTATTCTCCGAACCATCCCTGGGTCATTCATCTTCCGTTATGAATAGTGATATCTCTACCAATCTTGTTGAATCCGATGAAGCAACAAGGAAACACCAACTCTGGTCCAAATAGGTAGAAGAATCTTCATTTAATGATAAAGAGGAAATGCTGAACATGAGGAAAAAACTGTCAAAAGGTGAAGTACCAGTCATGTTTTGGCCTTTGGCTGACTCCCAGTATGACATTCCAAAGATGTTGACGGATGATGGAATCCATGATATTCGTCTCAACATATGGAAAACTCTTTGTCAATTGAAGAAGAAAGTATTATCTTACAGTGATTATGAAAATCATATTAAGATAATAGAAGGGTTACAACACCAGATTGATTTGGCGTCTCTATCAGTTTCTCGGTATCCGAAGGCTGAAAAGCAACAAAGAACCCTTCAACGTTCATGCCTTGGCGCACTAAGAAAATTGCGTCAGTTAATTGCCAATGCTCCATCTGATGTTCATATCAGAGGATGGGGTGTTCACGGAGCACTAAATTTCACAGTGCTTTCCGGTCAGCAAAGCCCGCCGAAAATGGTCTCATGCAATGTTATTGCCCATGGCCGGCCACAGTCAATGGGCTTTGTTCGTAATCAAAAGCTTGCTCAAGAACAGGCTTCAACTAGTTCCTCTCCAAATCAAGTATATAGAGAACAAGTTGTTGAATTTCTCCTACATCAAGCAGGCGAGAATATCACACAAGCCTCTCGTCTGGAGCAAACACGTCATCAAATGACAGAAGTTTCGGAAATCATCCAACGATCTGTTGAACTAGGTGATAAAAGTGGATACAGGTTAATGCATCCAGCTAATTTCCGAACTAAGATTCGCAAGATCAAGAGAGATTTTAAGAAGATCTCAGACATAGCATGTCAAGAGACACCCCAGCTTGCCAGACTGGGGACTTCTCTAACCCAACCCTCAGAGTCAACAAATTGGATTCGAGGAGTTGAGCGGAAGCAGCAGGAACACCCCCAGTCCACCGGACTGGGGACTTTTTCAAATTCTCAATCCCTCCCTCAGAGAAAGTCAGTATTTTCTTGATTAGGGAATAAGCCTCAAGAGGAACGAAGAGCCAAGCTATCAGGAGATTCTCTCCAAGTGACGGTTTTCCAAGAAGTTCCTGAGGGATCAAGTCAACGGAATTCCATGTCTCATCATGGGCATGGAAGAAGACAATATCACAGAAATGCTGATAGAAAGGATTCCATGCAATATGCATCCATTAATGTCATCAATGCCGTTGCTGCTGATTCACCAGATGAGGCTCAATCAGAGGGATCAGACGAAGAGGTTCCTGCTCAAGAAGTTGCACACACAGACCTAAATGAAGAAGGTGTGCGTACACGTAATCAAAGTCTTACCCAAAATCTGGGTATTCCTTCAAGTAACCCACTTCCCCCTCTCCGAAAAGGATCTAATAAGGGGAAAGGAAAGAATCAGGTTACTTCTCACCCTTCCTCTGAAGGAGGTCAATCGCTCTCATTAGAGCAAAGGTTTGCACAACAGGAGGAAGAAATAAAAGAATTAAGAAGGTTGAATGCAGAACTACTTCAGAGTAGTCTTCTTCTTAAGAATGCTGAAGTCTGACAGCCAAAGGAATTTGTTGTAACTACTGAGATAGATCAGGAATATCCTCCTTTATCAGTACACCCTCAGAGGTCTAATCCTACGGGTCAAACGCAACAACGGTTGGCAGCACTACCATCAGTTGCAATACCAACCACCACGTCTGTCCAAGCTCCATTCATTGCACCTACCCAAAACCAAGTTCAACCTGATGTTTCTCAAAAGTTAATAACTATTATTGAGTCATTAACAGCTCGGTTAGAAACTATGGAAGGGAAATGGGCGCAAGTTCAACCTGAAAAGAAAGTTTACCCTGAATGGGTAGATGCGATTTCTCCTCCATCCATTTTTGGAAACCCTGTTTTCCCTACTTTCAATGGATCAGGCGACCCTGAACAACATTTGACGCATTACGTGTCTTGTTGTGATCCTATGATGGGAACTCCAGAGCAGCAAGAAGCAGTGAAACTCAGATGCTTCGTGCGAACCTTGCAAGGACCAGCTTTTGTCTGGTATACAAGCTTGCAATCCCGATCAGTCATCGGATGGGAGGATCTTCGTCAAAAATTCCTTCTTCAGTTTAGCTCAACTTTTCCAAAAACGACAGTTTTCGATCTTACAAACTACAAGCAAAGGGAGAATGAAAGAGTCTCTGATTTCATTGCTCGTTGGAAGGGATTAACGTATTCCTTGAGTTTAGCACTCCCTCAGGAGGAATTGTTGCCAATCTGTGTGGCAAATTTGCGTGACGAATTACGCACGCCATTGATCCCTGTGAAATACACAGGAGGGTTTCGAGACCTTACTTCAATCGCTCAACAAATTGAAGATTCCCTTATACAGGCTAAGGTTAAATCTCGTGTAATTCCATCAGCTCCAGGAAGAAGAATGGGTAAAGCAGAAACTGCTACAGTTATGCTTAAACAAGCACCTGTACCTATATCTACTTCAAAACCTTCATCTTCTCGAAGGACTCCACCTCCTGAACGCCAAAAACAAAGGCTGTTTCGTCCAAATGATCAAAAAGATCAACGACGAAAACAATTTGAGGATATGAAGAGTAAAACATACTCTTTTCGAAGTGAGAAGGTTCCTGGTTACTTCATTTCAGCACTGGAAAATAATTTGGTTCAATTACCAGTGCCCAAGAGGCCAAACAAGGAAGGAGATGAAGACCGTCCCAATTATTGTCCCTTTCATCAAATGTTGGGGCATCCCATCCAGGAGTGTTTTGTCTTTAAAGACCTCCTGCAAAAGATGGTCGATTTGGGACAGGTCAAATTGAAGGGTTCTTCAGCTCATGTAGCGTGTATTATCGCTACAGATCCAGAGGAAGGAGGCGAGTGGCAGGAAGTCAAAAGCAAAACTGCGAAAAAATATGATGATTGGTTGGTCAGAAAGACAATCAATCGGACCCATTCCATTTTGTGAACACAATTGAAGAATCCAATTGTGTCTACTACAAAAGCTGCAGTAAAGCCTCCATCAAAAGACAAATCCTCAAAAGGGCAGAGCAATTCAAAGAAGAAAGAGGAATCAGAAGAAGATGAGTATGTATCAAAGCCTAAATTGTCTTTGACTCTAGCAGATTTCATGCCATCAACTTCAAAGCCACGGGCACCGCCCCATCAAATGGCACAACCTAAACAGGCTAACCAGGCAGAGTCTTTATCAGACGAAGAGTTAATCTTTGGTTCTGTTAATATGATTCAATTAACAGATCCATATTCCAGTCTTGATAAGCCTGAATTCCCTGTATCAAATAAGGGAATCCGAAGAGGTTCTAGAGGTTCAGGATATAGGGGAAGACGTGGATCTTTCCGAAGCCACTGCTCTAATTCTACCCCTGCTAGCACTGTATACGCAGCAGAAACTCGTGGTAGAGCCCTTCAGCAAGCTCAAAAAGAACAAGCAAGTTCTTCTGCCGATGGCCAACTCAGTTTTGGCACAGTTATTTTGGAAGACCGATTAAAGGTTCCATCTTATTTATCTCAGAAAGTAAATGGATCTAATCAGTCTAATCTTCCAAAACCTAGGATGTTGCCAACTTCAATACAAGATGCATCAGCTTCCAAAGCATCTGCTTCCAAGCTTTGTCAAGTCCTCAGGAGTTTGAAGCTGAAATTGCTGCAGCTGAAATCTATCACATAGAGAATAATCCTGCAGAATGCCATGCAGTGATATCTTTTTCTGATAAAGATGAAGATGATGTTGTGCATGGGCACATAAAACCTTTGTACTTATCTGGAAAATTCAATGGTGTAGATGTTCGAAGAGCTTTCATTGACAATGGTTCAGGAGTCAACCTCATGCCCATTCGTACACTTCGTCGATTGGGCCTCATGGAATCTGATTTATCTCCTTCTACCATGATGTTACAAGGATATGATAAAAATGAACAAGAACCACTGGGAGAAGTTACACTCAGAACTCAGTTTGGAGATCTTGTTTCCAATTCGGATTTCATGATTGTTGATCAAGACTCAGCTTTCAATATCTTGCTTGGAAGACCCTGGCTACATCAGCATGCAACTATTCCATCATCATACCATCAATGTCTCAAATACTGTTTCGATGGTCAAGTTGGAACATTGTATGGTGATAAGGCCCCATTCAAGACATGTGAGTCTCAATACATTGAGGCAGAATTTTATCACATGAAGGGAAGAGAAAAATCTACAATGAAGGAAATTACCAAAGTTAATGCTCCATATGGTTTGGAAAAAATTCCAATAAATCCATTTTCACATGTGAGTACAGATTATGTGTTACCTATCAATCAAATTGACAAAATAGGCCCAAATCAAAATACTCTTATGGAAAGATCCATAATGTCAATTACGGCAATCGAGCCAGACAACATGGGAGAAATTGATAACTTACCAAGCAACGATGAAAGCATAAGTGGTGACGTTTTCATTTCGTTCGCTGAAATCCAACAAGTCTATACTTCGCTAATCAGGCCAGAAGAAGTTATAGCAACACCAGAGGTGAATAATGATGTCGATTCTTGATCCATCATCTCCTCTTTAATTCCCAAAGAAGACCCTTTATCATCAATAAGGTCGGAAATGGAAGCTTCTTCTTCAAAATGTGAAAATTTTGACATTTCTTATGATCATGAGAATTTTGTTTTTTCATCTACTTCACAAGTAGAAACGGAAGAAATAACACATGATGAAGAGGAAGAGGAAGATCTTAGAGATGCTCCTCCAGTATTTGAAGAGGGTATCTCTACCACTGTGGATGAACTCAGAGAAGTAAATCTGGGTACAGAGAAAGATCCACGCCCCACTTTAATTAGTGCGGCCATGACCCTTGAAGAGCAAGATATAACATCGAGGATTCAAGCAAGCCGCGAGAAGAACACACTCAACCTATGCTTCCAAAATTGAAGCTGAAGTGGATAAGCTGATCAAAGCCAACTTCGTCAGAGAAGTTCAATATCCCAAGTGGTTGGCTAATATTGTCCCTGTAAAGAAGAAGAACGGACAAATTAGGGTTTGCATCGATTTCAGAGATCTTAATCGGTATTGTCCTAAAGATGATTTCCCAGTTCCGATTACAGAACTCTTAATTGATGCGACGACTGGCTATGAGGTACTTTCTTTCATGGATGGATATTCTGGATATAATCAGATCCGAATGGCCCCAGAAGATGAGGAATATACAGCCTTCAGAGCTCCTCAAGGTGTGTTTTGTTACCGGGTGATGCCCTTTGGTTTAAAGAATGCAGGTGCAACATATCAACGTGCCATGCATCGTATCTTCAAATCTCTTTTAGGGAAGTTTGTTGAATGCTATGTAGATGATTTGGTGGTTAAATCCAAACAACGTTCTAATCACTTGGCTGATTTGGAAGTCATATTCCACAAGCTTCAACAACATAATTTGAAGATGAACCCCTTAAAATGTGCTTTTGGGGTAACCTCAGGAAAATTACTCGGCTTTGTTGTACGCCATCGTGGTATTGAAGTCGATCCTGAGAAGACCAAATCAATCCTTGGTATGTCACCTCCTCAAAATTTGAAATAATTAAGAGGACTTCAAGGACACTTAGCCTATATTCGGCGTTTCATCGCCAATTTGGCAGGCAAAAGTTTACCCTTTACCAAATTATTGAAGAAAGGAGTCACTTACCAGTGGAATGAAGAATGTCAAGAAGCATTTGATGTCCTCAAGAAATACCTCTTGAGTCCACCAGTACTCATGCCACCTGTTGAGGGTAGACCTCTTATCCTCTATGTAACAGCTTTAGAGCGATCATTGGGTGCCTTTCTCGCTCAAAAGAATGATGCTGGGAATGAAAATAGTCTCTACTATCTCAGTAGAACTATGCTTGAAGCAGAAACCCGGTATTCAAGTATTGAAAAGTGCTTCCTAGCATTAATCTTTGCAGTTCAGAAACTGAGACACTACCTGCAACATCATGAGGTCCAATTGGTATCTCGTAATAATCCGCTCAAATTCATCCTTAGTCGTCCAATGCTTACAGGACGTCTGGCAAGGTGGGCGGTTATTCTACAGCAGTTCGACATTCAGTATGTGTTTCAAAAGGCAATTAAGGGCCAAGATCTGGCTGATTTCCTGGCTGAACATCCTTCAGTAGAAGACACGTATTCAGATATCGAACTCCCTGATGAGGAAGTTTTCTCTATTCAAGAGAGTCCTCAAACATGGGAAATGTATTTTGATGGTGCTTCTAGAAGTCCAACAGGAAAGAAAATGGAAAATCCTAAATTCAACAAAGTTGGTTTAGGAATTGTGCTCATTTCTCCAGATAAGGCAGTGTTACCTTATTCCTTTTTGTTGTGGGAAGGTGGTACCAATAATGAAGCTGAATACCAAGCTCTCATTACAGGCTTGGAGTTAGCGCTTCAAGCACAAGTGAATCGCTTAAAGGTGAAAGTTGATTCAGACCTGGTAATCAAACAAGTCAATGGGGATTATGCCATCAGAAAAGAAGAATTAATCCCTTTGTATGATTACGTCAAAGAGTTAATGTCAGAATTCCCTTCAGAACCGACATTTTCTTATGTCCCAAGATCACAAAATTCTCAAGCTGATGCACTGGCTAATATAGCTACAGCTTTAGCAGATCTAAATCGGGACGAGACAACCATCAATATTGCCCACCGTCGTGCAATTTCACCTTATGTTCAAGTCAGAACAGAGGAAATTAATGAAATTAGTCCCATTCCTGAATCGTATGGTCATACTACAGGATGGATGTCACCTATCAGGGAATACCTTCAAAATGGAACACTTCCACCTGATAGAGCCGAGAAAGAACAAATTTGGCGACGTGTGGTCAATTTTACTCTTTATGACAGCCCAAACCACCTCGAGAAAATTCTCTACAAACGTGGTTTTGATGGAGTTCTCTTCAGGTGCATTGATGGTGAAGAGACAATGGATGTCATAAAAGAAGTGCATGCAGGAGTCTGTGGTGCCCACCAGTCTGGACATAGACTGTCTGATCAAATTCGAAGGCTGGGATACTTTTGGCCTTCAATGATAAAAGATTGTGTTAATTTCACAAAGAAGTGTCATTCATGCCAAGTATACGCCAACTTCATTCATCAACCTCCAGAGTTGCTTCATACAGCTAAATACTCGTGGCCATTTTCCACATGGGGAATGGATGTGGTGGGACCTTACCCTTCAGCTACGGCCAAGCAGTTTAAGTACATTCTTACTACTACTGATTTCTTTTCCAAATGGGCAGAGGCAGTACCTCTCAAAGAAATCAGTTCTAAATGCATTGTTAGCTTCATCAAGTCTAACATCATTACTAGATTTGGTGTCCCTCATACCATATTAACGGACAACGGAACCAACTTTTGTTCTTCTGAGGTAAAGAAATTGTATCAAGAATACAACATTAAGTCCAACCATTCATCTCGATATCATGCAGCGGCTAATGGCCAGATAGAAGCCTTCAACAAGACTCTTTCAAATATACTGAAAAAGATGGTGGATAAAGATAAGAGGTCATGGCCTGATAAACTCTTTCATGCTTTATGGGCTTATCGGACTACCACTCGCAATGCGACGCGGTCAACTCCATATTCATTAGTATATGGAACAGAAGCAGTCTTACCAATTGAAGTTCAATTGCCCTCACTCAGAATAGCCATTTGTGATCAGTTATCTACAGATGAGCAATCCCAAAAGCGGTTGAATGAATTGGAACGGTTAGATGAGAAAAGATTGTGCACTTTGCACCACTTGGAAATCTATCAGAATCGAATAGCACGAGCTTTTAACAAAAAAGTTCGTCTTCGTTCGTTCATTCAGGGAGAATTGGTATTGGTTCTCAGAGCACCAATGATACCAGGAAAGAAGCCTCCCAAGCTGGAACCAAAATGGGAAGGACCTTATTCAATACATAAGGCCTACTCCAATGGAGCGTATTCTCTAATCTCAATGGATGGAGAACACATCACGACTCCAACCAATGCCAGATTTCTGAAGAAATATTTTGTATAAACACAAAATATGGTCCCCAGAACCAAGACTTACAATTGGTTCATACAGCAATGGTCCGGTATGACCTTAAACTGCAACTATGTCCCACATGACATTAAACTGTATTATGTCCTATCTACATGACATTAAACTGTATAGAAGTTCCATGATATGTCCGAGATGACATTAAACTATATTGTGTCCTAGCAACATGACATTAAACTGTGTGGCACTTTCATCGTCCATCATGACATTAAACTGTAAAAAAGTCCCCAGAACTAATATCCTCATATTGGTTCACCTTAGTCCTAGCTACATGACTTTAAACTGTACAGCAATGGTCCGGTATGACCTTAAACTGCAACTATGTCCCACATGACATTAAACTGTATTATGTCCTATCTACATGACATTAAACTGTATAGAAGTTCCATGATATGTCCGAGATGACATTAAACTATATTTTTGTCCTAGAAACATGACATTAAACTGTGTGGCACTTTCATCGTCCAACATGACGTTAAACTGTGTCAGTTCCCTTATCGTCAAACATGACGTTAAACTGTCACATTGGTTACTAATACGTCCTACATGACACTAAATTGTATATGTCCGAGATGACATTAAACTATATTGTGTCCTAGCAACATGACATTAAACTGTGTGGCACTTTCATCGACCAGCATGACATTAAACTGTAAAAAAGTCCCCAGAACTGATATCCTCATATTGGTTCACCTTAGTCCTAGCTACATGACTTTAAACTGTACAGCAATGGTCCCGTATGACCTTAAACTACATCATCCCTGGTCCATGTATATGACCATAAACTATTTGCGAATCCCTTATGTCCCACATGACATTAAACTATATTATGTCCTATCTACATGACATTAAACTGTATAGAAGTTCCATGATATGTCCAAGATGACATTAAACTATATTTTTGTCCTAGCAACATGACATTAAACTGTGTGGCACTTTCATCGTCCAGCATGACATTAAACTGTAAAAAAGTCCCCAGAACTGATATCCTCATATTGGTTCACCTTAGTCCTAGCTACATGACTTTAAACTGTACAGCAATGGTCCCGTATGACCTTAAACTGCATCATCCCTGGTCTATGTATATGACCATAAACTATTTGCGAATCCCTTATGTCCAGCAAGACGCTAAACTGTGACGTCCTAAACTACATGACGCTAAACTGTATAAAAGTCCCTCACGTCCGGAAAGACGTTAAACTATATAATCATCAAAGGTCCAACATGACATTAAACTGCACCATCCACGGTCCATGCATATGACCTTAAACTATTCACACTTTCGTCCAACATGACATAACTGGTGTGTTATTTTGTCCTTACGGCATGACATTAAACGGCACAGTCCCCCTTTCGTCCAATATGACGTTAAAATATTTTATCCCCATCGTCCTAACTACATGACGTTAAACTGTACAGAAAATCCTTGATAGGTCCTACATGACATTAAACTGTATTTTGTCCCTGCTACATGACACTAAACTGTGCAGCACCAATAGTCCTAACTGCAAGACTTTAAACTGCATAGTCCCTTTTATTTTATGTCCTACATGACATTAAACTGTGCATCGTTAAGGTTGTTATTACCTCTTGTTTCTCACACCGAGTATGACTCACGTGAGCTTAGAGTGAACATCAACCATAACACTCCCTTTGGGCCGCTAACCATGTGTAAGTCCCAACAACATTTTAATTAGATCGTTGTCCCCAAGAACAACTTGATCATTAATTCATTCTTTAATTGAACTACACAGACTTTGATCCTTGCCCTCCAGGCTGGGTATGTAGGCAACCTCCCAGGGTTCAAGCCCAAAAACAATCTTTTCACATCGGTTCACCACCATCTCATATGATGTTGATTCGTGAAACCGCCCCTGGAATCAATATCTTTACATTGATTCACTTTCGTCCTTGTTATATGACGTTAAACTATACAACACTTTTGTCCAGTACGACAATAAACTACAATATTCTTTGATCTCCTCACTTGAGGGAGAACTATTATTGACATTGATTTTTCAATCATGTTTCATTTCAAAAAGACTACGTACATACATGGTAATGCCTAAACTTTTTATCTCAGGTTAAACCATCATTGCACTAAAGTCCCCTTTCACCCTTCACATGTACGAACCAAATTTGTACAAAGGGTAGTTCTAGAACTACGTGGACTTGATTCCCATCCTTATGGGATACGTAGGAACATTCGAGTGTCCCTCGAATCCAGTCCCAAGTCTTTTGGGCCTAACCCCAAATTTCACTTTCAGTCCCTTGGCTGAAAAGTCCTCATGAAAACACACACAGTGTATTCATTATTATGGTCCGAATTCTATGACCCTAAACTAAGATTTCTCATACTTTCGTCTTGCACGACGTTAAACTGCATTTCAAGAACTACGTATGGCTTGATTCTCATTCTTATGAGATACGTAGTGAAGTCCAAATTTCAAATTCAGGACCCAGCCACAACATGATTATAGTTTTCATTGACCTATGTATCTCTATATACATTGGACAATACCCATCTTTATGTGTTATAATCCTAACCTTAAATGTTTTCAGATCTTCATAACCCTTTTTCATGACTTCTAGTCACAAAAATGTCAAACTTCTGAGAATTCTTTTGCCTGACTATGCAGCACGTGCCCATAGGTGGCCTTGCATAAACAGTCCACATAACAGACTTGTCAGCCAAAAGATGCTATTTATTTGATTATGCAGCTAATGCCCATAGGTGGCCCTGCATATTTCAACCCCCTAACGGGTTTTGTTAAATAATAGTAACTTCATTCTTGGGAAGAATGCCTCTTTTGTCCTTATTTGTCTTAAACGACAGTATGTAGGGATCCTCAAAAAATATCCATCCTTAACATATTTGTCCCATATCCTTTTTCATGATCTGAAAGTATTCAAGTCTATGGTTTATTCTTCTTCCCTACGTTTGGGTCAGACCTTCGTAGGAGTGATGTTCATCCAGTTCTTCGATATTCTTGTTCGGAAATATCTTGTCCATATTCAAGTACCTCTTTCCATACAACAAACTCTATACTTTAGAAAATTTGAATCTCCATAAACTTTCACTGGCTTTTAGCACTAGGAAAGTAAATTTCTAAGAGTTCTTTCGCCTGACTATGCAGCATGTGCCCATAGGTGGCCTTGCATAAACAGTCCACATAACAGACTTTTCAGCCAAAAGATGCTATTTATTTAACCATGCAGCCAATGCCCATAGGTGGCCCTGCATATTTCAACCCCCTAACGGGTTTTGTTAAATAATAGTAACTTCATTCTTGGAAAGTACTTCTTCTAAATGCCTTTTAGCTCTTTTTCATATCATTCCTCAGATTCAAATATTCTTAAGCCATAGTTTACATTTTTTCCCTCATGCTTGAGTATGGTAATATGTTTTCAGATAAATTGTCAAGGAATTGAATCCATTTTTAATCCATTTCGGTCAAAGCTATTTTCGAACTTAAACATTAGCCCCTTTATGTCCGGCGTGCATGACTTTAAACTGCCCACACAAAAGACAAAGGAACTCTGAATAAAAGTCAAGTTCCAGCTCACTAAATATACATTTTTTTGTATGATTTAGGTAATATTGAGCAATTAAAAGATTCAAAGTTTGTAGGGTTATTTGTAATAATCCTAGTAGAAATCAAACTGTGCTCACTAGGCCCATTGGCTTAAGTAAATTTGAAGCAGGTAATGAAATAATGCAGGTACAAATGATTGGAGATGAAAGTGTTTTTCATTGATACACAAGAGTTAGAAGGACATCCACAGATTGGAGTCTCTTCTCTTTTTCAAGAATTACAAAAGGCTTTCAACATAACACTTCATTTGATTTACGGAATCCCGAGCTTCATCAGCAACCACCTGGAATTCATTCATTCAACTGGATACAAAAAAGAGATGCAGTGATACCAGCTCTTCTTGGAACAATTGTAAAAGGATGTTCTTGAGTGCGGTTTGAGAAAATTTTCTGCTGATCAAACTGTGACTCTGTTTATGTCCAAGAGACTTGGAAAATGGATACATGGATTTGAGAATGGAGCATTGGAAGTAAAGAGCCATTTGGAGAGAGTACTCTTTTCAGATATTGCTCTAATACCATGTTTGTCTTCTCTCCACCAACCGGTAGTGGAAAACATTTCAGCCCATAGGTTTGCCATTTTCATATCTGCAAGGAAATGGCATGCAAGGAGAATTTGAAAGTTCACACCATTGTTGTTGCTCTTAATGCACAGCATAACCGAAATGAAGGAGTAGCAGCGCAGCTGCATTTCAGGTGTATAGTTGTTTGCATTTGGAACATTGACTCCTTGCAAGTGACCATGACCACATAGAGACAGGTAGATGCTCTGTGGGAAATTAAGATGATATTTCTTCAAATACTTAGCCAAATCTGGGAAAGTGCTGTCGTAGATGTCATAGTAATCATGGCCAATGATGTTCATCATGTCATCAATCCGCTTGCTAGCCAGTTCATAAGCCGTTCCAATTCCCTTGGGAACCACTGAATCTGCACAAAAGATGAATAAACTAACTCTTAAATGGGTTTATTTTTCATAAATTTTGTGAAGAAATTTGAAAAATGGATAAGGCATTAAGGTGCGCAAGTCTAAACATGGCGCGCAAGTATTCACGTGCCGCGCTAGTTTTTGCCGCGCAAGTATAAACCGCGCAAGTACGAATACCTTTATAGGAGCGCGACATCAAGAAAAACAGAGCAGACTTGCGCGGCTTAGGTGATCTGTGCGGCGAGAGCTCGAGAAGGTATAAAGTCCGGAAATCCGGATACTTGTACGGAGGTAAGGCTGTGTATTTATAGGCTCATAGGCCTATTTGCGCGCCGTACCCAGAGCGTTTAGGGCCTGCGCGACGCAAACTTGCGCGCCGCCCTCTGCGCACTGAACACTTGCGCGCCACCCTTTTCCTTTGGAGGGATTCGATTTCCTCAGAGTCAAATCCTCATTTCTCTCCGGATCCAACTCTGAGGGGGGACTTTTGTTGACGCTCCTATTCGTCACAGAATCTAAAGATCGGAAAAGGGAATATCTGAGCTCAAAGTGATTTTAACCTTTGAAGAAAACATCAAAAATCGACAAAGGCATGAACACAGGATCAAAAGCAAATGCACCGCGCAAGTTTTATCACTGTCGCGCAAGTGCACTTGCGCGACACCCTTGGTCGCGCAGGTGACTTGCGCGACCTAAGTGGTAACCGCCCGGTAACCGCCCGGTAACCGCCCGGGGTCTTCTTTTGCCTATAAATAGACCCTGTGGGCCCCCCATTCGGGAGGATTTTTTTTCCAGAAACTCGGATTGAAGCTCCCGACGCCCAAGTCTCTTCTCAAAGCTTCCGGAACACTTCTAAGGTAATTTTTTTACCTAGAACGGAATATCTAAAGAGAAGAAGGAAAGCCTAAGTGTTGAAACTTATCAAACACTTGCGCGCCGACTTATTTCTTTCAATATAACTTGCGCGTCCCTTTTCTGGAAGAACCTCAAGAGGATTCTAAAGTGATTAAAAAAAAGTCGCTCAAGTATTTCAATTCCAATTGAGAATCGCGCAAGTACCCCTAATGTCGCGCAAGTATACTTGCGCGACCAATACTTGCGTGTCGCCGCAATACTTGCGCGCCTTCCAAGACTTGCGCGCCCCTACTTTTTTGGGTTCCCATCTTGCCCATGTCACCCCTCTTAGGCCATCATACCTTTCCTTTTCAAGATTCAGTCTTCAAGACACTCTTCAAAGCCACTTATGGCATGATTTCTTGATTTGACTTTCTTATCTGAAAGGAATTCTGTGGAGTATCTCTCAAAACCTAGTGATTTAAATATCCTTATGTCACTAAATATGGAGATTTCATTCATTCAACCTCATCCTTTAAGATGAGAGAATCCTTAACCTGGGTCTCCTTTTTAGGAATAATCCCCAGTTATAAGTCCTTTGATTTGGGCATCCTCCCTAGGAGTAAGCCCCAAATTCTTAAAGTTCCCAAACTTGGGCATCCTCCTCAGGAGTAAGCCCCAAACCATAATTCCTTAACTTGGGCATCCTCCTCAGGAGTAAGCCCCAATCAAGTCCTCTAATTTTGGGCATCCTTCTCAGGAGTAAGCCCCAAACCTTAATCCTTAACCTGGGTCTCCTTTTCAGGAATAAGACTCAGTCATAATCATGGGCTTCCTTTTCAGGAGTAATCCCCAAGTCCCCTAACCTGGGTCTCCTTTTCAGGAATAAGACTCAGTCATAACCTGGGCCTCCTTTTCTAGGAATAAGTCCCAGTCATAAATCTTGAGTTTCCTTTTTTTTGAAGTAAACCTCAAACCCCCCTTAAAATTCTCTTAACCAGTCCTAATTTACCTTTGATTTGGGTTTCCTTTTCAGGAGTAAAACCTAATCATAAGTCCCCTCCTAACCTGGGCATCCTCCTTAGGAATAAGCCCCAAGATTAGAGTATTCAAATCTCCATAAAGAACATATACCTTTATGGACCCTGTTCCTAGATTTTCTCCCTAAAAGTGAATCCTAAAACCTTCATCTATCTGGGCAGTCATACATACCTAAGCCCCAAACAATTTCTTATGATTGCATCTTTCATGGCACAATTGTCTAATTTTTACCAATACGTCTTGTTTCTCACACCGAGCATGACTCACGTGAGCTTAGAGTGTAAAAGTAATTATGACATTCTTCTTTGAGCCATCAATCATAAACATCATACTCCATAACTCGAACTACGTGGGTTCTGATTCCTTTTCCAAAACAAAGGATACGTAGGTAGCCCATTTATGGGTTCGATCCCAACTTTGAAATAATCCCTGTCCTTCTGAATGAAGATAAACTTCAAGTGCCCCACTGAGTGGCTTTAAAACCAGCCTGGTCATCATAATGACCAAGAGACTTTTTATAAATGTTTTGAAGGATACCATTGACCAAGAATCTCTAAACAGATATAGATGATTCTCTATTGATGAAGAACCTCGAATACATATAAAATATTCTCTAAATTTCTTGCATATTTAATCATTGATTGTTAAAACTAAAGGAAAACTCATTTTATACTTGGTAATGTAATAAGGATTCACGAACATAACTTAAATCTATAAAGAGAGTCCCGGAGTAGACAATAATTCCCCTCAAAAAGGTGTGATGAGTCCGACCTCCCATCCTCTCGACCAATGCAAATTCCTAAGCCTCATTAGTCCACAAGCTAATGAGCGCCTGCCTTTGGAAAGTAGGTCTAAACGGATGTGGAATCATTGGATGTTTCCGGTTCTACGAACAAACCCGTTAGAAACCGATCGGAACGTTTGAATCTCCCGTCCAGGAGGTCATCCCCGGAATCCGTGCGAAACAGGGAGATATCAATTATAACATAAGAAATACGTTAGAATAATGGTATGGAATCATGAGTATAATAATTGAAAATCTATAGCTATCATATCATAGATCCTAATATTGAATCATTGAATAAAGCATAGTAGTTTATAAGACATGAATCATAAAAGAATTAAAGAACATGAGATATTAGGGCCTAACATTGGGAAAAAATATAAGTCTATGTCATACACATAAGAATGGAAAATATTTTCTTATCCTTAGTCAAGGTTAGGCCATAATATTTCTTATCCTCCAGGAATTCCAGTGTAGATTGGGGTCACTCCCCACTCCATCATATCCTTAGTCAAGGTTCTCTCTCATGACTTTCATAGTGGATAAATTCCCTTATTGTATTGGGTCCAATCCCCATTCCAATACTTATTATCTCATGAGATATCTATATTAACCCAATGCATTGGAAGGATATATAAATCCAAGGACACATATAATATAATGAAAAAAATATATGTGTGCCCCGTGATAATAAAACAATCATTATATCATAACCTGTGGAAATGAAATAGGTTTCATAAAAATTTCCAACAATTCATTATAGCATAACCCATATAAAATAAATGGCTATCAAAAACATCTCATAATAATAATAATAATAAACCATATGGAAAAATAATATGTATGGTAACCTTGGATCATATTTCAATTAATAATAAGTAACATAAAATGATGTTATCATAAATGAAAATGTGTTTAAAAGAGCACTTGGAAATTTTGTTGAGGAAAATGAAATTTTCTTTTTTGAATCACATATTTAAAATATTAAAACTTCCATAATATTATCGAAAATGTTTTCTTTGAGATTATCCTTTAATATATATAATTGAATCTTCAAATCCTTTAGTGGTCATGACTGTGGAAAATTACATTCATGCTGTGCATGTTAAAAAAATATATCATTCATATTTTCTATAAAAATTCAAAAGTTACTCATTTGGAAAATGATAAGAAGATTAATTTTAAATCATTTTTTAAAAGAATTTCATGGGAACAATTTCATTAAAATAACAGATGAGAATATAAAAAAATTCTTGAAAACATTATTATAAACATAGTCATGGAGGAGATGAGTTATCCTTTTATGAGGGAGGAAAAGGAAACACTCGGAATTATGTAAAAGATTAAATAATAAATATATTATAATCTTGTAAAGTGGAACCAATGAACATAAAATTAGAATATAATATCTTATAGGGTATAAATAATCTCAAAAAACCTTTTATAGATGATTTTTTTGGTTATATTTTAAGCATTATCTTATATTTAAACAATAATAAACTCAATTCAACATTAACTGTGATAAGTTAATTTTTACTATGATAGAAAAATTATATCAACAAAAGTAAAATGGGGCATATTAAAATATTTGGTAGTTATTATTATAAATTTGTAAACCATTTTTTTATATTTCATTTCTATAGGGGGAATAAATTACTTCCATTATAATAACACACAACACATGAAAACCATTTTTAAGAAAATACCATATTTAAGAGTAAAAATTATTTTACATTAAAATAAATTATTAAATTTATTTCCATGTTTTTTTTGGTTAAATATTAAAAAATAAGTTTTTTATAATTTTTGGTTAATAAAAAAAGAATGAAATCATAAAACCATTCCATTAAATGAAAATATAAAAAAATAGTTTTTAATTTGAATAAAAAATAACATATCACCACAAAAGTCATTATAGAATTTGAAAATAAAAAAATATAAAATAAATTATTTAACTATTTAAGGTTACCTTGGTCGAAAAATACTTATACAATTTGATAAAGGAAAGTGTTAGTTTCATTTTAATATTTTATCCCACAGTTTTAACCTAATTTAACGTATTTTACTGAGTTGAAAAATATTTACTATGGTCACTATCTATAGTTGTTGAAACATAAGTTTTACCTATTATGTTATATAAATTATAAGGATTATAAATATTTAATCTATTTTATAAAATTTAATTCAATTAAGTGGAAAGATTTAATTTAAAATTAAATGAGAAAAACACAATGAAAAGAGATTTACGAGAAAAATGTCTCATTAAGCATGAAAAGATTTTAATCCAAAATAAAAAAGGAAATTTATTCCCATAACAAAAATTGAATTTTTAATAATATAAATGAATTAATTCTAGTTTGAAATAATTTTAAAACAAAATTAAACATTTAAAATCCTTGAAATGAAAATGAAAATTTCAATTAAAATCTATATTTATCATTATTCATCGGAAAATCATTCTCTTCTAAAAATTATGAAAAATTCACTCTATGTTAATTTTGAATTTATAATTACAAAAATAATGTTAAAAGTTTAAAATATATTTTCTAAAAGTGGTGGAAATTTATTATTTTATTTGTTTCACAAAAATTAATAAAAACTAATTTTTGTGGAAAAAGTATTTTTTATTATATAAATAATTTAATAAATATTGAGTAATTAATTATAATAATGTTTTATTTAACTTTATATATATTTTTCGAAATTCAGTTATCCATATTAATTACTTCAATTTTGTGGAATGTTTATAATAGTATATTTTTTTATGATTTATTTAGACTTGGGGTTTCTTGTATTACAATCTATCAAATAAATTAAATTTATTTTAAAGAAAAATATATTATAATATCTTGGGGTGTTATAATGCACCACCTATCACCACACACAACTACATCAGATATTGTCTCCTGCACTACACTGATGTATCCTTCTAATATATAGCGGCGCAGGATGTCTACTGTCCACCAGTTATAGCCACCACCCCTGAGACTCCATGTATGGATCCCTCTAACATGAATCTTTTTCAAAATAGGACCATCAAACCAACATCATAAAAGTTTGAGACAACTCCTGTTTAGGCTACCTTGGTCTAGGATATACAATTCCAACATTGGATGTTGTCTGCTATCCCTTTCCCACAGGAGGATGCTCCCTCAATTATCATGTCTTATCTTGTTATTCCAACCACTATGTGAGAGACATTTTTCATCACTTTGGGATCTATGAACTATACAAATACAGAAAAATTAGGTTGTCTCTCTTATCCATTTTCTATATTTACAACATTCATGGAGGTCCTCCACACGAAGTAAAAATCCATCATCTTGAAGGTTATCCTAATATTTAAATACTTACATGACATCATGGAGGTCATCCCCATGATGCCAACTATAATTATTATGAAAGTTATCTTTATGGTGTAGAGAATATTTTACCTAGGTAATTGTCAAGAAAGAACTATAATTGAAAATAAGGGACTTAACAGTGGGTTATCCTAGATCATTAGGATTCAATGAAATCTCTAAATAAAAAAAACATGATCATAAAACCACCACCACAAACCTTGGAAATAGGAACTTTATATTTGAGTTTAAATATTCAAGAAACGAAAGTTTATATGCCTCTAAGACCCTCCAAAAGTGATAGTTCATGGAGGAATAATTATTAACATTTTAAAGGAATTTAATTACATTATCCATTGTACCATCATTATTATTTCCCCCTAACTCTTCACTGGATATGTGGTAGATATTATGATATAAACGCATATTAGTGAATAAATAATTACATCAATATGGGCTAAAAGTACGTCATATATTCCCTAAAGAAGAGGAGACACAACCCATTACTAATAAAAATATATTATTGGAAAAAATAGGTTAATAATTTGTCTCAAAAGTTCGTTGTAGGTTCCCTAGTTTAATACACTCTCATATATAGATACGTAATAATGATGGTTTTCATCATTCCCTCATGTGAATTCTCAAAATCCTAGTGCCAAATCCTAAAGTGATGAGACATGTAGAGAAAATTAAACATAGATTTAACCCAAATATTTAACGAAATAGCATTCTTTAGTAGATAATGAAGAAGACAATGAGAACCTATGGTATGTATTGTATATAGACCATATTTTGACAATGTTTTAGCCATATGAGATAATATACTTCTCCATCACAAAGATTATTTATGAAACCCACACAACATACATTTAACAGAATCTATGGATAATGTTAAACCACCTTAATAGTCGATAGTTTGTGTATCATTGATGTTATGATCATATTATATCTCCCATAAAGAAAACCAGAAAGGTGGACCTTACTACACTTTTGGTGGAATGGACCATGAATCTAACGAATTCAATAATAACATAAAACAAGTCTATTATAATATTATCATAGTATAGTGCTAGATTATAAAAGGGGTATCTTAACATATTCACGTCATGAGATAAGGGAATTATTCTATCCAATAATTATCTCTCCTTTAACGATGACAATAATTTTATAAAATACCTCCACATGATTGTGTCTTAGTAGGGACATTCGTAATATCCTATGATTTGGATATGATCAAGGCTATCATAATCCAAAATCATGATTTACATTCAAGACTCATTAAATACACTCTAATCACTTTTTAATCACAAAATAAATTCATTTATTGATGGAATGAAGCTATTAGGTAATTCCAAGGATATATTCAAACAATCAAGGGTATTTTATTTCTAGATCCTCCCTCTAATAGTGCTATATGTCAATATCTATAGGTCCTAGTCAGCCATAATCAGTCAACTAAGTTGGGATATTTTTTAGGGTTAACAAACATCCATCAAAATAACCACGTACACTTGTCTCTCCCATCATTATTTTCCACTCACCAAAAAAACATTAATGGTCACAAGTTTAGATAGATGTGTTTGAATATCGTGATAAAAAAATATTATTAGCATTGTACAATCTTATGTTTTATCTAATTCAAGTGGCTATATAATTCAATAAGAATTTTCACCTTCTCTCATTCCTCTAGGGTGATTTGGGGCTAGCATTGAGAATAGAAATGATACAAAGAAGAGATTCACTGAAGTATGAGCCTAAGTGGTGAGGAACATTAATAATCTATAATATCCACTACAATATTTTGCCTTTCTAGATCACCATGGATGGGGAGTGATTCATACCTCCCAAAAAAATAAAGGTTTCATAAAAAATACTATTCATATACCTCACTACCAAAACATACTTTCCCTAAGTTGTTAAATATAATTGAAGATTACTCTCCACATGATAATAAATTTCATGCAAAAAATCACACAATATTAATTACATGGAATACTTATTTCCACATGATGTTAAACAACATTGGTGACATCCTCATTACATAGTGGTAAACTACAAAGAATACAACCTTACCATAAAATGAATAATTTCATGGAAATCATCAACATTTTACAATGTTAAACATCATGAAACTATCCCTATGACATAATATTAAACTATGTGATGATTTGGTCCTCACCATATAACCATATAATATATGTATGATATCATTTCGTATGATTCTTAATCATTAAAATTATTTTGGAGTCCTATCCCTATAGGATGGAACTCTTTTTGCGTTTTACACAAACTGCGCCTCCCATCTAAGAACTATGTGTTTCAGGATTACTATTTCCCATGATATATGTTGAAATACATATATCCAATATTAGTGAAAGACTTATGTTACTATTGAATTTTATACTAGTGTTTTTGGAACCTCTTCAAATCCCAACAGATCCCCCATAACTTCTTATCACAAGGACAATGCCCTAATTTATCCTTCTCCTATGCAAGATCTAGATATACACACTATCTTTATATCTAATAAAATCCTATATATTGGTTCCTATTTTAATGGATATATAGTGAAATTAAAATATACTATCTAAATCCCAACAATAAATTTTATCTCTCAAAATCCTCTCCTTTTATAACATATCCAATTCATTTATGGTTTTCTAACATTTATCCAACATTGGGATAATAACTCCCATACTAGAACTAGATATGTTTCGATTCAAATTTCACCTGATATATAATGATTACCAAGTCTCCTATCCTAGGTCCTAATATAAATATATTATTTTCCCATCTATTCACAGTGCTTAGTTATCCTCTATCTGATTACCTTCACTCACCTGACAAGAAGACATCATTTTTCTCATAAGAGATGGTATGATAAGTGTTACCCTAAACTACCAACCACTCATTTGGTAAAAAATATATGATCTAAAACTATCCAATCTTAGAGATGATATCAGATCCCTCCTTAAGGTATAATATAACCCAATTACTTTATCTATCCTAGGGTTGGCATTTATATCTCAGTATAAAGTACACTTCCCTATATGAATTCTATTTATACATGTATTCCCCATATATTCCCAATCCATGAATGAATAGGTTTAGAGTGGTATATCTCTTCTTTAGAACAATATTATCCCTCACTAACTTAATGTTTTTATTACGAGATTGAATCATCATTCCTATAATTCCTTTAAAAATCGACTCCTTGGAGTTTACAGTGATGAAACATGCAACCTAGTCTTATTCCACTAATAACCATCCAAGGAACACATCTTAGATGGTACAACCTCAATAAAAATATCATGTAACCTTTATTTTAAACATAGTCAATAATTATACTCTACTATTTACCTATATTTTTAAAAATATTGTAGTGGATCCCAACCTTTGAACATGTCAATAGAAGTCCTTCTTATTCTACGTATCACTCTACACCTAAGATCAAACTCTTCAAGTCACAATTTACCTTTATGACTTCCCCTTTATTGAAGTGATATATTAAACCACTTGGTGTTATGTCTACCATGTATTTGTATATGTTTTAGAGTGAATTAGTGCTCTGAAATCACATCTATTCTGGTTTCCCTATCTTCCAAATATCTTATAGTGGTCAATGTGAGAATTTTCCCTTCACATATCAAATCCTATTGTGCATCAAACACCCTGAGATTTTGAAAAATATATTTTTTCAATGTAATATAATGGGTTCAGTTTTATCCAATACACAAAACACCAAGTTTAGCATGAATTACAAGAAACAACAAGTTTATACTATGATACACGCAAAAATTATTTTCGCTTGTGTTACACGCAACACTATGTTTGGATTAAATTACACCCAATATTGAGTTTGGCTTGTGTTACACATAACATCGAGTTTAAACAAAACATGAATTACTATTAATATATTATTATTTAAAATGATAGTTATCACATAAAAATTAGAATAGTGGGTATGGATAATATTAAGTAGATTATGAATATAAATTCTTTACACAAGTATATAAAATTAATTCTTTGGTGATAAATTAATTATAAACTAAAATAAAAACACTTTGAAAATAAAGAAAATATTTTTCCAAAACACTATTTTTTGCACACAAATGTGTTTCATATAAATAAATTAAGAAAATCAATTTTAGTAAATTATTTTAATAAAATTTATGTATTATATATTAAATAAAAATTTTAACATTCGTCTTATTTGTTTTCTAAATAATAAATAAAAATAAATCTAATATTAGTATTAAAAATTGTATTTCTCTAAAAAGTAGTTTTTTCGCGTTTTACACACTTATTTAATTTTTCCTAAGATTTTAGATATTTTATTTGAAAAAATAATGTTCATTTTTTAAATCATAATGTAATTTTTTTTATGTTTAATTTTTATAATTTTCATAGAAGATACATTTTTTATGAATAGTGACAACTACTGGGTTTTATTAAGAATTGTCATTTATTTTAATGATTTTAAAAATAGTAAAAAATATTAAGATGGTTTTAAAATAAAAATGACTTCATTTATATATCTAATATTCCAATTTATTTATTTTTAATCAATTTTGAATGTAATTTTGATATATATATTTTAAAACTTTTGAATATTTTCAATTTAAAAACCCGTTTCCTCATAGATTATAGAGGATTTATTTTAAATTAAATATTCCCTATTATTTTAATAGATTTTGGAAAAATAGATTATATATTTGGAATCATTTTAATTTATATTATCTAATAAGTTTAACATATTATTTTTACAATAATTATTAATAAAAATAGAAAAATTTATTTACCGATTTTAAGGTAAAAGTGAGTTTACCAGGGGCTAAACTAAAATGATAAGGGTTAAAAATGACACAAAAAATATATGAAACACAATTTTTTTGTAAATATTTAGACCTTATTTATTAGATTATAAATAATGGAGAATTTTTATTCTTATAGAATTATAAGATGTGGTTAAAATTGTTTCTTTCAAAAAAAATTACAAGTGTGCCACTCACCTCACTAATAGAATCCCATCCCTTATCCTCTTTTATTCACACTTGTAATTCCATTTTTATTAGATAATACCTTTCCAAATAAATTACTTAAATACCTCCTACTATCCTTTATTTCTTATTGTTTTCTTAAATCCATCCAAAGAAGTCTTTGGTGTAAATCAAAAGAAGTTGCCTGAAAAAGAGGTAACACCCCTAATTTAGTGTTTTATGGAATAATTTTATCACATGATTCTTATTACTTTCCATCAAATTATAATACTATAACGTTGTTCGTGTGTACACAAGACTACCGTCTTGTGAAGCGATGTAAACAATGTTCCTGTGTACGTACGACCTTCTATCTCCATGAATGGTTTATTTTATTTTCTATCTCAAAATATTTAGGATTAATATAAACATATATAATTATTATATATTATTTTTATATGACTATTTAAATTATTTATATTATTAAACCATGATCAAATCAAGCGGACCAAAAATTACAAATCAAAACATACAAGAAAAAAGCCATTATTTCCCGAAAGATGAATTTAGAAAGGAATTGTTAATAAACGTGTAATAAAAGTTCATAATAAAAAAATATATGGTATTATATATATATATTTATGGTTTTTAAATAAATTTATAATATAAAATATTTATTATATATTACTTTTGAATTTCTATGATGGAAGTCGAGACTTATGGTAAGGGATTTCGGTCTCACTTTTTACTTCTATGAGATGCATGCCATATTCACCAAATATTTATTTTATGTGGTTTATAAACTTACCATGAATTTATTTTATGATTATTATCCTAATAATTATTGTTATTTACAAATCTATTTGTCTATTTCACTTCCTCAGGGTTTACATTTCCAAATTACCAAAGCGATAAGTGATTTTTGTCTTAATTTTCCTTCTTTAATAAAAATGTTATGTTATGCACCAATATTATTTTATGAGGTGAATATAATTCCACTTTTACATGTAATATCATGAATTTATTTAATCTCATGATATAATAATTTTCAGTTAATTTTATTCTTTAATGGGACTTATTATTCATTATTACCAAAGGGTTAAGGGTTATATGGTACACTTTAATCATTTATAGATATTATTTTGGTTTATTCTTTTGATGATTAAATATTATTATCCATCAATAAAGAACTTAAATCCCTTTATTATACTTTATTTATGTCATGTGAAGACATGTTTTTCCTTCATTTTTCTCTCTTTATGTACTCAATAGTTTAAAACAATGGTTTTAAGAAAACTCTTCAATATTTATCTCTTCAGTCGAAAACCCATTTTTTGATCTAAAACCATGTATTAAAAAAAGGTTTTCAATTATTTAAAAAAATATATAAATGGTTTACTATAGACATTTTTACCCATTTTTTAGTTGTTACATTTTTTTGAATGGAATCCTCATGTCGTTATCCAATCAATGCCAGTATGGATTTGACCATGAATGTGAAAGAAATATTTATTTTAACAAGTACGATATGAAAAGAATTTATCTTCATAATAACCATTATTTTATTTTAATATTTCTTTATATTTTCAAGGTTAATTTAATGAAAAGTATTTTTAAAATGTTTTATATTTATTAGAATTTTATTTTTATAGTGATAATGATATTTTCCTCAAGAAAAGTTTTAAATGATTATACAAGATTATTTTATAAGCTTTCAATATTTATCTTCAATGAAAATGATTTACATAATATTTTTTATTTTTTAGTTCTGAAAATATATTTTCTAATAAATAATATTTTTCTCAAAAAATATTAAAATTAATCTTTCAAAATATTTTTCTATCTAAGATGATATCCCTTGATGTAACTTAATCACTACTAGGGATACGATCCAAGGAAAACAATCCCATTCTTTCATTGAATGGTTTATGTTTATGATGAAAATATTTTTATGAATCCTGATTCTCTTCCATGGTTTATATCATGATATATTCCTCATGAATACCACTTTTTTTCATGGGTTGCAATTATATTATATGATGAAATGATTATAAAACCTCTTTCTTTTCCATAAGTTATGTTATGAAAAAATGTTTATAAAACAAATTTATGTTCATGGGTTATATAATATGATAAATGTTTTATGATATTGGGACACATGTATGTATTATTTTCATCATGTTACAAGTGGTAATTATATCTCCCTCTAATGCATTGGGTAATGATTAATGTTATATGAGCTTAAAAGGTACACGAGATGTCATATAATGCCCAAAAAAGGGAAAAGAAGAGGTTCTACCAAGCCCATAAGAGTGTACCTAAGAGGTTATACAAAGAAAAAAGTAGGTATATAGGTGGTTAACCTAATCCTAATAGGTTAGTAATGTGTTTATGGGTATCCTTGATATATGATTTTCTTTTCTTATGTGTATGCAAAAAATCTATGTCATATTCCAATGTTATTCTCTCATAGACCATGTTTTGTATTTTATAATGATTACTATATTATGAAATTCCAACATTTTTATCATGAATAAATTTTATGAAATATGATGTGAAGGGTACAATTTTCTTTGTTATTATCATGTTCTTATACCCATATTCTCATTTTTTTATTAATATATCATTTTTTACCCATAGTGATCATCTGAGATAACCCTTTATTATTATTCATTTACCTAGGATAAAAAGAAATTTTTTATGTAGGATATGTATAATAAGGGTTATAGTTATGAATAACATGGTTGGATATGACATAGCTCAATTATGGACTAGTTGTTTATACGTGTCACGACCCATCCCCCGGGGCCCGTGCTGTGACTACCCCAAGCCCGCCTTCCATAGGCCAGGGGCTGACAACTAGCACCAAAGGCGTAATTCCCTAATAATGGGAAGAAATTTCCTTTATAACCTATAAAAACACACACATGAAAGCATACAGCTGGACGAAACACCAAGTAAAATGTAAAACAAAAGAGTGCTGGAAGTAAAAAGGGCCGGAAATACAAGCCCAACTAAAAAGTACAAGGAACTAGAGAAAAAAAAACAGCTGTTGGGTCGTCCTCCAGGATTCCTAAATGAAGGGTAGGTACTGATAGCCTCCACAACACTCCATGTTCGTTTGTCTCCTCCATGTACCATCTCGTCGTATGGTCCACCTCTGGGTACCGTCCAGTCCTGGTACTCTCAGTCTTGGTCAGCGCTGTCCGTCGTCTGCATCCAACACAACGAGGTGCGGGCATAACCCGTGCAGGGGTGAGTATAATGATACTCAGTAGGGACCCCGATACCCTCAAGGTCTCACAAAATCCAACAAGGATAAACCAAAAAGTATGAAATCAACAGATAACCACACTTAGGTATATGCCCATACATATACCTAAGTTATCACATAATCCATCTCAATCATGAGGAAAACACAAAAGTTACTGACTCAGATCACACAGGTATAAAACTTATGTAAAGGGTTAGAGATGATTAGATGTAGCCACTAAATCATCTACTCTGTCGAACCCTCATAGGATCCAGGAACAATAATCAGAGCTGTCAAACCCACACAGGATCCAGGAATAGTAGTCAGAGCTTTCGAACCAACACAAGATCCAGGAACAGTGGTCAGAGCTGTCAAACCCACACTGGATCCAGGAATAGTAGTCAGAGCTGTCGAACCCACACAGGATCCAGGACCAATAGTTAGAGCTGTCGAACCCACACAGGATCCAGGAACAGTAGTCAGAACTGTTGAACCCACACAGGATCCAGTAACAGTAGTCAGAATGCAGCCATCCATAGGGTTCTGCACAAAGCATGCTTGATTCCGGGAGGGTCTAATCCTCAATCCAAGTGTCTATACATCAACTGACATTAAGTCCCAAGTATATGTATCCAAAATATTTTTCTTTCCAAAAGAAACCCAACACGAAAGACGGTGCATCAATCAGACATCCGGTCTGAGAGTTATTGGCATTTTCATTCTGAGGGCCTGGTTGAATTTACATTCGATCCAACCCGGTCATACCCCAACTATGTCCAAACCTCAAGTGGGGTATACCAAAAGAAACTTCCCCATCCATATCTTCCATCGTCGTAGACAGTTCGTCAATCGGACACCTGTAGCTTAAGTTATGGGCAAAAGAGTGGAAATAGGTCAAGCAGGTCCGGGTCCGGTCCGGCCCAATCGGACCGACCCGGCCCAACCCAGCCCGACATGGGTCTCGACTGCGGTCTGACCGGTCTGCGGGGGCGGACCGAACTATGAGGGAGGCCCGGCCCACACTAGGTCCGACCCAGGCCGCAGGGACGGCCCGACCAGCGCTGGGTTCGGCCCGCTCTGGGCTCGGCCCACACAAGGCCCATGGATGGCGGCCTGTGGGGTCTTCCTTAGCCGCGTCTAGGGGGAGGAAACGCCCCCTAGAATCCCGAATGGCTTAGCTATTCGGGGGGTTCAAAACCGGTTACACATGGCACCGGTCCGTGTCACGCGGGACCCCCGCGGTGGGTCCCGCTCCTCCTGGCTGGCCGAGTAGCCAGCCGCCTCCCACGCAGCGTGGTTGCACCGTGCCTCCTCCGACGACTGAAATCACTGGTTGCCCGTCCCACGATGCTGCGACCTAGAACGCGATCCCTTGATCTACCGTGCGGCGCACGCTGCGCCGTGCCTTCCCCGACAACCCGGCGGCTCAGGCCGCTGGTTCTTCTCGCGGCCGGCCTTGCGCCGACCGCCGCTGCACCGCTGTGGCCCAACGGCCATGGCCTACTCTATCGGTGGAGCGGTTGCACCTCTGCCATCCATGCGGCCGGCCATAGTGCCGACCGCCCTTCCCTTCGTCGCCAGTGACGTTCTCCAGTTCTGACCTCCGACGAACCTTCCGCGGGCCATCGGACGAGTTCCGGTGTTTCGATTCTCAATCCGGAAGTTTCCATGCACTACTCGGGACATCGTATTCAATCCAAAACCATCAATGAATAAAATAGCTCAACCCGGACTCGTGACGCAATTAGCTTCAAATTCCACAAAGTAGGGCGGAGGGGGGGGGGGGGGGGGTCAGGCTGTGTTTGTTCGGCCCGCACCCTCCATGTTAGAGTGATAGCATGAAACTTCAATTATCAATCCTTTAAGGGAAACTAAGAACATGAAACAATTAACAAAGATCGAACCCCTACCTTTGATCGTTGTTCGCTGACGGAGTCGCGGGGAAGAAGACAGTGTTGTCGTCATTCTTCGTGTCCGCCGCACACTTCCTATCCTCAGCTCGTGTATCGGTTTTTTGACTAAGATGAGGTAGGAAGTTCAGTCAAATGAGTCCATGGATGAAGGTTGAAGGATATCGTTCTTCGTATGCGAAGGCATTCTTCATTGGAAGAATGCGTTCTTCGTTCTTCGTTGGTGAGAGCTTTTCTCCCTAAACTCTCTCTCTTCTCCCAAGTTCCACCAAAAGACAAATACCAACCCAAAATAATAGATTAAGTGATAAAACATTATTTTCTTGAATATTTTATTGATAATAAATGATATAATTTCCTCACATTGTGTTAAATATGTTTAATTAGAAAGTATTTGGGATTAGATCATTCATTTGAATATTTGATGAAAATTCCAGTTTTACCCTTTATAATTCACTGTAGTATTTAGAAAATAAATATTTTTATGTTTATTATTTGAATTTGAAATTTTGTAACAGTGTTAATAACTTAATTATCTACAACTTTTATTCAGGACACTTGAGCTAAAGAGTGCATTTGGTTGTTGAAAATGGGCCATAAAGTCAAATTTGGGCTGGACTCTCCAGAATGGAGAAGCTTCTGTATTGCGGCCATAAAGCCTTCATCTTGGCCTATATTAAGCCTAAATTTTTATAGGAGATAGAGGACCCATATACACACATATTATCCTTCTGGAAGGCTGGCCAATTCACGTTTTTTGGCGGTCAAATGGGCGGTTCAAGTTGGAATAAAATATTTGCCGGAATTTCCACATTCACACTTGAAACCACTTTTAACCTCTCCTACACTCCCCTCTATAAATTGGAGGTTTTCTCATTTGGAGGGGTTGGTACGTACATTAGTAGATTGGAGGAAGAGGATAATTTGTTTCTCCCAAATTATACAACCATTTTAAGAGGGGTAGCTCTTGAAGCAAGGATCCCCTCATCGAAGCCTTCTTCTTCTCCTTCACGTTGTAATGATTTTTTTTGTTTAATAAACTTCTTTGTTCTTCTTTTATTTCTTCTATTTTATTATGTTTTGTTTAAATTTATTATTATCTTAATCTTCCTATTTGTACTGGAATTCTTGAGTAGAAGCGTTATTGGGTTATACCCATTATAAACCTTTGCACATGCAAAACGCTTCTACGATGATTACGCCACCCATGGAAGAGTAGTTCTTTTTAGTAATCGATCGACCTCTATCCTTCTTCATTAATTTGTTTTGAATCAATGAGCTACTGTAATTCACATATTATAATATATTAATTTAGTTTTTAATTTAAATGAAACTAAGCAAGAAATTGAATAGTTAACACAAAACACGCGAGGTCGGGAATTGTGTGAACTGTGAGAGCGCAACCTAAACCGGTAATTCAAAACCACACGAGATCAATTTGTAGAGTTGAAATATAATCCCTAAACTCAATTAATCATCATTTCCAGAGTGGTTATGTGCCTTAATTTACCACTGACCATAATCTAATCTTAGAACATCAATCAAAGCAGGGTGTTGCGATTGCATGTTCTGAAGTTAGCCTAAGGTTAAATTAACTTGAACTTCGTGGTAAAGTTAATTCTCGTAGGGTTGGAGATTTAAAAAATTAAGGGATCATAATTAAGTGAATATTAATTTAAATGATAATGATTAATAAATGATTGAATAGGTAGAGTTAGATCGATTACGTCTTTTAAATATTGTCTAAAAAAACATCTTTTTGTTGTGTCATTTTAATCGAACTTCATTTCAAAACTAAAAAAAATACAATCTTCTTCCAGCAAAATTATTATAGATTCATAAACTATAACCAACCCACATCCTTTAAAGTAGTGTTTTTATTATATTATATTTTATTTGTTTTATAATACCTTTAATAATTTGTTAAATTCACTTCCTCCTTTGAGAGACGACCTTGGTCAGCCACTCTGCTGCACCTAAGAACTCCAAAATCACATTAATCATTTGAAGGCGCCCAAGAAAATGCTCTATCAAATTGGTGCCGTTGCCGGGGAGGCAAGTAATTTATTCAACCATTTAGAGGTATTTCTTGTATTTTTCATTTTATTATTTTCTTCACATCTCTCTTTCATATTTCCTCTTTCTCAAGTTTTCATTTTTTTTCATCCTCTTATTTTCTTTTTGGACCATCAACTCAAACTTCTCATTTTTATTTTACTATGGTCCACTTTCTTTCTTTTCATTTTTATTTTATTTATGACATGAAATAATCCTGAAGATCTCTTAGATCTTGACCCTGAGATTGAACGCAACCTTAGGGCACGAATCAGACATTCTCAATCTATGGGAAGTTTCAATATTCAACTAGTTGGTGGATTCCTCTCTTCTGGAAACATTGAAATTGGAAGTAATTCAAATTCAAACATAAAAGAGGAACCAATGGCTGGAAATAATGGAAATGAACTTAATAGAACCATTCAAGAATTGGCTGCACCAAATATTAACTATCAACCAAATTGTATTGCATACCCAAATCTCGAATCAGACTTTGAATTGAAATCTGGATTAATTCACCTTCTTCCAAAGTTTCATGGCTTATTTGGTGAGGATCCCAACAAACACCTTAAGGAATTTAATGTGGTTTGCTCAACTTTAAAACCAAGAAATGTTTCTGAAGATCAAATTAAATTAATATCATTCCCATTCTCACTTGATGGAGCTAAAAAAGATTGGATGTATTATTTGCAACCTGAAGATGTAACATGTTGGAATGATTTGAAACATCTTTTCTTGCAAAGATTTTTTCCAGCATCAAGGACCACATCCATTCGAAAGGAGATATCAGGGATCAAGCAAGACCAAGGAGAGTCAATGTATGAGTACTGGGAGTGATTCAAGAAGTTGTGTACAAGATGCCCACATCACCAAATCAGTGAGCAATTACTCATCCAGTACTTCCATAAAGGACTCACACCCATGGAGAGGATTATGGTGGATGCTGCAGTAGGAGGGGAATTGGTGGACAAGACACCAGTAGCCGCATGTGCATTGATCGACAAGATGGCACAAAAATCCCAACAATTTGGCGATTGAGGTACACCACATGTCAGGGGAGTACATCAGGTAAGTCCTTCTTCTCTTGAAAGTCATTTGATTGATACAAAGTTGGAAGAATTGACCACTATGGTGAGGCAGATTGCTTTGGCTCAAAAGACATCCCAACCAACTCCTTTAAGGCCTTGTGGCATTTTCACTGAGACAAGCCATCCAACTGACTGTTTCCCACAACTACAAGAGACAGAGTATTGTGCAACAGTATTCCCAGGGAGACCATTTCAGCAGCAATAACAACCATATCCTCAAAAGAAGTTTGATTCATTTGCTCCAACATACAACCAAGGGTGGAAGGATCAATCAGACATGAGGTATGACTCTAGACAACAACAAAGGCCACCCTTTCAACAAAACTTCTAGGAGCCTCCACCTTACCAATAGGGTTTCCAACAACCCCAAAGGATATTTGAAACTCAAACATCAACAAGTCAGCAACAAGGGAATATCCAACGCAAGGTAGACTCTAACACTGATGATCTTTTGAAACAAATTGTTCTTAATCAACAGAATGAGCTAAAGAGTCAAGGTTCGGAGCTGAGAGAGTTGAAGACTCAAATAAGCCAGATTGCCACCGCCCTCCATGAACTTGTGAGTAAGAATTCTGGAAATCTACCTTCCCAACCCACTCCAAATCCAAAGGGGATTGTTATTGCCATCACATTGAGAAGTGGGAAGCAAATGAACGATACATCTGTACCTACCATTCCACCGGGATTCACCTCAACTCTGGAGAAGCCGCATTCCAAACCAAATGATGAGAAATCCAAGGAGAAAGATAAAGGTAAGAAAAAGATTGATGATGTTCCTCCTAAACCCCTTCATTTTCCAAACAGGGTTGTTCAAACCAAGAAGATGGCTTAAGAAGCAATGCAAAAGGAGGTTTTGGATACATTCAAGCATGTGGAGATCAACATTCCTCTACTTGAAGCCATTAAGTGAATTCCAAGGTATGAGAAATTCTTAAAAGAACTTTGTACCAATCAAAGAGGGCTCAAGGGAAATGAGAGGATCAACCTTGGAAGGAATGTCTCAGCACTCATTACACCAACTCTAGAAATTCCAACAAAGTGAAAGGATCCTGGGACATTCACCATCCCATGTACCATAGGGGAGTTTCACTTCTCTAATGCTCTTTATGATTTAGGAGCTTCAATAAATGTGATGCCTCACTCTTTATTCTATTCCTTGCAGATTGGTGAGATAAAATCGACGAGATTAGTGGTGTAGTTGGTGAATAGAGCTACGACATATCCAGCGGGAGTTCTTGAGGATGTACTTGTCTGGGTAAGAGACATGATATTTCTAGCAGACTTCTAAGTGCTTAACATAGAGGATAATCAAGTAATTTCTCATGCCCCCATTATCTTAGGTAGTCCCTTCCTCAAAACTGAAAAAACTATCATAAATGTCAATGAGGGTACACTTTCCATGGAGTTTGGAGATGAAGTTGTGATATTTAATGTTATGTATTCCATGAAGTACCCCTCATAGGACCATTATGCTTTTGTTATCTCCCATTTTGAACCACCAAATAAAAAATCCATAGAATTTGATTTTCCTATGCTTAGGAATATTATGAGTATTGGTTCGATTTTGATGTCTAAGAGCACTTCCACACATGTTGCTGATACACAATCCTCTCTTGGATTTGATTTTGATGTGGATTCATATTCTGATTTTGATCATGTTCACTCTGATTATGACATGGCTATTGAGTATGCTGATGGATTTGATGCTTTATTCTCTGATTTTGATGATGTCTATTCTGATACTGATGCTCTTTGTGCACATATTTCAGTTCCTTCAATGTCTCCATCCATACTACACCCTCCTTCATTAGAACTCAATCCATTGCCACCAAATCTGAAATACTCATACTTATTGAGTGGTGAGAGATTACCTGTTATCATTGCTAACAATCTCCCTTTTGAACATGAAGAAAATCTTTTGAATATTTTGAGGGAGAACATCAGGGCGATTGGGTGGACCTTGGCTGACATATCAGGTATTAGCCCCTCCATTTGCATGCATAGGATTCTCTTGGAGGATGAGGCTAAAACGGTGAGACAACCAAAAAGGAGACTCAATCCCACCCTCCTGTAAGTTGTTAAAAAAGAAGTTGAGAAATTGCTCGAGGTAGGTATAATATTTCCCATTTCAGATTCTCAGTGGGTAAGTCCTATTCAGTTTGTGCCTAAGAAGAGTGGTGTTACTGTTGTTAAAAATGAGAAAGATGAGTTAGTTCCAATGAGGGTGCAAAACAGTTGGCGTGTGTGTATTGATTATAGGAAACTAAATTAGTCCACTCGCAAGGACCATTTCCCCCTCCCATTTATTGATCAAATGCTTGAGAGACTAGCTGGGAAGACACACTATTGTTTCTTGGATGGATTTTCTAGCTATTTTCAGGTTCCCATTGCAGCAGAGGACTAGGAGAAGACGACATTCACCTGCCCATTCGATACCTTTTCTTACCGAAGGATGCCATTTGGACTTTGCAATGCCCCAGGTACCTTCCAGAGATGCATGGTGAGTATTTTCTCAGATTTCATTGAGACCTGTATGGAGGTATTTATGGATAATTTTATATTTTATGGGTCCTCATTTGATGAATGTATCTCTAGTTTGGGTGATGTGTTGCATCATTGTATTGAGAAGAATCTGGTCTTAAATTTTGAAAAATGTCATTTCATGGTCGAAAAGGGAATTGTCTTAGGTCATATAGTCTCACAACATGGCATTGAAGTTGATAAATCTAAGGTAGAAATTATTTCATACCTCCCATATCCTATATGTGTGCGTGATGTTCGATCGTTCCTTGGAAAGGTGTCATCCCAATGGTGGATCTGCAAGGTTGGTCGTACAGTGCCTCGAAAGGTGTCATCCCAATGGTGGATTGGTAGCTGTTTTTTTACACAAACTCTACAAAGGGTAAGTGATCCTCCCAGTTGTGACCAAAGTCGAGGACGCATACACAGAGCATATCCTTGAGAGTCTGAATGGTCCTCTCAGTCTGGCCATCCGTCTGAGGATGGAAGGCGGTTCTCAAGCAAAGCTACGTCCCAAAAGCCTCCTACAACCCCTTCCATAGCTGGGAAGTGAAATGAGCATATTGATCGGAGATGATCGTCGATGGCACACCATGAAGCCATACGATCTTCTGTATGTAGAGGCATCTCATGCTTTCTACTGAACCCTGCTCTCTGATCAGTAGGAAGTGGGCCGACTTGGTGAGTCGGTCGACAATCAACCAGATAGAGTCATGACCTCTGGATGTACGTGGAAGTCCCGTCATGAAATCCATGGATATCCCGTCCCACTTCCACTCTAAGACCTCTAAGGGCTGAACTAAACCTACTATAACCTGGTGCTCTGCCTTCACTTACTGACAAGTGAGGCATCGTGAGGCAAACTATGCTACTGCTTTCTTCATACCTATACACCAGTGTTGTCGTTGAAGGTACTAGTACATATTTTCCACATCTAGATGTACTTCTAGAGGTGACGTGTGAAACTCCCTCAACACTTCCTCCCAAAGTGACATTGGTACCATGGTACGTCCCCTGAAGAGAATGACGTGCTCCCTACATACAGAAAATCCATCAGGTGCCTACCCTGTGGATATCTGTGCACGTCAAGACTCACGGTCAACATCTCCACGCTGTGCCTCCCTGAATCTCTGAAGAAGTGGATGTGTGACTGTAAGAGACTGTAGAAAGGCTGCTCCATCTCGATCCACAAAGGATATCTCCAACGTGGCCAGCTGCTTCATCACCTCTCCTAGCAGCTGAATGCCTGATCTTTTGCTGAGAGCATCTACTACAACATTCCCCTTCCCAAGAGTATAGACTATCTTGAAGTCATGGTCTTGGAGGAAATCAAGAAAACACCACTGTCTCAGGTTTAGGTCCTTCTGCAAGAAGATGTACCAGAGACTCTGGTGGTCAGATTATACTGTAAAACGATCACCCATTAGATAGTGCCACCATGTCATCAAGGTGAAGACCACTACTGCTAACTCCAGGTCATGAGTGACATAGTTCTACTCATGTTGTCTCAGCTAATGAGAACCATAAACTACCACTACTTTCTCCTACATCAAGACACATCTGAGCCTGGTCCCTGATGCATCACAATAGACTACGTACCCAATGCCCTCCTCTAGTAGCCTCAAGATGGGCGCACTAGTCAGCCTCTGCCTCTGACCTAGAAACTCTACTAGCATCTCTCTAACCACACGAAGGGTTGCCCATTCTTCGTGAATGCTGAAAGTGGTGCTGCTACTCTGGAGAAGTCTGGCACAAATCTCCGATAGTACCCATCCAGACCCAGAAAACTTCGTACCTCCGTCTCACTTTTGGGTGGATCCTAAGAAAGTACTGCCTCGATCTTCACTGGATCCACTGTAACTCCAGCCTATGAGATGACATGTCCCAAAAAGTGTACCTCTCAGATCCAGAACTATCACTTAGAGAGATTACCATAAAGCTGGTGCTCTCGGAGTGTGTCCAGTACTACCCAAAAATGGTATGCGTGTTCCTCCTTAGTAATTGAGTAGATCAAAATTTCATCGATAAAGACTACCAAAAAGCGATCAAGGTAAGGCTGGAAGATCCTGTTTATGAGTCCCATGAAAATAGTTGGTGCATTGGTTATGCCAAAAGACATAACCAAGAACTCTTAGTGGCCATACCGGCATCTGAAGGTTATATTCTGCACATCCTTATCCCGTACTCTGAGCTGGTGATAGACCAATAGAAGATCTATCTTCGAGAACCAACGCGCTCCCTTCAGCTGACCAAAGAGGCCATCAATCCTCGGAAGTGGACACTTGTTCTTCACGGTCACCTGGTTCAGGTTTCGATAATCAACACATAGTCACAAGATCCCATCCACCTTTTTGGTGAACAAAATCGGGGATGCCCAGGGTGAAACACTAGGTCGGATGAATCCCTTCCCCTGCAAGTCCTCCAGCTATACCCACAGCTCACGAATCTCTGCAGGAGCCATCTGATATACTGGTGTGGATATCAATGTCGTCTCGGGGTATAATTCAATGTAAAAGTATACCTCTCTACGAGGAGGTAGTCCTGGAATGTCATCAGAGAAGATATCCGCGTACTGATCCACCACAATAGGAAAACTCGGACTCCGCACATCAACCGCTCTGAGAATGAGGCTAGCCAACTAATGTGTGATCAGCTTCCCCCTCCTCTGGTTAAGTCCATCCTACGCTGAAAAGGCTCCCTTCTCGCTGGTGAAGGTAAACCTCATCCCATCCTCGTGGACACACTACACTTTTCACCTAATGCAGTCAATCTGAGCATGAACTGTGGATAACCAGTCCATACCCAAGATGACGTCGTAAGGCCTTGACGCCACTAATAGAATATCCTAGCTGAAGCTCTCACCTCCTAGAGTGAGCTCACGCTACCAGAACCAGTATGTAATCACCAAATCCTCTCCTGTAGGAGTCTGTAGCCGTAAGGATCGAGCCAATGGCTCCACCGGAATCTCCGAGCTCCGCATGAGGGCAGTGACAATAAAATAATGACTCACACCTGTGTCTATAAGTAGTTTAGCAAGGGTGGAGTAGACACAGATAATACCTCGAATCATATCAGGTGCGCCGTGGTCGTAGGCCTAAACTTCCTGGAGCTGAGCCCGCCCCTATCTGCCAGTTCCCTGTGGTCGGAGTAGACCTCCTGGTGGTAGTGGTGGTAGAATCTCGAAACATCGTCCACCACCTACTGCTCAGCCAGCTCCTCTGCCACGTTCACCTACTCTCGGTGGACCACCACGGTCGAACCTCTGCCTCTTCCTGGGAGGTCCCTCTACTGTCTGCTGCTCATCTGCATGGCAGGCCTAGCAGTCACGAGCCACATGACCTTGCCCACCACATGCATAACCCTTCCTGATCCTCGTATGGCTGGCCCTATCTCGTATTCCCTGCACAACCAAACCTGTATCTTGGGGTCTCCCACCTGATGGCCTGGTCCTCTTAGACCTCTGTGAAATCTGTCTACTGCCGGTTGTAGAAGACTCTGCTATGTGTCTCCCAGTGGTGGGTCTCACTGCTGGTGACTACTCAACAAGAAAACTCTCCACAAGAAGGGCTCACTCTAGAACCCCCACCTGCATTGGGATGCTGAGGGAGATCATCGAAGCCCTAATCTCACGCCTGAGTCCCTGATCGAAGGTCCGGGCCCTGAAGAACAGGTCCCACACCATATTTGTGGAGTAGCACGAGATGTCGGTGAATCTCGCTGAGTATTATGCCACCGTCATGCTGCCCTGCTGCAGATGAAGCATCTCCTGAATCCGCACCGCATGAATGGTGGATAGAACAAACTCTGACCGAAAGAGGCTCTCGAAGGCTACCCAGAGAAGTGATTCCTCGTCATGCACCTGGAACATCAGGCTCCACCATTTGCCTGCTACTTCCTGCAGGAGACTCGCGTCAAGGATCACCATAAGGTCGACTGGTGTCCCTACCAATATAAAAACTCTCACAATAGCCTCCAGTCAATCCTCAGCTACCTGTGGGTCCGTCTCTCCCCTGAACCTGGGCGGCTTCTGGAACTGTAAATCATGCAACGCACTCAGATGGCGTGCACTCTCTGCTGCTGGAGCTGGTGGTATCGGTGGCCCAGTGGGTAGTGGTACCACTGGTGCCTCCGCTGTGATTAGGCCCTACACCGAGGCCTTGTTACTTGGTGGGCTACCATCTCGTACACTTCCCGGAACCATGGATGGCTACCTATGTGGGGCCATCATAAAAAGAAACAGGTGCTCCATGGTCAAAATAGTATACCTGGTGAGATGACAAAAAGTAATCACAAAGAAAACTTTTTAAAGGAAACACACACGCAATCAGCGTTTTCGTGCACTGAGTCGGAAATCAGAAGTCATAGTCCTAGTGTATGGATACGTCGGCCGCCGCACCAACACCAGTTTCCCAAAACTGGTAACCACAACCAAAACACTTAACACTATTTACATTAAAAGAATTAGAGTCCAAGTTCTACTATAGAACTGACTTCTCTGATACCAATTTGTCACGACCTGTCCTCGGGGCCCATGCCGTGACTACTCCAAGCCCACCTTCCATAGGTCAGTGGCTGGTGACTAGCACCAAAGGCGTAACCCTGATAAAAAGGGAAGGCATTGCCTTTAAACCTATAACACACATAGTCTAAAACACAAGCAGTAGTAAAAACAAATACTGGTATAGGAAGAGTGCCGAAAGTAAATGGGCCAGTATACAAACCCAACTGAAATACAAGTACAAGTAAAAAGGGAAAACAACTCCTGGATCATCCACCGGGGAATCCTAACTGAATGGAAGGTAAAAGTATCGAACAACTCATCCCTAAGGTACATCGCGTCTAGTCCAGATCCGAGCAACCTCCCGTCTGGCTCCCTCATCCTCGATCACTGCTGACCGTCATCTGCAAAGAACATAATAAGGTGCGGGAAAAACCCGTGAAGGGGTGAGTATAACGATACTCAATTAGGGACCCCAAGACCCCCAAAGGTCTCCCAGAATCCACCAAGGATAAACCACAATAGAAAGATACAAACACAGAGAATCAACCACCCCTACTTAGGTATATGCCCATACATATATCTAAGTTACCAATCACAATCGGCTCCAACTCTTGAGCTCAAGCACATTCCGTTCCATAAAAAAAGAAGGTCAATCATCTTGATGATAACATAACATAGTCAAGACTTATCTTACACATGTATACAACTCATGTAGAGGGGTAGAGATGATTAGATATAGCCACTAAATCATCTCCTCTGTCGAACCCAGAGGATTCTGGGACAGTAATCACCGCTGTCGAACCCACGTAGGATCCAGGAACAGTAGTCATCACTATCGAACCCACGTAGGATCCTAGAACAATAATAATAGTTTTTGAACCCATGAAGGATCCTGGTACAGTTTTAGGTCCACGTATGATCTTATCATCTCAGTCGCAACCAGCCATAGGGTTCCCCCACACAACACGCTCGATTTCGGGAAGGTCCGCCCCTCAAGCCAAGTGTTGATATATCAACTACCATAGAGTCTTGATTTGATGTATCCCATAGTTCTGTCTCATCATAAGGAACCCAACGCGACAGACGGCGCGTCAATAGGACGCCCGGTATGTGAGTTATTGGCGTTTCCTCTCTGAGGGCCAAGTTGGATTTAGGTTCAATCCAACCTGGAAGTACCCCAACTGCATCCAAACCTCACGTGGGGTATTCCAAAAGAACTGTCTCATTCCAATATTTCTGTCACAATAGACAGTTCGTCAATCGTACATCCATTGCCCAAGATATTGGCAAAAAGGTGAATGGGTCGAACTAGGTCTGGGTCCGGTCCGGCCCAGCCGAACCTACCCGACCCGTCCTGGTTTGGGTCAACCCGACCCGGGTCTGGATCCGGACTGGAGTTCGACCTAGTCTGCGGGTCTGACCCGGCCCAGCCTGGCCCGTCGGAACCGGCCCGACCCCACAGCGGTGGCCCGACCTAGCAGTGTTGGCCCATCCCAGCGCAACGGCCTGACCCGCATGACGGCCCGACCTGCGGGTGGCACGACCCACGTGGCCCGACCTGAGGTGGTGCGGAGGACCTGCCCAGCCGACCCACTTGGCCAGCAGGGGTTCCAGCTTGGGGCGGTGCCCCGCGGGGCCCACCCTAACGATCAAGGAGGGGTTACACACCCCGTCTTTAGCAACAGCCGGCACGTGGCGCCGACCCAATAACCGCGAGACCCTTTGGGTCCCGCCTGTAGCGCGCCCGCCGATGGATGGCTCAGCCGGACACCCTCCTTTTTTTACCACGGCGAGATGGCGTCGTGCCCAGCCCGTCCGAATGATGCGTCTTACGTGGCCGCGACTCCTTCCTCCGGCGCGGTGAGATGACACCGTGGCCCTTCGGCACCGCCGCGGCCCGCCTGGCCATAGCCCAGTTCTCCGTGTGGCACGACGGTGCCGCGCCCCTCTAGTGGAATGGCGGCCCTTGAGCTGTTGGCTTCTTCCGCTGACGGCTCGTTGCCGGTCGCCGCGTGTACTGCCGCGGCCCATCGGTCATGGCCCGTTCCTCCAGCAGTGCTGTTGCACCGCCACCGCCATCAATGAACGAGAACCAGCAGAGGGTTGTCGGGCCGTTTTTGTTCAGCCCGCACCCTCCGTGTTAGGGTGATAACAAACAACTATTATCGAAGCTCAAGAATGACGAAGAACGAAGATTGAAATCAATCAAATGACCTATACCTCGTTTTTCATTCATTGACGATGGAAGATGGCGTCTTCGTTGGCGGCGTTCTACCCGGGCGACTTCTCCTCCTTTGATGGAGAAGAAGATTGTATGTCATCAGTGGTGGAAGTTCTTCCCTCCGAAGGTGGTGCCTCTCACTTCTCCAGTAAGGGGGAAGAAGAAGGTGGAAGGTGGTGGAGAAAGGAGAAGGAAGGTGATCTTTTTCCAATGAATCCTCCTCTCCAACTAAGTAGGCTCCTCCCTTAATTAATTAATGGAGGAGTTACTTGAATTATTGTGGGGTTGCAGACCCCAAATTAATTAAAATAAATTTGAATAAAAATAAAATACTTGTCATGTATTTAATTTTTATTTTACTTCTCCTTTTTTTTAAAAAGGTAAACCAATCGCGCGGGTGAAAACTCAACCAACGCTCTAGCCCGAACGAAGCTAAGGTGAAGGTCTCACTAAGAAATCATCGGCGTTGCGAGTTCAATGGTGCCCTCAAAATTCAATTCTGAACATCGGTTCAGAAGTTTCCAAAACCTGCTCAAAATTACACTGAACACACTTAAAAACTTCAAAAAAACATTCCAAGCACTCCGGGCCTCAGAATCATGTGTCGTCAGAAACTTCGGACTTGGAACAATTCCATATAATTAAAAAAAATCATGGTATTTTTCAAGTCTTTAAAATTTTACTATATATTACAACATGTTTTATTTCATTATAATTTTAATATATTTTATTTTTCATTAATTTAGGGGGAGTTATTATTTTAAATTTTATTTTTCTTGAATTGTATTCTATTTCTTTTAAATTTCTTTAAAGGAGAGTCTTTTCTCCAAGAATTATGGTTATTATTTTACTATCATTATTGTTTAAAGATTTCGAGAGATGCTTGGTTTTTGGGGGGAGATATTTTGTTTTTATAAATTAAGTTTGTCTATTTGTTTAATTTTATTTAATTATTCATTATTTTTCTATCTTGTTGATTCTTATAAAAGGGGAAAAGTGATTCTGTTTAAGATGTTTGAGTTTTTTAATTATTTAAAAGGGAGATAATATTGGTTTCTTCATTGTAATTAAATTTAATATGTTTTGATAGTTACAATATCACTTAATTTATTTTTTTTCATTTTTTCATTATTATTCATGTTATAACAGATTATGATGAGGGATTTTTCTAAGAACATAAATTTATGCTTCCTTAGAGCTGGAAAGTAAAATCATATGTGTTCAGATGATCATGGAAGAAAAAATTACTGTTTATTTTTTATAAAATAAATATTTCTTTTGAATTTGTAGTATAATATTATGTATTCACTTTTTAATCAATGATCAAAATTGGATAAATGTTGATGTCATCTTAATTTATCAAAGAATCATCAATATGGGTGATATGATACTACTTACAGATCGTGATCATGTTATATTCCTAAAAATCAATGTATTTTTGCATAGATACATTGTTATTCTTAAACAATTAATGGCATACCAAATTGTAATAAACATTGTTAAATACATTCCTTATCATGACTATACAAGAGTCTATTCTTTAATTCTTTTAGATTAATTAGATCTATTTTATATAGAGTCATGGAATAGGTGTATCACTAGGTATGCATTCTATTAAAAAATCAACTTCATGATTTAGAAGAATACTATAAAACACTATTAGAAAAACATCAATAAACTGTTGTAAAATAGGAATATCATTGATGTTTTGGTTCTCCTTAACAATTTAAGATAAAGAAAAACTTTTACTAAGAATAAATTACCATTAAATGTATGTATATTCCATCTTAATATCACATTTATCCTCACTAAATATAAAATGATAGGGTGATATAGGATATCAAATATTATTTTCATATTCTATAAATTTAGAACGTCTTACTATAGAGAGATGTTTCAATGCTAAAGATCACATGAAATTCTCCAAAAGGAATAATAATAATATATTTAAAGGTAACATTCATTAAAACTTTAACTTGAAAATCCTATGTATATAGAGTAGGATAATTGTTCCTTAACAATCATTGCCCACATTAGTAATTGAAAAAAACCTAACCTTCCTTGGTCTAGGATTTATCCATTTGAATAGAGTGTTGAATAAAATAATTATCAAGTTACCAACAAAAAAGAAATTGAATTTCTTGGTAATTTGTTGCTATATTTAATTTATTTGCCCCATGATTATTTCCACCTAAACTTCCATAAATGTACATTTTACTCTTATTTTACATGTTAGGAAACTCACTTATAACTATGTTATTAATTATATATAATTATATATGATTAAACATAATCAATTTTGTTTCCTTCCATATCCTATCAAAATTTGTTACTTAATTGGAAAATCATTGTATATTCCTTCACATTCAGGGTTAACATGGTTTATTCATGTTCTATCCATTGACTAAAACTAAAAATAATAGTGTGAGAAAAAATTATCATAGTGGGATATCATAAACTCCTGAAAATTATTTATAGGATGTATAAATCATGATACCTACTTTTCAATATATGACACCTTAGGTTTAACCTAGGTCATCCGTGGTCATTATTTATTTACATTATTTATAATGGATCCTAAATAAAATTTGAATTATACTAAGAATATCCACCTAGAGTGCCTAACTAGGTTCACAATAATGGACCATTAATATTTCACTAGAATGATGGCCATGATATACTCAGCCAATAATTTTTGAGGATGTCACTCTTAGATTCACCAGGGCTGAAACCACATCCACTTATAGTATCCATATAGGAATGTATTTTCTTAGGGAAACTCAACTCTTTTCAATACCATAACATATGATGTTATACTGTAAAAATCCTTATTCTAAGGGTTATCAATAATGTTTCCTAATCCTATTTTTCAAAAAATACTGAACTTTTCCTCTTATACTTATTATATCGAACCTTATTTTTCATACCTAAATATTAGATCATTTTGTATGAATAAAAAATATGTTTCACAATAACACATACTTATGGACCATAAAGGTTTAGTTTCATTGAAAACAAGGATATATAAAAAAATGATATATAAAATATCTATATCATTTCCTATTTAGTTATTCAAAATTATTAGTCTTTTTAGACATAACATTCTAAAAATTTATATACCTTGACCCTGGTAGCCCAGAGTAAGTGGTTACATTATAACATTGAACAAGATATACAGAATAATATCCCAAATGATATAATAGTTTATTAGTCGTGGTAAACTACTTATATACATGAAATTAAAATTAATATTGAAAACATAAAACACACAATGTGTTTTCTTTGAGAACACCATAATTCCCCTTACCATATCCTTACACATCAATCAAAAAACACTTATTGTATCTTGGGGAGATAAAACATATGGAAGTGGTGAGATTATATTATTATTAAGAGAAATCATATAATGATAGGTAGCATTAATACTTAAGAAATAATCAATATGGAAGGTTATATAACTAAAAAATTAATTTAATCAATAACTTTAAAATTAATAATGACATGGTAGGAAGAAATAATGATCAAATAATTTCATATAAATAATCACATAAGCTTAAAACTTAAGCATGAGATTATAAATAATCAAATACTAAAATTTACATCAATAATTGATCCCATCATGAGGGAATACATAATACTTATCTTTAAAAACATACTTTAAATACCTTTCATAATATTATTTAAATATATGGTCAAAATACAATTTTACTTGGCCATCTCTATTGTCTCATGAAACCTACTAATACATCAAGGTGAAATGTAATTTCAGTCCCACCCCATCAATTAGTAATTATAATGTATTCCTTATTTGAAAGCGGTGAAACATAGTCATCATAAATGATTATTTTAAAAAACTAAAAAATGAAATATTAATAACAAACCTAATAAATAATCATAATCATAATATATCCAGAGTAAAATGGTGAATGATAATAAAAATTTACATCCCCAGTCAAACTGATCATAAACCATATAGGGAAATAATAATGATGGTATCAATAAAACATATCCCAAGTTCATAATAAGTAAAATAATGGTTTTATGACATTGATGAATAGAAATGCCTTAAAATGTCATTAAAAACATTTTCGAGGAAAATAACCTATTTTCAATTAAAAATACATTTAAAAATAATAATAAAATATTTTTTGAAAATATTTTTCATTGAAAATAACCTTTAAAACAAATAAATTATTATTTAAATCATTGAGTGTTTCTAATTTTTGGAATTCACATTCATGTCGTAAATGTTAAAATACACATTCCTTTTATATTTTTTGTAAAAGCCAAATGGGCCTTGTTTTGAAAAAGACAAGAAGATTACTTTAAAAAATTATGTAAAAAAGTACAAATGGTAAATAAATACTTTAATAAATAATTTTTAATTTTTTAATTTTTTTTAAAAAACATTTTTAAGAAAACATTGATTTTTAGGATATATTATTTTTGACCAAAGTGAAAAATAATATCAAATTTACTTAAAAAATATCTTTATACTTTTAATTACCAAAGAGAGGGAAAATGGTACTATTAGTTGAAAATTTTCATGAATAAAAAATGGATATAAAAATATATTTATTTTATGTTATAAATATTATATGATTCATCCAATGGATACTTGAACAAAAATAATCTAAAATAATGAAGAGATTGTAAAATAAATACTTACCACTTTGTTAACTTTAGTATAATAAGCACCATGAAATAAAATACTTCAAATTAAACATTAAATACAATACATAAAAATATATTAATGATATAACCTATAATTTTTTTCATTATATACATCATAAAAAGTAATAAGTGGTGAATATGGATTATGTCTCGCAAAAGTAAAAGTGAGATGATAAACCCTTACCTTATGTCTGATTTCAATTTTATGTTTTGAAAAATTATATATAATAAATATAATTTTATTATAAATATATTAAATAACCATATAAATATGTTTTATACCATATTTTATTTAATTATTACCTTTTATCATCTGTTTATCAATATTTCGTTATTAAAATCACTATCTTACGTGATAATTGCTTCATTTTTCAAATGTGTTTTGGTTTTTAATTTTGATCATTTTTATTTTATAATTTTAAAATAATCACAATAATTTTAACAATTATATAAATATCATATATATTAATTATATATATCATTATATTAATCTATAAAATCTAGAGATAGAAAATAGATTACATCGTTCATGGAGACGGTAAGCTGTACATACGCATGAATACTGTTTCCATATTTCTCAATGGATAGAATGAAAGGAAAATAAATGATAAATAATATTTAAATAATTATTATTATGTTATATATATAATTTTTTAAAATAAAATCAATTCTGATTACCATCCATTTAAAATTAAAATGAAAATCATTTTACATCGCTATGTGGAGGCAGTAGTCCATACATGCATATGAGCAACTTTATTGATTCCAATAGATTATAAGGTAATAATTTATGTGTGATATTATAATTTTTTTAGTTTATAAATATCAAATATATTCATTAAATTTATCTTTAACACATTCCATGTAAAGATTAAGTGAAAAAATATCACATCGCTTTACGGGGTGGTAGTCGACTGTACAGACGAACGACGTTATCATATCCCCCCCAAAGAATGCTAAGTAAGAAGTAATTTATGATATAATAATTATATAAGTATAATAATTTCATAAATATAATATAAATAAGATAAATCCATTATTATTACCATCCTCAAAATTTGGTGATTAAAAATTAATTACATCGGTTCGTGAAACAGGAGTCCGATGTAAACATAATCGACAGTTTATTTTCTCATATGATTGAAGTGGTGATAGATATAGGTTATTAAATTAACCTAATAAAATATAAGTATATAGGGAATTATTTTTTATATCATCATATATTTATATGATTTTTAGGACAAAAAAAGAAGAAATAAAACAAATATGCATGTTTAAGAATTTGACCTCTTCTTTGGGGAGCCTCTAGGGGTTGATACCCAAATCCTTCATAGGAAGGATTAATAATATAAATACGTAATTTAGTGTGTGTTAATGGAATTATGTAACATCTTTGAGTTTTTATTGGCTGATATAATGGGATTTGGACGTGTGAAGTGGGGAGGAGATAGGGTTTCATTTTATAAGTGGGGGAGAGGACACAGATGAGAAATTTGCATATCAAATTTAATGCCAACGTTTTTATCTTTAAAAAATCATTAAAATGATTCATTTAAACATATATGTGTTAAATTATAAATGTGAGTAGATAATGGGTTTTGGAAATGTTTTATGTCATTTTGAACCTTATCTTACCAGTTTAACTCCCAGATAAACCCATTTTAACTTAACCTCGTTAATTAATTTTTTATTGTTTTATCTAATCATTATGATGAACAAATTATATTTAATTTATGAGATAATATTTTTTTATGATTCCAAATATGGAATCCATTTTTAAAAAATTTAGTTGATAGAAGTGAAAAAAGTCATTTTAAAATGAAACCCGTTGACACATCGATAAAACCATCATTCAATGGTTTTAAATGATTTTATATTGTAATTATATTTTAAATTGATTTCAATTAACTAAATGAGTTAAATTATATCATATTTTAACTAATAAAACTCTGAAACATATTTAAAATATAATATAACCATGTAATAATTTAATCGAAATGTAGTTTTCAATAACAATCAATATTTTTCACTATTCATAAAAAAATTAAACTTTTTAGAAAATACCAAATATTCAACCGAAGATAATATTAAAATATAGATTTAAAAAAATTTCTTTAATATCATAAATAAGTTTTCTAAAATTGGTAAAATTAATTTTAAATTATGTGTGCAATTTAAGATTAAACAGCCTTTTAGAAAAATATAGTTTCCAAAAAACATTTCTGTTTCATTAAAATAGTTCTTATTTTATTTATAATTAATAAATAACCAATGAATTTATTTTTTAAAAATTTTGTGAATGTAATTTTTTAATTTTTTTAGTCATGTTGATACATACAAACTTAATGAAAATGATATAATGTTTATGTTAAAATAATAATATTTTCATAGAGTATTGTATTTTTTTAAACCTGGAGTTGTGTGCATCAGAAGCAATCAAAGATGTTGAATTTATTAAAAAATAAATATATCAATAAGTATTTGTGTTTTACATTCTATTATAATTTGTTTACTTTATTTCATATATTCTACTAGTGATTTTGTTCCTTTTTAAAAATATCAGGGTTTTAAATTCTAACCCACATAAATAAATTATTTCATAACAATTTAATCTTAATATTAGAAATTATGGGGTTGATATTTTAAAATAAATTTTTGGGATACCACATAAAAAACGGGTTAATTAAAAATCCTCTTGATATAATAGAATAGAGAATATGAATATCATCTGGAATAACCCATAAGAATGTTTTCAAATAGAAGAACATAGGTGGAAAGCTAACATATGTAAATGGATGAGAAACATAAATAATTATGGAAAGTGAGAGATTATCGATCAATAAAACGTGGGTGAACCACCGAAGGTTAGTGAACAAAAAAAATAAATCAATAAAGGTGTAAAATACCATTAGCTCTTAAAAAATGAAGGCATTATGAAATAATTTTTTATTCAAGATCGTTTTCCTAGTGTTGAAAAATTATTTTACTATATAAGAATATAAATAAATATACTTACCTGATATATTTATAATTAATAAGAAGAATTTAATGCTTTGTTTTTTCTTCCATAATTTTCCAATTCATACCTCAATACAAGTAATGAATATCCAAAAATTCAATTTTCTTATTTAAATCAATAAAATTATCTTTTAACAGATCATAAGATTCATAAAAGAGTATCAAATAATTCCTCCTGTATCTAATTAAACCAAAATGATTAGAAACATTTATCCAATATAATAATGTAATATAATATACCAAAATATTAAATCCCAGAATTCAACTTAATGCATTTCATAAGTGGTTAACCTTAATACTTTCCCAAAATAGGTTTGATCAAATTCAATGTCCAACAATTTAGAAGGAAGGCCAGTAAATCATTATTATGTTCCCCATAAAAAATAATGTGTCTATTTATTTCACATTCCCAATTTTTTAATAACTTTATCACTATAAAAAATTAATGAGAACATGCATTATTATAAAAATAAATATTAGGTTATCAAATATGTTTCATAAATCCAAATATGTTGTAAACTACAACAAACAAAACATAAACCTTCAAATCAATAAAAAAACTTTAAGGGCCCCAATAATATATGTTAAATACTCTTCATAATTATTATCTCAACATTGAGAAAATATTATGGTCTGTCATTACTCACCCATTTTTTGACCAAAAAAATCAAATTTCTACTAACTAACTTTTCAAGGTCACCAGTAAAATTAAACATATTCCCTCAAATCCGTAAATAAAAATTAATACATTACAATACTTATTAATTTTATTATTCTTATAATGAGAACATCATTGATAAATTACTTCTTAAAAATAATTATTGAATCCAAATATACATGTACATTATTCTACTTTATCCATTATAAGAGTATAATATTTTCATTGATACCTTTACATATTTTAGGGTATATTTCTTTGATTCTTGGGGAATTTATTTACGTAGTTCCCCATATACTTATCATCGAATAATTAAACAGTGGTATATTCTTTCTTTCCCAATTAATCATGAGCACGATGGCCTTTCCTTCCACACTTGTAAAAAACTTATATTTCCTTCAATTAAGTACCTAGGTGGGTCTTTCCATAATTATCAAATAGGGGAAATCCTTATTTCCCTTTGTCCCTTTATACATATTTTGATTTGACATACTATTCTTCTTTTCCATCCCCTATAATCTATAATAATTGAATAATTATTTATCTCTCTTCATACCACATGATACTATCTCCTAATATGATAAGAATGTTTGGGAGACTGGTACCCTTAGAATAATTGGATTAATCCCATAAAAGTAATGGTAAATCATGATATTTGTATTTTATACATATTCTGTATAATTACATTATATTATTGTAAAATTGGAATCATAAATATCAACATTTTACTATTCCTTTTATATTAGACTCAAAATTATATTTCCATATCCACTCATTGAATGTGAGGAAAATAAATTTCCCATAAGTGTACCTTAATTTCCTTGTATGAAATGTTTATTATATTGATAATATCTACAGTGTTTTGAATCAATGACCACCACTAATCCACATATCTTGAGAGATGATAAACATACTTGACAACTTCCCCCTTTTCATTTCTTTCTAAAGTTGGAAATATATTATCTATGAAACACATCCATTTCACGACTACAAATTTTTTTTGTCTCACTAAATGATAGAGCTTGTAGACACATAAAACAGTCTATCATTTGTACATAGTGTAGTGGATCTGTAGGATATTTCATACGAGCAAGGTTATTGGTCATAACATGGGTACATTTCTCCAATATTCTTCAAATTTGATCATTTCTAGTTGTATTTATTACCCTGGAATCATTATCTTTCCAAGTAGGGAAACCCCTATATGGGGTACATGAATTGATGCATTTTCTATACATTCTTTTAGGAGCCATTTCTAAAAAATGTTATACACTTGATTATATCATAACATTATGAAACATAATATATAATCCCAAAATTTGTGAAATACTTATCATAAATTGAAAAATTGATTTATGGATAATCTCATAATCATAAAATGATTTCATTAGAAATATTTTCAAATCATAAAGTCATTTTGAAATGATTAATAACAGTTTATTAGTAAAATGTGGATTAACTCAGGATTATCTCATAAGAGTTTAAAACTAGCTATAGGGTATGAATTGTTTTCATGTACTAAGTAGAACATAAGTAAATCTTGTTGTGCCTTTTTTAGAGTTATGACCCCAAGATAAATCACTAGAAGAACAACATAAAAATTTAGTATCTAGATAGGGATGAATTTCTAGGTAAATAAACTAATATCTATCTTAACAAAATATTTTTATGTACTTCTATAATTATACTAAATACCTATTATAGAGTTATTTTCTATAATATATATTTTCCTAGATTTATCTTCCATGGTTTCTACTAATATTACTCTAATACCAATTGTAAAGAACCCAACCCTAGTATCCCAGAGTCAATGATTACTTTTTTACATTGCCATAATATACAAAGAATCACAGCCTGAAAGACCAAATAGTTTATTACACTTGGTAAACTAGATACATAATTGAAACACACATTTCAATTGATAACATAAAAATAGACAAAGTGTTTTATTTGAGAATTCCATACTTCCCCTTTGCATACTTCCCCTTGTGATTTTTTTTAAAACATGGGATGTGGATAAAAAATTCAGTAAGGGACATAAAAACAAATAAATAAACTGTTAGTCCTTGAATACATATAAACACATGAAATATATACTTATCAACCATAAAAGTAACATATAATTAGTTTGTGAAAAAAATAGGTTCTTATAAAACATATCAAGAATGAAACACCATTTATGTAACATGGGGAATAATTTTCTTACCATAATTACTTATGACTGTAACCCTCATGGCTACCATATGATTTTTATTCCTATTGACTACCTTAAAATATAACCGTTATAACTACCTTATGATGTAACTATCACAAATACACTTGGAATAACCATTAGGTTAAAATTCCAAAATACCCAATGCATTATAGGTATATCATGGACCCACAATAATTTTTTATAGAATAACCACCCATTATCACAAAAAATTTCTAAGAACCAAAATATAATCACAAAATATGAGTACTTGAATCATGAAACATTCATAAAGAGAAATCAATTATTTCAAAGGAATATTATGCACATGCAAAGGAAAAAATTTTATTTGAAAACAAAATTGTAATCTTGTAAAGGAGGATTAAAAAAATAAGGCATCATGAAAGTGGTAAAAACTAATCATGTCGTATAAGTCAATAGGAATAAATTTTTTTGAATTTTGTGAAAAGAGACACTCAAGAGGATTTTAAAATAAAAGTCTCATACATAAAACCTCAGAAAATATAATTTTTTTGAAAATATTTGAGATAAATTTAAAAAATAACATTTGAAAAAACCATTATTTATATAAATAAATTCAGAAAAAACACTTTTAAAACAAGTTCATAAAATAGAAATTTTAAGAAGAATAAATCTTTATAACACTTAAAAAAATTTAGTTAAAGAGTCTCTTACGTCAGGTTCGACATACTCCAAATATGTTAAAACATTATGTATAATGGTTTAAATATTTTCATTAATTATTAAATAAATATATTTATATTTATAATAACATATATTATTTTTTCACAACATTTATCCACAGATTTATTAATAACATTTTGTTATTTTCATTATTTCGGGAGAGTTTGTTTCATGCTTTTATGGTGTGTTTATTATGTATTTTCATGTAAAATGGTAATAATAATTCAAAAGTTGAAAGAAAATGTATTAATACACTTACATATGTTTAAATTTTCCCATACATCCATTTGAATTTGAAACATGAGGATTATTCATCTTAAAAAATATTAATGATAACAGTTTAGTTTATTTTTGCGGGTTTTCTGACTTTTACAAACTAGTTTTATTTTGTTTAATATTATATCTATATATTAATTCTATAATGTTAATAATATATAATATATATATTTAGGACATTTTCAAAAATTATCTGTGAATTTAAACTTTCCATGAATTTTGTAAAGGGAAACAAAAACTCATTGTCCATAAAGGCGGTGAATCGACATACAATGGATGACGATTTCCTTGCTAAAAATAAAAGAAAAAAATAATAGATTTTATGGTGGATATACCATCAAAAAAAATTATATTATATATATGATATTCTATTTATCATGAAAATTTTGATAGGTTTTTATGACATGGTAGAAGTGAGAAAGAATTTAAAAGAGAGAAAGGATAAATTTACCTCTTGAATATTTCTCCTTGAGAACCTATTAAGGAACATGGAATTGGTATTTTTGTGGGACCAAAAACACTATAATATAAAAAGGGATGAGTAAAATAAAATATTTCAAAGGTAAGTTGAGAAATATGTCATATAGTGATGAAATTAGGTGAAGTAATGAGCCCCTTATTATAACTTAGGTGGGGGTAATTTATGGATTACATAAAATATTAAAATATTATATGTCTAATAGGGTTAAGACTTAACAAAGTCCTAAAAACATATGATATAACATTTTAGATATAATATTATAATATTTATCTTTATTAAAGATTTTTTTCATTTTTAAATAATTTTAAAAAATATTTAATTGATGAAATATATTTTTTGTCAAATTTAACAATATTAATAACTATTACTTTAAAAACATCAAAAAAAGTTTAAAATTAGAAAAAATATTTTATTATATCGTAGACATGTTTTATTTATCTAGTTAATTCATGGATAATCTTAATTATCTCATATTATGTTTATTTTTAATATTTTTAATATCATTTATTTTATTTTTCCATTAAATTAATAATTACTCCATTATCGTTTTTCAATCCTTTATAGTATATAATTATTTCCTAAAAATTTAAAATAAATTTTATTGAAGAATATGAATTTATTATATTTTAAATAAATATTTATGTTCTAATATTCCATTAGTAAAACCATATATTAAAATATTATACTAATTAAATTCTATAGTGTCAATAGTTTGAAATTATTTTAAATAAAAAACTATAAGGGTATGAATCATATCCAAGTGGATCCAAATGTCCATTAATTAGAACCATGTAAAAAAAAAGTGTCGATATGTAATTAACCAATATGATTTACCCATGTTTTTGGGTCATATAATAGTTCTTATAATTTTAATTACAATTATTTTATTGATTTTTCTTCTAAATTCACAAACACCGTGTCAATGTTCCAGAAGCATTTAATTTAATTATTTCATATTTAAAAATTAAAAATAAAATTAAAACATAAAAATAAATTAATTTGGTTTAATATAATTATTTATATTCATTTATTATGTATATTTAATCATATTCATGATAAGACAACTTCTTTAATTTGTTAATTTGACTTTTATTGCCTTGTGTAAGCATTGCCCATGCATTTGGATAAGACTCATGTTATATATAACTAAAATTAAAACATATCATCCAAAAACATCAATTAAAAATAATAATTGATAAATAATTCATTTAAAAAAATTTATAAATCAATTATTATCTATAAGGAACCAAATTTGACTTTTTTAATCTTGTGTTGGCATTATGTCGACACTAACAATGATTTTTTTACGTATCATGAAATAAATTTTAATTTACATGTTCTGAATTATTTCATGTACAATATTCATATTATATTATCATAATTTAATCATTCAGTAAGTTTAATAAATTTTACATCATAATTAAGCATTGATGATGTCATAGAAATACTATATTTTTTTAAATGTTTTTTTGTAGTTTTCTAAAATTATATTTTTCAGAAAAAGAACAAAATTTCACCATAGAACAATTTTTATATTATGATTTCAAATATGTATTTAATTTTATCAAGTAAATTTTCTAAAACTTTTATAAATTAATTATAATATTCTTTCATAAAATTAATTAAAAATCATTTATTAAGAAAATGTATTTTTGAAGATTAAAATGACTTTACCAAAACATTAATATTATTTCAATATAATTTTATAATATATTTGTATTTATTAAGAATTATATATATACTTATTGCATAAATCAGTTATTACTATTCATACTTTTCAATTTAACAACTATTTTAAAACTATTACATTTTAAATTATAACATTTAGTTGTTCATTTTAAGCTCAATGTTACCTATCTTGTATGCTACCGAGTAGAGTGTTTCCATTTAAAATATCAGGATGTTACATTCTCCCCCTTTAATAATTTGTTTCCTCACAATTTTTATGGGGGTTCAGTAAGTAGGGTTTGAATTTCCAAAATACCTTTATTGAAAAACTATATCGTAAAAACAATTATTAAAACTTCCACTTAATAAGAGAGAAAATAAAGTGTGAAAATCATTTTAGGTAACACATATAAGTCTTCCATGTAGGAAAATACAGACATGAAAGAGAAAAATAACTCTCAATCATTGATAGAGAGTGAGATATAACATGGTAATGAGAATGTTAAGAACCAAAAACCTGTAAATCATTGATAGGTTATAAAGACATGGATTTCTCAGTAAAAAATAGACAACATTTTTATTTTAATACCCCTTTATCTAGATTTGTTGAATTCATTTACTATCTATACTAAAATAATAAGGAAATATAATTGCATAAAAATTAGAGTTTCATACTTTAATTAATATCCATGACAAACTAATATTTTTCTCCAAATGATGAGTATGAATTTTTCATACCCAAAGCTTTAGAATCATCTTCTAAAGAATCATATAACCTAGAAAATATTAACAATATACTTATCCTATCTTGAAATATTAAAAACTAAAATGGTTAGTATAGGTTAATATAATTCTCCAAAAATAATAAACCTTCATTTGATGAAAATATATTTTAATCCCCAAAATTCGATAGTAATACCCGCATTTAAAAAAAGATCATTAAGTAAGTATCTTTGATATAAATTCCTAAAAAATAATTCATCCTAATATTAACCTCCTCAAAAGATATACTTATAAGATAATATTGACATTTATACCCAAATAATATTAATGGATCTTATAGTAAAATGTCAAAGTGAAATTTCCCTAATCTTATAATCTTTATGATATGCTAATCATTTATATAAATGACCTGAATCACCATAAATCGACAATACAATCATATTTTCCTCAAAAATAAATTAACATTTATTCCTAAAAAAATACATGATATTTTGTTTGCATTAATCATATAGGATTACCAAAATAGTGAACGTCTTCTGATTTAACATTAATCACTAAATCACCAAATCTTTTTTCATCCCCATGGTATTTTATATGATAACACATATGTCTATATAAATCAAATTATTTTTCATCTATAAAATAATTTAACAATTAATAAACTTTCATATTAATCAGGGATTCTTGTAGGCCATTGTTAGGTGCTTCAAACTTGTCTCTCTTTGATTGTGTATTTAATTCCCATGGACTTTCTAGACGGGGTGGGTTGTCACCCGTCCTGAGAGTTATGAAATTTTTTAAATGATAATTCTCATAAAATTCAAATAAATATCAGAAAAATACTCAAATATAACCATAAAATATTTATCATTTATGAAAATATTTAAGCATAAAGGTTCTCTCATATATTTCATTTTTTATTCCAAAATGTAATAACCCATAATTACCTCAAAACAAAATTTCTCCAAAAAGACCCTTAATCACCTTAAAATTTCATAACTTAATGGCAAAAAATAGATTTATAATACATTGATATTATGATAAAAATTGAAACTACAAACCTTTGATGATATATATAACTCTAAATAATAAATCATAATCTCTAAAGTTATCTAAAACCTTATTTGATACAAACTGTAAGGACCTAGCCTTGATTTTTATATAATCTAGTGAATTTATACTAGAATTATTTTTATTTGATTCCCAAATATATTTTAGGTTTAGATTTTTATATAATTATGACTAACTCTTACATGGTAATATAATACATTACAAAAGGAAACTTATACTCACTATCCATTTTTCCTATAAAACTGATGTATTTAAAATAAACATGATTTCATGTCATGAAATATTTTCACAACATTAGTCTTGGATTCTTATTTTCCATTTTCCATCCCTAAAACCTATGATTATTTTTATAATTTGGTATGAGTATAAAAATCTCAGAAAGGGGCATAAAAATAAGGAAAGAAACATTTATTCCATGAATAATTATAAACATGTGAAAGATAAACCTATCACCTATAAAATTAACATATACATATTTTGTGAAAGCATGAGGTTTCCATAAAACAAAGAAAGAATAAAAAAAATGTTAAGGTAACTTTTGTTATAATATTATTACAATGATTCCTTATTATTGTAATCCTCATGGATACCATATGATTTACCCTCACAACAACCTTACAATGTAACCCTCACAACTATCTGATTATGTAACTATCACAATTACACTTGGAATAACCATTACGGTAACCTTACAAAATAACCAAAGCATTAGAATGATATAAAAGACTCACCCATATCTTGTTTATTACATAACCACTTGTTATCATAAAAAATTCCCAATAACTAGAACACAATCATAAAACATTAATACTTCTCTCATAAAAATAGTCTTTTAGAAAATCACTTATTTCAAAATAATATTGCGTACATACAAAGGAAATACTATTATTTGAAAATTACCATGTAACATTATAAAGTAGGATTCAAAAAAATTAGGGTTTATGAAATAAAAAAAATGTTCTCATGACATATAAGTTAATTAGAAACATTATTTTTGAATTTTTTTGAAAGGAGTCATTAAAGGGGATTTTAAAAGGAAAGTCCCTTATATAAAAACTAAAAAATATCCCTTTTGGAAAAAATTTGAGAGAAATTTGGAAATTCCTATTTGAAAACATAATTTTTAATATAAATACATTTATAAAATCCATTTAGAAAAACATTTTCATGAAATATAAATATTAATAAGAATAAATATTAAAAATATTAAAAATAATATTTTAGTTATAGAGTCCCTTACCTCATGTTCGACTTCCTCAAAACCTATTCAAAACATATTAATAATTATTTAAAGAGTGTTATTAATTTACTAATGAACTATAATAATATTTATAATACCTTATATGGTATGTTTATAACATATTTCAACCTATTTATTAATATATATTTTTTATTTTCATTGGTTTGGGTGCGTTTGTTTCATGCTTTCATGGTTGATTCTTTATGGATTTTCTTTTAAAATGTAAATAATACTCTAGATATTGAAAGAAAATGTATTAATACACTTACATATGTTTAAATGGTCCCATAAATCCCATTTTTTCTTATGAAATTAATATGATTAGTTTTATAAAATGTTAACGATAAAAGTTTAAATTATTTTTGCGGTGTTTCCGACTTTCATGAACTAGTTTCATTTTTTTAATATTATGACCATGTATTAATTAAAAAATGTGTAACCATATATAATATATATTTTTTTATATTGTAAAAAATTATAAGATAATTTAATATTTCCATGAATGTGGTAAAGGGAAATGAAAACTTGTCATCCATGAAGGTGGTGAATCGACATACCTTGTACGACGATTTCATTTTTAAGAATAAAGGAAGAAAATAATAGATTTTATAACAGATATAACACTAAAAAAACAAAATTCTCGTATATATATGATACTATATTTATCATGAATCTTTTTACAGGGGGCTGAAGATAATGTAGAAGTGAGAAAGATTTAAAAGAGAATAAGGATTTTATCTCTTGAATATTTATCCTGGAGAACCCCCTTAGGCCCTTGGAATAATTATTTTTATGATATCAAGAATAATATAATGTTGAAAGGGATGAATATAAGGAAATTTATCAGAGTATAGACATGAAATATTTCTTATGGTGATGAAATTAAGTGAAGGAATGAGTTATTTTTTATAATTGAGGTGAGGGGTAATTTAGGAATTACATAAAATATTAAAATATAATAAGTCTAAAATAAGAGTAATGAATTTAAAAAGGAATAAAAATCAAAAGATGTCACATTTTAGAAATTAAATTATCATATTTTTCTTTATTAAATATTCTTTTTATTTTTAAACAATTTAATAAACTTTTTTATTCATGAAATATAAATTTTTCGAATTTAGCATTATTTATAACAGTGACTTTGAAAACATAAAAAGAGATTAAAATTAAAAAAAATATTTTTTTCTTAGAGATATTATAATTATATATATAATTAATCCATAATCTTCATTATCACCTATTATATTTATTTTAATATTTTTAATATAATTTATCTGAATTTTCCATTAAATTCATTATTACCGTAACATCGTTGTGAAAGCCCTTAAGGTATTTATTTGTTTGATAAAATATAAAAATAAATTTTAATGAATAATATATATTTAATGGATTTAAAATTATTATTTAGGATCTAATATATCTTCTAGAAAACCATATAGTAAAATATGTTACTAATTAGAATATACAGTGCAAATAATTTGAATTTATTTTAAATAAAAAACTATTAGGGTATTAATTCTATAAAAGGGTCTAAAATGGTCATTAATTTGACCCTTGGACAAATATTATCTCTATATGATAAAAAATCATATTTATCTAGGGTTTTAAGTCATTTTAGGGTTATTATAATTTTAATTAAAATCATCTTATTGATTTTTCATATGCCTTCCAAAGCATTGCGCCTGCTTTTCATAAGCATTAAAGTTAATAATTTCATATACAGAAATTTAAAATAGAATAACATCATAAAAATAAATTAATTAGGTTACATTTATTCATTTATATTCATAAATTATGTATATTTTATCATATCCATGTCAAGAAAACTTCATTAATTTGTTTATTTGACTTTTCTTGCCTTGTGCAAGAATTGCACAAACATTTGGATAATATTAATGTAATATAACTATAAAATTATAAAATATCATAAAAAATTCATTATACATAATAATTAATAAATAAATCACGAAAATAATTTTTATCACTCAATTATAATCTATAAGGAACCAAATTTGACTTTGTTAATGCTGCACATGCACTTCATCGACACTAACAATGATTTTTTACCTGTCCTGAAATAAATTTTAAGTAGCATGTTAGGAATTATTTATTATAAAATATTTATATTATAATATCATAATTTATTAATTCCATAATTTTAATAAATTTTACATCATAATTATGTAATGAAGATGTCATAAAAATATTGTATTAAAAAAACAATATTTTTTAATATTCACCAAAAATTATTTTTTTTGGAAAGTTCTAAAATTATCACCATAGACTAATTTTGATATTATAATTTCAAAAATAAGGTTCATTTTATCAAATAAATTTTCTAAAACATCCATAAATTAATTATAATATTCATTCATAAAAACAAATAAAATTAATTTTTTAAGAAAACGTATTCCTGAAGATAGAAATGACATTAAAAAAATCAAGTTATTTTTTTATTACTAAAAATATATTTATATTAATTTGTATATATATATATTTATTTCATAAATAATTCAGTTTTATTTATACCCTCCAATCTATTTCCTATGTCATAACCAATACATTTTAAATAATAATATTTAATTTTTAATTTTATGCTCGGTGTTGCATATCTTATATGCTAGCGAGCATAGTGTTTCCTTTTAAAATATCAGGATGTTACCATCAATACAAAATATTCCTAGTGTCTCATATGAACAATAAACCTTTTATTTCAGTGATGAATATAAATACCACATAAATTTCATCGAAATCATTTTTGGGGAAAACAACTTTTCGAATTTGAATTTTTTTAATACTGGATGATCATAAAATATTTTGAAAATACATTTTTTAGAAAATTAACTTAGATAATTATAATTAAAAATTGAAATCATTTAGTGTTTATGATGGTGGGAAATTATATTCTTGGCATAAATGTAAAAAGCAATATTCCTTTCAAATTTTTAGAAAAAGTCAAACATGAACTGTTTTGAAAAAGAAATGAACATATCTTTCATTTTTTTTTTGGAAAATGATTACATGGGTAAAAATTTATTTAACAAATTATTTGAATTTTTTTTAAAAAAACTTTTAGACATTTTCTAAAAACATGGATTTTGATAAAAAATATTTTCTACAAAAGTGAAATAAAGTTGTATTTTCTTAAAAATATTTTATTAATAATTTTAAGTACCAAAGAGATAAGATATTATAATATTAATTATAAAAATTAATGAATAAATAGATGAGAATAAAATAAATTTAGTTTGAGATAGAAATATCAAATAATTCCCTTGAGGGGTACTCAAGAAAAAAATCTTTAATAATGATGAGATTGTGAAATAAAACTTTTCCACTATAGTAATTTTTGAATCATAATCCCTATGAATGAAATTAAATAAAATAAAAATTCAAATACCATGAATAGAAATACATTCAATAATTTTAACACTACATTTTATTGTATAGATGAAAAAGTTACAAAGGGAAATGCCTTAAAAAAGAGGAGAAAATTGATGAATAATGTAAATATTTGCGAAGGCTCGCAATGTGGTTTTCCCAAGGTATCCCTAGTCATCATCGGCGTGAAATTAATTTCATTCCACCTTACTTTCGGAACCAACCACCTTCAACCAAGGTCATCTATTTTCTTATAAATAGACCCTTGGGGTCTTTATTTTTATGGATGAATTTCCCTGAAGTCCGATTACTACTCTGATCGCCCAAGTGCTTCGCCCAAGTCCCTCGAAACCTACAAGGTAGTTTCATAACACCTAAAGAGAGGTTATTAAAGGGGGATAGTGAGACTTAATTCTATTTAGTGTTAATAATAAATAACACTTGTGGGACTAATTTTCTTAACCCCTCTAATTTTAGGAGACTAGTGTGCCCCCATTTCCTCAAAAATGAACTTGCATGACTTACCTCTAGGAATCCCTATAGAGAACCTTGAGGGCTTGAAAAAATCTTTTCACATGTTTATTCATCCAGGTTGTTTGTCTCATAGGATGAATCTAATTCTCCAACGTTTACTTGTGTGGAGAATTCTTGCGTGGTTCACCCCTTGTGCAGTCCTCCTTGGTTAACCTGACTCCTTCAGCCTGTGCGGGCCTTTCATGAAGACTCATTCAAAGCCACTCATGGAATGAATTCTCCTTCACTTGATCCCTTCCCTGAAAGGGACCATGTTAAAACCACCACCATGTACTCTTGATTTACAAAACCATAGGGATAATCATATCAGCATGTCTCACATTTGGATTTTGATTTATACGGTTATAGGTTTCCCACACTCATCCTACCAGAGGGTATTGATCCTCAAGGCATCTGTAGATTTGAATATCTATGGTCACATGGAACCTTAACCCAAGGACAATGTTTCATAGTTCCTGTTATTGGATTTTTAGGATAGGACCCTATCATCCACTTATACTCTATTTGACCCGGAGCCTTCAGTCCCTGGTAGGGAGGTTAATAATCACACTTTATTTTTCCCTTTGACAAAGGAAACGTCTCCCTCCTCTCCTAGGAAAAATAAAAGGGAAACCATCCACCTGTAATCCCCTAGACTTCCATGTAAGAGGTTATTGTCTTTCCCTTCTCTACATCCTTCACGTATATTCCTTCCTTATATTGGACTCATGTAAAATGTTAACTTAAGAGATGAGAGTATTGTATCCTTTACCTATTCCACCATAACCATGGCCTCTTCTAGAAGAAAAGGAATTAAAGTGTTTTGTTTGTTGAATCTTTCAAAAAATCTTGTCTCTCACACCAAACATGACTCATGTGGTCTTATTGGTTCCTAACAATCACAACACCCATATAATCCACCTAATTAAATTAACTACGAGAACTCATATTCCCACCATAATTCGGATATGTAGGAAGTCTGTTTTAAGGACCAAGCTCCATATCATATCATTTCATGAAATGAGAAACCACAATACCCTCAAGTGTGATTCCTCTTAGTTGTAAGTCCCAAACAAGATTAAACTATGAAAACTCTAATTCCTTATTTAATAGTTATACATAGGAAACCCACTTAGGGGCCAAGATTAGGTGACATACTCCTTAGGATTTACCCCAATAATAATTCCCTTAATATGGTAATCTTCTTTAGGCGTAAGACACAAGTTAAACCCTAAAACCATCATGAGTTGTTACATCACTCATGGACCTTTTTATTAGGGAATACTATTCAGGAATAAGCCCCAACTTAGTCCTCTCAGAGGTTTATAATCACCTGCGAGACTTATCAAACTATGTGGGATTTGATTCACTTAAAAATGGGATACGTATGAAGCCTCCCTGAGGTTCAAACCCAACATTCCAAATCAACATTGTTCGCTCTAGGTTATATCCATAGAAGGGTCTAATTCAACATGTAAGGTTATATTTCTTCTAGGTTCCTCATTCTTCTTAGGCATAAGTCCCAAAACAATCTTTAACTCGACACCTTCTGCCAAGATATACTTGCCACATGGTGTTAAACTATATCATTGGGTCCTTATCACATGACCTTAAAAGGTATTATGTGACCCATTAAGTAGAACTAAACTATGCGGGTTCTGATTCTTTCACAAGGATACATGGATAACCCATCTATGATCTTGATCCCAACATCAAACCAACTTCCATCTCCCTGGATGATGATAGACTCCAAAGAAAACCTCTATTTCCTTGGATGAGAATAAATTCCATAGTGACATTCATCTACATGGATGATCATAAACTTTAGTGTACCCCACTGAGTGGCTTAAAAACAACATTTTCAAAATAATGACCAAAGAATATTTAAGTATTATATGAGAGGATACCATTGATGGAGAATATCATACTCATATAGATGTCTCTATTGATGAAAAAACTTGGATACATACAAATGATTATGAATTACATACATGCTAAAATTTTATTTCTAATCTTGGGATGACCCACATCACACTTGGGAATTAATGAAGGATTCTTGAACATATCTTAAATCTATAACAGAGTCTTAGAGTAGGAAATAATTCTTCCCAAAAGGATGTGATGAGCCCAACCTACCATCCTCTTGATCAATGTGAGTATTTAATAGTCTTGTGCCAAAATACCTAACGAATGTATTCCTTTAGAAATAAGGTCACTTTGGGATATAGAACCATTAGGTGTTTCTAGTTCCATAAAAAACCATGGAAACCCTTAAGAAATAGTGATTCATAACCATAAAATATTCTGAGGGAAACAAAAAATGGTGAACCCGACATGAATCCTTAACCAAGATGAGAATGTTACCCATCTTTTGGTCCCCTATAAATTGATAAAAGAGTTCCATACATGGAAATAAACTAGTAATTTTTTCACTCGAATGAGATTCCAAAGTTTATTTTTTGTGTTTGTCATATATAAATGCACTATTGTTTATATGAACCTATGAAAATACTAATGACTTCCTTCAAGTTTACACCTGTGAATTCCCTAGCTATTGGTCAAGATGGATCCTCTTACACTCGAAGGATTCCATCACTAACTCAGCATCTTCAATACTGGGTCTATAACGCACTGGTTCAAGAGTACCATCAACTGTTTTGAGTGCTTATCCCCAAAACGAAATTACCAATCCATCCCATATTTTTTGGAGGTCGACCAAGAGACCACATATGTAATTATATAGAAGACATAGGGGACCTTCCCAAGGGCTGATGCTAATAATCACCCCTTCTAACACTGCATGGCATTAAACCCTCAACCTGATATGGGTGCTGCCTTGGGTTGTCCAACCCTGGTCCCTCAGACCCAAGCACACAAAATGGATCATTGGGGATAACAATCAGCTAATAGGGAGAAGTATCTTACCTTTTCCCTTTCAGATAATCCCACTAACCCAGTTTTATGGAAAACAATGATCATACATATACACCTGTTCACTATCAATCAACCAACCAACCGACTCGTCTGGTGTATCCAATGAATCTCTGCCTTATAATCTAGTGGAGTACTATAAGAAGGAACAAACACTTCTATAAACCCATACATCCAACCAATAGACTCATCTAGTGGAATTCAACAAATAAAACTAACCAAATATGATATAAAAATGTAGGAAGAAACATACACCTACCTATACTCATCAATTCTTCCAATAGTCTCATTTGGAAGCACCCAGAGAAGTTGGTCGGAAATCTGCGATGATAAAAAATGCAAGACTCAACTATATGCCCCAATACTTGAGTACTAACATTATCCATTAGAAATAAATGTAGGAAAGGATCAGGTATATACCCATAAATTAGACCTAGAAAGGATGTATATTTATATTTATTCCATTGAAGTCACCATGAACATCTTGGAAATGGTGAAATGGAAGATGAAAATTACTGCTCATATCCTATAGACTTTTCAAGATATCATCACAGAGTAAAAAACAATACTGGAGGAAAATAAACATAACACTTTCCCATCAAGTAGGGTGGCTCATAAATATGTCACCCTAGAGTAGATACATACCTTAGTTTCCATCTATGAGGGTCATAGGGCATATTCCTCCATATCATACAGACAGGCAGAGCAGGAATATACACCCATTCCAACTAGAGATAATCAACCTATTCTAATGGATACTCGAAGGCATGTATATGAACCTGCCCATGATAAAAACTATTTCAAACAAGTGGCTCCAACTACTAATATGATGGATTCCAAGAAAAAGTCTTATAAAAAATTGTTGGAAAATCATGATCTGATCTATTATCTAGATCTACATAATGTTGGAGTTCTTGTATCCCTTAGACATTAATCTACTATAGGTCAAGACCCTACCCTACCATTAAAAAAATATGGTATCTGTTATAATAACATTGAAGGTCCTCATCAGACACTTCCTCATAAAGGCTTGCTTTATGATATTCCTGTCAATCTCGAGATCATATATCTTGATGAGTGCCATGGAAACCCTCTGTGTGGCCAGATGACCAAGGAAAAAGAGGTTATATCCTTTAATATAATCCACCATGGTGGTCCTCCCCATGATGGAATTCTCTAGGAATGTTCTCTCTATAGTAGCTATTTTTATTTTCAAGATAATTATCCAAGTTATAATGTAGTGATGAGAAAGACATATAATCTTGAGGCCCTTGAAAACACAAGGATAGTCATTTTATATGCCTTATCACTAATGGGTAAAATTATTTCTCAACCAGAAGATAGACCAAGGTGACAATCATTCTCTAAACCACCCTTGTGCTATTTATCTTTGAATGAAATAGAAGAGCTCTCTAATGATCTTGCTCATTCTAATGAAATGAAAGAAAAACACCAACTTTGGTCTGATCAGGTAGAAGAGCCTCTATAAAAGGTGGAAGATTATATGTTGACCATGAGAAAACAACTAGAAAAAATAATTAAATACTATTCATGTTCTATCCTTTGGCAACTCCTCAATATATCATTCTAGAGATGTTGGCAAAAGATTGTATTCCTGACATCTGCCTCAACAAGTAGAAAACTCTTCATTATTTAAAGGAAAAGAAATTACCATATAATGAATACCCAAGTAATGTCAAGGAAATAGATGGTTTAAAGCACCAAATTGATTTGGAATATCTCCTAGCTTCCTAAAAAAATATTAAGAAGCCACAGGGATCCCTTTAACAAGAATATCTCAATGCATTAATGAGGTTGCAGCGATTAATCATAGATATCCTATATGGTTTTCATATTAGAGGATGGGGTGCACATGGAGAATTTCATTTCACTGGGCTCTAAATCTAGAAAATATCTCCAATAGAGGGCTCATGAAATTTTATTACCCTAGGTTTACTATAATAATAAAAAAAAATTCATGATCAAAGAGACCCTCAATAAGAACATGCCTCGATAGGCTTCCACCAAAGTCTAGACTGGAGAGAGAAATATATTAAAATACTTTCCCATCAACTGTTTGAGAACATTGAGAAGGCCTACCAATTAGAGGATGTCATCTATTGTATTAATCAAATTTCTGAAATAACACAATGGTATTCTGAAGCAGAAGATTTTTGTGAGTGCCGAATAATGCACCCAACCAATGTTTGGACTAGAATTTGTGAAATCAGAAGAGTAGATGTGATGATATCAACAATAATAGTTCATGAGCCAACTTATCCCCTAGGTCTTGTATATTTTTTAACCTAACCCTTGAAACAAAAACATAGAGCCTAAAGGGTTGATAAAAAAGAATAAGAACAGCCCCAACCCGCAGGTGGGGGCTTGTTCACATTCACAATCCCCTCCTCAATAAAAGTTAGTTTTCTACTAAGTATGGAAGAATATAGAAAATGAATGTTATCAATGATTCCATTTAAGAGGATGTAAACAAATTAAATCTCATAGAGATACCGACATAATTCCTATAATGAAGTATACATTGGTGAATGTTATCAATGATGCCATTTAAGATCCTCTAGAAAGTTAGTCTAGTTTAGGCTAGTCAGAGGATGAGGTTCTTGTTCATAATGTGGTCCACACTGAAGAAAATGAATGAGGTGTGCATATCCGTAATTAGATGCTTACCAAAAATTTAGGTATCCCCTCGAAAAATCAAACTCCACCTCTTTTAAAGGCACCTAATAAGGGAAATTCTAAAGGTAAGACCATGAATCCACATCCCCCTGAAAAAGTTCAACAAATTTCAGTTGAGGAAATATTTTCTTGGCAAGAGGAGGAGATTACAGAGGTGAGAAGAATCAATGAAGAGTTACTTATAGGAATCATTCATGCTGGAAATGCTCCATAAGAATATCTTCATCTTTCAATTTCAAAAAGAGAACCTTGACAAAGAGTTTTTGTTTCAACTAATAATGCAGATAATTAATTCCCTCTATTGTAAGTACAACTAGAGCAGGGACAGGCACATCCATACAGGATTTTCCCCAAGGGTTATCCAAGGAAAATACCAGCATCACCCCCAATAGTGGTTCTACCAATCGCTACAGCTGTTTAGGGTCCAACTACCAAAACTATTTATTTCCCGGCTTAGCCATATATTTTGAAAATGATTATGAACACCATTGAGTAATTGATGACTTAATTGGAAGATATGGAAGGATAATGTGCACTGATTCAACTAGAAAAGAAGGATTATCTTGAATGGGTAGATCCGACTCCTCCCCTACAAAAATTTGAGAATCCCACATTTCTAATATTCAATGGATATAGAGATCCGGACAAGAACTTGACACATTTCATTTATCAATGTGATCCCATGATGGGGAAACTGAGAAAAAGGAAACAGTGAAACTTAGATGCTTCATACAATCATTTCAGGTACAAGACTTTGTATGGTATATGAGTTTGCAGTCTTGATCGATTACTATATGGCAAGATCTCCATCATAAGTTCTGCTTCTAGTTTAGTTCAACACTGTAAAATAAAACACTTTTCATTCTTACAAAATGCAAGTGAAGGGTTAGTGAAAGAGTTTTTGATTTCATTTCTTGGGGGAAATGATTAACATGATCCTTGAATATAACACTCCCTTAATAAGAGTTTCTACCCATTTCTATAGAAAATATCAATGATGAGTTTCACACACCATTAATCTCTATGAAATAAATTAGAGGGTTTTGAGATCTTTCCTCGATTTCTCAATAGGTGGGAAACCCCATAGAAGTGACTAGAGAAAAATCCAGAGTAATTTCATCAGCTCTAGGAAAAAGGGAAGGAAAAGAAGATTCTTCTACAATCACACTTAAGTAGGACCTTGTACCCCCTCCTACTTCAAATCCCTCATCAGACTGTAGGGATCCACCTCCTGAGTATCAACAGAAATGACTTCCCAGTCAAGATGATCAAAAGGATCAAAGTTAGAGATAGTTTTAGGAGTTCAAAAATAAGGTCTATTATTTTTAAAAGGAAAAAGTACATGACTACTTCATCTCGGCTTTTTAAAACAACTTATTTATGTTTCCAAGTCCAAATAATCCTAACAATGAAGGATTCAACATCCTCCCAAACTATTTACCCTTCCATAAAATTTTGGGGCACCATATATAAGAGTGTTTGATTTTAAGGACCTCCTGTAAATGATGTTTGATTTCGCGCAAGTGATATTGAAAAATTCACTATCCCAGGTAAAATGTGTTACTGTTATCAATCTAGAGGATGAAGGAATGTCGTAGGTAGTAAAAATTAAGAATTCTATAAAATTTTATGGTTGGATGGTCTAGAAAATAATAAACAAAAATCAGGACATTCAACAAACACAGTTTACCCATAAGACAATGTCTCATTCCTCTCCCATTATAGAAAAGTTTTATTCATCAAAATCCTAGTCCTCATAAAATCAATCGACAAAGAAGAAACATGGCCATAAGAATAAGGGGAAAGAAGAATAGGAAGAGATCTTGGGAAAGTGATATGTATCATTTACTTTAGCATATTTCATGCTAACCAGCTCAAAAGTAAGGGTACCACCCCACCAAAATTCATAATAAGAGTTGAACCCAGGAAAAATCTACATCATATGAGGAGTTGATCTCCAGTTTCATTATTCACTTAACAGATCCCTACTTAGATGATAATTTTGATTATAAACTAGATTTCCCTATACCTGATTGGGGAACTGGGGGAAGAGATATTCATAGATGAGGATACAGGGGAATATGTAGTTGTTCTATAATCCATTACTTCAACCACACCCCAACTCAAACTGTTTATACAGAAGAAACTCATGGGAGAGCCCTCCAGTGGGCTCAGTAGGATGAAGTTAACTCTACCACACCTGATAGGAGATTCCCTAACATGGTCATCTTTGAAGATTGGTTAGAGGTTATTCCACCACCTCCTCATCGAGTGGGAAGACCTAGATAGCCCAATCCACCATGTTTAAAAGAACTTCCAGCTTCATCCCAGAAAGATGGACCATCCACATTAGGAACATTTTCTCCCAAGGTACCTATAAAAGATAATATCCATTCTAGAAAACATGGATCTCTAAATCAAAAGTATCATGTATTGATGCAAATTATGCAAGTAATGGAACAGTTAAAAATCCCAGATTCCCTAAGTCTGTAGAAGGATCTCTAAGAAGCACTCATTAAGGATTTTTCAAGTCCTCTAGAGTTTTATGTTGAGGTTTCCACCGCGGAAGTTTACCATATTGAGAAATAACCAATTGAATTACATGCAGTCATATCTTTCACAGACCAGGATAAGGATGTTGTTATAGATGGGAATATTTAAACCTTGTACCTATCTAGTAAAACTAATTATTCTGACATCTAAAGATTCTTTATTGATATTGTGTTTGGGTTCAATCTAATTCCCATTTGTTCACTTCACTGATTATTCCTCCCTGAATCCCACTTGTATCCCTACACATTTATGTTATCTTTTTATGAAATGAATGTGAATGATCATCTTGGTGATATTATTCTTAGAAATCAGTTTGGTTATCTCATATATGATTTGGAGTTTATGGCTGTCTAATAGGACACAATTTTCAACACTCTATTTGGGAAACCATGGCTACATCAACATGCCACCATTCATTCAATATACCACCAATGTTTTAAAAATGAATCAATAGTTAAATTTGGACATTTCATGGTGTTAAGGCCCAGTTAAAAACTTTTGAATCTTAATATATTGAGGTGGAGTTCTATCACACAGAGGAAAATGGTCAATAGAGAATGATGTTAATAGAATCAATGCTCAGAATGGTCTAAAAAATAAGCTAGATAACCCATTAAAGCATATTAGTGTAGATTACATGATTCCAATTAATCAAATTGAATGGTTTGGACAAAATCAAAGTAATCTTTTAGTGGAATTCATAATTTTAGTTGTGGAAACTGAACCTGAAAAAACTAGAGAAATCAGTGACTTGACAAGAAGTGATGAAATCCTAAACGGAGATGTCTACATTTTGCCCATTGAGCTTCAACAAGTCTATAATTCATAAACCATGCAAGAATATTTTGTCTCACTCATTAAAAAATATAATCATGATGAGTCTAAACCCATAAACATCCCTTCAGAGCTTCAAAAAGACCCTTCAACATCAGTTGGGCCGCAGGTGGTTACCTCTTCTTCAAGACGTCCAAATACTGAATCCTCCCATATCACTAAAATTATTTCTTAATCACCTACCCCCTATATAGGTTAAGAAGAAGAAACAAATGAATAAGGGAAAAAAGATGAAGGCCTCATGGAAACCCATCCAATATTCGAGGAAGGTGTCTCCACTGTTGTGGATGAACTTAGAGAAACAAATCAGGGTGCAGAGGAAGATCTACGCCCCAGTCTGTTTAGTACAACAATGACTCTAGAAGGGAAAATGGTGTATACTTCCTTTTTGAAGTGACAACAAGATGTGTTTATTTGAAATTATATATAAATTATAGTCCTTTACCCAAAAGTGGCCACCCATCATTTAGGTTTTCCAAAAGAACATTAGGGATATAAGCTGGCAGTAAGAAGAATGAACCCGACTCACAACGCCAAAATTTATGTGGAATTCAAAATTATTATGAAATTCAAATTCAATCAAGAGGTTCAATATTGAAAGTGGTTTTCCAAGATTTCCCCAATGAAAATGAATAAAGGTAAAATCAAAGTTTTCCTTCATTTCAGATATCTCAACTGGTATTGTCCCAAAGATGATTTCCCTATTCTCATCACAGAACTCTTGATTGATGCAATAGCTAGCTATCAGAATCTTGCCTTCAGGGAAATATACTATTGATATAACCAAATCTAGATAGATTCAAAATATAGGGAATCTATAGCCTCTATATACCTTTAAGGAATATTTTGTTATCTGGTAATTACCATTGGCTTGAAGAATGCTAGTGATACTTACCAACGTGCAATGACCACATCTTCAAACCCTTATTGAAGAATTTTTTTGAATGATATGTTAATGATCTTGGGGTAAAATACATACAATATTCTAATCACCTGACCTACCTAGAGACCATATTAAACAATATTTAACAATATAATATGAAGATAAACCCCTTGAAATGTTCTTTCATGAAAACATCGGGAAAATTTCTTGGTTTTCCTGTACGCTATCGTATAATCGAAGTTGATCCCAAGAAGAATAAATAAATTCATGGAATTTCACCTCCTGAAAACATGAAATAGTTGACAGGTCCTCAAGAACACTTGGCCTACATCTAGAACTTCACAACCAATCTGGAAGATAAGTGTTTTCCCTTCACAAAATATATGAATAAGGGGGTCACATATAAATGGAACATTGAATTCCAAGAGGCTTTTGATACCCTCAAGAAATACCTTTTTACCACACCAGTATTGATGCCACATGTTGAAGGAAATCCACTCATTATTTATGTAACAGACTTAGAGAGATCGTTTGTCACCTTAATTACACAAAAGAATGATGTTTGGAATGAAAACAACCTTTAATATCTCATTAAAACAATGCCCGACATAGATACTCGATATTCTGGTATTGAGAAGAGCTTCCTAGAATTAATATTTTTAGTTCAAATAAAGACATTATCTACAGCATCATGAGGTCTAGTTGGTCCCTCGCAATAACCCGATCAAGTTTATCCTCAAATGTCCTATGATTACATGACATCTGGCATGGTGGGAAGTAATTCTGAAACAATTTGATATAATTTCCATGCATCAAAAATCAATTAAAGGCCACGTGTTGGAAAAAAAATCCTTGCTGAACATCCATCTACAGAAGAGACATCATTGAATACTAAAATTCTTGATGAATAAATCTTCTCTATTCAAGACAGTCCTCAAACATGGAAGATTCACTATAATGGTTCTTCCAGAAGTCCAATGGAAAAATGAATGGAAGGAACTGATCTATATAAATTTTTATTGGGATTTGTTCTTATCTCCGCAGAAAAGGAATTGTTTCTATACTCCTTCCTGTTATCAGAATGTGGTACCAAAAATGAGGCATAATATCAGGTTCTCATTATAGGAATGGAATTGTAACTCCAAGTACTTGTGAACTACTTGTATGTGAAGAGTGATTTATATTTGGTAATAGAATAGATCAATAAGGATTATTCCATTAGTAAATAATAGATAATTCACTTGTGTGATTATGTCTGGGGGTTAATGGTAGAATTTCCCTCAGAATGGCCATTGTCTTACATCCCACGATCACAAAATTTCTAAGCTGATGCATTGGAAAATGCAGCTACAACCCTGAAAGATCCAAACTAAGACAAAAAAATAACCAGAATTGCTCATCATTACATGGTTTCACCTTTTTTTCAAATCTGAATAGATTAAATAAATAAAATCATTCCCATTACAAAACCTTTTGGTCTGACCATGGGATGGATGAAATCCATCATGGAATATCTCTAAGATAGAGTAACTCAATTCAATAGAGTCATAAAAGAGATGATTTGATGATGAGTAGTTAATTTTACTCATTAAGATGGCCCAAATCACTAGAAGATCCTCTATAGAGGAGGCTTCAACAGAATTATCCTCAAATTAATTGATGGAGAAGAAACTGTGGTCTTTGTGAAATAAGTAAATGTAGGAGGTAGTGGTGCCCACCAGTCTGGGTATAAGATTTCTGATGAAATCCGTTGTCTTGGATACTTCTGGCCTTTAATGATATAGGATTTCAAAATTTTCACTATGAAGTGTCATCCCTACCAGGTGCTTGCCAAATTCATCTATCAAGCCCTGAAGTTTCTACATACATCCAAATACTCCTGGCCATTTTTTGACATGCAGAATGGATGTAGTATGACCTTACCCTCTAACTTTGACTAAGTAGTTTAGGTATATCCTTACTGCTACTGATTTCTTCTCCAAATGGGCTAAGGCAAAACCAATCAAGGAATTTGGGGACAAGAGAATTGTTAGCTTTTTCAAAGCTAATATCATTACTAGATTTGGTGTTCCTCATACCATATTGATGAACAATGGCACCAATTTCTATTCTGTTGAGGTAAAGAATATATATAAGGAACCTGATATGAAATCAAACTATTCATCCCGCTATCATGCAACTACCAATGGACAGATAGAGGCTTGAAACAAGACTATATCAAACTTATTTCGATTTTTTTTGATAAAGATAAGAAATATTGGCATGATAAACTCTTTCATACCTTTTGGGAATAAAATACTATTACTGGTACTGCCAAAAGGTCAACCCCATAGTCATAGGTTTATGGGACATAATTAGTTATTCCCATTGAAATTTAGTTTCCGTCACATAGAATTTCCATCTGGTATCAAATATCCACTAATGGAATATCCCATAAATAGCTGGATGAGTTAGAGTGATTGGATGAAAAGAGATTGAATACACTGAATCACTTGTAATTCTATCAGAATCAAATAGCATGGGCCTTTAACAAGAAGGTCCACCTTCATTCTTTCTTTCAAGGAGAGTTGATTTTGGTGCTTAGGACTCCAATTATATTGGGAAATAAGTCTCAAGAGCATGGTCCAAAGTGGTAAGGACCTTACTCCATACATAATGTCCACTCTAATGAAGATTATTCCTTAATATAAGTTGATTAAGAGCACACTACAACTCCAACCAAGGAAAGGTTTTTGAAGAATTATTTTGTCTAATCACATCAACTTAGTCCTTGTTTTGTAATGATAAACTAAATTACAACCATAATACATGCTGCATGAGGTTAAACTACATAGAATCATCATTCTTGTCACATGAAAATAAACTACATGACATGAGGTCCTAGTAGCATAAACAATACTAAAAAACACTATTTTTCAATAAAACATGACATTAAACTGTAAGGTTGAAGTCTCCCCATTGTATGTTAATAAATCCCAAAAGATAAAATGAGTTTACATTCTTTATGGTCCCTTAAATGATGAACAACTTCCATGCATAATCCTTACTCACATCATTACCACTCCTTCATGGAATTTGATCCCCATTTCTTCAGAAAGATTGGATCAGAACCACATGGGGAACCATATTCAAGAACTATGTTTCTCTTAATTCTCATTCCAATGAGATATAAAGTGATTCCAAGATCTCCAATCATGGGTATATCCATGATAAAAATTCCCCTTCATTCCTTGATTTTATGAGACAAATATGCATAGGGAATATTTCTTCAAGAACAACATGTGTCATGATTCTTTCTTCTTCCAAATATGTAGTGACACATGGGTCCTATCCCTAGGTCCAACCGCAATGTTTCATTCACATCAGGTCACTATCATCCATACTACATGACATTAAACTGCATGGTTCTTCAAGAACTACATGTGGCTTGATTCTCATTCCAATGAGATACGTAGTGACGGTGATATCTCCTATATCGGGCCCTACTACGACCATAAAATGAACAATTTCTCCTTTACTTGTATTTGATTCAATTCTCAAAAACCATAAAATAAAAAATTTCCCCGTTCCTTTTGTATAATCTAATTCATTACTAAGACCCTTATATAAAATATGGTTTTATTCTCATCACATCTTGTATTTTGGGCCCAACTATTATTCTTGAAATTATTAAATCCCTGGTTTCTCACATACACATTCAATGGGTGGGGTGAACCATCTTCAAGAACTATGTGTGGCTTGATTATTTCCCCCAACATGATATGTAGTGACACATGGGTTATAACTCATGGTACAATTGTAATATTTCTATTTATTCATGTTAGTTCATGTTTATCCATACTGCTTGGTGTTAAACTGCATGGAACATCCAAGAACTATGTGTGGCATGATTCTCATTCCCATGAGATATATAGTGATGCCTGAATATTCTATCTCTGGTCCAACCATAATAAAAAAACCCTTTTATCCTTGTGTGTATGAACCAAATATACACTGGGAATGTTTCAAGAACTACGTGTGGATTGATTCTCATTATATTGATATATGTACTAACTCCTAGTTTTCCTGTCTTAGTTCTAGCCACGATTTTGGAAAAGAAAACCCCCTTTAATTTTACTTATGCATGAATTAGATCTATGTAATTAAACTTTCCCAAAGTTATGGCCTAATTATTATTATAATAAGATACACTATGATGCCTAGAATTTATACTTTGGGTCTAAAAATTAGTTTAAAAATTATAAAAACCTTGTTTCCCTACATCATCCCAATATGTGTGGGGAACATTTTTCCATAACTACATGTGGATTTATTCTTTCCCCAATAAGATAGACAGTGAAAACTAGGTCCTACACCCTCATTCATCCACCATTTAATAATAATTCCCCTATCATTCATTTGTGATACCTTCGTATTATAGAATAAGAGTTTACAACTCTATATTTCTTACACCGACAATAGATCACGTGGGATTAGGAATTTTGAAAATGGATTTTCAACATAAAAAAAGGTATCCTAATATCCATTTGGGTTCTTAGTATTCCTAGATGTAAGAACCTAATAGAATAAAATGTCCTTACCCCATGATGTTAAACTGCATGTAATTTCAAGAACTATGTATGGCTAGATTCTTTCCCTGACAAGATACATAGTGACACCATATCCTACAACCTGGTCTAGTCTCCATTCAAAAAAAATCTCTATATCCCTATGTATGGACCAAGACCATACAATGAGACCAATTTCTAGAACTACATGTGTCTTCATTATCACTCATATTAGATATATAGTGACATCCTAACGTTCAATATTGGTATCATTCACAACATGATGCAAATAAGGCATCTCTCCTCCCATGTATGAGTCTGATCTATGTGAAGATATTTAATACGAGTTCTCATCTTATGTATGAACCCATATTTAAATGATACCCCTATTATCCTCCACTTATGAATTCAATCGGGGTGGGGAATATTTATTTAATAACTACATGTATCTTGATTCTCACCCCTGTGAGATATGTAGTCTTGTAGAGATTTTCAACCATGGCCCTAGTGGTATCATAACATAAAAAATCATTCACTTTCCCACATACGAATAAAAAATTATATACAAGAGATTTTTTTGGGTCCTTTGCTTAGATATCCCACCAAGTAAATAAGATATGTTCCCATTATACATATGATTCAGATCTATGTAATAGACTCCAAAATAATGACCAATATCAGTCCAAATATTCCCATAGTGCATTAGACATTACCCCTTTCACATTTCATAGTACTAATCTTGAAAACATTCATATATTTATAATCTTTATTTAGTTTCTGGTGGAAGAATGTCTTATACCTAAGATCCCTTTTTCCTAACTATGTAGTACGTTCCCCTAGTTTTCCTTGAATCATTTGATCACATACATGCCTATCTGGTAAAAAATTACACTATTTGGGTATACAACATATTCCCTAGATGGACCTATATAATAAATCCCCCATAACGTGTTTTCCAAATAGTAGCAAGTTCATTCTTGGGAGAATCCTCTTCTATCCTTCTAAGCTTTGATGATGGTATGTAGGAAATCATTATTTAAAATTGTATTCCATTGAATATTTGTCTCATATCATTTCTCTTGACCTGAAAGTCTCCAACAACATGGTTTATATACCCCCTCATTTCTTCAAAGCATATTCGAATAACCTTAAGTAATTTGACCACATATCATTCATTATTTCCCTAATATTTTGGTCCCATCGATATGACCTAAAACAATAGGCACCATATTTCCATCACTTGGGTTAAACCTTTGTAGAGATTATATTCCCCCAATTATTTGGAAAATATGACTTGAAATACCTATTTTGTATTCAAGAAATTTTCTCTGTAAACCAATCACTATGCTTGGGAAGATCCGAATATCCATAAACATTCATTGTCTTGTTAAAATAAAATGTCATAATTCTTGATAGATCCTTTACCTCACTATTCATTATGTGCCCCCCAGTTGGCCATGAATAATGTTTCCTACATAATGGGCCTATCAACTAAATGATTCCACTATTTGTCTTTGTAGCATATTCCCTATCTATCCCTACATAATACAACCCTATAATGGGTTTGTCAAATAGTGTTAACTTTATTCTTATAAGAAACCTCCTATAATTCCATTTATCTATTTTATTATATCACTCTTCAAATTTCGAAATTCGCAAATAATATCTAACAAATTTATCCTTCCATACTTGAATATAGTAGCATATTTCTAGAAATATTACTAAGAAATAGAGAACCATCAGACCTTAGGTCAACGCTAAATACCTTAAATCAAAACCCTTAATTTTCAAGCTATATGAAATGAAATTTCATAGAATAATGTCCTTACTACATTACATGAAACTGCACAAACCCCTAATATCCTTACTGCATGACTTTAAATTTCATATCATAATGCCCTTAATGCATGACTTTAAACTATATAGCAGAATATCTAATATACCCTTTTTGAAAAAATGTTCCCTTCTTCACACCCCAAATCTTTTAGAAGTGGTTTCTAATTCATGGCCTATATCGATAGAGATGATCCCTTTTATTCATAGACATCTTTCCATGGAAAATATAACGACTATAGTCCTGAGACATCCAAATCATAAATTCCTTCGTCTCTCAATAATAGAATGTAAAAATTCATAGGTATTCCTTTACATGTCTATACATTACGTGCTCGTAGTTTTCCTTGCATTAGTTTCTCACATAACAATATTGTCAGAAAAAGGATGCCACTAATTGTCTAGGAAACATATACCCTAGCTGGCCCTACATAATATAACTCCCATAAATAATTTAAAAAAAATAACTTCCTTCTTATAATAGACCTCCTGTATTCTTATACATAAAATATTAGATTTAGTGACCATAAAAATAATGACACAAGATTTACCTTTGATGTATCTAATATATATATATATATATATAGATATAGATATTCCTAGACATAATACTTTATCTGGGTTCTAATTTGAAAATTTATTATCAAAATTATTTAACATAAAACCTTATCATTATTATTCTAACATTACTGACATTTAACTGCACACAAAATGGGACATATTACTCACTAGGCTGAAAGCCTACAAATAGAAATTTGTATAAATGTCAAGTCTCAAGTCACTAGATCTACACTTTTTATTGTTTAGGAAATATCTAGTGATAAAAAGTTAAAAGGAAAAACTTGTTCAACTGAAAACCCAAAAGGGGAAGCCTATAAAAATCCAAGTCTCACTCACTAATCCCCCCCCCCCCATTTTTGGATCAGGTAAAAATTAAGTTGATAACACAAAATAAAAAAAAATGTAGGGTTGTCCATATGACCCTAGAAATAGTAAAGATATGATTACTAAGACCATTGGCTTAGGTAAAAGTTATAACACATCCCATATATGTCATTATAGTTTGGATTATCCAGTGTAAAACAAAAATCATGATATGAAAATCAGTTTCGATGTTATAATGAAAATAAAAGGAAATTATGAAGACATATATGATCAGAAACCAAATTATTTTCATTAATGAGAAAAAAATACCCATGGGGAACATCCACAAAATGGAGTATCTCTATATTATATCACAAGAGGTCGTCAACATAACTTTTTATTTTTTTAACAACCTCCTTCGCCCCATCAAATTCTTATTGAAGTTCAGTCAGCTAGACGACCCCAGTCTCTTTGTCTTGATGAAGCACTTTCTTGGTGGTCACAATGGTATCAACCCCTTTCTTTTGCACTTCTCATTTTGAGAAGTGAAGTTGTTAAAGTTCCCCTTTAGTAGAATCCAACTATTGTTGAAGTTATGACACTTGAACCATCTTCTCCTTGATTTTATGCTTGAATTACACTAAATTGTTTTTTATGGTTATCTTTCTCTTAGGATACTGAAGCTCAAAAAACATGAATATTGTTAAGCAGTTTGGCCCTGATGAGATCTTGTTGAAGTTGATTCTCTTTCTCCCACCTCTAAATGGTCTCCTTCACCATAGTATGGATTATAAATTAATCAAAACCACTGAATCCCTACATGATGAATAACATTGAAAGATGTGGTATTTGTGAAGGAAGTTCCACGAGGGGCGTCTCAGAGATAATATTCTATATATCAGGACAATATTTTCAATGTGCGATGTGAAGAGAATTATAAATCTTCAGATCTAACTCAAAGTCACTATCAAAAGAGGGATGTACTATGGAATTAGCACACTCAAAGAATTTCCCTATTCTATTCCCTCATGAACAATGGGTTCCTTTCCTCCTGATGATGGTTGAGTTGATGCAGAAGCTTCACCCTCAGACTTAGCCTTTAAAGATGATATTCTTAAATGATGAATTAAATTCATAGTTATCTTCTAAAGAATGGAAAGAATAAGGCATAATCACAATAGTTTCTGACCCTTACCCAACAAAATATCATCATCTTGAGAAGATTATTAACTAGAAATCCCAACCTCAGTAGTTTGGGATATCATTTCTTGTTTAGGGGAACTTCCCTAGGTCTACCCAGGACCATCTAGGTAAACTTTAGTAAAAATCCCTACTTCAAGGTTCACTTGAGCCATCTCCTCCTCAATAGTGTGATCTAGAGTTATTTCAACTCCATCTCCATGCATCATTACTATACAAGTTCCAATGGATGGGGATGCATATTCCTACCAATTATGATTAGGGAATCAAGCATAAAAAGGTTGATTGGACAGAAAATAAAGACTCATGTCCATTCAATTTATATAATGAAAAAAAATTCATCTAAAGTGGTAGGAATATTATTATGTTCCAATATTTCAACAAGAGACATACCAAGATTCACCATGGATTATATTGATATCCTAAGCCACGTGTTAGTCTCATGAGTGGGAACACTTGGAGTGGTTGGTTTGTGACCTTCCTCTGATGACTTTATATTCTGAACAACCTCCTCAATGATAGCTGCAAGGTCAACATAAATTATCCTTTTTTAGTGCATGTGATGAACCTAAAATATTATAGAAATAGAAGTCATTTCTTGGTATATAGCTTCCAATAAAACACTTCTGACATACCAAATTCCTCCTATCACCTAAAAGTAGTAATAAGCGCGATGTCAGGAGCAGATAATGCTTTCTATGGCCTAGATACCTATTCAATAGAGGTAGAATTATTTTTAATAGAGACCGAAACTTGGTCAAAAGCGCCCTCTTTATTTCTCATAGGTTTATTTGAAATTTCCTTGAGGGAAGAAACAAAATAAGTTCCTAAAATTCCAAGATGTTTAAGCACGTTATCTGGATGATGTCAAAATTAATTATGTCAGGAAAACATACCACTACTGATAAAGTAGTTAGATATATTTTTTATTCTTGGGATTCTCTTATTCTTTGTTTTTTTCAATGCAGGACTAGCATCATCATCATCAAAACATGTATTGGAGACGAGAATCCCCCTATAATCTCATCCTCCATGGCCTGTCGACCTAGAGATATTTCTCCTAATTTGAGCAGTGATACTACATCCCCGAGTAGTGTACCACTAAGGATATAACATGGCAACGGAATTTCAACTTATGTTCCATTTAATAGCTAAAAATTAATATGGTATTCCCCATCAAAAAAATGATTTTGATAAAAAAAAGGAAAATATAGAAAATAATATTGGATGGAGATAACTTATGTGTCTAGGAGAAACAAAATCACCCCTTTCCTCAAAAGATTAATGGTCTATCAATTTAGTGGTTCCACATAATATAATTTCTTTTACCCATTTTTTTGGGGGAATAGATCATCATTTGTGTATATGAGCATCTAAATCTCCCAGAAATGGATTACCTCTTTTGCGTGATTATCCTGAAATCAAATATCAGATGGGGCTTGAAGATATCTTATCCCTAGAATACGCAACCCCTCACATAAAAGGACCCACAAAGTTTTAGCATAAAAATATGAATTCTTCCACATTTGAGCTACCTATGGTCATATGTAGTTTGAATAAATTTCATAATATAGTGAAGATGATCCCATACTCTTAGATCTGATAGGATTCCCAATTCTTGTCGTCATAGATGGTGGATGAGAAAATGGAACCTGATTCTCTTATTAGAGATGGTGAATAGACCGCCTAGGTATAGCCTCAGTTGGTGATGATGTTTTAGACCTATTGATTCTGGTATGTGGGTTATATCTCACACAAGGCTACCTCAGTGAGCTAGGATCCTCTTCATCCTCACCTCCCAACTCTGATGACTCGACCTCTAAAAGAGATTATGTACCTTCCAAATGAGAAGGTTATGTCTGGCTCTGCCTCTTTACTCTAAACCAAGGAACAAAATTATCTAGTTCCCCTTTATAGTATGATGGAATCCAAGCTTCAACAAACCAGATAGTAAATATGCTTTCTTCACCAACCATATATAGATTAAACACCACCCTTATCTTTCCCACAACTATCAAAAACCATAGATTTCGAGCCACCATCATATTTTTTTCTAGTACAATGGTCACCAGAGGGGATACAATATTTTTTTACAAACATTTGAATTGGCATGAAAATCGATAAAGAGCATAGGCATCACATATGATTTCATAATTGATCATGATTTCTAATACACCATCCCTTAAATATATCATGTATGACCCTAGCTGAATTATGTCCATCCCATCATCAAAAAACCTTCATGTGTGTGGATTCCCATAAGGAAAGAAATTAAAATCCTTAAACAAACTTAACCTTGTATAAATTTCATGAGGCGTCAAGGATACATGTGGAATAGTAGATAAATCACATGTGAATGGTATAAATAATCTACTAAGGACCTACATCCCACTATAATAGGGATATGTATTGAAATGATTCATTATCTATACCCACCAAACTTTTAATGGTCTTGAAATTATGAAAGGAACCTTCAATACATGAATGTGCAACAAAATGACATGGATCTTTGCAAAATAGGAGAACCCAACCCCACCATCTTCCTATATTCCAATTTTTCTACTACAAAAATTTTCTATGCCTTATAATTCCTTTGTAATCATGGACATGCCATAGATAAATACTAAGACACATAGCTAGAAAAACTTCCAGACATATCTTGGTGGGAGTTTTGGAGTTGATTTCATGTCCCCACATGTCAAACTCTCTTTTATCAATCGTTTACTAGAATGTGTTAGTTGCACATCACATTACCGCATTGGGGAATCTTGTTGGACTCTTTTACTTGAGGCCTTTCCCCTTCTTCTTCTTCAATAAAATTCCCATCCACATCTCTGGATAAATATCCCCCTTTTGTAGGGATTTTACTTATTGATTTTGTTAGATCTTTTCAGCAGCTCACATTCTAAAAAGGGAATCCTATAGGTGTCATTCCATGTTTCCATTTTTGGAATCAATCCATCATACATGTATCCAAGTATCGGATTCCCAATGTTATTTTTGAACTCCCCATAAAATGATCCCACTTCTCCATGCATCAAGTAGAAATAATTCATCTATAGACTCCATTGGATTAGAACTTTTGGCACAAAATCATCATTCCTATAAAAATAAGTTTTCCCTACCCACATAAACTCATAAATCCTTACACCTTTCAGATCATTAATGAAATATGCACATGTATGGTGCACCTGATATTCCCACATCTATATGGGATTAACACCCCATCTTGGGAGAATGTCCCAATTTTTCTTCTATCCCTTTGATTAAATTATTTTTGAATCTCAAAAAATAGATTAATAATAGTGTTGATTTAGTTTGACAGTATTTGGGTTTAAATATAGAGCACATGGGCTATGATGTATAACATAGGCTGTGGTTTCTATCCCAACATTACTATATGTGACCACACAAGAAATTTTGGTAGTTAAAAAGTTCTTTTAGTATTGAAACCAAGATATCAAGATAAATTTATTCGGTTCTTTCATGAGTACTTCTCGTAGATGGCCATATTAAAGTGGAAAATAAAATCTTTTCCTAAAATCACGATGATACTTCTTCAGATACCATTCCAGATTAGGAAGGGTGGTATCACAGATGTTATATTAGTCATTACCTTTGATATTCATCGTTTTATCAATTTACTTGATAGCCAATTCTTAAAAATTTGTGATATTTTTGGGAGCCATTGAATATACAAAGGAAAATCAAATCCATTTTAGAGTAGTTTCATTTTGAAAAACTTTTGAAACTAAAGAAAATTTGGAAAATGAATTAAGGCGCACAAGTGAATGTTAGAAACCCATGTGTGTCACTCAAACATGCGGCACACAATTACATCACTCAAATACATATTTTATCTATAAAAATGAAAAAAAAAGAATATATATGGAATACTTTCATGGTGAGATATCAGTTTTTCGAGTCACAAAAGTTTTTTTTGAAAAGTGGAGGCCTTATTTATAGATGTGGAAGTTGACCTGTGTGACCAAAACTTGTGCGAACACCTAGAAATGTGTGTGACTGAAAATCGATATTCATCCCTTTTGACCTCAGGATTAGACCAAATTTTTCATTTGGATCTAATCTGGAAGGGGGGATTTTTTGACAATCCATTTCATCACATAGATGAAAAATTGAAAAAGGGAAATGATTTAGAAAAAGTAGGAGAAAATATATGAATATTTTCAAGATTTTTAAAGGCTCAATATGTGGTTGCCCAAGGTAGCCCCAATAACTATCGACGCATAAGTACTTACGTGACAACCTAATTTCAAGATCAACCACCTTTCCCTAGGGTCACTTATTTGCCTATAAATAGTCCCTTATGGCCTTTATTGGCATGGAGGTATTTCCTCAAAAATCAATTGCTGCTCTGATCACCCTAGTGCTCTGTCCAGGTTCTTAAAAATCACCAAAGTAGTTTCATAACACCTAAAGGGAATAAATAAAATGGGGAAAGTGATAGTTAATTCACTTTAGTGTAAAAAATAAATAACACTTCATGACTAATATTCCAAACCCCTATGATTTTAAAAGAATATTGCCATTCCCTTTCCTTAAACAGGAACTTGCACGACATACCTCTAGGAATCCTTGTAGAGACACTTTATGAATTGGACAAAGCTTCACTCAAGTGTATTCATACTTTTTTTTCATCGTATAAGGTGAAGCCAATTTACCCATCTCTAGTTGTGTAGAGACCCCTTGTACGGTGCACCCCTTGAGCGGTCCTCCTTAGTTCACCTCACTACTTCAGCCCACACGATCCTTTCATGAATCCTCATTCAAATCCATCCATTGAAAGGATTAACCTTAAATGGATCCCTTCTTAAAAGGGACCATGTTGAAACCTCCACCAAGACCTCATGATATACAAAACCTTATGGATAGGCACATCAGCATGTCTTTCATTTGGATTTGGATTTTTTGTGGTCATAGGTGTCATGAACCAAGCCGGTCTTCCATCAAACCGACACCCGACTCGGCCCATGACAAGGCCCAAAGGGCTTTACTAATCCCTATGGGCTGGCACAAGTTCCTGGGTATCAAAATAAAAATTGGGAATGGTTTACCCAAGTAAGTAAACCTAAAACAAATAGAAAGATTAATAAATTTGAAACTAAAATCAAACAACCAAACAATCCCTTAAACTAGCGTCAAAATTAAAGTTTACAACTAGAGCCAAGAACCCAAAGGGAAAGACAATAAAGGAAGAACTAAAAACACTAACTCAAAACTCCAAGAAACATGAGGCACAAAAACCTCAAGCCACTTCCACCAAAATGACACGAAGGTGCCGCTGACAACCTGAACCACCCATACTATGCTCGATGCCAAAACCTATAAAGCAAAAGAAACAGGATCTACATACACCCAAGGGTGTATGTAGGGTGTGATCCAAAAGCCCAATAGGATGCCACCAAGAAAATGTTCCACACATAATTATTAAATGACATATACATTTGTAGTTTAACAGAATGAAAATAAATAAGTACTTAAAAAATTATAATGAAAACAGTTTTAAATAAAACTACTTTAAAGAAAAACAACTTGAATTACAACACACACACACACACACTTTCATGGTAACCCCAATGTCAAACTGTGTGCTGATGGTAAGAATAAAGTAAAATAAGAGAAAAAATACATGGGAGAGGCCCTACAGATACTCGCAAGAAGTGGGACCCTAGAACATCGTATCTTAGTGAACAATGTTATAAGAACACAACAATATATGTTCTTGTCTATGAGCCACTAGTAGGGCAACACATCCATAACCTATTGGTCTCCAAACATCAACCAAAAGTTTAGTTAGTGTTGTAGTTTTCAATCCAGCTAAGTGAAACCTAGCCGATTCTACTTCTGTGTCACTAGCACACTAGTCCTAGTCCATCCACCCAGTACCTAGGATTCCCATTTGTGCTCAAATGGTTCAAATTTTATGTCACATGTAAAACATAAATAAAAAAACAAATGAGTCACTACCTCTACCCAACACTACAATTGAACACACAAAAACCATTTATAAATAATAATAATAATAATATGCACAATAAAAATCACTCAAACTAAATATGCATCACTTACAAAACTAAAGAAACTATCTGCACAGTTTAAACATCCATTTTCACGGTCGAACAAACACCCAAAAAACTTTATTAACCAATTTCAAATAAGCCGCATGACTTTAATCATAAAAAACTTTTCTTATATCTAAATTCCCCTTGATGACACACCCAGAACACCACTTCATCCCATACACATTTTATTAAAGTAACAACACAGTTTATAAAATAGTAAACAACTCCACACAGGTTTTTGACAGAATAATCAAACAGATATGGAATAAACATGCTACAAATAACTAAATGAAAAAATTTAATTCTGGAATTATTTTCACCCAATACCATTTTTAAAACCATTTTTCAATTTCCATAACATTTAATAAACCATTAATAAATTCTATAAAACAATTCCAAGTGATGTCACATGATTTTTCACACACCAAACTCTCAAAAAAACTCCATTTATTACAAAATTCACATTATCACCACTTCATAATCCAATTAAAAGCTCTTCATAGATTAAATAAACTTATTGCACAACTCATATAACACAATCAAATGGCTTAATAAGGGGTTTCAAAAAAACGCACTACACACTATACTAACATGCTACAAAACAAATCAACACATGTTAAATTATTTTTTTAAAAACTAAGTTTGCACCCAAGTAATTAATAGAAGGACATGCTAAATTAATAGAACAAGAAAATTAATCCATCAATCAATATTTATACATGGAACCTCCAACCTCGATGTGGAGAACATCAAAATTTTGGTGTGAAACTGCTACTACACGCCAAACACACCCCGAAAAACACAACTAAACCCTAAAAACAATCAATTGTACCAATTAAACCATAAACAAACTAATCTCAAACCAAACCCTATCCGAAATATTACCCAAAATGGAAGAACAACCTAGTCGGATGGAAACACACCTGCGGTGAGGGTGCGGGAGGTCAGTTGAAGCTCTGAGAAGGCTGTCGGGCTTGCGCATTGCCGAAATAAATAGGGAAGGTCGACAGGTGTCCGGAAGAGCAAGGGGAGGCGCATGCAGGGGTTTTGGTTCCCCAGAGGAGGTTGGGACACCAGGGAGGAGGGTTCCTAACTGGGGGAGTTGTGTAGTGCGTGGTGGTCGGAGAGCCAGCGACGACTAGTTTGGTGGTAGCTAGTCTGGTGGGGAGTGAAGGGGAGGGGGAGGTTCGCGCAAGAGGAGGCCGCACCAGATGAGGCCACGCCGGAGGAGGCCGCACTAGAGGAGGCTGATCCAGTGGAGGCTGGGCTGGAGGAGGAAGAAAAGGGGAGGGGTGGATTGCGGCTCGGGTAGGGTTAGGAGGGGATAGGGGGTCCGCGTGGGGAAGAGGGGAGTGTAAGAGATAGGGAGAATAAAAAAAGAGAGAAAAAAAAGAAAAAAAATAGGGGGAGAGAAATGGAGGGGGGAAATAAAGGAGAGAAAATAATAGTAAATAATAATAATAATAATAATAATATAGAATGAAAATAAAATAATAATTAAAGAGGAAAAAAATAAATAAAGAATGAAAATAAAATAAAAAAAAGAACAAAACCAAATTCTAATTAATAGAAAAAAATTAACGCTAATAATAAAAAAAAATAATAAAACCAAAATAATGAAAAATGACCAAATTAAAGTATCAAATGAAATATTAATAATAATAATAATAAACCAATTGAAACATTAACATAAATAATAATATTAATAATAAAACGAAAATAATAAAACTAGTTACAAAATAATTTTATTTAATTGTTGAGTCTGGACACCGTGTACTAATGTATGCTTGGTCGCGACATAGTCGCGTGCCAGTGAAATAATAACTTTAATCATAAAACGTTTTCTTATTAATTTTGGAAACCACACAAAGTCGCGTTAACAGCTGCACACAAGTATAAGATCCCAAATTTCCTTTAAAATGGAATAGGTTCAAACCAGAACTCAAAAGTGGGCCCCAAAATAATTAAAATAAAATTAAGTGTTGGTCGGGGTGTGAAAATTCTCCCCACCATGACACTTTCTGCCCTCAGAAAGTCCCAAAATACATAACCAAGAAAGGACACTAAGAAATACCGCAAAGATACCTAAAACAAAACTCAATCACCCGAAGATCGGGCATTCAAAAAAACCATGAGACGAAACTCCAAATATCTCACAACAAGAATCACCAAGAAAAACAACCAACAATAAGGAATTCACCTTATGCAGAACTACAACGTGGAACACCTCGACCCCCATCTTAGGGATCACTGGCGCCGCTCGAGATCTCCAAGAACACTCGTCAAGCGAACCACTACCCAAGCTAACCAATTATCATGGTCGAGGTCATGTAGAGCAGAAGTAATGGGTTGCTCTACCAAGTGCACTTTGAAAACAGAGCCTTCCAAAAGCTCATCCTATAGTTGTCTCCCCACCATATTAGGTTTATCATCAAACATTTATACTGCAAACCAAAACAACTCACCAACCCAGACAAACATCTAACACTGGCTTGACCATCCAAGATTCCTAAGTTTAATCAACTAACATAAGAGGGGATGTCGGCGACACCCGAGGTGGGTCTCCCCACCATTTTCAAATTTTCCTAACACCACGACTCCCGCGTAGGCATTCCAATTTTACTTTGAGAGATACATATGGAACTCTTCATCACAAACCCACCAACACAGGCCAACCTGATTTGATTATTACTACAGTGGACAACACTTCCCATCATGAGATAGTTTTGATAGTGGAAACCCCTAACCTAGTGACAAAATGGACAGACACACGTCAATCCCATAATAAATGGGAATCTTTGAAACGAGTACAATTTCGACTCCTAAGCGACCCACAAGAAGGTTTACAAAGCCCGCCCGTCAGCTTTACAAGAATATAGATTCTCTAAACCTCTTTAATACCCATGAGGAACTCCCATAAATTAAGACTATGGAATGGGGACAAGGGCTCCATGCCCCTCACAACAAGAATGCCGCCTTCAAAGATGATACCGCAATAAGTAAATTTAAGTAGTCCGCATTCGTCACTGCGGACTTAAGTCGGACCAAGATCGCACCACGTTTGATGAGTTTTGACTGTGTGCATGCTTCACCCCGAGACCTATGGCTTGGGCCCTGATGTCTGAAGAATCTACTGCCTTGTAGTCATAAGCTGACCACCTCTGTCTAGACCTTTCTTGGCTGTAAAAGCAACCTATATACTTCCCATCGTGCCCCAAGTAGCCACTTCATCAACATACCAACTGAGAATTGCAGTGAACAATTTAATGCACCCGACTGATCACACTAGAGATAGGGAATTGAGTGGTCTATCAAACGTGTGACACAAACTGATGGAAGGGACACTCCAAGAACAAGTCCCTTAGGTTCACACTCCTCTTTGGATGAGGATCCTTCACCTACCACAATATAAACAGAACCAACATCTATTACAAACATTAAACTGATTGTTCTGCACAACCTCTAGGGGAATATGAGACTAGCTCATCAGAAAGGTCAACACACCTTCATATCTTCATATTTATTGGTTGAGTGCCTATGAAATCCACCACTTTCTCTAGCATTTACTTCCTTAGGTAAGACCATGGGATGAAGTTAGTCTTAAGGATCACTCAAGAAATCCTTATTCACAAGCAGAACAGAACGATCATTGTTCACTAGTTTAATCCTGCTCCACCAGACGTACTCAAGACAACTTACACCCACACAACTTTTGGAGTTCCTCCAAAACCAGATACACTCCTAAATTTCCCAAAGCATTCAACGATATCCAACCGACCTCGACGTCTTCAAGAAGTAGACACAACCGAGCAAGACCCAACTCCGCCACTCTAATAACTAAGAGACCTGCTAGGGGGAATATCCCAAACAAGAAACACAAAACATCCTTCTACAAATCCAAACACATCACAAAAAACACCCACACCTCAAACACAATTCCAGTAATTACAATTTAAAACATCAATTCTTATTTTTCAAGGAAAAACAACCACTTGAAAAACCAAACACTGCACAAAAAAACCTAAAATCTCTTTTGAAAAAGTCATCTTCACTCTGAACTCTATGTAATTTTTCAATTTCCAAAACCATTTAAGAACAAAAACCCATTTTAGAGAAAAAAACTCACTTTTCATGAAATAAGATTCAACCTTAAAAAATCAATCACTCACCACTAATATTTCTGGATTCCTTGTATATATGCATTTTTGTTCCACTCACACACTCATCCACAGGATCCACCAACTATCCATTAATCACGTCCACATGCGCACGCACGCACCAATAAGAACACCACTGGACAAAACTAGGCTCTTCCTCTTTCAAGACATAACATTCCAATAATTCCAAAATTTTCTTTTTTCAAAACCATTTCAAAAATTAAAGAAAAATTTTCAAAATGATTTATATTTTTAAAACAACACACTTCAATTTTAGATAACCCAAGACATTATTTTAGGAATTAAAATTCAACAAATCAAATGCCAAATTCCAAAAATGAGGTCCAAGAGAAACATACCCCAAAACTCATGCCAACCACCCACCCAAATGAAATAATAGCAACACCAAAGTTCACTTCCGTTTTTAAAGGAAAAAAATTTCACGCCAATCCCAAAACTGAATCAAGACAACATGAAAACCAAATCACCAGGACAGAGAACTAGTGGCCGTGCCTAACCCAGATACAGGGTTTAGCATACCATGCCTTAGGCAAGCGCTAACCACTAAGAGTGTCGAACTATACTCTCGAGCATCACATGGATCACTACTCTATGTGAGACCATGAGTAGTATCAGTTTACTCCTAATGTCATACCCCATCCACACAAACCAAAGTCAAAAACTTAAATCCCAAACTATCCCTAGTTACTCAAGGATCGGAGCGAGCAAGAGTTTGAAAATTTCTTCCTACACCTACCTCTCAAGTTTCATGGAGGTTTGAGTTAGTGTTTTCAGTTCTTCCTTTATTGTCGTTCCCTTTGGGTTCTTGTCTCAAGTTGTAAACATTAATTTTTACCCTAGTTTGAGGGATTATTTGGTTGTTTGATTTTAGTTTTAAATTTATTAATCTTGTTGCTTGTTTTATGTTTACTTACTCAGTTAAATCGTTCCTAAGTTTTATTTTGATACCCAGACACTTGTGCCAGCCCATGGGGATCGGGAATACCCTTCGGGCCTTGTCATGGATAGGGCCAGGCATCTGTTTGATGGTGGGCTGGCTTGGTTTGTGGCAATAGATTTCCCACACATTTCCTTACAAAGGGTAAGGATCCTCTATGCGTCTATAGATTTTAATATCTACTGTCATGTAGACCCTTACCCTAGGGAAAATACCGTGGAGTTCTTATTCTTGGATTCCCGGGTTAGGATTATGTCCTCCCCTTCTCATCTCTAAGATGAGGATCCTCTGGTCCCTAGTAGGATGGGTAAAGATCACACTTTCTTTTACCATTGAAAAAGTAAAAGTCTCCCTTATCTCCCATCACAAATAAAAGGGAAACCATCCTTAGTGTAATCCTCTAGCCTTCCATGAAAGAGGTTTCAGTCTCATTCATATATAAATACTTCACCTCCATTTCTCCCTTACATTGGACTCATGTCTAATGTAAACTAAAGATAAAAATGTACCATAATAATGAATTCTTCCACCATATCCATGACCTCTTCCACTAGTAGAGGAAGAAAAGTGTGTAGTTTTTTGGATCTTTCACATCCAATTATTTATCAAATAGAGCATGACTCATGTGGGATTAGAGGTTTTTAATGATCAAATCACCCATACAATCTACCAGAAGGAATGAACTATGAGAACTATGATTCCCACCTTAATTGGGATAAATAGGAAGCCTATTTTGATGCCAGATCTCCATATCATCTAATTTCTTTAAATGAGAGACCATAATCTCCGAAAGTAGTATTTCTTCTAGGTGTAATCCCCAAAATATATTAAACTATGATAACTCTACTTCCTTTTTTAACTAGGATATATATGAATCCCACTTAGTGCCTAAGCTAAAGGGATATCATCCTCAAGATTAAACCCAATAATAATTCTCTTAATCTGAGTATAACCCTTAATATTAAGCCCCAAGTTAAACCCCCAAACCATTATGAGTTGATATATCACTCATGATACCTTTTATCAGGGAATCCTATTCATAAATAAGCACCAAATTAATCCTCTAAAGGTCCATACTCACTTATAAGACATATCGAACTATGTGGGATTTAATTCCCATCCAAATGGGATATGTAGGAATCCTCCACGAGGTTAAAACCCAATATTCCAAATCAGCCCCGTTCTCTTTGGGACATATCCCTAGAAGGGTTTAATTAAAATTGTATGATCACATTTTTTCTAGGTTCCTGGGGATTCGTTGGAATAAGTCCCACACCAAAATTTGACTATGCACCTTCCACCTAGATGTCCCTACCACATGACATTAAACTGTAAGGTTGGGTTTTTATCACATGAACCTAAAAGGTATGATGTGTCCCATTAAGTTGCACCAAAATATGTGGTTTATGATTCCATTCATGAGGATATGTAGGTATCCCATCTATGGGTTTGATTCCAACATCGAAGAAACTTATGTCTCCAAGGATGGTGATAAAATCTAGTGTAAACCTCCATCTCACTAATTGATGATAACTTTCCATGGTGATATTCATATATATGGATGATCGTAAACTCTAAAGTGTCACAATGGGTGGCTTAAAAACTAGAATTGTCTTAATGATGACCCAAAAATATTTAAGTAGTGCATAAAATGATTCCATTGATGGAGTAACTCAGATTCATATAGATTTCTCCATTGATGAAGAAATTTGGATTCATACAGATGATTCTAAATTACATAAATTCTAAAAAGTGATTTATAATCTTGGGATGACTGACATTATAATTGGGAATTAATAAATGAATCACGATCATATATAAAATCTATAAGATATTCCCATATTAGGAAATAATTCATTCCTAAAGGATTTGCTGAGCCCGACCTCCCATCCTCTCGAACAATGCTTGTTATTAAGAGTCTTAGGTCAAAATACCTAATGAATGCCAATATTTTTAAGGAAGGTCCATTTTTGGATATAGAACCATTGGGTGTTTCTGGTTCAATAAAAAATCAGTTGGAAATCATTCAGAAATAGTGAATCCTAACCAAAACACACATTCCAAGGGAAACAATTATATAACATATAAAATAGGGTAGTATATATACAACGTAAATAGATAAGATCTAGATTTGAAATATGAATAATGAATGTAGAAGTGAGAGATGAAATCGTTACCTTATGTTCTATTTACTTTATATATGATTAAAAATATAGTATATCAAATATATATTTATTATAAATATATAAATGAACCATAATAATATATTTCATACCATATATGGAAAACTTATAGTCTTTTATCACCTGTTAATTTACATGACTTTTTTAAAATATATGTTTCATGTGATAATTTCATTGTTTTTCATGTATGTTTTTAGTATGGTAGTGTCGGTCCTTTTTCATTAATCATGGTCCCATCATCTTTAGAATTCTAACCATGATAAAAATTTCCTATAAATTTATTTTATATCTAATTAGAGTAATCTATAAAATATTGAGATAGAAAATGGATTGCATGTTCCATGGAGATGGTAAGTCATATATACACATGAATTATGGATCCATTGTCCCGAACAGATGAATTTTTTAACACCTTGATATTTTTTGAAGTATTTTTCTTGAATTAATTTAATATTTTTATTATTTTAAATTACACTCAACACTGAATATAATGTTTTTTATATTAAATCACTAATTATTTCTTTCATTATACAAAAAATTAATTTAATCTTTCACTACACGAAACAGATAAATTAGATTCTTTTAAACACAAAACTATATTTGGATTGTGTCACACACAGTTTCGAGTTCTTTTGATAAAATTTTCAACACAAAAGGCCTAGTTTTTACAAACTATATTGTACAATTAATAATATTATTAAATTATTATTATAGTTACTAACTATCCATTGGAATGAAAGTTACAAACAAGATGGTCTAAATTGCTAAAATATGATCTACATATGTAAATAAAATGAATTATTTGTTTATAAATTAGTTTTAAATGAATGTATAAAATATTTAAAAATAATGAAATCACTTTTATAAGAAAACTATTTTTCAATGTGCAAACACAATTTTTTCTAAAAAAATAACAAACCACTTTTGTTGATTTTTTTGATAAGTTTTATATACGAAATATTGAATCAATAATTATTTTTCCCATATAGTATATTTTATTTGTATAATATGAGAATAAATTAAATTTTGTTAATAAAATTCTGTATTTTTCTGAAAGGTAATTTTACCACCTTTTAATAGAGAACCCATTTTAAATTTTTTTGTTACACTTTTTGAATTTTTATATTAACAATAAAAATAATTTTTGAATGAAAAATATCAAAATTTTCTTTGGGTTATTTTTGGTATTTTTATGAGAACTTTTATATTTTGATGAATAATGAATAATATTGAATTTTAGTTAAAAATTGCATTTTCATTCAATTTATTTATATAGATAAATAATGATTTTAATTGAATTTTAAGTATAAATAGATATAGTTTATATAATTTAAACCAATTTTATTCATTAGGAATAATTTCACATTAAATTCATATTTAAAAACTTTGCACACTTTTGAACATTTTTACTCAAAATGCCTGCTTTGTCGCCCCATCTGTGGGATTAAATTTATATTAAATTCTGACACTTCTATGACTATAATTTAGAAAATTTTATTCCATATATAGAATAATCATAATTTATAAAATATAATAAAGTAAACTTTTTTTACCAATAATAGTAGTGAAAGTAATTAAATTAAATTTAAGCAATTAAGGTAAAAATTAGTTTACATAATGGTTAAGCCTTAATCTTATGAGGAAAAATACCTTAGAAACATATAAAAAAAGTGATTTAATAGATTAATTTATACTAGGTAACCTCTTGGATATAATTTAGTCAATTATTTTATACCCATGACGTATGATATACCACTCAATAGTGTTTACCTTTTTATATTCACAAGAATTCCACTCCCCCTACATTATAAAAGGAAAATCACCCCCTCAATTTGTAACACCTATAAAGAAAATTTCTATTGGACAAAATATACCCAAATATCCTCCAAAAATACCTAACTTTTACTTAGAATCATACCTTTGGGTAGAAAGAAAACCAAGGAATCCCTTTTGTGCAGACCAAGAGGAATTACCCATAGAAGAGGTGACATCCTTATTAAAGATCATTTTTTTATTTTCATTATCCAAAAAATAAACAATTATTATTAAATTATAACATAATAAAATAAATTTAAAAAAATTAGTAAATTTTTTTATTTTATATGTTATACCTACACTTATTTACAATTCCATCTAATTGGTAATGAACATACCATTTTTGTGTACGTCGCACTACCGCCTCACAAAACGATGTTGTTCATTTTTTCTTTACTACATATCTTGGTTGGGAATTATGATGTAAAATATATTTTTATATGTTACATATGATATTTATGATGTTATTATATTTAATTAATTATTATATAAAACTTTCCTTCATGTTTTCCATTTTGTGTAAATATGATAACTTCGTTTTTGGATGTGTGGACTACCACCTCCTCAAAGAAATATGATTCGTTCCCACTATACAAGGAATTTATTAAGGATGTGTTTAGTGACCTTATATGATATAAAATACATAATAATTAAATTATAATGATATTATATATATATATATCATTAACTTTATTTCTTTCAATACGAAAGTACAACAGAAACAATGTTCGTTCGTACGTACGACCTACCATCTCCATGAACAATGTATTCCATTTCATATTTAGATATTTTAGAGATAATAATAAATACATATATTATATTTATTTATGATATTTATATCATGTTTTATATTATTTAATTATGTAAATAATTATCTATGTAATAGTATCAATAATAACAAGTCAAAACATGTACGAAAAACAAATCATATATTACCCAAAACATGACATTAACATGGAGTTGTTAATAAATGAGTAATATAATGTCATAACCAAATAATAGATGGTATCAGATATAATAATGTTTTATTATAATATATTTTTAAAAAATATATATTTATTCAACAATAATTTTTTATTAGTACGATGTGATTCAAGACAGAAGGTAAGAGAATTTCATCTTAAATTTTATTTATGTGAGATTTAAACCTTATTCACTACTCATTTATTTTATATCATTAATATAATACCCATGAATATAATCTATTAATATTAACCTTTAATGTATGGGTATTTACCTTTTAATTTTATGATCCATGTTTCATGGGGTTTTACATTTCAAAAGTTTCCAAATCGATAAGTTGGTTTTTCCTCAAATTACCTTCTTTGAGGAAAATGTTTTGTATGCATATATATTCTTTTATGAGGTGTATATAATTCAATTTTAAGTGTTAAATCATGAATCTAATTATATTCATGATATTTTAAGATTCATGTAATTTAATTTTTGTACATGGTGTGTTTTATTGAAATCTATCATGTGGTATGAGTTTATTGTAATAATCTAACTATTTATCGGGATTATTTATGATTATTTTTCCATTGATGATATATTATTATCAATATATCAATAAAAATAATTAATTTTCTTATCAAATGGTTATTCATGATATCATCATGTATTAGTACCATTTTTCTCTCTTTGGTACGTATTACATTTAATGAAATGATATTAAAAAAATATGACATTATCCCCCTCTTCGATTGGAAATATGGGTTCTTAAGAAACTATGTTTTCAAAAAATGTTTTCAATATTTTTTATAAGATTCCAGAGAATTTAAAAAAAATTATATTCCTTTTCAAAGAAATGGTTTTCAAATTTTTTTCAATAATCCCTTTCAAATGCTTTCAAGATTCTTTTATATGTTATCAAGAAAATTGGTTTTAAAAATGTTTTCAAACTTATTTTATCATTTTTCATGGAAAATTATTTTTAAATATTTTTAATGATTATCTCATATGTTTTCAAGGAAAAAAATTCAAATTTTTTTATATAATACTTTATAATTTTTTATGTTCATTTTCAAATAAAATGGTTTTCAAAAAGGTTTTATTTTATAAAAATATTTTTTCAAAGAAGAAAAAAAAATTCTCCAAGAAATGTTTTTAAAAGTTATTTAAAAATGATCTTCCATTTAATAGGACATCTTTTGGTCAAATTCATGCCTTTCATAAGAAAATGATCCTAGGTTTCCGTTAATATTATTTCTCTAAATGGTTTATGTTTTGATGGCATGACATTTATGAAACCCATTTATCTTTCATGAGTTATATATTTATGAATTATATTTTTATTTCATGGGTTATATGTTTATAAATCCTATTTCAATTTCATAGGTTATATTCTTATGAAACCATATTCTTTTCTTGGGTTATTCTTTGATGAAATTATAATGAAACCAATCTATTTTCCATAGGTTACTATAATATTACATTTTTATGATAACTATTTCATTTCATGGGTTATTATATGATTGTTTATGATCTTATGGAACACAAATATGTGATTTATTTTTGATATGGGTGGGGACTATATGTCCTTCCAATTAATTGGGTAAAGTTTTCTATCTCATGAGATAGACATGGCAAAAATATGGTGTGAACTCATTTATGTAAAAGAATTTATCCGCAAATATGGTTCGGGGAGTGAACCTTGACTACTAAGATTGTCATGGGAGTAATACATGATTACCAAGATGGTATGGGGAGTAAACCCATACTAAAATTATGGCCTTGGTAGTGATTCATTGAATACTATTGGAATAATTTTATATGCTTATTTGTTTTCCACAAATTACATGTCTTATTCCTATGTTATGCTTTCATGGATTATGATCTTGAGTGCATTATGATTCTTATCTTATGAACAACCAATCATTATGAAACAATTCATTTTTATGATATTTTATATATAGGGTCTGATCTTATGATGTTATTATCATGTTAGCATACCCTTATTCTTATATTTATGCTTATATGTATCACCTTTTTACCCTTACTGAGCATCTGAAATCACCCCTATTAATGTTTCTTTTCCCTAGATTATAAATTCATGTATTATTAATGATATGTATAAGAAGGGTTCTATTATTTAATAACCAAGTGAGAGATAGTGTAGATCACTTTTATACTATTTTTTATGTTTCCATGTTTCCAAAGTCACTATACTAATATGGTCCTAGGGAGTCTATTGTGTAATGTATTAAGTGTTTTGAAAAAATGATGTAATATCCTTGTATGTTAAGACTTCATCACTATTGTTGAAAGGATTTTGGGCAACTCAAGGCCTTCAGGACAGTTGATTATCATGGCCTTCGGGCCACCTTAAGGCCTTTGGGCCACCTCAAGGCCTTTGGTCCACATGAATGCAGGCCCCAGACACACTACAAAATGGAGCAGCCCCAAAAGAGGATTTAGAGTAGGTGCACTCACCAGAGTAGATCCAAATGGATTTTCATAATGAGAGGGTATGGATATTCCATCGGTACTAGCCTGTGATTGCACGGGAATCCTAGCCCGACGGTCATGCAAAGGTGGAGAGCTACTATTAGGATGCAGAAGCTGGGGAGGGGGAAGTTCCTTATAGATAGTCTGGTTGAATTCCCTAAGACCTTCGGGTCATGTAATCTCCTAGCCTACGGGACATGTAATCTCTAAGCCTACAGGCCTTGTAAGGGTACCCCTTCAACCCTTGAAAGGGAGGTTATCAAAAATCAATAAAAATTAAGGCCTTCAGGCCATTTGGGTGAGATCTCAGGTTTAGTTACCCATTGGAAACTAGGATGAAAAAAATTAGTGAGATCCCCAGGGATATTTCTATGAAATTTATATGGATGTATTAAAGGATATGTCTAAGGATGAGTTAAATTATAGAAAAATTTCACAGAATTTTGGTAGTAGAATGAGATATTGGTTTCCAATAAATTACATTTCATTATATATAATACAAGTGGATGTGGATCTGGAATTGATTTACATAGGGGTACAACCCCAATAACACTATATTAATTTAGACATAGTTAGAAACTGGTGCATGACAAGGGGCTTTGCTGTACACCTGGTTTGAAACTTCAGAGGGATATTCATTGGATACTCATAAAATATTTATGAACCATCATGATGGATTTAAATAAAATACAACTATGAATAAAATATCATAAAAATAAAGTTTTATATATTAAATAAGGTTTCATAATTTAGATACTCTATAATTAATTTTTAATTATTATGTAGATTTTTATGTTGATTAGTGTTTTTCACACTATTCATTCTAGTTTTAGTCAGTGGTAGGGAATAGAAAGAACTAGTCTATCCTTGAATTTTTTAGAAGTTGAATGTATGGTCATTATAAAAAACAATTTTCTATGTGGAAATATCATGAAGAGGATCAAGAAGGTGGTATGTGTATTTGTTATAATATAGAAGATAATGGGACTATGGATGACATGTGAAACATATGGAATGTTCTTCCTCTATTGTTTACATTAAATATATAAATCATGATGATATTGAGGTTGAGTAACACTATTAAATTATTCATATTTCATATTCTAGGAAGTAGGTATTATGGAATATGTTGATAAAGTCTGAGTGATGGTTTAAGAATAAAGTTGGATGATTGAAGTGTATATGTTTTAGAATTCAAAGACTATGTTTTTTGAATCATGAAGTATATAAAGATTTTTTGTACAAGTTTTTATTTAAGTACATGAAGAATGTGTAAAATGATATGTATGAACTAGAAAACTGATGTAATTTCAAGGCTACATTAAGGTAAGGTTACCCATAACATGTTCCATAGGAGGAGAAAATGATATATTATATAGATAAAGAGATTATGATATATATAAAGTAAATTGGATAGTATTTATAACCTAAGAACGAATAAAGGATCTGTTGATAAATTAGGTTATGTTACCATGAATAAAGATTTCTACCTTTTCAATTTAACTACTATATCCCATAATATATGGAATATGAAATAATTCATGTTTTTAATAAGTGTTAATGGTAATTTTGGTAATTACCATAATTCAAAAGAATACATGATGAAGGTATTCACATGTTTGGTTTGTGAAAAACAAGAGGTACTTTATGATATATGGGGGTTCAATTCTTTTTTTTTTTTGATAAATTTCATGACTATCTTTCTAATTCTTTGTAAATTCATATTTCAAAAGGGGTTATAAGATTAACCATGTGTGGAATGGTTTAAGTTAGTTTTTTTGAAATTAATGTATTATCTCATAACATGAAGATTTATGAATATTTGATAACATCTTCTAGACATTTTTATATGATGTTAACAAAAGATATATGGAATAAATTATCATTATATTTATAGATCTCATGATCTTTTAGTTCTTCAGAAATGAAAAATTCACCTTCATTCCCTCGAGTAAGAAATGAAGTGGGAATTGATAAAGGATTAAATAAAGGATAATATTGTTCATAAGGAATTTAATGAAATCATGTAAGTACATATTATTTAGTAAAAGTGTCTTAAAATAAAAAAATTCCATATTATCACCATTTTAAAGGATATCAATGGCCTCTTTCATGATTCTTCATTGTATGGTTTTATGATTGATAAGTTTCTCTAGATCACCCACATTATTACGATCGATGATATTTATCAATCCATATAATTATATAATAATTTCTTCTAGGTCCTTGTTTTGACATGCCACAATTATTCTCTTATGTATGAGTTACTTTGGGTAACTTTCATGGTTTCTACTTTTCTTTTTAAAGGATGTTTTAGTATTCATTTTTTTGATGTGGGTTTCTATAAAATGAATATTCAGGTATAAATTATTTGATAATCCAGATGAATTTCAAGTGTGAAATTAATTTTAATGGGGGTATAATGTAAAAAACTCAGATTATTTGTTTTTTTAAATTCATTTAATCTTTTTGATATTTTACATTTCACACCTCACTTAATATAGATTTTATTATTTGGAATCACTATATTGGGATCTTGTTATATGAAAAAATAAGTTAAGCTTGTGCTACAAGAAATATATATATTATCTTGAGGTATATGCAACACTATGTGTGGATTGTGTTACCCGCAATTCTGAGTTCCTTCGATAACTGTTGTGACACGCAAGACCTAGTCTTACGAGACTACAATGTACTATAAATATTATTATGAAAATATTATTGAAGTTACCACCTATCCATTGAAATAAAAGTTAAAAATAAGTTTAAATAATTTGTTAAAATGCGATATACAAATTTACTTTAAATGAATCCATTGGTTATCAATTATTTTAAAATGAATGTATGTACTATTTGAAAATAATGAAATTGCTTTTCTAAGAAAAATATTTTTCTTTGTATAAACACAATTTTATCTCATCAACTTTAACAAACCAATTTTTATGAATGCTTTCAATAAAATTTATATATAATATATTCAATAAATATTTTTATACCCATAATATATATTTTATAGGTATAATAGTAGTATAAATCCAATTTTATGAACAAAAAGATGTATTTTTCTAAAAGGTAATTTTACCGCTTTTTAATAGAGAACCCATTTTAAATCTATTTTTTGAAAATTTTATATTTCATATTTCAAATAACATACTTCGTTTTTTCATATAAATATCAAAATTCACTTTGAGTGATTTTTTGTTATTTTTATGAGAACTTTCATATTTTGGCGAATAGTGAATAATACTGAATTTTAGTTCAAAACTGAATTTTCATCCAATTTATTTACATAGTTATATAATTTTTTAATTGGGTTATAATTATAATGAGATCAATTTTATACCATTTAAACCAATTTTGGTCATTGGAAAAAATATCACCATAAATTTAGATGAAAACATAGAAATCTTTTGAAGATGTTTACTTTAAAAACCTGCTTTGTCATCTTATTTGTGGGATTAAATTTAAATTAATTTCATCCAATTATGTGATTATAATTTGGAAATATTTATTAAATATTTGGAATGACCATAAATTATAATTTATAACAAGGAAAACATAATTTTTACAAACAATATTAGTGAAATTAATTGAATATAATATATTAATTTAGTTAAAAATTAGTTTACTTAATAATTAAACCTTAATCTTAAGAGGCCAAATACCCTAGAAAGATGTCCAAAAGTATGTTTCTGGACATATTTCAACCAAGTACCCAATTTTATCTGATTATATCAATTATTGTATTTCCATGATGTAAGAGAGACCTCTCAATAGTGTTTCCCATTTTATATTTACAAGAATGCCACTCCTCCTCCATTATAAATGGGAACTCACACCCCTCACTTCCTCGCACTTATAAACCGACATTGGGTTGGAAGAAATTGAAAACAAATACTTCAGAAATACATAAATTTAACCTATAATCCTTTATTTGGGCATAAATCCATCCAAGTAAGCCCTTTGGTTCCTACAAATAAGAGTTACCCAAAGAAGAGGTAACATCCTTTTTCAAGATGCTTTGTTTTATTTTCATTATCCACAACCTAAAATATTCTTATTAAATAATTATATAATAAAATAAATATCAAAAATATTATAAGATATTTTTATTCTATGTTTTGTACCTATATATATAATCACTTCCATCTAATGGGTCATAAACTTTTTGTTTTTATGTATAGCACACTACCGCCTTACAAAATGATGTTGTTACTTTTTTCATTTACCACCTCTCATGTTTGGGAATTATGATGTACAACCAATTTTTATATTATATATATGATATTTATATTTTACTTATAATCTTTAATTATTAAATAAAACCTATCATTAGGATTTCTATTTTTTGTACATATGATAACTTTGTATGTGGACGTGTATACTAATGCCTCCTCAAAGTGATGTGATTTGTTCACACTTTACATGGATTGAATTAAGAATGGGTTTAGTGAAATTATATGATATATATAACATAATAATGTAAATTTAATGATATTATATATACATATATTTCATTAAATTTTTTTCTTTCAATACAAAAATATAACCAAAAAAATGTTCATGCGTATATATGACCTATCATATCAATGAACGGTGTATTCCATTTCATATTTATATATTTTATAGATTACAATAAATCCATATATATTGTAATGACCCAAACTTTTATCAATGAAAATTCCTCTTGAACAAATTAAATGTCTTATTATGTAAAATGGTTATATAACAAATGCACTTATTTGGACTTATGTTTTTGGATTTCAAAATACCGTTAAGAATTGTTACCATTGATATATAGCTGTTTAATAGTGATATATTGATTAGTATAGGGCTTTAACAAATCCAATTTACTCAGAAAAAGGAATTGATTGACTCATCCAGTAGAATTACTCCATACGAAGCACATTTTTTAGAGTTCAGAAAGGAGGTAGCATCAATGGTCTTCGCTCTTGACCAAGACTAAGCTGAGATTCAACACGTTAATCCTGAATGGAACTTACTACATGAGATGTGGAAAATTATAGAGATTACTACCCAAGCGGTGTTATCTGATCCACCCAAAGAGACTGTCACCATCACGCATCTTACCCTTAGGTCTTATGCGGTTGATTTAAGGGGTTATGTAACAATACCCTAGAACTATGATTATGTGCATTTTTTTTGATACAGAATATACACTAATTTTACTATTGTTACTTTGTAAATAGTTTTTAAAGCACAAATAGTATTTTTAGTAAATATTCAATTAAGAAATCTATTTTGATGAATTAATGTATTTTGAAATTAAATAATATTTTAATAAAATATTATTATTACTAAATTAATTTTTATTAAATATAAATTATCTTATAATTTTTATGAATACAATTGTAATTTTTATTAAGGTTAGAAAATTTTTTTTGTCAAAACCCCTGAATTTTCAATAAATATCATTTTTATTTTAAAAGTTAAAATTCACATATTTAGAAATTTATTTAGATAAATATAATATTATTTTTGGACTCAGGATGTCAAAATTATCCAATGGTAGATTTTTCATAATATTCTAAGACAGTTGAATTTTTGGGTAAAAATTAAATAACGTTTAAATATATATTGTGTTTTATGACATCATAATGACCCAATAGTGATATAATAAAATACTATAAATGGTATTTTCTGAAAATAAATGTTTTAAATTTAAAATAATGTAGTTTTAGGTTTATTTGATTTATTTTACAAAGCCTTAGTGGACCCTCCAGGACATATAAAACATTTTATCATTTTAAAATGATTTCTTTGAGAGCGTGACTTACCTCCACATAAGAAAACATAAGATTTTAATAAGTTCGGCCCTTGTCCTAATAAAATAATGTTTCACACTCCCCTTTGAAAAAACCATGGCAAGAAACCATGGTATGATTTGTGATTTTGATTAGTTTAATGTGTAGTGTCGAAAACCTAAATAATAAACAATTACCTCTCTTTTCTAATATAAACTCACCCAATCTCCCACTTCTCATCACTCAAAACCTTTGGAATTCGAACCAAATCCTCCCTCCTCTATCTATAATCCTCCCAAGGCACCCAAAGCTTCAAATAATCCTCTCTCAGGCCTCTCCCAAGCCTTTGGGATCACACTTCCAAGTAAGGGATTTCTTCCTTTCTCATTTTTATCCAAATATCATTATATTTTTGTACCCTTTTCTATTCAATTAAAAATTTTGGGGTAGGATTTTGAACCTCCCCCGTACTTCCCTTCTTATTTTTGAATGATTAGATACCTCTTTCTCTCTCATTAGTTCATCCCATGTACACCTGTTACCATACAGAAATTCTTTAAGGAATTCATCTCTTTTCAATTACATTCAAACAATTATTTTATATTTTACATATAAATTCCATTAAATATGTTGGGATATTATATTACATGACCCCAATACTATACATTTAATCCATAAATTATGAGATACCCCTTTCTCTCTCATCAATCCATTTTAATATTTCTATTTAAAATCGTTATGTTGTAGAAGTTACACCAAAAGTTACATGCCAAAATCATCGTGTAATTGAATACCATACTCATATCTCTATCAAGGGTATTAAACTCTATGGACATGTACTTGTTGATTGAGGGCTTATGTTTATGTATTAAAAATCTCTTATTTGTGGAATAAATTATGATATTTAATGAATCTATGTTTTATGATCTATGTGGCACACAAAAGCATGAAATGAAATGATTAAGAAGTGTTCACCCTCATAAAGCTCCAATGAATTGTTTAAAGATTGGTATCAGGATATGTCAAGTGAAATGAGGGATTAATCATACTAATTCAAGTTTAATGAGGGTTTACTCATGATCCATGTTCAATTATCCTTTGTTCTTTCTAATATCACGTTAAATGTTGTTGCCACATTTCCATGTTATGATAATCATGATATATCATTCCTTTATGTTCATTTTTCTATTATGCTCCATTGATATGTCTATTTCCTAACATGTAATGTATTATTCATGTTATGCCCTGTTTACTCCATTATTGGTCATTATAGCTCACCCTTTTCTTATGCATGTCCTTAGGTTATCCCATGAAAGATTAAGTATGAGTGAATGTATGTGGTCATGTAAAATAAGTTTTCAAGAAAACTGTGTATTTCATGTTTTAAGTTGTTATGTAATGTTTCTAAGACCCAAAGAAACTAGACCTATGGATCCTCTTTTTTGTATCAAGTTATGATTTTATGTAATAAATTATGTTTAAGTGTGAAATAAAGATCAGGGTTTTTATAGTTGGTACGAGAGGATAGATTTAGTTATTTTGGGATTAGGATTAGAAAACCCTAGTGAAAGCCTTAGGGATAAGAATAAGTATAATAAAAACATCCCAAAAGTTTGGATAATATTGAGTAAGTGGTTTATCAATCAAATAAATCCCTATCTAGATACAATCAGGTAGAGGTGGCTCTGGTAGATATGTTTCTAGGGGTAAAACCCAAAAACACCACTTTGACATAAAATTGAACAGGAACTGGTGAACGACAACGGGTCTTGCTGCACTCTTGGTTATGAAACTTATGGGGGATATTCTTTGGTAAATTCAAAAACTTAGTATGAACCATTTTTAAGGGAATAAAAAAAATTCCTTTAAGAAAATATGTTGGGAAGTAGATCATGGATAAAATATATTGAAGCCTATAAATTCATAATTTAAGGAAATAAAAGTAATTTATATGTTATCCCTTTTTATATTTAAATTCACCTTTAATGTGTTACCCCTAACTTTACTTTTAGTCCAGCCAATGGCTTGTAATATGGGGACTCAGGTTGACTACCATTGTGAAGATCAATGTGATGACTGTTCTAATGAGATGCCCTATCTGATGAGAGAGGGAATCACGAAATTTTTCATGATTCTCTCACAGTTAACTCAAGTTTTTATTAGTAACACGGGTCAAGAGAAACATTCAACCCCACCTAATAAAGAAAAAGTCATAACCAAGAGCTTCATGAAACAAAGACCTCCTACTTTTAATGGATCATCTGATCTCTCAATTTTCGAACAATGGATCAACTCATTTGAAAAGATATTCTCCATCCTTCAATGTTACGAACAAGAGAAGTTTCTTCTGGAAGATTATCATATGGAGGGTTAAGCTAATCAACAGTGGACATTGATAAATAATACAAAGCCTGAGGAAGATATCAAGGCATTGGAATGGAAGGATTTCAAGAATTTTTTTTTCGATAAATATTTTCCTCGTACCCTCTGAGTTAAATGGAAAGGGACTTCCTTGCCCCTCAATAAAAAAGAAAAATAATCCATCGGATCATATGAGGAAAAGCTCATAAGTCTTGCATGATATGCCCCTTACTTTTTCATTACCCCTGAATTCAAGGTTGACCACTTCTTTTGTGGGCTAAAACCAAGCCTATAGAAATCTCTAGTGATCCGTGACTTCGAGAGCTATGAGGAAATTGTCTGATGTGCCCTCAAAGCCGAAATCGATATTAGAGAATCTTAGTGTTATCATGAGGATAAGAAGCATAAGGTGGACTTCAATTATGAAATTCCAATGGATAAATCTAACAATGATAAGAATATCCAACACCCCACTTTCCAAAGGTATGGAAAGAATCACCCAAGAAATTGCCTGAAGGGGATGAGGAAATGCTTTAGGTATGGAAGAGAAGGGAACCTGGCCATTAACTGCCGTTAAGAAAAAACCATGGCAATGAAAGAGGAGAGGAACACTCTGTTCGACCCTCAAAATGTTGTTCATTACTTCAACTACAATGAACCAGGGAACTTTGCAAACTAGTTCCCTAAGCCAAGGGTTTTTGGAGGCAACCAACAACCTCCAAGGTAGAAAGGGTGAGATTTTTCCATCACTACCACCAAAGTGAACCCCAAAAACGAAGTGGTGACAGGTACACTAGTTATTCATTCAATAATAGTGAACATACTTTTTTATTCTAGTTAAACACATTATTATATGTCTTAAATTTTTAGTATAACAATCCCAACACCACCACACATCATGTAAGTAAAGATGCCAGTGAGAACATATAATGGGTAAATCATTACGACCCATGAATATAACTTCAACCCTATCAAAAATTGTGGATTGAACTTCCCAGAGAACCTCGTCACACTCCCTATGGTGGAATTTTATGTAATTCTTAGCATGGATTAGCTTTCATTATATATATCCAACATAAATTTATGTGAGAGGAAAATATCTCTCCATATGGAGAATCGACCCCTGATTCTGTATAAGTGCAAGGAGGAGGGTGAATCTTATTTAGCACCATCATCTCAAGTGTGGATATTATTACCATATGAGAATGCATATCTTGATCTGATTATTGAGTCCAAGGAGGCAACCATCCTTGAATACATGCCTATTGTGAAGGAATTAACTAAAGTGTTTCCCAAGGAATTGTCTGGTCTTCCTCCTAGAAGAGTTGTTGAATTATCAATTGATATTATACCTGGGGACATTCCAATATCCAAGACTTCATATAGAATGGATATTATGGATATTGATGAGCTGAAGAAACAACTACAGTAGAATCTGGATAATGGTTTTATATGCCCAAGTGCTTCACCATGGGGTGAACCAGTCCTCTTCTTCAAGAAGAATGATTGGTCAATGTTCCTTTGCATTGTTTATCGTGAGCTCAAAAAAATAATGATAAATAACATGTATCCTATTCCATGAATTGATGACTTGTTCGATCATCTATGTGGAGCACAACACTTCTCTAAGTTGGATTTGAGATCGGGATATTACCATGTAAGGGTGAAGGAGGAGGATATCCCCAAGACTTCTTTTTGTATAAGATATGGGTACTATTAATTCATAGTAATGACTTTCAGATTCACTAATGCTTCATAAATTTTCATGGACTTGATTAATAGAGTATTTATAGATTACCTCGACAAATTTTTTGAAGACTTTATAGACTATATTCTAATATAATCTAAAGCCAAGGAGAATCATAATGAGAATCTAAGCACTGTACTAATGACCTTGAAAAAGGATAAGTTCTATGAAAACTAAAACGAGTGTGAGTTCTAGTTGAAGGAGGTCTCATTCTTGGGACATATCATCACAATTAATGGGATATCTATGGATCCTTCCAAGATGGCTGTAATTGAGGGATGGCTGAGGCCAATATCTGTAACGGATATTCATAGCTTCTTTGGGCTAGCTGGATATTATCGTGGAATCGTGAGAAATTTCTCATGATTGTCAAACCCTTTTACCAAGATAACACAGAAGGGAGTAAAGTTTTCATGGAGCGATGAATGCAAAGAGAGATTAAAGGATTTGAAAAAGAGGCTTATCATTGTGCTCATGCTCACATTACCCACAAGTCGGAACTTTTTGTGATATTTAATGATGCTTCGAAGAAGGTCATGGGTTGTGTGTTTATGAAAAATGAAAAATTCATTGCTTATTCCTAAAGGCAATTGAATTTTCATGAGAAATACTATCCAAAACATGATCTGGAGTTAACTGTAGTAATCTTCGCTTTGAAAATTTGGGGACATTACCTATTTTGGGAGAAGTGTGAAATATAAACAGATTACAAAAGCCTCAAGTATATATTCACACAGAAAGAGTTGAATATGTTTCAATGAAGATGGCTAGAGCTTATCAAAGACTATGACTGATCAATCCATTACCACCCTAGGAAAGTAAACGAGGTGGAAGATTCTCTATGTAGGAAGGAACCAACAATTATATCATTGATGATAATTGAAAAGGATCTAATCTTCTTAGATTTGATGAAGATGGACATGGGAATCATAAATAAGGGAACATCATCAATCCTTTCACAAATTATTGCTCAACTATATCTTTTGGAAAGGTTAAAGGATGCTCAAAATGATGATGTGGGAATTTAGAATAAAGTGGAAACTATCATAAAAGGTAAATCATTGGAGTTCAATGTTTATGAAAAAGGAATTGTGAGATTTGGTTCTAGACTATGTGTTCCATCAAATCTAGAGTGAATGAAATAACTTTTGGATGATGAACAAGTTCAAATTTCTCTATTCACCAAGAAAGCACAAATACATATTAAGATCTCCAAGAGCATTATTGGTGGGATAACATAAAGAAGGAGATCGTTGAGTATACATCAAAGTGCTTAGTATGTCAGCAAGTGAAGGCTGATAGGAAGAAGTCTAAGGGGATTATACAACCATTACCCATACTAGCATGGAAATGGGAGAACATCGCCATGGACTTTATCACTAGACTTCCAAAGATATCCAATGGAAACAATGTTATCTGGGTTGTTGTGTATCATCTTATAATGACTGCACACTTTATTGAAATTTAAAAGGATTTATATTTGGATTAAATGGAATGGATATATATCAGAGAAGAGGTAAGGCTGCATTGAGTACCACTATCTATTATATCTAATCAAGATCCAAGATCCACATCTATGTTCTAGAAGAGTCTTCAACGTGCTCTGAATACTAAGTTGAACTTCAGTATGGCTTATCATCCTCAAACTGATGGCCAATCTGAGAGGACTATCAAAAAAATTAAGGACATGTTGAGAGCATGTTCAATAGATTTCAATGGAGTATAGCATAAATACCTTCCTCTGGTTGAGTTCCCTTACAATAATAGTTTATACTCAAGAAGCCAATTGGCTCCTTATAAATCCCTGTATGGGAACTGGTACAAAACACTGGCATGTTGGGATGAATTTGGGGAGTGAAAACTCCTACATTCAGAAATGGTCGATGAAATGTTGGAGAAGGTTAAGACCATCCAGCAGCACATTAAAGCTGCTAAGAGTTGAAAAAAGAGTTATGTGGATAATCATCGACAAGACCTAGATTTTGATGTGGGTGACATGGTATTACTCCTCATATCCCCGTGTAAGAGAGTTATGATTTTTGGGAAGAAGGGAAATCTTAGTCCAATGTACATCATTCCTTTTGAGATCCTTGATCGCATAAGAGCATTGGCCTATTGACTATCACTCCCACCGAACCTATTTCAAGTACATGATGAATTCCATGTATCACTCTTGAGGAAGTACATACCTGACCCATCGCATGTGCTCAATACTGAGGTGATACCATTGGAGAATGAACTCTCCTATGAAGAGAAGTTGGTAAATATCTTATATCAAAAATAAAATGTTCTACGAAATAAGAAAATTCCCCTCATCAAGGTGTTGTGGAGAAACTACAAGTTTGAAGAGGCAATGTGGGGATCAGAGGAAGTGACGAAGCAGAGTTACCCTCTTCTATTTTAGTGTGGGAAAAGGAAATTTCAATGTAGAAATTTTTTAAGGGGGGTTGATTGTAATGACCCAAAATTTTATCAATAAAAATTCATCTTGATCTAATTAAATGTATTATTATGCAAAATGGTTATATAACATATGCACTTCTTTGGTTTTATGTTTTTAGATTTCAAAATACCGTTATGAATTATAACCATTTCTAATATAGTCATTGAACATGGATCTATTTATTAGTAAAAATATAGGGCTTTAAAAAATCCAATTTACATAGAAAAAGGAACCAGTGACCTCATCCAGTAGAATTTCTTTGTACGAAACCCATTTTTAGGAGCTCAGAAAGGAGGTGGTGTTACTGGGATTCACTCTTGACCAATCCCAATATGATTTTCAACATGTTAAGCTCGAGTGGAACCACCTATGGGAGAAGTGGAAGTTGATAGAGATTACCACCCGGGCGATGTTATCTAAGACACCCCAAGAGTCTGTCAATATAGCGCACCTTACCCTTAGGTCTTATGCAGGTATTTTAAGGGGTTATGTAACAATACCCTAGCACTATGATTGTGTGCAATATTTTTTTATAGAGAATATACATTCATTTTACAATTGTTACATTGTAAATAGTTTTTAAAGCACAAATAGTATTTTTAGTAAATATCCAATTAAGAAATCTATTTTGATGAATTAATGGATTTTTTAATTAAATAATATTTTAATAAAATATTGTTATTAATAAATTAATTTTTATTTAATATAAATGATCGTATAATTTTTATGAATAAAAATATTATTTTTATTACGGTTTGAAAACTGTTTTGGCCAAAACCCATGAATTTTTAACAAATACCAGTTTTTATTTTAAAAGTGAAAATTCACATATTTATAAAATTATTTAGATAAACTAAAAATTATTTTTGGAAGCAGGACGTTGAAATTATCCAACGGTTAATTATTCATAATTTTCTGACACAATCAATTTCTTGGGTAAAAATTAAATACCATTTAAATATATAATATGTTTTATGACATCATAATGACTCAATAGTGATGTAATAAAATAATATAAATGGTATTTTTGGCCAATATATGTTTTATATTTAATATAATGTGATTTGGAGTTTATTTAATTTATTTTACAAATCCGTAGTGGACCCTCCAAGACATATAAAACATTTTATCATTTTAAAATGATTTCCTTGAGAGTGTGAATCACCTCCACATAAAAAAACCTAGTATTTTAATATGTTCAGATGTTGGCATGATAAAATAATTTTTTACACTCCTATTTAGCAAAAACCATGGGAAAAATCATGGTATGGTTTGTGGTTTTGATTAGTTTAATTTGTAGTGTCCAAAACCAAAATAATAAAGAATTCACTCTCTTTTCCTATATAAACCCACCCAAGATCCCACATATCATCACTCAAAACATTTAGAGTTAGACAAAACTCTTCCCTCCTATCTCTATAATGCTCACAAGGCACCCCAAGCTACCAATAATCCTCTCTCAAGCCTTTGGTATCACACTTCCAAGTAAGGGATTTCTTCCTTTCTCGTTTTTGTCCAAATTTTATTATATAGTTGTACCCTTTTGTTTTAAAATTTAAAATGTTGGGGTATGATTTATAACCTCCCCCATACTTACCTACTTATGTTTTAATGATGATATACCTCTTTCTATCTCATTAATGCCTCTCATGTATGCCTGTTATCATGCTGAAATTTCGTAAGGAATTCATCTCTTACCATTTACATTCTAGAAATTATTTTATATTTTGCATCTAAATTCCATTAAATATGTTGGGATATTATGTTACATGACCCCCATACTCTCCATTTTATTTATAAATTATGAGATACCCCTTTCTCTCTCATCAACCCATTTTAAGATTTCTATTTAACATTGTTATGCAGTCGAAGTTACACCAAACTTTCCATGCCAAAATCATCGTGTAAGTGAATAACACACTCATATCTTTATCAAGAGTATTCAACTTTATAAACATTTACTTTTTGATTGAGGACTTAAATTTATGTATTCCAAATCTATTATTTGTGAAATAAATTATTATATTTAATGAATCCATGTTGTATGATCTATGTGGCACATTTATACATGAAATGAAACAATTAAGAAGGGTGCACCCTGATAGTGCTCCAATGAATTGGGTAAAGAGTAGTATCATGATACATCAAGTGAAATTAGGGTTTAATCATGATAATTAATGTTCAATGAGGTTTTAATAATGATCCATGTGTAATGAGCCTTGGTTCATGCTAATATCATGTAAATGTTTTTGCCACATTTCCATGTTATGATAATCATGCTATATCATGCCTTTATGTTCATGTTTATCTTATGATCTATTGATATGCCTATTACCTAACATGTACTTTATTCTTCATGTTATGACTTTTTTAATACCTTAATAGTATTTATAGCTCACCCTTTTCTTATGGATGTCCTTTGGTTATCCCATGAAATGTTAAGTACGAAGGAATGTGTGTGGTCATGTAAAATAAGTTTTCAACAAAGATGTGAATTTCATGTTTTAAGTTGTTATGTAATGTTCCTTATCCCCAATGTAACTAGACATCTTGATCTAATATGTTGTATCAAGTGAGGAATTTATGTAATATAATAGGTTTAAGTGTCAAATAAAGAGCATGGTTTATATATATATTGATTATGTATAATATTTATATCAATTTTTACATTATGTAAATAAGTAAATCATGATATATGTAATAAGATTAAGAATGAAAATTCAAAACAAGTACGAAAAAAATGGATATTACTATAACCATAACATTAACATGGTGTTGTTAATAAACAGATATATAATTCCATAACAAAATAATATGTATTATTAGATATAAGAACATGGTTATGTAATATATTTATAATAAACATATATTTATTGTATAAGAATTTTTTATGAGTACGAAGATAATCAACACATAAGGTTGGGGAATTTCATCTCACTATTTATTTCTATTAGATTTATTTCTTATTCACCAATAATTTAACTTATGTGGCGTATATATTTCCAATTAATATATTATGTCATGACCCGTCCCCTGGGGCCCGTGCTGTGACTACCCCAAGCCCGCCTTCCATAGGCTAAGGGCTGGCGACTAGCACCGAAGGCGTATTCCCTAAAACTGGGAAGGCATTGCCTTTATAACCTGTAAACACACGCAACCAAGCACACAACAAGATACGAACTCAAGTTAATTGAATAGTAAGCATAGTGAGTATAGTAAGTAAAAGGGGCCAGAAAACAAGCCCAACTGGAAAGTATAAGAAACTGAAAGTACAAGTAAACTGGAATAGCTCTTGTGATCACCCGCCATGGATCCCACTTAAAGGGTAGGTACAGCTCTCGAATGATCATCTCTGCAGTACACCTCATCTAAGTCCACCTCCAAGCTACCTTCAGTCTTGGTACTCTTGTCCTCAGTCAGCGTTGTCTGTCGTCTACACCAAACACAACAAGGTGAGGGCATATCCCATGTAGGGGTGAGTATAATGATACTTAGTAGGGACCCAGATACCCTCAAGGTCTCACAAAATCCAAAAAGGATAAACCACAAGCATGAAAACAACTGTCAACCCAGCTTAGGTATATACCCATACATATACCTAAGTTATCAAGTAAACTCATCTCAACCACGAGGAAACACAACGCCCAACTCAAAATCCCAAAGCCTAACTATTCCACAAAGGAATGAATACCAAAAAGATAAAACTCAACTCACACCAGGATTCATTCTAGGGGTAGTAACAAGTAATATCTCTAGTCACATCATCGAACACCTCAGCTGATGGAGAATCCCTCCCCTATTGAGTATAGTGGGCCTGCCGCATCACACAGAGGAACTTCCCACTAACCTTGGACTGCTGAGGTAATCCTCCTATCAAGTATCGTGGGTCTGCTGCATCACACAGAGGCACTCCCCACCGTGGGTCCACCGCGTCACACAGAGGCGCACCCCCTCATGACTTGTTGAGGTGCACCTCTTGCTGAGTATCGTGGGTATTCCACATCACACAAAGGCTCTCCCATATTTTCATGCTAATATAATCCTCCTGTCAAGTACTGTGGGTATGCCGCGTCACACAAAGGCACTCCCCACTGGGCTTGTCAAGTCACTCCGAGTCGAAATGGTCAGTAGTCATCAAGTTTCAGCCAGTCGCAGGGTTCCATACGTATTGCACTTGGGATAAATGCTCCCCAAGACATAGTTCAATGCTCCAACTACCACATAGTCCCATGGAGAAGTTTCCCAAAGTACCACCATGTCATAGGGGTCTCAACGTGATAGACAATGCACTAATCGGATACCCGATCTGTAAGTTATTAGACTTTTAGTCCTGAGGGCCTGGTTGGATTCATGATAGATCCAACCCAACCATATCACAACATTATAAAAATCTCAAGTGGGGTATATAAGAAGGAATTTCTCACTCCAAGGTTTCTGGTGCCGCAGACGGTTCGTCAAACAGACGTACGGTGCCAAAGTTATGGCTAAAAGAGGGTAAATGGGTCGAAGTGGGTCCGGGTCCGGTCCGACCCGATCGGACCGACCCAGCCTGACCCGGCCTGGGCCGACCTGGTTTCGGTCACCCGACCCAACCCTCTGGGTCTGGACCGACCCACGCTGGGCACCCCGGCCTGGTGGCCCGACCTGGGCGTCGCGGGGCGGCGCTGAGATCGTGAGGTCCGCGAGGGGCCGCAGAGGCTGCGGGGGGTGCAAAGGCTGCGAGGCCCATAGAAGTCGCGGGGGGGCGTGGGGTGGTGGGGGATGGGAGGTGGCGGATGCCGCTGGGCAGTAGTGGCCACGAGGGCCATGGGGGATGTGGAGCGGTGGAGGCCGCAGGGCATCTTAGGCCACAGGGGGGCCGCGGAGCAGTGCGGGGTGGCGAGGAGGCCACGGTCCTGTGGGGCAGTCATGGTGTGACGGGGCGGTCATGGTGTTGCGGCCTTCCACAGATGGTAGGATGTCCAACTATCCTCTCCGCGTGGCACGGTCCCATGTCGTGCCTTCTTCGGTGGCTGGTTCGATCGACCACTCTTCATTCGTCACTATGGCACAAAGTTACCTTCTTCCATCATCAAGAACACACAAATAATGAAGAACGACGGAGGGGTTAGGCCATGTTTGTTTGGACCGCACCATCCACGTTAGAGTGGTAGCCAACTGTTCAACAAAAATCTTTAATGAAGAATTTCAAACTCTACAACCCCCGAAAATGATTATTCCCAAACCTGTAGAAAAAAGAAATCATTCGCGGATCAACTAGTTAGAGAGTTGATCTGCGTTCTTTGTTTAGAAGGGAAGAACATGGGAATCCATAATCACACATAATAAAAACCCTAACTCAATGGTTTAGTTGAAGATTTTCCACAGTTGAGATGGTTTGGCATTGTTGATCCCGCAACAAGTCTCCCCCAATGACGTAGGGGATGAGAGAAATAAGATGAAGTTGATGACGATGTTGTTTCCTTGATCGTCGGTTTGTTTGTCATTAGAGATCCTTCGATGAAGTTTTGGAGAAATATTCGTCAAAGGAGAAGAGTTTTATATTGGTGTTATTCATTGGAGGATGTGTTCTTCCAAGTTCTCCCAAGCTCCCACCTTTTCAAACGGTTAATTTCCCCAACAATCAAATGAGGAGCCAACCTAAATTAAAATATGTTCACCAATTTAATTTATGTTGGCACAATTTATTGTTGAAACAATTAATTGTATTATATTTGCATACATAATGGTATCAAGTTGGTAATAAAAGTAGGGGAGTTGGGATTTTTTCTCCCATTAAAGGGGGTTTGGGTGGTCCCCACCACTAGAATTTAAATTTGGGAGGTTTTGAGGGCTCGGGTAGTCCCCACCACCATAACCCATGTTGAGTAGTTTCAAAAATAAAAATCTTAGACATTTTTATTTTATAAAATTCTTTCATGAAAAGCACATAATTTCTTTTTCACTCTCGACCCACTGTAGTTGTGGTGAAGGTCTCCTTAAAATAATATTGGTACTGCGAGTTCAACGTTGCCCTCAGATTTCAATTTCGAGCACTGGTTCAAAAGTTATAAAAACCCACTCATACGTTTACCAAGCATACCTGAAAAAATAGTTCATAAATTCATTATGGGCACACCGGGCCACGGAATCACGTGCTGTCAATTTTCACAGACTCATAAAATTCCCATATATTAAAAAAACAATTTACATGGAAATTCTAGGTCTTTACTGTAACACCCCAGGTAAATAAATAATATGAAATTTTATATTTATCTATATTTGTGAATAAAATATTAATATTACTTTAAAGGGGATGCTATGCTCGATGGCGTACCCAATACTCAACAACGAGTTTCTTGGGAATCTTAAGTTGCACTCTAATAATAAAATAATATTATTTTAAATGGTAGTTAACGCCTAGCCATTGTAATGGCAGGAATGAACATAACTAGCTACAAAATTATTATATATGTTTGTCAAGTATTTTTACCCTTTACAATAAATATTAGAGGATTAAAAATTCGAATGAATCCAATTTTAAGCATATAAATTCTAATATTCTTTAAAAGGTCGATTAACCACCTTTTGAAGGCAAACCTCTTTTAAATCCACTTTTTGACAATTTTATTTGTTATATTTGACAAAATAAAATTCTTATTTAGAATCGGGACAACAAAATTTACTTTGTGTAAATTTTTGGTATCTTTCGGATAAAGTTCATTTTTTAATGAATAGTGAAAATGTTGTATTTTAATTCAAAACCACTTTTTAATCTAATTTATTTATATTATTAGATTATCTTTTGAATTTTTTTTAAAGTAAAATTAGAATATATTTTTACCATTTAATCCAATAGTGGACGTTGGAATTAATTTCACTTTGAAATTGGACTTAAACTAGTGTCAATATTTTGATACTTATTGTTTCATAAAAACACGCTATGTTTTTGAATTTTGTAAAATAGAAATCATTTTTGAATTCATAATATCAAATATATATTAGGGTGAAGTTTTGGTTTTTTTCTGGAAAACTTCAATTTTTGACGAATAGTGAAACCACTAAGTGGTACTTAAGAAACTGATTTTTTGTTTAAATGAAATTTTACCACCTCTGTGTTTTGAATTTCAAAAATCCAACATACATGTTTGTCATTAAGAAGTAAAATGTGTTTCAATGCGATTAAAATAATTTTTTTGGTGAATAGAAACTTTTAAGTTTTTAATCGCGATTAGAGGTAATTAGTGTAGTTTAAGGTAAAAATAATGTTTTAATAATATGAGATGAGCTTGACACATGTCCTACCCTCATTAGATGTGTCATGGCCGACCAAGACAATACATGGGCCAACTTGGGGACCCATTGGAGCCACTTTGGTTGGGAAATGACATAAATAACTTTTTATTTAATGTTAAAGTAAAAATGACACAAACATGAGATGTTTTACTAAAAAAAAATTTACATGGGGTTATACAAGTAGGATTTTTGACTATAAATATTCATTAGAAAGATAAAAAGATTTCATACATCATGATATTTTTTTTATAATTTTTAGACATTAAATATATTAAATTATTAATGACATCATAATGATGCAGTGATTACCTCATTAATAAAGGATTTAAATAAAATGAAAAGATAATGTAAAATCTATGCCCTACACATTTCAAAAACCTATTGTATGGTTATATTTAGAACCCTTATCATCTTATCCTTGAATTATATCAATGTGGGACCTTATAAATAATAAACTCATTTTAAAATAAAGTGACATTTCTTTACTTTCCAAGAGTGCCCCTCCTCTCCTCTTATAAAAGGCCCCCACCTCTACCACCTTACCCACACTTACAAAGCCTTTGTCTCGGCCAAACCCTGCCCATATCATCTCTCCACATCCCTAGCTTAATCATTGAAGCCTCACTTTGGGAAAAATACTTTCCAAGGAAGCCTTTTATCTTAAATCAAAGAGAGTTACCCGTTTTAAAGGTAGTGTTTTCTCTTGTGTTCTTATGTTTTATTTTGCTTCTCCAACCCCCTAAACTCTTTTTATTCTTTAATTTTGTAACAAAAAAAGTATCTTAAATATACTAGGATGTTTTTATGTTAAGTATTAGAGCTACACTTATACACACCTTCGTCTAATGGTTAAAGAACATACTGTTTCTGTGGTTGGTGATTTTCTGCCTCACGAAACGATGATTGTTCAATATTATTTTAACACCTTTAAAGGTGGCCATTATGATGTCACTATATTTTATATATGATATATATGGTATTTATGTTTACTATACGCTTCTGTATTTTATATTTAAAACATACCTTTATTCTTTTCATGTTGTGTAAATGCGATAATTTCATATGAGGAAGTGTGGACAACCGCCCCCTCAAGTGATGTGACTCGTACATGCAATACATGGAATGTATAAAGAATGAAATTAATGAACATATGTGACCTATATAACATATATATTATACTTTAATTATAATATATATATACATATATATATCATTTATTTTTAATTCCATTAATATGACAAAAAAATGAAAGTAGCGTTCATGCATACGTACGGCCTACCGTCTCCATGAACGGTGCTTTTCGTTTTTATCTCCAAATGATATGGAATAGTATAAAATGAATATGTACTAGATATATATTATATTTTAATCATTAATACTATTATGGAAATTATTTACTTATAAATACGTGGGAAATATTTTTTCAAACAAGTTCATTTTTGACTCATGTACCAAACATCGGCAAAAACGTCTGATATGAACTAACATTATTAAACAATTATTATAACATTATAATATGTGATATGAACTGAATAATAATCTTTAAATGAGGTCCTTAGGAAATTATAAATTGACCAAAGTTTATTATTCAGGAATATAAAGAAACGAACAAGACAAGTCAGACTTTAGGTAAGGGATTATACCCCTCTCTTTCTTTTTAAGTACACTCTTTTATGTCATTCCTTTTAATCTCATCTTTCTTATGATTGGGATGTTCTTTTAAATTAATCTTAATGTACTTTTTATGTTCATATGATGAGAGACCCTATTTTCTCTCATAAATCCATTTTGGAAGTTTTGAGTGGCGCCGTTAGGCTGCTGAATTTTCATAAGAGATCCAACCACTCTCTTTCTTTTTAAGTACTCTTCTTTATGTCACTTATTTTAATCTCCTCTTTGTTATGCTGGGGGATGTTATTTTATATTCCTCTTTCTGTAAATTTTATGTTAATATGATGAGAGACCCTATTTGATCTCATCAATTCATTTTTGGAAGTTTTAAGTGGCGCCGTTAGGCTGCCGAGTTTTCGTAAGGAATTTTTCATCTCACTTTTATTCCCGTGAGATTTATGTTACATTTTCCACCATTTCCTTTGAGTGCTATATGTACTGTCCATTATTCTACTCTTTGTGTAATATACTTTCATTTATGAGTATTTACATCAATGTTGTATTTTCCTTCTTTCATGGGGTGTATGTTTCGAAAGATACCCAAGTCGGTAAGGGAACCTTTCACCCTCCTCTTTTTAAAAGACTTATTTTATTATGTATTTTAATTCACATACTATTATGTTGGGATATGTTATTATATATAATTATTGATTTAAATTTTATGACCAAGTGATGAGATACCCTTTTTATCTCTCATCAACTCTTTTTGTGAATTTTGAAGTGACGTCGTTAGGCTGTCGAATTTTTGCAAGGGAACTTCTTAACCCAATTTTGATTCTTTGGGATAAACTTGTACACCTTGAATATGTTGTTCTATGATTATGTGTGAATGTCCTCTGATTGTTTTACACTTAATACCCACTTATATTTCATGTATTCGTTTGTCACACATAATTATGTAACTGATTTATCCTTAATCCAAGGATACCGTCTTTGTATGGGACTTCATCTCAATATCCTTTCATTGAGGCATATTTTATTATATACACAACCTTATTTTATACGGTGTATAAACCCCTTTGACTTTTATGTTTATCCAAAAGGAATATTTTTATATGAAGCGTTTTACAAAACGACAAAAGGGAATGTTTTTTCCATACGTATGCGGCGACAACGGCTTCTCCGCCACCGTGAACATTATTTGAGTTTCGGCTTCCTCTACAAGCCATACCTTCTTTTTAAAAGAAAAATAAATACCATGTTTTACTTTTCTTTTATTTTGGTATTGAAAATGGTTTTCATAATGTTTTTTTATATCAATGTGTTTTATTGATATCTTTTGATTGAAATGTGGAAATGTTATGTTTCCTTTATGCATGTATTATGTGGTACAATTATGTTATGGTTTTTGGGCATTGTTATGAAGATGGGTGGTTCCATGATAAACTAAGGGCGGGTGAGCCTGATATAGCTCTCCAATGAATTGGGTAACGTGAAGGAGTGAAATGTTATGGTTTCTCCGAAGAGATTTAGGGAATATACTGTAGTGGGTATTCCAAACGTAACCAAGAGGGTTACTCCCTACGTAAGAATGTTATGAATGCCTCAAGTTACCTTTTATGTCTTATGATTTCTATGATTTATTCATGATTTTATGAGGTATGTTAAAGTGCCTATGTTTTATGGGTAAAGTATGATTTCATTCTTATGTATATATGAACTCATGTTTCCTTTCCATATTTTTATATCCCTTACTGATATTTTTATGCTCATCCCAAGTTTTTTTGAAATGTTTTTCACAGGTCAAGGGAAAGGTACATGATATGATGATAGTGTCAAGGAAGTGTCAAGAAAGAATCCATGTTTTATTTTAAATATGTTTCCGTTGATGGGAAAAAAAATGAATACTATCTTTATGTAACCACTTTGTTTAAATGTGGAATGTAATGAAAGTTTTATGATCTAATTCTCTAAAACTATAAACCTAAAAAGATCCTCAATGTGTAATCTTGTATTAACTCAAGATTAAGTAAGGTTTAAGGCTCTGGCCTTATAGTTGGTATCAAAGGTCGGTTTAGACAACTTTAGGGATTAGGACTTTTTGTTAGACACATGATTAGTCCCTATATCTATTATTTCAGTTAAATCCTTATTTTATAACTTTTTTTCAGGTCAAGTAAAGTCGGTTACGAATGGAAGGAGAAGGATCTCAAACGACATTCCTATCTCTTCTTGATGACATGCTTGCAATAATTATTGCAAAGTAATGTTCGGATGATTGTGAAGCTTTTTCTAGCATACAACTCACTTGCAAGCAGTTTTTTGAGATATCAAACACCTCCACTATACCTCGTTATCATTGTGGATCATGGGTTGTTTTTAGACAAATACTATTTTCACAATATTCTCATATTTTCAAGAAAGGTAAATATTATCAAGGTATTTTCAAATATTTTACCTTATCACAATAATTTGAAGCATATTATGATTTTAAAAATGGTGCTGAGGAAGGAGACCCTTGCGCAACCTATTTATATTTTCTTTTAAAATATAGTCTCTAAATACATACTTATGGTATTTTAAAAGGACCAATAATAGAAATTTTCAACTCAAATTCTGTCCGACTATTTTATAGAAATCATGTTTTATCAGATGTTTTGGAATTATATGTCATACATGATTATTTTCCAAAACTGTTTTTCTGTGAACACCCATATGACCCATGTTGTACAAGGTGTATTTGGATAGAGGAAGCAAATGATTTTGAAAGATCTCAAAATAATTGTTGTAATGCATGGGACTTCTACCTATGTGATCAAGATGACGATGAAACCGAGTGGACGCCATAATCAAGGTATGATGTTATTCATTTTGGGAATTGTTTTATTTTATCTTATGGTGGTGAAATAAGACTTCAAGAATTAAGATGTTGAGATTATAACGAATTTGGATGAAAATGAGAGGTATAAGGAAACTATTGAGGTTAAAACATGTTAGGGTCATTTTTGGAGTTTTATAAAAATGACAGCATGCAGACCGTGTGACAAACCGTCTCGTCGGACAAAGCTACGGGAATCGAACCCACAACCAAAGTGCGACTGGTATTTATCGCCTACCACTGGACTACGTGAAGTCCCTGGTTAATTTGACTGATTATTTTTAGTTAGATGATTTTATGAATTAAGAGTAAGTTGATTTTGGTTTATCTATGGAAATTTATTAACGTATCATGGAGGATATGTGATTAGGTTAATTACTTTTCAATACGAGACATTAAGAGCAACTGAAGTTGTTTGGAGATAAATGTTACGATTTAACTTGGAAGACTATTTGACTAAATCCTTCAAATATTTGGGTTTCAATCTTAGTTTGGTTTACTTTGAAGAATTTTATGGACAAATTTTTTATCGAATGGTCCTCGTTGAACTTTGGGTTTTGTTGGACAAATTTTGGAGATTAAGAATAGATTTTCTTTTTATAAAGGGTTATCCTTTTCTAGATTATCTAATATTGTACTAACCTTTTTGGTTTTGGTTTTGGTTAAAGTATAAAGACATGGAAGTATATAGTTCTTTTTTGTGGATTAGGTTATTCTCTAGAAGTTGATTATAGTACTCTTAATGTGAACAAGTCTTCCTAAATAATCATCTTTTGGAGAAAATATGAGTTTGTGTAAGGAATCTAATAAAAGTTGAAAGTCAACATGATAAGTGATTATGTTTCCTTATGAATAAATTCCTCAATAAAAACTAACTTAAAACAAAAATGTTGTCTATTAACTTTTCCTACTGGAGAATCGAATACCGTTTAACCCATCACAAGTTTGTGATTTTCTTGTGGTTAACTTTCTCCTAAACATGTTTTCTATCACTCTCCATCAGAACATGACCGTATGTTTTCTCCTCCATGTCCATGTTTTCCTACATGGAATCCTAGTATGGGTTAACTCGGGTGACCTATGTACTTATCTTTCTTTATTTTAAAGTGATTGTTTTACCGACTCTTGTTCCGATGTGGGACTTTCAAGGATGTTTCCAAGCCCAATTTTAAAATTTCAAGGACGCAATTCCCTAAAGGGGGGAAGGATGTAACACCCCAAGTAAATAAAGAATATGACATTTTATATTTATCCATATTTTTGAATAAAATATTAATATTACTTTAAAGGGGATGCTATGCTCGATGGCGTACCCAATACGCAACAACGAGTTTCTTGGGAATCTTACGTTGCACTCTAATAATAAAATAATATTATTTTAAATGGTAGTTAACGCCTAGCCGTTGTAATGGCAGGAATGAACAGAACTAACTACAAAATTATTATATATGTTTGTCAAATATTTTTACTCTTTAAAATAAATATTAGAGGATTAAAAATGTGAATGAATCCAATTTTAAGCGTAGACATTCTAATATTCTTTAAAATGTCGATTAACCGCCTTTTGAAGGCGAACCTCTTTTAAATTCACTTTTTGACAATTTTATGTGTTATATTTGACAAAATAATATTCTTATTTAGAATTGGGACATCAAAATTTACTTTGTGTAAATTCTTGGTATCTTTCCGATAAAGTTCATTTTTTAATGAATAGTGAAAATGTTGTATTTTAATTCAAAGCCTATTTTTAATCTAATTTATTTATATGATTAGATTATATTTCGAATTGTTTTTAAAGTAAAATTAGAATATATTTTTACCATTTAATCCAACAGTGGTCATTGGAATTAATTTCACTTTGAAATTGGGCTTAAACTAGTGTCAATCTTTTGATACTTATTGTTTCATAAAAACACGCTATTTGTTCTGACAATGGGAATTAATTATTAAATTAATTAATTCAACTTATATGTTTTTTAATTTTGTAAAATTGAAATCATTTTTTAATTCAGAATATCAAATATAGCTTAGGGTAAAGTTTTGGTTTTTTTCTGGAAAACATCTATTTTTGATGAATAGTGAAACCACTAAGTGGTACTTAAGAAACTGATTTTTCGTTTAAATGAAAATTTACCACCTCTGTGTTTTGAATTTCAAAAATCTGACATAAATGGTTGTCATTAAGAAGTAAAATGTGTTGCAATGTGATTAAAATAATTTTTTGGTGAATAGTGACTTTTATGTTTTTAATCGCGATTAGAGGTAATTAGTGTAGTTTAAGGTAAAAATAATGTTTTAATAATATGAGATGAGCTTGACACATGTCCTACCCTCATTGGATGTGTCATGGCCGACCAAGACAATCCATTGGTCAACTTGGGGACCCCATGGAGCCACTTTGGTTGGGAAATGACATAAATAACTTTTTATTTAATGTTAAATTAAAAATGTCCCAAACATGAGATGTTTTACTAAAAAATATTTTACATGCGGTTATACAAGTCAGATTTTTGACTATAAATATTAATTAGAAATATAAAAATATTTCATACATCATGATATTTTTTTTATAATTTTTAGACATTAAATATATTAAATTATTTATGACATCATAATGATGCAGCGATTACCTCATTAATAAAGGATTTAAATAAAATGAAAAGATAATGTAAAATCTATGACCTAAACATGTCAAAAACCTATTGGATAGATATATTTCGAACCCCTATCACCTTATCCTCAAATTATATCAATGTGGGACCTTTTAAATCCGAAACTCATTTTAAAATAAAGTAACATTTCTTTACTTTCCAAGAGTGCCCCTCCTCTCCTCTTATAAAAGGCCCCCAACTCTACCTCCTTAACCACACTTCCAAAGCCTTTGTCTCGGAAAAACCCTACCCATATCATCTCTCCACATCCCTATCTTCATCATTGAAGCCTCACTTTGGTCATAATCCTTTCCAAGGAAGCCTTTGATCTTAAATCAAAGAGAGTTACCCGTTTTAAAGGTAGTGTTTTCTCTTGTGTTCTTATGTTTTATTTTGCTTCTCCAACCCCCTAAACTATTTTTATTCTTTAATTTTGTAACAAAACCAGTATCTTAAATATACTAGGATGTTTTTATGTTAAGTATTATATCTACACTTATACACACCTTTGTCTAATGGTTAAAGAACATACTGTTTCTGTGGTTGGCGATTTTCCGCCTCACGAAATGATGATTGTTCAATATTCTTTTAACATCTTTAAAGATGAACATTATGATTTCATTGTATTTTATATATGATATATATGGTATTTATGTTTACTATATGCTTCTGTATTTTATATTTAAAACATACCTTTATTCTTTTCATTTTGTGTAAATGCGATAATTTCATATGAGGAAGTGTGGACTACCGCCCCCTCAAGTGATGTGACTCGTACATGCAATACATGGAATGTATAAAGAATGAAATTAATGAAAATATGTGACCTATATAACATATATATTATACTGTAATTATAATATATATATATATATATCATTTATTCTTAATTAAATTAATATGACAAAAAATAATGAAAGTAGCGTTCATGCGTACGTACGGCCTACCGTCTCCATGGACAGTGCTTTTCGTTTTTATCTCCAAATGATATAGAATAGTATAAAATGAATATGTACTGGATATATATGATATTTTAATCATTAATACTATTCTGGAAATTATTTACTTATAACTACATGGGCAATCTTTTTTCAAACAAGTTCATTTTTGACTCATGTACCAAACATTGGCAAAAACGTCTGATATGAACTAACATTATTAAACAATTATTATAACATTATAATATGTGATATGAACTGAATAATAATATTTAAATGAGTTCCTTAGGAATATATAAATTTACCAAAGTTTATTATTCAGGAATATAAAGAAACGAACAAGACAAGTCGGAATTTAGGTAAGGGATCCTACCCCTCTCTTTCTTTTTAAGTACACTCTTTTATGTCATTCCTTTTAAGCTCATATTTCTTATGATTGGGATGTTATTTTAAATTAATATTACTATACTTTTTTATGTTCATATGATTAGAGACCCTTTTTTCTCTCATAAATCCATTTTGGAAGTTTTGAGTGGCGCCGTTAGGCTGCTGAATTTTCGTAAGAGATCCAACCACTCTCTTTCTTTTTAAGTACTCTTCTTTATGTCACTTCTTTTAAGCTTCTATTTTTTATTATGGGGGATGTTATTTTATATTCCTCTTTCTGTAAATTTTATGTTAATATGATGAGATACCCTATTTGATCTCATCAATCCATTTTTGGAAGTTTTAAGTGGCGTCGTTAGGCTGCCGAGTTTTCGTAAGGGATTTTTCATCTCACTTTTATTCCCATGAGATTTATGCTACATTTTACACCATTTCATTTTAGTGTTATATGTACTGCCCATTATTCTACTCTTTGTGTAATATACTTTCGTTTATGAGTATTTACATCAATGTTGTATTGTCCTTCTTTCATGGGGTGTATGTTTCGAAAGATACCCAAGTCAGTAAGGGAACCTTTCACCCTCCTCTTTTTAAAAGACTTCTTTTGTTATGTCTTTTAATTCACATACTATTATGTTGGGATATGTTCTTATATATCCTTACTGATTTAAATTTTATGACCAAGTGATGAGATACCATTTTTATCTCTCATCAACTCTTTTTCTGAATTTTGAAGTGACGCCGTTAGGCTGTCGAATTTTTCAAGGGAACTTCTTAACCCAATTTTGATTCTTTGAGATAAACTTGTACACCTTGAATATGTCGTTCTATGATTATGTGTGAATGTCCTCTGATTGTTTTACACTTAATACCCACTTATATTTTGTGTATTAATTTGTCACACATAATTATGTAACTGATTTATCCTTAATCCAAGGATACCATCTTTGTATGGGACTTCATCTCAATCTCCTTTCATTGAGGCATATTTTATTTTATACACAACCTTATTTTATACAGTGTATAAACCCCTTTGACTTTTATGTTTATCCAAAAGGAATATTTTTATACGAATTGTTTTACAAAATGACAAAAGGTAATGTTTTTTCCATACGTATGCGGCGACAACGACTTCTCCGCCGCCGTGACCATTAATTGAGATTCGGCTTCTTCTACAAGCCATACCTTCTTTTTAAAATAAAAATAAATACCATGTTTTACTTTTGTTTTATTTTGGTATTGAAAATGGTTTTCATAATTTTTTTTATATCAATGTGTTTTATTGATATCTTGTGATTGAAATGTGGAAATGTTATGTTTCCTTTATGCATGTATTATGTGGTACGATTATGTTATGGTTCTTGGGAATTGTTATGAAGACGGGTGGTTCCGTGATAAAATAAAGGCGGGTGAGCCCGATATATCTCTCCAATACATTGGGTAACGTGAAGGAGTGAAACGTTAAGGTTTCTCCGAAGAGATTTAGGGAATATACTGTGGTGGGTATTCCAAACGTAACCATGAGGGTTACTCCCTACGTAATAATGTTATGAATGCCTCAAGTTACCTTTTATGAATTATGATTTCTATGATTTATTCATGATTTTATGAGGTATGTTAAAGTGCCTATGTTTTATGGGTAAAGTATGATTTCATTCTTATGTATATATGAACTAATGTTTCCTTTCCATTTTTTTATATCCCTTACTGAGCTTTTTATGCTCATCCCAAGTTTTTTTGAAATTTTTTTCATAGGTCAAGGGAAAGGTACATGATATGATGATAGTGTCAAGGAAGTGTCAAGAAAGAATCCATGTTTTATTTTAAATATGTTTCCGTTGATGAAAAAAAATGAATACTATCTTTATGTAACCACTTTTTTTAAATTTGGAATGTAATGCAAGTTTTATGATCTAATTCTATAAAACTCTAAACCTGAAAAGATCCTCAATGTGTAATCTTGTATTAACTCTAGATTAAGTAAGGTTTAAGGCTGGGGACTTATATTTACATTCTCCCTACCTTAGGGATTTGCATCCCTGTAAGCCTCAACTCAAACTAAGGGAACAAGTGGGGGTACTGAGCATGCATATAAGCCTCTAGTTCCCATGTGCTCTCCTGGAGGTTCCCATGCTGCTAGTGAATGTATACCAGAGGTATCGACTACCCATAAAAGACCCGCTACAATTGATCCTCAATCTCCACTAGAACCTCTGAAAACATCTCCCCATCATCGATGTCCAGCTCGTTGTGGTTAATGATGTGAGAAGGGTCGAGCATGTATCTCCTCAGCTGGGATACGTAAAAGATGTTGTGCACTCGATGCAACTGAGGGGGAAGTTCTAGGTGGTAGGCCACCTTTCCAACTCTGCTGAGAACCTAGAAGGGTCCAATGAACCTCGGAGATAACTTTATGCCTCGGCCAAATCTCCACAAACCTCATCGAGGTGAGACCCGTAGAAAGATGTGGTCACCATCCTTGAACTCTAGAGGTATCTGTCTCCTGTCGGCATAAGACTTATGTCTGCTCCGCGTAGTCTTCATCCACTCCTAGATGATTTACACCTACTCTATGGTAGCCCATACCATCTCTAGTCCCACTAGTGCTGACTCCCCTGGGTCAGTCCAGCACAAAGGTGATCTGCAAGGTCTCCCGTATAATGCATCAAAAGGTGTCATCCCAATGGTGGAGTGATAGCTGTTATTGTATGCAAACTCTACCAAAGTCAAGTGATCCTCCCAGGTGCGACCAAAGTCGAGGATGCAAGCATGTAGCATGTCCTCGAGGGTCTGAATGGTCTTCTCAGTCTGGCCATCTATCTGAGGATGGAAGACAGTTCTCAAATGAAGATATGTCCCGAAAGCCTCCTGTAACCCCTTCCATAACCAGGAAGTAAAACGTTTATCATGATAAGAGATAATCGTTGAGGGTAATCCATGTAGCTGCACAATATTTTGTACATAGAGGCATCCCAAGCTCTCCACTGAACCCTGCTCTCTGATTAGTAGGAAGTGGGCCGACTTGGTGAGTCGGTCGACAATCACCCAGATAAAATCATGACCTCTGTAGGTACATGGAAAACATGTCACGAAGTCCATGGATATCCCATCCCAATTCCACTCTGGGACCTCCAAAGGATGAACCAAGTCTGCTGGTACCCAATGCTCCGCCTTCACTTGTTGAAAAGTGAGGCACCGAGAGACAAACTCTGCTACTAATTTCTTCATTCCCGGCCACCAGTGCTGTCGTCGGTAATCCTGGTACATATTTTCCACTCCTTGATGTACCACTTGAGGGGATGTGTGGAACTCCCTCAATACTTCCTCCTGAAGTGACACGGGTACCATGGTACATCCTCTGAAGAGGATGATATGCTCCCCAGCTTCAGAAAATCCATCAGGTGTTTGCCCTGTGGATATCTGAGAACGTCAAGCATCGCAGTCAGCGTCCCTATGCTATTCCTCCCTAACTCGCTAAAGAAGTGGGGGAGTGACTATAACAGACTGAAGAAAAGCTACTCCATCCCGATCCGCAAAGGATATATGCAAAGTGCCCATCTGCTCCGTCGCCTCACCTAGTAGTTGTATACAAGATCTCTTGCTGAGTGCATCTACTACAAAATTCCCCTTCCCAGGAGTATAGACTATCTCAAAGTCATAGTCCTAGAGGAACTCAATCCAACGTCATTGTCTTAGGTTCAAGTCCTTCTGAGAGAAGATATACCTGAGACTCTTGTGATTAGAGTACACTGTAAAACATTCTCCCATCAATTAATGTCACCACATCTTCAAGGAGAAGACCACTGCTTCAAAATCCAAGTCATGGGTGGCATAGTTCTACTCATGTTGTCTCAGTTTCTGAGAACTATATGTGATCACTGCTTGATCCCACATTCGGACACATCCATGTTTGGTACCTGATGTGTCGCAATAGACTACGTACCCTACACCCTCCTCTAGTATCCTCAAGATGGGGCACTAGTCAGCCTCTGCCTCAGCTCCTAAGAACTCTGCTAGAATCTCTATGACCACATGAAGGGTTTCCCTTTCTTCATTAATTCTGATAAAGGTGTTGAAACTCTAGAGAAATCTGGAAAAAAGCTTCGGTAGTATCCAGCCAAACCCAGGAAACTCCATACCTTTGTCACACTTCTGGGTGGATCCCAAGAAAGTACTGCCTCAATCTTCACTGGATCCACCACAACTCCAACCTCTAAGATGACGTGTCCTAGAAATTAAACCTATTGGATCCATAACTGGTACTTCAAGAGCTTACCATAAAGTTGGTTCTCTCAGAGTGTGTCCAGTACTACCTGCAAATGATAGGCATGTTCCTCCTTATTAGCTGAGTAGATCAGAATTTTGTCGATGAAGACTACTACAAAGTGATCAAGGTGTGGCTGAAACATCCTGTTCATGAGTCCCATGAACACTGCTGGAGTGTTGGTGACACCAAATGTCATAAAAAAATAACCCATAATGGTTGTACCGACATCTGAAAGTCATCTTCTGCACATCCTCGTCTCGTACTCTGAGCTGGTGATAGCCTGATCTGAGGTCTATCTTCGAGAACCACCGTTCTCCCTTCAGCTGATCAAAGAGGTCGTCAATCCTTGGGAGTGGGTAATTGTTCTTCACGGTTACCTAATTCAGGCGTCGATAGTCGACACAAAGTCTCAAGCTCCCATCCACCTTCTTGGTGAACAAAATCGGGGCTGACCAAGGGAAAACACTGGGCCAGATGAACCCTTTCCCCTGTAAGTTCTCCAGTTGTACCTGTAGCTCGCGAAGCTCCATGGGAGCCACCCGATACGCTGGTGTAGATATCAGTGTCGTCTCATGGTACAATTCAATCCAAAATTCCACCTCTCTATGAGTAGGTAGACCCCTGACATCATCCGGGAAAACATCTGCATACTGGTCCACCACTACAGGATAACTCGGACTATCCACATCAACTACTCTGAGGGTAAGGCTAGACAACTGATGAGTGATCAGTTTCATCCTCCTCTGGGTAAGTCCATTTAGAGCTACAAAGGCTCCCTTCTCACCGATGAAGGTAACGTGGTCCCATCCCTGCCAACACACCACACTTTGCACCTAATATAGTTAATATGAGCATGTATTGTAGATAATCAGTCCATACCCAAGATGACGTCCTAAGGCCTCGACGCTTCTACTAGGAGATCCTAGCCGAATATCTCGCATCCTAAAGTAATCTCACATTGTCGGCACCCGTGCCTAATCATTGAATCCACTCCCATAGGAGTCTCTATCCATAAGGATCAAGACAACGACTCCGTCGGAATCACTGAGCTCCGAACAAGGGTAGTGGCAATAAAAGAATGACTGGAACCTATGTCTATAAGTACTGCAGCTAAGGTGTATTAGATACAGATCGTACCTCGTATCATCTTTGGAGCACCATGATCATAGGCCTCAGCTGCATGGAGCTGAGCTCGCCCCTGTCCTCCTCCTCCCTGTGGTCGGGGTGGACCACCTGGTGGTAGTGGCGGTAACGTCTCAAATCATCACCCACCGAAAACTACACGGCTAGCTCCTCTATCACGTCCACATACTCCCTATAGACCTCCTCGGCCGAACCTCTATCTCTGCTTGGGTGGTTCCTTGACCATCTTTTGATCATCCGTATGGCGGGCCGGACAGTCACGAGCCATGTGACCATGCCCGCTACATGAGTAACACTGCATGATCCTTGCCCTTCATGCTCTGCCTCGAGAGCCCCGCACCACCGACACTAAGTCAGGCGGTCATCCACTTGTAGGTCTGGTCCTATTGGACCACTGTGATATCTGTCTGCTGCCAGCTGCATAAGACTCTGCTACGTGATGTCCGGTGGTGGGTCTTGCTGTTGGTGGCTGCTCAAAAAGAAAACTCTCCACTAATAGGGCTTTCTCTAACACCCCTTCCTACTTCAGGATGCTGAGTGAGATCATCAAAGCCCCGATCTCCCGCCTAAGTCCCTGCTCAAAGGTCCAGGCTCTAAATAATGGGTCCTGCACCATATCATTGGAGTAGCGTGAGAGGTAGGTGAACCTTGCTGAGTACTGAGCCACAGTCATGCTGCCTTGCTGTAGATGAATTAACTCTTGTATGTGCACTACGTAAAGAGTCGATAGGATAAAATCTGGACAAAATAGGCCCTCTAAGTCTGCCCAAAGAAGTGTCACCTCATTATGAACCTAGAGCATCAAGATCCACCATCTGCCTGCTGCTTCCTATGGAAGACTGGTGGCAAGAATCGCCATGAGATCAGTTGGTGTCCCTACCAGTCAGAAGACTCTCACTATGGCCTCCAGCCAATCCTCATCCACCTGTGTTTCTGTCTTTCTTCTGAACCTAGGTGGCCTCTGGCACTAGAACTAGTGAAATGCACTCAAGCGGCGTGCACCATTTGCTGATGGGGCTGGTGGAATCGGTGGCCCAATGTGTCACACCTCGATCTTACTGATCTGCGACTTGCGCGTGAGTTGTAAAACTACGCGACAATCACGCATCTTAACCCTATTTACGAACAGTTCCCGATGACATGGTTCGAGCGCGGTTCGCCCGACCGCGCACACGGCGGCACGTGAGTCGTGCAGTGAGCGATGTTTAAAATAAGTATAATATTTTCTTATCAGGGTTTTTAAATTGTTATTATTATTATTTATATTATTATTATTATTTTCATCATTATTATTATTATTATTATTATTATTATCTTTATTGTTAAAAAAATTTATTTATATTATCTTTATTATTGTTAATTTTATTGCTATTATTATTCTGGTATTATTATTGGTACTATTATTTTATTGCTAATTTTATTATTTTATTTCAGATTTTATTATTTCTATTATCATTATTTTATAATAATAAAATGAAAAAAAAAATCTAGCCTAACCCTAAACTAGCGCGGCATGTCGCGCCCTTGTGTTTGGACAGCGAGCCAAGGTAGGTTCCCACTGCACTTGCCTTTGAATTTAGAATTTACCTATTTCTTGTCATTTATTTAATTTTCATCAAATTGGAAGTAGTATTAAAATATTATATTTAGAGTAGTTATTTGCTGGAATTGGAACTGTTTCTTTCTTGGCATTGTACCAAAAGCTTTTTCTTGATTAGTTGTTGCACAATAGTGAAAATGCCCCTTTGGCCCTTATATTTGCGCTTCATAATTACAAGGGTGATTTGGTCTACCTAAATGAGATTTTAAATGTGTTTTCTGGTTTTAAATGTGACGACATCTGATCCTTCTTTTGGAATTTATTTGGTATTGAATAAGTACATGAGGCCCGTTTGGTACTTTTAATGAAATTAATGTTTTGAAAAGTCTCTTTGGAGTGATCTTTTGTGTTTGTTGATTTGGTGATCTGGGTATGTGATGCTTGTGCATCTTGACTAGTTTTACATTATGGATGCACTCCTCTTTTATTATATGCGTTGACATAGGAACCTAGCATATTGAGTGAATTTTCTGAGAACGATTCCTGCACTAGTTTAGATCACGCACTGGCTAGTGGCCCCATAGCAGGGGAATACTGAGTTATTGCTGCTATGGGGATTGGGCCCCTCGGTTAGGCCATGCAGGGCTATACCGGGCGTTAGGGCGTTATGACGTCATCGAGTTAGGGCATGCCTTCAGGATGAGTCAGATGTATAGTACGTTCTGGATTGTTCACGATCTCATAGGTTCGACCCATGTTTCTTTTACTGTTTATTTGTGTGTGGCAGACGGTTGAGAGGTCGAGTTCGGTTTCTGACCCATGTGTGCCACTTTTACCATTGCCCTTAGTGTGTGTTGTGTGTGATTCTCCTTTATACTAAAAACTAAAGTTTGGATTTATAATTTGTTCGCAAAATGTTTTAAAAATGAAATGCACCTGTTTCTTTCAACATTAAACTTGTTCTAAATTAAAAGGGCAATGGACTGTTACTTGTTTCAGAAATGAAAGTGTGTGGAAACCATATTTTATATAATTTAGTTCAAACCTGGAATTGATAAATTCTTTATTTATTGGTATGTGCATTGGGAATAGAATTAGTCGGGCCTACCTATTGAGTTTTAATACTCACGCCTATAGTGTTTTCTTGTTTTTAGTTCTGTTGCAGGTTTCAGATTTTGTTGTCCACCTTGAGCGATGTTGGTTGTGGCATTGGAAGGTGGCCCAAGGGGCCACGTAGAGCTTTGGTCGTGGTCAGGTTAGTAGTGTTGTTGGTTGATCTTTATTTATTTGCCTTTGTTATATTTATTTTCCGCTGCTTAGTTTGTTTTCTTTTGGGATTAATCATTCCCACCTGTTTACTTTTGATGCCCGGCACTAGTTTCCAGCCCGTGGGGATCGGGAACGCCCTTCGGCCCATGTCGCGGACCGGCTCGGGTGACCGGTCCAGGGTTAACCCGGGTTGGTTCATGAAAAAATGGTATCAAAGGTGACCCTTGTTATTTGGGATGTCTGGTAGATGGAGATTAGGATTGTCGGGACTCGAGATGGAGGTACGAGAAGGACGTCATGAACCCTCGCCCGTTTCGCACCTCGAGTTGCCAGGGATTGTCCGGTAATTGAGTCTTTGTTTCATTCTGGTTTGTTTTTTATTGAGGGATGACAACGGAGGTAAACCAATGTTACCTCGTGATCTCACATGGAGTAGTGACCCATGTGAAGACCGGGTACACTGTTTGAATTCCTCCTAGTTGTTGACGCTTACTTAGGGAATGACCCACTACCATGTCGCCAGGTTAAGTGTGACCGTTGGTCCCTCACTCTGATGGTTTGATGCAAATTGAGCGTCATTTTCATTCTGGTTGGTGTAAGTGCATTTTTGGAAGTGAAAAATGGTTTTTGAAAATGGGACTGATTTATTTTAAATGACTTTAAATTTATGAAATGGGTTTTAAAACTAAAAGCCTTTGGTTTGGAAAACTGGTGTTTGCTTGGAATTTGGCCGAGAATGGTCTGGGGTGAAACCTCAAGTACTCCATATGAACATTTTCACATGTGAGAGGATGCGTGGAAAGTGCGTGTTGGTGCGTATGAATGAAAGTGGATGAATACATGTGCAACAGTTCATGGGATTACCTGGGTGTGTTTCAAATTAAAGGCTTGACCTTGTTTTTTAAATTGTCTTTTAAATAGGAAAATGGTTTTGGAAAGTGACTTTGGTTTGAAAAGTGTAGTTGGTATTTGGAAAGTGGTCTTGAAAGAAAGCGATTTTGAAAAAAAAGGGGTGGTTTTGGAATCTAAAATAGAATAAGAACTTTGGACAGAGAATTTTGGGTTGTGGTTGTGGTTGTTTGGTTTCTTTTGAGCTGGTTGTTTTTGGATGAGGGTGCTTTATTGATGTTGTTTCGATTGATATCCGTTTCGGCTTGGTGTTATATATGTTGTTCATAAATTCCGCCCAGAAAGGTCCCCAGAGTTTTGATGAGTCATGCCCAGTTTTTGATCTTTCTTGGACGTTGTCTGTCCTTCATGGTGATTGGAGTCAGTTAGAGATAGTGGAGTGGCTTGAAGAGGTCAAGCGCATCTTCAGGGTATTGGGAACTCCCAAAGCTGTTAGAGTGCATGTTGTCCTGTGTCTGTTCGAAGGTCCAGCTCTAGACAATTAAGAGTTGTTCACCCCGCCATTACTGCAAGTTGGGATGATGTGGTATGTCTTCAAAGCCATCTCCGTTCAATGGTTTATACCAGTGGAGGTGAGGACGAAGGAAATGGAAGAGCTCATGCGTGTTCAACGTGGCCAGCAGACGGTGAAAGCGTATATTGACCATTTCAAGGATCTTGTGTCTCCTTTTCCGGGGGTAGTGTTGCAGGACTGGATGAAGACTTCTCCCTTCATCAGGGGTCTTCGCCCAGAGATCAAGGAGCGAGTCCTCCCTTTTTGAGAGCATCACTTTTTGAGAAGTTAGTGCATGAGGTGTTCTTAGTTGAGTTAGTCTCCGGAGCGCAAACGGTTGGCAATCCACTGTATCCAATTGCTCGTGAAGGTCCCCCATCTGACGAGCAGAGTGTGTCAGGTAAATTTGTTTCTAAAGAGTTCTCTTCAGTGGCTCTAACTTCCAGTTCGTCGGATCGTCTAATGGTGTATCGTCAGTATGGACGTTTAGGGCATACGAGCCATCATGTCACACCCCTCCGAAGACCTGCCATCATTGCAGGTGTCTAGGTCATCTAGAGAAGTTTTGCAGGAAGCGTCACCTGAGGAAGACACTGTGACCAGAAGATTCCAGTGCCTGACTGTGAGGCAGGAGATGCTTCAACCATCAGAGCCCCAACCGCATGTCTTGGGGTGAAGCTCGCGTGCAGTTAGGATTTGTCAGGGGTGTGAAGCCTCAGTTCGGGTTTTGGTGTTCTGTGTTTCCAATGATGCATTTAAAGTCCTTCCATTCTTGTCCTTCCACTGTTAAAGTTTTGGTGTTGTTATAGGTCCATTTTTTCATCATGAAGTTGGGATGGACGTGTTCATTGTAATCCAAACAGTCTGGTTTGCTTGAATTATGATTCTCTGGATCGTATGTTTTCCTTTAAAAGTGTTTTTGAACCTTGTATGGGTTAGTCTCAGTTTGACTGTGTTCGTTTGGAGATGTAAGTGCCTGTAGAGGAGTCAAGGCTTGTGGTTATGATCAGATTCACTGTTTTGGGTTATGTACTTCTCAGAGGTTTTTCTCTTAGTGTTGGGAGTGGTTGGTCTGGGTCGAGAGTTCTAGGTTTTAGTGAAGGTGTTGTTCGCTCGTGCTATAGAACTTAGTTTGGATCGGTTGGGAGTTCCTGCGTCGACCCCCCATATCGGGGTGGTATGTTTGAGTATTAAAATTTTCACATTAGTTGAGTTCTTATGGTGGGGAGAACCCTCTCGTGTTCTCCCATTCTCTTATGTTGTGGTTTCTTCTAGTTTTATTTGGGTCGGATTCTTGTTTGGTCCATCGTTCGACTGGGTGACTTTCTGGGGGCAGAAAGTGTCTGTGGTGGGGAGAATTGTCACACCTCGATCTTGCTGATCTGAGACTTGCGCGCGAGTTGTAAAACTACGCGACAATCACGCATCTTAACCCTATTTATGAACAGTGCCCGGTGACATGGTTCGAGCGCGGTTCGCCCGACCGCGCACACGGCAGCACGTGAGTCGTGCAGTGAGCGATGTTTAAATAAGTATAATATTTTCTTATTAGGGTTGTTAAATTGTTATTATTATTATTTATATTATTATTATTATTATTTTCATCATTATTATTATTATTATTATTATTATTATCTTTATTGTTAAAAAAAAATTATTTATATTATCTTTATTATTGTTAATTTTATTGCTATTATTATTCTGGTATTATTATTGGTACTATTATTTTATTGCTAATTTTATTATTTTATTTCAGATTTTATTATTTCTATTATCATTATTTTATAATAATAAAATGAAAAAAAATCTAGCCTAACCCTAAACCAGCGCGGCACCCCTCCCCCCCCCCCCCACTTTCACCCTCCTGCACTACGGCGCTCCCAGCACCCCGCCGCTCCCTCCGCCTCGCCCAACCACCACACCCGCGCGACCCCCTCTCCTCTTGTGTAGCCGCCCCGCGTGGCCCCTCTTCTTCCCGTCAGCGGCACCATGCACACCCCCCCTGTCCAGCCGCCCAGCCGCCAGCTCCCCCTTTTCGGCCCACCGAGATCCGCTGCTCCCGGCCGCATGCCGCACCACCCTCCTCCGCCATGCCGGTCGACCCCCGCCGTGCACCCGCCGTTCGGCCGCCTCTGGCCCCCTGTTTAGCGGTACACCCTGGCTGGCCCTCTCCTTGTCGTCCCTTTCCGACGACCCGAAACCCCCTGCTTGCCCCTTTCCGGCAACCCGAACTAGCCATGCTCGCTCCGACCACCTCCGAAGACCGCCTCCCGGCCGAACAGCCCCAGCCAATTCCGGCCTCACCTCCCTTTCCATTGTTCTCCTCCTCTGGTATTTTTTTATTTTTATTTTTGGTGTTATTATGAAATTAATAACTCTAGTACTGCATGTCATTTGTTTTGTGCGTTTTGCTCGGTATTTAGGATGTGCGAGGGGTTCGCGAGATTCTTTTCTCCCTTGCGTTGATGCGTGGTTGTGTTCACACGCCTCCGAGGTAGATTTATTCATCACTTCCAGTTCCATTTCAATCCATATAATGTTTAGCGGATCTAATTATTGTTTTGTCCTGATTAGCACCTACTATTTTATTTCGCGTCATCCTATTCAAGGTCTTTTTTATGCGAGTCCTGAATACCTCTTTGGTCGTGTGTTGGTTCTAGTAGCGCTGAAATTTGGGTGTTGGGAATTGTTGCAGGGCGTTGGTATCGATTCTAGGTGCGTGCATGCACTTTTTTTCCCCAGGTATGAATATATATATATATACACACCTTCTGAGTGCATGTTCCCTCATGGAGCGGGGAACACGTGCATCAGTTTAAAGATGTATATATATATATGGAAGTGTGTGCGCGTGCGCAAGCGAGGTGTTCCTTGAGTTATAAGGTTTCGATTGGACTTCCTTGAGGTAGGAAAATCCATGCTTTTACTTTCCATTGCTTGTCCTTGATGCTTGAGGTTTAATATATTTTTGGATGTGTTTCTCATGTGAACTCTTGTTGTGCCACTTGATATTATTTTATAAGTTGTGTAGTTGGTTTATTAAGTTATATAAAGGTTGCGAGTCATTTTTTTTAATATGGTGTTTGTGTACGGATGATTTTAAAAGAGGATTTTTGGTGTGTTTTTGGGGTAAAAGCCTTGCGGAACTTCTTGAATTTGTTTTATAAAATATTTTAATGGTTTATTAAATTGTGTATGGGATGAGAAACATGTTTGGGATAGGTTTTGTGTGTGTTTGGTTTAAAAAGATGATTTGAGTGTTTTCTTATAACACCTTGTGGTATTTCAGGAAATTGTTTTATAAATTTTCAATGATTTGTTGAATATTTTGGGTGATGCGAATTTGGTTTTGAAAATGTGTTTAAGGGCACGCGCTTTTAAATGTAGTTTTCAACGTGTCATGCGATTTTGTCTGGTTTTGTGCTCTAGTGTTTTCTTGTAATGACATGCTGGCTCTTTAGAATGTTTAGTAAGTTATGTTGGTGTTGGTGTGGTTTTTGTAAACACTTTGTGGATTTTTAAAGTGGTTTAATAAGTAATGTTGATGGCGCGAGTTGTGTCTTGAAAACATGTCGAGTTGGTTCTTTTGTGCTGTTTGTTCATTTGGATTGTTTTAAGTCCGTCTTTGTGTGATTTTGGTTTTGATGCGTTTATTTCAGCACGTTCGCAAGGTAGCCCCACGATATTGCTGTCATCAGCTTGCACTTGCTTGTACGCCTGCGCGAGGCATGTCGCGCCCTTGTGTTTGGACAGCGAGCCGAGGTAGGTTCCCACTGCACTTGCCTTTGAATTTAGAATTTACCTATTTCTTGTCATTTATTTAATTTTCATCAAATTAGAAGTAGTATTAAAATATTATATTTAGAGTAGTTATTTGCTGGAATTGGAACTGTTTATTTCTTGGCATTGTACTGAAAGCTTTTTCTTGATTAGTTGTTACGCAATAGTGAAAATGCCCCTTTGTCCCTTATGTTTGCGCTTCAGAATTACAAGGGTGATTTGGTCTACCTAAATGAGATTTTAAATGTGTTTTCTGGTTTTAAACATGACGACGTCTGATCCTTCTTTTGGAATTGATTTGGTATTGAATAAGTACATGAGGCTCGTTTGGTACTTTTAATGAAATTAATGTTTTGAAAAGACACTTTGGAGTGATCTTTTGTGTTTGTTGATTTGGTGAGCTGGGTATTTAATGCTTGTGCGTCTTGACTAGTTTTACATTATGGATGCACTCCTCTTTTATTATATGTGTGGACATGGGAACCTGGCATATTGAGTGAATTTTCTGAGAATGATTGCTGCCCTAGTTTAGATCACGCACTGGCTAGTGGCCCCATAGTAGGGGAATACTAAGTTATTGCTGCTATGGGGATTGGGCCCCTCGGTTAGGCCATGCAGGGCTATGCCGGGCGTTAGGGCGTTATGACGTCATCAAGTTAGGGCATGCCTTCAGGATGAGTCAGATGTATAGTACGTTCTGGATTGTTCACGATCTCCTAGGTTCGACCCATGTTTCTTTTAGTGTTTATTTGTGTGTGGCAGACGGTTGAGAGGTCGAGTTCGGTTGCTGACCCATGTGTGCCGCTTTTACCATTGCCCTTAGTGTGTGTTGTGTGTGATTCTCCTTTTGACTAAAAACTAAAGTTTGGATTTCTAATTTGTTCGCAAAATGTTTTAAAAATGCAATGCACCTGTTTCTTTCAACATTAAACTTGTTCTAAATTAAAAGGGCAATGGACTGTTACTTGTTTTAGAAATGAAAGTGTGTGGAAACCATATTTTATATAATTTAGTTCAAACCTGGAATTGATAAATTCTTTATTTATTGGTATGTGCATTGAGAATAGAATTAGTTGGGTCTACCTACTGAATTTTAATACTCACGCCTATAGTGTTTTCTTGTTTTTAGTTCTGTTGCAGGTTCCAGATTCTGTTGTCTGCCTTGAGCGATGTTGGTTGTGGTATTGGAAGGTGGCCCAAGGGGCCACGTGGAGCTTTGGTCGTGGTCAGTTTAGTAGTGTTGTTGGTTGATCTTTATTTATTTGCCTTTGTTCTATTTATTTTCCACTGCTTAGTTTGTTTTATTTTGGGCTTAATCGTTCCCACCTGTTTACTTTTGATGCCCGACACTAGTTACCAGCCCGTGGGGATCGGGAATGCCCTCCGGGCCATGTCGCGGACCAGCTCGGGTGACCGGTCCAGGGTTAACCCGGGTTGGTTCATGACACAATGGGTAATAGTACCGATGGTTCCTCTGATGGTGCCTCTACTAGAAGAGGTCCCTCCACCAAGGCCCCGTCGCTCAGTGGTATATCAGTACGTACTACTCTCAGAACCCTAGCTGGATGTCTGTGTGGATCCATTCTGAAAAGAAATAGGTGTGCCACGGTCAATAAGTTATACCTGGTGATCTGACTCAAATAGATCACAAAGAAAACTCTTGAAAACACACACACAATCTGTCTTTTCGTGCATTGAGTTGGAAATTAGAAGTCAGGGTCCTAGTGTATGGATACGTCGGCCGTCATACCAACACTGAGTTCCCTAAACTGATAACCACTCTCACTACACTTAACACTATTTCCATTAAAAGATTAATCAGAGTCCTATGTTTTACAGTAGAACCGACTCCTCTGATACCATTTTGTCATGACCTATCCCCTGGGGCCCGTGCCGTGACTACTCCAAGCCCACATTCCATAGGCTAGGGGCTGGCGACTAGCACCGAAGGCGTATTCCCTAAAACCGGGAAGGAATTTCCTTTATAACTTGTAAATAGACGCAACCAAGCACATAGCTAGATACGAACTCAAGTAAACTGAATAGTAAATAGAGTGAGTACGATAAGTAAAAGGGGACAAAATACAAGCCCAACTGGAAAGTACAATAAACTGAAAGTACAAGTAAATTGGAATATCTAACTTGATCACTTGCCAAGGATCCTACCTGAAGGGTAGGTACATATCTCAAATGATTGTCTCTGCGGTACACCTCGTCTAAGCCCACCTCCGAGCTACCTCAATTCCTAGTACTCTTGTCCTCAGTCAGTGTTGTCCGTCGTCTACACCAAACACAACAGGATATGGGCATAGCCCGTGTAGGGGTGAGTATAGTGATACTCAGTAGGGACCATGATACACTCAAGGTCTCACAAAATCCACAAAGGATAAACCACAAGTATGAAAACAAATGTCAACCCAACTTAGGTATATGCCCATACATATACCTAAGTTATCAAGTAAACCCATCTCAACCATGAGGAAACACGAGGCCCAACAAAAAAGCTCAAATCCCATCTATTCTATGAAGGAAGGAATACCACACAGATAAGACTCATCTCACACTAGGATTTATTCTAAGGGTAGTAACAAGTAACATCTCTATTCGCATCCTCGAACACCTCACCTGCGGGAGAACCACTCCTCTATCAAGTATAGTGGGCATGTCATGTCACACAGAGGCACTTCCCATTATCCTTGGACACTTGAGGTACTCCTCCTGTTGAGTACCGTGGCTCTGCTACATCACACATAGGCGCTCCCCACCATGGTTCTGCCGCGTCACACAGAGGCGCTCCCCCTAGTGACTTGCTGAGGTACTCCTCCAGTCGAGTACCGTGGGTCTGCCACGTCACACAGAGGCGCTCCCCCTCAGGGCCTGCAAAGGTACTCCTCTTATCAAGCACCGTGGGTCTACCACGTCACATAGAGGCGCTCCTTACCATGGGTCTGTCCCGTCACACAGAGGTGCTCCCCACTGGGCCTGTCATGTCACTCTGAGTCGAAACGTTCAGCAGTCATCATGTTTCAGCCAGTCGTAGGGTTTCGTACGTATCACGCTAGGGAGAACCACTCCCCAAGCCCAAGGTCAACACTCCAACTTCCACATAGTCCCAAAAAGAATTATTCCAAAGGACCAACATGTCATAGGGTTCTCAACGCAACAGACGGTGCATCAATCGAATGTTTGGTCTGTAAGTTATTATCCTTTTAGTCCTGAGGGCCCGATAGGATTTGTACTCGATCCAACCCCACTGTATCCCAACTTTATACAAATATTATGTGGGTTTACCAAAAGTACTGTCTCACTCCAGGGTTTCCGTCTCCATAGACGGTTCCTCAAACAGACGTCTGGTGCCAAAGTTATGGCCAAAAGAGCGTAAATGGGTCGAAGTGGGTCCGGGTCCGGTCCGACTCGGTCGGACCGACCTGGCCTGAGCCAACCCAGTTTGGGTCGACCTGACACAACCCACTGATTCCAGCCCGACCCACTACGTTTGGCCCGACCCGCACTGGGAAACCCATCTTGGGCAGCACGGAGGCCGTAAGGGCCGGGAGGGGCCGCAGAGGTCGAGGGGGATGCAGAGGCCACAAGGGCCGTAGAGGTCGCGGGGGTCGCGGAGGTCGTGGGGGCTACGGGGAAGCGGTGGCCACACGGCAGTGGAGGCCGTGAGGTGGCTGAGGCTGCAGGGGCTGTGGGGGGGCGGGGGATGCGGGCTCCGCAGAGAGGCGCGAGGCAGCGCAGAGTCCATGGTCCGGTGGGGCGGCTAGGGTACGGCGGGGTGGCCTCAGTGAGGCGGTATGTCGCGACTGTCCTGATTTATAGTCGTCCTCTCCGTACTGTGCGGTTGCACACCGTGCCTTCACCGATGGCCAGTTTGGTTGTCCGCTCTTCATTCATCGTCATGGCACAAAGTCGCCTTCTTCCATCATGAAAAACACACCAATAATGAAGAACAGCATAGGGTTTGGGCCATGTTTTTTTGGCCCGCACCCTCTAAGTTAGAGTGGTAGCAAGCGGCTCAACAAAAACCTTGAATGAAGAATGTCAAACTCTACAACCCCTAGTAATGATTATTCCCAAACCCACAGAAAAAGAAATCATCTGCAGATCAACTAGATAGAGAGTTGATCCGCGTTCTTTGTTTAAAAGGGAATAACATGGGAATCCACAATCACACATAATAAAAACCCTACCTCGATGGTTCGGTTAAATATTTTCCACGGTTGAGACGGTTTGGCGTTGTCGATACCACAAAAAAGTCTTCTCCAATGACGTCAGTGAGGACAGGAAAAAGATGAAGTCGGTGACGACAACATTTCCTCGATTTTCGGTTCATTCGTTGTTAGAGATCCTTCAACGGAGTATGTAGAAATATTCATCAAAGGAGAAGAGTTCTTCATTGACGTTCTTTGTTGGACAATGTGTTCTTCCAAGTTCTCCCAAGCTCCCACCTTTGCCAATGATTAATTTCCCCAATAATCAAATGCGGAGCCAACCTAAATTAAAATAGGTTCACCAATTTAATTTAGGTTGGCACAATTAACTGTTGACAGAATTAATTCTATCACATTGGCATACTTAATTGTATCAAGTTGGTAATTAAATTAGGGGAGTTGTGAGGATTTCTCCCATTAAAGGGGGTTCGGGTGGTCCCCACTACTAGAATTAAAAATTGGGAGGTTTTGAGGGCTTGGGTGGTCCCCACCACCATAACCCATGTTGAGGAGTTTCAAAAATAAAAATTTTAGACATTTTTATTTTATTTAATTCTTTCATGAAAAGTATAAAAAAATTATCTTTCACTCTTGACCAACTGCGGTCTAGGTGAAGGTATCCTTAAGAGAATATCGGCGTTGTGAGTTCAAAGGTGCCCTCAGATTTCAATTCCGAGAACCAGTTCAAAAGTTACAAAATCCCACTCATACGTTTACTGAATGTACCTGAAAAAAACTTCAGAAATTCATTTCAGGCACATCGGGCCTCGGAATCATGTTCCATCAATTTTCACAGACTCATAAAACTCCCATATATTTAAAAAAATTACATGTAAATTTCGTGTTTTTACATATTCTATTAAACTTATCATTAAATTTATGGGTATTTAGAAATCTATTTTATTATCCTTATACTATGGGGATTTACATTTCAAAATTTACCAAACTAGTAAGGTAGTTTTGTCTCAATTTGACTTATTTGAGGCACATGTTTTTATATTTACCTATATTATTTTATGAGGTGTATGTACCTCCATTTTACATGTTATATAATTAATAACCTTATTTTAATGATATTTTAAGCTTTATGTAATTTCATTTTCATTCATGGGGAGTCTGATTCAAAGTTGTCATGTGGTAAGAGTTTATTGCAACAATATCACCATTTATTATGGTTATTTATGATTATTCTTCCATTGATAAATTATTAGGATCCATATTTTGAAAAAACACAAGAATTTTATTATCCTATGGTTATTCATAACATTTTATTTTATTAGTACCATTTTTTCACTCTTTGTTACATAAGATAATTAATAAAGTGATTTTAATAAAATTTGACTTTATCTTCCTCTTTAATTAGAAATATGTGTTCTTTCAAAACCATGATTTCTATTTTTATATTATTTTCATATAAATGGTTTAATAAAAATTCAAGCTTCCTTTTCAAATAAATTGTTTTCAAAAATGTATTCAAGCTTCATTTTCAAAGAAATGGGTTTCAAAATGTTTTTAAGATTATTTTATATTTTCTCAAAGAATTTGGATTTCAAAATTTTTTATAGCTTTTTTAAACTTTTTAAGGATTTTTTTCAAAACATTTTCAAGAGGCCTTTATGATTTATCATGTTTATTTTATATGAAAATGGTTTCCAAAATGTGTTATGTTTTTAAAATATTTTTTCAATGATGAAATAATATTTTCCTCAATAAATTATTTTAAAAAATATTTCCAAATTATTTTCCATTTTTTATGACATAAATTTTTTTATTCATGCATTTTTTGGAGATATGATCTAAGGGTTACATTCATATTATTTCTCTACATGGTTTACATTTTTATGGTATGATTTTTATGAAAACTGATTATCTTTCACATGTTATATGGTCATGAAAACCATTTATATTTAATGGGTTATATGTTTATGAAACCCCTTTTTATTTCATGGGATATATGATTATGAAACCCACTTAATTTCATGGGTTATGATTTGATGAAATGATTATGAACCCTCTCTCTCTTCCATAGGTTATGATATGTTTACATGTTAATGATACCCATTTCATTTTCGGGGTTATGATATGATTGTTTATGATCCAACGGAACTTGTATGTATGATTTAATTATGATATGGGTGGTAGATATATATCCCACCAATGTAATGAGTAAATATTAATATCTCATAAGATATACAAGGCTGAAATGGGGAGTGAAATCGATTTAGTAAAGGACTTTATCTACTAAGATGGTCTTTGAAGTGAACCTTGACTACTAAGGTGGTCATGGGAGTGAACCATGACTACCAAGTTGGTATGGGGAGTCAAAAAACTACTAATATGGCCTTGTAAGGAATTACTTGATTATTATGGAAATTATTTTATATTATTATGTGTCTATAAAAAATTCTATATCTTATTCCTTTGTTATACTTTCATGGATTATGATCGTGATTACATTATGATTAATGTATTATGAACTGCCAAAATTTATTTAATAATTCTTGTTTACGATCTCTGATATGTATTTTATGATCTTATAATGTTATGGTCACGTTCTCAAACCTTGATTCACATATTTATTCTTATATATATCCCTTTTTTATCCGTACTGAGAATTTGAGCTCACCCCTATTTTGTGTCCTTTATAATAGTTATGATATCATGAATTGTGTATGATGTATATAATAAGGGTGGTGGTTAGGAAGAACCTAGTGGTAGATAGTGTAGCTCAATTATATACTAGTTTTTATTCTTCCATTTTTTTTAAGGCAATAGACTAATATTGTCTTAGGGTGTCTCTTATGTAAGGTATTATATATTCTAAAAAAATATTGAAATGTTAATGTATGAAAAATGAGGGTCATTATAGAATGAAAGGAAAATAAATGTTAATTTACTTTACTAGAATAATTATTATGTTATATATATATATATATCATTTATATTAATTAAATAAATTTTTATTACCATCCATGTGAAAGTAAGATGATAATCATTTCACCTAGCTACATCGAGGCGGTAGTCCACATGTATGCACATGTAATGTTATTGTTTTCCAAAAAATTGGAATGAATGAATTTAAACATGATATTATATTTATATATTTATATTGAGGTTATAAATATCACATATATTTATTAAATATATCCTTTCTAACTTCCATGTAAAGCATAATAGAAAAACTAATCACATCATTTTGTGAGGTGGTAGTCCACCGTACACGCAAGACACATTATTGTATACCTCTATGGAATGATAAGTAAGATGGTATTTATGATATAATAATTTAATAAATAAAAAAAATTCAAAAATATAATATACATAAGGTAAATATTTCATTATATATATCCTTGAAAAGCAGAGAAGTAAAAAAATTACATTGGTCCGTGAGGTGGTAGTCCACCATACACCCAATCAATAGTTTTGTTTCTCATTTGATGGAAGTGGAGAAAGATATGGGTTATTCAATAAAAATAATAATATGTCACTATATATGGGATACTATAATTATTATATTTTTATAGTTGAGGATTATTTTAAGTATATTTAATAATAAATAAAAATATTGTCATGCTTATGAATTTTACCACTTCTTCAAATAGAATCTTTAGGTTTATACCTAACACCTTTATAGTAGGAATTAAAAATAAAAATAATTTTTCTAGGATGTGTTTAGGGATGAAAGGAAGATATTTAGGTAGTTATTATCTAAAATCATGTGCTTTGGATGTGTGAATTGGGGAGGATAGGGGGTGTCCTTTTATAAGTGTGAGAGAGGACAGACATGGAATTTTTTAAAAGATACCGTGATACCCATATTGTTCTCATTCTAAAATATCCAGAAATGAAAAATTACCAAACCATATAGGTGTTAAGGAAGAAATATATCCACAAATGGGTGTTAGATAAGTTTTATGCCATTTATGATTTAACACCCCGACCCCAGTTACCCAGAGTCGGTGCATTATTACATAACATTAGAATGATACAAGAAATCATATCATGAAAGACCGATCAGTTTAGTAGCCTTAGAATTACTAGATACATACATAAGTTTTACATTACATCATTAAATAAAAAAAACACTGTGTCCCCTTTGATCACACTCATATCCTTTGGCCTATCCCAACAGGTTAATCACAATATACTTCTTCGCATCCTGGGAAAAATAAAACATAGAAAGGGGTGAGCTCAGATTCTCAGTAAGGATAACAATATAGTAGAAACTATCAAAAATAAGCATAAACATTTAAGGAAATGTATAAGACTAAAATAAAAGCTTTTAAACATAAACTTTAGAGTAATATGGCAAAGATAAATCAAATAATTCCATTTACTTATTCACATGGATATTCTACTAGTCGAATAATAACATGTAATATCAATAGCCAATTTCATAATGATTGAATTCATAATGCCAGACATCATAACCACATAGTCAAGGCCTCATGAAAAGAATACAAATAATATTTTTTTAAAGTCCTTGTTCCAAGACACTAGTTTGTCTCATGAGGCATACCGATGCATCGAGTAGAAATAGCGGGCTCCACCAGTCATATACTAAATCCAATGCATTCCTCATATGAAAATTTTGAAACATAACATAAACATTCGTATTAAAAATAGTATAAAAAATGTTAATAATTTAACTATAAACCATTAATGGTATAAAAATAACCCATCCATAGTCAAACATATCACAGAACCTTCAATAAAATATGGAATATTTTATCATAATAAATCAACTTCAAACAACTATAAAATCCTTTAAAGGATGTTGGCATAGATGAAATCAAAACTACTTGAGAGAGATATCTGTTTTTATTTTGAAATCATTTAAAAGTCACATAATTATAAAATAAAACATTTATTTTCAAATTATTCTTATAATCTTTTAAGGGAAGATTCGAAGGTGTTATAAGGGTTGAAAATAGCCTCACTCTCCATATAAGTTAAAAAATCATTCTTTCCTTAATTTTGTCAAAAAGGTCGTAAAGGACCTTGTTTGGGAAACAATGAAAAGATTCATTTATAAAAAAAATTATAAAAAGTCAAAAAAGGGTATAAATTACTTTAAACCATAGTCTAGGAAATATTAAAAATGTTTTGAAATATATTTTTAAGAAACACAAATGTGGATGATAAAGCGGTTCCAGTATGTACTCTGGTATAAACAACCTCAGATAATGAAGAGATTGTTGAATTAACCCTTACCTTGTACTTTTCATTGATAGATAGTAGGTTAACCTCCTATATAATAGTTAAATAATTTTTATTAAATTATTCAATAACCACATACATAAATATGATATCATATATCATCTTCTAATATTTCTTTGTTAATAATATTTCAGTAGTATCATTATTTCTGGTGTTAATTGATTCGTTTTCCTTTATATGGATGGTTAAATAAGTCAGGTTTGTTATGGATAGGATGTGTTTTATTCATACCAATAATTATATTATGTTATTAAACATTATTTTTAATCCTAAAATGAAAATTATTCTAGAATGGTTTTGATGGGGAATGAATTTATTGCGTTCGTGGAGACGGTAATCTGTACGTACGCACGAGCAAAAATATCATTATATTGATGGTGAAATTGTATGTAATTAGATGTTATATCATATATAAAGAATAATTAACATGTTATATTTATTATTTACATCATTTATACTCATTATTATACTCATACAAATAATGAAGTGTTTGAATAACAAACTATACCCTTGCGTGGAGATGGTATGTCGTACGTATGCACGTATGGTGACTTATCATTCATAGGATAGATAAAATAATGAATATTGTTATACCATATTTATAATAACATAAAATTATTTATAAGGTACTAGATTTATTATTTTGGTATGGAAACAACAAAGAAAGAGGAAGTGAAAGAAGAGAAGAACTTTGAAAGAGGTGGTGAAATTATTACCTCTTCTTCGGGTGTTTCCTTTTGATTTGATCAAAAAGGCTCCTTAGGTTGGATTTATGATCAAATTAAGGACTCTAGGTAGAATTTAGGGTATTTTGGAGGATATTTTATAGGGGTTTTCTGAGCCAAATGTCTTTGGAGGTGTGATTTTGAGAGAAGGGGAAGTACCCTTTTATAAGAGAGGTGAGGGTCACTTTAGGAAAAGCTAGAAATATTATTTTATTATACAATCATATTCAGTTTATAATGGCCCCAAAAGGATTTATTTCGAGGATAAGGAGGGTATTTGTCGAAAACCTTTCAACCAATAGGTTTTAGGCAGGTTTAGGTAACCATATTAACCTTATCTTTTGGATTTAACACTTAGTTAAATAGTTCAACTTTTACCATGTATTCTTATATTATTATAATAAATATTTAATAAACTTAATATAAAACGAAAATTGATCCCCAAGTGGTTAATTATTGATATATATAACCTTATATATGTCCTTTTACCGAACCTTATATTTTTAGGAATGTTATGTCAATTAATAATATATTATTTGTTTTAAAAACACATTTATGTCAATTTTGACACTATTTAGTATTTGGTTTTTGTGAAAGTAGTAAAAACTTTATAACATTGAAAAAAATTATTTAATAAACCCTAAAATTTTATATTAATCTATAAAATCCTTGGAATACATCAAAAGTATCAATTTACAATTATATTAATATTTATAATATCAATTATTTTAATCGTTCAAAAATAAGGTAATTACTGCATCATCATTGTGTCATAAATAAATTCCATTATTTAATGTCTAAAAATTATAAATAAAATACCATTATGTAGGAAATATTTTTATATTTATAATGAATATTTATAATCAAATTTATATTATGTATAACCCTATATTAAAAATGTTTTAGTTATTAAATATTGAATTTAACACTTTTAACTCTTCTTTAAATAAAATAATAATAAATTTCCTAATCTAATCCAGGTAAACCAAAAGGATCATATTTTATTCCTAAGGTTTCCTTTGGTCGAAAAAATATTATCCAATAGAATTATGACATGTGTTAGGGTAATTATAATATCATTTTTACCTTTAATTACCCTATTTACTTTTAACTGTGGTAAATAAAAGTCAAAAGTTAGTATTCACAAAAAAATAATTATCATCTTATTGAACCAAATTTTACTTATTGATATCAAATTTGTCTTTTGTATTTTTAAAATTCAATTCACAAAAGTGGTAAAATTACATTTTATGCAAATTTGCAAATGTGCCTAGAAGGTGGGTAAAAGACGTTAAAAAAGTCAACAAAAAATTATACATCTAGTCTTATTATAAAATGACACCAATGAATTAGATTGAATTAATATAGGTATTATGTATCTAATTTGAATTTAAAACAAATTTAAATAAAAATAATTATTATTTAAATAAAAGTTGGTTTTAAATAATAACGTAGTGTTTTTTACTATTCATCAAAAATTCAAAGTTTTCAAAAAAATACCAAAAAATCACCCTAAGCTAATTTTGATATCCCTAATCCAAAATTGAAGTCCATTTTTACAAATAAAATTTATAAAATTTCAAAAAGTGGGTATTACTATTCATAATGGATAGTTTGGTTGGTAGTGGTGTGTTAGAACTCGAAGTTGTGTACAACGCAAGTTATTGTATTTTTCCAAGAGAAGCATACTGTAGAAGCTTGGGGTGTTACATTCTTCCCTAATTCAATGAATTTCATCCTCAAAATTTCTATAATATTACTGCATAAAAATATTTGGGTGGTTCTTCATCATAAGTTCCTCGGGTTCCCACGGTGCCTCTTCCATCTTATGGTTTCTCCATAGAACTTTCACCAGACGAGTCTTTTGGTTTCTCAACACTTGTTATTTAGTATCAAGAATTATGATAGGATCTTTGCAATAAGATAGGTCGGGTTCCAGTTCTATTTATTCATAGGTGAGTACATGCATTGGGTCAGGCAGTTATTTTCTCAACAGTGATACGTAGAACACATCATGAACTTTGGAGAGACTTGGAGGCATTGACAAAAGGTAAGCTAAAACTCCAATTCGTTTTAGAATTTCGAAAGGTATGATGTACCTAGGACTTAATTTACCCTTATTACTGAATCTTACAACACCCTTCCATGGATATACCTTCAAGAAAACATGATCTCTTACTTGAAATTCCAAATCCTTCATTAGGTTATCGACATATCTATTTTTCCTACTTTGAGCTGCTTTGATGTGGGTTTGGATAATATTTACCTTTTCCATTATTTCCTAAATATGTTCTAGGACTATGAGTTTTCTTTCACCAACATCATCCCATCAAGTTGTTGTGCGACATCCCTTTACATATAACACTTCATATGGTACCATATGAATACTTGAATGGAAGCTATTATTATAGTAAAATTATACCAGAGGTAAATATTTATCCCACATACCTTTAAAGTAAAGTGAGTAATATCTCAACATGTCTTCTAAGGTTTGAATAGTCCATTCGGATTGTCCATCAGTTTGAGGGTGGTAGGTGGTTCTCAAACGAAGTTCAGTATCTAGGTACTTCTGAAGACTTTTCCAGAATCTTAATGTAAAATGGAGATCACGATCAGAAACAATCAATAGGGGTACTCCATGAAGTCTTAAAACTTCATTTATATATAGTCTTGCTAAACGTTCAAGTGGTAAATCTTCTCTTATAGTAGGAAAATGTGTTGACTTGGTAAGATGATCAACAATGACCCATATTGCATCATTCCTTCTAGGAGTCCTTGGTAACCCTATTAAAAATTATATCGTAATATTATCCCATTTCAAATCTGGTATGTGAAGAGGTTTCATGACTCCTCCAGGATGTTGTCTTCCAGCCTTAATCTATTGAAAAACCTTACATCTTGACACATAATCAGCAATCTCCCTCTTCATGTTGTCCCACCAAAAATGTTCCTTCAAATCTCTATAGATATTAGTGTTACTAAGGTGTATAGAGAAATTATATCTATGAGAATCATCCAACAATTACCTTTTTAGATTAGGTATGTCAGGAACACAAAGTCTCTTCCAAAATTTCAAAATTCCATCTTCGTATACAAATTCAATCAATCTCCCATCATTCACAGCTTTAATTTTCTTTTGAAACTCCTCATCATCAATCTGAGAACTTTTTATCCTTTCTAATAAAGATGGTTTGGAAACCATTTGAAAAAGTATCGATGTTTCACCTTCCATGATTATTCCCATATCCATCTTTATTAGATCCATGAACATAGGGTCCCTTTCAACTCTCATCTTGTTCAGAATTCCATGATCCTTTCTGCTCAATGAAACTAACACCTTATTTTCCTTCCCCAGAAGGTAGTGTATAGTGCAATCATAATCTTTGATTAGTTCAATCCATCATCTTTGCCTCATGTTGAGTTATTTATATGTGAAAATATACTTCAAACTCTTATGATTAGCATATATCTCATATTTTTTACCATAGAGATAGTGTCTCCATATCTTCAAAGAAAATATTATAGATTCTATCTCAAGATCATGAGTAGGATAGTTTTGTTCATGAATTTTTAGTTGTCGTGATGCATAGGCAATAACCCTATCATTTTGTATAAGGACACAACCAATTCCTTTCTTTGAAGCATTACTATAAATAACAAAACCATCATTCCTCGATGGTAGAGTCAAGATAGGAGCATTGAATAATATTCTATTTAGTTCTTCAAAACATTGTTCACACTATTTTGTCCAAAAAAAATTAACCTCTTTACGTGTGATCTTCGTTAATGGGTTAGCCAATCGGGAAAAATTGTGGATGAAATCCTGATAATAACTTTCTAAATCAAGAAAACTACGTACCTCAGTTATACTCATCAGTGCTGGTCATTCTTGTATTGCTCTTGTCTTAGAAGGATCCATAGATATTCCATCCTTAGAGATAATATGGACAAGAAAAGAAATCTCTTGAAGTCAATATTCACCCTTGCTGAATTTCCCTTATAATTCATTTCTTCTAACAGTATTTAGAATAGCGCGCATGTGATTTTCATGATCATCATAGATTTTTGATTAAACCAGTATATCATCAATAAATACCAATAAAAAGTTATCAATATATTCATTGAAAACTCTATTCATTATATCTATGAAAATAGAGGGTACATTAGTCAATCCAAAAGGAATTACTGTAAACTCGTAACTCCCATAACTGGAATGGAATGCTTTCTTCGGAATGTATCCCTTCTTCACACAAAACTGATGATATCCAGATCAAAGGTAAATCTTTGAAAAATATTGAGCTCCATGAAGTTGATTGAATAAATCATTAATGCGAGGTAGGGGATACTTTTTATTTATTGTTATAGCATTTATCTCCCTGTAGTCAATGAAAAACCACACAGATCCATCTTTATTCTTAACAAAAAAGAATATGGGCTCCCCATGGAGAAACAATAGGGAGAATAAATCTTTTATTACTCAATTCATCTAGAAATTTATTTAGTTCCACAAATTTTACAGTGTCTATTCTATAACGGGTCTTTGATATGGGCCTTAAACTAGGAATTAAATCAATGGAAAACTCAATTTCTCATTCTAGACTTTGTCCAGTTGAATCCTCTGGAAACACATCAACATATTATTTCACAATAGGTACATCCTCTATTTGAACATTACATTCCTCACCCATAGTTATTTCACTCTCTTTCTCCCTAATAATTGAATTCAGTAGAGCCATAGGGGGTGGATCATGATAAGAATAAGATGGTGATGTTTATTCTCTAAAGATAAGGTACTCCTTATCATCATCAAAAATTGTAACCTCCTTCTTCTTATAATAGATTTTTGCATCATCGTCTGAAATCCAATCCTTACCGAGGAATATATCAAATTCAATCATGGGTATGACAATGAGATCCGTATATGGAGAAAATTTATATGCCTTAATGGGAACTGATTCACAAAAATTTGTTGCAATGATACTTCCCTTAAAATTTTTGACTAAAAACTCCCTTGTTAAATCAAATTTGAAATATCTAATTTTCTTAGAAAATTGGGAAGATATGAAATAATGCGATGATCCAGAATCAGATAACACATTGGCTAAATTTGAGGAAACCATTAAATTACCTACCACCTGTTAGAGTTGGTGTCCTGAGAACCAACTATTTAGTACTTTGATTACATGAATCTACACTTATTATATATTGTTCATTGTTCTGCATGACTATAATATAATAATGTCCTAGAATATTTTTTGCAATGATAAGGTCATGGAAGATCCCCAGTATGATGAGAACCTTGAAATGATATAACAATATTCTTAAATAAAGTTCTACAGTTGGATGACATACTATGATGGGACACATAGTATACAGACCGTCATGTGCTAGTACTCATAAGAAGACGAGACTCTCTCTCGTGGAGTTCTCACTTGGTAACCTCCAAGATAAGAGATTATGAGAACATACCCGCCAGTAGTAATTCCACATGTATTGGTGTCATTGGATATTACTATCTATGATCGTTTTTAATGGTCCTTAGACTGGAAGATTATCATTAACTCATGTCATGACTTGTGCACTTATATTTTCTGATGAAAACTGTCACAAAGACAGTTGGCGGGAAGTAGGGTACGTTGGGTGCGTCATGAATGACATGTTGTTAATGGATAAGTCGAGGAAGGATTTGTCCCTTCCATTTATGGAAGTTGATATCTCAGACCTTTGATTGAAATAGAACTATCGCATGAAATTACATGTCCATGGTGAAACGATGAGTTTATTTCAGGTAGTCAAAGAATGACGGATCAAGAATATAGGTTTATGACACTACCATGAAACCTACTTGATGAGATATTGAGACAAAGGGATTAAATTACATGGTAAGAATTCGTATGAGGTGACACATCAATGCGGTGTCAACATCTTTCGCTTGGGTGCCTTGACCTGTTGTTAGACAGTAATCATGGATTTTAGGCAAGCCCTCCTAATGCCAACGAGAAAGAGGCCTAGAGGGTCACACACTAAGTGTATTCAAGTATCTCAAGTAGAAAAAAGATTAGTCCCGTATATGGTTTAATAATTATTCAAGGAAGCCTAAATATTTTTAATGTAGGAATAAGAATAAAATGAAAACAAGTACACGTCGTGTATTAAAGATTACACGCCGTGTAGTTTTTATTTTGAAAACAAGTACACACCATGTATTAATGATTACACGCTGTGTAGTTTTCATTTTGGAAAGCAAATAAATAAATGAAAACAAGATATACATGCCGTATTCATTGAATGTACATGTTGTATAGTTTTCAATGAAAAAAAAGTACACGCCATGTATTTATGATTACACACCGTGTAGTTTTTCTAGTCGGGATTTTGAGGAAATAATGTCATTTTCTTAAATGATATTTATTATAATCAGTGTGGGCGCATGTCAAGGAATTAATGACTCAATATGGGGTTTTTCAAAAGAGCTAATGAAATAAATAAAACGTGTAATGCATTTATTTATTGCCATAACTTCACAACCTCAAACCTGATTATAAATATCCTCACAACCCCAACTCCTTTCCTAAGAAAATCATTGTGCACAACAATTATGGATAATTCTTTCTAGGTAGAAAGAACCTATTCCTCCAAGAATGATCTTAAGACTGAGAGAGATCCTCTTCCATTTTATCAAGATGATCTAAGGCGGAAAACGCAAGCCAAGGTTTCTCCACGCTATCACCCGAAGACTCCTTTGGCGACATCCAGAGATACGAGGTGCATGTGTGGATCATCGCTAGAGGAAGTCTACACTTGGCTTCTGTGATGCAATGAAGAATCACATCGGAACGTGATCAAGAATATAAAAGAATAAAGAACACCCAAAAGGTACTTATTGGAATTTAATTAAATTAATTATAATAAACCTGTGATGATCCACTTTTTTGGTTCCAGGACCTTTCTTATTCTTTGTCTATTTCTGTGAATCGGTCTATGGAGACTGGTACTTATCGTCATATTGATCTCAGATTCATCATTGCTAATGACAAAAATCCAAGAGGGTAAATCCACCCACGAGCTTCCGTTGTGCCCGGAACCTTCAATTGGTATCAGAGGGAGGTTACAACATTGATTATAGTTATTTAATTTTCATTGATAATTTACGCATTTATATTTGATTCAATTCATGATAAATCATTCTATTAAACTGAATGAACGAGATCTGTTCTTCCTCCTTCATTTTTAGATTCACATAATAGAAACTAACTTTTAATTTTAATTTTTATTAAAATAAAAAACTAGGAACTCATCTGGAGGAGCCTCTCTTTATGTCTGTACAACACAGAAATACACGGCGTGTAATGAAAACTACACACCGTGTACTTAGGTTCAATGAACCAATACTGGTCCGCCAAACCACACCATGTGAATTGAGTATACCTGAGTTTTATTACACCATGTTGACCAGAAATGAATGGTGCATGGAACCAGAATACACAGCATGTATGTTAAATCAACATGCTGTGTAGTCCGATTTGGACCAAGTGAAACCGTGTACAAGGAGAAGTCGTGTTCCGCGTACACGGTATTGCCAGGACGGTAACCACATAAAAAGTAAGTACACGCCGTGTTAGACTAAATCTACATGTCGTGTACTCCAAAATTTCCAAAGTAGAGAAAACATGCCAAAGCCCTCGGCGTGTGCTTTGGATAAAGGGTGAAGAGAAATACGTGTCGTGTAAATATAAACCACACACCATGTACTTTCCAGAAATGGAATTTCACCAGGTTTCCTCTAAAAGTACAAAGACTTATACAAGGGATATGGATGAGAAGGATCTCAAGTAAATTCATAAAGGAATTTAAGATAAAGAATTGATTGATTATAAGATCATAATTAATTAATTTCAAGTGTGACTTATCTTAAATAATAGAACGATTAAAATAATTTGAATTCAAAATATGCATAAATGTCGTTGTATGCTATGGATGATCATGAGCTAGACCAAAGACCCTTTTTATGTGTGTTAGGTTTCATTTAAATTTGTTTAATTTAAATTCGTTGTCATGTGAGCCTTCTTCCAATAAAATGTAGGGCTTGCATGCCCATGGTTTCTTTAATGTAAATCCCATGTAATAGAGGATCTCCCAAGCCAGAGGAGACGGTTCAAAACCCAAAGCTGAGGCGAAACCAACACAAGAAGATACAAAGGTGTACAGGTGGGAGCTACAAAACACGAACCATCGAGTTCAAGGTGTTTTTCCCTAGGTCAGGGTTAGCTTATCAAAACCACTAGATAAGATAACCAATATAATCTCATGATCATGACATCTTATTTTATTTCTATCTGATTGCATGGTTTATTTATTATGTATGTGTTATCGCGATCACATAGTTAATAAAATGAACAAGCATGCAAAGATTGAATAAAATAAAAACTGGACTATGTGTAAACATTGTTGGAACATGTTTAATCCCTTAAGCAAGCATCACTTAATATTAACAAGCATGTGATAATGTGAAACTACGCATAAAGGATTAAAATCCCTCAATACCATATTAAGTCAGAGCATGCCTTCTGTTACTTGATTAAGGGCAAGACTCAATAAAACTATGTGTTTGACCAACCCTTGTTGGGACACTTACTTTTATAAAGGAAGCCCTTATAAAAGGTTTCGGGTTGACTTAACCATATTACATCAGGAGAAGTATACCTTACTAGACTTGGTGTAATATTGGAGGCAGGTGTTGAGGAAATCAAAGTTAGGATTTCCGGATTGGGGAGTCCACTCAAAAGATCGAGGAACTGTAAGCTCACAGTTGGAAAAGATCGTCCTACCTAAATACCTTCAAATAGATTGACCAACCCTTGTTGGGGTTATGAGAAGGGGAATATGGATCCTTTACACTAGAATGTCAAAGAAACTAGACATTCTGAGTTCAATGGTGAGGGCCATTAAGACTTGATAAAATAGTGGGAGACTTAATAAAAATTTATTATTTCTCATAAAATGTAATCGAGAAAGTAATGATAAATATTCTCTTTTAATTTGTAGAATCAAAATGAAAAACTCATCAACCACATTTTCTCTACGATCAATTCTAGATAAATACAATATTCTCACTGGCAGTAACTTTCAGGAATGGTTTAGGCGCCTTCAGGTTATCCTATGCTATGAACGAAAGTTTTATGTGATGGAGTCCTCACTTCCTGATTCACCTGCCCAAGGGGCAAGTGATGAAAATTTCCTGGTCTATGATCAACATTTGAATGATGCACTTGACGTTCAATGTTTGATGATATCATCAATTTCTAGTGATCTCATGAAGTCTCATGAAGACATGGATGTCTATATCATGCTCGAGCACCTCCGAGGTCTATACCAGGAGAGAGTAAGACAGGAAAGGTTTGAGATCTCCATGGCTCTATTCCAGAGCAAGATTGGAGAGGGTACCCCAGTTGGGCCTCATGTAGTCAAGCTCATTGGCGACATTGAGAGCTTGGATTTTCTAGGGTTTAAACTCCCAGAATAACTAGGTACCGATCTCATTATTTCATCACTCCCCCAGAGCTTCTCAAACTTTGTTGTGAACTTCAACATGAACAACATTAAGAAGTCTCTATCTGATCTCCTTATCCTCATTCTCCAAGTGGACAATGATATGAAGTGTGAAAATCCTTATGTCCTTATGGTGAATAAAAGTAAAAGGAAGGTGAAGAGCTTTAATCCCAAATCTTCTTCAAGGCCTTCCAAGAAAAGGAAGATCAAAGGGGAGGCAAGAGAATAGGAGGTTGTTTGTTTCGCATGTGGCAAGAAGGGCCACTGGAATAAAAACTGCACCCATCCAAGGAAGCAAGGGGAAGCTTCAGGTGCATTTGTTATCGAATGAAATCTATCTATTTCTACTAATTGGGTATTAGATACTGCTTGTGTTTCTCACATCTGTATCCAAATATAGGAACCAAGTAGATTCAGAAAGATTGACTGAGGTGAGGTGGATCTCCGAGCAACCAACGAAGCCAGCCACGCTGCTGTAGCTGTCGGAGACTACCACCTCACATTGCCTACTGGTATGGTCTTGGTATTGAAATGATGTTATTATGTACCCTATGTAACCAAAAATATTATTTCAGTATCCAGATTAGATACTAATGGATTCATCTTCATGTTTGGAAATGAATGTTTCTACTTTTATAAAGATAACATTTGTTTTGGTAGGGCACATTTATATAACGGCCTTTATGTGTTATACTATACAAACTAAGTAATGGAAATCGATGAAAAATTTAATTCACATGACTCACACCACACCCAACTTTGGCATCACTGGCTAGGTCATGTCAATGAGAAATGTTTGACAAAATTACATCAAGATGGGTATTTAGATTCTTGTGGACTAAAACCACTTGGTGTATGTCATGAGTGTCTACAAGGAAAAATGACCAAATCCCCATTTAGTGTTAAAGGTGAAAGAGCTAAAGAGATTATAGAATTAGTTCACACAGATGTGTGTGGAACATTTCCAGTTGAATCAAGGGGTGGGTTCTTGTACTTCATAACTTTTACTGATGATTTTAGTAGATATGGATATATTTACTTAATGAGGTATAAGTCAGATTCTTTTGATTGGTTCAAAGAATACAAGAATGAATTTGAGAACCAACTTGGTAAGAATATTAAGAAACTCCGTTCAGACAGAGTAGGATAATATCTTAATCAGGACTTCATTGATTTCTTACAGGAGTTTGGGATTTTATCTCAAATCACTCATTCTTACATGCCTCAGTGGAATGGTGTAACTGAAAGGAGGAACCACGCCCTATTGGACATGGTGAGATCAATGATGAGTAATGCGAGTCTTCCATTATCCTTTTGGGGATATGCATTACAAAAATCAGCACACATACTAAACCAAGTACAAACTAAATCGATAAATGGTATTCCATACGAATTATGGAGTGGATGCAAAGCCATGTTATTGAATTTACATGTGTGGGGTAGCGAAACATTTTTTATGGCCTCTTCAGGTAACAAACTTTCACCCTAAGGAACAAAGTGTATCTTTATAGGATATCCCAAGGAAATAAGGGGATATTACCTATACAACCCCTCATACAAAAAGGTTATAGTGGCAAGACACGCCATATTCCTTGAGAGGGAGCACATCTCCAAAAGAGATAGTGGGAGAGAGATAGACTTTGATGAAGTCAAGGCTCAAGATACGTAGGAGTTGGTACAAGAACAGATTCCACAAAGCCCCATGGAAGAACAATCTATTCCAGAGACACAAGAACTGTGTAGGAGCACGAGAAAGGTGAGAGAGCCAGAACGATATGGTTTTCATGTCACTAAGGATGGTGATTCATTATTGGTTGACAATGATGATCCTCTTACCTACAATGAAGCAGTTGAAGGCACAGATGCTGCCAAGTGGCAAGAAGCCATGAATTCTGAAATGGATTCCATGTACCAAAACCAAGTTTGTATTTTGGTAGATCCTTCAGTTGATGTAAAGTTTGTTGGTAATAAATGGGAATTCAAGAAGAAACTATACATGGAGGGGCAATTCAGCACCTATAATGCATGACTGGTTGCAAAAAGTTTTAGACAGCGTCAAGGAATTGACTATGATGAAACATTTTCACTGGTTGAGATGCTGAAATCTATTAGAATTCTATTGGTCATTGCCGCTTACCATGACTATGAAATTTGGAAAATGGATGTCAAAACAGAATTCCTTAACAGGAACCTCCAAGAAGATGTCTACATGACACAACCTAAAGGGTTTGTGACTCCAAAGGATGCCAACAAGGTATGCAAGTTGCAGAAATCCATTTATGGATTAAAGCAAGCATCAAGGTCATGGAACATTCGTTTTTATGAAGCTGTAATGGAATTTGGATTTATCAAGAATGAATGCGAGCCTTGTGTCTACAAAAGGATTAGTTGAAGTGTAATTATTTTCCTAATAGTATATGTTGATGACATATTACTAATTGGAAACGAATTACCTATCTTACAGTTAGTTAAGGAATGGTTGGATAAATTATTCTCTATGAAAGAATTGGGTGAGGTAGCATATATTCTTGGGATCAAGATCCATCGTGATGGATCCAAGAGAATGTTGGGCCTAATTCAAAGTACATACATTGAAAAGATACTAAAGAGATTCAGTATGGAATAGTCCAAGAGGGGATTGTTGTCAGTGTCACATGGCATTCATCTTTCCAAGAAAATGTGTCCTCAGACAGATGAGGAAAGAAAGAAAATGGCAAGGATCCCTTACACATCCGAGATTGGGTCAGTCATTTATGCCATGATATGTACAAATCTAGATGTTTCTTACACATTAAGCATAGTAGGTAGATATCAAGATGATCTAGGAGACCACCATTGGATGGCAGTCAAGACTATCCTTAATTATTTGAGGTGTACTAAGGATATGTTCCAAGTTTATGGAGGAGATGAGGAACTAGTCATCAAAGGACATATAGATTCTAGTTTCCAGACTGATCAAGATGACATGAAGTCATAGATTGGATACATATTTAGTTTTAATGGAGGTGCAATGAGCTGGAAGAGCTCAAAGAAAGGTGTGATCGTAGATTCTACAGTAGATTCTTAGTATATCACAGCTTCTGAGGAAGCTAAAGAAGCAGTATGGATGCAAATCTTTGTCCAAGATCTCGATGTAGTACCTAGAAGTAAAGATCCTATCACACTCTATTGTGATAATACTACAACGGTGGAACTTTCAAAAGTGCCAAGGTCACATCAGTGGACAAAGAACATACTTCAAAAGTATCATCTCTTGAGGGATTTTCCTCAGAGAGGTGAAGTTGCAGTGAGCAGTATTTCCACGGAAGACAATGTGGCAGACCCTTTGACTAAAGCCATGACTTGGAAGAAACATGATCATCATGTGAGGTCTAGTGGACTAAAAGTCGTAGGCAGTTGGCTCTAGTCCAAGTGGCAGTTTTTTAGGGTTGGTGTCTTGAGAACCAACTGTTTTGTACTTTGATTACATGAATGTACACTTATTATATATTGTTAATTGTTCTACATGACTATAATATAATAATGTCCTGCAATATTTTTTGCAATGATAAGGTCATAGCAGATCCTCACTATGATGAGAACCTTGAAATGATATAACAATATTCTTAAATAAAGTTCTACGGTTGGATGACATACTAAGATGGGACACATAGTATACAGACCATCATGTGTGAGTACTCATAAGACGACGAGACTCTCTCTCATGGAGTTATCACTTGGTAACCTCCAAGATATGAGATTATGAGAACAGACCTACCAGTAGTAATTCCGCATGTATTGGTATCATCGGATATTAGCATATACGAGTGTGTGTAATGGTCCTTAGACTGGAAGATTGTCATTAACTCATGTCATGACTCACGCACTTAGATTTGTTGACGAAAACCATCACAAAGATAGTTGGCGGGAAGTAGGGTATGTTGGGTGCGTCACGAATAACATGTTGTTAATGGATAAGTCAAGGAAGGATTTTTCCCTTCCATTTATGGAAGTTGATATCTCGGCCCTTTTATTGAAATAGAATTGTCGCATGAAATTTCATGGCCATGGTGAAACGACAAGTTTATTTCAGGTAGTCAAATAATGATGGATCAAGCATATAGGTTTATGAAACTGCCATGAAACCTGCTTGATGAGATATTGATACAAAGGAATTAAATTACATGGTAAGTATTCGTATGAGGTGACACGTCAATGCGGCATCAACTTCTTTCTCTTGGGTACCTTGACCTGTTGCTAGACAGTAATCTTGGAATTTAGGAAGGTCTGCCTAATGCCAAAGAGAAAGAGGCATAAAGGGTCACACACTAAGTGTATTCAAGTATCTCAAGTATAATAAATATTATTCCCATACATGGTTTAAAATTATTTAAGGAAGCCTAAATCTTTTTAAGGTTGGAAGAAGAATAAAATGAAAACAAGTACACACCGTGTATTAATGATTACATGCCATGTAGTTTTCATTTTGGAAAGTAAATGACTAAATGAAAAAAAATATATACACGTTGTGTACATTGAATGTACATGCCGTGTAGTTTTCAATGAAAAACAAGTACACACCGTGTATTTATGATTACACGCCGTGTAGTTTTTCCAGTCAGGATTTTGAATAAATAAAGTCATTTTATTAAATGATATTTATTATAATCAGTGTGGGCGCATGTTAAGGAATTAATGACTCGACATGGGGTTTTTCAAAAGAGCTAATGAAATAAATAAAACGCGTAACGCGTTTATTTATTGTCATAACTTCACAACCTCAAACCCGATTATAAATATCCTCACAACCCCAACTCCTTTCCTAAGAGAATCATTGTGCACAACAATTTTGGATAATTCTTTCAAGGCCAAAAGAACCTCTTCCTACAAGAACACTCTCAAGACTGAGATAGATCCTCTTCCATTGGATCAAGACAATTTAAGGCAGACAACGCAAGAAACGTTTTCTCCACGCTAGCACCTGAAGACTCCTTTGGTGACATCCAGAGATACGAGGTGCACGTGTGGATCACCATTAGAGGATGTCTACACTTGGATTCTGCAATGCAATGAAAAATCACATCGAAACATGATCAAAAATATCAATGAAGAAAGAACACCCAAAAAATACTTCTTGTCATTTAATTAAATTAATTATAATCCACCTGTGACAATCCACTTTTGTGGTTACAGGACCTTTCTTCTTCTTTGTCTATTTATGTGAATCGATCTGTGGAGACTGGCATTTATTGTCATATTGATCCCAGATTTATCATTGCTAATGAAAAAAAATCCAAGTGGGCACATCCACCCATGAGCTTTCGCTGCACACAGAACCTTCACCACCACATCATATGAAGCTTCAACCTCTACAGTAGTAATCGCATAAGCTTTGTCTTTCACCCTTGGAATTTTCTGAGGTAAGTTTCCCTGACGCTTAGGAAATTCATATGCATAATTCCCCATTTTTCTACAATTGTATAATTCAACATTGACAACCTATTTCTTTCCCTTTCAATCATGATCTTGGTGGCCTTTTTCACCACACTTGTAACAAACTCCCATTACCTTCAGAAAAGTACTGGGCTATTTCTTCCCACATTTACTGCATGATGGAAATTTAACTTTTCCATTCTTCCCCTTATTTATATTTCTATAGTGTTTAGCAGATCTCTTCTTCTATTTCTTTACTTTAAAGTTATAAGACTTAGAGAATTCTTTTTCTGTATTGATAGCACCTGAGACAATATATTTGTGCGATGAGAAGGATTGTGAGACTAATGCTCGATGGAGAAATGCTTTTAACCCATGAATGAATCAATCAATTTTAATCCTTGGGTTGTGTATATAATCTGATGCATGCATTTCTAACCTTGTAAAGTTAGCCACATAATTTGCATCATTCTCATCCTCCTTTTTCCTCAGACTCATAAATTGTCTTTCTATATCCGCTCGATGTTCATGAGGAAAGTATTTTTCTAAGAAAAGATCTTTAAACTTCCTCCATTCCATATTTGATACCTCTTCATCTTCCTTTGTGTTTTGAATCAATGACCACCATTGATCTTCATCTCCTGTGAGGCAATAAACTACCATGAAAACTTTCCCTTTCGCTACTCCCCAAAGCATGAAATATTTTCTCTAAGGAACATATCTATTTCTCAGCTACAAATGGATTTGCAGTCCCATTTAATGTTGGTGGTTATTTCCTCATGAAGCAGTCTAACATTGATCCTCTATGTTATGGATCAGGGTGCTCCATACGGGTAAGGTTATTATTCATAACCTTAGTGATTTATCTCAGTATGGTAATAAGTTGTTCATCACTGGTTGCATCCCCATCTCCACTATAATTATCTTGAGTAGGAGGTCAATCCCTAAAAGGATTACGTGTATTGATACGTTTTCCATACCTTTCACTAGGATCCATTTATAAATAATGTCATACACTAGATTAGTTTATAAATTTCAATACATAATTCCAAACTACTAAAATACCAAACATAAATTGAACAATTTATGCATATAATCCATAATCATAAAAAAATGTTTACTTTGAGGAATTATTTACTCATAAATCCTTCATAATTACTTGTAAATAAAATATGAATTATCCTAAGTATATCCCCCGAGAGTTTCCTAGCCAAGAGTGTAACAAGACCTGTTTTCGTATACCAGGATACCCCGGGTCAAGCCCTAAACTCCTTCTCAGAGTTGTAACTCCTAGGTACATCTGCACTAAATGTGCCTCTAACTTTTCATATCTAGACAGGGATGTATTTCTTAGAAAACTTACAAAATCTCTACATTACCAAAATTATAGGAATTTATACTATACTAATCCTCAAAGTCTATCTTAGGGTAATGTTCTCTAATCAGAGTTTTTCAAAATCTAGTTTCCAAGGTTTTACTAAACTTCCACTAATACCAACTGTAACACCCCAACCCTAGTTACCCAAAGTCGGTTCATTATTGCATAACATTGGCATGATACAATAAATCATGTCCCTAAAGACTGATTAGTTTATTAGCCTTGGAAGTACTGGATACATTTATAAGTTTTACATTACATTTTGAAATAAAAAAAACATTATGTCCCTTTTGAACACACCCATATCCTTTAGCCTATCCCTTCATGTTAATCATAATATAATTCTTCGTATCCTAGGAAAAATAAAACATAGAAATGGGTGAGCTCAGATGCTCAGTAAGGATAAAAATATAGCAGAAACTACCATAAATAAGCATAAACGTTTAAGAAAATGTATAAGCCTTTTAAAATTAAAATTCAGAATAATATGGAAAAGATAAATCAAATAATTCCATTTACTTATTCACATGGATATCCTACTAGTCAAATAATCACATGTAATACCAATATCTAATTTCATAATGATATAATTCATAATGCCGAACATCATAAACACATAGTCAAGGCCTCGTGCCAAGACTACAAATAATATTTTGTCAAGTCCTTGTTCCAAAATACTATTTTGTCTCATGATACCTACTGATGCATCTAGAAGCTATAGTGGGCTCCACCCATCACTTATTAAGTCCAATTCATTCCTCATATGAAAAGGCTGAAACATAACATAAATATTCATATTAAAACTAGCATAAGAAATGTTAATACTTTAACCATAAACCATGAATGTTATAAGAATAACGCATCCACAGTCAAACATATCACAAAATATTCAATACAATATGGAAGAATGTATCATAATAAATCAACTTCAAACAAGTGTAAAATCTATTAAAGGATGTTGACACAGATGAAATCAAAAATATTTGAGAAAAATATCTCTTTCTACTTTGAAATAATTTAAAAGTCACATAATTATAAAAGAAAATATTTATTTTGAATATATTCTTATAATATTTTAAGGGAAGCTTCGAAGGTTTTATAATGGTAGAAAATAGTCACACTCACTGTATAAGTCAAAAAACATTATTTCATTAATTTTGTTGAAAAGGTCGTAAATGACCTTATTTGGAAAATGAGGGAAATATTCCTTTATAAAATTTTTATAAAAAATTCAAAAAAAGGGTATAAATGAATTTAACCCATAGTCTAGTAAACAGTAAAAACTATTTTGAAATATATTTTTAAGAAACACAGATGTAGATGATAAAGATGTCCCAGTAGATACTCACATATAAACAACCTCGGATAATGAGGAGATTGTATAATTAACCCTTACCTTATACTATTCCTTGATCGAGGGTACATTAACATCCTATATAATAGTTAAATAATTGTTATTAAATTATAAAAGAATTACATACATAAATATGATATCATATATGATCTTCTAATATTTATTTGTTAATAATATTTCAATAGTATCATTGTTTCAGGTGTTAACAGGTTCGTTTTCCTTTATATGGTTGGTTACGTAAGCCATGTTTATTACATATAGGATGTATTTGATTCATATCCAGAATGATATTAAGTTCTTAAAAATTGTTTTTAATCAAAAAATGAAAATTATTCTTGAATGGTTATGATGGGGAATGAATTTCATCGCGTTCGTGGAGACGGTAATCCGTACGTACACATGAGGGACAATATCATTTATTGATGGTGAAATAGTATGTAATTGGATGGTATATCATTTATACAGAATCATTAATATGTTATATTTATTATTTAAATTAGTTATACTCATTATTATACTCATCCAAATAATGAAGTGTTTGAATAACAAACTATACCACAACGTGGATATGGTAAGTCATACGTACCAACACATGGTGAATGGTCATTCATAGGATGGATAGAATAATGAATATGGTTGTATCATATTTATAATAACATCATAGTATGTATAAGGTACTAGAGTTATTATTTTGGTATAGAAACAACAAATAAAGAGGAAGTGGAAGAAGAAAAGAACTTTGAAAGAGGTAGTGAAATTATTACCTCTTCTTCGTGTGTTTCTTTTTTATTTGAACAAAATGGCTCTATAGGTTGGCTTTTTGATCAATGTAAGGCCTCTAAGTTGAAGTGAGATTAGTTGGGAAGATATTGGAGTAGGTTTTGTCTGAGCCAAATGGATTTGGAGGTGTGACTTTGAGAGAAGGGGAAGTACCTTTTTATAAGAGAGGTGAGGGTCACTTTAGGAAAAGCTAGAAATATTATTTTATTATACAATCATATTCAGTTTATAATGGCTTAAAAATGATTTATTTCAATGATAAGGTGGTTTTGGGTATAAAACCTCTCAAACAATAGCTTTTAGATAGGTTTAGGTTACCATATTAAACTTATCTTTTAGATTTAACACTTAGTTAAATAGTTTAACTTTTACCATATATTCTTGTATTATTATAATAAATGGTTAATAAACTTACTATAAAATGCCAAGTGATCCCCAAGTGGTTCATCATTGATATATATAACCTTATCTATGTCCTTTTACAGAACCTTAGATGTTTAGGAATATTATATCAATTAATAATATATTATTTGTTTTAAAAACACATTTATGTCAATTTTGAAACTATTTAGTATTTAGTTTTTGTGAAAGTCATAACAACTTTATAACATTGAAAAAAAATTATTTAATCAACCTTAACATTTCATATTAACCTATAAAATTATTTTAATACATAAAAATACTCAATTTAAAATTATATTAATATTTATAATATCAATTATTTTAATCGTTCAATAATAAGGTAATTACTGTATCATCATTGTGTCATAAATAAAATTCATTATTTAATGTCTAAAAATTATAAATAAAATACCATTATTTAAGATATATTTTTTTCTTTATAATTAATATTTATAATCAACCTTATCTTATATATGACCCTATATTAAAAATATTTTATTTATTAAACATTGAATTTAACACGTTTAGCTCTTCCTTAAATAAAATAATAATAAATGTCCTAATCTAATCCAGGTGGACCAAAATGATCATATTTTATTCCTAAGGTTTATTTTGGTTGAAAATCACTTATTCAATAGAATTAGGACATGTTTTATGGTAATTATAATATCATTTTTACCTTTAATTACCCTATTTACTTTTAATAGTGGTTAATAAAAGTCAAAAGTTACTATTCACCAAAAATTATTTTCATCTTATTGAACCAAATTTTACTTATTGATATTAACTATGTTTCTTGTATTTTTAAAATTCAATTCACAAAAGCGGTAAAATTACTTTTTATGCAAATTTGCAAATGTGCCTAGAAGGTGGGTAAAAGACGTTGAAAAAGTCAATAAAAAATTATACATCTAGTCTTATTATAAAATGACTCCAATGAATTAGATTGAACAAATATAGGTATTATGTATCAATTTTTACTTTAAAATAAATTTAAATAATAATTATTATTATTTAAATAAAATTCGGTTTTAAATAATAACATAGCATTTTTCACTATTCATCAAAAATTGAATGTTTTCAATAAAATACCAAAAAATCACCCTAAGATAATTTTGATATCCCGAATCCAAAATTGAAGTCCATTTTGATAAAAAAAATTATAAACTTTCAAAAAGTGGGTATTACTATTCATAACGGCTAGTTTGGTTGGGAGTGGTGTGTTAGAACTCGAAGTTGCGTACCACACATGCTATTATATTATTTCAAGAGAAACATACCATAGTAGCTTGGGATATTACATTCTTCCATCCTTAAATAAATTTTTTTTCTCAAAATTTATAGAATATTACTACATAAAAATATTCGGGTGGTTCTTCATCATAAGTTCATCGGGTTCCCACAGTGCCTCTTCCATCTTAAGGTTTCTCCATAGAACTTTCACCAAACGAGTCATCTGGTTTCTCAACACTTGTTCTCTCATATCAAGAATCCTGATAGGCTCTTCGCAATAAGACAGGTCAGGTTCCAGTTCTATTTCTTCATAGTTGAGTACATGCATTGGGTCAGGTAAGTATTTTATCAACAGTGATACGTGAAACACATCATGAACTTTGGAGAGACTTGAAGGAATTTCCAAAAGGAATGCTACAACTCCAATTCATTATAGAATTTTGAAAGTTCTGATGTACCTGGGACTTAATTTACCCTTCTTACTGAATTGTACAATACCTTTCAATGGATATGACTTCAAAAAAACATGATCTTCTACTTGAAATTCCAAATCCTTCATTCGGTTATCGACATATCTATTTTTCCTACTTTGAGCTGCTTTGATGTCGGTTTGGATAATATTCACCTTTTCCATTGTTTCCTCAACATGTTCTAGGCCTATGAGTTTTCTTTCACCAACATCATCCCAACAAGTTGGTGTGCGACATCTCTTTACATATAACGCTTCATATGGTTCCATATGAATACTTGAATGGAAGCTATTGTTATAGTAAAATTATACCAGAGGTAAATATTGACCCCACGTACCTTGAAAGTCAAGTGAGAAAGATCTCAACATGTCTTCTAAGGTTTGAATAGTACGTTCTGATTGTCCATCAGTTTGAGGGTGGTAGGTAGTTCTCAAACAAAGTTCAGTATCTAGGGATTTCTGAAGGCTTTTCTAGAATCTTGATTCTAAATGGTGATCACAATCAGAAACAATTGATAGAGGTACTCCATAAAGTCTTACAACTTCATTTATATATAGTCTTTCTAAACGTTCAAGTGGTAAATCTTCTCTTAGAGCAAGAAAATGTGTTGACTTGGTAAGATGATCAACAATGACCCATATTACATCATTCCTTATAGAAGTCTTTGGTAGCCCTATGAAAAATTCTATCGTAATATCATCCCATTTCCACTCAGGTATGTGAAGAGGTTGCATGAATCCTCCAGGATGTTGTCTTCCAGTCTTAACCTATCGAAAAACCTTAAAGCTTGACACATAATCAGCAATCTCCCTCTTAATGTTGTCCCACAAAAAATGTTCCTTCAAAACTCTATACATATTAGTGTTACTATGGTGTAAAGAGAAATTGGAGCTATGAGCATCATCCAACAATATAGTATTTTTTTTAAAAACTCATTTATGTCAATTTTGACACTATTTAGTATTTAGTTCTTGTGAAAGTCATAACAACTTTATAAAGCTGAAAAAAATATTTAATCAACCATAACATGTCATATTAACCTATAAAATTTATGGAATACATCAAAAGTCTCAATTTACAATTATATTAATATTTAGAATATCAATTATTTTAGTCATTTAATAATAAGGTAATTGTTGTATCATTATTGTGTCATAAATAAATTTACATATTTAATGTATAAAAAATATAAATAAAATACCATTATGTAGGAAATATTTTTATATTCCTAATGAATATTTATAGTTGAATTTATCTTATTTATAACCCTTTATTATAAAATTTTTAGTTATTAAACTTTGAATTTAATGATTTTAACTCTTCTTTAAATAAAATAATAATAAATGTCCTAATATAATCCAAGTGGACCAAAAGGATCATATTTTATTCCTATGGTTGATTTTGTTCGAAGAAAACTTATCTAATAGAATTAGGAATTGTGTTAGGGTAATTATAATATCATTTTTACCTTTAATTACCCTATTTACTTTTAACCACGGTAAATAAAATCAAATGTTACTATTCACCAAAAATTATTTTCATCTTATTGATCAACATTTTACTTAATGATTTCTACCATGTCTCTCAGATTTTTGAAATTCAATTCACAAAAGCGGTAAAATTGCGTTTTATGTAAATTTGCAAATGTGCCTAGAAGGTGGGTAAAAGACGTTAAAATTTTTAACAAACTTTTATACATCTAGTCTTATTATAAAATGACTCCAATGAATTACATTGAACTAATATCAGTATTTTGTATCTATTTTGACTTTAAAATAAATTTAAATAGAAATAAAAATTATTTAAATAAAATTCGGTTTTAAATATAACACATTGTTTTTTACTATTCATCAACAATTGAAAGTTTTTAGAAAAATACCAAAAAATCACCTTAAGATAATTTTGATATTCAAAATCCAAAAATGAAGTCTATTTTTATAAATACAATTTATAAAATTTTAAAAAGTGGGTATTTCAATTCATAACGGCTAGTTTGGTTGGTCGTGGTGTGTTAGAACTTGAAGTTGTGTACAACGCAAGCTATTGTATTATTCAAAGAGAAGTATATCATGGAAGCTTGGGGTATTACATATAACCCTTACCTTCTTAGTTTAACACCTCAGTAAACCAATTTTTATCTTAACATTGGTAATGAAATTTTTACCATTTCCATTACTCATTATGGTTAAAAATTAATATTACCTTATTAAATAATGTAAATTATTCTTATTCTAAATTTTAAATACATTTTTTACAATTATATAAAAATAATTGGAAAATTTCAATTTGAAATTAAACCCATAGACACATCAAAAAATACGTTTTCCAAAGAAAAACAATCAAAAGTTTAAAAAGATTTTATATCAAAATTAAATATGAAATTGATTCCAATGAAGTAAATTACATAAACTTTTATATATTATATATAATTTTAATTTAAAAATAAATTATAAAACAAATTAACCAGGTAAATATGTTAAACTAAAAGATGGTCTTCAATAAAAATCAATATTTTCACTATTCGACAAAAAAATTAATCTTTTGAAAAAATCACAAATTTTCACCAAAAGATAATTTTCATATATATATTTCAAAAATAATGTTTATTTTTTTCAAATAAATTATATTAAATTCATATACATTAATTTTTAATTATTTTTTAAATATATGTCTAAGGTTACTTTTATAAAGATACAAATTTTTTAAAAAACATTTCTTTTAATTTCAAATTGTTCTTATTTTATTTCGAATAAATAGATGATAATTGATTTTATTTTATACATGTTTACACAAAATATTTATCAAAATTTTGTTTGTCTTATTTATACCCTTCAACCTAATGGATATGTTATAATTATCATGTTTAAATATTAATATTTTAATAGAGTATCACATTTCATCTAAACCAAGTGTTACATGCAACATAAGCTATCAATGAGATTGAATTTACCAAAAAACAAATATATAATAAATTTTTTCTATCATACATACTCTTATAATCTTGGTGTTTTTTGTCTTATAATATGTCTAAGAATATGTTCATATTTTAGAACCTTAAGGCATTAAAAATCCATTCTTTATAAACTAGGGAAAGGAACCAAAAGAAAGGGTGACCAAAGATGACTCATATGGGTAAAAATAAGAGATGCCAATAAATGATCATATTTCATATTATGATATGAAAAAAAGTAGTAGAACATGAGTTGAATATTATAAAATCATACCCATAAATTCATATGTCATAATAATGAAACTTGGTATAATGTTTTAAAAATTGTTAGACATTAGACAAATGAGTGAGAAGTCTTCAACAATCAATCATTATCCTAGAAAACATATCATAAGAATGAGAAATAAGTTTGTGGAATATACATAAGCATATGAAATCATTTCATTACTCAAGGATTACATCCAAAACTATCATAGCGGATTAGGTTCACTCCTCATTCCATCATTTCCTTATTCAATTTTCACTCATAAGTATATCTTATTGGTCAAAGTCCCTTTCTAAATTGGGTTAACTCTCTATTCCACTTTTTATTGTCTCATGAGATATCTATATATTCCCAATGAATTGGAGGGATATAACGGACCCACCCAACCTTGTATTATAATGTAACAACTCATGCCTATTTTATAATGGAACCACCCATAACATAATGAAAATCATACATATATGTGTCACATGATCATAAAACATTCATCATATCATCATGTAAAAACACATGAAAGGGTAATAGGTTCATAAAAATTACATAATCATAATCATGAACTATATAGAGAAACAATAAAATGGGTAACATTGGATTGTATACTAATTAAATCATTTAAAACATAAAATGATGTTATTATAGCTAAATACAATTTTAAAATATCACTAGAAATTTTATTAAGGGAAATATTGTTTTCATTTTAAAATAATTTACTGAATATATAATAATTTCCAATATATTATGGAAACAATTTTCTTCGAAAAAATAAAGGAAACGTATAATGGAATATTCACAAGAAAAAATTATATATGAAGATGATTAATTCCATTTTAAGGAGAATATGGACATGGAATAAATGATTTGTGACCAAAGAGAAAATTTAATTAAATTTTCATTATAAATATCCATTTGATATTTTAGGCACATAAAGATAAGTAAATGAAAGGTAACAATTAATATCCTAGAATAAATATAGGAGAATAAAAGAAATGAGATTTAAGAGAGATTGATCCTATAATTTCATGAAAAAATATATATGTGTAAAAAATTTGGATAAAAATGATTTTTAACATAAAATCCTTATGACTATAGTAATATTTGAATCAATGATAATTGTATTCTTGAATATTATATAGATCTATAGATACAATGAATAAATTCATCATGTATCCAAGATAAACTATTGGGAAGTATATATTGGAGTTGGTGCCCTAAAGACAACATATGTGTACATTCTGATAACCTATATTAATAGTTTTTAATATTATAAAACTTTTTATAACATCATGATTTTTCTTCTGTATAACATAGCATGTGATACTTTCTAAAGAGTTATTGGCACACTAAAAAGCCATATTAGTTCCCCGCTATGATGAGAAATTGAAAGTGATACAACACTATTTATAAATATATATTCTTTATTTGGATGATGTCATTTGAGGGAGAAAAATGAAACATGATACTAGGGTTGGAGGATAATAGGACATTGAGGTACCTTCTCATGGTGAAATCCCTTGGTAATATCCAGTTTTAAATATTATGAGAATGAGAAACATCAGTAGGAAATCCACATTCATATGTGTAATTGGATATTCCTATCTACGAATGAGTGTATTTATCCTTATACATTAATATTATTATTAATGAATGTTATAATCCTTGTACTATGATGTATTGACAAAAATCTCGATGAAATATGTTCGCGGTGAGGTAAGATATATTGGGTGTGTCATGATTAATATTCCATTAATAAATAATGTGAGAAAGGATTTTCCACTTCTGTTATTTAATGGATGTTGACATCTCTGTCCCTTTCATTTAAATGATGTGTCTTAATAAATCCATGATTTTGGTGTTCTATAGACAATCATAATTTCTATAAATTCAAATAAAGAGACATCAAGCACAAATTTGAAGTCATTAGAGTGAATCCTTCTTGATTAGAGATATTTTGGTAAGGTAATTATATTACATAGTAAGAATCTATATGATGTATTATGTCATTGTGACATTAACTTATTTTTCTATGGGTTCCTTGGTGTGTTTCTATATACTAACATTGGACTTTATGCTGCTTCACCTAATGAAAATGAGAGAGTGGTCTAGAGGGTCACACATTAAGTGTATCCAAAATATCAGTTAAATAATATATGTTATTATTTATAATTTAAAATTTTGAATAAATATTATTCCCACATGTGGTTTAATAATTATTCATGTGTTATGAATCTCATATATGTTGTCACTAGTTAATCGAGAGACTATAATGTGAGTAGAATACTTAATAAATATTTATTTTCTATTCAGTGAATTTAATAAAAAAAATTGAGAATAATGCAGTGATATTTATTTAGTAAATAATTATTAATATTTCATAGACTGATAAATATTTTGAAGGAATGGATGACCATGTCTTTAGGTCTGGTGATAAATAATATATATTGAATATTATTTGATTAAATAACATTTTCTTTATTTCACAATTAAAGTTCATGTCGAGGAAAAAATTAAATTTTTTTATTTTTTACAAGGGGTTCTTAAAGGTATTAAATAAATATTAATGAGAAGTTGTGAAAATATTTATTTCTAAACCCTGGTGGCTTTAAAACCTAATTATATTATTCTTCATGTATAACTATTTCATTTGTGTTGTGCATAATAAAAACCAAAGGAAATATTCTCAAGCCCTATAGAGATACCTATCTGAGAATTATTTCAAGGACGACAATCACCATTCACACTCTAGTCAAGAGAGATCATAGATAATTCTTTGGAAATGATACTTGTGACGATCAAAGGTGAATGATACAAGTTATAGGATCTTCTTTACTAGCTCATGGAGATTCTTCTGAAAACACTCAGAGATTTTTAGAACATGTTTGGAAAACTACAAGAGTAAATTTTATCTGGATAACTACAACACAATGACTGTAAAATATAGATTTGTTTTTAAATCCATCATTGAATAAAGAATTAAGATAATTTAATTATTTAGTTGATTAATTTAATTATAAATAATATGTGATTATTCTCTCTCTGGTTCAATAATTTTATCCATTTTCAGTTTTCATTTATTCAGTTCTATTGATCAAGGAATTTATTATCATGCAGATATCTTATTGATCATCAATAATGAAAAAAAAACAATGTTGGGCACGACCCATCACATGCTTCCACTAGGCCTGGAACCTTTAAGTACTATCATAGGGGTCACATATTATTTATAACTATATACAGAGAATTGATTAGTTTAGGCATTTTTTATTTAGTTTTCAATTCATGTTTAATTGTTCTTTTAATCAAAATTGTAAGACATGAATCTTCCTCTTTTTTTTCTCATACATTTAATCAAATTGATTAATTTTATGAATAAAATATAATCAAAGAACTCATAAAGAGGTACCAATTATTCTGAATGGATAACATAAGAGTATATTCCATGTAACCGGAGTTACATGTCATATAATAGTGTTCAATGCACCAAGAATTAATTCAAAATTTAATTAAAAAATGTGTATTTAATACATTTAGTGCATTTAATTTATCACACAGTGGGTTGACTGGGCTATTCTAGCACATGGTCATCCAAAGTACATGTTGTGTAGCCCGCATATAGGGTGTGTAGTCCTTTAAGTCTTAGAAAAGCCATGTTTTTTCATACATGGTGTACCTGACTGGTGATCGTGTATCTTGGAGACCACATGTCATGTAGACCTTTTTACACACCATGTTCTACAATTTTTCCAAGGCATGGTTTGTATGCTGAGTACCTAGGAATTTTACTCAAATAGATGGTGAGATACATACATTTCATGTAGCTCACATGTAAATTCTTTGTAATTTTACCAAATTACAGAAAACTAATATTAATTTATTACACTATGTAAAACTTATTAACATGTGTTTGTGTGTGGTCATTATGTTGTTAGGACACTTCATGGGATATGTTATATTTATATTACTATTTAATTATTTTCTATGTCATGTTCAAATATGCATATCATGTATGGGTTGTTTTATAGTTATTACTCTACATGAATTGAGACATAACATGTGATGTAAAATCATGTAATTCATGAAATTAATGTAATAATTAAGTTAATAGTACACATTATAAAATTAAATTATTAGTCATGTATTCTATATGTCACAGGAGTATACAATATACAAGTATAATACATGATGGGTATTCTCCATGCTTCCTCCAAGGTACATTTAGGTATACTGTTAATTTTAAATAAATTTATTTAATTTTTCATAAAATAATGATGGATGGAATCTCAAGGAAATTTGGTTGAGAATTAATATAAAATAATCTATTCATTAAAAATGATAATTAATTTATTATATCACAATTTATCTTAAATAATAATGAATAATAATTTAATTCTATTTTTACTAATCGCGTAATTAGTTACATGCATATGGATGATCATGAACATAAACTAGACCTTTGTATATGATTGGTTTCATTTAATTTATTATTAAATTAAATTGTTGGCATGTGTACCTTCTCTCCTCTTATTTTTTAAGGGTCTGTATTCTCATTGTTTCTTTTATGTTAACCCCTTTCACCTCACCTACTTGTGAATAAAATCATATGTAATGGATGGATATCCCAAGCTAGTGGAGTATATTCATGGTTGGAGATTAGGTGAAACCAATCTAAGAGAGATACATAGGTGGTCAGGTGGAAATTTATAACATGAACTTTAACTTGTTCACGGTGTTTTCCCCTAGGTCAATGATTAGTTTATCGAACACCGGATAAACTAACCATTAATAAAATCTCATGATCATATATATTTATTATTTTATATCTATAAAGTTTCATGTTTATTTCATTATAGATGCTCTATCATGGTAACATGAATTAAGGAATTAATAATAATGAAAGATAGAACTAAAATAAATTATCTTATGAATTAATATTATCCAAGACATAGTTAATAAATTAAGTAAATTCACTTAATATTATCAAGAACATGACAAAGATAATAATTGAAAATTTATGCATAAATATAAAATCAATCAATTATATATTTGGTTGTTATAGACATTCACTACCTCTGTTAAAATAAAATGACAGTTCAAAGTGTTTGAACAGCCAAATTTGGGGTTCTTACAATTATTTGGGAATTCTAACTTAAATTTTTTGGTTCACATAACTTAGTTCAGATCAAGGGTTGACTACCAAAGTAAGAATTTGTGTTACTGAGATAAAAGGTTTGAGGAAATCCAATTAAAGGATTTTAGGATTGTGAAATTCACTCAACAGATCAAGGAAGTGTGAGTTAATGTAGTTGGAATTTATAATTCCTACTTAAAACATTCAAGTTTCATAACCAACCAAATTTGGGGCAATGATAAGGGAAATATGGATCCTTTAAAATAGTATTTTAAAGAAACACTATATTACAATGACAATGGTCAGGGCTATTGGGTTTCAAAAAAATAGTGAGAGATTTATAAATATAATATTTATTTATTTATCAAAAAATTAATTAGATAAAGTACTAAATATCTTCCCATATTATTTGTAGAAATAAGAATAATATGACTTCAAACATATCATTTTTATCCATACACGATAAGAACAACCTTCTCCCCAAATTTTGTTTACAATAGTGGAAAAGGGTATTTTGAGTTATCCTTCACTATAAGAGGAAATTGTATGTGTTTTAATAACCTATTTCTGATGTGCTTGGTAATAAGGCTAGTGGTGAAGAGTTAAAACACTATGAGAAATATTTTAATGATTCCAATAGATGTTCATTGTTTCATGATATCATCCATGAAAAATGAGATTTTGAAGCAACATAAGTACATGGTTTCGTATATAATGATTTCTAACCATTGGGATCTCTATCAAGAGAAGGAGAGAAAAGAGAGATATGATATCTCCAATGATTTTTCTACAACTAATATTGGAGTTTCTATTCCAAATAAAGATCATAAATTCAAGATTATCAAATATATTGAATGGTTATACATCTTATGGATTAAATTCTCATATGAGTTGCATATAGATCTCATGATTTCATCACTGCTGAAGGACTTATCTAGTTTTATTGTTACTTACAAAATGATAAATAATGAGAAGATCCTTTCGAAAATGTTTACTTTGATTCTCCAAGTGCATAAATCCATGAGGTGTGACAAAGACATGGTTCTTATGGTGAATAAGAAAAGAATGAACATGATAAAGGTGACCAAGACTCATAAAAAGTCTAAAGATCTCAAGCACTATCCTTATAAAAAGTAGAAGATATGGAGGCAGGGAATGGAAAAGGAGGAAGTATGTCTTTCATATGGAAAGCAAAGCCCCTAGAATAAGAACTGTACACAAAACCAAGGGGAATTTAATGGTTCATTCGTTATCAAGTGTAATCTTTTAATATCTACACATTGATTATTAGATATATCTTATGGTGATCACATCAGTATAAAAAATATTAGAACCGAGTATATTTTGAATGATTTCTTGAGGATATTTGGATTTGAGAGATGATAATGGTGCATGGTTGGATGCTCTAGACATTGGAGACTACCAAATTTTAGTACCAACATAAGTGATTTTGGTTTTAAAATATTTTTATTATGTAGAAATTCTTACTAAGAACATTATTTTTGTACTATTCAAAGATTCGCATTGGTTTATATTAGTGTTTGGAAATAAATTTTTTTCTTTCATAAAGAAAAAAAATTATAGTATTGAACATTTAAATAATGATCTTTTTGTATTAAATTATGAAAACCAATTATTTTAAATATATAACAAATCCTATTCACACGAATCATATAATACCCAGCTATGGAATCAGAGTCTTGGTCATGTAATAGAGAAACATTTGAAAAAATATCTATGAAGATGGTTATTTAGACTCATCAATGATAAAACCACTTGAATGTTATAATGATTTTTTATAAGGAAAATTAACCGAACCACCATTAAATGGACATGGTTAAAGGGACAAAAGTCTACTTATATTGGTACACACTAATGTGTGTGAACTATTTCTAGTAGAATATAGAGGTGGGTATTATTACTTCATAACTTTTACTGATTACTTGAGTATATATGGTTATATATATTTGATGAGGAATAAGTTTGAGTAATTTTATAAATTCAAGGAATTCAAGAATGACGTAGATTATCAACTTACAAAGAATATAAAGAAGCATTAATCTGATCGAGGTGATGAATATCATAACCAAGAGATTATTAACTTTCTATGGGAGTTTGAGATTCTATATCTACTCACTCCACCTTACACACCACAGTGAAATAGTGTTATGGAATGGATTAATCATACCTTGTTATACCTGGTAAGGTAGATAATGAGTAATGCATATATTCTATTATTTTTTGAGGGATATGAATTACAAAATATGGCACACACATAAAACTGAGTACCAAATAATGTAGAAAATGGAATTCTATTCGAGTTACAGAGTTGAAAGAAACTTATTTTTTCACATACACCTATATGGTGTTGTGTGAAATTTTATAAGGTCTTATTAGGAAAAAAACTAGAATCCATGGGCACAACGTGTATCTTTAATGGGTATGCCATGGAAAAAAAGATATACTCTATATAAAACCCCTCAAAAAAGAAAGTGAATATCACTAGACAATATATCCTTTTTGAGGGGGATCAAATACTCAAAAAGGATAATGGAAGAAAGATTTAATTTGAAAAAGTTGATGATCAAGATACAAAATGTTTGGTACAAGAACAGATTCCCAATGTCCCCATGGAAGAAGCAGTTTTGGAAAAAGAATTCCATAGAATCACTAGATAGGTAAGAGAACTAGAGAGATATGGTTTTCTAGTAATTAATGATGGTGAATCATTATTTCTATAGAATGATGAAACCATATCCTAAAAATTGGAAGTGTAGATCTCAAAAGTTTTAAGATGGAAAGAATCCATTAATTTTGAAATGGATTCCATGTATTAGAACTAGGTTTGATTTCTAGTCGATTCACAAATTTATGTAAAGCCCATAGAGTGAAAATGGGTACTCAATAGAAAACAAGACATGGAAGGTAAATTAAATACCTATAAAGTAGGGATAGTGGCTGAAGTGTTTAAATAACATCAAGTAATTGAATATGATGAAACCTTTTCACCATCTTATATCCTTAAATCCATCATAATTATTCTTAATATAGAATCTTACCAGGACTATGAAATTTTAAAATTGGATTTCAAAAAACTTAAATAATGGGAACCTTCAAGAAGATGTCTATATGACAAAACCAAAAGGTTTTGTGACTACATGTGATTCTAAAAGGATTCTAAAATTTTTGAGGTCCATTTGTGGATTGAATTAATCATCTAGGTCATAAAACATTCGATTTGATGTATCTATAAAAGAATTTGGTTTCATTAATAAATAATGTGAGGCATGTGTTTATAAGAGGTTTAATGAAGATGTAGTCATTATCCTAGTAGTATATTTTGATGAAATATTTCTTAATTAAAATGGAATTATAGTCTTATAGTCTCTTAAGAACTTGTTAAACAAGTGTTTCTCCATGAACAACATAGGTGAAGCAGCCTATATTCTAGGGATAAATATCATTCTTGATAGATACAAGAGGCTTCTTGGACTAAGTTAATGTTCAAAAAATGACTAGATACTAGAGATATTTATTATAGAACAATGCAAGAAGATATTGGGTACAGTGTCACATGGTTTACATCTTTCTAAGATAATGTTTCCTCACACACAACAGGAGAAAGAGAGAATGTGTATAATCCCATGAAATTCAGTGATAGGACCAATCATGACTTCCATTTTGTGCAGTATAATTGATGTTTCTTATGTATTGGTTAGGGTAGGTAGATATCAAGAAGATCTATGAGAACAACATTAGTCTATTGTTAATACTATCCTCAAGTATCATTGAAGAACCAATGATGTGTTATTGGTTTTAGAGGAGATGAGGATCTAGTCATCAAGGGTTATACTAAGGCTAGTTTTCAAATAGATCATAATGATCTGATCTCATATTCAGGATATGTTTTCTATTTCAATGGAAAAGATATGAGATGGAAGAGTTCAAAGCATCCACTTGTTTTTAATTCTACAATAGAGTCCATGTATATTGTGAATATTTATTCATCCAAGGAATCTGTTTAGACATGAAACATTGTATAAGATGTTTATTTAGAAACTAGTAGTAAAGACCCTATCACATTGTATTGTTATAATACTACAACCATGGCTCTTGGAAAAGAGACAATGTCACAAAAAAAGAAAAAGCATATACTCCACAATTAACACATATAAATGAATTATTATAAATGGGGTGATGTTATAGTAATAAGAGTACCCAATAGAAAATATTTAGTGGAACCTTTGACTAAATGATTATCTCAGCAAAAGCATGTGTATCATGAAAGAGCTAGTGGACTGAAGGTTTTCAGTAATTGGATCTAGTTCATTTGGGAATCTGGTGATGTTGGTACCCTATAAACAACTTTTGTGTAATTTAGGATAATATTTCTTCATATATTTGAATATTAATAAATTTCTTATCACATAATGACTTTTCTTACACATAAAATAGTATGTGATGAGGTCATAAGAGTAGCTCTCGCACTAAAAGGACAAATAAGTTCCCCACTATGATGATAAACTGAATGTTCTATGACATTATTCTTATATATGTTTCTATATTAGGATGATATAATTTGAGGGATAATAATTAGACATGTTATTTAGGGTAGAGACTCCTAATGTGACAACCCTGCTTTTATTACAAACTTAAACATGATTTATTACATAAAACTTCACTTGATACAACAAAGAAGATCGAGAGGTTTAGTGTCTTTGGGGATTAGGATCATTACATAAAAACTTAAAACATGAAATAAAAAATCTTTATTGAAAACTTCCTTTAGATGACCACTACATTCCTTTGTACTTAGCATTTCATGGGATAACCTAGGGACATGCATAAGAAAAGGGTGAGCTATAAAGCCCAGTAAGGGAATACACATGGAATAACATGAGGAGTACAATACATGTTAGACATTAGGCATATCAATAGAGCACAAGAGAAACATGAACATAAAGGCATGATAAAGCATGATAATCATAACATGGAAATGTGGCAACAACACTTAACATGGAATTAGAATGAGCCAAGGCTCATTGCACATGGAGCATGAGTAAATTCTCATTGCACATAAAGAATGAGAAAACCGTTTTTGCACTTGAATTAGCATGATTCAACACTCATTTCACATAACGTATCATGATACTATACTTTACCCAATGCATTGGAGTGCTATAACGGTGCACCCTTCCTAAACATTTCATTTCATGCATAAGTGTGCCACATGGATCATAAAACATGGATTCATAAAACATAATCATTTATTACACGATAAAGGAATGTGGAATTCATACATGGAACTTTATAATCAATAAGTAAATTTTCATAAAGTTGAATACCCTTGATGGAGAAATGGGCATGGTATTCACTACACAATGACATTGTCTTAGAAAATTTGTGCGATTTCGGTAGCGTAAAGATGTGACATAAGAATTCATAAAAATGGTTGATGAGAGAGAAAGGGGTTACTCATCATATTTACATGTAATGGACAGTAAGGAGGTCATATAGATACATGTCCCAACAATTGTATTGGAATTTAGATTCATGATACAAAAGTATTTCTTGAATGTAAAAGAGGAGAGAGAAGTTCCTTTCAGAATTTCGGCATAGTAACGGGTGTACATGGGAGGAATTTAATGAGAGGGAAAGGGGTATCTCATCATTAAAACATAAAGAGGGAAGTATGAGTGGGGTGAGAAACCAAACCCCAATATTCATAATTGAAATTAAAAGGGTAAAACTACTTAAAGAAAATTGGATAAAAATGAGAAAGGAAGAAAAAACCCTTACTTGGAAGTGTGCTTCCAAAGGCTAGAGAGAGTCTTGTGAGAGGCTTCTTGGGAGGTTGGGCACCTTGGGAGGATTCTAGAGAGAGTAGGTCAGAGGTTGGAAGAACTCCAAAGGCTTTGAGTGAGGAGGAAGTTGGAGCTTGGGTGGGTTTATATAGGAAAGGTGAGGGAATTCTTTATTATTTAGGTTTGGGACCCCTTATATTAAATTAATCCAAAACACAAACCATACCATGGTTTTTGCCAAAGGTTTTTGGAAAAGGGAAGAGGAAAAAAATATTTTATAAGTCCAAATTCCGAACTTCTAAAAATATTAGGGTTGCTTATGTGGAGGTGAGTCACACTCCCATGGAAATTAATTTAAAAAGACAAGGTGTTTAATAAGTCTTGAGGGGTCCATTAATGCTTTGAAAAGTAAGACAAACAAACCCAAAATCACATTATTTTAATGTTAAAACATATATTGGCCGAAAATAAAGATTATAGTATTTTATTACATCACTATTGGGTCATTATGATGTCATAAAACACATTATATATTTAAACGGTATTTAATTTTTACTCAAAAATTTGACTGTCTCAGAAAATTATGAAAAATTCACCGTTTGATAGTTCCGATTTCCTGATTCCAAAAATAACATTTATTTTATCTAAATAATTTTTTAAATATGTTAATTTTCACTTTTAAAATAAAAACCGACATTTATAAAAAATTCACGGCTTTTGACAAAAATGGCTTTCAAACCATAATAAAAATTATAATTGCATTCATGCAATTAGATGATCATTTATATATAATAAAATTAATCTAATAATAATAATAATATTTTATTAAAATATTATTTAATTCAAAAATCCATTAATTTAATAAAATTTATTTCTTAATTAAATAATAACTAAACACACCATTTGTACTTTAAAAACTATTTACAATGTATCAATAATGACAAGAAATTATATTCATTATTATATACAAAAAAAATAATGTACATGAACATAGTACTATCGATTAGTTACATAACCCCTTAAAACAGCCGCATAAGACCTAAGGGTAAGGTGTGTGATGATGACAGACTTTTGGGGTGGCTCGAATAACATCGCTCGAGTGGTAATTTCTATCAACTTCCACTTTTCCCGTAGAAGGTCCTGTTCGAGCTTGACATGATGAATCTCAGCATGGGCTTGGTCAAGAGCGAAGCCCAAGGACACCACCTCTTTTCCAAGCTCCGACAAATGGGCTTCGTATAGAGAAATTCTACTAGATGAGGTCTTCGCTTCATTTGTCTGAGTAAAGTTGGATTTATTAAGGCCCTATATTTATACTAATCATGTGATCACTATTCAATAGCTATATTAGCAATGGTCAAAATTCTTAACATAAAACCAATGAAGTTGAAATTTTATATAAACATAAAGAGACATTTAATTAGATCAAGAGGGATTTCCATTAATGAAACTTTGGGTCGTTACAATATTCCCCCTTAAGAAATTCACCCTTGAAATTTTCCTTTTCCCACACTAAAACAGATGTGGGTAACTCAGCTTCATCAATTCCTCTGATTCCCAAGTTGCTTTTTCAAACTTGTGGTTTCTCCATAACACCTTGATGAGGGGCATTGTCTTATTTCGTAGAACTTTTTCTCTATAATCTAAGATCTTCACTGGTTGCTTCTTATAAGAAAGATCATCTTCCAATTGTACCACCTCATAAGAGAGTACATGTGAATGGTCTGGTATGTACTTCCTTAAGAGGGATACATGAAAGACATCATGTACTTTGGCCATAGTAGGTGGAAGTGCTAGTCGATAGGCCACAACCCCGACATGATTAAGAATCTCGAAGGGGCCAATGTAACTTGGACTTAACTTCCATTTCTTTCCAAACCTCATGAACTTATTCCATGGAGATATGTGTAGAAAAACCATGTCTCCAACTTTAAACTCAAGGTCTCATCGATGATTATCTGAATAACTCTTCTGTCAACTCTGGGATTCCTTGATATGCTGCTAAATAGTTTTCACCTTCTCCACCATTTCCTCGACCATTTCTGGTCCAAGAAGATCACGTTTACCGACCTCATCCCAATAATCCGGTGTTCTATACCTTTTCCCATAAAGGGCTTCATATGGTTCCATTTTGGATTCTCCAGTGGAAACTGTTATTATAAGAGAACTCAACTAGAGGAAGATGTTGATCCCATCTTCCTTTAAAGTCCATTGAGCACGCCCTCAACATATCCTCAAGTATTTGGATAGTCCGCTCGGATTGGCCATCAGTTTGAGGATGATAGGTCGTACTGAAGTTCAGTTCAGTATTCAGAGCATGTTGAAGACTCTTTCAAAACTTAGAGGTGAATCTTGGATCTCGTTCAGTCACAATAGATATTGGTATTCCATGAAACCTTACCACTTCCCTGATATATATTCGTGCTAGTTGATCCAATGAGAAATCCTCCCAAATAGAAATGAAGTGTGCAGTCTTTGTAAGACTATCCACTACAACCCAGATTGCATTGTTGCCTTTGGATGTCCTTGGAAGTCCAGTGACAAATTCCATGGTGATGTTCTCCCATTTCCATTCTGGTATGGGAAATGGTTGCATCATCCCCTTAGACCTCTTCCTATCTGCCTTCACTTGCTAACACACCAGGCACTTTGATGTATATTCAGTGATCTCCTTCTTCATATTATCCCACCAAAATTTTTCTCGGAGATCTCAATACATCTTTGTGCTCCCTGGGTGAATAGAGAAATTTGAACTATGTGCATCATCCAAAAGTTCCTTCTTCATCTCCATACTTGATGGAACACATAGTCTTTTCCCAAACTGCACAATTCCTTTTTCATTAACATTAAACACCGAGGATTTCTCTTTTTCAGTAGCTTCCACTTTTTCCTGATTTCCCACATCATCCTTTTGAGCATCCTTTAATCTTTCCAAAAGAGATGGTTGAGAAATCATTTGTGAAAGGATTTATGATGTTCCCTTCTTTATGATTCCCATGTCCATCTTCATCAAGTCTAAGAATATTGGATCCTTCCCAATTCTCATCATTGATAGAATCGTTGGGTCCTTTCTACTTAGGGCATCTGCCACCTTGTTTGCTTTCCCAGGGTGGTAATGTATTGAACAGTCATAATCCTTGATGAGCTCTATCCATCTTCTCTGGTGCATATTAAGCTCTTTCTGTGTGAATATATATTTAAGAATCATGTGGTTAGTATATATCTCACATTTATCTCCATAGAGATAATGCCGCCGGATTTTCAAGGCAAAGATCACCGCCGCCAACTCTAGATCATGCATTGGATAGTTTTGCTCATGGATTTTCAACTGCCTTGAGGCATATGATATCACTTTATCATTCTGCATCTGCACACATCCTAATCCCTTCTTCAAAGCATCACTAAATACCACAAAAATTTCCCCACTTGTGGGTAAAGTGAGAACGGGCGCAGTGATAAGCCTCCTTTTCAACTCCTTGAATCTTTCTTCACATTCATCACTCCAAGAAAACTTTACTCCATTTCAAGTTAGCTTGGTAAGAGGGTTGGACAATCGTGAGAAATTTCTCACAAATCGTCGATAATATCCAGCTAACCCCAAGAAGCTACAGATATCCATTACCGATGTTGGCCTCGGTCATCACTCAGTTACATCTGTTTTGGAGAGATCCACAGATATCCCATTGCTTGTGATGATATGGCCCAAGAATGAGACTTCCTTCAACCAGAACTCACACTTTCTATACTTTTAATAGAGATTCTCCTTGTGCAAAGTCTCCAGTATAGTTCTTAAATGCTCCTCATGATCCTCCTTGGTTTTGGAGTATATTAGAATATCATCTATAAAGACTACCACAAATTTGTCTAGGTAATCTCTAAAGACTCTATTTATTAATTCCATGAATATTTCTGGAGCATTGGTGAGTCTGAAAGGCATTACTATGAATTCATAGTGCCCGTATATTGTACGAGAAACAGTCTTGGGGATATCTTCCTTATTCACCCTTACTTGATAATATCCCAACCGCAAGTGCACCTTGGAGAATTATTGTGCTCCAAGAAGCTAATCGAACAAGTCATCAATTCTTGGGAGAGGATACTTTTTCTTTATCATGATTTTGTTAAGTTCATGATAATTGATGCAAAGCCGCATTGACCCATCCTTCTTCTTGACGAAGAGGACTGGTGCACCCCATGGTGAAGCACTTGGGCGTATAAACCATTTATCCAGATTCTCCTGTAGTTGTTTCTTCAGCTCTTCAAGATCTACAACAACCATTCTATATGGAGTCTTGGATATTGGTAATTCCCTGGGTATAAGTTCAATTGTGAATTCAACATTTCTTCTAGGAGGAATACCAGGCAGTTCCTCGGGAAACACTTTAGTGAATTCCCTCACAATAGGCATTTCATCAAGGATGGTTTCTTCCTTGGACTCAATCATCTGATCCAGATACGCATGCTCATAGGGCAGTAATATCCATGCTTGAGATGATGGAGCTAAAGGAGATTCATCTTCGTCCTTACACTTGTAAAGAATCGGGGGTCGATTCTCCATATGGAGTGTGATTTCCCTCTCTCGACAATTTATGTTGGCTCTATATAAGGAAAGCCAATCCATGCCAAGAATTGTATCAAATTCCACCAGAGGGAGTATGACGAGGTTCGCCGGGAAATTCAATCCAGAGATTATAATAGGGGAGAACTTATATTCATGGGATGCAATGATTGCCCCATTTTCCATACTCACCGACATCTTAAATTCCATGATTTGTGGTTGTGCTGGGATTGTTCTACTAAACTTTCGATATATAAAAGTATGCTTAGAACCTGAATCAAAAAGTACATTCGCTATTCTTGAATGAATAACTAGCATACATGTCACCACTTCATTGTCGGGGTTCACTTCGGAAGAAGTGATGGAAAATGCTCTTCCTTGCTGCCTTGTAGGTTGTTGGTTGCCTATGAAAACCCTTGGATTAGGGCACTGATTTGTAAAGTGACCCAGTTCTTTGCATTTTTAGAATTGAACAAAGCGTTGAGGTTTGAGCGGAGCGTTCCTCTCTTCTATCACAGCTACGGGTCTTTCTTGTCGACAGTTAACAGCTAGGTGCCCTTCTCTTCCACACCTAAAGCATTTCCTCATCGCCTTGACGCAATTTCCAGGGTGCTTATTTCCACACTTTTGGAAAGTGGGGTGCTGGATCTTCTTAGCACTGTTCAATTTATCCATCGAACCACCAGAATTGAAGTCTACCTTACGCTTCTGGTCCCCATGATACCCCTGTGATTCTTTGATCTCCATTTCGACCTTGAGGGAACATCAGACAATTTCCTCATAGCTGTCGAAGTCACGGATTGCTAATGCTTTCTGTAGGCTAGGCTTTAGCCCACCAAAGAAGCAGTCAACTTTGCATTCGGGGGTAATGACAAAGCCGAAAGCGTATCATGCAAGACCTGTGAATTTTGCCTCGTACGCTCCAACAGATTCTTCATCTTTTTTCTTGAGGGAAAGGAAGTCCCTTTCCATCTTAAGCCGGAGGGTGAGTGGAAAATATTTATCAAAAAACATCTTCCGTAAATCCTTCCATTCCAATGCCTTGATCTCCTCCTCAGGCTTCGTATTTTTGATCAACTTCCACCATTGATCAGCTTCACCCTCCATACGATAAGCAGCCAGGAGAACCTTATCTTTTTCATAACATTGAAGGATGGAGAAGATCTTTTCAATGGATTTGATCCATTGTTCAGTGATCATGGGATCGGATGATCTGCTAAAAGTAGGGGGCCTTTGTCTCATGAAGCTCTCGATAGCGACTTTTTCTTTCTTAGGGGGGGTTGAACGTTCCTCCTGACCCGTGTTTCTATTCAAAACTTGATTTAGCTGAGAGATAAGCGTGACAAAGTTTGTGATTCCCGCTCCCATTAGATTGGGCATCTCATTAGTACAATCATCACACTAATCTTCACAATGGTTGTTAGCCCGAGTCCTCCTATTACCGGCCATTGGCTGGAATAAAAGGAAAGTTAGGGGTAACACATAAAGGGTAATCCAAAGAAAAAAGTTGATGACTTATAAATAAACTTTTATTTCTTTAAATCATGAGTTTATAGGCTTCAATCTAATCTTTTCATGATCTACTTTCTAACATATATTCTTAGGGTCATTTTTTTTTAATTCCATTAATAAGGGTTCATACTAAGATTGTGAATTTATCAAAACATATCCCCAGGGAGTGTCGTAACCAAGAGTGCAGCAAGGCCCGTTGTCATTCACCATTTCCCGTCTGAGTTTAGCTCAAAGTGGTGTTTTTGGGTTTTATCCCTAGGATACATTTGTGCCAGAGCCGCCTCTACCTGCTCGTATCCAGACAGGGATGTATTTTCTTGATAATCCACTTAATCAATAATCACCAAAACTTAGGGATGTTTTTATTATACTTAGTCTTGTCTTTAAGGATTTACTAGGTTTTTATAATCCTAATCCCAAAAATAACTAAACCTATCCTCTGATACCAACTGTGACAACCCTGATTTTATTACAAACTTAAACATGATTTATTACATAAAACTTCACTTGATACAACAAAGAACATCGAGAAGTTTAGTGTCTTTGGGGCTTAGGATCATTACATAAAAACTTAAAACATGAAATACAACATCTTTATTGAAAACTTCCTTTACATGACCACTATATTCCTTTGTACTTAGCATTGCATGGGATAACCTGAGGACATGCATAAGAAAAGGGTGAGCTATAAAGCCCAGTAAGGCAATACACATGAAATAATATGAGGAGTACAATACATGTTAGACATTAGGCATATCAATAGAGCACAATAGAAACATGAACATAAAGGCATGATAAAGCATGATAATCATAACATGGAAATGTGGCAACAACACTTAACATGGAATTAGAATGAGCCAAGGCTCATTGCACATGGAGCATGAGTAAATTCTCATTGCACATGAAGCATGAGAAAACCCTCGTTGCACTTGAATTAGCATGAGTCAACACTCATTACACATGACGTATCATGATACTATACTTTACCCAATTCATTGGAGCGCTATAAGGGTGCACCCTTCTTAAACATTTCATTTCATGCATAAGTGTGCCACATGGATCATAAAACATGGATTCATAAAACATAATCATTTATTCCACGATAAAGGAATGTGGAATTAATACATGGAACTTTATAATCAATAAGTAAATGTGCATAAAGGTGAATACCATTGATGGAGAAATGGGCATGGTATTCACTACACAATGACATTGGCTTAGAAAATTGGCGCGATTTCGGCAGCGTAACGGTGTGACATAAGAATTAATAAAAATGGTTGATGAGAGAGAAAGGGTTTACTCATCATATTTACATGTAATAGACAGTAAGGAGGTAATATATATACATGTCCCAACAATTTTATTGTAATTTATATTCATGATACAAAAGTATTTCTTGAATGTAAAATAGGAGAGAGAAGTTTCTTTCGAAATTTCGGCATAGTAACGGGTGTACATGGGAGGCATTTAATGAGAGGGAAAGGGGTCTCCCATCATTAAAACATAAATAGGGAATTATGAGGGGGTGTGAAACCATACCCCAACATTCATAATTGAAATTAAAAGGGCAAAACAACTTAAAGAAAATTGGATAAAAATGAGAAAGGAAGAAAAAACCCTTACTTGGAAGTGTGCTTCTAAAGGCTAGAGAGAGGCTTGTGAGAGGCTTCTTGGGAGCTTGGGGCACATTGGGAGGATTCTAGAGAGAGTAGGGAAGAGGTTGGATGAACTACAAAGGCTTTGAGTGAGGAGGAAGTGGGATCTTTGGTGGGTTTATATAGGAAAGGTGAGGGAATTATTTATTATTTAGGTTTGGGACCCCTTATATTAAATTAATCCAAACCACAAACCATCCCATGGTTTTTTCCCATGGTTTTTGGAAAATGGAATAGTAAAACAATATTTTATAAGTTCAAATTCCTAACTTCTTAAAATATTAGATTTTCTTATGTGGAGGTGAGTCACACTCCCATGGAAATTAATTTAAAAAGACAAGGTGTTTAATAAGTCTTGAGGGGTCCATTAATGCTTTGAAAAGTAAGACAAACAAACCCAAAATCACATTATTTTAATGGTAAAACATATATTGTCCGAACATAAAGATTATAGTATTTTATTACATCACTATTGGGTCATTATGATGTCATAAAACACATTATATATTTAAACGATATTTAATTTTTACTCAAAAATTTGACTGTCTCAGAAAATTATGAAAAATTCACCGTTTGAAATTTTGACATACTGATTCCAAAAATAACATTTATTTTATCTAAATAATTTTTTAAATATGTTAATTTTCACTTTTAAAATAAAAACCGACATTTATCGAAAATTCACGGGTTTTGAAAAAAATGGCTTTCAAACCTTAATAAAAATTATAATTGCATTCATACAATTATAGGATCATTTATATATAATAAAATTAATCTAATAATAATAATAATAATATTTTATTAAAATATTATTTAATTCAAAAATCCCTTAATTTAATAAAATAGATTTCTTAATTAAATAATAACTAAAAACACCATTTGTACTTTAAAAACTATTTACAATGTATCAATAATGACAAGAAATTATATTCATTATTATATACACAAAAAATAATGTACATGAACATAGTACTATCAATTAGTTACATAACCCCTTAAAACAACCGCATAAGACCTAAGGGTAAGGTGTGCGATGGTGACAGACTGTTGGGGTGGCTCGGATAACATCGCTCGAGTGGTAATTTCTATCAACTTCCAATTTTCCCATAGATGGTCATGTTCATGCTTGACATGATGAAGCTCAGCTTGGGCTTGGTCAAGAGCGAAGCCCGAGGATGCCACCTCTTTTCCGAGCTCCGAAAAATGGGCTTCGTATGGATCGATTCTACTAGATGAGGTCATCGCTTCTTTTGTCTGAGTAAAGTTGGATTTGTTAAGGCCCTATATTTATACTAATCATGTGATCACTATTCAACAGCTATATTAGCAACGGTAAAAATTCTTAACATAAAACCAATGATGTTGAAATTTTATATAAGCATAAAGAGACATTTAATTAGATCATGAGGGATTTCCATTAATGAAACGTTGGGTTGTTACACCTAATACATTGAGGAACCTTCTCATGTTGCACACCCTCAGTAATATCTAGTATAGGATATTAATAGAACGAGACCATTAGTAGGAAATCCATATTCATACATTTCATTGGATGTTCCTATATGAAGACATATGTGTTGATCCTTATACTTTTATATTATTATTTATAACAATTATAAGTTTCATAATTTTATGTATTGATGAAAACCATAATCACATATGTTCATAGAAAGGTAGGATACGACGGGTATGTCATGATTACAATTTCATTAATGAATAATGAATGATAGGATTTATACCATATGTTCATTAATGGATGTTGATATCTCAAGACCTTTGGTGGAAATTATATAGCCTAAATAAGTCCATGTCCACGGTGTTCTATAGGAAAGTTGAATTAAAAAAAAAATTAAATATACATCGAGTGCATAGGTTAATGGCCCTAGTGTTCAACCTTCATGATTATAGATATCTTGATAAAGGGATTATATTATATTATAAGAATTTGTATGAGGAATTATGTCATTGTGAAATTATCCTCTTTTACTACGGGTGCCTTATCATGTTTCTAGAATCTACCATTGGATGTTAGGTTGCTTCACCTAATTCCATTGAAAAAAAGTCCTAGTGGGTAACACACTAAATGTATTCAGAATCTCAGTTAAATAAAATATATTATTATTAATTATTTAACATGATTAATAAATATTATTCCCACATGTGCATTAATAATTATTTGTGTTTTCATGATCACATATATTCCATCACCTGTTATTTGAGAGAATGTAATATGTATAGAATATTTGATAAATATTTATTGTTATTTAAGGAATATGATATTTATTTATTTAGTGAAGAATAATTCAGTGGTATTTATTTATTAAAAAACATTCATTATTCAAGCCTCGTTAAAAATTGTAGAGGAATCAAAGACCAAGTTTTTTTTCGATGAGAAATAATATATATTTAATATTATTTGATTAAATAATATTTAATTTAATTCTCATGTTCAGTTAAAGTTGAGGAAATAATAATAGTCTTATTATTATAGACATGGGGTTCCTCAAGAGATTAAATAAATATTAAATGGAACTTTTGAAAATATTTATTTACAAACCCTATCAGTATTTAAACCCGTATTATTTTTCTTATAGTTCCATTTCATTTTTGTTTTGCACAATCACAGTTGGAGAGAAGCCACTCAAACACTAGAGAGTTCCCTCTCAATGAAGAATACTAATAACGGAGAGCGGTCTTCCTCCACCATTCACTCTCATGTCAAGAGAAATAAAGTAGGACACTTTGGAAGTGATTCTCATAGTGATCAAAGGAAAAAAGACATATGCAATAGGATCTTCCGTTTTAGCACCCAGATATTCTGATAAGCAACATTTAGAGATTTGTAGAACATATGTGAATCACCACTAGAAAAAAATTGATCTTGATTACTAAAAAACGAACATAAAACATAAATCTATTATCAGATCCCTGGACAATGAAATAATCCACCCATGGTAATTATTTAATTTATTAAATTAATATTAAATAGTATGTGATGATCCTCTCTCTAGAACTTCAGTTTTATCCATTTTCTATTTTCTTTGATTCCATTACATTGACCATGATGTTTATCATCATGTATATCACAAATTGAGTATTTATAATGAAAAAATAAATGTTGGGAATGACCCATTTCATTCTTCCCCTATTCTCAGATCCTTTAGTATATATATATATCCTAGACATAATAAATTTAGGCATAAAATTAAAACCTTTTTCAATGAAGATAAAATGTGAGGAAAACCCCATACAAATTTGGTATCTTTTGAATAAAAATACACATAGATAAAGAAGATGATATAGATATTAAAACCCCATTAATTTTATGTATATATCAAAAAAATTCATTATTCATTAATTACACCACATTAAATAAATTATTAGTGCAATACCAAATATGTCTCATGAATTTGAAGATGAGACAAAGAGACCCTTACCTTATGCACAAATTGATTCATTATCACACTAAAATCATGTATAATAAAATTATATTCATTATAATTATATAAAAAATCACATTAGTACATATAATATCAGATATGATCCACATATATCATTTCAAAATCCCTTTAATAAAAATTATTTATTAAAGTCATCATTTTAAGAGTTATTGATTCAATTTTCATGTATGTTTTAGTTTGGTAGTTATGGTACTTGAAATTTAATCATGGTTACTTCATCTATGAAATGTTAATAATTATGTAAATATCATGTATACTCATTATATATATACATATAAACACTCATATTAATAGGCGGTGAAAAATGAATCACATTATATATGGATATGGTAGTCCCTAAAAATGGACGAGTGACATTTCCATTTCTCGATGGATGGAATGAATGAAAGGTATATATTAATTAATATTTAAAAAATAATTATTATAAAAAAAATATAATATTTAAAATTAAATATATCATAATTACTAACCATGAATGATGGTGGTGGAAAATGAGTCATATCTCTCTGTGGAGGTGATAGTCCACACACACATAGGAGCGATACATTCAACTACCATTTGATTAATAATAGGTGGTAAATGGTTATTTAAACATCATAATAACATATTAGTATATTTATGATACTTTATTAACAATTATTTTTATGGATACAATAAATTTTTATAAGGTGTAATATGAATAAAAATTGATAGGGATTGGTTATGATTTATACGTCTTATTTGATATACCTCCTACGATATAAAACTTAATACTTGAAAGGATAGTCTTAAGAGAAGAAAATAATCTATATAATTAAGCAAAGGATTATATAAATTACTTTTAGAAGGAATTTTCTTATGTATAGGGATAAAATTGTGTAAATAATGGAGTAGTGGTTCCCGTTTAGAAGTGAGGGGAGGGACACCCAAGGAATTTCTTAAAATGTTTCAATTATATAACGAAACTATCATAGTAATGTGGTTAAAAATTGAAAAATATTATAAATTAAGATAATATCAGTTTAAATATCTTAATAAATTAATAATATGACTGGTTTTTTAGAAATAATACACTTATCTCATGGTTTAACCCTACCGTAAACCTGTTTTAAGCTTAATTGTGGCAGAAAATATAACTATTTTTTCTATTAAATATGAACAAAAATTAATTTGAACCAAATAAATTATATTAATAATAATTTTTTCAAATATGGAATCCATTTTACTGAGATATTTTTTTATAATTGGTATTATTTAATTTTAATTACGCACGAATCTTGCAATGAATAAACATTTCTAAAAAATGAATATTTATGATAAAACGTAATTTGCATCCATTCCATCCCTTATAAAAACTATAAAATAAATTTTAAAATTTTAACTTGAATATATAATATTTAAATTTAACTAAAAAAATTAATATATAAATATTTAATTGATTTATTAATATTAAAAAACATTACTCACATAATTGTTTTTAGAAAAAATGTGTTATTAAACCCAACAATTAACTTATACCAAAATAAAATATAATAATGATTACATGGTGATTAATTATATTATTTATAATTAAAGGATAATTATATTAATTTAAGATAATATTTAAATTATGTTTTTAAAAATTATTCTCAATACCTAAAATTCAATTTATATGAATTTTTTAAATTAATTATAACTTTCACGTGAAAAATAGCTGATAAAACCCATTTTAGAAAGAAAAAAAAATTTGAAACCTAAAATGACATTAAATAAAATTGAGTAATTATATATTATGAATTAATGATTAAATATTAATTGATAATAAAAGATATTCATATTTTTAATATAGTGGTTATTACTATTAGTACCTGGAAATATAACTTCTAGGTTAAAATGTTTTACTATATTATGTTTTATATTGACTTTGGTTATATGTAAGAAAATTTATCAAATAATTAAAGTTATATTTCATAGAAAAATCATAAATATCTTGGGATGTTACAATATAACCCCAATAAAATAAATTTCAACCTTGAATTCCATCACATTTCTACAAGAAAATGAGTATATATATGCCTTTTCCCATCCTATGGTTCTCATGTAGCTTCTTAAATTTCTGATTCATGAAAATAACTATAACTAGTTGAGTAGTCTTATTAACATGAACATTATATCTAAGACCCAATATTTATAATACTTATTATTATTTTGAATGATCATGATCTAGCGGTATAATTGTTTATTTCAATACATGAGAAGCATCAGGTATGTACTTTTCCAAGAGAGATACATGGAACAGATCATGCACTTGAGAAAGGTTTTGTGGGAGTGCCAAAGAAAATGCAACAGTTCCTACCCAATTAAGAATCTATAAGGGGACATTATATTTTGGGTTATTCATTCCATTATTTTCAAATATCATAAACTTATTCCATGTAAAAATTATTAGGAAATAATTTTCACTAACATAAAATTATAAATCATTTTGATGATTGTCAGTATAACATTTCTTAGGACTCTAAGTTGCCTTGATATGTTTCTAAATACCACTAACATTATCTTCCATTTCCTTAGCTATTTCAGGTCCCAATATATCTTGTCTCTCACTTCATCCTAATATATTAGAGTCCTACAATTCCTTTTATAGTTTGATTTATAAGGATCCATATGAATTCACAAGGGAAATCTACTCTTGTAAGAAAACTTTACAAGAAAATGGTGTTGATCCCAACCAACTTTGAAATAGTATACTAACATATACTATAATGTTTTAATGGTACTCTCCAACTGACCATTTTTTGAGGATGATAATTAGTGTTGATAAATAACTCTATATATATATATTGTTGAAGAATTATCCAAAACATCAAAGTAAACCTCATATCTTGATCACATCTAATAGAATGTGGTTACACTCTATAACCTTAACAATCCCATGATGTATATTGAGGAATTTTGATCAAGGCAGAAATCATCTCTGATATAAATGAAGTGATATAAATTTATAAGGTGTTCAACTACAACCCAAATAGAATTATATCCTTTATATTTTTTAGGGATTCCAACAACAAAATACATGGTGGTGTTGTTCTATTTCCATTCTAGTATGGATCATGGTTATAAAATCCCCTTATACTTTTATATCCCAACCATAAATTACTGACATACCAAGAATTAAGATACATACTCCCAAATATCCCCTTTATGTTGTTCCATCAAGAATACTCTTTTATATCTCTATACATCATCATATTTTCATGATGAATAAAGAATTATGAGATATGAGATTCATCCAATAGTCCCTTATTCAATTATGGTATTGAAGGGACACATATTGTTTTCCAAAAACTTATGATTCCATCAAAATCATGGTTGAACTCAAGAAAATTTATCACCTTATTTTTCATCTCCAAATACTCAGTTTAGTTCTCTTTAATCTTTACATGGGTAGATATGTGAACAATAATTTTAGAAATATAGTATTTCTCCCCTTAATCAATATTTTAAGGCCCATCCAATGAAAATAAATAATTTTTTTATTATTTGTGATCCTCTCTATAGATATGCTTGAAGGATCCTTTTGAATAAAAGCATAAATAACCTTATTTTATTTTCTAGAGTTATAGTGTGTTGATTATTCATAATAATTAATCAACTCCAACCATCTTGTTTATCTCATATTTAAATATTTTTTGTGTGGTTATTTATCTTAAAATTTTATGATCAATAAATCTATCACACCTTTCTCTTTAAAGATAATGAGAATAGATATTTAATGAAAGGATTTACACTTCCAACTACAAATCATTATTTGGGTAATTTGTATCATGATCCTTCAATTGGTGGGAAGAATAAGCTATCACTATATCATTCTATATGATAACACTTCTTATTCCTTTCTTTTATGCATCACTATAAATCAAAAAATCCATCTACACTATATGGTAGTGTGAGCACAAGTTAATTGAAAATCTATCACATAAGTTCCTTGAATGTATCTTAAAACTCATTATTCTAATGAAAATAAACTCTCTTTTGAGTTAACTTGGTGAGTTGATTTTATATAGATGCTAAATCATTCACAAATCACAAATAATATCTAGCCAATCTAAAAAAACTATTGATTTCAGTCACAATGGTTAGTTCGGGTTAATGTTTAATAACAATATTCTTTAATATATCCACCTATATACACATTATTGAGATTATATGACCTAAAAGTTAAACATTGTATATCTAAAATTCACAATTAGTAAATAATTCATAAAACTTATCATTTATTATGGTCTTTAGTATAATTTTTATTTGATCCCCTTACAGTACCTTGGTTTTGAAATATATAATAATATAATTTATAAATATTACTAAAAAATAATAATGGTAAAATCCAAAAAATATGTTCATTAAATAAATTAATATGTTTTGGGAATTAGTATTACCAAATAGAATCATTATAAATTAATAATTTTTATACCTTCAATAGAATTTTTTCTTGGGTATGTCTTCACTTTTGGACCTCAAATAATAGTTTCTATATCAATGATTAATCTTGAAAAAATATAGATCTCCTCATAATTGATCAAAGAAATAATTAATACTAGTCATAGGATACTTATTATTGATATTGATCTTATTAATCCACCAATAATCAATATAGAGTTTCATTGACTAGTCTTTATTATTAATAAAAATGATAGGTTCACCCCATGGAGATTCACATGGCTAAATTAATCCATTATTAAACATCTATTAGAGTTTCTTATTCAATTCATGTAACTAAATTACGGCCATTATATATGAAATATTGGAAATATTTGTAGCAACAGGTATGAGTAATAATTAAAAATCTAATTCATGGTTTTATGGAAGACTAGGAAGCTATTCTGGAAAGACATAAAAAACTCCCGTACAATTGGAATATCATCGATGTTGAGTTTCTCCCAAATTTCTTATGATAAATTCCCACTATAAATACAAATAAATACCCATTAAATGAATAAAACATCCATTATATGTTCTCATTTATTGTTGAAATGATTTAAAATTATAGGTTGGCTTAACATAAAAAAATGTGATTTTCTTATTTGAGAAATTTATTAGGGATATATGTACAGAGAGATATCAATGCTCAAAATGACATTAAATTTCACTAAAGTGATAATTATATATTTTTTATGTAACTTTTTTCTAATCATTAACATGAAATACCAATCTTTGGAGAGGATGATAATTGTTCCTTAACCATCAGATCTATTTCAATGATTGAATTAAAATAAAACCTCTATTAGTCAAGGAGTTAGACTTTTGATTATGGAAATGAGAAATAGAACTCCCAAGTTCCCCATATATAAGACATCAAATTTTTCATAAATTTATTCCTATATTCCATTCATTTCATAACAAAAATAATCTTTACGTTCCTTTGAGGCATCCTCTGGGCATCAAATTCCAAAATTCTAGACATGAATGAAATTTAAATTTCTTTCATCCAAGATCATTGCCAACTAAAATTATTTAAAATTTAATTTTATTCTTATTTTATATGATAGTGAACCCAAATAAGATTATTTTTTATTCATATATTATTATAAATGATCAGTAATAATCAAAAGGTTTCACCTTTCATCTCTTATCTAGACCAATTTTTCCATAGGAGAATATTTTCATTGTCATTTACATTCAGTGTTAAAAAAATTCACTAAGGTTCCATCCATTGAATAAATCCAGAAATCATAGTGTGAGGATAAATAATGATTGTGGGAAATTATAAAACCACTAAAAACCATTTATAGTATGTCTAAATCATGACTCTTTCTTTACAATATATGAAAACTGTCAGGAACTAGCCCGAGTCGACCCTGAACTGGTCACCCAGGTCAGCCCATGACAAATCCCGAGAGGCGTTCCTGATCCTCCTGGGATGGAGACAAGCACCAAGGGCATCAATAGAGTACACAAGGGAACAATTTTTCCCATATATAAACAAACAAAAAAACAGCGGAAATAAATGGGTAGCTAAAAATGCATTTATATAAAAATTGAACTAATCATTATTTGTACAAGAAACTAAAAGTAGAACAAAAACAACAACTCAATTGACCAAACCAGTTAACCAACTAACTCCATGTGACCCCACTGGTCACTCTCCAACAAAATTATCACACATCACCCAAGGCAATCAAACTCGAGATGAAACCTGCACAATGGCTAAAAACAGAAGAAGACTATAGGCGTGAGTATTAAAACTCAGTAGGTTAGCCTGATATTCTATTCAAAATGCACTTTATTTAAAATAAAAGAAACATAAATTTATAGTTTTAAATATAAGATATAAAAGAATGTTTTTCAAATGAGGTTCTATACTATAATAATTATCAGACAAAAACATGCATGTTTAATAAACAAAAATGCAAGTAACAATTTTTCAAAGAGGTGATACTTCAAAATGAAAGTAGTTTTAATGAGGGCTTATTGAAATATTGTACACTTTTAAATAAATAACACACACTACTTAATTTACCAACCAATCACACTGTATACCGATGGTGAGTACAAAATATCCAATGAGCACAACTCACGGGAACACCCCTAGGCACTAGTTTGTTGTGAGCCCTAGGTACCTCGTATCTCAGTGAAAGTAACCATAATAAATATATGTTCTCATGAACACGATACACTAGTAGGGAGAATACCCATAACCTAGTGGTAACCCAACATCATCATAATCATAGTTTAGTTATTATTGTCATCATCAAACTTGCTACGTGAAACAGGGGCCAAACCCCACGGAATCACTAGCATATTAGTACACGTCCGCCCACCTAGATACCCGGGATTCCATTTAGTGTTCAATAAAGTTAAACATATTATCAAATACACATTTTAAATCCAAATTATATTCCCAAACCATAAAAACACAAACATCCCATAAAATTTCTTCACATTTCTTTCACGAATCAATAAACCACTACAAATTTTCGTAAAACAATTTCAAGGGGTGTATTGAGGCTTTGCACATAAAACTCATTCAAAAACACTATTTTGAATTATAAACACACAACAAGACCATAACCAAATATATTTTTCAGCCCTAAAAACATTTATGAAAATAATTTCATGGATGATAAAACAATCCCAATTGACACAACATGGTATATACAAGTAAAACACTCATTCTTCATTTTTTGGAAAGGCCAAACAGGCCCTTAAACATTTTCCCAAAACTAACATTTGAAAAAGTTATGCATTTAAATTTTTTAAAGAGGTTTATACACACCATATATAGCATCAATCCACATTCATAAATCCCATAAAACACTCAGGTTACATATTCAAAACACAACCATTTTCATAAGAATGTTAAACAGGTCATTTTCCAGCAACTCGGGCCAAAACATGTTGTAAACCAAAATCCATTTATTTTTAAAACCAAATACAAATTGGAAATCCATAAAAGGATCCCAAAATAATTTTTTATATGCTTCCAATGTATTTATAGATCCAAACAAATCATTTTAAATTGCACTAGACACATAAAAGCCAACAGAGAAATTTACAGAACATGTGCCATGCACTCTTTAAAAAAACAACTTATGTTAAGCACTTAAAAAGGGATAAAATAATGTTTTAATGCCATAAAGTTATTCAAGATACTGAAACATATTCAAAATACCATAAACCAAGTGCGGAATCTCATCGAATAATTTATCAAACAAGAGGATTTCACATTTATACCAAAATAACTATATTTTTAACAAAATAAGCCATAAAACATAATTTGCACGCAAAACTTTTAAACCCAAGGTTTAACAGAAGAACATATCATATAAGTAAGGTTATAAAATTGTTATAATGATGAAACATAAATGATAAAGTCTTGTTCAAGGGACATCCTATCTCAAATCCTTGGCGTAAAGGAAACACACTCCCAAAATCACCATCTGAGGGTTTACAAACCCTAAACCTATGACGAACAGACCCAAATGAAAAAAAAACCAATAAAAAATCAAATAATAACATAACCCTAATTCTAAAAGGACTATGTGAGATTATAAAACCAATAAATAATGAAAGAAGGAAGAAGATGGAGGATAAAGGAGAAGGAATCTCACCTTTTCAACTTGAAAACTCTTCGTATTCCACTAGATCTTCACCCTTAGATAAAAGGAAATGGCTTGAAACTTCTTGGAGAGACTCCTAAGTTCTTAAATAACCAGTTAAAGAAGATTGGTGTCCAAAAGAGTAGTAATAGATTTATTTAGGAATGATACAATTTACCTTGTCAATTTTGGATGATTTGAGAGACATTGAGAATTTTTCCCCACTAGGAGACTATTCTAAGCTCAAAAGAGGGAAAATAGATAATGGGGGTGAGGATAGGGATAATGGATTCGGGTGGGAGGTGGAATCACCAAAAAATATTGAATATTTAATTAGATATAAAATAAACAATTTATTTCTTTTAAATAGGAAATGGACCCATGGGCTGGCCCAATGCCTAAATAAGTAACCCCAATTCACCGTTATTATGAATTCTTAAGGGGTAAAAAATGACATGGTAGTTTTCATATATCAGTTTAGGCCATGTGGGAAGTTGAATGTGTGAAAAAGGTTGAAAAAAATAGGATTTATAAAAGAAAAAAATTTGGTTTTTAAAACTGGAAATAGGCTCACGGTTGGCCCAAAACATGAAGTAACCACCCTTTCTCCAAAAACTCCTAAACAAGCAATGGAGAACCCAAATTAGGGTGATTATAAATAGATGAAACTTATAAACTCAACATTAATCTCACACAAGACCCAAGAAAAGTATAGGTATTTAAAATGAATAGGATCATAACAAAGACATGAAAATCGGGTGTGACAATTCTCCCAACCATTAAAGCTTCCCGCCCCTAGAAAGCCATAACACTTTCCAGGTGAAAGATAAACACCAAAGGATTCCTTATAAACATTATCCAACCTATAAATATAGTTAAATAACATTTTACATCAACATAACTTAATCCTCTTTCCCAAACAAAATACCAACTCACAAACACTTTGTGAAAATCAACGGAACGGTCAAGCCACCACCTCCACAACCAAGCTATGAACCCGATTGTTGGGACTTCTCCCAATGAAACAAACAATCACCCAAACTAAATAACTATAAAGAAAACCAATTAATCTAGGTGAGTACATAATGTACTCACCAAAATTAATAAATAACTAGCACTAGACATGTTCATAGGAGGAAAAATCAACAAGACCTGTGGTGGGTCTCCCCACCATTAGAACCCAACTAGCAACAAAAAAACAAGAACTCAACATTAACTCACTTTCACAAGTCCAAAAAAAACTCTCCCAAAATAACCCACCAACCCAATTTAAGAGTGTTACAACATTAACATATAAACCACCCACTCCCAAACAAAGGGGACGAGAACTTGTCCAACACTTTCAGCATGGATCCGGACACCCACCACTCGAGGAGGGGAGGGAAGGGGACCCAATAATTTGGCCACTATAACCACAAAAGAAATCAAGTAAGTACCCAAAACTCTCCACCTATAAATACGTAACACCAATAACACACCCTATTTACAGAGGCAGTCCACAAAGGGACATTGATCAGAAACCCTCATCCATGAAGGCATAACTATAGACACTGTGTGAGGGGTAAGTCCACCATACTTGTTGTGACAAATGGAAATTGACAGAAATGAGGAACCACAATATAGACATAGAAACTACCTTACCACAATGGTGGTGGAAAGATCCTGGTCAAGCACCCCACACCTCTATAGATTTCCTGACTGCGTGAAAAGCTTCACTCCGAGGCCTATGGCTGGAGCCCTAAATCATGAAGCATCTGCCGCCCCGTAGTCAGGTGCTAAGTATCACACCACCCAAAAAAACTCACTTGCTCAACAAAACACTTTCATATAAATAGTAAATTATAGATATATATCAAAATTATATCTCACTCAGAACGAGGAGAAGAATGGACAACGAATACGGTGAAATGCATCAACATCAACGAACACAACTATTATGTCCACAATAATTATCACGAACTGGAAGCACTTTAAATCGATCCCAAACAGCTCTCTATTTAAACTAACGGGATGAGGAATTATTTTAGGAGGTGGATCTAGATTTTGAAACATGAGAATGAATCCTTAGGTTTATCAATTGGAAATCTTGCAAACATAGAACTATCTGTGGCCACATCACAACATCCAACACATCTTTAGAAACCCTATGAACATTACTCCAAAACCGAGCCACCGAAAAGATCCCATCTCAAGATGAAACAAGAGTATAAATTATATATCATAAGGAATCATACTGAATAGAAAACACTTCTAAGACATAGGATAAACCATCCATATAACTGTCAGTTCAAAACAAACGCCACAATTTTTCAGCTAAAAACACTTTTGAAAAAAAAACTAACTTGGTGGATTTTCACATTCACCAATGGTATTTCATCAAGTCTCACTCACATGAAAATTTACATACCACCCCAGGCACTCAATAACCATTCCATATAGGCCATCTTTCTAGATATCAATAAAACCATTCATGTGAGAACCCAAGAAAATACCAAAGGCTAAAACAAAACAACATCATTCCAAAAATCATATACCGTAAAAAGGAACACCAACCACCATGTCAAAAACACTTTTCATATTCCAAAAAACAAACCACACTTCATCAAGAACCATTTGATTAAAAAAAATCCATTTCATTTAACAGAATTTATAAAAACAACCATTCTATTCCAAATAGCCCTTTCCCATTTTCAAAAAAAATCAGTAGGGTCTCTTTTCATAATCGGACAACCACAAAAGCCGAAACCCCTTTCCTAATTTTCCAAATCAAATCCTTCCTTTAAAACTAGTTTCCATAATTCTCACACAAGTATTTTCAAAACAAAAATTCATAATTCATGAAAGGTCCAAGAAACCCAAAAAAAGGGAACTAGTGTTGGCGGGTGACTTGATCATATGGTTGGCGGCCATATGTCAAACACAACACCAACACGGAGAGACTTATTAGGACCATGCCCTAGCTCCACATGGATTTCCAGGCCCTGCGAGCTCACAGATTCCATTAGTCAGACTCCTCTTGTCACATCCCAACACCAAACAATCAGCAAGAACAAAGGACACTAATAAAACCAGACTTCCCATGGAAACCTGAGGATCATAACGAGCAAGAGTTTGCGACGCTCTTCCCACACTTACCCCTCAAGTCCCAAAAATCCTACTCTATCTACCTTGACATCCCCAAATAAAAAAGGTGCTCTAAAAAGGAAGTTCTTCTAATAGTTGACCTTCTTTGATACCATTTTTTCACGAACCATCCTGAGTCGACCCTGAACCGGTCACCTAGGCCAGCCCGCGACAAGTCCCAAGAGGCGTTCCCGATCCTCCGAGAATGGAAAAAAGCACCAAGGGAATAAATAGAGTAAACAAGGGAACGATTTCGCTCATATATAAACAAACAAACAAATAGTGGAAATAAATGGGCAGCCCAAAATGTATTTATATAAAAATTGAACTAAACATTATTTGTACAAGAAACTAAAAGTAGAACTAAACCAAAAAATCAACTGACCAAACCAGTTAACCAACTAACTCCATGTTACCCCACTGGTCACTCTCCAATAAAATGATCATACATCTCCCAAGGTGATCAAACTCGAGCTGAAACCTGCACAAGGGCTAAAAATAGAAGAAGACTATAGGCGTGAGTATTAAAACTCAGTAGGTTAGCCTGATATTCTATTCCCAATGCACTTCCTTTAAAATAATAGAAACATAAATTTATAGTTTTAAATACAAGATATAAAATTATTTTTTTCAAATGAAGTTCCATGCTATAATAATTATCAGACAAAAACATATATGTTTAATAAACAAAAATGCAAGTAACAATTTTTCAAAGAGGTGCAACTTCAAAATGAAAGTAGTTTTAATGAGGGATGTGTCACATACATGACTTATTTTAAAGTTAAATTCCATTTAATTTCTATTCATTCTTTATTTTTAGGGTTTCCCAAGCATTTATGGAGGAATGGGGGAGTTTTTATGAATTGGTCCAAACCGTGAGCCCAATTCCAGATTTAATAATAAATTTTGATTCCTTTATAACTCCTTAATTTTTCAACATTTTTCATCCATTAAAATTCCAAATTGTCATCCCCTGACCTATTAACACCACCATATTAATTTGGGCCATTTAGAAATCCATAATCATGGTGTATATGTGTTTTTATGTAAGGGATTGTGCCTGCCCGAAAGCCAATTTTATGCATTAAAAATAAATTTTAATTCTTTAATATCTCCTTCAATATTTGCGTTTTTTCAGTGATTCCAACTCTCCTCTGAGCCCACTTACCTAAGACGCGATCCCATTCCCTCCTCCCACAATTTGAAGCTCGATAGTATCGTGAAACTGGTCTAAACTTCACTGGATTTTAGAAATCGTCCAGATTTGGAGAGGTAAATTGATCCTTTAATAACTTCTTCTATTTTTACTCTTTTCCCCTCATTCCAGTTGATAAAAGATCTCCTAATATTTTTTCCAACCTCCCATGAATGGTTGGATGTTTTAAAATTCAGATTATGGTGGTTTTTGGGTCGTTTTATTCAAGATTATTTTGGGTATGTGTTTCTATCTTCAATTCTTTCCTTCTCTTTAGGGTTTCCTCACACTTTCATGAATTTATAGAGTGTCCAGAAGTTAGGGTTCATACCTGGGGTTTGATTTGGGGTATTTATGGTGAAATATTATGGTTTAGGGTTTGTTTTCAAATCCTTGTGGTGTGGCGGAGGTGCGGTTGAGGTTTCATGCCAAGATTCAAGGGTTTTGACTCAAAAGGTAGGTGGTTCCATGTGTAAAAAATTGTTGATGAGTTAGCTTGCTATATTTAACCATTTTTCATATTCCTCATATGTTGGGTGTGGTGCGAAAACTTTTTATGATTGATTTGGTTATGTGTTAAATTTTATAGTCGCTCTTTAACATGAAATTGGGTGTTTTCATGTGTAACTCGTGGAGTTTTATTTGGGTGTGGTTTATAACTTATGAAATTGATTTATTAAATCTTTTTTGGCCTTAAAATTCTGGTTTGGTAATTTACTAGTGTCATGTGGTCCTAAAAAGAAGGTTTTTGAATAGGTTTGATGTGTAAAATATTGTTATACTTCTTTAGGTCATTATAGGAAAATGTGTGTTTTCATTTGTATCTTTTGTGGTATTATTCAAGGTTATTTTATAACACTTGAATGTGTTTTTATAAATGTATCTAGGGCTTCCAATTATATTTTTGATAGGAATTGGTATGGTTTTGGTCTTAAATGTGGGTTTTGAAATGGGTTTTGTGTGCAATACATAGTTGCACCCCTTGAGTTGTTTTATGAAAATTGTGAATGTTTTGTTTGGTTAAAAAATGTGGATAAAAGGGTGTATATGTACTGTTTGGGGGGTGTGTTCACCTAATATGGGTTTTTGAAAGGTATGGTGGTTATTTAAGATTTCAAATATTTTTTTAGAATATTTTATAAAGTGCTGAAATGTTTTAGAAAATGGAAAGAGAGCTGCAAAACATGGTTGTGGGCTGTTTTGTGTGATTGTGTTGTGAAAATTGAATTTTGTTGATGAAAGTGGTATTATATGTTATTTGAGTGGGATTTTATGTGAGTTATAATTTCTTGGAATGGTTTATAAATATTGTCTAAAGGATTTGTGGAAGTGTCAATGTAATGTGAAGAGTGTTGTGGGCTATTTTTGCATGAGTCGGATTTCAAAATCAATTTGAATGAAAAGTGTACTTTTGTGACTTGTGTGGTATACATGTGGGCTGTTTGGTGAATTTTTAATATGGAAATGATATTTTCATGTGAAAAGTATATATATTGACTTGTTGAACTTGTTTGAACACAAAGGGAAAACCCGGGTATCTAGGTGGGTGGACGTGTACTAGTATGCTAGTGAATCTGTGGGGTTTGGCCTCAGTTTCACTTTGCAAGATTGATGCTTACAACTCTAACTAAACTATGATGATGATTATTGGGGACCACTAGGTTATGGGTATATTCCCTACTAGTGGCTCGTGCATGAGAATAGATATTTGTGATGGTTAATCTCACCGAGATACGAGGTACTTGGGACTCACAGCTAGCTAGTGCCTAGGGGTTATTTCCCATTTCTTGTGCTCACTGGATATTTTGTTCTTACCATCGACATAAGGTTTGAGAGGCTGGAAAATTCAGTAGCTATGGTATTTATTTTAAATGTTTTTATTCTTTAAATTATCCCACCTGAAAACTATTTTTATTTAATGTTGCATCTTTTAGATATTTTAACTAGCATTTCATGTTTTTGAAAACTTGCATGCTTTTCATCATTAAATTTTTATCACATGTAATATATTAGTGGTGGTATCCTATTGGGCTTTGGATCACACCCTACTTACACCCTTGGGTTTAAGTAGACTTGGTTATTTTTGTTGTCACAGGTTGGGTACATTTTTTAGTTCTAGTGGTTCGGGTTGCTGGCAGGTCCTTGGTGGTGAAGTCTTGTGGAGATGGCTTAAGGGTGGTTCCCCTTTCCATGAGGGTTCTTGGGCTGTCCTTATTTGTTTTTTTACCTTTGTAACGGTATTTAAACATAGTTTTAACTTATGTAATTCAGTTCTAAAATTTTGTAAAAGATTGTTTTAGTTGAAAAATTCAGATTTGTTTTATTGAGTTTGTTTGTTGTTTAATGTTTATAAAATTGGGTAAATCATTCCCAATTATCATTATATGATACCCGGGCACTTGTGACAGCCTGTGGGGATCGGGAACGCCCTTCGGGCCTTATCACAAGCTGGTTTTGGTGTCAGTTTTGGCGGCGACCAGATGCAGTTCATGACAAAATGGTATTAGAGGAGGTTCAGGTTAACTCTTTGAGTCATGTTATTTGGGGAAGAGTCAGGATAGTCTGGATTTAGGTTTGTTGGGACATGGAATTCCTGTTATGGGTAGTTTTCCTGATCTCCACACCTCATAATGGGATTCAAGTTTCCAGGATAAGTCGGGATTTATCTAAGTCCTTTGGTTTTCTTGGTTATATGATGATTATGGGAAATGAAAAGAGAGTTGGTTTAATGGTCCTAGTGAGCTCATAGGGCCTGGCAAGTCATGTGGATCCAAGTATATTACCTAGAGCACTCTCTGTGACAGTAAAGTGATTGGATTATGGAGGCCAACCATATGCCCAAATCACCCACTGAAACTAGTTCCCTCTCACATTGTTTTGTTCTTAGGTTTTGAAATCTTAGCACTTTGGTTTTAAGAAGTGTAAAGTTTTTGTGAAATGATTTTCAAATAAATAGGTAATGGTTTGATTTATGAAATGGTGGAACTTAATTTTTATAATTGTTTTGAAATGTAAAATGGTGTGATAACACCTCTTTTTGAAAGTAGGAACTATATTGAAGTTGGTTTTGAAAAGTGTTTCCAATAGAGTTTTATAAACAGTCAAAGGGTGTTTTAATGGGATGAGATGTTTTGAAATTTATGTGAATATCTTTAAATTGAGTTATTTTCTAAATGGTTGTGTCTTTATGAAAGGTTTTTTAAGATGTGAGTTGGGATTTTGATCTCGTGGTTAGCGGTTTTGAGAAAAAGGATGTGTTGGTTTACAATTTTGGTTTTGAAAAGTGGAAAGAATTTTTGTTTTAACCTTTGGTATTTTCATGAGCAACCACATGCATGGGGTTATATGGGAAGATAGATGGTTGATGAAATGATTTGATGAGTGATGAGATGGATATGAGGAGGGTGCCTGGTGTGGCACAGAAACATGCATGTGTAAGGCCCATGGGGTACCATTGGTGGATACACAAACTGCTAAACCCTTTTTTTCAAAGAAATGTTTTTAAAGAGAAACATGATGTCTTGATGAATTTTTTGAGATGGTTTATATTATGTGTTTTTGGAAAACTTTGATGTTGTGGGATGTTTTGAGTCCAAGAACCCCTCCTGTTTGAACTGTGATTTGAGTTTGTGTTTGGTCGGTAAGTTGGGTAGAAGGACCAGTTAGTAGTCTCCTCTGAGATATGTTTCGGGACACCTTTATGGTGGATCCCTTCATGTGTTTGGATCTGGTTTGTGGAACTTTTTGACCAATGGACCATCTTGTTTGGTTCTTTAGGTTATCTTGTTGGATAAGGTATTCCCCCATTAAGGGTTAATGCATAACTGAAGTGCAACTCAGATTGTTTTTCCATTCGAAAATCCTCCAGTTGATCAATATAACGATTTTTTTTCTCGAGATCTGTAGATTGAGTCTACACCCATTCCATTATTTGATTTTTAGATCCTCTTGTAATGAGAGAGTGCTCGTGGAAGTTTGAAATATACCTTTGTTTCTTTAGTTTCCTGATTCGTTGAAGGTGGATGTGGTCTAGGGTTGTTAGTGTGGATGAGTGTCTCAATGGTGTCTAAGAGGGCCTTTGGGTTCTTCAAAGTTTCTATGAAGCATGATTTCATGTTAAACCATCGGTGTGGTAAATATTGTCATTATAGTATATTTTAGCCACTTTCTAGAATTGTGTGTTGTTTAGGGATGTTGTATAAGGTCCCCTCTCCATGCATTGTTTATATCAGTCGCAATGGTCATGTTCAGTGATGCCTTATGATGTCATGTGCTCGATTGACCATATATTTGAAAGTTGTGAAATCCTCTAAGATTACCTGTTATGTTGGGCGAATGTCTCCCTTGGAAAAACTTCAAAATATTCCATTTTAGAGGAAGGTGAGTTTAGGTGTTCTTTACTTCTATTGTTTCTCACCCGAACAAACAGGGATTGTTGTGTGTGCATTTTCTAAGCCCTTGTTTTAGTGAAACATCGGGTTAGGGTAATGTGAGTTTGTAATGTGTTATGTCATGGAAAACATATTGGGAATTGTGGTGTAGTTGTTGGTTGCATCGAAAGAATAATTATCGTCCAAGGAGTTTCCAAAGCCCAACTACGAGGCCAAAGATGCTTCAATAATTTGAGCTCCAGCCATAGGCCTCAGAGAGAAGCTGGATCGTAGTCAGGGGAAATACCAGGGTCATTTAAAACCTTTTACAATGTCTTATCATCATCATTAATTATAGGAAGATTTTAAACCTCTAATGTCATCATCTTTTCTCTTTTGTTCTCGTTCGGTTGAAATAGGTGGAGGGCCTTGTACCCATGACTTCACGTAATGTCATTCCCTCCCACTTTGGTTTCCATAGAGTCATTAGATAATGGTTAGAAAATTGGATAGAAATACTGAGGACGTAGTTTGTGCACGATTAGTAGTGACCGTGTTCCAGGAAGCCATGCAGAAAGAATGATCTTCACAACTAGTGCATGGTTTCCCAAATCGTGCAGACTAACCCTATGTCCTTCCCAAATCTTTAAAAAAAATTGGGCCTGTCTGTGTCGGCCCATGCTGGTCAGTTAAGATGGTTAGTTATTATGGTGGGGAGACCCACTATGATTATCATGTACATTCCTTCACAAACATTGAATGGAATTCTACCCTTTGTACTAAGGAGTCCGTTTAGGCCTCCCCTGTTAGTGTTCTGATTCTGTCTCAGAAAAATATAGGTTGTCTCTTTTGGCGGGGAGCCTATTTGTGTCCACCCCATACCAAAAACTCAGATTTATCCATGGTCTTGGCTTGGAAGTAGGTAGTCTTATTCAGAACTATCTAGATACCAACATATTCCTTGAGTAAACGTTGGGATTGGAGAGTGCCCAATGGTTTAGTTAAAGGTAAGTGTATCCTTGTTCGATGTTGTTGTTCGTTTGGGTGAATTGCTTGAGTCTTGTTCGGATAGTGTTTGAGGAGTTTTATTTTGTGATAATGTATGAATGTGATTGATCATTTCAGAAAAGTGGTGTATTTTTTGGTTGTGAGAGTAATCCTTAATTGATCACTGGAGGTGTTTTGTCCTTTAGGGGTGAAACCTGGCAAGCGAGTACCTCTTGGTTTCTCAGTTGGGTTTGGTTGTTGCTTTGGCCTTGATGTGACTTTCCGGGGTGGAAAGTTTTCATGGTGGGGAGAATTTTTACATACATGACTTATTTTAAAGTTAAATTCCATTTAATTTCCATTAATTCTTTTTTTTTATGGTTTCCCAAGCATTTATGGAGGAATGGGGGAGTTTTTATGAATTGGGCCAAACCGTGAGCCCAATTCCAGAGTTAATAATAAATTTTGATTCCTTTATAACTCCTTAATTTTTCAACATTTTTCATCCATTCAAATTCCTAATTTTCATCCCCTGACCTATTAACACCACCATATTAATTTTGTCCATTTAGAAATCCATAATCATGGTGTATATGTGTTTTTATGTAAGGGATTGGGCCTGCCCGAAAGCCCATTTTCTGCATTAAAAATAAATTTTAATTCTTTAATATCTCCTTCAATATTTGCGTGTTTTCGGTGATTCCAACTCTCACCCAAGCCCACTTACCTAAGGCGAGATCCCAGTCCCTCCTACAACAATTTGGATCTCGATAGAATCGCGAAACTGGTCGAAACTTCACTGGATTTCAGAAATCATCCAGGTTTGGAGAGGTAAATTGATCCTTTAATAACATCTTCTATTTTTACTCTTTTCACCCATTCTAGTTCCTAAAATATCTCGTAAAATTTTTTCAAACCTCCCATGAATGGTTGGATGTTTTAAAATTCAGATGCTGGTGGTTTTTGGGTCGTTTTCTTCAAGATTATTTTGGGTATGTGTTTCTCTCTTCAATTCCTTCCTTCTCTTTAGGGTTTCCTCCCACTTTCATGAATTTATAGAGTGTCCAGAAGTTAGGGTTCATACCTAGGGTTTGATTTGGGGTATTTATGGTGAAATATTATGCTTTAGGGTTTGTTTTCACATCCTTGTGGTGTGGAGGAGGTGCGGTTGAGGTTTCACACCAAGATTCAAGGGTTTTGACTCAAAAGGTAGGTGGTTCCATGTGTAAACAATTATTGATGAGTTATCTTGTTGTATTTAACCATTTTTCATATTCCTCATATGTTGGGTGTGGTGTGAAAACTATTTATTATTGATTTGGTTATGTGTTAAATTTTATAGTTTCTTTTTAACATGAAATTGAGTGTTTTCATGTGTAACTCATGGGGTTTTATTTGGGTGTGGTTTATAACTTATGAAATTGGTTTATTAAATCTTTTTTGGCCTTCCAATTCTGGTTTGGTAATTTACTAGTGTCATGTGGTCCTAAAAAGAAGGTTTTTGAATAGGTTTGATGTGTAAAACATTGTTATACTTCTTTAGGTCATTTTAGGAAAATGTGTGTTTTCATTTGTATCTTTTGTGGTATTATTCAAGGTTATTTTATAACACTTGAATGTGTTTTTATAAATGTATCTAGGGCTTCCAATTATATTTTTGATAGGAATTGGTATGGTTTTGGTCTTAAATTGGGGTTTTGAAATGGGTTTTCTGTGCAAGACATAGTTTCACCCCTTGAGTTGTTTTATGAAAATTGTGAATGTTTAGTTTGGTTAAACAATATAGATAAAATGGTGTATATGTATTGTTTGGGGGTGTGTTCACCTAATGTGGGTTTTTGAAAGGTATGGTGGTTATTTAAGATTTCAAATATTTTTTTAGAATGTTTTATAAAGTGCTGAAATGTTTTAGAAAATAGAAAGAGAGCTGAAAAACATGGTTGTGGGCTGTTTTGTGTGACTGTGTTGTGAAAATTGAATTTTGTTGATGAAAGTGGTATTATATGTTATTTGATTGGGCAGTTATGTGAGTTATAATTTCTTGGAATGGTTTATAAAAATTGTTTAAAGGATTTGTGGAAGTGTCAATGTAATGTGAAGAGTGTTGTGGGCTATTTTTGTATGAGTCGAATTTCAAAATCAATTTGAATGAAAAGTGTAATTTTGTGACTTGTGTGGTATACATGTGGGCTTTTTGGTGAATTTTTAATATATAAATGATATTTTCATGTGGAAAGTATATATATTGACTTGTTGAACTTGTTTGAGCACAAAGGGAAAACCCGGGTATCTTGGTGGGTGGACGTGTACTAGTATGCTAGTGAATCTGTGGGGTTTGGCCTCAGTTTCACTTTGCAAGATTGATGCTTACAACTCTAACTAAACTATGATGATGATTATTTGGGACCAATAGGTTATGAGTATGTTCCCTACTAGTGGCTCGTACATGAGAACAGATATTTGTGATGGTTACTCTCACTGAGATACGAGGTACCTGGGACCTACAGCTAGCTAGTGCCTAGGGGTTATTTCCCATTTCATGTGCTCACTGGATATTTTGTTCTTATCGTCGACATATGGTATGAGAGGCTGGAAAATTCAGTAGCTATGGTATTTATTTTAAATGTTTTTATTATTTAAATTATCCCACCTGAAAACTGTTTTTATTTAATGTTGCATCTTTTAGAAATTTTAACTAGCATTTCATGATTTTGAAAACTTGCATGCTTTTCATCATTAAATGTTTATCACATGGAATCTATTAGTGGTGGTATCATATTGGGCTTTGTCTCACACCCTACTTACACCCTTGGGTGTAAGTAGACTTGGTTATTTTTGTTTTCACAGGTTGGGTACAGTTTTTAGTTCTAGTGGTTCGGGTTTCTGGCAGGTCCTTGTTGGTGAAGTTTTGTGGAGATGGCTTAAGGGTGGTGCCCCTTGCCATGAGGGTTCTTGGGCTGTCCTTATTTGTTTTTTTACCTTTTTAATGTTCTTTAAACATAGTTTTAACTTATGTAATTCAGTTCTGAAATTTTGTAAAAGATTTTTTATTTGAAAAATCCAGATTTGTTTTATTGAGTTTTTTTGTTGTTTAATGTTTATAAAATTGGGCAAATCGTTCCCAATTATCATTATATGATACCCAGGCACTTGTGCCAGCCCGTGGGGATCGGGAACGCCCTTTGGGCCTTGTCACGGGCTGGGTTTGGTGTCAGTTTTGGCGACGACCAGATTCAATTCGTGACAGGCTGGTTTAAAGATTTTACATATTTAAATAAATAACACACACTACTGAATTTACCAACCAATAACACTGTATGCCGATAGTGAGTACAAAATAGCCAATGAGCACAACTCACGGTAACACCCCTAGGCACTAGTTAGTTGTGAGCCCTAGGTTCCCCGTATCTCAGTGAAAGTAACCATAATAAATATATGTTCTCGTGCACATGAGCCACTAGTAGAGATCATACCATAACCTAGTGGTCCCCCAACATCATCATCATCATAGTTTAGTTAGTTTTTTCATTGTCAAACTTTCTACGTGAAACAGGGGACAAACCCCATGGAATCACTAGCATACCAGTACACATCTGCCCACCTAGATACCGGGATTCCCTTTAGTGCTCAATCAAGTTACACATATTATCAAATACACATTTCACATCCAAATTCCATTCCCAAACCATAAAAACACAAACATCCCATAAAAGTTCTTCACATTTATTTCACGAAACAATAAACCACTACAAATTTTCATAAAACAATTTCAAAGAGTGTATTGAGGTTTTGCACATAAAACTCATTCAAAAACACTATTTGAATTATAAACACACAACAAGACCATACCCAAATATATTTAGAATCCCTAAAAATATTTAATAAAATCATTTCATAGATGATAAAACAATCCTAATTGACACAACATGTTATATACAAGTAAAACACTCATTCTTCATTTTTAGGAAAGGCCAAACATGCCTTTAAATATTTTCCAAAAACTATAATTTGAAAAGGTTATGCATTTTAATTTTTTTAAATAGGTGTATAAACACCATATACAGAATCAATCCACATTTATAAATCCCCTAAAACACTCAGGTTACATATTCAAAACACAACCATTTTCATAAGAATGTGAAACATGCCATTTTTCGGCAACTCGGGCCAAAAAATTTTGTAAACCAAAATACATTTATTTTTAAAACCAAATAAAAATTGTAAATCTATAAAAGGATCCCAAAATAATTTTTTACATGCTTCAAATGTATTTATAAATCCAAACAAATCATTTTAAATTGCAATAGAGACATAAAAGCCAACCGGGCAATTTACAGAACATGTGGCATGCACTATTTTAAAAAACAACTTATGTTAAGCACTTAAAAAGGGATAAAATACCATTTTCATGCCAGAAAGTTATTCAAGCTTCTTAAACATTTTCAAAATAACATAAACCAAGTGCGTAAGCTCATGAAATAATTTATTAAACAAGAGGAGTGCACATTTATACCAAAACAACTATATTTTTAACAAAATAAGTCATAATACATAATTTTCACACAAAACATTTAAAACCAAGGTTTCACAGTAGAAAATATCATATAAATAAGGTTATAATAGTATGATAATGATGAAACTTAAATGATAAAGGCTTGTTCAAGGGACACCCTACCTCAAATCCTTGGCGTAATGGAAACGCACTCCCAAAATCACCATTCGAGGGTTTACAAACCCTAAACCTATGAAGACCAGACCCAAATGAAAAAAAAACCCGTAAAAAATCATGGAATAACATAACCATATGTCTAACAGGAATAGAGGATATTATAAAACCAAGAAATAATGAAAGGATGAAGAAGATGGAGGATAAAGGAGAAGGAATATCACCTTTTCAACTTGAAAACTCTTCATATTCCACTAGATCTTCACCCTTAGATAAAAGGTAATGCATTGAAACTTCTTGGAGAGACTACTAAGGTCTGGAAGAACCAGGGAAATAATATTGGTGGTCAAAAGAGTAGTAATATATTGATTTATGAATGATACAATTTACCTTTTCAATTCTGGAAGATTTGAGAGACATTGAGAATGTTTCCCCACTCCACGACTATTATGAGCTCCAAAGAGGGAAAATAGATTATGGGGGTCATTATTGGTATATTGGATTCTTGTGGGAGGTATAATCACTGAAAAATATTAAATATTGAATTATATATAAAATAAAAAAAAAATATTTTTTTAAAACAGTAAATTGGACCATGGGCTGACCCAATTCCTAAATAAGTAACCTCAATTCACCTTGATTATGAATTCTTAAGGGGTTAAAAATGATATGGTAGTTTTAATATATCATATTAGGGCATGTGGGAAGTGGAATGGGTGAAAGAGGTTGAAAACATAGGAGTTATAAAATAAACAAATTTGGTTTTTAAAACTGGAAATGGGCTCACGGTTGGCCCAAATCATGAAGTAACCACCCTTTCTCCAAAAACTCCTAAACAAGCAATGGGGAACCCAAATTATGGTGATTATACATTGATGAAACTTATAAACTCAACATTAATCTCACACAAGACCCAAGAAAAGTATAATGATTTCAAATGAACAGGATCATAACAAAGACATGAAAAACCGAGTGTGACAAAAACATAGGTTTATCTTAGGTCATTGATTGTCATTATCTATTAAAATCCTTTATTATTTATCTTAAAAAATGTGAATTAACCAAATAATATCACATGAGAGTGAAAACAAGGTGCACAATAAAGGAACATTCACTGTGCACTAGAATAATTTCTACGATATACTCAACCATATTATTTTGAGGAGGGAAACCCCATGATCTATCTATTTAAAAATCACATCAAATTATAATATCTAAATAGGGATTTATTTTTATAGGGAAACCACACTCCCTCATTTACCATAATATAGGATATTCTCTTATATTTAGACTTTTCATAAATTTTATCACTAATCGGTCTTCATCATAATATCCAAAAGTTAATCAAAAATCTATCTTATATGAAAAATTGTGACCCATACATTTCATAAATAATCATTATATCATTTTCAATAACTATATAATATATTTAAAAATAATACACACCCGATGGTTTTAGTGGAGTAGTGTATTTGAAAACATGGATTATTAAAAAATTGGTACACAAAAGATCTAAACCATTTCCCATTTTTTCTTCATAACTATAACCCTTATTAGATATAACATACTCAAAACATATATCAATAACATTAGGATGAGAAATATAATAATGGATGAGATCATATTCTCAGTAAATATAAACATAATATATTTCAATAAATGAATATAATTGAGAATAATATAATCATATGGGCATGGGAAAAAGATACAAAAACTAGAAAATCATACATGTAAATTCTTATATCCTAATCATGAAACTTGGCCTAAGGTTTTCTCAATTGTTATATATAAGAAACAAGAGCGTGGAATATTCAAAAATTAATCATGATACCTTAAATATATATATATATATATATAGTAAGGAAAAATAATATATAATATCCTTTACATAGTCATGGACTGCTACCATGACTATCATAGTGGATTTGGTTCACTCCCCATTTCATCATTTTAGCAATCAAGGTTCACTCCTAAGACTTTCTTATTAGATAAAGTCCCTTAATATACTGGGTACATACCCTATTCTCATTATTATTTTATCATGAGATGTTTAACTTTACCCAATGAATTAGAGGTATATAATATTCCCTCATGACCTTGGTTTAAATCATTACCACCCATACTTGGTTTATAACATAACCACCCATCAAATAATGAAAACCATACTTATGTGTGCCACAATACTATAAAAAATTTATCTTATAATTATAAAATAACCCATGGAAAGGATAAAAGATTCATTAAAATTACATAAGCATAATCATATACCATCTAGATACATAATAAATATTGAAAATTAGGAATATATCCCTAGTAAATCCTATAAAAAATCAGAGGTTGTTGTTATAAATGTAAATTACTTCAAAAGACTAGTAGAATTTTTATTGATGGAAATAATGTTTTCATTTTGAATAACCATCTTAAAATATAAAACTTTCTGAAATATTAAGGAAAAATATTCTCTCAAATAATCAATGGAAACATATAAATTAATCTTCAAATAAAATAGTATTCCTGATGGAGAAGAAATAAATTCATTTGGAGTACATTAAAACATCAATGTTTTTCACACTATTATTAAAAATTTAGAAGCAACATGATCAGAAAATGAAAAAAGACTCATTTATTTTTTTTATATTAATAAAAAAAAATTGGTAAAAATTAATTTAATAATTTTTTTGAGAAAATTAAAAAATATTTTTTAAAACATTTTTTTAAAAAATATGGGCATGGAAGAAAAGATTCAAAATTGAAGTGGGAAATGAAGTTGATTTTCCATAAAAATATACATTAAAACATTCAGTATATAAATATAAGGAAATAAAAGGAAAATAATAATCTATTGATATAATAATTAGAGAATAAACTGAATAATATTTGGGAGATATTTATCATATAATTTTACTATCATAAATTTAGGTATACATAATCCCGATAAAAATTAGATTGTAATATAAAACCCTTACAACATTAGTAATATTTGAATCAAAAGTCATTGGATTCTTGAAAATAATATATATATATATGTAAATCCAAGGAATTAAATATTTTATTATTTCAAAATAAATTCATGGTTTTCATATATATCATATAGATAATAAATTAGTTCATAACATTAAAACATGCCTCAATGAAGTGAAATTAGGATGAAATATTATTACAACATTGGTGACTTCTAAATCAAAGCCCAAGTAAGGAAAGAAAATAATATGGATATAAAAACCAATTTAATTTCATGTATACATCAAAATAATTTCATTAGGTACTAATCATAGAACAAAAAATCCAAGATGGCACACAATATCAAACAAGTCACATGAATTTAAAGATGAGATGCAGAAATCTATACATTGTATCTCACTTGATTCTTCAATGTTCTAACCTCAAGTATAATAAATTTTAGTTTATAATAATTATATAACAGAATCATATTCAAAATTATAATATCCTATGATATCCAATTATTTTATCACCTTGAGGTTTTATGAAAAATTTCCCTATAAATAAATTGTATTTATTCTATAGTTTTTGTTACACACAACCCATAATTTACACGAACCACGATATAATATTAAAATATTAATATTTAATGTGACATTTATCACCTAGGTATTGGACTATTTTATATGATTAATAATTAAAAAAATTATGAAAACACAATTATTTATATATGAATAAAATAAATTCATTTCTTGTCAGTTAATTATAAATGAAAATGGAAAATCGTTTGAAATTAAAAGAGATGTTTTTCTAAAAAACTACTTTTATGCGCACATTGTAGTTTTATCATATTAAGTTAAATTAATATCTATTAGTGAATGAGTTTAAAAAAATTATATATTATATATTCAATCAAATTTTTTAATATTTTTTTTCTATTCATGTGATGTGAACAGATAATGTTTTGTACTTAAAAATGTATTTTTTTTAAAAACTTTTTTTCAGAAAATTTAGTTTGCTTATTTTAAAATTAATTTACACCACTAATAGAGGTTGAATCAGATAAAATAGATTACATATTTCTAATAATGAGGCACAAATTTGGTAAATATGCCACTTTTATTTCTCGTTAATATGAAATGTAACTGTGGTAAAATTTATCACATCAGTAAAGGGTAAATAGGCCACTTTTATTTCTCGTTAATATCAATATCATATTTTAAAATAATTATTATGTTTCTACATAGGTGAAAAATTAATAAACAAATATAAATTTAAATTTTGAGATTAATTAAATTTTTTAATGATGTACATTTATTTTTTACTTTTATTAATTATATAATTACCATTGTAGACACAATATCCCTTTAATTTATAGAAAAGTAAACTAAATGTTTTTAAAAATATGAAAAGTAATATAATCTAAATGATATATGGATTTCAAAAAAAATTATAGTTGAATATGACATATTATTGCTTTTTTAAAAGTATTATATTAGAATGACATGCTTTATTTATGTATTTTAATTCAAATTAAATGAATTGTATCAACATTGAAATTAATCATATTTTATCAAAAATAAATTTTCATTAAATTTTATAAAAATATTATAATCCTAATAGAGGAAAATTTGGATTATATATTGTCTAAAATATCACCCCATGACCATTTATGATCTAATTTACACCATATATGTAAAATTATAACCATTTAAGAGTGAAAAATATGTTACCACCATTAAGGTTAAAATAGGCCAACTAAAGGGTTAAACAAAAAGATAATTTTTAAAACATAACTAAAACCTAAAAAAAATTATTGTTGGTGGAATTTAAGCTATAAAATATTTTATTTTTGAAAACCTTTTCTTTTTTAGGCATCTAGGTAAGATAATTGATTTTTTATAATTTAATCATTTATGAAATTTCAAGAGTGTTCCTCCCCTCACTTATAAATGATAATTAATCACTTCTATTATTTACACCATATTAAGCCTTATATATAAATAAATCTTAGAATTTGTTTCCTACACTCCCTTAAAAATTTTATATAGGTTTTATTCTTCTTGAAACTCCAACACTAGGATCCTTAATTGGACATCCGAACGAGTTGTTTCAATGAAGAGGTATTCACCTTACCAAATTACTATGTTTTTAATTATTTTTACCTTATTGAAATATGTTATAAAAATATTTAAATAATAAATAAATTATATTAATTATACTAAAAATTTATTATTATTATAAAACCACCTTTATTCATCAACTTATCCATCAAATTAGAGGTGAATATTTTGTTGATGCCTATGTATGGCTTACCGTCATCACGTGGCGATACAATTCATTTTATATCACCATGTTTTGTGGATGAGTATTATTATTTGGTTAGTGTTTATATATTATATTAATGAATTAATTATAATAAAATAATTATAATATCATTTATACCTTCTTACTATCCAAACCATTAGAAAATGATAATGTCACTCGTATGTATGTGTGGACTACCACCTCCACGAATCGATGTGATTCGTTTTTCATATTTATTTTACATCGATGCTAATAAGGATGGAATTTAAAAATATATATGGTTTATATGATATAATAATGGTATGTTAATGATGTATTATTATTTATATTTCTTTCATTCCATCTATTGAAAAGTGAAAACAAAGTTCATGCATACGTATGACCTACCGTCTCTATGAACCATGCAATTTATTTTTTCTAAATAACAATTAAATATTAATATATATATATATATAATGAACATATATTATATTAATATAATTATTAAAATTATTTACATCATATAACCATAATCAGTATATAAGGACTGGGACTTCAGGAGCGTAACATGCTTGAAAAAAAAGTAGATATCACCTATAACAATGATTTCAAAAAAATGTTATAAAAGGGTACTAATATGTTGTAAATAAATTATAAATGGATTGATATTTATGAATATTTTTTTAGAATACATTTATAATAAATCTATATTTATTTTACTTTATGTGCGAACATGAATGAAGAAAGGTGACACTTGATGCAAGGTATTTGTGTTCAATTATATTTTAATCAGGATTGTTTATAGTTTAATTTTTATTGATGAAATTATATGATCCTTATATGATGAATCTATTTAAATTCCTTATGATATGGTTATTTCTTTGGAATATATTTCTATTTTAATTTTCCTATTATTAATTATTTTATACATTAAAAGAGTATTTTTAATAAAATAAATGTTGTCTCTCTCCTCAGTCTAGAATATTTTTTCTTCCATATCCAATTATTCTAAAACAATTTATAAGAATTATTTTTAATATTTTCCAATAAATTTTCAATGTAATTTTTAAAAAATAAATAATTTTCTAAAAATGTTTTTAATGGCATATTATTGTCATTTTTTTAATGAGATACTTTTTAATTTTTTTACAAAAGTGTGAAAGGGGTGTTTTCCTTCAACATATATATCTTTAATGGAATTTCCTTCCATCATCATCTGTAAATTATTTGAATCTTACTTTATAGGTTCATATAGTTCTTTTCAAAGAAATTTCTACCATAATATTTTTTAAATTCCTATATTTTAGAGAATTGATATCAAAATTAAAAGGCATTTTCCTCAAAAATAATTTAATGTCATTTATATTCATTAATGATAATATAATTTAGTGTTTCATGTGTTATTAAGGGATTTTATAAAAAACAATACTAAATCTTTATTTGGATGTTTTATTTCAATGATGATGATATTTTTATGAGTCCCATTTATATTCCACATGTTATACTTTGTTGGGATTATAAAAAATATATGAAACTCATTTATTTTCATGAGTTATGATATGATGATATGGTTAATATTTAATTATATTGAGGTAAAATTATGTATTGTTTCCATTATGTGATGGTTGAGACTCTAATTATATATCCCTCCAATTAATTGGTAAATGTATTATATCTCATGAGATAATTATGTGAAACAATTCATTATGCTTGTTCTACTTTAGGAAATAGGTTAATATGCTTGATCCATTCCATGAAACAATTCAATGTGATTGATACACTAAGGGAAACATGTATTGAGGCCTGATTCATTATGATCTTATGATCTTTATTTTCATCCTTCGTAGATGAAGCGGTTTGTTACATGTGATTATGCCATAATTTCATAAAATGATCTTGTACTTGATGACTGATTTATAAATACTTCTCACTCTTATGATTCATATCTTTTGAAATGAAAATAAATTAAATTCTAACACATATTTATGATATTTTCTAGATTTTGTATTAAATTTTTATGTTATGGTTATGATATCATACCCATATTCTAATATTATTCTTTCATATAACCATCAATTTTTTTCTCCTATTTTTCTCCTTACTGAGAATCTGATTACACCCCTTCCTGTGTTTCTTTTCTCTAGGTTATGATGAAATTATTAAGTAGGGTATGTCTATAAACAGTGGTAAATGAAATGGAATTTTTGGGATATGTTAAATATCAATCAATAAATAAAATTATTTTTTTCGATAATTTAAATACATTACTCCTTTATGTTACATGGAAATATATTTGTTGATGGTATTAAATAATAATCTAAAAAGATATGATATTTTGGTTTGGGAATAATAGGCCATAATAGTGGGTATTAGAGAAAGGTTTTGTAAGTATTTAGAGAGTAGTATTAGAAAATTTTGGTAAAAATATTGCATATAAATCTAAGTATAGGTTAACATCCAAATGTTTTGGTAATTACCCCAGATAACCTAGGTTATACAAATGGTTTCATAAATTGAGAAGAATGTGTCATGATATGGACAGCCTATGAATTATATTTCAGGATTATGTGATTGCTCACTCTGATAAATAAATCTTGATTCTTACAATTTTATTTTTGGTTTTTTTTCAATTGATTGAATTAGAAGACATCATGTTAATTATCATGACCCTATCCAAGAGGTCTTGATCTATAACTAACCTATAAAACCTCCATAATTTTGGATAAGGTGAATATAAAAAAAGGAATAACAAATATGGGATGAATTTGACTAATATACATGTACACACAAAGCTATGAATCACAATACAGAAGTGTATAAGAATAAAGAAATGATAAATAATTTAGAGTAACAACCATGAATGTAAAACCTCCTCATGATAAAAAGTGTATGAATGTGTAAATTGAAAAGTAAAAGGAAAAATGCACACCCAACCAGAATGATGTCCAAACATAAAAAAATCATAAAGGTAAATTTTGAGAGAGCCCAACTCTGAATCTCTAAGCACCAAACACCTTACACATTCATATGCACCAGGTGTCCCTATTCTCCTCTATAATCACTACCAACCTATTAATCATCTTCCAAATAAATGAAACATGTGGGAAAATCCCAAAGAAGGATGCATATATACATACCATATAGGATTCCCCAGAATCTCACAGGGAATCTGTAAGAGACACAATAGGAATATATATCGTAACCCAAAGCAAGAGAATAAAAAAACACAACAACATGGATAAATATATAAATATATACATATATGTGTGTGTATATATGTGTGTGTTTTTATATGATCAATAATAAAAAGACCAAATGAGAGATAAATGGGATATTTATCTCACAACCCATCCCAAGAAAAGAGATCCAATAGTTCCAATAAAGTCCACAAATGATTCCCAGTATCTCACATGTCTATCCATAAGAGTAACTGTGCAAAGGACTCACACCTATCCACTATACCACAAATTCAAGGGCCCTCCAAGTAGAGAACCCATTCCCTGGTGAATTAGAGGGGATTCAACTTAGTTTATATAGGAATCATGCCCTATCTGATAGGGGGTACCACTCAGTAGATAGAGTAACCACAAACCAATTCCATAGGGGGTACCACTCAACAGATAGAGGACCCAAACCCTAATTCCATAGGAGAACCACACTATATATGGAGCACCCACACCCTCAAACCGTAGGGGATGAAACTCTATAAATAGATGACCCACACCCTAATTCCATATGGTTGAGGGGTACCACTCTATAGATAGAGTGACCACACCCTAATTCCATTGTGGTACCACTCAATATATTGATGACCCACACCCTAACTTCATAGTGGGTACAACATAGTATTTAGATACATGCACCCTATTTCTATAGGAGGTACTACTCTAGTGATCCTACCCGATCACTACCATCATTGAGGACCGACTAATGATGAACCACACTTAGAAAACCTCGCATAATATCTAAAAAATCCACCATAGAGGCCACCAAAGTTATTTAAATGAAAAAACACATAGGATAGGCTACTCATGATTCAAAATTTGAGTACAAACGAAGGATATATGAGAGGTAGAAGTTTCCTCAGAAAGAAAGTGGAGGTACACAACATGTATGGGGACCCATTCAGAATGTGGTCCCATTCCACTGCCTGGAAATGTCCCTTTTGGTACAAAAAATCACTACCCATGTAGTGTTACACGTCTTGTAAGGGGACTACACGTCATGACTCATCCACCAAGGATCATTCCCGTGCTTCTGTCCATATTCATGTATTCTTCTAGTGTCTATGTACTCTGGTACATGAATTTTTCCTATCTATACCCATGATCATGTTCTCTCAGAGTACATTTTGGGTTTCCTGCACCAGGTCACATGACCTATTGCTTTCCCTCATGGTCTATTATATTTATCTCACTAGAAACCCTAGTTGCTGCAGCAAGGGGTCTACATGCCATGTGTTCTTTGAACAACATGAAGTGTAGTTAGGTTTTTTTAAATCATATATATTCTTATGGAATTATAGATACACTCTAACAACATATAATCCTAAATCCAGGCTAGTCAAAATTGAAGGGGAAACTGTCATTCATTGTTTGCAGCCATCTGGATGCCTAAATAGAAATTTTCATTGATTCGTATGGAGCCATATGAGGTCAGCTCTTTCCATCACACCTCTGGTAGTGTTCCATCACCTCACCAACATTCCTTTCCTTAGTGGAATCACCAAAATCCCTCAAATTCTCTGAATCCTTCCCTAGTTTTCAAATCCATTCTTCACATGTGAAACCGCCATGAATTCAAGTGTCTAATCAGGTTTTATAGCACCAAAAAATGTCAAAATGAGACCCCATTATCCAATAACATAAGGAACAAAAATAACTATTGGGATAAATTAATTAGAAAAATGGTTCTACAATAATTTTCCAATCATTCTTGTCTGATGAATACAAATTAGGATGCTCTGGGTGAGGAAACTGAATAAAAAATTTAAAATCAGTACATAGGCGCATGAAATGGCATGATTTAACAAAAATTAATAGATAGATTCAATCATGATCAATCAATTTAATAAATTTAGGAAAATATAAAAATTTACGAGTAATATCTCAATTTGTATCATTTGTCAAGTAAGAACTCTCTTACCAATGAATGAGTGAAGTAATTGTGTTTTTACTCCTCAATTCAACTAGATCTAGAGTTTCATCATCGTCTGAATCAGAATCACCAAAGGAGGTGGAAGAAATATCCTCTCAATGATATTATATTTATGTGGATAAAACAATAGATCCTCTATAATGTGATATTTAATGAGGGAATAAAATTAGGTCATTCAAAAAATTAATTAAATTAGTTATTTAATTAATCCACTGAATGTACCTCCAATGGACATTTTTCTAAATTCCCCACACTGACCAATTTTAGGTTACCCGTAGGGAAAAACTAACATTCCATATTAAATTGTTATATTAGATTCTTTATTTGAGACTTTGTTTAAAATTTATCCCATTTTCTTTAAGAAATAATTTGCGCATGATATAAAATATGTCTAATATTTTTATAAAATTAAATTTTGGCACAACGATCCTCATAATCACATGTCATCCCAACACATAGATCCAAAAATATTTCTAGATATATTTAATAATATTAAAAGAAGAAAATGGTCTCCCCATTGTTCAATAATTCAATAATTTCATCCCTAAAAAAACAAAAAAACACAATATACTATGCCCCCATCTTGATCTCCAGCTCCCAAGAGCTCTCATGGATGCTCTCATGCTGCCACAATAAATGAACTGAGGGATTGGTCCTTCCATTAAGGGTCCTCTCTTTCTAGTCCTTGATCTCCACAAGGCAATATATAAAATTGGCATCATCTTTTATTTCTAGCTCTCCCCGGTTAATATAGGTCTTGGGGTCATGCATGTATCTCCTCATTTGTGAAACATGGAAGATGTCATGCACCCAATCCAACTATGGTGTTAGGGAAAGGAAGTAAGAAACCTCACCAACCCTCTACAAGATATTGAACATCATGATGAACATTGAGGGTAGTTTGCCTTCCCTACTGAATATATGCAACCCTCATCATGGGGAGACTCTAAAAAAATAGCCTTTGAGATCAAACTCCAAGGTACTATGATATTGATCATCATAATATTTTTTCCTACTATGATATTTCTAAATATACTCATGGTTGACATGGACCTTCTTCTTCATGTCTCGTACCATCTCTGGAACAATAATATATGTCCTGTCAATATTTTTTGAGCATAAGGGTGACCTATAGGGACTCTCATACAGGGCCTTAAAAGGTTCAATACCAATAGTGGAGTGGTACCTTTTATTGTATGTGAAATATACCAATGGAAAGTGATCATGTAAGATCTAGAAAATATCTATCACATAATCCTTCAGCATATCCTTCATCACCTGGATAGTGCACTCGATTTGATAATATGTTATAAGGTGAAAGTATATTCTCATTTTTATCTGGTTCCTGAATTCCTATTATAGGCATATTCACAACCATGATGTGAACCACACATCACTATTGGGGAAAATAATTGATGCAACCCAATGAAGGTGAATTATCTACCATACATATAACTTCCAAAAACCCTCCACTGAAATCTACTCCCAGATAATAAGGAAGTGTAAAGACTCTGTGAGTCGGTAAACTATTGCCTAGATGGATTAATCACCTCTCATTGTCCAAATAGTTCATATCACAAAGTCCATGTATAAGGCATCCCATTTCCACTCTTGTATTTTATGGGGATGAAACAAACATACTGGAACCCGGTGATCATCCTTCACCTATTGATATTAGAGGTAATGGGAGATGAACACATCCACACTTTGTCTCATGATGGCCAACCAAAACTATTAATGAAGGTATTTAAAAATATTCTCCACACTAGGATGTACATCAAAAGGTGATGTGTTGAAATATCTCATCACCTCATCCTGCATCATGACTGGGACCACCATCTGTCTGTGAAAAATGATGATGTGATTCCCTCCTTCAGAAATTTCACCTAGTGAATCTCTTAATGAAATCTAGTCATAGAAGACCTCATAGTGGATGTATCGCAACAAGGATTCTCACACACACTGGAGAACTGTTGGATCCACCACCATTTATTAATGAAACTTTTCACCCTCCTACTCATCCATGGTTAGATACAAGGAACCCAACCGATGTTATGTCTCTTGCACATAATGATAATGGTTCTTCCGACTAATAAAATCTTATACCATGTTTTCCTTCCCCAGTGTATAGACTATCTAAATACCATATTCTAGTATGAACTCCAACCAATTCCTCTTTCTCAGGTTCGAGTCTCTTTTTTTGATGAAATACCTAAGACTTTGACAGTATGAGTAAACAAAAAATCACTCTCCATAAAGATAGTCCCTCGACACCCTCAAATCAATGGGAATCATTTATAGATCTAGGTCATGAGTCACATAGATATACTAATGGGGTCTTAACATCCTTGACCTATATGCAATAAATACCATACCTTATATAAACATGAAGCCAAGCCCAGCTCACAAGGAATCAAAATATACTACGTACTCCATGCCCTTCTCTAGTATTCTCAAAATAAGAGCACTCTTCAACCCTAACCTCAACTTCTGAAAGGAACTCTATAATTGCTTTGTCATGGTAAATGGTTTCCCTTTCTACATCAGGGTGTTCTATGGGGATGAAATCTTGGATAATTATTCCATAAACCTCATGTATTACCCTTCCAAGCCAAGAAAAATCCTTACCCATGACATGCTCCTGGGAGAATCCCAAGAAAGCACTTCATTGATCTTTACAACATCCATATCTAATCCTTTCTCAGAAATGAAATTCCATAGAAATTTATCCTCATGAATCAATAAATGGAATGGTGAGATTATACTAAAATTTTGGATCTCTTAACACAAATCTAGGACCATCCTCAAGTGTTATTCATGTTAATCCTCTAACATAGAGTATATGAGTATGCCATCAATGAAGAAAACCACCAATATATCCATGTATATAAGTAATATCTGGTTTATTGTATCCATAAACACAATAGTGTCATTCGTCACACATAAAAGCATCACTAAGAACTCATATCATCTATAGCGACATCAGAATGGCAGCTTCAGAATATCTGCATCGTAAACTCTCGAATAGTGGTAGTCAAATCTGAGATCGTTCTTTGAGAACTATATTATTCCAAAAAACCAATAAAATAGGACTTAAATCCTCATAAATGGGTACATATTAATTATCCTTTCCTATTTCATATAATTATAATCAACATGAAGTCCTAATCTCTTGTCCCTCTTTTTCAAATACATTATGATAGCTACCTAGGGGGACACACTGGGTCTAATAAAACCATTATCTTGGAGGTGCTCCAACTACAACCATAACTTCTTGATCTCGGTAGGGGCCATCCAATATTGAATATAAGATATCATAATGGTCCTAGGATGTATTTCGATGAAAAAATCCATCTCCCACCTCGGAGGATGTATCAGAATGTCCTCAAGAGATACCTCTATAAAATCCTGCAAGAATGAAAGAATATATATACCTAAAGATCATGTTTCACTAAGGGATATAGTAAAAATATGATGGGTAGTGAGATGAAGCCTCTTGATAACAAAACTCACTCATCCTACCATGTAATTTATCTTTCCGACAAATGTGAATCTTGTCCTTATAGTGGATAAACATATGAATCATCGATGGAGATAGTTAATCTAGGATTAGACCCTGGAAACCCAATCCATACAAAAGATAATTTTATAGGGTTCCATCATAAGGAACAATAGGCCGTAAAATAACATCTCTCTACCAAGTGATATCTTGCAATACAAGAATATGAAATATATTGAAGAAGTGTTCCCCAAAGGAACCTCAAGACAAACCTGTCGGGCTAAATCCTCGATTGGGAGGTCCATTTCATGCACCATTATTAAAGAGATGAAGAAGTGAATCAAACCTATGTATCCTAATAATTAAGAATTATTAGACTAAACACATATCATACCTCTAATCATATCTTGTTCCATTGCTTCATACACATACATATCCTATAAATATCCAAGGACCTAACCTCTAGCTCCATGAGACTGATGTGGGCCTCCTAGTGATGGTGGAGGAAGGATATCATAGTGTATTCCACCATCCATAGATCTTCATCTTAGACCTCAACCTTCTCCTCTTCCAGAATTTCCTCCTTAGGCTTAATCTGAAATCACATGGGAGATCTATGATCATAGTGCTGCCTCTACCATGGCATCTATATGTTATCTACCTACCCTTTCCATCACATCACATTAGAAAATAATGCACCATCTGACCTCTCCCATTACATGAATATAAACATGATCCTATAGGCTACCATTTCCCTCTGCATGGTCCCTATACTACATGACCATGTTCTTGATTCTGGTCATGGAGAGGTCACTTATGTCAAGATCCGGCTGATGGGCATTTTCAAGCTTCTGTAAATGACTAATACCTGTAACATCCACTTCTATATCAAGCTACATGGAATCCCTATAATAGGAAGCTCTCCATTACAAGAACCCACCCCAACACACTGACATTGGTGGGGATTTAAAATGGGAGTACACTAGTACAAATATCTCTATGGAGACCCTACTCAAACATTCTTTCCTAAAAGTATCCACGGTAAATCATTTTTAGGGAGTACATCATAAGGTCTACAAACCTCATGGAATATTATACAAATTTTGTCCCTCCCTTCTATATATCCAAAATATAAAGAATCTAAACTAATTGCAAGCATGAGAGGAAGTAATCCTCACAGAACTACTTCTAGATGTCAATATATCATAGTCTTAACTCATCATACATATGTGAAACTAGACTGCACTAGCACTCAGTTGCTCAATGGAACAAACAAATTTCTAGTTAAACAACATGACTAATCAGTGTTTGGATAAGAATGTAAAAACAAATCACAAACTCCGACCAATCCTACACCTCACAAGAATCAGGCTCACTATAGAATCTTAGTGGACTCTAATGTTGGAACTCAAAGAGTATGTTTATCCTATTTACATCCTCATCCTTCTCTGTTGGTATGATTTGTATATCAAAATTTGTGGGTGCTAATACCTATCCACCTAGAGGAAGAACCTTATGCAAGGTCCCCTAAAATAAGTCCACATAACTCGTTGGATAATCATAATGATCCCAAACCAGTAACATAGATGGATGTTAGCACAGAGGCATTCTGAAAATTTAATCAATATGTACTATGATCAGATGAGAATATATATATATATATATATATGGGGGATGAATGAATAATAAATTCAATGACTCAATCCTATTTGATTCACAAACCAAAGTACTATTCTACCAATTCCTTGGTCTCATAATTTGAAATGTTAGTAAGTTGAGTCCTGATTTATTGATATGTCAGTCGATGCACCAACACGGGGTCCCTAGTCTAAATTTCAACACTATTTCCCTAAATCCAAACCAAATCCTCTTATAGGGACTACTTAAAACACCATCCTAAGGAATGAAACCCTCTTATACAAATATTTCTTGACCCAACCCAACAGGGCTTAAGCCACAACTACCCCACGCCTTCCTCCATTGGCCAGGGGCTGGTGACAATAGCTAAAATCCATAACTAATATCATAGGCCTTTGACTAATGTACCTATAAATACAGACTTGACCATCTCAATTAAGAAGTGTATATAAAGAAATTAAATCGATTCAAAATATAGTGTAATAACCATGCATGTGAAAATTATAGGGGATAAAAATAGTACAATAGTGTAAACTAAAAAGTAAAAGGAAAAAATAAATGGCTGACAAAAAATATCCCCCCACCTAAAAAAACCAAAATAATAAATGCTAAGAGATCTTGGATCTGAATCTCCAAGATCTAACCACCGTATGTGGTCAAATTAACAAGGTATCCCTGTGCCCATATGTAGTTTTCGCCGACCTTTCCATCATCTGCATAAGATATGACATGTGTGGGAAAATCTCTTTTTGGGTGAGTATGTACATACCCAGTAAGACACCACAAAATATGAGGGGGGAAGCAGTAAGAAACATGAATGGAATAGACAGTTCAACCCAAAGAAAGAGAATAAAAAAATACAATGGCATAGATAATCACACACACACACACACATGCTTAATAAAAGAATCACATGTGAGAGGGAAATGGGGTCTGTATCTCATATCCTGGGCTTGTAAATGAGATCTAACACTTCCAAATAAGTCTAATAATGCTTTCCATCTCATGTGTCCATCCAGCGGAGTAACAATGTGGATGGCCCACACCTCTCTATTGTACTACACTGCTAAGGGGGCCTATATTTTAGTAGAGGACCCACACCCTAGTGTTTTAGGGGGTTTCCACTCATTGTAAGGAAGACTCGTGCCCTATCTGATAGAGGGTATCACTCAGTAGATACATGAATCACACCCTAATTCCATATGAAGGTACCACTCAATAGATAGAGTACCCGCACCCTAATTCTACTGGGGGTACAACTAAATGGATAGATGACCTACACCCTAACACTATAGGGGGTACCAATCAGTAGATAGAGAAAACTCACCCTATATTCCATAGGGGTGCCACTCAATAGATAGGGGCCCCAAACCCTAATTCCATAGGGGGTACCACTAAATAGATATATGACATACACCCCAATACCATATGTGGTACCATTTTATTTATAGTGTGCCTACGCCCTATCTTCATAGGGGGTGCTACTATAATGACCCTACTTGATCATTATCACCATTTAGTTTTTCTTAAAGAAGAATTACATAAGAGCTCACCTCATATCTCAAAATACACCATGTAGGGAACCATCGTGTTTTTTATGACGAACTCTTAGGATATGCTACTCACGTGCCAAAATCTGAGTCTAAACGAAGGAAATACAAGAGATAGAAGTTTCCATTAAAAGGATGTAGGGGTAGATATCATTTAAGGGGACCGACATGGCATGTGGTCCGATTCCACTACTTGGTCGTGTACCTTCTTGTATATAGCTCACTACCCATGTAGCCTTATGCATCGTGTAAGGTAACTACAAGACATGACTCAGCTACCTAAGTTCCTTCCCATGAATCATTCCATGTCTCTGTATAATACATTTTTTTGTACTCTGGTACATGGTGTGTGCTTGGTCATTCTAACGCCTATGTACTCCTAGAGTACATGCTAGGTCTCCAGCACTAGGTCACAAAACATGTGATATTTTTCATACATGAAACCCTTGTCACGTTTTCCATGGGAATAAATTATATGTGTTATTTAGGCAACACAACATGTAGTTTGGCTTATCATAGAATACCAGATTTTCTTTTTGCATTCCATATCAACCCCAACTACATCGATTCCCACCTTCAAGACACTTGAAATCAAATGGGAAGCTGACACTCATCATTTTCATCCATACGGTAGTTAAAAATAGATTCTCTTTGATCCATATGAAGCCAACATGAGGTCACCTCACAAAGCCATGCCTCATGTTTTCTTCTATTACCTCACTATAATTTTAATCCTCTGTGGAACCAATTACATCCCTAAAATACTCTGAATTTATATCTAATTTTACAATACATTCCTAACATGAAAATACACCATGAATCATGGGGTCTAATCAGGCTTAGTCTAGCCTGAAAAATATCAGACCGAGACACTATAGAGAAATCACCAAAAAATAGAGAAATATTGGTTAAAATGAATAATAAAAAAGTTGTAAAAATCCTTAGACAAACCCTATTGGACAACAAATAGATATTGGGATGCTTGAGGGCGAGGAATTTGGATAAACAATTTAAAACTGGTATATATGTTGTTAGAGAGACTTGATTTAAAATAGATCAAGAGATATATTTGATCATGATCAATATATTTTATAAATTTTTGAAGAGTCCACAAATTTATGATTCCTATGTAAATTTTTATTTTTAATTGATGAAGAATGTTCTCGCTAATGAATGAGAGAATTCATTGCATTTGTTGTTCCTTGATTCACCTATATTTGAATTTTTTTCATTGTCTGATTATGATTCACCAATGAATGTGGAATAACTATACTCTCAAGGATCCCAAAGTTATGCACATAAACCTGGATATCCTCTATAATTGGATATTTAATTAGGGGATATAATTAGTTCATTTAATAAATTAATGAAATTAATCATTTAATTAATCCATTGAATGTACCTCTAATGGGAATTTTATCTTAATTCCCTATGCCATCAAATTTTAGGTCATTCCTATGGTAAACATCGCATTCCAGATTCAACCATGGTCGCATATTCTGGATCCAATACTCTATTTAAAATTTATCCCATTTTCTTTTATAAATCATTCATGCATGATATAAAATATATTTATTATTTGTATAAAATTAATTCAGGGTGCACCATACTATAGAATCAAACACCTTCTTAGTTCCTAGGTCTGAAAAATATTTTTAGATATATTCCAAAGTATTGCAAGGAAAAAAGGGGTCTCTACACTAATAATGAATCCGATGAATAATTCAATGATTTTACACCAATGTATCAAAACAATATGGTTGATGGAATAAAAAATCTTGTTTATATGATAATTATAATTTATCAGAATGTGAATCTTTATGATATTTCAAATATGAATATAAGGGAATAAAAAAGTATTGAGTGTTTTATGAGGAAACATACTAATTATTTTAGTTTTTCTTTTGATCTACTTATAGATAATCAATGGATCAACACCACTAAAAAAATATTTGATGTTCTTTAGTTATTATAACCTTAAAAATATTTCATAACAGTTTTTCATTTGGAAGGAGAAATAGATAAGAGTTGGAATATTATTAGAAATAAGAGACAAGAGGAAAAATTTAATCCTTATAATGGGATGATTATAATAAAATATTTTTCAATTAGTACTATTGGAAATTTTATGCTCCTGAAAAAGGACCAGATACCTCACAACCCACTAACTCGAGGCTATGCAAAACTGGGCCACTTAACTAGGCCAAGTATCAGGTAATGTCCCCTACATGATGGGGATTTAATCTCAACTCCCCATAGTTTTAACTAGGTCCCAACAAGATTAAGATCCATCAAAGAGCATCCCTGGTACCACTACTAGTGTGGTGGTACTCGTAACACTACCTGGTTTCTATTAAGCTTGAGGTTCTAGGTTCTAATTGTGATGGAGATGAGATTAAATCCCTATCGAGCAGGGGAAAACACATGATACTTAGCCCAGTTTAGTGTAGTATCAAGTTTGTGGGCTTTAGGGTATTTTCACCTTTGTCGAGAGTTTCATGATTCCAACAAGTACTTCCCTCCTATTTGATGTACAAATATTGGGAAGTAATTTTTATGTTGAAGAAAAATGATGATGAAACTATTAGTGCATGTGAGGAAAATTTTACAAGACTTTAAATGCATGCCTCTAGTTTATTCATTATCTATAAAAGAAGAATTGATTGATTTTTTTTTTGTCTTAATACCATTTCTTAAAGGTAATTAAGTATAAAATAATTTATTACCTATTATTAAATTGTTCATTTTGCACTGAAGGTATAAATTTAAAATAGGTATTTCCACTATTCCAAAGGTTTTGATAAAAAAAGAAAGATTGAGACATATGTGAACTCAAATAAATCACATAGTGGAATAAAATTGCATCCATATACATGCCATAGATTGTGTAAGAAATATAAATGTATTTTTTTGAATCAAAATTAGATGTGCATAAAATGTGGAAAGTTGGTTCATAAATCCTGTTAATGTAAAAAGGGGAAAAACATACTAGTTAGTGCAATAGAGGATAAGAAGATGTAAACTAATTCACCGCCCACTTTCCAATTCTTTAAATTCTAAGAGTATAAAAATTATACTAACCAATACACACATTTAGAGGTCTTGGATGATGATTGAAATCAATAACCTCTAAATCACAAAAAAAGTTAAATGTATTATGATCATGACCACCGGTGTGGGTTATAAGAATGACATGATTAAAGTTAAAATTAACATCCAATCTATATTAGATAAAATTTTATTTGACTCGAGTTATACACACTATTTTATATCTAATGAATCTTCTAATGATATCAAAATTCAACAAAAATGATGATATTTTTAATTATATATTATAACCCCTAATGATATGGTGACCACATCTCATTTCTATGATTTTTTCCAGTTTATGTTTAAGGGGATGTATCTCCTGTAAATATTTTTATTGTCCCTCTGGTTTAATTTGATGTTATTTTTGTCTTAGATTATATTTCTTCACATATATCCCACATCAATTTCATAGTAAGGGAAGTCATGTTTTATATTCCAAAATAGTCTATGTTTGTCTATTAGTATGAAAATAAATAAAAACATACAATATAAATCACATCAATTATATGGGTCTTTATTCATTTAAAAAAATTACATATCTCAGATGGCTTGGGAGAAACCCAACATCAGATATATGCTTATTTTGTGGTATTTTATTAATGTTGTTCTAGAAGAGTTTCATATTATTCCATAAAATTGTGATGTTTATTTTTGTAAATAAATCATACTAATTTCCCAGATATTTTTTGAGACTCCTTATAGAATGACCTTTATTGAGTTGTAGGAGTTGAAGAAGAAAATCTGGGAGAATCTTGACAAGGTATTTGTTCGACTAAGTAGATCACATTAGAGTTCACATGATCATTTTTTAAGAAGTAATATGTCTTAGTTATACTCCTCATTTATTATTGAGAACATAAAAAATATCACTCTCAATAAAAAGTGTCATCTACCTCATATTTATGACTTTTTTGATGAACTATGGAGAGATCAATACTTTTATAAGATTTAACATCATTTTGGATATCATTAATTGAGGGTCAAAAAATAAGATACACCCAATATGACATTGTTTAAAACATATGGATTCTATGAATTTATAGTGATTCCATTCAGCCTTACACATTCCACTTCTATCATCATGGGTTTAATGAATAGAACCTTTAGAAATTTTCTTAATCAGTTTTTGCCAGTTTTTATAGATGATATTATTATATATTCAAATATAAAGGAACATAATTAAGATAAATTGATAATTGTACTAAATAACGTTAATAAAAATAAATTATAGGTAAATTTTACCACGTATGAATTTTGGATTCAAAAAATTTCATTCCTGGGACATATAATATCATGCGAGTGTATTTTTCAAGAACCTTTAATGGAATATGTCATTAAGAATAGCCCATACCATCAATGATTATTGATATCCATAGTTCTCATAGTTTATAGAGATATAATTATTCTTTGATGAAAATTCATCATAGATTTAAAATCCACTCACCAAGTTAACATGAAAGGGATCCAAGATCACCAAGGCATATTAATGCGAGATATGTTTCAACGAGTTGAAGAAAAGGCTTGTCAAAAATAATTTCTTACACAACCTTATCATAGAGAAGGTTTTTTAATCTATATTGATGAATCAAATAATTTATTGGGATGTGTTATCAGTTAGAATGATATGATTTTCTCTAATGCCACATTCTAATTGATGGTTTATGAGAAAAATTAACCAACTCGATTTTTCATTAAGCTATGGTATTTTTAGATTTAAAGATGTGATGGAGTTTTATTTATGTATAAAGGAGTTATATATATAATGATCATAATTGGATAAATAAAGAGTTGAATATGTGCTAGATAAGGTAGATGGAGTGGATTAAGTATTATGTATACTCAAGGCATTACCACTGAGGGTAAGAGAATATGATGAAAGACGATCTAAGTTGAAAGAATCATGCCAAATTATCTATAAAGAGGATACAAAATGATCTAATACTTTTTTTATTTTTAGAGGATGGATTTGGAAATCATAAAGTAAGGGGATAAATATTATATAGATTTAATGAATGTTCTACCATATGTCAATGTTATTAGTAAAGTAGTGCAAGAGAAGATGTGAATCTTAAAAGGAAGGTAAGAGATTTTCCTTAGTTTAACCTTGATTATGAAGTAATGATATGGTTTGAGAACCTTGTATATGTTTCTTATTTCCCAAATTTTTTGAAGAAGCTACTGGATAAGGCATACAATTCATCAATTTCTATTCATCCAATAACTATGAATATGTATAGATATATAAATGAGTATTTATGGTGGGTCACCATGAAGAGAGACATTTTTTAGTATTTATCTTGGTTATTGGTATATAAGTAAGTTAATTATGAGATAATATCATTACCCAAAATAGAAGGGAAATGGGAAAAAACCACCAATTTTTTTTCATTGGACTCCACAAAACATCTAAAGGATAAAATACTATTTCTATTATAGTCCATCATCTTAATAATTTATTACCCTTTATTTATATTAGATAAGATTTCTCTTTGGGTCATATTTATTTATTATACATTAATTAAGTGATAAGATTTCATGGAATGCAACATTCTATTATATCTGATTATGATATGTGGTTTACCTCGATGTTCTAGAAATGTATTCTACAGTCTCTAGATACAAATCTTTGTTTTATCACTACTTATTATCCTTAGAAATATGACTAATATGAGAGGAACATTAAAACTCAATAAGACATGTTTTGAGGTATATCTATGAAAGTCAAGGGTTTTTTGGATCCTCAGCTTTATTTGGTGGATTTTTTTACAATAATACCTTTCACCTGGACATTAATATAGCTCCATATGAATCCCTCTATAATATGAAGAGAAAAAATTCAATTTTTTTAGATAAAATTGGAGAAATAATTCTATTGGGACCTAATGTAGCAGTATAAAAGGTATATATTGTTAGAGCTATTCAATAAAACATAAGAGTAGAAAAATGTCAACATAAAATATTTTCTAAAAATCATATATGAGTTCTGGATTTCAATGTTTGTAAGAAGGTATTCCTAAGAATATATCCTTATAATAGGTTTATGAGGTTTGTATAGAAGGGAATTTTGATCCCTAGATATGTTGGTCACTTTGAAATTCATGATTTTATAGGGGTGATGGATTATCCTTTGGTGATTCCACCAAATCTCTCTCATGTTCATGATGCATTATATGTATCTCTCTTGAGAAAGTATATACCAGATCCTTCACATATACTAATCTCTGAGGTCATCACAATAGAATATTGTTTCTCTTAAGAAGGACAAAAAGTGGAGATTTTGGATTATAGAGAGAAACTGATATGAAATAAGACCACTCACCTGGTTAAATATTTGTGAAAAAAACAAATTGGAAAAATATGTGTGGGAAATTGAGGATGAGATGAGGTAGAATCAAACTCATCTATTTGTATCAAAATGATGAATTTCAAGGGTGAAATTCATTATATGGAGGTAGAATGTAACACCCAAATATTTTATGTAAATTTTTTTAGTATATATAAATTTTATTTCATTGATATCTTATATTACATAAAAATAGAGTATAAGAAAATGGTGATATACTATAAAAATATTATAATTAAATGTTATGGTTACTACCAAGCTACTTGATTAGCGGGTTTGTCTAATACTATCGAAATTATTAAAAATTGATGGTTTACATATGAAAAAAATTATTTCATTGGTTATAAATTAATTAGAATCTAAAATTATAAATCATTTAAACATAAAAGAGTTGTTGTAATTAAAAAAATTATGAACACAATGTATTTTTATATAAATAAATTAATTTAATTACTATTGTTTAATTATTTTCAATTAATTTATATATTCTTCTAAATAGGGGGTTTCATCTTTTTTCACTCTTATATTAATATTAATTTATACCCCTAATATAATTTGAATTTGGGATAGTAGTTTGAAAATCTAGAGTTAGGAGGTTCAAATTTATTAAATATGTCTATTTTATTTTTGTTCCATATGAATAATAACTGTGGTATAATTTATCACCTTTATAAAGGGTAAATCAAGTTAATATAGGTTAAAATTATTTGATAAGGCCATAATATTTAATCATAATTCTTATTGGGTAAATTTAATTATTCCCTTATCATTATAAGCATGAAATTTAATATTTTAAGGGACACATGTCCATGAAAATTACCTATATAGTATATAAATTAATGAAAGATACAAAATTCCACAATTTTAGTTTTAAATATCTATTATGTATCCACATAATAAAATATTGAAGGTATTAATGAATATAAGTGTATATTTTTATGTTAATTAAATTATTTTCATGATTAATGTTTTTATAAATTATATAATTACTATAAATTATTAAGCAATTTCGACACAATAATTCTTCAATTAATTGAAAAATAAAATAAATGCATTAAAAAAACTAAAAGTGATATAATTTGAATGAGTTATAGTGTTACATTAATTTTATATATGAATATTTCATATTTGTGTGTTATAAAATTACTATATTTTAATTTCAACTTTTTCATTGTGTATTTAATGTAAAATTAAATGAATAGTTTCAAAATTGACATTAATGATATTCTATCAAAATAATATTTAATTAAATTATTTTTAAATATTTAATATTTTTAATGAGGACAAGGAATATAGTAATTGGTGTAAATTATCCCCCCTTGGGAATTTATAATCCAATATTCACCATATATGTTAAATTATATCCTTTGAATAGTGAAAATGTAATTACCACAGTCCAGGTTAAAATAGGTTAACTAAAGGGTTAAATGAAAATACAAGGTTTAAAACTCAGAATAAAACTATAAAATTTTTAATGTTTGATGGTATTTCAAATCTATATTATATAATCATATAATCCCTAGAATTTTTGAGGAATTTTTTCTAGATAATGAGTCTATTATATTTTAATCTGTTAAGACATTCCAAGAGTGCCCCTCCCCTCTCTTATAAAAGAAAACTTTTATTTTATATTATTCACATTAAATTTATCCTTATAGATCAACCAAAACATGATAAATTATATTATCCACATAATTTTACATATTATATAGGTGTTTGGATTCCCAAAATACCAACCATCGGGTCATTGATAGGAGATGTAAATGACTTGTTGTAAAGAAGAGGTAATTGCCTTAACTGCGCACTTTCATTTTAATTCTTCTTTTAAATCCTATAAATATGTAATATTCTTAATTAAATAATAAATCTATTATCTTATGTATAAATAAATGTTTTCATGATTACTAAAACACCATTTTCTCCCTTTTTACTATTAAATGGAAAGTAAAAGTTTTGCTAGTATGTACATATGACTTACCCTCACCACATAGAGATACAATTCATTTTAGATCAGAATATTTTATGAATTATTATTTTGATGGATTTAATGATTAAATATGATATTAATTGATTTAATATTCTTATATAATGATAATATCATATCTATATTCTTTCCTTCTAATCCATGTGAAATGATAATGTCACTTTTGCGTATGTGCGGACTACCACATCCGCAAAGCGATGTGATTACTTTTTCATATCAATATGACATAGATAGTAATAAAGATTTATTTTATTAATATATATATTATTTCTAACATAATAATGTTTTTATAAATATTAATTATTATTTACCTTATTTTCATTCCTTACATCATAAATTGAAAATAAATTTCATGCGTACATACATCTTAACATCAACATTAATGTTATAATTCATTTTTTATCTATAAATTTAATGAATGAAAACAAATAAATAAATATTTATAATGAAAAAATATGATATTTTTATCATTACTAAACTTATTTAAATGTTAAAACCATAATCAATGTACAATTAATGTTACTTCCAAACAGAAACATTCTTGAAAAATGAGACTTATATCACCTAGAAAAATGATTTTAATAATAAATTGTTAATAAAATGGTGATAAGATATCAGAAATAAATCATAAATTTTATGATGTATATGAATATTGTTCTTTAATACATGTATAATAAATATATATTTATTATATAGGATGTTCAAACATGAATATGGAAATATGAGACTTCAGGTATGGGATTCATGTTTCAATCATATTTTAATCAAGATTATTCATAGTTGAATTTCCATTGAATAAATCATATTACCCTCATATTATGTATAATATTAATTTTATTATGTGATGGTTATTTCTTGAAAATATATTATTTCATATCATTTTCCTCAATTTTAGTAATTAAGAGATGAATGTTATACTTTTAAGGAGAATCAACTTTATGTCTCTCTTCACTCTAAAATCATTTATCTTATGTATCCATTTTATTTAGAAATTTTTTAAATAATAGTTTTTAAGATCATCCTATGAGTTTTGAATGTAATTTTACCCCTAATTTAATTTTTACAATTTTTAGAAAATGAATATTCTTCTTGTCCTCTAAATGACGTACTTTTTTAATTTTTTCAACAAAAGTGTGAAAGAAATGTTTTATTTTAACTTATATGTCATAAAAAAGTTTACACCATCATGATCAATCAATGATATTAATATTACCTTACATGTTTCTATGGTTATTATCAATGAAATATTTTTAATAATATTATTTAAATATTTTGATTCTAAATATTTGATTTCAAAATGGTAAAAATATTTACCTCAATATTGTTTATAATGGAATGTTGATTCATCGATGACAAAAAACATTTGTGATTCTTATGTTTTTCCTAGGATATGATAAAATGGTATTATCCATAATCTTTCTTTTGATGTTTTATGATTATTTTGATGAGATGTGTGTGAAACCCATTTATTTCCATGGGTTATGATATAAAGACATTATGAAATATTTTTGAAATCCTTTTTCTTTACCTGGGTTATAATATGATGATATGGTAATTATTTTATGATCATATGAAACACATATATATTGTATTAATTATATGATGGGTGATTTAGGAATTATATATGCCTCAAATTTATTGGTTAAAGTATTATATCTCATGAGTTAATTATGGGAAACAAGTCAATTTTATTGTTCAATATTATTATTTCATGAAGGATATACAATATATAACATAAATTTATTTCCATTTTGTAATATTAATACACATACTCTACATAATCAATTAATTCTAAACTATTTAAAATAAAAATAGGAAGGGATGAGCTAAGATACATAGTAAGGGTAATCAAGGTAGATATAAATTGATGATCCTATGAAATAGTATAATTAAAATATGGGTATAAGATCATAACCCTAACATACAAATTTCATACCCAATATATTGAAGATCATAAACATGATTCATTGAATAAATCATTTTCATTTCAAAATTCATGGATTATAATTTTGAGAAGAATTCATAATTAAAAAGTGAACCATAAGTTCAAGTAAAAAATGCGTGGCAACATCATAGGTCTTGAAACTATTTCATATGTCAAGAAACATATGATGGTGCCACACATTTTTTACTTGAACTTAAGGTTCACTTTTGAATTATGAATACTTTTCAATATTATAATCCATGAATTTTTAAATGAAAATTATTTATTCAATGAGTCATTTTTATAATCTTCGATATATTTGGTATGAAATTTATATGTTAGGGTTATGATACTATACCCATAATTTTATCATATTCTTTCATATGATCATCAATTTATATCTCCCTTGATTACCCTTACTATGTATCTGAGATAATTCCCTCCAATTTTTCTTTCAAATAGGTTATAATGAATTGATTATGTAGGGTATTATTATTAATATTAAAAATTGGAAAGAAATTAATGGTATATGTTTAATATATTTCATGAAATAAGAAGATTGTGTGTCTATATTCCAAAGACACTAAACCTTTACGGTCCTTGGTAATGTATTTGTTGAATGCATCAAATATTCATATAATAATATTTAATATTTATTTGTGAAAATATTTTTCATTTAAAATTATATCATATCACCACCGGTTTATTAAATGTTCCCTATTAAAGGAATCATTTCTTGTGTTAATTGCTTCATTTTATACATATTTTAGTTTGACAGTTTTGCTCCATGTGCATTAATTATGGTTCCTTCATCTATATAATATTAATAATGATATAAATCACATATAAATTAATTATATATATATTTAAAACCATTAATATAAAGCGGTGGGGGAAAATTAATTTCATCATTACATGGCGATGATAGTCTATACACACTCACGAGTGGCGTTTCCATTTTTCAATAGATGGAATAAAAGAAAAGTAAAAACTAATTCATCCTTATAGAATAATTATTATAAAATAAAAATAATATATAAACATTAATTATATCATAAAAAAACCCATGATGTATGGTGGTGGAAAATGAGTCTCATCGCTTTGTGGAGGTCGTAGTCCACATGTACGCCCTAGCTATAGTTTTTTATACCATTTAATTGAGAAGTGGTGGTAAATGTTTGTGAAATAATCATATAAAAATAGAATTTATTTATTATAATTTTTTTAATTAGGTTTTTATGTATACAAAATGTTTATAAAATGACTAAGAAGAAATAAAATTCAAATATTTTGGTTAATATTTATACCTATTCTTTGAAAGTGATCCTTTGGATTACACCTTAAACCATGAAGGATTACTCTGAAGAGAATACCAAAATCTATAGAATTATTAAAAGGATAATAGGAAGGATTTATATCAGGTATTGGATGAGATAAAAGTTTTAAATGGTGTGAATAATGGAGGAGGAGGGTTGGATTTCAAAATGTTAAGGGAGGGACACACATAGACTATAATGAATTACAATGTCACAGTGCATATACATGTGGGGTTTCATGTAAGGAGAGATATGAAGTAACTCAAGTTTAATGTCAAAGTAAATACAAATAAATTCATGGGGTGTTACAATCATCATTTCTAAATCATCCCATCTCATTATTTAATTATAAAATGCACACACAAAGGGCTAATTTGGAAGGTTCCTTCCCCTGTCATCCCCTCATATATTTTCATTGGTTAGGGGTGATGTTTTTTATTCTTTGTAATGATTTGAGTTATTATTTTCATCTTATTCACTAATTTTCTTGTCCATAAATGGTCACTATTTTGGGAATATTTAGGCTATGTTTTGATGATTTTCCCACCAAATAATTGCAAAATATTTCCTCTATGATGGTGAATTTTCTCAAAATTATTATAGGATATCTCTAGAGGTTAAAAACATAGTGCCTTATGTGGATTCAATGGATTGGAATTGATAGGTGAGTTTTTAGGTGATTATGACCCATTAAATTAATTTTAATTATTAAATATATATATTTCATGGCTTGAGATAGGGGATCAAGCATTGCTAAGGGGTTTCACTAGGCCTAAATTTGTGTGGCTGATGAAGAGTGAATCTTGGTGAGGATGGTAACTCTATTTCTAAAGTAAGTGGTCCCAATAATACAAAAAAATGATTGTCTATCTATGGTTTTGTATGGATACATGAATGTATGTGTTTAGATAAATTGATAGGTATATAGAGTTCCATAGGCAAACAAAATGGTTTCTATTTAGCCTCCTAGAGATGGGGTGAGTAATCTATTGATTTTTAGGAATTTTGGGATCACCCAATGACAACATCTCTAAGTCAGAGATTTTTTTTGGGTTGAGATTACAATAGGTATATGATAGGTAATTGTGTCTAAAATGAGGTGTAGATTTCCTAGGTTAGTTTCTAAGGTCTAGTTATGTAATAATTTGAATCTTAGGTATAATGGAAAGGGGTGATATGGTCATACAAATCATGCGTGATATGAAAAAAATATTTCACATGGATTTTAGAAATAGTGTGTTGTAGGCATAAGATATGATATCCCAGAATATGTGTGGTGTGGTAGGGGTTATTTCATTAGGACTATGAGCTTGAGGGATCTTAGATGGGATATGTGAGATATAACCTTGGAATGGGTTGTGGGAATTATTTTGACAACATAACACATGATTTAAAAGGGTATTAGAATGAATTAGAACAATATTGTTATTATTTAGTGGGAAATATTTTTAATAAATATATTAGAAGTGGGAATAGACCATAATCTTTATCCCTAGGTTAGGTGGGGCTTTTGTGCTAAGGGGTAATCATTTGGTGAAAAATGCATATTGGTATCAATGGGAATAGATCGGGATGTGTTTGGATAACTTATTTTATGACCTTATTAGTGATATGATAGTGCTAATAGGTTTGGAATATTATTAATATTTGTATGATACAATATTGAGATGATTATCCTATGATGTTAGATGGATGATGAGATATGAATTTAAGGGTGAGGATAGTCCTTGGGTGACAAATACCCAACATGTGAATATGTGGGATTGGTTTTGATTTCTTATTTGTTTATTTTTTTCCGTGGGAATATATAATAGATACCAAATGGGTATGTCTAAGCTCATGAAAGATGCCTTCAATGATGATTTCAACCTCAAATAGTTGGAAGGTATGATTACCCAAGTGATATACCTTAAGAGTGTTTTTTACAACATTCATGTTGTTGTCTTGTACGATAACCTTCTAATAAAATGGATATATGTGATTATGTGGGTCCTACATAATTATGGTGTGGTTTGAAATGTTAAATATGCTTTCATTTATGATTCCATCCTCAAATCGCTTATTATAAATGAAATAACATGAGTCATCTCAATGATATCTTACCTTGAGTAGATGGTTTAACTGTGTGAGTGGTTGTCTATTGATATTTCCTCCCCAAATCACTTGTGGGATGTTATGTGATGATGATACCCACACTGAGTATGTGGGGAAAAGTCACTGAGTTTTGAAATTATATGATATGGGGACTTAAACCTAAGTGAGATGGTGGTAGTGATATTATTTTATGAGATATTGTGCAAGATTTAAGGCTGGTACAGATCTATACTTAGAGATAGAGGGTAGTGGTCATTGTAGTATGAAAACATACCAAAAATATTTGATTATGGAGAAAGATTTATGGCATTCTTTTACATCATTTTCATTCTTATATGAGCATGTATTTTTTGGGGTCATGGTGTCCTTTTTATCACATGATGTTCTATCATGTATACATGTATATAGTTAATTAATAATAAAAATTTTACTTATTCATACACAAATATATGATAAATTATTTTAGGTTAACTATTTGAAACCCTATTAAGATTTATTTATCAAAGTCTACATGGGAACCCTAGTGTGCATGTAGACCATATGTCTATTCTATATGAAATAACATATGGTGTGTAATGGGTATGTTATCAACAACTTGATGGGGATTGGATATGGGATAGAGGTGAGGATCATGGATGTTAGTGACACTCTGAATATATTTATTCTATTGATTATTTTATTATAAAAAACCTAGTGGGAGATCAGTTGGGACTTTTTAAGTAAGACTGTATATTCATTTGTTATAGAATATATGTATTTCTTATTTTTCATAAATCAGTTATCTATTATTTATTTTTTGTTATTTATTTTTTATTTATGGATATTATATCAAGGGAGTAGTCTTATAAAATCTGATTTTGGCCCTCACTACTATTTAGAAGCCTCTATCATTTAATGATGTGTACTTGATGTCTTGTAGAGGTATGACTGGAATATTATCGTGTTATTTGACTTGGGTATTACAAAGTAGTATCAGATATTTTTTTCATACTAGTTAGGATATGGTTAATGGGTATTGAGACTTATCTAAGCATTTGATTGACCCCAAACTAGTTAGTTTTAAACACATTTTCTACAGGAAATCAAAGTTACAATGGTTACAATATATTTTTCATGATTTTAACTACTATGATTAAGATGTTTCTTTATGTATGATGTTCTCAATTGATATTTTTTGGTGGTTTATCTATTAGTATATAGTGGGAATAGTATTTTTTACATGAATCATTTTTGAAAAGTATGATTCACATGACATACATATACATGGATTTGAAAAAAAAAATATTAATGTAGTTGGTTTTTATGTGTTAAAAATAACTTATATGTTATTTTACTATATAACATGTTTGTTAAATCTTACTCATCTGAATCCTAGATTTTTTGATAAATGGTTATGGGAATCCTAGTAAGGATGATATATAAACAATAATTGTAAAATATCAATGTGTAATTGAAAATATGAAAATACTTTGTGGGTTGGTGCAGGCATTAGGTGCATTGGTGATGGTTTGGAGTAAGTTAAGTGTGTCTAAGATGTGGTTGAATATGGGTACAATTTTCCATGAGGATGTGGGTTCCCTTGAGTTAGTTGAGTAAAGGAATGTTAGATGTTGTGGATTTTTTGGAAGTAAAGTTATTAGATTTATTTTGGTATCGAGTATGGATTTATAATTAAGGATAAATTGGATTCCTAGAATGTTGGCCTCAATAATGGATTTTTTTGTGGTGTATAAGAATCATGGTATACCATTTCCATGGTTCTATTAATTTAAAATGCTTGGAATGGAAGAACCGAAGGTGGTTTTTGGATATATGATATAAATATACAAGAGAAACATAATAAGCTTTGTTGGAATGAAAGAAAAGGTTTTATGGAATGTGACTCATTAGGGTATGTATTTAGTTTAGAGATTGGATTGTGTGAGATTTTATGCCCATTTATTTTTGATGATATTAGGTTGGTTGGTGGTAAAGAACACATGATAAGTTTCTTTAGAGGTTTAATTTTCATTAATATAAGAGAGTGGAAATTAACATTGATTTTGGGAAAAGACTTAATCTGTGAGGGAATGTGGGTGGTGCCTTTTTATGGTACCCATTGGGTTTGTTGATTTTTTAGATAGACACGAATGGTCTGTTATTAATTTTATGGGTTCTAGGGGAGCCTAAGAGATTTAGAAATGATAGTTTAAAAATGAAGTCCCTTTGTCTAGATTTCTTAGAGCAGAGTTGTGGGACCTTAATGGGAATATTTGTGGTGGACATGGTGATTAAATATATGTGTTTGAGATTAGAGGTCAATTGTTTGGATGAGATTGGGATTTTTGTCTTTTGGGTAAAAGGTATCATAGTATATGGATCTTAGTACCGTGATTTGATTAGTTCAATCATGGGACTTGATAGCGGTCTTGTGAAATGATATTAAAATGTATTGGGAAAGGAGAGAGGTGTGTGATTATTGAAATTATCTAGAGTGGGAAATGAGGGGAGGTGAAATGGAATCCATATGGTGGTTAGCTTACAATTTTATGTTGTATGTTTTGACCCTTTTTGCAAATAAATTTCATTTAATATTGAGGATGGTATTCGTCATATGCTATAAATGGGTAGAAATCATTGTTTCATGTTGGATGTTGGGTATCAGTGAGTGGGTCACATTTAATCATTTTTTTACAGGATAATAAGATGACTGTGGTAATAATGGGTTTTAGTTTAGTGGCGTGATGATGAATATACTCTTATGGTGGGGAACGTCAAGTTATTCACAAATGTAAGAACATAATTACTTTATTCATAATGTTGAAGTATGGATACAATATTCACATGATCCATACATATTCATATGACCAAATTTTATCACAGTTGTGTCGTAAAATCATATTACCAAGGTTTTTCACCCTAGTATCAATAAAAATTAGCAATAAATGACTAGAAGGTATCATAAAACATTACCAAGGAATAGTACCAAGTTAACATAAGCCTATAATTTGTAGAGATTAATTCCTTACATAATGCATTATAATGCTATTAGGGTACACCATTGTTATTTATAACATGTATATGTCTTTTTGTTTACATTAAGTAAATTATAAAATATTCCATCAAAGAATAATTAACAAGAGAAGATAACGGGTTACATGATAATACACAAGATGTGTATAAGTTGTCCAAAGGAAGAAGTTATATGGTATCATTAGATAATATCGTATGAATTAATAGTGGAACTTGACATATATGGAAAATATTTATTCATGATCAGTAGAAAAATCAATTTTATATATAAGAGAAAATAATCATTTTCATTTTAAAAGCATTAAAAATTAGGTTTATTTGAACCAACTTTTTGAAATATGTGATGAAAGAATCATTAAAAATAATGGTTGTAATAGTTAATGAAGGAGTTCACATAGTAAATGTAACAACCCATGTATTTATAGAATAATTTGATTTTATATTTATTAGTATTATTAATTTAAATAGTAATTCATAAAATAAATAATTTATTATATGGTTATTTATTCTAAAACATTAATTTTTTAATTATAAATTTTAATTTTAAAAAAATAATTTAATTTTTTAATTCTTATCATCGAAATTATATTGGTATGAATTTTTGTGAATTTTCTAATAATGTTTAATTTGTGGTGAAAAGTAAAAATATAGTCTTTTTTAAAATACGTTATTATTTTGTGACATCATAAAGGCATAATTTTGATATAAAATTTATAAAATTTATTGAATAATTAAATAATGATAATATAATATTAATATTGAATATAAATAATTTATAACATGAAAATTATATTCTATTCAATGATAAGGATAAAAATTATTGTTCGTGCCGACGTAGTGCATGAACAAAATTGAAAATGTCAAATTTGGTACATTATAAATAATAATTGAGTGATAAAAATTATTTTCATGAATTTTTTTTAAATTATTATGTATTATTAATATTTTTGGTGGTTAATTTATAATTTTAGAGTTATATAAAATTAATCTTATCCAAATTCATGTGCATTTCTTGTACAAGGTGGGAAAAGAGAAAATAAAATTTTAAGAAGTTGTCTTGATATGTAAATGAGTGAATATAGATAATTAATGAATATAGAATTTTATTTTTAACTTAATTTATTTATTTAATGATATTTTTTTATTTTTTATTTTAATATATGAAATAATTAATATTAATTAATGTGCAACACTGATGCGTTTCTTGTGAAAGCATAAGAAAAATAAATAAATTGTTTTAATTAAAATAATAATAATAATTAAATGATCTAATTTTTTTTAAATATTTTTATATAATAATATTTCGACCATTATCTTCTTTGGATTCTATTATGGGAAATTTTTGACCCACATGAAACAATTTAATCGATGTAAAATATTTTATTTAAAAGTAAGTCAAGTTTTTCACACTATAAATTTTAGTTTGTACAATTTTTAGGTTATGTTCTCCTAGAAGTGTTTTTAGAAAAAAATGATTTTGAAGGTAATAAATTATATTTTTCATGGATTTTTCTAATTTTTAGGGAATAAATAACTTTCCTAATGGATTCCACAATAATGATGCAATAATTATTTAATTAATGATTAAATAAAACTAATAATAAAAAAATATATAAAATAAATATAATTTAATATTATTAATCCAATTAATGAATTCCCTAGGTTAATATGATAAGTCTATGATATAGTAAAAAATTATTCTAATTTTAAAATTTTTGATCTGTTTAAATTCATAATTATGAATAGTGTTTAATTAGAAAAAAAATATTTTCATGAATAAACTATTTTATTAAATTATTTATAAATCAAATAAATCTTGAAAAAAAATTATAGAAATGATAATATTCCTTAAAAATATTGATATTATATGCAGTTTAGGTCTTTTTATTTTCTTTAAATCTATATTATACTTAATATAATTTAATATTTTAAGTAATTATTAAATTACCCCTCACCTCAATTATAAAATGAGGCCCCTTTCTTCATAAATAATAATAACCATGAGATTTCTTGGTAAACTTTATTATATGAAATTATCTCATACTCATCTCTTTCCACATTCTAGTTCTTCTGGTCCCATAAAAAAACCACTTCTAAGATCCTTAAAGAGGTTCTCAAGGATAAATTTTCAAGAGGTAAGATTTATTCTTCTTATATTTTAAATTCATTATCACTTAAATGTTATCATCACCTGCTATATAATATCTATTGATAACTAAATTATCATATATATACTATAATATTGTTTTTTATATTATATTAATCATAAAATCTATCATTTTCTCCTTTTATTCTTAAATAACAAAATCATTGTTTGTGGTGTGTCAATTCACCGCCTTTGTGGTTGATGAGATTTCATTTCCATTTACCATAATCATGGGACATTTTAATTTTCTTGTAATATTTTAAAATGACCTAAATATATATATGTTCTCAATTTTATAGTTTTATTTCTATTTTACAAGGATGTCCATAATAAACTGACCTTTGAAACATGAAAATAATGCACCCAAAATACGGAAATAAAAAACTATTATTAATAAATAGGTAGAAAATGAAGATAATTTAAGGTATTATAAAAATTATTATAGTTATTTAATAAAATTTTATCACTCTTAAAACCATTATACATGATATTTGAACGCTTTTTAATCATTTCTAACAAAAGTTAATGGGTTGTTTTACCAAAACACTATTTTAAATTTTTTAAAGATTTATTATTTTAAATAGTTTTATTTTATGGTCATGTTTTCAAAATGGTTTTTTTGAATGTAACAATATGTTTATTAGAGTTTTTATTTCAATAAATTGTTTTGATAAGGGATATTTTTCATGTGTTTTGTAAGGTACTTTTCTTTTAAAATCCTTTTAAAAGTCTCCTTTCTTAACTTCAAAATGACTATTCTTTTTTTACACCATGATCTATTAATCCTGATTTCATGAAACTTTATTAGTATATTTTTCCTCTATATGTTTTAATATTTATTTTTGATGAATATGAATTCATTATTATGTGTTCGGTTTTTATATTTTAAAAGTGATTTTTATGAAAAAATTGTATTTTGATATATGAATGTGTTTTTCTCATGGGTTTAAATAAGTTATCGAGGGTTTTATTCCTGATATGTTCTTTGAAAAATGATTATTATTAGTTGATCCCATTATACTTCATGATATGATGGGTTGATCTCTATTATAGCTCAAGTTATGACAGATTGAGCCCCATTATAGATCATGATATGATGGGTGAGCCCCATTATAGCAATCTAATACATTGGGTACTCTAGAGATGGAATTTGCCCGAAAGTTTATTCCATTTTATAGGGTGAATATAAGAGTGTTATGGTAAATATGTCCCAAGGAAACTAAATGATTTTTCAATGCATGCTTATGAGTTTTCATAAAAAGGGGGTTTAATGGGTTTTCATGTTTTCACTAGACTAATGATTTCCATTATTTATGTCCCTTATGGAGATTTTTGTGTTAATATTTTTTATAAGGTATAATGATTACTAAGATGATGGAGAATGTCACATTGAATGTTTTTTATATTTGTTAAATAAATCATGTTTTATTTTTAAAAGATTAATATTTTTTATAAAATGTATATTATTTTAGTAGTATCCTATTTGTATGAATGTGGTTTTTTTATGTATGTATTATGCCCTAATTCTCTAAAGATCTAAACCTTAAAATATACTCAATGTGAAAGAAAGATTTTTTTTAATAAAAATCAATATTATCTAATTTTTTAAGGTCATTTCCTTATAGTTGTTATCAAAGGATGGTTTAGAAAACTTTAAGGGACTGGATGATGTTAATACAATCCGATAAATGTTTTTTAATATATGGTTAACTGATATTGATATATAATTTGAAGATTAAAATGTTTCTTCATCTAAGATATGTCAATTTAGAATGGTTTTCCATATATGAAACAAGGAAACTAAAGTACGAAGGCACCAAGAAGCTAATATCATTTTGAATCTATAGCCTTGAATGATATAAATTGGAACTGAGTACATTGTGACAGTAATGGATCAGTTGAGTAAGTTGATAAATGGTGGTGTTATTCATGATATAAAGGAACCTGATCTACTATGAATGTATATGTCTTTTGTGGCCCATTTTATTAGGAAACATCCCCTATATTTTAGGGGATCATCTGACCTGGTGGTAGCTGAAGGATGGATATATTATCTGAAAAAGATATTTAATGTCATGGTATGTTCAAAAAATCAAAAGGTAACCCTTTTAATTTATCATTATGAAGGTGAATATAATCAATTGTGGTATTTGGTTAAGAATACTAGAGATAAATAATATGTTGATTCCATGGAATGAGAATCAATAAAGTATATTTTCTTTGAGAAATATGTCCCAAAAGTTGTTTGACTCCAAATGGGAAAATAATTTATTGAATTGAAGAAAAAATATAAATAATCTATAGTTTCATATGAATAAAATGTCAAAAAATCCTCTAGTTATGTGTTGGATTTTGTTCTGGACACTGATAGAATAATTAATTGTTTTTACATAGGATTAAAACAAGGTTTATGAAGATCTTTCGTCGCACATGAATTTAATATCTATGAGAAAGTTGTTAGTTGATCTAAAAAAATTAAATGGAGTTTTTTGACACATATGTGCCTTATGATGACAATAATAAGAAGATTCTATGTTGGAATGATTTGGGGAATAATTGATCCAAGAAATTTGGAGGTAAGAAAATAATATTCCCTTCTTATGAAACATTCCATAAAATGAAAACTAGATAATATCTTTTAAATTATGGGAGTTGTATTAATGTGTAATGTTTTGAGATAGGTCTTGTGAGTGCAAGGAACATAATAAAAATAATGATTATAAAATGATGATAAGATACATTAATTATAAGGAGTTTTGTATTTTTTTTAATTTGTGTTAAAATATGGTCACTCATTTGGGAAATCAAAAAGATTGGGAATAAAAGGGTTTGGAAAAATCTATTGCAAATACTTTAGTAGATATTGATCCACCAAAACAAGTGTTATATGGTAAATTTCCTATTTTTATAGAATATTCCAATGTGTTTTCTGAATCAGGGTCTAAATATAAATTCATTTCTATGAAATTTTCTGGTAATTTTGATACTTCACCTCAAGTAATGAATCCATAATATACAGTCAAAACACCAGGAGGAAATATTATGGAGAAAAGAAATTTTAATAATCTTTCAACCATTATCCATGGAAGGGAATTACCAGCAAACCTTTTTGTTTTTACATTAATAGAGTATGATGTTATTATGGGTATAAATTAGATTTCTGTTTACCATGAAATGATTGATTATAGAGCTAATGAAGTTTCTTTTTAGAAATATTTTCAGGTTTTGTACAAGAATGAACTGATATAATTTATAACATATCAGGAAGCTAAGAAATTGTTAAAATATGCAAGTAAAATTTCTCTCATAGATATTTTTGAAAATAAATAAATTATTCATATTAATGATGTGCTAGTGGTAAATGAGTATTTTGATGTTTTTTTATGATTTTATTAGTGTTTTTTCTGACTGAGATGTTGAGTTTACCAATGACTTAGTTCCTAATACAAGGCTATTCCTAAACCACATATTAAATGGGTCAAGTATAACTTCTTGAATTGAAAAATAATTTGTAGTAATATTTAGCAAACGACTTCATCCAACCTCACACTTAACCACGGGGTTCTCATATCTTGTTTTCTGAAAAGAAATATTGTTCAATGAGACTTTTCATTGATTATGGAGTCTTGAATAATATCACTATTATGTACAAGGATCCTTTTCCTCATATCGATGATTTGTTTGATCAGCTCTAGGTAGAACATTATTTTTTAAAAGGTGACCTGAATTTGGGGTATCATAAAATGAAAGTAAAGAAAGAATACATTCTGAAGAATATGTTTTGAACTAGATATGCATATTAAGAATTTTTAGTCTTGTTTTTTGGGTTAAATAATGAACCTACTGTATTAATGGATCTTATTAATAGAATATTATATGCATTTTTGGATAATATTTTGGTTGTGTTCATTGATGAAATTTTGGTATATTATAAAAGTAATGAGGAATATGAAATACATCTAAGGGTTGTTTTCAATCCTTAAAAGAGAAGAAACTGTACGGGAAATTCCGTAATTGTGAATTTTAGTTGCATCAAATTTCTTTCCTTTTTCATATTTTTTCTAATGAAGGAAAACCTATTCATATGGCTAAAATTAAAGTTGTGATGAATAGATAGGACCCAAAAATTTAACAAATATTCATAATTTTCTTGGGTTTTAAGGCTATTAATGAAGGTTTGATCAAAACATTACATGGTTATCTAGCCAAATGACTAAGATAATTGGGAAAGGTGTTAAGTTAATATTGATAAAATTATGTGATGTTTTTTAAGAATTGAAAATAATGTTAGTGAATTCTCCAGTTTTGGGCCTTCCTTCTAGTAATGGTAAATATATCATATATAGTGATTCTTTGTTGAATGGGCTTGGTTGTGTCCTAATAAATAATAATCATGTAATTTCTTATGTTTCATGTCAGTTGAATCCTCAAGAATTAAATTTCCCTACAAATTATTTGGAATTATCTGCTATTTTATTTTCATTAAAAATTTAGTAGCATCATTTGACTGGATTAAAATGTGAAATATATAATGATCATAAAAATTTAAAGTATATATTCACTCAGAGTAAATTGAACAAGGGATATAGAAATGGCTAGAATTAATCAATGATTATTATTACATAAATTATTACCATTATGGAAAATAAAAAAAATGGACGGTGTATTGAGTCATAAAAATAATGATACATTAACAATGATTCATTTTTAAAAGGACCCCATGGTTAATTATTTGATGAATTTAGGCTTGGAAGTTGTTGGTGAAGAAAATCTGTCTGTTTTATTTTAGGTGTCAGTGCAGTTATCTCTATCAGACAGAATTAAGAATTTATAGAAGGAAGAACGTGAGTTATATAAAAATGTATAATTGGTTAAAAGGTTATGTTTTCTAAATTTAAAATTCATAGAGATCATTTTTTTAGATTTGGGAAGAGTTTATGTGTGACTTTTGATTCATATTAAAGAAATAGTTTTTTTGTGAAGCTCATAGATCTTTGTTTTTAGCTCATATTGGCATTAATAAGATGTATAGAGACCTTTAGAAGTATTACTAGTGGGATGGAATGAAAATAGATATTGATGATTTACTATGAAATGTTTTACATTTCAATAGGTTAAAGAAGAATGGAAGCTACCAATGGGTCTTCTTCAGCCCTTTTCAGTGCTAGAGTGAGAATAGGAAAATATATCCATGGATTTTTTTTGTCAGTACCAAAGTCTTCTCAAGGTAAAAATTAAATCTTGGTTATTCTTGATCGTTTGACTAAATCTTATCATTTTATTCCTATTAGAGATACTCTATCTTTAGATGAACTTTCACAATTGTATCTCAATAATATTTTTAGGTTATGTAGAGTATATATCTCCATTGTATCTGATCAAGATCACATGTTTACTTGTAACTTTTTGAAAGGCCTTCAGAAGTTGTTCGACACTAAATTAAATTTCATCACAAACATTCATGCTCAATATAATGGACAGAAATATAAAACAATTCATACATTATAGGATATTCTTTGAGCTTATTCAATGGATTACTAGGGAATTTTGTATCATTATATTTCATTAGTTTATTTTTCTTTATAATATCAGTTTGTATTCAAGTATATATATGGAACATTTTGGGTCATTATATGAGAAGAGGTGCCAAACTCAATCATTTTGGGATGAATTTGGGGAATGGAAGTTCACAGGACCAGAATTGGAAGAGGATGTGGAAGAGAAATTTCAGTTGATTCAGGGACACATGAGGATGGATCAGAGTAGGTATAAAAGTTATACTGATAATCAGAGGAAGTATCGTTAGTTTGAGATAGGTGATCATGTATTTATCAAATATTCTCCATATAAATTTATTATGTGTTTTGTAAGGAAAGGAAATTTTAGTCCATGGTTCATTAGACCTTATGAAATTATAGAAAAAGTTGGACCGATTGCCTACTGAGTAGCCTTCTATCGGAGTTTATCTTAGGTACACAATGTTTTTCTTTTTCTGATATTAAGAAGGTATATTCAAAATCCATCTCATATTTTTAACCCATAAGTAGTTTAGCTATAATAAATCCTTTATTATGAGGAAAATCTAGTTTATGTTCTTTATCATAGATAGAAATTATTGTGTAATATGTTAATTCACCATGTTAAGGTTTTGTTGAGAAACCACATGGTTGAAGAAGCATCATGGGAATCTAAAAATGATATGAGGGAAAAGTATCCCAATTTTTTTAATAAGTGAATAAATATTTCAAGGAAGAAACTTCAAGAATGGGTGATAATGTAATAACCCAGGTATTTATAGAATAATTTCTTTATATTTATTATTATTCTTAATTTAAATATTAATTTATGAAATAAATAATTTATTATATGGTTATTTATTAAACCAGTAATTTTTAAATTATATAAAATTAATTTGAAAAAACTAATTTCATTTTTGAATTAAAAATTTAGGAATTATCTTGATATGAATTCTTTATAATTTTCTAAACAAGTATAATTTTTATTAAATAGTAACAATACAGTCTGTCTTGAAGTACGATATTTTTTTGGGACAACATGAAGAGATTATTTTGATATAAAATTTATTAAATTCATTAAAAAATTAAATAATTATATTAAAAGATGAATAGTTTATAGAAATAATTTAGAACATGAAAATTATATTTTATCTAGGGTAATTAAAAAAATAATTATCAGTGTCGAGGCAGTGCCTGCGCAGCATTGACAATGTCAACTTTGGTTCTTTATAAATAATAATTGAGTGATAAAAATTATTTTGAAAACTTTTTTATTAATAATAACATATTGTTTATGTTTTCTATATTAATTTCAAATTTTATATTTATATAACATTAATCTCATCCAAACGCATGTGCATTGCTTGCGCAAGGCAAGAAAAGACAACATAACAAATTTAATAAGATGTCTTGATATGTATATGAGTGAATATACATAATGAGGGAATATACAATTTTTTTCAAACTTAATTAATGTATTTTTATGAAATTGTTATATTTTTAATTTTTATATATGAAATAATTAACATTAATACGTGTGCAACGCTGATGCAGTGCTTGTGTAATAATAATAAAAATAAATAAATTATTTTTAATTATAATTATAAGGTTTGATCAAAACATTACATGGTTATTTAGCCAAATGACTAAGATAACTGGGAAAGGTGTTAAGTTAATATCGATAAAATTATGTGATGTTTTTTAGTAATTGAAAATAATAATGGTGAATTCTTCAGTTTTGGGCCTTCCTACCAGAAATGGGGAATATATCATATACAATGATTATTGGTTGAATGGTCTTGGTTGTGTCCTAATGCAGAATAATCAGGTAATTTTTTATGTTTCATGTTATTTGAATCATCAAGAATTAAATTTCCCTAAAAATTATTTGGAATTATCTACTATTGTATTTTCATTAAAATTTTAGAGGCATAATTTGAATGGAGTAAAATGTGAAATATATAATGATCATAAAAAATTGTAAGTATATATTCACTCAGAGTGAATTGAACGAAAGATAGAGAAATGGCTGGAATTTATCAATGATTATGATTATATAATTTATTACCATTATGGAAACGAAAAAAAGTGGATGGTGTGTTGAGTCATAAAAATAATGATACATTAATAATGTTTCATTTTTAAAATAACCCCATGGTTAATGATTTGATTAATTTAGTCTTGGAAGTTGTTGGTGTAGAAAATCTATCTGTTTTATTTTAGGTGTCAATGCAGTTATCTCTATCAGACAGAATTAAGAAATTATAGAACGAAGACCGTGATTTATAGAAAAATGTATAATTGGTCAAAAGGTAATGTTTTCTGAATTTAAAATTCATATAGATTGTTTTTTTAGATTTGGGAAGTGATTATGTGTGACTTTCGATTCATAGTTGAAGAAATAGTTTTTATGTGAAGCTCATAGATCTCTGTTTTCAGCTCATATTAGCATTAATAATATGTACAGTGACCTTTAGAAGTATTACTAGTGATATGGAATGAAAATAGATATTGATGATTTACTATGAAATTTTTGACATTTCAATAGGTTAAAGAAGAATGACAGCTACCAATGGGGATTCTTTAGCCTTTTCCAGTGCTAGAGTGAAAATGGGAAAATATATCCATGGATTTTTTTTGTCATTACCAAAGTCTTCTCAAGGTAAAAATTCAATCTAGGTTATTCTTGATTGTTTGATTAAATCTTCTCATTTTCTTCCTATTAGAGATATTCTATATTTAGATAAACTTTCACAATTTTATATCAATGGTATTTTTAGGTTATGTATAGTGTATCTTTTCATTGTATCTGATCAAGATCACATGTTTACTTGTAACTTTTTGAAAGGCCTTCAGAAGTTGATAGGTACTAAATTAAATTTCATCACAAACATTCATGCTCAGTATGATGGACAGAAATATCGAAAAATTCATACATTAGAGGATATGCTTTGATCTTGTTTAATAGATTACTAGGGAATTTTGGATCATTACCTTTCATTAGTTTAGTTTTTTATAATAATAGTTTTCATTGAAGTATATATATGGAAAATTTTGGGTCATTATTAGAAAAGAGGTGCCAAAATATATAATTTTGGGATGAATTCGGGGAAAGGAAGTTCACGGGACCAGAATTGGAAGAGGAAGTGGAAGAGAAAGTTCAGTTGATTCAGGGACACATGAGGACAACTCAGAACAGGTACAAAAGTTATACTGATAATCGAAGGAAGGATCATTAGTTTGAGATAGGTGATCATGTATTTATCAAATATTATCCATATAAATGTATTATGTGTTTTGGAAGGAAAGGAAATTTGAGACAATGGTTCATTAGACCTTATGAAATTCTAGAAAAAGTTGGACCAATTGCCTACTGATTAGCCTTCTGTCTGAGTTTATCTCAATTACACAATTTGTTTTCTTGTTCTGATGTTAAGATGGTATATTCCATATCCATATCAAATTTTGAACCCATAAGTATTTTATCTATAATAAATCATTTCTTATGAGTAAAATATGGTTCATTTTTTTATCGTGGATAGAAATTATTGTGGAATACATTAATTTGCCACATTAAGGTTTTGTTAAGAAACCACATGGTTGAAGAAGCATCATGGGAATATGAAAATGCTATGAGGAAAATGTATCCCCATTTTTTTAATAAGTGAATAAATATTTCAAGGATGAAACTTCAAGAATGAGTGATAATGTAATAACCCAGGTATTTATAGAATAATTTCTTTATGTTTATCATTATTCTTGATTTCAATAGTAATTCATAAAATAAACAATTTATTATATGGTTATTTATTAAACCAGTAATTTTTAAATTATATAACATAAATTTGAAAAAACTAATTTCATTTTTGAATTACCAATTTATGAATTATCTTGATATGAATTCTTTATAATTTTCTAAACAAGTATAATTTTTGTTGAATAGTAACAATAGATTCTGTCTTGAAGTACAGTATTTTTTGTGACATCATGAAGATATTATTTTGATATAAAATTTAATAAATTCATCGAATAATTAAATAATGATATTACAAGAGGAATATTTTATAAGAATAATTTAGAACATGAAAATTATATTCTATCCATGGTAATTAAAAAAATTATTGTCAGTGTCGAGGCAATGCCTGCGCAGCATTGACAATGTCAACTTTGGTTCTTTATAAATAATAATTGAGTGATAAAAATAATTTTGAAAACTTTTTTATTAATAATAATGCATTATTTATGTTTTCTATATTAATTTCAAATTTTATATTTATATAACATTAATCTAATTCAAACGCATTTTCACTGCTTGCGTAAGGAATGAAAATACAAGCTAAAAAATTTAAGAAGTTTTCTTGATATGTATATGAGTGAATATACATAATGAGGGAATATAAAATTTTCTTTCGAACTTAATTAATGTATTTTTATGATATTGTTATATTTTTAATTTTTATATATGAAATAATTAACATTAATACATGTACAATGCTTATGCAGTGCTTGTGCAAGAATAATAAAAATAAATAAATTGTTTTTAATTAAAATTATAAGAATTATTAAATGAATAATTTTTTTATATATATTTTTCTATAATAATTTTTATACCATTTTCTCTTTTTTATTCTATTTTTGGACATTTGGGACCCACATGAATCACCTTAAGTCATGTATAATAATTTATTTAAAAGTAAGTCAAGTTGTTCAAACTATAAATTTCAGTTGGTATAATATTTTAATTTATGGTTTCCTAGATGTGTTTTTAAAAAAATGGTGTATGGAAAGATAATAAAATATATTTTTTCATAAAATTTAATTTTTAATTTTTATGGAATATATAACTACCATAATGGCTTCCATAATAACGATATTGTATTTATTTAATTAATGAATAAATCAAATTAATGATATTAAAAATAAAGAAATAAATATAATTTAATATTTATAAGATAATTCATGATTCCATAGGTTAACATTATAATTAAATTATATAATAAAAAATTGGATTCAAATTTGATGCTTTTTTGACATGTTTATAGTCATAATTATCAAAAGTGTTTACTTTGAAAAAAATTTATTTTCATGAATGAAATACTTTATTAAATTATTTAAAAATACCAAAATCATGAAACAAAAAAATAGATAAAATTCCATCTAAAATGTGATATCCTATGAGTTTTTGGACTTTTTAAAGTCTTTAACCCAATATTACACTTAATATATTTTAATATTTTAAGTAATTTCTAAATTAATCCTCACCTTAATTATTAAAGGAGGCTCCTTTCTTCACAAGTATTCATCACCTTGTGCCTCCTTGCACGACTATATTCTACCAAATTCCATCATACCCATCCCATAACACATTCTAGTGCCCAAGGTCTCACAAAAAGACCACATCCAAGATCCTTTAGGAGGATCTCAAGGAGAAATTTTCAATAGGTAAGATTCATTCCTCTTCTCTTTTAAATTCCTTTTTCATTTCTACCTTATTGTCACATCCTATCCAATGATTTATGATTACTATAGTATCATATATATACTATAATTTTTTTCTTCTGTTTTTGGTATATTAATTATAAAATATCCCATTTTCTCCTTTTATTCTTGGATAATGAAATAGTCGTCTCTGTTGTGTCAATTCACTGCCTTTGTGGATGATAAGTTTCATTTCCCTTCACCACAATAATAAAAAGTTTTAATTCTACTGTAATAGTTTAAAATGACCAATATATATATTCACACTTCTGGATTATTATTTCTATTTTATATGGATTTCCATAATAAACTGTCCTTGGAAACCATGAAAATAATGCACCCGAAACAATTGAAATAACAAAATATTGTTATTAAATGGGTGGAAAGTGTTATAAGAATATATTTTCAGGTATTATAAACATGAGTGTAGTTCTTTTATAAATTAGTAACACTCTTAAAACCAATATACAAGATGTTTTAACACTTTTTAAGGAATTCGAACAGGATGTAAGGGATTCTTTAACTAAAACATTGTTTTTAATGGTTTAAAGATTTATACTTCAAAATTTTTCTATTTTATATCCATGTTTTCAAAATGATTTTTGTGAATGTATCTTTATGGTTATTAATTTTTTTAATTTACCTCTTTTTTAAAAGGGATACTTTTAATGTGTTATGTAAGGGACTTCCTTTTAAAATCATTTTAAATGTCTTTTTTATGAAATTCAAAAACATTGTTTGTTTTTTATGGAATGACCAGTTTAACCATCTTTCATGATTATTTTGTACAAAAATGTTTCCTTTATATGATTTCATAGTTATTTTTTAAGAATATGATTTCATTATTATGTGTGTTATTTGTATATTTAGAGATGATTTTTATGATAAAATTGAATTTTGACATTTGAATGTGTTCTCCTCATGGGATTAAAAGAGTTGTCAAGGTTTTTATTAATAATATGTTCCTTGGATATTATTTATTATGGGTTGAGACCATTATATATCAAAATATGATGGGATTATCCCCATTATATATCATGATATAATGGGTTTAATCTCATTATAGCTCAAGATATGACAGGTTGAGCCCCAATATATCTCAAGATATGACGGGTGAGCCCTATTTTAGCTCTCCAATGCATTGGATACTCCAAAGATAGAATTCGTCCAAAAGGTTATTCATTTTTTAATGGTGAATGTAATAGTGATATGGTAATTATGTTCTAAGTGAAATTAATGATTTTTCTATGAATGCTTATTTGTTTTCAAGAAAAGGGATTTTAATGGGTTTTCATGTTTTCACTAGACTAACAATTTTTATTATTTATGTCACTTACTAACATTTTTTTTCTCATCCCAAATTTTTAGTAGTTTTTCACATGGTATAAGTATGGGTAAGATAAAGGAGGAAGTCATTTTTAATGTTTTGAGGATTTTTCAAAGAAATCATGTTTTATTTTTATAAGTTTTATATTTTTGAAAATTTTGATAATGTTTAAGTAGTATAATATTTGTATGAATGTGGTTTATTATGTATGTATTATAACCAAATTCTCTAAATCTATAAACCTGAAAATATCCTCATTGCGTAAGAATGCAAATTCTTAACTAAAAATCAAGATTATATAATGTTTTAAGGCCAGGTCTTTATTGTAAACAATTAAAAAGATATTTTTGAATACATTTAAACGTTGTCATAAAATGATGACATTATTGCTCACATGCAAAAGCTATTTTCAAAGAAATTTGGAGTGGAAGATAAAAAAATCAAGGAAGTAAACCCATTTTAATATTTTAAAATCCTTTGATGAAATCAAGAATCATAAGAAGTGTGACGCGGCCTTATTTTTACATAGTTTTGCAACATATTTTTAATTATATTTAGAATATTTTTATTAATTGTTTTTTCACCTTTTTATAAATATTAACACTTTTGTATTTTTATAATTAAATATAATAATTAATCAATTTTTATAATCAATATTTTATTTTTAAGCTTTTTAAATAAATTATTTATTTTAAATTTATAATCTAAGAAATGTTTAGTTAGTTTAGAGGTTTTAGTCTATTTTATTTAATAATATGACATTTTATTAATTAATTAATTAATATTTTTATTTTCACTTAAATCTTAGTTTTTAATCAAACATTTTATCTTTTAAATGTTAATTTATAAAAACAAATTAATTTAATTAAACTGTAAGTTTTTATGTTAAGTTTTATATTTTAAAATTGTTAATTAGCTTAATAAATTAATTTAAGTTTATGAGTTTCATTTTCAATTATTTTAATTAATTCATATATTTAATTAATGAGACGGAGCCGGTGTTGTCGTAGATCCGAAAACCCTGAAGCCGCGTTTTTGTGTCGCGCCCCCATAAGAGCCATGCCAAGTTGAGGAGTCTGCCGTCAGGACAGAGCCAGTACGCCGCATCCAAGGCCAGTCTAAGGAGGAAGTGGCACCCGTTCCAGATGAATCTCAGTTGTGCCGATGATAACCGGAGAAGACCTAAAGCTGATGTCACATTACTATTAACTGAAGAGTCCGAGCCGCTGGGATGAATAGGAGGAGCTGCCGTAGGCGATTTTCAGCCTTACCTGAAGCCAACGCTGCCGAGCCGTGTGCTTGGATTCCCCGCCGTGTGAGGATCTGCCAGAGGAGTTGATTGAGGAGGAACTCAGAGAAGCTACCAAAATCAACCCCCCTTTTGTGTGTGAAATTAGGAGGGGGTGAAATAAAATAAAACTAAAATAACTAAACTCAAAAAAGAAAAAAACTAATTGAACAATAATAAAAATATATAAATAAGAATAATTAAATAAAATATAGAACAAATTAAATATGTTAAAACTAAGCTATTAAGAATAATAATTTACAGTAAAATTAATTATTAGAATACAATAATTAAATCCTATAAATTTAAAATAACAATTTTAATAATTCAATATTTACATAAAAGTAATAATAATAATAAAATTATTACTTATTATGAACATTAATAAAATGAATAAATGTCAATAAACTTAACAAAATAATTTTTAATTTTAAAATAACAATAATCATTTATAAATATTTTAAATTTAATAATGTTAAATAAATAATTTATTAATTTTGTTTTAAATAAAATAAATTAATTATAGATTAAAATAATGATTAAATTAATAACTAATAATTATTAATATAAACTGAATAACATTTAATCACACCTTAACTGAACAAATGTTTATTGGTAAAAGTGGTTATTTAATGTTAAATTATTTGTTTTTTACTGTGTATGTTCATAGCGGATACAAAGGCCCGTCCAAATTCATCTCAACAACAGTCAAGTAGAGTTAGTTACTAGGGAAATGATAAAGTGAGGTGTAGTTCGTGAAAAAACGCACGTGTTTCGTGCGAAGATGAAGAACATTTGAAGTCAGTGGAAAACAGGGGGTGACATGCAACAAATGGTAGGAAGTTTAAAATGGAGAAAACCGAGTAGTGAGTGAGGGAGATCATCATTCCATCACACAACTCACAATTCATCTCTCAAAGAAAGAGCGGAGCAGATACTATAGACTTCCTAGAGAACTTCTTCGTGAAGCAGTACAACACCATAGTTCATAGGGGAGTTCCCTCTCTCCTATATTTCTTCCCAATTCCATATATTGTAGTCAAATGTTTTAATTTCATTAATGAATATGATAGTTAGCTAAATCATTAAGTTTGGGGAATTTCTAGTTGTACTCGTTATCTTTATCATCTATTTCACATATCATTTTAATTCATTCAGAATTGATCAGCAAGATTAATTCCGAATTCTCTCATATGCATCATGCCACTAGTATTCAATTTTCAATTCCATGATCATTCTGTGAGAATGACCGTGGATACATTTTCTAAAAGCTTTTAATTCAAAATGAATACTTAATAAATAATGATGAGTCTGTTCTATTGTGCTTTTCAAATCAAAATACTATAGTTGATCATTCCTTGGAGTTGCGAACTTTGAGATTGATCAGTCTGGTTGACTTATCTCCTGGCAAGGGAATCAAGTTAGTCTTTTTAGTGGTAATGTTTTCAATCATACTAGTGAAAATGAAATATTTTAAAACTTTATAATAGTGTTTTCCTTATGAATTTTATTTTGATTGTTCCTCTATCAGTTTTCTATTTTTCAGTTGCTTACAATTTTTAAAACTAATCCATGTCTTATGATAGTTTAGAAAAAAAATACAAAAAAATGTTGTGTTACTTTACTGCCTTATAAAAACATAAAAAACATATAAAAATATATAAAAGTAAATAAATATATAAAAAATAATTACACTACTCACAAAAATTATATTTTTAGAAAATACATTTGGCCACCATCCAACCCTGTGGGTTCGACCCTACTCCCCACATGTACAGTAGTAGTAGGAAATCATAAATTTTAAAATTTTACCCAATTTCAAATACATTTGTGAATCAGTTTTTAGAACTATTGTTAGGGAGGGCATGAGCCATTACTTTTATAAAAATCCTAAAAAATTCACATATAAAAAATTACCCAAAAAATTTGAAAAATTGAAAACTTTAAAAAAAATATGCTTAATTTTATACTGAATTTCTAAATGTTATAATTAATTTTAAATCACCTCATGACCACCAGAACCCATAAAAAATCTGCTTCAATTACTTTTTATTATTGTCGTGCTAAATTCAACTATTGTTACACTTTTCATGATCACAAGAACCACTTCTATTAGTCTAGATCCCATGAACCCAAAAATAAACCAAAACCTCACTGCTCTTAAGAAGAAAAACAAATTTGAAATAGAACATCTAGATAATAGGGTTCTTGCACCTCATGACTTCCAAAACCATCAAGAACCCTTAGAGAATGAGAGGCTTATAATGAGGGAGTTCCAACTCCCTCAAGTATCAATTAATCCTTCTTAAATCCTTTTTAAATCCAACATGCCCCTTTGGTAAATTTTCCTACTGGTGGATTCCCTTTGGGTTATGTGGATCCCTAGCTACCATTAAAAGGTGTATGATGGCTATCTTTTCAGACATGATTGAGAGGATCAATGATGTGTTCATGGATGATTTCATTATTGTGGGTAGTAATTTTGATACATGTTTAAGAATTTGGAATTATTTTTGGAGAGATGCATTAATACAAACCTTGTTCTTAATTGGGAAAAATGTAAATTTATGGTCCCTGAGGGTATTGTGCTAGGTCATAAAGTGTCAAAGATATGTCTGTAAGTTGATAGTACAAAAATAGAAGTCATTCAAAAACTCCATCCTCCTGAAAATGTAAAAGGTGTTACAAGTTTCTTTGGGCATGCTATTTTCTACTAGAGGTTCATTAAAGACTTTTCCAAAATCACTAAGACTTTGTGTTATTTACTGGTTAAGGATTCAACTTTCTATTTTAATGAAAACTATTTGAAATCTTTCAATTTACTTAAAGAAAAACTCACTTCATCACCTATCATCACTATAACTGACTGCAAACTCCATTTTTAATTAATGTGTGATTCTAGTGACATGGATGTAGGTGTTGTCCTTGGATAGAGGAGAGATAAGAAATTACATGTGGTATACTATGCTAGTGGGCTTCTAAATGAGGCTAAAATAAATTATACCACTACTAAATAAGAGTTATTATCTATTGTGTTTTCTCTAGGAAAGTTTATATAGTATCTTTTAGGCTCTAAAGTTATCATTTTCACTAACCAGTATTCTTTGAAGTACTTGTTGTCTAAGAATGAAAAAAACACAGGTAAGTTAGATAGATTCTTTTGTTTCAAGATTTTGATTTAGAAATAAGGGATAAGTACGGATCTACAAACTTAGTTACATACCATTTATCTAGGTTTCCCCACACTCAATCCGAAAATGAAAGGGAGATTAATTATTCATTTCCTCATGAAAAAATACTCACTGTTTCAATCAGGCAATCTGCATGGTATGTAGATTTTTCCAATTTCCAAGAAGCATGAGTCCTTCCCAACAAATTTTCTAATCACCAAAGGAAAAAATTCATCTTTAAACTTAAGTATTACCTTAGGGATGATTCTTTACTATTTAGGAGGTGTGCTAATGGGATTCTTATGAGGTGTGTGCCTAAGGAAGATATGTTGCCTATTTGAGAGAGTTGTCACTCCTCGCACTGGGGAGGTCACCATGGTGGTGAAAAGACAACTCAAAAGGTCCTCCAATATAGTTTTTATTATAAAATTCTTTTTAATCATTCTAGAATCTTTTTGGTTGGTTGTGATAGGTTCCAAAGGTTAGGAAATGAGGGTAGGAATTAGGAGGTTCCCCATAAGGGTATTCTGGAAATAGATATTTTTGATGTAAGGGGTTTAGATTTCATGGGTCTATTTCCATCTTGTAATGGGAATGAGTATATTCTTGTGTCTTTAGATTATATGTCTAAGTGGGTTGAGGCAGTGGAATTGCCCAACAATCTAGCCAAAAGTGTTATCAATTTTGATAAAAAGAATAACATTCCATGATTTGGAGTTCCCAAGGCCTTTATCACTGATAATGGAACACATTTTATGAACTAAGAGTTTAAGGATTTGATGAAAAAGTATGGTTGCTCTCAAAATACTAGAACTCCTTATCATCTATAGTCTCGTGGAAAAGTGGAAATTTCTAAAAGGTAACTAAAACAAATTCATGAGAAATTTTTTTAAAACTCTAGAAAATAAAAGTCTCTAAAACTATATGTAGCTTTATGGGATTATATAACTGCTTCCAAGATCCCAATAGGTATGTCTCTATATAGGCTGTCATTTGGAAAAAAAATTCATTTACCTATGGAGTTGTAATACAAATCATATTGGGTAGTTAAGGCCTTGAACATTGATTTTAGGAGTGCTGGTTAGAGAATATTTCTTGAGCTGAGTGAGTTAGATTAGATAAGAAGAGAGGGTTATGATAATTCAAGAATACACAAGGATAGGAGTAAAATCTTTCAAGAATCTTTCATTCAAGACATAGAATTTAAACCTGAGCATAAGGTTCTTCTCATTAACTCTAGACTCAAACTCTTTACTGGGAAACATAAGACCAAGTGGTCTGGACCATTTACTGTTGTTATTGTGCTTAATAACGGAGCTGTTGAAATTGTAGGAGAAGAGAACAAGCCTATGTTAGTTAATGGGCATAGAATCAAACTTTATTTTTATGGACATGCAAAGGGATTGGATGCCTTCATTGTGCTTGAAAACTATTTATGACTAATTTTTGGTTGAAGACTTTAAATTTAGAACTACATGGGTGTAAAACCATTGTTCTTTTTTTTTATTTTTTACTTTGAATAAAAAAATTGCTTGTTGTGGTTATTGCTCTGTGTTTTGCTGTATATGTGTACTTTTTTTGCCTGCTTTGTGATTTCCAGGATAATGCTGATTGGTTTCATTGAGGAGTGTAATTCCCATAACCCTTTCTAGAATAGATTTTATTTAGGTATGATCTTTCATTTTTTACTTATAAATTCATTATCTTCTCCTGTTAATTTTAAAAAAAATCTGCTCTATATGATGCTTTAAAAAATTCTGCTACATGTGCTGTAGTGTTTAAAAAATATGCATGTACCGATTGCTGGGAATTGAAACATACTAGTTATAAAAAATTCACTACTTGAAACTAGTGTGGGGGTATATATAGGATGACTATTGGTTATATTTTTTGTTATGCTTTTATCTGTTGTGGTGTTTTAACATGCATTTTTCTGCTTTGTTTAACATCTAGATGGAACCAAAACTTTTGAACTTGCTATACCCTTTTCACATTAAACTTACTTGTTTCACATGCAATTTTTTGAACTTTAATTGAAAATTATTTCACTGTAATAAATTATAATGCACGTGCTTCCTTGATAACCTTCTATAAAATAATTAGTGTGGAAAAAAATATTTTTTTAAAGCATTACTGAGACCCTCAATACATGTCATAAATATACTCAATTGAAAATCTGTTTTGAATTTTAACTGTTAAATTGTTCTTCACCACATTGGAATTAGATCTATGGAAAAAGTTGGGTTTTAAGTCTGGGGGAGGGGGTCAATTCATAACTGAGCTAAACTGTTTTCAATTGAAATCCCTTCAGGTCCCACTTCCACTTCAAACGTTTTCTAAAAATTGGTAAATTTTTTCAAAATTCTTTTATAATTTTGGGCTTAATTTTTACTTCAATTGATTCTTGCCTAAGGATAGCACCTTTATGGTAGTTAATACATTCATTGAATCTGAATTTGATAAGGTTGAATGATTATTGAGTGAATATTTTTAGCGATTTTATGAAATTATGGTTTAAAAACTACTTTTTTGAGTGATATGGGTAACATGATTGTGGAGTTGAGATCTTTGCCCTTGGAACTAAAAGTTTGAATTTAATTGTAGGGGAATCATTTTCTGTAACTTATAAAAATTAATCACATTAGTGAGTCAATTTAAAAGGTTTTCATATGAATCCTTTGGAACTAGATTAGTCTGGGCATTGGGATGCCACGGTGAATCTCTGAGACCCTAGGGATTGGGTGTGTTTATATTAACTATAAGCCCTACGTACACTTTGAATAAGTGCATTTCAAAGTGCTTAGCACATGATTCATATCTTGGTAAAAATTGAATAAAGTGTTTAGGGTCAAAAATGAGTTCATTAAGTTGAGGGGAATGATGAACACCAGATGAAGAAGGGGAAAATTGGTTTATATGGGAGTCATTTAGGTTGTATCAATAAGGCGACTCACAAAAAGTTTTTTATTTATTTTTTGACCATATGAGTGAGTAAAAGTACAATTTTTGTCAAGTTTATACTTCCACAATTATCTAACCTATTATCACACTTGGATTTAGTTCTTAGATTTGAACTGAAATAGTTCATTAGGATGGTTAATATATGAGGCAGGAAATCTTCATTGGTGGATGATTCATTGCTCTTCTGATTACCTTTAAGAGTTCAAAATTAGTCATGACTTGATTTGAAGTTATCTGTTCAAAATCCAATTAAAAGTTTAGTCCTCTTTTTTGAATGTTCGCGACAAGTTACGTTTTGAGCTGATTAAAAAATATACTTCCTTTTTTCAATGATAATAAAACATGGGATTGTTTGAGGACAAACATTTTTTATGTGCAGTGGAATTTCATGTGGTCTTATTTTTAAATAGTTTTGCCACATATTTTTAATTATATTTTTAAGAATATTTTTTATTATTTTTTCACTTTTTGCTAAATATTAACACTTTTGTATTTTTATAAATAAATTTAATAATTAATAATTTTTTATAATTGATATTCCATTTTTAATATTTTTTAATTATTAATTTAGTTTTACTTTATAGTCTAATAAATTTTTAGTTAGTTTAGGGGTTATAGACTATTTTATTTAATAATATGACAATTTAATAATTAATTAATTTAAATCTTTATTTTCAATTAAATACCTTAGTTTTTAATCTAACATTTTATCTTTTAAATATTAATTATAAAAATAACTTAATTTAATTAAACTGTATGTTTTTTAAGTTATGTTTTATATTTTGAAATTATTAATTATATTAATTAATTAATTTAAGTTTATTAGTTTCATTTTGAATTGTTTTAATTAATTCCTATATTTAATTTAATTATTTAGTTTGGTTTTTATTTTAATTTCTTTAATTTTGTTGTAGATTTGGGGTGGAACTATTATGATGTCTAGTTATGCCACCGTTTTGCCTTTCGGTAGCACCATTCTCATCACAAATAATTTCACCCCTGCCTTTTCCAACGTTTCGCACAGCAAGTTGTGCCACCACATCTCTTGAAGCGGTGCCACATCTAACAGATGCTACCAGTTCCTCACATCTCCACCCTTTTGCATGTTGTGCCATGTCATCTCCCTGGCCCTTTTCCAAACTAGTGGAACCATGAATTCCACAACCACTGATTTCTCACACCATTTGACACCGGTGTTGCTTCTCCAGTCACCGTCAAACATCCCACTACCGTTCTTACATCACAAACATAACACATATGAAAACTAGAACAATAGTTGACACCACTGTAGGAAGTTGCGCACATGCCAGATGAATCGTCATTGTGTCGATGATAACCAGAGAAGACTTGAAGCAGATGCCACAATGCTGTTGACTGAAGGGTCCGAGCCGTTGTGTTGAATAGAAGGTGCTGCAAAAGGAGATTCACAGCCTTATGTGAAGCCGACACCGCCGTTCCGCAAGCTCGGCTTTGCCTCAGTGTGAGGAGTTGTCGAAGGAGTCGATTTAAGAGGAACTCAGCCATGCTTCTCAGAGAATTTATCGAAATCCTCCCCCTTTCTCTGCGTTGAAATTCGGGGGGGGGGGGAGGTGAAAAAAAAGAAAACTCCAAAAAAATAAACTCACAAAAAAAAACTAAATAAATAATTATAAAAATAAATAAATAGGAATAATTAAATAAAATATAAAACTAATTAAATAAATTAAATATTTTAAAACTAAAATATTAATAATAATAATTTATAATAAAATTAATTATTAGAATGAACTAATTATAAATTATAAATTTAAAATAACAATTTTAATAATTCAATATTTACATAAAATTAATAATAATAATAAAATTATTAATTATTATGAAAATTGATAAAATAAATAAATGTTCATAAAATTAACAAAATAATTTTTTATTTTAAAATAATAATAATCATTTATAAAAAATTTAACTTTAATAATGTTAAATAAACAATTTATTAATTTTTTTTTAAATAAAATAAATTAATTACCCATTAATAAAATAATAATTAAATTAATAAATAATAATTATTAATATAAACTTAATAACATTTAATCATACCATAATAAAAAACTATTTATTTGTAAAATTTATCATTTAACTTTAAATTATTTATTTGTTTTTACTGTGTAGGTTCATAGCAGATATAGAAGCTCATCCAAATTCATCTCAACAAAAGATGACCAGAGTTAGTTACAAGGGAAAAGCTAAAGTGACGCGTAGTTTTTGAAAAAATGCACGTGTGTCCTGTGAGGATGAATAACATTTGAAGTCGGTTGAAAATAGGGGGTGACGTGCAGTAGATGAAAGGATGTTTAAAAGGGAGAAAACAAAGCATCGAGTGAGGGAGATTATCCTTTCATCACAAAAATCATGATTCATCTCTCCGATAAAGAGTGGAGCAAATCCTAGAGACTTATTAGAGAACCACTTCCTGAAGCAGTACAACACCATAGTTCGTAGGAGAGTTTCCTCTCTCTGTTTCTTCTCAATTCCATATATTGTAATCAAATGTTTTCAATTTCATAAATTAATATGATATATAGCTAAATGTTTGAGTTTGGGGAATTTATAGTTCTACTATTTATCTTTATCATCCTTTTCACATATCATTTTAATACGTTCAGAATTGATCGAAAAGATCAATTCTGAATTCTCTCATCTGCATCGTGACACTAGCATTTAATTTTTAATTCCATGATTGTTCAGTGAGAATGATCATGGATACATTTTCTAAAATATTTTAATTAAAAATGAAAAATTCATAACAAGAAGTGAGTCTGTTCGGTTCTACTTTTCAAATCAATAAATTATAGTTGATCCTTGGAGTTGCGAACTCTGAGATCGATCAATTTGGTTGACTTATCTCTTAGCGAGGGAATTGAGTCAGTTTTTTTAGTGGTAATGTTTTCAAGTATACTTTTGAAAAGAAAATATTTTAAACTAGTAGAATAGAGTTTTTCCCTAGGTATTTCATTCTGATTGTTCCTTTATTAACATTCTATTTTTCATTTGCTTACTGTTTTTACAACTGATCCATGTTTCATCATAGTTTAGAACAAAAATACAAAAAAAATGTTGTGTTACTTTACTACCTTATAAAAACATAAAAAATAAAAAAATATATATATGTAATTTTTTTTATAAAAACCACTCAGAGTGCTGACAACAGTGGTATATTAAAAAATAAATTTGGCCACTATTCTTCCCTGTGGGTTCAACCCTGGTCACCACAAATATAGTAGTATTAGTAAATCATAATTTTTAAACTTTGACCAGCTTCAACGACAGTCATGTCAAAGTGTAATAAAAATTTCTTTTGGAAATAGGATAAATGAAAGATGAAGTTCACGTGAGATAAACTAAAATTTTCTATCAACTTATAATGGATAATATTAATGGGGATAAGAAAATTACTATGGATGACAAATATATTACATAGAATGATGGGAGTTATTCTTGACTTAGTTACTTTTTTTGTAAAAAAGGAACCACATATGGGAAGTAGTTTTGAATAAAATTATAATTTAAATAGAGTGAAATTATTGAAAACTATATATAAAAATAACATGGTAGTAATATAGGAATATTATAGGTATGATGATCAATAAGTATAATCATAACTCAACTAATCAAAAAATTAGGCTAACAAAAACCGTTACAAATTAAGTAACCCATGTATTAAAAGTTGAATAAAGAAATGAAAATATTTTTTATTTCTATATACCATGAATTAAATTTAAATTATTTTAAAATACTTTTAGGGGAGGTAAATAAAAATAATTCCATATAAAAGAGAAAATGGTGCACAAAAAAATAACATGTCTCAAAGATCCATAATTGAGTCAAGATATATCCTGAACTACAGTATAAATATATATATTAATACCTTATTTTATATCATTATAATTAACTATTAACCTTTATTTAATTCCTTTATAATCATTATCTAGATGTATATTAGTTTTTTTATCTAATTTCACTTAAGGTGATAATTATTTTTATTGTTTTGTACTAGTTTCATTATAACAGTGTCAATAATTTTTCTTGGTAAACATTTTATCATTCATAGATCATTAAACTAACTTATATATATGTTAAATAATGGTATATTAATTACTAATTTAAATTTTTGAGTGTTTTAGTTATAGTTCTTAAATAAGAAATCATTGATGATCTTGTTTTGTTGATTTTAATAAATAAAAAATAGTATATTAATTAATTGTTTAAAAATTTATGAAACTAAAAAAATAATTATATATTTTAAAATATTCAATATAATAATTAATTTTTTTATATTTCCATCCTTGATATAAGTTTATATCATTGTTCATGTTGGTGGTTCAACCGACATAAATAAAAAAATGTTACAATCTATGTGTGAGTATGACTATAGAATAGACTATTTTATCATAATATCATTATGAAAAATGTATAATGAAATTAATTAAATGTTATCAAGGTGATTAATTATAATTTTTTGGTGTTATTTGAATAAGTTAAATGAAAAATATTACAAAACATATAAAAAATAAATTTCATTTCCTCTTGGTATGTTTGTTTTAGGTTGTTAGTTTTACCCAATTTATTTTTTTGGTATTTTATAAAATCCAATTTTTGGAAAGTGGTAACCATACAAAGATCCAAATCAGCACACATTCATAATCAAACACATCTCACCATAAAAATTCAAACCTTCAAAAACTAATCAACCGCGCACCTTGAGCCACGAACACAGCCTCGAAGCACGGGTCCTCTCGATTTCTGTACCGCCTCGAGCCACGACCTACCTCGAAACAAACACCATGTGGTTTCTGACTTATCCTCCTCAACCGGATCGCTGGTGAGCTTCATCTTCACCGTCGCTGTCGAAGGACCGGCGTTCACACCACTGTCGCCTGACCCACGATCCACACAGCACCACACTAACATCAACGAATCCAAAAACCATCACCAAATCAACAGAAACACAAAAATCATCAACAAGAAACCATCACAATTTCGTCCCGACCGATTACGGGAACTGGAACCATACCTCACCCACGATGCCACCGCACACCACCAAGAACATCGCAAAACCATTTACGAAAACTGAACTCAAACCAAAAGATGAAAACAAAACCAGATCTGGGGGCCACTCGAACAAACCGCCACTCCACAAGCCAGAGAAGGAGAGCCCGTCGCCGCCTTTATCACCGAACCCAAAAGCCAGATCCTCGCAGCACCTGCAGAAGACACGACCCGCAACGACATCCCCAGGTCTCAGCATCTGAACCCGCCTCTTGGACCGACACCGCGACGTCAAGAGAAACCCTAACCAGACTGCAGGTTAGGGCGAGGAGACAACTAGGTCACGAAGAGGATGAGCCCACACGACGCTGCTAGAGGACGAATCCACACCACAAACACATCGAGCAAGGAGCTGAGAAGAGATCCAAATGACCCGGGGTGGAGAGGATAAAGGTAGTGGCGAGAGAAGACCTAGAGACCCGAAGCCCCTTACGGGCTCATCATCCATCCATTGCCTTGTTAGTTTTATAATGATCACGGATTGATACTATTATTTATATAATTAGTAATTTATAATTCTATAAATTAAATCACGACATAAAGAACATATTGATTCACTAAATCCATTTCTAGAACCATCCATAAAAGGTAGTGGGGAAAAACGAAACATGTTGTTCATGGATGTTATATTCCGCACATACACATCAATTTTTTTTTTCATATTCTTGATTGAATGGAAGGTGAATATGTAATTGTTATACAAGAAATATTAAATAATTCTATATATTAATTACAGTGATGATATTTTATACATACGCTTATTTTATGTTTGGAGGAGAGTGTATGCGAAAGGATAAGGAAATTATGTAAAAATGTATGTAATACAAATGTTGAGAGTTTAGATATTCTCTTGAAGAATACTTTTGAAAAGAAGGGATTGAGGTGTTTTGTTGAGACTAGGGTCTTTCAAATGCATAAAGGGGCTCTAGGGAAAGTAAATTGGGTAGATGTTCAAGGTAATTTTGAATTATAATTGTGTCATGATATTGGAGGGAGTGATATCCTTTATAAGAAAGAGAGAGAGAGAGAGAGAGAGAAATCACTGGAAATGAATGTTTGGTAAATGGTTGAAGTGAAATTTTCTGATGGTTTGGTGATATCAGTGGAAAAATATTGGTGACACATGAAGGTATGAATTTTCAACCTAAAACATTTATTCTATAAGTTCAATGATTCGTGTTGTTTTAGTAAAATTGGTTCCACATTAGATTACCCATTTGACACTTATTAATCTTGACAAAAAAATTAAAAAGTTATTTTTTTATAAAAACATATATGATAAAACATATTTCAAAATTTCAAGAGTCATCATATAAACATGGACTCCATTTAATCTAATCACATTTTTAAATATAATAAAATTAATTTTTAAGATAAAAAAATAAGATTTAGGAAAAAATATTTCTATGAAAAACATTAAGTGTTTTTATTATTAATTATCATCAATTTCTAATTAGTTGATTGTAAATATATATTTTTATATTAATGAAAATCATACTAGATTCATAATTTAAATGTTTTCAATTTAATTTATTAATATAAGAATTTTGAAACTATTTTAGAATCAATTCTTTGAAAATAATCATATTTATTATACCACGAAAATTAATCTAAAACCGTGGTCACTTAAATTCAGAATGAAATTTTACATATTACATACTTTCAATTTTAATATTCCAAATATGAAAGATATTTCATCAAATTCAATTTATAGTGTTGAAAAAAAATAAATTTTAATACAAGTGTCTATAACTCGTGAAAAGATTTTTTTAGTAATATATAATTATTTACATTACATGATTTTATTTTTTATTTTAGCTGTAGTAATTTATTTTTTATATGAATTAGTACTAAAAATTAACTTCATTTTTATTTCAATATATATTTCAAAATCATGTAGTCTATTTCTTTACCATACAATTTAACAACTATATTATAATGGTTATATAATTCTCTATAGTTCATTCTAGTTCAATGGTGTGTGTAAAGCATGATATTTAACGCATTATGTTTTAGAACAATATATAATTTAAAATATTGGGGTTTTAAATTCCTCTATTAAATAAATTTCATTTTCACAATTTAAATCAACACTTACTGTTATAAATAGTTGACGGTGTCCATAACTCAAGATTTATTTTCTAATAAGGTTTAGTCCTTAATATCTAAGGTAACATCAGGAAAATATTATTTTACTTATCAATAAAAATATTTATAGATTTTTATTTGTCACACCCATTTGTAACAAATATGCTTCCTTAGTCAACCTGTAAGACATATGTGTTTCTAGAGTCATACCTTATATAAATTTGTTTTCATGATCTTATTTATAGCCAAATACCAAAACCAGAATGAAAATTATAATACTCATTCAGTGTAAATAATAATATAAATTATCAATCCTCGGATTTCTTCCACTATTAACCCTTCATTTAAACCAATAATAATTTATGTTCAACTCGGTTAGCTAAAAAAGAATTTCTACTGTACCTTTTAACCTAATCCTAAAAATAACTATCCCAACATCATAACAAATATTCATTTAATTTCATAATTAAAAAAATAAGTGATATGTAAACTCTAAAAATTCAACTGTAATGACCCATGAATTTAGTAAATAAACTTCATTAAATACCATGTGAGTAGCTTGTCATGCATTGAACATCAAAGTAAAATGGAAATAACATTACCTAAATGAAAATATTAAATATTAACATTATTTTAAAGACCATAAATTGGTGTGTATTGATAAAAGTAACTACATTATAAAAACGATATAAAATGGTATAATAAATCCAAGGCTATTTTATGCTTGGAGATACACTATCTCTAAAAGCATTTTATACACATTAAGTTTGATAATACGAAAATTAATTTTTTCACACATTTAATCTTTATAGTGAAATAGATTCTACATTAGTAATCTGTATGTCCAAATTATATAAAAATAACAATTTTGTAACACCCAACGATTTTGTAGTACGTTATCTCTTTAACGTAATTTAATATCTTATATTGCACACAACATCAACTCAGCTTGCGTTATACGCAAGATTGAGTTTCAAAACAACACATTAATATTATATTTATTTTAACGATATATTTATTTATCAATTAAATACTGTAATATGAATATTAAGAAATAAATTTTAATGTTATTTATAATTTTTCACATAAATAAAACCTATTTATAATGGAATGTATATGTTTTGTTAAAATAGTTATATATTTAGGAAAACTATTTTCCTAAAAGAACGACTTCTTATGACTTTTTGTGAACAATAATAAAATTAATTTTAGACACTCCTAAAAATAGAATTCGGAAAAATATAATTTATTTTTTGAATTCGGTATATCAATATTAGCTTAGGGTGAATTTTTGGTATTTTTCTGAATATATTCAGTTTTTTATGAATAGTGAAAAATACTGCATAGTACACTACGGGAAAAACCATTTTTTGTGACGGGAATAAATCTCGTCGCAAATATTCCATCGAAGAGGTGATTTGCGACAAGTTGATTTTCTCACCGCAAATAATTGGTTATTTGCGACGGGTATGCACCACCCGTCACAAATACCGAGAGACGGTAAGAACTAGTTGCGACGGGGGATCCCCCTTCACAACTAGTTTGACCCGCTGAGGGTATTTGCAATGGGACCCGTCGCAAATACTCGGCGACAATAAAATGCTATTTGCGACGAGATGTTGTCCCGTCGCAAATAGTGTGTCGGGAAGTTACTTTTTGCGACAGGACCCGTCGCAAATAAGCTTTTAACCGCAGATCGTAATTAATGCGGCCGAAGGTATTTACGACGGGAATCCCATCCCAAATAGTCTCGTCCCAATTAATCTAACCTATATATACCTCCATTTGTTTTTTCTTCCCTCCTCTTGAATTCCTTCTTCCTCTGCTTCTCTAAACTCTAATTTTAGAGTGAAATTTTTTGAGAGTTAGTTTTTTCTTATGAAGAAGTTGTGAAGATGCCTACAATTATAAGAGATCAAGTTTCAAGGTATTTATGTTTTATTTAATTTAGTATTTATTTCATTTCTTTATATTAATTTTAATTATTGTTGATTAGTTGTAATTAAGTTAGATTTAAATTGTTTTTTATCAGTATTTATTTGTAATAATAAATTAAATTATTAGTACTAATTCTTAGTAATTAGTAATAATTAATAATTATTAACGATAATTAGTAATGTATATAAATAATAAGCGGTAATTAGTAATTAGTGGTTATATTTGGCCGTAATTAATAGTAATTAACACTAATTAGTAATAATTAGAAATTAATAGTAATAAATAGAAAAAATAGTAATACATATTTACTATTAGTAATAAACAATATTAATTAGTAATAGTTAGTAATAAATTCTAATAATTAGTAATAAATACTAATAAATATTTATAAATACTAATAAGTAGAAATAAATACTAATAAATAGTAATAAATACAAATAAATAGTAATAAATACTAATAAATAGTAATAAATACTAATAAATAGTAATAAATACTAATAAATAGAAATAAATAGTAATAATTAGTAATAAATAGTAATAAATAGAAAAAATAGTAATAATTAGTAATAAATTGTAATAAATAGTTATAATTAGTAATAAATATTAATAAATAGTAATAAATATTAATAAATATTAATAAATACTAATAAATACTAATAAATACTAATAAATACTAATAAATTGTAAAAAATAGTAACAAATAGTAGTAATTATTATTAATTAGTAATAAATAGTAATAATTAGTAATAATTAGAAATAATTAGTAATAAATAGTAATAATTAGTAATAATTAGAATTAATTTGTAATAATTAGCAATAATTAGTAATAAATAGTAATAAATAAATATAAATTATAATAAATTGTAATAAATAGTAATAAATAGTAATAAATAGTAATAAATACTAATAAATACTAATAAATAGTAATAAATACTAATAAATAGAAATAATTAGTAATAATTAGTAATAATTAGTAATAAATATTACTAAATAGTAATAAATAGTAATAAATAGTAATAAATAGTAATAAATAATAATAAATAATAATAAATAATAATAAATAATAATAAATAATAATAATTATTAATAATTAATAATAATTAGTAATAATTAGTAATAAATAGTGGTAAATAATAACAAATAGTAATATATAGTAAAAAATACTAGTAAATAGTAATAACTGGTAATAATTAGCAATTATTAGTAATAAATAGTTATAAATAGTAATAAATAGTAATAAATACTAATAAATACTAATAAATACCAATAAATAGTAATAATTAGTAATAATTACTAATAATTAGAAATAAATAGTAATAAATAGTAATAAATAGTATTAATTAGTAATAATTAGTAATAATTAGTAATAATTAGTAATAATTAGTAATAAATAGTAATAAATAGTAATAAATAGTAATAAATAGTTATAAATAGTAATAATTAGTAATAATTAGTAATAAATAGTAATAATTAGTAATAAATAGTAATAATTAGGAATAATTAGGAATAATTAGTACTAATTATGAATAATTAGGAATAATTAGGAATATTAGGAATAATTAGTAATAATTAGTAATAATTGGTAATAATTAGTAATAATTAGTAATAACTAGTAATAATTAGTTATAATCAATAATAATCAGAAATAATCACTAATAATCAGTAATAATTAGTAATAATTAGTAATAATTAGTAAAAATTAGGAATAAATAGGAATAAATAGGAATAAATATTAATAATTATGAATAAATATGAATAAATAGGAATAAATATGAATAAATACGAATAAATGGAAATAAATAGGAATAACTAGGAATACATAGAAATAAATAGGAAATGATAGGAATAAATAGGAATAAATAGGAATAACTAGCAATAAATAGCAACAATTAGTAATAATTAGCAGTTTTTAGCAATAATTAGCAATAATTAGCAATAATTACCAATAATTTGCAATAAATAGGAATAAATAAGAAGAATTAGCAATAAATAGGAATAAATATGAATAATTACCAATAAATACTAATAAATAGGAAATATTAGCAATAATTAGGAATAACTATGAATAATTATAAATAATTAGGAATAATTTGCAATAATTATGAATAATTAGGAATAATTTAGCATAATTAGGAATAATTAGAAATTATTAAGAATAATTAATAATAATTAGGAATAAAATCAATTGTAATAAATTGTAATAACTTGGCACAATTTCTAGTGGATTGACGACACTCCTTTTGCTCAATAAATCTTCTCCTTTCAACTCTCACCAACTCAAAACATTATGAAAAGTATGCTTCTACGTATGCATATCCAATCTCGTATGCACGAGTTTGAATATGAATCCACAGGATCACATTTTTTATAATGTTTTCAGGTGGTGACAGTTGCAAGAAAAAGATTCATTGATGAAAAGGGGGCTCTTTTTTCTGATGGATCATTTACTTACATCTTTCTCACATTGAAATCACAATGAAGAATATTCTCAGAGGTATGCTTATACATTCTCATTTTCACAAGAATGAATATATGTATTTACGAGATGATTATTCATTGTGATTTCAGTGTGAGAAAGTTATAAGTAAATGAGCTGTCAGACAAAAGAGTAGCAGTCAATACACTGAAAATTGTGTCACCTATAATTAATGCTAATGATTAAGAAGTAGTTGTAATTATTTATCTTATTTTTTATAGTGTTTTTCTAATTTTAAATTATTCAAAAATAGTAATGATTTTATATTTTGTAGAGAAATATGGACCAAGGAAGTCAACAACAGTCATTATTACATGATTGCGCTTGGATAAATCAGACCAGAAATCCAAATGGTTCTAGTTTAAATACTGTATATATAGAGGGTGTTGAAGCTTTATTATCATCTGCATCATCAAAACCATAATTTGTTTCAGAAGGCCCAATTAAGTGTCTGAGTAAAAAATGTGCTCTAAGAATGTTTGAAACATTTGACAAGGTTGGGGGACATCTCTTGCGGTTTGGTTTTCAACCAGATTATGTTTTTTGGTATCCACATGGTGAATGTAGTTCCAGAGAAGATACTAATAACTTGATTCCGAATCCATCACAGTTTCAAAATTTAGTACATGATGTTGCAGGTCCATCTATTCAATAAACTGAAACTTAGGATGATATTGATTTAACTCCTGAGTTGGCACCATCTGAATTTTATGAGTTGTTGAGGTCTGCTGAGGATGCATTATATCCTGGTTACAAGATAATAAAATTAGAATCAGTTGCAAAATTTATGGCTATTAAATCAGATAATGCAATGTCAAACAACTGTTTTGATCATATATTTTCTTTGGTTAAAATACTGTTACCTGAAGGAAATGTGTTGCCTATAAATTAGTATGAGAGCAAGAGGCTGGTTTATAATCTAGGCCTTAGTTATTTGAAGATTCATGCATGTAAAAATGATTGCATCTTATATTCTGGTGAAAATGAGTCATTGAAAAGTTGTCCCACATGTGGATAATCGAGGTATAAAGAAGTTCAGCCGGGGAGGTTTGGATCGATTCCTGTTAAACAGTTGAGATATTTTCCCCTTACACCCAGGTTGCAGCATTTATTTATGTCTTAGAACACAACGTCAATGATGTCATGGCATAAAAAAAAAATATTTCAACTGATAAAAGCTTGAATCATCCATCTGATGGTGATTCATAGAATTGTTTTGACCGAATGCATCTGTCTTTTGCTTTAGAAGCCCGAAAATGTGATTGGGTATTTCTACCGACGATTTCTATCTGTTTGGTTCTTATGGTAGTCAGTATTCATGTTGGTCTATCTTTATAACTCCGTACAATTTACCACTATGGATGTTGATGAAGGAGTCCTATATATTTTTGAACTTATTAATCTCAGGACTTATGAAAAAGAATATTGATGTTTATTTGAAACCATTGATTGACGAGTTAAATTCATTGTGGAGTAATGGTGTTAGTACCTATGATGTTTCTATGAAACACAATTTCATATTAAAAACTTCATTGATGTTGACGATTAGTGAATTCCCAGAATATGGCATGTTATCTCACTAGAGTACACATGGTCTGAAATCACGTCCTTACTGTATGAAAGACAACAAAGCCTTTATGCTCATCAATGGAAAAAAACCTTGAAATTTTGACTCTCATTGCATATTTCTTCCAACTGATCATCCTTTTCGGAGGAACAAATCTCATTTCAGAAAAGGCACAATTGAAAGGTATGAACCTCAAAAAATGATTTTAGGTACATATTCAAAATCAGTTTCATTTGCATTACCTCTCATCACATCTGGTCCAACAGTAAACCAAAATAAAATTCATGGCTTTGGGAAAGAACATAATTTGATAAAACAGAGAAATTTTTGGGATCTTCCATATTGGTCTGATTTTTTGGTCTGCCACATGTTGGATGTCATGCATATTGAGAAGAACTATTTTGATAACTTATTTCATACAGTTTTGGATACACCAGGTAAGACTAAAGATAATGTAAAGGCATGATTAGATCTTGCCCAAATTTGTAGAGGAACAATACTTGAACTGTTTCAAAATGTCTGATCACCAAGGTTAATGAAGCCAAAAGCAGATTATACACTATCAAAAGATATTCATTTATTATTTTGTCAGTGGATTTCAGATTTGAGACTTCCAGATGGCTATGCTTCCAATTTGGTTATATTTTTTAAGAATGGTCATATTACTAGATTAAAAATTCATGATTTTCATGTTATAATGGAAAGATTTATGCCAATTTGATTCAGAGGTTTGTTGAATTCTATGATTTGGGATTCAATAACAAACATATAATATTTTTTTTCAAGACATTTGTTTAGAAACAACAGACTATGATGCACTAATTAAACTGGAAGAAGATGTTGTTGTCATTATATGTTAACTAGAAAAAATATTCCCACCGGCTTTCTTTGTCTCAACAGAACATCTTATATTACATTTTCCACATGAAGATAAATATAGAGGTCTGGTATTTTTCCAATGGATGTACCCATTCAAGAGATGCATTCATAAATTCAAGAAAACAGTAAAAAACAAAGCATCACTTGAAGGCTCAATTGCTGAAGCTTATTTACAAGATGAAATTTCTTTTTCCTACTCTCATTTTTTTGAATCCAAATATTCCTAAAAAAACCACATGAGATAGAATGAGAGGAATGCTGATGATGAAATGGATAATCAATTATTAGTTTTTAATTAGCCAGATCTTGTTTTCGATGGAGTTCATGAATGATGTATTTCAAATGATGAACATCAAAGAGCTCATACATATGTTCTGAATACCTGTGAAGAAATGAAATAATTTTTACTTTGAGTTCTTTTATCAATTATTCTATAATTTATGGTACTGTAAGTAAACTTATTTTATTTGTAGGTTATATAATAATAATATCAAGAAACAACTTCGAAAAATTACAACAGTTTCTCTTGAAGAATGCTAATAATATTTTTTTCTCAATGGTTTCAAAAATTGGTTACATAAATTATTGATGGTATAATATATCAATTCTGTTTATTATATATTATATTGATAATTGTTTTAAAAAAATTTAACTGTCTCAACATATTGATAAAATTGATAAGAGACTGTGTATATTGAGTAACCCACTATCCAAAATGGTTAAATATTATAATGCATATGTGGTGAATGGTTTTTGATTTCATACACGTGCATATGGGAAATAAAAAAACAATGAACAGTGGAGTTTTCTTGAGTGGATCGTATCATAGAGAAACTGAAGTTGACTTTTACGGCATGTTGAATGAAATTATTGAACTGTGTTATCTAGGAAAAAATTACATAACAATGTATAAATGTCAGTGGTTGGATACTGAGAGAGGCTTTCATGTTCATCTGATTCATGGAATCTTCAATATTAAATATTAAAGTCTTCTTGTAGTAAATGAACCATTTTACTAGCTCAATAGGCACATCAAATATATTACGCAAATTACTGTGACACTTCAAGAGAACTGAGTGATTGGTCAAGCATAATAAAAACAAAATCTCAGGAAAATTAGTTTACTCAAACTGAATGTGGTTCCAATGAAGTACAAGGAATTGAAATTTTTGAAGAGACTACTCAAAATCCATCTTTTTCACAAAGAGACATGAATATCGATGATGACACCCCTCAATTAAGGGTCGATAGTGAAGATGATATCAATGATGTTAAAAATGAATTTGAAATGTAAAGAGATGATGAAACTGAAACTCATATGGATATTGATGACACCGATGATGAATTTGAAGACATTGACATCGTCAGATAGGAAGATGACGATGAAGGTGAACATTGGCACAGTTAAATACTGGTTATAATCATAACTAATATATATCTGCATATAATAGTTATTTTCAACTATCTGCTAAAAACAATCATTTTGTGTTTCAGATGGACCTTGATCTATTTCATGAGTTGGAGGAGGCTGAGCTACCTTTGGATGAGGAGGATTTGGGATCTTCTGACCCTCATCCTACTAGAGGTTCAAGGGGTATGCAGAGGGGGAATAGTCTTGCATGGCTGATGATTTTTGAACCTATCCCCGAGTAACATCCACATATTGGTTTCAATCCACGCACGTGGAGGTATGGTAACCTGTGTATTTTAGTTATCTTTCATTAATTTATTTATATACTAATTGTTTGATTATTTTTTCTTTTTTCACAGTTTTACGCATGTAGCTGTTGGACAGGGGAGTGTTATCTTGTGCAATTATTTTTCTCAGCCATGGATCACATGAGAATAGATTCTCGTTGTTGTAAGGCATGGAATGTTCAATCATTTACTGGTACGTAAATAAATAATATTTATTTTGAAATTTATATTATTAAAAACTTCATATTATAAATTATTTGTAGGGTTTATGGTATCCCATTGATGATAGCATGCGTGGCGCTATCCATAAGGCATGAGAGGTGTCTATGCGTGAGTGTTTCCGTCAGTTTTTTCACAATTTGAGAAGGAAAACCATTAAGAAAGTAGGAGTGTTAGTATTTGATGAGTCATGTTGAGCCCACCGACCATAGTACATTTCATCTCACGTTTGGGATGGATTATGTTCACACTGTTTGAGGGGTGGATTTCAGAGGAGATCTTTATTGGGCTGACAGAACCGGGGGTGACACATCGAGCTGGTAACCGTACCTTCAATACACATATAGAGAATCTTGTAAGTATCTTTTTTAAATATTTTATATAATATTATATATAAAAAATTTATTTTATATTCATACAGGTTGTCGAGAATCCCGATATTACTGAGTACAATGTTTATCAGAGGATGTACAATGATCTATCCACTAGAGAGATTAGAGGTGATCACCAACGTCAGATTGTGGTCATTATTATTTCTTTTTTAGTTTGAAAATTAACTGCATATAATAATTTTACTAATTTAATTTCAAATTGAAACTAAAGGAGTCATATAAGGCCATGATCTCTTAGACATGGGCTGAGAGTCAGGACGAGACAGCTGATCAGACTAGTGCCCACCATTTCGATGAGGCAGTATGGATGCAAGCGATCCTATATGCCTTCAAGAAGGGATGAGTAGTTAGTATCAACTCTCATTTGACTCCTAGGACTAATTATAGTACTGCTGCGAGGTCGGCATCTAGCTCGAGAGGAGCTTGTGGAGATGCATCATCTTCTGGATCACAGTATCAGGAGTAGTTGTGAGCTAAAATTGAGCTTATAGAGTGTTTTCTAAAGCAGTAGGAAGAGATGCATCAGAAGCACGAGGAGGACATGCATCGATGGTAGCAGCAGCAGTAAAATGAGCATATGAAGTACATGCGCCATCTGACTCGTAGTTTAAGGATAGATTTTCCTCCACCATCTCCTCCAGCTCTTCCAGCTCCACCAAAAGATAACCCCATAGTGATTTTTTTATTATGTTAAAAACATTTGAATTGAACATTTATTGTAATATGAACTATTTACAGTTTTTGTCTTTTATATTAGTGAAAATATTGCATATTTATTTTTTAAATATTTTTTTATTTTTTTATTTATTATTAGTATTATATTTTTTAATGTTTGTTTATTTTACTAATAATAATAATAATAATAATATTTCATGATTTTTTTATATATTTTTTTAAATATTTAGAATTTTAATTTTTTTAATTATTTAATTATTTTAATAATATTAATATTATTTTTTCATTAATCATGAATTTATTATTATTTTTATTTTATTAATTATTCGCAAATATTGAGAATTTTAATATTTTTTAATTATTATTATTATTTTAATAATATTAATATTATTTTTTCACATAATTATATTATTATTTTTATTTTATTAACTATTTGTGATGAGGCTTTTTTCCGATGGGGTTCTGTCACAAATAGATTATATATATATTTTTTAAACTTATTTGCGACGGGTTACTTTACCATCGCAAAAATGTTTTTGCAATGGGCCCATCACAATAGGTTTATAACATAAATCTATTTGCGATGGGCCGTTATCCCGTCACAAATACTTTTTGCAATGGGCCCGTCACAACAGGTTCTTGTATATATAATGAATTTAATCAAAGATCTATTTGCGACAGGACCGCTTCCCGTCACAACTAGTATTTTTTGCGATGAGCACATCGCAAAAAATATTTTTTGTGACACTATTTTCTACAACGAGTTATTATTAGGATGGTATGTCTCTGAGTATGATATAATCTGTAATACCAAACGTAGGATCGAAATAAGAATGAGATTCTCAGATACAAGAGGTGGGGGGGGGGTGAATTGTACCTTTTAAAAATTCCCTTAGGAAATTTTTAGAATGGTTATGTTTAACAAGGTTAAACAGGATAATTCACAAGACCTCTATGAGTTCTAAAGACTTGCTAGATTTTGGAAAAGTGATTCCGAACTGAAACTTAACAAAAGTTACGAAGATTAATATTCTACCTTAAAGCATATAGAATCTAACTATATCAGAGTATAAGTAAGAAAGTATAAAAAAGTTATACTTTCCTTAGCAATACAAAATACCGCGGAAAAAAAATCAAGTATAAAAACTACAAGTAACAAACAATAACTCCTTTAACCCAAAGAGAAGGGTATCCAACAACCTTGGATAAAGGTCCCTTGATTTATACTTTCAAGCAAGTCTGTCTTACCCACACTAGGGTAAGCCATCGATACGAAGATCAGAGTCTGTCTTGCTATCCCCGCAAGCCCTCAACTATCAGGTAGTTGGAACCTCTATCTTCCTCAGTAAGGAAGCCCTCAAATTCAAGGTGTTGGAACCTCTATCTTCCTATCCTCGAAAGCCCTCGATGGTAATCAGCAAAAATTAGAGTCGTACGAAGAAAGTATACACAAGGTAAAGTTTGAACAAGCTGTTCAAACTTTCTGCACGAAGATTTGAGAGTTGATAAGAGCCTCTCTCTATAGAAATCACTTCAGGAAGTTCTGATCACCAAAATTCCAAAAGTTGTGAGAACGTTCAAATGATCTCCTATTTATAGGCGAAGATCCAATGCTCGGCTCCCTCCTCTAATGATCATATTTCTCCTTGAATTTTGGAGGGACCTGTACACCTATCACTCAACCAATAGTTAGTTAATAACTGAAATCACAACATAGTTTTTTAATGAAACAAGTGTAAGCATAAGTAAAAATGAAGTTCAGAATGTATGAAAATAAAAGTTCGGAGTCTAACCAAAATGGAATTAGGAGTCTATAATAAAGAGATATTCAGATTCTATTTTGTAGGAATTCAGAACCTGAATTCTGTAGGAATATAGAGTCTGAATTTCTAGGAAATTCGGAGCCTGGTTTCAGTAGATTTCAGAATCTGAACTTACAGAGTTTGTATTCAGAGTTCATGGGAATTCAGAGTCAAAAATCATAAGAGTTCGGAGTCTATATTCAAAGAACTCGGAGTCAAAATTTAGATAAGTTTGTAATCAGAATTCAAAGTCGAACTACATGAGAGTTCGTATCCATAATTTGGAGTCAAACTATATGAGGGTTCGTATTCAGAATTTGGAGTCGAACTATATGAGAGTTCGTATCTAGAATTCGGAGTCTAACTACATGAGAGTTCATATACAGAATTCAGAGTGGAACTTCATTAGAGTTCGTATCCAGAATTCGGAATGGAACTTCATTTGATTTCGTATCTAGAATACGGATTGGAACTTCATTAGAGTTCGTATCCAGAATTCGGATCCTAAAACAGAATGCTTCATATCTTAGTATTATATGATTCCGAGGTTTTAGGTATGAATCTGATTTTTATACTTTAGAAAAATATTGATATGAACAATGAAAATATGGTAGGGGTAAATTCCTTTGGGAAGGAAATTTCCCTTATAGAAGTAAAATATATATTTTCTTAAGTATAAGGTGTTTGTGATTTTCAAAACAATAAGGAATGGAAAAGTCATAAGGAAAACCTTATTGACACAACAATCTCCCCCTTTTGGGAAAGCAAAAAAAAACCTTTTGTAAAAGAATATAAGGACTTAGAAAAAATTTCTTTGGACTTTGAAATTAAAACTTATCTCCCTTTGTTCATAGATGATGGTGAATACAACTAACTCCCCCTTAGGATTTGGAACTCTAAGGATTGTATTCTGGATTTATGGAATGGATTTTTCATTATCATGGGAATGAAAAACTTTGTAACGAAAAACTCCCCCTTACTTAAGGATAGTTCTTAACTTAGAAATTTTTTTTCTCTCTTTTAGATTTTTCCTTCTCCCCCTTTGAGTAATTCTTTTTCCTTCTCCCCCTTTGTGATTTTCAAAAAGAATTTAAGGGAATGGAAAAGAAATAAAGTACCTGAAACATTAGTATATAACAACACAAGATACAACCAACCAAATATTTCGTTAGAGTTGAAATAATTTTTACAAGGAAAGACATTTCAATAAAAAATTGTATTGGTCTATTTGTGTTCATTTTCCTTGGGGATTAACTTCATCAACAAGGTTTTCAGCTTCTTCAAGTCTTTCTAGTCCTCCTCAGCTTATTTTTATAAGGATTTAATCCTTTCATCTTGACATTTCAGAGCGTCAGACTATGTCTTAAGAATTTCATCCTTCTTCACAAGCTTCTCCTCAATCTCAATTCGGAGATCTCTTTCCCCTTTCCAGTTTTGAGCAACCAAGTTAAGCTTCCCATTCAGATCCCTCACCTGTTGATTCTGGGAATTTTTCTTAAGGATCAGCTCATCCTGAAGATTATTTATCTTGATATCCTTGGTGTCAAAAGCTTCTTTAACATCATTCTGGAATTGATCAAACTCTACCATGTCTTCATCAACTTTCTTTGACTATAGAGTGATTTTTCTGCACGATTTTCTATGAACATTATAATTGATACAAAAATTTCTATGCTCAGACTCAATCTTTACACACTTATCCATCACCATGGATATAGATTCTGATTTCTGATTTAAGCTGTGCTGAAGCATTTGGCATCTGGAGTCTATGGTGGGAAAGATCAGAATTGTGTCCACCAACTTCTTCAAAGACTCAACAACAAAATCATGACCCAGTGCTGATGATTCCGAATGAGACACCTTGCTTGGGGATTGTTCTTCTTCAATTTCCACTAACTTTCTTCTTGAAGAACCACCAACCTCTTTCTTACTAATGATATCTTTAGTTGGTGTGTCCATGAGCACTTGCTTCCCCTTATCAACTTTTGGAATTGACTCATCAGGAGATTCTTCCTCGCTTTCAGATACTTGAACAATCTTATCTTCATCTAGTTTCTCCTTCTCTTCTCCTTATTCAAGAAAGTGCTTCTCATAGCTTTCTTCCTCAGATAATTCATTTTCATTCTCTTCTTACTTGTCATCATCTTCCTTACCTTTTTCCTCATCTCCCTTTCCCAGAGTGACAAGGTTTGAGGACTCGGCCTCAGAAGTTCAGAGTGGTAGTTTTTCTGATAGGTTTTCCTTCTCTTGATAATCTTCCAATTGTTTAATCAAGTCATCTAGATAACCACTTCCTTCTTATACTTATTCTTATTCTTCTTCTACTTCCTCTTCTACTTCTATTTTTTCAACAACTTCTTTCTCTAATTCATCACCAGCTCCTTTATCTACTCCTTCAATAACCTCTTTCCCTTTAGACATTTCCAGAGTGAAGTAATTTTTTCAAGGGGTCTCTTGTAATGGATCAAGAAGAAATGTTTCCAGTACAAGAATATTCTGAGAGGCTATTTATGTGTCTATCAAAAGGGATTGAACAATTTCAGTCTCAGACATTTTCTTCTTCATCTTCTTCTACTTTTCTTGTTTTTCTAACTCATCCGCATCTTTTTCTCTTAAGGCCTTAGCCTCAGCAGGGTCCAATCAGAACTATGGATCCCCTTGTTTCCTTTTATCCTTATCTTCCCTCCATTTAGATTCTACTTCATCTAGACATTCTTTCTGTTTCTTCATCTTGGGAGGCACGGATTGGGTTTACTTAGCTTTGGTAGTCTTGTCTTCAGCAACAACTTCTTTCAATTTACTCTTCTTACCAAAATTCTTCACTGGCTCAACTTTCTCCACATTTTCCGGATTGGTTTCAGCATCTTCCTCTAACAAATTATAAAATTCTCCTATTTCCTTGGAATATTCCATATTCATCCTTTTCAAGGTATCATCACTAACAAGCATAACCTTGAAATTCCGAGCCTTATACTTACTTGGAATCTTGAAAGAATCCAGACACCGAACTATCAGCTTTGATAGTAAGGCAGGGTACATGATGATTTGAACTCTCAAGTTTCCCTCCTTAATGTTCTTGATTGTCACAAGAACATGCCTCATCAGATTGATTTTTCTTAGATTCACCAGGAAGTCTAAGAAATATATATCACTTTTCTTCATGGTATCTTTGTCACCCTTTCTTGGAACTAAGAAACCTTGTACCCACAAATGAAGAATCCGATTATTAGAAGATAGGTGAGAAATCTTGGCTATTTTTACATCATGAAGCCCAAGACACTCAAAGGCCTTCGCCTTAACAAAACTGTCTTGTACATTCGGAAGTTTATGTGAGCAAAATTCGGCTTCTCTATCATATGCTAGCCCCACCAAGCTTGCTGCCTTGGTGTAAGTAAGTTTGTAAGTCTTTCCATAAGACTTGAAAGAAAATTTTTCCCTTCCCTCTTCCTCATAGAAGAATGATATTCATATAATTGTACAAGAAATTCCGGGTATACCATATCTTGAACACCTGTCCTAGATACGCATACATCTTCCCAACCATTCAACTTGATGTTCTTAGAGACGATAGAATTGTACTTGTAAAAGTTCGGATGGACTAAACTTTCTCTGTATATTTACCATTTTGAGATTGGCTTCATGGAAGACATTTCTTGAGAGGTGGCTTCTACAGACATTCCGAATGGAGGAGCACTGAAAGATTCAGAACAGGCTTTAAGAACTGAGGTAGAGCTTCAACACACAAGAGCTTGAAATCGATGTGGGACAACCATCGGGGTCCCCTTTATATTGGCGATGGAGGTGACCTTTCACCTTCCAAAAACAATCTAATGGTTGAAAAACACTTTGATATGATCTGACGGTTTAAAAGCATACCCGCAAGGAAATCTTGAATCTGATCTTTTGAGGTTTTAAAAACATTAGGATTTAAGAAGAAACGAATCCAAGAAATTTTATAAGAAAAAGAAATTACCAACAACTAAAAATGACTACGAAAAATTTAAGTAAGGAAGTCATACCTTTTGAATTGGCTAGTAAGTTTATTCGTAATAGGTAATATTCTTCTTGAAGAAAATTTGACTACGAAAGAAAAAAACTACGAAAAACTCACTATGAAAAACTCACTACGGAAAACTCTAGTACGAAAAATATGAGTACGAAAATTTTCATTACGAAAATTATCAGTACGAAAAATTCATTACGAAAATTTCCAATACGAAAACCTCCTTACGAAAATTTCTAGTACAAAAACTTCATTACGAAAATTTCTAGTATGAAAACTTCATTACGAAAACTTTCAGTACGAAAACTTCATTACGAAAATTTTCAGTACGAAAACTTCATTATGAAAATTTTCAATACGAAAGCTTCATTAAGAAAATTTTCAGTACGAAAACTTTATTAAGAAAATTTCCAGTACAAAAACTTCATTACAAAAATTTTCCAGTACAAAAACTTCATTATGAATTTTTTTTAAAGACTCATTATGATTTAAAAAAAAAAAAAAACTCATTACGAAAAATTTTGACAGGCTAACAAACAAATGTACTCCCCCTATGAAAAGGAGTTTATTACTATATGGAGAATGGTTCAACAAGAATTTAATAAAGAAATATTACCTCACAGTTATCAATCCTAACTTCTATTTAATGTATTCAAATCTATCGGAGGGTAAAGATTTTGTGAAAATATCAGCAAGTGGATCTTGTGTTCCGATGAATTGAAGAATGATATCTCCTTTGAGTGTGTGATCCATAATAGAGTGATGCCTAATATCTATGTTCTTTGCACAAGAGTGATGTGCATGGTTTTTACTAAGGGAAATGGAACTTGTGTTATCACACAAAATTTGAGTCTTAGTAAAACTCAAGCCATAATCTATGAGTGTGTGTTGCATCCACAACACTTTAGCACAACAACTTCCAACTGCTACATATTCAACTTTAGCAGTGGAGAGTGCTACAGAATGTTGCTTCTTGTATGACAAAGAAACTAATGAATCTCCTAAGAAATGACAAGTTCCGGATGTACTCTTTCTATCCATTCTACATCCTCCAAAGTCAGCATCTGAAAAGATCTTTAAAATAAAATCATTTCCAGAAGTATAAAATAGTCCTAAATCCATGGTTCCCTTTAAGTAGCGAAAAATTCTTTTCACTACCTTTAAATGAGATTCCTTAGGATTGGATTGATATCTTGCACATAACCATACTGAAAACATTAATTCTGGCCGACTAGCTGTCAAGTAAAGTAGACTTCCTATCATACCTCTAGAAGATGTTTGATCTACTGGTGTCAAAGATTCATCAAGATCAAGTGTGTTTGAGGTACCAATAGGAGTACTTATACTCTTAGTGTTGTCATACCCATACTTTTGAAGAATATCTTTAATATACTTATGTTGGGATATGTATATTCCTTCTGGTTTTTGAGAAATTTGAAAACCAAGAAAAAATGTTAACTCACCCATCATACTCATTTCAAACTCAGATTTCATTAGATCCGCAAAGGAATCATTTAAGGATTTCTGAGTTGAACCAAATATAATGTCATCAACATAAATTTAGACAATCAAAACATTTTTCTTATCTTTATTTATAAAAAGGGTTGGATCTGAATTTCCCTTAACATAGTTATTTTGAAGAAAAAATACTGTAAGTCTATCATACCAAGCTCGAGGGGCTTGTTTAAGACCATACAAAGCTTTGGTAAGTCTAAAAACATGATCAGGATGTTTTGTGTCTTCAAATCTAGGAGGTTGTTCAACAAAAACTTCCTCTTGAACATAACCATTAAGGAAAGCACATTTCACATCCATTTGGAAAAGCTTAAAATTGAATAATGCTACAAAGGAAAGTAGAATACGAATAGATTCAAGTCTAGCTACTGAAGCATATGTTTCTTCATAGTCTATTCCTTCTTGTTTATTATAGCCTTTAGCAACTACTCTAGCTTTATTTCTTACGATGATTCCATTTTCATCATACTTATTTTTGAAGACCCATTTTACTCCAATTATATAAGTTTGATTAGGTCTTTCAACCAAGGTCCAGACTTTATTCCTTTTGAATTCATTTAGTTCATCTTGCATGACTTTAATCCAATCATCATCACTTAAAGCTTCATCAGTGCTTTTTGGTTCCAATTGGGAAAGGAATGCTAGATGTTATACTTCATTTCTTAAGGAACTTCTAGTACTTATGGGTTGATTCACATCACCAATGATACTATCACTGGGATGATTCTTTAGAAATGACTGGTTTGGGTTTTGTAAAACATGTTCATCAACATAGGGTAGAAAGTCTTCTGAGGTAAATTTTTCAGAAGTATCTTTTTGAACATTTCCCTTATCAGAAAGATTTTCTATCAAAGGTTGATAGTCAGTTTTTGTAAACACATCCGAGGATGTAGGTTGGGGTTGTTTGAAAACAAAAGGATCAGTTTCATCAAATTTGACATGTACTGTCTCTTCAACAGTACAAGTGTTTTTGTTAAAAACTCTATAAGCCTTAGAAGTTGTGGAGTAGCCTAAGAAAATTCTTTCATCAGATTTTGGTGTGATTTTGTGTAAGTTATCTTTAGTATTTAGAATGAATACTTTGCAACCAAAAATCTTAAAGTAGGAAAGTCTAGGTTTTCTACTATTCCATAACTCATAAGGAGTTTTATTAAGAAAAGGTCTAATTAAAATTCGATTTATAGTATAACAAGCAGTACTAACAGCTTCAGCCCAAAAATGTTTGGCAACCGAATACTCACTCAACATGGTTCTAGTTATCTTTTGAAGAATTCTATTTCTTCTTTCAAAAACACCATTTTGTTGAGGTGTTCTGGGTGCTGATAAGTTTTGAGTAATACCTTTTCTTCTAAAAAAAGTTTCAAAATCATAATTTTGAAATTCTCCTCCCTGATCACTATGAATAGTTTTCAATGGAAGGTTTTTCTCATTTTTGACTTGGGATCTAAAACTTTTGAAATAAGAAAAAGCTTCAGACTTCTTTGCTAGAAAATAGACCCATGTAAATCTACTGTAATCATCAACCAAAAAAAATACATAGTACTTGCCTCTAATGCTTCCAGTTTGTGTTGGACCAAAAAGATCCATGTGCACCAACTATATTTCACCAGTTGTTGAGACTTCATCGATTGATTTAAAACTTGATTTATGTTGCTTTCCATATTTACAAGGTTCACAGACTTTTGAAGAATCAAATCTAAGATCCGATAGATCCTTAACTAAACCTTTCTTAGAGAGTTTGAATAAGTTCCTAAGGTTACAGTGTCCTAACCTTCTATTCCATAACCAATAGAGATCTTCCATTTCACTAAGGCAAGGAAAGTCTTGGCTCCTAAGGTCTTCTAAGTTTAGTGTGTAAACATTTTCTTACCTATGGGCAGAAAGAATAAATTCTTCCTTGGAATTGTGTACTAAGAACTTATCCTTTCTAAAATTCACAAGGTATCCTTCATCACATAATTGACTTATGCTAATGAGGTTGTGATTAAGACCTTTAACAAACAAAACATTTGAAATCAAAGTTTTTCCAAGAAGAACAATGTTACCTATACCAATAATTTATCCCTGAGCATTATCTCTGAAAGTTACTTTTCCTCCTTTTGTCTTGATAATCTTTCCAAAATAGCTTTTGTTACCAGTCATATGCTGGGAACATCCACTATCCATGTACCGAGTATTGCTGTTGGTACTTTCCCTATTTTGTTGAAAATAAGAAAAAGTTAGGTTTTTGGAATCAAGACTTGCTTGGATCCGGAAATTTCAGAAAGTAAAATTTTGGGTACCCACATCTTCTTAGAAAAATAAGCCTTATTAAATCCTAAAGATTGAGTTTTGTTTAATGAACAATTCTTTTCCCAGTGACCACCACATTGACAATTTGTGCACAATAGGGCACTTTGAGGAACAAAGTAGTTGTTACTAAAAATCGGTTTAGAACTTGTGTAACCAAAACCAGAAGTATTCTTTCGAGGTCGGATTTGTGAATACATTTTATCAAAATTTTCCTCACCATGGGTAAAGTTTGACAAACACTTCCTCAAAGAAGATATTTCAGATTTGAGTTTTATAACAAGATTCTTGTCTTCAAAAACATGTGATTTTGAACTAGATCTAGGCTCAAAAACATATTTCTTAGAAAGTACGTTTTATAGTTCTTTAGAATGTTTATCATTCTTAGAACTTACTTCCTCAAGATTTTTTGAAATATTTTCAAAATAATCATTTTTCTTATCAAGATCTTTAGAAAGATTTGATATTTCCTTAGTAAGAATGGTATTCCTAGAGTTTTCCTTATCAATATTTTTCATGAGTTTTGAGTTCTCAATCTTATGAATTTTAGAAAACCTAGAAACTTCTTCATAGGTATGTAAAGTATTTTATTCATCAGAATAAGATTCTTCATCTGAAGAGTTATAATATTTACTATCATTAGCATTCAAAGAAACGTTGGTCAATGATTAAGAATTGTGTACCTTATCCATCAAGAAATGATTATCAATAGGTATCCTAGCTCTAAGACTAATATTCTTCTATCCAGAAGATTCATAATCCGAATATTCATCTGAAGAGTCTCCACCACTGGCACTCCAGGTGTCATTTTATTTCATAACATTCTTAGCTTTGTAATTTTAATACTTCTTTCTGTTCCTTTCATGATGCCTTTATTTTCTCTCTTTTCTTTTTAGCATAGGGCTATAAGGTCTTATGTGTCCATCTCTATTGTATTCATAGCATGTGACCTCTGAATATTTCTTATCTTTCCTTTCCTTCTTCTTATACTTGGATTGGAAATTTCTCTGTCTAGCTATCTTGTTCATCCTTCAAGCAAGATTTGCTAACTCATTTTCTGAGACTTCACTCTCACTAGATTCTGATTGGATAATAACCTTCTTATACTTGGATCTAGTAACTCTTTCAGGAGTCTTTGCTTTCATGTGATTTGAAGTTGTAGTAAAAGCAATACTACCATTCCCATTCTTCTTCTTTATGTTGTCATCATCTCTCTTCATTCTAGTCTCATGTTGAAGAAGAGTTCTAAACAGTTCATCAAGAGAAATTTGAGTAACCTTTCTATTCTCATCAATTGTAGTCCTTTTTGATTCCTACTCATTGGGCATAATATCTATGATCTTTTCAACAAGTGATTCACCATCTAGACCTTTCTCTCCCATAGATTGTAAGCTATTCACGATAGTCATGAATCTCTATTTTACTTTGCATATGGGTTCACCAGAAACCATGATACTTAGCTCTAAGTATAGCTCTTCTAGTCTCAATCACTTTAGATGTACCAAAACGAGTAACTTCAAGTTTCTTCAATATACAGTTAACTATTTCACAAGAAGAAATTTGGCTATATATGTTCCTAGTCATTGAACAAAGTAAAGTATTGCATACCTTATAGTTAAGTTGGTAATCATGATTTTATTGATTAGTAAAAGAACTTACTTCCTTATCAGGGATCTTGTATCCACCGGTAATCATAACAAAATTATCTATCCCAATATTGATAATGAAAGTCTTCATGCGATCTCTCCAATATTCATAATCATTACCATAAAAAAAGGTGGTCTGGTAGGATTTAAGTTGTCAATGGATCCAACATTTAAACCTGCCATCCTTAAGAAAATATTTGGCACATAAACTTATTAGAAGTATAAGTCTGTAAACAAGAGAAAATATTCTAAGCAAGAAAAATTGTAACTCTAAGAAAAAATTGAATCCGAACTATGATTTTGAAAAATAGATTTAGAAATAAAATATGAATTCGGAAATATGAATCTGAATAAGCAATTCCGAGAAGTATAAGGGAGAAGATAAAACTTCTGAATCTAATCATGATATTAATTCAGATGGAATTAAATCTCTGTTACCAAGTGTTATATTGGTACAAGGTATGAGTTCACCTCCTTTGATACCAATTGTTAGGATGGTATGTCTCTAAGTATGATACACTCTGTAATACTAAACGTAGGATGGAAATAAGAATGAGATTCTCAGATACAAGAGGGGGTGAATTGTACCTTTCAAAAATTCCCTTAGGAAATTTTTAGAATGGTTATGTTTAACAAAGTTAAACAAGATAATTCACAAGACCTCTATGAGTTCTAAAGACTTGATAGATTCCGGAAAAGTGATTTCGAACAAAAACTTAACAAAAGTTACAAAGAATAAGATTCTACCATAAAGCGTATAGAATCTAACTATATCAGAGTATAAGTAAGGAATTATAAAAAAGTTATACTTTCCTTAGAAATACAAAATGCAGTGAAAAAAAATCAAGTAGTAAAACTACAAGTAACAAACAATAACTCTTTTAACCCAAAGAGAAGGGTATCCAACAACCTTGGATAAATGTCCCTTGATTTATACTTTCAATCAAGTCTGTCTTACCCACACCAGGGTAAGCCCTCGATACGAAGATTAGAGTCTGTCTTGCTATCCCCGCAAGCCCTCAACTATCAGGTAGTCGGCACCTCTGTCTTCCTCAGCAAAGAATCCCTCAACTTCAAGGTGTTGGAACCTCTATCTTCCTATCCTCGAAAGCCCTCGATTGTAATCAGCAACAATCAGAGTCGCACGGAGAAAGTATGCACAAGGAAAAGTTTGAACAAGATGTTCAAAATTTCTACACAAAGCTTTGAGAGTTGATAAGATCCTCTCTCTCTCTAAAAATCACTTCAGGAAGTTCTGATCACCAAAATTCCAAAAGTTGTGAGCACTTTCAAATGAGATATTATTTATAGGCGAAGCTCCAACAGTCGGCTCCCTCCTCCAACGATCATATTTCTCCTTGAATTTCAGAGGGACCTGTACACGTGTCACTCAACCAATGGTTAGTCAATAACTGAAAGCAAGAAATCATTTTGTAATGAAAGAAGTGTAAGAATAAGTAAAACTGAAGTTCTGAATGTAAGCAAATAAAATTTAGGAGTCTAACCAAAATGGAATTCAGAGTCTATAATAAAGAGATATTCGGATTCTGTTTTATAGGAATTCGGAACCTCAATTCTGTAGAAATCCGGAGTCCAAATTTCAAGGAAATTCGGAGTCTGGTTTCACTAGAATTCAGAATCTGAACTTACAGAGTTCAGAGTCAGAGTTCATGGGAATTCGGAGTCAAAACTCATAAGAGTTCGGAGTCTATATTCAGAGAACTCGGAGTCAGAACTTAGATAAGTTTGTAATCAGAATTCAGAGTCGAACTACATGAGAGTTCGTATCCATAATTCGAATTTGAACTATATGAGGGTTCGTATTCAAAATTCGGAGTTGAACTATATGAGAGTTCGTATCTAGAATTTGGAGTCTAACTACATGAGAGTTCGTATCCAAAATTCGGAGTGGAACTTTATTAGAGTTCGTATCCAGAATTCGGAATGGAACTTCATTAGAGTTTGTTTCCATAATTCGGATTGGAACTTCATTAGATTTCATATCCAGAATTCAGATCCAAAAACAGAATGCTTCATATCTTATTATTATATTATTCCGAGGTTTTAGGTATGAATCCGATTTTTATACTTAAGAAAAATATTGATATGAACAATGAAAATATGGTAGGGGTAAATTCCTTTGGGAAGGAAATTTTCCTTATAGAAGTAAAATATAGATTTTCTTAAGTATAAGGTGTTTGTGATTTTCAAAAAAATAAGTAATAGAAAAGTCATAAGGAAAACCTTATTAACTACACAGTTATTTGCAACGGGACCCCGTCGCAAAAGAGTTTTTGCGACGGGATCCCGTCGGAAATAACTCGTCAGAAATAACCGAAATTCCAATAGGGGTACATCAAAACTGGATTTTTCATTTAAATAATTATTTTAAATTAAAATTTATCTTAAATTCAAAATAGACACATAATACATATATTAGTCCAGTGTAATTCATTTTATTCATTTTATAATAAGATTTGATATATAAAATTTTACTAAACATTTTAACGTCTTTTACCTACATTCTAGGCACATTTTAAAATTTGCATAAAAGGTAATTTTACCACTTCTGTGAATTGAATTTCAAAAATCCGACACACATGGTTGTTATCAGCAAGTAAAACATGGCTTAATAGAATGAAAATAATTTTTGGTGAATAATAGCTTTTGATTTTTATTTACCACGGTTAACCATAAGGGTTGGGGTTCAGCCACTTTATTAAAAAAGAAAAAGAAAACAACATCAGAAACCTCTTTTAAAGTGGGTAAGGGAGAACCCATTACATGCCCATGGGCCCAAAGGGATAATTCCCCCAGAGCAGAGAGGGAAAACCCATTATATGCCTGAAGGACATAGATAACCCATTATATGCCTGAAGGCCATAGATATGTCAATGATCTGAGACCCAAGAGGGATAGAATCCAATACAAGTCGTTGATCCAAAGGCCATAGAGGAAAACCTAGGAAACCCTAAAAAACACTGCCATAAGTTTCCATCGGCAAGTCCACCGCCGTCACCACAAACCCGCACAAGTTCAACACCGCAAAATAAACAAATAGCCAGCATCAAATCCAAATCTATGAACTGAGGCCATGAAGACCAGAAAACATCAGAACCCAGTCGGGGTTCATTAGATCTGAAAACGAAGCTTCACCAGAATGGATAAATCACGACTGTGCAAGATTCGTGTTCTAGAGATCAGAATCGGACGACGACGCCACACACGATCCAAACTGCAATCGAAGCCGACGAAGCTCCAACGCATCACCGACAAAGCTCCAACACATCACCGACGAGCCACATCTGAAGCTGGTGAAGCCAAATCTAAAGCCGGTGAAGCCACATCTGAAGCTGATGGAGCCTCACAACCATTGCATCATCATCGTAGACAAAGCCTCACAACCCTCTTCACAACGCCGACAAACCACCAAAATCCGACAAGCCGTAGCGAAGCCGAGGAAGCCCCGCATCCGACGACGATTCCTCATCCCTGCTGAACACCTGAAAAGATCCCTCACCCATACAGCCTGAGCTGCAAACCTAAAAACCCCCCAGGACACGCCGCATCGGCCCCAAAACCCTAGGGTGCTCCCGAGAGAAGATCTCTCGAGAGTGCCACCTTTACCACGGTTAAAAGTAAATAAGGTAATTATAGGTAAAAATAATTTTATAATAATATAAAATTACCCCAAAACATGTCTTAGTTATATTGTATTAGTTTTTTTTGACCAAAATCAACCTTATTTCTAAAATAAGGTCCTTTTTTATCCATTTGGGTTAGATTAGGACATTTATTGTATTTTATTTAAAGAAGTGTTAAAAGTGTTAAATTAAAATTTTAATAACTAAACCATTATTAATATAGGGTTATACATAAGATAAATTTGACTATAAATATTAATTAGAAATATAAATAAAATTACTACATCATAGTATTTTATTTATAATTTTTATACATTAAATAATAAAATTTATTTATGACACAATGATGATGCGGTAATTGTCTTATTAATGAAAGATTAAAGTAATTGATATTATAAATATTAAAATAAATTTAAATTGAAACTTTTGATTCTATACAAGAATTTTCTTGGTGAATATGACATGTTATGGTTGATTCAATTTTTTTTGAAGTAATCAAGTTGTGATGACTTTAACAAAAACCAAATACTAAATTGTGTCAAAATTGACACAAATGAGTTTTTAAAACAAATACTATTTTATTAAATTATATAATAGTCCTAAAAATATATGATTCGACCCTAAAACTTAGATAATGTTACATATTTCATTAATAAACTACTTGAGATCATTTTATAGTAACTATATTAACCATGCTGTATAAAATTACAAGAATACATGGTAAACATTAAACTATTTAACTAAGAGTTAAATATAAATGATAATGTTAAAATAGTGACCTAAACATGTCGAAAAACTGTTGGTTGAGAGTATTTATACCCATACTCATCTTATCCTTGAAATAAATCCATTTGGAGCTATTAGAAACTGAAATTATTTTTACAATAAATTAATATTTCAAGCTTTTCCTAAAGTGTCCCTCACCTCTCTTATAGAAGGGTACTTACCCTTCTCTTAAATTCACACCTCCAATGCAATTTGGCTCGACCCACCTCAGATAAAATCTCCTCCCAACTACCCTAAATTCAACTTAGAGGCATTAAATTGATCTGAAATCCAACCTACGGAGCCCTTTTATTCAAATCAAAAGGAAGCACCTGAAGAAGAGGTAATTATTTCATCACCTCTTTGAAAGTTCTTTTCTTCTTATACCACCTCTTTCTTTATTGTTTCCATAATAAAATAATAACTCCAATACCTTATACATACTGATATGTTATTATAAATTTTATACAACCATATTCATTATTCTATACATCCTATGAATGACAAAGTCACTATGCGTGCATACGTACGACTTACCATCTCGACGACATGGTGTAGTTTGTTATTCAACACTACATTATTTGGATGGTTATAATAATGAGTATAATTAATGTAAATAATTAATATAATATGGTAATAATTAATTATATATAATATACCATCCAATTAAACACTGTTTCACCATTAATATAATGATATTGTCGCTCGTGCGTATGTACGTGCGACTTACCGTCTCCACGACGCGATGAGGTTCATCTTCAATGATCACCATTAAAGAACTTTTTATAAAAATATATATATTGATTAAATATGATATATATGAAATAATATTTATAAAAGAATAATATATATTTATGTAGATAAATATATTTCATTTACCTACTTCCATACTATACAATTAGAAAACAGAAACAACGTTCATGCGTACGTACAGACTACTGTCTCCATAAATGGTGTTTCCATTTCATATATCTATCTATTATACATATTTATATTCAGAATATATATGATATATAAATCATGTTTTATATTCTATAAGTATGTAAATCATGATCTAAGTGATACTAAAAATAATAACAAGTTAAAACACGTACAATAAAGAAAGCGATTATTACTCAAAATGTTAATTTAACATGGAAATTATTATTAAATGGGTAGTATAAAGTCATAAATGAATAATATATGATATCATAAATATGAATATGGTTTTGGTATAATTTAATAAGAAACTATGGTCATTATACAAGAGGTTAAACATACCCTCGACTAAAGGAATGTACAAGGAAAGGTTTCATTATTCAATCTCATTATTATCAGAGATCGTTTATGTGTAAGTATTTATTGGGACATATTTATCATCCATGTCCATGTTTCATAAAACTTTTTTCAAAAGGAATCTTTTAAGGTTTTATGGAAGGGTATTTTTAACTAGATCATCAATTTAAATATTTTAAATATTTTTTTTCTAAATCTATTTAATTAATGTACAAGTTTTTAAAATGATTTTAAGGATTTATGTATATGTACATGATTGTTTTAAAATATTAATTATTTTCAAAAGTTTCAAATTGGTATGGGAAAAATTGACTAAAAAATATATTTTAAATTACTTCCTTTATGAATTGGGTGACTTTTAAATTATTTCATGAAAAAGGGATATTTCTCTCAAAGAGTTTTACTAATAATTTTCAACCATTTCAACAACCTTTACTGGGTATTATTCTAGATTAAGATTGATTTATTATTATAAAACCTTCTATATTGTATTGAATGAGTTATGATACATCTGACTATGGATGTTCTATTTTCATACTAGTCATGGTTTATGGTTAAAGTATTGACATTTCATATGCTAGTTTTAATATGAATGATTATGTTATGTTTCACCCTTTTCATATGAGGAATGCATTGGACTTAATAAGTGACGGGCGAAGCCCGCTATAGGCCCTCGACGCATCGTTAGGTCTCATGCAACAAACTAGTGTCTTGGAATAAGGACTTGATATAATATTTGTGAATGGCCTTGGCACAAGGTCTCGACGTAGTTGTTATTATGTCTGGAATTATGCATTCCCTCTTTATGAAATTAGTTATTACATGTGATTATTCGACTAGTAGAATATCCATGTGCATGTTTATATGGTAATTTTTTACTTATTTTTACCATATTATGCCCATGTTTTATGTTTAAATGCCTGCTATTTTTATTATACATCTTTCCTTAAAAGTTTATAGCTTCTGCAAAATTATTTACCCTTACTGAGCATCTGAGATCACCCCTTTCTTATGTTTTATTTTCCCAGGATTCTAAGAAGTGTAATATGATTGATAAGAAGGGTTATTCTAGGGGAATAATGGATTGATCAAAGGATTATTTATGTTGTGATTTATGTTAGAAAGTATTATGTAACGTTCAAGTATGTAATTTATTTTCTATGACTGCTAAAATGATTGGTCCTTTGGGACTTGATTCCTTGTAATCATGCCAATGTATTAAAGAAATGTATTGGTTCCAAGATTCTTGGGTCGGGGTGTTACAGTTAGTATTAGAGTAATTTTAGAAAAAACCTTTGAAATAGATTTAGAAAACTAAAATTAGGGATCATAACCATAAGATATAAGTTGAGGATAAGTATTAAAGATAATAATAGAAATTTAAAATACAGATTATGAGGGTATTCCTTGTAAATATATCCCTGTCTAGATATAAAAAGTGATCGTGGTTCTGGTATAGATGTACCTAGGGGTGAAAACTCTAAAAAGGTGTTCTGATCATGACTTAGGGTAACCCGGAACACGATAATTGGCCTTACTGCGCACCTAGTTTGACACTGTTGGGGGATATGCTTAGGATAATTCACATTTTCATTAAAATAATTTATGAAGCATTTATGATTAAATATTTCTGCAAATAATCCATTTTTATGATTATTAGATTAGATATGCATAAAGTTTTCAATTTATGTTAAGTATTTCACCAATTTATAATCATGAATTATGATTCATAACCTAATATAGTGTATGAAATTGTATATAAATGGTGCATAGTAGAAGGAATGACTACCCCACCAATGCACATCTTACAAAGAGTAAGAAGGATTATATCTTTCATGGTCTTAAGCCAACATTTAGAAGGAAAAAATACTCCAATATTTTCTCATCATATGAGGAAATAATATCATTTGTTAAAAAGATCAGTAAATAATTCCTTGAGTTCTATAGCTTTAAAGGGAAGCCATAGAAAAAAAGGATGCCAGAGAGAAAGATGGATGAAGGGAAAGAAGGATTTTCCCATATGTGATAACTATAGAAAGATTCACCCTGGTAAGTGCTTGAAAGGACTGGTTGTTTGTAATAAGTGTGGAGAAAAGGGTCATTAGGAAGAATAATGAAAAGGGGAGAAAGAAAATAATAATATTCAGTGTTTCAACTATAGTGAAATTGGGAATTACACAAATAAATTTTCTAATCATCAAATAAATATAGCTCATAAGAATCAAAAGGATTAAGGTCAAGAATAAGTTGTTACTATAGTGGATGTGGAATAATTAATGTATTATTGTTTCTGGATTGAAGAATTATGTCATTTGAGTTTTGTATCAATGATGTACTAGTTATATAAATTATAGAAATAAATAAGGATTGTACTGAAGTACTATTTCTTTGAGGATTTCAGATTTTTTGGTACTAAGAAAAGTGACTCAGTAGCAAGTTAAACATTTTAGGAAATACATGGTTGAGGGAAGGATAAACCTTAATATGGTCCTGATACTGAGATAGTTATTTTATAATAAGAGATGATTGATTTGGATAAATTATATTGGATATTATTGACTACATTGGAATTAATTAATTTTTTGTTCATTTCATAATTGTTGGAGTTTATAAAAGTTTTGTATTTAAAGAGTATATCCAGTATTCTATAAAGAATAAGGGAGCATGAATGTATTCAATACGGTTTTATGGTAATTCAGGGTATTACCATGATTTAATAGAATACATGATGAAAGTATTCACAAGTTATAATTTGGAAAAAAGAGATATTCATTATGTTTACATCCCATATAAAATTTTTGGACTATGTGTGACACCCTGAGCTTCCATGGTATGCTTCTGTTTGAATAATACAGTAGCGTGTGTTGTACGCAAATTCGAGTTCTAACACACCACAACCAATCAAAATAGCCGTTATGAATAGTAATACCCACTTCTTGAAATTTTATAAATTTTATCTTTCACAATGGAATTCATTTTTGGATTTGGAATATCGAAATAATCTTAGGGTGAATTTTTGGTATTTTTCTGAAAACATTCAATTTTTGATGAATAGTGAAAAACACTGAGTTATAGTTTAAAACTAAATTTTTATTTAAATAATTATTTATTTTTTTAAAATTTATTTTAGGTCAAAATAGATAAATAATACCTATATAAGTTCAATTTAATTCATTGGAGTCAGTTTATAATAATTTTAGATATATAAAAATTTTATTGAACTTTTTACTGTCTTTTACCCACCTCTTAAGAGCATTTGAAAATTTAAATAAAACATAATTTTACCACTTATGTGAGTTGAATTTCAAAAATCCGAGAGACAGGATTAATATCAGTAGAAAAATTTGGTTCAATAAGGTGAAAATAATTTTTGGTGAATAGTAACTTTTTACTTTTATTTACCACGGTTAAAAGTAAATCAGGAAATTAAGGGTAAAAATGATATTATTATTACTCTAACACACGTAATAATTATATTATATAAGTATAATTCAACCAAAAACAACCTTAGGAATTAAATATGATCATTTAGGTCCACTTGGATTAGATTAAGACATTTATTATTATTTAATTCAAAGAAGAGTTAAAAGTATTAAATTCAAAGTTTAATAACTAAACCATTTTTAATATAGGGTTAAATATAAGATAAATTCTATTATAAATATTAATTTTAAATCTAAAAATATTTCATACATAATGGTATTTTATTTATATATTTTTTACATTAAATAATTTAATTTATTTATCACACAATGATGATACAGTAATTACCTAATTAATGAAATATTAAAATAATTGATATTATAAATATCATTTGAGAATATTTATGAATTCCACTAATTTTATAGGTTGATATGAAATTTTAGTGTTGGTTAGATGAATTTTTTTCGAATTAATAATGCTGTTATAAATTTAGCAAAAACAAAATACCAAATAGTGTCAAAATTGACATAAAAGAGTTTTTAAAACAAATATTATATTATTAATTTATATTCTATTCCTAAAAATATAAGGTTCAGCCAAAATACTTATATAATGATATTTTTATCATTAATGAACCACTTGGGGTTCTATTGGAAGTATATAGTAAGTTTATTAACCATATAATATTAAAATACAAAGAGACATGGTAAATGTCAAACTATTTAACTAAGAGTTAAATCTAAAAGATAAAGTTAATATAGTGACCTAAACCTATATAAAACCTATTGGTTGAGTGGTTTTAGACCCATAACCATCTTATCCTTTAAATAATTTATTTTGGAGCCATTAGAAACCGAAAATAATTTTATTATAAAATAATATTTCTAGCTTTTCCTAAGGTGCCCCTCACCCCTCTTATAAAAGGGCACTCCCCCTTCTCTCTAATTAACACATTCAAAGCCATTTGGATCGGAAAAACCCTACCCAAATAAACTATCAACTATCATACCTTAATCCTAGAGGCCTTCCTTTAGTCAGAAAGCTAACATAAGAATCCCTTTTGATCAAATCAAAAGGAAGAATTTGAAGAAGAGGTAAATATTTCATCACCTCTTTCAAGTTCATTTCTTCTTCCACTTCCTCTTTCTTTGTTGTTTCCATTATAAAATAATAATTATAGTGTATTATATATACTATGATGTTATTATAAATATGGTATAACCATATTCATTATTCTATCCATCCTTTGAATGTCATGTCACCATACGTGCGTACGTACGGCTTATTGTCTCCACGTCATGGTGTAATTGTTATTCAATACATTATTATTTGGATAGGTATAATAATGATGTGTAATTGATGTAAATAATAAATATAACATGATAATTATTCTTTATATATGATATACCATCCAATTATATATTATTTTAATATCAAAATAATGATATTGTCGCTCGTGCGTATGTACGGATTACCATCTCCACGAATGCGATGCGATTCATTTCCCATCGTATCCATTCAAGACTAATTTTCATTAGATGATTAAAAATAATGTTTAAAGACTTAATATCATTCTTAATATTAATAAGATACAGACTATCCATAATAAACATTACTTACGTAACAATGTATATAAATGAAAATGAATCAGTTGACACCCGAAACGACGATAATATTAAGATATTATTAACAAAGAAATGTTAAAAGATCATATATGATATCATATTAATTTATATGATTATTTTATAATTTAATAAAAATTAATTCACTATTATACAGAAGGTTAACCTACCCTCGACCAAGTAAAAGTATAAGGTAAGGGTTAATTTCACAATCTCTTCATTATCTGAAGCTGTTTATATGTAATTATCTACTCAGACCTCTTTATTATCCACATCCATGTTTCTTAAAAATGTATTTCAAAAAATTCTTACTATTTTATAGACTATGGGTTAAAGTCATTTATAACCTTTTTTGACTTTAATAAGATGTTTATAAAGGAATCTTTCCTTCGTTTTCCAAACAAGGTACTTTATGACCTTTTTGATAAGAATATTTTCAAATATAAATCTTTTATTCTATAATTACGTGATTTTAAATGATTTCAAAATAGAAAGAGATATTTCTATAAAAAGGTTTTGATTTCATCAATGTCAACATCCTTTGATATATTTTAAGTTTGTTTGAATTTGATTTATTATGATACAAAACTTTCATATTGTATTGATGGTTTTGTGATATGTTTGATTGTGGATGTGTTATTTTATACCATTCATGTTTTATGGATAAAGTATTGACATTTCTTATGCCAGTTTTAATACGAATTTTTATGTTATGTTTAAACCTTTTCATATGAGGAATGCATTGGACTTAGTAAGTGAGGGGTGGAGCCCGCTATATCTCTTCGATGCATCGGTAGGTCTTATGATACAAACTAGTGTCTTAGAATAAGGCCTTGAAAGAATATTATTTGTAGTCTTGGCACAAGGCCTTGAATATGTGGTTATGAAGTCTGGCATTATGCATTCCATCATTATGAACGTGACTATTGATATTGCATGTGATTATTAAACTAGTAGAATATCCATGTGCGTAAGTAAATGGAATTATTTTGATTTATATTTTCCATATTACGATGAAGTTTATGTTGAAAAGGCTTTTTTTAGTTCTATAAATTGCCTTAAATGTTTATTCTTATTTATGAATGTTTCATCTATATTGTTATCCTTACTGAGCATCTGAGCTCACCCCTTTCTATGTTTTATTTTTCCCAGGATGCGAAGAAGTATATTATGACTGACCCGTGGGGATAGTCTATGGGATCTCAGTGTTGTCTATGGAAACAATGTTGTTGTATTTTTTCATTTTACGATGTAATGTAAACCTTATGAATGTATCTAGTACATCCAAGGCTACTAAACTAGTCGGTATTTCGGACTTGATATTTTGTGATCATGCCAATGTTATGTAATAATGCACCGACTCTAGGTAACTAGAGTCAGGGCGTTAAAATTGGTATGAGAAAAAGTTTAGTATAAACCTTTGAAACTAGATTTATATAAACTCTAATTAGAGCACATAGCCTTAAGATAGACCATGAGGATTAGTATAGAAGAACTTCCTAGAATTTTGGTATTGTAGTGATTTTGTGAGTTTTAAAAGAAATACATCCTTGTCTGGATACGAGCTGGTAGAGGTGGCTCTAGCACAGATGTACCTAGGGGTAAAACCCGAAAACACCACTTTGATCTAGACTCGAACGGGAACTGGTGCACGACAATGGGCCATGATGCACTCTTGGTTACGACACTCCCGGGGGATATGATTAGGATAATTCTCATTTTCCTTACAAAACATTATGAAGGGTTTATGAGTATATACTTCCTCAAAGAAAACATTTTTATGACTATGGATTATATCCATAAACAATTCAATTTTTTTTAAGTGTTTTAAAAGTTTGGAATTATGTATTTCAATTCATAAACTAATATAGTTTATGCCACTGTTTAGAAATGGAGCATAGTGGAAGGAATGAAAAACGTATCAATGCACAAACTCCATGTAGTGATTTACCTCCTTCTCAAGATAATTATAGTGGAGCTGGTGATGCAACCGGTGCTGATCAGCTAATCACCATACTGGGACAACTCACTCAGGTTAGGAATCATAACGTTACCTGTATTGAGCACCCTGGTCCGAAGCGTGGAGGATCAATGTTAGATCACTTTATGATGAAACAACCACCAACATTCAATGGGTATAAAAATACACTAGTATTTGAGCAATGGATAAATTACTTAGAGAAAATATTTTATGCCTTTGGGAGTAGCGAAAGTGAAAAAGTTGTCATGGCAGTTTACCAACTCAATGGAGATGCTGATCAATGGTGGTCATTGATTCAAAACACAAAGGAAGATGATGAAGTACCAAATATGGAATGAAGGAAGTTTAAAGAAATTTTCTTAGAAAAATATTTTCTTTATAACCATTGAGCAGATATGGAAAGACAATTTCTGAGTCTGAGGCAAAAGGAGGATGAGAATGCCGCAAAGTATGAAGCTAACTTTACAATGTTAGTGAGGCATGATACAGATTATATACGTAAACCAAGAAGTAATATTGATCATTTATTTGATGGGTTAAAACCATTTCTCCGTCGATCATTAGTCTCACAATCCTTCTCATCATACGAAGATATTGTCTCATGTGCTATCAAGACAGAAAAATAATTCTCTAAGTCTTACGAATTTAAAGCAAAGCAAGAGAAGAAGAGATCTACTAAACACTCTGGAAATGGAAATAAGGGGAAGATGAGAAATTTTGAATATCCTTCCTATAGTAAATGTGGGAAGAAACACCCTGGTACTTGCCTGAATGGAATGTGAGTCTATTACAAGTGTGGTGAAAAATGCCACAAAGATCGTGATTACAAGGGAAAGAAAGAGGCTGTCGATATTGAATGCTACAATTGTAGTGAAATGGGACATTATTCAAATGAATTTCCTAAGCGTCAGGGGAATATACCTCAGAAAAGACCAAGGGATCAAGGCCAATCTTATACTATCACTACTGCTGAGGTTGAAGCTCCGAAAGATGTGGTGGTAGGTAATTTAATGATTTCTTCAAGTTTAGCCAATGATTTATTTGATTCTGGATCATTGAATTGTTTCATATCTTCCCAGTTTTCTAAGAAAATTAGATATTTCCAATTTGATTTAACAAGGGAGTTGTCAGTTAAAAATCCTAAGGGAAGTATCATTGCAATAATGTTTTGTGAATCAGTCCCCATTAGGGTATATAAATGTTCTTTATCTGCTGATCTCATCATCATAACCATGATTGAATTTGATATAATCCTCGGTATGTATTGGATTCTAGACCATGATTCAAAAATTTATTTTAAGAAGAAATAGGTTACAATTTTTGACGATGATAAGGTGTACCTTATCTTTAGAGCAGAATCGTCACCACCTATTTCTTATCTAGATCCACCCCCAGTATCTCAACTAATTTCAATTATTGGGGAGGAAGAGAATGAAATAACTGTGGGTGAGTAAAGGAATGTTCAAATAGAGGATGTACCTATTGTGAAAGAATATGTTGATGTGTTTCTAGAAGATTTACCTGGACATCCTGCAGATCGAGAAATTGAGTTTTCCATTGATTTAATTCCTAGATCAAGGCCCATATCGAATACCCCTTATAGAATGGAAACTTTTGAATTGGTGTAACTAAATAAACAACTAGAGGAATTGATTAATAAGGGATTTATTCACCCTAGTGTTTCTCCATGGGGATCCCCTTTTCCTTTTGTTAAGAAGAATGATGGATCTATGAGGTTGTGCGTTGACTACATGAAGATCAATGCTATAACAATAAAGAAAAAGTATCCCCTACCTCACATTGATGATTTATTTGACCAACTTCATAGAGCTCAATAATTTTCAAATATTGAACTTCGATCTGGATATCATCAATTGTGTGTGAAGAAGGAAGATATTCTGAAAACAGTATTTTGAACCAGGTACAAGCATTACGAGTTTACAGTAATTCCTTTTTGGATTGACTAATGCACCCTATGTCTTCATGGATCTAATGAATAGAGTTTTCAAGGAATATATTGATGAATTTGTAGTGGTATTTATTGATGATATCTTGGTATACTCTAAAAGCGACGAAGATCATGAAAATCACTTGGGCATTATCCTGAAGACTCTTAGAAGACACAAATTATATGGGAAGTTTAGCAAGTGTGAATTTTGGCTTCAGGAGATTTCTTTTCTTGGCCATATTGTCTCTAAGGATGGAATCATCATTGATCTTTCTATGACCAAGATGATCCAATATTGGCCAGCACCGATGAGTATAACTGAGGTACACAGTTTTATTGGTTTAGCAGGTTATTATCGATGTTTCGTCCAGAATTTTTCCCTGTTGGCTGACCCATTAACAAAGCTCACACGAAAAGGGGTTAATTGTTTTTGAAAAAAATAGTGTGAAGAATGTTTTGAAGAAATGAAGAGAAGATTAGTCAATGCTCCTATATTGACTCTACCATCAGGGAATGATGGGTTTGTTATTTATAGTGATGCATCAAAGAAAGGACTTGGTTGTGTCCTTATGCAGAATGATAGGGTTATTGCCTATGTACCACGACAGGTAAAAATTCATGAGAAAAACAATCATACTCATGATCTTGAGTTAGCAGCTGTAATATTTTTTTTTGAAGATTTGGAGACACTATCTCTATGGTAAAAAATGTGAGATATATACCGATCACAAGAATTTAAAGTATATTTTCTCATAGAAAGAACTCAACATGAGGCAAAGGATATGGCTTGAACTACTCAAGGATTATGATTCCACTATACACTACCTCCCTAGAAAGGAAAATAAGGTGGCAGATTCTTTGAGTAGAACAGATCATGGAGTTTTGAATAAGATGAGAGTTGAAACGGATCCTATATACATGGATCTAGTAAATATGGATATGAGAATCACCATGGAAAGTGAAGCATCAATACTTTTTCAAATGGTTTCCAAACCATCTTTACTAGAAAGGATAAAGATTTCTCAGACTGGTGATGAATATTTTCAAAAGAAGATTAAATCTGTGAATAACGAGAGATTGAGTGACTTCGTATATGAAGATGCAATTTTGAAATTTGGGAAGTGACTTTGTGTTCCCGATATACCTGGTCTAAAAAGGGAATTGTTGGATGATTCTCATAGTTCCAATTTCTCTATACACCCTGGGAGCACCAAAATGTATAGAGATTTGAAGGAACATTTTTGGTGAGACAACATGAAGAGGGAGATTGCTGATTTTGTGTCAAGATGTATAGTTTGTCAACAAGTGAAAGCTGGAAGGCAACAGCCTGGAGGATTCTTACAACCTCTTCCCATACCTGAGTAGAAATGAGATAATATTACGATGGAATTTGTCATGGGACTACCAAAGACTCCTAGAAGGAACAATACAATATGGGTCATTGTTGATCATCTTACCAAGTCAACACATTTTTTTTCTATAAGGGAAGATTTACCACTTGAACATTTAGCAAGACTATATATTAATGAAGTTTTAAGACTTCATGGAGTACCACTATCGATTTTTTCTGACCATGATCCGCGTTTTACATCATGATTCTGGAAAAGTCTTCAGAAATCCCTAGATACTGAACTTTGTTTGAGCATTACCTACCACCCCCAAACAGATTGAAAATTAGAACGGACTATTCAAACCTTAGAAGACATGTTGAGATCATGATCACTTGAATTTCAAGGTATGTGGGATCAATATTTACCTCTGGTAGAATTTTCCTATAATAATAGCTTCCATTAAAGTATTTAGATGGCACCATATGAAGCGTTATATGGAAATAGATGTCGCACACCAACTTGTTGGGATGATGTTGGTGAAAGAAAACTCATAGGCCCAGAACTTTTGGAGGAAATGATGGAAAAGGTGAAGGTAATCCAAACCCACATCAAAGCAACTCAAAGTAGGTAGAAGAGATATGCCGATAACCGAAGGAAGGATTTGGAATTTTAGGTAGGAGATCATGTTTTCTTGAAGGTATCTCCATGTAAGGGTGTTATATGTTTCAGTAAGAAGGGTAAATTGAGTCCTAGGTACATCAGACCTTTCGAAATTCTACAACGAAATGGGGTTGTAGCTTACCATTTGGAAATGATGTCAACTCTTTCCAAAGTTCATGATGTATTACACGTATCACTGTTGAGAAAATACATGCCTGACCCAATGCATGTACTCACCTATGAGGAATTAGAACTGGAACCTGATTTGTCTTATTGCGAAGAGCCTGTCAAGATTATTGATACAATAGAACAAGTACTGAGAAACCGGATGACTCATATGGTAAAAGTTCTATAGAGAAACCATAAGATGGAAGAGGCAACGTGGGAACCCGAGGAACTTATGATGATAAACCACCCAAGTCTTTTTACGCAGTAACACTCTAGAAATTTTTATGACAAAATTATTTGAATGAGGGGAGAATGTGACACCCCAAGCTTCCACAGTATGCTTCTCCTTGAATAATACAATAGCCTGTTTTGTACACAACTTTGAGTTCTAACACACCACAACCAATCAAACTAGCCGTTATGAATAGTAATACCCACGTTTTGAAATTTTATAAATTTTATCTTTTAAAATAGACTTCATTTTTGATTTGAAATATGGAAAATAGATTAGGGTGAATTTTTGGGATTTTTGTGAAAGATTTCAATTTTTGATGAATAGTGAAAACAATGAGTTATAGTATAAAACCGAATTTTTATTTAAATAATTATTTATTTTAATTAAATTTATTTTAGTTTAAAATAGATACATAATACCTATATAAGTTCAATTTAATTCATTGGAGTGAGTTTATAATAATTTTAGATATATAAAAATTTTATTGAACTTTTTACCGTCTTTTACCCACCTCCTAGGAGCATTTGCTAATTTACAAAAAACTTAATTTTACTGCTTTTGTGTGTTGAATTTCAAAAATATGAGAGACATGGTTGATATAAGTAAGTAATATGTGGTTCAATAAGATGCAAATAATTTTTGGTGAATAGCAACTTTTTACTTTTATTTACCACGGTTAAAAGTAAATAGGGTAATTAAGGGTAAAAATGATATTTTTATTACCCTAAAACATGTCATAATTCTATTAGATAAGTATAATTTGACCAAAAACAACCTTAGGAATAAAATATGATCCTTTAGGTCCACTTGTATTAGATTAGGACATTTATTATTATTTAATTCAAAGAAGAGTTAAAAGTGTTAAATTCGATGGTTAATAACTAAACTATTTTTAATATAGGGTTAAACATAAGATAAATTAGATTATAAATATTCAGTAGAAATATAAAAATATTTCATAAATAATGGTATTTTATTTATATTTTTTAGACATTAAATAATCTAATATATTTATGACATAATGATGATGCAGTAATTACCTAATTAATGAAATAATAAAATAATTAAAATTATAAATATCTTTTGAGACTTTTTATGAATTACACTAATTTTATAGGGTAATATGACATGTTAGGGTTGTTTAGATGAATTTTTTTCAAAGTAATAATGCTGTTATAAACTTAGAAAAAACAATATACCAAATAATGTCAAAATTGACATAAAAGTGTTTTTAAAACAAATATTATATTATTAATTTATATTCTATTAATAAAAATCTAAAGTTCATCCAAACGACTTATATAATGATATTTGTATCATTAATGAACCATTTTGGGTTCTATTGAAAGTATATATTAAGTTTATTAACCATATAATATAAAAATACAAAGAGACATGGTAAATGTCAAACTATTTAACTAAGAGTTAAATCTAAAAGATAAAGTTAATATAGTGACCCAAACCTATATAAAACCTGTTGGTTGAGTGGTTTTAGACCCATACCAACCTTATACTTTAAATAATTCATTTTGGAGCCATTATAAACCAAAAATGATTTTATTATAAAATAATATTTCTAGCGTTTCCTAAGGTGCCTCTCACCCCTCTTATAAAAGGGCACTCCACCTTCTCCCTAATTCACACCTTAAAATCCAATTGGATCGGAAAAAACCTAACCAAATACCCTCTAAACTGTCCTAACTTCATTATAGAGGCCTTCCTTTATTAGGAAAGCCAACCTAAGGATCCCTTTTGATCAAATAAAAAAGAACCCGAACAAGAGGTAAATATTTCATCACCTCTTTCAAGTTCGTTTCTTCTTCCACTTCATCTTTCTTTGTTGTTTTCATTATAAAATAATAACTCCAGCATATTATATATACTGTTATGTTATTATAAATATGGTACAACCATATTCATTATTCTATCCATCCTTTGAATGACATGTCACCATACGTGCGTACATACAGATTACCGTCTCCACGTCATGGTGTAATTGTTATTCAATACATTATTATTTGGATGGGTATTATAATGATGTGTAATTGATATAAATAATAAATATAACATTATAATGATTCTTTATATATGATATAACATCCAATTTTATGTTATTTTAATATCAAAATAATGATATTGTCGCTCATGTGTACATACTGATTACCGTCTCCACTAACGCGATGAGATTCATTCCCCATCGTATCCATTCAAGACTAATTTTCATTAGATGATTAAAAATAATGTTTAAAGACTTAATATAATTATTAATATGAATAAGATAAATCCTATCCATAAAAAACATTACTTATGTAACAAATAATATAAAGGAAAATGAATCATTTAACACCCTAAACGACGATAATACTAAGATATTATTAACAAAGCAATGTTAAAAGATCATATATGATATCCTATTAATGTCTATGATTCTTTTATAATTTAATAACAATTATTTCACAATTATTCATGAGGTTAACCTACCCTAAACTAAGGAAAAGTACAAGGTAAGGGTTAATTTCACAATCTCTTCATTTTCCGAGGTTGTTTATATGTAATTATCTACTAGGACATCTTTATTATCCACATCCATATTTCTTAAAAATGTATTTCATAACATTCTTACTATTTTATAGACTATGGGATAAAGTAATTTATACCCTTGTTTTACTTTTATAATATGTTTATAAAGTAATCTTTCCATCGTTTTCCAAACAAGGTACTTTATGACCTTTTTGACAATATTAAGGTAAGAATGTTTTTTAACTTATACGGCGGGTGCAACTATTTTTTGCCGTTATAATATCGTCGAAGATTCCCTTACAATATTATAAGAATATTTTCAAATATAACTGTTTTCTTATATAATTACATTACTTTTAAATGATTTTAAAATATAAATAGATATTTCTCTAAAAAGGTTTTGATTTCATCCATGACAACATCCTTTGATGGATTTTAAGTTTGTTTGAAGTTGATTTATTATGATACAAAACTTCCATATTGTATTGAAGTTTTTGTGATATGTTTGACTGTGTATGTGTTATTTCATACCATTCATGGTTTATAAATAAAGTATTGACATTTCGTATGCCAGTTTTAATACGAATGTTTATGTTATGTTTAAACCTTTTCACATGAGGAATGCATTAGACTTAATAAATGATGGGTGGAGCCCTCTATAGCTCCTCGATGCATCAGTAGGTCTCATGAGACAAACTAGTGTCTTGGAACAAGGCCTTGACAAAATCTTATTTGTAGTCTTGGCACAAGGCCTTGATTATGTGGTTATGAAGTCTGGAATTATCCATTCCATCATTATGAAAGTGGCTATTGATATTGCATTTGATTATTCGACTAGTAGAATATCCATGTGAGTAAGTAAATGGAATTATTTTGATTTATATTATCCATATTATGATGAAGTTTATGTTGAAAAGGATTTTGTTTTAGTTCTATACATTGCCTTAGATGTTTATGCTTATTTATGAAGGTTTCTCCTATATTGTTATCCTTACTGAGGATATGAGCTCACCCCTTTGTATGTTTTATTTTTCCCAGGATGCGAAGAAGTATATTATAACTAACCTATGGGGATATTCCATGGGATCTCAGTGTTGTCTATGGAAATAATGTTGTTGTAGTTTTCCATTTTATGATGTAATGTAAACCTTATGAATGTATCTAGTACTTCCAAGGATACTAAGCTAATTGGTCTTTTGAGACATAATCTTTTGTGATCATGCTAATGTTATGTAATAATGCACCAACTCTGGGTAACTAGGGTCAGGGCGTTACACTATGAGTTTGGACACAAGTATTTTGGATAAGTCTAATGGTTGGAATGGAGTAAGTCGATCACTGGATATTTTGTTTGAGGTGAAAGTATAATTTATTGGATACTTTGACCTATCTTTTTTTATTTTAGTAAACATATAGAGGATTAAAGAATTACTTGTGGACCTTATGATTTATCAAATGAAATTCAAGAATAAAAAAAATCATTTTTAAACATTCATTTCCCAGTGTAAGGGATGAAGTAAAAATAGATCAAATCACAACCAAATGATGAGATTATGAGTGTGATAGGTAATGAAATCAAGTATGTCTTCTAGAGTTCTTATCGTGGTAGTAAATTAATCCCTCCTATTAAAAAGAAAGTATCTAAAAAAATGTGTTATCCTAATAACTTATGTTTTTTTGAACTGATGAAACTTTAAATCCTCATATATTTATGGCTTTTAGGCCTTCCATTTTACATTTATTGTTCACTTGTTTGTGATTGATGACCTCAATCACTCTCAATAAATATTTACATTTTTCCACCAATTATGTGTCTCTAATTGTCACAAATGTTCTTAAATTATAAATCCTAATTTTTTGATGACATTATCATTCCACTTTCCCTCTTATTAAGACTAAATTTTATTAACCTTATTTCTGATGTGGGTCTTCCACAAAATAATTTTCTATTTTCAATCTTTTTATTTTCTTAGAATAATTTAAAATTGCAGGATTGAAATTTATTGAAGGATGGTAGAATGTAACACCCCAATATTTTATAGTATATTATCCCTTTAAATTAATTTAATAGCTTATATTGCTCATAACACAGACTTGGCTTGTGTTATACACATGATTGAGTTTTTGCGAAACAACACATTAGTATTATAATTATTTAAATGATGTATTTTTTTATCAATTAAATATTGTAATATGAATAGTAAAAAAATTAAATGTTATTTATACTGTTTTTACACAAATAAAACCAATTTACAATTAAATTGATATTTTTTGTTATAATAGTTATATATTTAGAAAAACTATTTTCTTAAAAGAACTACTTTTTATGTCCTTTTGTGAAAAATAATAAAATTAATTTTAGAAATTCCTAAAAATTGAATTTGGTAAAATAGACATTATTTTTGAATTCAAAATATCAAAATTATCTTAGGGTGATTTTTTGGTATTTTTTTGAAAACATTCAATTTTTGATGAATTGTGAAAAGTACTGCATAGTACATAAAAACCGACTTTATCATTTAAAAATTTATTTTTAATTAAAATTTATCTTAAAATAAAAACAGATACATAATAAAAATATTATTCCAAAGTATTTAATTTGAGTCATTTTATAATAATATTATATATAAACATTTTTATTGAACTTTTTAATGTCTTTTACCCACCTTCTAGGCAAATTTGCAAATTTGCCTAAAATGTAATTTTACAGCTTCTGTGAATTGAATTTCAAAAATCTGATACACATGATTGTTATCATTAAGTAAAATATGGTTCAATAGGATGAAAATAATTTTTGGTAAATAGTAACATTTGAATTTTATTTACCACGGTTAAAAGTAAATAGGGTAATTAAAGATAAATATAATATTATAATAATATAAATTTACCTTAACACATGTCATAAATCTATTGGATAAGTTTTTTTGACTAAAATCAACCTTAGGACTAAAATAAGGTCCTTTCTGATCAATATGGGTAAGATTAGGACATTTATTAAATATTTTTTATTTAATGAAGAGTTAAAAGTGTTAAATTTAAATTTTAACAACTAAACCATTTTTAATATAGGGTTATATATAAGATAAATTCGACTGTAAATATTACTTAGAAATATAAAAATATTTTTTAAATCATAGTATTATATTTATAATTTTTAGTTATTAAATAATTAAATTTATTTATGACACAATGATTATGCAGTAATTACCTTATTAATGAATGATTAAAATAATTTATATTATATATATTAAAATAAATTTAAATTGAAGATTTTCATGCCATACATGAATTTTATAGGTGAATATGACATGATAAGGATGATTTAATGTATTTTTGTGAAGGAATCAAGTTAGGATGACTTTAACAAAAACCAATTACTAAATAGTGTCAAAATTGACATAAATGAGTTTTTAAAACAAATATTATTTTATTATATTATATAATAGTCCAAGAAATCTAAGATTCAACCAAAAAACGTAGATAATGTTACATATTTCATTATAGAACCACTTAGGGTCTCTTGGAATTTTATAGTATGTCACGACCCATCCCCTAAGGCCCGTGCTGTGACTACCCCAAGTCCGGCTTCCTTAGGCTAGGGGCTAGCGACTAGCACCAAAGGCGTAATTCCCTAGAACTGGGAAGGCATTGCCTTTATATCCTGTAAACACACAACCAAACACACAGTAAGATAAGAACTCCAGTAAACTGAAATGTAAATAGAGTGAGTATAGTAAGTAAAAGGGGTCAGAATACAAGCCCAATTGGAAAGGTACAAGAAACTGAAAGTACACGTACAACTGAAGAAAAAGGAAAACAGCTACTGGGTCTTCCTATAAGGTTCCTACCTGAAGGGTAGGTACATATCGTCTCCTTAGAACTCCACGTCTGTCTGTCTCCTCCGTGTACCGACTCATCGTAAGGTCCACCTCCGAGCACCATCTAGTCCTGGTACCCTCTGTCTCGATCAACGTTGTCCATCGTCTGCACCAAACACAAGCAAGTACGGGCATAGCCCATGCAAGGGCTAGTATAATGATACTCAGTAGGGACCTCGGGACCCTGAAGGTCTCACAAAAGCCACCAAGGATAAACCACAAAGTTTGAAATGAACAGATAACCATACTTAGGTATATTCCCATACATATACTTATGTTATCAAGTAATACATATCAATCATGAGGAAAACATAGAAATAATGACTCAGATCACACCAGGATTTATTCTAGGGGTAGTAACAAGTAACATCCCCAATCACATCATCGAACACCTCAACTGCTGGAGATCCCATCCTCTATCGAGTAAAGTGGGCCTACCGCGTCACAGAGAGGCGCTTCCCACAAACCTTGGACTACTGAGGTACTCCTCCTGTTGAGTACCATGGGTTTTCTGCGTCACACAGAGATGCTCCCCACCATGGGTATACCGCATCACACAGAGGTGCTCCCCCTCGCGACTTGCTGAGGTAATTCTCCTGTTGAGTACTGTGGGTCTGCCGCGTCACACGGAGGCGCTCCCCACCGTGGCCTGCTGAGGTACTCATCCTATCGTGTACCATGGGTCTTCCGCATTACACAGAGGCGCTCCCCACCATGGGTCTTCTACGTCACACATAGGCGCTCCCCACTGGGCCTGTCAAGTCACTCTAAGTCGAAAAGGTCAGCAGTCGTCAAGTCTCATCCAACTACTGGGTTCCCGCACTATGCTTTCTCATCTCCGAGAGGATCCACTCCACAAGCTACTGGTCGATATTAAAACTCCCAAGAAGTCCCACTAAGAATAATCTAAAAGGTCCTCCATGTCATAGGGGTCTCAACGCAATAGACGGCGCATCAACCAGACTCCTGATCTGTGAGTTATTAGCCTTCTAGTCCCAGGGCCCGGTTGGATTTGTGCTCGATCCAACCCGACCTTTTCCCATCTTAATCTAAAACTCCAGTGGGGTATACTCAAAAGAACCGTCTCAATCCAAGGTTTCTAGTTCCATAGACAGTTCGTCATTTCGACACCATATGAGGGAGGTATGTCGAATATAAGATCTCACAATAATAATAATAATATTATTGGGTGTTTTGTGAACTCGAGCCACGTACCAGAATTTAGTATCCAAAATTAGACTTGAATCGATCGTATTAATGACAGGATCACATTTCCATTGATGGAAAGTCAATTGGACATCACACATAGGAGTTATGGTGGGTCAAATATTTAATAATAATATTAAATCTATTATTTTCTGAGCACTTTGGGTACCCGATCCAAAAAACTGAAAAAGACATCCAATATTGGACTCATAATGTTCGTCTCAAAATTAGGGTCACACTGCCACTGACAGTTCATGAAACTGAGGTCACACCGATACGTTATGGATGAAATAAGGTTTTGAAAACCATAAATAATAATAATATTATAATAATATTATTATTTCATTTCTTTGAATGTTTCTCTCTACAATCTCATTTGAGATTCACGCACAAGAGTAGCACCTCCCCCTTATTCTAATGATTTCCTTTTTTTTACTTTAGATTTTTAATTCATTTCTTTTCAACTATTCCTCTCTCCAATTAACCCCTTACAATATTTTCCAGTTCCATCACCAATGTAAACTCTCAACCTCCAGCCACCGATCATTCTTTCGCTAGGATGAATACGGACCTTCCAGCACCTCCCTGTAACCACACCGTAAAAACTACACCCTGCTCTCTGCCTGGCCGCCGCACCGCCTACACCAGCCACACCAGACCACCATTTCACTGCCTATCTCGCCCAGAGTTGTGCCCCAAAGACACGCCAGAATCGCACCTCCACATTTCCCCTTTTGCAGGCCACCACATCTTTATTCTAAGCCTGAAAAATTAGACGATCACATATTTTTGATCCTTGCATCGAGGGATTTGCATCCATATATCACGCTCAACAAATCTCTATGTTTCCAGCATCAATAAATATTTGGACGCCTCCTTCCATGAGCCATTGCGACTTCGTTCCAAGCCCAAAAAATTAAACGATTGCATATTCATGATTCTTGTGTCGAGGGCTCCACGTTCATATATCATTCTCAACAAATTATTTCATTTCCAGTGTCAATAAATATTTGGCATTGAAGAACGCACGAATAATGCGTGCAGGAGCGGCCCGGTAAATTTTTTTGCCCAAGACTGCCTATGAAATTTTCCCTAAAATGTATTAAGAGCTACAGTGAAATGGTGAATTTTTTTCCCTTTCTTCTGTATTTTTTCTTTGCTTGCCTATTGCCCTATCCCGGGGGTTCTTTGGGATTGCCCTAGGGATGACCCTGAATGTGTGGAGAATAAAAAGAAAGAGGAGAAAGGTTTAAGTACGGGGCGATGACCATGTTTGTTTGGCCATCATCATCGTGAATTCAGAATATGAAGGATCAATAAATAAATTCAATCATATTAAAAACCCCTACATCAACCTGCAATAATTATTCCTAATACCATAAGAAGAAAACTTCCATGGATCAATTAGTTAGTGAGTTGATCCGCATTCTTCATTTAGAAGAGAAGAACATGGGAAACAATAATCACACAGATTTAAACCCCTACCTCCATTGCTCGTTGGTGTCAGCCGGAGGAAGGAGATGATGTTGATGACGTCAGCATTCATTTCTCCCACACCATGCTCCTGAAGTTGGTTCCAAATTCCTTGATTCAGATAATGATTCTTCATTGGAGAGGTTCTTTGTTTAGAGGATGTGCTTCCCATTTCTCTAAGGCTCTCCCAAATCTCCTTCACCAACAATATCCACCAAAAAGATGAGGATCCAATTTTAATTGAGTTAAGTCTATTAACTCAATTAATTGTTGGCACATTAATTAAACTAAAGTTGGAACATTTAATTTGGGGGAGAAACCAAGAGTTAACTCACATTAAAGATGAAGTTCAAGGGGGTCGGGTGGTCCGCACCACTGCACATACAAATTTGGATTTTTTAAAAATAAAATAAAAGTTGTTCTTTATTTTATTTTTATTCTTTTAACTGTCCCACAAAATTCATAAAAACTAACTTTAACCCTCGACCTACTATGGTAAAGGTGAAGGCCTCCTTACGAGAATATCAGCGTTTCAAGTTCAATGGTGCCCTCATATTTCCATTCCAAGCACCGGTTCAAAATTTATAAAACGGCGCTTGCGCATTTACTGAACATACCTGAAAAAAAAGATCAGAAAATTATTTACAGTCACCCTCGACCCACACTAGTCAAGGTTAGGATCTGACTAAGTAAAAAACACCCCAATGAACCCAATGGTACTATCAGATTTCCAATCCGAGTTACCATTTAAAAGTTATGAATTTTACAATAAAATAATTGTCACTTAATTATTTTATTTATGACCAAAAACTAACTTTCATTGCTGGCCCACGCCGACCAATTTTAGTGTCTGCCTAAAGATAGAATACCCTCACAAGTTCAGCGGTGGTTTTTGATTTTCAATCTAAGTTACCGTTTGTGAGTTATAAGTATTTGAAAAATAAAATAATTTATTTAATTATTTTATTTACGGTTATGCCATTTTTTGATTTTCTCACAGGAGGGCCGCACCGACTAAACTTAAGTCACTCCTAGGGTAAAACCGACATTATAAACGCAACAGTGCCCTCATATTTCTGATCAGAGTTACTATTTAAGATTTATTCTACTTTTTCAGGAAAACTGCTTATGTGCGCTAATTAAAACTCAACCAATCTTTGACGGATCATTCCTGGCACTTTGGGCCTCGGAATCGCACGCCCTCAGATTTCGCGGTCTCGAAATACTTCCACATAATTTAAAAAAAATAAAAAATAATCCAAATTTATGGTACATTACATTCTCTCCACCTTATGGATTTACGTCCTTGAAAGCCAAAACAAAGGTAAAATAACCAAAAGAGGGTACTGGGCATGAATCTGAGCCTTCCGCTCCCATGTGCTCTCCTGGAGGTTCTCGTGCTACCAGCGTACATGCACTAGAGGTATCGACTGCCCACGAAGGAACGACTCCTGTTGATCTTCAATCTCCACTGGAACCTCCATAAATGTCACCCCATGGTCGAAGTCCAGCTCGACGTGGTCGATGATGTGTGATGGGTCATGCAAGTATCTCCTCAGCCAGGATACATGGTAGATGTCGTGCACCCTCTCCAACTGTGGTGGAAGAGCCAAGCGGTATGCTACCTCACCAATCCTCCGAAGTATCAGAAAAGGATCGATAAAACTCTGTGATAACATGGAACCTTGTCCAACTATTCATAGTCCCTATCGAGGAGAGACTCGAAAGAATACGTGGTTCCCCTCCTAGAAATCCAAGTGTTTCCGTATCTTATCAGCATATGAATTCTTCCAACTCTATGCAGTCTTCACTTGCTAATAAGTGAGACTTCGCGATACAAACTCTACCACTAATTTCTTCATCTCTAGACACCAGTATTGATGCTGAAGGTCCTGGTACATCTTCACCACACCACAATGTACTGCCAGAAGAGATGTATGGAACTCCCTCAACACCTCATCCCAAAGTGCCACCAGTACCATGGTACGTCTTCTGAAGAGGATGACGTGCTCCCCACATTCAGAATATCCATTAGGTGCTTGCCCTGAGGATATCTGAGCACATTGAGCCTCGCAGTCAATTCCCCCAAGCTGCACCTCCCTGACTTGCTGAAGGAGTGGGGGAGTGACAGTCATAGACTAGAGGTAAGCAGCTTCATCTCTATCCATGAAGGATATCTGCAGCGCGACTAGCTTCTCTGACGACTCTCTAAATAGCTAATGACCAAACCTCCTACTGAGTGCGTCTGCTACCACATCCCCTTCCCAGGAGTAAAGATTATATCAAAGTCATAGTCCTGGAGGAACTCTAGCCATCATCGCTATCTCAACTTCTGAAAGCTCTGCTGACACTTCTCTGTCCACAGGAAAGTCTTCTCCTTCTTCATCAAAGCTGACAACTGTGCTTCTACTCTAGAGAAGTCTGGTCCAAAACTCTATTAGTACCCATCCAAACCAGAAGTCCCTCTCCCTATGGGGGTAATCATGGAAACATCTTTTGAAAAGATGCCCCCATGCTCTGCCTCTCTTGTTTGGAACTGAAAACTGAAAACTCCTGCTACCATGAGAGTAATTCTGTACAACTCAAGAGTGATTGGATGCACCCTCCTATGAATGAGTTTATCCTATGCTTCCTGGGTTTCCTTTTTCACCAACCAAGGAAAACCCCATCCCAACGTTGTATAGAAAACAATTTTTTTCCTAATAAAGTCAATCTGAGTATGAACTGGGGATGTCCAGTCCATACCCAAACTAACATCATAAGGCCTCGACACTGCCACCAAGAGGTTCCAACCGAAAATCTCACCTCAAGGGTCAGATCACATCATCGGCGTAAGTGTGATTATCGAGTCTCCTCCCAAAGGTATCTCCAAACGTGAGGTTCAAGTCAATGGTTTAACTGAAAACTCTAGGTCTTGGACAAGATTCATGGAAGAAAGGAATGATTGGTGCCTATGTATATTGATATGGTAGCTGGTAGTAGACATAGACCGTACCTCAAATTATTCCTAGAGCCCTTGGGTCACACTTCTTGACCGCATGCAGCTACTCTCTTCCCCTGTCCTCCAGCTCCTTGAGCTTGGCGGGGACCACAATGGGGGGTGTTTGTAACATGTCGAAATGTACACCACCTCATGCTACTCACCTAGATCTTCTTCCACATTTTAATCCCTACATATTCATCTGTCCCTAACAATTCTTCTTCTTGAAACATTTTTACATGCCCAATTCTCTAATACTGGAACCAGTTTCTTTCTTTCCCACTGCTAACACTCACTGGCTGTATCCGATCAGCCAAAGAACATTCAAACACAAAGGTTCTCTCTAGCACCCTAACATAAGTAAGAATGTGTAGAGGAAAAGTATTATCTTGAGTGTCCTTAAACACACCTCGCTTAGAATTCCGAGCCCTGAACACTGATCGTATCGTATTCATCGAGTACCAGGATTGATCGGTACACCTCGATGAATACTCAGCTATCGACATGTCGTCCTGCTAAAGCTGTAGAAGCTCGAGGGAACTCTCAACCACCTCCTCAAGCCAGTTCTCAGCTGCCTATGAGTCAGGCTAACCTCAGAACCTGATGGGTATTTGATACTGAATCACATGTAAGGCACTGAGCTTATATGTTTCCTCTATCGGTAGCACCGGTTGTAACTGCTGACCAACGAGTAGTGATATAGATGACACACTACCTGAAGGTACTATCTCGGGTAATGGTTCATGTGCCGAAGACTCATAACTTTGAGGACCATCCTCATGGTCACTCATTGAAAGATACTAGTAGATAAGATCATCATCTGCTCTACTGGTGTCTCAACTAGGTGGAAAACTCTAGTAACCACCCCCAGCCAGCCCTCAGCTGTGTGAAAATATGTCTCGCCTTGAAACCTCAGAGACCTCTACTGCTGGAACTCATGCAATACGCTCAGTCAACATGAACCGTCCGCCAGTGCAGCTAGTGGAAACTACTGTCCAACAGGTGGTGGTGTTGTTGGTACACCACCCAAAGGTGCCAACATAGTAAGAAGGCCCTGCACCAGAGTCTCATCGCTCAGTGGGTCATCATCGTGTACTCTCTTGGGAATCCTAGCTGGCTATCTACACAACAACATCCAGATAAGGAATAGGTGCGCCATGATAATTAAGTTATACTTGGTGAGCTGACTCAAAATATCACAAAGAAAACTTTTGAAAACACACACAAGAAATCAGTGTTTTCGTGCACTGAGTCGGAAAACAGAAGTTAGGGTCCTGGTGTATGGATACGTCGGCCATCGCACCAACACTGGATTCCCTAAACTGATAACCAAACTCACTACACTTAACAATATTTCTATTAAAAAAACATCAGAGTCCTATGTTCTATGTTAGAACCTCCCTATGATACCAATTTATCATGACCCGTCCCCCAAGGCCCATGCCATGACTTCCCAATCCCATCTTCCTTAGGCCAAGGGATGGCGACTAGAACCAAAGGCGTAATTCCCTAGAACTGGGAAATCATTGCCTTTATATCCTATAAACACAAAACCAAGAAAACAAAAATATACGAACTCAAGTAAATTGAAAAGTAAACAAAGTGAGTACAGTAAGTAAAAGGGGTCAGAATACAAGCCCAACTAGAAAAGTACAAGAAACTAAAAGTACAAGTACAACTGAAGAAAAAGGAAAAAAACTACTGGGTCATCCTACAAGGTTCATAACTGAAGAGTAGGTACAGATCGGCTCCTCATCACTCCACGTCCATCTGTCTCCTACGTGTACCTACTTGTCGTAAGGTCCACCTCCAGGCACCGTCCAGTCCTGGTACCCTTAGTCTCGATCAACGCTGTCTGTCATCTACACCAAACACAACAAAGTGCGGGCATATCCCATGTAGGGGTGAGTATAAAAATAGTCAGTAGGTACCCAAAGACCCTCAAGGTCTCACAAAAACCACCAAGGATAAACCAAAAAGTTTGAAATCAACAGATAACCCTACTTATGTATATGCCCATACATATACCTAAGTTATCAAGTAATCCATCTCAATCACGAGGAAAACCCAGAAATACAAACTCAGCTCACACCAAGATTTATTCTAGGGGTAGTAACAAGTAACTTCCCCAGTCACACCATTGAACAACTAGACTGCTGGAGATCCCCTCCTTTATCAAGTAAAGTGGGTCTGCCGCATCATAGAGAGGTGCTTCCCACAAACCTTAGACTGCTGAGGTACTTCTCTTATCGAGTACCGTGGGTCTACTGCATCACACAAAGGTGCTCCCCACCATGGGTCTTCCGCTTCACACATAGGGGATCCCCCTTGTGACTTGCTGAGGTACTCCTCCTGTCGAGTACCATAGGTATGCTGCGTCACATAGAGGCACTCCCCACCATGGCCTGCTGAGGTAATCCTCCTGTCGTGTACCATGGGTCTGCCACATCACACCGAGGTGCTCCTCACCGTGGGTTTTCCGCGTCACATAGAGGTACTCTCCAATGGTCTTTTCAAGTCACTTCAAGTCGAAAAGGTCAGCAGTCGTCGAGTCTCATCCAGCTACTGGGTTCCCGCACTATGCTCGCTTGTCTCTAGGAGGATCCGCTCCACAAGCTACTGGTCGATATTCCAAATTACAAGATGTCCATTGAAGAAGCATCTCAAAGGTCCTCCATGTCATAGGTATATCAACGCAATAGACGACACATCAATTAGACGCCTGGTCTGTGATTTATTAGCCTTCTAGTCCGGGGGCCCGATTGGATTCATGCTCAATCCAACCTGACCATTTTCCATATTAATCCAAAACTCCAATGGGGTATACTCAAAAGGACCATCTCAATCCAAGGTTTTTGGTTCTGTAGACGGTTCATCATTTCGACACCGTATGAGGGAGGTATGTCGAATACAAGATCTCACAATAATAATAATAATAATAATAATATTGGGTGTTTCGTGAACCTGAGCCACGAACTAGAATTTAGTATCCAAAATTAGACTTGAATCGACCGTATTAATGTTAGGATCACATCTCCACTGACAGAAAGTCAATTGGACGTCGCACACAACAGTTATGGCGGGTCGAAGATTTAATAATAATAATATTAAATCTATTATTTTCTGAGCAATTCGGGTACCTGATCCAAAAACCTAAAAAGGACATCCAATATTGGACTCGTAATTTTTGTCTCGAAGTCAGGGTCTCACTACGGCTAACGGTTCATGAAACCAAGGTTGCACGGATAAGTTATGGATGAAATAGGGTTTTGACAACCATAAATAATAATAATAATAATATATTATTATTATTTAATTTCTTTGAAATTTTCTCTATCCAATCTCATTTGAGATTCACGCACAAGAGTAGCACCTCCCCCTTATTCAAATGATTTCCTTTTTTACTTTCTTTATATTTTTAATTCATTTCTTGTCAACTATTCATCTCTCCAATTAACCCCTTAGAAGATTTTCGAGTTCCATCACCAATGTAAACTCTCAACCTCCAGCCACCGATCATGCATCCGCTGAGATGAACACAGACCTTCCTGCACCTCCCTGTAACCGCACCAGAAAAACTGCACCCCGATGTCCGCCTAGATGCTGCGCCGCCTACACCAGCTGCACCAGACCGCCATCGTACCTCCTACCTCACCCAGAGTTGCGCCCCAAAGACACGTTGAAATTTCACCTCTACATTTCCCCTTCCGTGGGCCACTTCATCTTCATTCTAAGCCCAAAAAATTAAACGATTACATATTTGAGATCCTTGCATTGAGGGATTCACATCCATATATCGTGCTCAGCAAAAATCTATGTTTCCAATGTTAATAAATATTTGGAAGCCTCCTTCTGTGAGCCATTGCGGCTTCGTTCCAAGACCAAAAAATTAAATGATCGCATATTCGTGATCCTTGTGTCGAGGGATTCACATCCATATATCACGCTCAAAAAATTATTGTGTTTCTAGTGTCAATAAATATTTGGATTTAAAGAACACACGAAGATTGTTCGGAGAATAAAAAGAAAGAGGAGCAAGGTTTAAGTGCGGGGTGATGACCATGTTCGTTTGGCCATCATCGTCGTGAATTCAGAATATGAAGGATCAATAAATAAATTCAAACATATTAAAAACCCCTACATCAACCTGTAATAATTATTCCTAATCCCACAAGAAGAAAACATCTGCGGATCAACTAGTTAGTGAGTTGATCCGTATTCTTCATTTAGAAGAGAAGAACATGGGAAACAATAATCACACAGATTTAAACCTCTACCTTGATTTATCATTGGTGTTAGTGTGAGGAAGGAGATGATGTTGATGATGTCGGCATTCGTCACTCCCGAAGTTGGTTCCACATTCCTCGATTCGGAGAATGCTTCTTCATTGGAGAGGTTCTTCATTTGGAGTATGTTCTTCCCAATTCCCCAAGGCTCTTCCAAATCTCCTTCACCCATGATATCCACCAAAAGGATGAGGAGCCAATTTTAATTGAGTTAATTCTATTAACTCAATTAATTTTAGGCACATTAATTAAACTAAAGATGGAACATTTAATTTGGGGAGAAACCAAGATTTAACTCATATTAAAGAGGGAGTTCAAGGGGGTTGGGTGGTCCCCACCACTTCACATACAAATTTGGAGGTTTTAAAAATAAAATAAAAGTTGTTCTTTATTTTATTTTTATTCTTTTAACTCGCCCATGAAATTTATGAAAGTTAACTTTCACCCTCGACATACTGTGGTCAAGGTGAAGGTCTCCTTAAGCGAATATCGGCGTTGTGATTTCAACGATGCCCTCAGATTTCAATTCCAAGCAACGATTCAAAAGTTATAAAACGACTCTTGCACATTTACTGAATGTACCTGAAAAAAAGTTCGGAAAATTATTTACAGTCACCCTCGACCCATGCTGGTCAAGGTTAGGATCTTCCTAAGTGAAAAATGCCCCAAATAACTAAACGGTACTGTCAGATGTCCAATACGAGTTACCGTTTAAAAGTTATGTATTTTAAAATAAAATAATTGTCACTTAATTATTTTATTTACGACCAAAAACTAACTTTCACTGGTGGCCCACGCCGACCAATGTTACTATCTTTCTAAAGAGAGAATACCCTCATGAGTTCAGCGGTGGTCTCGGATTTTCAATCTGAGTTACTATTTGTGAGTTATAAGCATTTGAAAAATAAAATAATTTATTAAATTATTTTATTTATGATTATTCCATTTTTGGTTTTTGTCACAGGGGGGCTGGGCCGACTAAACTTAAGTCGCTTATAGGGAAAACCCACTATCCTAAATGCAATGGTGCCCTTAGATTTCTAATCTGAGTAACCGTTTAATAGTTATTCCACTTTTCCAGGAAAACTGCTTACGTGCACTAATTAAAACTCAACCAATCTTCGACGGGTCATTCTGGGCACTCCGAGCCTCAGAATCGCACGCCGTCAGATTTTGCGGTCTCAAAATAATTCTATGTAATTTAAAAAAAATAAAAATTATACAGAATTTTTGGGACATTACATAGTAACTATATTAACCATGTAGTATACAAATACAACAAGACATGGTAAAAGTTAAACTATTTAAGTAAGAGTTAAATCTAAAATATAAGGTTAATATGATGACCTAAACATGTATAAAACCTATTTTTTGATAGGATTTGGACCCATACTCATCTTATCCTGGAAATAAATCCATTTATATATATTAGAAACCGAAAATAATTTTATAATTAATTAATATTTCAAGCTTTTCCTAAAGTACCCCTCACCTCTCTTATAAAAGAGTACATCACATTCTCTTAAATTCACACCTCCAAATCCATTTATCGTAGATAACCCTGACTCAAATAACATACCAACTACCTTCAGTTCAACCTAGAGGCTGTACTTTGATTAGAAATCCAACCTATAGAGCCCTTTTGTTCAAATTAAAAGAAAGAAACCGAAGAAGATGTAATTATTTAATCACCTCTTTCAAAGTTCTTTTCTTCTTCTAATTACACATTCTTTATTGTTTCCATAAAAAAAATAATAAATAAATTACATTATACATAATCAGATTTTATTACAAATTTTGTAAAACCATATTCATTATTCTATCCATCCTATGAATGACAAAGTCACTATGCGTGCATACGTATGACTTACCATCTCAACGTTGTGGTGTAGTTTGTTATTCAACACTACATTATTTGGATATGTATAATAATGAGTATAATTAATGAAAATAATGAATATAAACTAGAAATGATTATTTATATATCATATAACATCCAATTAAACTCCGTTTCAGCATCAATAGAATGATATTGTTGCTCGTGCGTACGTACAACTTATCGTCTCCCCGACGCGATGAGGTTCATCTTCAATGAACACCATTCAATTTTTTTTTATAAAAATATATATTGATTAAGTATGATATATATGAATTTACATTACTACTAGAATAATATATATTTATGTAGATAAATATATATTTTTTACTTACTTTCATACTATATGATTAGAAAACGGAAACAACGTTCATGTGTACGTACGGACTACCGTCTCCATGAACGGTGTTTCCATTTCATATATCTATCTATTATAAATATTTATATTTTGAATATATATGATATATAAATCATGTTTTATATTCTATAAGTATGTAAATCATGATCTAAGTGATACGATCAATAATAAAAAGTTAAAACACGTATGATAAATAAAGCGATTATTACTCGAAATGTTATTTTAACAAGGAAATTATTATTAAATGGGTAGTATATAGTCATAAATGAATCATATATGATATAATAAATATGAATATAGTTTTGGTATAATTTAATAACATACTATGGTCATCATACAAGAGGTTAAACGTACCCTCAACTAAAGGAATGTACAAGGTAAGGGTTAATTCCTCAATCTCATTATTATTTGAGATTGTTTGTGTGTAAGTATCTATTGGGACATATTTATTATCCATGTCCATGTTTCATAAATATGTTTTCAAAAGGAATATTTTAAGGTTTTATGGATGGGTATTTTTAACTAGATCATCAATTTAAACGTTTTATATATTTTTTTCTAAATCTATTTAATTATTCTCCATGTTTTTAAAATGATTTTAAGGATTTATTTACATGTACATGATTATTTTAAAATGTTAATTCTTTTCAAAAGTTTCAAATTGGTATGGGAAAATTTGACTAAAAAAATATATTTTAAATACTTCCTTAATGAATTGGGTGACTTTTAAATTATTTCATGAAAAAGGGATATTTCTCTCAAAGAGTTTTACTAATCATTTTCAACAATGTCAACATCATTTACTAGGTATTATTATTGATTGAGGTTGACTTATTGTTATAAAATCTTATATATTGTATTGAATGAGTTATGATACGTCTGACTATGGATGTGCTATTTTTATACCATTCATGGTTTATGGTTAAAGTATTGACATTTTTTATGATAGTTTTAATATGAATGATTAGGTTATGTTTCACCCTTTTCATATGAGGAATTCATTGGAATCAGTAAGTAACGGGAAAGTCATGATATAGCCCCTCGAAGCATCGGTAGGTCTCATGAGACAAACTAGTGTCTTGGCACAAGGCCTTGATAGAATATTTGTCAATGGTCTTGGCACAAGGCCTTGACGTAGTAGTTATTATTTCTGGCATTATGAATTCCCTCATTATGAAATTAGTTATTACATGTGATTATTTTACTAGTATAATATCCATGTGCATGTTTATATGGTAATTTTTGACTTAATTTTACTATATAATCCTCAATTTTTATATTTAAAATGCTTCTGTTTTTATTATACATCTTGCATTTAATGTTTATAGCTTCTGCTGAATTATTTACCCTTACTAAGCATTTGAGCTCACCTCTTTATTATGTTTTATTTTCCCCGGATGCAAATAAGTGTAATATTATTGAAATTTAGGGTTATTATAGGGGAATAATGGAGTTTTCAAAGGATATTTATGCTATATTTTATGTTAGAAAGTGTTATGTAACATTCAAGTATGTAATTTATTTTCCAAGACTGCTAAACTGATCTTCCCTTGAGGAATTGATTCTTTGTAATCATGCCAATGTATTAAAACAATGCACGAGCTCTGGGATTCTAGGTTGAGGCATTACACATTTCATTTTTAGGCATAATATAAGATTACTATGATTAAAGTAAATTTATATGATAATAGTGAAACAATTATTTTAAATTTTTTTTAATATGTTTTAATTTTTATCTATTAAAATAAATTCATTACTTATATAAAAAATACTCTAATATAATTAATAATCCTAGATATAAATATATTAAAATTCATTCAATTAGTAGTCAATGATAAATAATATTAAGAACACTTAATGGGAAATCAACATTTTTCTACAAAATATATTTTAATATGTTAAATGATTGATTTTAGAAATAATATTTCTATTAGGTTGAAATTGAATTTAACTAAATGGATTTTAATATATAGCTAAAACCCCAAATTTTTATTAAGGGATTTCTTCTATTTATATTATAATATATACCACTTAGTTAGAAAACTTATTTCCAAGGTGAAAATGGTAAAATGTAAAAACCCAATGCTAAATAACAAGAAACATGTTTAATTTTTTTTGAAAATTTGTGGTGGGGAGATTATCAAGATTATTTCACCCAAAAAAATTATTTCCCATATTTGGATATTTTTATCCTTGAATATTTTCATTCCATTATTAAAAAATAATGGGTGTTCAAAAAGGTGCTATTTTCTTCACATATAAAAGGGAACAATTCCACCCCTCTATGAAACACCTAATACTTCAAATTACATCATAATAATATAACATTTTTATCCTACTAGAATACTCTCACATGTTCATAATACTATGGTATCAAATGGATATATTATGTACTATATTTCCATATACATTTCCAAGAGAAATATCAAGTTCTCAACATAATTATTTAATTATCTATAGTATTTTATTCTTAATATTACTTATTCAAATATCATCTATACACCCCAATATAACATAACCAATATTATTAATATTTTTTAATGTTATTATATAAATGGATAAAATGTTATTTTATCTATTCGATCCTCTTTGAAAAAAAAAACAACATTGATCATATGTATAAGGGGACTTCACCACCACAAAACGATGTGGTTTGTTCTTCATATGTGCCTTTCATTATTGGAAAAATGATTTATTTAATGAATAAATATGATTAATAAATCAAAATTATAATTTTGAAATAATTATTTATCATAAAACTTCTTTCTATCTATTTTCTTTAGAAATTGACAGGTTAATCCTACGTACGATGAGATATCCCCTCCATCATCGATGAGTTTGATTAGTTATAATCACTATTTATTAATGGTTATAAGAATAAATTTGATAAATATATATGATATTTTTACCTATTCATTATTTTTAAAAATATTTATTTAAAAAACCTTAATAATAAAATCTTTGAACAACACATTCTCATTTGGGTCATTTTTTACCACCTACATGAATATTGTTATTATTATCAATCCAAGAATGATTAATAGATTTTATATAAATGTTATATAAATTAATAATAATTTATTTTAATTTTCTTTAATTATTTTGGAAAGGTGTTATTAATATTTAACATATATTAATATAAAGCCTTTCAATTACTAAACAAGTTGAAATAAGTTCATGAAAATTTCATTTATCATGAACTATATCTATGTTTTTTTTCATAAATAAATTAGAAATAAGGATTCATTGATGAAAATTATTTTTATATCACTAATAATCTTGGGATGATGAGATTTAAGATATTAATGTAAAATAAAACCACTAGTATGAAATTATTTCAAAAAGACTATGATTACTCACACCCAATATTGAAAATATATAATAACTATTTAACATAAATATAATAAATAATTATAAATGATGTTTATAAAATGTTATATATATGTATAATATTATATAATAGTTTAATAAAATAGTTATTTTTATAATAATTGATCTTAGGATGCATTCAAGAAAGAAAAATTATATATTATAGGTTTTTCTTGACCCAAATTCTTTTATTTAGTCACACTAATTACATTTTGAAAGTATATTCACAAGATAAATTTATTCTATTCTATGATGATACAATAATAAATAATCTCTCTAGGTAAATAGATATTTTTAATTAAAATATGTAACATGATGATTATTGTTTATCAAGTGTGTATAATTGTTGAGAATATTTCTTATCCATGTTAATGAATGTTTTCTCTACCTGTCCATGTTTCCCTATCCCCCAATGTTATAATTTCTATGTGGAAAACCAACCATGTGTTAACATATGTGAGAATAATAATTCAATTATCCAATTTTAAAAATATTCTTTGTTACTATTTATATTATGTGGGTTTTTGGGATGTCCGGGATATGGATTCCACTACATAGTGCCACAATCCCAGTGGGACACATGGCCTCAAGCATCTCTCAAAAAATTCCAAAGGCTTATAAAAATTATTAAGGGACTAGAGTGTGTCCATGGGGAGACTATTCTCTCATTACTAGTTTGGAAAAAAGAAGATATGTAAAAACAGATTATAAGAGAATAATATTTAACCAGATGGCATATCATAAGTAGATATAATCAACCAAGAAATAACAATAAACTTGTAGCCGAATCATATAAAAACATATAATAATGTTTTTCATGTATCTATAAATCATGAAAACATGGAGACAAATATTCAGAATCATTACTATACAAATGGGTAAAAAGGGGAAAAACCTATCCCAACATCCAAAGCTCCAACCTAGTCATATGCTACCATCTCAATCCTAATTCATGTCAAAAGTCACACATCTATAAGAGGAAACATCCAATTGTGTAAACCTACAAACATTTTATCTTCCCGAGTAATATAGGTATCCAAAATAGGGTGTTAGGTAAATCATAGTTGGCCTCCTCAAATGAAATCTACAAATATCCAGTATGTGTATAAAATATGATAGGGTGCAGATATAAAATGTAAAGCAGTAATAAAAATTATAAATGGGTGGTCTGTATTTTCTAATAAGAACCTAGGATGACAGTACCAATATTATACCATTCCAAAATATAATTGAATAATTATCAAGGAATTAAATTCCTAGTATCACATTTATAAGGGAGGCCATGCCCAGTCTTACATTTATATAGGGGAAACCATTCCCTGTATCATAGTAGTATCACAAGGGATGAAATACATGTATAATATCAAAGTATAGGGTCTCCATGTCAAGTATCAATGGATAAGGATGCGAATCCCAGTATCAAACAATAGGGAAGCCACACCCAATATCATAGGATAGGTATACCATTCCTAATATCCCAAAATAGGGACTACATGCCCATTTACATAATCACAGAATAAAGATTCCATACCTATTCATAATTATAAAGGTTATCTATGCCAATTTATATTTACATAAAGAAGGAGGGAAGTAATTACTATCTAGTATAATAAATGCATATGGGTCATAATTCTAAACTGACATAATAGATTTATAAGGGGCATCTTTCCCATTATCAATAATTTACAATGTTTGTCATGCCCATTCATTCTTAATAAATCCATCGGATTTAATACCAGATAATGAACAATTAATTTGTAATTATTATTTTATATCAACATGGGCGTAACTATTTTTTAATTTCAAATAGATTATGTGGGATTTTCACTCACCGTTATTTAATTCAATACATTATAAGAGTGTTATCCAGGCTACAACACTAAATCTAACCATTTTATTTAAAATATCACAATTTTGAAGCAAGAACAAACACTTCAATAGGGAATTTGGAAATATTCTCATTAAAACCATTTAGAATTGTAGGAGGGAACACCTAAATGGGTGGATCCTTCTAAGGTATTTGATCTCATGGTTTTTAATAAGTTCATTATCTTCAAAACATGGAACCCTATTTAAGGAATATGAAATTTAGTAGAAATGCACAGTGAAACCAACATTTGGTATAACAGAACATATTAAAAAAAATAAAAACATAAGGAATAATTTATAGACTATCGAGATCATACTCATAAAAATTTTCTCATCTATTATCAACCTCTCGTTCATCCTAGATTAGAGTAAATATGATGAATCAAGAAAAACCTTGAAAATAAGGCATATGAGCCTTCATCTAAATAACATCATTGAGGGAAAGGAGAATGAAGAAAAGATAAAAAGGAATTGTTATCTTACCAGTATAGATAAAGTGAGATGAATGGTAATGTTATTAGACTACAGATGGATGAACGACATCAATAAGTATGAAAAGGTCACTTGGGAGCTCAAATAGTGAGATGAGAGGTTCCTTTATCCATTGGAAAGAATAAACAAGGAGATAAGTTAAAAAATTAGTCCATTGAGGGTATTTTCTTAAAATCACCCAAAATCCTATAGTCACATGGGTTGGAAACATGGATGTATAAACCATGAAATAATTGTGTGCCATCTTTTATATGAAGGGTGACCCACATGGGTAGGCTGCATGGTTAGTGACACCATGCATCAACCCTAAAAAAATAATCTACTAAAATTTATATAGTCTTTTTATTTTTTTAAAGGTGAGGGGATAAGCCCCAAAAATTTATTTATAAAAGAAAGTCAAGGGGAGAAATACAAGAGAAACAATGCAAAAACAAATGCATTAAAGTTCCCTACCTTGGGAACCAATCTTATTCCTTATCTTTTCTCCAATTTTGCATTCTTGGTCTCTCAGTTCATTCCACATTTTGCCGCTGATACGCCCCCGACCTCTTCCTCCAGAGTAGCGGTCTGAAATTTCCTGAGCTTGCTGCAAAAGTGTTTCAATATCTTCATCAGAGCTGGAAGCTTGATCATCTTCCTTCTTCTTCATTGCTTCCTTTATTTGTTTTTTCTTTTGGCTCCTTGTCCTTGCTTGTTGCCAATTGCAATCCTATGCTTCTGATTTGTCACCTTCATTCCCTGCTGTAACAGGAACCTGCATATTGTCAATCTGAGCTTCATAATAAACTCCCCTCAAAGAAGGCATGATTCCAGCACTTGCTGATGGTTTCAGATATCCTAGAACAAGAGAAATAATATCAATATTAGAAGGATAATTAACAAGTTTTAAAGGAGTAATAGTGTGTTAAATTTTACTGTACTGCACATTATGCAGTTTTTCCACCGAGGAAACCAAATTAGAGTTCTGTTTGGTTGGGCCTTCCTCGGCTTGGGGCTCTGAGCTTCCTACAATAAAAATCCTCTCAGTATCTAGAACACAGTCCATCTTTGACTTCCCTTTAGATATATCAGATGAAGGTGCCAGAGTTTGAGTTATAGCCAAAGCTGCATTCTGTTTTTGTCCAGAATCAGACTCGAGATGAGAATCCTGATGAGAGTTCCCTTGTGATCCTATATGAGTGTCAACCACATCTGAGGTAGTCTGAACTCTGCCCAGAATTTCAGAACAAATATAAGTATGAGCTGAAGGTTCTAAATCCATAGCTGTCCTGTTATCTATCATATCCTTCTCCCTAGCTTACAAGGGTGAAGGGGGATCTCCCTATTCCACAATCTCCACCCATGATTTCTTGTTTCTACAGCCCCTGCTGCATGGTTAGGGAAAATAACATGCCCTACTTCACCCCACTATCCAAACCTACACGGTTCGGAGAGGCCATGGGCGTTGGGTCACACTGTTTCTATTATCTATGCAACCAAATGTTTTTTTCCAGCAGTCAGGGTTCCGAGCTCCGAATAAAACCCATACACCCTTTAAACCTTTACATCCTAATTGTTAATCCATATTTAGTCCATAATAAATAATTTTAGTGAATTTAAAAGGATCTGTAACTCAAATAAAAATCAGGTTCTTACATCCTTCCTCCCTTAAAGGAACTCATCCCCAAGTTCACCTTATAAGGGTAGAGAAAGTTCATCTGAGAATAATTCTGACCACTGATCACATACGTTGGTCTCCCAATCCCACAAAATTTTCTATACATGGCCTCATAGAGCCATTATTCTTTATTAAATGATGCGTATGGGATATTACTCAAAGGAAGTATTGACTTCCAACTCAACATCCTCACGATAAAAATTATGAGACAAGTCAACATGATATTGGGAATGCTATGAAACATGGAAGACGCCATTAATGGCATTGTAACTCTAAGTTAATATCATCCAATAGGCTATCAAAAAGACTCTAAAATGAATTGACAAAGAATTGATATATTTTAAATTACCTTTCTATCTTATATATGACCATGTCTGGGTGATACTTGTAAGAATACATGTTCCACAACCCCAAACTACATAGGTCCTCGATGATAGTCGATATAAGATTTATCTCTAGACCGAGAAGTAGAAATATTCTTTATAATTAGATGAATTTTCTCCAAAGTCTCTTTACAAGATGGGGACCTAGTAGTTCTACCACTCCTACCTATAACTAGCATAAGGGTAGACAACATGACCTACCGTAATCCATATGAATCGTTGTATGATAATAGTTATTGTGTAAACACTAGATGATAGGGGAATTATTCTCCCATAAAATGCTAAAATAAAGGACACATGATTGAAGAATTTCCTATAGAACCTGTATAGAACATTCAAACTGAAGATTAGTATGAGGTTGAAAGGTTGTACTCAGAAGCACCTATGTACCCTAATCCTTCTGAAACCCCTTCAAAAACCTCGACGTAAAGAGATAATACCTATATTTAATGATATTATGAGGTACCCCATGTAATCAGATGATCTTACAGATATAGAATCTTCCCAGCTAATTAACTAAGAATGTCTCTTAGATTGGAAGGAACTGATCTACCTTATTCAGTTGATCAGTTACTGCCCAAACTACATTGCTACAATGAGGCGACCTTGGTAAGCCAATGGAAAATTCCATCACTACGTATTCTAATTTCCATTCCTATACCAGTAATGGCTATAACAAGCCTTTAGGTCACTCGCACTCCAAATTCATATACTGACAGGTGGAGAACCTATTGGTAAATCTAGTTATTTGATGCTTCAACACTCCCCCAATACCATTGGCAGATATCACAATACATCTTGAAGATACCCAAGTGAATTACCCACTACGAATTATGTGAATCCAACATCATCTCATATCTCATATATATGGGAACCAAGATACACCAATGTATTTTTAGGACTCCATCATCATTGATTGTCCAATATAGAGGCAGGTCCTTAACAAAAACACCTTCTTATTGGACTAAGCCCTCATAATCTGTAAACTGTATCATATTAACCTTCTCAAGAAGTGAAGAGGTCACTATCATAAATTAATGTAAAGACTATCTGTGAAGAAACTGATCTTATATAATCATATAAAAAAATAGATCCATAAGATTCCATTCACTACTGGATTCCTGAACTACATGTGTCTGATTCCTCATCCTTATATCATCAGAAACATCATTTCATTTCCCAAGCCAATAGGCTAGATCGAAGTCAAAATATTTTAGATATTCTAACCATATTCACTACCTAAGATTTAAGTATCATAGTGTAAATATATACATGAGTATCATTTGGTATGTAAAACCACAGAATGATCTCCCAATAGATAATTCATCCCACAATGCAAGGTGTGTAAAACAAATTCCAATTTGATATCATGATTAAGGTAATTCCACTCATGAGAATTTAACCGCCACAACCCATACACACTGATTATATCATAATGTTTTTTTACTTATCCAAGGCTAATGATTGATGCCTCCCATAATGCTTTATATACCATGCTAGCCTCTTGAAGAATCAAAATAGGTGCCTTGGTAATCCATCCTTTCAGCTTCTAAAAGGCCTTCTCATGCATTTCTGACCACATGAACTTAACACCCTTCCTTATAATACCAGTAAGAGTTTCATCAAGTAATTATAATTTATATATAAATTTCATTCAGTAACCACATAGTCCTTAGAAAATCCTTATGCAAATGAAGTTTTTGGGATGCTCATAGGTTACCACGACTCTCACCTTTTCTAGGTCAAATGAAATATATACCTTTGAGATTATGTGACCTGGGAAGTGAATCTTGTCAATCTTGAAGTGAAACATACTAAGAGTAGTATACAAATGGTTCTATCTAAGTTTATTAAAAATGGTATCAAGATGAGTGTCATGGTCATTATGAGTATGATAATACACTAACATTTTATCTATGAAAACCATGAAAATGGAATCTGGATAGGGATAGAAAACACTATTTATAAAATCCATAAAGATGACACGTGTGTTTGTAAGACCGAATGGAATAACAAGATACTCATATAAGATATAAAGACTATGGAAATACATACATGGAATATTTGAAGGTATGGATCGAACCTGATGATATCTAGATCTTATATCAATATTTGAGAATACCCTCTCTCATTTGATCTGGTAAACAATATACATAATGTGAGATAATGGATAATTTCTTTTCACTATAATCTAATTCAATTTATAGTATTCCACACAATTCATGAGGTTTGCATCCACCTTCTTAGTGAAAAAACCGGTGAACCCCATGGAAACGTATTGGGCCATTTAAAATCATCTAGTTTCCTATCGAGATCTTGTAATTCAGTAATATGTATCATGTATAGATAAATTCATACTGATTCATCTTCCATAACTATCTCAATATAAAATTATATATATATATCCATAGTAATACCTAAAATTTAATTAGTGGAATACATCCATGAATCGATCTACTATAGGAGGAAACTAAACATGATTTAGTCCCTGATCTTCAATTTGACGGCTAGTAATTTGGGTATTCACTACACCTAACCCAAGATTATCTGGTCTAACTCTACTAGCCTAGAAATACCAACCACCATTATGAATATACATACCACCCTCTAGTGATGTAAACAACACTGATTGGAAATAAAATTCCACATAGGCATGATATGGAACCAACTAGTCCATTTTGAGAATGACATCCAAAATTATCTTCTTGAGGATGAAGAAGTTCCATAAGAAACTATGGATTCATACATCAAGAGGATTGTCCTTGAAATTGCGTATTCTCTCCAATTATATACCCAAAGGTGTATCAAGTGACATTACACCACAAGAGTACTTGAAACGAAGTTCAAGATTCTATAAAACAATAGAATATATGAAATAATGTGATACACCCATATTGAATAAGGAATAATTGATAGTAGAGGCTAATTGAAAAGTAAATCTAATAGAAGATGTCCTAGAATCTTGCTCCCCCAGTATAGTTTATATTTAATAGATATATCATGATCCCTGATCCTATGCTACAACCTGGCTACTCGGAGAATTCCCACTCTGTTGGTGCTGAAAATCTAAAGTTTGGCTACCATGAAAATGACCTACTCCTCTTCATTTAGGTATATTAGTACTTCAGATACCTTTATAACAAGGTTATACTACACCTTCTCTTTAATAATGTGTTAGAATTAATCATATCCCCCTAAAAAACATATGGGAAGGTACTACAAAATCATTAAAGATTTCCCAAATGGCCATATCCATAGAACTCAATAGGGTATCTGATAAACTATGGCCTTTTATACTACGTGGGGGGTCAACTGGATACCACTATTCATGTGAACATACTTAAAGTGTCACTTCCAACTACTAGTGGAACCACTACTCTGTACAGGGTGTGAATTTCCTTGGCTCACATTGTCTACTTCCCTCAGCTTCTGCTAGGTGATTAAGGCCTAGTTAACTATATTTGATATAGTTTTCAACTAGAAAATAGTAACTTGAGAACAAATAGGATGCCTCATCCCATCCTAAAATCATATTTTTTTTCACTAGTTTATCAGTAATATAGATATTAATTAAGCATTGAATCTTTGTAAAATGAGTAAAATAGTTCTTAACTATCATAAAAAATTATAGAAGGTTCATGAAATCCCTAAAACAATTGGCCCATAGAGTCTCTTAAAGGGAAAAATAATTGAATATCAATGGGATGTCCCTCCACGTCTCTTCTTGATACTGCGCATCATGATTTATAATATCTCAAAAGTGCTAGGAAGATCCTATCAACATAAAATTAGTGAGTTTAACTCTTCTCTAAAGAGGTGTCTCCAGATTCTCAAATGTATACATGAGCATCTCAACCCATAAATTCACAACATATGGTCTTATATACCCTAAAAATGTGGGTGGATGATTTTACTAGAACTACCAAGTCAACTCTCCCATATAAGGAGAAGATAATAGCGCTCCCTATAAGGTCATCATAAGCTACATGAAGTCTCCTAGAAACTAGGCTCATTGTCCCTATTGGGAATATAATGAGGTTCCAAATGAGGAACTAATAAAGGTACAACTAGTGGATTAGGTCCCACCAACTCTGGTGAATGGTCATCACCGCCCTCCTGGCATAGAACCAGGGGATGTCGTGGTGGAATTAGTCTGCAATCACTATACTCAAGTCTAAGATAGGATTCACTTAAAAAAGGCACAAATTTATAAATAGAACAAGTATGAGGCCATCCAATGTATTAGTCACAATGCTATGCCAGATCAATGAGTTTGGTTCAGTTGATAGAGAAATTTATAAATAACAATAAATATGCTACCTACTACCCACTATTTAGGATGAGATTGGGTCAAGATCTATTTTTATGAATTTCAATTTCATTTAATGTATAGTTGTATTTAAATTATTCTTTAAATGGATTAACCAAATGGTTCAACACTTCTAATTTATAAGGTCCCATACGACTTATAAACCAAAATGTAGAATCCATTCAATTAATAACATAACATGTTCTAGTCCATGAGACCAATGGCTCATGATTCAATGTTCTAGAGTTTTCTTTTTAGGGTTTCTGCTATAGCCTATGCAGAAAAATACTATTTGGTTATGTAAGGCACACTTAGTACCAAATATGTTTTCTTAATTCCCTAAAATAATCTTTATAAAAAATCTATTTTTATTAATCAAATCACCCTATGAAATCACAAGAGATGAAAAAAACACGATGATTTTATATGGAATGGCATATTGATGGCATGAGAATTCTTTATAAGGCACCTAATATATTTCATTCTCAATTTTTCATTTCCCTCATCTCATTGGGATAAGTTAAAATTATAAATTTCAGTCATATAAATAGTAATATCATAATTTAAGTGCATCACCCAATGGTGGAATCAAATCAACTTCTATAATAAAAAAGAATAAAATTTTAATTTCCAATAGAGGCAATTTGGATTTTCTCTGAACAGTTAGCTATGCCCAGGAACAACTCATTACCAAACTCTAAAACCTTCATAATATCCTGTCTATTGTCTCAAAATAGTAAGGAAATAGATGAAGGCCTCTAATAAAAAATTGTGACACCCCAAACCCAATTCCAATCCATGGTTCATCGATCTCGGTGGTCCATATGGCCTCAAATGCATATCCCTAATGTCCATAGTATGAAGACTAGAATGGAGGGCCTAGGGTGTGTTTGTTGGGAGACTATGCCCTCATTACATGAGTGGAACACAATATATATGTAATAAAAAATAATAGAAGAAGAATATATAAACAGATGAAAAAATAGAAGTAAATATAATGAACAAATAAATAAGAGTCAACTGGTAATTAAATTATATACAAATAGATGATAATGTATATCTTGTATCTATGATGTATGAAATCATGGATACCGATAACAAGAAAAAATTCTATACAAAAAGGTACAATAAGTAAAAATTTATCCCATCATTTTGAGATCTAGACCAATCATATGCTACCAGATCCATCTTAAGCCATGTCAGAAGTCACACATATATAAGAGGATTCTTCCCCTCGTCTACACTTTTAATCATGTAATCATCCTGGGTGCCATAAGCAGCATAAATAGGCTTTGAGGTAACTCCCAGTAGGCTAAAACCAACTATGTTGATAAATATCTATTACATGTATACAATATTATAGTGTGAAGACAAAATAATGTAAATTATTAATTACAAATGTAAATGGGTTGCCTCAGGTTCTTGAAAGGACACCAGGCCGAAACTACCAGTTTCAGCTCATGCTGGAATAACTATAAATATGTATTAATGGACACAATGACTAATATCATATTTATAATGGACACCATGCCCCATTTTAAATTTATATAGGGAATGCCATTACCAATATCCCAATATTATCATGAGGGACACCTTGACCATATAAGATCTTAATATAGGGTCACCATGACTAGTAACAAAGAATATGGACTCCATTCCCAATATCTAAGAATAGGTATTCCATGTCCAATATCACAAAATAGAGGATCCATTCCCTGTATCTTAGAATAGGTACATCATGACAATTATCAAAAAATAGGGATGCCATGTCCATTCATAATTATAAATTCTCACCATGTCGATTCATTCTTATATAAAGAAGGAAGGGTGTCATGCCCATTTGGTATAATAGATGAATATGGATGATTATGAAAAATTGACAAAATACATGCATAAGGGACATCATTCCCATTATCAATAATTTTCAAGGGCCATCATTCCCATTCATTCATAATAGGGTCAATTGTATTTAATACGATCCAAGGAATAATTAAAATCTCATTATCATTTAATATCAATAAGGGAATAACCATTGTTCAATTTAAATTATATGATGTGGGACTAACAATCACTATTATTCAATTCAATTCTTTATAAGAATTTTTTCCATGCTAAAATACTACATCCAACCATTTCATTTATAATATCACAATTTAGAAGAAATACCAAAAAATTCAAGAGGGAATTTGGCCGCATTATCATTAAATCAATTTAGGCATGTAAGAGGGAACATATAAAGGGGTGGCTCCATCTAAGGGAGTCAATTTGAAGGGGTATAATTAGTTCATTATGATCCAAACATAGAATCCAATTTTAGACAGATGCAATTTAAGAGCAACACATTGTGAAAATCATGTGCGAAACAATGACACATTATAAACCATCAAAACTCAAGGAAAAATTTGAAGAACTCATACCTATTACTCTTATAACTTTTCTAATCCAATATCAATAATTATTTTATCATATATTGGATGAAATCAAAAGAATCAACCAATGCACTCAAAATTGGGCTTATGAGCTTACATATAAATAGTGTCATTGAGGGAAATAACAAAGATGAATGGATAAAAATGAATTGATATTGTAAATATTCAAATCAAACAAGATGAAAAATGATTTGATCGTACTCTAGATGGATGAATGAGTTCGAAAAATATCAAAAGGGTACTTGGGAACTAAAAATGGGAGATGGAAGGTGCCTCTATCTAGTAGAAAAAATAAATGAGGAGATAGGATATGAAAATATACAATTAAGGGAGTTTTGGTAAAATCACCAAAAATTACTGGGTCGCATAGTTTTTCAGCATAGTTGGAAAAATCACGCATCAATCATGTTCCATCTGCTATGTTAAGGGGGGACCCGTATGTTTTACCACACAATTAGAAAAAAAATGCACCAACCATATAAACATACTATACTAGAATTTCAATATTTTTCACATGGGAATGTGTACTATAGAATACATTTTTGGAAAACCATGTTCCCTTCTTCACCCCACTGCCTAGCCTCACACAGATAGGAGAGAAAATGTGTGTTGGGTCTCATGACTACTACTGACCATGCGACCTAGTGATATTTTCTACTGTTTCAGTATATGATCTAAAAACACACCCAAAACCTTAATAACCTCATTGGTAATCCAATTTAGGTCCATAATAAATGATTAGAATTAATTGAAATGGACCTATACAATATTAAAAACTAGGTTCTTACAATTTTCAACAAGGTATATCAAAATATTAAACATGGTTTCTATACTTTCTTAATAACATATTTTATATTCCACTGGAAATTCTATTTTACACACATTATATACTTTCTAATAACTTTTATTTAATATTATTTTTAAATAAAATGTTCTTCTGAATATTTAACCTCACCTTTTTAAAATTGAATTTTGGATGAGATATTCTTTTACGATAATTTCAAGAATATTTTCTATATATTATTTTACAGTTTTAGTACTATTTTAATATTTAACTTATAAGGATTTATTTACACATATTTTTTCATAAATAACCATCTAAATGATATAATGAAATAAAATTTTAGGGTAAATGAATTTTGGGAATCAATAATTATTTTATTAAAGATAAAGTTTGTAATACCATTAGAAGATGTTGTGACACTCATTTATCTTTGCGTGAGTTATTTATGATGTTATTAATGAAATTTATTTTCATCTCAAGTGCTTTCAAGATATTTTAAGGTATTTTAAGTCGTACGGTTAACATTTTTATGGATGGTTGTGGGGCGAGGTACAATATCACCCTCTAATTTATTGGATTATATTTTAAATCTCACAAGATAATGCAGAATGATCCTTTTTTGGATATGTTCACAACTAATGGGTTAGGATTCTAGGATATTCATAGAAATAAAAGGGTTTTAATTTTTAGATATTTCAAGGAATAACTGGTGATTATTCTTATATATGATCAAAATCTAATTTTCAAGCCATCTAGGATATGGAAAAAAATTAATTCATGAGCCTTTGTAGATATGCTCACAAACTGAAGAATGATTCTTCATAGAAATTATCACAAACTAAAGAATTATAATAATTGGATATAGTCAAAATATTATGATACATTATACTTATGTTAATTCAAAATATATTTATTATGTTATTTCCCAAAGTAAAGTGACATTTCAATACCATATTCCTATTGATAAGCTCTATAGATCATGTTTATCCATTGATACAATTTTTTTTCATGGTATATCTATGGACTTTATTATTATACCATCATGATGTATGGAAAAATTTAATGGATTTATTTTTATTATATAATGCAAATTTTCCCCTTCTCACATTTTATCTTATTCCCATGATCTAACCCTTGATTACTGTATGATAAGGTTTCCATTAATGAGTGTTTGACCTCACCCTTTTAATATTTTTCCATTCCTTAGGTTATAAATATGAATATACCTTATGAGTATTATATAAAAGTGTTTAGTGTGGATTATTTATTGAGGAATTATAACAAGTGTTGAAGAATATGTTTCTTATGTAGATAGTCATCAAATACACTAAACCATCCATTCATGTTATTGTGAGATTATTTTTAGATATATAATGTATATCCCATGAAGGTAATTTAAAAAAATTATGTGTCCATATTGGATTATAATAATTTTTATAAGATAAAATTTTAGTAATTTTAAGGACTATTTTAGTTATTTTAGAGATTATTATAAGAGAACTTTAGAGAAAACCCTCGTGGTAAGTATAATGTATAATCTTTTCTGTAGGATAAAAACCTCAAGATAAGGTAAAGTAGATGTTGTATAGTTTTATAAGAAATTAAAACCCTCTATAGATACTATATATAGATTAATACTTTTTAACAAATGTATATAGGGGTAATAACCCTAAAAATGGAAGATTGGGTATTAACAAGATCATCACCTAATGCATGAAAAAGTGGACTAACTGTAAATTAGATTTGAAATTCATGGGGAATATTATTTTGGATTTTAGTCACTCCTTATCACCATTATGAATTATTAAAGAACATATTAATGGTATGGATATAAAGCCTAATAGGTGATAGGAACTGAGTACCCAAAATTGAATTTTATAAATTTATATCATCTATGATTTTTTTTGTGATTGTTTTTTTATATTATGTACTATTAATATAGTTTTATATTTATAAAATGGATCGATCATGTAAAAAATGAGTTAAAAATGGGTGCACTAGGTAATGCAATGATTTTACTAATGGGAAACTGAACAAGAATGGGTAAATGTTATAGAATCTTTTGTTGATTATATCTCCACTCTTCCAGGATATGAGTAATATCTAAAATCCATGTTGATATTTGAAATGAAATATATATGGATAAGATTACAATCAATTTATTAATCTTCCACTTTTTACCCTCCTTTAGTGGTTCTTCTATTAAACTTATTTTTAATACATTTTCAAGTTTGATGGAAATTATATTTTTCATTCTCCATTGATCATAACATGAGAAGGTTGTGGAATTCATTTTTCTTTTAGATAGATATGCTAATTACCAGTGGACTATCATTATGGGTGTTGTTGAAAAATATGATGTAGTTTCTCTAGAATGTTAGGATTTTAAGAAAGTTTTCTTTACTATGTATTTTCCTCATTCTCTTCACACGAAAATTGAGGGTGAATATTTTGAGTTGAACCAAAATGATTTTAAATCTATTGGAGTATATAAAGAAAACATTACAATGATTGGATTACATGACTCTCGGTTTATCTTTGATCTTGGGACTAAAATTTTTCATTTCATTATAAGATTAATTCAAAGTTTTCAAATGAAATTATCCAAAATGGTATTTGGGTAATACAAATATATTGTTCGATGTGTATTTAATTTGGTGATGGAAGCTAGATACTCTAATTATTCGAGAGAGTTAAAAATTAATGTGGAGTATTATTAAAGATAAAATTTCATTTTAAATAGGGGAAATAAATTTCAACTACCGAAATATCGAAAATGTGGGAGGAATAACCTAGGTAACATCATCCAAGGAATGATTATTTCTTTGAAGTGTGGGAAGATTTTCCATAATGTGAATTATTTTTACAAGGGGATGAAGAGGATATTATATTAGACAGAGGAAAATAATTCCCCAAATAATTTACTACTTACACATAAATTATTTAAATGTTTGGATTTTAGGGATTATGAAAATCATGGACTTAACCCTAGTGCTAATGAACTGAAAATACCACAGAACCTCATAGAAGAAGGGATAAAAGAATAATTTTTTTAATCACTACCACTGATGTATATCAAAATTATGAATTTATATATGGTAAAATCATTTTCCACTATCCGGATATGAGTGCCTTTTTTTATTCTCATACATAACATTCCATTATAACTTGAATTTCATCAAGAAATATGGATTCACCAACTAAATCATTGAATATTAAACTATATATGAAAATAAATGGTGGAAAAAAATGATATCCTTTAAGATATATAAATCTCCTCCAATAAAATATAATGGGTAGATACATACTATTAATGTAGGCCTTATCCCCTTCATTGAATTTAAAATAATATTGTGTATATATTGGGATTCCCTACATAAATAAAATTTAAAAGGCCAGGATAAAGAAATATTATTTCATATCTTGAATCATAATGTTATAAAATATTAATATAATTATGATTATGAAGTCCTTGTAAAAGAATATTGTGTCATATTGGTTATGATACACTAAACTTACGGACTCTTGTCTCAAATGATTAGGGAGGAATTCAACATTGTTTACATTCCTATTGTATATGAGTAAAATAAATTGTTTATGGATAAATTATGATGTCCCCCTTAAGAATGAGGTAGAGTTTTCAATCGAAATCATACTTGGATCTATTATTATATCAAAGAGTTTATATAGAATGTATCTAATTGAATTAGAATAATTAAATAAGAAACTAATAGAGAATTTGGACAAGGGTTTTGTATTCCCTATTACATTAGCATGGGGTTCACTAGTCCTATTTGATGAAATGAATTATGGATAGAAGCATCTATTCATTTATTATCATGAGGTTAATTAAATAATATTCAAGATAAAATATCCACTACCATGTATCGATGGTCTATTTGATCAACTTAGAGGATATCAATACATATAAATGAATGACCTTCGATTGAGATATCATCAATTAAGGGTTAATTTTTTTTAATATTTCATTATGTAAATTTTACGAACACAATGAATTTATAGTGATTCTCTTTAGAGTTATACATTATCCCACCATATTCATGGATATAATTAATTGTGTCTTTATAGACATCCTAGATGAATTATTAGTTTTATTTATATAAAATATTGTTATTTATTTGAAGATAAATTAATATCATGAAGGTCATTTGAGAATTTTGTTGAAGAACCTACAAAAGTAAAAAAAATTCCAACTTTATAAATTTTGAATTATTTATGTAGTATGTATCATTTTTGATTCATGTAATCCCAAAAAATAGAATATATGTATATCCTTCAAAGATAGAAGTTATCTAGAAATGAAAACAACTAATTTAATTGAGATCTATAATAAACATGGGTTAGCTTGGTACTATAGATGCATGATGAGAAGTGTTTGATAGCAATCAATTCAGCTATCCATGTTATTCAGGTAAGGAGTGAAAGTCACGTGAGAAGTGGAATGTGAAGAATGTTTCACCAAACCAAACAATATACTTATGACTACACCTATACTTACATAACCCAATCATGGAGAACTGTTTCAAATTTATAATGATCCTTAATTAAAGGGATTAGGATATGTACTTATTTAAAATTTCAAAGAATGTTATGGAGAATCATATAAATTAATGAATCATGAGGAAAATTTTCCAATGCATGATTTTGAGAAAACAATAATTATATTTTCATGGATGATTTGGAGACATTATATCTTGTAAAGACCCAGAAATTTCAATGAATTTCTTTTCTTAATTTCTGTGGAATTTTAAGAGTGCACAGTTTCAGACGGCACCTGATTCCGAGGCCCGGTGTGCCCAAAATCAGTTTCCTAAGTTTAGCCCGGGTACGTTCAGTAAACGAACGAGTGAGTTTTCTATCTTTTGAACTGGTGCTCGGGATTGAAATCTGAGGGCACCAATGAAACCGAAGTGCTGGTAATTGATTAAGGGGACCTTTTCTATAGTTGCTTTTTGAGTGGGTTGAGGTTTAATTTTTTGGGGATTAGATTGAATTAAATAAAATTTGTTGTGTACAAATTTTATTTAAAGAAGGTAGTTTTATCCTACAAAGGAGGAGTTAGAGGTGGGGCCCACACCCACCTAACCTCCCAAAGGAGAGTTTAGTGTAGTGGGGCCCACACGAGACCCAAACTCCTCACATCCCCCTAATCCATTTGAATTTCCCCTTTATCACCCCTTAAATTAATTAGTAAACTTCCCTTTAATTATGTGAACTCCTCACCTCCTTCCCTCTCTCCCATAAGTTTTTCCAACTTGATTTTAATTAATGATTTGGCTCCATTTAGTTTTGAACTACTTGGAATTATTAAATTAAGAGGAAACCTTTCATTTTATTGTTGGGCAAGTAATCTGTGGAGAAGTTTTGGAGGATTTGAAGGAAAAGCTTTCTTTCCACGAAGAACACAAACTTCCTCTCGGCGAAGGGAATCTCCTTCAACCGAGGAAAGAATGTGAGGTGACGCCACGAGGAGCACCGTTATTCCATGACGCCGAACCACCGCGGCACTTGCCTCTTTCTGTGGTTTGAAGACGTGCGACATCTTGTCGAGGTAGAGGTCGGAGCGGGCCGCGGCGGAGGGGCGCGACGCCGTTGCGCCGCGCTGGTCGGACAAGAGCTCCAGCCAAAGGCTGCGGTGGAAACCCAAGGGCGGCTGACTGTGCTGGCCGCTGGCGCCACCTGGAGGCGGGACCCAAGAGGGTCCCGCAGTTACACCAAGGCTGGCCATTACGGCTGGTCGTTTCAGAAACAAGGGGGCGACACCCCCTTTGCACCCCGCTCGGCCAGCGCCGAACCGCGGCCGCAGGCTGCCCGGGCCGGGCCGGGCCGCGCCGGCCGGGGGCTGGGCCGCACCAGCTGGGCCGGGCCGCGCCCAACTGGCCCTTACCTGGACCTGGGTCGGGTCGACCTGGTTCGGGCCGATCCAGGGGGTATTGGGCCGGGTCGGACCGAGCCCAAACCCCCTATTTTCGGACCATTTTCGGTTAAATAGACGTAACTTGAGTTGTGGACCTCTGATCGACACACCGTCAATTGTGCAGGATTCCTTGGATCGAGACAGTCGTTTTGATATACCACACTCAAGGTTTTGGAGGTATTTGGGTATGGCTGGGTTGGTTCGAACTCGAAACTAACCAGACCCTCAGAGCGGAAACACTTATAATTTGAGGACTGGACGTCCGATTGACGTTCTGTCGACTATGTGGGATTACTCTTGATGAGAAGGTTCTTTTGGAATAATATACACTGGTTTTGGTTGTGGTTTGAGTATGGTCAGGTTGGATTGTACCCGAAATCCAACCGGGCCCCTGGAACGGAAATGCTAATAACTCATAGACCGGGCGTCCGATTGACACGCCGTCTATTGCATTGAGACCTCTATGACGAGGCGGTCCTTTGAGATACTTCCACATGAGATTAAATGACACTTGTAAGTATCAACCAATAGCTTGTGGAGCGGAACCTCCCAGAGACGAGCGTACGGAGTGCTGAGACGTATTAGCTGGCTGAGACTTGACGACTGCTGATCGATCAAATCGGAGTGATTCAGATGGCCTAGTGGGGTGTGCTTGGTTGTAGCAGCAGACCCATGGTGGAGGATTTCTTGGTTGTAGCAACATACCCGCATTACTCGATATAAGGAGTACCTATGCAGGCTATGAGGGGGTGCACTTGGTTGTAGCGGCAGACCCATGGTGGGAAGCGCTTGGTTGTAGCAGCAGGCCCACAGTACTCGTCAGGTGGAGTATTTCAGCAGTCCAAGGTTAGTGGGAAGCACTTGGTTGTAGCGGCAGGCCCACTGTACTCGACAGAGGAGGAGTTCTCCAGTAGCCGTGGTTTTGACATCATGAATAAAATCCTGGTTTGAGCTGAGTCGTTGACCTTTGTGAATTCCTCATGATTGAGATGGGTTACTTGTTAACTTAGGTATATGTATGGGTATATACCTAAGTAGTGGTTATCCGTTGATTTAATATCTGTGTGATACCTCATGATTGAGATGGGTTACATGATAACTTAGGTATAAGTATGGGCTTATACCTAAGTAAGGGTTATCTGTTGAGGTCCTTCTTTGTGGATATCCTTGTTGGATTTAGGGAGACCTTGAGGGTCTTAGGGTCCCTACTGAGTATCGTTATACTCACCCCTACACGGGCTATTCCCGCACCTCGTTGTGTTAGATGCAGATGACATACAGCGCTGACGGAGGCCGAGTGTTCGAGGACTGGATAGTACCTAGAGGTGGACCTCACGACGAGTCAGTATCCGGAGGTGGACTTCACGACGAGACAGTACATGGTGGAGGTTGACAGGAGAGATCCTTGAGGAGGCTATCTGTACCTACCCTTCAATTAGGATCCGTGGTGGACGATCCAGGAGCTGCGCTATCTGTACCTACCCTTCAGGTAGGATCCGAGGTGGACGACCCGGAGCTGCTTCTATCTTCCAACTGTTTGTCTTTTTTGTTGTACTTTCGTTCGGTTGTAGCTGTACTTTTCAGTTGGGTTTGTAATTTGGTCCATTTACTTTTCATAACTTTATTTTGTACTTAGTGTATTACTTTTTCTTGTACTTTGGTTGGTTGTGTTTATGTTCTATAAAGGAAATTCCTTCCCAGTTATCGGGATTTACGCCTTTGGTGCTAGTCGCCCGCCCCTGACCTATGCAAGGCGGGTTTGAGGTAGTCACAGCACGAGCCCTGAGGATGGGTCGTGACATATCTATAGTGAAACGTGTGATCTATATATATATATATGTACTAAAAAAATGCTCATGAAATTTACATTCACATATAAAGAGTTGAGTATTCATTAAAAAGAGATTATTATTAATGAATATGTATTATTATTTCTCAATACATTACATCCTGGGAAACAAAAATAAGGTGGCTGATGCTCTGAGAAAAAAATTCATGTTAAAATATCAATCATGAGGTTTAAAAAATAGGGAAAACTCATGGATTTGAAAAGTATAAATCTTATAGTCATAAGGGAAGGTGGGGAATCATATGTTTCTAAAATAAATTCTTAAACACTAATTCACACTAAGATCAATTATGTTTATATGGATGTTGTAGATCTATAAAAAAATATAGTTAATATTCTAGAGATTAACATTGATAAAGAATGAGTTATATGGTTTGGAACCCAATTATCTGTCATCATATAAAAAATTTTAAAAGGGAACTTTTTGATGATCTTCATATCTTATATATGTATATTTATACAAGAGTCATAGAGATGAATAAATATCTAATGGGAAAATTATTTTAGGATAGTGTGAAAAGAGAGATTTTATAATACATATCTTGATTCTTGGTGTGATAGTGAGTTTTGTATGAATGAAAAAAAATAATGGGATGATACAAAAGTTATTTATTTATGTATGGAAATAAGAAAACATCACCATGGAGTTCTTCACAGGACTCCTCAGGGAAAAATAGAGGCCATAGTTCCATTTGGGTTGTAGTCAATCTCCTTATAACATCTTCACATTTTATATCTATCAAATAATATTTCTCACATGAAAAACTCACCATGATATAAATTAGTGGATGTGATAATTCTTGATGGACTAATACTCTCTATTGTATCTAATCAATATATGAGGATTGAATTGGGGATATGGAAAATTATTTATTAATCAATGGAGAATGATCTGTGTTTCGACACTACTTATCACCCCAAAAAACATGTAAAATCAGAGTGAAACATTAAAAATATTCATGACATATTGTGATCTTATTATATGAATTTACAAGGATATTGGTATCAAAACCTTTATTTGGTAGAGTTATCATATAATAATAGATTCAACTATAGCATTCAAATGGAACCATATGAGGCCCTGTATGGGAAGAGGCACATGAATCTAATGTGCTATGATGAAATTGAAGCTATAAAGCTAATAAGACCTAACATGGTCCTAGAAATGATAGTAAAGTTCTAAACCATTCAGGGAAATATGGAAATATAATTAAAGTTAAAAAGGATTAAAAAAGAGGTGTGTGTGTGTGTGTGTGGGGGGGGGGGGGGGTTAATCAATTATTCACATTTTAAGTTTCAATCCTTTTAGAAACATAACCACTTTATCCTCATATAGTTAATTAACTTATATTCTTTTAATAAATACTCATTTAGGAAAAACATGGAAATAAAGTAATATATACAATATTTAAAAGGTTTGGCCTCTGTGTGAGAAGCTACTTTCTTTCCATAGCCTCTCCCATGATTCTATAGAAATTCACTCTAACTAAGAATTGAAAACAACTTGTGTCAACTCATATTAAACACCTTTTATCTCCCGATATTAATGATTATAGAATCAACCATTAGTTTAATGATTTCTTAGAAAAAATTAATTCATAAAAGAGAATATCACAAAAAAAAATTCTATTTTAAACTCGGTCTGGAACCTTAGTATAATGACCCTGGTTCTGATTTCCTCATTCTTATTGACTAATTATGAAAAAATAATTACGATGAACTCATTATCATGAATTAATTATAATTAAATAATTAAAATTAACTACTTATGATGATCTTGTTATGATTAACCCTTTTCTTAAACTACAATTCTCAAACTCTACTCAACTAATCAGTCCAGTCTTCCTCAGGCTAATCTTCCTCAATCTGGTAAGAAAAATTTCATCTATCTGATCTTCTTAAAAGATCACCCTCTAGAATGCATCTCTAACCAAAAATATCTAGTGTTGATAATTCTTCACACATTAAAAGTTTTAAAAAATGTACTGTGAGTTTATTTATAGGCACCCAAGAATAGAAAATGTGGGAAACTAAAAAACTGTTCCTCTTACCAAAATTAAAAAACATATAAAATTCACTAATATTTGACCTTCATGATTCACCACATCAAATATTATGGAACCTTATTGAATCACATTGTGCCTTTTTAGTAATAATCCTTCTTGAACATCATAAATTTTATTTAGTATTATATAACTTTATCCCCTCATTATGATGGAACTTACTTATATCATTATGATAGAACTTCCTCAGCTCATTCCAAATTAAAATTCCTTATCAATGTTACTCGGATTGAATTTCCTCTTCTGAGTAGGTCTGATTCAATTTCTTTATCAGATTCAATCCGATTGAATTTTCTTTCTTTGATTAAGTCTATTAAATTTTATCCTCAGATTTAATCCAATTAACATTCCTTCTAAGGTTCAATCTAATTGACTTTCCTCCTCAGAGTTAGACTAAAGGAATTTCCTCATATTCTGTCTGATAGAATCCTCATAATGATGGAGTTATCACTGCGATGTAATTCTTCTTATGATGAATATCTTATTATGATGTAATTATAATTATTATGGAAACTCCACACTATAACATGGAAATTATTCTAAACACATCAGCTATAACTCATTAAGACTTTTGAAAACTTCTATTCCATGTACTTCTGGATCCGATAAAAAATATTTCATGTCTTCAAAAACTGATACTATCATTAAAATCCCTCATTTTCATCAAAATAATTTATCATGAGAGTTTTTTTGGATTTATACGAACTTAAATATAGGAAAATCATTATTTTAGTTTAGATTATAAATTTTAATAACATTCTAAATCCTAACATCACTATCTTCATTCAACGACATTAGTAATATTCTAATATTCCAGAAACCATAATGTTCAATGAATATTCAGATTCATGCTAAAGAAACTAAGTTATATGGAACATCTGATCAACAAATTTATATTTGTGAAAACTTACATGACTAGTTCTTCTCAGTTATATACTCTATGTTTGGTTTTTCTCATTTTGATCCTTAACTTCTGGAAAAAAACCTTCCACAAAATAATTATTTTCTCACATTTTTTTTGGGTTTTAACATTATAAAAATCTCACTTGTTTTCAAAGAAAATATTTTACAAAATATGAGTTTTAAAAAATAAAAAAAAATATGAAAACAAAACATCTCAAAGGTTTTCCAATCTATGCATTTTAATTTTTTTGAAAAGTTTTGTTAACAACTTTTAAAACTCAAATTTTGTAAACAAATCATTTTTATGACTTTTAACAAAAAAACCATTCTAAAAAAAGTGTTTCTAGAAACCAATATACTGGATAATATAATTTTTTAAAGGAATTGCAACCCTTGGTGACAATTTTTTTTGATGCTATGTTAAGATAATATCCCCCTCTGTATTATATTTTATCTCTTTTATTTTTCTCTTAATTTTTATTTCCACTCTTATTATCTGATAACCATAACATTGGAATCATAAAGAATATAAGTAGAAACTTATTATAAAGTAAAAACTTATTATAAAGTAAAAATTTATTTATTTTTCAAAACAAAATGTCAAATAATCCATAACATGGTGGGGGATTCTTTTTGAGGATTTAGAAGTCATCGGAGGAGGTAGAACATGAAGTTGTAGACTTAATTAAACAAACCTTTCTTGTAGAATTAATTTTATGAGGATATTAGAAATTTGATACTTCATTGAGATATAAATATAAAGAATACCCCTAGTAGAAGAATTCTATTTGATAATGTGAACCCTTATATCAATTTTTTTATATTTATTATTTGACTTGTTTTTTTGAATGATCAATTTCATTATGATTATAAAAATGTATCTTAAAAGGTTTAGAAACATTTAAATTAAAATATTCTAGATAAAATTTCATAGACAACATATGAGTATAAGATTGAGTAGATGTATCATATTCTGATTCAACTAAGCTAAAATTTATTGACTATATATCTTAATATTTCAATTTACAAAACATTCACCTAAGAAGAATGTCCCTATAAGACATTATTTTCAATCATTACAATTACCAGCACAATTAGTATCAGTATAACCATGAATGTTCATATAACAAAATCATTTATATAAAGGTGATGTGAATTTGTTTCATTAACATATCTCAAAATTGTCTTTTTTGTCAATATATGAGACTCTTTTTGTTCAATCTGATATCGGGATCACAAAGTCACAACATAAAAAAATATAAGGTCACGAGGCTGTGAGATAAATATAACTTCCTATTACCTTCTAAAATTCATTCTGATTTACAACTTTTTTTTGATTCATCTTTACTCAAATTATTTATCACTAAAATAGGAGTAGAAAATCTTTTAGATTCTACATTCCCAAACATTCTGTAAAATTCCATGGTATAATTTTCTTATAATAAGAAAATGAACTTTTCCTTTTGTTGAAATTTTAATCCAAGGAATAATATTAAGTCTCCCATCATTCGTATTTAAAAATTATTCTTCATTTCCTCAAAAAATTATTTACAAGTATTTCATTCATCCCAAGAAATAAATTATATAATCCACCTATATAATAAAAATTGTTATCATAGAGTTAAATACTATAACATACAAGTTACTATCAACTATTAGTTTAGAAAAAATCAACATTCTCAAGAAACAATCATGTTTTTAATACCAGGAATATAGGGCCTATTTTAACCCATACAAAGAATTATTCAATCTAGAAACATTTTTTTCATCATTATCAAGTAGAAAACCACAATGATTGTTCAATTTAATCTTCTTCATCAATATCCCTACTTAATAATGAAGAATTTATATCATTCTAATAAAACTTTTATTTTTGGAAAGAATCCACCAATAAAAACATTCTAATAGTTTCTAATCATACAATAAGGGAAAATTTTATTCAAAATACACACCTCCACATATTTATTGCCTTTATAAACAAGACTTTATTTATTTGTTGAAACTTCTCCCAGTTTACTAAACTTTTTTCTATAAAACTTTTTTTACAATAACATTTTTACCTTTTAGAAGTGGTAAATGTTCCCTTGTTTCATTTAACTCAATAAAATCCATATATTCATTCATTGCATCCTCCCATTCATTTTATTGAATATATTTTAACCTAATTTTGATTCATATTTTGAGATAAGTGATGTCTGATTCTCTAAACTCAACCGTCTTCTAGTCTGAATTGGATCCATCTGATTTCTTATGTTTTTTTCAATCTAAACATGCTTTTTTAAATTAGAAAATTTCATTTTTCCACTTTTTATTTCCTAGTTAGTGGATTCTTTAGAATCTTGATATATTTGTTTTGTATCATTCATAAATTCAATAGAAACCTTCAATTTATCCTTCTCAACAATATTTATTTTTTTGGGGTCTTCAATAACCATCCCATCATATAAATCCACCATTTTTTTAAATATTATTTCCAATAATTGTAACATATTCCATTGGGTGAATAACCTATAAATATTCCTTCTTTAACTTTCTCATCAAAATTTCCAATATCCAGATCTTTAATTTTTAGGAAATGTAGAATTATAATAAAATTAATGTATTTCAATATAGGTTTTTTTATTTTACCACATTTTAGAGGAATTGATTTTAGATTCCATCCAAAAAATATATATTTTGAATGTGTAAAATATTACTAACAACTTCTCTCCACAAGATCTTTGAATATTTGTATTCTGCTAACACGGTTCTTCCAATTTTCAATAAAATTATATTATTATTTTCTACTCGTCCATTCTTTGTGGGGTATATAGAGAATTATGCTGATTTTTTATTCCATGATTTCAAGAATATGGTACTAATGTATTGAATGTGAATTTCGTACTATTATTTGTTCTCAAATTCATTATGTAAACATCCATTTCTTTCTCAAAAAATCTTTTGAAGAATATGATAATTTCAATAGCCTCTAAATTATGCTTCATAAATATTATTTTGGCCATTAGAATGAAATTATAAATTAATGTGATAAATTTTAAATCACATTTTGTTGATTGGTGTCTCATTGTCCCACATAATTAATAATGAATAATTTTAAGAGGTCTGGTAGATTATTTCTTTTAAATTTATTATGACTTTTATTAGTCATCTTCCTATTATGATAAGTTACACAAACATATTATTTTCTTTATTTAAATTATATAAAATTCATAATACATCAACTATAGATATTTTTTTCATAGTTTTTGGACCAATATGGGAAATTCTTCAGTGGAACATCTTATTATCATTCTCATCACATAGATAATATGAGTTGTTAAGTTCTCCAATATGAAAAATATTTCCACTGGTTCATTCTCCATGGGTTATAAGTTTTCTATATTCTACACTTATGATGATATAATAATATCTTCTGAAAACAACATATTTTCGATCAAGAAAAACCTATCTTACAAAAATTAATTTATGTTTTATCCCATTAACAAATAGAACTTCCTTATATTTTTTTCAGGTTCTATCTAATCAATTCCAATTCATCTTATTTTAAAGGAACTATAATTTTGAAAAGTAATGGCAACTCCATCATGATTTTCAGTATGTTTCATTATTTTTATATCACGTCTCATGTGTGAAGAAAAACCATTATCAATTATCCAAGGTTTTTTCTTTTTATTTTCATTAAAATTTGTCTCAATAACAAAATCTATTTCATTCACTTTCTTTTTTCCAGCTTTATTTTATTTTATAAAATATGAAACTAGTTTGAGAAGGACTATTATATTTCTTTTGACATGATGGATAGCCAGTTCACATCTTACAAAAACCTCATCTAGATATTCAAATTATTTTTTCATTGGAATGTTTCTAACATCTTGAGATTTTTCTTTTCTAACTTCTAGTGGGTTAATAAAGTGACAAATTATTATTCAAAAATTGCTTTAAATTTAATCATATATTCTTCCATGAATTGAAAATTTAAAAAAGTATAGGCCTTTTTTCCATACATTCCACAACACCAGAAAAATCCATAAAATATTTATTTTCTGTTGAAGTAAGGTCATTCTCTGTAGAATATATATTGTGGGTGATAACTTCCTCCTCCAATATACTATAAGAGTAGACAATATTTACTCTTGAGTGTATTTTTAAATTTTGTATATGTGATAGGATTCTCACATCCATTATCCTTACAAAATTTCCCAACACATTTATTATCAACATAATTATTATAAAGATCATATGATAAATTATTTTTGGAGGGTGGGGATTTAACCTCATACCTGATTTGAGATTAATCAGTGACTTTAGAAGTGTCATATTTCACATCTAATTATTTCATGTAGTTTTCATTCATCCTCCAAAAGGTTCTATCATACTTAAGAATTTTATAATGAAACTTGTTAACTTATTTTTTCTTAGCTCTATATTTTTACCAAGATCTTCACCCATCTTTCCCTATTCAAAAATTATATGTTTGTAGCTTAATATTTCTTGGTTGTGTTATTCCTCTTTATTGAAAACATATTTTTCACCTTAAAAGAAGTTGACACTATTATTCCTTATCATTATGATTTCATTGCTGAGATATTTTATTTTTTTAAGACATTAAAAAAGTTCTGTTTTGAGCTGATACTCTCTGTAAGATTCTTCACCACCACCTTATTCACTATTTTACATGTGTTTTATTTTCTAAACTTTTGCAATGAATGTGATCATATTTTAAAAAATCTCATATTCTAAAGAATATTTTTCAGTTGAGTCTGATTCACCTTTCTTTCTCAAGATACTTTTATTTTTCCTAGTAGAATTATTATTATATTTTTGGGATTAATTTTCTTCATTATAACTTTTTTTCCACTTATTTCATTGAGTATTTTCATTAGAATTTTCTTGATATTATATAAATTTATTTTTAGAGAAATTCATCCAAAAGTGTCTAATTCAACCACACCTAAAAAATTTGAAAGTAATTTTATTGACATACTTTTTTATTCCTCATTAATAGTTCTTAGGGACAAGTCATACAATTTTACAATTCAACTCATCATCCTCCTCATCATTATAATAACAAGGATCAACATTTAAAATATCTTGTATTTTTATATTTCGCATATCTTAAAAATCTATTTCATATTTTCTCATATTTTTTAACATAATAGTTATTCTAATTTCATAAAATATAATAAATTTATACAATTCATCAAGAGATAAATCATCTTTATCTTATGAAGATTTTTTTAGAATCAAGCATATGTAAAATGTTTCTCATATGTTTAGTTACTATTTTTCAATTTTTGAGAAATTATCCGAATCCTATGATGTTGTGAAAAATTTCATTTACCCTAGTGAATTATTCATTAATGGTTTCATTGTCTCTCAATATTATGGATTCAAACTTACTATTCCATTTTTTTAGTTTTTCTTCCTCTACTTTATTATTTCCTTTGAAAATACTTTTCTACTTGTCCAACATTCTATTTGATGTTTTGAGACCCATCAAATATATATAATAATTTTTTGATAGAGAAATTTAAAAAAATTATATATTTTCCATAAACATTAACATTTTTCTTATCAAAAATTGTCATAGGAGAATCTTTCTCAATAGGTGTAAATCTAATTGTAGTGGCAGTAGCAACTTCTAGGACAAGAGATAAGAGATAAGTAATCATCATATTTTCCCATCCATAATAAATTTTTCCATCAAATGTATAAATTCATATTCTATTGAAATAATTTATATTATCCATAATAAGGATTCCACAAGTGATACATCACCTCTGATACCAATTAAATTTCCAAAGGATCGAATAAAAACTAATAATGGGGGTTGAATCAATTGTTCAATTTTTATATGCTCCAATAATTTTAGAAATATAACCCATAAAACTTGTTAATATTCATCACATTTTCATTATTTTTTAAATACTCATGTATGAAAAAGAAGGAAACCACGTAATGAATACAAGATTTATAAGGTTCTGCTTCACTGTGAGTACCTACATCCTTTACATAGACAATCCCGTGTGTCTACAAGAATTCACTTCAATGAAGGTGTGAATACAACTTGTGACACAACTCATAATAAAACTTTTATCTCCCAATAGGAATGAATATACTGACTCATATATGTTTTCAATGTTTTCTTACAAATAATTTATCCACAAAAGAAAATAACACAAAAAATCTTCTCCTCAATACTCTATTTTAGAACCTCAATCTAATGAACCTGGTTCTAATTACCTTAGTCTAATCGAATCAGTATAATTGAACCATTAAAATAAAATCATTATAATAAACCCATTATGTTATACTAGTTACGATGGATCCATTACATTAAAATCGTTATGATTAACACTTTTCTCAAACTACACATCTCAAAATCTTATCAACCGGTCAGTCCAATCTTCCTATATTTGGTAAGAAAATAGTCAACAATCTGATCTTACAATGAGATATTTTTTGGAAATGTAACTCAGAATCAAACTATATAGTTCTTAGACTTTTTTACATGAGAAAAGGTTTCAATGTCGGAATGTTCTGTGAAATTGTTTATAGGAATCCCATAATTAAAAGTTAGGGAACTGAAATATTTCGGCGCTTACCTAAATTCAGAAACCTCTTAAATTAACTCATAAATGAACTTCAGGTTTGATAACTTCAAAAATTCTGGAATATTATTAAATCATGTTGAATCATATTAGTAATCAACATTATCAAACATCCTAACATTTCATCAGTACTATAAAACTTCCTCATCTCATTACGACGGAACTTTCCCAGCTCATTATGATGAATCATCATCAGCTTATTCCTAATTAAATTTCATCAATAGTGTTAGGTAGATTGAATTTCCTCCTAAAATTCAGTTTGATTGACTTTTATTCTTAGAGTAAGTTTGATTGACATTCCTCCTCAATTTCATCCTGATTAACATTATTTCTCAAAGTTAGTTTGGTTAAATTTTTTCCTTAGAGACAGTCCGATGAAACTTCCTCATATATAGTATAATGGAATATTTATAATGATTTAATAGTAAATATTATGGAATTATAATTACAATAGATTTTTTTATTATGATGGAATTCTCATTACGATGGAAATTCCACTCTACATCTTTAAATTTCATCAAACCTCATCAGCTATAACTCATACATACTTCTGAAAACTCTATTTCTCAGTATTTATGGATCTGATTAAAATATTATATTGATTCTTAGAATCAATATAATATTTATTATTCCTCTATTAATTCAAAATTTTTTATCATGATATTTTTCATGTTTTATTATAACTTTAATATTTCTAAATAATCATATTATATTATGTTAGAAATTTTAAGTAATTTTCTGACTCTTGAAGTTACTATCTTCATTCAACCCATTAAGAGAAATTATAAATTTCTAAAATCCACATTTTTTGATTAATCATGAAATTAATTCCTATGAAACTAAGACCGATGACACATCTTATCAACAAATTTATATTTTTTAAAGCTTATGTGATTGGTTCTTCTTAGTAAAATACACTGTCATCATTTATTATCACTCATATCTTCTCCATTCGAGAAAAAAAAACATTCTAAAGAACAAAAGAAAATTTCTTTCACATTGTGTTTTGGTTAAAAATTTTAAAAACATTCACCTGTTTTTTAATTACATTATTTTACAAAATAGTAGTAGTCAAAAAATAAAAAATCATTGTTAAAAAAAACATAAAAAGGGATATTTAGAAATAATGGCTACATAATAATTATGAAGATAATAGTCAATGGGATATAGATTTTGAAGTTGGGTATAAGGTGATCCTAAAGATATATCATTCAAAGATGATCATGGAATATTTGATGAAAGGGAACTTGATGTCTTGGTATATTAGTCCCTTTTAGATCATTGATCTTGTTGTGGTCGTATCTTATCTCATAGAACTACCTCCATATCACTCCCAAGTACTTGGTGAATTTGGTTTATTTATTTTGAGTGAGTAAATAATCAACCTTAACATGCACTAAAATTTAAATCTCTGTAACTATAATATGATATATTTTATGATGAAATATTGGTGTAAATTATGGATCGAATAAATAAATTACTAAAAATTAAGGCCACTCATACAGTCAAATTTATATATATGAATCATAAGCTTGAATAAGCTATGTGGGAACCCAAGGGTATAAAAATAGAAAAGTCCCCTCACTTTTTTTCTTCCTAGAAAGAAAATTTCTGTGAAATAATTCAATTTAATTTGTTTATAATGTAAAGAACAAAAATTTTAGTAAATACTTTTATTAAAATTTTGTGTGATAATCTTATCCAGCACCCAATATTAAAAAAACCTATGTGACCTAAATAAAATTATTAACTTTTACCATTATTTTATAGAATATTTTATAGATTGTATCATTTAAAGTTATCACATTATAAAAAATAAAAAAATTTATAATAAAAAAAATATACTTTTATGCTTGGAAAATAGTTTGACTAAAAAGGATTTTTCACATATCAAGTGTAAATATATTAAAATTAAATAAATTCTTACCTTCATATTTTTTTGGTAAAAATGATTCCTTATTTGGAATTATTAAGTACAAATTATATTAAAATACTGATTTAATGTTTATTCATAAAATAAGATTTCTAGGATTAATGTTAATTACCATGATAATGTATGAATCGTTATTTTCAATGAATTTTTTTATTTACATTAAGAAATTATTATGTATGAAAATAAATTAATATCTTATAAAAACATACAATAATATATTTTTAGGAATACATATAATACTTAGTTAAAAAAATTGTTACCTAGGTAAAACTAAAGATGGTAAAATGTAAAAATATAATGATAAATGACTTGGAACATTTTTAAAACATGTATTAAAATGAATTGTGTAAAATTTATCAACCTCATCACAATACACACTCAATTAGTTCTTACTTGAAGGTCTTCTATGAATTTAATAGTGGCATTTTATTATTCAATAATTATGGGTTTTAAAAAGGTTACATTCTATTCACTTATAAAAGGAAACACTTCAACCACTTCAGGCAAGAACCATTCATTCAAATTCAATCCATAAAATATTTGTTTTCTCCCAATATATGACTATATAATATTCAAAGCTAGTGTTATAAATTAGATAACATAAGGCCTCCATTTTAAAGGTTATTCTCAAGTGAATTTTATAATTCTCAATATTAGTATTTCTTAATCCTTAGAACATTAATTTTTAATATTTCTCTTAAAAATTTATTATGGACACCATAATATAATGATACAAGTGTTATTAATATATTGAAATGTTGTTAAATTAATGGATAAACCATTATTTAATCTATTCAATTCAATAAAAAACAAAATAAAATCGATTTTGTGTACGTGCATACTACAGGTAACACGAAATGATATGGTTTAGTTTTCATCACCTTCAGTCATGGTTCGTAAAATGGATGTTTTTATAGATTAATTTAGTAAATATTTCAAAATTATAATTTTAAAATGATAATTTATCTTATACCTTAAATATATCACATACATTGAGAAATGGAAATATTAATCATGTGTACGATGGACTATCGAATCCATGAACAATGATTTTTTTTATCATAACCACCCTTTTTTGACTATTCAAAGAGATAATTTAATGAATATATATGATTCTTATTAAATTTTTAGTCTTATTTAAGTTTATATTAATATATACTCATAAAATTAGTATAACAAAATTTCTCTCTGGGGTTTTTTTATTTCTATATACAAGAATAATGTTTTAATTTTTAATCCAAGATTATTAATAATTTTTAGACAATGTTAATATAATTTAATAATAATTTAAGTATAATTTTTAACTATATTGTAATTTAGTTATTAATAATTAATATATTTATTAATATATCACTTTTTTATCATTAAACACACAAGAACTTATTCAATATAGTATCCTTTTTTCACAAACCATATATATGTTATTCACGTAATGAAATGATACTAAAGAAAAAATGAAATAAATGTTTATTCCAAATTGAATAATTTGGGAATTAATAAAATTGGGAGAATAATATATAATAAAAATATTATGAAAAATTAGTTCAAAAGAATCAAGATTACTCAAAAATGATATTGAGGATTTATAACAACTAATTAATGTAAATACAGGCAATAATTATAGAATATATTTATAAAGGGCTATAGATATGGATAAGCTTCAAAAACAGGTGATTAACATAGTTATGTTTTCTATACAAGATGTTAGAGAATGTTATAGTATGTGAGGATATAAGGTAAGGATTTTTCTTGACTCAACTTCTTTCCTTGACTCATAATGTTTTCTTTTTGAAAATGGATTTACAAGATGAATTTATTATTTTATACTATGATAATGTAATCCCTCATATATCTAGGAAATGTGAAATTATGAATTCAAAATTTTAACTTGATGAAATGTTTCCCAGAAGATATAACTATTTTGGATAATTCCCATATTATTTAACAACTGTCTCCCCTCCCTCTACATATTTCCCTTCCCCCATAAATTATCTTCTTTCAGTGTGGAATCCCAACCATGTGGTATCCTAAGGGAACCTAATATTTTATTTCTCCAAACTGAAAAAGTTATTATCTACTATTTCAATGATTTATATTTTCAATAATCTTATATCAAAATATTAAAAGCAGGTTTCATCCTTTCACAATAAAATATTTTATATTCCATACTAAATTACTTTTGACTAACTTTAGACATTTTCAAGGAACTTTGATTAAATATAATTTTCATATAATATTTTTTATAATATTTTAATATCAACCTTTCATAAATGAATTTTGAATGAGATATGAAACTATTTTTATGATAATATTATGAAAAATTTATAAAAACTATTTTACATTTTCACTTACATTTCCCTATTTACATTAAAATGAATTATTTTCTTAGAAATAATTTTTTCATGAATCAACATATAAATTTTATTATAAAATAATATTTTATGATGTTTTAATTTTTTTGCATCAGTAATTTTCATTATTAAGGTCAATTTTTGGAAATACCATTTGGAAATGTCGAGTAAGCCATTTTTATTTATGAATGTTATTGATGATGTGATAAATTAATCCCATTATATTAATATTTTTTTTCATGAAATGTTTAAATTTTTGAGTTATTATGGCACACATTTTTATGGATGATTGATGGGTGGGGTCTTAAATCTCACAATAGTGTATTTTTAAATATACTAAATCTCACATGATATTTTAGAATGATCCTTCTTGGACATTCTCAAAAACTAAATTATGACAATTTAGGAATTTTCTCACAAAACAAAAATGAGGTTTATTAGATATGATTAAAAAAATTGGTGATTCTTCTTGAATATTATTAAAATTTAAATTGTAATCTTTTTTTAGTTAAAATCAAAAATTAATGGGAATATATTCGAGGATATGCACACAAAATAATGTGTGAACATTATTGGATATGATCACAAACAAAAGTATGAGACTTATTATATATTATCAAAATATTATGATACCCTATTCTTATTATTGTGATAATAAATCATTATTGTTCCATTTCTAAAGGTCATGATACTTTTCAATTCCACATTCATATGATTTTTAACCATGAATTCTGTTTATTATCATATGGTTCCACAAACTTTTACAAAAATTTATGTTTTCTTTTACTTTTTATTCCATCATGAAATATAGAAACAATCAAGGATTACTTGTTATTCTTATAGTATATTTCTCCCATTATCATGTTTTATAATATTCTTATAATCTATCCCTTGATGAAATGGTGATACATTTTACATTTATATCCTTTTCAGATTACCCCTTTTTTATGTTTCTATTCCAAATGTTATGAGGATGATTATAGATTATGATAAGTATAGAAGGGAGTATAGTGTGGATCATGTATAGATAGATAATCATAAGTGATATAGAATAATTTTCTTATATAGTTATTCAATGAAGACACTAAACTATTTTTTCTTTGGACTGTGAGAATATTTTGTGTGATGTGATGTTTAGCACTTGAAAATTATGTAAAATAAATATTTTTATGTTAGTTAATTATATCAATATAACCTTTATCCATAAAAGAACAGATTAGTTTATATATACCAAAAATAATGAATCTATGTTTTTTAATCTAATTTATCCATGGCCATATATTATTAAGTTCTATAATATAATTACTTATATATTAAAATTATTTATAATGATTCGTAAAGAGTATAAATATCATCTAACTCATATCCCCATGTAGTGTCAGTAAATGTTTAAAGTCTTAGGTCCAATAATTATACCCCAAGTGATGATAAATTTTATAATCAACCAATATTTTTAAGGGTGATTACACATTGGAGTATTATTTTTATAACATCTTCCACTAGTCAATATCCAAATAGAGATGTAATTTTTAGGAGAACCACATATTATCTAAGTTAATTTTTTTAGGATAGACATATTCATTGTGATTTTTCTAATGTTTTGTAATCAAATTTCCAAAATAAAATAAAATATCCAATGATATCTCAAATAACCTATTGGTTTATCAATACATTTTAAATTATGATCAATCCCAACTTATCTACCCGATGTATCATTTATAACACTTAAATTATCCACATCTAATAAAATCCAATCATATAAATTTATCTAAACATTAATTTCATAACAACTATAACATCTAATATATAACCATACCATAATTGAATGATTTATTATAAATATTAGACTATATTCATTCCCCTAACCTTTTAGATTTAGAGTTCTCGAGAATTAGGAAAAATAATTGATTGATAAAGACCATGTTTTTATTAACCAATGGAAATTTGTTTTCCCCCTATACTAATATGTCATTTATAAATGATGTTTCCTCAATACCTCATAAACAATTATCCATATAACATAATTTTATAAACATATCATACTTATTTCATTTCTTTATAACCTGGGGAAATGGAAATATAAGGTGGGGTGAGCTCAATTTCTCAGTAAGGTTAAGAATATTAAATAAAAATCAATAATAATAAGTGAAAATAATATCAACAAATGCGTATGATAATATAAATATGAAACATTATTAAATCTTATAGGATTTATACACACACAAAAATGGAGTCATGGGCCAAAAATCATCAAATGAGGCTTTTATACTAAGGAAATATATATATCATAATATCCTGGTATCATAGTTAAAATATGGAGCATAACATATGAATGTGTACATAAAAACACGGGGCATTATATTATCCTACGAACATGATCTATAACTAGAAAATATGGATATAATATTAATATGAGTCCATCATAATCATTTCACAAAATATTTTAACTATGGTGCTGTAAAAAAAATTACCATGTTTTTTCACCAAGGAATCATAAAACATTATGAATACCTATATCCAAGGTATTAGAAAACATTTCCATTTAATTGTTTTAATGATTATAAAAATTAATCACTGAGATTAGTTATTTACCAAATTCATTAGATCATTCTCAGGCTGCACCATTAAAATTTATATCAAGTTTATCCATTTATGTTTCACCTAAATAAATCATAAATAATTGCATCAAAGAACATTTAACCTGAGAATGAATGTGTTTAAATGAAAATTAACAACATGACCATAATAAATCCACAGAATTAAGGTAGATGGATCAATATTTAATATCATGGGAATAAAAATATTGTGTTCAAATAGATTGAAAATATCATTACAAGATCATTATGTAAATAAATTTGAAAAAGAATAGGACATATTCATTTTCATTTTAAAATAAATATAAAATTTATATATTTGGAAAAAAAAATTAAATCTTGGAAAGGAAGAATAACATAAATGAGTGGTTTTAATGGAGAAAGAATGTGTTCATATTGAAAAATATTAAATATTTTTTTACAAAACATTATTAATATTAACATGAAAAAATAATGTTATGAGTCACTTTCAAAAGATATTTTCAAAAATATTAATTTAAAATTATAAAAAATTTTACTTTAAAAAAATAACCTTAAATAATGGTGAATTAAAAAAATACATAGAGGCTATCCAAATATTATGTGAAGTGGAAGATAAAATAATCTATCAGGTATAGAAAACCATTTTAATATTCTAAAATATATTTTTTGAAATCATTCATCAGTAAAATAGAAATAAAAAATATGATTGAAAAGAGAATAAGTGAAATATAATGGTCTAATGATATTAATATTTTGTATGTTAACCAGTGTTAAATATAACATTATTAGGTACTAAAAACATGAATATGAAATAGAAAGAGTTCACTTGTGAGTGATGAGAATTATTCTTAATATAATAATATTTTTGTGAAGAAAAAAATCACATCAAGGAAGTAGTTTTTAATAAAAGTTTCACATACAAAGAGATAAAATATAGAGTTAAATATGTAAAAATTTAATGGTAGAAATATTTTAAAATTTTATTAATTGAGATCTATGAGAATAATCATTACTCAACAAATCAAATATTGTGCTAAAAAAATCCATATGGCATGGACAACACCTGAACTGAAATAATAATAAATAAACGAAATTGATTTTATTTTTATATTACATGAATAATATTAAAAATAATTTATAATACTTTCATGGTACCAAAATCAAAATAAAAACAGATAAAATAAAAAATGTTGCACAAAATTTAACATGTCTTAATGAGTTATAATTAAGGCCAAGAAACATTTCCCTTCATTTCCCATTTTGTCGGATATTTTCTGAACTGTAGAATAAAATATTAAACTCTCTTAATAAATTATTTATTAACTATATTATTACATATTAAACTTTATAAACATTATTTTAAATAATTATGTATATTTAATATTATCAATAATTATATCCCAATATACATTATTGATAGAAATTTATATCATTTTTCTTTTAGGTGGTTAAACCTAACCAAACAAGAACTTGCTATAATCTATGTAAGAGTATGTATATGGAAGAGATTATTTTGATATAATTTCATTAATAAAGAATTAAAATTAAAATAAATAGATGGTATTTAGTTGATGAATCATAATTTTATAGATTTAGAAGAATAAGGTAACTGAAAAATACATTGTTTCTATAAAAGTAAATCAGTTTCCTATTGGTCTGTTCGATTTAGGTAGTTAGTTTTATAAAGATCACTTATTGAAAATATTATTTAACGAATGTATAATTTATATTTTTGTAATATAAGTAATGATATAAAAAAAATATTTATTTACTAAAGTCAATTATATAACCAAATATGAAAGGTTGTGATGGGTTGTTTAGGGAGGTGGTAGTATGCACGTACAAGTGAGATAAATTTTCATTTTTTTGATTGAATATGATGAAAATATTTAATTGTTAACAAAAAATATAATAACATATAATTATATTATTTATAATAAAGTCATTATATTTATGTGGTTTGAATATATCTTGAGAAGGGTGGATGAGATGGATAAATAAAGGAATTTAAATGGTAAGTAACACCTATGTTGAGAGTTTTCATCTTCTCTTGAAGTATCCTTAAGAAATAAAGGACTTAGGGTATTTTTATGAGATATAGGGATGAAAAAATATAAGTGGACTTTATATAATTTAAAATGAAATCCGTCAAATGTAAATTTTGAACTATATGTGTTGATTGAACTAGGTGGGATTAATATCCTCTTATAACTTAAAAGGAGAGAAAAATCACGGGAGAAGAATGCTTTATAAATTGTAGGAATAAAACTACATGATAGATAGGTGAGTTAGGTGGGTAAATTCTATAGAGCCATATAATTTTTAATTTATAACATAATAATGTCTAAGTTTCATCAATTTTTAGTAAAATATGATCCACAATATTTTACCATTTTTAAAAAATATTAATTTCTACTAAAATTAATGACAGTTATTATTTAACAATTAAAAATATAATATGACACTTCCTAACCATATTTAAAATTATTAAACGGAATTTTATTCCATTTAATATAACTAAGATTCCGACCATGTTAAAAATAAATTTTAATTTAAAACAAAAGATATAAGAAAAACTATTTTTAAGAAAACAACTATGTTTTTTTATTATTTCAATAAATTACTAATTAAATCATTTTTCATATATATATTTACTAGATTAAGAAACATATTAGACTCATAATTTATAATATATCAACATAATTTTTTTAGATTAAAATTTCAAAAGTATTCGAAAATCAATTCTATGAAGATAACTATTTTATGTTTACCATTGTAATTATTATTTAACCTTGTCAAATTAATTTAAAAATAAAATTTCCCTCGTTAAATAACTTGAATATGATGATTCAATATATTTTAACCATTTTTTCAAATTAAATTTTGGGTGTTGATAAAATTAATTCTTTTATAATCTCCCATAGTGTGTGAAAATGAATTTTTTGTGCAATTTCATTTTATAATATAATTTAATTGTATTTAGTACTAAAAAATGGAATTTTATCAATGAATTAGTATAAAAAATGAAAATTATTATATTTTGTATACTTATTAATAAAATTATATCTATTTTTACCCACCAATTAAAATTATGTATTTTAATATTTAATAATTATATCTAGTTCATTTTGGTTCAGTGTTTAAGGTGAATAAAACTATTAAACACTTTAGTTTTTTAATGGAAAATATAAATTAAAATCCAATGGTGTTACATTATCCACAATTAAAAAATTTTTAACATTGAAATTTTAATAAACAAATACTAATAAAAATATTTGGCAGTGTCCATGACACTAGATTTAATTTCTAACAAGGGTTTATCTTTAATATTAGGTAATAAAAGGGAAATCATATTTTACCTCTTAATTATAATATATATAAATTTAAATTAGAAAAAACCATTTTTTCTATATATGGTTTCTTTTTGAGATTTTAAGATATAGTGGTTTCTAGAGACCTACCTTCAACATATTCATTTTCAGGACCCTGTTCCCAACCAAATTCCAAAATAAAAATGTGTATAAAAATATCCAACTAGAGTTAATGAATAAATTAAAACTAAAAAAATGGTTTCTTTAATTCTAAAAACATCATTTAAATCTATAATATAAGATGTTTAATATAGTTTTCATTTGGATAAATTTATCTTATGCTTCTTAACCTAACCCCAAAAATAATTATACCAAAATTATCATGACATTCACATAATATTCTAGAACAAAAAATCTATGATATAAATGATCTAATATTTAACATACCCATTATCAAAAAAATAATATCAACTTATATATAATAACCTAAGAATATATATAAATTAATTTTGATATCCATGATCATTTCATATTATGTTCTCTAACATAATTTGTTATAATTTAAATCCTTCATTTTGGATCATAAAGTGTAAATGTATTATCAAAATAGTAACCCCAAGGAGTGTCTATCTAGGTGTGTAGTGTTAGTACAACACATCATAGATTAGGTGAAGATAAAGTTAATACCAAACAATATGTTTTTTTATATTGATTAACCCTAGCTGAATCTAAACCATAGCTATATCCACTTTATAGTATATTGAAATGGATGTAATGTAAGGACCCAACCTTAAACCTTACATAATATTTAATTAAATGAATAATTAAAATTGAGGATATTTTCAAGTTTAGAGTTTTAGAGAATTAGGACATAACTATGACATATTAAAAGATTACAAAGAAGACACTTCTACACAGTTTCCATTTTTTTTACAAAATGAACTCTTGAAAAAAAAGAGTCATGTCTAGTTCTATATTTAAGACACCATGAGTTTTATTTGATCTCATCCTTGACCCAATACCACATTATGTCCTGTGAAAAACATTTCAAAAACTTGGGATGAGCATAAAAAGCTCAGTAAGGGATACACAATGAAGGAAAACTATTAGTTTTTCAACACAAAAAGTAAACCATGAATACTTTAACATAAGTAATACTTTTCACCTTTATGAAGTAGTAAATACTCTTTAATGAATAAAATATCACTACTTACCCTTTTGTAACCAAAATATTACCATAAAACCCGTATAAAGAACACATAACATATAAAGGTAACTTGGGACATAAACATACTTAAACAGAATAACCATACGGTCAAATTCCACACATATCACTAAATGGAATATCCAAATGGATAACTTATATACCCAATGCATTGGAGGTTATAACGTAACCACCCGTCCTGGTATTCACGACACCACTCGTCATTTAGTTTATCACGTAACCATCCGCTAAATGTCCAAGTACCATTATAAAATCATAAGACATAAAACAAATATAAAGGAAAGAAAACATTTTCACATTTCAATCAAAATATATCACTTAATATATTGACATAACAAATCCATTATCAAAACCATTTTCAATACCAAAATACATAAAATAGTATATGGTATTTATTTTCTTTTAAAATACATTATGACATGTTGAGGAAGCCAAAGATCAAATAATACTCGTTGTGGTGGAAAAGTCATTGTCACCTCTTACGTTAAAAGGAACATTATTTTTGTCGTTTAGTAAAATTATTTGTAGAAAAAGATTACCTTTGAAAAGTCAAGGGTGTTTATACAACTTATAAAAGAAAGTCGTGTATTAAAACAAATTATGCCTCAATGAAAGGAGATTGAGACGAAGTCCCTTACAAAGATAATTTTGTAATTAAAATAGATCTATTATGTGTATTCAATATAATAACACATAAATCAAGTATAAATACATAAAAATTCATTTCCCACATAATTAAAGAATAACATAAACAAGAAAGAGAAGATCAACCCAAAGAATGGAAATTGGGTTAAGAAGTTCCCTTACCTCGTGTCCGACTTGACCCATTCGTTATTTAATCTCCTGAATAATAAAATAAAGTTAATTTATAGTTTCTTAAGAACCTTTTTAAAGTTTATTATTCCTTTTATATCACTTATTACCATGTTATAAACATTATGTAATCATTTAAGTTAATAATGTTCGTTTTGTCGATATTTGGCACTTGAGTCAAAAATGAACACCTTATATTTACAAGTTGTCCATGTGGTCAAAAGTTCATTATATATAGAATGATATTAATGATTTATATATCATATATATCATATATATCCAGTATATACATGTATTTATAATAGTACATAACATTTTGGGGATAAGAAATGAAATGCACCGTTCATGGAGATGGTTAGCCGTACGTATGCATGAACGCAACTTTCATTCATATTTCATACTTTAATGGAATTAAAACATATTTATACATAGGTATATTATAATTACAGTATAATATCATATAATATAATTAACTCTATCCTTTATATGTCCCATGTATGGCATGAATGAGTCATATCACTTTGAGGGGGCGGTAGTCCGCACTTCCTCAAATAAAATTAGCATGTTTACACATAAGGGAAACCATAAAGGTATGATATAAAGTAAAAATACAGAAGAATAAATAAAATATAAACATAATATATATCATATATAAATACAGTTCCATCTTAATGGCCACCATGAGAGGCGTTAGGAGATAATCGAACAATCATCATTTAGTGAGGCGTTAGTTTTCCATCCACAGAAACATTATGTTATTCACCCACTAGATGGAGGTGTGTGTAAGTGTAGTTAGAATACTTATCATAAAAACATCCTAGTTTATTTAAGATATTGGTGCTGTAATAAAATAAAGTAATAAAAAGAGTTTTGGTGTTGGAGAAGCAAAATAAAACAAAACAAAACAAAATAATTTAAGAGAAAACGTTAACTTTAATTTTGGTAACTCACTTTGGTTTGAACCAAAATGGTGTGTTGAAGTGCCTTATTATTAAGGTAAGGCTTCTAGGTGGAGGATAGAGATGTAGGGAGATTAATTGGGTAGAGTTTGGATGATTCAAAAGGCTTGATAGGTGTCGGGAATTGTTTTGAAGTGGTCTTTTTTTATAAGGGGGAGGAGGGACTCTTTAAGAAAGTTTGATAATAGTATTTTATTATATAATGGTATTCAGTTTATAAAGGTCCAAAAATCATTAAAGTTGAAGATACGATGACTCATGGTCGAAATAAAATCATCCAATATGAATTGGACAAGTTTTGGATAATATTTTAATCATTATAATCTTATTTATTTAAATGATTTATTAATGAGGTAAACACTACATCATTATAATGTCATAAATAATTTAATTTATTCGATGTCTAAAAATTATAAAAAAATACCATGATGTAGGAAATCATTTTATATTTCTAATTAATTTTTAAAGTTGAAAAAATAACTTATATAACACTATGTAAAATTTAATTTACAAAGAGATATTTGTTTTTTTTATTTTTGTCTTTACTTTAAATTAATTAATCTAAATTGTCATTATCACTCCCAAGTGGCTCAATGGGGTCCCACAATTGACCCAAAAATGTCCAGGGTCGGTCATGACTCATAAAATATGATTATTACACATTAAAGGGTAATTTGTATATTATTATAATATCATTTTTTACCCTTATTTACCTGATTTACCCTTTAACCACGGTAAATAAAATATTTACTGAAGTAAATATTTAAAATTTCTAAAAATAAAACTTACCTATTTACGTAATTTAGAGCTCTTGATTCAAAATATGGAATCCATTTTTCAAAATTTAAAACAAAGAAGTGGCAGAAACTAAATTAAAATTAATTCCCGCTGTCAAAACAAAAAGCGTGTTTTTAAGAATTAATAACTATCAAAAGATGGACAGTTGATTAAATCAAATTTCAGTGGGAAATTAATTCCAATGACTAAAATTGGATTAAATGGTAAAAATATATTCTAATTACACTTTATAACCAATCAAGAATATAGTTTAACCATATAAATAAATTAGATTAAAAGGCACCTTTGAATTAAAATACAATATTTTTCACTATTCATTAAAAAATGAACTTTACCGGAAAAATTCCAAAAAATTTACACAGAGTAAATTTTAATGTCCCGATTATAAAGAAGAATTTTATTTGGTCAAATAGAACATAAAAAAATGACCAAAACTATATTTAAAGTTAGTTCACCATTAAAAGGTGGTAAATCGACCTTTTAATGTAAATTATGCTTAAAAATTAGATTCATTCACATTTTAAGCCTCTAAAATCTATTGTATAAAAGTAAATACATTTAAAAAACATGTCTAATCATATTTTAGTTAGTTTTGTTCATTCCCGCCAATAAAATGTCTAGGAGTTAACTACCATTTAAAATAATAATATTATATTATTAGTGTGAAACATAACATTTAAAAGAAACCCGTTGTTGCATATCGGGTACGCTATCGAACATAGAAAACCTTTTAAATTAAAATTAATATTTAATTCATAAATATTAATAAATATAAAAATCTCTTATTCTTCATTTACCTGGGATGTTACACCCTTCCCCCCCCTTTTAGAAATTACATCCTCTCAATTTTTATTCACTTATCAAAATAAATGGGGGTATTTATACCTCATAGCATTTTCAGATTCCCACATTGCCTCTTAAATCATATGGTTTTTCCACAAAACCTTTACATGAAGAATTACCTTATTCCACAACACTTGCTCTCTACGGTAAATAATCTGGACTGGTTTTTCTTCATAAGAGAGATTCTCTTCCAACTGAACTACCTCTGGACTCAAAACATGAGTTGGATCTGGCATATACTTTCTCAACATTGAAACATGAAAAACATTCTGTACCTAGGAAAAACATGGAGGTGAGGCCACACTATAATCAACTGATCCAATTTTCTCCATGATTTCATAAGGTCTAATGAACCTCGTACTCAACTTTCCCTTCTTACCAAAACATATCACACTTTTCCATGGAGAAACTTTTAGAAAGACATGATCACCTACCTCAAAAGAAAGACCCTTCCTCCAGTTATTGAAATAAATTTTCTGTTTTCTCTAAGATATTATCATGTGCTTCTGAATCAATAGAACTTTCTCTTCCATCTCTTCTACTAATTTTGGTCCCATCAAATTCTTTTTACCTACTTAATCCCAAAAAGCTGGAGTTCGACAATGCTTTCTATATAATGCCTCAAACGGAGCCATCTGTATACTGGAATGATAACTGTTATTATAAGAAAATTCAACCAAAAAAATATGTTAGTGCCAACTTCCCTGATAATCCAGTGAACAAGAACGTAGTATATCCTCCAAGGTCTAAATTTTTCATTCTGATTTCCCATTTGATTGAGAATGAAAAGTTGTACTAAAATTTAATTCAGTACCCAATGATTTCTAGAGGCCTTTCCAAAAGTTAGAAGTAAAACTGTGATCACGATTAGATACAATGGAGAGGGGAACTCCATGAAACCTGACTATCTCTTTAACATACAGTCAAGAAAGTTGATTTAGAGACAAATTATCTCGAATAGGAAGGAAATGAGCAGATTTAGTCAATCGATCAACAATAACCCAGATTGAATTATTACCTTGAGATGTCTTCAGTAATCCCACAACTAAGTCCATGGATACATTTTCCCATTTCCACTCTGGCACCGGTAACGGCTAAAGCATTCCTTTCTGTAGAGACCCGAAGCCTGACATACATTGACTTTACATTACATTTGCAGAATACTTAGTACATAACAAAAACACACACTAAAGGATCGTAATAGTTTAGTGTCTTTGGAAACTCGGAACGTAATCTTCTAATCGTGGTGAAAGTTCTTCAATATCTCCCATAAAGGTCATCCCTTTTTTTTACCTAAAACCTTTCTTTATATCCTGGGGAAAAGAAAACATAAAAGGGTGAGCTCAAATGCTCAGTAAGGGTAAACAAAAGAAATATCAATCACATCATATATATAAGAACATAGCTTTTGGAAATCTTAACCTGCAAAAAAAGCTCATAATATCATAACATGGGATAAATCATAGAAGTGAAATGTAATCCCAATAATCATAACTTAAAACATGAAACTTTGTGGCATACACACATAATCATAGAGAATCATTTCTTGTTAGTCAATACTCAATGCCAAGACTATCTTAGTGGACAAAGTCCCTTTCTGAATCGAGTAACCCTCGTTTCAGTCCTGTTTCACTGAACCGGTATAACCTACCATTTCAGCCATGTCTATCTCATGAGATATAAAATCTTTACCCAATGCATTGGAGGGAGATATAGGTCCCACCCATCTTATAATGAATCCTTTCTTATGTGTGCCACATAATCATAAATCATAAATCATAGCGTAACCCATGTAATAAAAATGGGATTCTTAAACAACATGACATCATATAACCATTCATATAAGATAAAGGAATTCATAAACATAATTCCATCACAACATAGTCAAATCAATGTAAAAATATGGATAGAAACATAACCCTTTATTATCTTAGATGGAAAATAATTTTGATAAAACACTTGAAATGAATTCTTGAGGAAAATATCCTTTCTTCTTCAAAATCAATTTCTTTTCACAAAACATCATGCAATTTTAAAAGAAAGAGATTTTATTAAAAATAGTCATGAAATATTTTGGAGGAAGCTTCATGAAAATAAGGCTTTATAAAACCATAAAAATCCATTCATTCCGTTTAAGTAAAAAAAACATTCTTCGTACATTTGTCGGAAAAGTCAAAAAGTACCTCGTACGAAAAATGATAAAAGATTCCTTTCATATTCTTTACTAAAAACTCACCGAAGGGTAAAATTGGATTTAAAATATTGTAAGTGGATGGAAACAATATTACATATTGAGGGAACATGGATGTGGATGATAAAATACACCCCAGTAAATACTTACGAATAAACAATCTCGGATAAAAATGAGATTGTGATATTTCCCTTACCTTAGGTCCGATTTGCTTTGTTCGTGTCCGAAGCTCCTGTATAATGGTTTAAATCATGTTATTGACTTATTAAAGAATCATATTCATTGTTATGATATCATATATGGTTCACTTATGACATTATATTACCCGTTCTTTTGTAAATTCCATGTTAAAGAAGCGTTTTGGGTAAAATCGTTTCATTTATCGTAGGTGTTTTGACTTGTTGTTCTTGACATCATTATTACTTATATCATGATTTACTCACTTCCAGAATATAAAATATGATTTATATATCATATATATTCAGTATATATATATATATATAATAGGTAGATAAATAAAATGAAAAACACCGTTCATGGAGACGGTAGTCCGTACGTACGCATGAACGCTGTTTTCCTTTCCTTACTGTCTTGAATGGAAGTAAGTTGATGACATAAATATATATATATACATAAATCCAGTAACTTTATAATGTCATATATTTCATTATTATTTCTTATATATACTTTATAATCATTCTTAAATGGTTAACATGGAGAATGAATCTCATCGCGTCGTGGAGACGGTAGTCCGTACGTACGCACGAGCGATGATATCATTTCCATAAATACTGAATTGAATTGGAGTGGATTATAAAATATATCAGAATCAATATGATGTTTTAATAACTATGTATAGTTATTCTTTACACCATTATACCCATCCATGTAAGGTGGTGGTGGAAAATAGATTACACCACGGCGTGGAGACGGTATTCCGTACGTACGCACGCGCGGTGATTTCTTTTCCCGTAGGATGGATAGATGGTGAAATAGGGTTGTTTCATACTTATAATAACATATCAGTATATGAGTGATACTGATGTTATTACTTCATAATGAAACAACCTAAGAAGAAGAAGTGGAAGAAGAAATAAAGATGAAAGAATTGGTAACGGTAATTACCTCTTCTTTGAAGCGCCTCTTTGAGACCTCCTCTTAGGGCACTAAAATTGGTCTTTGAGGAAGACCAGAACCTCTAGGATGTTTCTAGGGAAGTGGAGAAGAGATTTTGGCAGGGGTTGGCCGAGCTTGAGTGCTCAAATTGGTGTGAAGAGGAGGGGGAGGAGGTGTCCTTTTATAGGGGAGGAGAGGGGCACCTTAGGAATATCTCAAAATATTATTTTATATTAAAGTCAAAATCGGTTTATAATGGTTCCAAAGGGTCTTATTTCGAAGCTAAAGTGGGGATGGGTCGAAATCCTATCAACCAATAGAATTTAGACAAGTTTAGGATATTATTTTAACCTTATCAATTAGATTTAACTCTAAGTTGAATAATTTAACATTTACCGTGTCTTTTTGTTTTCTTTCACTATATGGTTAATACACTTACTATAACATGCCAAACGAACCCCAAATTGTTTATTATTAATATATATATCCTTATCTAAGTCATTTGGCCGAACCTTAGATTTTTAGAAATAAAATAACAATTAATAATATAATATTTGATTTAAAAACTATTTTGTGTCAATTTTGACACTATTTGATATATGATTTTTGTGAAAGTCATAACAGAATTAAATGTTCGAACCAAGTTGATTAAATAAACATTAATATATCATAGTAACCTAGAAAATTAGTGGAATTCATAAAAATTTTCAAATTACATTTATTTTGGTGTTTATAACATCAATTATGTCAATATTTCATTAATAAGATAATTACTGCATCATCGTTGTGTCATAAATAAATTAACTTATTTGATGTCTAAAAATTACAAATAAAATACCATCATGTAGGAAATCTTTTTAGATTTCTAATTAATATTTACAATCGAATTTATCTTATGTATAACCCCATATTAAAAATGATTTACTTATTAAACTTTGATTTTAACTATTTTAACCTTTCTTTAAATAAATTAATAATAAATGTCCTAATCTAATCCAAGTGGGCCTAAATGGTCATATTTTATTCCTAAGTTTGTTTTTGGTCGAATTACACTTGTCCAATAGAATTAGGACATGTGTTAGGGTAATAGTAATATCATATTTACCCTTAGTTACCCTATTTACTATTAACCGTGGTAAAAAAACGTAAAAAGTTACTATTCACTAAAAAATTATTTTCATCTCATTGAACCACATTTTAGTCCTTGATATTAACCGTGTCTCTCGGATTTTCGAAATTCCATTCACAGAAGCGGTAAAATTAAGTTTTATACAAAATTCAGTTTTTAACCTACCACTTAGTAGTTTCACTATTCATCAAAAATTGATGTTTTTCAGAACAATGCCAAAATTTCATCCTAAGCTATATTTCATATTCCGAATTCAAAAATGAAATCTATTTTACCAAATTCATAACATAGAAGTTGCATTAATTAATTTTATAATTAAATCCCGCTGTTAAAATAAATAGCGTGTTTTTAGGAAACAATATATATCAAAAGATTGACACTTGATTATGTCTGGTTTAAATGTGAAATTACAACCAATGACCAACATTGTATTAAATTGTAAAAATATATTCTAAATATACTTTAAAACCACTAAAATTAATAATTTATCACTATTAATTATTTCGATTAAAAAAGTTGTTTTTAATTATAATTTAGTAATTTTCACTATTCATCAGAATGTGAAAGTTATCCGAAAAGTACCAAAATTTCGCCTTAGGCTAAATTCGATACTCCGAATCCAAGAATGAAGTTCATTTTGAAAAATAAGATTTACAGAATTTTAAAAAGTGGTTATTACTATTCATAACGGCTAGTTTTAATAATATTTTAATAGCATATCATTGTTTCGTGAAACTCAGTATTACGTACCACACACGCTATCGAGGAAGGTTGCGATTGCGTGTAATGCAAGGCAAGTCAAGGATGCGTGTTGTGCAAGCTCCTTTTGGTGTAGAGTACAACACAAGACATTAATAAAATTAAAAAGAATATTTTTTATAAAATCTTGGGCTGTTACATTCTACCCCCCTTAAAATGAATTTCGCCCTCGAAATTCGTCAGGGTTATAAATGGTTTACTATTCGAAAGTTTCTTTAATAGAAACCCACATCGTAAAAAGGAAAGTCAAAACCAATCTTTAAAAACAAAAGTATGAAACGTAACGGTTACCCAAATAAACTAATCATTGGGTTTCCACATAGGTGAAAATATGGATATGGAAGAGAAATCTAACCATCATGTTCTGATGGAGAGTGGTAGAGAACATGGCTATGGAAAAGCCAGTAATCACAAATCCATATATTTGTGATGATATAAGGTACCATCTGATTCATCTGGTATAAGATCACTAGGACAACATTTTTGGTTTTCAAGATCATTTCCCCTAAAGTTGAAAATTTTAATTAGAATAAATACTTACTTTATTTTGGTACAATCTCACTGTTGTTCGTGCCTTGAACAATTTCCACTTCAACTCTTAAATAAATGAAGTTGAATTTGTTATTCGTGAAGTGTTAGCAGATCATGTGATAGAATGACGGGTCATTCCATCTGTCTCAAACAAAAGGTTAGCATAAATCGATCTATAGTGAGATTAATCATATATGGTTCCTAAAATGGACTTATACTTCATATATCATACTGCTTAATATAATAAAACTAGTTTCTACTAAACAGGGACTTCCTGTAGGTCAGTGGTAGGCGATAAAGGCTAGTCGCACTTCGGTTGTGGGTTCGATTCCTACAGCCTTGTCCGAAGCGATGGGCTGTCGCCCGTCCTGCAGGTTGTCCTTTTTCTAAAACTACGTTACTATAACATCCCATCAATAATATCGAAAATCTTCTATCCTTAAACAATACTAACTTATGTCCAACATAATCCAGTCTAATCTTTAGGCTTATACATAATATTGCAGTCCACTCTCATAATATAGTGACAACGATTACCAGAGATTTAATACTGTCGTTGATCCCCACATATCATAAGATATGTCTTGTTGGTCACATTCCAAACATTCAAAGTCCTTAATCGCGTATTCTCTTGAATACCTTAGTGAAAACATGAGTGCAGTTAAAAGTTAACACTTTCCACATACCAAAATCCTCAAAATTCTATATACTCAAACCATGATATCACTTAGTCCTTATATCAATCATGAGCTCATGAATACTATTAAACATCTCGTTTTCTCGTTTTCCCTTCATTATGCGCATATCATCTTATTTCCAAAAATATCTGAATAACCTTTCATGGATACTGGTAACATTAATCAGACAACAGTGTAACAATCCTTACATGTCTCTTTATTCTAAAGTACCATGAGATTACTTATACAACATTACACATGATAAACATGTAATCATTCCACTACATTCTTAAACCATTGACTGTGCTTCAACAATTCTTTCATCTCACATATCATTTGTAGTCTCTTCATCATCATCAACATAAATACTTCCCATACGACCATACTGATTATCTTCATGAGACTTTCCCTTAGGGAATTGGTTTGCATAATGCCCATACATTCCACATTTAAAACATTTAACCATTGTTGATGTCGTAGCAATACCATTATCATCATCCATGGTGTTAACTGAACCTTTTCCTTTGCACTTACTTGCTTTGTGTCCTTCTTTTCCACACCCAAAGCATCTTCTAGTTCCTTTGAAACATTCTCCTTGATGCCTCTTCCCACATGATTTACATAGGGGAAATTGAACTCTCTTTCCTCTATGATCATCATGAAACTCCATCTTTCTCTTATTAGCCGAGTCAGGAAACTTACCAAATTTTACTTTATTAATCATATTATGAGATTGCTGATTCGGCATAATAATGATGTTTGGACTTCCAAATCCCATTTCATTTGGTTGCTCATAAAAAATATCATTCCATTGTCCAGCATATCCTCCATTATCATGAATCACCTTGTTTCCATCCATTTTCTAAAACCCAAAAAGAATAGTGTGAGAGGCAAAAATCATGCTAGGGAAAACAACATTATAAAGGGGGAGTACCTTCAATATCTAACATCTTAGGTTTAATTCTATGATCGTTAGCGTAGTTCTAGTACTATAACCTATACGTATACTTAACCTTAGGGACATCCCTAGACATACCTTAGAAATATCTCTAGGGATCTCACTAAAGTTCTCGCATCCTAGTTTCCAAAGGTTGACTAAACCTTTCCTCTGATACCAACTGTAGAGACCCGAAGCCTGACATACATTGACTTTACATTACATTTGCGGAATACTTAGTACATAACAAAAACACACACTAAAGGATCGTAATAGTTTAGTGTCTTTGGAAACTCGGAACGTAATCTTCTAATCGTGGTGAAAGTTCTTCAATATCTCCCATAAAGGTCATCCCTTTTTTTTACCTAAAACCTTTCTTTATATCTTGGGGAAAAGAAAACATAAAAGGGTGAGCTCAAATGCTCAGTAAGAGTAAACAAAAGAAATATCAATCACATCATATATATAAGAACATAGCTTTTGGAAATCTTAACCTGCAAAAAAAGCTCATAATATCATAACATGGGATAAATCATAGAAGTGAAATGTAATCCCAATAATCATAACTTAAAACATGAAACTTTGTGGCATACACACATAATCATAGAGAATCATTTCTTGTTAGTCAAGACTCAATGCCAATACTATCTTAGTGGACAAAGTCCCTTTCTGAATCGAGTAACCCTCGTTTCAGTCCTGTTTCACTGAACCGGTATAACCTACCATTTCAGCCATGTCTATCTCATGAGATATAAAATCTTTACCCAATGCATTGGAGGGAGATATAGGTCCCACCCATCTTATAATGAATCCTTTCTTATGTGTGCCACATAATCATAAATCATAAATCATAGCGTAACCCATGTAATAAAAATGGGATTCTTAAACAACATGACATCATATAACCATTCATATAAGATAAAGGAATTCATAAACATAATTCCATCACAACATAGTCAAATCAATGTAAAAATATGGATAGAAACATAACCCTTTATTATCTTAGATGGAAAATAATTTTGATAAAACACTTGAAATGAATTCTTGAGGAAAATATCCTTTCTTCTTCAAAATCAATTTCCTTTCACAAAACATCATGCAATTTTAAAATAAAGAGATTTTATTAAAAATAGTCATGAAATATTTTGGAGGAAGCTTCATTAAAATAAGGCTTTATAAAACCATAAAAATCCATTCATTCCGTTTAAGTAAAAAAAACATTCTTCGTACATTTGTCGGAAAAGTCAAAAAGTACCTCGTACGAAAAATGATAAAAGATTCCTTTCATATTCTTTACTAAAAACTCACCGAAGGGTAAAATTGGATTTAAAATATTGTAAGTGGATGGAAACAATATTACATATTGAGGGAACATGGATGTGGATGATAAAATACACCCCAGTAAATACTTACGAATAAACAATCTCGGATAAAAATGAGATTGTGATATTTCCCTTACCTTAGGTCCAATTTGCTTTGTTCGTGTCCGAAGCTCCTGTATAATGGTTTAAATCATGTTATTGACTTATTACAGAATCATATTCATTGTTATGATATCATATATGGTTCACTTATGACATTATATTACCCGTTCTTTTGTAAATTCCATGTTAAAGAAGCGTTTTGGGTAAAATCGTTTCATTTATCGTAGGTGTTTTGACTTGTTGTTATTGACATCATTATTACTTATATCATGATTTACTCACTTCCAGAATATAAAATATGATTTATATATCATATATATTCAGTATATATATATATATAATAGGTAGATAAATAAAATGAAAAACACCGTTCATGGAGACGGTAGTCCGTACGTACGCATGAACGCTGTTTTCCTTTCCTTATTGTCTTGAATGGAAGTAAGTTGATGACATACATATATATATATACATAAATCCAGTAACTTTATAATGTCATATATTTCATTATTATTTCTTATATATACTTTATAATCATTCTTAAATGGTTAACATGGAGAATGAATCTCATCGCGTCGTGGAGACGGTAGTCCGTACATACGCACGAGCGATGATATCATTTCCATAAATACTGAATTGAATTGGAGTGGATTATACAATATATCAGAATCAATATGATGTTGTAATAACTATGTATAGTTATTCTTTACACCATTATACCCATCCATGTAAGGTGGTGGTGGAAAATAGATTACACCACGGCGTGGAGACGGTATTCCGTACGTACGCACGCGCGGTGATTTCTTTTCCCGTAGGATGGATAGATGGTGAAATAGGGTTGTTTCATACTTATAATAACATATCAGTATATGAGTGATACTGATGTTATTACTTCATAATGAAACAACCTAAGAAGAAGAAGTGGAAGAAGAAATAAAGATGAAAGAATTGGTAACGGTAATTACCTCTTCTTTGAAGCGCCTCTTTGAGACCTCCTCTTAGGGCACTAAAATTGGTCTTTGAGGAAGAACAGAACCTCTAGGATGTTTCTAGGGAAGTGGAGAAGAGATTTTGGCAGGGTTTGGCCGAGCTTGAGTGCTCAAATTGGTGTGAGGAGGAGGGGGAGGAGGTGTCCTTTTATAGGGGAGGAGAGGGGCACCTTAGGAATATCTCAAAATATTATTTTATATTAAAGTCAAAATAGGTTTATAATGGTTCCAAAGGGTCTTATTTCGAATCTAAAGTGGGGATGGGTCGAAATCCTATCAACCAATAGAATTTAGACAAGTTTAGGATATTATTTTAACCTTATCAATTAGATTTAACTCTAAGTTAAATAATTTAACATTTACCGTGTCTTTTTGTTTTCTTTCACTATATGGTTAATACACTTACTATAACATGCCAAACGAACCCCAAATTGTTTATTATTAATATATATATCCTTATATAAGTCATTTGGCCGAACCTTAGATTTTTAGGAATAAAATAACAATTAATAATATAATATTTGATTTAAAAACTATTTTGTGTCAATTTTGACACTATTTGATATATGATTTTTGTGAAAGTCATAACAGAATTAAATGTTCGAACAAAGTTGATTAAATCAACATTAATATATCATAGTAACCTAGAAAATTAGTGGAATTCATAAAAATTTTCAAATTACATTTATTTTGGTGTTTATAACATCAATTATGTCAATATTTCATTAATAAGATAATTACTGCATCATCGTTGTGTCATAAATAAATTAACTTATTTGATGTCTAAAAATTACAAATAAAATACCATAATGTAGGAAATCTTTTTAGCTTTCTAATGAATATTTACAATCGAATTTATCTTATATATAACCCCATATTAAAAATGATTTACTTATTAAACTTTGATTTTAACTATTTTAACCTTTCTTTAAATAAATTAATAATAAATGTCCTAATCTAATCCAAGTGGGCCTAAATGGTCATATTTTATTCCTAAGTTTGTTTTTGGTCGAATTACACTTGTCCAATAGAATTAGGACATGTGTTAGGGTAATAGTAATATCATATTTACCCTTAGTTACCCTATTTACTATTAACCGTGGTAAAAAAACGTAAAAAGTTACTATTCACTAAAAAATTATTTTCATCTCATTGAACCACATTTTAGTCCTTGATATTAACCGTGTCTCTAGGATTTTCTAAATTCCATTCACAGAAGCGGTAAAATTAAGTTTTATACAAAATTCAGTTTTTAACCTACCACTTAGTAGTTTCACTATTCATCAAAAATTGATGTTTTTCAGAACAATGCCAAAATTTCATCCTAAGCTATATTTCATATTCCGAATTAAAAAATGAAATCTATTTTACCAAATTCATAACATAGAAGTTGCATTAATTAATTTTATAATTAAATCCCGCTGTTAAAATAAATAGCGTGTTTTTAGGAAACAATATATATCAAAAGATTGACACTTGATTATGTCTGGTTTAAATGTGAAATTACAACCAATGACCAACATTGTATTAAATTGTAAAAATATATTCTAAATATACTTTAAAACCACTCAAATTAATAATTTATCACTATTAATTATTTCGATTAAAAAAGTTGTTTTTAATTATAATTTAGTAATTTTCACTATTCATCAGAATGTGAAAGTTATCCGAAAAGTACCAAAATTTCGCCTTAGGCTAAATTCGATACTCCGAATCCAAGAATGAAGTTCATTTTGAAAAATAAGATTTACAGAATTTTAAAAAGTGGTTATTACTATTCATAACGGCTAGTTTTAATAATATTTTAATAGCATATCATTGTTTCGTGAAACTCAGTATTACGTACCACACACGCTATCGAGGAAGGTTGCGATTGCGTGTAATGCAAGGCAAGTCAAGGATGCGTGTTGTGCAAGCTCCTTTTGGTGTAGCGTACAACACAAGACATTAATAAAATTAAAAAGAATATTTTTTATAAAATCTTGGGCTGTTACACTTTCAGTAACTACTGCTCTACTTTAATCCATTGACAAGTCAAATACTTCATAGTAAAATCAGAAGTATCTCTTTTCATTCCATTGCAGCAGTAATACTCCCGAAGATCTCTGTACATCTTAGTACTACCAGGATGAACTGAAAACAGAGAGTTATGAGCTTCACATAATAACTCATTTTTCAACTGTGAATCACAATGCACAAATAATCTCTTCACAAACCTCAAAACACAATCATTATCAACGTTAAAATCAGGCAACTTACCCTTCTGAACCAACTCTAACTTTTTCTGTAAATCACTGTCTTCTTTATACGATTGACTTATCCTATCTGATAGAGATGATTTCACTGACACCTGAAACAAAACAGAAGAACTTCCTACACCAAAAACTTCTATTCCAAATTCCATCAAATCAAAAACCAAAGGATCTTGTTCCAAATGTAACATAGTTAATGAAGCATTACTTTTTGACTCAAAGCATCAGCCACTTTATTTTCTTTTCCCAGATGGGAATGGATCGTGCAATCATAATTCTTGATTAATTCCAACCATATCCTCTGTCTCATGTTCAATTATTTTTGATTGAATATATACTTCAAAATTTTGTGATTATTATATATTCTAAACTTCACTCCATACAAATGATGCCTCCAAAATTTTAAAGCAAAAACAACAACAACTAATTGCAAACCATGTGTAGGGTAATTTAACTCATGAGGTTTCAACTGACGTGAAGCATAATTACCTGATCATTCTGTATAAGGACACTTCCAAGTCCTTTCAACGAAGCATCACTGTAGATAAAAAAACTCACCATTTCTGGTTGGTAGTACCAAAACTGGAGCATTCAGTAATCTTCTTTTCAATTATTGAAAACAATCACCACATTCTTTTGTCCAAATGAACTTAACACCTTTTCGAGTTAACTTCGTCATTAGACTAGATAACCGTGAAAAATTTTCAACAAACCTCCGGTAATAACCTACCAAACCAAGAAAACTATAGATCTCGGTTATATTTTTCGGTCTTGGACATTATTCAACAACTTTTGTTTTAGAAGGATCAACAGTTATGCCATTTTTTGAAACAATGTGACCAAGGAAATAAATTTGTTGTAGCCAAAACTCACACTTACTAAATTTCCCATAACGTTTATTTTCATATAAGACAACCCTTAAAAAACTTTCATGCTCCACTTTACTTTTAGAACAAACCAAAATATCATCAATGAACATAACCAACATTTATCACCTGAGTCAACTGAGCCATCACTGCAAAAACTGTTCAATTTTGATTCTGACCATCTCAGGATGCTGATTTGGAAGGTCATTTCCCTCTGTATTCCTTCCCAGAAAATATGCTCTATTTCCTCTACGAAAAACCATTTTGAACATAGAAATACCTTAGGCGAAGAAAAATGGTAATCTGTAAATGATATATCATTTCAATATTACCATAAATTAATTTATGTACATTTATTTAACAATACCCTAACTCCTAAAGTTGTCTAAACTGAATTCTAATACCAACAGTAAGGACCCATCCTTAAAACTTACATAATATTTAATTAAATTAATAATTCACATTAAGGAACTTTTCAGGTTTAGAGTTTTAGAGAATTAGGACATAACTATCACATATCAAAAGATTACAAAGAAGACACTTCTACATAGTTTCCATTTTTTTTACAAAACATGATCTCTTGAAAAAAAAGAGTCTTGTCTAGTTCCATGTTTAAGACAACATGACTTTTCCTTGATCCCATCCTTGACCCTATTCCACATTATTTCATGTGAAAAACATTTTAAAAACTTGGTATGAGCATAAAAAAGCTTAGTAAGGGATAGACAAAGAAAGAAAATGTTAGTTTTTCAAACAACAAGTAAACCATGAAAAATTTAACATAAGTAATACTTTTCCCATATATGAATTAGTAAATACTCTTTACTGAATAAAAGATCACTACTTACCCTTTTGTAACTAAAATATTACCATAAAACCCATATAAAGAACACATAAAATATAAAGGTAACTTGGTACATAAACATACTTAAATGGAATAACCATACAGTCAACTTCCACACATATCACTAAATGGAATAGTCATACGACCGACTTCCATACCCAATGCATTGGAGGTTATAACATAACCACCCATCCCGGTATTCACGGCACCACCCATCATTTGGTTTATCACGTAACCACCCATCAAATGTCTAAGTACCATTATAAAATCATAAGACATAAAACAAATATAAAGGAATTAAAAAATTTTCACATTTCAATCAGAATATATCACTTAATATATTGAAATAAAAAATTCATTACGAAAACCATTTTCAATACCAAAATACATAAAATAGTATATGGTATTTATTTTCTCTTAAAAAACATTACGGGTTGTTGAGGAAGCCAAAGATCAAATAATACTCACGGTGGCAGAAAAGTCATTGTCACCACTTACATTAAAAGGAACATTCTTTTTTCCATTTAGTAAATTAGTTTGTAGAAAAATATTTCCTTTGAAATGTCAAGGGTGTTTATATAGCGTATAAAAGAATGTCGTGTATTAAAACAAAATATGCCTCAATGAATGGAGATTGAGACAAAGTCCCTTACAAAGATTATTCTGTAAATAAAATAGATCTATTATGTGTATCCAATATAAGAAAACATAAAGAAATTCTAAATATATAAAAATTCATTTCTCACATAATCAAATAATGACATAAATAATAAAGAGAAGATCAACCCAAAGAACAAAAATTGGGTTAAGAAGTTCCCTTACCTCGTGTCCAACTTGACTCGTTCGTTCTTTAATCTCTTTAATAATAAACTAAAGTTAAGTTATACTTGCTTAAGAACATTTTGAAAGTTTATTATATCACTTTATATCACTTATTACCATGTTATAAACATTATTTAATCATTTAAGTTAATAATGTTCGTTTTGTCGATATTTGGTACTTGAGTAAAAAATAACCACCTTATATTTACAAGTTGTCCATGTGGTCAAAAGTTCGACATATATAGAATGATATAAATTATTTTGATATCATATATATCATATATATCTGGCATATACATGTATTTATAATGGTATGTAACATTTTGGGGATAAGAAATGAAATGCACCGTTCATGGAGACGGTAAGCCGTACGTACGCATGAACGAAACTTTCATTTATATTTCATAATTTAATGGAATTAAAACATAATTATACATAGGTATATTATAATTCCAGTATAATTTCATATAATATATTTAACTCCATCCTTTATACATCCCATGTATGGTATGAACGAGTCATATCACTTTGAGGGGGCGGTAGTCCGCATTTCCTCAAATGAAATTATCATGTTGACACATAATGGAAACCATAAATGTATGATATAAAGTAAAAATACAAAATCATAAATAAAACATAAACATAATATATACCATATATAAATACATTTCCATATTAATGGACACCATGAGAGGCGGTAGGAGATAATCGAACAATCATCGTTTCGTGAGGCGTTAGTTTTCCATCCACAGAAACAGTATGTTCTTCACCAACTAGATGAAGGTGCGTGTAAGTGTAGTTTAAATACATATCATAAAAACATCCTAGTATATCGAAGATTCTGGTTTTTTAATAAAATAAATGAATAAAAAGAGTTTAGGGGTTGGAGAAGAAAAATAAAACAAAATAAAACAAAATAATTTAAGAGAAACCGTTACCTTTAATTTGGGTAACTCACATTGGTTTGAACCATAATGGTTTGTTGAAGTGCCTTTTGCATAAAGTAATACTTTTAGGTGGAGTAGAGGGATGTAGGGAGATTAATTGGGTAGATTTTTGATGATCAAAAAGGCTTGAGAGGTGTCAGAAATTTGTTAGAAGCGGTCTCTTTTTATAAGGGGAAGGAGGGGCTCTTTTGGAACGTGTGATAATATTATTTTATTATATAATGATATTCGGTTTATAAAGGTCCAAAAATCATTAAAGTTGAATATAAGGCGACTCATGATCGAAATAAAATCATCCAATAGGAATTGGATAGGATTTGGATAATATTTTAATCATTATAATCTTATTTAGTTTAATGATTTATTAATGAGGTAAAAGTGCATCATTGTTATGTCATAAATAATTTAATTTATTATATCTCTAAAAATTATAAAAAAATACCATGATGGAGGAAATAATTTTAGCTTTCCAATTAATATGTATAGTTGAAAGAAATATCTTATATAACACTATGTAAAAATTAATTTACAAAGAGATATTTGTTTATGTCATTTTTGTCTTTACTTTAAATTAATTAATCTAAATTGTCATTATCACTCCCAAGTGGCTCAATGGGGTCCCCAAATCAACCCAACGATGCCCATGGTCGGCAATGACTCATAAAATAGGATTATAAAAAGTTTATGGGTATTTTTTATAGTATTATATTTTTAATTTTTACCCTTATTTACATGATTTACCCTTTAACCACAGTAAATAAAATATTTACTGAAGTAAATATTTAAAATGACTAAAAATAAAAGTTACCTATTTACACAATTTGGACCTCCTGATTCCAAAAATGGAAACCATTTTTACAAATTCAAAACACAGAAGTGGCATAAATTAATTTTAAATTAATTACCGCTGTCAAAACAAAAAGCGTGTTTTTAAGAATTAATAACTATCAAAATATGGACATTTGATTAAATCCAATTTCAATGTGAAATTAATTCCAATGACCAACATTGGATTAAATGCTAAAAATATATTCTAATTAAACTTTAAAACCTATCAAGAAGATAATCTATCCATATAAATAAATTATATTAAAAGGCACCTTTGAATTAAAATACAATATTTTTCACTATTCTTTAAAAAAATGAACTTTATCGGAAAAATTCCAAAAATTTACACAAAGTAAATTTTGATGTCCCCATTATAAATAAGAATTTTATTTGGTCAAATATAACATATAAAAATGACCAAAACTAGATTTAATGTGGGTTCTCCATTAAAAGGCGGTAAATCGACCTTTTAATGTAAAGTTTTCTTAAAAATTAGATTCATTCACATTTTAAGCCTCTAACATTTATTTGAAAAAAGTAGATACATTTAAAAAACATGTATAATAATATTTTAGTTAGTTTTGTTCATTCCCACAAATACAACGTCTAGGAGTTAACTACCATTTAAAATAATAATATTATATAATTAGTGTGCAACGTAAGATTTCAAAGAAACCCGTTGTTGCGTATCGGGTACACTATCTAACATAGAAACCCTTTTAAAGTAAAATTAATATTTAATTCAAAAATATTAATAAATATAAAAATATATTATTCTTCATTTACCTGGGATGTTACATGTAATTTCTATGAGAACCACATAATCTCTACATGATCAAAATTTTAGGATAGAATTATTCTTATAGATTTTACTAATTTTCCTTCATCATAACTCCCAAAAAACATAAAATATAAAACATTACCTAAACTATACTAATGGTTTATATATATCTTTAAAATTATGATGATCATTAATATATTAACACCTAATGACATTTATAGCTCTTAAATTATCCCATAAAATAATAACCACTAATGTTATCTAAAACCCACTATAAAAAAACAATATTTCCCAAAATATAACTATATAATAATTATGTGATTTATAGAAAATATATAATTACAAAAATTCCAAAAAACATAATGTTTTGATTATTATAGAGTTAAGAATATAATTAAATAATTAATCATAAATTTTTCTCATCTCATGGAAATTTTTTCCTCTATAGAAATAATTTCTCAGTCCATAATAATTTTTCAACAACACCAAAAAATTATACATAGAATATACTCTTCTATACATATAATACATATTATATTTCATTATAAACAAGGGAAATGGAAACATTAGGAGGGATTAGATCAATTTATTAGTAAGGGTAACAATTAGAAATAACAATCACATATGATAAGTGAGAAAAGTTTGAAAATATTATTATGAGAATACAATCAACAAAATTAACAGGTCATAAAGGATCACACCCATTAAAACATGGTCTCATAATATAATAATCATATAACGAGGCTTTTAGCATAAGAAAATAAATATCATAAGATCATGGTATCATAGGTAAAACATAGAATATAAAATATGAATGTTAAAATAATAATATTAGTCTTAATATGAAAATAATAAAATCCGAAATAACATGTAAGTGCAGTTAGAACATTAATAAACGTTTTTCATAAGAATATCACCTAGGTTTATCATTATGGTGTTGTAAAATCCAATTACCATGCTTGTTCGTCATGGTATCAAAACCCTTTACAAAGGAATTATACCAAGGTATCATAAATCATTACCAATGCATGATTCTAATATATAAAACAATTCATCAGTATTTACCAAGTTCATTAGAGTACTATTTGGGTTCAACCTTAATATTAAAAATATATACATGAATATGCGTTACATATAAGGAAATCATACATAATTCCAAAAAAATATCCTGAGAAGGAAATGGATTATTTAATAATCCAAAATGTGATAAAAATAAATTAATAGAATTAAATATTATAGAATAAGTGGAGAATATCATATAAATGAATTGAGGACATTGAAATAAATTAGAAACACCCATTTAATATCATTATTGATGTAACTCTGAAATAATAAGAATATTTCCCATTTTATTTTATACTGATTTTTATTTTGGATTATTTGGAAAGTCATTTTTAAACAAAGAAAGTAATAATTCTTGAATTTAATGGTTGAAACAATTAAAAAATGTGTTCAAATTTAAAATACATAAAAATATATTGTAGATTTTTATTAAAATTATTATAAAAATTTAATGTTACAAGTTATTATCAAAAGTTATTTTAAAATTAGTAAGCTGAAAATAGTTGATTAAATTAAATTTATTATTGAAAAATTAACTTTAAATAATGGATACATGAAAAAAATATAATTAATATATAATTTTAATATGGTGTTAATGATAAAACAAATGATTAAGGAGGGAATGTTTTTAATATTTTAAAACAACTTTGTTGAAATACGACAACATAAAAAGAGTAATTGAGCTTTCTTTGAAAATATGAGATGAAATGATTGAAGGTTACATTATATAAAACATAAATGGGTTTTGAAATATAATGGATAAAATTTTAGGGAATAAAAGCATATATTTTGATGATAAAGGTATTACTTGGGTAGGTTCTAATTTTTTTAACATTGTTTCATTTTTTGTGAACAAAGAAACACAATCAAGAAATAATTTATGAAAAAAAAGTTTTTAATAAAAGGTAAAATATATATTTTCTTATTTAACAGATATATGAATTTAATGTGGGAATCATATAACAATGAATCTCAAATAAAGTTATCATAAATCAATAAATCAAAAATTTATTTATAAAAACCCATTACCGCTTGGGTAACACTTGATTTTAAAGAATAATATAGAAAGAAATAAATTTTTCTTCTTCTACACGATGAATTACATTAAAAAATATTAAAATACTTTTATGGTAAGTAAATAATAATAACTATATATAAAACTAAATTTGGAGCATAGAATATGTCTTATCTCAAAGACCCATAATTGAGACAAAGAAATCCTTTACATTTATTTCTTATTTTGTTAAACATTCCATATTCTCTTGTTAAAACAAAAATCTTAATAAAATATTTTATAACACTACTCACACATATTATCATTTATACAGTTTACTTATAATCATTCTCTAGAATTAAGTTAGTTATTTATTATCCATTTTCATATATTGTGTTAGTAATTTTGATCATTTGGAACTAGTATCAGAGTAACTATTTCATTCATTATAATTGTTACAAATTTTATCATTCCCAAATAATTAATGGATATTACTTTTTAGAGATTGTATATAAATGTATAATTTCATGTCATGAGAGATTTAGTTATGGATGTGAAAAAAATCAATAATTATGTTGTTTTTATATTTTAAAAAATGAGTGGTGGTATATTAATTAATGAGTTATATGTTTATGAATCAAAATAATATCATTATATAATTAATAATATCTAATATTATTATTAATTATTTTTTAATATATTTCTTTGATAGAAACTTATATCACTATCCATGTAGGTTTTTAAACCCACCTAGACAATAAAAAACCCCAATCTATATATGAGTGTGTCTATGGAAAATATTATTTCTATATAATATCATTATAAAAAAAGTAAAATAAAATTAGAGATATTTTAGTATGGTTATTAATCATAATTTGGAATAAGTGTAATAATAAGGTAAATGAAAAATATGTTTTTATTTAATAGAAAAATAAATCACTTTTCCTCTTGGAATTTTCTTTTTAAGTATTTACTTTTACATGGTGACATATTCTTAATATTATTTACAGAAATGATACTTTATATATTAAATAAAACCATTTATTGACCTTTTAAATAAGGCAAGTGATGAAATTTGAAACATGTTGTTCATGGAGGTGTAACCCGCATGCATTCATTAATTTTTTTTTCCTTTTTTTGATTGAATGGGAGGGGAACATATATTTTCTATATGTTCATTATAATAACTTCAAAGAATATAATTTATAATTATTTCATTATATAAATAATGTTAGAATATATTTAGAGGAGTTAGAATGATATGCATAATGAAAGGTTGTTAAAGGGTAAGAAATACTCTTGTTGAGAAATTTGGTCTTCTATTAAAGTATCCATTGTGAATAAAGGAATTTACAATCTTTTTTGAAAATAAAGGGATTTAATTAGTGTAAATAGGATATATAGAAAGTAAAATGGCTAGATATTCTTGTAAATTTAATACTATAGTGGATGGATGTGAGTGGGAGTAAGCTCCTTTTATAGATGAAAAAGAGAGACGAATTGATAAGTGTATTTACTGCATATATATTTGATTGTTTTAATATATTAATTATTATATTTAATTGTTTAATCTTTATTTTTTTTATCAAATTGAATTGTTTTATGTTTTATGGCATGAAATGATGAATATTTAGAAATGGAACAAAAAGAGGAGAACATATGAGCAAAATGGACCTTCGAACCTCGAGCGAAGCGAAGCAACCTGACACTGAATTTTTCAGAGAGGGAGTGGAGATGGAAACTAGGAAAACACTTATTAGATGTCATATAATGAGATTAAATGTCGTGCTCTTTTCAAATGGAAATTATTATGTTGGGAAGGTTGTGAAGGTTGTACACAATGTGATATGATGTTACAAGTCACGAGTCATTATTTCACGTCATGACAGAAGTCAAAGTTCAAAACATGAATCACATGATATGTGAACACATGGAGGAAAACAAACAGGTATTACACAACATAAAAATGCAGTTCACATCAGGATGATGATGATGCTTGAAAAATAAAAATGACACTACAAACAACGCTGGCGGTTTTCCCTATAAAAGGGGACCTCTGAACGCTCTTCCAAGGCACTATGGGACTATCAGGAGCAAGTGTAGTGCCAATGGATAACTATTAGATGATTCAGAGACTCACTTAACCACCTTTCATCTTTGGGTACCCATGTGGCTCATTATCATCATGAGTGAGTAGTCCACCTTGTGAATAGTGATGGATTATAAAGGGATGTGATTCTAGGGATTGTTTCTTTTTATTATTCATGTTTTGGTTTGCTGTAAACTGCTTATTAAAATCTAATTCCACTTATTTTTTATTTCATGATCATTATTGTGGTATAAAGTTGTTTAATTTACAGCATCAACCAATAATTTTAGTTTGCATATGACCATTATGCAGTACTAGGTCATTTATGTTTAAACATGGTTTTGGGCAGTCTTTTTAGATGACTGAACCTTATAGATGACCATTCCAATGGTTCGATCATAGGATAAGGGTAGGATAAAAAGACCAAGGATCCATGATAACCCAATTATGATACCAAACCTGAATAATTACATTTAAAATTGAATCCATAGCACACAAACCTAAAATTACTAAACCTGGTATGTCTCCATTATTAAATTTCAACCCATTCAATCCCGCTACTTCTTTCTCTTTCAAAAAAATTTAAAAAAAATTTTATTTAAATTTCCTTAATTAACTTGAAACATACAAATTGTGTCTATGGGATCAATCCTAAAATTTAGTTATAATACATTTTAATAAATTTTATAGCATAGTTTGGGTTTTATAAATTTATTTTTTCATAAAACTGTAGGGAATTAACAACTCCCTATGAGGCTATCACAAATGATTAGAAATGAATGTTAGGTTAGGGGTAATAATGGAGTTGTATGTGGGTTAGATAGGTTAGGTGGGGAGATATTTAAAATATTTTTAAGACTTAAAATAAAATATAAAAATGGATTTCTATAAGGGCTATGTGCCAAATAGTTTTTGTTAAATTTTACCCACATTAGATTACCCATTTTATCACTTATTAATCTTGACTAAAAATTAACAACGATATTTATTTAAATTTGAAAAATGTATGATATAAATTTTAAAAAATTTTTATGTGATAAATCATTATTTTGTATTAATTTAATCAATTAAAATTTCTAAAATAATAGGAAATTATCTTTTAAAATAAATTACAAGATATAGGGAAAACAATTTCTGGGATAAATAAATGTTTTTAATCTTTTTTTTTATTAATTACTAATTACATTACTAAAATTTTTTGTTTTTATTTTATGATTAAAAATAAAATTTGATTCATAATTTGAATGATATAATCTTGATTTATTTAGATAAAAATGATGAAACTCTAGAAAAATCAATTAATTGAAAGTAACCACTTCAATTTTTCCGAAGTAATTAATCATTAACACCGGTAACTTAATTTAAAAAGGAAATTGACCCTATAACATAATCTGAATATGAATATCACAAATATAAAAAAAAATCATTAAATACAATTTCAATTTATGATAAAAAATAATTTTAATATAAGTTCACATAACACATTTAAATAAGTTTTTAATAAAATATATTTTTGTGCATAACTTGATTTTATTAGTTATTTAGGAAAGAAATTTAATTTTATCACTTAATTAGTATTAAATATGATTTATATATAATAATTCTATTAAAACTATTTGTACCATAAAATTCAATGAATACATTTTTAAAGTTATATAATGATATGTTGTACTTTTTGGTTTGGTGTTTCATGTGAAGAGGAAAATTTAATTTACAATATCAGGATTTAAAATTATACGACATAAAATAAATTTCAACCTAATGATTTGAATCAACAGTTACAAATGAAAATAGTTAACAATGACCAGTAGACCAAGTTTAATTTCTTATTAGGCTTCAACCATACTATATTAGCTAAGACTAGGAAACTCAACATTTACCTTTTAATAAACATAAGTTTAGATATTCAATTTTTAGGACTATTTTGGGAAATTATTCTACAATATATGGATTGCATGATATAGGTGTTTCTAGATACATACCTTCCACGACTCCATCTTTGAGGTCATATTTCAAATCAACAACCGAAACAAAAATGGGCATGATAATATCCAATCAGAGTAAATGATCATATAAAAACTCCATCCAATGATGTCTTTAACTAGTAAACCTTCATTTCAATATATAATAATTTTGATTTAATCTAGTTACATTTTTTAAAAATATTCTCACATTCTTCAAAACAAAATAAAAAATACAAATCTCCCAAAATTATCATGATCTTTCCTATAATATTCTAAATACTTTTTTTTGATATATATGATCTCAAAATTATACAATACCCATTATCTGAAAAATCACATATCTGTTTAAATACTAAGGCAACCAAAACATTTTATTCAAAAATATTATATCATTTTATATGAATATTCCATAAATATTAAAAAAACACACAATATCAAACCATAAAGGTTTTTTTGTATTTGAAGACTAGATACACATTAATCTTATTTTATAAAAGATATTATATATATCTCAAAAAAAAATTCACATATAGTACACTTCATAGTCATAGCCTACATAATACATTACAAATATCCATAAGGTAGGAAACATAAGAATTGATGATCTCAAATAATAAGTAATTTTAATATGGTAGATATCATTGAATGATAATATATAATAATAACTTGAGTATAAGGGTATGAGAATATTATATTAACATTAAAAAACCATACCCTACAATTAATAGATCATAATCATGGAAGAAAGAAATGAAAGATCATATGAAATTAATTATAGAATAATATATGATCTTGAGATCATATCATAACAATAGGAACATGTCATAGAGAGGGACATAAAAAGCATCTCATAATCATAAACATAAAAATCATTTATTAATGTGATCTACCAAGACATTCATCAGATGTTGGTCATTGGATAACCACATGTTTAACATATTTTTGATCAAGATAAACTCCCACATACCATATGATATTAAAAACTTTAAACATTACCCAATTATGTTTTTGTCTATAATCATACCACCCTTAACATAGTTATAATACATTCCCATGTATGCCATAATATCATTAAAGAAATATTAATTTAATCAAAGAATAACTCATAGAAAATAATTTGTTTCATTAATATTTAATTTTTGTAATCATAAAACATAAAAATAATAAATAAATATGTTATCATTGGATTATTTCCTCAAAAAGTTATATCTAAAATAAGTGGTTGTTTTCATAGATGAAAATACCTTTAAAATGTCACAAGAAAATTTCTTAAGGGAAAAACTGTTTGCATATTGAAATCACTTCTTTAATATATAAAATATTCATAAATATGAGCAAATATATTTATCTTGAAACGAATCATGTAGAAATGTAATGAAAGATTAAAATAAAATATTATTCATGATGGTGGGTAAAGTGATTCATGAATTACATGACAAAATAATCAATTTTCTCACACAATTAGTAAAAAGTACCTCATTGTGAACATGATAAAAAAATTCCCTTTAAACTATTGAGTAGAAAGGAAAATTTTTTAATAATGAACTTAATAAATCAATATATAATATTAATGACATTTTTGAAAACATTTTATATAAGATTTAGAAATTAAATTAAAATAATCTTGGCCAAATAGAGAAACAATGTTGGTTTTACTTAAAACAATTAATTTCGACTTTTGAGTACAGAAAGAGAGTAAAATGAAATGAATAATTTTAATCACTATAAATAACTAAATTATAATAAAATAAATTATAATTAGGAGATATATATCATATAATATCATCATAAATTATTTTAGTATAAAAATCTCCATAAGTAGTGATATTTTAAAATAAAATCCATTCGTATTGTATGAAATTATTTGTAATTTATTTTAACCTCATATATAATAAATTTAAATATGTTATATATATATATATTGTAGAATAATATTATAAATTATAATAAAAGACTTTGTTTACTTGTCATATATTATCACCCATTAATTAAAAATATTTCATTATCATCCTTATTTCATGTGTTAATTACTTCATTTTATTGTATGTATTGATGGATTAGTTATGGACCTTACATATTGATCATGGTGAAATAATCCAAAAAATTCTATTCATGATATAAATATAATATATATTTATTATATATATAAAATTTTCTATAAGATGTCGATATATAAAAATAAAGTAAAAATGTTATGAAGACAATAATCTGAACGTAGGATTGAATATTGTTTCATTTCTATGCCAAAAAAGAAGAAGGAAAGAAAAATAATATTTTAAAATTACTAAATAAAAAATATATCATAATTATCATATAAATATATATTTATTAAATCGATCATTATATCATTTAATGTGAGGCGATGATGGAAAATTATTCATATCGCCATATGGAAGCGGTAGACCTTAGGTATACACAAACGATACTTTCATTTTCTATTTTATGGAAAGGAGAAGTAAAAGGTTTTCACTATAATATTAGTAACATATAAATAAATTTATAATAATATATTCATTATGATATGATGGATACAATAATTTTGGAAGAAGTAGAAGTGAAACTAAACTTTGAAAGAGTCATGTAAGATGATTATCTCTTCTTTGATATACATCTATTGACTTACACCTTAATCCAACAGAGGATAATGTGAGGGTAACAATAATATCTCAATAATGAATTAATTTAATCTAGGAATAGATTTTTGTTGTTCATATATGACCTAAATTACTCAATTTTTGTTAATATGGGATGAGAGAAGTTTTCATTTTATAAGTGTGGGTAAGGATCCATATAGAATTACTTAAAAGTTGTAAAAAATATAAATTCATTTACTATGGAATGTGGAAAAAATGGAAAATTATTCTATTTTAATATAACATAATTTCTAATTGTTTTCAAACAATAATATTTATACTAGTTTAAGTTTCATTTTTACCCTTATCTCTTAGATTAACCCCCAATAAACCTATTTTAATCCGAACCGTTGTAACAAACAATTAATATTTTTACTATTCATTTAGAAAACACAAGTGGAGTCTTTAAAAAGTTGTGAAATTATTATTCCATGATAATAAAAAAATTTATACTATTTAATTTCTTATGTGGTGAAAATTAATTTGAAAAAACATGAAAATTGCTGTGAAAATCAATTTATAGAGACTAATTTTTAAGTAAAAAACTAATTATAATTTGATTAATTTCCATCAAAAAAATATAAAATTAAGGTTGAAATAATATTTTGAATACATTATATAATAATAACATTAAAATAATTAATTTATAATTATTTATTTAATTTATTATGATAAAATCACACTATACACATAAAAAGAGTTTTCTAAAAAATAATTCTTATTACCCTAAAAAGGATTGTATTCATTAATAACCATTAGGAAACTAATTTATGAATCATTATTCATAAAATATTTATAATTTTAATAGAAATATATTTTTAAATTTTATTAATATATTTATTTTCAAATAAATATTTGAAACACTTAGAAAAATAAATTTCTTTATACAAATTGGTTTTTAGTCATCAAATGATTATATAAAAATATAGTTATTATTTGCTAACCATCATTCAATATATATGTATCAGGAAAAAATTTGGCATCTATTTAATTCTCTGGTTAATCCTATTTATACCCTCTTATCTGATATCTTCGATATAAAGGGTAAAATATATCATGGTTCATTTAAACTATGAGTTTCATGTAAAGAATGATATCTAATACTACAAATTTATTTATATGGAATATATATAAAATCTCAGGGTGTGGAAATGTACCCTAAACTATAAATAAATATATTTTAGTCTATGTTATACATGGTCATTTCCAATTAGCTTCTTTAACCTAATTAGTTATATATGAAAATTATTCATAATGGTTAATCAAGAGAACATATATTATCAAAATAATATCCCATTGGAGTGTATAGATAGTTATGAATTATTTAGACCACTCAGCATACAATGAGTGATTTTTGAGGTTATACTCTACCATCTTTATTTTGGGTAATTACACCTAGCTATATCAATTCAATATCCACATCCACTATCCAATATCCAAATAGGGATATAATATCCAAGATAACCAAACAACATATAATTTACTAATATTTCAAGATAAAAATATTCGATGGGTTTTCACTAATCTAATCAAAACCTTGATCCCAAAAAATTAAAAATATAGAATGTTACCTCAACTTGTCAAAATAGTTCCCAATACCATTGAAATTATTTTCAAGAATAACATTTCAACCATTGGTGACATTTCTATCTCTTGAATTACAAAAAAATGATAAAATCCTAACATATAAAGATATCTAAACCCTACTTGAATTCCAAATATAATTCTTTAAATATAATGGGCCCATAAATACAATTTTTTTGAAATAATTTCATTATATATATTTTCACAACCTTTTAGATTTAGTGACTTACAGGGTAAATAAAAATCATTAAATAATAAATCTTATGTATTTCTCAATTTTTTTTAAATTATAGTATGATCTACTTAATCCATTATATTCCACCAATATATCTCATAAATTATCCACCAAAGTTACTATAAGTCCCCAGCCTTATTCATCACATAATCTAGAATTAAGTTAATAATTTACATTGAGGATCTTTTCAGGTTTAGAGCTTTAAATAATTAGGTCATAACTTATACATAACAACTTAAATATTACAATTAGACACTTTTACTCAGTATCCATTTTTTCATAAAAAAACACTTTAAAAATATACATGTTTAGTTCCATGATTTAAACTGTATGACTTTTCCTTGATCCCATCCTTGACACTTTTCATCGTTAAGTCCTGAAAAAAATATTTCAAAACATGGGATGATTATAAACGCACAGTAAGGGATACATAAATAAGGGAAAGTGTTAGTAAAAAAAACAAGTAAATCATGAATACATTATCATAATGTAATACCTTTCACCTTTAAGAAGTATCAAAAAAACATCACTAAATATAAGCTCATTGCTTACTTTTTTTGTAACTGAAAGATTATGATAAATACCATAGAAAGTAACATATAGAATATAAAGTTAATTTGGGACATAAACATACTGAAATGGTGTAACCATATGGTTGACTTCCACACATATCACTAAATGGAATAGCCATATGACCGATTTCCATTCCCAATGCATTGGAGGTTATAACGTAACCACCCATCCTTGGTTTATCATGAAAATTCCTATCATTAGATTTATCATGTAACCAACCATCATTAGTTTATCATGTAACCACTTATCAAATATCCAAGTACCATTTTATAATTATAATACATAAATTATTGAAAATATCAACATTTCATTAGTAACTTTTCATTTTAAATCACCAGAAATAATTTTAAGATATTGAAATACTTAATAAATTTAAAAAACCATTTTTAATACCAAAAAAACAAAAAATGGAATAAAGGATTTCTTTTAATTTTAAAAACATTAAGGCTTATAGAGGAATCCAAATATCAAATAACGATTACAATAGTGGAGAGGTCATTATCGCTATATACATTACAAACTTTCATTTTTTCATTTAGTAAAATTACTTGTAGAAAAAATATTCTCTTTTAATGAACGTAAAAGTCAAAGGGGTTTATTATACGGTGTATAAAAGAAGGAGTTGTATATTTTCAAAATTTGCCTCAATGATAGGAGATTGAGGCGAAGTTCCTTACCTCATGTCCGACTTGACTCGTTCATTCTTTAATTTACAAAATAATAAACTTAAGTTAATTTATAATTTATTCAAAAACTTTTTAATGTTTATTTTTAGTTTTATATCACTTATTACCACGTTATAAAAATTATATAATTATATAAGTTAATATCGGTCGTTTGTCGATATTGGGTACTGAAGTCGAAAATGATCTTGTTATAATTACAATTTGTCCATGTGGTGAAAAGTAAATTATCTCTAGAATATTATTCATATAAATATCATATATATCCAGTATATATGTATTTATAGTAATTTATAACATTTGGAGATAATAAATGAAATGCACCGTTCAGGGAGACAGTAAGTCATACGTATGTATGGTGCATACTTTCATTTCTATTTTGTATTTAATGGAATGAAAACATAATGATACATAGTTATATTATAATTATAGTATAATATCACATTTTATATATGTTACATAGTTTCATTAACACTATATGTTATACGTTCCATGTATGGTATGAATGAGTTATATCACATTAAGGGGGCGGTAGTCCGCGCTTCATCAAATGGAATTATCATATTCATAACAAATGAAAAGAATAAATGTATGTTCTAAATGATAATTACAGAAGAATATAGATAAAATTTATATCATATACATAATATATAATTACAGTGTCATCATAATGGACACCATAAGAGGTGGTAGGAGAATATTGAACAATCATCATTTCGTGAGGCAGTAGTTTTCCATCCCCAGAAACAATTTATTATATATCCATTAGATGCAGGTGTGTGTAAGTGTAGTTAGAATAATTCTCATAAAAACAACATAGTATATTTAATATACTTATTTTTTTTATAAAATAATTTAATAAAGCGAGTTTAGGGGGTTTTAGAAGCAAAATAAATGAAAGAATCTTGAGAGAAGACATTACCTCAATTTAGGTAACTCATTTTGATTTGAGCCAAAAGGCTTTCTTGAATTGCCTTCTACCTAAGGTAAGGAATATATGAGGAAGATAGATATGTTGGGATCTTATTATATCAGAGTTTTGAAGGTCCAAGGGGCTTGATAGGTGTGATTAAGGGGTAAGAGTTGGTGGCCTTTAATAAGAGGGAGGAGAGGTACTTTAGGAATGTCTTGAATGTATATTTTATTATAAATTGAATTTAGATTTTAAAAATGTCTAAAACACATTTAATTAGAATATAATATGATTATTGTTCTAAATAATCTCAACCAATAGGTTTTAGATAAGTTTTGGTTTCACATATGACCTCATAATTTAGCTTTAACACTTTGTAACTACTTTAACTATTACCATGTCTTCTTGTATATTCATACTATATGGTTAATATAGTCTCTATAAATTTAAAATATAACCTTAAGTGGGTTATTAATTACATTTAAGACATTATATAAGACATTTGGGAGAATATTATATTTTTAGGACAATTATATCATTTAATAATGTATTCTATATTTTAAAAACTCATTTATGTGAATTTTTATACTATTCATATAATGGATTTTTAAAAATCTATTAAAACTTGATTATATAAAAAAAATTAATTAATTCAAATATAAAAAGTCATAATCATCCATAAATTTTTTTTATGGCACAAAAAGTTTAAAAAATAAATTTATTTTAATATTTATTATCTCATTTATTTAAATCTTTCATTAATAAGGTAATCACTACATCACCATTGTGTCATAAATAAATTTATTTATATGATGTATAAAAATTATAAATAAATTAACATGATGTAGTAAATAATTTTATATTTATAATTAATATTTATAGTAGAAGCTATCACTTATATAACACAATATAATTTTTTTAGTAAAAGATACATGGTTAGGATATATTTTCCTTAACTTCAAATTAAAAGTAATTAAATGTCATTTTCAAACCCAAGTGGCTCAATGGGGTCTTAAAATCGACCCAAGGATGCCCATGGTCAAAAATATATCATTAAATAGGGTTAGAAAATTTGTTAGGGTAATTTAATTTTATTATAATATTATTTTTACCCTTATTTACCATATTTAGCCTTTAACCATGATAAATAAAATATTTACTGAAGTTACTATTAATAACTTATAAAAATAAAATTTTTATATTTACACAATTTGTACCTCAGAATTCCAAATATGGAATCCATTTTTCCAAATTCAAAACAAATAATTTTTAGAAATTAATTTAAAATTAATTCCCGTTGTCAGAAACAAAAAGTGTGTTTGGAAAAAGTAAAAACTACCAAAATATTTACATGTGTTTATATCCAATTTCAAAGTGAAACTACTCCCAACAAATATAATTGGATTAAATTATAAAAATATAATATAATTAAACTTTAAAACCAATAAAGATGATAGTATAATCATATAAATAAATTAGATGAAAAGACAGTTTTGACCTAAAATGCAACATTTTTCATTATTCATTTATAAATGAACATTATTAGAAAAATACCAAAAATTTATCCAAAGTAATTTTTTATATACCTATTCTAAATAATAAATTTATTTTGTCAAATGTAACATATAAAAGTAAAATAAAACTAAATTTAAAAGGGGTTCCCCATCAAAAGGCGGTAAATTGACCTTTTAATTAATATTAGAGTATTTCATGCTTAAAATAAGATTTAATATTATTTTAAGCCTCTAAAATTTACTAGATAAATTTAAATACATTTAACAAACAATTATAATCATAATGTAGTTAGTAATGTTCATTCCCAGTATTACAATAGCTTTCCGTTGACTACCATTTAAAAAAATAATATTGTTATATTATTTTTCAGTATAACTCAAACTTGTGTGCAACATAAGGTTTCAAAGAAACCCGTTGTTGCATGTTGAGTACGCTATAGAACCAAGTGTCCTATTTAACATAAAAATTAATATCTTATTGATAAATATTAATAGATTTAAAAAAGTATTATTCTATAAATACCTGTGTCATTATATCCTTTCCCCTTTTGGAAATCGCGTTCTTGAAATTTTAAAATTGGGCTAAGAAATTTCATTAAAAGCCCCACATTGGAAAAAGATTCAATAAAACTATAACTTTAAAATAAATAATAATAAGTACAAAGGTCACTTGAGATAACACATACTAGGATTCCATGTAGGAAAATATAGATATGGAAGTGAAACTAACTCTCATAGATTAATAGAGATTGATAAAGAACATGATCACAGAATGTTAACTACCACAATACCATAAATTGTGGTTGGGTAAAATAATGATGATAAAAGAAAGTGTATAAATTTTTGGATTCAAGATCATTTTTATAGAGTTGAATAATTTTATTACCACCTAGACTAAGATCCTAAAAAAATACATTTACTTGAAAAGTAGTGTTTTATACTTTAATCAAATTTCTACCAAAAAATCATCTTTTCTCCCAATGATGAGTATACAAGATTACCTTGTCACATATAAAGTTCTAGAAATATCTTCTAGAGAATCAAATAATCCAAAAAATGCACTATGCATTTCCCTTATTTTTAAACATTAACCAAAACCAAATGGTTAGTATGAGATCAGATTATCCCCAAAAGTACAATAATTTATAAAAATAAATACAACTCTTAATATCCAAAATTTATCAAATAGTACCCAAAGTTCAAAAAATACCATTAAATACACAATTTTACTTAAAATTATTCAACATAATCCAACCTATGTTTGAAACTCAAAATTCAGAAGGATTTGATCACATAGTCTTCCATAAAAATCATAATTCTTATCTCCAAATAACATCAGATACTCTTAAAGTATCACACTGAAAAGTAATTAACCTAATCACATATTCTCTATCATAGGTTAATAATTTCCAAAAATAACACAAATAACTATATTACCATAATAAAAACATAGATTATTCCAAAATAAAATTCCACCATTACTCTTCAATTGAAATTCCAATGTATTCTATTTTCCTTAGTCTTATAGTATTCCTAAAAGAGAAAACGTCTTCCAAAATAACCTTTATCACTTAATCACCAAATCATTTTTATAAACTAAGGATATCCATTTTATAATACATAATATCCCGAATCAAATTATTCTTGATCAATAAAATCATTTAACAAAAAATAATAAGTCATGCTAACTGGGAACTTCACGAAGGCCAGTAGTAGGCGATGCACCCTTGTCGCTATTCAGTTGTGGGTTCAATTCCCATGGCCTTAACGGACATGATGAGTTTTCAACTATCCTATGGGTTGTCCTTTTTCTAAAACCTTATCATTCTTATAACATTCTAAAAAATATGATAATTTCCTAAAAAATATCCATAACTTATTTTATCCTCAAAGGTTATCTAATAGATTTCATTTTTCATCCAAAAATGTAATAACCATTTATCACCTCAAAAAAAAAAGATCATTTGAACCCCTAAGGTTATCCATTATGTTCACAAGAAAAGATAATTCTTTCTTGAATAACATTTTCACATATCAAACGTATGGGTTACACATACTAGAATAATTCTTCCAAATTAATCCCATCATTAAAAAAAAAATTAATAATTTTAGGCATTCCATCATCCAAAAATCTACCATAACTCTTGAATCCATTATATATAGACTTTTTAATCATTCAACGTTCTTCATGATCCATTAAAAATTATTTTCCAACTTATTATATAATTCTTCTTTCCTACAAGCAAAATCATGAATCATATCCTAAGATTCAATAATGTCAAAACACCATCTACGAAATAATTCATACCTTTAATTGGTAATTAGAAGTTTCTTTATCTTCAATTGGAATGGCATTAGTTACTGGTAAAAATATATTTATATGGTCCTATATATTCCATTCCCAAACCTTCTTTATAGGAAATCTATTTTTATAATGACCATGCACACAACATTTAAAACAAATTGATACCTTAGAAAGAACTTCTTTCCCTTTCCTAGAGTCAACTGGATGCTTCCTTTTTCTAGGGAAGGTTCTTTCTTTATGACCTTAATTACCACATCTATAGTATCATCCCATCCCATTGAATCATTATCCTAGGTGTTTATTTCCACATCCTTGATACATATATTTTTGAATATACTTACCTTTATTATTATTACCTGAACTTCTATAGGGATTTGTTTCTCTCATATATGATGCCCTATAAAAATCACCAAGGTTCAAGTGGTCAACCATGACTCCAGATAGTTGGTTAAGAATGACCACAAGTTCTCTCATTGTAGCTACCATTTTTTTTTTCAGTTTCTCATTCAAAAAACCGTCATAGTTTTCTCCACATCAATTGTTACATTGGTTCTTGCTAGATCCATCCATTTACTAAAACCAAAAGGTCTGTGTGATTATATCAGTAAAATAATTATATGTTATATTATGGGGAGGGTAAACACTAATATATACTTATTCATGTTATACTAAATTCATTCTATTTTTATAAAATAAATATAATTATTTATAATATTCTAACCATTATGGTTTTGTTATTTATGCTTAAATAACACCCTTAACTCTAATGTTATCTAAACCGACCTCGGATACCAACTGTAAGGCCACAGCCTTAAACATCACATAATCTTTAATTAAGTTAATAATTCACATTGAGGATATTTTCAGGTTTAGAGATTTATATAATTAGGTCATAACTTATACACAACAATTTGAATATTATAAGTAGACACTTCTACTCACTATCCATTTTTTTCATAAAAAACATTTTAAAAAGAGACATGTTTAGTTCCTTGATTTAAACAACATGACTTTTCTTTTATCCCATCCTTGACCATATTCATCATTAATTCATGTGAAAAACATTTGAAAACATGGAATGAGCATAAAAATCTCAATAAGGGATACATAAAGAAGGAAAAATGTTAGTTTTTTTAAAAAAACAAGTAAACCATGAATACTTTATCATAAAGTAATACCTTTCACCTTTAAGAAGTAGCAAACAAACTTCACTAAATATAAACTCATTTCTTAACATTTTTATAACTGAAAGATTAACATCAATCTCATAGAAAAAAACATATATCATATAAAGGTAACTTGGGACATAAACATACTGAAATGTAACAACCATACAATCGACTTCCATACATATCACTAAATAGAATAGCCATACGAATGACTTCCATACCCAATTTAGTGGAGGTTATAACGTAACAAACCATCCTTGGTTTATCATGGAACAACCCATCATTTGGTTTATCAGATAACCAACCGTCATTATTTATCACATAACCACCCATCAAATGTCCAAGTACCATTATATAATCACAATACATAAAATATTGCAAATATCAACATTTCTTTAATAAAATTTCATTTGAAATCATAAGAAATAATTTCATGATTTTGAAATACTCAATTCATTTCAAAAACCATTTTCAATACTAAAACAACCAAAAATGAAATAAATGATTTATTTTTATTTTAAAAACATTAAGGCTTATAGAGGAATCCAAATATCAAATAATGATTATGGCGATGGAGAGGTCATTGTCACCGTATATATTAAAAACATTCATTTTGTCATTTAGTAAAATTATTAGTAGAAAAAATATTCCCTTTTAATGAAATTAAAAGTAAATTGGGTTTATTATACATTGTATTAAAGAAGAAGAAGTATGTTATCAATATATGCCTCAATGAAATGGGATTGAGATGAAGTCCCTTACCTCATGTCCAACTTGACCCGTTCATTATTTAATTTCCTGAATAATAAACTTCAATTAATTTATACTTGTTTCAGAACATTTTTCAAGTTTATTATTCAATTTATATCACTTATTACCACATCATAAAAATTCTATAATTATTTACGTTAATATCGGTCGTTTTTATTCGATATTGGGTACTTGAGTCAAAAATGATCTTTTTATAATTACAATTTATCCATAATGTCAAAATTCCATTATATCTAGAATATTATTCATATATATATATATAATATATCTAGTATATATGTATCTATAATATTCCATAACATTTGGAGAAATGAAATGAAATGCAATGTTCATGGAGACGGTAAGTCGTACGTACGCATGAACACTGCTTTCATTTCTATTTCATATTTAAGGGAATAAAAATTCAATGATACATAGGTATATTATAATTATAGTATAATACCCTATTTTATATATGTTACATAGGTTCATTAACACCATTGTTTATACGTTCCATGTATGGATTGAACGAGTTATATCCCTTTGAGGGGGCGGTAGTCCGCACTTCCTCAAATGAAATTATCGTATTTATACAACATGAAAAGAATAATGGTATGTTATAAATGATAATTACAGAGAAAAAGAGATAAAATTAATATCATATATATCATATATAATTATCGTACCATCATATGACCACCATAAGAGGCGGTAGGAGAATATTGAACAATCATCGTTTTAGGAGGCAGTAGTTTGCCGTCCCTAGAAACAATATGTTATATATCCATTAGATATAGGTGAATGTAAGTGTAGTACAAATATTTATCATAAAAACAAAATAGTATATTTAAAATACTGGTGTTATAAAATAATTGAATAAAGATAGTTTTGGGGATTGGAGAAGGAAAATAAATGAAAGAATCTTAAGAGAAGACATTATCTCAAATCAGGTAACTCCTTTTGATTTGAGCCAAAAGGCTTTCTTGAATTGCCTTCTACATAAGGTAAGGATTATATGAGGAGTAGAGGGTTATTGGGATCTTATTGGAGCATAGTTTGTATAGTAAAAGGGTCTTGATAGGTGTGAGTAAGGGGTTAGAGGTGATGGCCTTTTATAAGGGGAAAGAGGGGTACTTTAGGATTGTCTTGAAATATTATTTTATTATAAACTGAATTTAGATTTTAAAAAGGTCCAAAACTCATTTAATTTGAAGATAATATTATGATTGTAAGAAATAATCTAAATAAATTGGTTTTATACAAGTTCTTGGTTTCACATTTAACCTTATCATTTATCTTTAACCCTTAGTTAAATAATATAACTATTACCATGTCTTCATGTATATTCGAACTATATAGTTAACATAGTTACTATAATTTTACAATAGAACCTGAAGTGGTTAATTAATGACATTTAAAGCATTATTTGATATATTTGGAAGAATATTATATTTTTAGGATTATTATATCATTTAATAAAATAGTATTTGTTTTAAAAAATCAATTATGTCACTTTTTATACTATTTATATCATGAATTTTTAAAAATCCATTAAAACTTTATTATTTCTAGAAAACTTAATTAATTTAAAGATAAAAAGTCCTAATAATCTGTAAATTAATGTATAGAATAAAAAGTTTAAAAAATATATTTATTTTAATATTTATAATCTCATTTATTTAAATATTTCATTTATAAGGTAATCACTACATCACCATTGTATCATAAATAAAATTATTTATTTGATGTCTAAGAATAATAAATAAAATACCATGATATAGGAAATATTTTTAAATATATAATCGATATTTATAGTCTAAGATATCAATTATATAACCCTGTATAAAATTTATTTTATTAAGAGAAACATGTTTAGGTTATATTTTCCATAATTTTAAATTAAAAATAATTAAATATCATTTTCACACACAAGTGCCTCCATGGGGTCCAAAAATCTACCCAATGATTCCCATGGTCAGAAATATCTCATAAAATAGGGTTAGGGAATGTGTTAGTGTTATTTAATATTATTATAATATTATGTTTTACTCTTATTTACCAGATTTACCCTATAACCATGGTAAATAAAATATTTATTAAATTTACTATTCCTAATGCCTAAAAATAAAAGGTACCTATTTAAAAAATTTGTACCTCCTAATTATAAATGTGGAATCCATTTTTCCAAATTCAAAACCCCGAATTTTCAAAAATTAATTTGAAATTAATTCCTGTTGTCAAAACCAAAAGGCGTGTTTTTAGAAGTGAAACCTACCAAAATATTGAAATGCGTTTATGCAAACTTTCAAAGAGAAATTACATCCAATAAAAAAACTGGATTAAATGATAATAAAATAATATAATTACACTTTAAAACTAATTAAAATACAATCTAATCATATAAATAAATTAGATGAAAAGAATGTTTTGACATTAAATGCAGTATTTTTCATTATTCATTAATAAATAAACATTATCAAAAAATACCAAACATTTACCCGAAGTAAATTTTTATGTCCCTATTATAAAGAACAAGTTTATTTTATTAAATATAACATATAAATGTGAAAAAATATATATTTAATAATGGTTCACCATTAAAATGTGGTAAATCAACATTTTAAAGAATATTAAAGTATTTCATACTTAAAACCAGATTCATTCTTATTTTAAGCCTCTAAAATTCATTGGATAAATGTAAAGGCATTTAAAAAACATTTTTAATAATAATGTAGTTATTTTTGTTCATTCCTATCATTACAACAACTATGCGTTTACTTCTATTTAGAATAATAATAATATTATATTATTTTTCGGTATCACTCAATTTTGTGTGTAAAATAAGATTTCAAAGAAACCAATTGTTGCGTGTTGAGTATGCTATCAAAAAAATTGTCCTATTTAACATAAAATTAATATCTTATTCATATATAATAATAGATATGAAAAATTATTATTCTATAAATATCTAGGTCATCACATCATTCCCCCCTTTTGGAAATTGCATCCTCACAATTTTAAAATTAGGCTTCGAAATTTCATTGAATGTACCACATTGGAGAACGAGTAAATAAAACTACCACTTTAAAAGAAATAAAGAGGAGTAAAAAGGTCACTCTTGATAAAACATATTAGGATTCCATGAAGGAAAACATGGATACAGAAGAGAAACTAAATATTATAGATTAATAGAGAGTGATAGATAAATTGATCATGAAAAGTTAATTACCACAATACCATAAATTGTGGTTGGGTAAAAGTATGATGATAAAAAAAGAATATAAATTTTTTTATTCAATATCATTTCCATAGAGTTGAAATTTTTTATTACTATCTAGACTAATAAAATAAGGAAATATATTTACTTGAAATGTAGTGTTTCATCCTTTAATCAAATTTCTACCACAAACTTATCTTTTCTCCAAACAATGAGTATTAAAGATATCTTGGTCACATATGAAGTGCTATAATAAAATTATATATAATAATAAAATCCAAAAAAAGAACTATATATTTCCCCTGTCTTTATACATTAACCAAAAACAAAATGTTTAGTACGAGATCAGATAATCCCCAAAAGGATAATCCTTTATAAAAAAAAATACTACTCTTAATCTCCAAAATTCAATAAATAGTACCCAAAGTTCAACAAAGGCCATTCAATACAAAATTTACCATAATATTATTAAAAATAATCCAAACTATGTTTGAAACCCAATATTTAGAAGGATTTGATCACATAGACTTCCAAAAAAATCTTAATATTTATCTCCAAATAACATCGAATACTCTTAAAGTCTCATACTGAAAAGTAATTAACTGAATCACATATTCTCTATGATAGTTTAATCATTTCCATAAATAACCCAAATCTCTATATGCCCATAATAAAAACATAGATTCTTCCAAAATAAAATTCTACCATTACTCCTCAATTGAAATCCCTATGAATTCTACTTTCCTTTGGAATCTAGTGTTCCCAAAAGAGAAATATTTTTCCAAAATAACCTTTATTAGTTAATCACCAAATCATTTTCATATAATAAGGATATCCATTTGATAAAACATAAGATCCAAAATCAACTTATTCTTGATTAATAAAATCATATAACTAAAAATAATAAGTCATACTAACTAGGGACTTCATGTAGGCCAGTGATAGGCGATGCGACCTTATCTCCCTTTGGTTGTGGGTTCAATTTCCATGGACTTTCTAGACATGAAGGGTTTTCACCCATCCCATGGGTAGTCTATTTTCTAAAACCATATAATTCTTATAAAATTATCAAAAATAAGAATATTTCTTAAAAAATAACCACAACCTATTTTATCCTCAAAGGTTATTTAATACCTTTCATTTTGCATCCCAAAATGTAATAACCATTTATCACCTCAAAAAAAAAGATTATATAAACCCCTAAGGTTATCCATTATGTACACACAAGAAAATATAATTCTTTTTGAATAAAATTTTCACATTTAATACATCAGGGTTACATATCCAAGAAAAATTATTCCAAAGTAATCCCATCATCAGAAGTACTTGAATAATTTTAAGCATTTCATCATCTTAAAATCTACCATAACTCTTGAATTCCTTATATGTAAATTTTTTTTCTAAGTTAACATTAGTCATGATCTGTTAATTTTTTTTCCAACTTATTTCTTAATATATCTTTATTACAAACAAAATCTTGAATCATATCCTATGATTCAATAATGTCAAAACATCAGCTAAGATATAATCCATACCTTTCATTGGTCATTGTTAGTTTCCTCATCCTCAATTGTAATGGCATTAGGTATTTGTAAAAAAAATATTTGTATGGTCCTGCTGATCCTATTCCCAAACCTTCTTTGTAGGAAATCTATTTGTATAATGATCATGCACACCACATTTAAAACATTCAATTGATCCCTCTGAGAGATATTCTTTCCCTTTCCTGGAGTCAATTGGATGCTTCCTTTTTCCATGTTAAGTTCTTGATTTATTACTTTCATTACCACATCTATAGCATCTTTCTGCCCATTTAATGCATTTTACTAGGGGTTTCTTCCCACATCATTGACACATAGGTTTTTGAATATACATACCTTTATGATTTTTACCTGAACTTATGTAGGGATTTAGTTCTCACATATACGATGCCGAATAAAAATCACCATGGTTCTAGTGGTAAATCATGACTCCATATAGTTGGTTAATAATGATCAAAATAGTTCTCATTGAAGATCCCATTTCATTCAGATGATCATTCATAAAACCATCACAATTTTCTTCACATACATTGTTACTTTGGTTCCCACTAGATCCCACCATTTACTAAAAAAGGTTAGTGTGAGTATATTAGTAAAATAAACATATAATATCTTACGACGAGGGTAAAAACTAAGATATACTTATTAATGTTATCTTAAAATTATTATATTTATATAAAAACTACTAGAACTCCCATTTTTACGAATGCTTATATCCCAACGGTTTATCAAACCGTTGAGAATGGTTATGTATACCAACGGTTTTAGAAAACCGTTGGTATAGAGGCTTTAATGAAGAATTTTACCAACGGTTTATAAAACCGTTGGTATAGGCCTCAATTAAGACACTTTTACCAATGGTTATACACTAACCGTTGGTATATGTTGGAATCTATACCAACGGTTTACACAAACTGTTGGTATAGGCCTTAGGTAAACATACATTCCCAACGGTTTTTAAAAACCGTTGGGAAAGTTTTCCCCTAAATCCAGTTCCGGTGTCCAGTAGGCCCTCTGCTCGATTGCAGTCCCCCTCCGCTCGACTGCAGCCCTAAATTGAAGCTCTCCTGACACACTCTCGTTACCCAGTCTCTGAAACTCCATCCATCCTCTTCAATCAAACAATTTTTATGTTCTACACTTCAAATCTGTAAGTTCTAATGTTCTTCATATATTTTTTTATTTTCTATTTTCATTTGACCTAAACATCTGGGATCTCTCTATACAAGGACTTAGAAACTCGTTCCACTCATAGATCCATCTTAAATCAAACAATTTTTTAGTTCTACACTCTAAATATTTAAGTACTACCTTAGTTTTAATGTTTTGCATATATTATTTTTGTTTTCTGTTTTAATTTGGTATAAACTAGGTTGTGTTGTTTATGGCATGCGAAGGTTAGTGATATTGAGGATGAATTGGATGTTGGTTGGGTGATGGATTGGAATTGTGATGTTTTTTGGATTAAGTTTAGTTAATTTTCAATGAATTATTTGGGGATTTCATCCCTTTAACAGAGCCCCCACTCCTCATGGACCCTAGACACCCCCCTCTTGGACCCTGGACAGTCCCCCCCTCCTGGAACTTGGACAGCCTGGCCCCCCTCTTTCCTGAAACTTGGACATCCCCCCTCCTAGACCCTGGACAACCCCCCTCCACCCTCCTCCTAGGACCTTGTTTAGTCCCCCCTCCTTTCTGGACACTAGTAAGCCCCCCACCCTCCACCATGGACCCTGGATAGCCCCCCTCCTTGATGGACCCTGGACATCCCCCCCTCCTTCCTGGACCATGGACAACCCCTTCTCCCATTCTCCTTGACCCTGGACAGCCCCCCACCCCCTTCCTAGACCCCGGACAGCCCCCCACCCCTCCTCCTAGACCTTGGACATCCCCCTCACCCCCCTCCTCAACCACCAAATACCCCCCACTTCAAAACATTGACCACAAAACTTGGACATGCTGGATTTTCTCTAAAAAGATATATTTATCCTCAAACCACCTCAATAATATCCTAAACAATGCTTATAATGTGGTTTTCACCACATAGCATCCAATTGTATTCCAAGTCACTAGTCTATCCTCCCTTGGATAGATTTTACAAAAAAGAGTTCAACCTTAAGGATCCAAATAAAAATAAATTGATATAAGACATTTGATAATGGATTAAAATTTCAAATTGGGATCCAATAAGGAATATTTGAGATATTATTCATCATGTCCATGAGTAAATCCATTTTTATATATCCGATAAGATATTTTTCACAATTTTCACACATTAATTGTTTGTAAAAATGGGACAAACATTTATAAAGGTTCTAATATATAAAAATGAATCTATTTGTGGATGCAGCTTAACCAACAATGTCTAGCTTGTCTGCCTCTTCCATGATCATCAATGTGCACGTCCCGTCTCAATCTGACCTCGCACAATGGGTGACTCAGCGTCTCGCTGATGATGAGCACCGGATTCTCTTAATTCCACACCAGATTCATGCCCGCTATGCTCCTGAAGTGATCAATCCCACTAAGTGTCCCTGTGAGATTGATGACACGGCCACCGGTTCTTGTAAGAGGCAGATGAGTTCTGAGCTGATGGACCAAGACGATTGACCAGTGTCCATCCATCTGGATGAAGATGTAAAACTTATAACTTCCTGGGAGTCAAACCATATTCTAGAGTTTCATCATTTTGATTTTTTTTACTTTGATTTAGGAAATAAACATGGCATGTATGCAACAATTTTTTAGCTGCCTCTGATCTGTATGTGCACTTGTCATTACTCTGCATGACTGCTTCTATTTTGTCTGATCCTTGGTGTTATTTTTTATGACATGATGCGGCTATGTGCTGTCTATGTGTAGATTTTATAGGTACATAAGTATGTTCACTTTTCGTTATTCCATTCTTTCAGTGCTTAGGCCGATGGTACGAGGGAGGTTCGTGAGGTAGACAAGCATCTCCGCGTACCCGACTAGACCCTTCCCCTCCAACAAAACGCATTCGGATTCTATTGAAACTTAAGGGAAACGATCCATGGGTCAAATGTGACGTTATAAGTCAACCCCACCTCAATAAAAGGCACGGTGTGGCCAGGATCACTCAAACTGCCTCTCTTTTGTTCAAAATTGACTTATTTTTAAGTGAAATCAACAACTGACATATGGGAAACCGACCAAACGCCTTCGGATTGTGTTGAAACATTAGGAAAACGATCCATGGGTCATATGTGACATGTAAAAGTCAAATCCGCCTCAATCCGATGTGCGGTGTGGCCGGTATCACTCCAAGTGTATGTATTTTGTTTAAAATGGAAAATATTTTACATACATACACCAATCCAATAAAACAGCTTTTGATTGTGTTGATACTTTTTCACAATGATCCATGACTCTCATATGTGACATGTACAAGTCAACCCCGCCTCAATTCGTGGCCTGGTGTGGCCGATACCACTCAAAGTGCCTCTATTTTGTTAAAAATAGACTTAATTTTAAGTGAAATCAACAACTGACATACGACAAACCGACCAAACACATTCGTATTCTATTCAAACTTAAGTAAAACGATCTATGAGTCAAATGTGATGTGTATGAGTCAACTTTGCCTCAATACGAGGCTCGATGTGGCCGACACCACTCAAAATGCCTCTGTTTTGTTAAAAATGGACTTTATTTTAAGTGAAATCAACAACTGACATACGGTAAACCGACCAAACGCATTCGGATTCTATTGATACTATAGGAAAATGATCCATGGGTCATATGTGATGTGTACGAGTCAACCCTGCCTCAATCCAAGGCGCGGTGTGGTCAGTACCATTCAAAATGTATCTTTTTTGTTCAAAATGACTTTAATTTTAAGTGAAAACAACAACTGGCATACAGAAAACCGACCAAATGCATTCCAAATCTGTTGAAACTTTAGGAAAACGGTCCATGGGTCATATGTGATGTGTAAAAGTCAACCCTGCCTCAATCCAAGGAACGGTGTGGCCAGAACCACCCAAACTGTCCTTCTTTTGTTTAAAATGGACAATATTTTACGTACATATGCTAAACAGATCAAACGGATTCTGATTGTGTTTATACTTTTGCACAACGATCCATGACTCATATTGGATGTGTAAGAATCAACCCCGCCTCAATTCGAGGCCCTGTGTGGCTGACACCACACAAAGTGCCTCTGTTTTGTTTAAAATGGACTTAATTTTAAGTGAAATCAACTACTGACATACATCAAACCGACCAAACGCATTTGGATTATATTTAAACTTAAGTAAAACAATCCATGAGTCAAATGTGATGTGTACGAGTAAACCCCACCTCAATATGAGGCCCGGTGTGGCCGACACCACTCAAAGTGCCTCTTTTTTTTAAATGTACTTAATTTTAAGTGAAAACAACAACTGTCATACAGAAAACTGACCAAACGCCTACGGATTCTATTGAAACTTTAGGACAATGATCCATGGGTCATATGTGACGTGTATGAGTCAATCCCACCACAATCCGAGGCACCGTGGGGCCGGGACCACCCAAACTACCTATCTTTTGTTGAAAATGGACTAAATTGTAAGTGAAAACAACAACTGTCATACGGGAAACTGACCAAATACGTTCCGAATCTATTTAAACTTTTGGAAAATGATCCATGGGTCATATGTGTTGTGTAAGAGTCAATACCGCCTCAATCCGAGGTGCGGTGTGGCCGAAACCACCCAAACTGTCTCTCTTATGTTTAAAATGGACAATATTTTACGTACATACGTCAAACCGATCAAACGGATTCTGATTGTGTTGATAATTTTTAACAACGATCCATGAATCATATGTGACGTGTAAGAGTCAACCCCGCATCAATCCGAGGCCCGGTGTGGCTGACACCACTCAAAGTGCCTCTGTTTTGTTAAAAATTGACTTAATTTTAAGTGAAAACAACAACTGACATACGCCAAACCAACCAAACGCCTTAGGATTCTGTTGAAACATTAGTAAAATGATCCATGGGTCATATTTGATGTGTACGAGTCAACCCCGCCTCAATCTGAGCCGCGGTGTGGCCGGGACCACTCAAACCGTCTCTATTTTGTTCAAAATGGACTAAATTGTAAGTGATATCAACAAATGACATACGAGAAACCTACCAAACGCCTTCGGATTCTGTTGAAACTTTAGGACAATGATCCATGGGTCATATGTGATGTGTACGAGTCAACCCCGCCTCAATCCAAGGCGCCGTGTGGCCGGGACCACCCAAACTGCCTCTCTTTTGTTCAAAATGGACAATATTTTACGTACATACGCCAAACCGATCAAATGGATTCTGATTATGTTGAAACATTAGGAAAATGACCCATGGCTCATATGTGACGTGTACGAGTCAACCCTGCCTCAATTCGAGCCCTGGTGTGGCTGACACCACTCAAAGTTAATCTCTTTTGTTTAAAATGAACTTAATTTTTAGTGAAAACAACAACTAACCTAAGCCAAACCGACCAAACACCTTCGGATTCCGTTGAAACTTAAGGAAAACGATCCATGGGTCATACGTGACATGTAAAAGTCAACTCCTCCTCAATCCAAGCCGCGGTGTGGCTGAGACCACTCAAACTGTCTCTCTTTTGATGAAAATGGACTAAATTGTAAGTGAAATCAACAACTGTCATACGGGAAATCAACCAAACACCTTTGAATTCTATTGACACTTTAGGAAAACGATCCATGGTTCATATGTGATGTGTATGAGTCAATACCGCCTCAATCCGAGGCACAGTGTGGCCGACACCACCCAAACTATCTCTCTTATGTAAAAATGGACAATATTTTATGTACATATGATAAACCGATCAAACAGATTCTGATTTTATTGAAACTTTAGGACAATGATACATGGATCATATGTGATGTGTACGAGTAAACCCCGCCTAAATACTTGGCCCGGTGTGGCCGAAACCACTCACAGTGCCTCCCTTTTGTTTAAAAGGGACTTAATTTTAAGTGAAAACAACAACTGACATAATCCAAACCGACCAAACACCTTCGGATTCTATTGAAACTTTAGGAAAACGATACATGGGACATATGTGACATGTAAGAGTCAACTCTGCCTAAATCCGAGCCGCAGTGTGGCTGGGACGACTCAAACTGTCTCTCTTTTGTTGAAAATGGATATAATTTTAAGTGAAAACAACAACTGACATACACCAAACCAACCAAATGACTTCTGATTCTATTGAAACCTTAGGAAAATGATCCATGGCTCATATGTGACGTGTACGAGTCAACGCCACCTCAACATGATCCGCGGTGTGACCGGGACCACTCAAACTGTCTCTCTTTTGTTCAAAATGGACTAAATTGTAAGTGAAATCAACAACTGACATACGGGAAACCGACCAAATGCCTTCGGATACTGTTGAAACTTTAGGACAATGATCCATGGGACATATGTGATGTGTAAGACTCAACCCCGCCTCAATCCGAGACGCCGTGTGGTCGGGACCACCCAAACTGCCTCTATTTTGTTCAAAATGGACAATATTTTACGTACATACGCCAAACCGATCAAATGGATTCTGATTATGTTGAAACTTTATGAAAATGATCCATGGCTTATATGTGACATGTACGAGTCAACCCAAACTCAATCTGAGGCCCGGTGTGGCCTACATCACTCAAAGCGCTTCTGTTTTGTTTAAAATGGACTTAATTTTAAGTGAAAACAACAATTGACATATGCCAAACCAAACAAACACCTAAGGATTTTGTTGACACTTTAGGACAGTGATCCATGGGTTATATGTGTCGTGTATGAGTCAACCCCACCTCAATACGATCTGTGGTGTGATCGGGACCACTCAAACTGTCTCTCTTTTGTTTAAAATGGACTAAATTGTAAGTGAAATCAACAACTGACATACGGTAAACTGACCAAACACCTTCATATTCTATTGAAACATTAGTAAAACGATCCATGGGTCATATGAGACATGTAAGAGTCAACACTGCCTCAATCGGAGGCACAATGGGGCTGGGACCAACCAAACTGCCTCTCTTTTGTTCCAAATGGACAATATTTTATGTACATACGCCAAACCGATCAAACGGATTCTAATTGTGTTTAAACATTAGGAAAATGATCCATGGATCATATGTGACGTGTACGAGTCAACCCCGCCTCAATCCGAGGCCCAGTGTGGCCGACACCACTCAAAGTGCCACTTTTTTTTAAAAATGTACTTAATTTTAAGTGAAAACAACAACTGTCATATGGAAAACTAACCAAACGCCTACGTATTCTGTTTAAACTTTAGGAAAATGATCCATGGTTCATATGTGACGTTTACGAGTCAACCCTGCCTCAATCCGAGCTGCGGTGTGGCTGGAACCACTACAAATGTCTCTCTTTTGTTGAAAATGGACTAAATTGTAAGTGAAATCAACAACTGTCATACGGGAAACTGACCAAACGCCTTCCGATTCTATTGACACTTTAGGAAAATTATCCATGGGTCATATGTGATGTGTAAGAGTCAATCCCGCCTCAATCCGAGGCACGGTGTGACCAACACCACCCAAACTGTCTCTCTTATGTTAAAAATGGACAATAATTTATGTACATATGCCAAACTGATCAAACAGATTCTAATTGTGTTGAAACATTAGGAAAACGATCCATGGATAATATGTGACGTGTACAAGTCAACCCTGCCTCAATACGAGGTCCGGTGTGGCCATCACCACTCAAAGTATCTCTCTTTTGTTTAAAATGGACTTAATTTTAAGTGAAAACAACAACTGACATACACCAAACCAACCAAACGCCTTCGAATTCTATTGAAACTTTAGGAAAACGATCCATGGGTCATATTTGACGTGTAAGAGTCAACTCCGCCTCAATCCGAGCCGCAGTGTGGGCGGGACCACTCAAACTATCTCTCTTTTGTTCAAAATGGACTAAATTGTAAGTGATATCAAAAACTGACATACGGGAAACAGAACAAATGACTTAGGATTCTGTTTAAACTTTAGGAAAATGATTCATGGGTCATATGTGACGTGTACGAGTCAACCCCATCTCAATTCGAGTCACCGTGGGGCCAGGACCACCCAAACTGCCCCTCTTTTGTTCAAAATGGACAATATTTTACGTACATACGCCAAACCGATCAAACAGATTCTGATTGTGTTGAAACTTTAGGAAAATGATTCATGGATAATATGTGACGTGTACCAGTCAACCCTTCCTTAATCAGAGGCCCAGTGTGGCACTTATGGAGTCACAAGTGATGAGACTCATAAGAAAATACATTTTCACCATATATTAGAAAAGTGGTTGTCATATGAAGATTGAAATGTGTGTAAATAATATATATTTGAGATATTGAAACTCTTATTCAACTATACTGGATGATTGTTGTCATATGAAGATTAAAATGGGGATTTATTCACCATGTCTCTAATCAAAGAGGTGGTGTTTTTTTGTTGTTTTAAGTTTGTCACTGTTTTAAGTGCTGTTTTGTATGCAGGTGTATGCAATGGAGGGGCTACTGGAGGGGCTGCTGTGCAACAATTCTAGAAATACACAATACCAACGGTTTACAACCGTTGGTAAAAAAACTATCCCAACGGTTAAAAACCGTTGGTATAGTATTTTTTATTGAACATATGCCAACGGTTTCATTGAAACCGTTGAAAAAAAAACTATACCAATAGTTGTAAACTGTTGGTATAATATCAAAATAATAGAATTCTCAACGGTTCTAAACCATTGGGTAAACCTATACCAACGGTTCAACAAGAACCGTTGGAAAATCAATACACAGAGTGGGCTATTCCAACGGTTTAGTTCAAACCGTTGGTATAGATCTTTCCCCACGCCATACTTCCCTACAGTTTGGACAACCGTTGGTATAGAATATACCAACGGTTTTCCAGCCTATACCAACGGTTTAGAACCATTGGTATATCCTCCATTTCTAGTAGTGAAAGTAAATATGAATCTTTCTAATATTCTAACCATTATGGTTATGTCACTTATGCTTAAATGACACCCTAACCTCTAAATTTATCTAAACTGATCTATAATACTAACTACAAGGCCCTGACCTCAAAAATCACATAATCTTGAATTAAGTTAATAGTTCACATTGATGATCTTTTCAGGTTTAGTGCAATAGAGAATTAGGTCATAACTTATACAAAACAACTTGAATATTACGAGTAGACACTTCTACTCACTATCTATTTTTTTCATTAAAAAAACTCTTTAAAAAGGGACATGTTTAGTACCATGATTTAAACAACATGAATTTTTCTTGATCCTTTATTTGACCCTATTCATCTTTATGTCTTGTGAAAAAATTTTCAAAACTTGTTATGAGCATAAAAAACTCAGTAAGGGATACATAATAAAGAAAAATTGTTAGTTTTTCAAAACAATATGTAATCCATGAATACTTTATCATAATGTAAAACCTTTCACCTTTACGAAGTAGAAAAAAAAATTCATTGAATATAGGTCATTTCTTACCCTTTTGGTAACCTAAATATTAAAATAATTTCCATAGAAAGAAAGAAATAGAAAATAAAGGTAACTTGGGACATAAACATACAAAAATAGAATAACCATATAGTCGAATTCCACACATATCACTAAATAGAATAACATACTGCTGACTTTCATACCCAATGAATTAGAGTTTATAACGTAACCACCCATCCTGGGATTATCACAAAACCACCTGTCATTTGGTTTATCATGAAACTACTCATCATTGGTTTATTATGTAACCACCCATTAAATGACATAATACCATTATATAATCATAATATAAAAAATAATGAAAATATCAACATTTCATTAATAAAATTTCATTTGCAATCACAAATAAGCATTTCAAAATATTGAAATACTCAATCCATTTCAAAAACTATTTTCAATAACAAAACAATAAAAAACAGAATGAAGGATTTCTTTTCATTTTAAAAACATTAAGGCTTATAGAGGAAGCCAAATATCAAATAACGATTACACCTACGGAGAGGTCGTTGTTGCCGTACACATTAAAAAAATTCATATTTTCATTTACTAAAATTATTTTTAGGAAAAATATTACCTTTGAATGAAATTAAAATTCAATGGTGTTTATTATACATCGTATAATATAATGAGGTGTATATTATCAAAATATTAATCAATGAAAGGAGATTGAGATGAAGTGCCTTACCTCGTGTCTAACTTGACTCGTTCATTCTTTAATTTCCGAAATAATAAACTTAAGTTAATTTATACTTTCTTCAGAACCTTTTTCAAGTGTATTTATCATTTTACACCACTTATTACCACATTATAAAAATTACATAATTATTTTAGTTAATATAAATCATTTTGTCGATATTGGGTACTTTAGTCGAAAATGATCTTGTTATAATTACAATTTGTCCATGTGGTAAAAAGTCCACCATCTCCAAAATATTATTCACACACACACACAAACATATATATATCATATATATCCAAAATATATGTATTTATAATATTCCATAACATTTGGAGATAATAAATGAAATGCACCGTTCATGGAGACGGTAATCCATACGTACGCATGAGCGTTACTTTCATTTATATTTCATATTTAATAGAGTGAAAACATAATTATACATATGTATATTATAATTAAAGTATAATATAATATTTTATATATTTTATAGAGGTTTCATAACACCATCCTTTATACATTCCATGTATGGCATGAACGAGTTATATCACTTTGGGGGGGGGGGGTAGTAGTCCGCGCTTCCTCAATTGAAATTATTGTAATTATACAACATAAAAAACATAGAGGTATTTTTAAATGAGAAATAAATAAGAATAGATATGAAATATATATTATATTTATCATATATAATTACATTTCAATCATAATGGCCACTATAAGAGGCGGTTGAAGAAGATTGAACAATCATCGTTTCGTGAGGCAGTAGTTCATCATCCAAAAAAACAGTATGTTCTATATCCATTAAATGAAGGTATGTGTAAGTTTATATTGAATAATTCACATTAAAAAACCTAATATATTTAATATACTATTTTTTTATAAAATATTTGAATAAATAATGTTTAGTGATTTGAGAATTAAAATAAATGAATGAATGTTTACAGAAGACATTACCTCAAATCGGGTAACTCCTTTTGATTTGATCCAAAAAGATTTCTTAAATTTGCTTCTTCCTAAGGTAAGGATTTTTAGAGGAATATAGGTTTTTTTGGATCTTATTATAGTATAGTTTGAACAGGCCAAGGGGATTTACAGTTGTGAGTAAGGGGTTAGAGGTGGTGTCATTTTATATGGGGGAGGAGGGGTACTTTAGGAATGTCTTGAAAGATTATTTTATCATAAACAGAATTTCAATTTTAAAAGGGTCAACAACTCATTTAATTAAAATATTAGATGAGTATTGTTCTAAATACTCTCAAAAAATAAGTTTTAGACAATTTTTTGTTTCACATTTTACCTTATCATTTAGCTTTAACCCTTAGTTAACTAATTTAATGATTACAATGTCTTCTCGTATATTCATACTATTTGGTTAATATAGTTACTATAAAATGAAAATAGAACCTCAAGTGGTTCATTAATGACATATAAAACATTATCTAAGCTGTTTGTCTGAATTATTGATTTTTAGGACTATTATATCATTCAATAAAATAGTATTTTTTTTAAAACTCATTTATTTCAATTTTATACTATTCAAATCATGAATTTTTAAAAACCCATTAAAATTTTCTTATTTCCAAAAAACATCATTAATTAAAATATAAAAATTAATAATCATTCAATAAGTTCGTGGATGGAATAAAAAGTTTAAAAAATAAATTTATTTCAATATTTATAATCTCATTTATTTAAATCGTTCATTAATAAGATAATCACTACATCACCATTGTGTCATAAATAAATTTATTTATTTGATGTCTAAAAATTATAAATAAAATAACATGATGTATGAAATCGTTTTATATTTCTAATTAATATTTAAATTCTAAGAGATCACTTATATTACCCTATATAATTTTTTTAGTAAAAGACACATGTTTATGTTATATTTTCCTTAACTTTAAATTAAAAGTAATTAAATGTCATTTTCACACATAAATGGCTCCATGGGGTCCTAAAATCAACCCAAGGATTCCCATGGTTGTAAATATCTCATAAAATAGGGTTAATAAATTTTTTATGGTAATTTAATATTATTTTAATATTATTTTTACCCTTATTTCCAGATTTACCTTTTAACCATGGTAAAAAAAATATTTACTGAAGTTACTATTCATAATGTCTAGAAATAAAAGGTACATATTTATACAATTTATAACTCATAAGTCCAAATATGTGATAAAATTTTTCACATTCAAAACATAGAAGTTGTGGAAATTAATTTAAAATTAGTCCCTATTGTCAAAACCAAAAAGCGTGTTTTTCAAAAGTAAAAACTACCAAAAGATTGACATATGATTATGTCCAATGTTAAAGTGAAATTACTTCAAATGATGAAAATTGAATTAAATGATAAAAAAATAATCTAGTTATTCTTAAAAATCAATTAAAAGGATAATATTATAAAATAAATAAATTTGATGAAAAGACAATTTTGACTTAAAATGAAGTATTTTTCTCTATTCATTAAAAAATGAACTTTATCAGAAAAATACCAAAAAATTACTCAAAGTAAATTTTGATTCCCTAATTCTAAAGAAGAAGTTTATTTTGTCAAATTAAACATATAAAAGTGAAAAAAACTATATTTAAAAAGGGGTCTTTATCAAAAGGTGGTAAATCAACCTTTAAATGAATATTAGAGTATTTAATGCTTAAAATCAGATTCATTCTTATTTTATGCCTCTAAAATTTATTGGATAAATGTAAAGACATTTAAAAAACATGTGTAATCAAATTTAGTTAGTTATTTTCACTCCCAGCACTACAATTACTATACATTAACTACCATTTAAAATAATAATAATAATATATTATTTTTCGGTGTAACTCAAAGTTGTGTGCAACATAAAATTTCAACAAAACCCGTTGTTGCGTGTTGAGTACACTATCAAAAAAAGTTTCTTATTTAACATAAAAATAATATATTTTTCATAAATATTAATAGATATGAAAAATTATTATTCTATAAATACCTGGGTCATTACAGGTAATCTTCTACACATATCATAGACATTAAATTTAATTATAGCAAAGAGAAATGAAAGAAATAATGGGAGGGATAATATTTTTTAAAAAGAAAAAATAATGATCATTAGAGTGTATATGATGAAAATAAGATTATGAGAATATAAACATGGAAAATGACCACAAAATAATTGATTCATACCCAAGAAAACATAGATTCAAAATCTATGAATAATCATATGAAGATTTTTTCATAATGAAATAGATATCACTAGGTCATTGTTTGATATATAAATCATATTTCATAACATAGTAATGTTAACATAATAACATGAAGTCTAATTTTATTATAGAAACACAATGCATAACTTATAAGGATGACTAAAATAGAAACATGATACATTTATATAAAAATCACCAATGTTCATCATTATGATGGTGTAAAAGAATATTTATAAGGTTTTCTACCATGGTATCATAAAAAATTACAAAGGAATGATTCCAAGGTATCATAAAATATTATCATGGAAGGATTACAAGGAATCATAAACATGTAACATTTAGAAGTTAATTCATTACCCGATGCATTTGAGTGTTATCTTGGTGCACCATTCATATTTATGACATGTACATGCATGCATATTAAATATAAATAAATCATACACAATTTAATGAAAGTATAATTAAACTAATAAGGAAATTGGGTACATGATAATACAAAATATTAGTATATGATATCCATAAAAAGATGGTCTTTTTTCATTAGAGAATATAACAAGAATGAATATTGGTCACCGACATAGATAAAAAATGAATTTTCAAGATTAGTGGGTAAATAAAATTGAAATTAAAATGGAAATAACTACAAACCTATCATATGGTGTTGTAAATCTTTCAACTTATTTTTTCTAGTACAACGTTGTCACTGACCAGGTTTATATCATTTGAGGAGCTGTTACAATTATTTACCTAGGCTAATTCAACTGTAATATTTTTTATGAATATTTTATATATTTCATGAATGTAGTTAAACACGGTGTTTTTGAAATTTATGAATGAAAAATAAATATTTTCTATAAAATAATTTAAACATGTAATGAAAAATTATGATAAAAGAAAGGATGTTAGCAAGAAAGGAAATCCTCTAAGGAGAATCACCATGAATGAAACTTTATAGTATCATTATTTGTTTAAAATTTAATTATTGAACCCACTCAATCATATGTGTGAAAATGTTTTTCTACCTTGGTTGTGAACATATATTATACCAAAAAAGCACCATGTAGGTTATACATCCACCTTCTGAATCATGTAAAAATATTACTGAAGAGAATTTTAGTACTCATTGGGAATTTGGAGATACTAAGGTGACTTTACCATTAATAAAGACCTAAAAATAAATTTAATTAAATAATAAAAATTAATAATGAAGAAAAATTTATTGGGTTCAATAATGAATTACTCCCTCAAAAAATTCCATGGGATAGTTTGTTATGATCTTGGGTAAAAGAGATCATAGTGAAAAATAAATGGAGTCTAAACACAACAGATAAACATAAGAAAGGATGACATAAATACAATACTAATATGTGTAAAAATAGGTTGAAATATACTAAAATAGGAAAAACCCACATAGATACTATAAAATGACTAAAACAATTGGCCAAATCCTTGGAAAGGAGGTGGGGTACAAATGCATATGGAGAGGGGTGGCCATATTTCACTCTAGAAAACTTCATCGAATGAATGAGAAATTTTGGCCATGTAAATGGATGGATCTAGAAATATTTACTCTTGAAGGTTTTTTATCATTGGAAATTATTTTTTATGAAAAAAAATTTGAATTAATATGGAAGGTTTAGGAAAGGTGTTATTTTAATTGGCAATGCATGTTTTTTTCTCCCAAATGAATTTTCATATTCCTGCATTTTGATACGAGAATCAACTAATTTAACAAATTTATCACTAAATATAATTTTCATTCATTATTATGAATTTTTATTATTCTAATATAAATAACCTCATTTTATGTCTTATATCTCAAGATATGTGTCATTTATTAAGTATTAGTCAAATCTATTCACGAGAAAAGTTTCAAAAATGACATGATTTATTTGGAGAATATAGAGTTCGATTAAAAAAATTGCATAGTTGAAGGAAACGAATCCAATGAAGTAGGTAACACTAAAAAAATAAATGAATAGTCCGTATGAGTTTATATAATGTTTTTTTAAAACCATGAATTTGATAAATAACATTAAAAATACAAGGGTTAATAAATTGTTTCTAAAATTCCCAAAATTCACTAAAAATAAAAAATTATATAATCAAACTGAAAATTACAAATTTTGGGGTACTAAATCATTAAAATACATAAAAAGAGTTAAGAAAATAATTTCTGTATTATTATTTATACACAATACATGGACTAAAAGAAATGTAAACATCAAAATCATATCAAATATTATTGAAATAACATTCTCATGTGATGTAAAAATTTAACACATAGAAACAATATATATCATGAATCATTAAAACTAATTATTTCATGTTCTCAATTCAAATCATTCTATTAATTAACAATTTATTTCTACTAAATTTCAGAAACACTTACCTCGATGAAAATTTTCATCCGTCACATAAATTAAGATCTTCAACAATTATTTTCTATAAAAACACATTAATGTATAACCATAGGTTTGATTAATTTATAAATATCCACTAGATATGAGTCAAGGACTTCATTTAATCATGTAACATCTTAACCTGGGTGCCACACACTAGTGACCTAATCCGATCCATTAGATAACATCAAGCATGCCTCCCCATACTCCAGAGGCATCTGACTAGAGGCAATGTCATAATCCAGGTAGTGGGGATACTATACCCTCTTTAACATGGTAGCTCAGTAGTAGAAATAAATAATGATAAATAATGGATTTAACATAACCTATAAAATACTAGTATCACATGATAACCAAAACAATAAATACAGTATCAGAACAAAACATTAAACATCACATTCTAAAGTACGTTCCAAGTGTAAAAATGAAAACCCAAAAGTAAAGACATCATTAACTCCAAAGAAGGTTGCAAACCACATCTGGTTCCCTCATCCACACTCCATCCTAAATCATCTATCCAACATAAGTCCTTTTTTGTTTGTCCTTCCCTATAATGATGAATTCTATTCAGGTACCGATCAGGAAACCGAGTAGGTTGTGATTACAACTCAGTAGGCCACCACCTATGTCCTCTAAAACAACATCCAGTATATATAAGGGTATAAAATTTTATAAAGAATAAAATACAATAACTAAAGTAAACTATTTACATTTATTTAATTACTCTTTATTTAACCACATAAACCCTTAGGTTCTCGAGGACATTGAAGCCTCAATACATGATTCAGATTATGTTGGAGTCTTAAATATCCCCAAGTAATACCATATATATAAATGAAATTGTTACCTTTTATCATATCATTTAACATCATGAACAATTGTAACCGTAGTCCAAATCCTACTCATAGTCATAGTACATCGTGCCAAACAACCCATGGGTATTTGGAACCTCATTCCCTATCCAAAACCTTAATGTTACATGGGTATTTAGAGCCTATTTCCATATCTCATAATCACATTCTCAAATAGATATTTGGGGCTTTAGTCTCCATCCTAATCACATTTAAAACATATGGGTATTTGGTGCATTAATCCATCTCCAAAACACATTTAACACATATGTGTTTTTGGAGCCTTAATCCCTTCCCCAAACACATTTAAAACATATATCACATATTCAAAATTTCACATGTGTCACAATATCACATTAATTAATTCAAAAATGAATTAATCAAACTCAACAATTGCATAATAACATCAATCCATTAATCAATATAATAATTAATTAATCACGACAATCCCTTCGATTATTCGACCCATTAATTGAGAAGAAAAATTCTATTAATTAATTCAACAATTAATTAATCAAGTAAATAAATTAAATAATTTATGAAATAAGTTTTTAAATATATTACATTCATTAATTTAATAATTAATTAATTGATTCAATAAATTTCTTTATCACTATAAAATCCCTCAATTAATTCAATAATTAAATAATCAATACCTACAATCCCAATATCTTTAATTTCAAAATTCTTTAATTAATTTATCTAAAAAATAAATTTATTAAAATTATAACTCCCTAGGAAATTAAAGTGTTTTAATTTTAGATTAAAATTATTATTTTTTCTATATTTCATTATATGAACAACAATGTTAAGAATATTCTATACAAAATATGTGATTGGCTTTCACGCAAGACTGAGTTTTCCACTTTTTAATGACACACCTTTATTAATACTAAATTTTGACACATTTATAAATTTATTTTTCTTAATAAAATTATTTTTTATTTTTAATATCAAAATTATCTTAGTGTGAATATTTTTAATTTTTTTGAGAAGTTTTGTTTTTTAATTAAAAGTAAAAAATACTGAATTTTAGTTAAAAATATCCATTTTAATTTAAATAATTATTAATGTTAAATTATAATTTAAATTTGTTTTTTAATTCAAAATAGATAAATTAGAAATATAGGAACCCAATTTAGGTCATCAGAATCATTTTTATATTAAAATTGGATAAAAAACTTATTGAACGTTTGAATGCTTTTACTTTAAAATCCCTCTTTCTCACCACATCTGGGAGATTAGAGTTAATATTAATTTTCACATTTCTGTGATTTGAATTTTAAAAAATGGATATAAAATGTTTCAATTAGTAAAATAACTTTGGTTTATAATATCAATATAATTTTTACACCAAAAGATTATTGAAAGTGATTAAAATTAATTACAGTGATTAAGGTAAAATTTAGCTTAACAAGGGACTAAACATTAATATTAAAGGCTAGAATGACATGTAATATTGTATTGAAATAATTGGATGAAAATATTTTGACCAAATACCCTCCTGGTTGTAATTTTATTCTTTATTGGTATATAATTAAATTAAAGTTACCAATATAAAAGGTTAACAAAGAAAAACAACAAAAGGGAACTTTCCTTACCTTTAACATTTATAAAACACTGAGATATGTAAAAACATCATATCATCTATCATAAATATCATTTAAAAATATAAATTGGTTAATTTTATCATACTAATTTTTCATTAATTTTTAATTATTATTTAGTTACTTAAAATTCTCATGAAACACTAACATAGTGATTATTTAGTTAATAATCCACTAACATAAATAATACTGTAAATGTTAAAAGTGAATTATATTAACTGAATTATTTTTAATAATTATTTTAGATGAATATTTCATGTTACACAACTATAATCTTAATAAAATTTAAGTTCAATATTGTTTTGTTATTATAAAAATAAAATTATAAAAATAATTTCTATATTGACATTATTATTATTTTATAATAAATGATGTTTTATTAAATGATTTAAAATTAATAAAATTTATATATTCATCCAAGTCATTTATAAATATTAATAAGTATTAAATAAGGTCTATTAATGGACCAATTTTTCTTTTAAAATTAATATATTGACCCATATACTATAAAAACTTTGTTAACACAGTCTGAGATTCAGTAGTGTTTTAGTGCATCACATGCGCTTGTGTCAAAATTAATTTCTAGAACAATTGAGATTTTTTTATAAATTATATATAATACTGATAATTCATTGGATATATATTTTCTAGTAAATATAACTTTTTTAGTATTAATGGGTAAAGTACACAGGTTATAAAACTAGACACTTTAATTAAAAAATGATAATATTAGGGAATCTACGATGTTATGGAACAAAATTATTAAAATGAAAATATTTTTTTTGTGGAGGAAGTTCTCATTGGACTTGATTCCCCATTAATATATTATTTTTCCTTTGTGGATACACATTAGGTAATGTAGACTTCCCAGTAATGAATACCTTTTGGCATTTACAAGAGCACCACTCCCCCCCACTATAAAAAGAAAAGCACTCTAGCCCTTCCTCAAAAATCTCAAGCCACCTTGGATCATCCAAATTTTTCCAAAATAGTAACAAAAAATGAATCCCCAAGACAAATAAGCCTCAATTTGGATTGAAATATACCTATTTCATCCCATTTGTACAAACCAAAAGGAGTTACCCGATTAAGAGGTAATATCTTCCCTCAATCTCTTCTAATTTATTTGTTTCTCCACCCTTTAATATATTATTATTACATGTTAATATAAAATCACCATTATCCAAAATATACTAATATGTTGTTATGAAAATCGTTCAATATACACATACATAAACTTCTATATAATGGGTAACGAGCATACTGTTTATCTGTACGGTGAACTACTACCTCACAAAATGATGATAGATCATTTTTTCCTTTACCACCTCCCATGGTAGAAATTTTGATGGAAAATATATTTATATATGGCAAATATTATATTTATTATGTCTTAATTCTTGTTAAATTATTGTATAATACATATGGTTATACTTTCCATTTTTTGTATATACAATAACATTGTTTGTGGAAGTGTGGACTACCGCCTCCTCAAAGTGATGTGATTCATTCATGAAATACATAAAATGTATAAAAGATAGATTTAATTAAACATATTTGATGTAATAAAATCAATATTATATTAATTAATTAATTACCTTATATACATAATGATTTATTTTTTTGTTACCCTTTTCACAAAAAATGTGGTAATGTCAATCGTGGACGTGTGGGCTACCGCCTCCACGACACGATGTGATTCCTTTTACATCACAAGAATTATATATATAATTATATATGATTAAATAACATGTAATGTATGATATAATTATCATTTTGGAAATATATTATATTACTTACCTTCTTTCCATATCGATTATTGAGAAATGGGAATGTAACTCATGTGCATGTATGACTAACCATCTCCATGATTGTATGGTTGGTTCATTTTTTATAACCATATTTAATGACTGATTTCAAAAGTATAATTTATTTATAATTATGAAAATTATATAATTATTATTCTTGATATATTATATAATTAACCCTTTGAATATATTTGACCTACCAATGATTTTTTGATAGATAAACCAAATTTAGTCAAAACAACCGATGTAAAATTAATAGTTTTTGTAGTTGTATAAAGAAAGTATTTAAGTCCAATAAAATTAATGATAAAAATTAAAAGTTTATTAAGAATGTAAATATTTAACAAAGGTTTATTATTCACGAATATGAAGACACATAAGACAAGCTGGACTCAAGGTAATGTATTTTCATCTCAATTTACATTCTATTGAGACATAACTGTTGTTATGCACTTAGTTTATTTTATATTATATATATACTACCTTTTACATGTTATACCATGAATATCACTGTTCTCATGATATTATATATTTCAATTAATTTTATTCCTCCTAGTATATTTTGGTTATAAATGTTTTAAATTGTTAAGGGACACTTTGAGATGTTTAAAGATTATTTTCATTATGAATATTTTAATGGTCTTCCAATGGTATATAATTTCATTAACTATTCTCAAATGGGAAATTTTTTTTATGAATATTTATCCATTATTCAATATGGATATTTGATATGGAATATTATTATTTTTATATAAGTAATTATTTTGGACAGGTAAGGCATGGGTTGGAGACCATTTAAGGTAATCCCTATAGGTTGAGGACCAGTTAAGGAAAGCCCCTCGATGCCTCTGTAGTGTCATGTGACAAAATTAGATTAAAAAAACCATTATATTTTAAAAAATGTATGTTATAATATGTCTTGTGAAAGGTATTGATAGTAGAGTTAAGGTTAGAAAAAATGAATTAGTTTGTACCCAATATGTTATAAATCGTGTTGTGAAAGTTCATGATGGTATGGGTTTCATGTACCTAGGAAACATGGAGTAAAATAGTTGAACATTTTCATCATTTAGATTCATTTATTATTTATCCATGAGATGTTTTGTCAAAATATCTATGAATTCATTTAATTTTAGTTCATTTATTGAATGCAATGTGTTTCAGCTTCTTACCTTACCATATTTATTTTTCATTGTCTATTAATTTGAATGGAATGTGCTTTCATTTAACTTTCCTTATAGTTTATTAAATTCATTTTCTGCCTTTTGATTACATGGCATGTTTATTCATTTATTTCAATTTCCATATTGATTTAAACCTATTGATTCATTTTTCTTCAACTTAACTTTAACCTTACTGTGCATTTTATCTCATCCTTATTATTTTTTCTTTCCCTAAGTTATGAATAAGAAAAATTTGAATGATATTTCAAGGATGGAGTTTATTTAATTTTATAATGTATCATGTTTTATTTTATATTTAACATTGTTTTAAGGGTATCATGTATTGAATATGGATTTCCTAGATTGCAAAACTGATCAGTCCATTGGGATTTGATTCCTTGTAATCATTCATATGTAATAAAATAATGCACCAGCTCAAAGATTTTGGGGTGGGGGTGGGGGGGTTACAATTGGTATTAATGTAAGTTTAGTAGTATACTTGTAAACTATATTTAGAAAACATAGATTAGGGAACATAAAACTAATATAGACATTAAAGATAAGTATAGAATAATATACTTGAATTTTGGTAAGTTAAATATTATGTTGGTATTCATAGAAATACATCCTTGTCTTGATATTACAAGTTGATGTGGTTATGGCACAAATGTAACTTGGAGTGAAAAACATGACAAGGTGTACTGGGCCTGACTAGATGTAACCTGGTATATGACAACAAGAATTACTATTCACCTGGTTTGACACTATTGGGGGATACACATAGATTAATTTATATTTTATTTACAAACCATTACGATGAAATTCAAAGTAAAGATATCCCCAAAGAAACCATCTTTATGATTATGAGATTAGATATGAATAAATTTTTAAATTTATGTTAAGTATGACACTAGTTTTGGATTACACATTATGTTATGATTTAATCCTATATATTCAATTATTTGGAAATGAAAACTGGTATAAGTAATAAGAACTCCACCAGTGCATGCGATCCAAATAGTAAGAACGATCATAAATTTTATAGTCTTAAGACAATATTTTTAAAGGAAATAGTGTCCCAAGTATTCTCATAATATGAGTAAATAGTTCATGTTATAATGAGTTATCTAAAGAATTCATGAAGACCTATGAATTTGAATAGAATAAAGAGGAGAATAGGATGGAAAAGAAAAATATGGATGAAGGGAAGAAAGGAAATAATTTCTTTTGCTAATACGATAATTGTGGAAAGAAACACCTCAGTACTTACTTTAAATAATTGGGAGTTTTCTACATGTGTGGAAATAAAGGATACCATACTTGTGATTGTAAGGGTAATGAAATGGTTTCCAATTTAGAGTGCTTCAACTACAAGGATATGGGACACTATTCAAATCAATGTCTCAAGTGTCAAAGAAATATATATGAAACGACGCTATTGTATAATGGGAATGTTATGCAACAACCATAGATAAAGATGAATGATTAATAGGCATATTAAACAATTATTTCATTTGAATAATTTATAAAAAATATACTGGTCATAAGGATTATGCAATATATGAGTTTTTTACTATAATACTTCATTGATTGGGACATGAGATCATATAATGAATGCTACCAAGAACTGTTATTTATTACCAAGTAATAATTTTTGTAAAACACATGGTTGAGGGAAACCAAACCATTAATATGTTCTTAATGACAAGAAAATTATGTTTTTATAAGGAAATTATTTATTTAGATATTTCATGTCTACCTTGTAACCGAGTAATGACTTATAGAAAGTGGTTCATTCTATCATTGCTAGAGTTTAAAACACTTTTATATTTATGGAATATATCTAATGGAATGTTTTTTTACATATGGAATGAGGTTGAATACATGTTTATAATAAGGTTTTATGGAAACTAATGTTATCACCATATATCAAGAGGATACATGATTAAGGTGTTAACATATTCAACATGTGATGAATAAAGATATACTTTATATTAATTAAAGGTTAACGATAAGTTCATTTTGGAAAGTCAATGACCTTCCTTACATTGTGGAGGATCAATTTTTTTTTTGAAAAGTTGACCATTTGTGAAATTTTTTATGTTTAACATTGGATATGGTTTTAAATATTGATACATTACATCACTATACGATGACTCTTGTTCTGTGAGATGATATAGAAATAGTTCAAGACACAACCAAAGGATAATATTGTGCTTATAGAAAAATAAAAAGTATGTAGATTTACTTACATTCATAGAGGGTGAAATAATTCATAAAATACAATAAAAAAATGATCTTGAAACCAAAAATGTTGTCCTAGTACCTTCGTTTTCAAGGAATAAAAATTCCCATTATATCATCACAGATTTATGGAATTGTTATTGTTAACTTTCTACTTACCATGTTTTTGAGTACTCTAAGTCAGAACTTGATTGTTATATTTTTCTTCAATATCCATTTTTACAACTCCCATCCATGTTCTCATATGAGGTCACCTAGTTACATGAACATTTAAATTTCATTTCTCTCTTATTAAGAGTATGTGCTATTAACCCTATTTACAATGTGGGGTTTCCAATAATATTTTATTTTCAAATATCAATCCCTTGATTAGCGAGATCATGTTTAATTTATGAGGATAAAATTTAAATAAGATGGGGAGAATGTAACTCCCCAAATAATTATAATGTTTTAATTTTCAAATAAAAGTAATTTTGTTTCTAATTTTTTTATACACAACACCATGTTATGCTTATACAATCTAAACATGAAATTAGTGTGAATGTATATCCGAATTTTACCACCTTTTAATCGATCACATTTTTTAAATAAAAATTGAGACACTTTTATAAATTTTACTCTCAAGATAAAAATATTTTTTGGATTTTTAATATCAAAAATACCTTAGGTTGATTTGTTTGTGTAATTTTTCTGTGAGGTTTTATTTTTTGATGAATACTAAAAAAACTGCATTTTAGTTAAAAACTAGCATATCATTTAAATAGTTATATTTGTTAAATTATATTTTAAAGTTGTTTTTGAAGTAAAAATATATCAATTATAAATATATTCTCCCATGTTTGATCATTGGAATAATTTTATATTAATATTTGATATAAAAACTTATTGAATGTTTGAACGTTTCTACTTTAAAACCCTACTTTATCACCATGTCTCTGAGATTGGAGTTAATATTAATTTTATAAATTATGTGGTTTGAATTTTTAAAAACTAACATTGATAGTTTTAAGTATTATAATATTTTATTTCCAGCATGGTCAACTTAATTTTGGACCCCAAATTTTAATAAATGTGATTAAAATTAATTATGGTGATTAAGGTAAAATTAAGCTTAACAAGGGACTAAACCTTATTCTTAAGGGACAAAATGATCTATAAACCTGTAAGAAAACATTTTATGACATTAGTTAGACCACATGACCTCTTGGTTTTGATTTTATGGGTTATTGGTATATTATTTAATGGAAGTTATTTATATAAAAGGTTATGTAAGAAAAAAGAAAAAAGGGAACTTTCTTAACCATTAACATTTATAAAACACTGAGATATGTAATGAATATAATAATTTAGGTTATAAATATCATTATGAAATATAAATGGGTAAATAGAATAATAATAATTTATCATTTATTTTTTAAAGATGATTTAGTTACATTTAATTTTTATGAAACACATAGTGACTATCTATTTAATAATTAACCAAAATAAATGTTACAATAAAAATTAAAAATGAATTAGAATGATTCAATTATTGTATTTAATTATTTATTTAGATGAATATATCATGTAATATATCATTAAAATTTATATATTTTAATTTTAATATTTTTTTGATATCTTAATATTAAAATTAAATAAATAATTTAAAAATTAATATTATTGTTATTTTACAAAAAATGATATTTCATTAAATGATTTAAAATTAATAAATATATATACTTTTCCAAGTTATTTTCACGTGTTAATAAATATTAAATATTTTCTTTTAATGGATCTATTTATCATTTATAGTTAACATATTGACCCATATACTGTAAAAACACTGTTAACACGGTCCGAGTTTAGGTAGTGTATTTGCACATCACATGCACTTTTTTTAAAAGGTTGGGGTCGAAGCCTCATTTTTATTATTAAATCAAAGCAAAGACCTCTTTTAATTGGGTAGAGGGAAACCCATTACATAGCCCGAAGGCCCAGTGGGCTTGTAGCCCATTACATAGCCCATAGGCCCAAATTCAAAGGCCAATTCACATTCTGTGAATAGTAACCTGCTGCTACAGTACCGCACAGTATCGCCGCCGCTACAGTGCCCTGCCACCGTTACAGTACCCGCTGATGAACAGTGCCACCGCTGCTATAACCCGCTACAGTACTTCTACAGTACCCTGTGCCCCATGGGTTTTGAACCCCCATTTTCCATGTAGTATTACGGGGTGCTTACCACTAAGCCAAACCCCAACTACACACATCACATGCACTTGTTTTAATATAAATTTAAAAAAAACATGTGATTTTTATTTTATAAATTAGATATAATATTAATAATTATGTGTATATATATTTGATAATAAATATCACTATATTTTAGTCATAAGGGTTAAATTACTTAGGTTAAAAAAATAGATACCTTAATAAAAATAGAAATGGTAAAATTAGAGAATCTTAAAAGTTAAGGAACCAAATTATTAAAATGAATATATTTTTCTATGGTGAAGGTTTTTATATACAACTATTTCCATTTATCTCATTTTTTTATTTTGGTGACACAATAGGTAAGTTTGACCTCCCATTAATGAATACCTTTTAGTATTTACCAGAGTGTCACTCCCCCTCCACTATCAAAGGAAATAACTCCACCCCATCTTTACACCTCTAAAGAAACATTAGATCATCTAAAGACTACCAAAATATTATCAAAAATACATTCCATATACCTATAATTTCCTATTTAGGAATAAATATACCTAAGTGATCCCTTTGGTACAAACCAATAGGATTTACCCGATTAAGAGGTAACATCTTCCCTCAAGCTCTTCAAATTTATTTTCTTTTCCATCCATTTATTTATTATTTTTCCATGTTTATATAACAAAAAAAGTATCATAAATATATTGATATGTTTTTATGATATTTTTTTCATTTAAAATTACTCACACATCCATCTAATGGGAGAAAGACATACTGTTTACCTATATGATAGGCTTTGGGTGGATCTGCGGTCTCCTCGAGCATGGGTAGCGACGGGCTTTGGATAGGCTCATTTGAGGAGGGATTCTTCTGGCGTGGATGTCTCCGCATATAGTTGTGGTGATGGTGACTAGATCTGTGGTCTTCTTCCGGTGAGATCTAAGGATTCAGGAGGTTTATGTTCGCAACAATATAACGCGAATGACGATGATGTGTTTGGCAGAGACGACAGTGACATCGATCGCGAGATTTGCAGGATGTTTTCCCAAGGCTCTGTGTCTCGATGAAGTGGACGCCGTTGAAGGTTTCCAGTTTTCTTCTCCGGCAGTGAAGATGGTGACAATGATGGCACTGAAGATGGTGGATGACAGTGATCTGACTGGCCTCTTGGTTCGAGGCCCATACTCGCGAAGATCGAGGTGGGTAAGCTCGTGGCTCAAGGTGGATGATGGCGGGTTTTCTGATTCTTGATTTTTGAAATTTTAATGTTGGAACTTTTTCATTTTGAATGTATCGTGTGTGGTTGATGGGGATGTGGGGTTTGTGGAATAGGTTTTTATGGTTTTTACTTTTCCAAAAAGTGGCTATTTGAAAAATACAAAAAATAGGATTCTGACCAAAACAATGATTTTTCATTTTTTCCATTACCACCCCACAAGATGTAAATTATGATGGTTACCATATTTATATATTTTATATATTATATTTATTATTTTTAATGATTTTTTGATTCTTTTATTACATATACCCTTATACATTCCTTTTTTTGTAAATACGATTACATTATTTGTGGAAGTGTGGACTTCCTCCTCCTCAAAATGATGTGATTCATTCATGCTATAAATGAAGTGTATAAAAGATGTTTTTAATTTAAAATATATAACATATAAAAAATATATGAAAATCCTGAAATAATTACCTTTGTAGAGATATAATATATAATTTTCTTTATAAGCCTTTTTCACACACAAAATGTCATAACATCAATCATGGACGTGTGGACTTTTGCCTACTTGAAGCGATGTGATTCCTTTTACATACAAAAAATTTAATATATAAATATATATGATTAAATAATATGTAATTTAAGAATAATTATCATTTTGGAAAGTTATAATATCACTTACCTTATTTCCTTTTTTTTGAATAGACAGACTCATTAATGTTGAAGATCAACGGACGTAAAAACGCCAAGCCATGAAGGGAAATGATCCAGCCAAAGATGGTAAACATTAAAGGGGAATGAGGCCGCCAGTTGATGGGAAACATTGTTTCCTTCAATTTTAGTAAAGGAGAATGTGCAGAATGAGAAGCCTTGACGAAGAGAAAAGATTCTTCTGATGAGGGATCCAAATAACTGGAGGCCATCGTCGTTGAAATTGATAACATTGATAATGGTGAGACAGTCTAATTCGAGGTTGATTTTATCCAATCTGCAATCTTTGGTGAGAATCATACCTTCAAGGATGGATGTAGCCTCGACCACCACAGGTTCCCAAAAAGTGTGGTGTGATTCATGTTTTGCTGCAATGACTTTCCCCTGATGGTTCCGGGCCAGGATGCCGAGGGCGATAGGCCCATCCTTGGGGAGAGACACATCCACATTAATCTTAAGAATACCTTCTCTTGGAGGACACCGGTGGGTAGGAAAAGAGGGGGTTCCAAAGGGCATATGTTTTCCATTGTGGTGCTTCCAGCCCTCAATCCACGAAAAGGCCCATTCAATCCAAAATTCGGGGGGTCTGTGAACGTGGTTAAAAACTGCCTCGTTGCGGCGGACCCAAATGATCCAGGCCAGGGTGCAAGGTGAGCCTGATTTAGCCAATGAGAAGGAGGAGCACCAATGCATCAGGAAATATGGGAGGCCAGAGGCCATGTCCAGTGAATTGTCTAAAGCAGAGCCCCATTTTTTCCAAATTTTGTTAGGCCCTGGGCACTGGATGATGGCGTGCATGGGAGATTCTGGGACGTTCGGGCAGAAAGTGAAAGAATCGTCAATGGAAATATGTCGGAAGACTAGAAGGCTCATGGTAGGAAGGGCGCTCGTACACACCTGCCACCAAAAGTGGCGGATTTTTGGGGGGACGTTGAGTTTCCAAATTGACTTCCAGGGTCCCCCATCCCAATCGACTGATTGATTACCATTGGCGAGACGGTATCCGAATTTCACCGTGTAGGCTTCCGAAAGGTTGTTGATCTAGAAGAGATGATCAGGGCTTGCGTCTGGGACCCAGGGGGTACTCAGGATAATTCTTTTTTCTCTTTCATTGAACCATGCGTGAATCTTCTCCAATCACCATCCTGGACCCTGGTCAGAAAAGAGGCACCTGGCAGTTGCATCTTCAAAACCTGGTCGGGTAGGGGATGAGGCCCGCACACCTTCCTCATCAATCAACCAAGGATCAGTCCAAATGTTAACAGTTTGTCCATTCTAAATCCTCCAGCCCATCCCTTTTTCTAAGAGACTTCGCCCCCCCCAAATGATTCTCTATAAGAAGCTTGGACGGGGGCCAAGAGAGGAGACTTGGAAGTCCTTGTGGGGAAAGTATTTATCTCAGAGAACACACACAAATAGAGATGATGGACGGTTAATCAGGTGCCAAACTTTCTTAGCCAGAAGTGTGTCATTGAAATGAAAGAGATTCTAGAATCCCATACCTCCCTCAGCCTTGGGTTTTCACAGCTTCTCCCAGGAAATCCAGTGGGTTATATTCTTTCCATCATTCTTCCCCCACTAGAAGTTGGTTGTGCGTGAGTGGATCTGGTGGAAAACGGCTGTCGGAAGCTTAAACAGGGACATAAAATAGTCGGGGATAGATTGGAAGATTAATTTAATGAGGATCTCCTTACCGGCTTTGGAAATTTTCTTTGGGGTATAGCCTCAAATTTTCTTCTCAATCCTATCCATCAAGGAAGCAAAGATTTTTTTGGAGTGGCCAATAACTGTGGGGAGCCTGAGATACTTCTGGTGTTTCTCGACCAAATGGATAACTGCAGATTCACATAGTTCTTCTTTCTTGGAAGGAGGTACTCCTGCACTGAAGGAGATTTCTGACTTGCCATAATTGATAGACTGGTCGGACGCCCTCTCGTACTGTTGGATCACATGGATGATTACGCAGCATTCATTAGTGGTTGCTCTGGAGAAAAGGAGGCAGTCGTCGATGAAGAAGAGATGTAAAATTGGTGGGCTTACACGACAAAACTTTTCCCCATGAATAGAGTTAAGGGATGAAACTCTGGAAATAAGGTTAGAAAAAACATCAGCCACCAAGATAAAGAGAAAGGGGGAGATAGGATTTCCATGCCGATGGCCCCAGGATGGGGCGAATCCTTGGGTGAGCTCCCCATTGAACTTGATTCGGAAGGAGACGGTCGAGACACAGTGCATGACCATATCTACCCATTTAGATTAGAAGCCCATTTTCTGTATTAAAACTCTGAGGAAGTGCCATTCCACTTTGTTGGTCGGAGTGGTTTACTCAAGAGGGGGTGAATTGAGTACCAATTAAAATTTCTGTATTTAAAAAAAACACTGTCTTAAAGACCCCCAAATAAAATAATAAATTAAACTGTAGTGAATTTATATTAAAGTAGAGGTTCTGTTAGATTCTCAAGGGATTGATTAATTCCCAGTTAATCAACATAGGAGTGTGTGATTATCTTTTGAAACTAACTTACTAATCTACACTTAACATAAACACTTGCTAATTTAATTATCAAAGTAACTTTAAAAACAGTATTGGTTTTGAAGTGATTAGCAGCAGAATAAAACTTTGAAAGAGATGGCACAACAAATGTAACCAAGAGGTTCAGTCTCAAGCCGAGACTTAGTCCTCTCAAAAGTTTATATATAAAAATGATCCAAACCCTGGATCGGGGTTCAACAATTTACAACTGTCCAGGTCCAAGACCTCTACCACTGTTATTCGTGGGAAACAGTACAACAGCAACCAGCTGTCCAGGTCACACACGACCTCTACCACTGTTATTCGTGGGAAACAGTACAACAGCAACCAACTGTCCAGGTCACACACGACCTCTACCACTGTTATTTGTGGGAAAGAATAGAATGCAAGAATTTGGTAAGGATTTACAAATCCTCCAGTTTAAGTACAGGAGACAATGTATGTGTTAGATACAGCAGATAACACACACTGCTCGAAATGTAGAATAAATAAATCACAGAGCAGAGATGTAGAGTTTAGAAATGGCTCTAGTGATTTCAGTGTAGAACTGGACTCGTTTTGGAAGTGATCAGAAGTGATTCTGAGTCCTCTTCTCGATTTTTTTTGAGAAGCAGAGTGTCGTATGCTTCAGGTTCACAGGCAGTGAGATGTAGTCGATGAAGCTCTTCGATATTCTTTTGTATGCACAGAACTCTTCTTGAGTAGGCTTGATTATATATGTGATTCTGTCTTGCTTGGTTCTTCTTGTATGCACAGAGCTCTTCTTGAGTATGTCGGATGTCTTCCTTGTCTCTGTGTGTGTTGTCTCACATATCTTCAGCAGAGTCTTCTTGTATTTATGTAACGTGCTCCGTAGGACAGAAAAAGGTTTCCTTTCCACAGGTACGAGGTACGGTTTCCTGACATCCGACAACCTTTATTAATAATTTGACAGAGCATTAAAATATACCTAATATGACCGTTGGTTAGATTAAATAAAGATAAAGATAAAGAAATTCAAACAGTTGTTTATGACTATTCAAGTGATCGGTAGGTCATCAGAATTAGAGTAATGATAGGTGACTCAGATAGATCAGCATCGGTCTGTCATATGATCGGTGAGTCATTTGCATCGGTGACTCATTTGCATAGGTGAGTCCTTGGATCGGTGCGTCTGATGGATCGGTGCGTCTGATGGATCGGTGAGTCTGATGGATCGGTGAGTCTAATGGATCGGTGAGTCTGATGGATCGGTGAGTCTGATGGATCGGTGAGTCTGATGGATCGGTGACTTTGTTTATCGGTAGCTCCATGCGTCGGTAGCTCCATGTGTCGGTAGCTCCATGCGTCGGTAGCTTCATGCGTCAGTAGCTTCATGCGTCGGTAGCTTCATGCGTGTATCGGTAGACTGGTAGCTCTATGTTTGTATCGGTAGCTGTCTGTAAGTCAGTATCTTACATTTATAAGCACATCGGTAGCTCTGTGTTAAGTATATCGGTGACTCTGTCTGTCGGTAGACTAAGTCTATCGGTAGACTGGGTACCGGTAGCTCTTTATCAGTAGCTATAGTCAGATTACTTATCTGTTTTATGCAGAACACATCCGATTGTGTTAGAATCAATTTATAACTTGTATGAGCATGGATAAATGAGGATTAACATATTCCAAAGACTATTTTATAAATTATTATTGGTTTGATCATAGATTTTAAAGAATTAAAGTATAGATCAATAATACTTAAAAATATCATAGAGAATGAAAACATAATTGGGATTTTCAACACATATGAATACATGATTGAGATTATAAAAACAGGTGAGGTCAACAATCTCCCCCTTTTTGATAATCACAATTTATGATATGGGCATTTAACATAGTGAAAATATAATAGTAAAGAGTATAATATTGAATTTAATTTTCTCAGAGAAAACAGCATCAGAGATAATAGAAATAGTATGATATAGACATAAGTTATCAGAGGTAACAATCATAAGGTACCGAAGGTAAAAAGAAACATAATAATATCAGAGATAAAATTGAAAAGAAGGTTATTTTTCTCTATTGAAAATATTTCTCATTCTCTCATTTTGTTCTCCCCCTTTGTGACAATCAAAAAGTGGGAAAGCATATATAGGAGACAAATAAAACATGAGAAGTAAAAAGAGTTCTTCTGTATTAGAGTAGTCATAAGGTACAGAAACAGAATACAAATGAATTCCTATCAAAAAACTTGGCCACTGGATCAATCCACATCTTCCACGTGAGATTTTCCTTTGGGATCAGAAGAAGGTTCGGGTGGTGAGGATGCAGGTGAAGGTTTTGGAATGCCAGAAATGACTAAAGGAGGCTGAGCTACTGACACAGAGTCAGGCCTGTAGGTTGAAGATCTTTGGGTGATCATTGGTGTGAGGCTTCGAATATCTTGAGCAGGAGTCAGCTGGACTGTGGAAGCAGCTGAGGCAGAAGCAGGCAAAGCAGGAGGTATGATGACTGGTCTGGCATCAACATGCAAGAAGGGCAGCAACAAATTTCTAAAATCCATAATAATTCCTCCTCCTCTTTCCATAGCAGAGATGAAATCATCTTTGTTCTCCATGAATTTCTCCAAGGCAGGAGTCAATTGTCTGAGTTTGCTCACTTGTTCTCTAAAAGCTTGAGTGACAGGAGGTAGCTTCATGTTTGCCAACATCAGCTTGAAGTGGTGTTCGAGTTGATGCTTGGTGAAAATTCTGGTGAAGTAGTAGTCCACTTTGATCTTTATAGCTTCCTGAGAGGCAGAGGCTTCTCTCATATAATCTTGAACAATCTTCATTATTTCTCTAGCAGAATCTCTTGTAGAAAGCACCACTCGGCTCAACTCTGATGAGTCCACAGAGCCACTGGTTGAAATAGAACCAATCTCCTCCTTCAACATTGCTCGAACTAGATTTAGGTCAACTAAAAGTTTGGATGTGAGAGGGCCAAGAGAGAAGGAAACAGTTTCTTTGAAACTCTTAGACAAACCACTGATTAGGCTTTGAACTTGAGAGTCTTGTGATTGAACGTGATCCTTCACTGAGGTTTTGAAACTTTCAAACACCGAGACAAACTGGCTTACTACACTCTTCACATAAGCTAGGTCCTTGTCAGCTTGAGACTTGGAGCTCATATAAGAATCCAAAGAAGCAACTGATGTCTTGAGAACTTCAAGATCTGCTTCGATTCTAGAAGACTGAGTCTGGCACTCTTTCACTTCTTCCATAAGCTCAGACATAAAAGAAGATAAATTACAAGCCAGAGATAGCTCGAAGGATCTCTCTAACATTTGCATTTCCTCATTAAAGCTTTACTTCATCTCAGCAACTGATACACTGAATGATTCTTTCAGCTCATTCTTCATGGATTCAAGATCAGATTTAGAGACAAAATCATTAGGGAAAACTGTAGCAGATCCCTTTGCTGAGGCCAAACTAACTACAGAATCAGTCATTATTGATTGAATTGAGGATGTAGGGGAGTTTTCCATTAACTTCACTTCTTCAACAAAACTGGTTTTGAGGTCATCTTTCAGCTTATTTAGATCATGAAATCTGACCACATTATCGGGCAACAACTCAGAAGCAAGATCATAATTGGTCTTCGGTCTATTTACAGACATCTCATTATCTGAATCCGGATAATCCAATCCACAGACTATAAACCCTGGGTCTTCTATCCAATCTCCAAACTCAACAGCTACTGTAACATTTCCAAGAACAGATTGATGCTCCCCCTCAATGGGTGCATTCTCATGTATCACAACAGCATTCAGTGCTGGATTCTCTTCATCAGAATCTTCTACCACAAGTTCCATCGGTGCAGCATCTAGAAGATCTTCTGATACAGGTACAGCTTCTTCTGTATCTCTTTCTACTTCAGCAGTCGGCATAGCTGAGTTTCCAATCAAAGGACTCATACTTAAACTACCAGAAGCAGACGATTCAGATACATTCTCCTTTTCCTCTTCTTCTTGGTGAGGTACAGACTGGTCTTCCTCATAAGTAGATAAAATTTCCTCTACCTTTCCTTTCCTAGAATAAACCAATTCTGCAACAGAACTTGGGGGCAAGTCAGGATCTCCTCCAACATCCATGGGAGTTTCTTCTTCTTCTTTTGTTTCATTACTATAAACAGGTTCCTCTTCATCAGGTCTCAGACTCGGATCTCTCATATCCTTTGGTCTTGAGGAATGATCCACAGGATTAAACCTATCATATATCTTCTGATCATCACTGACCCATTCTCCCTTCCATGGGTTCCAGTTAATTTTCATGTACTTACAAACCGTCGAGGTGATGCAGAAATTATTCCTGACTACAACTGTCTCATCCTGAGACTCAGCTATTTCTTTCACTTTTATCAATACTGAAATCAGCTTGGCAAAGAATAAAGCATTAGTCTTTGACTTTGGTCTAATCATGTCTTCCATTTGAAGCATTAACAATCTGCACAGATTGATTTTCACACCATGTCTTAGCAGATGAAGAAGATAGATATCTTGATATCTCATATTTGCAAAATCTCCTCGCCTCGGTATCAACACATGCTGAACAAACTTGAAGAGAAGTCGATTCTCTCCATCCATTTCAGTAGCAACCACTTGCCTTTGATTCCCATTACCGGTCAGTTCTTTTAAGGCGGTTTCATAATCAAAGATGTCACTGCTAGGTGGCATTGCTCTTGATACGTACCCAGAGACACCTTCATGTGGTACTTTTAAACACTCATCCCACTCTATTGAAGAAAAAGACATCTCTTTTCCATTTAAAAAAGAGCTTACCCGATTCTCATTTTCAGACTTCTCGAAGCTTACAAACTCGTAGAACTGTTTTACCAACTTCGGGTAGTATGGGCCATTGTTATTCGAGAAACAATCCACCCATTTCTGGTCCTCCAGAATCTCGAGTACTAACGATTTGCTAGGCAGTAGCCATTCCACGCACAGTTCCTTCTCGATTACTATGTCTCTATTCTGCAAGTGAGGATTCACTGGTCGCCTTCCCGATCTAGTTCTGACTTCACTAACACTGGCTTTATGCTGTGTCTTCTGCTTCTTAGCTTTTGGTTCTACACTTTCATCTCTGACGATAGGAAGCTTGGTTCTTGCCATCGCGGGTTTAGGGTTCTTGGTCGATTTGGGAGCTAAGGTTCGAAGGTGAGAGATTTTGAGCTCAGTGAGGTAGGAAGTGGCTTAGGCTTAGTTTTATCATTTAGGAATTCCAAATAAACTACTAAAATAGAGTAATATAAAATAAAATAAAACGATTCGTATTCTTGGCGGCAGACAGAAGTTTTAAAATATAGCATCGGTGAGAGTTAATCATCGGTGGAAAAAAAATCGGTGAGAATTGTACATCGGTGAGAATTTCACATTGGTGAGAATTTTACATCGGTGAGAATTTCAACATCGGTGAGAATTTATCATCGGTGAGAATTTCAACATCGGTGAGAATTTCTACATCGGTGAGAATTTATCATCGGTGAGAATTTCTACATCGGTGAGAATTTCTACATCGGTGAGAATTTTCACATCGGTGAGGATTTCACATCGGTGAGAATTTTCACATCGGTGAGCATTTCACATCAGTGAGAATTTCACATCGGTTGTGATTAAACATTCCCAATTCGTGTCTTATGTAACTTAGCCTATCCGAACTTAAAGGTTTAGTGAAAATATCAGCCAATTGATGTTCAGTGCCAATAAATTCAAGAGAAATATCACCTTTTTGATAGTGATCTCTTAGGAAATGGTGTCTTACATCTATGTGTTTGGTTCTAGAGTGAGATACAGGATTCTTAGAGATGTTTATTGCGCTGGTGTTATCACAGTTGATTGAAACATGTTTGAAAACATATCCATAGTCCAAAAGAGTGTGTTTCATCCACAGAATTTGTGCACAGCAACTACCAGCAGCTATATATTCTGCTTCGGCAGTAGATAATGCAACTGAGTTCTGTTTCTTACTACACCAAGAAACTAAGGATTTTCCAAGCAAATGACATGTTCCTGATGTGCTTTTTCTATCTAACTTACAACCAGCAAAGTCAGCATCTGAATAACTCATTAACTCAAAGGATTGTCCTTTTGGGTAAAACAAACCTAAGTTAACCGTGTGTTTGAGATATTTAAAAATTCTTTTAACAGCAAGCAAATGAGATTCTTTTGGATTAGCTTGAAATCTAGCACACATACACACACTAAACATAATATCAGGTCGACTAGCAGTAAGATAAAGTAAACTACCAATCATACCTCTGTAATTTGTTTGATCAACTGGTTTCCCAGTTTCATCTGCGTCCAATTTACAGGTAGTACTCATAGGAGTTTCACTTTCCTTGATACTATCCAGACCAAAACGTTTTAAAAGATCCTTTGTATATTTACTTTGATTCAAAATAATACCATTTTCATTTTGAAATAATTGAAATCCAAGAAAGTACTTAAGTTCTCCCATTAAGCTCATTTCAAATTCATTTTGCATACTTTTTGAAAAATCAGTACATAAAGAGTGTTTAGAAGATCAAAAAATAATATCATCAACATATATTTGTACAACTAAAACATCTTTAGAAATTCTTTTAATGAAAAGAGTTGGATCAGAAATCCCTTTAGTAAAACCTTTTGAAATAAGGAAATTGCTAAGTCTATCATACCAAGCTCTTGGAGCTTGTTTCAAACCATACAAAGCGTTAGAAAGTTTAAAAACTTGATTTGGAAAATGGGGGTTAGTAAATCCAGGTGGTTGTTCTACAAAAACATCTTCAATTATAAAACCATTTAGAAATGCAATTTTCACATCCATTTGATATAACTTGAAATCCAGATGTGCAGCATATGCAAGTAAGATCCTGATGGCTTCTAGTCTAGCTACAGGTGAAAAAGTTTCCTCATAGTCTATACCTTCTTCTTGACTATATCCTTGTGTAACTAGTCTAGCTTTGTTTCTAACTATATTTCCAGATTCATCTACTTTATTTCTAAAAACCCATTTTGTGCCTATTGTCAAGGTGTCCTTAGGTCTGTCAACTAATTCCCAGACTTTGTTTCTTTCAAACTGATTTAATTCTTCCTGCATAGCCATTACCCAGAATTCATCATTGATAGCATCATTGATATTTTTGGGTTCTAGCTGTGAAAGAAAAGCTTGATGTTCAACCTGGTTTCTTAGAGAAGCTCTAGTTTGTGTTCCTCTATCAAGATTACCAACAACAGCTTCTAAAGGACGATTCTTTAGAATCCTTGTTGATCTGGTAAAGGTTGGACTAGAAATTTCAGGTTCATCTATAGGTTCGGGTTCAACAGAAGCAGATTCTGGAGAAAGTCCAGAACTGGATGTTCTGATAACAGGTTCTTTAGATTTATCATTAATGTCCAGAACAGATAAGTCTTCTTCAATATTTTCAAGAGAGGTTTTAGACTCATGTGGATCAGTTTCATCAAACTTAATGTGAACAGATTCTTCCACAAATTTAGTTTTCTTATTGAATACTTTATAGGATTTACTTGAAATAGAGTAACCCAGAAAAATTCCTTCATCACTTTTGGAAGCAAACTTATCCAGATTATCTTTAGTATTCAGAATAAATACTTTGCAACCAAAAACTTTAAAGTAATTAACCTTAGGCTTTCTATTGTTCCACAATTCATAAGGGGTTTTCTTAAGAACAGGTCTAATTAAGACTCTATTAATGACATAACAAGCTGTATTTACAGCTTCAGCCCAAAAATAAATAGGCAGGTCATATTCATTGAGCATGGTTCTAGCAATTTCTTGAAGGGTTTGGTTTCTTCTTTCTACTACACCATTCTGTTGGGGTGTTCTAGGGGCAGAAAAGTTATGAGTATAGACATTGTGTGAGCAATAAGATTCAAAATCTTGATTTTCAAACTCACGACCATGATCACTTCTCAAAGTTTTAATCTTAAGTCCACTAAGGTTCTCTACAGATTTAGAGTATTTAACAAAAGAAGAACAAGCTTCACTTTTGTGAGCTAGAAAATATACCCAAGTATATCTAGAAAAATCATCTACTAGAACATAAACATAGTGCTTCCCATTTAAACTAGAAACTCTTGATGGTCCAAACAAATCCATGTGAACCAATTCAAGTGGTTGAGAAGTCGAAACTTCTTTCTTTGATTTAAAAGAAACTTTGTGTTGTTTTCCCTTTTGACAGGGGTTACACACTCTAGCATTTGGGAATTCTAATTTAGGTAGGTCTCTAACTAGGTTTTTTCTAGAGAGTTTTCTAAGTGAGTGAATGTTGCAATGTCCCAATCTTCTGTGCCATAGACAAGATTCTTTATGAAAAGCATTCAAACAAGTAATATTCTACTTAGCTAAAGAATTCAGATTAACAGCATAAACATTTTCATTTCTTAAGGCAGAAAATACCAAAACATTCTTAGAATTAAAAACTTTGCAGGAATCATTTTCAAATTTAACATGAAAACCATCATCACATAACTGAGAAATACTTAATAAATTGTATTTAAGGCCATCAACAAATAAAAATTTAGAAATCAAAATTGAATCAGTGTTACCAATCTGGCCTAGGCCGATGATTTTTCCTCTTGAATTATCACCAAAGGTGACAAAGCCTCCATCAACTTTTATTAAACTCTTAAAACAAGAGAAGTCTCCTGACATATGTCTTGAACATCCACTTTCCAAATACCAGGTCTCTTTACAGGAGCTCTTTAAGCAAGTTCCCTACAAAACAGATTTAGATGGGAGATGATTTTGGTACCCAGATTTTCTTGGGTCCAGACAGGTTAGCCAATAACACTTTAGGTACCCATATTTGTCTAATGGGTCTCATATAATTTGTAGAATTGACATGCTTTGAAAGATAAACTTTATTAGATCCATAGCTATGTATATAACTGGTTGAGGCATATGAAGTTCCAGAATTACCTTCATTCTGTCCAGATTTAGAAATGAATCTAGTTTTGGCAATTTTCCTTTGTCCAGGTTGGTATCCTATACCAGTAGTATATTTAGGTGCTATTTGCTTTCCTAGAATCTGTGTTAGTGTATTTTTGCCATTGGTGAACTTCTCTAAGTATTTCTTGAGTTGCTCATTAGATAGTTTCAGTTCAGTGTTTTCTTTTAACAGTTGAGCATTTTTCTCTTTTTCAATAGTGAGTTCGGTTTTAACTGTAGTGGTGAGAGCATGATGTTTCTTAAATGACTTGTATTTATCCTTAAGTTCATTACATGTCTCTTCCAGCATATCACAGTACTCAAAAAATTCATTTTTAGACATTGTTCCAGAATCAGAGTCAGATTCTGCATTATCTCCAGAGTAATAATAATTTAAAGCAGGAGTTTCAGCAGTTACCTGAGAAGTGTTTGTCATAAAGCACATGTTTGCCTTATTTTCGTGTTCAATTTCAGAGATTTCAGATTCAGTAGAGCTATCCTCAGAAGCACTCCAAGTAGCCTTCATGGATTTCTTAAACTTATTGTCCTTATATTCATATTTCTTTTTATACTTTAGCTTTGGACAGTCGGCTTTAATGTGTCCTTTTCTCTTGCACTCATAACAGACAACATCATCTAATTTTTCATTCTTCTTCCAATCCTTTTTCCATTTACCTTGGTGATCATACTTACCCTTATAATTTGTTTTTCTAAAGAACTTCTTTTTCCTATAAAATTTCTTAAATCTTCTAGCAATGTGAGCCATCTCAGCATCACTGTCAGAATCACTTTCACTGTCTTCACAGCTTGAATTTTCAACTACAGCTTGAAGCTTTTCTTTGTCCTTATTCTTTGAAGTTGAGGATTTGAAAGCGACAGAATTTCTTGGAGGTTCATTTTCTTCCTCTTTATTCACTTTAAGCTCTTCTTCATACATCATCAGCTTGCCAATTAGTTCCTTGACAGGTAGAGCAGCAATTTCACATGATTCTCTGATTGAGACAGATGTGCCTCTCCATCTATCAGGTAGACATCTCAAAATTCTCATAATTTGTTCCTTCGATGAGACATCCTTTCCCAGCGAGATCATTGTATTGACAATTTCATTGAACCTGAGATACATGTCAGAAATGGGTTCGTCAGGCTTCATTTTAAAATTATCATACTTGATAGTGTAAGTGTTCAATCTCATTTCTTTAACATTCGTTGTTCCTTCATGAGAAACAGCTAAGGTATCCCAAATTTCATATGCAGTTTTACAAGAAGAAATTCTATTAAACTCTTCATCTCCTAGAGCATAGTACAAGGCATTCATAGCTTTACAGTTGTTATTGTAAGCATTCTTTATAGGTTCATCCCAAGTAGATCTAGCAGTAGTGGGAATTTTGTATTCTGATTCAATAGCAGTCCAAATATCAAAACCTATGCTTTCTAGATGAATTTTCATTTTCAGTTTCCACTGAGCATAATTAGTTCCATTGAAGAAAGGTGGCCGGTTAGTAGCAGCACCCTCAAGTCTATTGTCTATGATGAGAAAATTTTAAAGAGATAAAAATTTAGATATAACAGAAATTTTAAGACCTTTAAAATACAACTAAAATCACAGTTCAAAAGAAGAGTACTTTTAGAAAGTATTTTCAATCCTCTGATACCAAGTGTTGGTCGGAGTGGTTTACTTAAGAGGGGGGTGAATTGAGTACCAATTAAAATTTCTGTATTTAAAAAAAAACACTATCTTAAAGACCCCCAAATAAAATAATAAATTAAACTGTAGTGAATTTATATTAAAGTAGAGGTTCTGTTAGATTCTCAAGGGATTGATTAATTCCCAGTTAATCAACACAGGAGTGTGTGATTATCTTTTGAAACTAACTTACTAATCTACACTTTACATAAACACTTGCTAATTTAATTATCAAAGTAACTTTAAAAACAGTATTGGTTTTAAAGTGATTAGCAGCGGAATAAAACTTTGAAAGAGATGGCACAACAAATGTAACCAAGAGGTTCAGTCTCAAGCCGAGACTTAGTCCTCTCAAAAGTTTATATATAAAAATGATCCACACCCTGGATCGGGTTTCAACAGTTTACAACTGTCCAGGTCCAAGACCTCTACCACTGTTATTCATGGGAAACAGTACAACAACAACCAACTGTCCAGGTCACACACGACCTCTACCACTGTTATTCATGGGAGACAGTACAACAGCAACCAGCTGTCCAGGTCACACATGACCTCTACCACTTTTATTCGTGGGAAAGAATAGAATGCAAGAATTTGGTAAGGATTTACAAATCCTCCAGTTTAAGTACAGGAGACAGTGTATGTGTTAGATACAGCAGATAACACACACTGCTCGAAATGTAGAATAAATAAATCACAGAGCAGAGATGTAGAGTTTAGAAATGGCTCTAGTGATTTCAGTGTAGCACTGGACTCATTTTGGAAGTGATCAGAAGTGATTCTGAGTCCTCTTCTCGATTTTGTTTGAGAAGCAGAGTGTCGTATGCTTCAGGTTCACAGGCAGTGAGATGTAGTCGATGAAGCTCTTCGATATTCTTTTGTATGCACAGAACTCTTCTTGAGTAGGCTTGATGGTATATGTGATTCTGTCTTTCTTGGTTCTTCTTGTATGCACAGAGCTCTTCTTGAGTATGTCGGAAGTCTTCCTTGTCTCTGTGTGTGTTGTCTCACATCTCTTCAGCAGAGTCTTCTTGTATTTATGTCACGTGCTCCGTAGGACAGAAAAAGGTTTCCTTTCCGCAGGTACGAGGTACGGTTTCCTGACATCCGACAACCTTTATTAATAATTTGACAGAGCATTAAAATATACCTAATATGACCGTTGGTTAGATTAAATAAAGATAAAGATAAATAAATTCAAATAGTTGTTTATGACTGTTCAAGTGATCAGTAGGTCATCAACATTAGAGTAATGATCGGTGACTCAGATAGATCAGCATCGGTCTGTCATATGTTCGGTGAGTCATTTGCATCGGTGACTCATTTGCATCGGTGAGTCCTTGGATCGGTGCGTCTGATGGATCGGTGCGTCTGATGGATCGGTGAGTCTGATGGATCGGTGAGTCTAATGGATCGGTGAGTCTGATGGATCGGTGAGTCTGATGGATCTGTGACTTTGTTTATTGGTATCTCCATGCGTTGGTAGCTCCATGCGTCGGTAGCTCCATGCGTCGGTAGCTCCATGCGTCGGTAGCTCCATGCGTCGGTAGCTTCATGCGTCGGTAGCTTCATGCGTTGGTAGCTTCATGCGTCGGTAGCTTCATGCGTGTATCGGTAGACCGGTAGCTCTATGTTTGTATCGGTAGCTGTCTTTAAGTCAGTAGCTTACATTTATAAGCACATCGGTAGCTCTGTGTTAAGTATATCGGTGACTCTGTCTGTCGGTAGACTAAGTCTATCGGTAGACTGGGTACCAGTAGCTCTTTATCAGTAGCTATAGTCAGATTACTTTTCTGTTTTATGCAGAACACATCCGATTGTGTTAGAATCAATTTATAACTTGTATGAGCATGGATAAATGAGGATTAACATATTCCAAAGACTATTTTATAAATTATTATTGGTTTGATCACAGATTTGAAAGAATTAAATTATAGATCAATAATACTTAAAAATATCATAGAGAATGAAAACATAATTGGGATTTTCAACACATATGAATACATGATTGAGATTATCAAAACAGGTGAGGTCAACACACTTTATCATAGGACTTAGTCATATCCAGTTTCTAGGACATGGTTCCTCTTTTTGCGGTGGAGCATGTATTCATAGAGTGGAACACTTCATGGGCCACAATTGCATTATCAGTGATTAGTCTCTTGGCCACGAAAGCACTCTGGTTTTCTGAGATGATGTCAGGTAACCAAGGACACACCCAATTAAATAAGATCTTTGAGAAAACTTTTTAAGAGACATTGTACAGGCTGATAGGTCTGAAGTCAGGGACCGCTAGGGGTTTCTTCATTTTGAGAATGTGGATGAGGACAGTTTCATTGATGGCTGAAATTATTGTTTTCCCGGCCCAAATATTCCTCATCATATTGCAGATGTTGGGACCGATAATGTGCCAGTATTGTTTGAAAAAGAGGGTGTGGAACCCATCCGGGCCCGGGGCCTTAGTGGGGTGAATATGTTTCAGATCCAGATGTATCTCCTCATCCATCACATCTTTGGAAAGTTTTCGATTGATCTCATCAGTGATCACATGTTTAATGCAATCCTCCACTTCAGCAGAAATGAGAGGAGTTCCTGTAGAGAAGATGTTATGGAAGTAAAAGGTCAAAGCTTTGAAAATTCCAACGGTGTCAGAGACTTTACTACCATCTGGTTGAGAGATTCAAGTAATAGAATTCTTCTAGCACCTAGCTGATGCTTTTTGGTGAAAATACTGTGAATTAGTGTCCCCTTTAGTTATGTGGGTGTCCCGCGCTGCATAGACCAGAAGATTTCCTTGATGCGCAAGGCCACATCCAGATATTTTTGAGTGGCACTAATAGAAGAGATATTGCAGTTAGATGGGGGTTTCATGAGAAGGTTATGCAGTTTCCTTTCAAGGAAATTATAGTGCCTGTCGGGATGGTGAAATTTCTTGTCGCTCCAAGACCTCAGATCAGATGCGACCTATTGGAGATTGAGTCCAACGTCCGCGTGGTTACTCCTCCAGCTTGATCGGATAACATCTTCACATCCCTATTCCATTGACTAGAAGCTTTCAAATCTGAAGGGTTTGTTGGATTTCCTGTTCCGTTCGCCCTGACTACAGTTAATAACAATTGGGCAGTGGTCTGAACAGTTGAGCATCAGGTGTCCAATTTGGAACATACTGAAGAGATTTGTCTAATATATTGATCCCAAAAATCTTTCAAGTCGCTCAGTGATGCGGGTTCCATCTGTATTACCCTGGAACCATGTGAAAGGATTACCCGTGTAACCTAGATTGATCAGGTCCTCCCTAGATACCACCTCTTTAAAATTTGACATCGACGAAGATGTTCGGACGATTCTGCCTCTTTTTTCCTTATGAAACATAATCTCATTGAAGTCCCCTCCAAAGAGAATAGGGCTCGGAAGAATGTGACACAACTTATAGAGAAGATCCCATGATTTCCACTTCTCGCTATGGGACGACCGACCATAGAATTCCACGAAATTTCATGGTGAGGTGTGGTCTACATGAATAGCCGCAACCATATGGTGCGAGGAGAAGGACACGATCTTGACGTCGACATAATCCTTAAAAAGGAGACAAATTCCCCCAGAGTGGCCTTGTCGGGAGACTGGGAGGAAGCCTTGGAAGATGAATTTCAGAGCAATGCTTGTGGTGTTCTTGTTTTCCAGTCTGGGTTCGGACAGGAAAACCATATCAGGGTGACTTTGGGCGCAATTGCACTGAAGCATGAGAACCATTAATGGGTTTCCAAGCCCATGATAGTTCCAGAATAAGACGATCATTGATCTAGGCGGGGTTGGGTCTTACCCGCCTCTACCTTTGAGTCCTCTGAACTTGTTTTTCCACCCGTTATTTTCCATCTTTTAGGGGGGTCCCCCACTGATAGGCTTGTTTTAATTCGTCTTTTCAGTTCCCCGGGTTTAGGGTCTTTTATTTTACCGTGTCTTTCTTCTCGTTACACCCTTTTACAAGTTCAATGGGTGATTGGGCCTGGTGGTAAAGTTTCTGTCCTTCCAGCTTTATTTTGTGTTAGGATGTCTGCCATGGTCATTTTTTGATCAGGGTCGGGATCTAGTGGTTCAGTGTGCATCTGCTTTGGTCTCAAGCTTTGTTATGGAAGATCTTTGGGTGTATTCATCGGCTTTGTAAATGTTGAGGCGGTGTCCTTCAGGGGAGAGGGATAAATGCTATTTTTCCTCTGAGTGGTTGATCTCTCTTTAGGGAACTCTGGTGGTCCAAGCATGATGATTTTTCCCTGTTCAATTTCTACCTGTCTTGTGTGGGCCAATGTGAGATGTTCACGATCCTTTGGTTTTTACGACTCAGGGATGAAGGCATATCTAGTCGTTTTGGCTCAGATCCATGGCCCATATTTAAGAATGATATTACCTGATCCATTCTCTTGCTTTGAGACACATGCTATTTCCAGATGGCCGAGACGTCCACAAAAGAAGAAGAAAAATGGGAGTTTCTCGAATTCGAATGAAATAAAGTCTTTTGAGTCATCAAGTTTCAAAAACATTCCCCTCATCAGCGGCTCCGACACTTCAATTACGACTCTAATACAAACCTCAGGTCCCCATTGGATAGGGTCCAAGCAGTCTCATTCAAGGAATTGGCCAATGTAGTCCCCAATTTCTCTCATAACATGTTCCGTTCGTGCGTGAAGAGGGATTCCTTTTATACATATCCAGAAGGGGGATCAGGTGAGATTAATGTGCTGGATATCATCCCACCCTTTGAATTCTTCCATGAGGAGGAGTTGATTATCGAAGGACTATGATCTACCTCTAAGGATTTTATCTCTATATATCTCATTGAAGAACTCGAAGACAATGTGATTGTTCCCCGCTTCACGAATGGCCACTCCAACTTCCAATTTCCAAAGATTCTGGAGGGTGTTTTTAAGGGTGACCTGGTTGACTGAAATATTTTCCACAAACATTCCAACAACCAGCAGGGACATGCATTTTTCTAAGAGTGTATCTTCTTTTCATCGAGCCTCGATAGCCGCTTTCTCTATGTCCGTCAAGGACATCCTCTTACAAAGGTTCACCATATCCGCCTCCATTGAATAGTGCTCGTGGGAAGGGGAAGAGCTCCAAACAAAGGCCTGGTGTTCTATACTCCTTGGGTCAACAAGTGGTTGTCAGTTGCCTCAAATGACCGGGCCTAGAACCCCAGTCCGTGGCCTCCTTCCACGAAGTGGAAACACGGGAAAATACTTTGCGGAAATAACCTCCACAAAGAGGCTTTGCGGTCAGGGCTTCCACAAAAACCCTCACTCTCAGCACGATCCCTATACGAAGAAAATCAGCCTGTGTGGAATGGTTCTCCGTGGCAGAAATCTTGAGAGCTCTATTCGCGAGTCAATCTTGATGCTTGCTGAAGGGAATCACCTTCGTTTACAGGGAGACCACGAACCCAGTTTCCTTCATACCACTCTCCGCGAAGAACTTCGGCCACCTTGGGATGGCTCAACCGGTGGTATCTTCCTAGCCTCCCTTCACGGCTGGGTCTTCGCGAGTCGATCACAGTGCTCACCGAGGGATTTACCTTCATTTCCAGAATCACCACAAACCAGGTTTTCTATGAACCGAACCCTGCTCAGAAATTCAACCTCCATTATTCGTGATATAGGAATGAATTTGCGGTCAGTGCCTTCGAGATCCAGGAGTCCAAACGATCGTGTGAATCAAGAACTGAAAGAAGTTTTGAGAATAGGTTTCTCTCCCAAAAACCAGATTTGGAATCAGTGAAGGAAGAAAGCAACGGGAAGGTCTTCGTGACGATGTGCGAGAATAGATGTTGTTGGTATCAAAAGCCAGAAAATGAGACCCTGATCTCTTTGAAAAACCCCTATCCCACTATAACACAAGAGGCGAGGTTTAGAATCAAGTAAGGAGAGCTGATGTTGGAAATCATACCTTCCTTGCCACAGAGGAGCCGGAGAAGGGACACAGGTCTGAATCAGGACTCTCCAAGGAAGACATAGCCTACCTACAAAAACGAAGAGTTCAAGAATCCACCTTCCAATGTGAGAAGATCAGGATGCAGGAGAATCAAACCCTAGGAAAAACCTAGGGGGAATGCTCTCAAGTGGAGAGATTACCTTCTTTCCATTATGATCATTGAAAAATAAGAACATTGCCCATGCATACATATGACCAACCATCTCGATGATTGTAATGTTGGATCATTTTTCATAAACATATATAATGATTGGTTTTAAAAGTATAATTGATGTATAAATATGATAATCATGTCATGATTATTAATATTTAGATGTTATATATTGATCCATTTGACTATAGTTGACCTATCAAATTTTTTTTTACACATAAATCGAATTTGTTCAAAACACCCAACAAAATGTTATTTTTGACAGATATCCTTATGAACTTACATAGAATGATATGACTAAACACCTATTTATGTGTGTAATTCTTTACTCAATAAAACATGTTTACCAAGGACCTTATGTAATCCTTTCCAAAATTACTAAGTAAAACATGAGTCACTATTTGAAACAATAGTATGCGGAACCCTGTCTAGATAGAATATTTCGTGAACATACAAATATCCCAACTGATCCACTGATAAATATCCCATATAGTAAAACAACGACCTGCACTTGTTAATTTTTTCTAAAATCACCCAAATAACATCACCATTTGAAGGCATTATCTAGATACCCCCCAAAATCTATAATGACATCAATACACCTCTATTGCTAAAAGGGAAATGACTTTAGAAAACCACAAAGTCATTGATGATCAGCCTTCACCTACTAAAATGTGTAGTATTGTGTCAAAGAGTCCACAATCACGTTTTTTTATGCTTGAATACTAATACTATTTTCCAAGGTCATGGTACATTTTGGTCACATCTAGATTCACTTCCCACTTTGAGGCATGCAATTCACTCTTGAAATCCTCCCACATAATCGTAGGCTCAACAACCCAATACCTTACATATATTTTATCATCCTTATATATGGTCCAATATGAAGGTGACTCCCCACCATCACAACATTACCCCAAGGATAAAAATTCTGGATCCTCATACTTCCAGTCCCTGATTTTACCAAAGAGTGTAGAATCCATTGAAACTAATACAAGAGTCATATTCTCTTGATTCTTATGAACCACAACATGCATCTCATCCCACAAGGTTATCATCTTATACTTATCACTATACTCCTAAACTTCTTAATTCTACCTTTTCCTTCTTAGAGGTTTTGTATCACTATTTAACTTTTTATTCATATAGGCTATGTCAAAACAAATATAATGCATATACTCAACCACCCTCCACTTTTGGAGATTCATATGCTGCTGCAAAAAGATATACCTCAATATATTTTGATTTGTATACACAATAAAGTTTTCACCCAATAGAAAATGTCACAAATAATTGAAATCATAAACCCCTAAATTTAACTCGAGGGAATGTACATGGTAGTTAAACTCATGTGGACTCAACTATAGAGACCCTACACCAAAAATCAATCTCCCTGATTAAATACTTCTCTAAGTCCAATCCCATAAGAATAAATAAACACATACTAGTCACCATATATAAGTATGATCAAGATTGGGGCTGATGTAAAATTATTATTCATCTTCTAGAATGAATTATCACATGATTTTTTCCATTCAAACATTATCCACTTCTTGGTCAAGATTGATAGTGTCGCTGGAAATTAAAAAAATTCCTATATAAAACTCTGATAATATCATTCTAACCCCATAAATATAAAAATATAAAAAATATTCTTGGGATTCTTCCTAGATACAAATGACTCAACATTCTCTGGGTCCACTAACATAGCTTCATCTAAGATTATCTGATCCATAAAGTGTACCCAATGAATCCAAAACTAACACATATATAGCTTGGTGTATTTCTAATACACTCATATTGTACTTAGAATGATGTAATGAATTTGGGCATGATCTCCATGAGTCTTTAAGTACACCAAGATTTCATCCATGAACAAAACCTCAAAATAATCTAGGTACTGATAGATGGGTATGTTCATCAAGTCCATAAAAACTTCTAGTGAATTATTCAAACCAAATAGAATTATAATGAATTAATAAAGGCCATATCTACTTCTAAAAATAGTCCTTATTATATCATAAGGATGAACTATCAACTAATGACACCCTAGTCTTAAGTCAGTCTTCAAGAATACAAAATCTCCCCTCAACTCTTTAAAAATATTATCAATACATGGAAATGGATACTGGTTCTTTAGAATCATCTAATTAGAATTCTAGAAATCAACACATGAGTACAGTGTCATGTTAGCCTTATTATCAAACAAAACTGGAGAACCCTATAGTGAAATTCTCAGATGGATAAAAACCTTATCTTCAAAATCTTCTATTTGTGTCATAAGCCCATGAATATTTATTGATCATATTATGTATGGTGGAATATAAACTATCTTAGACCTCATCATGAGTTAAATTATAAATTCCACATCAATATTAGGCAACATCCCTGAGAATTCTTCATGAAACAGATCTGAAACCAATTCACCAAGTTTAGAAAGACCTCATGCTTCACACCTTTATAATCCAACATAAAACTAGAAACATGGGGGGTTTTTCCCCCAGTTACTAATAAAGTAGACTTGAAAATCTTTCCATGATGTCCCACTCTCCATGGTGAATGTGTTTTTCACATTTAAGAGAGGTAAACGTCATTCTACTATTGTAACAATCAACATGGGATTAGTATTCTATTATGTAGTCTGTTTCCAAAATTAGTTCAAAGCCTGAAATATCAGGAATATAAATATACCACAGAAAACGATACACCCCAACCTTGAGTAAACACCCATTACATAAGAAAATGTATCTCGACTATACTACCAATGACATATCTATTTTCAACATCCCACACATGAAATCCACCACCAGGATCAAACCACTCAAAAGTTTTTCATAAATAAAAGAATGAGAGGTAAAAGTATAAAACAAGGCACTAGTTAATATAGAATCTATAAGAATAGTACCTCTCACTATCAATGGTCAAGCATTGATATACAAAAGTGTATGATGAATGACATGTAATTGTACTACCCCTCTTCACTATGATGTAGTATGAGTACCCTGAGCTGAACAAATCTACAGATATGGGATCTCATGCCATGAACATCCATTTATAATACCTCTACCTCCATGACTAGTAGGACTCCAGATTCCATATTAATATGTTTTAGAATATCCCCTTGCTACAGTATGGTTATACTTAGCTCCTCCATCACTAATATTATATTGTGGATTTATGAAAAACCTTTGTAGATGTGCCATCCTGTCGTAGGCTTCTTTATGCACAAATGATCGGGGAAAATGTTTGAAAAAGTGGTCTGACCTACTACACATGTGTAAAATAAATTAGGTAAGATACCAAGTAACTAATCCTTCCACATGGACACTCTTCTTTCTATACTTATAGATAAAAATATCATAGGTACACATATTACCATAAGAAGATGTACCTACCGATATCCCAGTAGTAACCACCAATCCAGTAATAGAATCCATTTTAGTTTCCCCTTATCTATAAGAGCCTTATGCACCCCCACAACAAAGTTCATTAATAAAAAGAGGTTAAATTGGGACTTAATATCAAATTTAATCCCATCCTATAAATTCCTTACCATATAAATCTCATCCCTTACTTGTACTAGAGAAAATCACTAAAAGTATGTAAAGTGACCAATATAGTTCATCACATACATTTTCCCTTTATTCAACTATATGAACTCAACTAATCTATATTGTCTTAGCATCTATGGATAAAATTGTTCTAGGAAATTCCACAAAGATTCATTTACAAGACATCCCATCTACTTACAAAATGTAGGCCTTAACATCCCACCAGTGCTTCAATAATCCTCACAAAATTTAAGCATCCAACATGACCCTCTTATGCACAGAAGTCTCTATATAGTCAAGTATAGCCCATATGGTATAAATACATAACTCTTCAACCATAGGCTCAACCTCTATAATAAAATTCAAAGGGTGATATAACTAAAACTCCCCCATCAATTGAGACATTATATTGATAACCCTTCCCGCGTATCCTTCCATAAATAGTATGAAACAGGTAATGTTCTCTCAAAATTTATCTCTGAATTCCCCACACAACACTATCAATGCCTCAGGTTCCACTACTGGTAAATCATTCTATTTTTATCCTCATTTCATCCTATCGATAAGAATCGTCCTAGAGAAATATATGTAAAATTACAAAATGGTCCTTAAGCCATAAAACAAAATAGTAAAACATTTACAGGAAATAAAAATAATCCCAAAAAAGTCATTTCCCCCTTTTCCTCACCACACAGTTAGAACCAAGGTGTTATCACTACCCATAATCATCTTTCATAAAGGTTATGGTTAAAAAAGGTTAAAATTAACCACATTATTCATGTTTCATATTAAAAACCCATTCATTTACATTTTTTCATCTGTTCCCAAATTTTCAATTTCTTATTAGGTACCTTTTTCAGTTCAATTTCACAACCATGAAAAAATAGTTCAAGTTCAACTATATACCCAAAACCCATTTTCCGTGCGTGCCTAAGATGATGAATGTCATAAAATAATTTGAGTTTCTAGAATTATTCTTGTAAAATCCATTATCATTCTATATCAGGTCAGTAGTAAAATCTCAAAAAATATTAGAAACAATAATTACATCACACAACATATGCATCACCCATGGTGAAATAACATTAACTATAACAACATATATCAACAAATGAAACCCCATACTTGTTACTTGGATTTTTACCTCATATATAGGGAAAAATATCCCATTAAAAGGTTATTAACCATGAACCGACACATCCTATTCTATAGTATAACTTTTCAAAATTGTACGAAAAAAAGAAAAATAAAATAAAACATCCTTTGATACCACTTTGTGACATCTTGACCCAGGAGCCACACACCAGTGCCCCAAGATGGCCAGCCACATGACCTCAAGTGTGAATCCCTATATGATAAAGGATTCTAAATAGAAATGATGGTCTAATGTTGATAATGGGGAGACTATACCCTCTTTATCAGGTTTCCTCAACAATAGTAAAAAATAAGAACAACAAATAGAAATAACATTACAAGGAAAATACTAGTATCAAGAGATTACCCAAACTGAAAATACAATATCAAAACCAAATTATAGACATGGAATGCTAAAATACATGCCATGTTTCAAAATGAAAACCAAAAATTATAGATGATATAAACTCTCATGTAGGTCTCAAACCACATTTGGAACACTCATCCATACTCTATGCCAGTTATAATCTAACCCATGGGATTTTTCCTTATCATGTCCTACAAAAAAGAAGTCTATTTGGATACTAATTAGGAATCCAATTTAATGTGTGAGGACAAATCAGTAGGAAACCACCCATGATGTATAAACCAAAATGAAATCTATAACATTGTGTATAGTTTTATAGATAATAAAATACAATAAATAAGGTAAATAGTTTAAATTTATTCAATTAATCATTTTTTAACCACATAGACCATCATATTCCATAGGAAACCCAAACCTCAATACCCGCTTCAGCCCATGATAGAGTAAAAAAAATCCCTAATAAATACCATAAATCTGAACTAAAATGTTCTAATTCATCATATTTTTTCACATCATGACCAATTGGAACCATAGTCCAATGTCAACTCATAGGAGTATAACATAATCTCTAACACCCCGTGGGTATTTGGAGCCTCATCCATCTTTGTACACCTCAATGTCACGTGGGTATTTGTATCTAAGTCCCTTTCCAATACTCACTATGTCATATGGTAATTTGGATCCTTAGTTCCTTTCCCTAACACATTTTACCCACATGGGTATTTGGAGCCTCATCCTCTATTCCACAAACATTTAACAAATATGGGTATTTGGTGTCTCAGTCCCAATCCCACACACATTTAGCACATATATTGAAATATCAAAATTTTAAATCTGCCAGAATATCACATTAATTATTTTATCAATTAATAAATAAAATTAAACAATTTCTTAATCACATCAATGAATTAATTAATTAAAAAATTAATTAATCACATTAATTTCTTTAATTAACTCAATTGTTAATTAATCATTATAATCCATTAAATTAATCTAGCCATTAATTTGTTATATAAATTCCATTAATTAATTCAAAAATTAATTAACCATGTCAATACCTTCAATTATTACAAAAATTAATTGATTAAATCCCTTACAATAATTATTTTAATAATTAATTATTTGATTCAATAAATTTCCCAATCACAAAAATATCCCTTAATTAAATAAATAAATAATTAATCAATACCCATAGTACCGATATCCCCAAGTTTACAATTCTTTAATTACTTAATCTAAAATATTAATTAATTCAAATTTGGGTACTCAATTTCTAATAATTCAAAATAAATTCTATAATTACATACATATTATAAAAATTGTGATTCTGGGACAGGAATAGTTGATTTTCTACCTCCAAATTTATGAAGGACTCTTGACAAATGAGATCCCCAATTGATGTAATATGGTTAAATTAACAATGAAAAACGTGATATAGACCAAAAAATTGGATCAAGATCATCACACAAAGACACAACTATGAATGGTTTGATTGCTTCATTGAAAGAAGGGGGAAGAAAAGGTAACTGAAGAAAAAAGGGATTACTAGTTATCCCACACCAATTTGCAATGATCTCAGATGAATTAATCACTCCAAATCTACATAGAGTTTCTTTAGGGTCAGAGTAGGAAGGTTTCATGAAAGAAAATAAACCAAAATAAACATCATAACACTTTTTAATCTACTTATCATTTAATTACACAATGTATAATTACATTGAAAATCGTGTAATTATTTTGAATGGTTTACGTTGAAAAACACATCACCTCAAGCGATTTTATCCTCATTACACTATTACATGACATTTAATATCATTATAGCGTGTGAATTTTTTTTCAGACAGTTTTTATGCCCTATAATATTTTTCATAAAAGAACTATCTACCTCTAAAGCCTTATATAACAAAATAAAACACTTTACAAACCATAACAAAAGATAAAAATCAAAAGGTATGTACCTAGAAAGTGGATTTGATTCTACAAATCATGATGATTTTAGTTTTGTTTCATGGATTTTAGTTTTTAGATTTATTGTTTATAAAACATGTGAGTTAAAATAATGAGGTTTGAATAATTTAGAAGAAAATATGAAGGAATTTAATTTAGACACAGGAATGGGTCTCATACTTGCTAACCCCAAAAGGAATATAGGTAAAATCATTATAGAAACTTAATGGAAAGTTCATATTATTAATAATCACATTAGAATCTTAATATCTTCTTAACTACCTTAAGAAATTATGAATTTTTAAATGATTATTTAAAAATTTTCATATCATTATTTTTGAAGGATGAGAGAGTCATTTTAATTTTAAACTATTAATATGAACTTCAATTCTTCATATAAATGGTTATCGTTATATTATGTTATCTTCAAAAATTTATTTTTTTCAATATATTCCACAAAAAAGATTTTAAATCCACAAATATTTATATAAATATACTAAAAAATATCATGAAAAGAAAAATATGTGGTTGAATACCTTTTTTGATGAAAAAACATATCGTTAGCTACAAATATTCCTACCAATGTTGCACCAAATTATTTATCAAGAAATAATACACCCCCAAACATAAGTTAAGATTAATCATTCAATTCTTACTTCTTGATATGGTTGGTTTGGAAAATGTGTCTTTTAATGTAGAAAAAATTAATTTCAGGAAACTAATGGATGCAATAATTTAATTTATGGATGAATAGATTAAAAATGATTCTCTTAAAGAAGTGATTTTTTAAGAAATAAATTCCTCAATCATTTGTAACATAATCACATTAGACACTCATGTTTTAATAGAGATATATAAAATCATTTCTAATTATCCATGTTATAGTTCTCTCAAGAAGTTAGGTTAATGGGATGATTTTTTTAAAAAAGGATTGGAAACCTCAAATGAACTATATTTTAAATATAAAGATAGTGAGATATAGAATGAAAATCAAAATTCAATTATATTTTCACTAAATTATTTAAATTTAGATATTGATAAAAAATAATTTTTATCATTAATTTATGTTTGGTTTCATAGGATAAATTGGTTCACACTTTTTATTGGGTTTAAATAAATAAAATAACAATAATATGAGCTAAAAAACATCAAAAAACAAACTAAAAAATTTAAAAAAAAATTATAGACACAAAAAATTAAGAATATTTATAGAAATTTGAAAATTATAAACTATAAAGACTCCATCCCCCAAAATAATTCCATTTTATTTCCACATTTTGTTTAAAATTACATGAATAGATATTATCATATAATATTTCAATTGTAAAGTACATAAATCAATTAAAATGACAGATGCATCATGATTTACTTATTGGTGGTAGCATTATGTTTAACTTCTAGATAGATACAATTCATAACCATATGAAAGAAAGGGAAAAAAATATGAAAGAAAAATAAAATTAATAGATAATTAAGTAGATGAAGAGGGATAGAACATGGTTTTGACCCCCTATGTGGAAGATAGTTTTCACTACCCATAGTTAGGTATTTCATGTGGGTAATCAATAGTTATATGATGTGTGAATTTTCTTTGAGATGGTAAAAAATATCTGTATTTTTTCATTTTATATAAATTTCCTTTAATTTATTGGACTCCATTAATAGATTTTTGTAGTTACATCACTATGGAAATTAAATATAGATTTTAATTTGGGAGTATTTTAAAGAATGGAAACTCATTATTTTGTTCAGCTATAAATTTTACAATGTAATATTCAACAATTTAGAAAAAACTTTTATCTAATTTAGATATCTATATAAACATCAATTATGGATTCCTAAAGTACCTCATCAATGTCTAGGGAAAAGTTATATTTCTTTGGTCTCTAATATTCGTAACAAAATTAGTTAGTTTGTAGTTCAAGCAGTGATAGATAAAAAAATTAATCTAAGGGACAGTTATGATCCCATGAGTAGTGAAACCATGAGATCCTAATCTTTAATGAATGTATCCAGACTCATTTCTATAGTATTAGGTAGTGGATCTATCAATAATTCTTAAAATACAAGAATCTCCATATTTTATTCTTCCAAGGTATACTGTATAAGTAATCATTATATATTTTTTTAAAAAGAGTGTTATTTTTTTGTTTAATTTTATAGATATTAAAAATAAGTGAATTCATGGTTTGGTCATCCATATTTTGTTGTTTAGTTGGTAACATGTGTTTCCCCATGAATGGATCGGGTGTTAACTTAGAAATATGAGGGAGATAACAATCATAATGAAGTTCATCCACCTCTTAGATTTCTTCTTCATAGTTTTGAGAGGTGGGAATTTTTTTCCTCAACCAAAACTTTATTGAACTTCATAGTATATTTTTGGGATATTGGTAAGATCTTTTTCTATGTCTTCTAGGATGGATGGTTTGAAGTCCAGATTTAGGTCCTCAAAGATATCGTTAAATAAATCGATACCTTTTGAAACTATGGTTCTCTATATTTGGATTACACATATAGTGATAGTATCACAATTTGGTGGGTGTGATTAAAAACCTATTATTTTTAATTTTAAATGTTATTTTTAAAATAGTAAAATACATATAATTTGGGAAAGAAATAGAGAGTTAAGGAATAACTAGATTCCTATAAACTATGCCACATTTTTATTAATCTAAAATAAGGCTGTGAAAAGGATAAATTTTTTATTTTTTAGTGAAGCATAGTGGTTGACTATAGTCTTCTAAATTGAGAAAATTTTATAGTCAATCACCCATTATTACAATTTAAATTATTATATTTTTTTTTCTATTAAGATTTTTATGTATGAAATTAAATATGAAGGTTTGAAATTATGGGATGAAAAAAAATATTTTTATGAAAAGTAATTAAACCTGTAATGAATAATAGAGTTATAATGAGTGAAATTAGCGAAAAAAGAAATCCTTATTTGAAAATCACACAGAATGAACCTTTATTGTCTCATTATTAGTTTCAAAATTACATAATGAATATACTCCATCATATAAATAATAGTGATATTATTAACAAGATATGAACATGCAGTGTACCCGATAATATTCAAGAAAAATGTAAATCCATGTTCCTGATTGAGGTAAAATATGGAATATGTGAAAGATAAAACATAGGTGGAAATAGAGGAAAACAAATCCTCCTCTACCTATAATATCCCCTTCAACCTAACTGTATATAAATAAAAGACATTAATCATGAAGCACACATACTTATGTTCAACCACATATTGATCCTCAATAAAATTACTTATCCTAAATACTCATAATAATGAGTAAAGAAAATCTCAATAAATAATGGATGTGGAGGAAAAACAAAAGATAAACTAAAGAAAGGATGAGAGGGAGAGATGAAAAATATAAATTAAATATGTAGAAATATAATATTACTGAAAAATACTAACATATATAATACAAAATGACAAACTATACTAGTTAAATTCTATGAAAATATGTGGAGTACAATATTATTGGGAATGTGGTGGCCAAATTTCCCTCTAAATTATTTATCCAAAATATTGAGTTTTTTATCCAATTAAATTAAATAATATATTCATGTTTTATTATATATATATTTTTCAAACATTCTTTGTATTTTTTCTCAAAGGATTTGAGAAACATATAAAATGTTTGGGAAAGGATATCTTCAAATTATTAATGTTTATGTTTTCTATAAGAAATGCTTGTTTATATTCCTATAATTTGTTGCATGAATTAACTATAATAATGAATGTATTTCACCATGAAATCTAAATTTCGTTCTTTCCTCCATGAAAAGTTTCAGCTAAAATTTGAATCACCTCATTTAAAGTATTTTATCCTAATATAGGCCTCATTTACTAGAGGGGTTGTAAAATTAGTTAATATAAAAAGTTTTCCTCAATAATTTATCACTTGTCATAGTATAAGGACATTAATACCACAAACTAGTGAAGCTAAAAAAATTCATGATACAGATAAGTTAAAAAAAATAATATTTCTAAAATATCAAAGAGATAGAAAATAGCTAATATTCAAGAATTAATAATTTTTTACAATAATACCCAAATTTCACCAAAAATCAATAAGTGATATAATTTAGAAAAAAATTAAATATCTATGGGGATTAAATAATTTAAATACATATGAAATGTAATGAAAATAATATATCTATAAAACACCATATTTTATTTTCAAATAATTTCTTAATTTTTTTATTTGTGAAACCATTTTTAAAAAGGAAATAAATAATCATTGAAAAATGTTATAATAGTGAAAGATTTTGATCACCAAGAATAACCTTAATAATAAATTTTATCAATAAATTTTTATATTATCATAAAATTAATATGTTATGAGTCTCATTCATAAGTTATATCGAAAATGGTGAAGTAAGAAAATTTGAATATATTTGTTTATTTTAAAAAAGGAAACTTAAATATGAATCCTTGAGATATATATAATGTCTATAGCATAAAAATGTAGAGTGTAAACAAAAAAAATAAATTAAGGGAAAATATTTTAATAATTTAAAATACCTTCTTCAAAATCCCACATCATCAAAAGAGTAACATTATGTACTTTTAAAAAGAGGATAATAGAAATATAATCCTCACATGAGATAACAAATAACTATTTTACCAATATAATGTAGAACATTTGTGGTAATTGAAAACACTTATATAGAAGACAATGAGCTAACTTGGGAAAGACAAGAATTATTCTAAACATAGTTATCATTTTATGTAGAAAGAAAAAATATCTGTAAAGTACTTTTTTTTTCAAAATTCTATTTAACCTAAAGAAAAACATAGAGTTACATGTATTACAAGGAAGTGAAAGAATAAATAAAAATTATAATAATTAAGCTCAATGAGAACAATCATAACTTAATGAAATTAAAATTGAGGTAAAAAACCTTACGGATTTGGTAAACCATCAATTGAAATATGAATAATGAAAGGAAGTTGATTATGATTTTTATTTCCCATAGATTAAATTAAAAATATATTAAATTACATTCATATTATTTAAATAAAAATGGAATTATATAAAATTAAAAAAAGTCCAATTATTAAAACATATCTCAATAAGTAAAAATTGAGACCAAGAAACCCTTACTTTTTTTCCCATTTGGTCATACATGCCATAAATTCTTTTATAATAAATCAAAACTATATAAATAACTTATTTCAAAACAATATTAAAACCTATTATCTATTATATCGCTTATTTATAATCAATTTCTTTATTCATATTATATATTTATTTTCTATTTTGACATTTAGTATTAGTAATTTCAAACATTTTATACTTGTATCATTGTAAAAATGTTAGTCATCATCCTTGTTAAAAAATTCATCATTTATAGATCATTAAAGGTTATTAAATATAGGTTTAATTACAGTATGCAAGTTAATAATTTCGTTTAATTGGTGTTTCAGTTATGGTTTTTGATGAAGAAAACCTAGATGAGCATATTTCATTGTTTTTTAAGAAAAAATGTGGTATATTAATTAAAGAGTTTCATATTAATAGAAAAAAACTCATAATTTTATTATTAATATAAAATATTATTAGTAATTATGTTTCAATATCAATCCATGATAGAAATTTTTTGCATTACCAATTTAGGTTGTTAGACTGACCCAAGAAAGAATATGGAATACTCTATGTGTGTGTGTGTGATTATGAAAGATATTATATTATTGTAATATCATTATTAAATAAGTATAATGAATTTAATTATATTTTATTTATGCAATGAATCATAATTAGGAAGAGGTATAATATGAAGGTGAAATAAAAAGTGATTTTTTATTTATAAAAAGTCACTTTTCCCCTTGGAATGTACATATTAGGTGGTTTGTTTTATATTGACGAATTATGAATAAAAATATTCATATAATTCCTAATTTATATTTACAAAATATAAAATTTTTAATAAAAAAATATATGTCTCCTAAACCTATTTCTATAACCATCAATGAGAGGCATTGATACAGAACTAATCACTTCATTTATGGATGTGGCAGTTTTAACATATGCATTAGAAACATTTTCATTCTATTTGATTGAATGGGGGGGGGGAAGAGATGATTATTATACAATAAGTATAATAACATTTAATTATATTATTTATAATAATGTAATTATATATATATATATATATTTATATATATGGTTAGAATAGATTCTATATAGGTTGGATAAGCCCTCAAAGTAATAATTTTATTAAAGAGACTGAGAAAGAGAGACAACAACAAGGTCAAAGAGGCTTAAAGTATAGACTCTTTGTAAATTAAAATTGCTTTATATTCCTTGTACTTTCTAACTAAGGGCATGATTTAAATTGGGTTAGAGTTAGTTCCTTTATAGTTGAAAAATGGAGATAAATAATTTTAAAGGAATGCAAGGTTAGTGGTATGAATAAAAATTCACCAGTGTTAGGTGAGTTAGTCTGAAAATGGTGGAGAATCATGTATTTATGAAATTTTAAACTATAAATTTATTATAAAATTCCTTTTTTTCAGGTTGTATTAGTAAAATTAAGGACACGTTTGAATACCAATTTTAACACTTTTTAGTCTTGATTAAAAACTAACCATGATAAATATTTATTTACTGAAAATATAATATTACCCTTCACACCAAATTTTGGAATTATTTACAAACTTTTCATCTCAATTTAATCTAATTAAATTTTTAAATATTATAAAATTTACTTCTATGTTAAAATATAAGATATATGTGATGTTTTAAAATCATTTTATTTATTATTTCACATCAATCACATATCACACGAGCTTAAATATATTTTTTATATGATTACAAAATTTATCAGATCCATAATTTAAATATATCAAATAAATTTATGTATATAAAATTTATAACAATCTTTTATGTTCAATTTTTTTCAAAATAACCAATTTTTATTTACCAAGAAAATTAATATTTAACCTAGGTAAATTAATTTAAAATTGAAATTTTCATTATAATAAAATTTAAATATTATTATTAACAATATAAAAATAGTTTTATAAAATTAAATATTTTGTGTGGTTAAAATTTAGTTTTAATATAAGAGTGGGAAAAATGTTAAAAGATAATATTACGTAAAATATATTTTTGTGTATAAAATTATTTTTTAGTTATTTAGATACAATAACTGAATTTTATTAGTGCATTAGTATTAAAAATTATATTTTTATTTTTATATATATTTAAAATTTTGATACATCTTTTCTTACCCACGAATTCAATGTTCATATTTAAACCATTATATAATTATCCATGATTCATTCTTGTTTTGTGTTGCATGAAATGAAATATATTGAACACAATAGGTTTGAATGAAAATTATAATTAAAAATATTTAATTGTTATATTATTCCTTAGTAATTAAATTATAGCCTCTCAACTTTAATCAATAATTACTATAAAACATCATTGATATTGTCCATAAAAATATATTTAATTTATTATATGGGTTCATATTTAATTTATATCATTCTGAAAAGGGAACTCATAATTTACTTCTTAAGAAACACATTTCTAGATATTTATTTTTCATAACCATTTTTTTTCAAAATAATCTACTTTATTTGGTTTTTAATACATATAGATATCTATAGGCATACCTTAAAAAAATTTAATTTTTCGATTTCCATCCAAAAACCAAAACAAAAATGTGCATGATAATATGAAATAAAAGTAAATTATTATATAAAATAGAATCCTTTAATTTATTCCATTGTGGAATCTTAATATCAATCTAAAATACTTTTGGTTCAATCTATCTATATTTTAAAAAAATTCTCTTATAATTAATTACCTAACACCAAGAATAACTTTCCATAAATTATCATGATCATTATTATAATATTATAAATCCAAAAATCAATGACATATATTCTCTATAAATTCATCATTCTGTATATCCATAAAATCAAATATCATATTTTATATAACATAACATATGAATCATTATATTTTAATATAAATTTTCATTGATCATTTTATACTAGATTCTCTAACCTCGATATTTATATATTCAAATTCATCATAATGGTTAACAAATTTCATATGTATTATCCAAAGCATATCCCATGAGAGTGTATAGTTAGGTGCGTAGTCTTGGGACAAATCACTAAGCACTGAGTGAAGAACGATTTGATAATATACCATCCTTTTTTAGATTTATTACCCCTAAGTGAATCTGTTCTGTGATTGAATCCACATTACAATATCTTTATAAAGATTCAATTTCTAGGAGGACCGTAAAGTCTCTAGTTTACCAAAATGTTAGGATGGTATTTTTTATAGGGTATTCACTACAGTTCTATCATCATTATGGTACTATGTAAACTTATTGAAATGTAAATCATACCATGAAATTCTTAATATTAACCATGAATTTAGTATTCTATATACAACACCAAAAATGGAATCACATAAAGTAAGAATAAATGTATGGTGGAGGTTTGTATGAGCATGTTAGGGGATAATGATACATATTGATTTCTATATACCCAAGATATTAGAATTTTTATAATTTATTTCCTCGTTTCTCTAACCCAGTTAATGTATGAAACCATATAATACATACTATAATAATTCCCCATGGTTGAAATAATTTACAGTAGTTTTTTGGCATTGTATTATTTTGGAAAAAGGTGAAAATATTAGGATGTTTGAAGAATCAGGATTTGGTTGTATCATTATTGGTTATCATACAAATGTAAGAGGATATCACTATTAGGATAATTTTAAACAGAATGTTGTGAAATATTTTTATGTGAAGGTGAAATAAAACTCAAAAAAGGATATTACATATTAAGATACAAGTTATACAAATTAATATAATTAAACAAAATTGGGGATGGTGTTTTTCAAAAATATATGAATTAAATAGATGTAAATATTTACGATAATGATTTATCCATTTCTAGTGATTAATATAAATACATCTTAACACATATAAGAGTGATAAAGAAGGTGGAGTTTTAGAATATTATTGGAGATCATGAATAGATAATTTGAACTAGGTGATCTTTGAGAAAGTAACTCATACATCATTATTTTATTAAGTATAAAAAATGATGTGAAATAATAATTAGATCATGAAGAGTGTATTTTTTCTATAAATGAGGGGTTTTATTAGATAAATGTGAAGGAACCACGATATTTTTTCCCATGAAAATAAACATGAATTTAGTAAAGAAAAAATTGGGCATCCAATAACAAGTTGAATAAGAAAGTAGAGTTTATGAGAAATAAGTAAAGAATCATATTTAATGGAAAATCACATGTGGAATAAATTTATTTATATAAGACCATTGAAATTATTATTTTTATCTAGATACCATAGTAATTTTTCATTCTATTGTGACACAATGGAAATAAAATATCTTTGAAATAGATGTTGAATTCTCTTTCCTCAAGGGAGAATTGAAAGAGGAAGTTTATATTGAATAACCCAACAAATTCATGATCAATGAAGTAAAATTATTTGTTATAATGTTTATAAAGAAACTATATGTATTATAAAAATACCTAGTATAATCATATTAGAATATTAAATCATTCTTATATTATCTAGTGTTTAATAATGATAGAATGGAAAAAATATTCTATATAAATTAATATAACAAGATATCATTGATTATTATCTTTTATGTAGTTATATAGTCTTCTTAAGAAATGAATAAGGATATTATGATAGGTTTTATTTAGATATGAATAATATATTTGATATAACCTTGATTTAATTAATGAAGTATTAATTATGTTTTCAAATTTCAAAATAAAATGATCATGTTTTATTATCTCAAGTAACGTATGATCCATAACATTTAAAGAAGTTTGGAATGGAGGATTTTAAGAAATATTCTACAAAAAAGATTAGTGGGAACCAAGATATCATTATATTTAGAAAGAAAGGATTTTTATTCAATGGAATTTATAAAATCTATTAGGTGTTCACCTTCATTGAACTCTTCATGACATAGTCTTATGTATGTTCTTAGAATTTATGACATAATTCAAAGTATACTAGTAGATCAAAAATTTTCATTAAAAATTTGATTCACTTATAAATATATATAAGTAAATTATTATTATGGGACAAAATATGAAATTAATAGAATAATTTTATAGTTTGGATACATCATTTTATATTAGGTTATATATATTGGTAATATATAGCCAACTTCTAGAGAAGTTTAATTTTTAGCAGAAAAGACTATGGTATGGTAAAAGAATATGTTATTTTTGTGACATTGAGTAATTTCAAGGTAGAGTAATTTATTGTTAATGCAAGAAACAACCCGATTTATTTGGATAAAAAATATATTATTGGATATCTAGGTGGTGGTGACAATTACACTCATCATGGAATGTGTTAATCAATTATATATCAATCTATAATATATTTTTATCCACACTTTCAATCAAAGAACATTGATATTAAATTCACCACATTATATATAATGTGGAGTAATAAGTTATTAAGCTATTCATTATTCCCAAAATAGAGAAAATATCAGATGTGTTCATTAAATAACTATAAAATCATGAATTTTTGAATTTGAAGTTGATAATGGGAGATTTTCATCACTCATGTCAAGAATAAATTATTTTGGTTATTTCCCCTCACTTATTGTATTATCATTTTTGTCAATGTCTGAGAATAAAAATATAAATTAATGAATTCTACATTCCTTATAAAGGAGTATATATTTAGGGAGAGTCCTTCAAATGAGAGAGAAATGAAGTATGTTTGTTTTTGTGAGATTAGGGAACTATTATAACATGTTTGTTAAGAATATACATAATAAAATTTTATATATAAGTTCATCGATTATATTTTGAAGTGAAGTAAGAGTTGTGTCATGATGTTTAAATCAATTGGTTTCAATTATTGTGATGAAGTAGATGTAATTAACGTAATGATACACATTCCATTATAATAATATGTTATTTTTTCATAAATGATATTTATCATATGGGATAATAATGTTTAAATGACGTCTGCTGAGATTAGAATTGCATTTATGAACAATGGTTTATAAAATAATCCATCATTGAACATTTTTTAGAGAATGATTTGTGAATAGATTAAAATCAAGAGTCATTTTAACCATGGATAGATTATTGAAACATAGTGGGGGATGCTAATTTTAGAATCATAAGAAGTTTAATTAGATATGAGATGAAGTATATATGTTCCTTGTTTTGAAATGTTTTTAAAGAACTATTATTTGAAATAAATTATTACATGGCGTTTCCATTAACATGGAGTCTGTTATATAGATCTGGATAAATGGATAGAATATTTAATAAATTATTATGTAGAAGATTTGTTCTTGAATCTATGTGAAGTGTTTGTGACCTCATTACTCTATATTCAAACACTATAAGAAAACAATACTAGTTTGGGAATTGAAATGAAATAGCATCTTATGAAATTGTAATTTCAAAACATTACAGTATATGAACGAGGATATGACTACATCATGGTGTAGTGAAGAACTGAATATTATAATTTTTACAGTGATATTATATTTTAAGAAAGAGTTTTATAGAGGATTATTTCATGTGATATATTCTCATGGGAGAAACAGAGAGACTTACACATTCCATGTTAAAATTCATGATGGAATATATATGATTTCTTTAAAGGAAGAGATGGTTCCATTATTTTAATTCATTTAGGGAAACTGTGGAATAATTATGATTAAACTATTTGTGATTAACAATGAGGAAGAGAAAACTATCATAGATAATGAAATAATTACTGGGATTAGTGATCCATTTTATAGGTGTCGAGATTGAGTTTATTAAATTGTGGTGAAGATGTGATTCCAATTTATATAATTCTATAAAGTAAACATGAGAATTATACATAGGGAAGTGAAATGAGTTTGGGTGTCAAAATTTCAAAATGGGGTGTTTTATGTCATGGAACATGACTTTGTGGTAGATGAAAAACCCTATATAAAATAATGTAAAGTTTTAAAATAGATTTTAATGGAATTAAATTTAGTTTTAAATCAAACTATGTACACCAATTTATGTTGAAGTTTAATTTTTCCGGACTAGAGAAGCGTTTTATATTTTTATTGTATTTTATGTCATATATCAGTTGATGATTCATGGGATACTCATGATGAATATTTAAAGTCCAATGTTCATTCCAAATATGAATAAGATATAATGAATGATTCAAATTATAAAATGTAAGTGGGATATGTTTAAGAAAAGATGATGGAAGTTGTTAGTTTGAATTTAATTTTAAAATTAAAATTTGAACTAGAATAAGAGTCTATTACTATGTATGATAAATGGGAAAATTGTAATTATGTAATTTAGATTGTGATAGTATGATGAATAAAAGAGAATATTTAAAATAATTAAAAGATTATACATATTGTTTTTAGCATTGAAGAGGTTTTATCAGACTATTTTTGATGTGTGAGTTAATGAGGTGTGAATTAGGTCACACATTATCTACATTTAAGGTGTTAAAGAGAAATATATATATTTGAAAATAATCAAATCAGTGCAATATGGATAAATCCTACCACATTGATATATAATATAAAAGTGAAACACTGTAGGATACATGTTGGGAGAAAATATTTTTGATATTATTGTATTATGAGTTAGGGATATACCTTGATAATTTTAATAAAAAATCATAATTATATTGAAATGTATGATCACCAGGTTTAAAAAATCATTACATGGATATAACAACTCATTTTTATCATTGAAACTATACATCCATCATTAATTTTTTTTTCATTCCTTAGTATGTGAAAAGTTCATCAATGATATTTTTCAATATAATAAGTGACAAATGACAATTTTATATGAAATTTAAAATGATAAATGAATGATTTTTTAATGATTCTCCCACTCTATGTGAATCATCATTGTACATGTAACATCCAAAATTGAGAGACACTAAAACAATGCTCAATGTCGGTAGGTCACATGACATCAATAACAACTCCTCGTATGCCAGGGGATTCTAACTAGAAATGAGGGTATATGGTGGTATAGTAGGGATTCTATACTATCATAACATAGAAGTGTAGTGGTGAAAAAACTAGATATAAATAGAATAAATAGAATATAACTTATAGTATAGTGGAATCCAAATCAATAATCAATAGTTGAAGGATACACACAGAAGAAATTGTAACAATAATAAATCCATATATCCATCACATTAAAAATGATTTCATGAAAATATGATGTAAATTTTTTTGAATACATGAATACAAAGTACAATCATATACAATTTGATATAAAAAAGGGGCAAAATATTAAGAGACATGTCCACTAGAATTATAAGTATATGATCATTTATCTACTCACATGCTCTAGGGTATAAGCATAAATGATCAAGAATTAGTGACAGTGTGCATGCCCTTACCAAAAACTACAATCAGGATGTTTTCTTGGGTAACATGGGAGGTCCGAATAGGGTGTGAGATAAAATCAGTAGTCTACTACAATGGTTGACGATAAAGATCCATTCAGTGTATCTAGCATAGTAGTGTGAAGTTATAACAAATAATAAACATTGTTTAAAACTATATATTAGTCGACTCAAGTTGATATATGATACCTCAAAGACTATACCTACTTTTTCATAATCCGGAATATATCTAATATCAGTTTAAAAGTTCATAAATTTATAATCATTTCCTCATAATATTTATATTTGTATATACCCAATATATAAAATGAAATATATATGAATATACATAGATACTAGGTGCTAGATGGACCCAATGTGTAACTCAAGTGGTTATGCATAGTTTAACAAGCTATAAGATCCAACAAGGGGACTTTCCATGAATCTCATGATAATGGGAGACATCATGCTCATCACTCGATATAGCAGGGGTCATTCAGCATGCCCAACACCCAAGATAGTGGGGTGAGTCACCATGAGAAAATCCTGATAAAAAGGAATGTTGAATGTTATGACCATCTTACAAGTAAATGGAATGACATGTCATTCCCACCAACGAATGCATAGGAGTAGTAAAATCCATTCTCAACAAGTACCTTAAATGTTGTCTACATACCAATATATACACCCTAGTAATAATAATAATAGTCATATAGAATTTATATTTAAATCATTTATATTCATTTATTCCCATATAACCATAGTATCATACATTATAATATTTATTTATCATATTAAAAAATGTGATGTGGCCTGGACACTCAATTTTATTTAACTAATCTATCTATTTACTTTATAAAAAAAATGAAATTCTTTGTGAAGTTCAATAAAAAACACTGAGGTGGTCAGTTGGTCAATCAAAATTTATATTATTGAGTGAATTTTAATCAACATGCTGAATGAGATGGACACCAATGTGGTATAAATCTAGTAAATAACTTTAAAATTCTATAAGGATGTATCATAAATTTTTTCAAATAATCTAAAGAAGAAAAAGTATTTTATAGAAACATACAAGAATGTCCGACATGTGAAAAAATGGAATATACTATAAATACATTTAAAAATTTAGGTAAACTTACTAGACCACCTACCATAATATAGTAGTAGATGCATGATCCAGTATCGACCATTGGTTTGGCCTAGATCAAGAGAAAATATAAGAATAGATGACCACATCAGATATAGGCCATAAGATCACGTAATAGGATCATACAACTTATGAAAGGAAAAATAATGAAAATAAGATAGCAGACTAGATCTCTTTCTTAGAGTTACCCAACATGACAGATGGTGGCTCGTTGGAGTTCTGGAGGAAGAGATATCAATGAACTAAGCTTAGAAGAGAAGAGTATCTCTTCATGGTAGATTAAAGGGGATGCTACTAATCTTGGGTGGGAAAAGAAATATGGGTTATGGTTTTAAGTATCTAAGTTCAAAATGGTCTTTTTATCCAATTTTTAAAGAGGTACATTGTTTGGCTTCACTTTTTTTAAACCACATGCCATTGTGCACTAGCTACTATCCAAGGATAGTGGCATGTATGGTTGGGGGGAATTCTTTGTCTAACAATTATCTACCCATTCAACCCCCTCTTCTAAAAAACACACCCCACATAGGCTATAACACACTCCTAGACAAATCGTACGTAGCTTGTGTTCCCCCTCTATAGATCTCTTCACCACCCCTCATGGTTTATCTGAATATGGAGACTAGGATATATAGTATATACTAACCAAGAGACCCAACTATTTCCACCAAAATCAGAATATTTAGGATTCAAACAAGCCTCATATGCTGCTGCAATATTCCTCAAATGATAGGTTACAATTAAAATGATAAAATTAGATTTTCTAAAATGATACTAAAAGGGTCTATAACTCAAATAAAAAGTGGGTTATTGTAGTCTTCCACGTTTAAGGAGACTCATCCTCGAGTTTCATTTCAAAGTGTGTTAGAACATTGTCTGAGAATAACTCTCACCAATGAGCATATACCGTAACCCATCGATCCCACTTATCATCCTATATAAGGCCATTCTTACTTTACACCTATAATAAAGGGATAGAACTACCTTAAAGAGACTTTATTCTCTAATCAATGAGTAATAAGTGATACTCTTAAATAGAATCATTATCAACAAATTCAACATCCATAAGATAAAAAATACAAGATAGGTTTCCATGGAATCTTTGAAGATATGAAACATGGAAGACATCGTGCTTGAAATGACACATCTAAGGTAACTTCAATTGATTGGATTCTAGACCAACAATCTTTTAAATTTTAAAAGAACCTCTAAAATTATTTGAATCCCCCTTTCCTCTTAATATATCTATACTAATGTCTAGGGGATAACTGAATCTAAACAAAAACCTGGACCTCAAATCCAAAGGACATTAATAGTGATAAACATATTATTTCTATATATATTGAGTAGTATCCATAATTTTTAAAATCAAATAAACCTTTTCTAAAGTAATATACATGAGATAAGGACCTACTATCACTACATCCCTTTCCATTATTAAGAATACTAGTGAATGTTGAAAGAACATGAACCTTCTTTTCAGGTATGTTTTTCCTTTTTCTGGAATTTTTGTGAAAAAGAGGTGAATCTGAAAATTTTCAAAATACACGTCGTGTACTTTATAAGTACATGCTGTGTACTCTGATTCCACGCAAGGCCATGTGCTGGCCATGTCCGGGCCACACACACAGTGTGTAGGGGCGATGTGGAGGCCTCTTAAAACGGAGCACGGAAAAGCCAAGTACACACCGTGTACTTCAAAATTACACACTGTGTATTTTCTTTTTTTCATTAAATGGTCTGGGGTCACGTCTAATCGACAAAACTGTCTTCTTCTCCAGCTTCTTTGACCGAGAGCGTCTTGTACGACCATGAACATCCTCCGAGCCCTAGATCCTCCGTCCATTCTCCGAATCGACCGCTGTTGATTGCGTTGGAACTGCAGCGGTGAGCTCTTCCATTTTCTTGAGTTTCATTCCATGATTTTTCCTCTTTCTCAAGATATCATGGGTTGAGGGTTTTAGATGTTTTCTCAGATGTATGACGTTCTAAGAAGAATCAATCATCATGGTTCAAGTATATCGATCTCTTAGCATTAAGGTAGGTGGTTTGTGCCTTTCCATTTGATGTCTCTGAGTTTATGTTCACATTCCACCAATCCCCTTGAACGGGGTATTGTGTGATTACTGTTTTACCCCTGTTGTGTTCTTGCCTTGCTTGTATGCTTGTGTATAGGTAAATTTTGGTTATATATGAGGATAATTGCTGTTCTTGTATGTTTTCCCATGCTTGTTCTGTTTACGACCTTTGGTCTTGTTCTGCCTTTGGTGGTTGTACCTACTTTCCATGCCTTGTGACCCTAGGATGGAGCCCTGTTTCCTAACATGCTTGTTATGTTATAGACTGGTTATCCAAGTAGCTCTGTAGGTTTACTTTGGCTATATATAATTATTATGCACTGATTGTCATAGGGCTGTGAGAAGGTAGTGCTACAGACTATAAGGGATAGACCGAGTGAGATTCCTAGAGAGTATTAGATGTTATAGACTACAAGGGAGAGACTGAGTGAGCTTCCCAGAGAGTCTTGGATATTATAGACTATAGGAGGATAGACCGATTGAGCTACCTCAGAGAGTCTTGAACATTATAGGCTATAGGGGATAGACTGAGTGATCTTCCCAGAGAGTCTTGGATATTATAGAACACGAGAGGATAGACTGAGTGAGCTTCCTCAGATGGTCTTTGCTTTGTTTGATTTTCCTTAAACCATTCCAGTCTATGGAAGGGATTGACTGAGTAGGCTTTCTTAGAGAGTCTGTGATTGACCTGAGGCTATAAGATTAATTGAACGAGTGAGCTTCCTCAGAGAGTCTCTAGACCTTAGGGTTATAAGAGGAATTGACCACGTGATCACCGTCAGAGAGTCCATAACTAACTTAAACTATAAGGGGAATTGACTGAGTGTGCTTCCTCAGAGAGTCTTATAATTTCGTATGACAAAACTAGAGGGGTTAGGCTGAGTGTACTGCCCAGAGGGTTGTTGGTATTTCTTGGATAGAACCAGAGGGGATGGATGTGATTACTTCCCAGAGAGTTCCTATTTGTGGTTTTCTGTTTGTTTCACTGCTACTTGTTCATCTGTGGATTGTTTTATGTTGTGTGTATTCTTGTTTGTTGGTCATTGTTTACTGTTTATTGCTTACTGTGCTATTACCTGCCATATGCACACTGACTGTTAGGCACAGATCTTCAGGTGGTTGCCTAGTGGGATTTAGTCTCACACCCTATTTTGGTCATGCTTTTGGGCCCAAACAGACTATGTTGTTGTAGGTATAGATAAGGGAAAGCGCCCTTCTACTTCAGGTACTTGACTTGCATTGGAGCAAGAGAGCATGAGACCAAGCTATGACTTGCAATGCTAAGGAGTTTATCTATTTTCATTTGTACTTGGTTTAATATTGTATTCAGCATTATGACTTCTTTGGATGCTTTATTAGACATATGTATCATGCATCATATATATATATGTGCTCCTACTTCTTATCATATTCAGTTTTCCACTATTCACTTGTGTATGAATTATTTACTGCTTGCTCTATTGCTTTTGTTTATTTTCCACTGTGTACTCTGCCATTGATGGCATAGTTTCCCCACCATGACACCCAAGGCCCTTGCTACTAGTTGGGAGCCTCTGGCGTTTGGGGAAATGCGCTTGAGGCCATGTGACTAACCGGGTACGGGGTACCTCTGGGTGTCTTCCAGAACCGGGATATTACAAAGTGGTATCAGAAGAATTATTTTCTCTTGACTTACTATTTGGAGCCTTTATCCAGGGATAGGATAGAATAGGTACTTGGTAATAAACTATTTCCGGGAGTAGCTAACTTGTGTACAGGGAAAAGCCAATCTACCTCGCTTATTGCAGTTTCTGGTTTTTCTATGTTACAGTTGATTGTATTTCACCTAGAGTGATTCACATGCTTTGTGCTATTACCTTTGTTGTTATTGCGGTTCTATTTTTGTTTCAACCCGATGAGATGAGGGTATTCCATCTCATGCATCATATTGGAATTTGTTAGAAATCACATGTCATGCATTCTTTCCATGCCATCTAGGATGAATTAGTGATTACAGGTTGTTGTGATAGACGTTTTAAAGATTATGCATGCTGTTGTGGAAGATGCTTGATAGAATCTCTACTATTGATAGAGAATCTATTCGTATTGTACCTTGCTTAAATGGACTCCAAAATTTGGCTCTTGAGGTGTTATACATCCTCATGAACCGGAATTTTGTGGATCATTGCATGTTTTCCTTATTATAACTTGTATGAGATGCCAAGCTTTGATTCGTGGGGAGCATGGCCCCTCACGGATCGAAATTTGGCACCTTAACTCTTGTTTGTTCTATTTTCTGGGCTTCGGAGCAGTTTCTAAGCTACTGCATTGAAAAACCCAGAATACACGGCATGTACTTTATTAATACAGGTCGTGTAGTTTTTCAACCGTTTCCCTGACTGTGTGGGCAGAAACATAGGGTTGTGAAAAATCTTCAGGAACACGTCGTGTACGGTCAGTACATGTCATGTAGTAGTGAGCTGTGTACCCTACTGTGTCACTAAAAACACAGGTCGGGGAAGCTCATATAGTACACTCTGTGTTCGGTATAAACACACCGTGTAGTTTTTTTCTAGGCACCCAGCCGTGTCACGAACAACACGGGTCAGTGTTGTCTTCTCCTATACACACTGTGTTTGTTTGAAACATGTCGTGTAGAGCCATCCGTATAGCCGACCATCTAACAAACAACACGGGATGTCAAAAATTCATATAGTACATGTCGTGTACTTAGGGAACACACTGTGTAGTCTTAGTTTAAGTGGATCGTGTGGGTTAGCCGTGTAAGGAGAATCGGGAAGGGGAATAGAATTTATGTACACGCTATGTGGGGGAACAACACGCCGTGTTGTTGGGGCGTTACAACAACAGTTGTGGCATAAGTACACTCCCATGTGAATGGATTAATAGAACATGCCGTGTAGTTTTCATACACGCTATGCAGTCATGTTTTGTAAAACTTCAGTGTTTTTTTTCTGTTTCCCCTCCAGTACTTCGGTGTTTTCAATCTTTGATAATCCTGATCTAAGGCATGATTTTGACCTTTTAGAGCTATGCCGCCGAGATGTCCTCCAGTTGTATGTCATCTACCAGATGGTGATCATACACCAAATATGGCTGACCAGGGACCTCCTGTAGATCCTCCTGCTGTGCCAGCCTTGGCACCACCGGTTATACTAGTTACGGGCGTTGATGCATTGTTCAAGGAGGTTTTCCTTAGGATGATGCAGACCTTCCAGGGAGCGCCGTCTCCTGCCCCGTCGATGGATGAGTTGACATGGTTTTTCTAGTAGTATCATCCTCCAACTTTCCTAGGGGATGGAGGACCACAGGCTGTAGAGTCATGGCTCAAAGCCACACTGATGATCTTCGAGCATCTCGAGGTACCTCCATAGAAGAGAGTAAATATAGCAACCTATATGCTTCGAGACTCCGCCAAGAGGAGGTGGGAGGAGATCTCACGGCCAGTACGCGAGTAGGGTATGACTTGGGATGAGTTTCGGTGCATCTTCTATGATTTTTTCTACCCGGAGACCTTGAGGTCTGATCAAGCCTAGGAGTTTATGAGCCTGAAGCAAGGTACTCGTTCTTTTATGGAGTACTCGTCTCGCTTTATTGAGATGCATTGTTTCATGCCTTTTCCAGGAGGCAATGAGTTCTTCCTTGCACGGACGTTCTAGGATGGTATGAGGCATGAAATCCGCTCGCAGGTGAACATCTTCAGAGGGACTTCAATATCATATATTGTCAACCGAGTACTGATCACAGAGTGCAATTTGAGTGATTCTGGGGCAGTGAACCAGGTCGGTTCAACCTCTAGAGCTAGTGTTCCTCCTTCTGATAGCAGGAAGCGCCGCAGGGAGCTCTCTAGAAGAGATCAGAGTCAGAGGAGTGTATCTTCTGGAAGCCAGGTAGTATGCTACCAGTGCGAGAGTAGTGGCCATACTAGGCCTCAGCGCCAGAGAGACCTGATGGAGTGCCGATCTTGTAGAAAGATGGGCCATCTATAGCATTTTTGTCAGATATTCTCACCTACAGCTGGTGGTAGGGGCTCTTCTATGACCCCGAATTCAGGAGATTGTTTCCTCTGGAAATGGGGATGACCTTGTTTGCTTAAGGTTCAAACATTCCAATCTGTTTCTAATGGGTTTGTTCATAGAACCAGAAACATCCAATGATTCTATATCCATTTGGACCTACTTTCCAAAGGTAGATGTTCATTAGTTGTGGACCGATGAGGCTTAAGAATTTACATTGTTCGAGAGGATGGGAGGTTGGACTCATCACACCTTTTTTGGGGGGAATTATTTTCTACTATGGGACTCTCTTTATAGATTTATGTTATGTTCGTGAATCCTTATTACACTACCAAGTATGAAAATGAGATTTCCTTAAGATCTGACAATCAATGATTAATATGTATGAGATTTAGAGAATATTTTATATGTATTTGAGGTTCTTCATCGATAGAGAATCATCTATATTTTCTATAGATTCATACTCAATGGTATCCTTCAACACATTATAAAAATATCTCTTGGTCATTATGATAACCATACTGGTTTTAAATCCACTCAGCGGGGAACATGAAGTTTATTGTCATTCAGAAGGACATGGAGTATTTCAGAGTTGGGATCGTACTCACAGATGTTCTAACTACATATCATTTTTAGAAAAGGAATCAGAACCCATGTAGTTCAGGAATTAAGATATAGTTTAACGTCATATGGGACAGATGAGAATTAATGGGTGATGGTCTTGAACCTCAGAAAGGCTTCCTACGTACTCCAATTTTAAGGTAGAGATCAAAGTCCATGTAGTTCGGTTGAGAATTGTGGGGCTTTCGTATGATTAATGGTCCAAAGAGATGTGTTGTGGTTACTTTTACATTCTAATATCACGTGATTTATGCTCGTTGTGAGAAACAAGAGGTATCAATAAACTTGAAAATTTGTGCCATGAAAGATGCGGTCACAAGGAATGATATGGGGCTTATGTATGTATGATTGCCCAAATAGATAAAGATCAGGACTTAATTTATAGAAGAATACCGGGAACAAGGTCCATAAAGGTATATGTGCTTTATGGAGATTTGGATACTCTAACTTGGGGCTTACTCCTGAGGAGGATTCCCAAATTAGGATGGGACTTGTGATTGGGTTTTACTCCTGGGAAGGAAGCCCAAATCAAAAGAAGTTAAGTCTGGTTAAGAGAAATTATAACTGGGTCTTACTCCTAAAAAGGAGGCCCAAGTTAAGGGAATTTAAGATTTGGGGCTTACTCCTAAGAAGGATGCCCAAAATTAGGGAACTTGGGGCTTACTCCTAAGGAGGATGCCCATTTTAAGGGAACTTAAACTGGGGTTAACTCCTAAAAAGGAGGCCCAGGTTAAGAAATTATGAATGGGGATTACTCATGAAAAGGAAGGCCAGGTTAGGAAATTATAACTGGGGCATACTCCTAAAAAGGAGGCCCAGGTTAGGAAATTATGACTAGGGCTTACTCCTGAAAAGGAGGACCAGGTTGGGAAATTATGACTAGGGATTACTCCTGAAAAGGAGGCCCAGGTTAAAGATCTTCTCAACTTAAAAGATGAGGTTGAATGAATGAAATCTCTCACCTTAGTGACATGAAGATATGTAAATCACTAGGTTTTGAGAGATGTTCCCTAGAATTCCTTTCAGATAATGAATCCAACACAGGAACCATGTCATAAATGGCTTTAAAAAGGGGTTTTAAGGCTAAATATTGAATAGGATAGGTGGATTTGAAGAAGAGAGCTGAATAGGCAGGAGGGTACCCAAAAATATGTAGGTTTCCAGGTCCTGTTGGGGCGCGTAGGTACGAGTCATGCAAGTATACCTGCACGACACATAGGTACCTGCTCGACGGTCAACCCATAGGGTAATACTTGGGAAAAGTTTGGCTGAATCCCTTAGTATTACACATAGAGGCTTCCAAATGAGTGTCACGCAGGTTCTGGTGAAGGGGTAAGGTGGCGCGCAAGTGGATTTTATTCCCCTTAAGGGTTAGACACTTGGCGTGCATGTGTTGGGAAATTTCAACACTTAGGCCTTTTTCCCCCTCTTTAGATCTTCCGTTCTAGGTAAGAAATAACCTTAGAAGTGTTCGGAAGGCTTCGAGAAGAGACTAGGGTGCCAAGAGCTCAAATCTGAGTTTTTGGATTTTTTCTCCTTGAAGTGGGGGGCCCACAAGGGGTATTTATAGGAAACTGAAGACCTTGGGAAAAAATTAAATAGGGCGCATAGGTCACCTATGCACCCAATATGTGGTGCGTAGGTACCCTGCGCGACCATCTTGGAACTTGCACGACCCATGCTGAAGCAAATCCTTGTTCATGCCCTTTTCAATTTATGATGTTTCTTCAAAGGATGAATCAGTTTGTGTTAAGGTATTTCCCTTTTTATTCGTTAGACTCTGTGATAGAAAGGAGCATCAACAAAAGTCCCCCCTCCGAGTTGGATCCGAAAGGAATGAGGATGTGACTCTGAGGTAAAGAAGAAAACAAAGGAAGGGTTGCGTGCAAGTGTTGAGCGCGCAGATAGCGGTACGTAGGTAAGAGGTGCGTAGGCTTCGGCATGTAGGGGTGCGGCCTGGCCTATAAATATGTGGCCATTCTCGTGTAAAGCACCCAGATTTGAAAAGTTTGAGCTCTCGCCGTGTAGGTTTCTATCATCATGCAGGTTTCAGATTTTTTGCGGTTTCATTGCTTCTATTCATGTCGCGCTGCTACAGAGGTATTTTGACCTGCATGGTGATACCTATGCGCCAAAAACCTGCGCGACACAGTTACACTTGCACACCAAAATTGGACTTGCGTGCCTTAATTCCTTAGCCATTTTTAACTTTTCTTCACAAATTTCATGAAAATTTAACTTACTTAAGAGTTAATTATTCGACCTTTGTGAAGATTGAATGGCTCCTAGAATAATTGGAACAACTGATGAACTGGAAAACAAGCGGATTGATGACAAGATGAACGTTGTTGGCCATGATTACTATGATATATGTGATAGCACTCTCCCAGATTTGGCCAAGTATTTGAAGAAGTATCATCTTAATTTTCCACAGATCATCTTCCTGCCTCTGTATGGTCATGGTCATCTGCAAGGATTCAACGTTCCAGATGCAAATAACTATATGCTTGAGATGTAGCTGCAATGCTACTCCTCTATTTCAGTTATGTTTTGCATTAAGAGTAGCAACAATGGTGTGAACTTTCAAATTTTTCCTCTATGCCATTCCCTTGCAGATATGAAAATGGAAAATCATGGGATGATATGTTTTCTACTGCCGGTTGATGAAGAGAAGACTATCATGACATTAGGAACAATATATGAAAAGGGTACTCTCTCCAAATGGCTCTTTACTTCCAATGATCCATTCTAAAATCCATGTATCCATCTTCCAAGTCTCTTGGAAAGAAACAGAGTCACTATTTTATCAGCAGAAAATTTTCTCAAACCGCACTCAAGAACATTATTTTTCAATTGTTCCAAGAAGAGATGGTATAATTGCATCTCTTATTGTATCCAGTTGAATGAATGAATTACAGGTGGTTGCTGATTAATCTCGGGATGCCGTAAATCAAAAGAGTTATGTTGAAAGCCTCTTGTAATTCTTGAAAAAGAGAAGAGACTCCAGTCTATTGATGTCCTTCTATTTCTTGTGCATCAAATGAAAAAAACATTCATTTTCAATTATTTGTGCATGCCTTCTTTTTCTACCTGCTTTAATTTTTTACCAAATCCAATGGGCCTAGTAAGCATAGTTTTATTTTTTCTAGGATTATAAAAATAACCCTACAAACTTTGAATATTTTTAATTGCTCAATATTACCTAAATCATACAAAGTATTTGTTTATTGAGCCGGGACTTGACTTTTGTTCAGAGTTCCCTTGTCTTTTGTGGGCAGTTTAAAGTCATGCACATTAGACATAAAAATTCTAATGTTTAAGGTCGAAATAGATTTGACTGAATAGATTAAAATTGACTCAATTCCTTGATAATTTATCTAAAAACATATTACCATATTCAATTATGGGGAAAAAAATGTAAACTATGAATTAAGAAATTTTGAATCCGAGGGATGATATGAAAAAAAGGGCTAAAAGGAATTAGAAGGAGTATTTCCCAAGAATGAAGTTACCACTATTTATCAAACCCGTTAGGGGGTTGAATTATGCAGGGCTGCTTAAGGGAATTGGTTTCATAGTAAAATAATAGCATCTTTTGGATGACAGGTCCATTATGTAGACTACTTATGCAAGGCTGCCTAAGGGAACGTGCAGTATAGTCAGGCAAAAGAACTCTCAGAAATTTTACTTTTCTATTGCTAAAAAGCTAGTGAATGATTATGGAGATTCAAATTTTCCAAAGCACAAAGTCTGTTGTATGGAAAGATGTAATTGAATATGAAAATGATATTTCCAATCAAGATAATCAATGAATTGGATCATTGTCACTCCTGAGAAGGTCTGAACCAAACGTAGGGAAGGGAAATATAAACCATAGACTTGAATACTTTCAGATCATGAAAAAGAGTATGGAACAAATATGTTAAGGATGACTATTTTTGCGGATCCCTACATATTTTCATTAAGACAAATAAGGACAAAAGAGGTTTTACTCCTAAGAATGAAGTTACCACTATGTAACAAACCCATTAGGGGGTTGAATTATGCAGGGCCACCTAAGGGCATTGGCTGCATAGTCAAATAATAGCATCTTTTGGCTGACAGGTCCATTATGTAGACTATTTATGCATGGCTGTCTAAGGGCATGTGCTGCATAGTTAGTCAAAAGAACTCTCGGATATTAGACATTTTGTGACCAGAAGTCAAGAAAAAAGGGTTATAGAGATTTTGAAGTATTTAAGGTTAGGATTATGACACATGAAAATGAATATTTTCCAATGCATGAAGGAGATACACAGACCAATGCTAACCATAATCATGTTGTGGCTGGGTCCTGAATTGAGGTGATGGACTTCACTACGTATCTCATAAGGATGGGAATCAAGCCAAACGTAGTTATTGAAATATAGTTTAACGTCATGTGGGACGAGAGTGTAGGAGATCTTAGTTTAGGTTCATAGAGCTCGGACCATAATAAGGAATACACATTGTGTGTTTTATAAACCTAATGTGAATGAAGACTAGGGTTTTTTATACCACATTCATGTTTTCACAGGGGGAATTTTTATCCAAGGGACTGAAAGTGAAATTTGGGGCTAGGCCCAAAGACTTGGGGCTAGATTTGATGGATGCTCGAATGTTCCTACTTATCCCATAAGGATGCTAATCAAGCCTCATGTAGTTCTTTAAATACCCTTTGTATAGATCTGGTTCGTACAAGTGATGGGTGAAAGGGGAATTTAGTGCAATGATGGTTTGACCCAAGATTAAAGGTCCAGGAATTGCCATGTATGCACGTAGACTTTGGAATATAACATGATTGGAGATAAATGTAAATAATGATTCCCTATCAGGTGAGGGTGTCAAAGAATGTTGTAGTTTATTATCGTACAGGACAAAAAGTGTGAATAGTTTAACATCATATAGAAAGGATGATGGTGAACCAATGTAAAACATATTGGTTCTGGGGGCAGCGCCACGAATCAACATCTTATAAGATGGAGGTGAACCGATGTGAAGAGATTGATTTTGGGCTTGAACCTCAGGAGGTTGCCTACGTACCCAGCCTAGAAGGCAAGGATCATAGTCCGCATAGTTCAATTAAATAATGAATTGGTGATCAAGTTGTTCTTGAGGACAACGACCTAAAAAATGGTGTCGGGACTTACACATGGTTAGCGGCCCAGAGAGGGTGTTATGGTTGAATTTTACTCTAAGCTCATGTGAGTCATACTCAGTGTGAGAAACAAGAGGTAGAAACAACCTTAACGATGCACAGTTTAATGTCATGTAGGACATATGAAGGGACTATGCAGTTTAAAGTCTTGCAACGAGGACTATTGGTGATGCATAGTTTAGTGTCATGTAACAGGGACAAAATACAGTTTAACGGCATGTATGATATATTAAGGGAATTTTTTCAGTTTTACGTCATGTAGGACGAATGAGAAGCATAATTTAACGCCATGTAGGAAAAATATAGGGACATAGTTTAACGTCATGTTGGAGGTGAACACAGTTTTTCGTCATGTTAGAAAATAAGGGTGTTGTACAGTTTAGCGTCCTGTAGCTAAGACGATGGGGACAATATAGTTTAACGTCATGTTGGACAAAAAGGGGACTGTGCAGTTTAATGTCATGCAGTAAGGACAATGGGGACATAGTTTAACATCATTTTGGATGGTGGTGCAAATAGTTTAAGGTCATATGCATAGACCAGAGTGATGTATTTGTGTTATACAAAACACTTCTTCAGAAATCTGGCATTAGTTGGAGTCGTGATGAGTTCTCTATCCATTGAGATTAAAGAATAAGCTCCATTGGAGTAGACCTTATGTATTGAATAAGGTCCTTCCCATTTTGGCTACAGCTTAGGAGGTTTCTTTCCTGGTATCATTGGAGTTCTGAGAACCAATACCAATTATCCCTGAATGAATGAACGATGAAGAACTTTTTTGTTGAAAGCTCATGCTATTCGATTTTGATAGACTTCCAAGTGGTGCAAGGTGCACAATCTTTTCTCACCTAATCGTTCCAATTCATCCAATCACTTTTGAGATTGTTCATCTATAGATGAATGATCACAAATGTCTACCATGAGTTAGGGTAATTGGACCTCAATGGGAGAGACTGATTCTATTCCATATACCAATGAATAAGGAGTTGACCACGTTACAGTGAGGGTGGTGGTTCGATAAGTCCATAAAGCATGAAAAAGTTTTTCAAGACATGATTTCTTATCTTTATCCACCATATTTTGCAGTATGTTTGAAGGAGACTTCTCGAAGGATTCTATTTGGACATTGGCCACTGCATGATACCAAGAGAAATGGTTGGATTTGACGTTTCATTCTTGATACAACTTCCTTACCTCGGATGAACAGAAGTTGGTGCCATTTTCCGTCAATATGGTATGAGGGACACCAAATCTGGTAATGATGTTAGACTTTATGAAGCTAACAATGCTTTTAGAACTAACATCTTTGAGAGTTATTGCCTATGACCATTTGGAAAAGAAGTCATTATTAGTAATAATGTACTTAAACTGCTTGCATGTACCTGAAGGATAAGGTCCTACTACATCCATTCTCCATGTGGAAAATGGCCACGAGTATTTAGCTGTATGAAGAAACTCTGGGGGTTGATGAATGAAGTTTTCATGTACTTGGAAAGAATGACACTTCTTTGTGAAATCAACACAATATTGTATCATTGAATGCCAAAAGTATCCAAGCCTTCAAATTTGATCAGATAGTCTATGTCCAGACTAGTGGGCACCACAGACTCCTGCATGTACTTCTTTCATGACAACCATTGTCTTTTCACCATCAATGCATCTGAAGATAATTCCATCAAAACCTATTTTTTAGAGAATTTTCTCTAGGTGATCTGGGCTATCATAAGGTGTAAAATTGACCACACGTCACCGGATTTGTTCTTTCCCGGCTCTCTCAGGTGGAAGTTTTCCCTTTTGAAGGTATTCCTTGAAAGGTGTCATCCATCATGTAGTATGACCATATGGTTCATAAATGGGACTAATTTCATTGATTTCCTCTATTCTAGTTTGAATATAAGGTGAAATTGTACGATGGTGGGCAATACTGATGATTGTCTCATCCCGATTTGGATCTTCCAGGGCTGTAGCTATATTAGCCAGTGCATCAACTTGGGCAATTTGTGATCGCGGGACATGATAAAATGTCAGTTCCAAAGGAAACTCCTCCATTAACTCTCTAACATAATCATTCAAAGGGATTAACTCTTCTTTTCTGATGGCATAATCCCCATTGACTTGTTTTATTACCAGGTCTGAATCACCTTTCACCATTAAGTGATTCACTTGTGCCTGAAGCACTAACTCTAATCCTGTGATGAGAGTTTGGTATTCTGCTTCATTATTGGTCCCACCTCCCAACAATAATAAAGAATAAGGTAGAACTTCCATCTTTGGGGAAATGAGCACAATTCCTAACCCCAAATTTTTTGAATTTAGGATCTTCCATTTTCTTCCCTGTTGGACTTCTGGAAGCACCATCAAAGTACATTTCCCATGTTTGAATATTATCTTGAATATATAAGACTTCCTCATCAAGAAGTTTAGTATCTAAAGACGTATCTTCTACTAAAGGATGTTCAGCAAGGAAATCAGCTAGAGCATGAACCTTTATTTCCTTTTGAGACACATATTGGATATCAAATTGCTGCAAAATAACTGCCCACCTTACTAGACGTCCTGTAAGCATTGGACAACTAAGGATGAAGTTGAGTGGGTTATTGCGAGATACCAATTGGACCTCATGATGTTTTAGGTAGTGTCTCAAATTTTGAACTGCAAATATTAACGTTAGGAGGCACTTTTCAGTACATGAATTTTGGGTTTCTGCTTCAAGCATAGTCTGACTGAGATAGTAAAGGCTGTTTTCATTCCCAGCGTCATTCTTTTGGGCAAGGAAGGCACCCAATGATCGCTCTAAAGCTGTCACATAAAGAATAAGTGGCCTTCCTTCAACAGGTGGCATTAATACCGGTGGACTCAAGATATATTTCTTTAAAATATTGAATGCTTCTTGCATTCTTTAGTCCACTGGTAAGCGACTCCCTTCTTCATCAATTTGGTGAAGTGTAAAATTTTTCCTGCCAAATTGGCGATGAAACACCGAATATAGGCCAAATTTACTTGAAGTCCTCTCAATTATTTCAAATTAAAAGGAGGTGACATACCGAGGATTGTCTTTGTCATCTCAGAATCTACTTTGATACCAAGATGGAGTACAACAAAGCCGATAAATGTTCCTTAGGTTACCCCAAAATCACATTTTAAGGGGTTCATCTTCAAATTATGTTGCCAATGTTTGTGGAATATTACTTCCAAATCAGCCAAGTGATTAGAACGTTGTTTGGATTTAACCACCAAAATTTCCACATAACATTCAAAAAACTTCCCTAAAAAGGGTTTAAAGATACGATGCATGGCATGCTGATATGTTGCGCTTGCATTCATCAAGCCAAAGGGCATTAACCGATTGCAAAAAACACCCTGAAGGGCTCTGAAAGCTATAGATTATTCATCTTCTAGAGACATTCAGATTTTATTATATCCAGAATATCCATCCATGAAGGAAAGTGCTTCATATCCAGCTGTTGCATCAATTAAGAGTTCTGTAATTGGAACTGGAAAATCATCCTTAGGACAATGCCAATTAAGATATCTAAATTCAAGGAAAACTCTAATTTGTACATTTTTATTTTTCATAGGGACAATATTAGCCAACCACTTGGGATATTGAACTTCTCTGATGAAGCTAGCTTTGATAAGATTATCCACTTCAAATTCAATTTTGGAAGCATAAATTGGGTGCGTTCTTCTTCTAGCTTGTTTGAATCCTTAATGTTCTTCTGGGAAACCCAAACGATGAGTAGCAACATCAATATCAATCCCTAGCATATCTGTATAGTTCCAAGAAAATATATCTCAATTTTTCTTTAAAAATGAAATATACATTTCTTTCTCTTTAAGATTCATGTCTGCACTAATTAATGTGGGGTGTGGATCTTCTTTTGTACTCAGATTTATTTCTCTGAGTTCATCCACAGTGGTAGAGATACCCTCTTCAAATGATTGAGGAGAATCCCTAAGATCTTCCTCTTCTTCTTCAACATGTGTTACTTCTTCTGTTTCTACTTTCATAGTAGATGATGAAGCAGAATTTCCATGATCAGGAGAGATGTTAAAATTTGAACAACTTGAAGAAGAGGCTTCCATTTCTGACCCTATTGATGATGAAGGGTCTTCCATGGGTAATAAAGAGGAGATTATGGATTGAGAATCAACATCATCATTCACCTCTGACATTGCTATAACTTCTTCTGGCCTGGTTGGTGAAGTATAGACTTTCTAGATTTCAGCAGATGAAATGAAGACATCTCCATTTGAGATTTCATCATTCCTTGGTGAATCACCACTTTCTCCTATGTTGTCTGGCTTGATTTCCATTATTGACATTATGGAAGTTTCCATAAGAGTACCTGGATTTGGGTCTATCCTGTTAATTTTACTGATAGACAACACATAATCTGTACTCACATGTATGAATGGGGTTACTGGAATCTTTTCCAAACCATACGAAGCATTAATTTTGGTGACCTCCTTCGTCATGGATACCTTCTTTCCCTTCATGTGATAGAATTATGCCTCAATGTATTGAGATTCACATGCTTTTAATGGATCTTTATCATCATACAATGTCCCAATTTGACCATTAAAATAATATTTTAGACGTTGATGGTATGACGAAGGTATGGCTGCATGTTTATATAGCCAAGGTCTTCCAAGAAAAATGTTGAAGGCTGTTTCATGATTAAAAAACATGAAATTTGAATTGGATACAAGATCTCCAAACTGGGTTCTGAGTGTAATCTCACCCATAGGTTCTTATTCATTTTTATCATATCCTTGCAATATCAGAGTAGAAGGAGATAAACCAGATTTGGTGGGCCCAATTGACGAAGTGTACGAATAGGGATGAGATTCACTCTTGAACCATTACCAATGAAAGATCGTTGGATGTCTACATCATTAACCTTTCTAGATAAATACAAGGGCCTATTATGTCCATGCACAACATCATATTTATCTTCATCTGTAATAGATATCACTGCATGGCATTCTGCAGGATCATTATCTATATGGGAGTCTTCAGCTGCAACAATTTCAGTTGCGAACTGGTGAAGGTCTCTATTCCCGCTCCTGCAATGGGTTCGACCGATTTCTTCATGGTCACCCTCCTCTCTTCTTCTATGGCCCAGGTTCCTCGTCTTCCTCCTGAGTCACTATGAGGTCGCAGAGAGTGACCTCAGGAACGCTTGGGGAATGTGGTGGTTCCTTGTCTATTTTCCCCTTTCTTGTTGCAGGTTCTTTGTTCAGATTTGACGGTGGTTTATTCAGGTTTAGACACGGGAAAAGTAGCGGATCGCCAGTCTGGATCGATGGTATTCTAGTTTATTCTCATGTCTGGTGTCGTAATCCTCCAAATCTCCTTTACTCTTTTTTCCCTTCCCCTTTGTGTGCAACTCCACAATGGTCAGGTTCGAAGGTATCTTTGGAGATTTGGGATGGTGTTGGTGATTCTGATGATGGCGGTGCTGAACCGGGTGGCTGTGGGGTGTGGTTTGTAGCGCGAAACGGTCTGTGACTGGCCCCGATGGTAGTTCTAGGTATTGGTGGCAGTGTAGGTTCCTCCCTTTGGTTCTTGTCCGTTGGCCCTCATGGTGTTGCTCCGGTCCCCGGCGTGGTGTCTGGTTTGGATGAGAGGTCTCAGATGTGGTGGTGGTGCTGTGTCCTGGGAATGGGTGATGCGTTCGATGGATTGTCACAGTGCAGGTCGGCAAGAGATTTTTTGACATGTGCATTTTGATGGTTTTTGGGCAGGTTGGTCCTTGGTAGGTGGCTGATGTTGTTTGGTTTCTTCTTTTGGGCAGGTCTGGTCTTGGGCGTGATTCAAAGTCCAACCTGCTTATGATACATTTTGTGCGCATGATGGTTCTCACTTAGCCTCAAAGTGTTTTTATAAAATAAAAAAAAAGTATTGGACAATGAGTGCCTCCCGAAGATCCTTTGATAGATTCAAGGCATCTAGAATTGATAACTTGGACGGTACTTGGGCCAAATGTTTCAGGACATCATACTTTTGTTCTAAAGGTCTGCATTTTCCAACAGGAACATGTGGTTTCGCAGGTACCTTAGAAGTTGATGCTTTGGAAGTAGATGCTTCTCGTATCGGGGTAGGAGTTGTAAATAATCCTGTCTTTGGAAAATTAGATCGAATAGGTCTATTTACTTACTGAGAGGGATAAGGTGTAACCTCCAATCGATCCTCCAAAATAATTGTGCCAGGACTGAATCTGCCTTGCGTGGAAGAACTTTCTTGTTCTTGTTGAGTTCGCTGAAGGGATCTTCCATGAGTTACTACTGTATATATAGTTATAGTAGGGGTATAATTATAATAGTGGCTTCTAGGATATCCACGTATTCCTCTGTATCCCAGACCTTTGGAACTCCCTCTAATTACTCTATTTGATACAGGGAACTCAGGCTCATCAAGATTGAAATTTTGATTGGCATAAGGATCTGTTAAGTGAATCATGTTAACAGAACTAAAGATCAACTCTTCATCTGATAAAGACTTTGCCTGTTTAGCCAATTTAGGCTATGAGTTTTGGTGGGGCGGTGCCCGTAGATTCTAAGTATATGGCATAAAATCTTCCAGAGTCAAATAAAACTTGGGCTTTGACATGATCTCATCTTCTTCGGACTTTTCCTCTTTCTTTGAATTATGTCGTTTCTTCGAGGATTTTCCCTCTAATGAAGAGGGTTTTTTTGTGGCATTCATAGAAAAAGAGACAATTGGTTTCTTCAATTGCATCCGTAAAATGGCATGAGTTCGGCTGTTCGTTTTTCTGACCATCCAATCATGATATTTCTATGCATTTTTGCTTTTGACTTCTTGCCACTGGCCTTCTTCCTCTGGATTTGTAGCAGTAACACATGCTACCTGAGCTGAAGAACCTTTCAGTTTGACTTTTCCCGAGTCCACCATCTTTTGTAAGAGGTATTTGAAGACAAAACACTCATGAATGGGATTCCCCAACATCTGATGAAATGGGAAATAGTTGGGACGGTCTTCATCTCATTCCTTATTAGGCCTTTTGGGCCTTGGAAACTAAACCAAATTATTTTCTAGAGCCGAAATCAAGTAACCAGGAACTTTTTCATTTCAGAAAGAGTAAATTTTTCTCTTCAGATCCTCAAATTGTTTTCGTCTTTGATATCTTTGATCATCTTGACGAAATGGCCTCTATTTTCGACGCTCAGGAGGTGGATCCTTTTGATAAGATGAAGGTTTTGAAGTGGAAGTAGGTACAGGTGCTTGTTTAAGCGTAAATGTAGCAGTCTATGCTTTACCAATTCTCCTTCCTAGAACTGGTGGAATTACACGAGTTTTAGCCTTATTCTGTATAAGAGAGTCTTGAATCTACTGAACGATTGAGGTAAGGTCTCGAAACCCTCCTGTGTATTTCACTGGGATCAACGGTGTGCGTAATTCATCACGCAAATTTTCCACATAGGTCGGCAAAAAATTTTCTTGAGGGAGTGCTAAGCTTAAGGAATATGTTAATCCCTTCCAGCGAGCAATGAAATCTGAAACCCTTTCATTCTCCCTTTGCTTAAAATTTGTAAGATCAAAAACTATTTTCTTTGGCAAAGTTGAGGTGAATTGAAGAATAAATCATTGACGGAGATCCTCCCATCCGGTAATTGACTGGGATTTAAAGCTTGTATACGAGTCAAAAGCAGGCCCTTGTAATGACTGTACAAAACACCTGAGCTTAACTGCTTTTTGTTACTGAGGGGTTCCCATCATAGGATTGCAATGAGAAACAAAATGTGTTAAGTGTTTCTCTGGGTCTCCCTAACCATTAAAGATTGGGAATGTGGTACTTGAAAAATTTGATGGGGGAGGAATTGCATCAACCCATTCAGGGTAAGCTCTCTTCTCCGGTTGAACAAGTGCACACTTTCCTTCCATAGCTTCCAACCGAGCTGTTAATGACTCAATGGTAGTTATTAACTTTTGAGAAACATCTGGTTTATCTTGGACTTGAGCAGGGGAAATAACTGGATCATGGAAAGGTGTGGTGACTGGTACTGAAACTAATGGTAGCACCACCGATTTTTGTTGCGCATGACCCATAGGATTAGAACTGTGAGGGTGTAAAGGAAAAGGAGGATAATATTTATCCATCTCAGTAACTGCAACGAAATCCCTTGGCTTACTGACTCCAGCACGCTTAGAAGGAAGACTACCTTGAAGTAGTTCTGCATTCAACCTTTTTAACTCCTTAATTTTCGCCTCTTGTTGTGAGAAATTTTACTATAATGAGAGTAATTTTCCTTCTCTAGAGGTAGGGTGGAATGCAGCCTGATTTTTTTCCTTTCCCTTTGTTGGATGCCTTTCGGAGAGGGGGGAGTTGATTATTTGAAGGAAGAACAAAATTCTGGGTAAGCCTTTGATTTTGTGTACGCACACCTTCCTCATTAGCTTCGGTGTGCACAGACTCTTGAGCATAAACTTCCTCATATGATCCCTCTGAGTGAGCCTCATGTTATAGAGGATTAGCAACAACGACATTGATGAAATTTATTGATGCATAATGCATTGCATCCATTCTATCATCATTTATACGATACTGTCTTCTTCCATGTCCCTGATGAGACATTGCCTTCTATTGAGTTAATCCCTCAGGAACTTCTTGACGAACCGTAATCTGGAGGGAATCTCCTGATAATTCAGATCTTCGTTCCTATTTTTTGCTTCTTCCCTAATCCATAGAAGACTGACTTCCGTTGAGGAAGGGATTGAGGATTTAAAAAATTCCCCAGTCTGATGGACTGGGGCCGTTCCCACTGCTCCTACTTAACTCCTAGAATCCTATTTGTTGATTCTGAGGGTTGGGTTAAAAGAGTCCCCAGTCTGGAAAGCTGGGGTGGCTCTTGAGCTTCTATATCTGAGACTTTCTTAAAATCTCTCCTGATCTTGTGGACTTTAGTCCGGAAATTGGCTGGATGCATCAATCTACATCTACTCAAATCAACTGGCTCAAATGAACATTGGATGATTTATGACACTTCTGTCACTTGATGATGTGCCTGCTCTAAATGAGAAGCATGTTCGATATTAACATTTTCTTGATGCAGGATTAATTTGACAACTTTTTCTTTGTATTCCTGACTTTGAGAAGAACTCGTTGATGCCTATTCCTGAGCAAGCCTTTTATTATGCACAAAATCAGCTAGATGTGGCCAATTTTGGGAAATAACATTGCATAAGACCACCTTTGGTGGAATTTGTTGACTGGAGAGTACAGTGAAATTTAGTTCTCTATGGAAACCCCATCCCCTGATATGAATATCATATGGGTAATTGGAAATTAACTGACACAACCTTTTTAGTGCACCAAGGCATGAACGCTGAAGGGCTCTCTATTGATTTTCAGCCTTCAGATATCAGGAAACTGAGAGAGATGCCAAATCAATTTGGTGTTGTAACCCTTCTATTATCTGGACATGATTTTCATATTCATCATAAGATAATATTTTCTTTTTTAGATGTCAAAGATTTTTCCACATGTTGAGACGATTATCGTGAATACAATCTTCCGTCAACATTTCTGGAGTATCATATTGAGAGTCATCCAAAGGACAAAACATGACTGGTACTTCACCTTTAGCCAGTTTTTTCTCATATTCAGTAATTCCTCATTATCATTTGATGAAGATTCTTCTACCTGATTAGATCAGAGCTGGTGCTTCCTTGTTGCTTCATCAGATTCAACAATATTAGTAGAGAATTCATTTATCAAATTAGAAGATGCATGATTCATGGGTGGTTCAGAGAATGACCTACAACCCATGCTATATTCTGTTTGAGAAAGTATTTCACTTGCTATTGGTAAAGCATCAAACATGATTGGCTTCACATTTGCAAGTGCCTCAAGATAAGAGGGCTTTCTCATTACTGCATTGTCCTTTGAAGAATTTTTCAGGCAATGCGAATTACTATGGCGGAGAGGACTTTCATAGCTAAATTAATCATCATGGGGAGGACCACCATGGTGGGTTACATCAAAAGATGAAACCTTTTTCTCCTTGATCTTCTGGCCATGCAGAGGGTTATCGTGACTCTCATCTGAAGATGATACTTTGAGATCGACCGAACTGTCATGAAGTAAGCCTTCATGAGGAAGTGTCTGATGCAGACCATCAAAATTAATGTTCCCACTATTGGGAAATGAGAGAGTAAAATCTTGAGTTCCAACAGATAATTGTATGAGGGCTTTAAGAACTCCAGCATCGAGCAAGGCCTTATTACAGATTGGTCCTTTATTTCTTGGCTATGCTGGATGAGTCTTTTTCTTAGATTCCTTCTTACTCACTTTAGGAACCACTTGTTGACAAAAGTGGTTATTATGGGTAGGTGTATGTGCCTGCTCAGGAGAAATAGTCAGGTTAGGTTGATTATCTCCACTCAAATCAGGTGTATGTGCCTGACTTGGTTGTCCGTATGACATGAGGGAGTATGACCCACAACCCTCTTGGACTGGAACAAAGGTGTGTGTCTGTTCTGGAGTGAACTGTTGATGCGTCACTCCACTGGTAGGGATAGATTTTCATTTCTATCCTTGTGATGCTGCTGAACCTGTTATAGTATCCTGGCAGGCATCTAGAATATGAGTATGGATTTTCTTCAACTCCTTCACCATTGTTAGAATGTGTTTGGTGACTTCAGCTTCCAGAATGGGAATATACTTCCATTTTGTGCTTGGAGTAGGTGTTTGTTCCTGCTCCTGTCCTCCTTTTCCTGCCCGTGAATTCTGACAGTACTCATTGTGGGGGTAGAGAGTTGAGTCTGCCTCCTGTTTGTCATTGGGGCTTTCCAATTGACTTCTCTGGGTGCTACCAAACGAGAATGTTGGCAGGCTTGATCAATACTAGCAGTTGTATGTGCCTTATTATTTCACTCTTCCGAACGTGGTTGATGAACTTCCTTCAATACTGGAAGATGAGGCTACTAGTAGGATTGATGAGTGTAAGTAGGTGTATGTTCCTGATTACCAGTTGTCAACAGATCGGGTTGTCAGGCTTCATCGTATGTAGTCAGACGAGCCTGCTGACTAGCTAATAATTTATAAATAGGTGTATGTTCTTATCTATAGTACTCCACTGGAATTGCCTGGCAGGAATGACGTGTTGCTGCCAGAAGAGTCTGTTGGAAAGCGGAATTAAAACCGACTGGTGTGTGTGCCCGCTCATTGCTTTCCACAAAGTTAGGTTGGTGGACTTCTCCAGAAATGGCAGAGATAAGAACCTTCTCACTATTGACCGGTCTTCACCTCTGGTGGTTCATCTTGCCTGCTCGGGTTCGAGGAACTTGAGGCGAACGCCTGAAGACGACACCCTTATCACATTGAGGGCACACTACCGCACGAGTCTGGCGGCGATTGTTGGTGGAAGCCTTAGGGAAGGACTCCTGTCTCCTGGAATTAAGGCCTTGAGTGACCGTCTCATTCACCTCTTTATAATATGGGAGGGACTGGTGATTGTGTTCTGGGGATAACAACCCGAAACAGTTGGAGACGGTGGTTGGCACCACCTGCTTCTTGATCACTGGTCGTCACTGTCCGGACAACCAGGGAGAATTATTGACTTGGAGAGCTTACTGAGTAGCCTCCAAAGTCAGAATGGTACCGCATCGACGATATTCCTTAAATAGTGCATTTGATGCCCAGAGTTGAAGATGATGAGTAGGTGATGTCATCCTTAGAGCAGAAAACAATCTAGCAGGAGTAGAAGCAGAGGTATTCACAGTAGAGGCATTCATAGGTGTGAACTTAAGAGAAGCCATTTTTGTAATGCATAAGATCTTGGAAAATAGTTCCTGTTTGATGTAACATACATAATCAAGATAAGTTTGGACACTACATCTTTTGGATGAGCACATATGTTATTGATTATTTTTTTGGCCCTCACATTGAGTTTAAATAGAGGCCTAACAAATAAGTAAAACACCATTTTAACTTGGTTAAGAATTCACGTCGGGTTCACCATTTTTTATTTCCTCTAGAAATGGGGATGACCTTGTTTGATTAAGGTTCAAACATTCCAATCAGTTTCTAATGTGTTTTCTCGTAGAACAGGAAACATCCAATGATTCTATATCCATTTGGACCTACATTCCAAAGGTAGGTGTTCATTAGTTGTGGGACAATGAGGCTTAGGAATTTGCATTGGTTGAGAGGATGGGAGGTCAGACTCATCACACCTTTTTGGGGGGAATTATTGTCTACTCTAGGAATCTCTTTATATATTTATGTTATGTTCGTCAATCCTTATTACACTACCAAGTATGAAAATGAGCTTTCCTTAAGATCTAACAATCAATGATTAATATGTATGAGATTTAGAGAATATTTTATATGTATTTGAGGTTCTTCATTGATAGAGAATCATCTTTATTTGTTAGAGATTCTTATTCAATGGTATCCTTCATCACATTATATAAATATCTCTTGGTCATTATGATAGCCATACTAGTTTTAACGACACTGAGCGGGGAACTTGAAGTTTATTGTCATTCAGAAGGACATGGAGTATTTCAGAGTTAGGATCGTACCCAAAGATGGGATACCTATGTATCCTTATTAGAAAAGGAATTAGAAACCACATAGTTCGGGGATTAAGATATAGTTTAACGTCATATGGGACGGATGAGAATTAATGGGTGATGGGCTTGAACCTCAGAAAGGCTTCCTATGTACTCTACTTTTAAGGTAGAGATCAAAGTCCACGTAGTTCAGTTGGGAATTGTGGGGCTTACGTATGATTAACGGCCCAAAGATATGTTTCATGGTTACTTTTACACTCTAAGCTCACGTGAATTATTCTTGGTGTGAGAAACAAGAGGTATCAGTAAACGTGACAATTTGTGCCACGAAAGATGCGGTCATAAGGAATGATATGGGGCTTATGTATGTATGATTGCCCAAATAGATAAAGACCAAGACTTACTTTAGAGAAGAATCCCAGGAACAAGGTCCACAAAGTTATATGTGCTTTATGGAGATTTGGATACTCTAACTTAGGGCTTACTCCTAAGGAAGATTCTGAAATTAGGAGGGGACTTGTGATTGGGTTTTATTCCTAGGAAGGAAGCCCAAATCAAAAGAAGTTAAGACTGGTTAAGAGAAATTATGACTAGGGATTACTACTGAAAAGGAGGCCCATGCTAAGGGAATTTAAGATTTGGGGCTTACTCCTAAGAAGGATGCCCAAAATTAGGGAACTTGGGGCTTACTCCTAAGGAGGATGCCCATATTAAGGGAACTTGAACTGGGGTTTACTCCTGAAAAGGAGGACCGGGTTAGAAAATTATGACTGGGGATTACTCCTGAAAAGGAACCCCAAGTTAGGAAATTATGACTGGGGCTTACTCTTGAAAAGGAGGCTCAGGTTAGGAAATTGTGATTGGGGATTAATCCTGAAAAGGAGGCCCAGGTTAGGAAATTATGACTGGGGCTTACTCCTGAAAAGGAGGCCCAGGTTAAAGATATTCTCATCTTAAAAGATGAGGTTGAATTAATGAAATCTCTCACCATAGTGACATGAAGATATGTAAATCACTAGGTTTTGAGAGATGTTCCACAGAATTCCTTTCAGATAAAGAAGCCAACAAAGGAACCATGTCATAAATGACTTTGAAGAGGTTTTTGAAGGCTAAATCTTGAATAAGAGAGGTAGATTTGAAGAAGACAGCTGAATAGGCAGGAGGGGAACCCAAAAAGACATAGGCACACAGGTCCTCTTGGGGCATGCAGGTATGAGTCACACAAGTATACCTGCGCGACACATAGGTACCTGTGCGACGGTCAACCCATAGGGTAATAATTGTGCAAGGTTTGGTTGAATCCCTTAGTATTACTCATAGAGGCTTCCAAATGAGTGTCGCACAGGTTCTGGTGAAGGTGTAAGGTGGCGTGCAAGTGTCTTTTATTCCCCTTAAAGGTTAGACACTTAGGTGCATAGGTGTTGGTGAATTTCAACACTTAGGCCTTATTCCCCCTCTTTAGATCTTCTGTTCTAGGTAAGAAATTACCATAGAAGTGTTCGGAAGGCTTTGAGAAGAGAGTAGGACGCCGAGAGCTAAAATATGAGTTTTTGGATTTTTTTCTCCTTGAAATGGGGGGCCCACAAGGTGTATTTATATGCTACTGAAGACCTTGGGTGAAAATTAAATAGGGCATGCAGGTCACCTGCGTGCCCAATATGTGGCGCGCAGGTACCCTGCGCGACCGTCTTGGAACTTGCACGACCCATGTTGAAGAAAATCCTTGTTCATGCCTTTGTCAATTTTTGATGTTTCTTAAAAGGATGAATCACTTTGTGTTAAGGTATTTCCATTTTCATTCATTAGACTCTGTGATGGAAAGGAGCGTCAATAGAGATGCATCGCCATTTTCTCACCAGTCTGGGAACTAGAGTTCTTCCGGCCGTTCGGGTCGAGGTCGAGGTCGGGGCCCTGGTGGTCCGTCACCAGGTTACTGAAAACAATATAGTGGATTAGCTCAGGGTAGTCAGCTAGAGTTGCAGGGCCGCAGTACAGGCCAGACTTTTGCTGTGGATCAGACCCATCAGAAGCAGGATCCCTTACCTTCTACAGTTCGAGGTATGATCTTAGTATCCTCTGTTTTATCTTCATATCTTTTCTATACTGGTTCTACGAATAGAATTATCTCTATTGCTATTGTGGATAGCCTTGGGCTTTGTATCTTTTCCTATTTCTGTACATTGAATCTAGACACACCGTTGGGGACCATAGCGGTTGGCGTACGTCAGTGCAGAGAGTGTCCTCTTGAGGTTGTAGGGTCACTTCTTATGATACCTCTATGTCCTAGAGATGAAAAGATATGATGTCATTCTCAGGATGGACTGGTTAGTTCCCTTTCAGGCAGTCGTCGACTGTTACCACCGCAGAGTGAGTTTCGTATCACTAGAGGGTGAATCTTTTCTTCATAGAGGTGAGTGGGATGTCCAGGCAAGTCGAGAAGGACCTGAGCATCATGGGCTAGGAGGAGTACCAACCCAGATTTATAGTCTTTATCTGGATGACCAGGGGACTTCATAGTTATACTTTACCCCAGTGGTGGACCGTTTCAGAGACATCTTTCTAGAGGACTTTTCAGGTTTTCCTTTGGAGCGTGATGTAGACTTCTCGATTGAGCTCGTGCGAGGAGCGACATCAGTGTCCATTACTCCTTATAGGATGGCTACACCTGAGGTATAGGGGCTCAAGAAGTAGTTGGAGGAGTTAAAAGAAAATTGTTTCATCCGACCCAGTACTTCTCCTTGGGGTTCGCCTATCCTGTTTGTGAAGAAGGAAGATGGTACCATCAGGCTTTGTGTGGACTATCAAAAGTTGAACCAGTTGACGGTCAAGAACCGATATCCCTTGACTAGGATTGATGACCTATTTGATCAGCTTTGAGGAGCCCGGGTGTTCTCGAAGATTTATTTGAGGTCCGGTTATGATCAGGTGCAGGTCTGACCATCAGATATACCTCTTACAACCTTCAGGAGCTGGTATGGTCTATACGAGTATATGGTTATTCCGTTCAGTCTCACGAATGCGCCAACAGTTTTCATGGCACTGATTAACCAAGTTTTCCATCCATAATTGGATTCCTTCGTGTTGGTTTTTGTGGACAATATCTTGGTGTACTCTCACACTCGACACGACCATGCCACCCATCTTGAGATCGTTTTGAGTACACTAAGGGAGCATCAGCTTTATGTTAAACTCTCAAAATGACAGCTTTGGACGGACTAGATTCACTTCTTGGGTCACATCATCTCCGAGGCAGGAGTATCAGTGGACCCAGAGAAAGTGAGAGCTGTAGTTTCTTGGGAGCATCCGAAGAACGTCTTTGAGGTGCAGATTTTTCTAGGGCTGGATAGATACTACAGACACTTTATTTAGGACTTTTCATGCCTAGAAGCACCACTGATAGGTCTGACCAAGAAAGGGATGATGTTCTTATGGTTAGATTCTTGTGAGTTATCCTTTCAGGAGTTGAAAGGGAGGTTGAAGTCAGCACCGATACTAGTCTTTACAGAGCCGAAAAAGAGATATACTATTTACTGTGATGCTTCAGGTATCGAGCTGGGAGCTGTCCTTATGCAGGGAGATGGAGTCATTGCGTACGGGTCTCGGCAGTTGAGGCCACATAAGAGGAACTACCCGACACACGTTCTCGAGTTGGCAGTTGTTGTTCATGACTTACGATTTTGGAGACATTATCTTCTGGGAGATCACTTTGTGGTTTTTAACGACCACAAGAGTCTCAAATACATATTCACTCCATGGGACCTGAATTTGAAACAGCGTAGGTGGGTCGAGTATCTTCAGTCCTTCGACTTTGAGCTTGCCTATACGCCTGGGAAGGGCAATGCAGTTGTTGATGCGCTGATTAGGAGAACTCAGATACAGGCAGTTCAGGAGGCTAGTAGTGAGTGGAAACTTATGGCTCTGTTCTATGAGATGCATTTGGAGGTGCACGAAAGATAGGGAAAGACCTTTCTATCTTCTGTAGTTGTCACCTCTACAATTGTTGATCGAGTACGGATGAGGAAACTATCAGAATCAGAAGGCCTAGTCCTGTGGGAGAGTGTGTCAGGAGAGGAAGCTTTTACTGGATAGACCGTGGGTGAGGATGAGATCTTGCATTTCCAGGGATGTGTATGGGTGCCTCCAGACATACTTGAGAAGCTGATGTGGGATATTCATTCCTCTGTTTGGGTAGTTCATCCTGGTGTCACCAAGATGTATCATGATCTTCATCTCCAATATTGGTGGCCAGGTATGAAGAGGGATGTTGCTGGTTTCGTTATGAGATGTTCTACTTGTCAGTAGGTGAAAGCAGAGCATCAACGATTGATAGGTCTTTTATAGCAGTTACCCATTCCTGAGTGGAAATGGAATGATGTCGTGATGGACTTCTTGACTGGGTTGCTGAGGTCACCTCAAGGGAATCATGCTGTTTGGGTAGTCATCGACATACTTACAAAGGTTTATCACTTCTTTCTGATCAAGGAGACCTTTAGTGTTGATGATCTGGGACGATTGTACATTCGTGAGATTGTATGGCTACATGGAGTTCTATACTCCATTGTTTCAGACAGGGATGAACATTTTACTTCTCAGTTCTAGAAGGGGATTTAGAAGGATTTGGGTACACATGTACTTTTGAGTACGGCATACCATCCCCAGACTGATGGCTAGTCTAAGCGCGTGATTCAGGTGCTTGAGTATATGCTCATAGCTTGCATTCTGGACTTTTGAGGTTCTTGGGAGAAGCATATACCTCTTGTGGAGTTCTCTTACAATAACAATTTTCAGGAAACTTTTCAGATGGAACCTTACGAGGCCTTGTACAGTAGGCCATTCCGATCGACCTTATGCTAGCTGGAGGTTGGAGTGGAAAATTTGCCGAGACCTCGTCTTGTTCAGGAGACCTCAGAGCAGATAGAGTTGATTCAGAAGAGGATGACTATGGCGCAGTCTTGACAGAAGTCTTATGCTGATCAGTGGAGACGAACTCTAGAGTTCGAGGTCAAGGATCAGGTTTTCCTGTATGTCGCACTGAGGTTAGGACACAAGATCATTCAGAGAGAAGGTAAGCTTTCACCAGAGTACGTCGGACTGTTTGAGGTGATGGAGAGAGTTGGACCAGTTGCATATCGGTTGCAGTTACCTCAGAGGTACAGGGCTATGCATGACGTCTTCCACATTTCTCATCTCTGACGTTTCTTTTTAGACCCATCTCATGTCTTTCAACCTGAGGAGGTTGAGCTCAAGGCGGATGCATCGTTTGAGGAGCATCCTATCCGGATTTTCAATCGTAGTACAAAGGTTCTACATGGATGGTATGTTCCTCTGGTACGGGTGCTATGGCATCATGGGCGAGTAAAGGACGAGACTTTGGAGAGGGAGGCTGATGTACGATCATAGTGGCCGGAGCTGTTTGGGGTTTCTTCGTCCACGCTACACTAGGGAAATTCGGGGACAGATTTCTTTAAGGGGGGATGTTTGTAAGAACCCGGACCTTCATTTCAGGTATTCTTTTCCTTTTTCTAGAGTTTTTGAGAAAAAGAGGAGAATCTATAAATTTTAAAAATACATGCCATGTACTTTATAAGTACACGCCGTGTACTCTGATGCCGCGCAAGGCCGTGTGCTGGCCATGTTTGGTCCACACATACGGTGTGTATGGGCGATGTGGAGGCCGCTTAAAGAGGAGTACGGAAAAGCCAAGTAGACGCAGTGTACTTCAAAAGTACATGCCGTGTATTTTATTTTTTTCATTAAACAGGCTGGGGTTTTATCTAATTGATAGAACAGTCTTCTTCTCTAGCTTCTTCGATCAAGAGCATCCCATATGGCTACGAACATCCTCCGAGCCCTAGAGCCTCCGTCTGTTCTCCGAATCAACCGACGTCGACTGCATTGGAACCAAAACGGTGAGCTCTTCCTTTTTCTTAAGTTTCATTACATGATTTCCCTCTTTCTCAAGATATCATGGGTTGAGCATTTTGGACGTTTTCTTAGATATATGATGTTCTAAGGAGAATCAATCATCGTGGTTCAAGTATATCGATCTACTAGCATTAAGGTAGGTGGTTTGTGCCTTTTCGTTCAATTTCTTTGAGTTTATCTGCACATTCCACCAATCCCCTTGAACGGGGTATTATGTGATTACTGTTTTACCCCTGTTGTGTTCCTACCTTGCTTGTATGATTGTGTAGTGGTAAATTTTGGTTATATATGAGGATAATTGCTGTGCTTGGATGTTTTTCCCATGCTTGATATGTTTACGACCTTTGGCCTTGTTCTGCCTTTGGCTATTGTACCTACTTTCCATGCCTTGTGACCGTAGGATAGAGCCATGTTTCCTAACATGCTTGTTATGCTATAGACTGGTTAACCAAGCAGATCTGTAGGTTTAATTTGGCCATATAGCATTATTATGCACTGATTGGCACGAGGCCGTGAGAACCTAGTGCTATAGACTATAAGATATAGACTGAGTGAGCTTCCCAGAGAGTCTTAGAAGTTATAGACTATAAGGGAGAGACTGAGTGAGATTCCCAGAAAGTCTTGGATATTATTAACTATAAGAGGATAGACCGAGTGAGCTACCTCAGGGAGTCATGGACATTATAGGATATAGGGGATATACTGCGTGAGCTTCCCAGAGAGTCTTGGATATTATAGAACACGAGAGGATAGACTGAGTGAGCTTCCTCGGAGGTTCTTTTCTTTGTTTCATTTTCCTTAAACCATTCCAGGCTGTGGAAGGAATTGACTGAGTGAGCTTCCTTAGAGAGTCTGTGATTGACCTGAGGCTATAGGAGGAATTGACCAAGTGATATTTCTCAAAGAGTCTCTAGACCTTGAGGCTATAAGAGGAATTGACCGCGTGATCACCTTCAGAGAGTCCCTGACTACCTTAGACTATATAGGGAATTGACTGAGCGTTCTTCCTTAGAGAGTCTTATAATTTCGTATGACCAAACCAGAGGGGTTAGGAAGAGTGTACGACCCAGAGGGTTATTGGTACATCTTGGATAGGACCAGAGGGGATGGCTGTGAGTACCTCCTAGAGAGTTCCTATTTGTGGTTTGTTGTTTACTTCACTATTGATTATTGATCTGTGGATTGTTTACTGTTGTGTATCTTCCTGTTTTTCTGGTCATTGTTTACTATTTACTACTTACTGTGCTATTACCTGCCATATGCTCACTGACTGTTAGGCACAGATCTTCGGGTGGTTACCTACTGGGATTTAGTCTCACACCCTGTTTGGGTCATGCTTCTGGGCCCAAATAGACTATGTTGTTCAGGTATAGATAAGGGAAAGCTCCATTCTACTTTAGGTACTTGACTTTCATTGGAGAAGGAGAGCATGAGACCAAGATATGGCTTGCGATGATGAGGAGTTAATATTTTTTCAGTTGTACTTGGTTTAGTATTGTATTTAGCATTGTGATTTATTTGGATGCTTTCTTAGACATATGTATCATGCATCACACACACACACAGATATATATATATATATATATATATATATATATATGTGCTCCTACTTCTTATCATATTCAGTTTTCCACTGTTCACTTGTGTATGGATTATTTACTGCTTCCGCTATTGATTTTGTTTATTTTCCACTGTGTACTCTGCCAATGAGGGCATAGTTTCCCCAACATCACACCCAAGACCCTCACTGCTAGTCTGCAGCCTCTGGTGTTTGGGGAAATGCACTTGAGGCCATGTGACCAACCAGGTATGAGGCACCTATGGGTGGCTTCTGGAACCGAGACGTTACAAATGCTATGACCTACTATATAAAAACTCTAGCAGATCCTTATGATTTTTTCCTAAAAGATTTAATTATAGGAAATCATGAAAAGGGGTATATTATTTTTCCATGTAACCCAAAACCAAGGGAGAAATATTGGGTTATTTCCTAAATAACATATATATTCAATTTTGATTGGCCATCATTTTGAGGTTGAAAATCTGTGATCAGAAGCACCAATATACTAAAACCATTCTGTAACCCCTTTAGAAAACTCTATGTGAAAAGAGAACACCTTTCTAAAACTATAGTATAAGGGGACTCATGAAGTCATATAATCTCATAAGAAAACAATATTCCTATATCATAAACAAAGAAAGTCTCCTAGAGAGAGAAGAATTAGGCTACCTTCATCACTCCATCCATGACTACCCAAACCATGTCCATCCTCCGGAAAACCTGAGTAAACCAATCAAAAAATCCATCACAATATCATCCCATTTCCATTATGGTATTTATAATGACTATAAAAAACCAGTGTCCTGTTAGTATTTTAAATTCACCATATTATAGGTGGAACCCCTCGTGATAAAACATGCAATCCAACATTTCATCATATGACACCAATAATGTAGGAACATACTACAATACGCGAAGGAGATAACTGGGTTCACTACTCTATGGGAAGTGTGAGGCTCTGACATGATATCCTATCAAAAGTATCTCGAAACTGAGAAATGTTATTATATGCACTAGATCTCATCTTCATCAACAAACCAATCTAGAGGTGGGTAATCACCGAAAAAGCTATCATGTAGGATCATGAATTTAGGATCTAAAAACATTATTCTCATAAATCAATCCAGATATAGAGAGGTATGTTCTATGGATTTATGAAACTTCTAGTCATGACTCTATTGAAACTCTAGATACATCTTATAAAATAGGGTCATTAACATCCATTAGTCACTAGATTCCAGAATGGCTTGTGCCTAAGTTTTCTAGCCTAGTAAAGCATCTATTTAATTTCAATTTCTAGTAGTATATGCACTCTCAAAGTCAAAATACTGAAGTTATTCATTCAATATTAACTATCTATGACTCAATTCACACTGAATAAAGATATATGCGAGTCTCTTTTAGTCTGTAATCATAAAAAAGCACTCACCCATATAATAATGTCTATAGAAACACATGGAATGAAGGACCATTTCATGCTCGAGGTTGTGTGTCATGTAATTTTGGTATATGAGATCTCAACTAGAAAGATACATATAGAACAACTTTATCCTCATGCATAGGTATTTCAACAATTCCAATTCCTCATGCATCACAACAAACTGTATAACCACTTCTAGGATATGTAATAATTAAGATTGGTGCTAAAGTTGTCCTGATATTCAATAATTGAATGGACCATTCAAAATATTACAACCATTTGAATTTCATACCCTTTATAGTAAAAAACAAAAGAGGCACTTCTAGGTGTGAAAAATCTAGGTTTAAAAATCTATAATACCTATATATCCCCAAGAAAATCTATATATCAAATACATTCTTAGGATTCTCCTAGGAAACTAAAACTCTCACTTTCACTAGGTCTACTAATACTCATATCTCTAAGATTATTTGACCCAGGATGTGTAAATTTTAAATCTAAAATTATTATTTTTTAAGATTAACATTGATGTAGTGTTGTCTTAGTATATTTATCATGATATTAAGATAATTTTAATTTTCATGTTGAGAGAGATAATACAACAAGATATTTTCCACAATGACGACCACAAATGATTCTAGATATGAATGTATAAACAAATTCATTAGACCCACTAAAAAATATGGTGCATTTGAGAGGCCGAACATGATTAATAGAAATTAATAATGAAAATAATAGCTCAAGAAATATATGAAATCTATGATATAATTATTATCTTGAACATGGTGATTTCCCAACCTCAAATCGATCTTTGAGAAAACATGAGCTCCTTTGAGTTGGTCAAAGAGGTTATCTAATCAAGGTAGTGGATACTAGTTCATTATCAAAATATTGTTAAACAAGTATAAATTCATGAAACATTTGAGAATAGAACCTTCCATTTTGGGAAAAAGTACAAGTGAACCGGAAGGAGAAGTGTTGTGGTCTATAATACACTTATCCTCAAAATCCACTAACATTCACTATAGTTCCTAATGATAAATAGGTGACATCCTATAAGGAGTAATGAACATTAGTGCTGCTCCAATAACTTTCTCAATGGTGAATTATACCTATATCACTAGAGGTATACCATAAAATTTGTTAGGTAATACATCCCTAAAATGATCCACCACATGAGGGAAAACATATGTCATATCCACTAATCATCCAAGAGGAGACTAAAAATCTGAGTTATCACTCCACCTTTCCCTTAATTCTTATTTTTATATTGAGTCACATTGATATCCCATTCTCTATGAAGAATATGTATACCACCCTATGGTGATGTGAAATTCACACTCCGATGCTAAAAATTAATGTAGGATCGATAGGTAAAGAACCAATCCATAAAAATAATTAAATAAAAACTAGTCATCTCAAGGATGAAAATATCCGTCACAAATGGATAACCTCCCACCTCTAAGGGACATTATTTACAATAGCGACCACTCTCTAATTTGATAACCAATCGGGTATCGAGTGTTATAACTCCAAAACAATAATCTATCTATAGGTGTCGTATCTCCATTATTTCCACATATATGAAACAATTTGTAGAAGCTATGTCAAACAAAGAAAACACTAGAGTGGATACGACTAGAATATTACCTCTAACATTAGAAGGTTTAGTGATATGTTCCTCCATCAAAGGTTGAATTACATGTATCTTTCCCATACTGTGACCCTAAGATATATCATGGATTTCCTAAGAAGGCATGATCTTGCTGATGTTGTGAATTTTGTATCTAGTTCCTTCTGCCTCAACCACCTCCTCAGTTAATTCACCTGATGGAATTCAAGTTTCCTGCTTGGAAAGTAACTATTGGCCCTTTATCCATAATTTTGAGTCATTTTAGATCATCTCTAACTCAGCACGGGTGGGAAGATTTACCAGAAGAGAAAAATGTTTCCCATCCTACCATATCCTTAGTGCACAACTCGGTATCACATGCATACGTGTTTCATGGGTACCTATTTCCCACATAGATGAAATATAATGAAATTATCAGTATGAGATGCCTAACTACCACTGATCCAATGACCAAATTCAAATAAATACTTCCTTCCAAAAGAAGACACATTTCAAATTCTGGTTGTTGAACCAGCCTATATCAAACCTTTGGATTCCACCAAATTCTACACATTACTATGGGTGTGGTTGACTATCTTATAAATAGTATTAATCTAGAAAAAATTAACTAATGATAAGATGGTTTTTACTAACCAATACTCAAATATCCTTTAATCCATGATCTAATCGCTAGTTAGAGTAGGTGTGAATAACTGATTCTCAATAACATGGGGAAAATATTCTATTACTAACATATCTCCCTACTAAAAGACCATAAAATATCTATCTCAGTCAGTCGTCAATGTCTATAAAAGGAATTAATAATAGAATACCATCTAAAAGTCTATGGAGATCATATCTCGTTGTCGATCTACATGGGTAATGACATCCAACCATTTCATGTAAGAGCCATGTATCATATGAGTTACGATCATACAACTCCTCCACAAAGGTCTCTCAAGATGTTTCAATATATAAAGCATGGACTCCAACCATGTCATAATAGCCCAATGGCTACCCTCACATATGAACATATGTGGGCACTGCTGCTGGAATTCCTGATTCAACTCTTCCATACTAAGGAAAAGTTTCAAAACTCCATTCAATGAATATATATTATATAGAAAACCCTATCTAAACTAGGTTTTAGTAACCAAATCAAGAATTGAAGGTGGTTCCATAGGTGAAACTATAAGAGGTAACACTAGTGAATTAGGGACCAGCACCTATAGGGAATGGTCTTCACCGATATCCTAGTGTATGACCTGAGGCCATCATAATAGAGTAATTATAAAATAAAAATAAGACACCACATAAAAGAATTTTTTGCAAAAAATATTCCATATAAAAAATAGGATAGGTACATTGTCATCTAATGAAAAAGGTCATAGATCTCCACCTACTTCAAAATCCAAGTCTATGTGATAAATGGATATAATAACCGACCATAATAAATATAAGAGACACCACCAACTACCTACTATGAATGTCAAGTTTGTGTTCAGGCATCATAGCACATGACTAATATACTAGTATATGGAGTGTAGATTCCATTTGATAGAAGAAAACACTCTTTAATTTGTAATTGGCATCCCGATTTAATGGTAACCAGTTCATTTAAATCTTTAGTTTCATTTAAGTCTATACTATAATATATATATATATATATATATCATGGTCAAGTTAACTATTTCATAATACGCAATTTATAATGTCCATAATCTTATTTATTTCAATTGGAACATCAAGTAACTATAATCCAGATTTTACATTTTTATTATGATGCAACAAGCCAGTTAAAATGATTTTATTAAATTAATTAAAGTTTTGAATTTATATAAGTACTTGTTTCATAAATCTCCATTCAAAATAATGAAAAAAAATTCAATTATGTTTCAACCCATAGGACTAGGGGTTCTCGATTAAAACATGGTATAATTAGTTAATTAATGTTTTATAATCAATCTATATGGGATAATAAATTTTATATTATTGAAGGAACTTTAATTAATGCCATTATTTTGTCACTATAAGAAACGTAAAATCATTTAGAATAGATATAAAGGAACCAAATGATATGATTCATGAAAATTAATTTAGTAGGTAAACATGGAATTTTAAAAAGCATAATATTTGAATCCACATGTGCTTATATTGATGCAAGAGATGATACCTCATTTCCCTACTAGGATAAGAAAAAATAACTCTATAAAATTAATTTCAACAATACCAGTATAGAAAAACATGCGTGTCACCCAACAATGAAATATTAATAACTGTTAGATGGAAAAACCAATATAAAATATCAAATCTCATGTAATTTGGGTTTCCCATAAATGTGGGTTATCTAATACTAGGAATAAGCTAATTACCAAAATCTGATATATTCTTAATCTTCTATAAAATAATCCTAACTTATAAGACAATGAAAAGAAACACTTTGATACCACTACATGACAAAACAACCTGGGAGATTCTAAAATGGGGCTCCGTGCTGGTGGGTCATGTGGCCCCAAGAATTCCTCCCCATACACATGAGGCTTATGAATAGTAGTAATGTTCTAATATGGTATGGTTGGGAGACTAGACCTTCATATCAATGTATTGCGACATTGAAAATAATAAATATAAATAGAAGAAAAATAATATAACAAATAGAACAAAGGAATTAAAACAAATAATCTATAGAAAATGTTTAAACATACAGGAAACTGTAATAATAATCAATCCATAGGGTTATTCATATTAGAAACGATTTCTTAGCATTCTGTTGTTCATAATGGAGAATATACGAATATAAAGAACATAAATATACAAATTTCTATAAAAAATGACCAAAGGACTAGATATATATCCACAAGAATTATTCTCATATGATTAGTCCTCTTCACTCATGCTCTATGATATAAGAAAATAATAACATGAATCCATGATAGTGATCATTCCCTTATCCACACATGAAATCACAAAGTCTACTTGGGTAATATAGGCTACCCGGGTAGGGTGTGGTATAAACTCAGCGTTCCACCACCAATGGTTTATACAATAATCCAGTTATTGTATATCATACAAATGTGTTGGTATAAAAAATAATAAAAAATGTTTGAAACTAAATACTAGTTGGTTCATGTTCATTTAGAGCACCTGGAAGACTCTAGATAATTTGTTATAGGATGAACTAAGTCTGATATCTGTTTACCATGTGAATACATTTATAAGAATTTATACATAACATGGATATATGTATATATAAAATATATATGAGGACATATATATGAATATAAATATATAGTATGGTGTAGATAGACTCAAGGAATAAATCATGAGTCTATGTATATTATATAAATCTATAAGCTCCAGTAAGGGGAATGGCCTTGAATCTCATTATAATTCAATACATAATTCTAATCACTTGAGATAGGGGTGATTCGTCATTCACAACACCCAAGATAGTGGGATGAGTCTCTATTCCTAACAGTTAATGGATGTGGAATTGGAATATCATTCCCATCATCTATGTAAATGTTGTGAGATTCCATGAACAACACCCAATGCAATGGATTGTGAAACACCATTCTCAAAAAACTCCTTAACCATTTTCTACTAACAAATAACCATGTCATAACCATAAAAATCATATTTAATTTCCATTTAAATCATTTAAATTAATTTATTCTCATCTAACCATGTTATCAAAAGGTATATAATTTCATTATAAAATTTTAACATGTGATGTGACATTTCCACTGACATTAATTTAATTAATTCAATCCATTTTTGTCATAAAGACAAGAAAATTCCATGTGAATGTCAATAAAAATCACTTAAGAGGTGACTTGGTTTATAAAATTTTATATCAATGATGAAATTTAGTTCAACACAGTCCAAATGGTTGGAAAAAAATTAGGTATATATCTTATAAATAAATTTAAAAGTGCTATAAGGGAGTATCATATCATGGTTCAAATAATATAAAAAGGGAATTTTTTTAAGGAAACCCATGTGAACGTAAATCATGTGACATACAGAAATATTATGTAAATAAATCTAATTTTTTTTATCAAAAATCACTGGACCACTTACCTTATGACTATAGTAGATTTATCATCATGTATCTACCATTAGTTTGGCCTAGATCAGGAGAAAACAACAGAATAGATACACACCTTGAAAATGTGAAATAAGAGCCTACATTTCTATAAAACATTGTATGGTTAGTAAAAATAAGAAAACAATATATAGGTATAAATCATTTATTGAGTGGGATCTGATGTAATAGATGTTGTCTTGATTGGAGTACGAATAGGTGAGATATTAAAGAACCCATCCTAGAAAGGAGGAGGAGCTCTTCCCAGAAGAAGGGAGGTGATGCTTTTGTATATGGAGGGAAGTGAAAGTGGATTTAAGGTTTTATGAAGATAAAGAAAAAATGGTATTTTCTACCGATTCTTAATGATGCACAAAATTTTTATGCATGTTTGGATAAACCATCTACCAACCATGCACCAACTACTTTCCAAGGACAGTGGCCCAAAAAATAATTGGATCATGGTTTTACAAAAATTACCAACTCAGGTGTCCCCCTATTATAGGGATGCAACCCTATTTTGGATGAAATTAATGATTATACAAACTATGAACATCTAGTTTACTCTCCTCTATGTATCGCTTAAGTACCCCCACATGGTTTATCTAACCATGTGGACTAGGTTTCATAGTTTCCATTAACCATGTAGAATAACTATTTCCTTTAAAATCTATAGATCTGTGTTCTGAACTAGTTCTTAATGATCCCAAACCCTTCTTAAAATTATAGGATACAATTTAAAGGACAATATTAATGGTTAAATATAAATGTAAAAGGTTTTGTACCACAAATAAAGACATGGTTCTTTACAGTACCCTGGGGTCATCTCAACCAAAAAATGATCAAAATAATTCCATGAGTAGAGATCATTATCTTGGTTTATTTACAATAATTAATTTGATATTCTTCTCTTGGATTCCATAAATTCATTGATTATATATTCTTCTAATAGATTCCTTTAAATTCCTTTAGTTGATATTCCCTTTTTGGTTTCCTCATATTCCACGCGTGGAGATTCCTCTATTAGTTTATCAAAATAGCTTGATAAACGACCATCCATTTTCCCCTATATTCCTAGTATTGATATAATTCTCTCGGTACCCTCAAAATCATTATGTTTTTAATTTCCTCAATGTTTCCTCAAATTACTGGATTTTAGATACTCCTATAAGTGCACAAAATACCATCTCCTAGAACACCTTCTACACTAAACCATAATGGTTCCTTCAGTTTATGATCTACACTAATCCATTTCTTGGTACCATTCACTATGTTATAATCTTTGTAGGAATTTATAGTATTTGGAAGATGTCATGGATACACAAGCTTAAAATGAATCATTGATATCACATAACCTTAAATGACATATCATGTCACAATAAGTGTAATTGAACTATGTGGGTTCTGATTCTCAACACATTAATACATAGTAATCCCCTTTAATGAGTCCATTCCAAACTCCACAACATCTCCCACCCCATTTTATAGGATCCCAATGACTCACTAGGTGGTTATAAAATCATGAGTGCCCTCGTGTAAAACATTAATCTATAAGAAACCAAATAGTTTGACTAATTGAGATATAGTTCAATTCTCATGTAGAGTTTCCTCTTAAATGAACATTTTCAGTTAATAAATTTAACTAAAGATGAAAACTATTATTATATGGATTCATTTCAAAAACATATATTAAATTTATAATTTTTTTCATACTAGGATATAAGACCCCACATTAGATGATCAGACCTCCCATCCTATTTTCCAAAAAAGGTTCCATCATCACCACCCTAGGTGGTTGAGAGGACATTATCCTTTAAAGTGTAGAACAATTTCATTATACTAGAATAAAAAAGTATTCTCAATGAAAAGGTAGAATATAAAATAACTAGACTGTAGGATATCATATGTTTTCCCAATTTTATTTTCATTAGTTTTGGAAAGGATTTATTTATGTAATGATGGTTTCATATTTTTAAATATTTATTCATTATAATTAGTTATTAGTTTTATATAATTTTATTTATATATTTGGTCAAGTACATGACCAACAATCAACATAGTATGGTGTATATGGGGATGATATGTGGTATATATATGGTATTTCTTAATAACCTTTTAAGAAAACCTATCTATTATATTTAACCAATGAGTGTGAGTACTTTTTCATATTATATATGTTTAATCAGTTTTTATAAATTGTTTTGTTATTATTCATTATTATTATGTGGTAAGGGAGTGTGTTTGATCTATGAAATAGAGAAGACATAGTGTTTTGGTATCCCCATAAGATGGTTAGTTTGTAATATTATATTATTAATTATATTAATGTATGCCTTAACATATTATACTTATATAGAAACATGAGAGTTTATGAGAGGAAACATAATATATTTTTAATATTATCCCCTATTTTGTCTTTATATCTCTTTACAATGTCAAAAATTTAAAACACATTGTTTGGGGTGTTCTTTTGAAATATTAGCTCGGTTTTGGGGTAATTTTTATTTTTATACTCTTGTATTTGATTTAAACTTACCTTTTTTTAAATATTTTAATCAATATTTAAACTAAAACCTATGTTGTATGATCTGATATGTGGTACATTGATCTATACAATATACATTTGTTTTTTTATTTGTATTTTATATCTTTATGTGATATTAATGTGATATGAGATATCACATGGATACTATATAAACATATTGTATAATAAATAAGTACTATAAATGATTATATAAATTGTTTAATAACGAGTTACATGTTTTTTAAAATTCTGATGAGTTATAAAATTATATTAGTGATGGATCAATACACTATAACATATGACATAAATAGTTAAGAATAAACCATAAATTTTTGAGTAATATATATTTTAAGAAGCTAATTCATCATATTATGTGCATATTTAAATAGTGTTTACTTAATTGAAGGTGAAAATAAATTAAAAAAAATTCTTGACTAAAAATATTTGTTAATATTTCTTCATTTTACTATAATGATACAAATTCACACTGAGGAAGTGAAAGTGGTCCTTAAAAAAGTGTTTTTATATTCTAAACTGGAAAGATAACATGTCAATATAAGAACACATTGGTTATTATTTAGATAGAATTATCAAACACATTTATTAATTAATTATTAGTCATAAGTTTTATTAATCATGTGATTTTAATTTTACTTTATTCTTATTATTTATGATTTGGATAATTAGATTTTTTATTTTCATTATATTTAGAAACGTACCATGATATTCAACACCACCATTGGTATGATAACCCAAAATGATAAAGTGAAATTTATTTCAATAATTTTCAATAAAAAAATATATTTTTGAAGAAATTTTGATTTTTTAATATAAAATATATAGATATAGAATGATACAATATGATGTTGTTAAATATCGGTATAAGTAGTTAGATGCCTACAAAATATTATATGAAATAAAACATCATATAGTGTGATAAATATAAAATATTGACACATATTAAATTACAACATGTGTTGTGAAATGGATGAATTTTTTTTAACTATATTATATGGTAATATATATTATATACTATAATATATTAATGAGAGGATGAAGAGATTAAAACACTATAATAAAGAGGAACATATCATGTCTGATGACATAACAATATAACATGATATAATAGATGTAAATTTTCATAATTTTTGAGCATCACATAATATTATATATAGATGTAAAAATACATTATATAATAACAAAACATAGTTTATGTGATATCATAATATTTAAACATGGGTTGTGGTAAAGTGATCCTAATGTTCTATATAATTGGTATCAATGTCACACTATATAACATATACTTTCCACAAAATTTTTAATTTCATGAAGGGAAAATTTATAAATTATTTAGTAAATAAAATATATTTATTTAAAATAAAATATTTTTAGAATGACTAGATTATATAGTATATGATAATGTATCATATTTAATATATTTAAAATGATGATTAAATGTTTGTCCAAATAATTATTGATGAAATATAAAATATAAAAATAAAAATGTGAACGACAATTGAAATTAAAATTAAAAACATAAATGAAAAAAATAAATTTATAATAGATTTTGGGAGAATATTTTTGTACATCCTTGGTCATTATTAGTAAATAATCCTAGAGTTTTATGCCTGAAGCAACTTAAATATTAGCACACTGTTCCATGAGGATCTTCTTCTATAATATAGTTGTTAAATACAATGGAAGAGTATTGCCACTCTTATGAAAATTCTATAGTAATTTTTTTTCATTCTCGATAATTTCAAAGAGAGTAAGGTGGTGATTCAAGTGACATAATTCATTTATTTTTTAATATTAAAAAGTGAAGATGAAGGGAGGTAATATATAAATTAAAGGGTAGGTAAATAAAAAATTTATTTTAATTTTTAATTATTGAGAGTTCATAAAAGGATCAGAGTATTATTTGAAAAAAATTGAACTTTTAAAAGTGTTATATCATAGGATATTGATAATGAGTGAATTAAAAATTAATAAAATTCATAATATGGAATAAATTTATTTTTTCATTATATATATTATAATATGAATGTTTAAAAAGAGTAAATTGTTGAAATAACATTTAAAATTGTAAAAATTTTCATTGGTTTCAAAAAAGTATCTTTTTAATCCTTGATATACAGTTTTGGAAAAATTACTTTGGATAACATCTAGATTTCATGTAGAATATCATCTATCATCCTTCAAAACTGCTGGGAAATAAAACAATTTATGATTCCTACGGGGTATATTATTTTTTCTTTTATCATGAAATTTTTTTTGGGTAGTAAATCATTTATCATAATTTTATCTAAATGGTAGTTTATTTATCACATCTACCTCATCTATTAGTATTTATAGTGGATTATTATGTATCATATCATTAGTAAGTGATATTTAATTCTTTTAATAAATTTTTTATCCAACGACGTGTAAAAGTTAAGATAAAAATATTTCTTGATAATTTATATGTATGATAATTGGTTATTTGAAGATATTAAAAATAAATTGTTAAATAAATGAAAAAGTGTGTTTTTATCATCAAAACAAAGGAAACAATAGAGGGTATTTAAATAATGACCCATTAGTAGCCCACCATTTTTTGATCACCTGACATGTAAATAAAAAATAATTTTAGAATTCAAAATTAAATTATATTTCCTTAAAATGAACCCTTTTTGAGAATTACTACAAACAAACATAGTGATTATAGGTGTTTATTTTATTAATAGGTGGTTATAACCCCTATAAAAATTTAGTAGTGGTTAACCGTAGTCTCCGATAAAGTGGACTCTCTATGTTATTTTGGGAGGATTTTTGAAAGTGCTAGTAATGTAATGTGATATTTAGCAGTAAGTATCTTAGAAAGGGTTTAAACCCCCTATAATTTTGTTCTAATATTGAAGAATGTGATTTTTTATAGGGATTTTAAACCCTATCTAATTAATTTGTTTTTAGGGGTGGTTTTGGCAACCCATAATTGTTTTTAAGATGGAATTTTAGGGGCAGTTATGGAAAACCTCCAAAAAAGTCTTAAATATTTTAGTGGAGGTTTTAACTGCCCCTCTGGTTCTCCCACTGGTTCACCCACCCTTCCCATGGACCTTCTACCTCACACCCCTATATAAAAGTCCCGTGACATTGGGGTTTTGAACATCGAACCGGTTGCAAACCCAGCCCCTATGCATCCTCCACAAACCACTATAAAAATCCACTATCATTTATATTATACACATGAGTGTATTTATATATAACAGATTAGTTATGAAATATATTTTATCTTCATAATATATTTGAACACATTTAATTGATAATATATATATTATTTACTATATTTGTATGCATATACACTTATATGTAATATATCAACTCTATTTATATGTATATGCAATCATATATAATATATCAACTATATTCATATATGTATACAATTATATATATACATTGTATATTATATATTTATATATTACCCAAAATATTATATATATATATATGTTACATATTAATATTCATAAAAATATATATTATATATTTTATAAAAAATTTATATGTATACATATTATATATTTAAATATGTATAAAACTTAATATATTTATATTATATTATATTTCACACCCATACAATTAATATAACAAATGTTTAATTTCATAATTACGTATATAATACAATATTATAAATATTCATTTAATATAATTTAATATTTCGATATAGATGAAATTTTATATACATTTATATATATATATATATATAATTATATAATATATATGTTTATATTTATATTCAATTTTTTATTTATTATATATATTTTTATACATAATATAAATCTATTATAAATTAATATATAATAAAAATGTATTTAATATAATATATGTATAATATAAATCGTAAAATAAATGTACTTCATAAATGTATAGTATTTATAAAACCATATATATATATATATTATTTTTCATTTAAAGTATATATATAATGTCTCTCTCTATATATATGTTTATAATGTATTTAGATAAATTTATATAATGCGTTTATGTAATATGTATATATATATACATTCACACATATGGAAATATATTATAAAATTTGAATTTATATGGAATTTATTTTAAAAAAATATATGGGGTTGAAACCCCCTCCAATGTTGGGGATTAGTGGCTGTTCATGAAGCCCCTCTATTATCAAAACTTAAAGGGGGTTCAAAACCCCTATAATATAATGGATTATTTGTTGTCTATGAACCCCACTAATTTATTAAAATTTGAGGGGGTTGAAAAGATCATCTAATGTTAGAAATTAGTGTCAGTTAAAATCCCCATATAATTTAAGAGAATAGAGGGAGTTGTGAACCCACACTATTTCCTTTAAAAGGAAAAACATCCATTAGATTAATATATGCTCTAAAATCTAAATGAATAATATATACAATTTTATATACATTCAAACATGTTCTCACACACATATATATCATAAAATTTGGTTTTGTATGAGATTTATTTTAAACAAATAAAACTTAAATTATAGGGAGTTAAAATACCATCTAATCCATGGGATTAGTGACTATTCCTAGCCCCTATAATTTAAATGATTAGAGGGGTTTGTCAACCCCCAAAATTTTCTTATAAAAAATTAAATAAATAAATATATATATAGTCTCAACAAAAAAAACAAATTAATATTACATATATAGATATTATAAAATCCAACCGAACATATAACACCACTAATAATTAAATTAGCAGCGATTTTGACATAACTGACTCTAAAATCCACCCAAATATTGAAAAAATAATGATAAATAATCTAGAGGGGGTTGTGGACCCCTTATAAATTTGATTATTAGTAGGGGTTTTCATAACCCCCTCTAATTAATATAGCTAATGAATTTAGTGGGATATATTCATAAACCCCTCTAAAAATCCACGTATAATCTACTATTTTTTTTGTAGTGAATGAGTAATTACTTATTATTTAATTTCTCCTCATTTATGTAAATAATAACGAAACAAATTAAATAGATAACAAATAAAAAAAATTTAAAGTCAATATTAGGTAAAATGTATAAGTAAACGTCAAAAGACCATATTTAAATAGTTAAAATATAGGGGAATCTGATTAAGTATTCATAAGCTATTACATAAGGTTTCCGAGCTGCTACTATAGCTTCTCTCAATACAACTGTTCAGTTTTATAAATCTAGAGGATATCAGATTGATCTAATTTTTCTTGTAAACACTCACATTGGTGTTTACTAGGAGCCTAATAGTGTTTTAAATTCGCATTTACAATATAAATAGTCTCTATTATGAAGCTATTTAGTGAAGGGTGTTTTTGAAGGAAGAATATGGAAGTATGTTCTTTAGCTGAATCTGAGTGATGCATCACTGGCCAAAATTACATCAATGTTGGGTATATGTTCATTAAATTATTAAATCTAGCTAGAGTCCAACTATGTGGGATACCATATTTTTTTAAAATAATTTTATATAGGATTAAGGTGTAGTTAAGGTGAAAGATAGTTTGGGGTTGGGTGTTGTATAAGTGATTTTGGGTTATAACCTGTGCTAGCCATGTAAGATGATTTTAAATGGTTGGGGGAATATTAGAATTCATTTAAAGATAATGGGTGTTTATGAAAAGATAATGGATGATCCAATTAAAAATAAAATAACATTATCAAGTAAAAAATGATCCTTATGAGTGGTATGGAGTCTACAAACAGTTTTTCTAAGAGGGGGGGGGGGAGTTAGTGCTTCTTTGGATAGAGTAATGTTCCCAATAAAAATGAAAAGAGTAGGAAGTGATGGTTCATTATTTTGTGTTGGATATGGCATATTAGTTGTTAGTTGGGAGAAATGAGATGGAATCATTATAAAAACTAATTTGGATGGAACTATGAAATACTTTTTTGTGGTTATTAGATAGAATATTGGTAAATTGCATCAATAAGAGTGTAAATAATGAAAATAAAAAGGGGTAAAATGATTATTTTTTAGGTGATGGTGGAATGATATAAGACTAATATATATTTATTAGAGGATATAAGGATTAAATAGACTGGTTCAAATTATTTTATTCATTAAAGTTTTATGTAGAGGTAATGTTTAGCGATGAGAGTACTAATGATGATAAATCTAGAAAAGGTATCCTTACCGTGATTCATCTATATTAATTTATTTTGAATATCTAGTAACACTTCTCCTCTTTGGGTGATTGAAAATTTGGTAATGATTTCAAACTAATTTTTTTAAGTGTGATGATTCTTTTTAGTGGAAATTATGGAGATATTCCATGTTCTGGAGTTGACGAATCATTCTTTATTATAGATTGGAATGATTTTGGGGTGCTACAAATATGTACTATAATGTGAGACATTTTTTTTAATGTTTAATGGTAATAATAATTTAAAATGAATGATTTGAGGATATAAATAAACTATCCATAGTGAATTTCAATTTAAGGAAACAATGATTAACTATTGGATAATGTTTTGGAGTAATTGAGAATGGATGGTCTTTATTTTAATAAGTTTGACGTCGGTTTAAAAAAATTATGGAATTTATGTTTCAAATCCCATGAAAAATAATTTTTTATTTCTTTTAAAATACCACACATAAGTAAGTTTATTTATTCCATATCATATTTTTTTATATGTGGAGTTATAAATATAAAACAATTCATTTAAATTACACACGTAAGAAATTTATGACCTCATAAGATATGTTAAGTTCCTGTATGTAATTTTCTTTACATCATAAAAGAATTAATATCACATATATAAATTCAATTACATGAGCCTAATTATAAGTCTCCTATAATTTACATAATAATTTATCATACATGCTGTAAGATTGAGGAACTTAGAAGATAATTTTTCTTATGCATTTATGCAATTGGGATACCTAAGATAATCTTGTTATTATGACAATGTTTAATGATTTATTTGAAATTTTAGGAATCCATAATCGAGATATATATACTCTAAAATTAAATTAGATATATTAAAACTCAAATATTATGATAAAAAAGGATAAAATGAATTATTTGATGCCTATATGATACTTTTTATGGATCAAAAAACATGACCAACCACATGGTCATGAGTCATGTTGAAATCAAAGTAATAACACATAAAGGATATTATTGGAGATTTCACGTGAGTTATAAATCATATAATGAGATTCCACATTACCTTTTCAATGTATAAATGTTAAGACACCTTATATAAATGGTTTTTGTGGATACTTTTAAGGAAAAAGGTGTGATATTTCAAATATCATAAGAAGGAAATGATCCAAGACTGGGCCAAACTTTTAGGAAGAATATGAATGAGGATTTTACATGAATATCATGTTAATTTAGGACCATGATTTCAGGTTTTCAGAATGGAATAAATATTTGATGATGTTGGAACAATTCTATATACATATTAAGGTCATAGAAGTGTTGGGTTATGATTGTAGATAATAATATTCATAAGGGAATCAATATGATACTTTATCAAGGAAAATTAATATAAGAAAACGCTTTAAATTCTATTGTGAAATAAAGAGTAATGGTAAAAATATCATCATACAAATTCTATGTAGATCCACATATTTTCTCTAGTCACCATTCATCATTGAATATAGAATTTATTTTATTGATGTGAAAGTGTAACTAGTGTGCTAGTAGATTATTTTATAGTTCTTGGTCATACCATTTCTCAAGTTCCATTAGATAATAAAAGGGTACTTTGTACATGGTATAGTCACAACCCACTAGGTATGTAGTCATATGAAGGGATATGAACCTCATTAAAAAATCTATTTTATATTTCCTTACTGTAAAGGTGAGATTACTGAAGATATGTGTTGAAGAATCATGAGAGTGGAATGTTTTTGAATTTGGTATACAAACTAGTTAGACCCATAAAAATGTGTTTCAACATTTGTATTATCAAAAAATACGTATCATATCCTCGGTTAATAATCTTTTTTTTCCAGTACTAGTTATTGATCAACACAATTGTGTTTAAATAAATAAAATCCAACATTTGACAGAAATAGATTTATCTCTTAGGAGGGAAGAATAGTAGCATGCATTCAATAAAATGGTATTTATTTTCATGAATATGATAAATATGGATTCATGTTTCTATATGATAACTCATTATGGTAATTGATATATTGAAGAAACATTTAAAATTATGGGAAAGCTAGAAATTCACTTTTATCTTCATTATCAAAAAAAGGATTGAAAAAGTTCATGAGCTACAGAACTACATTTTCTTTTTTTAATAAGTTTCATAAAACATATAAAGCTAATAAAAATTTTACATATGAAAAGAAAAACATTAGTGATTAATAGTTTGATGATTTTTGAATGCTTGAAGATGAAAATATTGATGAATTCATTACTAGGTAGAATTTGATTATCAAAACTATTAGAGTGTCTAGAGAAAATCTTATTGATTTTAATGTAGCGAAAATGGTTGTGATAATATTTTTGTATAAATTTGATTCCAATATATGAGATCTTTAATATAACTATCTTGATGACTTTACTATTGATTAACATCACATAAGCCCCATTAATTATGGGATGATAAGAGGAATTGCACATAAAATGAAAGGGACGTAGGAAAAAGAAATTGAATTTAAATATCTTAAAGGTGAGAATATTTACCAGAAGAAAGTCTACTCAAATAAAGGAAAAATCAAGGAAGACTATGATTGATATCTTTATATTATGTTAAGAAACATTAAAAAATAAGGAAGAGGTATGTATAGAGGAAATATTCCATTTAATGTTTTTTATCATTGGAATTTTTGGTAAATTTTCACCTTACATCCGAATAATATTTGAAAGATAAAATGATAACGATGAATATTCATGAGAAACCATTTCTAGATAATTCACATTATCTCAATGAAAAGGGATGTATAAGTTTTCTCTATGTCAATTCATAAATATTTTCTTATTAATAAAAGGAGGTGTGTCTGATAGTGATGAATTTGGTGATGAGGAACATCATAGTGATGTATTAGAAAGGGTTGTTAATAAAAAATAAGAAGAAGACCAAACTAAAATTGATTAAAAATCTAAAAAAAATGGGGAATACGAAGAAAAATATGGAATATATTCTGAAGAATCTATAATGATAATGGAGAGAAATATGAGTCTAAAAGAAATTGATAGACTGATAAAATATAATACTTGGTAGAAAAGGGGCTCAAAGAAGAAAATGAGACATCTAGAAGAAAGAAAAAATATTTTGAAAGAAATAGAGATGATAAAAATTGATAGTGAAAAGAAGGACACAACTATTGAATATATGACCACCAATATTATCATAGGATATTTTGAAATTTATAAACTCAACAGAGAGAGAGTAATAAAGACAATATTTTTTTGAATGTAAAACATGATAAGAACATGGTTATTGATGTAATATTATAACGATCAAACTGGAATATTGTAAATATATACTTTAGGAAAGATACATTATATGAAAAGTTAATTTTTATAAAGGGTTCAGTAAAAACGATATAACTTATTATAATGAAAATTCCTATAGATTTTAATATCGAACAAATGAATTCCATTGTGTGAGTCTCATTTTTTGTAAAATTTAGAAAGAAAGAAATTAATAAAAATATGTTTCTTAAGTTTTAAATATTTAATAATGAACTCCAAAAGTGGATCCTGATAACTCTTCTCATTTATGAGAAAAAAATAGATCAAGAAAACAAACTCTTCACCAATATAGCCCTTACAAAAACAAAAAAACAGGGTTCCAATTGAATCTATTAAATAGTTTTGAATATATATTATAACTACTAGTATAATATGTCTTTTTATAGAATTAGTGGAGAGAAAATATCAAGGGTGAGACTATAAGACAATTTGTGAACTCATCCATAACATCTACTATTGGAAAATATGGTTTTGAAAGAATCAATTTTAATTTCTTACAAAAACTATTTTAAAAATGTGATAAAAATGACATACCTCATATATTTCCATTTATTTTATCCCTTCTTTATTTATTATTTATCAATGGTTTAGAAATTATTAAAATCAATGCTAAATTAGGAAAGAGGGAAATATTGTTGAAATTAATTTTAAGGACTGAGAATATGAAAATAATCTGAATATGGATAGTTGATGTTCATCTCACAAGAAAGGTGATATTAAGAACTTTTGAATTATTGAAAATTTATAAGAGCTATGATGTTTGTTAATGACAATTATCATATGATTACTTGTATTAAAATTGAAAAAAAATGGTGAAATTCCAATTAATTTTAGATGGTGTGATTTTTATGGATGGACTAAAGAATAACATGATGAGTGTATAATAACTATTTGATATTTGAAATGAGGTAATTATCTAAAAAAATGGATGAATATTTAAAAGAATAAATGTTGTGGCTATAGTTATATGGGTGTTTATGAATGTTGAGAAATTTGATTTAAATTCAGAAAAAGAGGCTCTTACTTAAGTAAAAAAGAAAGAAATTAGTGATGAAAAAATGTATGGGTCAGAATGAATTAAATAATATGAGAACATTGATTTAGGAAGAAGATATGAGAAATATACCCTATCTTAAATATGAAACTGATTATATTTATGAAATATGAAAAATGGAAAATGGTGAGTAAAATCATAAGGGGGATTAAATGAAAACCTTAATACTTATTGAATTAATTCACTCCAATGTATGTAGACCTATAACATATATTTTAAGAAGTGGATAGAATTATTTTATTAAAAAATTTGATGAAATCACAAATATTACATGAATTATGTTATTTTTTTATAAATCATATCCTTTATGCAGATTTATAAGATTTATAAGACTTTTTAAAAAGAAAAAATTCTAGTACATAAAGAGTATAGGGTTAGATAATGGAATTGAATATGATAACAAATAGTTCACTAAATATATTATCTATAATGACATCAGACAAAAATTATATTCTCTATATACACCTCATCAAAATGGAGTGTTTGAAATAAGGGATAAAAGCCTAGTTGACATGGATCCAACTATACTAAAAGTTCATAGAACATCAATCTATGATGGGATTTTAGGCCTCAAAACTAAAATAATAGTTTAGAGTAGCTGTCTCATAAGGAAAAACAGAAACATGAAACAATATGAAATTAAATTCAAATTCAATTCAAATCTCAAATATTTTACAGGTTTTTATAATTTCATGTTTAATCTAGATAAATGAAAATAGTAGAAGAATGTTTGATGATAAGGATGAATATTTAATTTTTATAAATTAATCCAATAATATAATATCATATAGGTGTTATAATATGAAATTTAAAAGGATTATTGATATTGAATATGCCACTATCATTGAAAATTAGATATGGTATGGACATACAATATTTATAGATGATAAAGATGATGTTACCATTTTAGTAAATAATGAAGAAAATATAAGAAATATATAGACACAGACTAATGACACAATTTTTTTCATGAGATGAATATAGATAATTAAACCCTAAAGAGATAAATATAAGACAGAGAAAACACATTTATATAGAGAACATTATTAGAGATCAGAATCTAGGTGTACAAAGAAGATCATGGAAATTGGTCATAAAATTATTTCATTAAATTTTGATCCCTGATCTATTTTGGAATCTTAGGAACATAAGGACTGAATTTAGGCCATAAATAAAGAACTAGAATAGATTGAAATGAATGAATCACCATAACTTTTTTGTAGACCCATACAAAATAATATGGGAGAACTAAAATGTGCTTTGTAAAACAAGTTTGTTGAGAATGGATATATTTTTAAATCCAAATACAAGATACTATATAGAGGATACTTCTAAATTTAAGGTGTAAACATTGATTAAACCTTTTATCTATTGGCTAGAATTGAATACGTCATAATAATCCTGACCATGATATCTAGTATTTTCTTAACCATAAGTCATATTAATGTTTAATTTGATTTTATAAATGGTGAATTTAATGGTGAAGTTTAAATGGAATAGCCATAAAAATTTATGACATATTAGAAATGAAGAATGATATGTATGTTGAAGAAAAATATATATGGATTAAATCAGGATTGACGAGAATAATATTTAAAAATTTAATAGTATCTAAATGGAATGAATATTTACTATGGTAAGGTAGACAATAGAATATATGTGTTGAAGTACAAAAAAACATCGCTCTTTATAATTATGTATATTGATGATATAATATTTCTATTAATGAATACTTTTTGTGTGAGGAATTGACCATGAACATGAAAGAATAGTTTGAAATTTCATTTATAAGAGAAATTTGATTTTCTTAGGATATTTTTTTCATACTATATGTTATATCATTTCCTAAAAAGGAAAATATATAAGAAGGATTTTTAATAGTTCTGTAATATTGGTAGATAGGGGAGTGTCCACTCCAATTTAGGCAGGAATAATTATCTTATAGGATGATAAAGGTAAATAATTTAATTAGAAATGTTCTTAAGCTTAATTGGATGAATTTTATATTTGATAACATAATTACTTGTCATTGTTTATATTATTAGAAATTATTGTTGATATCAATAAAATTCAAAGAAACAATATAATATGGAAGAAGAGATAACATAGATATACAAATAAAACCAAAAAATTAGAGGATAATTTATAATACGGTACATGAGATAGAATTAAAGGGATCAACTAATGTAGAATCAATAAAAGAATGTGATGATAAAAAATATAGATATGGTGGATTATTTTTCATTGGATGAAGTTGTATGTCTTGAAAATAAATGAAGAAAACACCAGTTACAATAAGATCTACAGAGGATGAATATGTGGCTACATCAAAAGATTATAATAAGATGATATGTATAAAGAAATAATTGAAATACCTGAGTGTCAATGAAAGATATACTATTATTATAGGATATGATAAAAATAGTTTCATAAACATGTCATAAAATCTTTTGGATAACTTCTTGTCTATGAACATTGAGTTTTTGTAATAGTTTCTCAAGGTGGAAATTGAAGATGTAATATTTAGACTCGAATTTATCCCCCCAATGAATGGGTTTATAATAATATGATGAAACCTATCAAATCTAAAAAAAAATCCGAATACAAGTTATCAAATGGGAGTGTAACCAATTTCTCATCTTTGAGGTATTGAACAATTTTAGATTCCTCCTAGTTTTATTTTTGATCAAACTTGTATAGATTTTTTCTACAATGTTATAAAGGGGTCCTACTTATATGTGACCCTTTTTATGTGTTTTTTGAGTTGTTCATGAAATAGATTTGTAATTTTTTATGATAATGTAAAATTTGTTACTTTTTGGGAGGTGTTTCAAGGACAATATTTATGATTGATTCAATCACACTTGTTCCCTATAAAGGGATATCTAAAATAATATTAGATATGATTGTATATTGATTTATTTTATTTTAAGAGTCTAAATGGATCCCTAATGGTTTTTAAATTTGGTTTTATTGTAAATAATTATGAGAATAATGAGATGTATTACCAACTAATCCAATGGGAGAGATTGTGACATCATTGGAGATAATTTTAAATTATTATGGAAATAACTATTTATGTGTGATGATTTCTTTATTGGAATTCATGGTGATATAACATATATTGTGGCTGAGGAAGCACTTTATATTAAAAGACTAAAAAGTGTGTGTTGTGTAGCTTCTATGTATACAATCATTTTTTTGTTTTTAATATTGTAATACAGTGTAAATTTATTAGGAATGAGTTGAGTCTATATAGAATTCATCCATGATGTGTTTCACTTAAATAAAACTATAAATACCTATTTATAATGTTTTTGAGTAATTTAGAATACTCTTGTTCTCTTTCATAAAGCTCAATGTTAATATTATGAAATTATAAAAGTGCTCTATAAAAGTAAATAAAATGAGAATGTCATTTATATTATAGTGACCCATGAATGAAAATTCATTTACAAAGAAAGATAATTCTTTTATATATGGATTTAAAAATTTTGGAAAAATGAATTTATCTTATATAGCTAAGATATTTTTGATCATATATGATATTTTGAGTTCCCTTAAGTATATTAATTAATTTCATAATTGAATTAAGACCTTATAAGTAAATTCAGTTACATGTTGATAAATATGCATCCATTAGAACTGAAAAATAAAATTCTTTTATATATTGGAGGTTTGACGAGATTATTTGATAATTTATCTTATGCATTGAATCAATTTTATTTGTAAGATAATTTAGTTACCTTGAGTGTGTATAATGATTTAAATAAACTTTTGTGACTATAAAATCATTATATCTATAGAGTGAGTTTAAATAATAAATATTAGAACTTGAATATTCTATTACAAATGAAAAAATGAATCAGAATATTCTTGTATAGTTTCATTCACAGATCAAACACCATGATCAATCACATGGTCATGATTATTTTTGAAATCAAATTAATAATAATAGAAAGAGACTATTTGAGTGACGAGATGAGTTCCAAGCCACAAAATATATTCTATGATACCCTTACAACAAGGAAATATCAAGATACTTAAATGTATATTTTTTGGGAAACTTTTAATAAAAATTAAGTACATAATATTTGAAATATGATAAAAATTAAATGAATTAATTTTTCAACCATTTTTAAGAAGAATTTCAATGATTATTTGATGTATTAATTTATATGAGTTAATGAACATGATTTAAGGGTGTTATAAGGGGAAAATGATAAGATTATGCTAAAACTACTATATATATATATATATCTATGTATATATATGAAATTTGAGATGTGTGGTGTAGGTATTACAATACAAATTATGCATGATAGAATAAATATGATGTTGTATAGAAGAAAAATACTTGAGAAAAACCTAGTAAGAGTTTTGTTTAAGGAATAGAAGGGGATGTAGATCATTATCTGGAGTCCACGCGGATGCCAATTTTATCAATAGTGATCATTCTTCATCATAGATGTACTTTTTTATATTTATGTGAAAGTGATACTAATTAGATTTAAAATATTGTACAATTTAATAGTAGAACCATTTCTACAGTTCATATTGACAATAAAATTGGCTATGTTTATAGAATAATAACCATGACATATATGGGACATATTCATATGAAAGGACATGGATATCCTTGAATAAAGAACATTGTATTTATGTAATGAAAAGGTGAAAATAATTAAGTGAGTTATTGAAGAAGCTCAATAGTGGAAATATTTGAGTTTCGTATACACAATGATTCATCTACTATCAGTGTGTTTCACCCTTTGGTTGATCCAACATATTTTCAGTAAAATAATAATATATTTTTATAATATATTAAAATATAAGTAAAATTTTATCTTTTGAAAATACGTTTCATATATAATGAAATAATATTCCTGACATTCATCCCCTAAAATATAATGTGAAACTGATGGCTTAGTAGTATTCTATGAAGATTCAGTTATTATTAGTATAGTGATAGAACCAATAACAGAAATAACCCTCTTTTTCTATTTTTAGACAAAGTATTTTTTTCATTGAACTGATATTAAGCTATAGATTCTTCTTGTTGTTCTCATTTTTTGGATGTTATATTATGATAATGAAATGGTATAACATAATATATGACTGATTGTGAATACTATTAAGATTTATCTTGGAAATGACTCATCCATAGATATGAATATCAAGTATTAGATTCTTGTATGTGACATAAAAATGGAATATAACATGATATATATGGAATTTATGTTTTTAATTCCACTCAAAATTTTATGATTTATAGTTCCTATATAATAACTATACATATTTCTATAAAAAAGTAACAACAAGAATCAATACCCACATATAAAATAACCAAAATTTTGTATTGAGTTATTTATTTTTCATCTTTTATATGCTACAATGAAAATACAATACATATATTTGTTCCTAATTTATGAATATTATTTATTATCAACATTGTTGGATATGACTAAAATATTAAAAATTTTATGGAATCCTAGATAGATAGTAATTTGTTATATAGAATTATTAAAATCTATATATATTATCATAATGGTTAACCATAAATTATTATCATAAGTCTTTTAATTAAATATAAAAAAGAGCTATAAGATGGTTTTCAGATGGAAGGGAAGAATTTATTCACTTAGAAAGGAAATATTCACAAACATCATATAGGATATAACCATTTTTTGGAGTATAATGATAGTCTTCATACTAGTATATTTTTATTAAAAAATCTACCTATATACTCCATAAATTAACTCACCATCAAGCAATAAATCCGCTGATTTTAAGAAGATGATGGAAAAGAAAATTGTAAGTGCATGTGGAATCAAGATAGTAATAAATTAATATTAAAATTGATCAGAAAGACTGATGATGAATTTTTTTTTATTGAAATAAGGGTTACCTCTATACCATATATCTAAAATAAGATGGATGAACTAAATTTAATAACACATTTTGATAGAGTCAGACTACATGAACCTTTAAAAATTTAAAATTTTCAAATATCCAACCTATATATAATGTGGATTCATATCTTGAGCCAAAATATCATGATTTTTTGATGATAATATTTAATAGACACATTGGACAAATAAAAAGTTAAAAAATATTTAAATAAAACTAAATAATATAAAAAAGATGGGATATCAAGGTTACCCCTACCATTCAAAATAAAAATTATACATTTAAATAGTATTACTGTTGTTAATAGTTTGTAAAATTTATTCCTTGATAAATGAAAATTTTTATGGTAGAGTATTGATAGTATTTTTTCTACATTTTATTAAAAAAGTGTTTTCTAAAACAATATGTGTAGCATCCCTAACCCCAGTAGCCCATAACCAATGTTCAATTTATTACATTAGAAAAAGATACAACGAATCACATTCCAAAGGCCCAATTGGTTTAAAATTCATGGTAAAATAGATAAATAAGTTAATTCAAACTACATTTTCGAACATAAAATACACAAATTTGTTTCTTTGAGAACGCCATTATTCCTCATATCATATCCTTATATATCAATCAAAAAACACTTATGAGTATTTGGGGGAAAATAAAACCTATGAAAGGGTTGTTCTCAAATTCTTAGTAAGGTTAAGTGTATAGTGTAATCTATGAATAAATATTTCATAATAAATAGAGAAATGTAACTAACTAAAAAAAATTCCATTTAATCAATAACATGATCATAATATCGCAGTAATATATGATGATCTAATAATTCCATATAAATAGTCCCATGATATTGGAAGCCTAATACTTTATATTTTAACTAATCAATTCAACATGGAATATCAATTACTATACTTATAATGATTAAATTCATCATTATATAAATCTAAAACATAAAATTGAGGGCATGCACCATGAAATATAACTAAATACAAAATTCTTTCACGAAAACCCAATCTAAGATCTCTCATGACATATACTGATTAATCATGGAGCAATAACCAGCTCCCAAGATAACTTATTATGTCCAATAAATTACTAATATGGGTGAAAAATAGTACAAAGATTCATTCATATTGAAAAATTAACATAATAAACAATAATACTTACCCTAATCAATAAACCAAATCATAATCCATCTTGGGTAAAATATTGAATCATTTTAAAATTGTACATCCCCAGTCAAAATGAGAATAAACTATCTAGATAAATTATAATTATGGAATAAATACAATATATCCATATTTAATTATAAGTCTGATACATTTTTGATTTCATTGATGAATATAAATACCAAAAAACGATCCTTATAATCATTTCTGAGCAAAATAACCTCATCATTTTGAAAATAATTATTTAAAACAATATTTTCACAAAACATTTTTAAAATAATTTTATTTAAAAATATCATCTCAAAATATTTAAAATAATCATTAAAACATTTATTGGTTTTGATGGTAGATAATTCCATACATTCCATAATCTTTAAAACAATGATTCCTTTCACATTTTCAATAAAATCCAATAGGCATTGTCTGAAAAAGCGTGATGATTAATTTTAATTTTATAAAAAGAAAAATTTATAAAAATATCATTATAAAATAATTATTAAAATTTTAAAAAAATATTAAAAACATTTTTATAAAACACGGGTTTTGATGAAAAAGGATTTCCAAACAAAGAGATAAAACAAAGTTCGATTAAAAAAACATCTTCTCAATCATTTCAAATACCAAATAGTGGAAAAATAGTTTAATTACTTAAAAAATTTCCTTAATAAATATTATAATAATATATATCTATGTTAATGTAGATATATCAAATAATTTTCATGAGGAATAACTAAACAAAATAATTCTTGAATAATGATGAGAATGTGAAATAAACCCTTACGACATTGGTAGCTTTTGTATCATAAAACCCATAAAATAAATGACATAAAATTAATCTTTAAATATAATTAAGAGAAATAAATTAATTATATAACATATAAAAGGGGTATTATATAAACCGCACAACTAAAATAATTAGTGATTATGGAATACGCCTTACAGAAATTAAAGTGAGATGAGAAACCCCTAATATAGATCTAATTTCCTTTTTTATGTGTTCTTATATTTTATATAATGGATTTATGGATGTTATTAATGTAGGAAGGAAATATAATTATATTTATAATATCATATATTATCATCTTATAACATTTTATGACTAATTAATAATAATATTTCATTCTGGTCATTGTTTTAGGTGTTAATTAGATAGTTTTCAATTGTACATTTAATCGTGAATGTTATGGTTACTATTAATTGGTTATATATATATATATAATATTTAGAATGATAATACTGATATAAATATAATATTTAATCATCATATATTTTATTGAAACCATTTAGGAATAATTTACATAGAATGTAAATCACATTGCTACGTGGAGATTATAGGTCATTTATATGCTTGAGCGATGATACCATTCCCCTAACGAGTGAATGAGTAAGTTTGTAGGTAATATAATTATTTCAAAAAATAAATAGAATATCATATTTAGTATATATATTCATTAATTATATCATTATCACATTTCATGTAAAGCATGAGTGAAAAATGTATCACATCTCTTTGTAAGGAAGTAGTTCACCTTAAACATTAGTGACCTTATCATAATTAAAAATAAATGGAACTTAAAATCATATATATGATATTAAATTTTATTATGTATATTAATATCATAAATATAAAATATTTTTTTTTAAATTCTTCATTATATGTAGTCTTTAATTGTGGTTATTGAAAGTGAATAACATCGTTTTGGGAGGCAGGAGTCCACCGTACACATGATCAGTGATTTAATCTGTCCTTTAACGGAAGAGGAGATAGATAAGTATTATTAAAAAAATATAATAAAATCTAATTATAGTATATAAATTGGTTTATTTATATTATAATTATTAATAAATAATTTATAGTCGAAAAATAAGATAGAAAATTAAAGATAATTATTAATATAATTACCTTCTCTAAGAGAAACCTAATTTGGATATCCCCTTAAGAACTATAGGGTTGTTATTTTTGGAGGACCAGAATCTCAATAATATATATTAGGTTGTTGGGGAGGGATTTGGGTAGGCTCATTTTGAGAAAAAAATCTTGATATGTGTGTATAATTGATGGTAGTGATTGCCCTTTTATTGGTTGACATTGTAATATCTCTTGGAAATTATATAGAAATTTTCAAAATAATAAAAAATGATCAATTAAATCAAAATTAAAATTTGTTAAAATGACCCTATATTCATGGGTGATATGAATATGGTCGAAATATGTCTATAAAATAAGAATTTTAAAAGGTTTTAAGTCACTTTTAACACTTATCCTCTTATTTTAACCCCAACAGCAAACCCATTTTACCTTAACCACAGTTAATAATTTTTAATAGTTTAGTTATTCATTTTAGTCAATAAATATGTTCACCATATTAGTTATTATAAATTATGGTTATTCAAAATATTTTATCCCTTTTTACAAATTTTGTTCATTGTTGTATCATAATTCAATTTAAAATTATACTCCCAGACACGATGAAAAAGATGGGTTTTAAAGAGAAAATTTTCATAAATATAGGGGGTTTAATATAAAAATTACACATGAATTTGTCCCCACATTACATAAATTTGTAAAATTTTAATTTAATTGAAATAAATTTACTATAAAATGAATATAAAATATAAATTTATTTGTAATCAATTTAATCAAAAATATATTTTTTAGTAAAAATCATTTTTTTACTATTCATTGAACAATGAGACATGTAATAAAAATCCTAAAAAGTCACCACTTGAAAATTTTCATATGATTATTTCAAAAATGAAATTTATTTTATAATATAAAAATTCCAACATTTTTATAAATTATTTATAAATTATTTTTTAAAAGCATTACTAAACAACCATTTAGAAAAATATTGTTTCTAGAAAACATTTATTATACTTTAAAATAATTTGTATATTATTTATAATCTATAGACATCCATTTATTTTACTTTATACATCTGAAAATGATATAATATTTATAAATTATACATTTTTATCCATACCCTCTAATTAAAATACTATTTTATAAATTTCCTGTTTAAATAAAATTATTTTAATTGGGTATCAAGTTTCATTTAGTCCTAGTGTTTTGTGCATCACAAATTATCGAAGAGATCTCATTTTTTTAAAAATAAATGTATCAGAATGTTTTGGGGTGTTTAATTATCTTCTAATATTTATGTTATGTGTAATAAATGCTATCAAAAATTATATACCTATTTTAAAAAATATCTTTATTTTATATTATCCACCAATAAATAATGTTTATCCTCTCAATTTAATGTTGATATTGATTATAAAGGGTTTTAAATGTAAAAATACCTTCATTGAAAACCCATATCATAAAAAGGATTAATAAAATATCCTCTTAATGTGAGATAAAGGGATATATAATGGTTATATAGAATACCGCATAACTAGGTTTCATGGTAGGAGAACATTGGTGGAATGTTAAGATATGAAAATGGATTAAAAGTGTCAATAATTAAAGGGAGTGATAGAGGTCATTGATCAAAATAAAGTGAATGATAAATGAAAAGGTAAGGGCCTAAAAACCACAAATATTTTATGTTCTAAAAGATTATATATTCAATATAAATGAAGTTATAATAATAATTTTTTATCTCAATATCTTTTTCCATGAGTTATAGAATCCATTTAGCATTTGGACTGAGAATATAAGATGATATACATAATTTTGTTCCTTTTATTTTATAGGAAACATTTCATATTATTTTCTTCAATCATTTCCCACATCACTTAATAATACTTTAAATGAGTATCCATGATGAATTTCTTATTCCGGAATCACTAAAAGTAAATTTTAGAAGATAATAAGATTCATAAAAGAGTGAAAAGTCTTTCAACCTATTTATCAATATTTTCTAAAAACAATATTGTTATAAAAACATATTTAATATAATAAACTAATATCTAAAACACAAAAATAACACTACTTGTTCAAAATTAGTATTTATCATTCAAATCACCTCACTAAAAATAAGGATTTATTAACCAAGAAATAACTTTTTTCACTGGTTAGAGTTGAACCCATATCACATTTAATTATGGGTTCAAGCCCCACGTCCTTGTCATATGCGATGGATTGTCACTTAGCATTCCATTTTTCCTTATTATAAAACCACGTTAATATAATTCCTATAATGTTTCCAAATTGTAATTTCGCATAATTAAATTAACATAAAATTTTATAAAAACCTTTAAGGTAACCAATACCTTCATTAAAACATATTTCTGATTATTATCACAACATTAGGAACATATTAATTATTATTCATCCTCAATCATTTTTTTCCATGAAGTTCAAATTTTTTTGTATCACTTTTCTTTGTACTATTCAACACATTATTTCAAACCCTTAATGAATTATAACAATAGTACCATCCTTATATATATGAGGATTATTATAATGAGAATATCATCAATAATATAATTTTACGACATATTTATTAGATATAAATACACATACACATTAATCACTCCACATTGGTTTTATAAATAGAATATGTGTTACCATGACCCATTATATTCTATTGATTTGTATTCCACTGAATATTAGGTTATTGGTTCAAATAGTTCGACATATACTTATAGATAAAGCATTGAACAATGTGAATTTCTTTATCTTCATTGAAATTATAATAATGGTGGCCGTTTTCTCAACAATTGAAGAAAAATAATTTTCCCTTTATGAATATACCATAGTGTTTCCATCCATAAGTACAAAATATTAGAAAATATTTTAGTCCATTCTTTAAATTATCCATATTTTCTCTACCATCCTATTTTTCTCTTACTAACATTTTATTTCATAAGACTTGGAAAATTAATTCTCTATACAGATATCATATGATACTATATCTTCATATGATGAGAATGTTTGGGATACTATTTCCATTCAAATTATTTTCTTAATCCCATCAAATAAATTATCATTTTTACTATTTGAATTAAGAACACTGATATAGTTTTAACTCTTTCCACTATAATTCATTTATAAATAATGTAATTAACTAGATTAGATAATAACATTATGAAACATAATTCATAATAAAAAAATGATAAAATATTTATAATAAATTGAAATACTTATTTATAGGTAATCTTATAATAAAAAAAATGTTTCTTTGAGGATATTATCATTTTCAAACCCTTCATAGTGGGTTTTAAAATAATTTAAATTATCCAAATCATATCCCATAACATTTTTACACCAGGTGCCTAGTGAGTCCCTTTTTCATACACTAGGTGATGACCGGATTAATAATAATGCATCTGTTTTGGAGGTATTAGCCTGAGGTTAAGAAATTATAGAACCACATATAATTGTAGTATATAGACATGATTTTATTTTCAAGGAAACCACAAATAATATAATCCTTAAAAAAATATTAGTACGTTCATCTCTGCATATCTGAATTGTATATAATATGGTTATATTACCTAAACTACTATTTCTTAAATATAGTCCCCAATCTTTCTACTAAACTTCCTCTAATATCAACTATAGAAACACATAATCTAGTAACATAGAAACTATATATAATTTATTATATTTACATAAGATACAAGGAATAACATACTAAGGTAATTTTTTAGTATGGGTAAAATAAATACATACTTTAATTCACATTACATTATAAAACATTAAATAAAAAAATTAGTCTCTTTAAGAATGAAATTATTTTCATAGTGTTTACCAACATATCAATTAGAATAATATTCCTTATATCATGTTGAAAATAAAACATAAGAATGTGGTGATCCCATATGCTTAGAATGGGTAATCATAAAAAAAATCTATGAATAAATAAGGCATAATGAACATGGAAAGGTAAATACCTGAAACACCTGACATTTAATAAATAATGTGATCATAATATGGAAGTAATAAATAATGATAAAATATTTCCTTATAAATAATTAAATTATCAAAGAAACATAAACATGTATATTCTAACTAATTAAATAATCAAATTTGATATCAATAACTATATTCATAATTATGGAATGTATAATTCAAAATATATAAAACATACTAATTCATTAAGGTGCTATAGAGGGATCCTCAATTCATTTACTAAGTGTAATGAAATAAAAATATGTAATTGAAACAAATTAGTCAACATAACCATTTATATTTGAAAAATAAAAAAAAATTAATACTTTTCCCAATCGATAAACATAATAAAAACCATGCTGACTAAAATGATTAATGTAAACAAAATCATACATCCCTAGTCAAACTAATAATAATCCATCTAGAGAAATAATAAGGATGCTATCAATAAAAACTATCCATATATTATTATATGTATAATATAATTTTTATGTCATTGATGAATATAAACAACATTAATATATCCTTAAAAACATTTTTGAGAAAATAACCTTTGAATTTTGAAAACCACATTTTGAAACTAAAGAGTCACAAAAATATTATAAAAATAATTTTCATTAAAAATATACTTTTAAAACATTTTAAATAATCATTTTCATAATTTTTGTTCATGATGGTATATAATTTTTTTCATTCCATACACATTAAAACAAATATTCCTTTCATAATTTCAAAAAAATTTAAAAAGGAATTATTTTAAAAACAACATGAATATTCATTTAATGTTTTTTGGAAACATGTAAAAATTGTTAAAATTTATTTATTAAATATCTTTTTAAAATTTTAAAACATATTTATAAAACAAGGGTTTTGTGGAAAAAGGATTTCTGATTAATGTGAGAAATAACATCAGATTTTCATAAAAACATTTTGTTAATCTATTTAAGTACCAAAGAGTGGAATAATAGTATTATTACCTAAAACAATTGATGAATAAACCTATTATAATAAAAATATATTCATTTTTATATATGAATATAAATTAATCCCACCAATTTAAATATAATGAAAAATAATTCTGAATTGGATGAGATTGTGTAATAAACTATTACCACTTTGGTAACTTTTGAATCATAAACCCCATAAAATAAATTACAAAAAATTAAACTTTAAAAATAATTAATATAAATATATTCATGATGTAAAACACAAAATGGGAACTATATACCCCACATAAAGTAAATATGTGGTGAATATTCCACATGCCCCACATAAATAATAATGAGATGAGAAACCATAACTTAAAGCTTGATTTCAATCATACACATCTGTACCAACTGTTTAATTATTTTAATCATGTTATTAATTTATACCAAAACCATAATAATATTTATATTATAATATTTTATCCTTTTTATATCATTTTTCAACTTTCTTGTAAATAATATCTCATTATTTTCAATATTTTGGGTGTTAATTGCCTTGTTATCTCATGTACGTACTTTCATGAATGTCAGGGTTACTGTGAATAATGTATGTATATATATATATATAAATAAAATATTTAGAAGGATTATAATGTTATTAATTTAATATTTACTGCTTAGATAAATTTTAAGAATCAATAATGAATGTTTGACATGGATAATGAATAATATCACTTTGTGGAGACTGTAGGTTGTACGTACACAGAAGAGACGATATCTTTCCATTAAGGAGTGATAGGGAAAGTATGTAGGTGATATATTAATTTTCCAAAATAAATATCATCTCTTATATATTACATAAATTCAAAATTTTATCTTTATTATATTCTCTATAAATAGTAAGTGAAAAATAAATCATATCACTTTGCAAGGATATAGTACATCATACACACAAACAAAATTATCATACTTGAAATAGAATAAGATATAAAATTTATATTTGATATTAAAATTATAGATGTAAAATAATATCATGAATGTTATATACATGTGGTAAATATATATTTATATACATCCTTGAAATTTTGTGATAGAATATGAACTATATCATTTTTCAATGACGTAGTCTTTTGCACACATTATTGACGACTTAATTTCACATTTATTATAAATGGAGATGTATAAATATTATGAAATTTTCATAATAAAATATCATGATTTTTTAGATACACGATTCATTATGTTTTAAGAGTTAATAAAAAATATATAGTGGATAAATAATAATGAAAATGAATGCAATCTGTTAAGATTATTACATTCTCTATGAGGAACAACCTTTGGATCTCCTCTTAAGGACCCTAGGGTTAGTATTTTTAGAGGAAAGTAGACATAGAATATTTCTAAGGATTTTTTGGAGATATTTTTTCACGGGTCAGTTAAAAAATATTTATTGAGAGGTGTTTATAAGTGAAGGGAGGGAGATCGCATTTATATGTAGAGAATGGGATCCCTCTTAGAAATTACATAGAAATTTGAAAAAATAACAAAAAATGATAAATTAATTCATAAAAAAAACAATTTAAAAAGAATTTAGAATCTAATTTTGAATGTTTAATGTCTAACAATGTCTATATAATAATATTTTGACATGTTTTTATGTTCTTTTTTACACTTATCTTATTAGTTTAACCTCACGGTAAGCCCATTTTTACCTAAACCACCATACTTAACTTGTATTTTCTTCAAAATTAATTTTGGGCATGAATTATTTTGAAATTATAAGATAAAAAAGTTATTCTGATTCCAAATATGGTATCCATTATTCTAAATTCAATTCATGGAAGTGAAAAAAATTAAACATGAGATTATACCCACATAAAAGATGAAAAAACGAGTTTTCAAAGAGAAAATTCTAATAATTATAAAGGGTTTAATGTTAAAATTAAACTTGAGATTTATTATAATGACCTATATTAGTAAATTTATAATTGAATTAATGATACATTAAAATCAATTTAAAATGGAACTTTATTTGCATATATTTTTTAAAAAAGAAATGTTTTGTAAATATTAGCATATTTAACTGTTATCCAAAAATAAATCATTTTAGAAAAATCCAAAAATTACCCTAATATAATATTAAATTATAATTGAAAAATTGATGTTTATTTTTTCATATAATGGTTCTAAATGTGCTAAAAATTAACTATAAATATTATGTGAATAGTGTGACTAGACCAAATTTTAGAAAATATAGTTTATCAATAAAATTCCATACATTCAAGTAATTATCATTTTATTTATAATAAATATATAACCATTTAATTTACTTTATACACATTTAAACCAATTATGTATTAGAATCATGTATTTACTAATCATACCCTCCAATTTAACAGCTAGGTTATTAGCGGAATTTTTAAATAATAATATTTTAATAGGGTATTAAGTATCATTTAAACCTAGTGTTTTGTAAATCTCAATCTATTAAAGAGATTGAATTTATTTAAAATGAAATATTTTATAATTTATCAGGGTGTTAAATTCCATTATAATATCTTTTTTGTGTGATAAATGATATATAATAAGATTAACCTATTTTAAAATATCATGCGGTGTTACATTCTCCCCAAATTTATTTTGTCCCTATAATTTAATCTAGATGTTGATAATCAAGGGTTTAAAATTTTAAAATAACCTCATAAAAATACACATAAAAAAAGTGTTAATAAACCATTCATTTAATATGAGTGAAATGGATTTAAAAAGTTCATTCAGAATAACACATAACTGGGTTTCTAATTAAGAGAATATTGACGACATGCAAAGATATGGACATGGAAGAAAAGAGTACAAACTAATAAAGAGTGATAAAGGATCATGATAAAAAAATATAATTATCAATGAAAGGTTATGAACATAAAAACCATAAGTTTTTATTACTTTAATGACCATTATTTCAAAATAAATTAAGGTATTAGGTCAACATATTGTTTCAAGATCATTTTCAAATAGTGGTTGAATTCCTTTACCATATATACTAAAAATATAGGAAAATATTCTTATTAATATCTTTGTATTTTTTTGGCACAATTTCACCACTTTCTTTTCTTTTATATTTTTAAAATTAATTTCAAAATACATGAAATTAATTTATAAGAAGAACTTGCTACACCAATTGAACCAAAATTAACTTATAACAAATCATAAGATCTATAAAATAGTGACATGTATTTCCGTATGTTTATAAGTATTCCCCCAAACCAATATGGTTATCATATGTTTTAAAATATAATACAGAAATATGTATACCTCCAAAGTAACAGCACAAGTTCATCATTAATATCTATCTATTAAATCATTAAAACAATGACATATTAACCCCAACATCACATATGTTAGTGTTGGGAACCATGCACTAATCGTACTTTAGTTGTGGTTTCCAGACCTAAAGCCTTACTAGATATGAGAGGTTATCACTATTAGATGCATTTTTATTTTTTCTAAATCCAAATTAAAATAATTACAATAATGTTCCAAAATTGGAAAATCCTATAATTACCTCAATATTAACATTTATTAAAACATAAAGGGTTCTAATACCATCATAAAAACCTATTTATCATTATTATCTCAACATCAGGAACATAATGGTGTCCTCCCTCAAGAATTTTTTTTAAAATAATATAATATATCCACCCAATAATATTCCATGGTACTATTCAAAACATAATTTTCAATATTTAAAGAAATACTGCTGTAATAAAATTCTTCTACATTTCATGATTCTTATAATGAGTATGTCATCAATAAAATACTTTTAAAATGTATTTATCAAATAAAAATATACAATCAAATTAATCATTAAACATTAGTTGTATCTATTTCTTAATATTTAATTTGATCTATTATCTTTTATTTGATGTATGTTCCCTTAATTATTGGGGATTTGTTTTTGTAATAGTACCCTCTCTCAAAACAATTAAGTAATTAAACATTGGAAAATTCTTTGATACCATTATAATTATTATGGTGGTTAAATTTTTTCCACACATAATAAAAACTCATTTTTATTTTAAGCATTTACCAAGGTGTTTCTTTCCACAAGTATCACATGTTAGAAAATCCCTCTTTCCCTTCTTCCCTTTATCCATCATTTGATATATCATCCACTTGTTCTCTTGATTCACTTTAATTACAAAAGTCTTGGATAATTATTTGAATATATTTATATAACATGATAATATATCCTTGTGTGATGATAAATTATAGGAGACTAGTTACCATTAAATTATTTGATTAATACTATTAATGAAATAATCATTCTTAATCTTTTTATTATATTCGAAAATTTAGTTTCAATTATATCCACCCAAAATTTCACATACAAGGATAGAATTCCATACGACTCGACACTCAACCTAGTCTGCGACATGGCCATAAGGGCATTCTTGATCCCCACAGGCTGGAAAATATTGATAGGCATCATTGAATTAATGTGAGAATGATTTCAACACAATAACTTTGATTTAATAAAAAAACTAAACTAGTTGAATAACCATCCACATCTGAATCTCAAAAAAATATATAAAACAAATTTAGTTACAAAAACTAAACAAGACAGAAAATAAATAAAAAATTGAGAACAAGAACTAGAACTGAGCCATGTTACCATGATCTCTATCTGACCTCATAGTCACCACCATCCTCCAACTAACCTACTCACACAACAAGCACACAAACCACAAACTTGAACAAGGAACAACACCTACCAAATAGTTCGGGTCCACCGATGACAAATGGAATAGGTATGGTGTGAACTAGGAATCTTAATAAAAAACCACCAAAGAATACATGCGTTTTCCTTCACAAAAAAGTATATTAACACTAGATAGAGAATACAATTATAAGAATTGCGGTTTCATGTTTTAATTAAATAATCAAACTTTCCATTTTTAAAATATAACAAAACACCCTTTTTTTTCTCAAATAATATATCATTTTATAAACTAGAAACCAATAGATGGATATTGTACTTTACCGAATGTAAACTAGCTGTATAAAAAGAAAAAAATGTACAGAACAATAAAAAAATAAATTATAGTGAGTGACCATGGCCATTTCATAAACATCTCCAGAGAAGTCCTTGGATGTACTCGGTTCGAAACAAACTGCCTATGCATGGTGAAACTTTTTTATCTATAACCAATTGGCTACCCACGATTGACCAATAAAGTGGATCATCCCAATTATACTCTCAGAAAATACAAGGGTACCAAACCATCTTATCAGGGCTAGAAATAAACCATCACTCAGTCATCTAAAAGATTCCCAAGAACCCATGGTAAAAGTGAACAATGTAGTAGGAGACCCTTGCACACATACATCATCTTACATGATGTCACTTCACTTGCCTAACCAATATACAGACACCACCTATATGATAAACCATAAAGGGAAATCACTTATTTAAAGGTTCCCACTATATATATTTATATATCACATCATCAATGTTCCAACAAGACAATCACATCATATGAACATTAAAACCTTTCTTAAAACATAATAGTTTTCAAAACGGGAATTAAAATTTACACACCCAAATGATTTTACTAAAACATTTCAAAAACCATTTCAAAATAATTTCGTAATGTCACTTTTACAAGAATTTCCAAACGATCCGTTACATTTAAAGCCGAATTCCATTTAAATCCTAGATGAAAACACATAGCATATTTAAATATGACCAATGGGATCCCAAAAAATTTACTGACCAATAATGTCCCAAAATTCCAACCAGGAAATGTTTTGAAGAACATATTTGAACCAATTTGAAGACATATTAATAACCACATAAACTATTTTGAGGTCAAGGAAAACATTTTAGAAGCCATAATATCGAGAAACAATTGTTTTAATGTTCTATATTCATGTGAATTCCCATCTATGTTTCTAAATTATGCACACATTGATGTTCCAACATTAAATGGTGCTCCCAAATCAACCATTTCCATTTCCAAGGTCACCACTTTCTTTTTAAGATATTCCCAATAATCCCATTTAATTACCAAATCATAAACAAACCATCCAAAAACATTTTCACCAATATTATTAGGCTATAAAAGACATCTAAATCACAAATAATTTCATGTCTATATATCAAAACTGAATTACTGAAATGAAACTAATTCCAAGTGTCCCAAAAAGTCTTGATTCCACTTTTAAAGAACATTTGACATTTTATAAAATATATAAGGTGTATTAATATATATAAATATTCAAGTAATCACTTAAAAGTTTTTTTTGTAAATTTATACCAATAATAAGACACTAAAAAATACTAAACAAAGGTACCCTATTTGGGAAAATCATGTTTATAAATTTAGTCATGAAACCCAAGCCTTCAAAAAGGAAAAACATGGAAGCACCTTCCTCATTGGTGTGTATGAGCGATGAAACCTTAGGAGAATAGAGATATAAGACCCACATAAATTGAACATAGCCCATATCTAATAAAAAATGAACCAACAAGAAAACCAAATCCATTATGGTTCGGCCAAAGTAGACCCCACCAAAGGGAAACCAGAAAACAAGGAAGATGGGTAGAAATAATGGAAAAGGGTCTAAAACCCCAAGAAAATAACCTTAGATAATTGAGGATGAAACTATGGTGGATAAGGGTATAAAGGAAGAGGGGTTTCTGAACCACTGGGTATGACAAATACATCCAAGAGGGAGGGGGAAGAAATGGGGTTAAAATGAGGTAAGGGTAGAATAGGGTTTTTAATTTCAAAAATTTATAGGAAGTTCACATGGTTTAACCTCATGGTTTGTCAAACCATAAACTAACAATGTGCCAGATATAGTCTAAAAAGTGAGAGACCACATGAATAATCCACATAGTTTATGCAACTCTATGAAAACTATGCAATAGCTTCTTCTGAAATGCCAGACCTACCACACAACAAAGTCACACAGTTTTTGTGGCCATTCATAAACCCTGTGCTAGATTCTGGCCAAATATAGAACCTATTTCACAGGTACCTGGGATGAAAACATGATTTACACTAATCATTCAGTTCCCATGCATAGGTTTAAATCCACCCAAACATCCATAAACTCAAAACTTCTACAAAGTCATAACCCAAACCTTAATTGGAATAATACAATCCAAAAAAAGAATAAAATAAATAAGTATCTAACCCAACACTTGACCCAATTCCTGATACGAACAAAAATGAATTCCCAATCTCAATGAGATGGAATCTAGTTTAATGTATCATTGAATAAAAGTGGGAATGATTTCAACCCAATAACCATGATAAAATTAACAAAACTAAACAAGTGGAATATCCAACCAAAACTGAATCACAAACAAATATATAGAACTGATTCTGTTACAACATCTCAATATGAAAAAATAAATACAAAACTAAGAATAAGAATTAGAAATTAGCCACCTGACCACAATCTCAATGTGACCTCAAGGTCACCACCATCCACCAACTAACCTTCTCCCACAATTATCACTTGAACTATGAACCTCGACAAGGAAGAGGAACTACAAAATAGTTCGGGTCTACCAGTACTAGATGGAATAAGAAGGGTGTGAGATATGTATCAAAGTAGGAAAAAAACATAGAATCCATATATTTAATTTCCCAAAAATAGTTCTTTAACACTAGTTTGAAAATACTATTATAGGAATTAGGATTTCATATTTTAATCAAATAATCAAAATTTCCCCATTTTAAAATATAACAAAACCGATATTTTATTCCCCCAAAAGCGATAATTTTAGAAAACAAAAACCAATAAATTGATATCAAGATGTTGTGAATGTAAACTAGCAACATAAATATAAAACCAAGTGAAATAAAATATAAACATGAAATTATAGTTTGTAACCATGGGAATCTACTCAACATCCCTAGAGTAATCCTTGGACGTACTTGGGTCAGATGGCATCTTGAACTTGTTCGTGACATGAAATAATTTATAAACAATGGAATTCTATAGAATAGATCATAAAATTATGAAAAATAATTTATAATCCACAAACATGTGAAAAAATTATCATGGATTAAAAAAATTATGCACAGGTAATCTTATAATAATGAACATGTTTTTTATTAGACATATTTATTTTTTTAAATCCTTCAAACGTTTTTGAAAATTAAATTTGTATTATCCAAAATGAATCCGTCAAGAATATAAAATTGGGTGAACAGTTGGGATTATTTTCATGAACAATGTGATAATTATGTCAAATATAATATGTCCTTCTTGGATTTATTTTCCCTAAGTACATCTGTTCTAGAACCATATCCACTTGTAGTCTTTAGATAGAGATGTATTTCTAGAGAAAACTACATAATATATTCAATTACAAAACATTTGGATGTTATTCAATAAACATCCAAATTATAACATAGGATCATGTTCCCTAATATATTTTTTCTCAAAAACAGTTCCCATGTTTTCTACCAGATTTCTTATGATACCAACTATAATTATTTGGACCCCAGTAGCTTGAAGTCAGTATTTATTTTAATATATTTGAATAATATACTAGGAATAAAATCTTAAAGTATATAGTGATTATTAATCTTGGTAATCTAGAAACATAATTTAATTCCAATTACATTTTAAAATAAAAAATAAAAAACGTAATTTCTTTTAGAAAAAAATTATTTCTCATAGAGTATCCATGTATATAAATAATCAAAAACTTCTCAGAATCATGGGGATCATCAAACATAATAAATGCGTGATCTCAGATGATATGAAAGTGTAAGTTTATAGTGAAATTCTTGAATAAATAATTAATAATAAATATCTAAAGGTAACTTATTGAAACCTAATTCCATTTAACCAATAACTTCAGCATAATATGTCTAGAATAGATGATGATTAAATAATTCCATATAAAAAATCACATGAACTTGAAAAAACTACCATTTAAATTATAACTAATCAAATGAACACATGTAATATCAATAATTTTACACATAATGATAGAATTCATAATGAATCACATCTATAACATATAGTAAATGCCTTATTCCATGACATCAAAATAAATGTGTAAGGCCTATACCAAAACCTAATATATTTTATCTCAAGAGACCTACTGATGCATTAGGGTTTTATAGTGGGCCCTCCCATAACATACTAAGTAAAATTAATTCCTCAGATGGAAGGGGTGAAACAAAATATTTATAAACATTCAAATTGAAAAACTAACATACAAAATGTTAGTACTTACAATAATTAATAAACATAATAATAAACCATCAAGAGTAAAATGGTGAATGTTAATAAAATTATACATACCCTGTAAAAATTATCATAAAAAATTATGATAAACAATAATAATCGTATCAATACGTCATATCACAGGTCTATTATAAGTATAATAATGGTTTTATGTTACTAATGAATATAGATACCCTGAAAATATCCCTATAATTTTTTTTTGAGAAAATAATATTTTTATTCTGAAATATAAATTCTAAAAATAAAAGAAAAAATATTTTTTAATTGAAATAATAAATTTAAATATTATAAAATAATAACTAAAAGATTTATTTAATATGAGATTGGAAAATTCAATTTATTCCATACAAGTTATAACAAATATTTCTTTAACATTTTCACTAAAATCCAAATAATAATTTTATTGAAAATGACACGAATATTCCATTAAAACATTATTGTGAAAATTTATTATGGGTAAAAATTTATTTAATAAATCAAGTTGAAATGGTTAAAAACGTTTTGAAAACATTTTTATAAAACATTGATTTTGATGAAAACTGATTTCTAACCAAAGAGATAAATGAGATCATATTTTCTTAAGAATGTTCTCAATAAATATAAGTTCCAAAGTGTGGAAAAATATTATAATAAATTATAAAAATACATAAATAACCAAATGAGTGTAATATATATATATATATATAGTGATATTAAATAATTTTCGTAAGGAAAAATGAAACAAAAGCAATCTCAAATAATGATTAGAATGGGAATTGAACCCTTTCTACTTTGGTAACATTTTAATCATATGACCTATAAGATAAATGACATAAGATCAAAATTAAAATTATATGAAGATAAATATATTCATGAAATTAAATATGAAATGTGTAGTTCATACTTCACACAAAGTAAATATGTGGTGAATACAACATATGCCTCGCATAAGTAAAAGTGAAACATGAACCCCTTAGATTAGGTTTTATTGAAATCATTCATGTATATAATTATTTTATTATATTTTAATAATATTAATAATTATTAAAATATCCATACCCATAATTATAATATCATATACGATCCAATTATAACATTTTACCACCTATTTTTTAATAATGTTTCACTTTTTTATTATTTTTGGTGTTAATTGCCTGGTTTTCTACTGTGGGTTTTATCATGAAAGTTATAGTTATTTTCAATAGGATATATATAACATATTAAGAATGATAATTGTTTTATAAATATAATATTTATTCATTACATACATTTTTATAACCACTTATTAAGGTTGAACATGGAATATGATTCACATCGCTTCTGGGAGATAGTATGCCATATGTATTCACGAGCAATGATATCACTCCCTTAATGGGTGGATTGATATTTTAGTGGGTGATATATTAATATTAAAAATACACTATCATATCATATATATATCTCATATATTCAATAATTTTATCCTTATTACATTCCATGTAATTCGTATTTGAAAAATGAATCACATCACTTCGTAAGGTGGTAGCTCGTCGTACACACAAGTGAATTTATAATATTTGAAATGGAATAGAACATAAAAAGAAATAGGTGGTATAAAAATTAGATAGTGATAATAATATTAAAAATATCATATAAATTTGTTAAATTAATCATTATATCGAGCCACAAATATTTGTGATGGAAAACGAACTACATCATTTTGCAAGGCGGTAGTCCTCAATACACATGATCAATCATTTTCTTTCCCATTTTATAGAGGTGTATATGGATAAATATTATTATATAAACATAATAAAATCCTATTATATGTTATACACATGTGTACTTATATTTAATGTTTTAAGAGTTAATTTATGGTGTAAAAGAAGAATGAAAATGAATGAACTTTGTTAAAATAATTACATTATCTAAGAGAAAACTCATTTGTATCTCCTCTTAAGGACCCTAGGGATGGTATTTTAGGAGGACCAGAAGCTATAAAATATGAATAATGATATTGGGGATTATTTTTTTGGGGTTTAATTAAGATAAAGTTCATTATATATGTTATTAAGTGAATATAGTGAGTGTCATTTTATAAGTTGGGAAAGAGAACCCTCTTGGAAATTAAGTGGAAATTTACCAAAAGAATCCAAAATGGTAAATTAATTCCTAATAAAAATTATATAAAATGACCTTATATTCGATTATTGGATGGGTAATTTTGAAATGTGTCCAGAAAATAAGATTTTGATTAGTTGGTTGGTAATTTTTAACCATTATCTTCTTAGTCTAACCCCATATTAAATCCATTTTTCTTCAACATGGTTATTAATTTTTGAAATTTCCCTATTAATTTTTGTAAAAATTTATGTTAAACTAATTAGATAAAACTAAATTTTGTGATTTGAAATATGTAATATATTTTTCAAATTAAATTTACAGAAGTGGAATAAACTAATTAAAAATTACACCTACATATTTGATGAAAAACATCGTTTCAAAGTTAAAATGTGCAGAAGTATAAAGGTTTTGAAAAAATATAAAATGTTACATTGATTACAATATAAAAAATTAGTTAAATTTTAATATAATTTATCTAATGATACATTAAATCCAATTTAAAATATAATTTTACTTTTCAAATAATTTAAACTAAAATATTTTTTTTATTAAAAATTGATTTATTTAATTATTCATAGAGAAATGATACGTTTTATAAAAATCATAAAAATTCACCATAAAATTAATATGATATGATGGTTTCAAAAAATTAATTTTATATTTTAAAATAATTTTTTTAAGAGTGTTAATAATTAATTATAAATTATTTTTGCAAAGAGAGAGTAAATAACCTTTTAGAAAAATAATGTTTTCAGATAAAATTTCTTTTACTTTATAATGATTCTTATTTTGTTTCTAATCAACAAAAATAAATTTATTTTATTTTATACTTGTGTAAACCATATAAATTTCATAATTTATTTTTTAACATTTATACCTACCAATTTAATGTCCTGGTTGAATTGGTCATGTTTAAATAATAATATTTTAATAGGGTATCATGTTTCGTTTAAACCATGTGGTGTGTGCATAATAATATATTAATAATATTGAGTTTATTAAAAAATAGAAATATCATAATTTCTCATGGTGTTATATTATCTTCTAATATGGTTTTTTCATACATACCATTGAATATGATATTCATATTTGAAAAATTTTTGTGGTGTTTAACTATGTATCACATTTTATCAAGGAGTTGGTGTTCATTTTTATAGAATGTGGGAGGAATAAATATATCAATTTAAATAAAATACAATCCATTTTGTATGAGATAAATTTTAACCTCTCCAAATTAAATACTTTGAAAAAATAATAGCAAGAAGATAAACTATTCCACTATACTATTGAGTGATATAACCTTTTTTTCATGTGATATTGAATGATGTAATTCCAAATATCAATTATTATATATATTGGTGGATATGATATATTTTTTGATAGAGATCTAGATCTTGGTTTATTGAAAACAATTTGTGTGTGATTTTATATAAAACCATAATTATAATTTTATTATTTTATCCTTAGAACTCTATATAATAACATCTTTCCACAAGATATTCAATATTATATGTGGAAAATAAATTGAGTTTATTATTATTAATGGAACAAGGAATGAGATATTATATAAGATAATGTGATTTTTTTGAAAAAACTAGTATACATTGACTCACACATTACATACATGACTATTTCACAATTTTTAATGAAAATATACAAAAATAAAAAAATTAAAAAATTTACAAGGGTGATCTCTAAGAATAGTATTTTTATAAAATATTAATAAAAATATTTTTTTAGAATTGTTCAAATACTTATCTATATTCCTCCTATACACATTATTAATATTTTTAACACATGCGATCACCTAGTGAAATATATCAATGTTATACCAGGGTATAATCTAGAAAGGGGATCAATACTTAGAAGGAAGAGGATTCATAATCACCCTGAGAAAATAAGTGAAAAAATAGTTTCCATCATATTTTAAAAATATGATTTTAATAATTTAAATCATACCAAGAAGACATAAAATGTGGAATATTTGTAATAATAAAACATCATTATTACTGCTCACATTTTCTAAGGAAAAATGTATCAGTTTGATGATAATGATTTTATGTTGAATAATTGTATAATTGAAAAATATCCTTCCACATAGACTTGGTTCCCTGAAATCTTATTTTAATTTCTCATAGCCTTAGACACTTGGTTGGTCATTCTCATACCTATAACATCTTCATATCTATCTGTTATATACTATGCATCCATGCATATAGGGGTCTTCTCCTGGCATACTTACTAAAATATCCCATGCCACATTTGCTACTCCAATAGTTCCTTTTCATCATATGGGGGCATCTAAGGTGGTCTCTAAAGGTTATCTCAAATGGATATACACCCTACCACATTTATATTATAAAAGGTAACTTGATAAATAATTAAATAATCAATAATCACAATTTTATAAGGTGATAATTGAATATACGCTTATTCCTTAAATGACCCAAAATTTCTATTCAGTTGATTCTATAAGTCCAAACATAAGAAACATATTATAATTATGGGTATTTTTATTATCCAAAGGCTTTAACTATTAATATTTTATATAGGAAAATATCCACTATGATTAATTAATGCTAGTGATATTGACCCACCCATAAGAGGCCTATAAGGAAACCATATTTTCCATGCAACCCAAGAGAGTCCCTGTAGGATACCACTACACCTAGGACATCCATGAGAAGAAAAATATAGTTCTAATTCTCATAGAACACTATTAAAAGGCTAACTAGGGGTCAACTTCTCGCAAGCCCCCTCATGAGGCCATCTAGGGAGACTATTTTCTAATACATCTTGAAAAGGACTACCAAGGTATCACTATTCATAATCCACTTTGAAGAGGTATAATAAGGTTCCAAATTACCTAGGGCACCATAGAGAATCATTCTAGGGTAACATTTCTACCAGACCACCTATAAGTGCCCAAATAGTTCAATAAAAAATCTTTATTAACTTTTAAAAGTACACTAGGGAACCACTTCCCCAATGATTGTAACAATAGGTCGAACAGACTTTTCACTACCTATCCAACATGATCTCATTGTGTATTCCCCATTAATATATTTATTCTAGTCGGATTAAATGTTTTTAAAAAAGGATATTCCTAACAGAATTTAACATAGATCAAATCACTACTATGTACAATCCATAATACCCCTCTACAACATCCTGAGATACATGACTAGATTATGTATACCAACATGCTCTCTTCAGTTCACATTTTCCTTCAATAATAGAAATTTGTAATCTTGTAAGGGATCTCCTCTAATTTTATATAGAAACCAATTAGATATTAAAGATACAATGAATAATGTAATATCTTGATACTAGGGACTCTATCTCCAACTTAATTAATTAAAATATTTTGTCCCAACCTTATAAGGTCACCTAAAATGGTTGTGTTGGACTGATACTATGTTCATAAACTAGTAATTTAATCTCTATAAAATCCTACATATTCCAATCAATGTGCTATTAAAATATAAGGTAATTTTATAATGTGTAATATCCTACTATGTTTTAAATAATTATTACCTTACCTTATACATAATTAAAAATTCTAGAAAACTAAGAATCAATGAAGGAAAAAAACTTGCATCCACATATAAAAATTTACAAAATCTCTCACTGGTGACTTTCTTATTTTAAAAATTATTTTATAATCCCATTCCCCATACTCTGAAAAATAAAGACATCACACTCAAGTTATTTGTTTTAGTCTCTCACCCCCTCTAATGGTCACCATTACCCCTCGGATTCTTCTCACTACCTAGCTTAGACGTTTTATAAATACCTCACCTCCACCACCTCTTCCATTTATTGTCCAACATAGTCTTGTTTTTTCACACTTCCATGAAATAAGTATATTTCATGTCTCCACTGATCATAAGCTTATAAACATCATCATATCTTTTCACCTTATCGTTATTTCCCCCACTAATTATGTAACATACCACCCCTCCTTATTGAATTGGGGATTACTGGGGAGCTACTAGGGCTTAGGTGACATCCCAAAGACACTAGTGGTGGTAAATAAATTCAAAGGGTGACTAAAACATTTGGGGGACTCTTTTTTCTTTGAAATATAAAACATCAAGAAAGAATAAACTATAACCAAACAAACATCTATATGATACATGAGTATTAAATTTAACTAAAACATAATCCAACAAATAAACTAAATCATATTACAATATGATACAAAAATCCATACATACATATGACCACAAGTACTCCAAACTCAAAACTCTGAAGTGACATTAACCAGAAACACCCAACCTTATCTTTTATCAAAATAGACATCACAAGCCCATGGTATCAAGAATCATCACTAAAACCAATATACCATTCCTTTACTTATGTCTCGATAGATGAAATTTTCCAATTCACAACATTTCCCAAATAGGGGGTGAGTTTACGAAAAACTGAATTCACCTAATTACTTTATAATAATATCCACTAGGAAAACCATGTCATCACATTTCATTAAGGAGTTTTAAGTAATAATAATTTCTTATATAAATTCCATAAATTATTTTTATAAGAAAATAATAAAAAAATCATTTCCATAACTTCTAAATTTATTTGGAATATTACTTTTCATGTACACACACGACCAAAAAACATAAACATGTTTTCACCATTGATGATGGGACTTCATTTTCATAATCTATCCCATTTTATAGTGGTACTTCATGACCAGTATTCATCCCTTTCAGCTCATTCCCAATCTTTTATTCTAGAAAAATTCAAAGTTATTTCAATAAAAAAAATTCATTTGTTAAATCATTTCAAAAATTAATTTACATTAATAAAAATAATACATAATTTCAAATTCATCATTTTAATATTATGAAGAGGTTTTCCAAAAACCTATAAACATTCCATAATTTCTTATGCAATGAAAAAATAGACATTCATTAAGAATACCATAAGTATTTCAAAACAATATCACGACATTCATTTTAATAATTATATTCATTAAATTCTTTAATCATTTCTCATTGAGTGAGAAACCACAAACCTCTCATATGTTTCTAAAAAATAATAGAACAAAGAAAAATAATGATCCGATTGCAAACCATCTCACCATCAATAGATTTAACAATATTTCATCAAAAAATAATTAATATCACATAGATATATTCATAAGTTAACAGATATATGGTTTTTGGGTATATTAGAACCTTGGATCTAAGAATAACTAAATATAATGGTTACTGAACAATGAATCCGAGGTTCCAATGCACTTTGATTCATGTTAGTATGCTCTCCAATCGAAGGGGATTGTCCATAACACCTTATAAAAAAAGAATTTTGGTAATGGGAGGATTATGGGAAAAAAGTTTAAAATAATTAATTAGGATAATATCAAAATTTTATAGAAGGATAAATATACACCTCATGATTAGGCCACACATTATGGAAAACTATGTGCCAATTCTATAGATATACTATCATATATATACACCTCACACTACTGGATCACATAGTTAGACAACCCATGAATGAACTATGACTTTACCATTATTTGATGATGTGTTTTTTATCTTGATAAGTAGAACAGTTTGTCCAAACCATGTACCAAATGTATGCCTTGATAGTGCACACTATCTTTTATTCTTGGTTTTCTAGAGATGTTTCACAATTTCTACTAATCATGGAAAAATAATGATCCCCTATAAAAGCCTCTAAAATATTTAAATTCTCATTGTAAACTCCCTAAACATAGCATGAGCATTATATAGACTAAAAATATATGATTAAAGTAGAAAAATATGCTTTTATGAGATAGTTTAGGCCATTTATCCACCATTTCTACTCATTCTCTCCTATTATTCCAGAATCCATCCATGTTTCCATAAATCTTGCACTAGATATATGATTTTACAATACAAGATATTCTCGGTCCTATCTAAAATTTGTACCTAAAATTGAATCAATATAGTATACAACTTCCAAAAAACATGATCCCCTAAAATAACAAGGTTATGATCACATTGTTACTTCTTCAATGGAGATACACGAAACACAATGTGCACTAAAATGAACCTTGGTGGAATATCCAACCAATATTCCAACATAATAAAATAATTCAAGAATATCAAAAGGGATTAGGTTTTTAGGAGATATATTTCATTTCATTCAATAATGATGATGAACAAGCCTTTTAGATATTTATACAAATTCTTTGTCACTCACCCGAAATGGAAGTGGGAATCAACGATGAACAACATAGGACTCATGATGACTCTGAGTTGTCTTCGGTCTATTTCTGAGAGAATAATCATATCTGTTATCTCTTTCACAAAGCTAGATCAAATTACTGACATCTTATATATTTTTACCTAATAAAGTGTAGAATTACAGGGACACTCATACAATGCTTCAAAAGGATCCATATATATTGAGTCCTAAAAAATGTTATTATATTAGAACTTTTTAAATGTTAAATTCTTCTACCATGAGCCACCAAAATATATTACACAATTACTATGAATATATGGTAACATTCAGATTGTCCATATAGATTTTCTATCTATTTATGGATGAAAATCCATTCTAATATTTAACTATCTTCCAAGGATTTATAAAAATGAGATATAAACCTAGGGTCTCTGTCTGATACAATCAAGTGTGTAATTACCTACATATTAAGAATTTCCAAAATGTAAATATTTCATATGTATTCCACTTAATTAGTTTCAAAATTTGAGGTGAACTAATAATATATTTTGTTTTGATTAACTATATCCTATATGGAATTATGTTTCCTAATCATCCTTGGTAGTCTTGATACAAAATCCATAGTTATCTACTCCCATATCAACATGGGAATAGGTAAAGACTACAACATACATATTAGTCATTGGTTATCTTTATTTACCTACTTAAAGGTGATGCATCTCGAGACATAATATATTAAAAATATTATCTTTCTAATCCACAAAAACTATACTTTCGATTATTTATAAATTTTCTGAATCCTAGGGTGAACAACCCATCTCGAATGGTGGTATTAAATAAATATTTTTTCCAAACAAGGAAAATGTTTGAATATCCAATCTCTAAACCAAAACAATGTGCATATATCCAGCTTGCATCCCTTAGTAATTTCCTCACCATTGAGTTATTACCACATAGAAACACATGATAGATCAGATGTCTGAGTAACTATTACTATGTCATCCAAATTAAGAAAAAAATTGGAAAGAAACTGCAACGTACCCTTGGTCCAAGAAATTTTCTTGAATATATATTATAACTAGAATTAGTTTCTAGTTGTCTAAATACTATTTATCAAACTAATATTATGAATTCATAATAAATTCATCCTCCACGTATTTCATTTTACTCAGTTTATTCATAATGTGTATGTAAAAAATCTATAGATATTCCATCTATCTATGTTGTATTAAATTAAAATATCTTTTAGTGAATGTATGTTTCAAACTCTTATGATCCATATATAATATTAATTTCTCACCAAATGTGTTATTATTTTATGTCATTAAATCATATACCACAATATATAATTCCAAATTTTGTGATGGGTATTTATTCTCATATAATCCCAAATTCCATGAACATTAAGCGACAACATGATCCCCTCTGCATGAGAACACATCCCAAACAATATTTTGATGAATCATAATAGAATTATTACCCCTTTATAGAATTTGGAGGGATGAGTTTGTGGGATTATGTATGTATAACCATACATTCATGATAACCTTTCTAAATTTCAATGTTACATTATAGTGTAACATCGTTCCTCATCAATGATTTCATTGAAGATTCTAAATGTGATAAATCATATATATATTATCTACATTCAATACTAATCCATAGAAACTATATAACTAGAATACATTCCTCAATGGTTTCCAAGAGATCACAGTTTCTATATTCTTTGAATCAGTAGAAATTTATATATTAGAAATTACATGGGTAAGTAGACATACCAATTTTATCCATAAATCACACATTGATATCATTTCATAATGATTATATTATTAACCGATAACCAACAATACATATCTTTTCTGTGAAAAAATTGAGAAATTATTTCTGGAAAACATTAGAAAACCAGTCAAAAATAGTTTTAAAACATCCACTTCCATTATCATTGAAAATTCCAACATCATTGCTCGTAATTGATATTAGATTATTCTAAAAAACTGTGCCAAAAGACCTTTCCTACTAACCTTTACATCCTAAAGTTCTATTTTTAGATGTTTAAATAGATTTAAATATGTTAAAGTAATATGTTTATATTAATATACAATGTCATTTTTGATCAATTTCCACAAATCAATTTCAAAAATAACACCATTTAAATCTATCTCATGCACATGGATTTCCAAAAACAACTCATCCCCATTGAAAGTTAAAGAAAAAGATGTACACCTAAAGACTCGATACCCTCTTTGTCCATGAGATGTTTAATGTTTCAACACATAATGTGTTATATCAATATGAAAACCCATATTATTAATAACATTAGAAAAAATGAGTTAGATGGGCTTATATCAATAAAATATTTCATAAGGGTATAAATGAAAAGAATCAAAACTCTCACCATTGAAGGAAAATATTGATCAACCAAGATAAATTTCTTAGATCCACAAAAATATTTAATAACTACAATTTACTCTTTTAATCCAATTTATATTATACTTATTGAGGAGTCATAGTGTTTCTAGAATCACCTTAGATCACTGTTGTCATACAATGAGGATTATTCTACTTCAGTCATCATGTTGAAGCATAATATGCTGGTGAAATAAGATATTTGTCTCTAAAAACTGACTTTAGATCACTAAAAAGATATCATTGAACATTTACCGTCTTGTTGAAATGTGAAATAATCTAGGTGGTTTCATACTATCTCATTTGTTATCATCATGTTAACCACACTAGAAACATCCCATATTACTTTTCAGTTGATAAGGATGATTTATTGATCCCTTGGTCGAATTATGAGTTGTACCAAAACATTTAAAATAGGTTTCACTCTTACAGCTATTCCCAACATTAGAGTTCTCACATGTTCTCACAAGAAATATATTCTTGAAAACTGTATTTCTTGAGATATCCCTTTCTACAACAATTTCTCTATTGAACATCTCTATATAATCCATTATAAAATTCCTAAAAATCATTTAATGAATATATGATAATAATCATGACTCAAAATTCATTCCTTTAAGGACACACTTTTAGAAACTTCTGGGAAAAGTAGTCAAATATCATAATTTTATCCCACACTCTTTGATTTTGTGATTTACTTTATTAAAAAAAGAGGAAATTTTTCTGGAAATATGAATGATTTGTGGATAGAGTAGTTTGTTAAAAAATTCTTAAAAATATTATCATGCCATTATTTGGTCCAATTTTTCCTTAAATAATAATTCCCACCATTGGAATGACAAATCCTATATCATATACACTGAAAAATTAACTTTTAGTTTCAATGATTCTTATACAACACCATTTAATCTAAACAAAAAAACCCAATTTAGTCTCACCAATTATAAACTGGATGCTTAATAATATTAATTTAAAACATTAATATATATTAAAACATAACTATCCCCAATTTCACCATCATCAAAATTTAAACCATTTTTAGAAATACCACCACAATTTTTTTGAAAAATCCATTTTCACTATTTTCAAAAATTAACAACGTTTTTTATTTTTTTAACCCAATGATTCTAAATTAAAAATTCATTAAAATTAGGAAGTCTTACTATCAATGAATTTTATGAAATTATCATTTACTTAACACATAATAATTAGGTGAGTAATCACCAAAAACATTCTTAAGACACTCATATACCCAAACAGATTGGTAACATGACACTCAACATAAAGAGGTTATCTATGACTTTTTTATACTATACATTTCAGGTTCTGACAAACCTATATCATTAATACCATCCCAAAATAGAAATTGATAATATTTTAAACTCTATTCCCAATGAAAACTTACACTCTTTCATATGTTAAGGACCAGAGTAGGTGATACAATATATCCCAAAATTAATGATGGATAAAACCAAGACTGAAACCATTTGTATCATCCCAACCCTCCTCATTTATTTGAGTAGTGATGGGGGAGCTACTAGGCCTTAATTTATATACCGAAGACCCCAATGGCTAGTAATTAATGGCAATGTCCTCCATAAAATGTTGAGGATGATTTTATATTTTGAAGTATTAAACATCTAGAAAACATAAACAATAACTAACCGAACCTATATATAATTAATGAGTAGAAAATACAGTTGAATGATAACCCATCCAATAAAAAAATCATAACAGAAGAAGAAACCAAAAGTCATATACACAGAGGAACACAAAACCACAAGACTTATAACTCCAAAGTAACATAAACCAGTATAACCCAACCCTATCCATGCTCTACCTCTATATTCTAGGTCTAAAGTTTCAAAAAACTTCAGTACATAACTAAGATACATTGAAATTACCTAAGTCTCAATAGATTACATCATCAAATAAAAAAATTACCATTCTAGGGAATATTATAAACTTAGTAGTATTTTCCCAATCACTTCCCAACTCATACTACTATGAAAAATCTTCTTATCACATTTTATAAAATAGTTTCACACAGTAAAAATAACCCATATCAATCCATAAAACCTTTTTCAAAGGAAATAATATGAAAATACTTTAAATCACTTATCATTTGACCTGGAATATTCCTTTCTATGTCTATACTTAAAAAAACACAAACAAACACACACACACACACACAATCTTGGTGTCACCTTTGATGGTGAAAAAATCATGTTCATACTCCATCCCATTTTATGGTTTTACTTCAATACCAATATCTATCAAATTCAACTCATGAGAAAATATTTATTCCAAAACCACACCATTTTATTTATATGAAATGTTTATTTATTTAAATAGTTTTAATGACTACATTAAATGTATCATAATAAACCAAAATTTTAAAATCATTATTTTAAAATGATCAACAATTGGGTTTTTAAACAATAAATCAACTTTCTATAATTTTCACACCAATATAAAAATAAGATTTTAATCAATAATATCACTATGAATTCAAGAACATTTCATGAGAATTATACATTAAAAGCTAATGCATAATTTTTTAAATCATGTTTAGTTGTGAGGTAATCCACTTATATCTCCATCATTGGAAAAGACAAAGAATAAGAAAATAAAACATCATCATTTGATCACAAACCACCTTCCCATCACTATATCCAACAATATTTCATCATAAAATCATTTATAAAACTTATATCAATACATAAAAGAATAAATTTATGTTTTTAATAGAGTGAATAATCTTATATATAAGAAGAATCAAGAATAACATGAACTTATCAATGAATCTGGGACACCAACACACTTGTATTATCCAAAGGATCACCCTCGAATCAATGGGGATCATCTATCATGCCTTGAGAGAAAAATGAATTTTACTTGTGGGAGGATTAAGTGATAAAATGAGGGTTAAAATGGATAATTGGGATTGGATCTAAAATTTAAGGAGGAATAAATATACGTCACATCATTAGGCTGTAGAATATGGGAAACTATTCAACAATTTTATGGTGATACTATCTTAATGACACGCCTTTCTTGCTTGGATGTCACAGTTTGAAAAACCACGCACCATCCATTTTCCCCCTATTTTAGGATGCATGGTTTATCATCTACGTTCACAAAGTTTCTCAAAACCTTTAACTAACTATATTCCATGATAGTACCCACTACCTTCACTTTAATATTTTATTAGAGATGTTGCAAAGTTTATACTAATCATGCAAAACTGAGAACCTATAGAAGAGCCTATAAAACATGAAGAAACGGTTTAGAACCACCTAAATCCTAACACAAGCATTATATAGACTAAAAATACTTAAATAAATGGAGATGACCCAAAAAACATGGGTTATACACATCAAATCGCCACCTCCATCACCACATTACTGTTTCTTTGTATCATTCACCACTACCTCTCTTCTTCATTGAAAGCTCACCTTACCATATTTTTCATCATCTAATTTCCATTGTTGGTATCCATTTCTTATTCATTATCATTCCTTAATGTCATTTGGCCACACCTTATTTCATTCTCCTTATATCTGTCTATCCCCCCACGTCCACTATCATTGTCATTACTATATCTTTGGATTTTTTTTAAATCAAAATTCAAAATAAGACTAGAATTTATTTACCTCCAATTCACATATGTGACCGCATATACCATGGCATCCAAAATTGGACCCTATTTGGTTACCCTATAATTGAAACACCTTCCAAAACTATTGAAATCTGTCATATATTTCCATTTCACTCTTATTTTATTGCGATAAAAACACAAATACGGTAATCTAATTCATTATAGATCTTAATTTCACCGCTTGGGTCATATAAACCATGTGTTAAACCATTTGTCCTATGTAGTTACCAATAAACCAGAGTATATATTGAATAATCCTACTATTTTCATCCCCTTATGATGTAATCATTAATAATCTCATTACTTTATGCAATAAATGATCCATTAAAAAATGGTAAATTTAATAATTTGTAATCCCAAACCATACTCATTACTATTTAGTTTCCAAAATAATGAATGAATCAGAACAGGAAACTCAAAATTAAGTCCCAGGACAACCATCACTAGGTCATGTTCACTTAGTAGTTTATTCTGTATGAATTTAACATTCTTGGAATAGGTCCTTGATATATGATCTTAAACTATATTATTTTATGGTCTTGGTTTAATAACCCTAAAATACATATTATTGGTTCATATTGTACTACCTTAAATCCATAAAATTAGTCTTTAATACACAAAAATAAAATAAACTTATTTTTTTTATAAAACCATAAAACAATCAAATTCAGTACTAATCACATTACCATGAAATCCCCACAAGTCTTATTAATTAAATTAAAATTAACTAGTATTTTATTCCCCATACCTGGATATATAGGAATCCCTTTTCATAGGATTTATCCCATCATTATAACACATACTACCTACCTAGATGGAGAAAAAATAAATAGTGTAAAACTGTGTGGTTTTAATACAATGTCTAATCAACCCATAGGGGTGGAATATTGATAAGATCTCATACATATATTTGGAGAACCTTTGATACATAAATAAGTTTATGTTGATGCATGGTAATGATATATTATTTTTATAACTAACATAAATTATATTGTTTTCTTGAAGGATTTAATAAATAAATCTTAAATCTATAAAGTATTTCTTTAGTAGGTTATAAGTCACTCAAGGAATCAACAAAAGTCCTATCCTCTCAACTTTGATGTGAAAATTTTGATTACATTAAGTCATCATTATTTTCAACTTATTTTACAATCATAGTACATGAACATACGTATACAACAAATGTGAACACATTAGTAGTAAAATAAGAAACTAGACATTAAATTATATACATGTGAAAATGACTAATGGACTATTAACATTATTATGTACTAATAGGATCTTTTTTTCCACTTCAAGATCTCAGTTTAATAAAAATAGAATCATATATCAGTGTGATAAAATAAATCAAATTCTACACTAATATAAATGGTAGATCAAGTAATATTCTTTCACATCCCTAACTAATATAAAGTTGTATATACAACATTTCTACAATGACTATTATGTCTCTATTTTCTTGAAATACATTGTCAACAACCAATCACCACTAATTCATATCCGCAAACACATTAGTTGAGTAATAATGACATAATTGATTTATCCTATCCTTGGAAAAAAACCTTGAGAAACTCTTGAATATGACTCAATATATTTAGGTTCATAAATGATTGGATAAGAGAGATAATTTTCCCCTATCTATATGAATAACTACTTTGGTAGAATTTTCTTGAAAACAAATAACACATAATTCCCCTATCTTATAATGGTGGAGGTGGATATTCCAGAAATCCCTAAAACTACACAAGAGATTCCAAGGGGGACTCACATAAAACACTAATGCTACCAGTGAAACATGGTATTGACTATTTATGTATATGATGATGATGAAAACAATAAAATCCTAGCCTGGGTTATCTCATCCATGATATATAGAAGAAGAGATCACAAAGGGAAAAAGAACATTGATAATCAATATATGGTCCACAACCGAATTAATATAAATATCGATCTAGATATTCAGCATATACCAATCATATATAGGATTATTACTAAGAGATATTATATAAATAATATTTTCTATCCAAATTTCATGATCAAAAATTATTATCAAGGTATTGACCCCTCATGGATGATAGAATGTGTCCTGAAGGGAGGAATGATGGGGTAAATATATGGTTACAATATGAGAGTGTGTCTATGAGACTATATGGAAGGACTAGTAAAGATTTATGAGGAAACTATAGGTGGGGTGATCAATGTTATACATTTTAGAATTTTTTTCATTAAAAAAAATCCCTTGACTCTAATTAAAGAGAATTGACTTAGATGAAATAGAACACAGAAGCACACCCATAGAAAAATATGAATTTACAAGGTACACTACATAATAATAGTAGTTGCTTCATGACTTATTATATGGAAAATATTAGATCAAACATCCACTAAAAATAAACCATTTTTTTATAAAATTTAGTCTTTATCCATCACTTTCCCTGTTATATAGTCCATTGATAGTGCATGTCCTCCACACATTGAGAAAATTATTTTTTTTGCGATAATGATATGTGTAATATGCGACATTATTCAAATTTCATCACTGTATAACTTTAATTCATCACACATTCTTTTATACAAGAAATATATTATTCCTCTTCAAATTCTTTCATACCAGTAAAAAAGAACCCCTCCTCTTTGTTTTTTCTCACTATTTTTTTTATTACATGGAACACCCTTGATATGGAACATTTATGAAGTAAATATTACATAGTTATGGTTACCTTTTGTCATCATTAAAAAAATTATAACACAATGTAAATACATTCATATTAAAATTTCATGAAATATCATATCTAGTGTTTAACATAACTACCACAAACCCCACATCCATAACTTATTTCACCTATATTAAAAACATTTAGTAATATCAAAACCTCTCCAACATTAACTAAAAATATGTTTCTTAAACATTAAATCCACACATATGAATCAATAAAGATACCGTATAGTAACATGATTTCACCAAATTCAATATTGTATTTATTCTTCATAATTAACATAAAAAACATACCTCATTCTTTCTATGATAAATAAAAAATGTAGCATATGAAATTATTACATGAATTTATGTTTTCATGTTTGTCACCCTTCATTCATTATGTAAGTCTTGTCATGATATGTAAAACTTATGACCAACTTTACCAATTCAAATTTGTAGTAAAAACTAATACATGAAGAGTTTTTCTAAATATCCCATTCACGTACTCAATTAGTTTTAGTAGAAAACTAGTTTTTATATATGATGAAATCACAACCATTGAGGAATCCCATACATGATACAACCATATATGTTTATTGATTTTTATATTCAGTCTATTTGAATATCCAACCAATTGATGTATCTAATAGGGAATTAAGATATACAAATTCCCTTACATAAAACCTCCTAATTGGATATTCAAATATATAGAATTATATCAATGGTATAGTTATTTTTCCATATAAGAAATCAAATATGAATATATTTGATTATATTTATAACACATAAAGACTAACACAAATGGTTCTGGACATGTTCCACAAACTATGAATCTTTAACTTCTTCTAATTTCACATTTTTTTGCATCTCCCAATATTCATTCAAAATCCAAAAACAAGAATGATGATAAAAAATTTCATTATCTTTTATCTATATAATGACACTTTATTTTTATTCCACTAAATAAAAAATTTGACTATAAAAACAAATAGATTTATGTGTGGATATCTGAAGAGAACAGTATAAAGATCTTTACTTGTCGATCATAATATTAATCACAAAAAACTGCCTTAAAAACTATGTTTCTAAAATAATCTACTCATTTTTATTTAATTTTAAACCAAGGAGTTGAAATCAACAAAAAATAATTCTAAATCAATGGATCACTGTCTATAAATTCTCACCCATTATGAACAAGCTCAATATAGAAAATATGTGTAATTGAATAATAAAACCATGATGTCCATTAAATAGAGATAAATTACCATTATAAATGTATTTTTTAATCAAATCATTATATTCATAAATAACTTTAACTGGGAAAGAAATAATTCATCTAACCTGAATAATATACTATCAAAATAGTTCACACTTATTAAAATCATAACTTTCCCCCTTTTATATCTCCCAAATATATATTCTCTCCCAATATATTAGAATAAAATATATATGGATAGAATTGTGTTTTCAAATTTCCACCACATTTACAATAATATTTATAGATATGATTAGAGGGGTAGATAACACAAACCATAGAATTTTATAGGGAGAGGATAAACAATCAACATCATTCTAAGGTAATAGAATTCTTTTTTTAATAATGGATGTATGAAAACATCATAAATCTAGTCATTCATTAGATAAATCCATATTTAACCCATTTCTCCAAATGAGATCCAAGATAATGTGATATTTAATACCAATGTGTGTTATTCTTGAATTTTCAACTCAATTCATTAAAATATTAATAACACATTGACCATCACAACCTAAGAGAAGGGGTAACTTCACATAAAAGAATAAATATTCCAGATATTTATTCATCAACATTTATTTTGTTATATCTTTACTTGTATATAAATTCTCCTCTTATATTATGCTGAGAGTCATTAAAATTTTCTTCTTTGTATAACAAGTCACACATTATTCTACCAGAAAAAAATTTCTATTAGAAGAAGATATTCTATCATTGAAACAAACATCAAAGTTTACATCAATATCGCTAAAAGATTCAAAATTACATTTTATATATATATATTTTACACATTAACTATATTACTATAAACATAAATGATAATTAATTTTCTAAACAAAAAAATTGAGATTTTAGGTTCACATTGAAATCTGACACAAATGGTAACAATATATACCAGATATGATATATTAGTTGTTAAATAAAACATATATCAAATCAATTTACAAAATTCCTTAGGATCAAATCCCTTCAACCTTTATCGTTGATCAATATTGTTTTAACTATGATATGTGTTGAAAATAGTTTTGAATCTTACATGAAATATATTTTAAGTAGTTCTTTATTATTTCTTCTTTTGATTATAAACAGCGATCATTCTCTTGAGATATATGTAATATAATAAATTGCATAATTTCACTTAGAATTGAAATTTTCTAAAACATCATCTTATCTTTGGAATAACATGCGTAGTCTTCTCTATTATTCATGGAAAATATGATATCATCAATATGAACATTCAAAATGAGATAAAACCAATTATTTTATTATATATATATATATATATATTTCAATATTCCCTTCATGAAATTAATCATTTTAAATCATGAATACAATATGAAATGTGATAATTTGAGGGAATTTTTCCTCCCATATAAATCCTTCATTAATTTATACATATAGTACTCTTATTTTCTGATAAAGAAACCAATTGGTGTAAAAATTTAAATATAATCTTCTAGTACTCCATTAAAAAAAATATATTTGAAAAACATTTAAAAAAACTATGTTTCATTTATGTGGAAATAATAAAAAATATTATGATGGTTTCTTGTCTAAAAACCTAGAAAATTTACCATCAAAATAAATACCTTCAACCCATGAGTTTCCTTTATAAACTATCCTTTCCTTGTTTCTTACCAATAAACATATTTAATTCAAATGGTGACAGAAAACACACTTAGTTCCTTCTATATTTTCGTCTTCATGTTTGGGTACAATATCCAATGTTTCATTTTTCACAATTTGGTATAATTATTCATTATCAAAATCAATCATTGATGCTTCAATGATTCTAAAAATTATTTTTCTCTCACTATGAAAAAAAGATGTATTTGATAATTTACGCATTGATCATATGGTTTTAACACATCTTCCTTAATCTCCAATTAGATATTTGAACTCTATTTACTTTTTAAAAATCGAATGAGAAGAAAAAAATTGCCCCTAATAACATTAAATTGATGAATCAATATCTTATTCATGTATATATTCTATAAAATCTATTCTGTTAGAAATATTATAATAATTTTTAATAGAAATAACTACAATATCATTTCTTTTTATATATTCAGCTGAAAGTGAGGCCTTTCTATCATAACGTCCCTACACATTCAAATTAGCATAAAAATAATTCTTAATGATTAATTTTTATAGCTTGTATATGATATTACAATTTAATGGTTTCTAAGGAAAATAACATCAATACCTATTTGGTAAAATATCATAATACTATCAGTATTTAAAATAATATTTTAGGGGCTGCTAAAAATACTTAATTAATTCAAAAATGGGATATTCCTATATTATAAATCATATAGAGACATGTCTGAATTTTGTCTATAGAACATTTTTTTCTTTATGGAGTGTTACACTATTATAATGTCCCAAAAAAATAGATATGTATCATATTCAATAATTTTTTTTGATCCATCTAATTCATGATTCTACTCATTATTTTAGACCATCCATACTTTTGTGGTGTGTATGGTGGAACAAAGTTATAATGAATACCATGCCACTCAACATAGCCTAAAATATTCCATTTTTGTATTCAAAACCATTACCTACATGGATTATATTTATATAGTAACCAAATTCCTTTTCAACACTTCTCTTAAATCATTTGAACATCTTGAGTACCTTTTATTTATATTTTAGATAAATAATAATTATAATTTTTTTGAAATAATCAATATAGGAAATAAAATACATATGTCAATTTTTTATTTTTTCTCTAGGTTTTAAATATGTTACAATAAATAATCTCAAATGGATGAGATATAAGTATCTACACCTTCCTTTTTGAAGAATGTGAAAATTTCCTTTTCTGGTAAATGAAACAATACCCATATCTTTTTCTTATCATAATATATATATCATGAGCACATCCTCTATGTTTTACCATGTTCATGGGTATATAGAACATATCAACTCACATTATTTTTATTAATTTATATTTTTCATCATATGTAGACAACATGAATTGTGTGCATCTCCAATATTGAAAAGGTTCCCCTTGGTTCATTTTCTTCTAGTAACAAATCTCCCATTTTCAATACTTATCTCAATTCTACCACCCCCTGATGCTTCCTATATTTACTTAATAACAATTATATAAAATATTTAATTTATTTTTTAGTTAATCAATAAATAAGGATATTTTGGATTTCATCATTTATTTTGTAATCATATATGATCCAATTCATTTAATTTTAAGAGGCTCAAAAATTCTAATATACCATGTTCCATACTTATTGTATTTCTCATTCTTAAAGTGATTCAAATATCCAGTCATATGTGAAAAATACCCATTATCCATATCCATTGACATTATCCTTTTGTTGCATTGAATGAAGTTTCAACAACTAAATTATTCTATTTATCCTTTTAGTTTATATTATGATTATTTTGAAGTTTATATATGATTTTTTTGTTTTGGTAAAAGCCCCAAAAAACCATTTGAATGAATCCCTATCGGATCACTCATTTCACAAGGAGTGTCAAGTTGTTGGAATCTCTTCTCAATAATCAAAAAAATGATTTTTCATTTTATATTTGAGTATATGTTTTTATGAGGAATAACACCCCCTTAAAATATTCTTCAAATACCATTAGGATTCATTTTAGCATTTAGGATTGAATTAGAACATTTTCTATATATTATCAAAGACTCAACAATACAAGTAATATTTATAGGAATTATATATTCCTTTGTAACCTACATGTTTTCCAAAATAGTGTATATATATGATATTAAAATTTTTTCAATAAATATTTTTTATATCTGTGAACTTAAATTTTGGTAGTCTCTTGAGACGTTCGTCTTAACATTTTACTAATATATTGTATTAACATAGTCTCCAATTGTATTAGTTATTAAATTAAATATTGATTTCTAAGAAAATATATAATTTCATAATTCACATATTTCAAATACATATTTCGTCCCCATGTATTTTTTATTATTATTTTTCCATTTACTAACATATCTAGCCTTGTAATTAACCATTTAGGATGATATTGTATTAACATAGTCTCCAATTGTAGTATTTATTAAATTAAATATTGATTTCTAAGAAAATATATAATTTCATAATTCACATATTTCAAATACATATTTGGTCCCCATGTATTTATTATTATTATTTTTCCATTTACTAACATATCTAGCCTTGTAATTAACCATTTAAGATGATATTTTTTTCATATTTATAATACTTACACATCCATATGTTATAATTTTTTGAAAATAAATACATGAATTCATAAAACTTATACTCACATGATATTCTGAATCATAATCACAATTGACATTTTCAATAATAACATTCATTCAATTATCATGATTAGATTATTTAAAATAGATTTCAAGATTATTGTTTAACTTTTTATTGATAAAATTATATTTTCTTATCTTAAAATTAATATGAAAACTATAAAAATCTTCTATATTGATTATTTTTGGATTCATTACTTCCAAATTAGAGACTTCAGAATCATATCTATTTGGAAGAATTCTTAATATTTTAGAAATAACTGTTGATCCTTCCAATTTTTCTTCATATATTCTTATAGTCTTTATAATATCATTATCTTAGGAGAATAACCCATAAATAGATTATCATCTATACTTTTTTGATATTTTTATCTCATTATATAAATATATACATTCTCTTTATTCACTTTTATATTACCTTTATTAATGATATTTATATTATCAAATATTTTTTAGTAGTTTTAGTTACTATAGCGTAAAAATATTCAGTTTCTAATAAATAAGAATGAATAGAATTTATATCCTTTACATCACTATCATAATTCATTATGTTTGAATCTTGTTTCCGACGCTTTTACGCCGGGGGGGGGGGCACGTGTGTCCGTCACACATTGGAGGACGCGTGGCTTGTTGCCCCGCATTACTGATTTCCAAAGGCTGGCGACATCCGTTCCTTGTTCAGGGACGTCTGCTCCTTGATTAAAATCGGGATGATGGGATGTCAGTTCTTCCTTCCGTGGATTCCTCCTCGGAGCTCGTCACCTAGTCCGGGTCTCCCTCATAGATTTAAGACGGGTTCGTGAAGCTTGTTTCCGGCGGCATATCTGCATGGACGCCAGTTAATTACGCCGCTTCCGTCTAGACACTCCAAGGGGTCTTGTCGGGGCAGCAACCTTCGGTGAGGAGAATGGTCACCTTGGGGTGTCGTTGGCATGTCTTGATGCTGGGGGATTGGCATGTCTGTCTTCTGTCCCTTATCATAGGGCTTCTCGAGGGCATGGAAGCCCGAGGCATCCCACATCGAACGCGGGGGTTGTCTACCATCTGAGGTTTTCCTCAGATTCTCATGTTTAACACTGGGTATACCGCGAGTTTAACATCTTTCAGAGATAGATTAGACTGATCGGACCACTGAGAGTAGATCAGATTGAAGGACCCCCTAGGGGGAGCACCGATGTTGGGGCCCACACGTGGGTGGCTTCTCGGATACTGTGGAGAGGAATGAGGTGGCATGATCTCACCAGGATGTGTCAGCCCGGGTAAGGATCAGGATGGGTGATGGGGTGATGGGCTTGAACCTCGCGGAGGCTTCCTACAAATCCCCATGGCAGGGAATCAAAGTCCACGTAGTTCAGGGTATATAGTTTAACGTCATGCGGGATGAGATACAGTTTAACGTCATGTGGGACGAGATACAGTTTAACGTCATGAGGGTCGAGATACAGTCTAACGTCATGCGAGACGAGGGAATTTGAGGATTACGCTCTGAGGTGGCCCATGGTGGTCGGGGAACTGATGTGGAGAGGTCGGAACGACTGGGTGGTGGGCTTGAACCTTGTCGAGGCTTCCTACGCACCATGCGTTAGCACAGATCAAAGTCCACGTAGTTCGTTGGTATGGGGATTACGCTCTAAGGCTGCCCATAGGAGGATGTCATGGTCGATGTGTGCTCTAAGCCCACATGAGCCATGCTCGGTGTGAGAAACAAGAGGAAGTAGGGACCAGACGATATCATCGCAAATGGTGCGTCCGTGAGAAGCGGAAAGGGGCTTACGCGTTGAGCAGCCCAAAGAGGAAACAGGGTCTTACGCGTGGTTAGCGGCCCTTGGTGTCGGGGCATACTCCAGGATGGAAGCCTGTGGTGTGAAAAAGCGTAGTGGGAAAGGGACTCCACTGGCCTTGGAAGTGGGGAAGTATGTAGGTGCATGGGTGCAGCCTTCTGCAAGAGAGGCTAGGGGCTTACGCTCTGAGGCAGCCCTTCCCCCGTGGGCAAATGCCACTCCAACAAGGAGGATCTCATTCCATGAGAAGAAGATTCCATTCCTGTGGAGACGAGTGGGTGTAAAGAATGTCTGAGCCAGGGGGGAACCTACGTGCAAATCATGGGGTCCGACCACAGTTTAACATCATGTGTTAATGACGAGGTGCTTAGCAGTTTAACGTCCTGCAGCTTGGATGAGGTGGGCTCACTCCACACCCCTAGGGCTTACATGCCCAACACCCTCTACCCCCTGTGGGAGGGAAGGCATCGGCAAGGCCATAGTGAAGGGGGGCCGTAGGGTGAACCATCGAGAGTCCCACATTAGCGTGGCTATGTGAAGAAGTAATAGCCGTTAGCGTGCCTATGCGGAGAAGCATAAGGCAATGTAACACAAAAGGAAACACCGCCCAAGGGACCCTTAGGTTACTTCGTATGAGCCTAGAAGGCCATATGGGAAAACAACGCATGGTGTGCAATCTCGGCAGGGAAGGCATCAGGTGACGACGCGGAGAGGCAGCCAAGGGGCGTCAAGGTAAAGAATCCTGGGTGTTGCGCACAAAGAGAAGGTTTGCGTGAAAAACACCGGGATGACACGCAATAGGGCCAGAGGATTGCGCGGATAGGGGATTGCGCGCAAAGTATTGGGATTTTACGCACAAAAGGGGATTGCGTGCATGGGGAAAGGATTTAACGCAAGGGAAGAACCTGGAGGAGTGGGAAAATTCACTTAATCCAGTGGAGTTGCACGCAAAGGCGAACCCCAGGGCAAGGTTGCACGAAAAGAGGAATTACATGGAAGTCATCTTGCGTGTGGGGGAGTCCAAATTTCACGCATAAGAGCCATTCCAAATTCCGCAACCCCAAACCTTTTGGGGTCGCCTTCTATTTATAGGTTCCTTCCAGCATAGAATCCAGGCGGCGCACGAAATCTTACACCCCGGGAACAGTCGGCATGCAAGACTTCACCGCGCGGAACCGAGCGCACAAAATTGTGCGCACCACTGGATCAATTTCGCGAATCCTTGGGATTCTTCGTGCGCACCACATTATTTCATGCCAGACCTCCTTTATTTCACGCACCACTTCCAGGTCACAACGGTCAGATTCCAAGGGAAACGCCGAAGCAGGTCCCCTCTTGGGCACTTAGCGCGCAAAAAACCAACGGGGCTCACAAAACGACGGATCAGCATAGAATTTTCTTTCCTCATGGCGCGAAACCCTAGCCTCACCTATAAAAAGGGGCGCTGGGTCCCAAGTTCCATACTCATGCTTTTCCGCGCGATAGGCTTACCGCTCTCATGCGCGAAATTGCTCCCGGGCTGCTCGTAAAAACGCTCTGGCAGTGCGTAAGTCCTTCTGAATTTTGGCCGCACTTGCGCGCCTACTCGGGATATTCCACGCCTAGTGTGCTGATTGCATTCCCAACTCCTGGATTTCACTCGGCCACTTCAGATTTTGCGCAGCACTCTCATATTTCGCTCACTACATCCTAATTTCACGCAACTTCCGAAATATTCGAGATGACCGCAAACCGAGTTGATGAGGGGGAAGCCGCCGCTCGTAGAACCGAAATGGCGGTGAACGAGGAGGTTTATGGCGCCAAGGTGATCGTTTCCAACAACCTAACCTTGTTCAATCTACTGACTTCAGCCCAGAAGACGTATCCCCTATCTGAAAACCTCCCGCTCTGGAACTTTGGAATCCTGGAGGAGGTGCCCCTGCCAGGCTTCGAGGTGGATACACCGTGGTCATGGGTGACCCGAGAGGATGATCTTCCTCGCTACAACATCACCAACAATGGTCATACTACCAGGGAAACCAGACATATGGATGTATATGTCCTGAACCCGAGGACCAAGACCATTACCGGGGACGAGCCTGTTGCATAGAATTCTCTGGCCCTCTACGCGAGCACGTTCCGTCAGAGCGTCACGAATGACACGAAGGGCTGGCTGAAGGATTGGGACCTGCGGTCCGAGGGCAACTTCACCAGTGAGTGGGCCTAGGAGTTCTTGGTTTTCCATACTTGCGACTATTTTGGGGATGAACTGCGGCATATTGGCCTATTCGAGGCGGTATGGACGTCGCAGTTCCACTTCCACCATCAACCTGAACTCGGGCCAGAGCTATTCAACTAGTGGTCTCCTGATACCAAAACATTCCACCTTCACCATGGGGAAGTTGGCATCAGCCTCTAGGACGTTCACTACATCGGAGGTATCCCACTGGAGGGCTACCGGTACAACGAGTTCGTTCCTCCAAAGAACACCTGGGAAGACTGGTCACAGACCCCCATGCTGACGTGGAACCTGTTGGAGCTGGCCAATGAGAGGCTGGGGGTCAAGGAATTCATGAGATACATTACCTACAAGGCTTGGTTCAGCCAGTTACTTGAGAAGGATACGACAATCAAGATGCCGGGATGGGGTAAACGGTGCCCAACCACGGCTTAGAGGAGAATGGATGGGTCATACTGGAGGACCATGGAGGTGGGGAAATACCAATCATGGGGCTACCGCGTCATTGAGACCCAGGACCCAAACATACGGTATGCCGGGTTCCTCATCGCCTTCCTGAGCGGGTGGCTCCGGCCGGTGTGGGACGTGAAGATGGGCGTCCGTCCAGCAACACTAGTGATGGAAGGAACCATGGCCGCCAACGAACGATTCAACTTGGGGGGTCCCCATTCTGGACAAGTTGTATGCCATCCTCAGATGCATCTCATGGGGGGGGGGGGGGGTCGCCTCGGAGAGTATGTGGCCACTTCCAGATATTCCATGGTTGGGTGGCGGCTCATCTTGGTGGGTACACTTTCCCAAATTCCATCCGTCCTCCGGGAAAAGGCCTACGACTGTCCCTGCTGAACATCGTCGGGGTGGCGCCGATGGCGCTCAATGAGGAGGGCATGAGAATCTGCATTGGTAACCACACCAACTTCTACTTTAGCCTGTTCCCCACCCCGGTCGGCCAGATGGTGGACAATGGGAGAGGCTCTCTAGAACAACACGAGTATTTCCAGAGCATTCGGGGTGGGGTGCTCGTGGATTGGATTGACGGGAAGGTGATCTGTGAGCCTTACGTGCCATCCAGATTCGCCAGGAAATTCGGGTGCCTCCAACGAATGCCGAAGAAGGTATTCAAGGCTGTCTGGCAGGAGAAGAATCCCTGCATTCTGTGCCAGATGTGGTTGATTTTTAACACTTTCAGCTCCGGTGACGTCATTACTCTTCCTCCCACCGGGGTTGACGCTGGCCTAGCAACCGAGTATGCCAAGCACTGGACCATCGCGTACCCTGAGGGGCTTTTACGTAAGCGATTCCGGAAACTCGAGGCTACCCGCATGGAAACCGGGCGACAGGGGAGAAGGAAAGGTGCTGCTGGAAGGGGGGAACCATGGGTGCGTCAGGCAGCGAGGCCTGCACAGGCCAGGACTACAGTAGTGGGGACATCACACGGTGCCGCCGCGACCTCGTTGCCCATAGGGGGGGGGGGCACATGAGGTAGCCAGGGAGCTTCCCGAGAAGTAGATAAGATACTTGCTCGAACCTTCCCAAGATACAATTTTCCTGGCACTATGGTCGGCCTGGATGACCCTGTGGCAATCGCTGAGCGTTGAAGCCGTATGGTAGAAGATAATGCAAAACGGGATCTAGCTTCCAGAGGTCGGGCTCGTTTGAGTTACCGACCGGGTAAAATTCCATCGGCGACATGCTTATCTGATGGACATGGACACATACACACGCCAAAGGGGTCGGCGTGTGGAGCCACCTTTCCTAGTGAAAGTGATGCCCGGCCAGGAGCATGATCCGGAAGTGATGCTTCCAGGAGAAGGAGATAGTGACGAGGAGTCGGAGGGGGAGGAGGAGAGCAGATAAGATGAAGGCGAAGGAGAAGATGAAGAAGAAGAACCCGAAGGTGAGGGGTCACAGAGGGTGACACACCAAGGGAGTCTCTAGGAGAGTGGCGAGATTGTCGGCTGTGATCTCTACATAACTGAGATACTCGAGGTCTGTCTCTGCCTTCATTCATTTCCCTTCTTCATCCATCCCCCTTTTCAATTTCCAACCCATCTTACTACCGCACTCAGGAGCGCATAAGTGTTGGTAAGGCATCCCCACTAGAGGATGGAGGAGAGTAACTAGTGGGACGAGATGGGGATCCAACACCTATCATTGAATTGACAAACGCAGAGGGGTCTCCCATCATGGCAGCTCCTGTAGCGGCCGGAACACTTCAGGACGACGCTCTGGGTTCCTGTAAGTCTCAAACTTCACTACTGGCACTTGCTATCAAAAGATCCAAACCGATCAGGGTACGTCTTGCATAGTGATCTCATTATTGGAGGCTCGTCAGGCTGCTGAGCCCGGGCCGTCCATGAGCGGACCAGTGGAGGACATACCACCTCATCCAGAATATACTTCCTACACTGAGTCAGCCCTGGAAATCGGTGAGCAGGGGGAAGTGGGCATCAGCGGCGCTATTCTTGAGGCGAGGCTGGAGGCTGACGGAGGTACCGTCGCTATTGGGGGGAGAGATGAAGGTTGCCCGGAGGTTGAGGATCCTATTCCTCACAAAGACATCCCTGAGGCAGATCCTGCAGCCGACCTGCTGGCTGCCTTTCTTATGTACCGACCCGCTGACCCTGAGAAGATAGATGACTCAGACTCAGAGGCAGCCGAGGAGAGCCGGATGACATGGTGCAAAGTGTGGAAGTGTATCTAGCGCTTTCTCAGACAGCCCCAGTTGGATTGGATGAGGTGGATGGGATCACTCCAGACTTGGCTGCACTTCCTGTGCACCGGAGGGGCTGACGCTCAACACCTTCATCTGACGGTCCATGATTATATGGATGAGAAGATACGCGAGATCAGCCGACACACAGATGTTGCCCAGTGTTGGGAAAGATGGGCGAACGCCCAAGCGTTGCTGAGGGCAGAGCAGGAGGTCCAGCACCTCGAAGGGAAGACAACAGATAAGGTGGCCTTTATTGCAACATGCTCTGAACATGCAGAGCAACTGAAGGCCCAGCTGGCTGATGCGCAGGAACAACTGATGGAGGCGAGTCACCAGATGACCGTACTTCAAACCGAGCGGGAACAGGCACAAGCTAGGGTTGGCGAGCTAGCTCTGCGGCAGCTGATGAGGAGAGAATCTTCAAGGAGCGAGAAGCGGTCCTCGAGGCTACCAGCCAAAGGGTAACAACGTTGGAAAGATCGATCCAGCACGCCGACCCTTAGGGGATTTGTTTTGGCCATCTCATGAACTTCTCGCTTGTACTTCTCATCATCTCAATCCAATACATGGACAAATCCATTTATTTGTACCTTTGGTTTAATATGCTCAACCATAATTCCGAAATGAATAAGAACTCAACCCTAAGCTCCTGTGGGTCACACCCAACGCGAGAAGCAAAGGATACTCGTGTTATCATTTCATCCAACTGCGGGGCATTAACCAAGCTTCAGGCATCCGAAATTGGGCCTAGATTTCTGAGGAGAAGACCTCAGACCGATTGATATATCACCTTCTCAATGTGCTCTGACACACAAGCGGGGCAATGCTAGGGGCATTGAAATCCATCCGAACATAGGGAGATGGAAAGGAAAGGTGAATCATGCTACCCAAATTTGGAACACTATGGGGCGCAACGATGGAGGATAACTATTAACCGTGGCAGAAATGTAGCATCCATATCATGTTGGCCTGGAATGGGAACAATAAGTTAGGGCTGACCGCTGACCATGTTCGCAACATGGGGCCTAACTCTAATATCGCCGGCCAGTCTTCCGGAACGTTGGCCCAGGAAAGTAGGCAGAATATGGGCCTGTCATCCATACTGCAACAATAGGTGGACCAAGGGTCTATCATCCATATTGTGGCAGCAGGTGGACCAAAGTCTATCATCCATACTGCTAGGGGGTCCCATCAAACATGAACAGTCCTTCGGAACGTTGGCCTAGGACAGTAGGCGGACCGTAGGTCTATCATCCATACTGTTAGGGGGTCCCATCGAACATGAAAGAGAATGAGGATCCGAATAAAGGGGCACACAAAGTGTGGAAAGTGGAGTGGTAGTTTGTTCAAACAGAGTCCAACACTCCCGAAATTGCGCCACTATGGCGAAGGCGCATTAGGCGGATGTACCAACCCGATCACGGATCGTCCCAATTTTCAGACAGGACCTCTCTGGCGAGAGAACTGCCGCTTCCCATTATTACTATGGGGCATCCCAAACTTATTCGGGGTAGATGTCACGATTACACCACTTCCCAAGAATTCAGGCTGAGGGGATGACAATAAGGAGGGACGGGATTTGGTAATCCCTGGAGCTTGACCCAAGATGAAATGTCTGGGCATTCCTACATATCCCATAAGGATGAGAATCAAGCCACACATAGTTCTAGAAGCATAGTTTAATGTCATGTAGGATGAAATACAGTTTAACGTCGTACGGGATGGGGGACACATCTCATCTGAGGATAGGCACGGTATGGCGAGTAACCTGACGTGAATGAGGACATAATCTCTCACCACACCGTACAATCCCACAAGAGAGACCGAGTTGTGGAAAGCCAAGGGGCCTGATGCCGGGCCTCGGCCAGGGAGGCCTCACTAGCTTGCAGTTTAACGTCTTGTAGTGAGGACAGACATGCAGTTTAAGGTCATGATGGACCATAAGGGTCTTAGTTTACAGTATTAGGACTCAAACCAAAGGATAAGGGGAATGGGAGACACATGATAAAGTGGTTGCAAAACCCAACATTAATGGGGAAAAGCCCTGCTTACTATGTGCTCCTATGGACGCGTTTAGGCCGAGAGACCGAACACGAAAAGTTAGGCTGGGCCTGTGGGGAAGTTCCCAGGCACTCCTACATATCTCCCAAGGATGAGAATCAAGCCATACATAGTTCTTGAGAGGTAGCATCTTAACGGCGCGTAGACGGGACAATATCATCACAGTTTATGGTCATGTGGTTGGACCTGGAAGCAGAGTTTAAGGTCGTATGGCTTCGACCTAGCAGCACAGTTTAAGGTCATATGACTTGGACCTCGAAACAAAGTTTAACGTCATATGGCTTGGACCTGACAGCAGAATTTATGGTCATATGGCTTGAACCTGGCAGCACAGTTTAAGGTCGTATGGCTTGGACCTGGCAACACAGTTTAAGGTCGTATGACTTGGACCTGTCAGTAGAGTTTAAGGTTGTATGGCTTGGCCCTGGCAGCATAGTTTAAGGTCATATGGATTGGACCTGGTAGCACAGTTTAAGGTCGTATGGCTTGGACCTGGCAGCACAGTTCAAGGTCATATGACTTGGAGTTGACAACATAGTTTAAGGTCGTATGGCTTGGACCTAGCAGCATAGTTTAAGTTCATATGGCTTGGACCTGGCAGCATAGTTTAAGGTCATATGGCTTGGTCCTGGCAGCAGAGTTTAAGGTCTTATGGCTTGGACCTGGCATCACAGTTTAAGGTCGTATGGCTTGGACCTGGCAGCACAGTTTAAGGTCATATGGCTTGGACCTGGCATCACAGTTTAAGGTCGAATGGCTTAGACCTGACAGCATAGTTTAAGGTCTTATGGCTCAGACCTAGAAGCATAGTTTAAGGTCATATGTCTTGGACCTGGGGGAGTAGTCACGATGCGATAAAGCATACCTGATGTGGCTGAGGGCGTAATCCCATACCATCACTGTGTGCGATTCCGAGAGAGGAGCCTCGGGCCAAATGGGCCAACGAGGGTTCAACAATCAGGGGGGCAGGAGATGCTAGCTCCCATCTATGATGGTCCCGAAACGCAATGTCTGGGAGACTCCTCATTCCCCATGGGGATTAGGGTCAAGCTGCATGCAACCTGTAAAGAAGAAACCCAAGCACATACTCTAGCGCTCAGATCGTGGGAGCCCCGAGAGACACTGTTACGCAGCTTGGTCCGCCTGATGTGTGGGGGTGTACTGAGGGTTAGTACAAGGAGTGTCGAGATTCCACCGTGTCATGGCAGGGAGGAACATAATGTAAATCATGAAACCAACATTCAAGGCCTGAAGAAGCCGGCGTGACGATTGAGGATTACTGCCGACCATGTTCGCAACACAGCATCCTGTCATGTTAGCCTAGAGATAGGGGAAAACAAATGAGCATCAACCGCGAACCACATTTGCAACACGGTATTTGTATCAATTTGTTTCTCGAAACCCTTAGGGGCATTGACCCATGATGGTAGGATAGCCCTTAGGCGTTGTATCCAGGCCGTTCTTGGGGGTCCCTCCGGGTGTGAAAGATGGTGGGGTCGGAATGAAGGGAAACACGAAGCTTGACAAGCGGACAAAAACTTTCCTAAGTCAAATCTGACACTCCAGGTCCTAGACTAGAGTACTCTGAACACATTAGCAGACCACTGGAAAGGGTCGAAGGGCTCAGTGTGAGAGCGGCCAAAAGATGGCGGATTCCCGAGGGAAGGGCAGGCCAAAAGACCGAGGCAACTGGGAGATCGTGGGATCTCCTAAGAGATGGGGCTGGACCTGAAATATAAGTTTTCAGGTGGTCCTACGTATCTCATAAATATGGTAATCAAGCCACACGTATTTCTAGAGATGTAGTTTAATGTAATGTAGGACGAAATACAGTTTAATGTCGTGTGGGAAGGGGAAATGATTTTTGTTTTAGGTATTAGAACTCGGACCAAAGGGGTAGGCAAAATACCATTTGAGGAACCTGGCATTGGTGGGAGGAGTGACATGCTCTCCATCCATAGTCACCAAGGAATACACGCCATTGGGATAGACCTTATGGACAATGAAAGATCCCTCCCATTTGGGCTCTAACTTGGGTGGTTTCCTACCAGGAATCATTGGCACTCTGAGAGCCAGCACCAGATCACCTTGCAGGAAGGAGCAGAGGCGAACCTTCTTATTGTAGCTCGAGCCATCCTGCTCTGATGCCTTTCCAAGTTATGTAAAGCACGAAGCCTACTTTTGTCCAACGCTTCCAATTCGTCTAGACGGATTTCGGCAACTCTATCTGGCACTTTCTGATCATAGACCACCGTGCATAATAAGGGAAACTAGATCTCGATGGGCAGGATGGCCTTAGCTCCGTACACCAGGGAATACGGAGTCACCTGGGTTGAGTTACGAGTCATCGTCCTATAAGCCCAGAGGGCATTGGAGAGGTTTTCCAGCTAACTTTTCTTGTTCTGACCAACCATCTTTTGCAGAATGTTAGAGAGGGTTTTGTTAAACACCTCAATCTGTCCATTCGCCTACACATGATAGTGGGAGGTGTGGTTAGAGAGAATGTTGTGCTTGGCGAACAATTTCTTTAGCTCGATTGCTCGGAAGTTGGTTCTGTTATCAGTGAGGATAGCATGAGGTACTCCAAATCGATAGATGATATTGGAGGTTACGAAGTCAGCAATAGAACAAGCTTTGAATTCCTTGAGTGCGATTGCCTCTGCCACTTGGAGAAGAAATCCATAGCGGTCAAGATGAATCGGCTCTAGCGGGCCATCGCCGGCGGGTAAGATCCTACGACATCCAACCCCCAGACTGCAAAGGGGAAAGAATACTTGGTAATATGGAGAGGCTCTGGTGGCCGATACAAAAAGTGAGCGTGAACTTGGCATGCATGACACCTCTTGGCATACTCGATGCAGTCGTAGATCATGAAGGGTCAGAAGTATCCCAGCCTCCGAATCTAGTGGGATAACTTCGACCCAGCCTGGTGGGCTCCACAGGAATCAGCGTGCACTTATTGCATGACTTGTGGGATCTCGACTCCTTGAAGGCAACAGAGGAGAACACCATCAAATCCACGCCTGTAAAGGAGCTACTCAAGGCTGGGACCACTCTAAAGGGTGAACTGTAGTGCGAGGCGTCGGATTCGCTCGCGCTCGGCTCGGTCCGACGGAAGATTTCTGTGCTGGAGATATTCATCCAAGGGCGTCCTCCAGTCATGAACTATCTCGATTACCACACCTGAATCCCCCATGGATCCTGATGTAGGGGCACCAGCGGTGAGATGGTTCACTCGCGAGCCATGATCGCCCTCCAGAATAACATGAGTAATGACTCTCCGGTGTGCCACGTGGATAATTAGGTCATCCTGTTCGGGCTCCGCAAGTGATGCGGCTAGGCTGGACAAAGCATCTGCTTGACTGTTTTGTGACTAGGGAATGTGAATGAACTCTGGCCGGGAGGGGATCATAGCCATTAGATGGAGGGTGCACTCCAGCAATGGCACAAGTTCTGGCTTTCTAACAGAATAGTCACCGTTGAACTGCTTGATGACTAGCTCAGAGTCCCTATTTATATACAGATAGGGTACATCAATCTTGAGAGCCAACTCGAGGCTAGTGATGAGGGCATGATACTCTGCCTCATTGTTGGTGTAGCCTTATGACAACAATAATGAATACGGCAGAACTGCTTGCTCCGGGGTGATGAAGATGATACCCAGGCCCACTCTATTAAGCCTAGGATCATTGATCCTTCTACCGGTTGGGCTCCGGGAGGCACCGTCAAAGTGCATCTACCAGCATGGTATGGCGTGATCGACTGAGAGGATTGCCTCATCAGGAAATCATAGATCCAGTGGCTGGTCCGCAGAGGTTGGGTGGGCAGCTAAGAAGTCTGCCAACGCCTGTCCTTTGATGGCCTTCTGAGGTACACACCTGATGTCGAACTGCTAGAGGATCACCGCCCAACGTGCCAACCGGCCGGTCAACATAGGTTGATTCAGAATGTATTTCAACGGGTCTACCCGAGAGACCAGCTGGACCTTGTGGTTCTTCAAGTAGTGCCACAATTTCTGCACGACAAATACGAGCGCCAATCAGCTCTTATTGATGGGAGAATATCTAATTTCTGCGTCGAGGAGCATGCGGCTGAGGTAGTATAAGCTATTCCCTATTCCCTCGCTTTTATTCTAGGTGAGAAGTGCGCTGAGGGATTTCACTAGGGCGGTCACGTAAAGGACTAGCGGCTTTCCAGAAACGAGTGGCATCAAGACCAGAGGTTGGAGCAGATACTGCTTGATTTCCTCAAAAGTGATCTGACACTCTTCGTCCCATTTATAGGCGGAACCTTTCTTCATGAGCTGATAAAATGGCTTACACTTTCTGGCCATATTCGTAATGAATCAGCGTATATAGGCTAATTGGCCTTGAAGTCCTCTTAGATCCCGAATATTATTCGGGGGAGGCATCTGACTGATGGACTTAATCTTCTCCGGGTCGATCTCGATGCCTCAATATCTAAAAACGAAGCCAAGAAACTTTCCGGAGGTGACCCCGAAGGCACACTTCAATGGGTTCATCTTCAAGTGGCTAGAACGGAGGAAGCCAAACACTTTCTCAAGGTCTTTGAGATGGTCCTGGTGCTGATGAGATTTAACCACCAGTTCGTCCACGTAGAATTCCACTAGTGTCCCGAGAATCGGCTTGAATATGCGATGCATAGCCCGTTGATAGGTGGCACATGCAATCTTCAGGCCGAAGGGCATAACCTGGTAGCAGAAAGTACCATGGGGGGACCTGAAGGCAGTGAACTCTTCATCCTCAGAAGCCATCCAGATCTGGTTGTACCCGGAGTACACATCCATGAAATAAAGGGCTTGTAACCCAGTCGTGGCATCGATCAACAACTCTGTCACGGGAAGGGGAAAATCATCCTTTAGAGAGTGGCGGTTGAGATCGTGAAAGTCGATACAGACCCTGATCTGCCCGTTCTTCTTCCTGACTGGCACAATGTTGGCTAGCCACCTAGGGTACTAGACTTCTATGAAGAAGTTGGATTTGATGATCTTATCAACTTTGGCCTCAACCATGTCACTGTGAGAGGGGTGCATCTTTCTAGGAGGCTTCTTGAACCCGCAATGGTTTGCTGGAAGGCCAAGGTGGTGGATGGATACCTGGGGATCTAGTCCTGGAATCTCATCATAAATCCAAGAGAACACATCATGGTGCTGTATGAGGAAGTCTACGTACTGTTGCCATTCCTCGGGGGGCATAACGGCGCTGACCAATGTGGGTCTCGGGTCTGCCTTGCTACTGAGGTTCACCTGCACTAACTCGTCAACCATGGTGGGGACGCCCTCCTCAAAGGCAGGGGGAGCATCTTCCATGTCCTCCTCTCCATTTTTGGAAGGATCATCCATAGTGGTAGCCGTTTCAGGGCTGCCAGACCCTGATGGGAAGCTAGTGCCGACTTGGGTGGCAGAGGTCGTCACGTCAGGAGGCTCATGCACTGCGGAGACCATGGCGACAAAGGCCGTTGATCCAATCCCATCTGGACTTCAGCCCAAGGGACCACGCTTTATGACATCAAAGTAGTAGTGGCACATTGGCTTGAGACGGTCGATTCCGGCCCGTCAAAATAGACACGTATGACGTACTACCGTTGCCATGAGCCTAACGTCCCAATATCGTACAGGGGTAGGGGGATCAGGGATCACCTGAGCCTGGTTGGTGTAGGTGTATGAGGTGATTTTCCATCGTCGCTTGGAACAAAAAATATGCCTTCCTATGGTACCCGAAACAACAAAGCACTGCCCCATGTCAGGGGCCGTGGCCTCTAAACGATGGATTGGGAAGACATATGCATCGTACAAACCTGCCCAGGGATCACTCGTGACAGTGGCAGGCTCAACCTCACATGCCAGGATCTACCTGTCCTTGCTCTTGTAATAGTCAGCATCCAGATAACAGGCTTCACAAGAGGCAAAAGGAGATGCATCTCCTTGGAGCACGCCCACTCGACCCTTAAGGGAGTATTTGAGGCACTGGTGATACGATGAGGGGACCACTGCGTGAATGTGGAACCACGGCCTGCCCATCAATGCGTTGTAGGCGGTGTCCTGAGAGAAAACCATGAATTTGGTATTGGAAATTAGGCTGCCGAACTGGGTCTTCAAACAATTCTTTTCAAGTGGAGTTTGCTCGGTCCTGTCATACCCCTGGATCCTGAGGTCAGAGGGAGTTAGATCATCCTCAGACAGGCCCAGCTTCCGCAGCATCTGAGTTGGGATTAGGTTAATCCCAGAACCCGTGTCAACAAGATAGTGGAGGACCTCCACGCCATTGAAATGGCTAGTGATTTACAGTGGGAGAATGTGCCCCTATATGGGAAGGTATTCATCTTCACCAGAAAAAGAGATAACCGCCTGACATTTGGCATCCTCAATCACCTCGGTGTGGAAGGCTTATGTGGCCTCCACCTCCGTCTCAAACTGGAGGGGGCTCCTTAAAGCCTCGTCGAGCGCCTCACACATTTCAGAGGACAAGAGAAGGGCCTCAAGGATAGAAATCCTTACCTGAATTCCGGCAAGGTGCTTCAGAACATCATGCTTTCGAGCCAAACGCGAGCTTCTGCTTACAGGAGGCCGCTTTGTGATTAGAGGCATGCAGGACCCTGCCAGCGGGACCGGTGACTGACTGGTACTAGGAACGTCTCGCTATTCACTAGTCGAAGCCCCGGAGGTGGCTTCCATGTTAGGACCGGAAGGCTGTAGTCGACCGGTGGCAGGGCAGGGCTGGTCGCGGCATGACCGAGGTGGTCCCGCCTAATCCAGCAACACAAACGGTGGTGGAGGAGAACCTATCGACACCGGGTGAGGGGGCCGCGTGTGTTGAGATCTGTATCGGGCCTGCTTCCTGGTCTTAGTAGCGTGCACGACCTGACTGGAGGTGAGGACTACCGTGCCCCAGTGATTCACGTAGCCACGGCTCCGCCGACGTTGGCTACGGCTGGGGACATTGGGAAGGTCCTCTTGTCGTTCCTCATCGTTGGGCGTCAAAAAGGGATTTAACAACTCTACAGTGTTAACCGAAGCGTACCATGAGATTTCACTCGAGGAGTCATCCACTACCGGACGGATTCTTGGAGGGATCCCCATCTCTGGGGGCATAAAATTTCCAAGCATGTGGGATGATGATGGCATTTTCAGGGCGCGTTCTTTCTTCTTGCACCGCCGCTTGCTCTTCTGGGAAGAGGTAGGCTGGGACGACGATGCCAAAGCGGCACTCACAGATTCTGAGGGCTCTGGCTGAGTCAGGAAGGCATGGATGATGTCATGGGCACGGGCGACTGTCTTGCGGGCCATCTAGTTGTTATAATTCCAGGACCCACGGTCGAAAACCTGTTGCCACTCATCCTCGTTGCCACTACTGCCATCTGATCTCACAAAGACACCTGCCACTTGCGCTGGGGCTGGGCCCAACCTGACTATGTTGTTTTCAATCTGGTCTTGGAGCCAGTCCTTGAACACATAACATCACTGGATGGTGTGCCCCAGGGTCCGATGATAAGGGCAGTAGTTAGGGTGATCAGTGAGACGTGCCTCTTCTGGCTTCTGGCACTCAGGCAGCCGCACGATCCTCTGCTCCAAGGCGCTACAGAAATAACCATGGACCTGGGCCTCGTCAAACGAGTAAGTCCAATTCCTTCTATCTAGATAGGGGGATCATGGAGGCTAGCCATGACTCGGGCCCAGAGGAGCATGTCGAGGAGGCGGATCCTGATTATCTTGCCTAGGTGGTGGCAGTGCGTTACGCGGAGGCGCCTGGCAATTTTGAGGCGATCGCTGCTGGGCCGGAGGCTGTGCCCGTGGGGGTGGACCCCTATGGGGATGCTGAGCTGGCCTTATTGGTAGAAAATCTAGCTGTCTGGGGGCCTCTATTTGGGCCACCGCGGTGGGCTCGGCTCTGGAGGCTCTCTTTGTAGGGATTACAGGAGGCAGCGGGCGTGCCTGACTAGCCTGTTGCAGGTCTTATTCGAGGCGTTGAGCCTTTTCTGAGAAGTCCCGGAACCCTCCAGGGTAATTCCGAGTGATCAGAGAAGGAACCAGCTCTGCCTTGATGTTCCCTACACACATTTTCAATAATTTCTCTTGAGTTAGTGGCATGTCAAGGGAGTACATGAGCCCCTTCTACCGGGCGACGAAGTCCGCGACTCACTCATCGGGACATTGTTTGCTACTGAAGTGGTCTGCGATGTTCCTCTTCTGGGTTGTGGAATTGAATGGGTAGAGGAATTTCCGGCAAAGGTCCTCCCAGCTAGTCACAGATCCGACAGGGAGCTGGCTGTACCAGACGAATGCTGGTCCTTCCAGTGTCTGAACGAAGCAACAGAGCTTGGCGGCCTCCTGCTATGTCGGAGTCCCTAACATAGGCTCGCACCTCGAGTTAAAGTGGGCCAGGTGCTGTGGAGGGTATCCGGTCATGTTAAAGGGGGAGAAAGTAGGGTTCCCAAATCCCGGCGGGGCTGGCATATCATCCACCCACACTGGGTATGGCTTGTCGTCTGGTGGGATTGCCACCTGCTGAATTTCCAGGGCCTCTAAGCGGGCGATGAGTACTTCCATTAGATCGTCCGGACACGGATTCTTGTCCTGACGGGGATCTTTAACTACAAGCGCATTTACAGGATATTCAATCCAGCAGTCAAGCTCAGCAGCTCACGGGGCGACTGGCGGAGCGACTCTCGAGGTAGTGGGAGGAAACCGAGCAGGGTCCCCCAGGTGATCCCCCCGCTCAGGAGGGTTCGACAAAACGTATCGCGCCCTCTTGTCATGGGCTTCTACCTCTCCCCTGTCAGTGAACACAACATGGTCGTAGTTTCCCGAGGGAATCTCGTCAAGGGGTAGGTGCTCCTTCCCCTACTGTCCTGGCCAAGGGTTACCGTAGTCAGGCCGCCGCTCTACAATGCGTTCGGCCAAGAGCTCATCAACCAGCCACTTTTTCTCAACAAACTATTGGCGTAGAGTGGACTTCTCGGGGTCTTCCTCTTCCTTCTATACTGAGGCAGATGGGCCGGTAATCTTGACAAACCCGACGTACTGTTTACCCTTGCTGATGTTTCGGCTCAGTGTTAGTGCCTCAGTGGGTGTGGGGAGACCTAAGAGGCTCATCTGTTGGTGAGTAATCCTCCCGGATGTGTCTAGTAGAGGGTTTTCCTCAGGGGGCAAGTCCCCATAGAGGATCTCCACACCGTTTCCCTCATCTGAAAGGTCAGCCATGTTGACCGCCACTACCCTTGGCGACATTCCCTCAGGGCTGCCCAGTGAGCCGGGCTGGTGGCGGATCACACAGAAAAGAAGGGCAGTGTACTGCCCCCATCCGCGGACGTGCGCGTGGGGGGTGGCTTCCTCAATAACCTTGCGGAGTACTTGAAATCTCTAGACACATTATTGTTGGAGGGCCCCGTGGTGGCCGAGTGACTCAGGGTGCCAAACCGCAGGGAGCACAACCAGGTCGACCCGACGGAACTACTCACCGATATCCTCGAGATGTGCTTGACTCCTGGGATAAGGCGCTCGCTGATGGCGAATATGGGAGTGAGTCACCCGGAGAGTCTGGCGGAAACATTCAAACTCTCCCGGGGTGAGTGACTTTGGCATATCAAAATCCGATCCTGCGACCGGCCAAAACTTCTCGGGGAAGTGGCCCACTGTGAGGATTGTCCAGAAGCTCCATGACTCTGGTTCGGGATCCGGCCTTTACTACCCCTTCTCATCAACTGAGAATGGGCAGGGAGCTGGAAACGGCGCTGAGGCAGGCAGTCGAGCTGGTGGGCTGGCTAACGGGGAATACGACGAACATGCCGATTGGCCGCCGATCCCTGAGTCGTCCTCCAAGGGTTTCAGTGCCCTGGCTGCCACATCATGATAGGATGGGCTGGAAAATAGGCCACCTATCACAGTATTGGTGCTCTCCGAGGGTGTATCATGTCGCAACTCTTCCGTCGGTCCCCAGAAAATTTTCCCACCCTCCCTGACTGAGGTGGAAGGTGCTTCTAGGGAGGCCAGTGGTAACTGCGGGTTTGACCCTTGGGGGTACGCCATGTCCTCGTCCTCCTGGATATACCTTCGGAGGGAGGAGGGAATCATATGGATCTCGCATTTGGGGAGTACAAGGCTGACGCGCCGCGTCCCCATCCCTACCCTCGACTCAAAGGGTTGGGGGGAAGGTTCCATCGTCGAGTTGTACTCCGCCTTAGAGTCTGAGAAACGGACTGGTCTAATTTCCGTTCGGACACCCCTTACATTCCTATTATGGCGACGACGCCCCGCCTTCCTGCCCCTAGGTGGCTCCTCAGGTTAAAGATGATTTCTTTCAAGGAGTCCCCTGGCCGCAATAGCGCTGGGGCTTACTGGATTGAGGGCCGGGGTGTGAGAAGCGCCATGAAATATGTCGAAAGGGACATGTGGAGGACCTCCATGTCAGTGAGTGACCAGATACGCAACAGCTCCATACTCGCGGCCAGCGGTAGGGGGAGTGATCTCATACCCAGTGCAGTGGGTACTGGAAAGAGTCATACCCAGAGCGTAGCTATCGCGAAGAAGCCTTTGGCTTTCCAGATCAGTGGAATGGAATTAGCCTTCATGGTGGGTGGCACGACTGCGGATTGGTCCGCGGTGGCCATTTCCTGTGCCTGCGACCGGGAGAGTCGACCCAACCTACCTGTAGGGCGGTCGGGGCCTCGATCCCAGTCGGGCATGTGACTTCCCATGCTCAACGTGTGCGGGGGTCTGGTAACAGGAGTGAGCAGTGGCTCGGGCCACAGTGGTTGCTGACGTTGGTGCCCCAGGACTGGCATTCTCTTCCACTCACGCCCGACGCTGGAATAGGGTCATATGGGTTGGAACCGATGGTGCAGGCACAAATATTGCCTTCTCCTCGGCCCGGGGATTCGGGCGGTGGGGTCGATGCAGCCTGGCGGGGGCTCTTGCCGTTAACCCCTTAGGACGGGTCTCCGATCGGGCGGACCCAGACATCCACCACCTCATTGGCGTAGGGGAGGGATGTGTCAAGGCCCTCCGAGATAGGCTCCCGAAGTGGTTGAACATCGGAGTGGGGAGTGGCATCTCCCTGCGCGGCCCTCTGGGGCGGTGACGATGGTGAGGCACAACCGCCTCTAGATCCAAATGGGCCATGCCCCTGGTGGGGATGATCCCTTCCTCATCGTACCTACGAACCAGGTCGTTGATCACCCTTCACTGGATGATTTCTGACGGGGAGAGGGGGTGTGAGCATCCAAAAATCGTAGCAATCGGAGCTGGAGTGACTGTGGAAAAGGCGGGACCGCGTGGGGTAGCCACATCGGTACTGCCCCTACCCCTGCGCCGGTGGGCAGGTGGAGATCGAGCTCCGGATGTAGTGATCTGATTCCTAGAAGCAGGGTGATGAACCCATAAGTACTAACAGGAAAAGAAATCGACAACAAATAGATCAACGCCATTCCATCTTCTGTGGTCGGCGAGAGGGATCCACACTGACGACGTTGAAGAACGGAGTGATCGACATCCTGACTACCTCAACCCCCGGTGGGTTTCATGTCCCGGTGATAGGTGCCCATACCTAGTGACATGCTAATCTTCCAACACCTTGAACACTACCAATCTTCGTATTGAGTAGAAGAGAATTCATATAAGGTTCACCATTTTCTGTTTCTGACACTTTTACGCCGGGGCGCGCGTGCGCATGTCCGTCACGCATGGGAGGACGCGCGGCTTGTTGCCCCGCATTCCCATTTTCCAAAGGCGGGCGACATATGTTCCTCATTCAGGGACCCCTGCTCCTTGATTGAAACCGCGATGATGGGATGTCAGTTCTTCCTTCCGTGGATTCCTCCTTGGAGCTCGTCACTTAGTTCAGGTCTCCCTCATAGATTTAAGATGGGTTCGTGAAGCTCGTTCCCGGTGCCATATCTACATGGAATCTAGTTAATTATGCCGCTTCCGTCAAGATGATCCAAGGGGTATTGTTGGGGCAGCAACCTTCAGTGAGAAGAATGGTCACATTGGGGTGTCATTGGCATGTCTTGACACTGGGGGATTGGCATGTCTGTCTTCTGTCACTTATTGTAGGGCTTCTCGAGGGCGCGGAAGCCCGAGGCATCCCACATCGAACGTGGGTGTTGTGTACCATCTGAGGTTTTCCTTAGCTTCCCATGTTTAACATGGGGTATGCCGCGAATTTACCGTCTTGCGGAGACAGATCGGACATATCAGAACACTGAGAGTGGATCAGATTGAAGGACCCCCTAGGGGGAGCACCGATGTTGGGGTCAGCACGTGGGCGGCTTCTCGGATACTGTGGAGAGGAATGAGGTGGCATGATCTCACCTGGATGTGGTGGCTCGGGTAAAGATCAGGATGGGTGATTGGGTGACGGGATTGAACCTCATGGAGGCTTCCTACGTATCCCCATGGCAGGAAATCAAAGTCCATGTAGTTCAGGGCATACAGTTTAACGTCATGCGGGATGAGATACAGTTTAACGTCATGTGGGATGAGATACAGTTTAACGTCATGTGGGATAAGATACAGTTTAACGTCATGCGAGACGAGAGAATTTGGGGCTTCCGCTCTAAGGTGGCCCATTGTGGTCGGGGAACCGACGTGGAGAGGTCGGAATGACCGGGTGGTGGGCTTGAACCTCGTGGAGGCTTCCTACGTAACATGCGTTAGCATGGATCAAAGTCCACATAGTTTTCTGGTATGGATCTTAGGCTCTGAGGAGGCCCATAGGAGGATTTCATGGTCGATGCGCGCTCTAAGCCCACATGAGCCATGCTCGGTGTGAGAAACAAGAGGAAGCTGGGACCAGATGATCACGTCGCAATGGGTGCGTCCATGAGAAGCGGAAAGGGGCTTACGCGTTGAGCGGCCCAAAGAGGAAACAGGGGCTTACGCGTGGTTAGTGGCCCTTGGTGTCGGGGCTTACTCCAGGATGGAGGCCCGTGGTGCGACAAATCATAGTGGGAAAGGGAATCTACTGGCCATGGCAGTGGGGAAGTATGGAGGTGCATGGGTGCATCCTTCCGCAAGAGAGGCTAGGGGCTTAGCTCTGAGGCTTCCCTTCCCCTGTGGACAAATGCCACTCCAACAAGGAGGATATCATTCTATGCGAGGAAGATTCCATTCCCGTGGAGACGAGTGAGCGTAAATAATGTCCGAGCCGGGGGGGGGGGGGACCCTGGGTGCGAAGCACGGGGTCAGACCACAATTTGACATCATGTGTTAAGGACGAGGTGCTTAGTAGTTTAACGTCCTGCAGCTTGGATGAGGTTGGCTCGTTCCACACCCTAGGGCTTACATGCCCAACACCCTCTACCCCCTATGGGAGGGAAGGCATCAGAAAGGCCATAGTGAAGGGGGGCCGCAGGGAGAACCATCGAGGGGTCCATGTTAGCATGGATATGCGAATAAGCAATAGCTGTTAGCGTGCCTATGCGGAGAAGCATAAGGAAAAGAAACGCAATGGGAAACACCGCCCAAGGGACCTTGAGGTTACTTAGTACAAGCTTGGAAGGCCGTACAGAAAAACAATGCGTGGTGCGCCTGCCCGACAGGGAAGACATCAGGTGCCGGTGTGGAGAGTCAGCCAAGGGGCGTCAAGGTAAAGGGTCCTGGGTGTTGCGCGCAAAGAGAAGGTTTGTGCGCAAAACATCGGGATGGCGCGCAATAGGGCCAGAGTATTGCGTAGATAGGGGATTGCGTGCAAAGGATTGGGATTGCGCACACAGAAGGGGATTGCACGCACGGGGCAAATATTGCGCGTAAGGGAAGAACCCAGAGGAGTTTGAAAATTCACTTAATCCAGTGGAGTTGCGCGCAAAGGCGAACCCCGGGGCAAGTTTTCGTGAAAAGAGGAATTACCTAGAAGTTATCTTGTGTGCGGGGGAGTTTGAATTGCGCGCACAAGAGCCGTTCCGAATTCTGCAAACCCAAACCGTTTAGGTTCGCCTTCTATTTATAGGCACCTGCTGGTGTGGAATCCATGCGGTGCACGATATCTTATGCACCGAGAACAGTCGGCGTGGAAGACTTCACCCCGCGGAACCGGGCGTGCAAAATTGCGCACACCACCGGCTCGATTTCGTGAATCCCGGAGATGCTTCGCCCGCACCATATTATTTTGCGCCAGCCCTCCTTTATTTTGCACACCACATCCAGGGCCTTCGGACCGGGTCTTTGATTCCGAATATGACTTCGCTTTGTCATTTCGAAACTTCCTCCGGGAGTTACGGAATTTTTCGGCGTCTACACATCTATTATTTTAGAACACCAAGAAAGAGGAGTGAAAATATCTGCAATAGCTTCAAGAAATTATTTGTCAATGAATAATAGATAAGGTATCATTCTATGCTTCCATATATAATATTTTTCTCAGCAGAAGATATAAATCCTTTGACTATTAACAGAGTTATATATATCTTGTGACAGTCTCATTATTCTTCTAGCCCCAAAAGTCTTGATTAAATGAAGGAACCAATTGTGATACCAATTGAATGTACCAATCAATATATATGTGACCACTAGGGTGGTGAATCAGTGGTATTATTTTTTTAATTCTTCTCTTTTAAAAAACCATAACCTTTCAATAAAGAGAATCGAATCTTACTAAACACAATAAACAAGGTCATACATATGAACACATTAATTTAAATGATTTAAACTGGAATAAGAGTATCAAATCATTGGAATTATGTGGATATAATCCATTATCACACATCAACAAAACATTAATCCATTTTGGTTTACAATAAGAAGGTTATATTTATAAAATTCCTTTGTCTATACTCTATTGATAGTGAATGTGCTCCTCAAATAGCTAAAATGATGAAAAATATTTTAGAATGATGAAATGAACTTTCACAAATAGGCCTCAACCTATCATCAACAAGTTTCATGATTTCTTCATACATTCTCTTTTACAAAATAGAAGTTCTTACTATTTAATTTATTCGGTAATATAATGAAAAAACCTCTTTTATTATTTTTCTATCTCTATTATTTTTTAATTAACACACATGATATCACCAATATATAATAACTATAGAATATATATCATTTAGTTACATTCTTCTTTTCACTATCTTCATAAAAAAATATATTTAAAAAAGTGTGAAAATAATTTTGAATTCAAATCAAAATAATATTATTATATGTTCAACTACATACATTTTATAAGAATCAAATTGCAAGACTAGTTGTAATTGCATAAAAAAAATTATTAAATATTGGAACCTTTTATCCCTTTATAAAACCTATTTTTATTCCACATTAGATCTATTCATATACATCATTACATAAATTATATGGTGATAGGATTGTGAGAACTTAAATCTTGGAATTATTTCTCATAAATTCCATTGAAAACCATACCTACTTCCGTCCATGAGAAATGAACAATCTAGCTTGTACTATTATTATCTGAATCCATAGAGTCATATGTGTCACCGTTTTTTTGTGGTAAATGCTATACTACGATATTTGAACTTCACATAGAATATCCTTAATTCACATTAATATTAGAAACCATTAATGAACCTTTTTGCTACCCTGTCCATTAATATATATAATAATGTCTCCTTAGAGACTAGTTCACCTACATGATCAAATAAACTCAATCATTTAATCACATACATTATCTATTCACATATGAATATTCATTTACATATATTTTCCATTCTCATATATGAGTTATTCTTGTATAAAATAGTGTATTCAGCTATGAATATTTTTATAGATTGGAAAAAACTTATGTGTATATTTTTACATATAGAAATATATTAATGTATTTAGATTAATATATATAGAAAATTTCAAATTTAAATATTTCCTTATGTGTAGAATTTATACATACTCAAATACATAGTTCTGTACTCCTTCAAAAATATCTTGAACATTATATTCTTCATGGTTCTAGACTTTTTCTTTCATTCTCTCTTCATCTAAAAACTTATAACAAAAACCATGATAACCAATATAATGATATTTCATAATTTCAAGATCACCTAACATTTCAATGAGTGATTTAACAATTATTATTTCATCTAAAATAGATTTATAATTCGATAATAAAATAAAAACATATAATAATTGAAACTTATTTATTCAAAAATTCTTCACCAATAAATACATCAAAACCACATAGTCTTATAATTTTTACACTCAAATCCTCAAGGATCATTTTTTTATTCCCATAATATCAAATGATCATCTTGAGTCATCTATATTGATAATGTTAAAAATTTGGGGAGGAAAAATTATGGGATACATTTACTGATACCATATAAATAGATTGGGTATTTCATTATTGTGAATGTATTATCTATAAAACCATAAAAAATGACATTATATTTTCTAACAACAACACCTTATACATATTTCATCCCTATAAGGATGCAAAAATCAACTAGGAATTTCATCCTAAAAAATATATCAATTTTATGGAAGTAAGTTCCTCATAGTGTAAAAAATGACTCCATCATGAAGGACATCCATCTAACACCACATATAGAGCCCCCAATAAAAAATTATTAGATGACAAAATTGTATTAACATTAACATCCATCCAATAATCAATAACTATGGGAAACGTTTTACGTATTATCACATAGAAAATAAACATAATTGAGGTACTCCCCCGGAGGGTGGAAAAAAGTGCTAATGATGGAGGATAACCATTTGATGACCAAATTTGTGACTCTAGATGTTTACCATTGGAATATATTACATGGGTTCTCTATGTTAAATAACATATATACATCATGTTGGTTATTATTATTATAGATAACCAAGAATCAATAATCATGGAGTTACCCTAGTAGTCTATGTGACTCTACACTTAATAGCTATAAAAAATCCCAATCCCTCCTATTTGAGTTATTATGATCCAATATTTTAGAATGTGACACTAGAACTCACCCCTCTATGCACTAAGACCCCTATATCTCCATCGTGAAAATTACATGATAGGATATGAGGATACAACACTTGAACATGTTATTCAAAACGTTTTTTTACTATAAAAGGACCCATTCCTCTTATCTAAGGAACCAAAATACTAAATTTAAAAACGGGTCACATTAGATCACCACTATATGTTCAAAGAAAAAATATTCCTCATTTAGGACACTACCTTAGAGAAAATATAATTAAAATTGAATGAATTAGTTTTAGTTATATAATTTTATATATTTTACTCCAAAACCATCATGAATGACTAATTTCTTAATTCTCCGTCAAAACTAGGGTCACAGTCCCTCCATAGAGAGGCCTACCATTGTGCCAATTTTTATAGTCCCCTAAGAGAGGATGACCATGTTTCCTTTTCTCATCAAGGATTGGATTACTAATGATATAATCCCTCAAAGAAACTCATTATAGGCCGATGAAGGTTCCACTTACCATACGAAACCCATGGGATGCCTTCTAGGGATCCACATTTCCCTTCCAAAAAATGACAGTCCTATTTGTTCACCAATTTTTCATGGACACCAAGGAGAATCCTATTAGGGAGTTATTTTACACATTCCACCAACGGGAGGCCACATAAGGTTCTATATACACCATGACACCCAAAAAAATCATATTTGGTTACACATAGACTCAGATCCCAATATTTTATGAACATACTTCTCATAACTTATCCCCTATAAAGCCTATGTGGACCCCTATTCATTAGGACTTATACATGGGTTAATATAATTTCCAAAAACAACTTTTTGAATCTATTTAGCTTATAAAAATGTTTTAATGAGTCTCATACACCTAGGAATCCTCTCTATCCTCTTGGTATACATGACTGGGTATTGAAAAGTGGTGTCTTCCAATCTAAACATGTATTCCTTTGGTATTTGAAATTGGGCATCCAAAAATATTTATGCCCTGGTTTTCCGGATTGACCAATGAGATCATCTAGATAAATTTAATCATGAATCCTCTTAATAATAAGGAATATCCATCTTGGTGAATGTGAATAATCCTTTATAAATAAACACTGTAATCTCATATAAATGCGATATGTTGGACTGAAACTATGTCCACTAGGTTCCCTATCAATCTCATAACCATCCTATTCAGTGAAATTGATAATTCAAGAACATATAAGGTCTTCCTACCAATTGTAACCCTCTAAAAAGTTCTAAATAAATTTTATCTATCATTGTAACCAATGAATTATCCAAAAACATACACATGGTTACTAGTTTAGTGTAAGAAAAAAACTTATTCCAATGGGTTCACATCACTAACGTGTCTAACAATATTCCCCTCTATAGTAAAAAATATATAGAAGTTTATTTATTAACCTCCAACTATGTATAATTGGATCTAATGTCTCCATTGATAATATGATCCCCATTTTTAATTAGTGATCCCTTAATACAATTTTCCTTCACCTAGATATAACCCCTATCCATACTCATTTATATTTAGTTACCAAAAGACAGAATGAATAAGAATGGGATTCTCAAGTGCATGTAAACCACCTAATATCTCTTAGTATATTCCATGTAGTAGTTATTGTCGGTTTTGGGCACAGTGGAAGCGCGTTGGTGGGTTTTGCCAACTTTAATTTTAACGTTAAACAATGTTCAATCTAAGACCTGTCACGATGTAAAATGCTGAATCTTTGGAATAGAATGAAGACAAAAAACTTAAGAGGGAATCCCAAAACCATAGAGATAGGATCATCATATGTTGGTTATAATTAATTTAATTAATTTATAAGAATTAACTTGGTCGAATTGTTTCTTCGTTGATGTCTCCGGTCACGATCTTGCGATCCATCGTTGCATCATATAATCCAAGTGTAGGATTCCTCTATCAGGGATCTACATGTGTGCCACCTATATCTGGACATCGCCGAAGGGATCTCCGGGTTCTAGTGTGGAAGAAACTTCGCTTGTGATGTCCGACTTCGATCACTTTGATCCGATGGGGGAGGATCTCTCTCGGTCTTGAGAGCATTTTTGGAGGAAGTAGTTATTTCAGCTTTGAAATAATTCTCCAGAATTTTTGTGCACAATGATTGGGGAAAAGTGTTGTGGTTATAAGGATATTTATAATCGGGTTTGAGGTTATAGAGTTATAATAATAGATAAATGAGTTACGTGTTTTATTTATTTCATTAACTCTTATTGAAAACCCCCATGTCGAATTATTAATTACATGAAATACGCCCACACTGATTATAATAAGTATCATTTAATAAAACAATATTATATCCTCAAAATCCTGACTATAAAAACTAAACGGCGTGTAATCATTAATGCACGTTGTGTACTCGTTTTCCATAAAACTACACGACATTTATTTTTAATATACACAGTGTGCACATTTATTTTCCATTTTTCATTATTTCCTCCACCACATTTATTAGACCTTGTGTAATGGATATTTATTTCTTAAATAAATTTAACTACATTACTCGCTAATAAATATATTATTTCACCCACAATATATTATCTTGAATAACTAGTGTCGAAATAAATGTGATCAAGCATCTATAAATAAGTATTAAACCACAGTTGGGAATAATATCTATTTAACTTGTTAAATTAATATTGAAATGAGATACATGGACACACTTAGTGTGTGACTCTCTAAGCCTCTTTCTCATTGTCATTAGGCAGGATTTTCCTAAAGTCCATGATTACATTATAGTAATGGGTCAAGGCACCTAAGAGAAAGAAGTTGATGTTGCAATGATTTGTCACCTCATATAAAGGCTTACCTTGTAATATAATCCCTTTGTCATGATATCTCGAATCAAGTAGGTTGTATGCTAGTGCCATCAACCCATGTGCTCGATTATTATTTCTTTGACTTTCTGGAATTGAACTAGCACATTCCTCACCATGGCCATGGATTTATTTAGGCTATATCAATTCCATCAAAGGGCCTAAGATATCTACTTCTGTTATGGAATAGAAGGGAAAAATCCTTTCTCGCATTATCTATTAATGCGGTATTACTCGTGACACACTAAACATATCCAACCTCTATACGACCAGTGTGTCGTCATAGTTTTTGTTAATACATCTAAGTGAGTGAGTTATAATAACCCTTAATAATAATCATAAAGTCTAAGAACAATACACACGTCCGTAGATAGGAACATCCAATGACACTATGAAATGTGGATTTCCTACTGAAAGGTCTCGTTCTCATAATATCCTCTTGGATATTACGAAGGGCGCACAGCATGAGAAGGTGCATCAAAGTTTTATGAGTCCTCACCCCTATTGGCCAGTATTATTTGTGTTCCTCAAATAAAATCATCCGACCATAGAACATATATTCAAGAACAGTGTTATGACACTTCCGGGTTCTCATCATAGCAGTGATCCACTATGACCCTTTAATGAAACAACTATCCTTGGGACATTATCACATGCATTGTCACGTAGAAGAACAATCAAGATGTGATAAGATGTTTATTTAATGAATAAAGTACAAAGTAGTTGGTTCTAGGCCACCAACTCAAATTGACTCCCACTTGGACTAGAGCAAACTACTAACAACTTTTAACCCTCTAGCTCGCACATGATATTTATTCTTCTGCTGAGATAGGACTTTAGTCATGGGGTCATCCATGTTATCTTTTGTGGACACTCTGCTTACTGCAACTTCACCCCTTTTTTATAAATCCTTCAAGAGGTGATACTTATGATGTATGTGCTTTTTCCGTTTATGTGACCTTGGTTACTTTTTAGGAGCCACTGCTATAGTATTATCACAATACAAAGTAATGAGATCATTACTTCTAGGCAGCACATCAAGATCCTGGACAAAGTTCCGAATCTAGACGGTGTCCTTGGCTGCATCAGAAGCCGCTATATATTCGGACTCCGCTGTAGAGTCAGCAACAACTAGCTACTTTGAACTATTTCATCTCACAACTCCTCCATTGATACATAAAACATATAATGATTGTGACTTCAGATCATTCAGATCTGTCTGAAAACCAGCATCATCATACCCTCTGATGAAAAGATCCCTGTCTCCTCCATACACTAGGAAAATATCCTTAGTTCTTCTCAGATACTTAAGGATAGTCTTAACACCAGTCCAATGTTGTTCTCCTGGATCTTCTTGATATCTGCCTACCATGATCAGTTCATAGGAAACATCAAGTCTGGTACATAACATGGAATACATGATGGATCCTATAGCTGAATCATATGGGATCTTACTCATTCTATCTTTCTCTTGTTGTGTCTCAGGACACATTTTCTTAGAAAGATGTAGGCCATGTGACACTAGAACCAATCCCCTATTAGACTGTTCCATACTAAATCTTTTTAGTACCTGGTCAATGTATGTACTCTGACTTAGTCCAAGCATCCACTTGGATCTATCACGAATGATCTTTATCCCCAGAATGTAGGCTGCTTCACCCAAGTCCTTCATAGAGAAACACTTGTTCAACCATTCCTTAACTGACTGTAATACTGGTACAAACTGCTTATAAACACATGGCTCACATTCATTCCTAATGAAACCAAATTCTATTATGGCTTCATCAAATCAAATGTTCCATGACCTGGATGCTTTATTTAATCCATAAATGGATTTCTGCAACTTGAAAACCCATTTGGCTTCACATGGTGTCACAAACTCTTATGTTTGTGTCATATAGACATCTTTCTAAAGGTTCCCATTAAAGAATTCTATTTTGACATCCATATGCCAAATCTTTTAGTCAAGGTACGCTGCTATGACAAGTATGATTCTTATGGATTTAAACATGGAAACTGACGAGAAGGTTTCATCAAAGTGAATTCCTTAACGCTGTCTGAATCCTTTAGACACTAGCCTTTCTTTATAGGTGCTAACTTGACCTTCCATGTCCAGTTTTTTCTTGAATACCCATTTTCATCCAACAAGATTTACATCAACTGGATCATTGACTAGAACCCAGACTTGGTTCTGATACATGGAATCCATCTCAGAATTCATAGCTTCCAGCCATCTCACAGCTTCTGAGCTTTCTACTACTTCCTTGTATGAGGGTGGTTTATCATTGTCCAACAATAATGATTCACCATCCTTTATGACTAGGAAACCAAATATCTATGGTTCCCTTACATCTCTTAAGATCCTACACAGTACTTGTGTTTCTGGAACCTCTTCCCAGAGGACCTGTAGAACTTGTTCCTATACCAAATCTTGTGTATCTTAAGCCTCAACTTCGTCGGATTCAATCTTGCTCCCACTATCCTTCTTGAGGATGTGCTCCCTCTCAAGAAATATGGATTTTCTGGGAACAGTCACATTCTTTTCTGAAGGGTTATATAGGTAATATTCTTTAGTTTCCTTGGGATATCCTATAAAGATACACCTCATGCCCCTGGGTGCTATTTTGTTTCTTGAGAAGGACTTAACAAATGACTCGCATCCCCATACACATGTGTGCTACAAAGTGGGTTTCCTTCCATTCCATAAATTGGATAGAATTCCATTTTCCACCCTAGTTGGTACTCGTTTAATGCGTATGCTGTAGTTTATAATTCATATCCCCAAAAAGATAATGGAAGATCTGCATGACTCATCATCAACCTCACCATGTCCAACAAGGTTTTGTTCCTCCTTTCACTAACACCGTTCCACTATGGTGTGTAAGGAGGAGTGAGCTGAGATAAAATCCCAAACTCCCATAGAAAATCGATGAACTCTTGGTTCAGATATTCTCTACCTCGATCCGATCGATGTTTATTTATCTTCTTACCAAGCTGATTCTCTACTTCATTCTTGAATTCCTTAAATTTCTCTAAGTCCTCTGACTTATACCTCATTATGTAGACATAGCCATATCTACTCTAATCATCAGTAAAAGTAATGAAGTAAGAATATACACATTTAGATTCTACTGGAAATGGTCCACACACATCCGTGTGTACCAATCCTAGAGGCTCTGTGGCCCTTTCACCCTGTCCACCAAAAGGCAGTTTGGACATTTTTCCTTGTAAACAAGCATGACATCTATCAAGTGGTTTTAGATCAGTAGAGTCTAAATTACCATCTTGGCAGAGATTTGTCAAGCGCTTCTTGTTTACATGACTGAGACGGTGATTCCACAGCTGGGTGATGTTTGAGTCATGTGATTTTGTTTCGTTATTGATTTACAACACTTTGGTTTTCTTAATTTAATACATACAAACCATTATTTAAATATGCCATACTATAACATACGTTTTTCTTATAAAAGAGACAACCCTTATTTACAAACATGAAAATAAATCCATCCATATCCAAACAAGATACATAAATTATGTTCTTTGTAACATTAGGCACATAATAACAGTTATGTAAAACCAAAATCATCCCAGTTTGGAATGAGAGGTGGTAATCGCCAATAGCCAACACAGGCAGCCTTGTGCCATTGGTAGCTCGAAGACCGACCTCTCCTCTATAAATATTTTTAAATGTACTTTGTTCCTACATTTGAATATAGATGTGATCCCCAAAAGCTGTATCTAATACCCAATGTGTAGAAATAGAAAGATTAAACTTGATAACGAATGCACCTTTAGCTTCCCCATGCTTTTGGGTGTAGTTCCTCTTCTAGTGGCCTTGCTTGCCACATGAAAAACACACTGCCTCCCATTCCTTACCCTGCCTCTAGATCTTCCCCTTCTTGGAGGGATGGCACTCGGCGGATTCAGACCGTTTATAAGTCTTTGGCCCCTTTGGCTTGTCCTTCATTTTCCTATTCACCATAAGGACTAAAAGTTTGTCACGCCCCATGTCCTTATCTACCTGGAAAATCAAGGTCAGAAGTTCCAATAGACTCTTCTCATTATTTCTCATGTTGTAGTTGACAATAAAGCTAGAGAAGGTCTTGGGCAGTGATGATAGGATGAGATCTGTATGAAAATCATCCAGGAATTTAATCCCTAAGATGTCCAAGCGTTCAATGTAGCCAATAAGCTTGACTACATAAGGCCCAGCTGGCGCAAACTCTCCAAGCTTAGTTGTAAACAGAGCATTAGAGATCTCATAACTCTCCTGTATAGCCATCTCTTGCTAGAGATCCATAAGGTGAGACATCATGCTACACGCCTACATGTTTTCATGTTGATTCAAGAGCTCATTAGACATGGCCGATAGCAAGAAACAATGGACATATCTGGAATCATCCATGTGTTTCATGTAGAGAGATATTTCCTCATCACCATCCTCCTTTCCAGACGCAACTGGAATAGGCTCTTCCAGCACATACAATTTCCTTTCATGGTGAAGGATGCGCATAAACACCTCTGCCACTCTTAGAAATTGGTCTGGTGAGAAGGTTTTCCTTCTTGAGTATGGTTCACAATGATATGTCTGAAGTCATTTTCTTTCCATTTCTACAAATTAAGATGAGCAAAGGTTTAGTACTTTATTAAAAAACTGAGGCAAATAAATAAATTAATACTTATTTGTCTCCCACTATTTTATCAAAATCCAATAGCCATCACTATTGATTTCAGAGTATTCTGTTGCCTGAATATTCTAGTGTAAAGGATCCATATTGCCCTTTGCATTACCCCAACTAGGGTTAGTCAAGAAAATTAAAGGGTTTTAGTTAGGCATTCCAAATTCCAACTGCATTAACTCGCAGCTCCTTGATCCGCTGAGTGGACTCCCCAATCATGAAATCCTTTTATTTTGGATTTCCTCAACCTTTGCCTCTTGGTTAAACCAAGTCTTGTTGTGGCAGTCAACCCTTGATGTGAACCAAGTTAAGTCAACCAAAAATCATGAATTATAAATCCCCGATAATTCAAAGGACCACAACTAGGGTTGTTCAAGCACTTTGAACTACGGTTCGATTCAAACCAAGATTATGGAAGGATATACCGAATTAATATTTCTTTTGAGGGATTTTATCCTTATATGTAAATTTCCATTTTATTATATTTGATTAATTTTTTTTAATATTAACTAGGATATACATAAGTTATTAACCACGTTAAGATAATATTTATGCATAAGCGGTCTTATTTTAGTTCCATCTTGCATGATTGTTTAATTCATTAATTGTGTGATCGTGACAACAAACCCACAATAAATAAACCATGAAACTGACAGAAATAAAATAAATGGCATGATAATGAGCTTTGTTTTATTGGTTAGTTTATCTAGTGTTTGATAAACTTACCCAATACATAGGGGAGAAACACCTTGAACCTTTTGGGTTTGTGTTTACAGCTTTCCACCTGTCCACCATTGTATCTCACTAGATTGGTTTCACCTTGGCTCTTAACTCAAGCTGTCGCCACTAGCTTGGGAGATCCATCCATTACATATGCATTTATCTCACACGCAGGTGAGGGGTAAAAAGGGGGTTTTACATAAAAAAATACTTGGGTGCGCAAGACCTACATATTAATTAGGAGAAGGCTCACATGCCAAAAATTTAATTTAAATAAATAAATTAAAAGAAACCATTCACATACGAAGGTCTTGGTCTATCTCATAATCATCCATACATGCAATGATATTTAAGCATAAATAAAACTATAATTCAATTCATTAATCGTTCTTGCTTAAGATAAATCACGCTCTAATCAATTAATTATCTTTATTAATCAATCATTTAATCTTAAAAACTTTTCTGAATTTCCTTAAGATTCTAATTTTTCATAATTTTAGAAAAATAAATTCATTTAAAATTATCCTTGTACGTAACTTGTACCCTGGAGGCAACCTGGTGAATTCCCATTTATTACGCAGATTTTAAATAAAACACATATATATAAAACACCTATCACGTGTTGTGCCTCAGATTTACGCATGCACTATGGTACACATCTCAAGGGTTTGTATAATATAATAATAAATTTTAATAAATCTGTGTAATTTGGGTGAGTACACAGTGTGTAGTTTAGAATACACGGCGTATACTTTTCTTCACCATCCATCCGAAGTACACGCCTGGGGATATGGCATGTTGATGTACTTCAGAAATTTTCAAAGTACACGCCGTGTTCAGTTGGACACACGCCCTGTAGTATCTGCGTTACACAGTCTCCAGCTAGGCAAGCCATGTATGGGGTACACGGTCCAATACCAGCCCAAAAGAACTACCCGTCGTGTTCAGTTGGACCACACGGCGTGTAATCCAAAAACGGTGTGCCACCTATTCTTGGTCAACACACAGTGTCATAAATGACTTAGATAGGATCCAATACATGGCCTGATTTGGTAGACCAGTCTGATGCATGAACCAAGACAACACGACATGTACTTCCGTATACACACTGTGTATTCTCATGTTGTACGGCCATGGACGTTTGGCTCCTATGGATGAGATCCTTTATTTTATTTTAATAAAAAATTAATAGAAAATGTCATTTATGTATGGTGAACGAGAAACAATAGAGGAGGAACAGATCTTGAGATTCAGATTTAAAGAACAATTAACTTGAATTGAAACAACTAAATTATTAAATGCGTAAATCACCAACGAAAAACTAAATATTTATTATCAACGATATGACTCCTCTAATAACACTTGTAGGTTTCAGGCATAGCGCAAGCACATTGGTGGTTTTTCCTAACTTTAATTTTAACGTTAAACAATGTTCAATATAAGATCCGTCATGAAGTAAAACGCTGAATCTTCAGAATAGAACTAAGAATGAAAAAATTAAGAGGGAATCCCAGAACCATAGAGATAGGATCATCATATGTTGGTTATAATTAATATAATTAATTCACAAGAATTACCTTGGTAGAATTATTTCTTCGCTGATGTCTCTGGTCATGATCTTGCGATCCATCGTTGCATCGTAGAATTCAAGTGTAGGATTCTTCTAACCGTGATCTACATGTGTTCCACGTATCTATGGACGTCGCCGAAGGGATATTCGGGTGCTAGCATGGAAGAACCTTCACTTGCAATGTGCTCCTCCAATCACCTTGATCCGATGTAGGAGGATCTCTCAAGGTCTTGAGAGCATTCTTGGAAGAATTAGTTCTTTTGGCATTGAAATAATTCTCCAGAATTGTTGTGCACAACGTTTGGGGAAAAGTGTTGGAGTTGTGAGGATATTTATAATCAAGTTTGAGGTTATAGAGTCATGACAATAAATAAACGCGTTAAAAATTTTATTTATTTCATTAACTCTTATTGAAAACCCCCATGTTGAATTATTAATTCCTTGACATGCGCCCACACTGATTATAATAAATATTATTTAATAAAACAATATTATATCCTCAAAATCTTGACTGGAAAAACTACACGGCGTGTAATCATTAATACACGACGTGTACTCGTTTTCCATAAAACTAAACAGCGTGTATATTTAATATACATAGTGTGTACTTTTATTTTCCATTTTTCTTTATTTCCTCCACCACATTTATTAGACCTTGAGTAATGGCTATTTATTTCTTAAATAAATGTAACTGAATTACTCGATAATAAATATATTATTTCTCCCAAAATATATTCTCTTGAATAACTAGTGTCGAAATAAATGTGATCAGGCATCCATAAAAAATTATTAAACCATAGTCAAGAATAATATTTATTTAACTTGTTAAATTAATATTTAATTGAGATTCATGGACACACATAGTGTGTGACCCTCTAGGCCTCTTTTTCATTGGCATTAGGCGGGCTTGCCTAAAGTCCAAGATTACTGTCTAGCAACGGGTCAAGGCACCCAAGAGAAAGAAGTTGACATCGCAATGATGTGTCACCTCTTACGAACACTTACCGTGTAATATAATCCCTTTGTCATGATATCTCGAATCAAGCGGGTTGCATGCTTGTTCAATCAACCCATGTGCTCGATTATTCTTTCTTTGAATTTTCGGAATTGAACTTTCCCATTCCTCACCATGGGCATGGATTTATTTAGGATATATCAATTCCATCAAAGGGTCTGAGATATCTACTTCTGTTATGGAATAGAAAGGAAAAAATCCTTTCTCGCATTATTCTATTAATGCAGTATTACTCGTGACACACCCAACATATTCTACATCACTGTGATCAGTGTGTCTTCATAGTTCTTATCAATACATCTAAGTCTGCGAGTTGTAATACCCTTTAGTAATAATCATAAAGTCTAAGGACCAATACACATGTCCGTATATAGGAACATCCAATGACACTATGAAATGTGGATTTCCAACTGGCGGGTCTCGTTCTCATAATATCCTCCTAGATATTACAAAGGGCGCACACCATGAGAAGGTGCCTCAAAGTTTTAGGAGTCCTCACCCCTAATGGCATGTATTATTTGTGTCCCTAAAAAACATCATCCGGCCATAGAACATATATTCAAGAATAGTTTTATGGAACCTCTAGGTTCTCATCATAGTAGGGATCCTCTATGACCCATTAATGCAACAAATATCCATGGGACATTATCAAATGCATTGTCACACAGAAGAACAATCAAGATGTGATAAGATGTTCATTTAATGAATAAAATAAAAAGTAGTTGATTCTAGTCCACCAACTCCAATAGTTATTACACTTGAAATGAAACATATATAATTAGGTACTATTCATATTACCTTAAGCTAGCATATATCAAGGTGTTGGTAGGATGGTGGAAAAATTTTAATCATTATACTTGATTGACTATTTCCAGTAATATTCACGAACAACTAAATGTTTCAGAATTTATCTATATGTTTGTATGAGAGGTTTTCAACCATCCTACCTGATTATCTGATTAGAATAAATTTAAAAGTGATGTAGTTTGATTCCATAACATCAAACTACATTGATTTTATATATAGTATAATCATATAATGAGGTATTATAATTAAAAAACATTCATACATACATAGAGATAAAATTTGATACATTTAGTTGTTCATGAATATTCATGGAAACAATTAATAAAATTTATGAAAAAGGAACTAGTTTTTTTACCAAGATGGATTTAAAAAATTCATTATAAATATATTAGTGTGTTCTATATGGATAAATATAACCCTTAAAAGGGTTATCTAAACTCCCACCCTCTTGGATTTGATTCATAATTTAATGTGATGTTATTTCTTCATAATGAAATCTTTATTTAGGAAATAAGGACAGTAGGAAAACATGGAGAGTTTAAGTAAATGAATGGATAAACAAGGTTAGCCTGAGAAAATTCTTAGGTAGTAAAATAGATACATTAACCACACAATTATGTTTTTGGTGTTATAATGATCTGTTCATTGTTTAAGATATTTATCATTATGATATCCATTAAATCTCAATGTAATATTCAAATAATGAAGTGATAAGACTCGAGTTCTCTAACTAGGTTAGGGGAAATGATGGATCAAGGCATATGCCTATAAATCCCTAGAAGATGAAACCATATAGAAACTTTTTATCCTTAATGATTATTGTTAACCCACATTTCAGACCAAAATTGTAACTAACCCAATTCCACCAAAGCATTATTTTGAATGCCTTAGTTTTTAAGCAAAACCTTAATGGTTTTATCCCATCCATAGATTTAGTTTATAGAAACCTCCAAGATATTAATCCCTACATTTAGTTTAATCAATATCTTGTATAAGGAAACCATATAGTCCCTATCACCATGTATATCCTCATATGGATTCCTTACATAGAGGTAAGTGACACCCATATCCCCTATCTTAGGGAGGTAAAGGACAATCATCCATATGAACCTCAAATTTCCTATGATATTCCAATGGGGACTCGCAATATTCAATAAATTCCATAAGATATTTAATTATAAATGACACATTGAGGCGAATAATCTTTAGATCCTAACACTGATTGTTATAAATATGACTTCTATGTGTAGGGAGATCCCTATATATTTTATCATTAAATCTTGGAAGCTAGTCCGCACTCCTATTTCCATAAATGACTCTATTACCATTGAAATATCATAAAAAATTAAGAATCTCAAAAGGAGGCTATTATAAATGAAAGTACCTATTGAAATTACCTAAGCCCAAAAATGATTTAGGTTTTAGACCCACTCCCCTAACAAAAATAATAATGAAGTAAATCACACTATGTGAATTTTATGAGAAAAATACAAGAGAAAGTTCGTACCCATATTTACACTAACGTCCTTGAGTATTATGGGAAATTACTAATAGTAACTCAAAGATTTAATTGATTCACCCATGATTATAATGTTGAAATACTGGAATTGTAAGTAAATTTGACTAAATATTCCAATTCCATATCAATATTGGGGGCGGGGGTGAAATCCATTTCCCCTCAACCAATATTTAAATAAGACATTTTTATACTATAAAAATTTGGTTTTATAACCTACTAATAAGTATAGGTAATAATTTTTAGATATTTATTCCCCATTAGACCATATAAAATGACACTAGAGGTCCTCTTTAACTAACCCTCTATATAGGTCCTTATTATACTGCATAAAATATTAGTTTTATTAGTATTCCCAAAATTCATTTTAATATTGACCGTATAAGTTCCCCTTAGGATAAATTATCTTTTCTGAACTAAGGAACTACCCATTCCTCTAATTAAATAGGTTATCTGGATGTGACAACTATTAAAAAAAATTAATTTCTTTTCCTTTCATACCCATAAATAATTATCAATTATGGAGTTCGTTCTCATATTTAACAAATAAAAAATAAGAAACATTGAGGTTTTCCCTCTATGGGTGGTATAAAATAGATATTAATGGTGTTACTCCTTGTGATAACCATGTGAATTACATTGGTAATCCTCTCCAAGTGATTTTTTATAGTGAAAATCCCTATAATAAAGCATAGTGTGACTATGGGCCTCCCTATGATAGAGAAAACAACAATAAACATCCATATATATAATACCAATAGAACTTATTCTGATGGTCATCCCCATGATAGAAAATTTTCCTAGAATGATTTTCCTCCCCATCCCAAGACCTATCCAATCATACCATCATATCAAGAGGTACATTAGGAGATGATGTTAGCTAAACCCAAATATTCATCATTAGTAAAATATATTTCACACAAATCAATGGGAAACCTAAGGAATCATTCAATATATATTCCTCCCCTTAAATGAATACCTAAATATACCTATAATGGAATTGAATTTATCATTCCCCCATTTATAAAATAGTGGGGTAATGACCTATATTTTCAAAATAGGACAAATAATTCCATATAGAAGTCCCGTTTACTTTTAGAAATAATTTACTAGAAAAAATTTATTAGTCATGTTATTCCCAATGTCCAGTCTTCAGTATGATATTTGAAATATACTAAAGGATGGATTAATACTTAACAATTGATATACAATTTATTTCACTCTCTAAATTATCAAGTCCTAACACATTACTAACAAGATGATCAATAAAAATTTCAAGGATTTAGATTAATTTTCCCACTAATTTTTCCTTTTCACTCTATTAATGGATAAAAATCATAAATCAGGAAAATAATATGATTTTCTCTAACATCAGAACATATACTATTTAAATATGTAATAAAAAATGATCAGTGATGCTCTAGTAATCTTATGAATCTGGGGAAAGTGGAAAATATATGTAATTTTTGTTTCACTACACTTATATTACAATAATATTCCTCAAATAATGTTCCTTTTAATGATGTTACCCTGGGATAGGTGTCAGGTCCATGATTTACCTTTACTAAATGGTCTATAAAAAACCAATCATTCCTAAAGGTGAAAAAAATAAGAAAAACCAAATGCAATTATCTATTAAAAGGATCTTTTATTAGCACACCAAAAGGGAAGAAAGAATATAATTTATATAATGTTAGTTAAATCGAAATATAAAATCATTAATTAGTTAAGACCTCCCATTCATAAAAATTTGAACAAATATTACACCCAATTAATTATAGAGTTTGATCCTAAAATGTGAAGTGAGATGAATTAGATGCTCATATAGAAACATGAATGAATTATTCAACCATATCAATAATAAAGTTTTTATCTACTCTAAAAGAAAACAACCATCAAACATGAAATAGGGTGTAGTTGTGACTATGACTAAGAAATGTCTATACTATTCTAAACAAATTTGTGATTTTCTACCATCTACACATATGTGGAAGTGGATATTTACTTTATTAGTAACAAATATGGATGAATAAATACTATAATTTACTTTAAATAAGATCTTGGATTCATCCTTTCCCTCAAAGTAAGATTAGTTGGAAACTATAGGGAAATCAGTAATGTTTTTTGTCTGATAGGAATTCTCAAGGGGTGAATCAAGAGAATATATAAAATTATTATCTATGTGATAAACCAATGTGGTCTTCTTAGAAGGAAAATTTCTAATAAGATTATATTATATCACTATAAGTATATTCATTCCTCTGATAGACTCTATAGTATTCTACTACATATGATGAATTTATTAAATGAACATGGTTCATTTTAGTGAATATTATTGATGGAAACTAAGTAGATATTAAAGAACATGACACTTGTGTGAGTGAATAAGATGAGTATTCTTCAATTAAAATCAGGAATTATACTAAAGTGTGTGATGTGAGTGTGTGTAACAACCATTAAATAAATAATCACTACATGAGAGATTTTTAAAAAATATAATTACTTTTCAATCAGATTGATTCCAAAAAGGAAAAGTTGAAAAGTTGAATCTATATCCACATTAAACCCATGACCTAATGAAATTGATCCAATTTATCTAATGAGAAGATTTTTTAGTGCCAATTCAAATTAAAAAAGATGAGTAAGATCAATATTGAACTATATTGTGGGAATATTAATGTTAAGTGAATCTCTCAGAACATTGGTGGTTTCACTCCTATCATGAATACTTTTTGATAAGAACATATTGATTGACCTATAATATAAGTGCTATTATATGTAGTGACCCTGTGTCTAAATAAACTAGTCTACTTGGCTATATTATTAGTGTATTATCATTAATTTCTTAAACTATTATCATAACCACATCTATATTATGAGAGATGTTCTAATGTGATGGACCTAAAAATATATATTTTATGACATTAAATAATTAATTTACATAATATATTTGAAATGAACTGATGAAAACCAATTCTAATTGTAAATAATTACAATATCACTAACAAATTCAGAGTAACAAACATTCAAAGAAACCATTGGGTTTTGATTTTAGAGATTTGGGAAAATATTTTAACTAATAAAGTCCACGTTTACCTAGAAGTGGAAATCTTTTCCATTATATTATAAAATATATAATCTATAAGAATCCTTCAACATATACCATAAATTTGACATAGAATATATTTTGTTATATATGGTGTGACTAATACATTTCTTTACAATATGAGGGAATGTAAAAACTAAAAGTGTGAGATTTAATTCTCATTATGGGTAAATGTGAGTGATATCAACCAAATATAATAAATGAGAATAATATGAGATTAAATTATATATATGGAATATATAATCGATACATATCCATAATGATAATAAAATGTGTGAATAACATATCAACTATTGACATATCAATATATAAATTCAAGGATAACAATAATCAGTGACTTAACAATGAATATAAAAATGATAAAAATAAAATTACATGATTTATTCTATGACATCATGATATTAGACATAATGACCTTACCATTAAGATCCTATGATTAGGAATTACTTTTTATGGGCATGCATACATGAAAATACCAAAAAATGTTTTCCCACCAAAACTATCAATACATCAAGGGGCTATTAAGGATCCACCAAATAAATAATTATTTCTAATGAATTCATCATATTAATGAATTATTATGCTATATAATACATAAAGAATAATATTTAACAATAAATAAAAATCCCTAATAAAGAAACAAGTATATGTATTTTCAATATTTCATTTATCAATAAATGATATATATATACATATATATGTATAAGCATTACAAAAACTAAAAGAATACAAATAGAGGGTATAAAACTATTTTTATAACTTCATTAAGAACTTTATGTGAGAAATATATGTGAAAAAATTCAATCTATGGAAGGATATACAAATTGTCTAAAATGGATAAGAATGTGAATGAAAATTATGCTTGTAATAGATGAATATTTGGAAAGAAAATAGAACTGATGAATTTTAGTGAGTTTAATCCATAAGAAATAGTATTAGAAGAGTTAAAAGGTAATATATTACCACTATATAAATCGAAAATAAAAAAAAAATTTTGTCTAAAAACCATATCGTAGTAACGAAAAATTGTGATAGAGAAACTCTTATAAAAAAGGTAACCTAAGAATAAAAATAAAATAAGGGGAATTCTATGAAATTGAAAAATATTAATTATATGTAATGTAAATCTAGAATTTAATAAAACATTATAATTAAGTTTTAGTATCTAATATCAACCATGTATCATGGAATATAAAATAGGGGTAAATAACACTTGCAGCTTTAGAAAAAATTGAATTGAAAATTCTTTAAGGATACAATTTCAAATGGAATATTAAACACCATAAATAATGGGATATTTATGATATAAAATATAAATTTGGGTATCATGTTGACCATAACATTTTAAAAATTGTGTCTAACATAGACATATCAAAATGAATTTAAATTTGAGGCAAATAAACCTTACAAGTAACATAATCATTGAGGAATGAATAATTTTATAATTACATAATATGGAAGAATTACATAATACCAAAAATGAAGGAAATAAAATAGTTTTTATTCAGTAGGTACTATAAATAAATCTGAAAAAAATATAGTTTTAATTAATTTTTTTAATCCAATGAAATAAAATCGAGTTAGAACAAACCCTTATTGTAATTCTCCCTTTGTATAAATTTACTCCCAAATCCAGTATAAAAACATAACTATATTAATCAAACATTTCAGAAATTTTTTCATATATATAATCATTTATAAAATTCATATAAAATTATTTTTATACGAATATTAGTTAGTTTTTAAATATTTTTGACTTCAGGTGTGAGTAATCTTGATCATTTTGAACTTGTTTCACAATAACGCTGTATTTATAGATTATTATAAAAAATTATATCATTAATATATAAAACATCTATTGAGATTTAGGTTTTATAATTATTTATAATGTCTTAATTTTATTTTTTATCTATTTTATTTTTGATCCTTGAAGATGAAATTGACGGTGAGCATGTTACAATTATTTTTCACAAAAGAATGCTGATATCTTAACTAATGAGTATAATATTAATTTTACCATTAAAGTAAAAAATAAAATAAATAAATAAATAATTATTTATATTATTAACTACCAAAAATTAATTCCAAATATTAATCCAGGATACAAAGATATAACATTTTTTTTCATGGGTTGTTAAACTAAACCTAACAAGAACATATCAGAATAAATAGCTGATTATGAAGTGATTTAGTTGTCATTTCACAATAACAGAATAATAGTGAACTTATTATTTCTTTATTTGTTTGATATATCATAATTTTAAATATTTATAAGAGTAAGATAAACTATTCGACATCATTATATAGGATAACTAAATTATTTTTTTGAACTAATAAACCACTTTTGAATAGTTAAATTTACCACTTTTTTTATTGCTCATGTTGTTAATATATTGTAAAACATGTCTTACCAGAACATTAATAATTTCATAAATACCGTATTTATCCATTAAATCTAATCTCATTACCACCAATGAAAGGTGGTGTTGAAAAAATAGACTACATCAATCATTCCTTGGTGGCTAAATTATAAATGTATACACGGATGATGATTTAATTTTACAAAGAACTAGAGAAGTTTATATTATTTTTCATCATATAATAATCTAATATATGTTATAAAAATCATAATTATTTTTTAAATTCAACATTTAAACTATATTTTTAAGGTGGATAAGGAAAAGAAAATAAGACACTACATAGAGGTGATAGTTTTGCCATATTCAGAATTTCCATTTTTATTTTTCTTAACAGAAAAATGGATTAAATTAACAGTTATTATTTTATAATAGTAAAATCAATTATGAAAACTAAATTTATTTAATAAATATTTTAATTATAAAATATATTTGAAAAATAAATATATAAATAAAAACAAATTAAGAAAAATTAGTACTCATGTAGGGGAAATGGAATTTACCATAGGGTACTCCTTTAAAATGGAGGGAATATGCTAATATCATCTGAAAAATATTAATAGAATGAAATATTATTCAAGGGGAAGAAATAATTTAATGGTTTTGAGAGAAATTTTTATTTTTCAGTGGTATTTAAGGGGTGTTGAGAGACCCCTTTTATGAGTGGTGAGAATGGAGTTTTTGTAGATATTTCAACATAATATAAAGATAACACATGTTTAACTTATTATGTGGCTCCCAAATGGGCAATAATAGAGTGGGGGATGAGATAAGTTATATAATACCCCAACCATTCATTTTCACACATGTTTTAATTACAAGTTTTATTCCATTAACAAATTAATTTTCACATTTACAATTATTGTTTTTAATATGTCAAATTAGAATTTACCAATGTAATTTACATTTAATACCTAAAAATAAAATTGACCTTATTAAATATTATTTAACTATTTATTAGTAATTTGAAAACAATTTTATCAGATAATATTATTATGCATCTGAAAAATAAAATTTTACATTACCACATGTAATGTGTAACATGCTATTGTTAGAGAAAAGAAATATTTAATATTAAAATTTATGTATACTATAAAATTATCAATTTCCATGGTTTTCATGGTAATAATTGTTTTATTAAGAGAAAATATATTTATGTTATGGAAATAGAAAATGTTTTTTTTAAAATAATAATTAATTAAAATAAAAGACATGACACAATTTCTATTATTGGAAATAATTAAAAAAGTTCATAAAATGTTAAAAATAAGTTTTCTAAATTCAGAATGGTATTTGAATATATTTATGAAATTTTAAGTGTATCTTATATAATAATAATGTCATAAAAAGTTATATTTTTTGTAAAAAATATCATTTTTCATTATTCGCCTAAAAAACAACTATTTATGAAAAAATCCCAAAAATTAATCTTAATATAAAATTGAACTTATTAATATAAAACATAAGTTTATTTTAAAAAATTACAATTTAAAAATAAGATAATTCATATTATGAATAAAAATATAAAAATATGATGTAAAAAATTTTCCTATAAAAATAATGTCCTTAAAAAATATTAATAATTCTTATTCATATTTACTATCAATTTAAAAAATATTATTATTAATATATTATTGATATGAGTAATGTATTTTATCCACAATATGATTAGATTCTAAAAATACTTAAAATATTAAATTTTATATTGGTCACAATTTAAACGATGAATCAATCTTATTAGTAATTTATCTACATTAATTTGATATAACAATTCCTTAGAATTGGTATTGAATGTCATTTTATATATAAATAATTTTCATAATATGGTTTCATCTATTTATATCGAAAAATTATACAACTATATTTTAATGGTTATATATTGTTCCATTATTCATTGTGTTTAGGTGTTGCGTGTATCACACACTATCAAACATATTTTGTATTTGGGAATATATAACTACATATGACAGGTTTTTACATTATACACCCCATAAATGAATTATCCCCTCAAATATTTAATTATCATTCACCAATGAAAATATACAAGGGTATCATAAATAAAATAAATCATATAAGGTATAAATTTTACATAGATATCAACTTTACAAACTCAGAAACATGCCTATCTAATCTGAACATGATAAACCATAATATTGAGTTTTTCTCCAACCATATAATCCAAGAGACTATCATAATTTGGTATCATAAATAGAATTATACATTTTCTTTTTAAAGGGTTTTCATAATCACCCTTTCATTTATATAATATCATTGGTTTATATGAAATGTGATGTCCTAATTAAAAATAATGCTTCCTTTATGTAGAGAGAACCAATAAATTTAGAAAATAACATTAAAATTATTAAAATGAAGAATAATAATACTTTATTATAGCACAATTGAACGATAATTTACATAGGATACAATATTCATGAATGTAGAAGTTTTCTTCATTTTTCAAATCATATGGGTGATGATATAATATCATTAGAAAAATTCTTAGTCTTATAACACTACTTGAAAAAGGACATATACCAACAGTTTGGCCAAAAATATTAGTATACATCACTAATTTTTACTTATACCTATGTTTTGGCCAGAAACATTAGTATAGATCACAAATATGGACTTATACAACATTTTTGGCCAAAACCATTGGTATAGGTCCACTATAGGGACCCTATAGCAAAGGTTTTGGACAAATCGTAGGTATAAGTAGAGCTCAAAAAAATCAAATGACCTATACCAATAGTTTTGAGAACCATTTTTATAGGTAAACATATTTTTTATGGAATATTTTTTCAAATAACATTAAATGAATCAAAAGTTAAAATACTTATGAATATATATATATATATATATATATATATATATTTATGAAATTATGTTCACAAAAATTATGTTAGGTAGGTGGTTAGGTCATTGGATTATAAACAGGATGAGTTGGGATAAAAACTAATCCATGGTCTTTTTAATTTCCTATATGAATAGTTTTATGAAATAGTTGGTTTTGGTTTTTCATATGACCTATACCAAAAATTTTCCTAGAACCGTTTGTATAAACCTATCCCACACAAAACCTGAAAATAGTCCTCTAAACCGTTGGTATAGGCTATAACAAAAATTTAGAGACCTATACCAATGGTTCCAAACCATTGGTATAGTTTATTTTTCAATTAGTGCAAGGGTGGGATGAATAAATTCCCATAAACCAAAAAATGAGTTGTAAGGTGAATGTACAATTTTCCATTTTTTCGTGAATTACTTTCAATATTAGGGTTTTTTCTTTAGATTAAGAGGTTATTTGTACTTATTATTATATATATTCTAGGTATATTACATTGATATTAATAATTCAAAAACTCTTTATATTTGATGCATTGATTTTTGGAAGAGAAATTTGTTGAGACTTTTATAACTACAACTTTTACCACCGACCTCTTTATCTCTCTTATAAAATCATGATCTTCATGGATAATCCTTAAACATAACCCTTAGATTTATCTATTGTTTTTAACTAATATTATTTTATCCTAGTCCTTAAACAACATAAAATATTCAATAAGACCTCATACAATCCTAATAGGTTATCTATATGTATGAAATGTTTATCAACTTTGACTTAATTATAGTTAAAGTATCCTAATATAACCTCATAACCACCAATGATATCTTAAATATAATTTGTTACCAATTTTTTTACTATGACCTACACTCCTTTAAAAAGTGAGAATAAATACCTTCTTTATAAGTTGGCATTCAAATGAGCTGAAGCGACCATATATTAACAATCAATAATCAAAATATATCCCAAAAACATTGTGTTTGAAGAAGATTTTATGTTTAATGTTTTAAAGTGTTTGTATAATCTTATAAGTAAATAAACACATGAATTTATCATAAAAGTTTCATGTATTCCAGTACATAATAATCATCAAAATCCCAATTATGTCTTCAGAATACCCCAAAAATTCTTCACACAATCAATTCTGTAAAACATGTCATGTGTAAGAAACTTACTCATAACATGTGAAAAGTAAAGAATAAGAAGTGTGGTCAGTAATGGAAAACATAATAGATAAAAATAATTAAATATAACTTACTAAAATATGGGAATATATAATATTTATGGAATAAAAAAAACTCTATAATTAAAAGAAAGTTTTAGAATTAAATATCCATGGATGATATATAAATAAATAAATAAATTGATAAAAATAAATTTTACATTTTTAATGTAATTCATAATATTTAATAATTTATTAAATTCCATAATCCACAAAATAATGATCTTAGATATCATGATCTTGTTTTCAAGGCACATTGTATAAGAAATATATTATTCTGGGTAGTCTTAAATAGAAATACGCAAGATAGTTTGTCTCATTAGACCTATTGATGCATTACACATATATTTTTAACCAAATTAATCACTAATTATTTCTAACAAATTCATAAAATTAAAGAAATAATAATCTATACGATACATAATAAATATTCAATAATATTCAACAAACACCCGTATTGGAATAAAAAATATATTGATTTTAAATATTTCACCAAACTATAAATTGAATATCTTTATATATAAGAATCCCATAAATTTACACATCATTGAGTAAGGGATAGAATAGGAAGTTAATAATTTATCTAATATTTGGATATAAGAAATATTAGTGGACAACTTTCAAAAAAATAAATAAAATAATAGGTGTTCACAATGGAAAGACATTGGAACAAAAATTTTTCTTATAAAAGAGGTTGATTTGGAACGAAAAAAGTAGTGATGCATTTTTTATGGATAATGCAAAAAAAATTAATTAATTTATCTAATAGGTAATAAATTAACAATATATACACCACAAAAATAAATCAAATTTGTATTATATCTCAATGAATAAAAATTGACATGAAAAACGCCTTTCAATAGTTATAAAATATGAATAAAAATTGATAGGATTATCATAAAATTGAAATATATTAATTTTACTAGCAGTAAATATGGAATTTATCACACCATATGAAATAAAAGATGGTATGTAATATAAAAAATGACTCATGTAATTGAAAATTGAGAAAAATAACATATATGGCATTAGAATCTTCTGAATGAAAACCCATTTAAAAATAAAATTTAAAATAGAATATTAAATACAATAAAAAATGGTAGAATCATGTTATAAAATTTAAATGGGGTAGTAATAACACCATAAAAATTAAAACATGGGCTATAACATAATTCTATTGCAAGGAATTAAAATTTGTGACAAATAACACTTATAAGTAAAAAAATCATTGTGGTAAGAATCATTCGACAATGTGATTATAAGGAAGAAATATAGACAACTTAAAAATAAATAGGAAGTAAAAATCTATTTTTAAATTAGGTAGAAAAAATCAAGGATATAAAAATATAGTTTCATTAAAAATGCTTGTAACTTAATTAAATAAAGTTGAGTTATAAAAAATCATTACATTAATTCCAACATTGTAAAAATTTATTATATGCTATTGCATAAAAAAATAAATATCTTAATAAACTGGTTTATAAATATTTTCATTTATATAACCTCTTTTAGAAACATCATTTATAATAATTCTCTACATGGATATTAGTTTGTTATTATGTATTTTTGTCATTAAGTGTGAGTAATATTGATCCATTTGAACTAGTTTTGAAATATTGATATTGTTGCTCATTCATATCCTAATGTTCATCATTCCTAGATCATAAAAGTAATTGGAAAGGAATATTTTTTATTAATTATAATGTTCTAATTTCATTCTATTAGATATTTAGTTATGATCTTTATAGATGAAATCAATAATGATCCTGTTTCTTTGATTTTTCATGAATTAACATAGGCCTCTTAAATTTTGTTTTTAAGATTAATTATAAAATTATAGAACAAAAATAAAATAAATATTTATTATTCTGATATCATTATTGTTAAAATTAAATCCCCAAATCATCCATTCAATGAATTTAGAGTATTTGTTTATAGAGGTGGTTTAACTGACACATATTAGAACATGCTATAATTAATGGATGATTAAGAAGTAATTTTGTGTTAATATCACAATAAAAAATAATAATAGACTTATTAAGTTTTTATTAGTGCAATATATCATAATTAAAAATAATATTAAGAATAATATACAATTTACATTGTTATTACATGGTATTAAGAAATAATTTTCTCTCTTAGATCTTTCTTTTGGGTTGTTTAATTTCCCATAGTTGTTTATTTTTCAAATATCAAATAAGTTATTAAATTTCTCTTACCTAAAAATTATCAATTTCATTAAAATAATATGTTTCTATTAAACTTGTTATCTTGACTACTAATAAAATGTGGTAATTAAATATGAAATTAAAAATCAATCATTCCATGGAGGTGCTTGTCTGCATGTACTCATAGCGGATGATTTCTTTTTTTCCATAGAATGAGTGAAATGTAAATCACGTTTTATCCGTTTAGAGTAAAAAATATATTAAAAATATAATATCTATTTATTAATATCAACACTTTGAATACATGTTTAATTTGGTTAACCAAAATAAAAAATGAATCTTTGTAGAGGCTGTAGTTTACACACATACAAGAATGTCAATTTTTTTACTTCTACAAAAAGTTGAAAGGTGGTTAATATTTATTCCTATATCATAATAACAATAAATATAAATAAAATATGTAATTAATTATATAGGCATGATAAAAATATATTTGGAAAATTAAAAGAAAAGAAATTGATAAAAATTAGTACTCTAGTTGATGACATAGACTTTCCCTTAGAGGGTTCCTTTGAATGGTAAAGATTATGCTAATATATTCTCAATAGAATATTAAAATGGTTAAATATAATTATATTTGTGGTAATAAGATTATAATTTGATGATGAAACTAAATTTTATTATTGTATTAACGGGTTGGTGAGAAACTTCTTTTTAATGTGGTTATAATGAAACTTCTGTAAATATTTCACTGCTATATAAAATGATAACATTTTTAACTTTTAATATGGATTTCAAAATGTAAAATAATTTTTTGGGAAATTATATAAGGTTTATAATTTCTTAAAAAAATAATTTACCCATTTTTCAACATGTTGTTATGTTTTTTACTCTATGAATTTTCACTTTAACCATTTTTGAATTTTCCTTACTAACTAGTATTTTCTAAGCTAATTTTAATTTAATTCTTAAAAAATGGATATTATTAAATTATATAGACCAACTAATTATAAATATGTAATAAATTTTATCTGATGATATTTATAATTGTATGAAAAATCAATTTGAACATTACCGCATGTAACACATAAAAATACATTTTTACAAAAAAGTGTGATGTTAATGTAAATATTTATGTATAACATAAACTAACCATTATACAAGGTTTTTATAATAAATATTTTTTTTCATATGAAAAATATAAATTTCATGGGTAATCTATTGAAACTAACAACGAATTTTATTTATATAATATTTAATTTTGTAATAAGACTTAAAAAAGTTTATTTTATTTTAAAATATTAAATAAATTCCTAAATTGTCAAAAATAGTTTTAATAAATTTTGAATGATATTAAAAAATTTATATTATTAATCCATAAATTAATATAAAATTTAAAAAAAGTTTTTATACACTTAAATTACATTATTGTATAATGATAAAGTCATAAGTAATTATGGTTTTTTTGTAAAAACTACAGTTTTCATTATTCACCTATTGATCAAATAGTATATAAAATATTTAAAAAAAATTTATCATATGAGTATAATGATATAACTAATATATATATATATATATTTTATAATTTTAATTTTTTAATATTTTATAATTTATCATTTATATAAAAACATAAAAATATAATGACTTTTTTTCAAAGGAAAATAACATTTTTTAAAATATTAAATATTATTATTCTTATTTACTATCAATTAATAATCAAATTTCTATTAATATATTATTTAGATAAAAAATATTATTTATCTAACATTTATTTTTCTTATGAAGAAGAAATAAAAAAATATGTTTTTAGAAATGTTTCATTTTAAATCATAAATAAGCCTTATTCATTATTTCACTTCACTAATTTTGTTTATCATTATGTTAACATTTTTTATGACTTTTATTTTGACATATATTTCCAAATTCATTTATATATATTTTACCAACCAATTTTATGAATTCATTTTAACTGTTACACATTGTTTCCAAGTTTTTTATGGTTCAGTGTTGTGTGCATTACATGTTATCGACCATATTTATTCTTAAATAAAAATAAAATTTAATATAATGTTGTGTTATAAGTATTCTAGATTAACTGCAGATTTTTATCAATAATTTGAATGTAAATGTTGACCATATTGAATCTCCCATATGTGTTTTTGAATTCATATGTGTGTTGATCAGATTAAAAATTTATAGTCCCAACCAACACTTAAAATTATCGCATAGTAAAGCAGAAGTACGTGGTTGAACCCATAGGGATCATGGGTAGGGAAGAAACCCTTCAAAAACCCCCCTAAAAAGCATTCCACCTTTTCACTACTCAATAATGGGTTTATCTAAAACTATATAGTTTTTATTTCATAAAGATTACTAAGAAGGAATCATGGTCAATTTTAAGGCTCTTAGAAGAAGATAATCAAAAATCCATCTTGAAGTAGTTATATGGCCTAGGCATCGAATCAGTAAAAGGGTTACTAATTGGTTTTGGTCAAACCAATTAGATCAACCTACGCTGAAACTATCCTTTGTTCTTGGTATAACTAACTGTCTAGGTGCGTTACACTTAGCCTCTATGAAGAAACTATCACATTCTAATGGTCATAGATCGCTAAACACTAACAAGGATAGGTTTATTCAATTACACCATCCATGGTCAAGGTTTTGGAAGAGAATGTAAGGACCAATAAATTTAAACCTAGTTACTATCCATATAATTTTGAAGGTTTAATTCATGGATTCATTAGTTTTAAAAACACCCCAACTCTCAACCCGTAATCCTAAATAAATTATCTACAAAGGGATGTAATGATAAAAATGAAATACTTAACATACATAGAATAATCAAGAAATTTAGGAGAAAAACGAAATACCTGATAAAAATATTATTATTTCACATTTAAATAATCTAAAGTAACAAAAATCCCATCAACTACTTACTCTCAATTAAGAAAGAATTAAAAAACAACATGAATCAATGAAAAAAGATGAATGGTATCATAATAGAGTGATGACATAGAAGTGGAATTACAAAGGATTAATAATGGATGGATAAAAAGAAACAAATCAAAAGGATTTGACAAGACATTCAAAGTAACGAATTAAAACATAGTTGTATGGGAAGATAGATGAAAAAGGGAGTGTAAAATGAGAGAATAAAATGTAGGTATGGACTCTCCCTCATGTGGAAGTTCTAAACAATATTAATAGGCCTAAATACATAAGATGTGTAAAAAATTCACATCATGTATTTTTTTAAGTGACATTTCTCTAACGTCTGCATATCAGTTAAGTTGGATGCACATTGTGTATTTGAGATCCATAATTCCCTCAGGAAAATTAGTCCCCATCTTTGACTGAGTCAGCTCTCGATGGTAATTTGTACTCAACATGACCTAACATCCCATTTAATTTTAAATACTCATCCAAAAACTCAAGGTAATCCTAGGATCCCTATGAAAAACATTGGTAGAAGGACTCCCATGTAACCTCATAATCCCATTCACAAACAACATACTAGATATTCAACTTTAGTTCTGTCTTAGATTAGAGTGAAATGATAAGACTTCGTTAACTGATCAATAACCACCCAAATAGAATTCCTCTACTAGAGAGTCCATGGTAATACAAAATCAATATCCATTGATACCTCATCCCATTTTCATATCAGTACCAGAAGTTGATTAAGAAAAGTAGAAGGTATTAACTACTATGCATTTATCCGTTGGTCGGTGTAATAGCGAGATACAAACTATGTGATGTCACACATCATACCCGACCACTAAAATCTCTACCTCAGGTCATAATAAATCTTCATAGGGCCTACATGAATGGACCATAAAGATTTTTGATAATAAAAAAATTATAAACCTCTTATAGATGTCTAAAAAACAATTCGCTTCCCAAAGTGATTTATACCATATGAAGAATGAGACTAGCTAAAAAGAGTCTCCCCACCATAAAGGCTTTCTCGAGTCTTCTGAATCAAATCATCCAATTGTTGACTATATAAAATAGACACCATGAGAGATGATGATTACAAAACACTGTTCAGAAAATTTCTTGAAACATCCTATTGAGCATCCAAGTGCAATTGTGTGAAAATATCTATAAGGTTCCACCCCTCCGATTCTCGAACAAACTATGATGATACATTCCTTATAAGAGAATATACATTGACATTTTCTATTATTAGTGTGTAAGAGATATAAAACTCAAATTTATGAAGGTATTATACCCATCATCTATATCTAAGGTTCAACTTTTTCTAAAATAAGATACAAAACATACTTTTTTGATCTGAAAAGACTGTGAACCTCTCCCCAAAAATATAGCACCACAAACATTTGAGAAAATTCATGATTGTGGAAAACTATAAATTGTGTCTGGGGTAATTCTTTTAAAGTAGTCGAAAATGATGAGAGTTGTAAGCTGACACATAGTAATCATGCACAAGAATAGATACCAAACCAATAAATGAAGTACTAGAGAACACTACGTATCCCTTACGAAGCTCAGGTTTGATTAAAATAGGTGTCGATGTCAGAAGTATTTTAAGTTTATCAAAAAAATACTAACACTTCTCATGCCATATGAATTTCACCACTTTCTAGGTAATATCATTCAATGGAAATTCATACTTATAGAATTACATGAAACCCCATCGGTAGTAACTAGAATGTCCACGGAGGATCTATATCTCAAAGAAAACAGATGGTTCTTTCCATTACCATACATCCATCACCTTATCAAGATCAGCTGATAAGTCATGTTCTGAAATTATGTGTTAGTTGAACTTTACTTCTCGAATCTATATACTAAACTTTAAAATCATTCCATACTAGTGGTAATTTCTTATAATTTCAATAACCAAACATAGTTGGTGCTTATACTTAGGCTTGAATTTCAAATAAATCAGAATATCATCCATGGACACTACCAAAAAAGTGTTCAGATATTGATGAAATCTCTGATTCACCAAATCCATCAAAACTATAGTAGAATTAGTCAGACCAAAAGGAATGAAAATAATTCATAATTTCCATACATACTCTTGAAATATATCTTCATTACATCATGCTTCTGAACTCTGAGCTCATGATAACCCGACCAGAGATTAGTCTTGGAAAACCACTTCAACCCCTTTAACTGGTTAAACATATAATCCACATGAATAAATGGATATTTTTTCTTAAACATCCCCTATTCAAATTACGATAGTCCAATCATTACCAAAGTGAACCATATTTTTTATTCTCAAAGAGATCTAGTTCTTCCCAAGGTAAAATTCTTGGGATAATGAAACACTTTCCCAACAACTCTTAAAACTAAATCATGAGCTCTTGCATCTTACCTAGTTCTATACAATATGAAGGTATCGATATTGGATGCGTACCTATAACTATGTCAATATTAAATTCTACCTATCTCTCTAGAGTATGAAAAGAGAATCATTTTGGGAACAATTAAAAATTTTTCCAATTGAATATGGGAAGACCAACAAGATTATAATGGCCGTTAGGATCAATCAAAAAAGAAAAGACAACAAACTTATATGCTATGGGAGGGAATGTCGTTCATGACCGAACCACAACTCCCAATCCCCCTAGAACACACAATATCTCCCATTAGTATTATGAAACCAAACATACCAATGATAATAATCAACTTTATCTAGATGAGTGAAAAGATAATCCATACTAACGATGATGTCGAACACATCTAGATCAAGAACAAGAAAATCTCAGACCAACTTCATATCAGCAATTGTTTGAAAACAAGAAGGAAACTGAAACCCCTTCCCTCTCCTCTTATCCAGAGGTGTCTCTAAATCCATTATAAAGGATATAAGTTCTATTGGATGTTTATAAATATCAAAAAAAATTTAAAATATAAAAGAGTTGGAGTGACCAGTATCAAATAATGAAATTGCTACTGAATATAGAATAAGGATAATACCTCTCATTTTTTCTAGACACGCATCCAATTCTATTATACACTCATATACTATGTGAAAATGATTCACTCCTGAGGCTTATGGCTGGATCCATGTAGTCTTTGATGATTCAGACTGTTCCATAGTAGCCTTTTGAGCTGAAAAACCTTAACCATAACGAGGTGTAGACATATCCTGATTGAAGTGATTTATGTCACCATTGAATCCACATCTATTGCACATATTCGTAGGTATAGGACAAGAAAATATTTTGTTTCCTCTTATTATAAACTGATTAAAAGTCAAAATAACATTACTAGTTGCAATGGATGGTGCAGAGGAGGCTCACTACTAAGACCCACCTCCACAACTTTTGTGACAATCCTACCAATTCCTTTTCTTATAATGAATTCCACTAAAACTACCACTATATGGAAGGGAAGGGTTAAAAAAACCAACCATGTTTTCTACATCTATCTATGAAATCAAATACATATCTACCGTCTTCATATAGGTAGAAAGTTTCAACATGAACACCTATGATCTGATATCGAGTCACAAACCCTATAGGTACTTATAAGCCTTCATCTGGTTATTCCTCACCATATCCAGAGCCAAACAGACAAGATTAGATAAATCTATTAGTGAATGTTGACACCAAATTCTCTAACTATTATAAATACATGAAATCTAGAGACTTTTCCATCACTATTGACTTGGGAAAAAACTATTTAAAGAATATGATTTTGAAACCCTTAAAATCAACGTCCTTGTGGTTGTCTGCCTGGAACAATGAATCCCACTATATACTGAATTCTTTACACATTACCCTTGTATTATAAGGTGTTTCCAGAAAGTAGAAGATTTTATTGATCATATACACCCAATTATCCACCTATTAATGTTCAGTCATTCCCTTAAATGATAGTGGATTCTTGCTCAATAATTCCCATGATCGATCTCTCTCTCCTCTAACTCCTGGTTATACCTCAATAATAGCATTCTAAACTCATGGAGCATCATGATCAATAAAAAAAAATCTTGTAGTATAGTCTCTATGATATTTATATATATAGTTAGATTCCCCTGAAGACCATTAGCTATACACACCTGACGAACTCATGTAAGATGTCTTGAAGGCATAATGTTGCACACCAAAACGGGAAAATGATCAGACAATAGAAAAAAATATCAATTAAAACTAGAAAATCCTTAAGTATAAATTGATATTTAAATACAAGCTAAGCACCAGAGACAAAAATCCCAACATCCCATGGATACTTGAGTCTCGTTTCAAAATATAGTTGTCTATGCACTTATCACAACATACCTCTCAAGTCCTAAAAATCCTATATTTAATGTAACATAGATCCCAAGATAAGGACCCTTGAGGACATACCTCCATTTCATACCACATTGTAACAAACAAACCCAGGATACCCCCAAACCTAGACCCCAACCCATTCCATTACATACCCTAATGGAATTCCCAATCCCCATGGACTGGCATCAAGCACATGGGCAACAAAAAACACAAAAGAGGGATGATTTGTCCTAACCTAATCACAAACATGTAATAAATGTATACATAAAAAGAAGGATGTAATGACCCGAAATTTTGAATAAATCTTGTTTCCTAATTTCATGTGTTATTTTTTATACTCAAAAAAAATGTTTTATTTGATAAACATGATTATAAATAAAATGAGACCATTGGTTTTTGAGTGTTATATGACCATCGGTCAATATGACCACCGTGAACAAAATGTTTTGATTATTGTCTCTATATTTAAGTAATCTTGGTTAATTATTATAGAATGAAGATTTGATGGCCTCACCTAGTAGCCTTGGGCCGATCGAAGCCCATCTAACAGAGATTGGGAAGGAGGTAGCACCATTGGGCTTTGCTCTGGACCAAATCCAAGCCGAACTTCATCATGTGAAGCTCGAACGGAATCGCCTTCGCGAGAAGTTCAAACTGATAGAAATTACTACTCGGGCAATGTTGACTGAGCCGCCCCAAAATTCTATCACCCTAGCACACCTTACTCTTAGGTCCTATGCTGGTATTATAAGGGGTTATGTAACGAGACCATAATTTCCTTGTGTAATCTTTTTTTTAAAATAAAAATTTGGATTTCTTCTTATGATGATGTTTATGAATTTTCAAATGACCGGATAAATATTGTATGCATATTTTTGATGTATTTTAGAAAAAGGATATTTTAAAAATGGTTGTGTAAACCTTAAATAATTAAAAATGTGTAATGATTTTCGAAAAATGGTCTTCTACAATTATGTTCAGTACGAAATTTAGAGTCTAATAAGATCAACTTGATTTTTGATGAATAGTAAATTATGAATAGTGATTTTATGATTAGGATTAGTAATATGACCAAATGGATTAGTAATCTCACTTAAAGAAAGTTTTAAAATAATCTAGGCACCTTGATTAAGTAATGTTATTCAATAAAATAGTTAAATAACGGTTTCATTAATTATTATTCAAGTATTAGTTTTTTCGGGTGAATAGTGTTTTTTAATTAAAAATTTAATTAAAAATAATTATAAAATTATTTTTATAAAAATGACTTTATTTTTGAACTCAGAGCATCGATATTATGTTATGGTAATTTTTGGGGTTTTTTCTGAAAAAAATGAATTTTCGATGAATAGTGTTTTTATTTAAAAATTAAATTAAAAATATTTAGAAAATTATTTTTATAAAATGGAGTTCATATTTGTAATCAGAGCGTTGATATTTGGTTAAGGTGAAATTTTGGGATTATTCTGAGAAAGTTGAATTTTTGATGAATAGTGAAAATACAGTTTTTAAGTTATGGGTGTTTAATGACATCATTAAATGATGTATTAAGTTTGTAATCAATATGTTCGAATTATGAATAGTGAGATAAGGTATGAGGTGTCCCAAGTGGCCAATACCATGGGCAAATACCATGGGCAAGCCCATGGTTTTGCCAAAACCACTAATGAGGTGTCCCTTTGCCATTAATGCCTTGTCCCCTCACTTTCCCTATAAATACCAAGTCATCCTCTCATCCATTCGACTCCCCACTCTTCCCCAACGAAGTTCTGGTCTCATTACCTCCCAAGGAGTCCTCCCAAGGTGCCCCCAAGCCCTCAAGGTCCCAACCTTTGAGGTTTAAGAGTTACATTTTAAGGTAAGGGATCCGACCCCTCTCTTTCTTTTCAAGTGATCTCTTTTATGTCATTCCTTTTATGATCCATGTTCTTATTTTGGAGGATGTTCTTTTATACTCCTCTTACTGCCCTTTTTATGTTCATATGATGAAAGACCCCCTCTTACTCTCATCATTTCGTTTTAAGAATGTTTAAGTGGCGCCGTTAGGCTGCCGAATTTTCAAGGGATTCATTCACCTTTCTCTTTTTCAAAGTTCTACTTTCATGTCAAGTCTTTCAAGTTCATTTTAATTATGTTGGGGTATGATCTCTATATTTATCATACTGATCTTTTATGATCATATGATGAGAGACCCCATTCGATCTCTTCAATTCTGTATTTTGAAGTTTTAAGTGGCGCCGTTAGGCTGCCGAATTTTTAAGTGGTTCTTCACCCTTCTCATTTTGAAGTTCTACTTTCATGTCAATTCTTTCAAGTTCCTTTCTATTATGTTGGGGTATGATCTCTATATATATCATACTGGAATCTTATGTTCATATGATGAGAGACCCCATTTGATCTCTTCAATTCAGTATTTTGAAGTTTTAAGTGGCGCCGTTAGGCTGCCGAATTTTTAAGTGGTTCTTCACCCTTCTCATTTTGAAGTTCTACTTTCATGTCAATTCTTTCAAGTTCCTTTCTATTATGTTGGGGTATGATCTCTATATCTATCATACTGGACTCTTATGTTCATATGATGAGAGACCCTATTTGACCTTGTCAATTCAATTTTGTTGAAGTTTAAGTGACGCCGTTAGGCTGCCGAATTTTCACAAGAGAAATCTTGTTTTTTTTTCTTCCTTTCATGTTCTTCATTTCATATGGTATATTTTCAAATTTCAGTACCATGTTCTTAAATCCCTTATATTTTGTCCCTCTACTGTTTTATGGGTCATTTATGAATGTTTGACCCATGTCCCCTCTCTTCTCAATGTTTTCTAAAACCTTGTAACATAGTCGTTATGCTGCAGAATTTTCGTCGCAAAGTGTCTCTCTCTCTTTTATAAAAATTATTTTATGTTATAAAGTGAATACTCAAAGCTCTTATTTCTACAGGGGTATTCACATATATACCAAAATGTTCTATTTTAAATTCTGGGATTTACATACATGAGACCCACCTTCCTTTTCTGTGGGTTTTAAAGTGACGTAAAGATCATGTCTTTAAAGCAGTTTTTAAAACGTTATGATTATGAAATGAAACCCATTTATTTTATGCTATGTGGGTTATTTATGAAATGTTTGATGATGATATATGTGGCTCACATGATAATAAAGGCAAATTTAAGGGTGCGCCCTGATAGCGCTCCAATGCATTGGGTAATGATGTAACCACTAGAGATTACAATTTTCACGATACCTTGGTGAATAACCTTGGTAATTTTCAAATGACACCTTGGGGATGGACCTTGGGGATATGTTCATGATTGTCTATGTTAAATGATGTAGCCACATATTCAAGTTATGAAAAATGTTGTTTTTATTATGAAATGCCTCATGATTTCTTTCTCATGCCTTAAAGTTCTTTTCATGTCATTATTGAAGTATATCAAGCTCACATGTAAAATGTTCCTCTTGTTTCCCTTACTGGGCCTTCTGCTCACCCTTTATTTTGATGTGTGTTCCCAGGTTATGAGATGCAGTAATGAACCTAGGATGAACTTGAGGAGAATCCTTTCAAGTGTTTAAGAAGAATGTTTTTTTTCTTTCATTTATTATGTTCCTGGTTTCCAAGACACTAAACCTTAAAGATCCTCGGTTTTGTAAAATGTAATGAAAGTTTATGTGATGAAAAGGTGGGATGCTATAGTTGGTATCAAAGGATGGTTTAGTTATTTGTGGAAATTAGGATATAAAAACTTTAGGAAGAACCCTATAGAAGAGTTTAAATATAGGAAATCTTCCTGGTATTTTGGTGAGTATTGAGTAAGGGGTTTCCAAGCAAATACATCCCTGTCTGGATACGAGCAGGTAGAGGTGGATCTGGCACAGATGTACATAGGGGTAAAACCCGAAAACACCGCTTTGAGCTAGACTCGAACGGGAACTGGTACACGACAACGGGCCTTGCTGCACTCTTGGTTACGACACTCCCGGGGGATATGCTTTGGTAAATTCATAATCTTAGTATGAACCATTATTAAAGGAACAAAGATAAAATAAAATAAAGATTCACATAAGAATATATGATCATGGATAACCTAGATGGGAACCTAGGGGATCACAAGTTAGGGTATACTTTTCTTCTACAAGTTATCCTTATATGCTTTAAGTTCCTTTTCATGATTATTGGTTAAGTATTTAAGCCTCTAATTATACTTTATCTTCTTAGTTAATGGTGGGAAATGGAATAACGTGTCCCAATAACCAATGTGATAGGAAATGCGACAATTTACGTATTAATATGTCAGAGTTGATTAGGGGATTAAAAGATGATTATTATTTTGGAAGGCGTTCACTATTTTGGGGACCCTATATGATCGAGGTAAATAGATTACTATAGTATTTTCATTGAGGAGTAAGGTTGACTTATATTTTGAAGAATTGATGAATTTAAGGTGGACTTATAGTAATTTAGGTTACTTTTGGGAATGATTAACCTATCTTGGGTAAAATATGTTTAGGTTAGCTACTTTTGTTATAAGATGTTAGGAGTGGTTGATGTTGTCTGGAGATGAACAATGAAGTTGTTTTGGAAGACTATGTTATCAAATCCTTCTTGTATTTGGGTTTCAATCTTAGTTTGGTTTTTTTTGAGGAATTTTAAGGACCGTTATTTATGGAGTGGTCTATGATGAACGTTGGGTAGTACCATGGAACTTTGAAGATTTAAAAGTAGGTTCTATTCCTATGGGACTCTTTCTTTTTGAAGAGTTGTTTTACCTTAACCTTTCTGTTTTTGGGATAATGTTTAAAGATAGAAGAAATAGATAGTTAATCTTTTGTAGATTATGTGATTCTATAGAAGATGATTCTTGTGCTTTTATGAGACCAAGTGTTTTTGAATTCTCATCATTTGGCGAAAAGATTAGTGTTGGTAGGGACTTGTTAAAGGATGAAACTCTACTTGAAGGTAGGTATATTTTCTTATGTTTTTGTTCTATGTAGTAAATGAAATCCTCAAAATTATGAAAAGAAATGTAAAACAAAAATGTTGTTGGTTTACGTTTCCTACTAGGTAATCCAAGACCGTTTACACACATCATAAGTTTGGGATTTTCTCATGGTTAACTTTCTCCTAATCATGTTCTCTATCACTCTCTCTCAGAACTGACCCTTTGTTTTTTCCTCCATGTCCATGTTTTCCTACATGGAACCCGAGTGTGGGTTAACTCGGGTGGCCTTTGTACTTCCTTTTCTTTCTTTTAAAGTAATGGTGTTACTGACTCTTTTTCCGATGTGGGACTTTCAATGAAATTTCAAAACCCAATTTAAAAAAATTGCGAGGACGCAATTTCTTAAGGGGGGAAGATTGTAACGACCCGAAATTTTGAATAAATCTTGTTTCCTAATTTCATGTGTTATTTTTTATACTCAAAAAAAATGTTTTATTTGATAAACATGATTATAAATAAAATGAGACCATTGGTTTTTGAGTGTTATATGACCATCGGTCAATATGACCACCGTGAACAAAATGTTTTGATTATTGTCTCTATATTTAAGTAATCTTGGTTAATTATTATAGAAAGAAGATTTGATGGCCTCACCTAGTAGCCTTGGGCCGATTGAAGCCCATCTAACAGAGATTGGGAAGGAGGTAGCACCATTGGGCTTTGCTCTGGACCAAATCCAAGCCGAACTTCATCATGTGAAGCTCGAACGGAATCGCCTTCGCGAGAAGTTCAAACTGATATAAATTACTACTCGGGCAATGTTGACTGAGCCGCCCCAAAATTCTATCACCCTAGCACACCTTACTCTTAGGTCCTATGCTGGTATTATAAGGGGTTATGTAACGAGACCATAATTGCCTTGTGTAATCTTTTTTTTTTAAAATAAAAATTTGGATTTCTTCTTATGATGATGTTTATGAATTTTCAAATGACCGGATAAATATTGTATGCATATTTTTGATGAATTTTAGAAAAAGGATATTTTAAAAATGGTTGTGTAAACCTTAAATAATTAAAAATGTGTAATGATTTTCGAAAAATGGTCTTCTACAATTATGTTCAGTACGAAATTTAGAGTTTAATAAGATCAACTTGATTTTTGATGAATAGTAAATTATGAATAGTGATTTTATGATTAGGATTAGTAATATGACCAAATGGATTAGTAATCTCACTTAAAGAAAGTTTTAAAATAATCTAGGCACCTTGATTAAGTAATGTTATTCAATAAAATAGTTAAATAACGGTTTCATTAATTATTATTCAAGTATTAGTTTTTTCGGGTGAATAGTGTTTTTTAATTAAAAATTTAATTAAAAATAATTATAAAATTATTTTTATAAAAATGACTTTATTTTTGAACTCAGAGCATCGATATTATGTTATGGTAATTTTTGGGGTTTTTTCTGAAAAAAATGAATTTTCGATGAATAGTGTTTTTATTTAATAATTAAATTAAAAATATTTAGAAAATTATTTTTATAAAATGGAGTTCATATTTGTAATCAGAGCGTTGATATTTGGTTAAGGTGAAATTTTGGGATTATTCTGAGAAAGTTGAATTTTTGATGAATAATGAAAATACAGTTTTTAAGTTACGGGTGTTTAATGACATCATTAAATGATGTATTAAGTTTGTAATCAATATGTTCGAATTATGAATAGTGAGATAAGGTATGAGGTGTCCCAAGTGGCCAATACCATGGGCAAATACCATGGGCAAGCCCATGGTTTTGCCAAAACCACTAATGAGGTGTCCCTTTGCCATTAATGCCTTGTCCCCTCACTTTCCCTATAAATACCAAGTCATCCTCTCATCCATTCGACTCCCCACTCTTCCCCAACGAAGTTCTGGTCTCATTACCTCCCATGGAGTCCTCCCAAGGTGCCCCCAAGCCCTCAAGATCCCAACCTTTGAGGTTTAAGAGTTACATTTTAAGGTAAGGGATCCGACCCCTCTCTTTCTTTTCAAGTGATCTCTTTTATGTCATTCCTTTTATGATCCATGTTCTTATTTTGGAGGATGTTCTTTTATACTCCTCTTACTGCCCTTTTTATGTTCATATGATGAAAGACCCCCTCTTACTCTCATCATTTCGTTTTAAGAATGTTTAAGTGGCGCCGTTAGGCTGCCGAATTTTCAAGGGATTCATTCACCTTTCTCTTTTTCAAAGTTCTACTTTCATGTCAAGTCTTTCAAGTTCATTTTAATTATGTTGGGGTATGATCTCTATATTTATCATACTGATCTTTTATGATCATATGATGAGAGACCCCATTCGATCTCTTCAATTCAGTATTTTGAAGTTTTAAGTGGCACCGTTAGGCTGCCGAATTTTTAAGTGGTTCTTCACCCTTCTCATTTTGAAGTTCTACTTTCATGTCAATTCTTTCAAGTTCCTTTCTATTATGTTGGGGTATGATCTCTATATATATCATACTGGACTCTTATGTTCATATGATGAGAGACCCCATTTGATCTCTTCAATTCAGTATTTTGAAGTTTTAAGTGGCGTCGTTAGGCTGCCGAATTTTTAAGTGGTTCTTCACCCTTCTCATTTTGAAGTTATACTTTCATGTCAATTCTTTCAAGTTCCTTTCTATTATGTTGTGGTATGATCTCTATATCTATCATACTGGACTCTTATGTTCATATGATGAGAGACCCTATTTGACCTTGTCAATTCAATTTTGTTGAAGTTTAAGTGACGCCGTTAGGCTGCCGAATTTTCACAAGAGAAATCTTGTTTTTTTTCCTTCTTTCATGTTCTTCATTTCATATGGTATATTTTCAAATTTCAGTACCATGTTCTTAAATCCCTTATATTTTGTCCCTCTACTGTTTTATGGGTCATTTATGAATGTTTGACCCATGTCCCCTCTCTTCTCAATGTTTTCTAAAACCTTGTAACATAGTCGTTATGCTGCAGAATTTTCGTCGCAAAGTGTCTCTCTCTCTTTTATAAAAATTATTTTATGTTATAAAGTGAATACTCAAAGCTCTTATTTCTACAGGGGTATTCACATATATACCAAAATGTTCTATTTTAAATTCTGGGATTTACATACATGAGACCCACCTTCCTTTTCTGTGGGTTTTAAAGTGACGTAAAGATAATGTCTTTAAAGAAGTTTTTAAAACGTTATGTTTATGAAATGAAACCCATTTATTTTATGCTATGTGGGTTATTTATGAAATGTTTGATGATTATATATGTGGCTCACATGATAATAAAGGCAAATTTAAGGGTGCGCCCTGATAGCGCTCCAATGCATTGGGTAATGATGTAACCACTAGAGATTACAATTTTCACGATACCTTGGTGAATAACCTTGGTAATTTTCAAATGACACCTTGGGGATGGACCTTGGTGATATGTTCATGATTGTCTATGTTAAATGATGTAGCCACATATTCAAGTTATGAAAAATGTTGTTTTTATTATGAAATGCCTCATGATTTCTTTCTCATGCCTTAAAGTTCTTTTCATGTCATTATTGAAGTATATCAAGCTCACATGTAAAATGTTCCTCTTGTTTCCCTTACTGGGCCTTCTGCTCACCCTTTATTTTGATGTGTGTTCCCAGGTTATGAGATGCAGTAATGAACCTAGTATGAACTTGAGGAGAATCCTTTCAAGTGTTTAAGAAGAATGTTTTTTTTTCTTTCATTTATTATGTTCCTGGTTTCCAAGGCACTAAACCTTAAAGATCCTCGGTTTTGTAAAATGTAATGAAAGTTTATGTGATGAAAAGGTGGGATGCTATAAAGGATAAATTTTATGTGTAAAGGAATATATACTACATAACAAAAAGATAGCTAAAATGAACAACTTAAACAGTAATCAAAGCTCCAAACACAAGTCCAACAGCAAGGACCTAAACCAAACAGCTACTTCGTGAAATTAAGTAGAGTAATTCCCACCATATACCCAAAACCAGCTAACAAGAACCTCAATGCATCACTATGGAACCATGGAATTCCCTTTATTATAAGACATAAAAAAGGTCTATTCACCACCTAGGAGGTGTGTTGGGTGTGACCTAACATAATCAATAGGATCCCAACCAAGTGTTTCATATAAAGTATCTTTCTAAAAATTATTTTATGATTAGTTCAAATTAAAAATGGCGTGATAAGAAGTGATGATTTTTTATAGATTACATCATAAAAATTTCCCTTCATCAGAGTTCTAAACAAAATTAGTTATAACATGCATATCAAGGCTAAATAAAAAATCCAAGTAGTACAAAACAGAAGTAGCATCACAAGAATCAATACCAAGGATCACTATAGGTCAGAGAAGTAGAATACTCATAGAACAATAAATCAAGTGAAAAAATCTAGTTCTTAGAACACAAGACTAAGAATTAGAGGAACACCCAATTAGTAAACCCCCTGGAAAATGTCAATATCAATACCATTGAACAACAGGCCTAGGAAACAAATGAAATCCCCATGAGAAAAACATCTAATAATCAAAAAACATGGGTGATGGACTCAAGATAAAACTTCAACCTAAGTACCCCAGGTATCCCATGTTCTCATTTTCACAAATCTATTTCACGGTTTCAAATGATCCCAAATCCTATTCTTTTATAAAAATCTATGGAAAACCATTTATCTTTAAAAACCTTTTTTTTTCAAAAAACACAAACAGTCATGAAAATTTGATAAATAAATTTATAAAGAAAGGGAAATTAGGATAATTATCATAGGCTTGATATGGAATAACCAACCTCAATGCTTGGGTATTGAAATCCTACAATTGAATCCACCAATAACTAAAACCAATAAAACCAGCATAGACCCTAGAATCAAATCATCATCACAAAATTGATTCAATAAGAATAGAAAATTGTTGATGGAGAAGTGGAAATCACATATATCAAGAATGAAATCATTCCACATGATAATCAGTAAAGTAATTACCTTCATAATGAGATCCCACAATGGATCTTGGAAGATGACTAGAAATAACACCAACATAGTTCAAAAAAATCCAATAATGAAACCCAAAGGTGATACTATGATCCCTAAAAATGGATAATTGGAAACATAACCTACCCTGAGAGACACACCAAAATTGAAACAAAGGTGAAACAATAAGAGAATCGATCCAGATGGAAAGGTGTCTGATGAAATCATAGGTGAGTAGCCTTGGATAGAGAGAAAAGGAAAACAGGTGGTCAAATGAGCAAAAAAACCCCGGGAGGTTACCTAAAACAACCATTCTGAGGGAATTACATAATGAGAAACACTTATTCACATTGTAAATTCCATGATCTTTATGTACACTGAAAAACCCATTACATTAGATTAAAAATATATTATTTAAAACATACAATGTGTGAAACCGACATTCTTGATGTGTAACCTCTCACAGCGTGACCACTTTCACGACTTCTACCTGACATCCATTACACATCACGTAACCCAATTACATGAAGTAAAATCCTCCTTCATCCAATAAAAAAATGTGTTTAATTTATAAAGTCCAAAAAATCAACGACTTCACCATTATAGGTATCCTCACAATTCTTCCTCTACCCTCTATGTATAATGGGAATAAATAAGAAACCTAACAAGGTCAAGAACGTACCTGAGAGATAGGTAACCAGATGTTTTATAGTTGGTAATGGTTACACCATAATAATAATAATAATTATTATTATTTATGATACTGAAAAAATTATATTATATTAGATTATATTGGATTAAAGATGATAGAGGAAAAATTAAAATTGAAAGTCCTTAGTTAGACTTATGCCTATTTATCAAGAAACCTCATTTTGTGAACACATTAATCCTTTAAAGGATATTATTTTTAAAATATTATAAGCTGTAGGACAAGGTTTTGGATATAAATATAGCACTAAGGTTCGTATTTTATATTATACTATACTAAAACTTTCTCTATCAGGTCATAGAAGAGGTTAGTTTTTGTATGTGAGGGAAATGAATCACATTGAATTATATAAAATGATAAAATATATGTATATGTTTAATATAATCGGGTCTAGTTGGTATAAGGAAAATAATTCGATGATAATATGTTGTAGAGAAAAAATAAAAACAACTAGTCAAATTTAGTATTTATTTTCATATAATTTAATCATTATATCTTATTTAAACCACTTTAAACCCATTTAAACTTTAACCATGATAACATAACTTTTAATCATGAAAATATAATTATAAGTCCAAAAATAAAATGACCACATAATGTTTCATGGAAATTATAATTATTAATTTTGAATCCAATTTTTCAAATTCAATTCTGTAGGTTGTATTTATTATTTATAATATAATAATGGAAAACACATGAAAAATTGTTTTTAGAAAAAGACATGTTTTAAGAGAAAAAATCATTTCACATTAGAATCAAGTAAAAACTTGGTTTGAAATAATTTTTTTCTTATTGATCAGAATATGATGTTTTTTTAGCTTTTTATAAATAAAAATCATTGAATAATCCAATGACACTATTACATGAGAAAAAAATATTGTTTTTAATTTCAATAAAATATAAATTATCTTCACAAACATCAAAATTAGGTTCATAAATTCAAAATAATGTTTCAAAATAAATAATTTTGCTCTTCAAACAAATATATTTTTTAAAATAGTTATATTATATGTTAAAGTTAACTTTATTACATTTTATAAATCTTCACCCAAATAGATTTAATAATGCTTTACCTATTTTACCCTTAGTAGACAAATGTTTCCATTTTTATTATTCACAATGACAAAAATTTAAGATAACCTTATTAATTATTATTAATTATTATGATTCCAAATATATATTCTATTTAAAATTATTCAGTTTATATATGTGAAATAAATTCACATTAGAATCATTCATAAATATATGTTAATTTAATTTGTGATGATAAAAAAAATAATGCGTACATAAAACAATTTTTCTAGAAAACAATTATTTTAAACAAGAATGATTTAATTTTCATTTTCAATAAATTTAAAACCAATGAATAAATTTTATAAATGCTTAAATTGTAATTTTTAGTAACTTATTTTTTACAATTCATGAATTTAGATTCAGAATCTAGGTGACGACTATCACATTAACAAATACGATTTTTATTGTATATTGTTGTTTGTTTAAATATGGTGCTTAATATAAAGAAATATATCAAAGAAATCCTATTAATTTAAATTTAAATATATCATAAAATATAATTGACTTACATTATACCACTTTATAATATTTTTACCCTCAAAATTACATCAGTCAGATAAAAAAACAAGGGATACCTATGCCATATTACATCCCCATGCTCCGACACATCTTCTTCAAATTTATGATTTCACCAAAAAACATTAACAATTTTAGAAGTTTTATTCCACATCAAATTTTCTATTAAATAAAAAATATTTATTTTTTGTCCCAAAAAACAATGATCATAAACTAGTTTCATGACCTCTAAGTTCATTACTTGTGAAGGATTATGTATGTACTTCCTCAGTATAGACACAAGAAACATATGTTGTACATGAAATAATTTTTTTGGAAGTTCCAAATTCATAAAATCTTCATAATATGGTCAATAATTTAAATATTTTTGATATAGATTAGGATTATATTTCCATTCAATATAATTATAATAACCTTCTTCCATTGATATATCTATAAAAATAACTTTTCACTGACTTTTATCTATAGATATCTACAATAATTATCACCATAATTTTTCTATCAATCATTAGTGTTCATAATGCGATGTTGAATGTATTTACATTCAATAGCATATTCCTAGATAGATGATATCCTAATAGAAATATTTCTCAAAATTTATCCCATCACATTGGTTTTTTATAATTCTGGCCATAATGGGATTCATAAGGATATGTTTGAATACTTGAAAGAAATATGTTGTGGTAAGAAAACTAAATAAGGGAAACCTGTTAATCCCAAACACCTTTAAAATCCATATAACATGATATCTTCAAATCTTTGACGTTTATAATGGTTCTATTAGATTAAATATACATTTGAGGATCATATGGTGTACTATAACACTAATATATTTATAGATTCTATTGAATTCATTACCAAAACATCATGGTAGTCCTATAATGACTATATTAGTATTCCTTATAAGAATACAAAATATATTAATAAATATTTTTATATTCAGGAACTCAGTACGAATGAGATTTATAGGATTTTGGAGGCTCAATGTTTAGATAATAAAAATATTAAAAACATTATTTCACGTGTGGAATGTTTTTATGAAATATTATAATTACCCCAAAATTTTGTCTCAGATGGGAAATAATAAATTTGAATTTTTTAAGGAATGTGGTATTTATCCAACAAGAGACATAACTATAGAATTTAGTGGTCACATTGGTAGAGCATGATCATGGGTGGAATAATAAATAAATAAATTATTTAGTTGAATTATTGTTTATTAATTCCAATAAAACTATTTTCCACTATTAATATATGTTTATAGAGAAATAGATGGGTTATCCATGTAACCCTAGGTAGTTGATAGGATATTGCAGAAGAGTGTTGGTAGAAATTATGATTAACTTTCAATGATTAGTGTACCATAAGTATTGGAAATTTTAGTAGTTTTCTTGGATATTACTAATAAACAATGATGTAGAACCATTTATTTTCAATGAATTATCCAAAATTAAGGTAGGTTGTTTCTTTTGTCTGATTTATCTTATTTTTAATTACTCCATAGTAAACATGAATCAATTATTTTAACAATTTAATTTTAGGGTTGACGGATGATTTATAATAGATGTTTTTATCTTAAAAAATGTATGGAATTTATATAGTTTGTTTATCCAATTTTCTTAGGTTTCCCAAGATAACAAATACAGTCCTATATTAACATTGGTTGAGAAATATTCCTCATGTTTGTGTTTTATTCACTTTTATCCCTAACCTCTCTATAATAATTTCAATTATTTTGTTTGGTTGGTGATTGAAAAAATAACTAGTAAAAAATAATTATGAAACAAATATTTGGAACAATGAATTTGTTATCATGAGTTCAGGATCAAGAAAAATGATATGTTTTTGGTATAATATGTCGATAAAGGATTATTATTGGAATTTTAGATCCCTGATGTATATGTTTTGACAGCTCGATATGATAAAATATCAAGTGATGTTTTTTTAGGTGAATTAGTGGATGTAATGTTTTAACTGGTGATGGTAGGTATCATTCAATGCTAGTTCAATGATTATCAGTTAATCTAGTGGTAAAATATGTGGTGGTTTTGACACCAATGTGAGCCATGATTAAAATGGTGTCTCTATTAACTTCCCGATTATATGGAGGGTATTTCGATGAACTTATTTTGGGTAGTTTAGACTTATAGTGCTAGGGTTTACTTGTAGAGAAAGAATATCACAAGTCATGTGTCACATGTCACACACCATGTGATGTGGTGCTAGAATCTCACTTTGTACCCTATGATTACATGGGAATATACACAACCATGAAATGAGAAAAGTAGAGTTTATGAGGATAACCGAAACCATAGGGGCATGGGCTTGAGTTCATAGACTTGGGTAGGTGGCATGTCGAGTTCCATACGAATCACTATTTTATTCATATCTAAAAGAAAACACTATATATTTTTAGAAATATATTCCATGGGGGATATTGAGAAATGAACAATGCCTGATAAATATAGACACATCTTTTAATCCCAAATACATGCATAATACATTATCCAGAGAATGCTGATGCCCTCTACCTCTTCAGTTTTGAGTAATATCAATTGGGGGTATTTCTTTGGCCAATCTATATTAGTGTTCAATGTAGAATTAACTCTTATGAATTGGATTGTGATCAAATCTATGTTTTTTTATTAGATAGTGTTTCATGAATCACTATATGGGGCCTATGGTGGGATCCTTCAACAAATCATCTTCCATTAGTGGGGTTCGAGGAATTGTTATGACCAACTAACACGGGTGTATGACCTCCTACAATATTGTTTATTTCAAATGGTATTTGTATCATCCATAATGATCATAGGTGTAATAAATTATTTTTGTATTGATCTCTATGGAGTTTTAGGGATTACGTCTTTGGTGAGTCCTTATGAGCATGAACTCTTAGATCTCTTCCTTTAGGGATAACATTGATCTTGGGGGTGATATATACCAGACAACTATTACATATAAATCTGGAGTATAATCATATGTATATGAATATGTTTGATACCTCTTTGAGATATGGAGTCAATCATAAGTACATCTGGGTTATTTTTATAACATCTATGTCTCATTTTAGGATTTACATACCTCTATAATGATTAGTTGAAGACTCTCTTGATGATTTATATTTGGTTATTATTGGGTATATGACCATGTATTGTTATACATACCCCTACATGGGATACGCACCCAAATTTTATATCTTATGAAATGAAAATGAAATTGACATTATTATAGGAGGACTAGGATTAAGCAGATAATGATGTGCAAGATTGATCGTGTTGTATTCTATGTGTGTCATTCTATATATTTCCCCTCTAAAAGGGAAGGTTAGACACATTTGTCAAATTTTATTGGTTTGTACCTGGACCATTATTCTTATTATCACACTTTATATAACATCTGTATATTAACATATATAGAAATTAATTAATTTTTCTAGACTACATAATACAATAACAAAATACACACCCAGAGACTGTTAGTTTAGATCCTTTAGAAAACGGGAACAAAAATATAATAACTTAGTGAAAGATATTAAATGATTCTAACAATGATCACCACTTAGTAATTATACTTAAAAACATTTCATCCTAACCAGGGGAAAGGAAACAGAATAATGGGTTGAACAATAATTCATAGTAATGGTAAATAAAGGAAATACGTAAGCATTACATGAACATAAGTGTATGGGAAAATGAAAATAAAATTCAAAGATCATACCATGAATATCAATGATCAGAAACATGAGAGATGTCATGACGATTGGTATTTCATAAAACATGAATCATATGATAATAAATAACATAAGCCATGTGTTCATATCATAAGCATAAGACATATAATTTTGGTTAAACACATAAATATGTAATATCATTCTCCATAAGTCATCACTCGTTGCCAAAAATTTATCAGTGAATTCATGGGGACTATACATAATGGGTGGGACACACTACAATAACCATTTCTGGTACTTTCTATGTAAGCTATAATGTTTCCCCATCTTCCCATAGTGGATCAGGTTTCCCTATTTTCCCATTATTATAGAGACTACACCTACTGGGAGGGACAAACCACCATGCCTAGTCATCATACTTTCCTTGTAAGGGATTAAGTTTCCCAATCATACAATTATAGATCATGCCCATCAAGTTGACTTCCATAATTATCTAATGAGATATAAATCTTTTCCCAATGCATTGGATGGAGATATAGTTATTCCCGTCACATAATAAAATTAGTCATACATATCCCACAACATAATAAAACATTCATCATATCATGACCTATAATAAGAGATAGATATCATAAACATCATAGCCTAACCCATTAAATGGAATGGGTATCATAAAAATTTCATCTCATAATAATATATTGAAAAGGTATAGGTTTCATATTCATTTATTCAAAGCATAACCTATGAAAAGAAGTGGGTTTCAAAATCATATAACCCATGGAAGAGAAACATGTGTCGTAAACATCATGCTATTACAATATAAAATATTTAAGAAAGATTACTAATGTTATTATTAGATAATTTCTCCAATAAATAACAATGGATGACATCTTATATGGATAAATATTTTGATATATCACTTGAAACATTTCTGAAGGAAAATTGCAGTTCTTTGAAAATCATTTTCATAAAACCACTTCAAAAACCTTTTCCTATAATAAATGCTTTTACAATTTCATTTGAAATGTTTATTGAGGAAAATAAAATTTTCACTTTGAAAAAAAATATTTTCAAAATATAAATCATTTTTATAAAAATTTTCATTTAGAATAGATTTTATAACTTATAAATGAATCGTTGAAATATTTTGAATCCCATTTCACTTTAAAACAGAAAAAAGAAGCTTGATGTCATTTTTATTTTTTTTCAAATAATTAAAGAACTTATGAAATTATATTTCATGTGGTTTAAATCATTTTCTTTGAGATAAACCTTTAAAAAACATATAAAAGAATATATGAACAAATTTAAAACACTTTATAAACCTAAAAAATGTTTTGAAATTCTGATTTATTTGAAAATATTTTGGAAATAAAAAAATTTCCTGAATATTAGGTAAATAATTTCTATAAAGAAAAATAAAATAAAATTGTAAATATAAAAAAATGAATCAAGGAATAAATTGTCCTGATGATGAGTAAGTCTATACATTCCAAACATTCCTTTTGTACCGTAAAAGATTAGAAAAATGACTTGATCAGAAAACAATAATAACATTCCTCAAATTTTTTTTTAAAATGGTAATACATAGATAAAATTTTCCTTCAAACATTATATGATAATATTAAATCATTTTGGACAAATTTGCTTTAGAAATCATGGTTATGGAAGAACAAACATTTCTGACTAAAAGGAGAAATAAAGTCATATTTTCATAAAAAATCATTTCATTAATTATATTAATTTATGAAGAGAGGAAAAGTTGTAACATTACTTTGATATAAAATGAATATATTTAGGTTAAAAAAAGTAATGATATTTTTGGAGATATAGATTATAATATTTTATTGATAGAATCATTGTTATAAAAAATATTGATAAACCATGATATTGAATCTGTAAACCCTTACCCCTTTGTAAACTTTAAATATTAATAAAATGGAAAAAATAAAATTACCCGAATATTAACCTATCAAGAAAGGAATTAGATAGATTTTATTACACGTTAAAATGATGTATATAACAGTAATGAGAAAATATAGTATCATAACATTGATGGTGTCTCAAAAAAGATAAATTGCGACAAAATTACATCACTGATTTGGTAAATTTTATAACATAACCCACATGATTGAAATTTCATAAAATAGATTTAAAAAAACCCTTAGTTTTTGTTATAATAATAATATAATACATACATTAAAATTATACACCCCACAAAAAATAAATTATCGATGGATAAAACATCAATCTCATGAAAATAAAAAGTGAGATGAGATTTCCTTACCTTAAGTCCTAAAAGTTTTTGTAAATTTTCAAACCTCATGAATATTAAATTTATATTTATTATAAACATAAAAAATAACTATATTATTATATATAATATTATATAATATTAACTTATTACAATATATTACACATTTTTTAACAATTCAATGTTAAAGTAATGTTTTAGGTAAAGACATATTTGTTAATTGTACAAGTTTTGACTTTTTATTATTGATCCTTTTACGTATGTCATGAATTAATTATTTCAATAATGTAAAAAAATATTTATATATCATATATATTCACTATATATATATTTATAGTAATATTTATAATATAGAAGTATGAAATGAAATTCATAGTTCATTGAAATATTGGGTCGTACGTACGCATGAACGTTGTTTCCATTTTATTTTCATATTGAATGAAATAAAGTAAATAGTAAAATTTATACATATATATTAATTAAATTTGAATTTTTTTATATATATCAATAAATTTTACTAAATACATCCTTAATAAATTTCATGTAAGGTTTGAATGAATTAGATTGCTTTGAGGAGGTGGTAGTCCACACTTTCAAATGAAATTATAATTCTTACAAAAAATGGAAAGAATGTAGGTATGTGTTAAATAATAAAAAAAGAAGAATAAATAAGTAATAACTATAATATAAAAAATATAAAAATATATTTTTCATCATAATTTCAAACCATGATATGTGTTAATGTTAAAATTATCCACATCGTTTTGCGAGGTGGTAGTTCGCGGTACATAAAAACGGTAAGTTTTCTACCCATTGATGGAAGTGTTTGTATGTGTTGGTCAAAATATTATATTAAAAACCAATAATTATATTTAAGATATTTTTTTATTAAAAAAAATAGAAAAATAATAATTTATATGGTGGAGAAATAAAACAAATAAAAGGATCTTGAGGAAGGATGCAATATCTTCTTGGGGTAAATCATTTTTCATTTAACAAAAGGAATTTCCTGGCTAGATTTATTCCTACTGGGTGGAAACAAATATAAATTTAGGAAATTTTTTAGCTTATTTTAGTTTTTTTGATTAAATGTTCTGGATTTGTTTTAATATGTTAGAGGGTGAGCTTATTTTTACAGTGGTGGTGGAGTCAAATTCTTCTAAATTTTTAAAAAAGTAATTCCACATATGTTTTTACTATGGAACGTGGATCCAATAATGGACTCAATTATTTTTGAGTGATTATAGGGTATATATATGGATATAATGTTTTTTACAAGTTTAAAGGTATTTTTGGCCATTAAGTGTATGCTTTAGTCCCTTATTAAGCTAATTTTCCTTTTTCATCATTGTAATTAATTATAATTACATTCACTAATATTATTGTGAAATTTTTTAGAACATGTTTGAAATTATATATTATTCTAATTTAAAAATATTCAATATATTTTTCTATATTCAAATAACATAAGTGATATAAATTAATTCTAATTTAATCCAATAAATTGGACGACAAAGAAGGTTTTTAAAGTAAAAATGTTAAAACATTTGGTTAGTGTTTATATAAACCTTCAAAGTGACATTGATTCCAATGTCCTAAATTTGATTAATTTAAATAAATTTGATCAAATAATAATTTTAAAACAATTGTATGTATAAATTTACCTTATAAATAAATTATACTAAAATGATGTTTGGAATGGAAATTTAGTATTTTTAAATATTCATCAAAAGATGCAAATTGGAAGAAAAATAAAAAGGACAACCCTAATAAATTTTTTAGGTTTCTATTTAAAAAATTTAGTATATTTTTAAATATAAAATTTATAAAATTTCTAAAAATTTAGATTTAAAATTGGTTCTCTATTAAAAGGTGTAACACTAATTTTAAAAAATATAGGGTTTTAAATGTAATATTAGGGTTGTTCCAATCTTATGCCTACCAAATAGATTCGACGAATGTAATTTTTTTATAGAATATATACAAAATATATTACATTAATACCATTCAAAAATATTAATTAACTAATTTTTTTAGGAAAAAATTTCTTTTGTGAGCATAAAATTAGTTTGTATAAAAACAACCCCATTATATTCAATTGGTTTTTATATTCAATTATATTTCATTTGTAACCAATCAATTCAACCCTATATTTTAATAAGTTAATTAATAATATTCATAACCACAAACATAATGATAGTGTTATATTAAAGGATCATATTTATAATGATATAATATTGTTCAATAAAACACAGTCTTGTGTGTTACACAAGACATCAATAAAAGTTGGTATTTCATGTAACATAAGCTAGCTTTGGTGTTTCATGCTGAGAAATATAAACATTATGTTTCATGTAGTGAATTATTAAAATGTATTTTCGTATAATGGAATCAAAATTTAATGATTTAAAATAGAAAATATTTTCATCTTTTCAAGAAATGTAAAATATTAAAAATATTTAATTAATTTAGATAATTATTTCAAAAAATACTAGGGTTTCACATTCTACCCCTCTAATATTTAATTTCACCATTTAAATTCATGTAGGTTGTCAAAGGTTTAATAATTTAATGTTCCATCCATATAAACCCACATTGTAAAAATTAGTACTGAATCATCATTTGAAAAGGGAATGTTATAAACAAAATGGTTACCCAAAGTAACATTTAACTATGTTTCCACATAAGAAAAAATAGGTGGGACGTGAAAACATACACATAGAATAAAAATATATGTGTCATGTTCAGATATGGAGTGATAGATAACTGGGTTAGGGTAATTTGAACAATGAAAAAGCCATAAATTTGAGATGATTTAATGGGCTATTTGGTTCATTAGAATTGAAGGTACTAGGATAAAAGTTTTGGTCTGGATATCCCTTTACCAAAATTTATATAATTTTCTTGGAATGATATAATTACTTGACTCAGTACAATCTCACCCTTTTTTGTGTCATGGTCAATTTCCACTTTATCTCATATTTTAATAAACGAAAGTGAATTTCTCATTCCCGAAGCATTAGCATATCATGAGATACAAAAATAGATTAATAGTTCATTTCATCTATCAATATTTTTATCAAATGTTATTAAATATTCATAAATCGACATATGTTAAGATGAGACATTAATATCTAAAACATCATATTATGTTTAACATAAACCATTATATAAATTCTTAACCTTATAATCCATATAGAATTTGAAAATACAAAACATTAGAAATAAGTCCACTAAATCATTTTAACATTTATCCTTCATATCGAATAATGTATCCCTTTGTTGTCACATTAAAAACTTGTAAATACCATGTCACATAAATAACTTATTTTAAAGTTATTTTTAATTTATTTTCCATTCATGCTTTGTTTTGGGGGTTTCCAAAGGTTTTATGGAGAATAGGTGAGTTTTCATGAATTAGGTCAAACCGTGAGCCCAATTCCAAATTTAAAAATAAATTTTGTTTATTTTATAAATTTATCATTTTTTAATATTTTTCACTCATTAAAACTCCTAAATGTCCTCCCCTAATATATTAACACCAAATTTAAATTTGGAGCCTTTATAAATCCATAATCATGGGGGATTTGGGTTTTTATTTGAGAATTGGGCCAACCCAAAATCCCATTTTCCAGTTTTAAATTGTTTCATTAATTTTTTTTAATATCTTATTCATTATAATTAAACTTTCGGTGATTCTACCTCCCACTTGACCCTAATAAGCCCAGGCGCACTCCCATTTCCTTTCCCTCCTCTTTGGATCTCGTTTCCATCACTATTGATTGCTGAAATTCTTAGGGTTTCTAAAATCAGGAAGATTTAAGGAGGTAAGTTATTTCCATCATAACTCTCAAAATTATTACTATTTTCCCCCATTACAGTTCCTACATGATCTCATAATCCTTTTTCAAACTTCCCTTTAATGGTTGGATGTTGTAAAATTCAGATTCTGGTGGATTTTGGGTCGTTTTATTCAAAATTGTTTTTGAGTAAGTGTTTCTCTCTTCAATTTCATCATTCTCCTTAGGGTTTCCTCCCTCTTTCATTATGTTCTAAATTGTCCAAAAGTTAGTATTCGAACATATGGTTTGATTTGGTGTCTTTTTGGTTAAATATTGTGGCCTAGGGATGGATTTATCATCCTTGTGATGCGGCAGTGGTGCGGTTGATGTTTCGTACCAAGTTTTGAGGGATTCGACACTTTCGTTAGGTGGTTTTATGTGTAAACAATTATTGATGATTTAGATTGCTGTATTTAGTCATTTTTCATATTCCTCATATTTTGGGTGTGGTGTGAAAAGGGTTTATGATTTATTTGGTTAAGTGTTCAATTTTATATTTTCATTTTAACTTGAAATTGTGTGTTTTAATGTGTTACTCGTGGGGTATTATTTGGGTGTATTTTATAACATATGTAATTGGTTTACTAAATCTTGTATGGACTTCCAATTCTGGTTTGGTAATGTATTAGTGTCATGTGGGCCTAAAAATAGGGGTTTTGAATAGGTTTTATGTGTAAAACATTGTCATACTTCTTGAGAGCATTTTATGAAAATGTGGGTTTTCATTTGAAACTTTTGTATTATTATTCAAGGTGATTTTATAAAAATTGAAAGTGGTTTTATAAATGCCTCTAGGTATTCCAATTATATTTTGGATAGTAATTGGTTGGGTTTTTGGGTCTTAAATTGTGGTTTTGAAATGGGTTTTGTGTGTAAGATATATTGACACCACTTGGGTTCTTTTTATGAAAATTGAAAATATATTAGTTGGTCAAACAAAGTGGGAAAATGGTGATTTTGTACTGTTTGGTATGTGTGTTCACCTATTAATGGGTTTTGAAAGGTTAAGTGAGGTTTTAAGATGTAAAACATTTTTATAATGTTTTGAAATTTCTGAAATGTTTTAATAAATTATGATGTTGGAGTGAAACTTGTTTCTGGGCTGTTTCATGTAAGTTTGATGATAAAATGATTTTGAAGGTAAAAATGGTATTATGTAACAAGTTAGTGGGCTGTTATGATAGTTTTAATATATTGTAATGGTTTTATAAAATTTTTTAATGGTTTTGTGGAATTGTTAAAGAAATGTGAAAAGTGTTGTGGGCTATTTTGGTGTGAGTCAGATTTCAAAATCAATCTGAATGAAAAGTGGACTTTTGTTACTTGTGTTGTATACATGTGGGATATTTGGTAAATTTATGATATGGAAATGATATTTTCATGTGAAAAGTATATTCATTGACTTGTGAACTTGTTTGAGCACATAGGGAAAACCCGGGTATCTTGGTGGGTGGACGTGTACAAGTATGCTAGTGAATTTGTGGGGTTTGGCCTCAGTTTTACTTAGTAAGATTGACGATTACAACTCTAATTAAACTATGATGATGATGATTGGGGACCAATAGGTTATGGGTATGTACCCTACTAGTGGATCGTGCACGAGAACGTATATTTGTGGTGGTTACTCTCATCGAGATACGAGGTACCTGGGACCCACAACTAGCCAGTGCCTTGGGGTTATTTCCCATTGCTTGTGCTCACGGTATATTTTGTGCATACCGTCGGCATACGGTATGAGAGGCTGGAAAATTCAGTAGCTATGGTAATTATTTTAAATGTTTTTATTCTTTAAATTATCCCACCTGAAAAGTTTTTTTATTTAATGTTGCATCTGTTAGAAAATTTAACTATCATCTCTTGTTTTTGAAAACTTGCATGCTTTTCATCATTAAATTTTTATCACATGGAATCTATTAGTGGTGGAATCCTATCGGTCTTTGTCTCACACCCTACTTACACCCTTGGTTGTAATTAAACTTGTTTAGTTTTGTTGTCGTAGGTTGGGTACCGTTTTAGTTCCAGTGGTTCAGGTTTCTTGCAGGTCCTTGGTGGCGAAGTCTTTTGGAGATGGCTTGAGGGCGGTGAACCTTTCCATGAGGGTTCTTGGGCTATCCTTATTTCGTTTTTTACCTTTTTAATGGTCTTTAGACATAGTTTTAACTTATGTAATTCTGTTCTGAAATTTTTTAAATGATGGGTTTAGTTGAAAAATCCATATTTGTTTTATTGAGTTTGTTTGTTGTTTAATGTTTATAAAATCAGGTAAATTGTTCCCAATTATCATTATATGACACCCAATCACTTGTGCCAGCCCGTGGGGATCGGGAATGCCATTTAGGACTTGGCACGGGCCAGGTTTGGTGCTGGTTTTATGGCGACTAGATCCGTTTCATGACATACCCTCATCATATATTATCTTGAAACATGGTAATAACCTGAATTACTATAAATTATATTCAGAAACATGAATGCTTAGTTATTCTAAATATTACTCAATATATTTCATAAATACAAGATGTTTTTTATCTTTATCTATGATATCATACACAATATTGTCCAAAAAATATCATTTAACAGTTATGAGGTAATTAGTACCATCTAATTTGCTAATCAATATCCATCATTTCTTTATCCAAACATCATTATCTCAACATCATGAATAAATGAAGGGTTATATTACCTTAATCAAAATATCACTTTTCCATGAAATCACATTTCTAACTCACCAACACCATTCAACATATCCGTTAAAATACTTAATGGAAAACTTAAATTAAAAATAATTATATATTTCATGATTTGTATAATATAATATATGAATTAGAAAACATAAATACTTAATTTATAAAATTTTATTGACAAAAAAATTACTAAGATTCATCAAAATATTTCTTAATACCCCTTTAATAGAATATGAAATAGAAATCATGTCTTAAAATTTATCAAAATCAATTTAATCATACTTGTAAGAAATATTATTAGAAGAATTCATAACTTTCATCTATCTTTTGTTGTCTTTTCATCATCAGTAGAAAAACTATTACATATTCCACCTTACTAATTCTCTTCATGAGCATTAGTTTTAGGCCATAATTTTTCAAAATTATCATATTTTCCACATTTAATGAAGTTATCAACTGATAATATCATTGGGGGAAATATTTACATCCAATGTGTTCATTGAATTTTTCATTTTCCATTTTTTTCCTTTTGTATGTCTTTCTATTCCATAGTGAAAAAATTTTCTTCTTCCTCTGAGACATTAACTAGGTGATTATTCCCACATTCTCAACTTGTATAAAAATGATTCTTATTTCCTCTATGGTCTCACATTCTCAAATTATCCTTTAACTCATTCATTCTCTTATTTGGTGAGTAGAAGAGTTGGTTAAGTTAGATGTTGTTAATCATGTTATGTGAGAACTGTTTAGGAATAATTTTAAAATCCTTCACTCTAGTGGTCATCCCATTTGACTGATCATAATAATGTTTTCCATCATAGTCATCATTAACCTAGTTCCTTTTAGATCCCACCACTGACTTAAACCAATAAACATAGAGTAATGAACATTTGTCATTATGAGGAACCAAATAATCATGAATAACAACTTATAAGATATATAAATTATAAAATAGTCATTAATATATGACATGTTATGTTTATCATATGTTATTAATAGACAAATTATTTATAAATCCATCAGGATTTTTTGTGAATGGTTTGTGAATTCTCAAATCATATCCCCCAGGAGTGTCCAAACCTGTGCGCAATAAAGACCACTATTGTATACCAGGTTATGCTCGAGTCAGGACCAACACACCTTGTTAGGTTTGTTACACCAAGGTAAATCTATTCTATATACACACCCTCTTGTATCATAAAATTAGGGATTTATTTATATGAAACTAATCCCTATATCCTTTACCAAAATTACATGAACATTTCCTATACTTTTTTATATCCTTAGTATTATTTTTAGACATTTCTTTTGAGTTCTAACATAGGATTTCTCATCCAAGATTACAAATGTTGAAGAAAACTTTTATATTAGAAAAAAAACAAATCAATATTATTATATTTAGATATTACATAATTTTTTTTAGAATAATTAATACATTATATAAATATAAACCCAAAGACCATTTTAGTTTAGTGCATTTGGAAACAAGGAACAAAAATATTCTATCTCAGTAAAAGATCATAAATGTTTCTCATACTGATCTTCCCCATTCATAATTCTATATAAAAACATTAAATCATAACATAAGTAAAGGAAACATAATAAATGGATGATTTAGACTTCACATTAAGGGTAAATAAAAGATTTAAGTAAGCATAAAAATTACAAAATGGTATGAGAACACGATCATAAAATTTAAAGAAAATTAAATGACTTTTAAAGATCTAAAATGTGATCCATGGTATTAATAATGGTAGTTAAAAAGATATGAATAATAATTAAATCAAGAACATGAACCTTGTAATCATATCCTAGACATAATATCTGATTTTTTTGAACACATAAATGTGTAATATAATTCCCTATAAGACAAGGATCGTTGATAAAACATTTCAGGGTACTTCATGGGGACTAATCCTACTAGGCATGACAGACCGCCATCCCCAGTCATAAACCTTTCATTGCAATGGATTAGGTTTTCCCATATCCCTATAGTGAATTAGGTTTCCCCATCTTTTGATATTTATGGGGACTACACCTACTGGGTGGGATACACCATTATCCCAAGCTACAATCTATTCCTTTTAAGGGAATACATTTCACCATATTTCCATAGTGGATAAACCACTTAAACACGATTCCACTAATTTTCTCATGATATATAAATCTTTAACAAATTCATTGGATGGAGAAATAGGTCCCACCAATAAAATAATAAAATAATTCACACATGTTCTACAAGATAATAAAATATACACCATATCATGAACCATAAAAAGAGATGGGTATTATAAAATAATAAAATAAACCATTAAATTAAATGTGCATGACAAACATTTCATCACATCAGAACCAATGGAAAAAAGATATGTATCATAATCATTTTATCAAATAATAACTCATGAAAATAAGTGGATTTCAAAAGAATATAAACCATTGAAGAGATTTAGGTGTCATTATCATCATATTATTAAATCATCAACCATTTACAAAATAATATGAATGGTATTCTTAGATCATTAACATAATAAATCTTATTCTATAAAAAAAGAATACATATTAGATGTAGAATGAATTTTAAATATCACCTGAAAATTTTATTTTGGAAGATATAATTTCCTTGAAAAACCTTTTTTCATAAAACTAATTAAAAAATTATTTTATTAAAAAAAAGATTCAAAATTCCATTTAAAAAAAATTCTTCAGTAAAATATATTTTTTGATTTGAAAACAATTATTTTTAAAACATAAATATTTTTAAAAACCTTTTTATTTTAAAATATATTTGAGAACTTATACAAGACACATGAAAATATTTTGAAAACCATTTTTAAAATTAATAATATATTTTGCTAAATTCCAATTACATAATTGACATAAATTATGTCAAATTTAATCCCACATACGGGATAAAAAAATTTGTTTTTAAAGTAAATATTTTCAAAAGTTTAGTATGTTTTATATCAAATTTATTATGGAAATTAATTACAATGACCGAAATTGAATTAATTGATCTAAATATAATATAATTATACTTTAAAACCAATTATGAGTTTAATTTAACTTTAAAATTAAATTATAAAAAAAAATTATCTTTGAATTAAAATTTAGACTTGTAACTATTAATAAAAAATGAAACTTCCCAGAAATATTTAAAAAAATCACCTTACCCTAATTTTTATGTTCCAATTTCAAAACAGAAGTTTATTTTTAAATAAAAAATTTCGTAATTTTCCAAAATTTATATTCAATATAGGTTCTCTATTAAAATATTGAAAGACTTCATTTATAAATATATTTTTTCATTTGTAATATTGGTTTTAGTCTTATCTTACGGCTATAAAATAAATTATATGAATGTAATAAATGATTCATTGAATATAATATATATATATATATATATATATATATATATTATTAATATCATTAACCATTATTAATTTATTTAATTTATAATGATAAATTTATTTTGTGAGCATAAAAGCAGTTTTTATAATATCATTCACATTATATTCATTTGGTTATTCTATTCATTTCTAATTGATTTGTAAAAAGTAAACTCAAAAATGTATTTTCATAGGTTAGTTAAGAATATTTAAAACTACCAAATTGAATCCTAGGTTATATATTATTATATTAAATTTTAATATTTTTAATAATATAATATTATTTTGTAAAACTCGGTCTTACATGTTATGCAATCCTTCAAGTAATTTAAGTCTTTAATATAATATAAGATAACCTTAGTGTTCCATATAGAGGATGATAAACATTATGTTTCATGTATTTCATTACTAAGGGGGAGTTTTATAAATCACAGGCCATATTTAATAAATTAATATAAAAAACAATGTTCAGTGTTCCTAAAAAATATAAGATATCAGAGAGTTTAAATTAATTATATAAAATATTTCTCAAAATCATGGGGTGTTACATTTTTTATACTATATTGTTGGATAAATGTTATCCATAGACTATGTTATCCATTTTTTATTAAATTTAAAAAATTTATGAGTATTTATAGATGTGAGTGTGTGTACTAGTACCTAATTCCAAGGACTCCCATGGGTGTGTAATGCCTACAGATCATTGGTTGGAAACACATAGCCTATTGGAGTTATGGTAGGTGTGTCATACATTGATTACCAATTGAATGGAGGGGCCTTGTCTGGTCAGGTCATGAAAAAGTTTCATCAAAGTAGATGTTCTTCTTATACCTAGATTTTGGATATTTTCAATATAGGAGGTTTGGTATGGGATCTTGAAAAAAATGTTAAAGTGTTTTTGCTTCATCTCACATGACAGGGACTCCAATGTTGGTCCTATGACTGATGTATCCATTCACTAATACTCTAATAATATTATTTATAACTTGATATAATTAGAAACTTTTTTCATAGATTTAATTTTTGAAAATGTTTCATATTGGAAGGAGTTACGGTTTCCATGTCATTCTCAACTCACCTCCCCAAATATACTATTGGATAGTTATACGACATGATTTTTTAGGATTCTAATATTATTATATCTTTACAGGATTCCATATTCGGATGACAAGGAGGATCATCATAGTGATGAGGCTCCAATGTAGGCTCCTACATTGAAGGTGGTACCTATGGGTGTCTTTCCAGTCTATCCGCCACTTGTTGAGTAGTATGTTTCAATAATAGGACCACATGAGTATGTTCTCAATATAATCATAATCCTTGAGTTTCATAGGAAAAAAATCCATGTACTATGGGTTATCCTGTTACCTAGGTATCTAAAGACATGATAGAGGATGTTACCTGAGTTTGTCATATTATGAGGACACCTACAGACCAAATGTATGTCCAATAGAAATATAAGGCCCCAGCCTTAAACCTTACTTAATATTGAATTAAATGAATAATTCACGTTGAAAATCTTTTCAGGTTTAGAGTTTTAGAGAATTAGAACATAACTATTACATCTCAAAAGATTACAAAGTAGACACTTCTACCAAGTTTCCATTGAATAAATAAAAAAACTCTTAAAAAGAAACATGTCTAATTCCATGTTTTATAAAGAATGACTTTCCCTTGATCCCATCCTTTACCCTATTCCACATTATGTCCTGTGAAAAACATTTCAAAAAAAACTTGGGGTGAGCACAAAAAGCTCAGTAAGGGATACACAAAGAATGAAAATTGTTAGTTTATCAAAACAACAAGTAAACCATGTATACTTTATCAAAGTAATACTTTTCACCTTTATGAAGTAATAAAAACTCTTCACTGAATAAAGTATCATTACTTACCTTTTTGTAACCAAAGGATTACCATAAAACCCATATAAAGAACACATAGAATATATAAAGGTAACTTGGGACATAAACATACTTAAGTGGAATAACCATACGGTTTACTTCCACACATATCACTTAATGAAATAGCCATACGACCAGTTTCCATACATACTTAATGGAATATCCATACGGCCGACTTCCATACCCAATGCATTGGAGGTTATAACGTAACCACCCGTCCTGGTATTCACGGCACCACCCGTCATATGGTTTATAACGTAACCACCCGTTATAATGTCCAAGTACCAATATAAAATCATAAAACATAAAACCAATATAAAGGAATGAAAACATTTCCACATTTCAATCACAATATATCATAAATATATTGAAATAATAGAATCCTTTATCAAAACCATTTTCAATACCAAAATACATAAAAGAGTATATGGTATTTATTTTATTTTAAAAACATTACGGCTTGTTGAGGAAGCCAAAGACCAAATAATACTCACGGCGGCGGAAAAGGTCGTTGTCACCGCGTACGTTAAAAAAAACATTCCTTTTTGTCGTTTAGTAAAATGCTTCGTAGAAAAAGATTCCTTTTGTATAAAAGTAAAAGTCAAAGGAGTTTATACACCGTATAAAATAAAGTTGTGTATAAAACGAAATATGCCTCAATGAAAGGAGATTGAGACGAAGTCCCTTACCTCGTATCCGACTTGACCCGACCGTTCTTTAATCTCCTGAATAATAAACTTGAGTTAATCTCTACTTTATTATGAATCTTTTTCAAGTTCATTATTCCTTTTATACCATGTTATGAACATCATGCAATCAGTTAAGTTAATAATGTTCATTTTGTCGGTATTTGGTTCTTAAGTCAAAAATAGACTTCTTACACTTACATGTTGTTAATTTGGTCAAAGGTTCATTATATCCAGAATGGTATTCATGATGTAGATATCATATATGTCATATATATCCAGTACATACATGCATTTATAATATTACATCACATTTAGAGGTAAGAAATGAAATGCACCGTTCATGGAGACGGTAAGCCGTACGTACGCATGAACGCTACTTCCATTTCTATTTCATATTTTCTGGAATGGAATCATAATGATATAAGAGTATATTATAATTCCAGTATAATAACATATATAATATCATTAACTTTATCCTTTACACATCCCACATATGGTATTAACGAATCAAATCACTTTTAGGGGGCGGTAGTCCGCACTTCCTAAAATGAAGATATCGTGTTTACCCATAATGGAAACCATAAAGGTATGCCCAAAATGAAAAAAACAGAAGCTTAAGGAAAACATAAACATATTATATATCATATATAAAAATAGTGACATCATAATGGCCACCTTTGAAGGTGTTAAATGAGTATTGAACAATCATCGTTTCGGGAGGCAGAATTTCGCCATCCACGGAAACCGTATGTTATTTAACCATTTGATGCAGTTGTGTGAGAGTGTAGCTCAAATAAATCTTATAACAACATCCTAGTATATTGAAGATACTGGTGTTGTTATAAAAGAAGTAAATAAAAAGAGTTTAGGGGGTTGGAGAAGCAAAATAAAACAAATGAACATGAGAGAATGAATTACCTTTAAAAGTGTAACTCCTTTTGATTTGAGCCTAAAGGCTTCCTTTGAAAGGATTATGCCCAAAGGGAATCCTCTAGGATGAGGAGAGGGATTTGGAGAGAGTAAATGGGCAGGGGTTGGCCGAGCCAAAGGCTTTAGGATTGTGTGAAATGAGGTAGAGGTGGGGGCCTTTTATAAGAGGAGAGGAGGGGCACTTTTGAAAAGTAAAGAGATATTACTTTATTTGAAAATGTGTTTCGGTTTTAAAAGGTCCCACATTAATATAATTCGTGGATAAGGTGATAAGGGTTCGAAATACACTCATCCAATTGGTTTTGGACATGTGTAGTTTATAGATTTTTCATTATCTTTCCATTTTATTTTAATCGTCAAATAATGATGTCATCGCTGCATCATTATTATGTCATAAATAATTTAATTTATTTAATGTCTAAAAATTATAAAAAAAATACTATGATGTAGGAAATCTTTTTATATTTCCAATGACTATTTATAATCAAATATCTGATCTTTATAACCCCATGTAAAAATTGTTTTCGTAAAACATCTCTTGTTTGTTTCATTTTTACTTTAACATTTAATAAAAAGTTATTTATGTCATTTCCAAACCAAAGTGTCTCCATGGGGTCCCCAAGTTGACCCATGGCTTGTCTTGGTCGGCCATGACACAACCAATAAGGTTGGGACATGTGTCTAGGTCATTTCATATTATTAAAGCATTATTTATACCTTAAACTACACTAATTACCACTAATCGCGATTAAAAACTTAATAAGTTACTATTCACAAAAAAATTATTTTAATCTCATTGAACCACATTTTACTTCTTAATGACAACCATGTATGTCGGATTTTCAAAATTCAGTACACATTAGTGGTAAACTTTCATTTAACTGAAAAATCAGTTTGCTTGATTACCACTTAGTGGTTTCACTATTCATCAAAAATTGAAGTTTTTCAGAAAATTACAAAAAATTCACCCTAAGCTATATTTGATATTCCGAATTCAAAAATGAAGTCTATTTTACAAAATTCAAATCATATAAGTCACATTAATTAATTTAATAATTAATTCCCGCCGCCATGACAAATAGCGTGTTTTTGTGAAACAATAAGTATCAAAAGATTGACACCAGTTTAAGTCCAATTTCAAAGTGAAATTGATTCCAATGACCACCATTGGATTAAATGGTAAAAATATTTTCTAATTTCACTTTAAAACCAATTAAAATAATAATCTAATCATATAAATAATTTAGATTAAAAAGAGGTTTTGAATTAAAAGACATCATTTTACACTATTCATAAAAAAATGAACTTTATCAGAAAGGTACAAAAATTTACACAAAGTAAATTTTGATGTCCCGATTCTAAAGAAGAGTTATATTTGGTCCAAAATAAAGTATAAGAGTGATCAAAACTATATTTAATGACGGTTCACCATTAAAAGGTGATAAGTGAACCTTTAGTGAAAATTAGAGTATATATGCCCTAAAATTGAACTCTTTCCGTATTTTAAGCCTTTATCTTTTATTGGGTAAATGTATAAACATTTAAAAACATATCTAATCATATTTTAGTTATTTATATCCATTCCCGCCAGTACAACGGCTACTTGTTAACTAACATTTAAAATAATATTATTTTATTACTTGTGTGCAACGTAAGTTTAAAAGAAACTCATCGTTGTGTATCGAGTACGCTATCGAACGTAGAAACCCCTTTTAATTAAAATTAATATTTAATTCGTAAATATTAATAAATATGAAAATTCTTTATTCTTTATTTACCTGGGATGTTACATCCTTCCCCCCTTTTGGGAATTGCGTCCTCGCAATTTTATTCACTTATCAAAATAAGTGGGGGGTGTTTATCCCTCATAGCATTTTCAGATTCCCACGTTGCCTCTTCAATCACATGGTTTTTCCACAAAACCTTTACCTGATGAATCACCTTATTCCGTAACACCTGTTCCCTGTGGTCAAGAATCTGGGCCGGTTGTTCCTCATAAGATAGGTTCTCTTCCAGCTGAACTACCTCTGGACTCAAAACATGAGATGGATCTGGCATATACTTTCTCAACATCGAAATGTGAAAAACATTGTGTACCTGAGATAAACTCGGAGGTAAAGCCACTCGGTAAGCAACTGATCCAACTTTCTCCAGAATTTCGTATGGTCCAACGAACCTTGGACTCAGCTTTCCTTTCTTACCAAATATCATCACACTTTTCCAAGGAGAAACCTTGAGAAAAACATGATCACCTACCTCGAAAGATAGATCCTTCCTCCGGTTATCCGCATAACTCTTCTGCCTGCTCTGAGCTGTTCTCATGTGCTTCTGAATCAACTGAACTTTTTCTGCCATCTCTTCCACCAATTCTGGTCCCATCAGCTTCCCTTCACCCACTTCATCCCAAAATGCTGGAGTTCAACACCGCTTCCCATATAATGCCTCAAATGGTTCCATCTGTATACTGGAATGAAAACTGTTATTATATGAAAATTCAACCAAAGAAAGATATTGGTCCCAACTTACCTGATAATCCATAGAACAAGCTCGTAGCATATCCTCCAATGTCTGGATTGTTAGTTCTGACTGCTCATCTGATTGAGGATGAAAAGGTGTACTAAAATTTAATTCAGTACCCAACGACTTCTGAAGGCCTTTCCAAAATTTAAAAGTAAACCTGGGATCATGATCCGATACAATGGAGAGAGGAACTCCATGTAACCTGACAATCTCTTTAAGATACAAACGGGAAAGTTGATCAAGAGAGAAAGTATCTCGTATAGAAAGGAAATGAGCAGATTTGGTCAAGCGATCAACAATAACCCAGATTGCATTATTACCTCGAGATGTCTTCGGTAATCCCACAAGAAAGTCCATGGATATATTCTCCCATTTCCACTCTGGCACTGGTAAAGGCTGAAGCATCCCTTTCGGTAACTGCTGCTCTGCTTTAACCTGTTGACATGTCAAACACTTCACAGTAAAATCAGCAATATCTCTTTTCATTCCATCCCACCAGTAATACTCCCGCAGATCTCTGTACATCTTTGTACTGCCAGGATGAACTGAAAACGGAGAACTATGAGCCTCACATAACAACTCATTCTTCAACTGTGAATCACAAGGCACGCATAACCCCTTCCCAAACCTCAAAACACAAACACAAACTTATCCAAGAACTCATGTAAAATTTTATTCATAAGGTCCATGAATACAGCAGGTGTATTTTTTAACCCAAAAGGCATAACTACAAATTCATAATGGCCATATCTAGTACAGAACACAGTCTTCAGAACGTCTGCTTCTTTTACTTTCAACTGATGGTACCCCGACCTCAAGTCAATCTTCGAAAAATACTGAGCTCCCTGGAGCTGATACCACTTCATTCGATGTCCCAACATCTGCTGAAGTTGATGCAAAGGATTTTACCACCCCTTTCTGCTTGTAGTCTGGCTGCATTCCCCCAGTTGAGTTCATCGTTGGACACTCGTTTGCATAATGACCCATTTCATTACACTTAAAACATCTTACCGTTGGCTTTTCATTTCCTGCTTGATCATCTTCCTTACAGTTATGAGCAATATGACCAGACTTACTACACCGAAAGAACTTACCAGATTTGGATAAACATTCTCCAGGATGCATTTTACCACACTTCTCACAGGATGGATATTTGGTTTTCTTACCTCCTTGCTTCTTTGATGAATTCTTACCCTTTTCCTGCCAACTAGACCTCTTATTCTGTTGTTTGTCATAGAACACCTGATCATCGGCAAACTCCATTTCCACCTTCTCCGCACATCGAACAAGTTTTTCATAACTTTTGAACTCACGAGAAGCTAAAGACCTTCGATACTTTGGCTTTAACCCTGAGTAAAAACGGTTTATTTTACTATCAAGATCTCGTATGAAGTTTGGAGCATACCTTGCCAATCGAGTGAACTTTTCTTCATAAGCAGCCACTGAATCATCCTCCTGCCTCAATTCTAGGAACTGTTTTTCCATCCTAAGACGAACCACCTTAGGAAAATATTTCTCAAGAAACATACCTTTGAATTCGTCCCAGTGAAGATCCTCAATATCATCACTATCCGTTATATTTTTCACCATAGACCACCACTGATCAGCTTCACCTTCAAAACGGTAAACAGAAAGACTAACCTTTTGATGTTCTGAACACCCCATGACATCAAAAATTTTCTCCAGTGCTTTAATCCACCCTTCAGCTTGCACAGGGTCAGATGATCCTCTGAATAATGGGGGATGTTGCCTCATGAAATGTTCCACCACTGACATGTTCCTCTGCGGTTGATCTGGCTGATCTCGTGCATGGATACCACCACCATTTATAGCCTGAGTCAACTGTGCCATCACTGCAACAAACTGTTCAGTTCCGATTCCGACCATCTCAGGTTGCTGATTTGGAAGGTTATCTTCCTCCTGATGTCGTCCCAACATAGCTGCTTTGTTTCCTCTGCGGAAAACCATTCTGAACACAGAAATATCTTAGGCGAAGCAACATGGTAATCCGTAAATGCTATATCATTTCAATCATATTATAATTTAACACTTTTCTAACTCCTAAAGTTGTCTAAACCGACCTCTGATACCAACTATAAGGCCCCAGCCTTAAACATTACTTAATATTGAATTAAATGAATAATTCACGTTGAGGATCTTTTCAGGTTTAGAGTTTTAGAGAATTAGAACATAACTATTACATCTCAAAAGATTACAAAGTAGACACTTCTACCAAGTTTCCATAGAATAAATAAAAAAAACTCTTAAAAAGAAACATGTCTAATTCCATGTTTTATAAAGCATGACTTTCCCTTGATCCCATCCTTGACCCTATTCCACATTAAGTCCTGTGAAAAACATTTCAAAAAAAACTTGGGATGAGCACAAAAAGCTCAGTAAGGGATACACAAAGAATGAAAATTGTTAGTTTATCAAAACAATAAGTAAACCATGTATACTTTATCAAAGTAATACTTTTCACCTTTACGAAGTAATAAAAACTCTTCACTGAATAAAGTATCATTACTTACCTTTTTGTAACCAAAGGATTACCATAAAACCCATATAAAGAACACATAGAATATATAAAGGTAATTTGGGACATAAACATACTTAAGTGGAATAACCATACGGTTGACTTCCACACATATCACTTAATGGAATAGCCATACGGCCAATTTCCATACATACTTAATGGAATAGCCATACGGCCGACTTCCATACCCAATGCATTGGAGGTTATAACGTAACCACCCGTCCTGGTATTCACGGCACCACCCGTCATATGGTTTATAACGTAACCACCCGTTATAATGTCCAAGTACCAATATAAAATCATAAAACATAAAACCAATATAAAGGAATGAAAACATTTCCACATTTCAATCACAATATATCATAAATATATTGACATAATAGAATCCTTTATCAAAACCATTTTCAATACCAAAATACATAAAAGAGTATATGGTATTTATTTTCTTTTAAAAACATTACGGCTTGTTGAGGAAGCCAAAGACCAAATAATACTCGCGGCGGCGGAAAAGGTCGTTGTCACCGCGTACGTTAAAAAAAACATTCATTTTTGTCGTTTATTAAAACACTTCGTAGAAAAAGATTTCTTTTGTATAAAAGTAAAAGTCAAAGGAGTTTATACACCGTATAAAATAAAGTTGTGTATAAAACGAAATATGCCTCAATGAAAGGAGATTGAGACGAAGTCCCTTACCTCGTATCCGACTTGACCCGACCTTTCTTTAATCTCCTGAATAATAAACTTGAGTTAATCTCTACTTTATTATGAATCTTTTTCAAGTTCATTATTCCTTTTATACCATGTTATGAACATCATGTAATCAGTTAAGTTAATAATGTTCATTTTGTCGGTATTTGGTTCTTAAGTCAAAAATAGACTTCTTACACTTACATGTTGTTAATTTGGTCAAAGGTTCATTATATCCAGAATGGTATTCATGATGTAGATATCATATATGTCATATATATCCAGTACATACATGCATTTATAATATTACATCACATTTAGAGGTAAGAAATGAAATGCACCGTTCATGGAGACGGTAAGCCGTACGTACGCATGAACGCTACTTCCATTTCTATTTCATATTTTATGGAATGGAATCATAATGATATAAGAGTATATTATAATTCCGGTATAATAACATATATAATATCATTAACTTTATCCTTTACACATCCCACATATGGTATTAACGAATCAAATCACTTTTAGGGGGCGGTAGTCCGCACTTCCTAAAATGAAGATATCGTGTTTACCCATAATGGAAAACATAAAGGTATGCCCCAAATGAAAAAAACATAAGCTTAAGGAAAACATAAACATATTATATATCATATATAAAAATAGTGACATCATAATGGCCACCTTTGAAGGTGTTAAATGAGTATTGAACAATCATCGTTTCGGGAGGCAGAATTTCTCCATCCACGGAAACCGTATGTTCTTTAACCATTTGATGCAGTTGTGTGAGAGTGTAGCTCAAATAAATCTTATAACAACATCCTAGTATATTGAAGATACTGGTTTTGTTACAAAAGAAGTAAATAAAAAGAGTTTAGTGGGTTGGAGAAGCAAAATAAAACAAATGAACATGAGAGAATGAATTACCTTTAAAAGTGTAACTCCTTTTGATTTGAGCCTAAAGGCTTCCTTTGAAAGGATTCTGCCCAAAGGGAATCCTCTAGGATGAGGAGAGGGATGTGGAGAGAGTAAATGGGCAGGGGTTGGCCGAGCCAAAGTCTTTAGGATTGTGTGAAATGAGGTAGAGGTGGGGGCCTTTTATAAGAGGAGAGGAGGGGCACTTTTGGAAAGTAAAGAGATATTACTTTATTTGAAAATGTGTTTCGGTTTTAAAAGGTCCCACATTGATATAATTCGTGGATAAGGTGATAAGGGTTCGAAAGCCACTCATCCAATTGGTTTTGGACATGTGTAGTTTATAGAGTTTTCATTATCTTTCCATTTTATTTTAATCGTCAAATAATGATGTCATCGCTGCATCATTATTATGTCATAAATAATTTAATTTATTTAATGTCTAAAAATTATAAAAAAAATACTATGATGTAGGAAATCTTTTTAGATTTCCAATGACTATTTATAATCAAATATCTGATCTTTATAACCCCATGTAAAAATTGTTTTCGTAAAACATCTCTTGTTTGTGTCATTTTTACTTTAACATTTAATAAAAAGTTATTTATGTCATTTCCAAAACAAAGTGTCTCCATGGGGTCCCCAAGTTGACCCATGGCTTTTCTTGGTCGGCCATGACACAACCAATAAGGTTGGGGCATGTGTCTAGGTCATTTCATATTATTAAAGCATTATTTATACCTTAAACTACACTAATTACCACTAATCGCGATTAAAAACTTAATAAGTTACTATTCACCAAAAAATTATTTTAATCTCATTGAACCACATTTTACTTCTTAATGACAACCATGTATGTCGGATTTTCAAAATTCAGTACACATTAGTGGTAAACTTTCATTTAACTGAAAAATCAGTTTGCTTGATTACCACTTAGTGGTTTCACTATTCATCAAAAATTGAAGTTTTTCAGAAAATTACAAAAAATTCACCCTAAGCTATATTTGATATTCCGAATTCCAAAATGAAGTCTATTTTACAAAATTCAAATCATATAAGTCACATTAATTAATTTAATAATTAATTCCCGCTGCCATGACAAATAGCGTGTTTTTGTGAAACAATAAGTATCAAAAGATTGACACCAGTTTAAGTCCAATTTCAAAGTGAAGTTGATTCCAATGACCACCATTGGATTAAATGGTAAAAATATTTTCTAATTTCACTTTAAAACCAATTAAAATAATAATCTAATCATATAAATAATTTAGATTAAAAAGAGGTTTTGAATTAAAACACAACATTTTACACTATTCATAAAAAAAATGAACTTTATCAGAAAGGTACCAAAAATTTACACAAAGTAAATTTTGATGTCCCGATTCTAAAGAAGAGTTATATTTGGTACAAAATAAAGTATAAGAGTGATCAAAACTATATTTAATGACGGTTCACCATTAAAAGGTGATAAGTGAACCTTTAGTGAAAATTAGAGTATATATGCCCTAAAATTGAACTCTTTCCGTATTTTAAGCCTTTATCTTTTATTGGGTAAATGTATAAACATTTAAAAACATATCTAATCATATTTTAGTTATTTCTATCCATTCCCGCCAGTACAACGGCTACTTGTTAACTAACATTTAAAATAATATTATTTTATTACTTGTGTGCAACGTAAGTTTTCAAAGAAACTCATCGTTGCGTATCGAGTACGCTATCAAACGTAGAAACCCCTTTTAATTAAAATTAATATTTAATTCGTAAATATTAATAAATATGAAAATTCTTTATTCTTTATTTACCTGGGATGTTACAAGAAAAGTCTTATTTAGGGTTATATGTAGATAGAGTGGTGTTTGGTAACTTATAAACATGATTATATGACTCTGCCATGGTTTTATAATAACAATCATTTTAGATAGTAGTTCTATGCATCCATATTTCATGTGGTGTGTATCTATCTTCTTATATAGATTCAAATGGTAAGCCAAACTATGGAAGTGTATTTTTGAGAATCACCAAACTCTCACTGTACTCATTGAATGTAGCTCAAGATATTTTATTTTGATTAGGGACCATCAATTAGAGACAATTTCTATATATTAAGGATTAAGTGATAGCTATTTTTAGTACTACCCATTTTGGGGGGCTTGATATGGATTTTCCGATGGAGAATTTTTTTCTGAGAAGAAAATGAAAATTTATTTTTGTAGTGGGTATAAAAATGATGAGACCTTTTTAGATGGTATCCAATGTAAGATATATGGATCTGGGTAGGCAGGATGCTTCATGAGATGATTTCATGATTTAGCGTCCATCTTTCAGGGATCTCAATATGGTTATTGTTAGCTGAGAGAGTGGAAATGTTTCCCCTGTGATGGTCCGGGATATCTTTGGTGAGATTTCTTGACCACCTTTGTAACTAATATAGATATGATAGATAGAACACCCTTGTAGATAAATCTATAATAGTAGGGAGTTTTTAAGGGTGGAGTACATGAAAGACGTGTAGGGAGAGTATATGGAAGTGGTATACATTTTTACATATTACAACAAAATTCCCCAAGATTTCTATTCTAGGATTAGGGAGATATTGGTTAGGGAAGAGATAAAAAGGTGTTAATGGAAGCCTAAAACTTATAGGATCTTAGGATTATTATAGGTACAATTTGTGACTTCTCTATTTTTTATTTAGTACATATAGAGATAGTTGAAATCTAATCTTTTCATTACACTTCCCATTTTCTGAGATAGAGATATTTTTTGTTGATCCCTGTACAAGATTTTTGAGCTTAGAAAATCTTACTGGAGGGGATTCAAAAATCACCCACTTCTACTGATAGTGTGATATGAATCTTAATGTATTAATATTCTTATAATATTGCTTTTTAGTAGTGATTATGCCATACATCATCATATTAGGTATTGTGAGGATATCAATATATCATTCCAAATTTTAATGTTAATGGTTAAGGATGTGGTGTTTCCACATAGTTGGAATGTGGTTTTCCATCATGGATAAGAAGGAAACAAAGTCATAGTAGGATGAGCTCATATATAGGAGTATACAACTGATCACTCATTAATTGGAAGGTATTACTGGTGTAGGAGCAGATTCTATGGGCTATTAGTTTCATTTATTTGAGGTGAAGTTTGAGTATGTATTTCACAATTAATTTTAAAGATTACATCCCCCAACAATATATATAATTCATTATAAACATTCAACTAGTGAATAACCTAATATCTATTCCAGTATGTTGGATAGATCTCACAAATTTTCCTGAGCTGAAGGCGTATTTAGAGGACTTTTAGTGTAATGGATTTTTCAGAAATAGTGTCTCCCCTGGGTATCCCCAGTTTTGATCCCCAAGAAGGAGGCTATGATCTTAAATATGTGTATTTATTACTGTCACATATACCAGATGAACATAATTAATAATTATCCACTACCAAGGATTGATTAAATATTTAACCAATTTGGCAGGTTGGATGATTCTTGATGGTTGACCTCAGATCAGGTGATCAATATCTTTGTATATGAGACATGGATATACTAAAGATGTAATTCTGTTGTCTCTATGATCATTATGAGTACATGGTGATACATTTTAACCTGAATAATTCCCTAGACGTTTTCATGGTAATTAATAATTGGATCATTCAACCTTTCCTATGATGTTTTGTCATGGTCTTAATCGAATAAATCCTTGTATATTCAGATTATATGCAGGATCATGCCAGAAAATTGAGGATGTTCCTTGAAATAATTTAATATAAATATATTTATGTGAATATCTTGAAGTGATTATTCCAGAATTGAGATTACCACTTTCATGGACATGTCATCTAAATAGTGGGAGTATCAGTTTATGTGGTGAAGGTTTTGGAACTCTTATATTTAGATCCACCCAAGAGTGTGGATGAGGTTTAGAGAATCCTTAGTTTGGAAAGGTACTATTAGCTATTTTTATCATATTTATATAGGATGTTATCTCCTTTGACTTATTTTACTTATAAAGGGAATCCATTCATGTGGATAGATAGGTTCAAAAAAGATTTTTTTGGAGTTGCGGTATAGGTTTACTAGAAACCTATAACATAAGACTTTCATATCACTTTGTAAAGTGTATATTTTTCTAAATATCCTATATAAATAAAAATGGGTGTTTTCTAATGTATATATAGGCAATAATTAATGATCAGTATGGATAACTAAGACATCATGAGAAAAACATTTCAATGCATGGTCTAAAGCACACATTAGTGTTCTTTATCATGAAGTTGTTGATACACTACATTATGGGTGAGTGGTTTATCATCAATTATGACAACAAGAGTCTCAAATATATTTTCTCATATAAGGATATTAACTTTTTATAGTGTATATGGAAGGATATCCTCCAATATTATGTTGATGATATAGTCTATACTACCAAGAAGTGGATTGTGGTGGTATATTCCCTCACTAAAAGATTTTGATCATAATTGTTCAGTGAGAGCTTATTATTTTGTATCACATTGTAATTTAACTTAGTGGATAGGTATATATTATCTTAACACTAGATGTTCATTTATTCCCAAACCCTTCTACAAATGGGTAAGGGTGTTTTAGCTTGGAGATACCAACAATGAGACCTTGTTTTATTATAAATATATTGGACATTTTCTTGATAGATTTTCTATCGGTGGAAAGCATGTCATAATTTTCAATGGACATGAAATTTTACAAGTGACATTGCATGATGAGGTTCTATGAAAGTTTTAGGGATCACCCATATAAGTACATCAATGTGTGGAAACAATGTATATGGACCATCAATGTTCATTTTGGCTTCTAATAATTAAGAATGGTGTTGAAGATTTTGTCTTTTGATAAAAAAACATTCCATAAGGTGAAGGATAAAAACTAGGTTCTGATGGGTTTGTCCTAACCCCCAATAGTGATAGAGTGGAATTGAGATCTATAGACCTCTTATAGGGGATACAAAGAGATTTTAAAGGTCATGGTGCCATCTTGGTGATTTTAGACTAACTCCCCAAGTATTCCCAAATTCTTGATATTGGAGAGTTTAGTTTTGAAGTGAGTTTGAGATTCTTCTACTTGTAGAAGATAATATAGATTCATGGATTTATTTTAATGATAAATATTTATAGTGGTTCAAACATCATGTATTAATTTTGGAGAGTATTTCATGTCTCTTTTTGGACTCAATCTCATTTGAGAAAGATATTTCTCCCCTAGACTGATGGCCATACTTAGTGGACTATTCATATTATAGAGGACAAGCTGATGTTTTTCATGTTGGTCTTCGAATATAGTTGGTGGGATCATCTACCTTTTTGAGATTTTTCACAAAACCAATACCATTTTAAAATTGGTATAGAACCATTAAACGCCTTTTATGGGAGATCCTAAAACTCACCACTATATTGTACATTTCTAGTTGAGTCAGCACTCATGGGCCAAGAGTTGTTTTGATATTTTTTTGCTGAAGGTAGAGATCATTAATGAATGTGTTAGGGAATTCAAAACCAATTAGATGTCTTATGAAAAATAATTATGGAGTCCATTAGTGTTTGAGGATGGATACCATGTGTTCCTAAAGGTCTCACCTTAATGTTGGTTACTGTGACTTGTATGAGGAGGATAATTATCTCTATGATTCATTATCCCCATTAAAATACTAAATATAGTCAGTGAGGTAGAGTATATCTTACTCTTATAAATTTAGTGAGATGAGGTGAATTATTTCTTACATATTTCATAGATTTATTGGTTTTTGTAGAATTTGTAAAATGTCTTTAACATGGGTGAGTTGGCCATTAGGAATGAAGCTACAATTTCAGAGATACTATTTGACACTGAGGAATAGCAGAAGAAGATCCTTTTAGCTAAGTGATTTACTTGGTGTGTGTATAGATTCTATATTGAAATCATTAGGCGTACACATGCATGTAAAATATCTCGATGAGAGACCAAGAACATCAATTTTTTGAGTGGGTTTTTTTCTTTTTTTGAACGAAAATATTTCAGGTGGGTACATGTGATGAATAATTTTCTTCCTTGTAAATGTTTAAAATATTTTGGGGAATATTTTGGGATCTATGTGTTGAGTCAGTATGAGATCCCAAGTTTAGATAAACATCTATGTTGATATAATAAGAATATTGAAAAATTATGTCATAAAAAATATTTTTTCGGAAATAATAAAATACCTCTAAAATAGTGTACTGAATAAAGAATATATGCCCACTATTCTGTATAGAATTTTTTTACCCTATATTTGACATAAGCATAGAGCATGTTGGGTTCTTAGGTTAAGCGTGATCATAGGAAGGATAAAAGAATTTTATTTATTAATTAATTGTTTATTAATTCTAGTAAACCTAATTTCCACTAGAAATATATTGTTATTGGAAAATATCATGTTTAAATGTATAACCTTAGGGATTTGAGAGGAGATCAAGGGGTGGAGTTAGCAATCATCTAGATCATGGGTCAATGATCATAGTACTACACATATTGTCGATGGTGGTAGGTTATGGGGATTTAAATAATGAAAAAAACACATAACAATTCATAATTAGTGAACAATCCAAACCTCATGCAAGATTTTGTTTCCTTATATTTATTCCAATTTTGATTATCCTTCATCAAACAAGAATAAAATCATCTAATAGTTTAATTAATTGGTCAACTGATGATTTGTGGTTAATGTTTATATCCTCATAAAATCATATAATTGATATTTATTTTTTATCCATATTTTATTTTCATTCACATGATACTAAATTCAGGCGAACAAAAAACATTTCTAGAGGATCACTCCTCATGATAGTGTTTTATGAATATCTATCCCCATTCTAAATGCGACCATAATTAGTATTTCACATGGATGGTGATTTTAAAAATACCCAATGAATGATTGTTGCACATCCAATCATTGGGGAAATGGATTCTTTATTAATGGTTAATGATCAAGATTGATAATATGTTTTTGGTGTGATATCTATATTGAGGAATGTGATAAAATTTAGATATCCTAAGTGTATATGTTCTTTTATATCTGTACAGAAAAGTTATAGGTAAAATTTTCTAGGGAAACTAGTTTTTTGAATCCAATCACCTATCCTAGAATGGAATATTTAATCCCAGATTTGTGATTAGGATCTGGTGCAGGAAATTATGGTAGTGATGACACATGAATGACATGTGATGATTCTATATTTTTTGTAAAATAATTAATTATATAGTGTTTGTTTTGTTGAAATAATGTTGTGTAGTCCCCTCCATTGGTTCTAGGGTTTTTGTTTAGTGAAAAAATATATTATTCTATGTTACACATGTCATAAATCGCATGAACCAGTGCTATTGGATTTCTATGTACACTAGGGGTACATGGGAATTGAAAAAACATGTCACCTGATAATAAAATGAAGTACCTTATTGGGAGATAGACTACATAGACATAGTAAGGCTTCATGGTGAGTACTAGATTAATCTAATCATATATAGTATCTAAGAGAGGAAATTATGTACTTGGATAAATGTATTCCATTTGATAAATAGAGACATGATGCATTCTAAAAATATAGAGATATGATATGTACTCCTAGTAAACATTGTGTACCTTACTAAGGTCATGTTGAGGCCCTATGTCTCTTTAGTATTTCCTAGTATATATTATGAGTTTTTCCTCATTCTATCCCGACAAGGGTAGAGTGTGAAATTATTTCCTCATCATAGGAATGTGATAACCCATATGGGTTTCACTACGATATAGATTCATGAATCCATTTTTGAGGACTAGGGTGGGATCCTATAACATATCATCTTCCATAGGTGGGGTTTGATGAATCTTCATGACTACCTTCTATAGGAAAATGATCCCCTAATTAGTAGGTTATTCTAGATAGGGTTTAAAGAATCCCACAATAGCCTAGGTATAATCCCATATCTATGTGATGATATCTTTAGAGTTTCACTGGTTACTTATTTTTAGAGGCCCAATGAGCACAATCTAATTGGTGAGATCCATTAGTGGTAGTCAGTCTTGTGGAGTATGATCTCATGCATGATTGTTATCTTGAAGGATCAAGCATAATCCTATTAATTGTAGTATTATTAAGACCACTTTTATACCTTTATTCTATCATGAGTATATATTGGTTATTATTATTAACTATATAGATCATATCTAGATTAATATACATACGTGATGATGATTCTATGAATCTATTATTGATGTAATTTTTTTTATTTAAGGGTTTCCTACTGGGTATTGATATAATCACCCATTTATTGGCTCTTCCCACAAGTTTTGTGTCCTATACTGATGACTGGACATTTGATGGAGTCTTAGGAGGACCAATAGTAGGGGGAGAAGAGTGGGCTAGATAGGACATGGTGTGTACCCAGGGTTATATATGATATCAGTTTCCTTCTATATAATAGGTTGGTTGTACTCCTTTATCAGTTTTTGTGGGAATATATTTGGACCTTTATGATTTTGGTACATTATCATGCTCTAATATGGGATAGACATTATGAAAAATAATGACATTAATTGTGTTTTATGTTTTAGATTTTTTTTTGGAAATTAGAGATTCCAGGATGTGTGTAGGTAGCTTAGGATATATCCTCACATGGTTATGTTGTGCCTACTCAATGCTGGTCACCAACCCATGGCCTATTGAAGGCTGGATTTGGGTTCCACACTCAATTTACCACCATCTAAAAGGTCCCTATTCAGTTTGTCTTGTGAAAAAACCTTAGATCCAACCTGATACAATAGAATATTGCAGTCCTTGTAACCTTACCACTTACTTAGTGTATATTTTTTTCTAAGTGATCAATGTAAAAATATTATATAATTTTAGTAAAATTTGTTGACATTATAATGTGTTCGACTACAACCCATGTAACATTATAGACTAATGATGTTTTGGGGATTCCAATAATGAAATTCATGGTGATGTTTTCCCATTTCATTAAATTATGGATAATTCCTAGAAAATTCATTTATTCTTATATATCTCTCCCTTAACTTCATAAAATATTATTCATAGAGATATATACTCTACCATATCACTAATCATTATATCACCTACAAATACTCTTTTATATATCTATAAAACACTGTACTTATAGGGTTAATAGTTATAAATGAATAATAATCCTCGTTCAACTGCTCATTATTCATGTTTGGTATTGATAAGACACATGTAATTCTCCTAAATCTTATAACTACATTAAAATTGTGGTTTAATGGAGGAACATTTATTATATTCTTCTATAGTTCTATATCCTCCCTTTATGTCTCTCTAATCATTACATGGATGGAAGCTTTACCATTCAACTATGAAGGATATGATATTTCCCTTTTTTCATGGCTTTAAGGTAAATCATAAAAATATGAATAAGTAATAAACCTATTTCAATCCCACATATAAAAACAATATTGGTAATTATTACTCAAAGAATCATACATCTTGGACTTGTTCCCATTCTTGTTGTGTATCGAGCAGTTATAACATCTAATCAACTCAAAAGATACACATTAGTGCTTGTAAAAATTAATATAAATAGATATATAATTACACACTGTGATAATTATATTAATAACATATTTCACAATAAATATTATGCCTCCATAGTTTCTTTTAAAAAAATTCCTTTGTATGTTCTAAACCATGATTTTCATGATTTTTCTTCTATATTTAAAATTTGATAGAATAATATTTTATCACCTTATCATTTCTTCTTGAGGATACATCCCAATCCATTCTTTAAACTATCATTATAGATCTCAAACCTTATCTATGTCATGGTAGTGTGATAATAGTTTCACTGGATGACCTTCTTTCCAGCTCCTTGAATGTTTCCTCATATTCATCATTCCATTGGAACATGGAACCCTTCCCTGCCAACTTGGATTATGGAATTGATATCAGTGAGTAATCCATTGAAAATCATCGATAGTATAAATGTAACCGAGGAAAATAATGGATATCAGTTAACATAGTTGATCTAGTCCATTGGTCAAGATATTTTTATTTTCAAAGATATACCAATGTAATATCACCTGAGATTAGATGACCCAATTATGGTATATTTTGTAGCCGAAATTAATATTTCGAATTCTTTTAATAAAACTATTCCTTCATTCGGGTATTTGAAAAATCATCAAATGAACTTCATGATATTACTTACCCATTGAATACATAAGAATATAATATATAGTGGTTATGAAAAAACATCATGGTAATATCAAAAGACTCAATTCATTAGATCCTTGAAGAATGTGGGGGAATTTGGGAGTATAAAAAATATTAATATAAATATTTTATAATAATATAACATATGAAAGGCTGTATTAATTATATCATCATTCATTAACCTCAATTTATGATATCAATAATGAAAGACAATAATTTAAAATTATTGATCATGGTGTAGTTGATAATTCTTAATATGGGGTAAATGACACTTCTTCCTGATAGTGATCCGATTAATATATCAATAATCTTTAAAAATACAAATTAAACCACTTTTATTCTTAATAAACTAAAAAAATTAAGCCTATAGTGATGCAACTAGGGGTATTAAACCCCTTAATAAATGCTTATAAAGTTATTCCCTAAATTCTTACAACCTAATCAGAGATATTCTATTTTAAGAATTTGAAGAAAACATAACACTATGTTCGAATTTTGTTAAAACTTTAGCATCACGATACATGAAAAAACTAGGAATGTTAATAAAAAATAAACAAGTATATTTCTTACCAAAATAAATATCTCAAATATTGAATTTATCCCCAACCATTTGAGATAAATATCCCTCATGAATATCTTGTACGAACCATACACTAGTGGTAATTCATAATGTAAGATCATGTTAATCATTGCACTGATAGAAAATAATTGGTTGATTTGGAATATAAAACATGACATCCCTTCATTTGAAATTGATATATATTTTATATAAATAAATATTATTTATTCCCAAAATAAAACTAAATTCAACTAGATGTATATTCCCAAGAATTAAAGGGATCACATTCCTATATAGTCCTATCGTAGGAAACTATAGACATAAGATGAAATCATTGAGATATCAGTGGGTTTTTCTTAAAAATTAACATTTAATTATTGAGGAGGTTATGAGACAATATTAATAAATTCATAATTTATAAAAGTTTGTGTAGATAAAAAATAAAATAATCCATTTCTAGTACTAGATTGGATCATAGTTTCACCATTCATGGCATCATTCTTCTGGACCACTTTAGATGTGATAGGAAAAGCCTTAACTTTATCCTTTTTATATTGGATTTATGAGGATGACCATCCCCATTACATATTGGATTAGTGAATTTATTAAAAAGTTTACCTATCCCTCTAAATATAAAACATTGAAATTTATTATAAAAATCATTCTTCTCCTCTATTATATTTCCCAAAAATTTATTTCCCCATCGATAATCATTATGTTGATGGCCATATTTTCCAAAATTAAAGAACTTCTCTATTAATTTCATGAAATTTCATGAATTATAACCCAATGATTTTTATTTTATAGGTGGTTTTAATATCCTTACTCCATGTAATTTACCTTTATAGTTTCTATGAAGCTACATGTTTATCTTATTATCACTAAAACCAAAATAATAACTGGAGTTCCCACTCTTATATTATACATTTATATAATATTGAAGGATTTATTACTATTTCACATAGAATATTATGGAAAGATCATTTTGAATAAATTCTTTCATAATCCTAAATAATTGATCAGTTTTTCATTAGGGATAATTATAAAATAAGAAATTCTCATTGAATGTCTTGTAGCTTTTTCTTCATAGGTACCAATGAATTCATCATCCTTTAATTTCCTATCTATAAAGTACCTTTCCATATAAGTATAATGAGTTTTCGGAAATTATTTATCGATAAATACACTCTTAAAAAACTCTCATTATAAGTATTTTATTTCATCATATTACTACTTTATTTTATTAGAGTCCACTATTATTTAAATTCTTTATCAAAGTAATAAAATTCTATGAAAAATATCTCATGGTATAATTACTAATGAATGGAAAATATAATAACTATTTCATTGATATATTCCTTAATAATAAGTAGATCAATAAAAACACATAATCATGGTGGTTGTTTTCATATAATGGAAACAATTACATGTTTTTACATCATTGCTACACTTAAAATCGATACATGGTCAACATTACTGTTCATAGTTTTAGAGTTTTGTGAGCATAATCATAATATTTTTCATCTGAATTATTACTCATTTGGTTTCTCATGAGGAGTTTCATTTGATTGTCCATAAAATTTTCACTAAAATTTTTTTTATGGATCAACCTAATAAATAAAACAAGAAACATAGTGTAAGAATCAAGAAACTATAATTATATTAAACAATAATATATTCCTAAAATTATTTACTGAGATGTCATAAATTATAAAACATTTCTTTCAACCAATAACATTTAATGTTTAACTTAGGTAATCAAGTCTCTTAATCTAGACAATTCATGTTTTATGGTTCATAAAAAATGTAAACTAACCAAATAATATCCATTGGTTGTGTCTACATAGGTGTGAATTCTTAAGTCCGCACGTCATTCACTGGTGATGATTGAGGTAATATTTAATATTATATATTCATAATTATTACCCCTAGAGCATATGTTTCATGAACTCATCCACTAACTAGTTTCAAGACAAGGATATATTTTCTAGAGAAACAAAACTCTTTTATTTATCATAAAATATAATATTCTCATATACATAAGAGTATTCTGAGGGTTCTCACTATTATTTTATCACCCATGATTACAAAAAAAACAAAATAATTATATGGTACCATATATTGGTACCCAATCATAAAAAAAAATATTTCACATGTTTATATTAAAATTCAAAACATATCTCAAATATACATTCCCAAGGGCTATAATGGTTTATTGTCATTATATACTAGAAGCATTATAATCTATTTTATTTAAATATCTTCAACATCTTATATAAATATTATCATATTAGTACCCTTATATATAAATCATAGTTAAATCATTTCATGATAACCTTATTAATGAAAAAAATAAGAAAGGGTGCGATGAAATAATTAGTAAGGGTTAAAATGGGATATTTCTATCATAATATGGATTAAGATGATCATAAATTTAGGATAATATAATCATGTGAATGCTATGAACATTAAGGACTCAAACATAGAAAAGAATATATCAAGAAATACAAAATAAATTTATATATAGAAGTATGATCAATAATGTTTTCAAGTATTAATCATCATTCATGAGTCATAATATCATCAAGTATCATTAAAAGCATTGAAAATCATATTATTTTGAATATATATAATAACAATTGTGTCCAAATCTACACATGTGAGCATAGAAATAAATCATACCCACACATCAAAATATGAAACTATCCATTCAGAATCATGTCAAGGAATAATATTATGAGAAGCACAAGAATTATTCCCACTAAAAAAGAAAAATGAAAAAAAATTCCAATCATTTAAAAAATTATCATCATTACCTAATGATATATCAATATCACCATAAGTAATTCACTGGAGTTATGTAATGGTCCCCACTACTACATAATCATATAACATACATGTGTACACCACAAGGGTATGAACACCATTATTATTTCATCATATCATAGCCCATGCAAAATGAAACACGTTTATTAATATTTTATCATTATATTAAATTAACATATAGAGAAAAATATGGATCGTATCATTGGATCATATCCCTAGTGAAGCATATTTAATATAAAAATATTCTATTATAGATGAAAATACATTTAAAAGATAACTGGAACATTTATTTGAGATAATACACTTCTTATATTGAAATCAAATTTTTTTAGAAGAAAAATTTACATAATGCAAGGTAAACAATTTTATTAAAAGAACCGTGAAATATATAAAAATAACTATAAATGTAATGATCATTCATGATGATTGTAAAATCTAGTCATGTAGTGCATATTAAAACCAAGATTTATTTCACACCTTCAATAAAAATACCACACTAAAAAATGAAAATAATATTATTATGTATCTCTTGTTTGGAATAATGTAATATTTGTGTGAAATGAGTTTAATAAGTAACTGAGGAATACTAATGGAATTTATCATAAAAAAATTAAATAGGAAATGGGCACATAAGAAAAAAATTAAAAACTAATGAAGAAAGAAGTTTTGATTTTCCTAAAAACATTTTCTTAATAATTTTAATTATCAATGAGAGGAAAATATTTCAATTATAAGAAGCTTTCATAAATAATGTGAGGTTATGGAAATATATGGGGTTTAAAGGATATGATCTATATAATTTCATTGAATATAAATGTAGAACAAACAATCTTATAAGGATATGAGATTGTACCATAAATCCCTTACCTCAAGTCTCTTATTTATTCAAAAGAATTATAAATACCAATAGAATATATATATACACATCTATCTATATATATATAATATATTATTTATCCATAATAATATATATAATAGAATATAGGATTTTCTTATTACACTTTACCAACTGTTCAGTAACAACTCTTTATTAAAATCATAATTCTGGCAGATAACTACATAGTGTTTCATGAGTGTATCAGTTCAACTATACCTACCATTGTAATTTTATCATGGTTCCATATCACTAAAATGTCAATAATTTCATTATAATCATATTAATTAATTTTATATATTATTATATTGGTTCATATAAAGAAGTGCTGAAAAATAAATTACATCGCTTCATGGAGATGGTATTCCAAGAATGTAAATGGGCGATGTTTCTAATTTTAGATGGATCGAATGAAATAAATTTATATTTTAATTAAAATTTAATGAAATATAATAATTTTATAACTGTAATTTTTAATCATAAAATCCATCATTATAACTATCAATGTAAATATGTAATGAAAAACAAAATGTGTCACTTCATGGTGGTGATAGTCCACACGTATTCATGAATAATGGTTTCCTTTCTCATAAGGCGGAATAGAGGTTGATAATGGTTTTTAAATAATAATAATAACAATTTATTATATTGAAGTTACAGGATTCATTATTTTTTAATCGAAACATTATAATTAGTGGAGGTGTAATGAGAAATAAAATTGAACATACTCTGTTAAGAGAACTATTTAGTTGTGAAAAAACCTTTTTTAGATTACACCTTCAACCTTTAAAGAATGATATTTTTGAATGAAAAAATTTGACACAATGTGGGTGTAGAATATTGTATTGTATTATGTAAGGTATTATCCAATTTAGAAATCTCAAGCATTGTGTATAATGGTGGCTAAGAGGATCCCTATTATAAATGACAGAAAGGACACAATCAAAAATACATAAAAAATAATATATATATATACACTTCATAATCATTTCGTGTTTAAAAAAGGAACCCATAATTATAATATGTCATTACTTAGGGTTGAATTATATAGAAAAAATCAATTCAAGAAAACTTTTAATAAAACTTTATGTCTTATCTCATAGTTAAATGACATTAAACCCATCTTAAACATAACCATGATAACTTACATTTTTTTCCTGATTTCATAATTTTATAAACAAAACAGGGGACTTAAAATAATATTTATGGACTATTATTCAAAATTTCGAATCAGTATTATCATATTAAATTTATATAGGTTTTATGAAATTACTGAAATATATTAACACAAAACACATGAAAATAATTTTTATGAAAATAATCAATTTTAGCCCAAAAATCAATTTTTATTAAAATTATATTAAAAATATTATTATATTATTTTTTTATAAAAAAAATTAATGGTTTTTTAATTTTTATCAATTCAATAATGAATAGAACCTTCCTACTATTCCATTGATTGCAAATACTCAAAAATATTTTAGATTTTGAATAAAATATTACTTCTATTAAAAGATAATATTGTGTATTGAAATACAAAATAATATATTAAAATACATTTTTTGCCTCATTAAACATATATATAGTCAAAAAACACTCATATAATTGTATAAAGGAATGAGTTAGAGGCACATTAAAGCCTTACTCCATTGTTTTAATATTTTTTAACTATTTTACCCTTACAGATGCGAAAAATCATTACCATAGTTACCATTCATATTGATCAAAAATTAAGTTGAGTATATTGAATTATAATCATTATTTTGATTATAAATATTTAATGAACTTTTAATTCTTTAATTTATATATGTGGAATTAATTTATTTTTAAATATGCATGAAAAGCGCAATCAAAATTGTTTTTAGAAAATTTTACATTTAAGAAGAAAACTTGATTTATTCTTATTACATGAGTAAAAAAACCAATATGCGAATTTTAAAAAATATTAATGAATATATAATCTTTAAATTTCATTAAAATAATTCATCAATAGAGATTAATTTAAAATTTTAAGATAAAAATATATAGTTCAAATTATATTTTTTAGAAAAACATCTCTCCAACCATCCAATTATTTTTTCATTTCCAAAAAAATTAATACCAAATGAATTAATTTTATTCACACTATTTAATAAATTTTTCCCAATTTATGCCCAAAAATCAAACATCAATCGGTTTAATATAACATTAAAAAATACTATTTTAATAGTAATTCATCATTTTTAAACCATGTGTTACCATTAAATGAACCTGTCAATGAACAAATGTTTATTTGAAGAGAAATTTATCATATCATCGTGATAAGTTATATAGAACAATTCTATTATGAAATAAGTCCATGATATTCCCTTCAAAGATCATCAGTCATGATAAAATTCATTTCACCCAATTAGGAGTCCTGGATACTTTGGTCTTTCAATATAAAAATACTATATGGAATTCATAAATAAATCCATGCATTATAGATTCATAATAATTTCATCCATTAACCCCTAGATTAATTTCACACTGCTAAATATTCCAATAAATTCTCTGTATGGGGGATAAATATTAGTTGATCATACCCTCCAACCAATGGTAGATTTTCCAAATTTATATTTATTTATCCTCACTTATCTTGAAATATTATAATTTTGTACCAATAATGAATGTCAGAACAAATGATATCACAAAATTTGTAATGACTAACATCATTATTTGATGTAATGTTTATTAGGAATATGGATGGAAAAATTAATGATTATAAAATAACTTGATTATATTTTGAGTATAATATTATTTCTAACAACTCATATAACTACCATGTAGTGGTGATCAAAGAGACCGAGTCATTTTATAAAATAATATATAATATCTTTTATAAAATGTTGGAGAAATAAAATAATTATTTTCCAGAAACACTCTCCACAATCCATAAGGTATTAGAATACTATTCAGGACTAATTGTCTTTCTAGTAAAGGTAATCCTAGTTAATGTATTATCATTTATCTTTACCCTGGGTATATTACTTCTAATTGCATGTCGGTATTATGTGGTGATGAATATAAAATCTACCATTACCACTCCTTGAGACCAGGTTTTATTAATGAAATAGTTGATTTTTAACATTATTATAAAGGATAAAAACATTATATCCTATTTAATTTCACATTCCCATAATTTTTATTTCCATTTTTGATCAATTTTTTCTTTTACGAGTAGTGTTAGATTAGAATTAATGAGTCATAGAGAGTCTACTAGAAGAGGATACACATGTTGAAAAACCAAAAAGTTTATTAAAATTGATTTTCTAAAGAATTCAATATGAAGGTATTCCAAAAATCATTCATCAATGGAATATTGCTATTACCTCTAGAAACACCCATGCTTCCTAGGAAGAAACCTCAAATATAAATTAAAAATTGGATTTTCATTATGTTATTTATTATATTTTGTCCAACAGAGCATACTCCTTGATTAAAATTGATGTAGAGTATATCAAACCCCCCTTTCATAAATGAATGTGAAGAAATAATATGAATAATTTAAAATGAAAATACATTTTTTATAAAATTAAACTACTTAGAAGAAATCCCCATCACAAATTCCTAAAATGTATGTAACCTGAGTAAATATCACACAATGTCAAATGACATAACATATGTTATATCACATATTCCCCTTAAATTTCTTATAATTTTTTATATGACTAGATACATTTCAAGAGATCATGATATATGTGAGGTTCTTAGAGTGTAGTTATTAATCTATAGATATTTGGTTCAACTAATATTATTTTTTTTTCTAAATAGTGTAAATAGCTTGAGGGGTGGGGGGGGTGAACCATATGACAACCCTACTTTTTTTTAATAATATAAACTTAAACATGATTTATTAAATAAACTATTCACTTGATACAACATGGAAGATCGAGAGGTCTAGTGTATTTGGGTCTTAGGATCATTAAATAACAAATTAAAACATGAAATATAACATCTTTATTGAAAACTTCCTTTACATGTCCACTACATTCCCTCGTACTTAGAATTGCATGGGATAACCTGAGGACATACATAAGAAAAGGGTGAGCTATAAAGCCCAGTAAGGGAATAAACACAGAATATGTGAGGAGTACAATACATGATATACAATAGGAATATCAATATAGCACAAGATAAACATGAACATAAAGGCATGATAAAGCATGATAATCATAACATGGAAATGTGGCAACATCACTTAACATAGAATTAGCACGAGCCAAGGCTCATTGCACATGGAGCATGAGTACATTCTCATTTCACATGAAGCACGAGTAAAACCTTGTTACAATTAAATTATCATGAGTCAACACTCATTGCACATGACGTATCATGATACTATACTTTACCCAATGCATTGGAGCGCTATAAGGGCGCACCCTTCTTAAACATTTCATTTCATGCATAAGTGTGCCACATGGATCATAAAACAAGGATTCATTAAACATAATAATTTATTCCATGATAAAAAAACGTGGAATTAATACATGCAACTTTATAATCAATAAGTAAATGTGCATAAAGGTGAATACCCTTGATGGAGAAATGGGCATGGTATTCACTACACAATGGCATTGGCTTAGAAAATCGGTGCAATTTCGGCAGCGTAACAACGTGACATAAGAATTCATAAAAAAAGGTTGATTTGAGAGAAAGGGGTGTCTCATCATATTTACATGAAATTTAAAGTAAGGGGGTCATATAGATACATTTCCAAACAATTTTAATGTAATTTAGATTCATGATACAAAAGTATTTCTTGAATGTAAAAGAGGAGAGAGAAGTTCCTTTCTGAATTTCGGCATAGTAACAGGTGTACATGGGTGGCATTTAATGAGTGAGAAAGGGGTCTACCATCATTAAAAAAATAAGAGGGAAGTATGTGGAGGTGCGAAACCATACCCCAACATTTATAAATGAAATTAAAAGGTCAAAACAACTTAAAGAAAATTGGACAAAAATGAGAAAGGAAGAAAAAACCCCTTACTTGTAAGTGTGCTTCCAAAGGCTAGAGAGAGGCTTGTGAGAGGCTTCTTGGGAGCATGGGGAAACTTGGGAGGATTCTAGAGAGAGTAGGTCATAGGTTGGAGGAACTCAAAAGGCTTTGATTGAGGAGGAAGTGGGAGCTTGGGTGGGTTTATATAGGAAAGGTGAGGGAATTCATTATTATTTAGGTTTGGGACCCCTTATATTAAATTAATCCAAACCACAAACCATACCATGGTTTTTGACCATGGTTTTTGGAAAATGGAAGAGGAAGAAAATATTTTATAAGGCCAAAGTCCGAAATTCTTAAAATAATAGGGTTTCTTATGTGGAGGTGAGTCACACTCCCATGAAAAATAATTTAAAAAGACAAGGTGTTTAATAAGTCTTGAGGGGTCCATTAATGCTTCGAAAAGTAAGTCAAACAAACCCAAAATAATATTATTTTAATGGTAAAAAATATAGTGTACTAACATAAAGATTATAGTATTTTATTACATCACTATTGGGTTATTATGATGTCATAAAACACATTATATATTTAAACGGTATTTAATTTTTACCCTAAAATTTGACTATCTCAAAAAATTATGAAAAATTCACCATTGGATAATTTCTAAGTCTTGATTCCAGAAATAAAATTTATTTTATCTAAATAATTTTCTAAATTTGTTAATTTTCACTTTTCAAATAAAAACCAACATTTATCGAAAATTCACGGGTTTTTGACAGAAATGGATTTCAAACCTTTATAAAAATTATAATTGCATTCATAAAATTATAAGATCATTTATATTTAAAAACATTAATTTAATAATAATAATAATATTTTATTAAAATAATATTTAATTCAAAAATCCCTGAATTTAATAAAATAGAATTTTTAATTAAATAATAACTAAAAATAATATTTTTAATTTATAAACTATTTACAATGTATCGATAAGGACAAGAAGGTATATTTATTATTATATAAAAAAATAATATACATGAACATAGTACTAGATATTTGTTACATAACCCCTTAAAACAGCCGCATAAGTCATAAGGGTAAAGTGTGTGATGGTGACTGACTCTTGGGGTGGTTGAGATAACATTACTCGAGTGGTAATCTCTATCAACGTCCACTTTTCCCGTAGACGGTCCCGTTCGAGCTTGACATGACAAAGCTCAGCTTGGGCTTGGTCAAGATCAAAGCCCAAGGATGCCACCTCTTTTCTGAGCTCCGACAAATGGGCTTCGTATGGTGAAATTCTACTGGATGAGGCCATCACTTCTTTTGTTTGAGTAAATTGGATTTGTTAAATCCCTATATTTATACAAATCATGTGATCACTGTTCAACAGCTATAATATCAACTGTCAAAATTCTTAACATAATACCAAAGAAGTTGACATTTTATATAAACATAAAAAGACATTTAATTAGATAAAGAGGGATTTCCATTAATGAAACTTTGGGTCGTTACAATTTTCCCCCCTTAAGAAATTTCATCCTCGAAATTTTCCTTTTCCCACACTAAAACAGATGTGGTTAACTCAACTTCATCATTTCCTCCGATTCCCAAGTCGCTTCTTCAAACTTGTGGTTTCTCCACAACACCTTGACGAGGGGCATTGTCTTATTTTGTAGAACTTTTTCTCTACGATCTAAGATCTTCACTGGTTGCTCCTCATAAGAAAGATCATCCTCCAACTGTACCACCTCAGAAGAGAGTACATGTGAAGGGTCCGGTATGTACTTCCTTAAGAGGGATACATGAAAGACATGATGTACATTGGCCATGGCAGGTGGAAGTTCTAGTCGATAGGCCATAACCCCGACACGATCAAGAATCTCAAAGGGGATGATGTACCTTGGACTTAACTTCCCTTTACTTCCAAAACTCGTGACCTTCTTCCATGGAGATATGCGTAGAAAAACCATTTCTCCAACTTTACACTCAAGGTCTCGTCAACGATTATCTGCATAACTCTTCTGTTGACTCTGGGTTGCCTTGATATGCTACTGAATGGTTTTCACCTTCTCCACCGTTTCTTTGTCCATTTCTGGTCCAAGCATCTTCTGTTCACCGACCTCATCCCAACATGCTGGTGTTCTGCACCTTTTCCCATACAGGGCTTCATATGGTGCCATTTGGATGCTTGAGTGGAAACTTTTATTATAAGAGAACTCAACCAGAGGAAGATGTTGATCACATCCTCGTTTAAGGTCCATTGACCATGCTCTCAACATGTCTTCAAGTGTTTGGATAGTCCGCTCGGATTGGCCATCAGTTTGAGGATGATAAGAAGTACTAAAGTCCAGTTCAGAGTTCAGTTCAGTATTCAGGGCATGTTGAAGACTCTTCCAAAACATAGAGGTGAATCTTGGATCTCGGTCAGACACAATAGATAGTGGTACTCCATGAAACCTTACAAATTCACTGATATATATCCATTCCGGTTGATCCAATGAGAAATCCTCCCGAATAGCAGTGAAGTGTGCAGTCTTTGTAAGAAGATCCAGAACAACCCAGATCACATTGCTGCCTTTAGATGCCCTCGAAAGTCCGCTGACAAAGTCCATGATGATGTTCTACCATTTCCATTCTGATATGGGAAATGGTTGCATCATCCCCTTAGACTTCTGCCACTCTGCCTTCACTTACTGAAACACCAGGAACGTTGATGTATATTCAATGATCTCCTTTTTCATATCATCCCACCAAACGTTTTCTCAGATATCTCAATACATCTTTGTGCTCCCTGGGTGAATAGAAAAATTTTAACTATGTGCATCATCAAAAAGTTTTTTCTTCAGCTCAGGAATTGATGGAACACATAGTCTTTTCCCAAACCACACAATTCCTTCTTCATTAACATTAAACACTGAGGATTTCCCTTTTTCGATAGCTTCCACTTTTTCTTGAATTCCCACATCATCCCTTTGAGCATCCTTCAACCTTTACAAAAGAGATGGTTGAGTAATCATTTTTCAAAGGATTGATGATGTTCCCTTCTTTATGATTCCCATTTCCATCTTCATCAATTCTAAGAAGATTGGATCCTTCTCAATTCTCATCATTGATAGAATCGATGGGTCCTTTCTACTTAGGACATCTGCCACCTTGTTCACTTTCCCAGGGTGGTAATGTATTGAACAGTCATAATCCTTTATGGGTTCTATCCATATTCTCTGGTGCATATTAAGCTCTTTCTATGTGAAAATATATTTAAGACTCTTGTGGTTAGTATATATCTCACATTTCTCCTCATAAAGATAATGCCGCCAGATTTTCATGGAAAAGATCACCACCGCCAACTCCAGATCATGCATTGGATAGTTTTGCCCATGGATTTTCAACTACCTTGAGGCATAGGATATCACTTTATCATTCTGCATCTGCACACAACCTAAGACCTTCTTCGAAGCAACACTAAATACCACAAATATTTCCCCACTTGTGAGTAAAGTGAGCACATGCGTAGTGATAAGCCTCCTTTTCAACTCCTTGAAGCTTTCTTCGCATTCATCACTCCAAGAAAACTTTACTCCCTTTCGAGTTATCTTGGTAAGAGGGTTGGATAATCATGAGAAATTTCTCACAAATCGTCGATAATATCCAGCTAACCCCAAGAATCTACGAATATCCATTACCGATGTTGGCCTCAGACATCCCTCAATTGCAACTGTTTTGGAGGGATCCACAGATATCCCATTGCTTGTGATGATATGGCCCAAGAATGAGACCTCCTTCAACTAGAACTCACACTTTCAATACTTTGCATACAGCTTCTCCTTGCACAAAGTCTCTAGTACAGTTCTTAATTTCTCCTCATGACCCTCCTTGGTTTTGGAGTATATTAGAATATCATCTATAAAAACTACCACAAATTTGTCAAGGTAATATCTAAAGAATCTATTCATCAAGTCCATGAAGATTTTTGGAGCATTATTGAGTCCAAAAGGAATTACTATGAATTCATAGTGCCTGTATTTTGTATGAAAATCAGTCTTGGGGACATCTTCCCTTTTCACCCTTACTTGATAATATCCCGACCACAAATCTACCTTGGAGAAGTATTGTGCTCCACGTGTCTGATCAAACATGTCATCGATCCGTGGAAGAGGATACTTGTTCTTTATCGTGATTTTTTAAGTTCACGATAATCGATGCAAAGCCGCATTGACCCATCCTTCTTCTTGACGAAGAGGACTGGTGCACCCCATGGTGAAGCACTTGGGCGTATAAACCCTTTATCCAGATTCTCCTGTAGTTGTTTCTTCAGCTCTTCAAGCTTTACAACAACCATTCTATATGGATTCTTGGATATTGGTAATGCCCCGGGTATAAGTTCAATTGAGAATTAAACATCTCTTCTAGGAGGAAGGACAGGGAGTTCCTCAGGAAACCCTTCCGTGAATTCCCCCACAATAAGAATTTTTTCAAGGATGGTTTCTTCCTTGGACTCAATCATATGAGCCAGATACGCATGCTCATAGGGTAGTAATATCTATGCTTGAGATGATGGAGCTAAAGGAGATTCATCTTCCTCCTTACACTTGCAACGAATCGGGGGTCGATTCTCCATATGGAGTGTGATTCCCCTCTCCCAACAATTTATTTTGGCTCTATATAAGGTAAGCCAATCCATGCTAATAATTGCATCAAATTCCACCAGAGGGAGTATGATGAGGTTATCCAGGAAATTTAATCCACATATTATAATAGGGGAGGACTTATATTCATGGGATGCAATGATTGTCCCATTTTCCGTACTCACAGACATCTTGACTTCCATGATTTTTGGTGGTGCCAGGATTATTCTACTAAACTTTCGAGATATAAAAGATGTGAAGAACCTGAATCAAAAAGTATGTTTGCTATTATTTAATGAATAACTAGCGTACCTGTCACCACTTCATTTTCGGGGTTCACTTCAACAAAAGTGATGGAAAAAGATCTTCCTTGCTTCCTTGGAAGTTGTTGGTTGCCTCCAAAAACCTTTGGATTAGGGAACTGATTTGCAAAATTCCCCAGTTCTTTGCATTTGTAGCATTGAACAATGAGTTGAGGTTCGAAAGGAGCGTTCCTCTCCTCTGTCACAGCCGAGGGCCATTCTTACCGATAGTTAACAGCTAGGTTCCCTTCTCTTCCACACCTAAATCATTTCCTCATCCCCTTGAGATAATTTCCAGGGTGCTTCTTTCCTCACATTTGGCAAGTGGGGTGCTGGATCTTCTTAGCACCGTTGGATTTATCCATAGGACATCCTACATTGAAGTCCACCTTACACTTCTGGTCCCCATGATATCCCTGTGATTCCCCGATCTCCATTTCAACCTTGAGGGCACATCAGACAATTTCCTCATAGCTGTCGAAGTCACGGATCACCATTGCTTTCCACAGGCTAGGCTTCCGTCCCCCAAAGAAGCGGTCAACATTGCATTCTGGGGTAACGACAAAGCCAGAAGCGTATCGTGCAAGCCTTGTGAAGTTTTCCTCATACGCTCCAACAGATTCTTCGTCTTTTTTTCTTGAGGGAAAGGATGTCCCTTTCCATCTTAAGTCGGAGGGTGCACGGAAAATATTTATCGAAAAAACATCTTTTGAAAATGCTTCCATTCCAATGCCTCGATCTCCTCCTCAGGCTTCGTATTTTTGTTCAACATCCACCATTGATCAGATTCACCCTCCATACGATAAGCCACCAGGAGAAAATTCTCTTGTTCAGAACATTGAAGGATAGAGAATATCTTTTCAATGGAGTTGATACATTGTTCAGCAATCCTGGGATCAGATGATCCACTAAAGGTAAAAGGCCTTTGTCTCATGAAGCTCACGATAGCAGCTTGTTATTTCTTAGGGGGGGTTAAAAGTTCTTCTTGACCCATGTTTCTATTAAAAACTTGAGTTAGCTGAGAGAGGAGCGTGACAAAGTTCGCGATTCCTACTCCCATTGGATTGGGAATCTCATTAGTACAGTCATCACACTGATCTTCACAATGGTTGTTAGCCCGAGTCCTCCTATTACAGGTCATTGGCTGGAATAAAAGGAAAGTTAGGGGTAACACATAAAGGATAATACAAAGACAAAATTTGATGACTTATAAACAAACTTTTATTTCCTTAACTCATGAGTCTACAGGCTTCAATCTTGGATTTTCATGATCTACTTTCTAACATATATTCTTAGGGGAATTTTTTTAATTCCCTTAATAAGGGTTCATACTAAGCTTGTGAATTTTTCAAAACATATCTCCCGGGAGTGTCATAACCAAGAGTGCGGCAAGGCCCGTTGTCGTGCAGCAGTTCCCGTTCGAGTCTAGCTCAAAGCGGTGTTTTTGTATTTTTTTTCTAGGATACATCTGTGGCAGAGCCGCCTCTACCTGGTCATATCCAGACAAGGATGTATTTTCTTGATAAACCACTTACTCACTTACTCAGTACTTATCTAAATAATTTTCTATATATGTTAATTTTCACTTTTCAAATAAAAACCGACATTTATCGAAAATTCCCAGGTTTTGACAGAAATGGCTTTCAAACCTTAATAAAAATTATAATTGCATTCATAAAATTATAAGATCATTTATATTTAATAAAAATTAATTTAATAATGATAATAATTTTTTTAAAAAATATTATTTAATTCAAAAATCGCTTAATTTAATAAAATATAATTCTTAATTAAATAATAACTAAAAATACTATTTGTACTTTAAAAACTATTTACAATGTATCGATAATGGAAAGAAGGTATATTTATTATTATATAAAAAAATAATATACATGAACATAGTACTATAGATTTGTTACATAACCGCTTAAAACATCCGCATAAGACCTAAGGGTAAGGTGTGCGATGGTGACCGACTCTTGGGGTGGCTCAGATAACATTGCTCGAGTGGTGATCTCTATCATTTTACACTTTTCCCGTAGATGGTCCCGTTCGAGCTTGACATGATGAAGATTAGCTTGGGCTTGGTCAAGATCAAACCCCAAGGACTCCACCACTTTTCTGAGCTCCGAAAAATGGCCTTCATATGGAGCAATTCTACTGGATGAAGCCATCACTTCTTTTGTCTGAGTAAATTGGATTTGTTAAAGACCTATATTTATACTAATCATGTGATCATTGTTCAACAGCTATAATCGCAACAGTCAAAATTCTTAACATAAAACCAAAGAATTTGACATTTTATATAAACATAAAGAGACATTTAATTATATCAAGAGAGATTTCCATTAATGAAACTTTGGGTCATTACAAACCAGGGCATGACAGATAAAATCCACTACCTCTTTGGATCTTGTTTCATTATTAAACAAATAAGCCTTATATCTATTTCCCATTTCAATGTATGAAAATAAATTAAAGCATTCCCATGATGCATAAATTTCATTTGGATGACCATCACTATGCTACGTCCAAGGAGAATACAATGACAATGTGTCAATGTACCTAATCCAATAAAAGTGAACATGTGTTTATAATATTCGGAGTGAAATCTTATCCCAACTACATTAAAACCAATAAAAAATATAAAGCTCACTAATCTCTTAAATAATGTTTTATGATTTATTATTTAGAATATCCTCATTTTATTTCTTGAATAAATATGCTTTAAACCTCAATTAATGTATCGTTAATTTCCACTTGTATGAAATTGAGGAATACAATTTTACCACAGAACGTTTGAGAAACTATAATATTTCACACAACCATTTGGATGTATTCCATGTAAATTTAATTACTTTCATGATACATTTAAATATCTTCATGGAAGTCATCTTTCATAAAACATCATTCTTATATGAATTGCTTTCTTACGCACAAGTCCCCTTTTTATGCTCAACTCCCTTTACACGCAATTACATTTCACATCAGAGCCTGGGTCTCTCTAAGCGTTGAGCTACTCAAATCAGGGTGTAGAAAATTATTTATAGAAATTATTGACTATACGTGTATGATTATCCCCTACTAACTTCCTTGCATGAAAACCACTTCGTAATCACAAAAAACCTAATGTGTCATCACATTTGGTGTGTAAGTCTCTTTTTCAAAAAAAATACTATTTTATGAAAATTAAAATGATGTGTGTGTTTCATGAAATTTCTAAATTTTTGTGCTATTATCCAAAAAATATATCTTTCATGAAATTTTCCAAAAAATCTTCGATCTTGCATGAACCATCCCTTTCCAAGAACACCTTCCTCCATTTACCGATTTTGAAGCAAAAAATTTTGGAAAACACTAGGAAAGAGAGCCACCTTATATGTTATCTTTTTGTCAAATCTAATGAGAATTAATTCCTTTATCTTGGATCTTGTTCATTATACCTTGTTAAAAATATATATGGATATCCACAACTGATCATGGAAACCCAAATTTTCAACAAACATAATCTATCCAAAAATGCATCAATGTTACCTTGATGTATTTTTTTCCCAAAAACCTCCCCCTTTGGTTTTTTGACAACTATTCACATTTTGATACCTCATTAAATATCATTCAATATTTTACCAACATTTTTATTCATGAGATTAAAATAGAGATTAAAAACATACTCAACACACACTCAAATCCCACACGATCCAAGCTCAGTGTGAGAAATGAGAGTAGAATGAAAATTTCATCGATGAATCACTTTATTCTAAAACCTATCAACTGATTTTAACATGTACTATATATATGATGAAATATAACCATTTTTTGACAATATATAGCATCATCATATTTTAGACCCCCCTAATTCACTACTTGGGTTCTCGTGTTTGGTAATTCTTAAAGATATCCAAGATAAAATTTGGATATTACCTCATAACACTGAAATATTCCCATCATGTTGCTCCCCGTATCAGCTTCTCCACCAATCTTGGTTCACTACCCTTATATCGTTTCTCCACCTATCAATTTCACCCTATCTTGATTAAGAAAATTTATTCCTTCACATAGCCACACTTTCTCCCCCATTGGAAATGAATATAAAGGGAACTCCATTGTGGTCTATAATAGGGTTAAAAATATTAGTACATTAGTGATAAAATACCATTCCCTAGGGAGTGGGGGTCCCATATCGATATTTTTTCAAGTGAGGGGAGTCGAATAAACTAATAGATCTATTCGATGGAATTCAAATACTTTTGTGGGAAATTCCTTTGTCAGGATGTATGGAACCTATAGTTCTATAGGCACATAATCCAATTTCAAAATCCCTTTATCTACCTTCTCATTGATAAAATGATACTTGATTTCAATGTGATTTTCCATTGAGTGATGCACCATATTTTTTAAACATTTATAAAAATTGAATTATGAAAATGTAATATGACCAGAGACATCAGTTCAACTCCCATATCATCATGTTATTGATTCATCCACAATGACACCATTCATGCTTGAATAGACACAATATACTCATCTTCTTTGGTTCTCAATGAAAATAAATTTTTTATAATTTTTATCCACGAAATTCACAATCCAGCAAGATTTAAAATAAAACATGACGTTGATTGTATATCATATGCTGTTTTGATTCAATATTTATATGTATATCATAATAATTGTGGCTGAGAATTGTAATTATATATCAAAGAAAAATCCATAGTGCACATGATATAATATAGTATTAATTTCACTTCTAGCATGTGGATTTCATTTGGATTTCTTTGATACTGTGTTGCTTGACATGTGGAAAAATTATTATCTGTTCATGTCGTTGTTAGGTAGAATATACTTCCAATGATTTTCATGTATTATTTGACATTGAACACTTTTCCTTCCTCATCCCATGAATGTTTTATATGGGTATCCACTAGAGTCCTCATCTCTTTCAAATTATCCATTCCATACCTTTTTAAAACCTCATTCGAATATTTATATTGAGAAATGAATTTTTCATTCCTTCCATGTGTCACCTATAAACTGAGGAAAACATCAGATCACCAATAATTCACATTTTAAACTCACATTTCCTGAATTCTGAAAACTAATTTTATTTACCTTAATTTGATCAACCCCATACTATGTCATCAAAATAAACCACCACATTCATCCTTGGATTACTGTAATTGTTGACATATAGATTGTAATCAACTCCACCATACAGAAACCCACTACAGGAAAATGGACCTATCCCTAAGGTTTTCCCCAAAACCGTGGGTATAGGTAAATTTTCAAGACCTATACCCACGGTTTTCGAAAACGGTGGGTATAGGGGGGTCTATCCCCACAGTTTTCCAGAAACCGTGGGGAAAGGTCCTAAAAATTTACCTATACCCACGGTTTTCCAAAATCGTGGGTATAAGGGTACCTATCCCCTCAGTTCTTTCCAAAACCGTGGGGATAGGTCTGGGCTAAAATAAATATACCCACAGTTATGAAAACCCATGGGTATAGGTTTCCAGTGTGTGCGCGGGAATTTTTTTCCATGGGAAGAAATTTTTGTTGGGCGGGAGTCTTATACCCACGGTTATTTTATCTATACCCATGGTTTATATAACTATATTTAACTAAATATAAATATATATACAAATAAGTGATGTTAGGGTAGTGGTTAGATGCCGTGTTTGCAGTGAAGAGGTTGCAGGATCCAAACCTGCCGCCTGCATTATTTTAGGATCTATACCCATGGTTTTGAAACCGTGGTTAAAAGCCTTTGACACCATGGCAATTAGGTATGTTTCATTGAAACAATGGTAGAATACTTATTCCCACAGTTTTTGAAAACTATGGGTATAGGCTGGGGACCTTTACCAATTCCATTCTAGCCCATGGTTCCCAAAACCGTGGGTATAGGCTATACCCATGGTTTTGGGGGCTATACCCATGGTTTTGAAACATGGATATAGGCCGTTTTTCTAGTAGTGACCCGAGGTACTTAAAAAATGATATATTCTTAAATAACATGCTCTTGGTGATTTATTCAATCTATAAAGCTCGAATATTCAACTAAAGAACTCTGTTGTCATTTTTATGGATGAGAAAACCATCCAATTTTTCAAAATATTCACTTCTTTTTCCAGAACTCCATTGAAAAATAATGAATTGATTTCCAACTGGAAATATTTGAACCTCTTTTAAACTTCTATGGCCAAGGATAATCTGATTGTACATATCATTGAAATAGGTGAAAATGTATAATCAACATTGATACCCTCTATCTGGGAGTACCCTTTACACACTAGTCGTTCTTTATTTCAAATGACTACACCATATTCATTCAGCTGGATTGGAAATACCCATTTAGTCCAGGTAACATTCTTATATGTTGGCCTCAAATAAATCTCCCTCATCAGATTCTTATAAACTTGGTCAAAATCTTTATTAATGTCCTAAACCAATTTTTCTTCTCTATATACTTCATAAAAAAGTTTAGGTTATAATTGACATATAAATGATTCTTAATGTAAATTTTTCATATTTTTCATCTGAACTGTCACTATCTGATCAAGAATGATGTTTTTCTTATCAATTTCAGAATGAATCCTTTGATTCTGTGTAGATACAGATTTGACTTCCTTATACTATTCGATGATATATTCTTCTAAATCTGTATCTTTCAATTCTCCTCCCCCTATATTTCTTATATCCTCATCACTTTCATTAGGAAACTATTCACTATGCTATTGAATATTTTATTCATCTTCCTCTAAAGTGACTTTATATCATTCAACAACATTTCCTTGACTATTATTGAATCATTTATATGATTTTATTTTTCCTGAGTAGCCAAGGACTATCCCACAATGTCCACATGATTCCAATTTCCATTATTTTTAGAGAATAAAGTACTTACTTCTAATGATTCAAAAATATTTCAATGTTTGGTTCATTAAATACCACATATCAAACAGAGTCTTTCCTTATTTTATTCACAACAAAGTCCTGTTGGAAATGTTGAACGATTTCAAGACTACTTCCTTTCAAAACATCAATGGTATTCCATTTTCAAAAAGCATTGTTCTTTATAAGTTGTTTCTAATCCAATTTTTCCTCTCAACCAATCCTTTTTGTTGAGGAGTTCTTACTTATAAAAAATGATGCCTAATCCTATGTTTTTTGTGATAAACATCCCCTTCACTGTTTGTGAATTTTTACCATTATTAGTATGAATAATCAGAATTTTCTATCCAGGCATCCCTTCAAATTCTCTCAAATATTGTTCTATGCAACTAAAAACATCAATATTATGGTGAATGACAAATACCCATGCCATCCTATTGAAATAATCAATGAAAATACGTAATTCCTTTTTTTCTTCAATGGATCTTGGTGAGAAGGTCAACATACATCTGTATGCAGTAATTAAAGCACTCTGGTTGAATTTTTTTCCCTTTTCTTGTACATCTTTATGATGATATTCTCTTATTTAGAAGAATCACATGTATGAGTGTGATCATGTTATAGTTTAGGGAGGTCTATAGTAGCATCAAATTTTACCGGATCTTCTAGGTATGGTATTCATAGTTTACTAAGTCATTTCTTCAACAAATTGTTTTCTTTAATTTATGTATAAAAAGAAATTATCTTCTTATCCACTTATAATGTAGAAATTTCACTTTTTCCCTTGTACAAAAATTGTTCCTTATCTTCCTAAAACAATTGAAATCTTCTTTGTAATGATTATTTCTTGTCCTGAGTTAGATAGTTGACTTACACTAAGAATGATGTGTCTGAGACCTTCAAAGACAAAGACATCATCACATCTCATTTCATTCCCTCAAACCTTGTCTCTCCCGATCCAATTATCTACATGCCTTTTTCATTTCAAAATTTTACATCACATTTCCTATCACAATTTATTCTTGTAAACTAGTCCTTATTACCTTTCATAGGGGAAGTTCATATGTTGTTAGGGATCCATACACCCGAAGGATCTGATGCTTTATGAGAAATCACCGCAACCACTTCTTTCTCAACACCTTACTTTTTGATCCATGTTTTTATATTCATACTCACTGTATAATTATAATCTCAACCTTATTCAGATTATTATGTAATATCATCATCTTACAAAGATGCAAACTAATTTTTTATTTTCATCTCACTGGTTGATTCTTTGATTTTATACATGGGACCAAATTGATTCTACTTTACAAAATTCATCTACATAGTTTTCGTCTAATGTTTATCCATGTTACTAAATCCTCCACAACAAAAACAATTTCCATCGAAGTATATTCAATAGAACTAAGATATTTTTGGTTTCTATGGTTTTCCTTGTACCCTTTGATATATCTTGGCTATGGAACACACATATTTTGAGTTTCCCATATTTCCACAACAATAACACCTACTGTTGGGTGTATTCTTATGTTTCACTTCTACACCACTCATTGTCCCTTGGTTTCTATTAGTATTCTGGTTATGCTTCAGAAAAACATCAATCCTTAATCATTTTGCTGGTGCTTGTGGTCTAAATTCAACCATGACTACTTTTTATTATTGATCAATCCCCAACCATCCATATCATTTAGATTTTACCACTTCTTATATTTAGATATACATCTATGGTCTAAAATCAACATTTTCATCTTTTGAATGATTTTTTTCCTGATGTCAAATTAGGTTTCAGGAGTTTTTATTCACCCTTAACTTTTAATCATAGACTGACAACTTCCTCTTCATTTTCATAGATACTTTTGATTTGGTCCCTTCCAGTGTCAGTCAAACTTTCAATTTAAACTTCATGTTTGTCAATTTTGATATTGTAATCAACATTATTTTCTGACCTCTCTAGTATTAAAGGCTTTATTTTTTTTAATTTATTCCATCAGATCGGTCTTCTCTTCTTCATACTGCTTCATATTGAGTATGGAATCACAAACCACTTTGTTGGATTCTTTCATTTTGTCTCTCCAAAGATCTATCTATTTAAGATCAGCTTTTAATATAGACTACAAATCAATTATTCCATCAATATCATCTTCATATTCTTCATTTTATTTCTTTTTCACAGCACTATTGAAAACTCCTACAAAATCATTTTCCACAATCTTTATAGTTATCCACCTCATTAACCTCAGATTTATCGGAAATATTCAATTCTTTTAAAAGAATATTTACCTTACTGAAAAATTTATCGTAAAAATTTCCTTACCTTTCACATAGGATGAAGAAATATTAAATGAAATTTCAACTTCATCCTCATTATCTCATTATAATTTATTAGGGATATTTTCAGAAAGATAACCAACCTTTCTATATCAATATATTTATAGTGGAATATTCCCCTTAATATTTCCTTTTCCTATTTGTAGATTTTAATAAAGGAATAAATTCAATTCCACAAATACCTCCTCTTTTTAATTCCCTTTTTCCAAATAGTTTGTGACCTCATTTCAAATATAATATAATATAATAGTGATTTGAAAATTTTCTAGTGTCATATCCTTTAGATCATTTCTTACAATATAGAGGCTTTCGATGGAATTGATTGGGATGTTATCTCATGACATGCTTGGTGATCATTACATCTTTATCAATTTCTCAAAGACCACAGATGTATTCTAAAAAAACATTAACCCTACCAAATAATGCATCAGCATATTCATTAGGGTTCATTCATAGATCATTTTACTTGTTTGATAGAACCTTCAACTTTCCCTCTCTAACGTTTGAATCACGTTCATAGCTATTCAACATGTTTTTCTAGAATGTGATGTTTTACATGATGTCAACTTCATATAAGTTGATTTTTATAGGGATACACACAAATTATTAATTCTTTTGAAGTCAACATCCAATTGTATTTTTTCATCTTATTCTAGAGAGCCACTGTCAATAGTGGCCAAAATTCCATGGATCGTAGCTAGAAAAACCATATAATCCCAAAGATTGAAAATAGTTTCACATGTAATTCTCCAAGAACTAAAAATTGTTCCCACTGATGATCATAATCTCTTTGTGATTGATAACCACCAGTGAAACCTTCTAGAGAAAAATAATGAAATTTCCCTCCATCTAATATCAATTTTTAGTCACAAATATGTTAAATACCCTATGAGGTGTGGGAGGTTAAATCAGGGTATGAAAGATAAAAACCACTACCACATTAAATCTTTTTTAATTTTAAAAAACAAACCTATTTCTATTTACTAAAAAAATATATGAACAAATATTAAATCATGAACAAGAAGCATCAATTTTAATTGGTTCACCCTAACTAGGATATGTCCAAGGAGAATACAATGAAAATGTTTCGATGTACCAAATCCACAAACACCACACTACTATTTACAAAGATCAGATCAGACTCACTCTTCCTCTTGGTTTACAACCAATAGAAATTTGAAATCTCACTTCTCTCTCAAATGAATTCCATCACTGTTTCTTCTAAAGAACCTCCATTGATTTCTTTAATCAATATGTTTTATACCCCATTTAGGGAATTATTAACATCCACTAGTATCCAATTAATGAATATTCCTTAACCAAAATAACTACTGGAGAACTATAATCATTCACACAAACTTTTGGTGTATTCCATGCAACCTTAATGCCTTGCACACAACAATTATCCTTTTTCAAGGAAAACCAATTATACGCAACTTCTTTCTTTCCAACAATTCCATTCTTACACGTAAATCGCTTTCTTACTTGAAACTCCCTTTGAACACAATTATTATGAATTTAGAGCACATATTCCCTCTAAAATTTGATCTACTCAATTAAGTTGGTAGCCACTAATTTATAAGAATTCCAAACCTTGTGCACAATATTCTCTCCCATCGACTACCATGTGTGCAAACCACTTTCTGTGCATGGAAAACCCAATTTTATGACTCATTTCTCATGTATGTTTCTTTCACATAGACTCATCTTTGGTGGAAATTCCAATCTTGTATTTTCTTCATGTCATTTTCATATTTTTATGTTGTCATCCCAAAATATTCCTTGCGTGCAACATTACAAACACAATCTCTTTAGATCTCCCCAATTTGGAAACAACACCACCTTGTATACAATCTTTTTATACTGCCTATAGAGCATTCATTCTTTGGAACTAAATCTTTGTCAACAAAAATTGTCAACAATCTCTTTGGATCTCCCAAACTGATCATGGGAACTTGATTTTTTTAACAAACACAATCAAACCAAAAATGCTTAAATGTTACCTTGAGGGATTTTTCAAAAAATTAACCCTTATTTATATGAACTATCATGTCCTTAATTACTATTATTATATAAAACTCTGTGATATTCAGAACTATTATCATAGACTAATGAAAATTTTTTATCCTTATTAATATCCTATTTTTTCTCAGTATTTTAGGAATCATTAGTTCACAGATGGTATCATTCAATGAATCATTAGTAGGATAGAACTATTTCATCTCCATAGGAATGATTCAGATCTATTAAGATACATTCATATTAATTTCCTTGTTCCATGGAATGAAAATATATTGAATAGTTTCTATATCACATGATGTTAAACAGAAAAACATTTGATCAATCTTATTTTGAAATTAACGTTCTTACATTGGATTATTATATAAAAACTAATCACTTTATGTTGGAGTCCAATTTATAAATTATTCATAACTTGTGACTCTACTCCATAAAAAGAAATCTATATGATCAAAACAGCTACATATTACAAAATATTGTGTTTCATGGTTCTTACTTCTCCAGGATATACAACAATATCCAAATTTTTTTCATGTGAGATCATTAAAAAATACCATTATCTTAAATCAATTTATATTGTCCTACAATCATTTATGAAAAGTATTTTATTGATATTTACTTATCATGAGACCATTTCAATTTGTCTTAGATATAATATATCTATCATATCGTGTTTCTCTCCTTCCCTAACAAGGATTCCCTATTTATTTCATTACAATTCCTTCAAAAGATTTACAATATCATCATATAGATCATTTTTGAAATATGTATGGATTTATTAACATTATTATATGTTATATAGTGATATGAAGATCACCTATATTTGGCCCTGTTGAATTTTTTCCATATTATTATCCCCACCATCCTAGAACCAAGCCTTTCTAATTAAAATTATATTATTTATTATTTATTATATTCTTGGTTGATAATTTTCTATAAATTTTATGGAACTATATGTTACTTTTATAATATTATAAAGGGATACATAGCTATGTATTTTCCATATTCCCTAAACTCTATCATAAATTATTATCCACATACACTCCACTTTATCATTACATAACAATATAACCCTAATATCTATTTTACTAGAGTTTCCTAATTAACTTCATAATATTCCATTTATATTTTCCATACATTAAAATAGGGTTATTAAGATTACCATAAACCAGTCATTGTTATTGGTAACAAGTGAATTCAATACAAAAAAGGTCACTAATATATTTTAAATATGTTCATGTTGTACATCCCAACTTTCTTTAATAAACTAGATTACTTTTTTTAATGAGATGATCTCCAAGATGCATGTCCCCTCAAAAATGTTATAGTGGAACCAAACACATGATACACACATTTCATGAACTCATTTCTGATATATATATACATATATTTTAATATTTTGGTATTTTAAATATTTTATATACATTTAACGATGTGTTCATATTTGAAAGGATAAAATCATGTAAGGAAAACAAACAAAAGAATAAAAATTAGAAACTGTTTCAACTGTAGTATGTCTTCCCATGATAATTAAAGACCATAGAATGATTCCAGGGATTTAACATAGACCTCCCTTTTGATTACCTTTGACCAACATTTAATGGTTTTATATCCACTATCATGATGTGATATTTCCTTGGAAGACCAATCTGTGGTTTCTTTTGATGTATATTTTCACGTAGACCTCCTTTTGATGACCATAGAACACCATTTAACATTAGGAACAACCCATAACTAAATTACAACTACAGGTATGATCACATAATGCTATAATGAGCTCTATTGATGAATATAAATACATAGATACTACTTTTATAACATAAAATGATTTAGAGACCAAATCCAGAGGAAATCATATACTAGGAAGTATCCTCCCACATTTTTTTAATTTTTTATCTTTGAGACATTTTTTTTGTTTATTTTTCTCCCCTCTTGTACCATCATTAGTAAGATGAGGTGGAAATTCTAGCCATGTGAAAGGGTAATGTTTCCAAATGGGTGGATTTTTACACTATATATCAGTCATTTATTAGGTTCCTATAATCCGAATTAACAAATTCCAATCTCTATATTCTTCCACAATCATGAGGATTGATTGGTTCATCTTGAAATTTAATTTCAATTTTTAAAATAGTTACCTTATTCTACATTGTGAACATTGGGTAATAATTGGAAATTAGTTTTAAATATGGAATGAGGATAAAATAAATGAATTAAAATCCTAAATTACCAGAGAAAGGGATATATGGTATTTTTGTAACAATGAGGGGAAACTCTGACCATTAAATAATTATCATCCTAAATCAAATACCAATACTAAAAAATCAATTTTAATTTCTTATTTAAATTTAGCATTAATCCTAAAATTACAAAACCCTAAAAGACCCTTCCAAATAATAATAAAAACCCAATATTCATTTATTTCTATCCCTTCTTGTATTCAGAAAAATAAATCTAATTTATATTCTTCTCCATTTTTTTAATTATGTCAAATCAATTATTTTTTTATTTTTTTAAAATTTCTATGTCATTTATTATCATTTTCCACTGATCAACCACGATCTCCACGTTATTTAAAAATAGTTAGTGTAGTTTGAGTATAAATTTTTTTATTTTGACACCCCCTTATGAAATTAATGGTTTCTTATAGGGGATCAAAGTTGGTGCCCTTATCAGGGAATGGGATATAGGTCTTCTTATATGTTTAGGTATTTTATACATTTATTCTTACCTTGTTTCCCATATTTTTACTAAAAATTATTATTATGTGGTTTTAGAGACAAATTCTATGAAATATTACTCGATGATTGGACACATGAAAGAATATTCACCTACCACCAATCCATTGATTTAATGTTCATTGATAAAAAAGATGAAAATTTCACAACAGGAACATGAAGTATTTGTTGGAAGACAAATATGTCCAAGAGAGGGCCGAGAAATCGAACAATAGGTGCACCAAGTGCTCTTTGGAATTGTGGGTGTAAGAATCAATGAACACAAGAAATACCTTTAACATAGGGTTATATCCAATTATTATCACACCATGTATCACTATGAAATAATTTCATATAATGAAAATGATAATCCAAATAATAAGAAAATTAATCCTTTTTTGGGCTATCTCATGAATACCCCATCTCATATATTGGGAGTTTCATAGAATTCTATGAAACATTCCAAATTTAACATATTACAAATATTTTTGTGAGGATACAACTCTTAATATTCTCTCAGAAGGAAAAATTCTGGGATTGGATCTAAATTCTACGATCTCTCTTGATCAAAACATGGATAATCTGGTAAGAAAATTATTGAAATTTTTTACCTCCCCCAAACATTGTGGATTTTCATGTATGTTTTTAATATTCCTAGAAATTTAGTGAAGATAATTTTTATAGTTATGGTGAAAAGATTTTAAGATTAATGAGAGTATACCATTAACATGACATTTAAATATTGTTACTAATTCAAAACATTTAAAATAGTTGTTCATAGAGATATTGTTTTCTCATTGACGATACTATAGGATGTAAAATTCTAATAATGTATGCATAATAATGTTTTGAGTCATTGGAAACAATTTCCTAAAATATTTTTCAATTGAAAATAGAGGATGGCCATGTGTAAGGATCACATATAGTGGAAAATAGCTCGGTTTCCACAGAAATGAATGCGATGCCAATGATATTGTACATGATGATGGATAATAAAAATCCATAATTTATGTATTATAATGATGTGATTTTTTTGATCTATAATCATAATTATTATATATTGGGATGGAGGGGACAACAACCACAACAATATAATTAAAATAAAGGCCAAGGGTTTCATCCATTAGAGCATGTTTTTCAACGAAAGTCCAGATGACCTTCCTGATGAGTTGTTCATATTTATGTGTGGTAAAACTACCAACAAAATTGAGTATCATAAGTTCTATTTTAATTTGTAGATGAAATAATCCAAATATCATTGTGATTCCATCCATGTATTGAGGGGTGAATTTAAATTATAATGATATGTAATGAGAAACATGGAGAATCATGCAAGGTACATTTTTAGACAATTTAAATATAGTCTAATAGTATTATTAACGAGTTCTAATAAAATACCAATATACATTGAGAAGATACATCATTATTTGGATTAAAAATATAACACAAGATACTCACGAATCAGGTAATTGATGTGAAGAAAAACATGCAGAGCAAGAAAAATAGTAATGAGAAAATGTTAGTCAAAGAAGAACCGTAATAATATCCTCCACAACAATAGTTTATAGACCAGTTAATGTGGGTATTTATTAATAAAAAGGGAAATATTTATAGGGATATTAATGAAATACATGTGAATAAACTATTTGATGACGAATTCATGAAGATATCTATTTACATAGAGTTCTTGAATAATTTGGTCTCAATGTCGATAAATATTGAGGAATTAGGAACCATACCACTAATTGGGGAATGTTTATTATTGTTATCAAGTATCCAACCAATAAAGAAAAGTGATCTTTGTAGATATTTATATTGTTATCAATACAATTTATAATGAGTTCATCAATTTTTTATGTGATTTAGGTTCATGTGTAAATATAATTTGATAATCAACATTCAAGAAAAAATATTAAGAGATATTTAAGAAACTCTAGTTATGGTTTAGCTAGATGGTATAATAGTGAGGCATCCTTAATGATTAAATGAATATTTCATAGTATTATTATAATTGTATTACTTCATTTTGTATTACCTAGTGATATACATGGATAATGATAACATTTCAAAAATAAATGGAATATTATTCCTAGATATAACAAGGGAACTGATGTATTTTAAAATTTCGGATATGAGCATAAGTGTTTCTAGAGAAGAAGTGAAGTTTCAATTACATTGGGTGTTGGAGAATTTAGAAGAACCAGGTGATGCATTGATAGAGGACAGTTTTCTAGAAGTTTGGGACACCATTATCCCTGAAAGAAAATATCATGTTCTTTCTATAAACATGATATAAGAAACTAATAAATAGTAGAAGAATGGAAAATTTTTTCCATAAAAATATAATTATTTTGTAGTGATAGTTTTTCTTAAATAATCCAGAGAAGGTTAAAGGGTTTTTTGTAATGAGAAAACTACCATTTTATTTTAAATAAGATAAAACACCCACTGTATTGGACTTATAGTGGTTTATTAGGTACATATTAAAGGCATATGGATGTTAGTTTTAGAAAAAAATGGAGAGGCACCATCTATATAGATCAGTAATAAGTTTTATACATTATAGATCTAGTCTGGGTAACTATCTTTATACCCTCAATCACCAAGTACAAAGAGGTAAGGTTGATGTAATGATGGTAAATGAATAATCATATGGGGGGACTAGGATATTTGGGATATTTATTAATTTATTTTGAGTTTCATAAACTGCCACCCAAATTATTCAAATTTTATTGATAATGGATTATAAATTCACGTATTTAATAACAGGACCTTCAATATACAGGAAGGACTCATGAAATGACGATTCGAGACCAATGAACATCATAAACCCTATTCACATCATGAGATATATAAAATACACATCATAAAAACCATTCACATCTTGAATATGATGCATAAAAACTTACTTATCCATAATAAATGCATTAATAAAATGGGAGTAGGTGTTTCAATTTTTTATTTGTTAATTATATTACCCGCATTCTATTTTTTTAGAATCTGAGCAATGAACTTCATAAACTACCTTGATTATGTATTTATTAAACTGAACTACGAGAAATAAAATATTTTTGGATAATTTCAATTTCATGATTATAAATATAATTTTGAACAAATTTGAATGAGAAAAATGTGGAAAATAATTATTCAAGATAAACATGTGCTTTGAACTTTGATAAATCATAATTTAATGAGACTAATTGATTTTTTAAATGAATGTTTTTTATGATTTGGACCTGATTTTAATTTTAGATATTTATATTTATTTATTCATATGAATTCGCATGGGTAGTTTTTCCATCTAGTCATCTTATTCTTGATAATTTTTTTGAATCAATATTTACCATCTGTTCTATATTATATTTATTATGATACTTAGACATGTTTTCAGTTAAAAAATTGAATGAATATTATCAAAATTATGTAAGAAAAAGAATATGTTTGAATGAACTTCAGTCATATTTTTTGTTTAGAAAAATTTCTATAGACCTAAATTGAATTAATAATTTCAATGCCTATATAGAATCTATGAATGAACATTTTTAAATGTTTGACATTAAAATATCATTATAAACATTCATATCATGATTACTCTATGTTTCATGATATCATAATAAATAATTGTGGGGGAGAGTTATTACCTATATCATGTATACTTCCCTAAGGATATTTCACTTGGTTTCTCTTATAATTTGGGGGAGGCAATGTATCACTCATTATACTACATTGTTCACGTTTCTTTTTAAATGTGGTTTTCACTTCGTATTATAGATATTAACAATTTTTAGACTAATGATACTTTGATTGTATCCGTTAAGGTCATTGATATGAGATTTTTCATAACCATAAAATAATAAAAAGAAACAAAAGAGAAAACAATCATGGGATGGAGATTTATTAATTTTTCATACTTTTTTTATGATCACACATTGAGAATTTTGGCAGGAAGAGAGAGATAAAATCTATAAAGAGAGGTTTTCATTGAGAATAATTTTTATATCATGTATTTTTCATTATATTAAAACAAATTTTTTGTCCTTTATTTGTTTTAATACCATCACCCACATAACCTAAAGCCTTAAAGTAATTATAACATATTTATTAATCCCTCATGTTTTTTTATTTTTAGTTACACATTAGAGATTACAGATTCTTTGGAATACCTAGTTAAGTAAAATGTTTTTGATTCTTTTGTTAAACATTATTCACATTTTTACCTTGATAATGATTGGAAAAAATTAAATGTGAGTTAAAATGAAAATTTAATTCATATTAAAATCAAATAAAAATGAAAATTTATGTATGAAATTCCTCAAATGTTTCAAATAAATAAACATAAAATACATGGTTTGTTTTGTTTTTTGAAATATGATCCTTTGATGAATTTTCTTATGCGATGCTAGAAAATTTATTTTCTGATTCAACCAATTTATGAAATTAACATTGATTTTAAACAGATTAATGGTGATCATCCTATATAGAATGTTGAGATTCCATTATTAAGGGTAATAAAAATTCAAGTGTGGGGGATTTTATATACACATTTTGTACATAAATTTTTGATACATAAATACCTTTATTTTTGTAATTTAATTCATAATTCATTCCTATATTTTTAATGATTCATTAATATTTCTAAGGAAACCACGATTTATGGAAAACAATATAAATGATTGATAATGTAAATTAGTCTAATGAATGATGGCTTCACATGAAAATAAATAATCATAAAATGATTACAGAGAAAAAAATTGTAGAATCAGGGTGAATTATAGGAATTAGTTTTAACACCCCAATCTTCCGCGTTATGGTTCTCTTTGGATAATACAGTAGCGTGTGTTGTACGTAACTTCGAGTTCTAACACACAACAACTAATCAAACTAGCCGTTATGAATAGTAATACCCACTTCTTTACATTTTATAAATTTTATCTTTCAAAATGGACATTATTTTTGGATTTGGAATATCGAAATTAGCGTAGGGTTATTTTTTGGTATTTTTCTGAAAACATTCAATTTTTGATGAAAAGTGAAAAACACTGAGTTATAGTTTAAACCCGATTTTTTTAAATAATTATTTATTTTATTTAAATTTATTTTAGGTAAAAATAGATATATAATACCTATATATGTTCAATTTAATTCATTGGAGTCAGTTTATAATAATTTTAGATATAAGAAAATTTTATTTAACTTTTTACCATCTTTTACCCACATCCTAAGAGCATTTGAAAATCTACATAAAACTTAATTTTACCGATTCACTGAATTGAATTTAAAAAATACGAGAGACAAGGTTGATATCAGTAAGTAAAATTTGGTTCAAAAAGATGAAAATAATATTTGGTGAATAGTAAATTTTTACTTTTATTTCCCACGGTTAAAAGTAAATAGGGAAATTGAGGGTAAAAATGATATTATTATTACCCTAACACATGTCCTAATTCTACTCGATAACTGTAATTTGAACAAAAACAAACTTACGAATAAAATATGATCCTTTAGGTCCACTTAGATTAGATTAGTACATTTATTATTATTTAAATCAAAGAAGAGTTAAAAGTGTTAAATTCAAAGTTTAATAACTAATCCATTTTAATATTGGGTTACACATAAGATAAGTTTGACTATAAATATTCATTATAAATATAACCATATTTACTACATAATGGTACTTTATTTATAATTTTTAGAAATTAAATAATAAAATTTATTTATTACACAATGATGATGCAGTAATTGACTAATTAATAAAATATTAAAATAATTGATATTATAAATATACAAATAAATGTAATTTTAGTATTTTTATGAATTACATAATTTTCTTGGTTATTATGACAATTTAGAGTTAGTTAGATGAATTTTTTTCAAAGTAATAATGTTTTTATGAATTTAGCAGAAACAAAATACCAAATAGTGTCAAAATTAACATAAAAGAGTTTTTAAAACAAATATTATATTATTAATTGATATTCTATTCCTAACGATCTAAGGTTTGGCCAAAAAACTTATATAATGATAGGTGTATCATTAATGAACCAATTGAGGATCTCTTGGAAGTTTATAGTAAGTTTATTAACCATATAATATAAAAATACAAAGAGACATGGTAAATGTCAAACTATTTAATTAAGTGTTAAATCTAAAGGATAAAGTTAATATACTGACCCAAACCTATCTAAAACCTATTAGTTGAGTGGTTTTTGACCCATACCCACCCTATCATTAAAATAATTTATTTTTGAGTCATTAGAAACCGAAAATTATTTTATTATAATAGATTATTTCTAACATTTCCTAAGGTGCCTCTCACCCATTTTATAAAAGGTAACTCCCCCTTATCTCTAATTCAAACCTTAAAATCCATTTGGCTTGGCCAAAACCCTACCCAAATACCCTCTATAATGTCCTCCCTTAATCATAGAGGCCTTCCTTTAGTCATAACATTATCTTAAGGATCCCTTTTGATCAAATCAAAAGGAAGAACCCAAAGAAGAGGTAAATATTTCATCACCTCTTTCATGTTCCTTCTTCCACTTCCCATTTATTTGTTGTTTCCATAACAAAATAATAACTCCAGTATCTTCTATATAATATGATGTTATTATAAATATGGTACATCCATATTCATTATTCTATCCATCCTTTGAATTCATGTCACCATACGTGTGTACGTACAACTTACCGTCTCCACGTCGTGGTATAATTGTTATTCAATACATTATTATTTGGATGGGAATAATAATGATGTGTAATTGATGTAAATAATAAATATAACATGATAATTATTCTATATATATGATATAACATCCAATTATATATTATTCTAATATCAAAATAATGATATTATCACTCGTGCGTACATACAGATTACTGTCTCCATGAACGCGATGAGATTTATTACCCATCGTATCCATTCAAGACCAATTTTCATTAGATGATTAAAAATAAATTTTAAAGGATTAATATTTTTTTGAATATGAATAAGATAAATCCCATCCATAACAAACATTACTTATGTAACAAATCATATAAATGAAAACGAATCAGTTAGCACCCGAAACGATGATAATACTACGATATTAATAACAAAGCAATGATTAAAATATCATATATGATATCATATTAATGTATATGATTCTTGTATAATTTAATAATAATTATTTCACCATTATACCGGAGGTTATACTACCCTCAACCAAAGAAAATTACAAGGTAAGGGATAATTTCACATTCTCTTTATTATCCAGGGTTGTTTTTACGTAGGTATCTACTAGGACCTCTTTATCATCCACATCCATGTTTCTTAAAAATGTATTCCAAATTTTTTTTACTGTTTACTAGAATATGGGTTAATGTCATTTATAACCTTGTTTTACTTTTTATAAAATGGTTTGAAAGGAATCTTCCCTTCGTTTTCCAAACAAGGTACCTTATGACCTTTTCGACAAAATTAAGGTAAGAATGTTTTTTAACTTATACGGATGGTACGACTATTTTCTGCCATTATAGAATCATCGAAGCTTCGCTTACAAGAATATAAGAATATTTTCAAATATAAATGTTTTAATTTATAATTACATGATTTTTAAATTATTTCAAAATATAAAGAGATATTTATCTAAAAAGGTTTTGATTTCATGGATTTTATGTTTGTTTGAAGTTGATTTAGTATTATAAAAAAAATCCATATTGTATTGAATGTTTTGAGATATGTTTGACTGTGGATGTGGTATTTCAAAACATTCATGGTTTATGGATAAATTATTGACATTTCATACACCTGTTTTAATACGAATGTTTATGTTATGTTTAAACCTTTTCATATGAGTAATGCATTAGACTTAATAAGTGACGAGTGAAGCACGCTATACCACCTTGATGAATTGATAGGTCTCACGAGACAAACTAGTGTCTTGGCACAAGGCCTTGACAAGATCTTATTTGTAGTCTTATCACAATTCATTGACTATGTGGTTATGAAATTTTGGCATTATGCATTCCATCATTATGAAAGTGGCTATTGATATTGCATGTGAATATTTGACTAGTAGAATATCCATGTGAGTAAGTAAATGAAATTATGTTGATTTATATTTGCCATATTATGATGAAGTTTATGTTGAAAATGATTTTGTTTTAGTTCTATACATTGCCTTAAATTTTTATTATTTTTTATGAAAGTTTCTGCTATATTGTAATCCTTACTGAGCATCTACTATCACCCCTTTATATGTTTTATTTTTCACAAGATGCGAAGAAGTATATTATGACTGACGTGCAAGGATAGTCTATGGGATCTCGGTTTTTTCTATGGAAACAATGTTGTTGCAGTTTTACATTTTATAATTTAATGTAAACCTTATGAATGTATCTAGTACTTTTAAGGATACTAAACTAATCAGTCTTTCGAGACTTTAACGTTTTTATCATGCTAATGTTATGTAATAATGCACCGACTCTAGGCTTTTGGGGTCAGGGCATTAAATTGGTACATGAAATACGTTACTCATCTAATTAATCTTATTTCTAGGAATGAATACTTCACAATAAATAATTGGAATTCCTATATAGAAGTAAAGAAATAAAAATAAATAAGTGAAAGACACATTCACTATGTGACACCCACATTCGAACTGTACCTTTCTCGAGAAAACACATTTAACGATGAATTCAACATATATTTCCATAGATACATCCTTTTAGTGACTTAGTACCACCATTAATTAAAAATAATTAACATAGCATCCTTTATTTATAAATTTTTTATGACCTTAATCCAACATGAGATGCATGGATGCCTATATATATATTTTGTCTTACTGACACATATCGATCTAGAGACTAAAGATTTTGGAAAAAACTGTACTGTCCTGGGTCATCAACCATTATTGTCCTCTAGTTTTCTTTCATTAATTCTCTTTTAATTCTCTATCACTCTTAATACCTCAGTGCTAGAATCAATGTGAAATTACCTCCTTATTCTGGGGAAATGTAGCTAATTTGTAAAGTGATTTTGGATTTTACAAATTAATTTGTTTTTTTATTTGGATCCCACAATTTCAATTAATATGTTCCAACATTTTTATTATTCATAAATCATGACCAATTATTTATGAATTTAGAATGTTCATTTTCATTGGAAAACTAATTTACTTGGAATGGATCATGAAAATTGTGTAATATTGGTTAATTAGTTTTAATTAATGGTATACGGATAAATCCAGTAAATTAAACACCTAAATATAAAAAGTAACGTGAATAGGGTATTTTTAAACTAAGGTTGGGATACCTTGACCATAATAACCTTATCTTCCCATCATTGAAAATAATAATGAATAATCAATTTTAATTTCTTAATCCAATATCACCTAAAACCTAAAAAATCAAAACCCCAAAAATCCTTTCAGATTAATATTCTAATCAAAATAATACTTCATATATCTCTCTCTAATTCATTAAAAAACCAACGTGCTTTCAGTTCTTCTCCATATTCCTCTAAATTAGTCAAACTATTGATTTTATAAATTCATAAAATTATGTAAATCATCTCTTTCATTTCTCTGTATATCAACCTATATTTCCACATTAATAACATTAAAAATTAGTTATAGTAGTTCATGTTGATAAATTTGAATTTTTAAACCACCATAAAGAAACAATAGTGCCTCGTAGGTGATAACCACTCAAACATTTTCAATATTCCTCCTCAGATTTCATGTCTAATTTCATTATGTTAATAATTAATTAACCCATTATATATTTCACATTGATCACATCTCTTATTTTTGGGTTTTGAAATTATTCTTATTATCTAACCATAAATCTAGGCTTCCATAGGAAAATAATTTTTAGCTTTATGACATAATACATTTTGAACATCCCCTCATGATAAAATATAATAGTACATTCCTATACTAATTTTGGTCAAGTTCAGCTCGGTATAATGGCTTTATATACTACTTTATATTTTTTTCAATGTTGTATGACCTTAAAATTCATCCCATTTGGCCAATTTTTTTACCTTAATCATCTTACATATCATTCCAAAATGAATGATCCTAAGCTAAAAAATGGAAGAGAAACATTAATCATCATTTTGCATTAATTTAATGGGAAACTTGAGAAAATGTAGATTCATTTATTTCACGACCTATACCATACAAAACCTAGGGAAAATTTAGATTATATAAAAATAAAGAGGCACAACGCTTATCATGTTGATATCACACAATTTATGGAATAATAAAAACATCTTCTCTTTCCAATAAAGTCATATACTCTCATTTATTCATGAAACGTTAGGACTAAATATAAAATACCAATTGATTATAGTGACCATAATTAGGACCAAAAAAATTCCAGTTAATCCACCTTGATCTATAGTTTCATAAAATAGTTTATGTATCATTTTTTCATTAGATATTAGTTTATATGATCTATTAATACCCATAAATATTAAATTATTTAAATTTTAAACCCTCTTATTCATTGATTTTCTATAAAAATACACAATTATAATTTTTTTTATTTTTAGTCATTCATTACATCATTTTCAGATAGATGAACATTGGATTATGGCGGTGCTAATTTTTTTTATACCCAAAACACACACATATATATATATATATATATCGAAGATCAGAAGTATAGAAGGAATAAAATTATAGTATTTTATTTTATAGGTTATCCTCAAATGACTGCTATAGTTTATTGGTGTTTTATATTACACCTAACTATATTGCCCAGAGAAATACATACATAATGATGAATGGATAATTTAATCTATTCATTATTTTACTTATGTGTTCTGAAATTAGGATTTAACAACACCATATTCATCTATAGTTAAGAATGATTCAATTTCACCAACATTAATTGTTCTATGATTTAATTTTTATAGGGATAAAAAAATAATGAAACAATGTTAAAAAAATTGATGATAGATTGTGATATAAAATTATATCATTCATTTAAAAAAATAAGATAATAATCCCCAATAAATACTCTCTCTAACAATATACAAAATGAGGAAGGAGTTGTTTTGATATTACAAAAATTTTTCCAATGAACTTCCAATGTTTTATCACCAATTACATGAAGCCAATAATTTCCTAAAGTAGTTTTTCCAACCTTGTAGCTTCAACATCGTCATCAAGTTGTAAAGCCTGTGCCTATAAAAAAATATCCACGTCTTCTTTCTTGGATTCCTAAAATAACTTTTACTACTCTTATATGACTCTCTTAGAAGAGGTAAACACATGATAATGTATTTTTGACTAATTCCCTCCAACAAATGACATAATGTTTCTACTTTTATTTCATCATAACAAGTTTGTATTATTCATAAAGAACCAGAGTCATATAATTTATGAATGGTTAATTTATTATGTGGTCTAAATCTGAAAATAAATTTCCTTAACTAATTGATTAGAAATAATAGCTTCCAATACGCTATTATATATTATGAATTAATTAAAACCCTCATAACCCAGAGCGGTGAACATGTGTTTAAGGTGATTTAATTTCCTATCATGATCACTAGGGGTGGTCGCATGGACATGCCTCTAAATAATCATACACATCCACTTCTACATCCTTCTCTGTAATGAGACATAACCATGGTCTGATCCATATTTCATCATAGAGACAAACAACTAATATGAAAACTAATTAGGGTCTAGAATCTACCAATCCATAGCTATTTGAAAAATATATACTTAATTCCCCTATAAATTTTATTTACTATGACATTAAAATAATTGTACATTGTTTTCATTATCATAAATTCTGTTGTTTGAATTGGGAATCAAAACATAAGAGCCAGTATACATAAAAAAATATGGATACTCACATTCACTTCTAGGAACCATAGTTTGTTCAAATGATATCACTTCATACCTATTGTGGAATGTCCATGAAGAATAATTGAAAAAATATTCATAAAATAGTAAAAAAAAATCATTATTAAGAATATCACAAAATTGAGTGATTTAAATTTTTTAATAAATCATCCCCAAATCCATGGACATGAATAAATTTCACTATTATTGGGTGTATAATTAAATTACCATTTTAGAGTTTCAAAATCACAAAAAACCCCTAACATTAATTACTTATTAATGAAGAAGATGAAAACATGACATCAACCACACAATAAGTCCACTATGATAAAATGATTAGTGAATAAAAGTGAAAAGAGCTATATTAACTCTGTCTATAATATCTAAGATGATAGAATCAACAATTTAAAAAAATTTAGTTAAAACTTTATAAAAATATCCCTCTTGAAGACAAATACTCTATGATGACCTATTATGATGCTACTAACATAGAAAACATACTCAATATGAGTACCTCTTATTTATTTATTAGTGTGAGATTATATTGAATGATTAAAATTTAATTTGAAAATTCATTAAATATCATATTCTTTTCCACCCATTCGCTAATAACATTCTCCTATTTTTTTACTCTCACCCCCCATTCATCAGTGGAGATCAAAAGAGGAACAATAATTCCTCATCTTCTCTATCACCACCAGCTTCTTCAATATGGGTGCCATATTTTTGGTTCCATGAATCTTCTAGAATCCCAACAAAACATCATGTATCGTGCCTCAAATAAAATGATACTTTAACTATATATTATCTGTGAGATCATGAAATAATGATTTATTTTCATGATTTGTGGAAGCTAAAAAAGATGAATACATTTCCCCTATATTTTTACCTTACTCATTAGATATTTTCCTCAACTAGAAAATATCTTTCAAATATTCTATTATAAAAATAATTTCAGCTGATATAGTGAATGTGGGAACCAATTTTTTTGACTAAGATATACAAATTTTTTTCGTCACTCTATAGGAAAATATATGACATGTTGTGCTCCTTTTACTATACACATCTCCTCCAAGGTGAGTATCCACATACTTCTACAATGTATTTACATTCCCATATCATATATATACTTCCTTGAATCCCTTTATATATCTAAATTTCAAATTCAAAAATTCCATATATTAATTTCCATGGTTACCCATGTACTTGTTCCAAACTCCTACAACATGAGAAATAACTGATGAGGTGTTGGCCATGAAAACCATCATGTTTTTAATATGTGATTTTTATAGATCCATTTTTATATATTAACCCCTTCTGTTCTACTTAGTGATTTAGCATATAGTGTTTAAAATGAATTTATAGTGGAATGTAAATTAAAATTTCATTTATTATACTAAATTTACTCAAGATAATCCCTATATATTCTTACCATAATAACATAATGATTCATTCTACACGGTCTCTCTTGATCTCTATATAATCACTTTGGTAGTTTACACACTAGTTCTTCCATTCCTAAATCATCATATCCCTATTTATGTTGAATATAAATATCATTACATAGATCTCAATGATGGAATGAAGCCATATAATCAAGTTTCTCAAGATGTAATTCTTTTTTTTGAAATAATATTGTGATCCACCCAGATAGTGGTAAGCATCACTAATGGTTAGAAAAATTCAGTTAAATATATATTTTTTCATGTTGAAATCCTATAACAACCTTCCCTATATTATATATAATATTAACATTTTTTTCTTCTGTGACATTATATACCCATTTAATATAAAATACTTTTTTTCCTTGTGGAAATAATGTCACCTAAAGAGTGTTTTTATCATGAAATGAAGTAATCTAATCATTTATATCTAGTTTTAACTTGTTTGACACCTTAAACAATATTGATTCACCATAACATTAGAGTTATCCACCTACAGTCAATAAAAAATAATACAAGTATGATGAATACCATTGCACATGACTTGTCACCCTTTTTAATCTCTTAAAATACTATTAAAGAGTATGATCCAGTTGTTGTAGTGTCATAAGCTTTGGTAAACTTTCAAGCTCCACATTCTCTTGGAAATCTGATTCATTAAACCCACTAATTTTTTTAAATATTATTACCTAATGCATGTTAAACTTTTATTAAATATTTATTTATGTGTTTTGATGGTGAACTCATTCTTTTCAACCAAAAAATTATAACTGTAACATCCCGACCCCAGTTACCCAGAGTCAGTGCAATATTACATAACATTGGCATGATCACAAGGAAATCATGTCTCGAAAGACTGATCAGTTTAATATTATTGGAAACGAGATTCATAAATAATTTCAACTTTACAACTTGAAAATAAATACAGCATGAATTTATACCATTGGAAACATCCAAACCTCCTAAATAGTGCCTGCAAGTCACTCATAACTAACTTCTTCATATCCTGGGAAAATGAAACATAATAAAGGGGTGAGATCAAATGCTCGGTAAGGGTAAGAAAAATAGCGGAAGATGACATAAATATTAAGCATGGAGAATAATTGAAACCAAATGCCTTTACCAAAAATAAACATGAATACTTTTATGGAAGTAATATGAACGGAGTAAATAATTCCATAATAAAACATAATCATGGGTATTCTACTAGTCAAATGACCACATGAACCATAAATATTATTTTAATCATGAGGAAATGTATAATGGCAGACATTCTAAAACATTTTGTTAAGGCCTCAGCCAAGACATCTTAAAATGATTAAGGCCTCAGCCAAAATCACATATCAAATTGGGAAAGGGCCTTGGCCAATTCTACATCTAGTTGTCTCATGAGGCCTACCGATGCATCGAGGAGCTATAGCGGGCTCCACCCGTCACTTAATAAGTCCAATACATTCCTCATATGAAAAGTTTTAAACATATCAGAAAAATTCGTATTAAAACTAGAATATGAAATTTCAATACCTTAACCATAAACCATGAATGGTATAAAAATAGCACATCCACAGTCAAACATATCACAAAACCTTCAATACAATATGGAAGTTTTTTATCATAATAAATCAACTTCAAGTAAACTTAAGATCCAAAAAAGGATGTTGACATAGATGAAATCTAAAACCTTTTTAGAGAAATACCTCTCTCTATTATGAAATCATTTAAGAGACATATAATTATAAATAAAACATTTATTTTGAAAATATTCATACATGATTTTAATGGAAGATTTGATGATGTTATAACGACGTAAAATAGACGCACCCACCGTATAAGTTAAAAAAACATTCTTACCTTAAATTTGTTGAAAAGGTCAAAAAGTACCTTGTTTGGAAAACTATGGAAAGATTCCTTTCAAAAAACATAAGGGTATAAATAACTTTAACCCATTTTCTAGTAAATAGTAAAAAAATTTGAAATACATTTTTATGAAACATGGATGCGGATGATAAAGAGGTCCCAGTAGATACTTATCTAAAAACAACCTCGGATAATAAAGAGATTGTGAAATTAACCCTTACCTTGTAATTTTCCTTAGGTGAGGGTAGGTTAACCTCCTGTATAATGGTGAAATAATTTTTATTAAATTATAAAATAATCATATACATTAATATGATATCATATATGATCTTTTAACATTTTTTTGTTAATAATATCTTAGTATTATCGTCGTTTCGGGTGTTAAAGGATTCATTTTCCTTTATATTCTTTGTTATGTGAGTCATATTTGTTATGTATGAGATGTATCTTATTCATATCCAGAATGATATGAAGTCTTTAAAAATTATCTTTAATCATCAAATGAAAATTAGTGTTGAATGGATACGATGGGGAATGAATCTTATCGCGTTCGTGGAGACGGTAGTCCGTACGTACGCACGAGCGACAATATCATTATTTTTATATTAAAATAATATATAATTGGATGATATACCATATATAAATAATCATTATCATGTTATATTTATTATTTATATCAATTTCACATCATTATCATACCCATCCAAATAATAATGTTTTTAATAATAATTACACAACGACGTGGAGACGGTAAGCCTTACGTACGCACGTATGGTGACATGTCACTCAAAGGATGGATAGAATAATGAATATGGTTGTACCATATTTATAATAACATCACAGTATATATAAGATACTGGATTTATTATTTTGGAATGAAAATAACAATGAAATAAGAAGTGGAAGAAAAAAGGAACTTGAAAGAGGGTGGTGAAAACATTACCTCTTCTTCGGATTCTTCCTTTTTATTTGATCAAAAGGGCTCCTTAGGTTTTCTTTTTGATCAAAATAAGTCCTCTAAATTTAAGGGAGGGTAGTTTAGAGGATATTTGGGAAAGGGTTGGCTGAACCAAAAGGCTTTGAAGGTATGAATAATTGGTTATAAGTGGTGTCCTTTTATAAGGTGGAGGAGAGGCTCATTTGGAAACACTTAAAGTATTATTTTATAATAAATTAATATTCGGCTTCTAATGGCTAATAACTGGATTATTTAATTTCTAAGGTGGGTATCGGTCTAAAACCACTCAACCAATAGGTTTTAGATAGGTTTGGGTTACTATATTAACCTTATCTTTTAGATTTAACTCTTAGTTAATTAGTTTGATATTTACCATGTATCTTTGTATTTTTATATTATTTGATTAATAAACTTACTATAAACTACCATGATAACCCCAAGTGGTTCACTAATGAAATAAATATCATCATATAAGTCATTTGGAGGAACCTTATATTTTTATGAATATTATATATATTAATAATATAATATTTTTTTTAAAAACTCCTTTATGTCAATTTTGACACTATTTAATAATTGATTTTTGTTAAAGTCATAGTAACTTTATTAATTCTAATAAAATTCATTTAATCAATACTAACATGTCATATTAACCAATTAAATTCGTGTATGACATCAAAATTTTCAAATTATATTTATTATAACATTTATAATTCCAATAATTTTATTCTTTCATTAATAGGGAAAATACTGCATCATCACTGTGTCATAAATAAATTTAATTATTCAGTGTCTAAAAATTATAAATAAAATACAGTTATGTAGGATATCATTTTATCCTTCTAATGAATATTTATAGTCGAAGGGATAACATATATAACCCAATATAAAAATAGTTTTTCTAAAAGATATATGATTATGTCATTTTTGTATTTACTTTAACTTAATTAATATTTAGTGACATTATCACTTAAAAGTGGATCCATGGGGTCCCCAAATCGACCCAAATATTCCCATGGCTAGAACTGTATCATCCAATAGGGTTAGGACATGTTTTAGGGTAATTTAGTATTATTATAATATTATTTGTTTACCCTTATTTAACGGATTTATCCTTTAACCATGGTAAATAAAATATTTACCGAAGTAATTATTCAAAATGTCTAAAAATAAAAGTTACCTATTTAAAAAATTTGGACCTATTGATTCTAAATATGGAATACATTTTTCTAAATTCAAAACACACAAGTGGTAGAAATTAATTTAAAATTAAATCCCGTTGTCAAAACAAAAAGCGTGTTTTTAACAAATAATAACTATCAAAAGATTGCCACTTTCCTATGTCCCGGTTAAATGTGAAATTATGTCCAATGACCAAAATTGGATTAAATGGTAAAAATATAATCTAATTATACTTTAAAATCACTCAAATTCATAATTTATCATTATTAGTTATTTCGATTAAAAATTTTGATTTTAATTAAAATTTAGTAATTTTCAGTATTCATAAAAATATGAAAGTTATCAGAAAAGTACCAAAATTTCACCCCAAGATAATTTCGATATTTAGAATCCAAAATTGAAGTCCATTTTGAAAGATAAAATGTATAAAATTTCAAAAACTGGGTATTACTATTCATAACGGTTAGTTGATTGGTTGTGGTGTTTTAGAACTCGAAGTTGCATACAACACACGCTACTGTATTATTCAAAGAGAAGTGTACAATGAAAGCGTGAGGTGTAACATTCTCCCATCCTTCAAATAATTTCATCCTAAAAATTTCTAGAATACTACCACATGAAAATACTCTGGTGGTTCTTCATCATATCGTCCTCAGGTTCCCATGTTTCCACTTCCATCTTATGGTTTCTCCATAGAACTTTTACTAGACGACTCGTCTGGTTTATCAACACTTGTTCTCTGGTATCAAGAATCTGTATGGGCTCTTCACAATATGACAGATCAGGTTCCAGTTCTACTTCCTCATAGGTGAGTACATGCGTTGGGTTAGGCATGTATTTTCTCAACAGTGATACATGGAACACATTGTGTACTTTGGAGAGACTTATCGGCATTGCAAAACTGTAATCTACAGTCCCAATTTGTTCAAGAATTTCCAAAAACTTCTATGTACCTGGGACTAAATTTAACCTTCTTACTGAAACATATAACACCATTCCATAGAGATACCTTCGAGAAAACATGATCTCCTACCTGAAATTGAAATTCCTTCCTTCGATTATCAACATAACTCTTCGGCCTACTTTGAGCTGCTTTGATGTGGGTTTGGATTACATTCACCTTTTCCATTGTTTCCTCAACATGTTCTGAGCCTACAAGTTTTCTTTCACCAACTTTATCCCAATAGGTTGGTGTGCGACATCTCTTTATGTATAATGCATCATATGGTGCAATCCGAATACTTAAATGGAAGCTATTGTTATAGGAAAATTACACCACAGGTAAATACTGATCCCACATACCCTGAAAGTCATGTGAGAAAGATCTCAACATGTCTTCTAAGGTTTGAATAGTCCGTTCTGATTGCACATCAGTTTGGGGGTGGTAGGCAGTGCTCAAACGAAGTTCAGTATCTAGGGATTTCAGAATACTTTTCCAGAATATTGAAGTAAAACTGAGATCACGATTAGAAACAATCGATAGGGGTACTCCACGAAGTCTCACAACTTCATTAATATATATTCTCGCTAAACGTTCAAGTGGTAAATCTTCCCTTATATCAAGAAAATGTGTTGACTTGGTAAGACGATCAACAATGACCCATATTTTATCATTCCTTCTAGGAGTCTTTGGTAGTCCCATGAAAAAGTTCATCGTGATACTATCCCATTTCCACTCAGGTATGGGAAGAGGTTGCATGACTCCTCCAGGCTGTTGCCTTCCAGCTTTCACTTGTTGAAAAACCATACATCTTGACATAAAATCAGCAATCTCCCTCTTCATGTTGTCCCACCAGAAATGTTCCTTCAAATCTCTATACTTTTTGGTGCTCCCAGGGTGTATAAAGATATTGGAACTATGAGCATAATCCAACAATTCCCTTTTTTGATCAGGTATATCGGGAACACAAAGTCTCTTCCTAAATTTCAAAATACCATCTTCATACACAAAGTCACACAATCTCCCATCATTCACAACATTAGTCTTTTTTTGAAACTCTGTATCATCAGTCTGAGAACTCTTTATACTTTCTAGTAAAGATTGTTTGGAAACTATTTGAAAAAGTATCGATGTTTCACCTTCCATGGTTATTCCCATATCCAAAATTAATAGATTCATGAAAATTGGATCCCTTTCAACTATCATTTTATTCAAAACTCCATGATCCTTTCTGCTCAAATTATCTGGCACCTTATTTGCCTTCCCTGGGTGGTAGTGTATCATGAAATCATAATCCATGAGTAGTTCAAACCATCGCCTTTTCCTCATGTTGAGTTCCTTCTGTGAGAAAATATACTTCAAACTCTTGTGATTGGTATATATCTCACATTTTTCACCATAGAGATAATGTCTCCATATATTCAAATCAAATATTACAGAAACTAACTCAAGATCACGATTAGGATAGTTTTTCTCATGAATTTTTAGCTGCCGTGATGCATTGGGAATAACCCTATCATTCTGTATGAGGACAAAACCAAGTCCTTTCTTTGAAACATCACTATAAATAACAAACCCATCAAATAAATGATCAATCTTACTTGTTGGGTTACATATATAATCTGCATCATGCATTGCTAGCCTTGTAAAGTTAGAAACATACTATGCAACATTCTCATCCTCCTTTTGTCTTAGACTTAGAAATTGCCTTTCCAAATCTGCTCGATAGTCATGAGAAAAGTATTTCTCTACTAAAATATCATTAAACTCCCTCCATTCCATATTTTATACTTCATCATCTTCCTTTGTGTTTTGAATCAATGACCACCATTGATTAGCATCTCTAGTGAGGCGATAAACTACCATGACAACTTTTTCCCTTTCACTACTCCCCAAGGCATGGAATATTTTCTCTAAGGAACTTATCCATTGCTCAGCTACCAATGGATTTTTATTCCCATTGAATGGAGGTGGTTGTTGCTTCGTGAAGTGATCTAACATTGATCCTCCATGCTGTGGATCAGGGTTCTCAATATAGGTAAGGTTATTATTCATAACCTGAGTGAGTTGTCCTAGTATGGTGATAAGATGATCAGCACCAGTTGTATCACCATATCCACTATAATTATCTTTAACAGGAGGGAAATCCCTACATGGAGTGCGTTCATTGATACGGTTTCCATTTCTTCCACTAGGACCCATTTCTAAACAATGGAATACACTAGATTAGTTTATGAATCCCAATACATAAATCCAAATTTGTAAAACATTTAACATGCATTGAACAGTTTATGGATATAATCCATAATCGTAAAAATGTTGTCTATGAGGAAGTATATACTCATAAACCCTTCATAATGGTTGGTAAATAAAATGAGAATTATCCTAAGAATATCTCCTAAGAGTGTCGTAACCAAGAGTGCAGCAAGGCCCGTTGTGTCCCAGAGCCGCATCTACCTGGTTGTTTCTAGACAGAGATTTATTTCTTGGAAAACACACAAAATCTCTACAATACCAAAAATCTAGGAAGTTATTCTATACTAATCCTCAAATTATATCTTAGGGATATGTGTTCTAATCAGATTTTATCTAAATCTAGTTTCCAAGGTTTGTACTAAACTTTCCCTAATACAAACTGTAACTCCCCAAACCAAGTTACCCAGAGTCGGTGCATTATTACATAACATTGGCATGATCACAATGAAATGATGTCTCAAAAGACTGATCAATTTAGTATTATTGGAAACAAGATTCATACTAAATTTCAACTTTAAAACTTGAAAAGAAATAAAACACAAATTTATTCAATTGGAACCATCCAATCCTTCTAAATAATGCCTACAAGTCACTAATAACTAAATTCTTCATATCCTAGGAAAATGAAACATAAGAAAGGGGTGAGCTCAAATGCTCAGAAAGGGTAAGAAAAACAACGGAAGATAATATAAATATTAATCATGGTGAATAATTGAAACCACATGCCTTTACCAATAATAAACATGAATAATTTTATGGCAGGAATATGAACTGAGTAAATAATTCCATATTAAAACATAATCATGGGTATTCTACTAGTTAAATGACCACATGAACCATCAATATTATTTTCATAATGAGAAAATGTATAATGCTAGAAATTCTGGAACATTTTGTCAAGGCCTCAGCCAAGACGTCTAAAAATGGTTAAGGCCTCGGCCAAAACCACATATCAAATTGAGAAAGGGCCTTGTCCAATTCCACGTCTAGTTGTATCATGAGACCTACCGATGCATCGAGGAGCTATAGCGGGCTCCACCCATCATTTACTAAGTCCAATACATTCCTCATATTAAAAGGTTTAAATATATAATAAACATTCGTATTAAAACTAGAATACGAAATTTCAATACCTTTACCATAAATGGTATAAAAATAGCACATCCACAACAAAACATATCACAAAACCTTAAATACAATATGGAAGTTTTGTATCAGAATAAATCAACTTCAAATAAACTTGAGATCCATAAAAGAATGTTGACATTGATGAAATCAAAACCCTTTTTAGAGAAATACCTCTTTCTATTTTGAAATCATTTAAGAGACATATAATTATAAAGAAAATATTTATTTTGAAAATATTCTTATAATCTTGTAAGGGTTTCTTTAATGATGTTATAAAGGCGGAAAATTACCGCACCCATCGTATAAGTTAAAAAATGCATTCTTATCTTAAATTTGTCAAGAAGGTCAAAAAGTACCTTGTTTGGAAAATGGGGGAAGGATTCCTTTCAAAACACATAAGGGTATAAATGACTTTAACCAATTGTCTAGTAAATAGTAAAAATATTTTGAAATAAATTTTTAAGAAACATGGATGTGTATGATAAAGAGGTCCAAGTAGATACTTACGTAAAAACAACCTCGGATAATAAAGAGATTGTGAAATTAACCCTTACTTTGTACTTTTCCTTGGTTGAGGGTAGGTTAACCTCCGGTATAATGGTGAAATAATTGTTATTAAATTATAAAAGAATCATATACATTAATATGATATCAGATATGATCTTATAACATTGTTCTTTTAATAATATCTTATTATTATCGTCGTTTTGGGTGTTAAAGGATTTATTTTCCTTTATATTATTTTTTATGTGAGTCATATTTGTTATGAATGGGATGTATCTTATTCATATCCAGAATGATATCAAGTATTTAAATATTATTTTTAATCATCAAATGAAAATTAGTCTTGAATGGATACGATGGGGAATGAATCTCATCACGTTCGTGGAGATGGTAGTTCGTACGTACGCACGAGCGACAATATCATTCTTTTGATATTAAAATAATATATAACTTTTTGGACTCCTCATGTGTTAATCATGTTTTAAGGATCAAAAATCTTATTGTTGTTAATTAATCTCATTATTATTTACAAATCTTATGCATGATCACAAATCTTACTTATCTTATCAAACCTCTGTATTTATGTTTCAAGTTATCTTACCTTATAATGGTTAAGCTTAATTCATATTATTCATATTACTGTTTATGTTTGAATATAGTTATTTGTCTAAGTATCAAGACACCGTGGAGTTTGAAATAGTAAGACAGAATATGTGCAAGACACAAAAACTGTGAATTCTAAGTCTCAGACACCGTGACCAGTGAGACACCATGACCTCAACACACCGTGACAGTAAGCCTGACACCGTGAAACAAAATACTATGAGCAAGGCACTGGAAGTCAGAAAACGTGACCTAGACACTGTGAAGGACACACTGTGAGTCAGACACCATGAGTCAGACATCGTGACATAGAAACTATAATATGGAGACACCGTGAAGGACACACCATGATCCACATACCGTGAAGATCATACCGTGAAGGACACACCATAAAGGATACACCGTTTGCGTAACTACTATGACACCATTTCTTAACCTTTTTTCAATATTATTTAAATAAAGCTAATGGTCATATTTGATGTGTGTAATTCAATTAATGATATTTAATGATAGTTGTTGGCATGCCAGGAAACCGTACCTCGTACCTATGAAAAGGTAATCATTCCTATTGCCGGAGCTCGAGAAATATAAGGAGGATTAAGATGCAATAGAAGAGACACATATAAACATACTAGAACATACATGAAGATACAGACAATACATGCGACATTTGTACTGAACAGAAGAACAATCCTGAGCACAACTAAAGAACACATTTCAAGATCTTCAAGAACTCACATGCATGCAATCCGACACTACTAGAGGAACTAAAATCAAGGGAACATTCTCACTCATGAAGAACAAACGCTGAACCGTGAAACTATGTTTTTCTACAAAAAACTAGAGAAGGACTCAAGAATCATTTATGCTAAATCCATAGAGTCCAGAGCTGCACTGCAAATCACTAGATCTTTCTAAACTTTCATATACTCTCTCTAAGTGATTCATTATTTACTTTGTCAAGCAGTGTGTGTACTCTGTATATCTTACACACACACACTGACTCCGGTGCTGAACTGGAAGATATCAGAATCCTCAAACCAAAACTACTTACTCTTGTTTACCCATGACAACTGTGGAAGAGGTCCTTGTGTGGTCTGGCCTTTATTTTTGTTTCCCATGAAGAACTATGGTAGAGGTCCCTGCGTGGCCTGAACAGTCTTGTACTATTGTTAACCCTAATCCAGGGTGTGGATCACTTTTATATAAATTGTTTAAGAGGACTAAGTCTCGTCTCGAGACTGAACCTCATGGTTATATCTGTTGTGATTTTTAGTATAAGTCGAAAATATACTACATATATCTTGTATATTACGCTGCTATTACTTTAAAATACAAAACTATTTTAAAGTTACTTTGATAGTTAAATTAGCATGTTTTTATACTTGTTGTGAAACAGTAGGTTAGATTCAAAATATAATTTAATACTGTGATTACATTGACTGAGATCTAATCAATCTTTAAGAAGCCAATTGAACATTTACAATATGTATAAATTCACTACAGTTTAACTTTGTTTTTAAATTGGGGGAATTTAAGAGAAATCCTTATTTAACAGAAATTTTAATTGGAACTCAATTCACCCACCTCTTGAGTATCCACTCCGACCAACATAATTGGATGGTATATCATATATACAGAATCATTATCATGTTATATTTTTTATTTACATCAATTACACATCACTATCATACCCATCCAAATAATAATGTTTTGAATAATAATTACACCACAACGTGGAGACGGTAAGCCGTACGTACACACGAATGGTGACATTTCATTAAATGGATGGATAGAATAATAAATATGGTTGTACCTTATTTATAATAACATCATAGTATATAGAAGATACTTGTGTTTTTATTTTAGAATGGAAATAACTAATAAAGAATAAGTGGAAGAAGAAAGGAACTTGAAAGAGGGTGGTGAAAACATAACCTCTTCTCCAGGTTCTTCCTTTTGATTTGATCAAAAGGGATCTTTAGGATAGATTTCTGATCGAACTAATGCCTCTAAGTTAAATTTAGTGAAGTTGAGAGGATATTTGGGTAGGGTTTGGGCAAACCAAAAGGCTTTGAGGGTATGAATGGTTATAAGTGGTGTCCTTTTATAAGGGGGAGGAGGGGATCTTTAGGAAAAACATAAAGTATTGTTTTATAATAAATTTATATTCGGTTTATAATGGCTCCAAACTGGATTATTTAAAGTATAAGGTCTGTATGGGTCAAAAACCACTCAATTAATAGGTTTTAGACAGGTTTGGGTAAATATATTAACCTTATCTTTTAGATTTAACTCTTAGTTAATTAGTTTGACATTTACCATATCTCTTTGTATTTTTATATTATTTGGTTAATAAACATACTTTAAACTACCAATAGAACCACAAGTGGTTCACTAATGACATACCTATCATCATATAAGTTCTCTTTCTGAACATTATATTTTTATGAATATTATATCAATTAATAATATTATATTTGTTTTAAAAACATTTTTATGTAAATTTTGACACTATCTAATAATTGATTTTTGTTAAAATCTTAATAACTATATTAATTCAAAAAAAATTCATTTAATAAATCCTAACAAGTCATATTAACTAATAAAATTATTTTATGGCATCAAAACTTTCATATTATAGTTATCATAACATTTATAATATCAATTATTTGATTCTTTCATTAATAAGGAAAATACTGCATCATCATTGTGACATAAATAAATTTAATTATTAAATTTTTAAAAATTATAAATAAAATACCATTATGTAGTAAATAGTTTTATCTTTCTAATGAATATTTATAGTCGAAAATATAACATATATAACCCTATGTAAAAATTGTTTTTCTAAAAGATATATGCTTATGTCATTATTGTATTTACTTTAACTTAATTAATATAAAGTGTCATTATCACTTACAAGTGGCTCCATGTGGTCCCATAATCGACCCAAATATGACCATGGTCGGAAATGTATCAATAAATAGGGTTATGGAACGTTTTAGGGTAATTTAGTATTATTATAATATTATTTTTATACCCTTATTTACCGGATTTAACCTTTAACCATGGTAAATAAAATATTTACCGAAGTAATTATTCAAAATGTCTAAAAATAAAAGTTACAGATTTACACAATTTGGACTACCTGATTCTAAATATGGAATCCATTTTTCTAAATTAAAAACAAAGAAGTGGCAGAAATTAATTTAAAATTAATTCCCATTGACAAAACAAAAAGCGTGTTTTTATCAAATAATAACTATCAAAAGATTGACACTTTCTTATGTCTAGTTTAAATGTGAAATTATGTCCAATGACCAACATTGGATTAAATGGAATAAATATAATCTAATTATACTTTAAAATTACTCAAATTCATAAATTATCATTATTAATTATTTCGATTAAAAAAGTTGATTTTTATTAAAATTTATTAATTTTCACTATTCATAAAAATATGAAAGTTATCAGAAAAGTACCAAAATTTCACCCTAAGATAATTGCAATATTATGAATCCAAAAATGAAGTCCATTTTGAAAGATAAAATGTATAAAATTTCAAAAAGTTGGTATTACTATTCATAATGGCTAGTTGATTGGTTGTGGTGTTTTAGAACTCAAAGTTGCGTACAACACACACTACTGTATTATTCAAAGAGAAGCGTACCATGAAAGATTGGAGTGTTACAATAAAAATACACTGAAGAACAATATCCAATAAATAAACATTATATTTACTAAGAATAATTCTCTCTACTTACATTGACATCTATATGTTCATATGAAGAAAATACTCATATATGTGATATTCATAAAGCCTTTCTAGACAATCGGTGCATGGGTTAAAATTATACCATTGGTATAAAAGGAATCGTTTCGATATGATATACTTACATGATTAGTATTTTTACCCAAAATGTCTTGTGTAAACCAAATTGTAGCATCATTCTCATGGAAAGTTAATTATGTGTTATATTCATCCTCCCATTAACACCATTCTATTTCTGTCTATCTAGTAATGTACTCTCTCACTGAATTAAACCATTATAATAGAATTCATGGAACCGAGGAACACCATAAAATCCTCTATTTTCAAACCTCAAACATTTGATATTGGATTATGGCTCATTCTTCATCATGTTCTTCCACTTTTGAATCATGTTAGACACATTATATAATATATTCTTAATATAAACCCATACCTTCTTTGTTGAGTCATCAATGAATTTCTAAAAATATTATGATCCTCCAAGGTAATTTATTGGTGGAAGCCCTAAAAAATTAGTGTGCACCAGGTCTAGCATCCTGACTATTAGTGCCCTACCACATTCTACAAAATATACCTTTTTTACTTTCAATATATTTAATATTCAGGAAAAAAAAGTTCCCCCAATATTAGCAAATATTAAATTCCATTTTATTAAGAAAGATCATGACTTTATCGCTCATGTTTCATATCCTATAGTACAACAATGACGACTCACCAAAATTTATTTATTTAAGCGTTTCCATGAATGTTTCTATCATTTTTTATTGGATTCCATTCATTAATACTAGAGTTATGACCATTTAATCATAACTAATCCACCATGTTCCACCATTGAAAATGGTACTAAATCATTTATCATCGATCTACCCAATGAAATTATTATTTCATCTTAATTAAATGATATACCAAAAAATTTCTAGAAATATAATCCCCACATTGTTGGTCTTGATCCATGAATCACCCTTATTAAATTACGAATTTAAATATATCCTTTAGTACAAAATCCAAGACATTATAGGGCTTTCCACACTCAGTAGTAACATATCATTAGTTCCTTTAGATATTGTGTTTTTTGTATTGGTTTGATGTGCCTTTAATTTTTCTATAACCTAATTTTAAATGCTCCATTTACTCTCTAAAATATAGTTGGTAAGACTGGGTCCTTATCAGTAATGATCCATACTATTAAATTATATTTATATTACTAAATATGTGTGCTATTTTATTTTACACAAAAAACCATATCTATTTACTAATGAAGTAGTATTTGTGGAGTATAAAGAGAAATGAGACCATTAGGATTCAACCATTATATGAATATTTGGTCATATATGAACATTGGTTAAGATCATCATTAGAAGCTATAATCCTGGTAATAAATTTAAATTTATAATACTTATTATAAGTAGAAATGAATAAGGATAATTAATTCTGAAAGGGGAAGAGATGGCCTCAATGAGTAGAGCCATACCATATGAAGTCCATTTGTTAGAACATGGGAGAGGTGAAGTGTCACTAAAGTTTACCCTAGAATGATACTATTAAGTGCATCAAAAAGTGAAGCTAGAAAATAATATCTTAGGGGATAAGTTCATGTTAGTTTAAATTACCACTCGGTCAAGGTTAATCAAGACACCCCTTGAATTTATCACTGTCCAACACCATATCATTAGGTCGTACAGGGGTGTCATAATGGGTTTTGTGTCAAGGTATTAGTTACCTAAAGCGTAATCTATTTTGTATGAATAAAATTTTTATTCCATCATTTTTTAAGAATAGTTTTTTCTTAATAAGAATATTGGCTTAATTGAGAAGGAATTGAATAAATTAATTTTTCAGATACAAATTATAATTTTAGAAGTGATATTTTTTTAATATTAAAATTTACAATGAATTATATTTATTTTATGGAAATGGGAAGATAAAAAAATCTTAAAAAATATAAATAATAATATAATTTTATTTTGTCCAGGAAATTTTGAAGTGTCAGCAATTTTAAAATGCATTTCAACACGCTATATTTTTTATACATAAGGGTTTTAAAAGTTAATAGATAAAATAATCACATATAGATAATTATTGTGATAAAATAAAAATTCTATTTTAAATAATCATGTCAAAATTATGTTAGGATGAATTTATGATAATTTTCTGAAATACATTATTTTTTATGAATAGTAAAAATACTATTTGAGATTTTCAATATGTTTAATGAATTCATAATTATTTTATAATTATTTAACAATTAATTAAAAAAAAACATGAACTAAAATATCTTATTTTATTAATATAGAGTTTTTTATTAGATTTTAATCAATTTCAAAACCTATAATTTACGTTCCGAAGTATAAATTTGAAGCATTTACATTAAAAACATTATTTTTGTGGATATTTATATTTTCCATTGAAAAATAAGTAATATAATTTGATGATAAGTTCTTGTGGGTTAGAATAATAATAAATATGACTAAAATAATAAAAAAATGGTGAAAACCATGAGTGAGACAATGTTTTTACTTTTTCCTCATCCTATTTTCACACGGCCTATATTTTGAAATTATTAAACAAGCCCTTCATTTTTCCTATAAATAGTGAACAATTTCTCAATTTCATATCTCTTACATGACATAATCACTGATGTTATGTTGTTTATACCACCCATGTATTCCATATATGTGTCTTTAATTCCCTAAGGTCACATTTCCCAAAATCTAGGAGTAACTCACCAAGGTATGAAAATTATCCTTTCTTTCTCATCAATTTAAGAACCACTTTTCATATATGTATTCTAAATGTTTTGGTGCTTAAGATATATTACACTTTTTATCACATAAGTATATCCAAATTATTTTTTATCAAATAGATATCCATTCCCCCTCACATTTTATAATTTTATAAAACCAAGTTTTAAACCTGTTATGCTGCCGAATTTACTTCTCAAAATTTATCTCTTCTTCTTAAGAAATTATATTTTATTTATCTATTAATACAAACGCCATTTTCTTTTCCAGGGTATTAACATAAATGTTAATATGATTTATTTGAATTAGGTATTTATCCATACTAAAACCACACACCCATTTCATGGGATATTAATGACATGAAAATATTTCATTTAAGAAATTTTTAAATTTCATGATTTTATTTAGAATCCCATTCTTTATTCTCCATTGGTTATTTATGATTTTTTATTATTAAGATATATATGGACCACATTAATTATTAAACATTGAGGTGTGATCCCTACTAGTGCTCCAAATAATTGGTTAAATAATTTAATCTCTAGATATGACATGTTTAACGATACCTTGGAAAATAAGCTATGTTATTTTCATTTATGAAACCCTATTAACAATCCATGGTGATATTCTTATGAATGTATCATTTAATTTTGGAATCCAAATTTCCATGTTATGAATCATGTTCTTTTTATTATTAAATTAAATATTTTTCTTTTTCCCATTGCTTAATGGAATTTGACATGTTCTTATGTATACCCCTCATGATCACATGTACACTACTTTTCTTATTGGGACTCATGCTCGCACATTTTTTAGCATCTTTCCTTAGAAAATTTATTTAAGTTTTCATGTAATGTATGCATTATTTCCAGGAAACTAAACATTAATAGATCATATATATATATACTATTTAATGAAATTATATGTAATAAAAATATTTAATGTAACAGTTGGCATCAATCGAAAATTTAGTTATTTGTTGAAATTATGGTTTTAAAACATTAGGAATAACAATAGAGAAAATATTAAATACACGAAAACATATTGGAAATTTTTTAAAGTATAAATTAATTGGTTTCCAAGAAAATAAATCAATATTCTAATATGATGAAGTGGATATGGATTCGGTACATATGTGTTGATGTATAAAACTCAAAAATACCTCTATAAGCTAGACTAGAATGGGAACTGCTTCTTGAAAACATTCTTTTCTATACACTTTGTTTGAAACTCATGGGTGATATGTTTGTTTAATCAAAAGATTTATATGAACCATTATAAAGGATATTTAAAAAAATTAATTTTTTTAATGAATAACATATTTTAGCATGATATTTTATGACATACAAATTCTTTAAGAATTAAAATATTCATTAAATAAACACATTTATAACTATGTTTATTATTTTTTTAAAAAAATTATTGTAAATATAAAGAATCATATAAATGATGAGTGTAATGGATGATGTGTTTATGACCCTCAAGTGGAATCTAAAATTGAAAACTTAATGATAATGATGAATCAAAAATATTGTGGTGTGAATAATAACTCGGATCATGTTGAGAGACTATATGCACATATATGGTAACAAATTTATATTGAGTCCTTCATGCGATAATGAACACCGTCTTTAAGTGGATATACTAATCCATTTATTTATGAACAGTGGATAATATTTATTGAAAGGATATTTTTGACACTCCACTATTAAGAGAAAGAGAAATTCCACCTGGTAGTATACTACTTATAAGGAGAAGCTGATCAGTGATGAAAAGAGATTAAAAACACAAATCTAAGAAAGGATATTGACATCATAGGGTTGGAAGATTTCAAGGATTTTTTTTTCAATAAATATTTGTCTCATTTGATGATAAAAATATATATAAGGAATTTCTAGAACAAAATAAGAGGGGAAATAAATCAGTGGGAAGTTGTGAGATGAACATTACTAGACATTATCATTTTACCTTTAGTTTTTTAGGGATCCTAATAGAGATATTGATAGATTATTCAATGGAATAAGACCCTATATAAAGGGTAATATATCTTATATAGAGTATTAAATTTATGTGGAGAATGTGTAGAGTGTTGTGAAGGTTGAACTGGAGTTTGGAGACACGTAGTGGTCACACAAATTGAATGAAAAGAAGAGATTAATTGACCCAAACGTAGGGTGTAAACTTGACCATGGATGAGGAGAAGTGAAAGTGCCACTTCCAATGTGAAAAAATGTGGGAAGAGGCATTCACATAATTTATTTCAAGTGATTATAAAATGATACATGTTTGGAAAAGATTTCCATATAGCTTGGAACTACCTTGGTGATATGAAGCCTCAAATTATCAACACTAACGAAAAAGGAAAGATGGTGGAGGCCCAACCTAACATCCAATTCATAAAGTGTGGACAACTTGGTAACTCATACAATCATAGTCCAAATCATAATATTATCGATGTAAATCACTATCAAACTCATCATTGGCTAGGGGATAATGTTCAAGAATTTTATATCACAATGGTGGATGTAGAATCTTTGAATGATGTGGTGGATGGTGTATTCATTGTTCTTTCAAAGATAGAAAATATTTTGTTTTATTTTTGTTCTATACATTTATTTATTCCATTCATATTTGTAAATAATATAGAATCTGTAACAAACTAACCATAGAAGCCTAGATAATATGCATTATTTTAATACATTGTCATGATTACAAGGAATCAAATCCGGAATGATCGATCAATTTTTCAGTCTTGAAAGATAGATTACATACATGAAATTTTCATTACAATTTAAAATATAAAATACAATATAGATAATACTTTGAGAGTTCCATTATTCTCCTACCATAACCCTATATATAAATCATTAAAATCTTATTGGAATCTTGGGAAAATAAATCATAATAATCTGATGAGATTAGATGCTAATTAAGGATAAAAAATATATCATTAGCATTCATGAATAAGAACAAACATTTATGGAAAGGTATAAAGCTGAAACACAAGTCTTTAAAACAAATATTGAGCACAATTTTGCAAGAATAAATAATATAATTCCATATAAAGATTAAAATAGATATTCTACTAGTCTAAGAATCACATGAAATATCAATAACTAATCTCATAATGGGGAAATGAAAAATTTCGGACATCAAAACCATATCGTCAAAGCCTCGTGCCCAGACCATTACCATACTATCGCAACCTTGTACCAAGGCACTTTTTTGTTTCATGAGACATAACAATGCTTCGGGGTTCCTTAAGAGGCCCCACCTATAACTTACTCAGTTTAATGCATTACTCATATGAAAAAGGTGAAACATAACATATGCATTCATATTAAAACTAGCATACGAAATGTTAATACATTAACCATAGAGCATGAATGGTATAAAAATAGCACATCCACAGTTAAACATATCATAAAACCCTTAAATAAATATAAAAGTTTGTATAATAATAAATAAACCAAAATCAATAATAAAATACAACTAATTATGTTGATGTAGATAAAAATAATATAGTAAAATCGTTAAAACATTTTTAGAGAAATATCCCTACGAAAACATATAAAATTGAACCAATTAATAAAATAAGAAATTTAAAGAATAATTTTGAATCAATGTGTCCCATGCCACTTTAAAATTTTTGAATGGAATTAAAATTTTAAAACATTCATTTCTATTTAAATAAATCCTTAAAACTATTTTGAAAACATGCACATGGATGATAATGATGTCTCAGTAGATAATTACATATAGAAAATATGGGAAAATAATAAGATTGTGAAATTAACCCTTATATAAAACTTTTAAAAGATTAATTTTTATAAAAAATTAAATGAACTAAACAAATTGAAATAAAATTTCCTTTATAATATTTTTATATCTATATAAATAGTTAAGTAAAATAATTTCAATAATATTGGAATGGAGAAAGGATTAATCCTTACACAATCGAAGCATCCCATACCACATTGAACATTTAAATAAAAAGCCTAATTTCATCAAATGAATAATTTAATACTATGAATAAAATTTATTCATGATATGAAATATTATAGGGGTAGTAAATACACCACACAAAAGAAATTGGTGGTGAATATGGATTATATCTCCTCAAAATTAAAAGTTAGACCAAATTCCCTTACCTTAGGTATGATACTCTATATACATGAATGAAACATTGGTATAATGTTTTTGAAAATATTTTTAACTTATATTAGAATAATAATAATATTTATGATATCATAAAGGATTCATTTATGTCTTTATGTTACCTATTTATTAACAATTCCGAGTTAAAGCAAAGTTTCGTGTAATAATCGCATTGGTTATTGTACATGTTTTGACTTGTATTCTTGATCACATTACATAGATCATGATTTAATTACTTAAAAAATATAAAAATTGATATATATATTTTATATATGTGTGTGAAATGAAATACACCTTTCATGGATACGGAACGCCGTATGTACGCATGAACGTTCTTTCTGTTTTCTAATCGTATAGAATGGTAGTAGGTGAACGAAATATATGTGAATATATATATATATATATATATATATATATATTATTCCTGTATCATTATTATTTCCTATATTTTATTCTTATTCATAATATATATTTTTATAATTGTATATGGATGGTGAACATGGAAGACAAGTATCATCGCGTCGTGGAGACTGTAGGCCGTACATACACATGAGCGATGATATAATTAATTTGACGTTTAAATGGTATGGAATTGGATGGTATATTAATTATATAAAATATTTATTATGTTATATTATTTATTTAAATCTATTATACACATCATTAGACTCATCCAAATAAGGTATTTCTGAGTAACAAATTACACCACCGTGTAGAGACAGTAAGTTGTACGTACACATGCATGGTGATGTTTTTTTAATAGGATGGATATGAGGTTGTATAAGGTTGTACCATATTTTTAATGAAATATAATAATATATAAGATAATTTATTTACTAATTTATTATATAATCAATATATAAATAAGAATTTGAAGAAGAAAAGAACTTTGGAAGAGATGATAAACCAATTACCTCTTTTTCGGGTTTCTCCTTCTTATTTGCAGAAAAGGACTTCATAGGATGGCTTTCAGCCCAATGTATAGCCTCTAGGATGTAGTGAGAGATGTTGGGAGAGTAAATGGTAATGTTTGGGATGAGTAAAATGGGTTTATATGTGTTAATAAATTATAAGTAGAGGTTCCTTTTTATAAAACATTAGAGGGTCACAATTGGAAACACATAAACTATTAAATTAATATAAAATAAAATTTAAATATAAAATGCTCAAAATTAGATTTTATTAGAATATAATATGATTATGGGTCTAAATAATATGAACCAATAAAATTTATACAAGTTTTTATTTTATTTTAACCCTTATAATTTTGATTTCTCCTTATTTAATCTATTTAATTTTAAGTATGGTAATAAAATTATAAATATTAAATGGTAATTATTATTTACCTATATGGTGTAAATATACCATAAATGGATATGTAATAAAAATTTAGACCCTATAATTAAAAATTGGTAATTTTTAATGATTTCTAGGATTTTTAAAAAATTTATTAAAATGTTATTTGTATAAAATTTCAATAGTGTTCATTTTGACACTCTACCTTTATTTGACTTTAAATAAAATATGCACATAATATATCATAGAAATAATCATTTAATATACATATTAGATTTAATAGTAACTTATTAAATTCTTTTATAAGAATAATTAATTGAAATTTTATTTATTTTAATATTTTTAAAACCATTTATATGATATTTCTATTAATAAAATAATTTTTCATCACTATTATTTCATCGTTAATGGTTATTATTTAATCTCTAAAAATTATAAATAAATTTCTATGATGTATGTAATTATTATAAATTAACATGAAATACTTATAGTCAATGTTATATTATAATAATCACTATATTAAAATTAATATACTTATATAAAATGACAGAGTGACATTTTTCCCCATTGAATGATTTTAAAAATATTAATGTCATGTTCATGGGAAAGTGGACAATAATTGAGTCAATTTTCAACCATTGATTATAATAGTTTTATTTGCCCATCCAATAGGATTTTAACAGGTTTTAATGTAACTTTATAATATTATTGTTACCATTAATTATTCGATTTACCTTTAACCATGGTAATAAAAATAATTATTAAAGTTAATATTCATAATGGCCAAAAATAAAATTATCCTATAAACATAATTTTGACCCAATAATTAAGAATAAGTAATATAGTTTTGAAGATTTAAAACATATAAGTTGTCGTAAATAATTTAAAATTAATTCCTATTGAAAAAATGAAAACAAGTGTTTTTAAAAGTAAAAATCATCAAAAGATTGACATGTGTTTATATCCAATTTTAATGTGAAAATAATTCCAATGTCCTGAATTATATTCAACGATAAAATATTTATATAATTATACATTAAAAAGAGTTAAAATGATATTCTAAAAATATACATAAATTAGATGAAAAATTAGTTTTGAATTAAAATGCAGTATTTTTCCCTATTCATTAAAATATAAATGTTATCTGAAAAATACCAGAAAAATTTCCAGACTAAATTTTTTTATCCTAATTATAAAAATGAACTTTATTTTTTCAAATTTAATATATTTAATTTTTAAATACTATATCTAAAAATGGTTCTCCATTAAAGGTAGTAATTAATTTTTTTGAAAAGCACTTATTTTATTCGAAAAATTGAATTTTTTCTTATAGCATATCAACGAAACACATGAGAGGAACTTTAAAATTATACGGAATACAAAAAATTTAAATTTTTTTTAATATTATTTGTAACCACTAATTTAGAATCTAGTTTATATATTATAGTGAAATTTTATTAATATATTGATGTTCATTTAAAACTCGGCCTTCCGTTTAACATAAGACAACTCATAGTAGTGTTTAGAATAAAATTAACATAGTGTATCATAAAAATATTGAAAAAATAAAAATTAAATTTATTCAAATGAAAATATTTTAAATTATTTGGGTGTTATATTCTATCTTAATTCAAGAAATTTCATCCTCAAAATTTAAAATCGGGTTTGAAAACTAGGGGTTGGACATTTCATAACTTGTTTGATGGAGTCCCACACTGGAAAAAGGATTAATGGGAACTCGATTTCAAAATAAAAAACGAGAAGTATAAAGTTCATGATAAATAACTCACATTATGGTTCCATTTTGGAAAAAATAGATGTGGAAGAAAAATCTCATAATTAATTTCTAATGGAGAGTACAAGATAACATGATGAGGAAAAAGTTAACAATCACAAAGCTAGTAGTCTGTGGTGATCTAAAGATATATTTGATTTCTCATAAAATTAATTAATAGGAAATTTTTTTTGTTTTTATGACATTTTGCATTGCCTTGAAGAATTCATTTACATAATTTATTAACAATATAATGATACATACTTACTCATATAAAATGTAGAGTTTTATCCTTTAATAAAATTATACCACAAACTCACCATTCTCTCCAAAAGATAATAAAATTTGATTAATCTTAATCATATAGGGTTCCAAAAATGAATATATAGTTCATATATCATAACATATAAATAAATGAAATATATTTTATAATAATGAGGAATTCACGTAGGCCAATGGTAGGTGATGCAACCTTGTTTGTATCTGGTTATAGGTTTAAGTATCGCGACATTACCAGTTGCCATAGGTTGTCACCCAGGATACAAATTGTCCTTTTTTCCAAAAACTAAATTATTCTATCAATCCTAGAATTACCAAAATATATTCAACATTAATGAAATGTTTTAAATTCAAATATTAATATCCAATACACAACTTAATCCATTTAATAAATGGTTAACTTTATCAAAATGAAATTAGAATGAAGTACCTATTTTTCGTCACATCCCCATTATATGAATACCTTCTTAGTGTATATTCTTAAATCATTGAAATATATAGAATTACCATAAAACCATATTTTAATATTTTTATGCTTACTTATTCATTAAATAAATCATATAATATTTGATATAATCCTTAAATCCACAAATATTGTAAACTCCAACAATGATGGAATAAACAAGCCATTAATCAGTTCCAACATAGTCAATAATATCCAATTTAATTTATCCAAAATTAATCATCTCTTTATTCTGACATCATTATCATTGTATCAGGATCATATTAAGGGATATATTTCATTCAACCTCATATTTCCCAAAATGTGTAACTTTCTACTAAGTCACTTTTCATGGTACCATACAATCTCAAATCTAAAATGAAATAATACTTCCGTACAATACTTATTTATTATATAATTCATATAACTAGTACATCATCGATACAATATTTAAAGGATATAATTATTCAATCCCATCATAAGCACATTAATCATTCCTCTTCATCTATGGTAGAAGCATAATATTTATTATGATCTATTAGCCTCTTTGGTGGTATATTCCATTGATTCTTGGAGAATTATATTGCACCCTTCCAAAAATTCTTACAACAGAAGCATTGAACATTGGAAAATTATTTTCATCCATTGACATAATGTGCACAGGGTACTTTTTCTCCCCACATGATGAATATTAATTTTCCTTTCAAGAAAAAACCTGGGTGTTTCCTTCCACAATTATCACATGTTGGAAAATACTTATTTCCCTTCTTCTCTTTACCTATAATTTTCATAGTTATCCTTTATTCTCATTCTTCCCTCAGAATCCAAAATTCATAGGGTGTTATTTACATTCCCCGATGTTACATAATATTATGTCCTCATATGATGATAATTTTTGGGTGATTATTTTCCTTTGAAATATCAGCTTAAGACCATAAATGATATGATCTTTCTTACTCTTTGGATAACATGCATCAGTGAGGTTCACATTCATTTTATTGAGTGTTATTTATAAATGAGTACATAGATTAGGTTTTATCATATCCTAATTTAAAATCCAGAAACAAGAAAATGATTTAAATTAATTTAATATTTACACATATCTAGACACATAATCATAGAAATGGTTTCTCTGGGGACATATTTACTCATAAATAATTCATAACAATTTGTACAAAAAATGTGAATTATCCAGAGCATATCTCATGAGAGTGTCAAACCATGTTCATATTAAGTCACATTTTCATGTAATAGGTTACCCCAAGCCACACCTATAACACCTTGTGAGAGTTATTACTCATAGGTACATATGTGCCAGAACCACATCCACTTGTAGTATCTAGATAGTAATGGATTCACTAGGAATACCCACATAATCTCTACATTACCACAATTTTAGGATGTTATTGGATAATTATCCTAAATTCTATCTCAGAGTTATGATCCATAATATATGTTTTTAAATCCAGTTTACACGGTTGTTTCCAAACATCCTTTGATACCAACTGTAACACCCCAACCCCAGATTCCAATATCCATTGTATTATTTTAATAAATTAGCATGATTATAAGGAATAAAATACCAATATAATTATAAGCTTAGAAGTCTAGGAAAATATATTACATACATGAAATTCTCATTACAATTCTATACATAAAATACAACATATATATTCATTTAATAACTCAATTATTATCTTATCCTAACACTGAATATAAATCTTCAAACAAATATTGGCATCCTGGGAAAATAAAACATAAGAAAGGTGTGAGATCATATTCCCAATAAGAATAAACAATATAGTAGAAGCTATCATAAATAAGAATAACCTTTTATGGTAAGGTAAAAAAATAAAAAAAAGCCTTTTAAAAAAATCATGAGCATAATATCCAAAGAATAAATAAAATAATTCCATATAAACATTCACATGATTATTCTACTATTAGAAGAATCATATGAAATATCAATGACAAATCTCATAATAAAGAAATGCATAATTTCAGGCATCATAACCATATTTTCAATGCCTCATGCCAAGACCATTACCACAACCTCAGGGCCTTGTTCTAGGACACTAGTTTGTCTCACAAGAACTACCAATGGTTTGAGGGGCTATAGCAGGCCTAAACATCACATAACAAGTTCAATTAATTACTCATTTGAAATGGTGAAATATAACATAATAATTCATATTAAAACTGGCATATGAAATTCTAATACATTAACCATGATCCATGAGAGTTATAAAAATAGCACATCTACAGTCAAACTTATCATAAACCCTTCAATACAATATGGAATCTTCTATCATAATAAATCACCCTCAATGAAGCATAAAATCTAAAAATTTATATTGAAATAGATGAAAATAAACTAACAAAATCATAAAAAACCAATGAAAGAAATACCCCTTTGAAAACATTTAAAAGTCACACAATTTAGAAAAAAACAAAATTTAAAAGAGATTTGTAAATAAAAGTGTCCCATAAATCTTTGAAAATTTTGAACAAAATTAAAATTTTAAAATATCCATGCCTATATAAATAATTCCATAAAACTAATTTGAAAACATGTACCTGGATAATAAAGATGTCTCAGTAGATACTTATATATAAACAATCTCAAATAATAATGATATTGTCAAATTAACCCTTACATTAAACCATTAAAATATTAAAATTTTAAAAAAAATGAATGAACATAAAAATAGAAATAAATTTTTTTTAATAATATTTTTATATCCATATATATATTTATTTAAAATAATATCATGAATATTGAAATGGAGAAGGGATTAATTCATTAAACATTCAAAGAATCCCATACCACTTTGAAAATTTAAAACATAAGCCTGATTTTATAAAATGAAACATTAAATAACATGACCAAAATTTATTCAATATATGATATATAATAGTGGCAGTACATACACAACACACAATAAATCAGTGGTGAATATGGATTATATCTCATGAAAATTAAAAGTGATATGGAATTCCCTTCCCATAGATGCGATATTATCCGTACATGTCTAAAACTTATATGAATATTTTTTAGACATATTATTAAATTATATCATAATAATTGTAATATTTATGATATAATATATTATTTGGTAATGACTTCATATTACCTTTTTATTAACGATTCCATGTTAATGAAACGTTTCGGGTAATAATCGTTTTGTTTATCATCCACGTTTTGACATGTTAGTCATGATCATATTACTTAGATCATGATTTAATTAATTAATGAATGTATAAAATGATTTATATATCATATATATTAAAAATATAAAAAATATATATGCATGTGTGTAATTGAATACATTGTTCATGGAGACAACAAGTCGTACATACACATGAACGTTGATTCTATTTTCTTATCGTATTGAATGGATGTAAGTTAATGCCATATATGTACACACACAAATATATATTATTCTAGTTTCATTATTAAGACATATATTTCATACTTATTCGTAAAATATATTTTTATAATCATTCTTGGATGTTGAACGTGGAATATGTGTCTCATCGTGTAGTGGAGATGGTAGGACGTACGCACGCATGAGTGATGATATCATTCAATTGATGGATAAATGGAATGGAATTGGATGGTATATTAATAATAATTATTAATTATCATGTTATATTCATTATTTAAATCCATTATATTCATCATTATACCCATCCAAATAATTATTTTTTAATAACAAACTACACTACAATGTAGAGATGGTAAGTCGTACATACACACGCATGGTGATATTGTTATTCGTAGGATGCGTAAAATATTGTATAAGGTTATAAAATATTTATAATAAAATATCAAGATGTATAAGATAATATAAATATTACATTATTATGAAATAAACATAGAAAGTATAAATATAAGAAGAAAATAACTTTGAAAGAGGTGATACAAAAATTACCTCTTTTTCATGTGTCTCCTTTTGAGATGCAAAAAAAAAGACTCCTTAAGATGGAATTTGTCACAATGTATGGCCTATTGGAAGTATTTAGGGAAATTTGGATAGGAAATGGGAAAGTTTCGGAAGAGCCAATGGGGTTTTGAATTTGAAAAAATGAGAAGGAGGAGATCCTTTTATAAAAAAGGAGAGGAGAACCTTTGGATACACAAAAATATAAAATTAATATAAATAAATTTTTAAATCCAAAAGTCTCTACACAAGATTATTTTGAATATAGAATGAGTATTGGTCAAAATCATCTCAACCAGTAAAATTTATACAAGTTATTATTTTACTTTAAACGTTATCATTTTGATTCATCGTTATTTAATATATTTAATTTTAATTGTTGTAATAATATTATAAATATTAAATGGTAATAAATATTTTTTTATATGGTGTAAATTTAACTTAAAGGGATATTTTATGAAATTTTCTATCTTATAATTACAAATTTTAAATTTTTATAAATTTTTATTATTTTAAAATAATTTAATAATTTTTTTATAAATTATCAATAGTGCCAATTTCCACACAAATCATTTATTTGAATTTAAATAAAATACAAATAGACATTAATTTTTTTTAATATAATTATAACATGTCATATTAAAATATTAAATTCTTGTATAATTTTAATTAATTTATATTATATTTCATTAAATATTGTTTGACCATTTATTTGATATTTCTGTTAATAAAATAATTTTGCATCACTATTATGTCACCATTAATTGTAATTATTTAATATCTAAAAATATTAAATAAATTTATTTGATGTAGGTAATTAATTTATATTTCTATATAATATTTATAGTCGATGTTATCTTCTAGATATCCATATAGTAAAATTAATATACTTATATAAAATTAGAGTGCAACATTATGTCACTTTCATTGATTTTAATAATGTTATTTTCATATTCATCTGAAAGTGGCCCTTAAGTGATTCAATTTGGAACCATATATGATAAGGTTAGAATATAGGCATCCAAATGGATTTTATATAGGTGTTAAGAAAATATTATAATATATTTTTTTACCTTTAATTACCCAATTTAACTTTAACCATAGTAATAAAAAAAATTATTAACGTTACAATTAATAATGCCCAAAAATAAAAGTAGTCTATTAAAATAATTTAGAACCATTAATTACAAATATGGAATTAATTTTTTAAAATTTAATACACATAAGTTGAAGTAATTAATTTAGAATTAATTCCTGTTGACAAAATGAAAAATGGGGGTTTTAAAAAGAAATATCATCAAAAGAATGACATGTGTTTATAACCAATTTTAATGTTAAAATAATTATAATGAACCAAATTATATTAAATGATTAAAAATTCATCTAATTATACTTTAAAACCAATAAAAATTAAAATATATCAATATAAATAAAATAGATGAAAATTTGGTTTTGAATTAAAATGCAGTATTTTACAATTTTCATTACCATATGAATATTATTGGAAAAATACTAAAAAGTTATCCAAACTAAATTTTTATATCCTTATTAGAAATAGGAAGTTTAATTTATCAAATTGAATATATAAAATTGTCAAACATTGTATTTAGAAAAGGATATACATTAATGTCGGTAAAACTATTTAATTAAATTTCTTTTATTTGAAAAATATAATTTGTTTTTATATCATGTCAAATAAACACATGAGATGAATAATAAAATTATATGGAATATATAAAATTAAAAATGTGATTAAAACTATTTATAACCACTAATTTAGTGGCTAGGTTATAAATTATAATAATATTTTGTTAATATATTATTGTTTGTTAAAATTAGGTCTTGCGTGTAACGCAAGACAACTCAATTTAGTGTGTAGCCTAAGATTAACAAGGTGTTATGTAAAAATAATGGAAGAATATAAATTAATTTAATTCATAAATGAAAATATTTTAAACTCTTGGGTGTTGAAGAATCAATCCCTTAACTTCTAGAATTAGAGTTGTTAGTAAAGATCCAAACAGGGATAATCCAAGAATTATTGGTATATGGAAACTCAGGTGTTGACTTTAGAACGAACAATATTATCCAAAATCTAGTATTCATTCACATTATATAATTCAAAAATACATTAGGGATAGAATTTCTATGAAATTTAAATGACAAGATCAACTATATAAGAAATTAAATATCATAAGTATTGAATAAACAACCTATAGTTATTCTCAAAGGGGAGATAACACGACCTGCTATTTGTCTAGAACCACTAATCATAGCCTTAATTATGAAGATGGTATGTGAAGAGGAATAATTAAATTAATTTATAAAGATAGAAACTACTCCTATTATTTAAGAATACATTCACATATTTACTGAAGAGTTACGTAGACCTCCCCTATAAAGAGTGGTAGAGTTATCTATTGAACTCATTCTTGGATCCTATCCAATATTAATGACATCATATTGAATATAAAATGTGGAGTTATAGGAACTTAATAAACAACTACAAGACCCACTGGATAAGTTATCTATCCAACAATTTGTGTCTCCTAGGGGATCACCTATTCTCTTTGTAAACAAGTGGGATTGATCAATGTGTATATACATTGTTTATAAATAACCTAATAGGATAACAAAGAAGAAAAAGTACCATCTCTTTGGGATTTTTGATTTATGTGACAATATTTATGGGGCTCAATTATTATCCAAGATTGATCTTTGATATTGTTATCATCAATTAATAGTGGAGAATGAAGATATTACAAAGGATTCCTTTGGATGAAGATATGATTATTAAGAGTTTGTTGTTATTCACTTCACCTTAACTAACTATCCAATTATATTTATAGATTTGATAAATTAAGTCTTTAAATACCACCAAGATAAATCTGAGGAAATAAAGGCTTTTTGGAAAATTAAGTAAATATTGATTTTGGTTACAAAAAGTTGCTTTCATGGGGAATATTGTAACCAATAAAGGACTCTTAGTTGACCCTACCAAGACAATGGTTGTGGAGAAGTGGCATAATCCTACAATAGTAATGAATATTCATAGTTTTAATTATTTATAATGATATTATAGATGTTTTATGAAAATCATTTCATGTATTTATAATCCACTAACCATGCTTACTTAGAAGGGGAAAAGTTCCACTGGACGGATGAGTGTGATGAATTTTTCCATGATCTGAAGAATATATTGGTCATTGATCATTTGTTAACTCTAACCTTATTAATTAAATTATTCATTATTTATAGTGATTCATTTATTAATGGTGTTGGGTGTGTACTCATAAAAAATAATAAGGTGATTTCTTGTGAATCTCGATAGTTAAAGCCTCCTAATATAAATATCATATTCATGACCTAGATATATATAATTATTTATTCTCTGATGACATTGAGGAACTATCATTATGTCGCGAAATTTGATATATACATGGAACACCAATGTTTAAAGTATATATTCACATAAAAGGAATTTATCATGGGAGAAAACAGATGGTTAGAGCATCTTAAAGACTATAACTATTCAATTAATTATCACCTCCAATGAGTAAACAAAGTCACTAGTTCATTAATTATGAAGGAACCAATTGTGATGATAATGATGAGGATTCATGGAGATCATTTTATCCAAAACCTATTAATGTTTGAAATTGGTATCATGAGGTATGGGACAATATAAATTATATTCAAAATGAATTATCAAGAATCAAAACTAGAGAATATCCCAAAATATTAAAGGGAAGTTCCTTTGTTACAAAATAACATAGATTATGTGAAGAATGTGAAATTTTCTAAGTTCAATTTTGATTAAGAAGTTATACTAAGATTTCAAACAGGGCTATGTGTTTCATCTATTTTAGATAAAAATAAATAACTGATGGATGAAGCCTATTTCTCTTCATTAAATATACATCCCAGATTCTTGAAAATGTATAGGGACCTTCAAGATAATTATTGGTGGGATAATATAAATTGAGATATTGCTAACTACACTTTAATTTTCTTGTAATATCAGCAGGTGAAGGTGGAGCGACAACTTCCTAAAGGAATATTGCAACCACTACACAAAAAACATGGATGTGGGACAATATATCTCAAGGATATTTCACTAGTATCACAATAACATCCAAATGAAACAATAAAATATTTGTTAGAGTGGATTGACTCACCAATACTGACCATTTTATCACCATATGGAAGATTTATCTCTTGAGAAACATTCTATGGTATACGTAATAGAAGTGGTGAGGCTGCATGGGGAGCCACTTTTTATCATTTATAACTATGGTCTATGGTTCAAATCTAAATTCAAGATAAGACTTTAACATATTTTAAATACTGAATTGAAATTTATTATATACTATCACCCATAAATTATTTCAATCTAAATGGACTATTAAGACATGTAGGTACATGGAAAGAACAAGATAAATGGAATTTAAAGGTTTATAGGATCAAAACATCGCATTAGTTGAGCTTTCATACAATAACAACTTCCACTCAAGTATTCAAATGGAAGTGTATTTTTCTATATAAAGTAAGTGGTTTTTAACTCCTACTTGTTGGGATGAAGTTCATGAAGAAATTTTTTTCGGGATTAATCTTTTGTACGAGTTGACAGAAAAGGTTCATGTCATCAAATGACATATAATGGTTGTATAGATTTGACAGAAGATCTATACTGGAAACTATTTAAGGTATTTTTTGTTTTATGTTGGTGAAATTTTTTTTCCTTTGAATATCACCGTGGAAGTGAGTCATGCGGTTTGGGAATTAAGGGAATATTATCCCCAAGTATAGTGGCCCCTATGGAATACTTTATAACATTGGAGAAGTGGCCTATCAGATATCACATCATCCAAATATAACTCACATTCATGATGTATTCTACATATCTGTCTTGAGAAAATACATACTTGACCCTTCAGAACTATTGAATTTGGAGACAATACAGTAGGAGCACTACCTCTCTTTTGAGGAGTAGCCTGTAGAGATCTTTGACTATATAAACAAGTTTCTATACATAAGACTACCAACCTCATTGAAGTGTTGTGGATGAACCAATAATATGAGTATGTAATGTGGGATCCAGAGTATATAATGAGGAAAAATTTCCCAAACCTTTTCTTATCTAAGAGAATGAGTTGAATTTTTAGGGAAAAGTTTTATTAAGGCGTAATGAATATAATGACTCAGGATTTTTAAATAAAAGTTGATTCAATATTTTTTTTTTATTTTTTTGAAAAAAATATCATTACAGATGATGTATTATTTATAGATTATACATAGAAATGTGAACGTAGAGATTCGGTCATTATGTGGCCATTTTTTAAATATCACCATCGGTAAATAAGACCATTTGAATCTATAATCTTGGTAATAATTTGAATGTTATAATTTGTGATTATAAGTAGACATGACAGTGGATAAGTAATTCATAAAGGAAAAGCTATGGACTATCTAGTAGATTCATGTATTTTGAAGCCTATTTATTAAAACATAGGATAAAGGTAGCGTTTTGGGGGTTTACCCATGAAAATTCCCATGACATTTTTCAATATGTGAAGATAGAATGAAATCACATAAGGGAGAAGTTAAAATTAGGGGAAATTATGAATCATTAAAATTTAGTCCAACCACCCCAAGAATTTGTCATTATCGCACACCCAACCCATATGTCGAACATAGGGATTATAAGGGGTTATGAGTTATAATCTTAGTTTATTAAAGTGTAATTCCTTTATATAAATAAAATTTCTATTCTATTTTCCTAGTTCAAGAATGTTTTTTCATAATAAAAATATAGGTTTAATTGTGATGGAATTGGATAAATGGGTGTTTGGTGAACATATTGTACTTTCTGAAAAGGTAAAAATTTTAATAATAAAATAAGGTATTATGAATGGTATTTTTTTTAATTTAATATAATGATAAAAATACTATTATTCAACTATAAATGATAATATATTATTATGATCTACTTGAAATTTTGTACATTTCAGAAATTTTAATATCCATTTTAACTCTTTATTTTATAATAAATAATTCTTTTGTATAGTTAAAAGGTAAAATTTTCATATTTATAAAACTATTCATATATAATAAAAATCATGTTTTAATTTACCACATTTGAATTAGGTTATGGTGAATTTATAATAATGTTCTATAATTATAAATTTTTCTTTCAATAGAAAATATATAGTTTGGGTTTTTTATTATGTTTAATGGCCTCATAATTATTTCATAGTGATGTATTAATTAATTATCCAAAACCCATGACCTCAAATATGTTATTCTTTTAATATCCAGTATTTAATAGATTTAATCAATTTCTAGACTTGTAATTTAGTTTCCAAAAGTCTAAAAAAATAATTTTGACATTAAAAACATTATTTTATAGAAACTTTAATTATCAATTAAAAAATACTTAATATAAAATTATTTTTTTGATAAAAAATAACATAATAAATGACTAAAATATCCAAAACCATGGTCAGTCTAACTATTTTTCTTTTTCCACAAACATGATTTTTATGGCATATTTTTGGAATTATTAAAAAAATATATAACTTTTGATATAAATACCCTAACATTTTTCCATTTCATTTCCCAAAAAATACACATTCCATGAAATCCTATTGGTTTTACTCCCAATGAGTCCACCCAATGTGTCCTCAATCCCCCAAGGCTCCATTCCCCAATATCTAATGTTAACTCTTGAAGGTTTGGTAATTGTACTACCTTCCTCTTCTATTCATGTAACACTTTTTTTATATGTATTGTAGATATCATGATAACTATATTATATTACACTTTTATCATACCCTTACTTTCAAATTATATTTTATCAATGCAATTCACGTACCCCGTCTCATTTTTCTCTTTTCTAAAAATAGGTTTTATATCAGTTAGGCTGTAGAATTTACTTCACAAAATTTTTCTCTTCACCTTAAGAAGTTCTTTTTTTTGTGAATACCCAAACCCCACTCTTTTTCTTCGTTTATTCACTTATATGTGTATAGTATTTATTTAATTTAGGTATTTCTACATAACAAACCAAATATTCTTTTTCAGGGTCTAAAAATGACATAATGATCATCTCTTAAATCATAGTAAAAGCCATTGGTTTTGATAAAAAAACCCATTATTTATTCTCTACGGGTTATTTATGAATCGATTGATTATGATATATGTTGATCACATTAATTAATACATATAAAGGGTGCTCCGTGATAGTTCCCCAATGAATTGGGTATAGAATCTAATATCCAGATATGACATGTTTTACATTACCTTGGTGAATAACCAAGTTAATTTTCATTTATGACCCCTGGTGACAAACCTTAGTGAAATTCTTATTAATGTCTTATTTAAATTTTGTATTAATATTTCCATGTTATTATTCATGTAATTTTTATTATGATATTACTTATTTTATTTTTCTATTTCATTAATGACAATCCTCATGTTCTTACTGATATTCCTCATGATCATAAGTAAACTATATTTCTTAATGGTCCTCATTCCCACCCCTTTCCTTTGATATATATCCCTAGAATATTATATGTAGTAAATTTACTTATGATAAACCCATGAGAATGTTTTCAAGTCAATTTAGAAGGGTAATTTAATTTTTTGTGTTGTATGTACCTTATTACAAAGAAAGAAAACTTTAAAATATCCTATTTATTAAACATGTAGTGAAAAGTAATGCAATAAATAGGTGAGATTCCATATTTTCATTATATCATCTCTTTTATATTGGTTATTATTTTCCTATAGAATTATATCACTCCTTATATATTCCTCTTCCTTTTATGATCAGATCAGAAACATCGAATCTACTTGATTCATATCAATGAATATCCTCACCAAGGATAAGGACTCAAAAATTCATTAGAACTTGTTTTTTATTATTTAAAGATATTATAATGAATTTTAAAATCTCTTCCTAACTACCAGGTAATGATGATAGTAAAATTGGTTCACATAGATTATCAACAGCCATAATTTCCACTCGTGACAACCGAATAGTGAGGGCGGTGAATGTTTTGATGTGTTCTAAAACAATCTCCACTTAAATAATCATTATATTGAACATTCATCACATCATGTACACCGTCTTCATTGAAAAAAAAATATGAGGTATATATTTATGATTTGTATCATCAGGCTGACAATTATCTTAACCTATCTAATGTTGAATTCCTTATTTTTGGACAAAGTAAGGAACACAATAATAAAAACCTATCAGTGTAGTATCACCCACTATCTCTCCTTAATATCAATTGGATTTACGCCAAAATTAGATATTGAATATTTTTATGATAAATATAATCATCATCCAGTTACATAGAATAACTAAAAACACCACCATAGATTCAATTATTAGTAACTTTTCTTTCATCTATAGACATAATTTTTGTTAGAAAAAAGAAACATGCTCTTTTGAACTCATGTTTTGATACCGGTTATTATATAAATGATGGGAGTATGAAAACAAAGACAAATCATAAAAGTGTAAAAGGGATAAATATAATGAGAATAAGATCACATGTATATGTTATTTATATGGAATTCTAAATTATCTGTATATCCATAGAGAGTCCCAATTTTTAATATGATATAGTGGACATTTATACGAAAGATTCGTAGTTTTAGACACTTGTATAAACCCTATATTTAATTATAAAATGTTAAATATTATTTCATGGTTCCACCAACAACATATTATATCCACTATGATTGTGTGACATGAGGTTGGAATTCCATGGAGCTATAATACTACAATATTCAATGTATGATATTCTTCTATAACCATGTTAATGTATGAAATTGTACAATGTCTTATTTGTGCCTCCAAGTGGTCAATTTGGGCCACTTTCATTCATTCCTATGTCATCTAGATGGATTAGGATACACTATTCCAACACACTAGTGGTAACACATACACATCCTCTATAGACATGTTTTATTTTCTCGTATTGATGTGTGATTTCTATTCATTTCTATCTTATGATCATATAACATGGAAAGAAAACACACATCTCATTTTGTGACCTGGTCTTTCGATGCATTTTGACATTCTCTCATTTAGGTTGACTCTATGTTATTTGGGGAAGTAATATCCAAGTTAAGGGAACTATACATGGGACCTTTATAGTCAATTTTAGGAATGTCAAGTGGGATTATTCTATTTTACTATTTGGAAAATCATCAATCCAATTGAATAAGAATGATTTTCTGAACCTCCCACTAATTAATCATCCTTTTGATGTTCTCAATAGAGAATGCTATATACACTTTGAGTCTGAATCTATATTCAATATATAATTATAGTTGATCAATAATAAGAAAAAAATATTACCTAATTATATTTGAAAGTTAAAATCACTGAATTCAACCATGAAAGAGAATATATCTGTTGTAGATAATATATTTTCAATTGATATTATATCATTGAAATGTGTTATTTGGACTATTAAAAAGAATAAAATAAGTTACATGATCTTGAAATATAGTAGTTTTACTTATATTCTATACCTGAGTCATATGATCAATAATTTGTAGGAATGGTAAGGCCATTTTTTACTAAACCCCCATAATTTACTCTATAATATATATATCATTAATAATGAGAACAGTTTATATTAACCTCATTCATTATACATGTTTAGATTATCTGTACCCCTCTCACAAAAGAAAAATATTATCATTAATTTGGTGTATTTTCAAATTTTGAATGAAAAAAACTAGGAGTGATTTGACAACCAATCTATTTCACCACTGGTATTGTGTTTGGTTAATATATTTTCTATTAATATATATCCAAACGAAGAAAAATAGCTATCTAGAATCAATATAAGGTAAAAAATCCTAGGACATGGAATGTATGGAGGGGATGTCATCCAAACACCTCCAATATCATTTTTCAACCTAAAGATGGCACTATTTCCATTATATTCACTAATAAAACCATAATAACCATTGAAGAACCACACTCGATGTACCTGAGATAATTTTTTAGGTCCCAATACACCTTATTTTTTTATGAAAATTTTATTACTGAGCATACGAAAGATGGTCTAAAATTAAAAAACAATATTCTAGGAAAATCATATACATCCCTATTTAGGGTTTATGAGATTATCTAAATACTCATCGATCTATTACTTGATCATACCTTTAATGTAATCTTTATATATCCTTTCTCACATTCATCTCAAGATAGGGACATAGACATCTACTTGCTGAACAAAAATATCCACATTCTTTATGTATTTTCTGTATTTATTTGGACTTCATTTGATTTCAATTTACATTGATGCCTTTAAGGTGTATATTTAAGGAATATGCGTACCATGATAAATTTGCATTCATCAACTGATAATGAAATCAGATAGTGTCTAACAACATTAACAATGGTTGGAATAAAAACTAAGTTAATATGAGGAGGCGTTGTTATATTTTTTTTCCATCCATTCTCAGATTTTAAACATATGTATATTGTCTTATTTTCCCATCCATTCATCTATTTTTTTTCGAACTTATCATCTATAACCAACTATAATGTATCAACTCTATATTATGTTGTGATGCCTCTTGAATTGTGAAATGTTGAGGAGTGTAAAAAAAGAAATAACTAGTATGGACATACACTTCAATAGTTAATCCATTATTACATTATTTTATCATATCGATATTATTTTTATCTAGGGATATTAATGTAGTGATGTGGGGGATGTTTTTTTAAGGAATCTCATAGGGGTATGATGACATAGAGGAACTAATATACATATGTTTTATGAAAAAAATGAATTTTGAGAACACAACTTGATCTTAGACTATGGAGTTTCCCTACCCATTATTTCCCATAACTATCATTCTACCATTGGATACCTCTCTATACATGTATTTGTGAGTGATTCAAATAATTGTTATTATATATAGATGAAATCATGCACTAACATGTATGGTAATTTAGAATAATAGATGATATCACAATTGATTATGTTTGACAGAATAAATTACCTTATATATATATTTTAAATCTTCATACTTCAAAATTGTGGCAATATTCATCATGGTCATACCAGTGTTTCATTCTCCACATGGATGTAAATTAATATTCCAATTCATTATCAAAATATTTTTATACATGTCACCTTTCAATGATAATGAGTTTTTAGTAAAAATTGTATATGTGAAATTATGAAAAAATTTATCTTAAGATTTATAATTAACAATAGAGATTTTACATGTTGAAATGTTCTACTCATCTATCCTAAAATACTTGTAATTTTCATAAAATTATAAACATAGAATTTCTATTTTATATAAGTAGTAAGAAATATTGAGACATTTCCTCCATCAATATTTCTAAGCTAATAAGTCAACCCAAATTCATCCTAAATTCATTAAAAAGGTGATTGAACATATACCTATATTTTAATCATTGATTCAGAGAATGTGCTCAGTAATCCACAGGGTATGAAAACCTATATATCAATTTTGAGGGTGTACATGTTTATTGATATCACAAAAAAATATTTATATTGGAATCTCTCCCTATTTTAAGAAAATAATTTCATGGGACTATAGAAATCAATATTTAAGGACACCTAATTAATTGTTTTTAGGTTGGATAATCACCATGATAGAATTGAAAAATATTTATCCGTATAAGAAACTAATATCAATTTTTGGAAAACTTTTATTCCTCCATGTCCTTTTTAGTCTCTTCCAATAGTGCAAGAGCTATCAGAGGAATCCAAGCTTTATTTCCCAATATGAAATTTGAATATATAAATAAATTAAACATTACTCCCAAAATTAAGACCCAGAATTTCTTATTGAGCTTCCACATGCTAATTTTCAATTCTCCATTAATCACGTTGAAGGGGTTCATCATTGGATTCTAAAAACATTAGATTTCACAAATGAGATTATAACTCTTGTATACATATGTTTGTGATATCTAAAAAACCACATATATTTAAATTAATATTAGATAATATTCTAATCAAAATCATTTTCATTAGTCCAAAATCACCCATATCTATTTTTTGTAGAAGATATATTCGAGGAATATATTCTAATGTCCACTCCAATTATAGTGTTGGTTGGGGAATTCTTTGTATAATATGGATGAATAGTTGTGATCTTAAGGATTCATTTCATGTGGATGGTTTTTTTGGAAGACTTTTAATAGAAAAAATGTTATAAATATTGGCCTCACATTTATATATATATAAACCTTATGATTATATATTAGAATTACATTAGATATTTTTTATATATGAACCAAGAGTTTTGTATATTCTAAAATTAATTTAGTACATTCCAATTTTTTAAGATACTAAGATCATATATAAGAATAAAGTACTGCACTATGAATCTATTATTATTCACCCACAAAAACTATAAATGTTTTTATATTTTAGGTCAAAATGGAAATGAATGTATCTCCTCAACACTATCAGTTATTTGGTCATTATGACAACCTTATTCGACATCTAGAATTATGTATAATGAAGATTACACTAGGTCATATAAAAATAATAAATTTTAATATGTATTATTTAAATACATATAAAATTAAAATTAAATATCCTTTTAGAATTCCAGCGCTCCCACATCCTTGGGTTTTCACTGCCTCCGCTACCAGCTTCACGAAGCATCAGCCCTTGATCTCACACGATGCAGCAGCCCTAGATCCCGCCGCCCAATGTCAGTTTCTCCCTCCTCAGATTGAGTTCATCTTCACCTCATGTGACATAGAAACCCTGGATCCCACCATCATCGACGAACCTGCTCAAAAAATGTTTACCGACGCAGCAGGGATCCCACCACCGAACTTCACAACTCCTTCCGAAGCAATGGTGTCTGTGAAGACGACGACACCACTCCTGAATCACGTCGTTGTGAGGCTAATGCCATCACAACCTTAGGCCCCTGGATCCCGTATTTTTGGTGTCCATAGTCACCCATAGAAAGTGACCCCGCTATCAATTGGCCTAACAGACTACCCCTCTTAGAGCATCTTAGCTATTCGTGGGCATTCGCGATGCAAAACATTCACATGCGCATACCGAGCCGAATGAGGTTCAACCTGGGGTGAGTTTAGGATGATGACTATTGTTGAGGTTTATCCATTTTTATTGTTCCATGTTTTATTTGTTTCAACTTCCATTTAATCCTGATCTTTCATGCACAAATTCAATTTTGTATCACTACACATATTTCATGATGTTTTGGATGGTGTTGTTGGATTTGGTTAATGTTGTACCATTAAAATGTTTTCTGGTTGGTTTCTTTGTCCACGGTGGCTTAATGATATAATGTTTCCTCATTGTGGAGCTCTTTCGATGAATCCTTCACCATCTATCATCCACCTTTGAAGGATATTGTGCATATTTGCTGCTAGTTTGTTGTGTGCTTTGTGTTGTTTGTGTTTCATTGGGCTGGTTTGGCTTGTGTCTACAATGGTGGGTTCCCTTGGACACATTGTATTCTCTTGTTTTGTTTGGGTTGGTCTAGTTTTTGTATATAATGGTGGATCCCCTTGGACCCACTGTCTCGGTTTTTTTTCTTGTTTGGTTCTCACTTAACCAAAATGTGTTTTTAAAAAAAATGAATTTTCAGTCATTCAAAAATATCCATTTTACAAGGTCACATTTATCAATCGAAGGATCCATGGTGTCAATCCCATAAAATTATTACCTAGATGGATATTTATTGATAATAACTACAAGACATGTTTGAACTATTTATCATTTAAATGATAATGTTAAATAACATAATCTTAGACTCACCAAGAGTAGGTCACACAACATGACAAAAAAGGGATAGAAAAGTCTGTAGAAATATCCTAGAATGATAGGGGTTCATAGAATAATTTATCCTAACCCCATTTATAGATACTCATTATATTCACCCAACTGAAAACATGGGTGAATTCCATAGATAATACTATATACATGTTCTATTCCTCGGTCCCTAGATACTGAGTGCTCAAATCCCAAACATGAGCATGTGCCTTTCTCAAATAAAACCTTCCCTCAAGGATATAATTTTTATTTTATTTCATTCAGCCACATTATATAATTTTAAAAGGGGGGATATATTAGTGGAAATAATCTCTATTATTAGATTAATCATCTAATTAGTGAGGGCATTCAATGGAAGCATTGATCAATTCTAAGGCCTCCTTTTCCAAGGGTTTAACACCCATGCCTTCTTGTTCCTTGCCCTAATTCCCAACCATCATTGAAACATTCTCCAGAATTAATGATTTTCCCATTCCTAGAACCCAATTCTAATTCATCGTCAAACATGGTATCAATTACATGTACCCTACCAACAACCACCTATGCCCTAAAACAAGATCCATCATTACAGAATCATCACATTTGGGTGGGATTGGTGGTTTGGATTGGTTACCCCACATGGTCATATTAACACCCTAATTTTACAATAAAACACTATATTCCACATAATTTATGTATTATTATCTATAATTTATTAATTTGACACTTTAACTAACCACTTCATATTCCATGACATAGAATTTCTCCTCTGTGTGACACTCTATATCAACAAGAAAAGAAAAAATAATAATTATAGGTCTTTATTATATTATTTATTTCACTAAAAACCCTTCATAACAATACACCTCTCCCATTATTCTTTAATAATTGGATGAAAGAAAAAATTAGAAAATGTTTAATAAGGATGCACTTCACCTAGGCCACCCAGGAGAGGTCCACTAGGGTCCCACATTTTCCATGCCACCAAAGAGAGTCATTATAGGGATCTCCCTAACCTCTGATAACCAATAGAGGCCATCTTGGGAAAATTTATTATAAAACACCCATCAAATGACTATTATGGTCCCACATTTCCCATACCTCTGATAAAAAGTATATTATAGAGACAATTCGCCCAGAACACCATGGAAAATTTAAATAGAGATCTTATTCACTAAAAATCCTAAATGAGGCCCACCATGGTTCCACATTTCCATGGATTCCCATTAAAATGATAGGACTGATCCATTTTTTCTAGCTTCTCCACTATTGGTTGAACCTAGTTAAAATTTCTTATCCAATAAGATCTTAATGTGGATTCACTATTTTCATTGGTATTATATATGAATTAATGTAAATACCCAAAATACCATGTGAAAAATAATTATCCTATTTCTACTAACATCAAATATCCACCTAGTCCGACCCATAACATCTTTTGATCATGACTAGTCTATGGACACTATAATTCTCCCATATGATCTTGTATTCCTTTTAGAACTCAAATTGGTATTCCAAAAATAGATATCCCTTAGTTTCCTCCCCAACTGATGGGTGTCTCGGGATATAGTCAATCATTTATTCCCTTGAATCCTTGAACTACCTATCCTATAGAATTATTGCAAACATCTCTACACCAGCCCCAATGACTCACAAGACATGGTTGTGTTATATTTGCACCATTTTCTCAAATTAATCAGTCAATATATCAACCAAAATCTTAATTCCAATCGATTATCCATGAACATATAAGAGTATACTACTATTTTTCTTCCCCCACTATGTTCTAATTAATTTTCATCCTCCCATTCTCTTAATTCATGATCCATAAATATATATATATATACGCTACTAATATAATGTAATACAAAATTTCCCTGAACTAGTTTACATCACCCATATTTCTAATCATCTTACCTTGTATATATTCTAACAATTAAGTGAATATATATTGGTTATAAACTAGGTGTAAACTGAGAACATTTACTCATTGATAATCTAATCCATATTCTAAAAAAATGAACAAAAAACTAACATGGACTATCAATTAGATGTAAGGCTGAACCATACTCATTATTTACTTTCTAACAGATATGATGAACCATAATGGGACACAAATTCACAAGTCACATTAGAATTATCTTAAGGAAACATTTACATAATATTATATTTTTTATGTAACTTAACTAATCATATCATATCCTACTAATATGACCATAAACTACAAGACATCATTGTCCTAGTTTGATGATGTTAAAATGTATCTCATTTTTATTGATTGAATGACCTTAAATAGAAAATAATTGGTCTTAGATGGTAATAAATTATTGAGATCCATCTTTTTGGGAACTAAACCGTTATTTAATAATAAAATGTGGGTTTGGGAGAGATAACATCTTATACATTCAGATAGGGAACCAGTGATATATACTAAGGTTTTTATCAATACATGGAAATAAATGATCACTTTCATAGCCACAATAATATTTTTTAAATATATATGAGATTCCTAGACAGAGTAAAAAGTACTATCACATGTTGATCTATCCTACCATCAAACAAGTTGTGATGTGAAATTCAAACCATTTTTAGTTCATAGTAAAAATTGACTATATTCATAAAGAAAGATAATAGTTGAACATATACCACATACATGGATGCATACATGTATAATCATAAATATTATTTATTCCCTACTATAAATACATTTTAACATAATGTAAAGAGATTACCATATCATGAACAAGTATAAAATTGAAAAAATAATTAACTACATCATTTCTTTAGGTAAATATTTTTTGATATATATACTAGCCCCTAGACATGTAGTAATAAATTATGTGAAAAAAAGAAAATATTTCATTAAAATAAATTCCTTATACCTTTTGGGTTTAATGTTTTATTTAAAAATAAAAAATATTTTCTAATAAAAATCAACCAATTTTCAACTAACGGACATTTTCCCACAATATATGATACTATTGGATCCATAAAATATATGATGATATCCCACAAATTCTTCACATGAGACACACCTCATTATTTTTTATACTTTTCTTATCTTTATAACCTATCATAGGTGAAACATATGAATGGTTGAACCTAGATTCGTCGTACTGGAAAATGTATGTATTGGGAACTAGAAATAATAAGTGCCATAAAATGATTATAGAAGTTAAATATGTATACATAAAAAATATAAACCCAATAAATAGTAGATCACATAACATGGCATATGTATTGAAATATCATAATCCATAAATCAAAATAATGTCGAATCATGATTCAATAATCCTAATATGTAAGAGAATAATTATAAGAATATGGAAATGAAATGAAATAGTCCCTTGAAAAATAGAATATTAAATAAAATTTGAAAAAAATCATTGGGAAATTATAAAATTTTGAACAATCAAAATTTCTATGATACATGTTGTGAACAAAAAAACATCAACATTCATGTTTTTAATAAATTCCCTAGATTCATGATGTGTATAAATAATATGTTTACTCTACAAATTTTGAATATAAAAATGTTTATGAATTCTGTTGTGAAAAAAATGTAACCATTCTTGTCATCCTTATCAAATAGTTTATAAATCCTTGACCATTTCCTCAGAGGGTGGTATAAGACCCCACCCATAAATCATATATGAATATGTTTCAACATGAAAAAATCCAATAAACACATCATTAAGAACTAATGAAATGAAAAATGGGCTTCACTACATGTCTAGATGGTATCAAAAAAACTGATGGTAATAATTTAAATCGAATATACCCAAAATTCAATAACAAAAAAATAATATTTCAGAAGAAAATTAATTGGGTTGTCTAGAAATTATTACTTCCCAGGAAATATGTTATAAAGATAAAGAGAAAAATGAAAGTGAAATCATTAAATAGTTTTTATAAAACATTTATTATCATTATAGTAAAAGTTGAATTTGTGTTTCAAATTAATAAGTTATTTTTGAAATTTTTATGTGAAATTTTTTTAAATTAAACAACTTTTAAATGTAATATTAAAAGTTTTAACCATGAAAATGACATCATGATTTTAAAATGGTGATATTAGATCAGTTTTAAAACATTTACATTTAAAAATAAAATCATTCAAAAGTATCCTAGAAAAAGACAAATTGATTTCAAAAAGGTGATGTTGAAAATATAGAAATATTTACTTATTATGAATATAAATATCAATAATATATATTTTAAATTAAATAAAGGTTATAAACAATTATATTTGAAGATAATAAATTTTATTAAAGGAATGAATATCCTTTTGAATATTTTCAAAAGAAAATTTTCAAAATCAATAATGTTAATGAGGTAGATGAATTTTAATTTCAATAGAGGATAAAAGAAATATCATATTCACATGAGTAAATATATATTTTGGTTTCATAATAATAAAGTAAAAGAATTTTTGTGAATAATGAACAATGAAATGGAGGTAAAAACAGATTTAAGTGAGATTATTTTTTTTCATAATAATGTAAACATTTATGGGAATGAAATTCACTGATAAATGATATTCGAGTTGAAAAAATATACCTAGAGGGAAAAGAGGAAATATATTTTGAAAATTTAAATAAAAGGATTTATAAAATCTATAATAATTACAATTAAAAAATACTATTCCAACATAATGAAAGAATATTTGAATTAAAAAAATACCTTATGGATTTTTTAATTCATGAAGGAATGTTCATTTAGAAAGTAGTTTTGTGGTAGAAATAAGAATCCCAATAAATTATTAAATTACAGAATAATACAATAAATGGGATGGAATTATTTCACCTTTATGAAATAATTATTAGAAATGACATTATTAACCAATGAATGAGAATTGTGTTTCTAAAAAACACATACTGTAATGGTTATGTAGTAATAATAGGGTTAACAAGAAATTAAAATTAAGGTATTATGAAATAAGAGACATTTATTGTAATTGAAGTCAATAGTGAAGTGGACACACCATAAATAATAAATTATATCCTGTAATATCAATCAAATATCAGGGATTTGAAAATGAGAAAAGAAATTCAAACCTTGAATTCCAACACAGTATAACATAGTCTAAATTTTTGAATAAAACAAATAACCATATTTATCACCGATTGGATAAAAATATACCTTTTTATTAACCTTAAAAATATTTTTGTACTATTATTCACTAAATTTATGTCTATTAGTGACTATTTATTTTCCAAATTTGGTTTGAGTAGCATCGATCATATTTAACTAGACTCAAAATAAAAGTTTTTTTATTCAATTATATCATAATGTTCATCATTACCGAATAATATTAGATACTTAAATTAATTTATTATGATATTTTATAATCTTATAATTACATTTTATGAGTTTTCTATTATAAGTTTTAATGATGAATTCGATGATGAGATTGTTTGGATGTTTCATAGAGAATGATAAGTAGTTTATTAAAAAACAATATAAATTTTAATATTTAATGTAAAAAACTAAACATTAAAAATTATTAACATATTTATGTCATATATTACTAGAAATTAATTTCCCATAGTCATCCCTGATATAATATTATATTATTATACAAGTCGGTTGTTAAACCAACCCAAACAAGAATATACAATAATTAAGGGGTTATTATGAAGTGATCTTTTTTGTAATATGATTATAAAAGAAGTATAAAAAAATTATTATTTTTTAATTAGTGTTCTATACAATTATTTTAATAGAGTATTTTAATATAAACACTTATTCATAATTTTTTGATAGTATGAATAACTAGATTTTTACACATACAATGATCTTTTGGATGGCTGAATTTACCACAATTTGTTTTGGATATATTATTAATATTTTTTTACCTAATTTTAATCTAGACCATTAAAAATTTCATAAAAATACATTTATACATTAAAAAAATAACTACCATTTATTAATAGTTATTATGAAAATAAAACATAGATATGAATCATTACATGGAATCATTAGTCCACATGTATGCAAAGATGAAGATTTCATTTTTTATAGAATGATGAATTAGAATATTTTTGGATTATCATTATCAATATAATATTTTTTGAAATATAAAATTTATTTGTTAAATTCTCTATTAGTAACATACCTTAATGGAAATGAAGTAAAATGAACAAGTTTCATCGTTGAGGATATAGTCTACATAACATTTAACTAACAAAAAAACAATTTCAGAATAAAAAATAGAGAAAGGTGGATAATGGTTAATAAATTATTATAATAACATAAAAATATGTTGAGTATATTTGTGATATAATTTTAATATATTTCAATGTAATTTATTAAGAAGGAGTGATTATAAATAATTATAAATGAGAAAAAACCATTTTGAAAGTTATACCTCAGTACTTGAATTATCGCTTTAGTGAAGTGGTTAAATATTTGAAGGATGGTATGTTGATAAAAAATAACCCATCAATGGTGGATAAGAATGTTTATAATAGTTAAAGATAGATTTTATGTAAAACATAATATGGTTTTCTTGTGATCTTAGGTGAGGATAGGAATGCTACTTTTATAATTGAAAGGGTTGAAAGTTTTTTAAATACCCAAAACATTTCAATAATGGTAAGTAAATATCAAATAAAGTGGCTCAAAATATGATTAAAAATAGATAATGAGAAGTGATATTATTAATATTCTAATTATCCAAGAATCCTACAAAATGCCTTAATCAATTTTGAGATATTTTTCCCATAGATATTTGCTTTTTACATTTTTTTTACTATTTTATCTAGTTTTCCCTAACTTTTACTATATGAATAATTATAAAAAATTCCTTTTAAAAATATTGAAATATTTATTACAAATTAAATATACATTTAATAATAAATAATTATGAGAAATAAAAAAATAATAATGTAATAAGTGATAAATCTATTAGAAATAATTTTTTTAAAAAATATAGCTTATGTTCTAAAATATTAATTATGTGATTGTAATATAAAACCAAAATTCATAAGATAAAAAAATCATATATAAAAATATATATTATATTGTGAAATTTTTTTCATGAATTTCCAATTCGTACTTATAAAATAATAATTTCCTAAATGTCACATTATTTGTGAAAATGATATTTTTTTAGTATTCACATAAAAATGAATCATTTTAAAAAAAATGAAAAAACCATTTCTAGGTTAGTATTTTTATTATAAATCCAAAAAATATTATTTTTCAATATACTATTATATAAATATTAAATTAAAATCTTAATTAAAATTTTATACTACAATGAAGAACTACTGACATACAAAAATAATATATTAAAATAATATTTTTTCTTACACATTGTTTATATAAAACACAAATAAATCAAAAATTAATCAATAAATAATATTTTAATAACATAATAATTTTTAAATAATTTACTTATTTTCCATCAATAAAAATAATGAAATATAAAATGAATGACTCTTAAACACATTAATGGATTATGTAAATTTGTATAAGATAAACTTTATATATTAATATATATTAAAATATTTGATAATCAGGTTACTCCAATTCATACATACTAATTCAAAGACTCGTTTTTACTGGCCTAAATTTATTATAGTTATTTTTTTGTTCATATTTTCATATAGATATAACTATACAAAATATTTGGAATATTGTGGGGAAAACATATATTAGAATCATGGTCCTTTACAATATATATTTACCATAAACTATCACATAAAATAATGTTGAAAATAATTTATGCTATATAGAAATAAATATACATGAATTATAAATATGAGACAAATCAATGTTAATAGAATGTGTTTTACAGTGACAACATAAATTATATACCATTTAATTAACATAGAAGTATGAAAAATGAGAAGGGAATACATTATAATTTGACGATAAATGTTAGTAGTAATAAATAAATAGTTTATAGGCATAGAATATATGAATACTCATTATAAAAAATATCAATGAAAATTTTAGAAAAAAATTCTTTAAAGATAATCATTATCGGTGAGAAAGAATTCGTCCCAAGGAACTAAATTCAATAATTTCCCTAGAAAAAATATATAGAGATTAAATTATAAAAATTATATGGTATGTAATGAAAATTTAGAAAATTTATTGGGAAAATAAACAAAATAGAGAGAATACACTAAATAAAAAGAAAATATTTTGAGATTCCTAAAACCATAGATCTTGTTTCATTTCATTATGCATGAAATTCTTGTATAAATATTTTTATTAAAAAAATAATTATATATATATATTCAAGATTATTTTAAGATATTATTGGTTGTTCAATATAACTAGAAATTGTAAATTATTTTTTTCTCGAATGATAAAAACACATGATTTTATGCTCATTTTAATTATTCGATAACAATTTCAATTTCATGGTTGAGAATGGATATTATTGATAAATTATTCAAATTACCACTAAAATAAATAAATGACTAATATTTATTATTTATATATAATATATAAAATATAGTAACCGATTATAAATATAATCATAATTATAGTACTAGTAATGTCATTATTGGCTGTATAACTGGACATAAATAGGACAAGTGAAAAGATGGAGGGATATTATAAATATATATATATTATAAATAATTTTGAAGAATTATAATGATGAATAATAACATTTATATCATACATATTTTTGAATTTTTGTAGTTCACAATTTTTGAAAATGTCATAAGGATAGGGGAATAGATGATAGAAAATGAATGCGAATGAATGGAAAGTTACATAATACATGAAAGTTTTAACTATTACAGGGTCCTAAAATAATTATGGCTTGAAGAGTTGTTTCTATATAATTTATGTAAGGAATAAAGAGTATTAATTGGGTTTATCTGGATAATATTTGAGTAATGATATTTATTTTTTGAGATACATTCAAGTGGATTACAGAGTGTATTAATACTTGAAGGGGAGGATTATTTTAAATTAAGATAATGTATAAATTAGTATTTCAAGAAAAAAATTTGATAATGAAATCATTAAGAGAATATTAAGGCTATTTATTAGAAATATATATTTCTATGGCCTTTAAACTCTTCCTCTATATATGGTATGTTTTCTAATAAATAATCACAAGAAGGGAGGAAAATAATAATTTTTTTAACAAATCAATTATCTCTTTAGAATAAGCATTCTACATCTTATGTATTTAAATTAAATTTATTTTCTTAAAATAGATTATTTATCATATTACGATTAATTTTGATTGAGAATACCATTATATAATTCATTAGTTTATAATTAAATAAATATTATTTTCTAAAACATACCATTTTTTTAAACAATGTTTTTAAAAATTCACCCCAAAATCAACATTCTATAAAATAATATAAATTATCCGACATGAAATTCTTATACATTATGATCTAAATAAATTTTAATCATTTTTTAAAAAATAACGATTCCAAGAAATGTAATTAATTTTTCAAAAATAATTAATATATATAAGTGATTTGAATATTTAAATGTTTTATTAAAATATTTTTTTTATAATATATGTTAAAAAGACATTATTAAGACATATTATTACAATTTTTTTGAGTTACATAAAAAGAATATTTATGTTAACTTATTTTAATATTTCTAAATTATTTACTAGTGAATTTAATTTTTATGTTGGAAACTTACTATCCTAATGGCCATGTTAAAATTCGAATGAATGTATTGCCTTTACACATAATATGAATTAATATTATTTTATTTTTTTAATAAATCAAATATCATTTATAAATGTTTCTGAACATCATTTAAAAAAATTCTAAATATATTTATTTTGTTTTTTTCTTTTTATAGTGTTGTATTTCCATCACATATTTTTATTATTACAAAACTCTAAAATTTGAAATTATTTTTATGTTATTTACATATTTTTATTTTCCAATAGTAATATTTTTAATATCAATGAATGAATTTATCAATCATATGTATTATTCTATATTGTTGTAAAAAATATTTTATTTCTATTTTTAGAGTATTTCATAAATGTAGTACCTTATAGCTAAATATGATATATATATATATATTTATATAATATGATGTAAAATTTTCATATTGAAATGATTTCATCGTTATGTATTCCCCCATTAGAAATATCACCCTTAAAATTTCAATTTATGATATCCACAATGAATAGATATGGTCACTATTATTTCTTAACATCCATAGTTTCTCGTATGTTTTCTTCTTATTTAGGGTCTCTCTTAAGTACGTTGACAATGTAATTTTTCTTTTGCGAATATCATATTTCCTCTATAATCCATTATTTTCACAAGATAGTCTTCATAATAGAGTCCATTCTCTAATTATACAACCTATGCATTTTGTACAAGTGTGGTATCACATATATACTTCCTTAGTTGGTATATGTTGAATATATTATACACTTTAGAAATGATTTTTTTAAGTGAAATTCTATTGGACAGATCTACTTTGAGATCAAGCATGATGAATGGGTTGATAAACATTTTGGATGATATTTCAATTTTTTCTATACCTCATGACTCTCTTCAAACCCCATATTAAAAATAACACGTAATCTCTAACATTAATCCTCGTGCCTCTCTGATGATTTTCAATATAATACATGGGTCAACCTAATACCAAATTAATTTATTGATGAATTAATTAAAACTTCTATATCATTTCATTAAAAAGTTACAGTGCCTATGAATTTCATTCAACATATTTTTCTAAACACAACGTGTTTCAAAATATATTCCCATATAGAGTATCATATATGAAAATATGAATATGTGAGGAGAATATATTATTATATAAGAATATTTATTGGGGAATTTGTCGATCTATTCTATCGTTTCAATACATTGACCACAATCTCATCTTTTTTTCATTTTTGTATTTCTGTTTAGATTATTCATCATTTTGTTAGTGATAATTTCTATTGATATTAAACTTAATGTTTAAGTAATGTTGGAGACTCAAATAGACATAACTAGAACTTCACTTGTGGAAATGCACACGACTATTCAATTTTCATTCAAAAACCTTTGGTTACGTATAATTAAAATAAATTGTTATTTATTTTTACACAATATAATGTTTTGGATAAAATGATTATAATAAAGTTAGTGGAATTATCATTGCCAATGAAATAAACTCTACACTAATGTTGATAGAGAAATAACATGATGAAATGTGAGAGATATATTAGAGACAAATATGAAACAGAAGGTGGAGGTGGAGTTTAGAGGCGAGATTGCAATAAAAAATTAAAGACAACCAAGAGAGATCCAGATTTCAATAGGGTTAGGTTGATAGTTTTAAATAAATATTAATGTAAATAAATTACATATAGTATTTCAAAAATATTCACAATAAAAAACGAAATAAAAAATTCTTTTAAAACCAAGGACGTGAGGCATGACCATATCCCTATATATTTCATTGTTTTTCGTTTTTCCGATATTGTTTCCATAGGATAAATATTCATCATAAATACATCGAATAATAAAATCAATTCAAGTCAAAAAATATAATATTTATAAATCTAAAGGATAAACTAAATATGTTAAGTACTAATAAGAAGAGTCAATTATATTAATTCAAAGGAAAAATAGATCTCCACACAATTGTCATTGATTTTCTTTTGGATCAAAGACAATTCATCTCGATAATCAAACATAACATTTATCATACAAATAAAAACATTTGCAAATATACACGTGGAATCTACCTAGGAAGTATCTCACTATAAAGGCTACTAGGATGTCTTCTCTGGAAGTTAGTGGTGTGAGGAATCCTCATCGTTTCTATCCCGACATTGTCTCCCTTTGGGATATTAGTATGCACTTGAAGAGTTTGTATCTTCTCTAACTGAAGCATCCATGATACAGAAGAAAACACTATAATATTTCATAAGGACTCAACTAGGTTTGGTAAGACACCAAGGTACTAAGATCATCAAATTAGTGAAACATATATTAATTAAAGCAATGATACTTGTAACCTTTTCATTCAACATGGAATTGAAAAAAAATTCATGTTTCATTAAATATTTTGTTAATCCAACCTACAAAAATTAATATTAGAGGATCAATTTCAATGTATCCAACCTGATTAATAAAATTGAAAATGAAAACATCATCCATCCGGGAAGTTTACTGATTGAATCAGTCTTCTTTTTATTGCTTAAAATTTCAAAGGATGACCATTTCCTCATCTCCACCTATAACCATGCCATGACTATCTAGAACACATTAAAGCTATATTTGATTGTGAAACCATCTAGTTAACTATGCCTAAGATAGAATATGAATATGACCCCATTTGGAATCATATTATATATATATTTTTAGTTAACTATGCCTTAGACAGAATGTTGTTTGAAAGTGACACCATTTAGTTGGTCAATACTCTTAGATGAAAATAAACATTGATCTATTGGAACATTTTATAGGGAGAGGGTGGATGGACCTAACTTATTGAATAATATCTAGTTTATGGTTTCAAATCATATTATAAATATTCATGTATTAATGCATCATAAAACATCATAGTTTTCTATATGTTTTTCTATATAGTTAATAAAGATTCATGTAGTACTGCATCATATCTAAATGAATATTTTTAAAAGGTGAATAAATTATAATCTATAATCCAATAAAAAACCAAGCATTCAAAGACCAATAATATATATAAAGTTGGGTGAAAGAAAACGTAAAAATACATATATATTTAGAAATTAATATGATAACTACAAATCCAAAAGGTGACAATTATAGTATCCTTCCAATGAAAATTTTATTCTAGAGAATGTTTAAGTTTTATACATTTATTTTAGGTAGTTGGAAAAAACATTTTAAGAGCTATAATTGTACAGAAAAAGTTTCTTATATAACAGGATAAACTAGAAAACTAATATAATACATGACATACTTTCTATAAAGACCTCTTTCACTCTGTAGTGTCTTGAATCTATAATATAATTGAGAAATCACCTATAAATCTCAATATTTAACTTGCAACCAAAGTTTACGAAATTATTATAAGTTTTTTATTGAATATTTTTTCACATAAATTGAGAGTGAAAATGATAATGTTATATAATACAAAACTAAGTACTATAGATAAATCATTGAAGGAAAATTAAAATAACAATAGTAAAAAAGATAAAATATATTTTTTAGGGAGTAAGAAGGCTCAAACAATTTTTCATCACCTATTGTACCCTATTTATATCAAACTGGAAAAGATTTAGGAAGATGTTGGGAGAGGAAACTGGCTATATAAGGGAGAAGAATGGGTACTTTACAGACACACATTATTTTGTATAGTATCAACCTGAGTCTTGGGGGGGATAATAGAGGGGGAATATCGAGTAATTTTCTTATCCACACATTATTCTTCCTCCAATTTCAATTCTGGTCAGTTTAGCATCAATGCATAAAAAAGAACCCCACATAAGGGGAGAAGATGGTGTGAAGTTCTTATTAATCAGTCCAACCTGAAAACCTTACACAATAATTACGATTTAAATTTGGTTGAGTTTAAGACGAGGTTGTGTTTGTTTTCATACAGCATGTTTGTTAACATAAGGTGTTTCTTGTTTTAATGCACCATGTTTTAAAAAAATTAGTACTTGTATAGGCTTAAAATATATTTATCTAAAATAGCCTTTGTAAATGTAACTATATACCAGTAAATACCCTGTGGATACTAATGTGGAAACGTTTGAAAACATGGAGGATATGGAATATCAAAATGAAATCATGGAATATATAGAAAATGAAACACAATGATAGTTATATCTTCCAACCTTAATTATGATTTTGATGGGATTGTATTAAAATAAATAGGGAAAAATTTCTATTATGCAGTGAATATATGTATACAAAAATGGACGATCAATGGGAAATATGTTGATTCAAAATGAAATAATGAGAAAGAATCATCTTATTCATGATTAAGTGATAAATAGTGATATCGGATACAACATACTGTGTATTGTTTAGTAATATGTAAATCTTATTAATATTGGTGTCTAGTTTTTAAGTAGTGAATAGGTATATAGAGGTAAAAAATGTGAAAAAGCTATATGAACTTAGATACACCAGAAGACTTCTATGTTTAATGTACATAAAAAATAAAAGTAACTGGTTAAATTGTAATGTGCGCAATGGAGACATATTGCATATTCCAAAATTAAAATACGTTAGAAAAAGTCATGATAGTTAAAGGATTGCATGTCAAACCTGGGTAGGCTGCATATTGGAGGGATATTGAGAGTCATAGTCTGCCCATATTTTGAGTGGGGAATTCAAAATTTGGGTGATGTGGAAACATAGTGGGTGACAAGTATGAAGAGTTCACCCATATTTAGTATGTATAGTTGATTAAAAAACAATCAAAGTTATTGAAGTGAAATAAATCATACTAAAAACCTTCATAAGTACCCAAACTTTCACACAATACAGACATAACGACCGATTCAGAGATGAACGTATTGGCCTACATGATTCTATAAAAACAATATCTTGTACATCCTAAAAAACTTTAATTTTTTTTAAAAAATGAAGATGATTTTTTTAAAAAGAATCAAAATTAAAGAACCCAATTATCTAGAATGCACTATCATAAGATAATATTATAGGTCCACCTTGGGATTGGAACAATACTTCTACTTTAATCATATTAATAATTTTGTTTGTAAATTTATCCATTATTACCTTCATTGGAAAAAAATTAATAAGAGGTTTTTGGATAAAAAACCCAAAAATACAATAATATAAAGATTTCTTGAATGGAAAATTATTGGTTCTGAAACTAACATTGAATGGACCAATATCAGTTCTAAAACTGGTCCCTAAAACATATTTTAGTCAAATAGGGAAACCACTGTAATTTTTAATGAATTAAAAACAATCATTGTTCTTGAATTCAAGCACATAAATATCTTATACATACTAAAAAATTCCAAAATTACCAGAAATTACACTGAGTGTAGACATAAGGAATGATTCTAAAATGAACTTCTAAGCCTTCTTGCTTCAGTAACTTTTTGAATCTAACCAAATCATATATCTATTTGAGATAATATTGCATGCAAAGAAAATAGACAACAATTGAAACAAGTCTACATTTCAAAAAGTACATGAAACACTGTTTTCCTAGAAGATGCAATAAAATAATGTATCAAAATAATATTGATGTCAAAAAATAATAATAAATGAAACATTATGGAAACCGAAATAGAAATAATAGTGAGAAACAATTAACTTGATTCCTTGATACCATTACACTAAAAAGAAGGAGATGGTGATAAGTATACCTGAATCAATGTAGACATTTAAATTCATTCGACATCATTTTAATAATCAAGTAATGTTGAATCAAATTTGAGATCATGAATAATATTTCATTTGGAATAGCGTGCATCAAATAATGAATTAGTGAATAAATACCAGATAAAATAATGAAATAGTTTACCCAGATTGTAATGGCCATCCATCTCCATTTAACAAAAATATGAGGACTCAAATATATGTCACTGATTCTAGGTTCCATGATGTTGTATTTCTCTAGAATGGAGTTATATAAAACCCTGTCATATTGTATGCAGGTCAGAAACCCCACATTAATATACTATAAATAATATATTGAAAGCTTTAATTAGTGGCACAAAATATACCAATAAAAGTGGACTATAAATATTAATATAGGTAAGAGAGTTGAAAGAATACAAGATAATGTCATTTTACCCTTATGCAGGTAGAACTATATCGGACTTGGGGGAACAGGTTGGTAAAGGAAAGGAGAAATCTGGGGAAGGGCTAGAATGCTTGAGTGGTCCAGTTGGGTGCTCGTTCAGTGAGGTTGTTCAAAGTGGGAAACAGAAACCTACTTCAGTTGATGGATCTATTTCTGCCACTCCTAGACGTCGAACAAGGAGAGATTACTTGTATCTCCCACAGCCGATACAGACTCTCTCTGCCTCCAAGAGGAATAAGAAGGTGACTGTGAGCTTTGCGAAGAATAGCAAGGATGAGAGTAAAGCGCCAGATCAGTCTGTTCTTGAGCAGCTCAGAAATCGAGTCCATAGTGTTAATTACTGGAGGACTTCAGGATGTGAAACAGCCACGGCTACTGGAGATGATGAGTCCGGATGGGGATGCAGAGATGAGTATGGTTTGGATGAAATGTAAGTATGTGTCGATGTGTTGTCTGATCATTGTATGACTATGTTGTGTGAAAGTTTGTGGTTGTTTCTTGGGGTACTGAATCCCCTTAAACCGTCTTTTAAAAATCAACAAATGATTGGCATTGGTATTATGTTTAAAAATTACAGTAATTACTAATGAAATATGAAAATAACAATTTATACAGGACATGTAAAATTTATTTCTGCACATAATAAATAAAGAAAATAATTATTAAAATGGTCATCATGATGGGGGAAATAATATATATTTGTCACATGATCCATGGAAAGAGCCATACCTTCAACATGATTTATAATTTCTCAAATATGACTGACATTGGGACCTGATCTAGCTGTTTTCACATCATAGTCTTCCATAAGAACATACGTATATCCCGTATGGGATCTAATGGACAATCACCAATTCTTGAAATCATTTGAGATTAAAGGAAAATCTATCAATCCATATAAAAGATGACATAGAAGCTCATTATATCAAGAATATGGAAGCCCAAAAAATTCTCATACCCTATAACCACTATGATTTCATATGGGAATCTATGAAAAATTCTAGCCATTTAATAAAATATATATTAAGCACCATCATCCTTGTGAATAACACCATGCTCAACCCCTTACCAGATATAAATCGAGAATAAATAAAATAATTGGGTTCTGTTATATCCTTAAATGAATTAGAAATACTCAAAGAAATCAAAGTGAAACCTATGATGGTCAAAGTAAACTATGATATATCAATTGGAAACTGATCCAAATTGAATGGAACATCTGTGAACTGGTGTGAATAGAGTATATGTAAAAATATCAATAAATAATCTCGTACATAACATATGTGAATAGATGCGATGAAGATGCATTCAGTCAAAAATGTTCTAGATATAAATATTGTGGGAATTTAAATAAACCGTTGCCAAAGTGAAATTGAAAAAAAGGAATATTTGAGAAATAATTAGAATATCAATTGATACTAAAAAAATTTAGATGATGGAAATAAAAATTTTAGTTTTAGAATCCAGACTAAAGAAATTGTACAAGAGGAATGAAATTTTAGGTAGAAGAACCATATTTCTCAAACCCTAGGGAATAGGGTTGGGATCTGGGGAAGAAGCATGAGGGGTTGTTGGGTATGGAGGAGCAGGCGGTAGAGGAGATGCAGTGAGAGTAGATGGAGGTGGATGACCCATGGTGGGAGGAGCTAGAGGTAGAGAACCCATAGATGTAGAAGTTAGAGGCAATGAAGATAGACAAAATAGTGGGGTGTCGGGCATGGAGGAGCAGAAAAAAGAGGAACATGAGCCATAATAGATGGAGGTAGAGCAACCTGATTTAAAAGAGTTTTTATCAGAGGATTTTTCGGAAGAGGAGATGGAGGCTTGGAGCTGCAGGTGGTGGAGTCAGAGTCCAACAAGCCTGATGCAGAGGTTTTGAAACTGTAGAAATCGAAGATTAAAGTCACAATGAGGAGAGAGGTCAATTCAATGGAATAAGGGTTTAGGGTTACGAAATAGTGGAGGGAGTTGACGTGGGAGTGACATGTGGAATTAGAATTCCATATTTAGTAAATATATTAATATGTGAAGCATGTATCATATTAGGTATTATTAATGTAGGGTCCCTTTTAGGACCCCACTTCATTAAAATATATTTTAATTAGTTTATTCTGTGAAAAATATTATCATGTGGTGATGAAGTGCAAAGATTTGGGATTATAAGACAACCTAAAATTATTTATATAATGTTAGTTCCTCTAAATAATCAATAAATGTACCACCAATACTAATCATATATCATGAGTTGTGTAATTATTTTAATGATCCTTTTAATATTATTATGCATAATCTATTAATTTTTATATATTTACTAAAGAAACATCCTATACCTTTCATTAATGATTCATTATTTTTCAATGAAACATTCCCCACTTGTGTTAAATATGAGTTTATTTATTTTTACATGCTTAATATTAAGATCTATAATTCCATTTCACATTTACCCAACCAATAATTGAACACTTTGTTGAATTTTAACATAGCAATATTGAATGTCAAGAAAAATTTCTCATAGTGAATTTGTGGTACATAGTTAATCCAATAAGACTATGAATTACAGTGAAAATTATTTTTTTGGTCATTCCTCAATTATCTCTATCTTCTATTGATATAAATAAATAACATTTATTGAAATTATTTCCCCATAGATTGTGATATTAAATTTATAAAATGAATCCTTTATAAATTTTGTCTATAACATATCCTCCAAATAATTCATTAAAATAATAACTAAACATTACTCAATTTATTTTCCTTGCTTTCAGTAAATGAGAGTTTTACCAATAATCACCACAATTGTTTTACAATTGATTTATCTAGATATTATATTTGTAAGGTCAAAATGGTACCACTATGAGTCCATTGCGTCTAAATATTATACAAAAAATATCACTTTTGAGTATATTGTATCTTCACCTTTAGATGATTATATCCAAAACAAATTTCGACATATGAGAAGAATTAATCTCTGAAGTTAGTTGAATAATTATTTAATACATGGTATGGAAAAATTTTACATTATAATAATATTTATAATATATTATTAGATTAATAAAATCTATATGAACTTATCATTTTGTTGATAAAGAGAAATTTTAAAATGCACAATGATTCAAAATGTTGTGTAAACAACCTATCTAAATTATATTTTAGGTTCCTTCTTATTTAATTCAATTCTATCAGATACATTCTATATGGGATCGTGGATATATATTTATTCCTATGTATTTGTTCTATTAGTAACTGTACATCACGATCTGGGGAAGATCATATATCTCTATGGAAAACAAATCAATATATATCATTACAATGGGATTTTTTTAATAGACTAAATTTTATTTATCACATTTATTAAAAAATTTCATGCTTTATCATTGAAAATTAAAAGACATAATTTCAAATTAGTTACTAATATTTTTTATATTCTAGGTCTAGATTTTATATAATCAAGGTATGATTCATGATATAAAAACACATTTCCTTTTCCCAACTAATGACAAGAGATATATATAATGGATGTCATCCCATGACTAGTATATTAAAAAATTACATATAAATGATAATTATTATATTTTATTGAATATTTCTTTCAACTAATTACACCGAGATAATAATGAAACACACAATTTACAATAATTTAACAACTTGTTGTTATCATAGGTATCTATACATAATGGTATTAGGGAGACTATTTAATATTTCTAGTAAATATGCAAGATATTATTGGTTAAATTAATTCAAAATCGAAAAAATACTCCATTATTGAGTGAATATTAATTTTATAATCCAACAATTATTTTATTGTTGTACATACATGGTGGTATTGGAATAACCCTTTCATTTATCCATTTTATTAGGTGGTTGATAAAATTGATCATCCTTGAATACCACAATAATTTTTCATATGTTTCATTATCCTCAATTTCCATATATTCGGTGAATTAAATAATTTATGATGCTTTTGAGTTGATCCTACATTTCCCACCTTATCCTAAACATCCTTTTTGATGTCTCGACTACATTTTTATCCTTATTACATCCTTTTACAAGATTAAGGAATTTAGATTTTACCCTTAGGTGGTTTCATGGGTACTTCTTACCCCATCATTGATATATGTGAAGTTGGAACTTATTTCCTCTATTTATTTTATCATTTGGTCCTATACTAATACACTAAATCCTTCACTATTTTTCTCTAAGTCTATATTTACATTCTTCAGACACCATATTTACATCGGTATAACATCGTAAAAAGTTTTTATAACTCCTATTTTCATTAATGAGGATGAATTTTAAGAGATTTGGACTTAATCCACTTAGGAATAAATAAATTATTCTATCATGGTTAATAACAGAATGATTAGTTTACATTTTTTGAATTATAAATTCACCTCATATACTTAAAAATGTTGTTTATTGTTTTTTATTAAGAACATAAAATTGTCTCCCTTTATTTGTGAAAGGTATTCAATGTATATACAAGGTAAGAAATATTTTAATAATGTCTTCCCACTCCATTTATTCATCTTTACCTTTCAAATTTGTATTCTTGAAAATTTTACACTATAAACCATCTTATCCCATAATATGATGAATTACTAGAAACAAAATGTTAAAATGAATAATAAACCATATAAATTAACTATTTCATAGAGTAAGTCCAATTTTACACACTATGTAGATGAAAAGATTTTATAAATAGTGATTTTCAATGTCATATGACAGATTCAAAAGCTTATTTCTCCAATATATATAAATATTGATTTTCCACATAGTTGAGGTTATCTTTTAAAACCCATAATAAATGGTTAAGTTCAGCCATATCTATTTTACTTATATACCCCATTATATTCTGAATCTCCTTCAAAAAATAATTATATTTTCAATTTGATAGGTTTTTTTCTTAATTTCCTCTAGTTACCACCATTTTCTAAAACAAATATGGTAAGAAACAAATAGATGTAAGAAATTTAAAGATAAAAAAATTATCATTAATTTAAATCAATTATAATTTCATAACATATGAAATCATTAAGGTTAATGGAAATTATATTTTTCTACCTAACATATTGACTATTATTGAAAAATCAATTCTCAGATATTAATTATAAAAACTATTACATCACAAATATGACTACTACACTATTTTTCATAAAAACATAATAGTGTTACAAATCACAAAAAAATATTATTATTATAGAAAAGAAGGTTTATAAAATATATAAATATATAAATATAAAATATCATTTAAACTGTTCAACACATTCATTTTAAAATGTACTGATAATGGCTTTTAAAATATATAAAATAGCCTTTTATAAAATTTCATGTCATATTTAAATATAATAAATAGAGAAAATAACATACATGAAATAACACAAACAAATATATATTTATAACATTAATATAAAATTTTATATATGTTGTATATATATAATCCATAAAATAAAAAATTATACATTTTGGAAATAGAAAGAGATAAAAAACAAACTAGAATTTCCAATTATGGATCATTTGGGTCTAATATAATTATAAAATATGAAAAAAATATTGTAAGTTTAAAAAACGTAAAAAAGAACATTTTTTTAAATAAAATTAAATAACATTGATATGAAATATAGTGAATTCATAATAATATAAATAAAAGTTATTTATATAAATTATAATAAACACATCACTTTAAGAAGAGTAAATAATAGTTGGAAATTCTAACTAACTATTGTAATATAACATAACTAATGAAAGTAGTAAAATAAAAAAAATAATTATTAATATTGGGAAAATAAGAAATTATGAAAATTTTAACCCTATTAGATGATTTATCAAATTATGTAATTTAAAGAATAAATAATGTTCAATTTTAATAAATCATTTTTTATATTATTTATTAAAATATTACTTCTTATTTTAAATTTTTAAAATTATAATTTTCTAATTTTGAAAATAATTTTGTTCGGAAGATATTTTAAAGTGATTTTTTAATCATATATTAATTATCAAATAAAAAAATAGAAATGTAATCAATCATAACAAAAGAAGTAATCTTCATTCAAGATAATTTTATGTCATATATCAGATATTTTTTTGAGATTTAATTTTATAAAATTTACAATTGATATTTTAAAAATTAAAAATCATTTTTCAATTTCTCATGGTGAAATTATCTTTGGGTGAATTTTTGGTATTTCCCTAAAAAAGTTGTTTTTTGGTGAATAGTAAAGAATACAGTTTTTATTAATACTATATGTTTTATTTCACAATAATGATACAAATATGACATAGGATTTCTATAACATTATTAAGTACTAATGATTTATTTACTTAATAATATAATTCATTTCAAAATAATATAATATATTCATAAAGATACAATTTTTTTTTCCAAACAACTGTTATATTTTATTCAAATAAAATATATTTTGGCCCTATATGTTGTATAAAATATATCCAGGATTAATGTTTTTGTGTGGGTCATGAATATAATAAACTTATCATATTTAATTATAAAATAGTAAAATTATAAAACATAAATACTATACATATTCATTAACCTAAATATTGAAATAACATATTTTTTTGAAGACACCACTAACCCTTGCCTATTTGAATAACCCTCCTCCATAACTTTCTACAGATTTCTATAACTCTATATGTTAATATATACTTCTTAAAATCAAACTCGATGATACCTTAAGCACATGTCTATGTTCCTATTATAGGAAACAATCCTTCCTCCAAAGGTTTTTGGACTCAATTTAAATGAGGAAATTTAAGGAGTTAGTTAGTGTCTCAAAAACCATTGTTCTTCATTTTAGTTAAACTCTTAACCATTTTATAAAACAATTAATAATTAAATTTAATATGTATATATTATCTTTATAAAAAATAAATGTTTTTATAAATGTCAAACATGTATTTTTATTAATGTTCTTCTAAAATAGTTTTGAAAGAAATTATTCAACCATGGCTATTTTACTCTACAGTGGTGAACTATATTGTTTTAGTTCTTAGTTATTCATTTTCAGAATAATCATAAAATTATATTCTATGTAATAAAATTAAATTAATAATCCAGTAATTCTATGTATACAACTTCATAGTTATAAAATTGAATCGATAAAACTGATGTTAAATGTGAATAATTTTAGGTATATATAATCATCTCAAATAGGCTTTTAAAGATCAAGAACTCGATTTAGAACAATTTTGTTAATTATATTGAACTATTTTTCACAAATACTATGGAAAAAAATTAACAATATACCATGAATCTTTTATATATTTTAAAACTATTGGGTATTTACTATCAACTATTATGATTTTGTTGAAATAAATTTGCATTGATGAATCAAACAACCAAAAAGTTGTCTACAAAAACTATAAAAATATAATAAATGAATAAAAAATGTTATAAATTATTATTAAATATTAAATAAATGTGAAAAGGTTCAAAATGAATTAATTAGTAAACAAAACTTGAATATCATGGAAGTTAGTAGAGGTTCTACAGAAATTCATGACCAAGGTTTCAGTTCATTCATATTCCTTCACATCCATGATGATATATTCTTTTTCAAACAATATCTCTATATCATTTCGTTTCTATATTTCACATATTATTCCATTATTTTTATTATTTTTTTATTTCTCATCTTTTTTCTTGGTATATACATACCGTAATTGTTTACATTTTTTTAATACTTTAATTTAAATCCTTGTAAGATTAAAAGGGATTCTATTCCTATGCATTTCCCCATTTCCAAAATTTCCTTGTATTGTTAGTTAACCATTATAGAATCTTTCATTGAATAAAAATAATTATTAAATTTCTATATTGACCATTGAGTATCCAATATGATAAATTCAATTATTTTTTTGGGTATCGAAATGATTCTCTATCTGATTAAACCTTTTGACATCATTATGGGTTACTATCATATTTTTGAAAGATATATGATTCTTTTCTCAATATAACACATATCAGAAAAATATTATGATTCTATATTTGGGGAGGAATTAAATTTACATGAAATCAATTGGATAAATATTAAATTTCTCTAGAATCTATTTTCGGTTCATGGGTAGATATCTTTGCAAAATAGGTTATGTTTTCTTACTAATGATAATCAGCATTACATTATGTTTATGAAAATTATTATATTCTTATTTTCCAAAATGATTTTATGATAAATTTTGTTTAATTTAATTTTTATTTATAATGGTTTATGATCATTCTCATTATTGATTCCATACCATTACTTATTAACTATAATTATATCCCACTCAATAATTATCCGATTTTTTGACATATTAGGATTTAGGGATCACCAATTGTTTTATATACAACCTAAAGATATCCTGTGTAGTGATAATAGTAAATTTTTTCTTTAATTAACTAATAAATATGAAAATAAAATATTTCATCTACCATTTAAAATGTTTTGTATTTTTTTACTAATTTTACAAGGATATCATTCGTCTATATTTTTATTAGTGATTTATGAAAATTTATTAATAAAATTATAAATAATATATGTTTGTGATGTAGGTAATTATTTTTGGAATTATAAAATGGTCAATTTAATTTTTTTTGTTTACTTTTTGGGAACCTAAAATAAATTCACCATACATTACAATGAAAAATACCAATAAATTAATAATATTGAATTTATAAGTTATTTACGAGGTATTATTTCAATGTTAATATTTTTTATTTTATATTATTTCTATTATTACTACTAAAATACCTAAAAATCCATTGATTTAGAAAATTCTTTGAAAAATTATGAATCAGGTCAATAACCAATGTGGAATTCATTATAATGATTACTGAAATGAGATGCCCAATATAATATGTGCATGTGTGAAAAACCTCTTGTAAGTAATAGATATATTAAATCATGAAATAAATTATACCTTTACCTATATTTAGAACCATACTCTTCCCAATATGGATTTTTGTTAAATTTATTATATAAAAAATTACCTACCTTTTTCATGGATCCACTAGTCCATTAATCATGGATTAATGTCAAAATTAAATTTGATAAGTATTTTTCATTCATCAATGCATCAAATTTGATAAAATTATCTTCTAAATTTATTATATATTCCGTTACTCAAACCACTACAGTGTCATTAAATTTGATTAGGTGTTTCAATCAAGAAAATATTTTACCCTAAATATTTACATATTACTCTTGATATTAAAATAGAAAATAAATTTATCATACTCAAGCACAAGGAAGACAAGTCCATTGGGTTATATATAAGAAATCAATCAAGAATTTTATAGTATGACATTTTATTTTTCATTTATCAATAAATAATGACTGACAACTTATTTACTGTAAAAAATGATGTTTTCAAACATATTTTATAATTTTGTAAATTGATTAGAATGAGGAAATAGACAGATGTTCCATCAATGTGGTGATAGATATAATTGAATCACAATTATCACATGGTATTTGATATAAAAATATATCAATGGAGTTTAATTATGGGGTTTCAATTAGTAAAACTCTTCATGGGAAGAATATTACTCTACCTTAAAGTTCAAAAGAGTGGGAAAAATATCATAGAAACTTTTAAAAAAATTAATACGAAGTAAATTTGGAAAATAATTCTACAAAAATAAAAAATTACCATGGTAAAGAATTACTACATCAATATGAATTAATAAAATAAATTTTATCATAGTCCTACGTATGGTAAAATGTTTCATCTCAAATAAACATAGAAACTTTCTAATTAAATGCAATCATATAAGAGTTTTTGTGGATATTTTAATTACACAACAAGAAAATCCAAATAAATTTTAATGATATTATTCTATGACTATCACAAAGAATGTTCATGAAAACAATGTGGTTATTTAGAATCGTTGTATTCATTAAAAATAATAAATTCTATAATTGATTTATATTCTACATATTCATTCATAACTTGTAAGATATTTAGAAATATTGAGACACCACCTCCAGTCACATTGGTCAAGCTATTGGTGAAAACTCTATGTGATGAAATATTTTCATCACAATTATATTTATCATCCTTCGTAAACATTTTTGGAAAAATATTATTGAAAATTTATATTATACCCTTTGGTAAAATATGGATTAGTATAGATAATGGATTGATTGTTATTATATTGAGCTATTATAAACTAACAACAGAGGAAAATCACTTTCCATTTCTCAAAACATCCTATAATTGTATACATATTCAACTATTAACTTCATTTGAAAACACCTATTCATGTATGAGTATTATTATAGTATATAAATATATATCTAGATCAAATGATTAAGATAATGGAAATGATAATCCTTTAACACATTCCATTTATAAGGGAATATGTTGATGTTTCCCCTAAAGAGTTTCTTGGATATCCTTATCATAATTAGGTTGAGTTACCTATTGATAAAACACACATATCATTGCCCAAATTAATGTTTCTTAGTAGAGTATCCCCCATTAAACAAGGGGTGTTGAATAATTAACTACAATAAAATATGGAAAAGGGTTTTCTAAACCATAGTGCCTCTAAATGGGGTTTCATATTCATATTTATAAGGGAAGTTTAGTGAATCTGGGAATTTATTATCATGTGATTATTAATATAACTTTGAAGAAAAAATATAAATTGCAATATATTGAAGTATTGTTTGAAAAACTAGATAAGTATTTTTACTTCTATCATGTGGATATTTATTTAGGATATTATCAATTAAATGTGAAAAATAAAGAAATTATCAAAATATATTTCACAGAAGATATGGATTCTATGTGGTCTTATTAACTCCATTTAGTCTCACTAATAATCCAGAAATATTCAAGGACTTTAAGAATAGTGTCTTTACAGGTTAAATTGAATTTTCTTCAATATTTAAGGATGATATTAGATTGTAACCAAAATTTATTAAAGGACCCTATTAATAATTAGAATTTTTTTTAATAAAGTTATTAAATATATAATTAATTTGATTTTGATATAGAAAAAAATTATATTCTTAGGTAATGAAATCATAATCAAGGAGTTATTTATAGATATTTCAATGACTAATATGAATTATGAACTGGATAATCCAATATCAAAGATAGGTATCCTTAGAGTAAGATCCCGGATCTTGGAAAGGTATGTTCTCATTTATGTTTTGGTTTGAATCCCTTGTTTTGGTTAATTAAGTGCCTACCCAAGTCCTAGTGGAGGCTCGGGGGGTGTTCTGAGGGTTTGAGACACAAAAGTTTAGAAAAAAGGGGTTTCGGGATAGTCCGCATGGTTTGTGCACGATTAGTTCTAACCGTTAATACATCCCAGGTAAACCATTCAAGAGGAAGATTTTTTGGACATTATCCTTCACACGGTTTGTGCACGGTTTTGAAAATCGTGTTACTAAACCATGTGAGGTGGCTCTTTTGGACATAATAATATACATGGTTTGTGCATGGTTTAGAGAACTATAACATTAAACCGTGCGTCTAAACAATGTGAGGTTGATGCTTTGAAAAGAAGCATCCTCAAGGTTTGCACACGGTTTGGAAAACCCTGCGGTAAACCTTATTGCCCATAAAAATCTATGAAATTAAAAATTTCCCACCACAATATTTTTAACCCCAACTCGGGATTTCCTCCCATTTCTCCTCTATTCACCCTAGGGATGAACCAAATATCCTAATAGTTCCAAGAGATCAATATCCCTCGTTTATATGGTGTTTTTGGTGCCATTGGATGCGGATTGAAGCTCCGGGTAAAGATAATCCCATCCTTGGTTCTCTTTTGGGTTTAGGGTTTGGATCTTCTTCTCATATCTTTCAAAAGCTCTAAAACCTACCCCTTCAGTGAGATTTAGGTAGAAGATTTAATTTTTAGTTGAATATGAATCTAAGGTATTTATTAAGAGTGCGTTCAATTGTGTAATCAAGGTAGGTGGTCTAGAAGTAATATCCCATGATTTGTGTGTGGATTTGTGAATATGTGGTTTGTTATTGGGTGTCTCTTTATATGTTTTTATTACGCATGCCATGTTTTGGTAAAATGTTTATTGAAAATGTAAATGGGAACCCTCAAGATCCCCATTGGATTCATTGAGGGTGATGAGACTAAACTAGGGCCACCCATGGGGTGAGTGGATTTTTTGGACCTAGGGATTGTGAAGAACAAGTGATATTGTTGTGTAATCAGGTAGAGCCCTTGATAAACATGTTGATGTGAGTAATTGTGTTGGGTTAGAATCTAGGTTTTACACCAAGGCATGTTAATAACCTAAGTGATATAGGGTTAAGATGTATAAATTATTAAAGTCCATAATGGAATGGGTCATGGGCATAGTAATGAAGCCTAGTGATATTGGAATTATGAATAAATCCTAGTGAGATAGGAACAATGAATGAATGCTTGGTGAGATAAGAATAATAAAAAGGAAATGGTCCCAATAGATAAATAATGTGAAATGTGACAAATTTTCTAATTGGTTAAGGCATGGTGTTATCCATCATGTTATTGTTATGGTTTTTGTTTTCCTTGGGTAATGGATATGATGTTTTGTATATGGTTAATGGTTACATATATGTATGGAATGTCCACATAGCTTGGTAGTTTGGGGTATTTATTGAGGTTCAATGCCCATGGGTTGAGTTGGAATAAGTCTCTAAACTCCACCCCTAATGCATGCGGTAGGGATATGACTGAGTCTCTATTTCTTTATCAGTTGGATACACCCAGACTTATTATTCGAGGTTAGGATATGGTTGACATCCACCCGGACTAATTCCTCGAAGTGAGGATATAGTTTTTAGGGGTATTTTGTCTTAGTGAGTTATGGAAACTATGTGTTTCTCCTAATGCATGTGTTTGTGTGTTTTGAGGCCATGTAACTTTTTGTGTTTGATAAACCCATGATAAATGCATTGGAAATGGAAAGTAATGGGAAATGGGATGAAAGGGTAAGATAAAGAAACGGTAAAAAATGTTGGTAATGGACCAAACCTGTTTAGGGTTAATTAATCTTTTACTTTCATTTATTATTCATTTCCCATTTTCTTGCACAATTTTTTACACCAGATACCATTGTAGACATCATTGGTGGTGTCCTACTGGGTTGTACTCACACCCTGCTCAAGCCACCATTGGGTACCCGAGTTGACATTATTATTGCAGGTCAGGAGAAGGGAAAAGGCCTTTGTTAGTAAGTTGGGTTAGAATCAGTGTACGTGGAGGACCCGGAATTGGTGTTGGGACCATTTTGGGGACTTTATAGTTTGTCTTCATTTTGGGTTTTGTTCAGTTTTTCACTTGTAGCATGGCATGACATATTTACTATTAGACATGGTTGTACCCCATTTGGGGGAATGGTTGTTTATGCAAGATCTGATATTATTTGTTATTATTATGCATTTCTTTTTATCTTATTTGTGGATTACTCTGATAATAAGGGGGTATAGTCTCCACAATTGACTATTTGGACCCCTGTTCCTAGTCGGAAACCTTTGGTGTACTGGGAGGTGTGATTAAGGTCATGTAACCACCCGGATCAGAGCACCCATTTAGTGGATTCTGAGTCAGGGATGTTACAAAGTTGTATCAGAGGAGGTCCTTCTTCTCCTCCGAAATTTTGTTATTTGGGATGGTAGGCGGTAGTTAAGATGTGTTAGGCTTGGGTAATGAGACCGTGCTCTGGATTAGCTAACCCATGTATGAGGGAAAACCCAAGTCACCTAGGGAGGGAATTTTTTTTATTGATTGTCCTATGTAATAGTTGATGACATTTCACCTTTGGGTGATGCACATGTTGTGTGATTTGATTATTTTATGATATTTAGCATGTGGCCTTGATGGAATGAGGATATAAATTCATGCATTATTTTAGGCACCAAGAGAGGTAGGTGGCATGCATCATGGTGGGTACACATGGGTTGGGTGTGTGAGACAAAAAAGATAGAACGCACCTTGCATTTTGATAATTGAAAAGGGAAAATTTGGTAATCAAAACAATGCAAGTTGGTGAAGATAAATGAATGATAAGTGATGAAAAATCAAATATGTGTAGTTAAGGGTTGTAATGAATAAAAAATGTTGTTGTAACATGTTGTGTGAGTCTTATGGTGGTGTATAGTTGTTTACCCCTTATGGAAAATTCCCCAAGATAGTGATGGTCGGGGATATTTTTTTTGGAATACAAATGTTTATTTGGATGGTGCATGTACGGTGAGTTGTTGTGGGTGATGAAGAGAATTCTTGATGTGAAATTGTGAATTTTCTATGGCATGTATTATAAACCTCATATTTTCCAATTTAGTGAAATGGCACCATGAAGTTGAAAACCGGTTGGGAAACAAGAGGATGTTGTTGAAAAAACTCCTCCAACAGAGGGGAAACATAATTTGGTGATCCAATAATGTCAGGAAGAGAGGTTTTGAGAGTACTTGCCTCATTTTATGTAGATAACTGATCAGGAACCGAGGCGGGTTGTACTGAGTATGTTTGAGCTGACCTGAGAGTTTCAGCTACAACACCCTCCGACTTTACCAGAGAGGGTGGGCTAGAGGAAGCAGAGTTTTTGATAGAGTCTTCCTAGATAGTACTTGATCATCTGCAGACTCCCGATGTGAAGCAGGTCAAGTTGGAAGCCTATATGTTGCGGGTCTAGGCAAAGCATTGGTGGGATATCCTAGCTCAGATTGAACATGCAGAGGGAATGTGGTGGAATGATTTCTAGGTAATATTTTGGGAGAATTTTTACACAGAGACATTGAGGAAAGAGTAGGATATAGAGTTAATGATCCTGACTTAGGGATCGATGTCAGTGATAGAGTATGTTGGCCACATAACTGACTTGTCAGTCATTGTTCCAGCATTTTTTGGGGATGAGGCAGGAGTTCCGAGGTGTTTCTAGGATGGGATGTGGCACGAGATCAGGTCTCAGGTGAATATCATTTGCTTTAAGAGGTTTACAGAGGTAGTAGATCAGGCATTGATCTCAGAAGGGAACCTGAAGAGAGTTTCTGATAGTGGTCTTATTGTGCTAGATGGGAAAAAAAGTGGTACAACATTAAAGGGCCAGAAAAATCACTTTGGTAGTTTTTAGCAGGGTAGAAGTCTGCAAGGTGGTCAGAATATAGGGTCCAACTCTCAGGGTGGTGATCAGGTGTTTCTCTATCGGTGTGGCAGGTCGGGGCACATGCATGTCCAATGTCCTCGACCTCTAGTTGAGTGTCAGTCATTTAGAATATTGGGACACATGTAGATGTTTTGTAGGAACCCTCAAAAGGGGAGTGTGAATGTTGGTGACAGGAAGATGCCTAGCGGTGGAAAGGGATCAAGTTTTCTATATCAGGCAGGAAATTGGAGCTCCACGGGCCGTACAGGTCGGGGCAGTGGATGTGGAACTCCGGGGAAGGATCGCCCACTTCAGCAGGGTAGTGCAGTGTAGGTAATGCAAGTTGGAGCCCAGGTTTGAGGGGTCTATTGGCTTCATGCAGTTTATTTTGCACTTGGTGATGGTGAGGCTGGGCCATTAACTATTCGAGGTATGATCCTTGTAGCTTCTATGCTTGCTAGTGCATTGTTTGACACTGGTGACACATACTCTTTTATTTATTCTTATATTGATGTAGTTTTGGGTTTGCCTATGGAGGATGTGTGTGGGTTTATATCTATTGACACTCTATTGGGGGTGAGGAATGAGGAAATCATGCAGTGTAAGATATGTGCTATGAAAGTCAATGTGTATCGTTTCATGCGGGACTTGTTCATTTTTGAGATGTCAAGATTTTACCTGATCATGGGTATGGATTGGTTAGTGTTGTATCTGGTGCACATAGACTAATTTCACCATAGGGTATCATTAAAGTCACTTGAGGGTGACACTTATGTCCATCACAGAGAGGGGGATATTTGAGAAGGTCATGCAGTACCATTTTGTTGGCAGTTGGATAGGCTCACGGCTCAAGTGGATTTTATTCTGTTGTATGATGAAAGAGGTTAATAGTCTATATTTCATCTTGTAGTGGATTAGTTTCAGGATGTGTTTTTGAGGATTTCTTGGGGTTCTCTCCGAGAGGGATGTTGAGTTCATGATTGAGTTGCTACCTGGAGCAGATCCAGTTTCTATTCCTCTATACTGAATGGAACCAACAAAACTCCAGGAGTAAAATGTTCAGCTTTAGTAGTTGGAACATAAGGGGTTCATATGTTCTAGTACGTCCCCATTGGGTTCTCCTATTCTTTTTTCAAAGAAGGATGAAGGGTAATTAAGGCTGTGTGTTGATTATCGAAAGTTAAATAAGATGATGGTGAAAAATTGGTACCCTCTTTCTAGAATTGATGACATGTATGACCATTTTAGGGGTTCATCAGTGTTTTATAAGATTGATCTTACATCAGGTTATCAGTTGTTGAGGGTGAGGCCTTCTGACGGTCCACTGACAGCTTTCAGGAGTCCGTATGAGTTTTTTTGAGTTTGTGGTGATTCATTTTGGATTGAAAAATGCACCGGTGGTGTTCATGGATTTTATGAACCGATTCTTTCATCCTCATCTAGATAAGTTTATAGTTATTTTGACAACATCTTGGTGTGATACAAAACTCATGACCATCATTCCCAACATCTTGACATCGTCTTGAGTACCCTAAGAGAGAATAAGCTTAATGATAAGTTGTCAAAGTGTCTATTATGGATTGAATAATTGCATTTTCTGGGTCACATTATCTCTGGGGAAGGTGTGTCTGTGGATCCAGAGAGGGTTCAAGATGTTGTGTATTTCGAGTATCCTAAGAGTGTTTCAGACGTTTAGAGTTTTCTAGGTTTGTCCAGATATTACCTGAGGTTCATTCATTATTTCTCTCATTTGGTAGCACCACTATCGGGCTTGACCATGAAGGGAATCAGGTTTGAGTGGTCAGAGAATTGTGAAAATTTCTTTCAAGAGTTGAATAAGCGATCGATGACCGCAATTATCTTGATCTTACCTGAGCCAGGAAGAAAATATTTTCTTTTTTCGTAATGCTTCTGGTATTAGACTTGGGAATCTATTGATGCAAGATGAGAAGGTTGTTGCTTATGGGTTGAGGAAATTGAGACCCCCTGAGTAGAATTATCCCACTCATGATTTCTAGTTGGATGCAGTAGTGTATTCCTTAAAGTGCTGGAGGCACTACATGTTGGGGGAATGATTCACAGTGTATACTGAGCAGAAGAGTATAAAGTATATCTTTTCGTAACTAGATTTTAATCTCTTCCAACAGAAGATGGTTGAGTATCTTTAGATTTTTGAATTTTAGATTGTATATACATCAAGAAAAGGGAACAATTTTGTTGATTCATTAAGAAGGGAGGCACAGAACAAGGTGTTTTAGGAATCTATAACTGAGTAGAAGTTGATGACCATGTTCATGAAGATTCACATAAAGGTGAGGGATGTAACGACCCAGATTTTTCTATGTAAATATTTTAAATATATAGATATATTACGAGTTCGTGAAAATTGAAGGTGCATGATTCCAAGGCCTGATGTTCCCAGAATGAATTTCTAAACTTTTTAGGTTCGTTCAGTAAACGCGCGAGAATCATTTTGTAAATTTTGAATTATTGCTATGAATTGTAATCTGTGGATGCCGTTGAACTCACATTGTTGATATTCACTTAATGAGACCTTCACCTCGACCATAGTAGGTCGAGGGTGGGAGTGGGTTTTTTCATTTTTGGTAGAGGATAAATAAAATAAATATAATTTATTTTAAACACATATCCTCCCACCTCTCATTTGAATCTTGGATGTGGGGACGACCAAAAATCCCTTCTTAATGTGAGTTAACCCTTGGAATTCCCCTAATTACGGTGCCAACATTAATTGGATTAATAAAATTAACTCAATTAAAGTTGGTTCCTCACCTATTGGTTGGGGATCAGGGGAAAACAGGAGGTTTTGGGAGAGCTTTGGTGGAGATAAATCTCAAAGGAATAAAATCTCCAATGATGAACAAACCGATGTTTGAGGAAACACCAACGTGACCATCTTCTTCTCCTTCCTCGCAGCACCTCCAGTGAATGTCATGGTTGGGGTTTAGAAATTGGCTATTCTTGTTTGTTCATAGTGGTTCCACGTTGTGATTCAGTCTTCATAAGCTGCCTATTAACGATCTAACTTGGAGGGTGTGGGCCAAGCTGAAACGGCCTGATCCATCATCTAATTCATTGAATGAAGTGATATTTGTGGAGAGAGACTTCAAGTTGAAAAAAATCTGACCCCGTTGGTCCTGGAAAGACGGAAATGTCTCGAGACTCGCAACAGTTCTTTCGGTTTGAGGAACGGGCCATCGAAGCTCTTCCAGTGACCCGAGGATGTTCGTCGACGACCGGTGTCGGTAGGGAACAAGTGGCGACCGACACAAAGGCAGGCTGGAAGGAGGGCGGGGGTGTGTCCGTGATGCTGGAAGAAGAGGCCATGGCCCGTCAGATGTGGCAGAGAAGTGGGGCAGCCGAAAAGCTGGTTGGCCGCATGGAAAAGCAGCGACGTGCCTCCGCGCTGCCCGAGATAGAGACCGCGACCGCTTGGCCACAGTGGTGATCAGAGGGTGGCCAACACTCGGCCTACCATGGTGGAGGAGCAATGCACATCAACATCGCTGGATGGAGGACTAGTCATTTCGACTGACCACATCACACCGAGCGGGACCCCTATGGTGGGTATCTTATGCTAGATGGTGGCGCCACGTTGCACCACCTAGGTGTCCAAAACCAAATGTCTTATGGGCCATTTGGGTGACATTAGGGGGGGGGGGGTGCCTCCCCTCCTAGGTGGCGGCTAGGGAAGACCCCACCATAAGGGACCACCCCAGCTGCGGGTCATGCCCAACTGGTCGGGTTGGACCACCCCTTCATGGGTTGGGATGAATCGTAGCCCTGCAGGCCAGGGCTGCCATGGTCGAGGACCACTATGGCCCAGCTAGTCCAGGTCAGACCTAGACAGGGTCGGGCTGGCCCAGGCCGGGTCAGACCGGAACCAGATACGCCTTTTTGGCCATAACTTGTGATCTGAGTGTCACATTGAAAAAACTTATATGATTCTAGATTCCCTGGAATAGGATGTTCCTTTTGGTATAATCCATATAAGTTTTGAATAAATTTGGATTATGAACGAGATGGATTGAACCCGAATCATATAAGTCCCCTAGGACAGAAATGCTAATAACTTATAGACCGGGTGTCCGATTGATGCACTGTCTATCGCGTTGAGTCTCTTTTTACATGATGGATCTTTTGGATACTTTTTCATGGGACTTCATGGTATTTGAAGCATTGTGATATGGATTGAGGAGTGGAAGATCCTGGAATCGAGCATTCATAATGCAGGAACCTTGTGGCTGGCTGTACTTAAAGAATCTCCAGATCCTATGTGGGTCATCTTCAGATCCTGTGTGGGTCAGCGGTTAGATATCTTGTGTGGGTGATCCCATAATGATCCTATGTGGGTCATATCTCAATCCTATGTGGGTCATTTTCAAATCTTATGTGTGTCATCTTCAATACTGTGTGGGTCAACAACAGAGCTTCTCGATGAGGTAAGAATATCTATCAATACAGTTAATTATCTATACTTTAGTAAAAAAGTTATACCTGGTGTGAGTTGAGTCCTTACCTTTGCGGTACACTTTTTTGTTGTGATACCTATATGGTATTCTTCTATGTGGCTTTACCTTTGTCGGACTTACCTTCATGTTGAAACCTATGTGGTATTATTCTGTGTGGCGTTACCTTTGTGGTGTTACCTTCGTGGTATTCATTCCTTCATGGAATATTTGAGCATTTGGAAAAGGAGTTGGGCCTTGTGTTTCCTATTTAATGAGATGGGTATACATGATAACTTAGGTATAGTTATGAAAATATACCTAAGTAGGGTTAACTATTGTTTTTGTGCTTTTTAGTTTATCATTTGTGGATTTTGAGCGACCTTCGGGGGTCTCGGGGTCCCTACTGAGTAATGTTATACTCACACCTACACGGGCTATTCCTGAACCATTTTGTGTCTTATGAAGACAATAGAAAACACTGACTAAGGATGAGGGTACCATGACATGAGGCTTCTCAGAGGTGGATCATTAGATGAGACATACCGCAGAGAAGACTGTTTAAGAGTTGTACCTACCCTTCAGGTAGGATCCTTAGCGGGTGTTCATAGGAGCTGTTTTTAGTTTTACTTATACTTTCCAGTTGGGATTGTATTCTGGCACCATTTACATACTGTACACACTCTTTTTACTATATATTTTACCATGTGCTTGTATCTTGTTGTGTGCTTTAATTGTGTGAGTGGCATGTTAAAAAGGAATTGCATTCCCGGTTTTAGTGAAATGCCTTTTCGGAGCTATTTGCCTATGCCTGGCCTATGGAAGGCAGTCATGGGGTAGTCACGACATAGAAACTAAGGGATGAGTCATGACAAATTGGTATCAAAGGAGTCGGTTCTACGGAATAACATAGATTCTGATCTTTTAATTGGAAATAGTGTTATGTGTTATGAGTGTGGTTTTCAATTTGGGGAATCCAGTGTTGGTGTGGCAGTCGATGTATCCATACACCAGGACCCTGACTATTGATTTGTGACTCAGTGCACGAAAACTCTAATTGTGTGTATGTTTTTGAAAAGGTTTCCTTGTGATCACTTTGATTCAGCTCACCAGGTATAACTTAATGACTGTGGCACACCTGTTTCTTTTTTGGAAGCCTCCACCCAGACAAAAAAATAGGGTTCTAGGTAGAGTACATGATTACAACCCACCAAGCGATGAGGCTTTAGTGTAGGGCCCCCTTATGGAAGTTGTAGCATTGGGTGGTGTACCAGAAGTAACACTACCTGTTGGGCAGCCGATGCTACCAGCCCCAATAGTAGAGGGTGCACACAGCTTGAGCGCATAGCACGAGTTCTAGCCCTAGAGGACACTAAGGTTATGGGGTGAGACAGATCCACAGGCAGCTGAGGACTGGCTAGAGGACGTGGTTAGAGTTTTTCGACAGGTAGGGACAACAACTGATCTCATTGTGATCCTTGCCCCCCAATATTCTTTAGGCAGTAGTAGGAAGATGGAGGATCTTGATGCTCCTGGTTCATGAAGTGGTCACTCTCATCTGGGCGGACATCGAGAGCCTTTTTAGGGTAGATTTAATTCCAGCGACTCTACACTCTGTGCGTATACATGAGCTTCTCCACCTACTATAGGGCAGCATGACCAGTTCTTAGTATTCATAAAGGTCCACTGACCTCTCGTGATACTCCACTAACATGGTGTGGGACCCTTTCTTTAGGACCCAGACCTTCAATCAGGGGCTCAGAAAAATATTAGAGCTTCGATGATTTCTTTCAGCGTCCCATGTAGGAATGGGTGTTAGAGAGAACACTCTTAGTGGAGAGTTTCCTTGTTGATCAGTCACCAGCAGTGAGACCCACCACTAGACGTCACATAGCAAAGTCATTTGCAGATGGTAGCAGAAAGATGACGTAGTGGTCCAATTAGACCAGAACTACAGGTGGATGACCGTAGAATACAGGGTCGGTTGTGTGAGGCTCTTGAGATAGAGCAGGATAGGTGAGGAGTATGCAGTGTTACTTGTGTGACGGGTAGGGTCACATGGCTCGCGACTGCCCAACCCGATGTACAGATGACCAGCAGATGGTCGAAGGACCTCCTGGGCAGAGGCGAAGATTTGATCGAGGAGGTCCGTAGGAAGGATGCAGACGTGGTTGAGGAGCTGGCCATGCAGCAGGCGGTGGTGGCGATTTGAGGTTCTACCGCCACCACCATGATGTGGTGCACCCCGACCATAAGAAGCTGGTGGATAGGGACGAGATCAGCTCCAGGCAGCTGAGGCCTATGACCACAACACTCTGGAGATGATTAGAGGTACGATATGTGTCTTCTCCACCTTATTTGAAGTACTTATAGATGTAGGTTCCAATCACTCTGTTATTTTCATGGCATTCATTTGGAGGTCGGAGATACCGGTGGAGACGTTGGCTCGATCATTATGGCTAGAGACTCTTACAAGAGAGTATTTGATGATTACACACTTGTGCTAGCAGTATGATCTTACTCTAGGAGGGGAGATCTTTGGATGGGATCTTCTAGTAGCGGAATCGAGGCCTTACGACGTCATCTTGGGTATGGACTAGTTAGCCACTATCCATGCTCAGATTGACTGTATTAGGCGCAAAGTGCAATGTGTCTGCACGGACGGTACAAGGTTTTCCTTCACCAGTGAGAAGGGAACCTTGGCAGCACATGATGGATTTACCCAGAGGATGGTACATCCAATCACATATCAGTTGGCTAGCCTTACCCTCAGAGCGGTTGATGTAGAGAGTCTAGACTATCCTGTAGTGGTGGACCAGTACACTAATATTTTTCCAGAAAATGTTTTGGGTCTACCTCCTCACAGAGAGGTGGACTTATATATCGATTTGTACCCCGAGAAGACACCCATATCTACACCAGCCTATCAAATAGCTCCCGCAGAGCTTTGACAGCTATGAGTATAGCTGGAGGACTTATAGAGAAAGGGGTTCATTAAGCCCAGTGTTTCTCTTTGGTCATCCCCGATTTTGTTCTGCAAGAAGGCGGATGTGAGTTTGAGACTCTGTGTGGACTATCAGCACCTGAACCAGGTGACAGTTAAGAACATGTACCCACTACCGAGGATTGATGATCACTTTGATCAGATGAAGGAAGCACAATGGTTTTTGAAGATAGACCTTAGATCAGGCTATCCCCAGCTCAGGGTACACTACTGGAAACTACCCCTTTCCCCACACTTCATTACCAACAGTTTAAACAAACTGTTGTTAAAGAAGCCCTTTCCCAATGGTTTTAAAAAACCATTGGGAAAGGGGTATCCATTTCTCAACGGTTCTCTTGAACCATTGGTAAAGGGGTGTCCAAGACACCATTTCCCAACGAATCTACAAGAACCGTTGGGAAATGGTCACCCTTTACCAATAGTTTGTTTAATCCATTGGTAAAGGGTCTCTTAGACACCCCTTTTCCAATGGTTTTTAAAAACCATTGGGAAAGATTTTCCCCAAATACAGAATCGGCCACTATCTCCCCCATTCGCGACAGAACCCTAATCTGTCCACAGCTCCGCTGCTCTCATGACTTCCCCCATCCGAACCTGTCAAACTACATCCAAATCGTCTAAAATCAGGTATTCTATTCTTTATACACATAAATATTTAAGTGATACCTTGTTTTTATTGTTATTCATCTCATATTTTAGTTTTCTGTTTTGATTTTGATGTGCATATAATTTTTTTTGTGTTTTGATTTAATCTAGACTTTATCCATTCCAATCCATTTAATTAATTAAATCCTTAACCCTACATCAAAGAAGAAGCATCTCAAATTCATTGCCGTTGGATTCTAGATTTTCTAAGTATGTGTTTTTTTTCTTTTTTTCCATATTTTAATCAATTGTTTCTTGGAAATTTATTTATACGTGTTTAATAATTTTTAGTAATGTTTTTATGAATGTTTTCCTTAAAATTCCTTGAGGAAATTGTTTTATTAAAATTAATTTTTTTAATAAGTCTTGTGTAATGTAATTTGTTATAGTTCACTATGTGACTATGTTTGGTATTTAGTAACACATGAGATAACTGGTGTGTGAGAATGTGTTGTGAAAGAGATTCCATGGTTGGTTGAAGATTATATTTACATTTAGAGCCTATTAATGAGTTGTTTTAAAGATATTTTGAGATATTTACCTTATGTTTATTGGTTAAAACTGGGAGATGTAGAGGTGGTTCATGATTAAGACATATAATTACTGCTAAACATGTGGATAAACCTTGCATAGTAGTGAATTCTTGAAATATTTGATGTTTTTAGTCCTTTTTTATTTGGAGTTTCTTTTGATGGTGATGTTTCTTATTGTTACCTATGATGGGAATTTATTTTAGTTTCTAAATCGACTGAGACTCCCCTACTATGAATAATGTATGCAACCTCTACCCTTATTTAATCATTCTGTTTACACAGCGTATGCAACCTCTACCCTCATTAATCAGTGAAATCAAGTCATTAAGTTAAGCCTTCATTCTCACTAGCATGTAAGAAATTGAATGATGTAAACCCATCCTCACATGACTTCTTACCTTAGATAGTGTCCAACATATAGAATACAATCTTTTTAATTGATCAGTTAACCAGGATCATATATTCCATTTCCCCCAAGATGACTATACTAATATAACTTTAGGGTTAACTAAATATGGTTCTCATTGTACATTGTATATTATGTGTCCTTCTTGGCCAATACTCACTTTTATGAGTGTGGGATTCTTTTCACTACACATTTTGGCATGTGTAGACAGCCATAAAAATGTTAGATAAGTCACAAGTTTAATTCAGTAATGTTGTTATCATTGATATACTTTATTAAGAATTTCAAATTAAAAAATAAATGTTTTTGTCTATAATTAATGAAATTAAATCTTTTTACAATCCAAGAACAACCTATTAGTGTAGAAGCCTAAAATTTATTCACCCATGGGGTGCTCTTGACTTGGGGAAGTAATTGGTTAATGAATGGTATGGCCATAGAGGTGTCAATAATGAGTTATGGAACATGAGTGAATGATTTGGGATGCCTATAACACATGATGGGACTTGAGGCATGTGCCTCTTATACACCTAATGAAAATGAATATAAATAAATTTTAATTTAATTTATGAGTACTTATTCATTACATTATTTTAATAGTTCACTACATCGATTAGAATCTTCTTCCTTTATAGTTTACACAAATGTATTTTCTATTAAAGTTCAATCCTATTGAATTGTTTATGACAAAATGACTTATATAAATTCTTTTTACAAAATGGAAAAAAGTTGGATGTATGAAACCGATCAGATCTCAAGCGATTTTCAAAACAATTTGGAGAGCTTTATAGATTTTGCATTTCACCATGCTTCATATAGTGGTCGCATACACTACCCATGTTCTAATTGTGTTGTTAGACCTTAGTTGATCCGTGAAGAAGTCAGATACCACATAACCAAAAATGGTTTTCAAGAAAACTACTTTTTGTGGTAACACAATGGGGAGAAAATGAAATCTCAAATTGGTGATGATCGAAATGAATGGACTGGAATGGAGAATTTGTTAGATGATCGGTTTCCGTTTATTCTTCATCATCAAAATGAAGTGATTTTGACTCAAGAAGACTTTGATATGAGCACAGATGATGAATCTATTGAAAATGATGATATTGATAGGGTGAAAAAATTGAATGATGTTGCCACGGCTCCAGTATATCGACAATGCGATAAAATGAAAAAGATAGAACTTTTAATCCGATTGTTTCATGTGAAAACTATGTATGGGATTTCTAATACAGAAATCTATTACATTCTTACCCTCTTGAAGGATTTACTTATAAATGATGCATATATTCCCTCAAACCACTATATGGCATGGATGTTAGTTGAGGAACTTGGATTTTCAACAAACAAAATTCATGCTTGTCTGAAACATTGCAGTTTATTCTGGGAGGAAACCGCTGAATGAAATGATTGTATAAAATGTGGCACATCCCGCTCGAAGTCAAAATCTGATGGAACACCATCCCGCGTTCCACAAAAATTAATATGTAACTTTCCATTAATCCCCAGACTCCAGAATCTTTTTATATCTGATGACATATCAATAAAAATGAGATGGCATGATACTGAGATAAAGACGACTAATGATGAGTTGGTTCATCCTGCAGATGGATTTTAATGGAAGAGATTTGATGCTCGACATCCTGATTTTTCAACTGATGTGCGTAATGTGAGGCTGGGTCTTTCATGCGACAGTTTTAATCTATTTGGGAAGATGCTTACTTCGCACAACACATGGCCAGTTTTTATACACATTTATAATCTTTCCCCATGGCTGTGTATGAAAAAACCTTTCACTTTCAGGAGTATACTAATATTTGGTCCTTCTGATACTGGTATTGATATTGATGTATACATGCAACCTTTAATAAAAGAGTTGAAACTTCTTTGGGATGTGGGTGTGCGCACATACGATGCACGTTCGAAAGACATATTTCAGATGTGTGTTGCGCTTATGTGGACGATCAATGATTTTATGGCTTATAGAATCATGTCTGGATGGAGCACAAAGGGAAAACTGTCATGTCCAGTTTGTATGAAGAATACATGATCCAAAAGACTGAAACATCATTGTAGTTTCAGTTTTATGGGACATCGACGATTCTTCCCAAAGGATCATCCATATAGAATGAATCGTCGAAGATTTGATAATACCATAGAGACAGATGATCCACCTCAGCGTATGTCTGGAACTGACATGCTTAATGAATTGAAAGATTTCATTTTTTCATTTGGGAAGGGTAAAATGAAATCTGGAAAGAGAAAGAATGTTTCCACTGAAACCTATTACAATTAGAGGAAGAGGAGTATCTTTTTTGATTTTCCTTATTGGTCAACCAATTTGTTACGTCATTGCTTAGACGTAATTCATATTGAGAAGAATATATGCGAAATGTTGCTTTCGGTTCTTCTAAATGTCAAGGGGAAGACAAAAGATGATTTATGATCTCGGCGTGACTTGGTGGATTGGGCCATCAGACCAGAATTGCATCCTGTACGTATCAGTGAAAATAAATGACAACTTCCATGTGATTCTTATGTGATGACACCTATGGAAAAAAAACAATTTCTGAAACTATTAGAGACTATTAGAGTTCCAGATGGCTATTCAAGAAACATATCTTAATGGGTTAAAAGAAGAGATTTGAAGCTAAAATCTTTGAATACTCATGATTATCACATTCTACTGCATGAGTTTCTTCTAATAGAAATCCGTCATCTTCTGTCCAATAATGTAAGGGTGGTTATTATTTGGTTGTGCCATTTGGTTAGATATCTTTTTGCTAAGAAGTTGTTCAAGTATTTCTTGGAAAAAATGTTGATAGATGCCCCATTATTTTTGTGTTTATTGGAGAAAATATTTCCTCCATCATTTTTCACATGCACGCTGCATCTGACTGTCCATATTCCCACTGAAATACTTCTCGGAGGACCTATTTCTTTTCGTTGGATGTATCCAATTGAAAGAAATATGTTCACATTAAAGTCTTATGTCTGAAAAAGAAATCATCCTGAAGGTTCTATCGTGAACGGTTACCTGGGTCAAGAATGTATGGATTTCTGGTCGATTTATTTGTCTGATCTTAGTAAAATATTGAACAGACCAATGAGAAATGAAGAAGAACAGTATGAGAAAATTGAACCCAGTTTTCCATCACTTCCTCAAACAGGAGGAATTCATTGATCATATACATTGAAGACATTAAGCCATGAAGAGCGGGAGATGGCACATCACATAGTTTTGTTCAACTGTGATTTGTTCGATGACTATATCAGGTAAGTAAATTGATTATGTATATATTACATATATATCTGTTAAACTATTCATATTTTTTATCTACAGGGAACATAAAACAATGATAAATAGGAAGCATCGTTCTTTATCTTTGAGAAGGAGAGAGACGTTGCATAGCAAAGAGTATTCTACTTGGTTAAAATTGAAGGTAAAAATATTAATGTTTAAAATAATTATATCAATATTTAATTATGTTTAATAGTCATTTATATTGCAGATATTGAGTTTGTCTACTGACTCTGTCTCTAAGGAAATAAGATCTTTGGCTTTTGGACCTAATACTGTGGTTCGTGATTGTAAATCAATTGTTATCAATGGGTGCAAATTTATTGTCACTGAACGAGAAAAGAACATGATAACACAACATGATGGTGTTATGGTTACTGCCACAACAGATTGTTCTGCCAGTGCATCAGATAGTAGACCGCGATTTGAAAATGTGGGTTATTATGGAGTTGTTGAGAAAATAATAATATTGGATTATTACTCTCATGGATGAGTCACAATGATGAAATTTCATTGGTTTGATTCGATGATGAGACATGGCACATTTATTGATGATTGTGGATTTCGAGTAATTAACATACTCGCACTCTTGCTACTGAAGAACCATATGTGTTGGCATCAATGGCTAAAAATGTTTTTATGTCAAAGAACAACTTCGACCTGAATGTGGTGTCATAGTTGAAGTAATTCCAAGACATATTTCTGGTGATGGTGATGATGGAATTGACACTGTCCCTAGTGCCATTGGAACCAATCCATTTATTTCTTTTGAGGACTCCAATAGCTCAATTTCCAGAGTTGATTGTGAACCTGAAGTTGTGGTTGAAAATATATATAATCATTCATCCATGTTCTCAATTATTTTGGTTTACCTCGATATGGGTTGTTAAGGTTTGTAATATTCAAATTGATTTAGTATTTATCACAAATATGTTTTAGCTCACTTGACCGTTATGTGAATTTTCAATATTTATTGGTTACAGTTTTATTTGAATTGTATTTTCTAATTTGGAATTGAACTGTACTCAAAACTTGTCAAACAATATTTCTAACTTGGTGAACATTACAACTTGTATGATTTATTAAATCCATTCAAGCTCTTCTAAAACAATTGATAGCTTACTTGACCATTATGTGATTTTTCAATGCTTATTGGTTGCAGTTTTATTTGAATTGTATTTTCTAATTTGGAATTGAACTATATTAAAACATAGTAAAACAATATATCTAACTTGGTGAACATTAAAACTTGTATGATTCATTAAATCCATTCAACCTCTTCTAAAACAATTGATAGCTGACTTGACCATTATGTGAATTTTGAATGTTTATTGGTTGAAGTTTTATTTGAATTTCATTTTCTAATTTGGAATTGAACTGTATTCAAACATAGTCAAACAATATTTCTAACTTGGTGAACATTACAACTTGTAAGATTTATTAAATCCATTCAAGCTCTTCTAAAACAATTTATAGCAAAATTACCAATGAATCCCCCTATTCCCTCATATATTTATTTTTTTGGGTTACACATTAGTTTCCGTTTTCTAATTAATTATATATTTGTTTTCAAAAGTAGGAAATGAAGCCAATTGAAGAGAGACGAAGGAAAAAAATGATGGAGAACAATCGTCGAATGACAGAGTTGGGAATTCCATCATTAGTGTCTGTAGTGATTACTTTATTTCAAATTGATATATTTAAAGAATATATAATGTCATGTGATTAAATTTTTTGTAAACATTTTTGTAGGATCCACCTATACGTCGACAGTTATTCGACAAGGAGCCTAGTACTGGTCCTAGTACTCATACCAATGGTACGAGGAGGGTTCGTACCAGAGGTGGACGAGCAGCTGCGCATACCCGACTAGACCCTGCCCCTCCCACTGACATGTCATCCTTCCCACATTCTGATCCTGGTGTGTTGTTAGGGTCACATGGGATATTTAGGCCTCCCATGTTTTCGCTACCTTGTGCATCTTCTGGCCCATCATTTTCACATCCCATGATGATTCCCACTCCTTAGTTAGCATTCGGTCAGACATCTGTCCCATCTTCTTTTCCTTCTACATCTGTCTCTCCGAGCTTCTATATTCCATCGTCTTCGACTCCTATTCCACCATAGGGTGTTCCATCAGTTTCTGTGGATCCAGCGGTGCTCAACAATCAGACCGACACAGTTATATTTTTAGAACCCTAATTTTTTTTATAGGAATATTTATTTTCATTATAACATGTTTTGATAAAATATTTGTTTTCCTTTCATGATAGATACATCTACTGACAGGAGGCATGAGCGGGGGCGTACACACATGCGTTCATTGTGGAACCGCTGCTCACAGGTAATGGTGGATTATAATGAAGACAACCAAATTGTTTAGAAAACATGGCAGCAATGACGGAGTTTTTTGCGACGCTTTCCAAATACTCCGACATCATTCCCGTCAGCCCGCTACTATGGAGACATTTACCACATGAGGTCAAGGATAGAGCTTGGGCAGAGATATGGGTAAAAAAATCTTTTCTATTTAATTCTAGGAATTATTTTTGTATTATATGAATTATTATTTTGATTTCAGCTTCGATTTAATTTTCCCGATAGTGAGGGTGTATGACCGGAACGTCTAAAGGATTTAGGAGAGCATTGGGGAGCCTACAAGCATGAGTTGTATAATGGCTGGGTTTCTAGAGATGGAACTGAGTTAGAGGAGGTACCAGTGGTGGATGATTGTCCTATAGAGCAGTATCGTCAGATGATTACTCATGGGATGAGTACCCAGTTTAAGGTATTAATAAAATTTGAGGTATTTAAATAATAACTTTAATGTTTTTCATTAATACTATATGTTGCATTTTCTAATTTTATTTAGGAATCATTTGGAAAAAATAAAAAGAACATTGATGAAAAAAATACCTCCACACACTAGGACACACTACGATGATTGATCATGAGAGGAAGCAAGTATGACAATTGTTTATAAGTTTTATTTATGACTTACAATTTCTTTTGTTTCATAAATTATTTAATAGTTTTCTAATTATTTCATATAACTTTAGTTTTCAATGTCATTGTAGAGGAAAATACAGAATATTGAAGGATGTGTGCCTCAAGAAAAACTGTTTTGCTCGAGTAGACAGAAAAAGGATGGAAGTGCCGTCAACGAAGCGACTCAGAAGCATATTGTAGGTTTTAATTAGTTGAATTTATATTTTAATATCTATTTTGGAACTTAATGATATATTTATATTTGTAACAGGCTGCTTTAGAGGCCCTCAATGCCCAAGAACCAGACAATTTTGGGCCAACATGTCACTTACATAAGGTGTTGGGAGAGGAAAATTCTGGCAGAGTACGCTGCCGACCTAGGATAGCCCCGATGAGGTATTGTCCCTCCTCAGGTATGAGCTGTAGTGCCACCGAGCTAGAGAAAGTTAGGGAACAGGAAGAACATGCTAAGAAAAGGGCCATAGAGATGGCAGAACAGTCTGCTATGGAAAACAGTGGGTTTATGAAATTTATTGAAGTTCTACATCCAACACTTCTAGCAGAGGCCATCCCAGCTTTTGATGAATATATGTCGTCGATACGTTATATATATGGTGCACTGGGTGGCAGTTCTAGTGGTGGTCAAGACGATTTCTAGCTTGAAGATGATGATGACGAGGAGTCTGATGTGGAAGAGGAGGGAGAGGATGAAGGCGAGGCTGGTGGAGAGGGCGAGGAGGAGGGCATGGGCGAGGAGGAGGGCGTTGAGGAGGGTGAGGATGATGATGGGGACGAGGACGAGGGTGATGATGATGGTAATTATGGTGATGGTGATGTGGTAAAAATTGATCCATTACATTTTTTGAATAATATTACTAAGATTTGATATTTATTCTATTCTTGTGGTTGGTTTTATCTAGACTCGTAGTATAGTATTGGAGTTGAGTTATTTTTATATATTATCTGTTTTTATGGATGTTGTTGTCTTTTAGTGGTTTTGTGTTTGGGAACCCCTCTCCTTCCTGGACCCTGAACAACCCCCCACCATCCCCCTTGGACCCCAAACACCCCCGGATAGCCCCCAGACAGCCCCCCAGACAGCCCCCTGGACAGCCCCCACCCTCTTCCTTGGACTCCGGATAACCCCCTGAACACCCCCCGGACAGCCCCGAACAACCCCTCCAATAGCCCTCCAGACTGACCCCCCACCCTCCTCCCTGGACCCCGGATAACCCCCTGGACAGCCTCCCAGAAAACCCCCCAGACAGCCCCCCACCCTCCTCCTTGGACCCCGAACAACCCCCTGAACACCCCTGGATAGCCCCCCGCACTGCCCCCCCCACCATCTTCCTTGGTCCTCGGACAGCCCCCCGGACAGCCCCACCAGACAGCCCCCCCACCCTCCTTGATTTCATTTAATACTAGAAAATCTATAATATATATTTTATTTATTTTCATCATGATAATCAATGTAAATCACATTTACACATCTAATCAATCTCATATATTCTTGGTACGTTATAAAAGATATGTATTCATTGGGCATGAAATTGTTAGCTCCGAAATGATTCATAGCATGATAAATTAAAATCTAATCCATACTAAGAATGATATAAAAATATTTTATATTAATGTCCACAAGATTTTAAGTAAATACCATTCCACTAATAGACACATGAGGATTCTCATAAAATGGACAACATTTTAAGTATATACAGAAAACTAGCCAAACACATACGGTTTCCATTGAAACATTAGGATAATGATCCGTGGGTCATATGTGACGTATAAGAATCAACCACTCCTCAATCTGAGAGGCGGTTTGGCCGGCACCACTCAAAGTGTCTATCTTCTGTTTCAAAAGGACGTCATTTTAATTGAAAACATCAACTGACATACGGAAAACCAACCAAACGCATTCAATTTTCATTGAAACTTTAGGAGAACGATTCATGGGTCATATGTGATGTGTACGAATCAACCCCGCCTCAATCTGAGATGTGGTGTAGCTGGAACCACTTGAAGTGTCTGTCTTCTGTTTCAAAAGGACGTCATTTTAATTGGAAAACATCAACTGGCATAAGAAAAACTGAACAAAAGCATTCGGATTGTGTTGATAATTTAGCAAAACGATCCATGGGTCTTATGTGACGTGTACAAGTCAACTTTGCCTCAATACAAGGTGTGGTGTGGCCGCCACCACTCAAAGTGTCTACCTTTTGTTTCAAAAGGACGCCATTTTAATTGAAAAACATCAACTGGGATACGGAAAACCAACCAAACACATTCAGATTGTGTCGATACTTTAGAACAATGATCCATGGGTAATATGTGACGTGTACGAGTCAACCCTGCCTCAATATGAGGTGTAGTGTGGCCGCCACCACTCAAAGTGTCTTTCTTTTGTTTGAAAATGACGTCATTTTAAGTGAAAAACATCAACTAGCATACGGAAAACCGACCAAACACATTCAGATTGCGTCGATACTTTAGCACAATGATCCATGGGTCATATGTGATGTGTACGAGTCAACCCTGCCTTAATATGAGGCACGTTGTAGCCAGAATCAGTCTAAGTGCCTCTTTTTTGTTTAAAATAGACATCATTTTAAGTACATATGGAAAACCGACCAAACGCATTCGGTTTCCATTGAAAATTTAGGAGAACGATTCATGGGTCATATGTGGCATGTACGAATCAACCTCGCCTCAATCTGAGACATGGTGTGGTCGTCACCACTCAAAGTTTCTGCCTTTTGTTTCAAAAGGACATCATTTTAATTGAAAAACATCAACTGGCATATGGAAAACCGACCAAATGCATTCGGATTATGTTGATACTTTAGCACAATGATCCATGAGTTATATGTGACGTGTACGAGTCAAACCCACCGTAAACTGATGTTCGGTGTGGCCGCCACCACTCAAAGTGTCTGTCTTTTGTTTAAAATGGAAAACATTTTAAGTACATACGGAAAACTGACCAAACACATTCGGTTTTCATTGAAACTTTAGAATAATGATTCATGGGTCATATGTGACGTGTACGAATCATCCCCGCCTCAATCTGAGATGCGGTGTGGCCGGAACCACTCAAAGTGTCTGTCTTCTATTTCAAATGGACGTCATTTTAATTGAAAAACATCAACTGGCATACGAAAAACCGACCAAACGCATTCAGATTGTGTCGATACTTTAGCACAACGACCCATGGGTCATATGTGATGTGTACGAGTCAACCCCGTCTCAATCCAAGGCGCGGTGTGGCCGCCAACACTCAAAGTGTCTACCTTTTGTTTCAAAAGGACGTCATTTTAATTGAAAAACATCAACTGGCATACATAAAACTGACCAAATGCATTCGGATTGTGTCAATACTTTATCACAAAGATCCATGGGTCATATGTGACGTGTACGAGTCAACCCTGCCTCAATCTGAGGCACGTTATGGCCACCACCACTCAAAGTGCCTATCTTTTGTTTCAAAAGGATGTCATTTTAAGTGAAAAACATCGACTGACATACGAAAAACCGACCAAAAACATTAGGATTGTGTTGTTACTTTATCACAACGATACATGGGTTGTATGTGACCTGTACGAGTAAACCCCGCCTTAATATGAGTCACGATGTGGCCGGAATCACTCTAAGTGGCTCTCTTTTGATTAAAAGGGACATCATTTTAAGTACATATGGAAAATCGGCCAAACGCATTCGGTTTCCGTTGAAACTTTAGGAGAAAAATTCATGGGTCATATGTGATGTTTACAAATCAACCATGTCTCAGTCTGAGACACGGTGTGGCCGACACCACTCAATGTTTCTGTCTTTTGTTTCGAAAGGACGTCATTTTAATTTAAAAACAAAAACTGGCATACAGAAAACTGACCAAACACATTCGGATTGTGTCGATACTTTAGCACAACTATCCATTGGTCATATGTGACATGTAAAAGTCAACCCTGCCTTAAACTAAGGAATTGTGTGGCCACCACCACTCAAAGTGTCTGTCTTTTGTTTAAAATGGACAACATTTTAAGTACATACGGAAAACCAACCAAACGCATTCGGTTTTCGTTGAAACTTTAGGAGAACAATTCATGGGTCATATGTGACGTGTAAAAATTAACCCCACCTCAATATGAGATGCGGTGTGGCCGACACCACTCAACGTGTCTGTCTTCTGTTTCAAAAGGACACAATTTTAATTGAAAAACATCAACTCGCATACGGAAAACTGACCAAAAGCATTATAATTGTGTATATACTTTATAAAAACAATACATGGGTCATATGTGACGTGTATGAGTCAACCCCGCCTCAATCTGAGGCACGGTGTGGCCATCACCACTCAAAGTGTCAAACTTTTGTTTCAAAAGGATGTTATTTTAATTGAAAAATATCAACTAGCATACGGAAAACCGACCAAATGCATTCGGATTGTGTCTATACTTTAGCACAATGATCCATGGGTCATATGTGACGTATACGAGTCATTCTCGACTAAATCCAAGGCAAAGTGTGGCCGCCACCACTCAAAGTGTCTGTCTTTTGTTTCAAAAGGACGTCATTTTAAGTGAAAAACATCAACTAGCATACGGAAAACCGACCAAACGCATTAAGATTATGTCAATACTTTAGGAAAACAATCCATGGGTCATATTTGATGTGTACGAGTCAACCCCTCCTTAATATGAGGCACGATGTGGCCAGAATCAATCTAAGTGGCTCTCTTTTGTTTAAAATGGACAACATTTTAAGTACACATGGAAAACCGACCAAACGCTTTCGGTTTCCGTTGAAAATTTAGGAGAACGATTAATGGGTCATATGTGACATGTACAAATCAACCCTACCTCAATCTAAGATGCGGTGTGGCCGGAACCACTCAAAGTGTCTTCCTTTTGTTTCAAAAGGACGTCATTTTAATTCAAAAACATCAACTGGCATATGGAAAACCAACAAAACCCATTCAGATTGTGTCGATACTTTAGAACAACGATCCATGGGTCATATTTGATGTGTAAGAGTCAACCCCGCCTGAATCCGAGGTGCGGTGTGGCCGCCACCACTCAAAGTGTCTGTCTTTTGTTTCAAAAGGACGTTATTTTAAGTGAAAAACATCAACTGGCATTCTTAAAACCTACCAAACGCATTCAGATTGTGTCAATACATTAGAACAAAAATCCATGGGTCATATGTGACATGTAAGAGTCAACCCGCTTTAATCTGAGACACGGTGTGGCCAAAATCACTCTAAGTGTCTCTCTTTTGTTTAAAATGGACAACATTTTAAGTACATACGAAAAACCAACCAAACACATTCGGTTTACATTGTAACTTTAGGAGAACGATCCATGTGTCATATGTGACGTGTACGAATCTACGACGCCTCAATATAAGATGCGGTGTGGCTAGCACCACTCAAAGTGTCTGCCTTTTGTTTCAAAAGGACGTCATTTTAATTGAAAAACATTAACTAGCATACGGAAAACCGACCAAATGCATTCATATTGTGTTGATACTTTAGCACAACAATCCGTGGGTTATATGTGACGTGTACGAGTCAACCCCACCTCAATCCTAGGTGTGGTGTGGCCGCCACTACTCAAAGTGTCTTCCTTTTGTTTCAAAAGGACGTCATTTTAATTGAAAAACATCAACTGGCATACAGAAAACCGACCAAACGCATTTGGATTGTGTCGATAATTTAGCACAACGATACATGGGTCATATGTGACATTTAAGAGTCAACCCCGCCTCAATCCTAGGCGTGGTGTGGCCGCAACCACTCAAAGTGACTGTCTTTTGTTTCAAAAGGATGTCATTTTAAGTGAAAAACATCAACTGGCATACGGAAAACTGACCAAACGCATTCAGATTGTGTCGATACTTTAACACAATTATCCATGGGTCATATGTGATGCGTACGAGTCAACCCCACCTTAATCAGAGGCACGGTGTGGCCGAAATCACTCTAAGTGGCTCTATTTTGTTTAAAATGGATAACATTCTAAGTACATATGGAAAACAGACCAAACACATTCGGTTTCCGTTGAAACATTAAGAGAACGATTCATGGGTCATATGTGACATGAAAAAATCAACCCCGCCTTAATCTAAGATGTGGTGTGGCCAGAACCACTCAAAGTGTCTGCCTTTTGTTTCAAAAGGATGTCATTTTAATTGAAAAACATCAACTAGCATACAGAAAACTGACCAAAAACATTCGGATTGAGTCGACAGTTTATCACAATGATCCATGGGTCATATGTGATGTGTACGAGTCAACCCCACCTCAATCCGAGGCATGATGTGGCCACCACCACTCAATGTATCTGTCTTTTGTTTAAAAAGGACGTCATTTTAAGTGAAAAACATCAACTGGAATACGAAAAACCAACCAAATGCATTCATATTGTGTCGATACATTAGTACAACAATCAATGGGTCATATGTGATGTGTAAGAGTAAACCCCACCTTAATCTGAGGCACGGTGTGGCCGGAATCACTCTAAGTGTCTCTCTTTTGTTTAAAATGGACAACATTTTAAGTACATATGGAAAACCGACCAAAGGCATTCGGTTTCCGTTGAAACTTTAGGAGAAGGATTCATGGGTCATATGTGACGTGTAAAAATCAACCCCGCCTCAATCTGAGATGCGGTGTGGCCAGCACCACTCAAAGTGTCTGCCTTTTGTTTCAAAAGGACGTCATATTAATTGAAAAACATCAACCGGTATACGGAACACCGACAAAACACATTCAGATTGTGTCGATACTTTAGAACAACGATCCATGGGTCATATGTAATGTGTACGAGTCAACCCTGCCTAAATACAAGGTGCGGTGTTGCCTCCACCACTCAAAGTGTCTATTTTTTGTTTCAAAAGGATGTCATTTTAAGTGAAAAACATCATCTAGCATACGTAAAACCGATCAGAAGCATTCTGATTGTGTCGATAATTTAGCACAATGATTCATGGGTCATATGTGACGTGTAAGAGTCAACCCTGCCTTAATCGGAGGCACGGTGTGGCCGGAATCACTCTAAGTGGCTCTTTTTTGTTTAAAATGAACAACAATGTAAGTACATACAGAAAACCGACCAAATGCATTCGGTTTCTGTTGAAACTTTAGGAGAACGATACATGGGTCATATGTGACGTGTACGAATCAACCACACCTCAATCTGATATGTGGTGTGGCCAGAACCACTCAATGTATCTGCCTATTATTTCAAAAGGACGTCATTTTAATTGAAAAACATCAATTGAGATATGGAAAACTGACCAAACACATTCGGATTGTGCCGATACTTTAGCACAACGATCCATGGGTCATATGTGACGTGTACAAGTCAACCCTGCCTCAATCCAATGTGAAGTGTGGCCGGTATCACTCCAGGTTTATGTATTTTGTTTAAAATGGACATCATTTCAGGTAAAAATATATGGTATACAAAAAACCGATCAAATTATGAATTGACTTTTGGATTCCACATATAATTGTCATCTAAATTTTAAATTGAATTCTAAATGAATTATGTATGTTTATAATTACGTTATGAATTCTAATTTAATTATGGATGTGTATAGTTCCAGGATGCATTATATGTTAAATGTGTATGAATTTGTTCTCTATATGTATGTGTTAGTTGGTCATTGCAGGTAAAATCATTGTATATGTATGTGTTAGTTTATTGTAGGTAGAATAATTCGATTGAAAATGGGAGGGCACAAAATGAGGCTTGCTATGTAAATTGCAGACTTGCTGTAAAAATTGCAGGCTGCTGTGTAATTTGCACAACATAGGCTATGCCAATGGTTCAAAACCATTGGCATAGCATCTTGGTTCCTTCTTTTACCAACGGTTCATTGAATCGTTGGTAAAAAACCTTTCCCAATGATTCATTCAACCATTGGGAAAGAGGGGAATCCTTGGGATTTCCCAACGGTTCAAGCCAAACCATTGGGGAAAACTATCCCAACGGTTTGGCACAACCGTTGGGAGAGGTTAGGCTTTCCCCATCCTATCCCAACGGTTCACAGTAAACCGTTGGGAAAACCTTTCCCAACGTCTTACTTTCCTATAGTTTGCAGAACCGTTGAGAAAGGCTGTATCTGTAGTAGTGGTATGAGATGAGGATGTGCAGAAGACGACCTTTAGATGTGAGTATGGCCATTATGAGTTCTTGGTTATGCCATTTGGTGTAACCAATTCCCCAATACTATTCATGGGAATCATGATCATGATTTTACAACCATACTTCAATCACTTTTTGGTAGTCTTCATTGGAGACATTTTAATATACTCATCTGCAGAGGAGGAGCATGCCTATCATTTGCAGATAGTTCTGTACACACTGTGAGAGCACCATCTTTATGGTATGCTCTCATAGTTCTAGTTTTTTATAAGAGAGGACCACTTTCTGGGACACATCATCTCAGAGTCTGGAGTTGTGGTGGATCCAGCAAAGATTGAGGACGTGTTGCTTAAGATCCACCCAGGACTTTGACAGGGGTGTAGAGTATCCAGGGTTTGGCTGGTTACTACTAGAGGTTTGTGCTTGACTTTTCTAGAGTTATGGAACCCTTAACAGCATTGATGATGAAGGGGAAACCCTTCGTGTGGTCGGAGAAATTCCAGAAAATATTCCAGGATATGAGGAAAAGACTGATGAGTGCCCCCATCTTGGGGTTATCCAAGGAGGGCGTTGGGTACATAGTCTACTGTGATGCATCATGGACCATGCTTGGATGTATCCTGATGCAGGAGAATGTAGTGATTTCATCTAGTTATTGATAGTTGAGACATATTGAGAAGACATATACTACCCATGAACTAGAGTTAGCAGTAGTGGTCTTCAAATTGAATATGTGAAGACATTACTTGATGTGCAAACATTTTATAGTCTACTCTGATCACAAGAGTGTCAGGTATATCTTTTTTTAGAAGGAACTCAACCTGAGGCAATGAAATTGGATTGAGTTCCTCGAGGACTATGACTTCAAGATAGTCTATACTCCTGGAAAGTGGAACATAGTAGTAGATGCACTCAGTAGGAGATCTGGTATACATTTTCTAAGTGAGCCGACAGAGCAGCTAGACAATTTGAGAATATCCTACGTGGATCGAGATGGAGCATCTTATCTTCAGTCTCTGACAGCCACTCCCCACTCCTTCAGCAAGTCAGGGATGCACAACTTGGAGACACTGACTATGAGGCTCAACATGCTTAGACATCCATAGGATAGGCACCTAATGGATTTTTTAAAGGTGGCGAGCACGTCATCTTTTTCAACGGCTGTACTATGGTACCATTGCCGCTACGGGAGGAAGTGTTGAGGGAGTTCCATACTTCCCCTCTAGAAGTACATCCAGGAGTGGCAAAGATGTACCAAGACCTTCAGTGTTAGCACTGTTGGCCAAGAATGACGAATGTAGTGGAAGATTTTGTCTCAGTGTGCCTCACTTGTCAACAAGTGAAGGTGGAGCATCAGGTTCTAGAAGGCTTAGTTCACCCACTAGAGGTGCCAGAGTGGAAGTGGGATGTAATTTACATTGGCTTAATTACAGGACTTCCATTCACATCTAGGTTTCATGATTCTATCTAGGTGATCATAGACCGACTCACAAGTTGACCCACTTCATAACTATCAGAGAGAAGGGTTTAATAGAGGGATTTGGATTCCTCTACACGTAAGAGATTGAACGGCTTCATGGGGTGACATCTTTGATTGTCTCTGATTGTGATGCAAGTTTTACTTCCCAACTATGGAAGGGGTTGTAGGAGGCGTTCGAGACACAACTTCAGTTGAGCACCGCCTTCCATCCTTATATGGATGGTCAGACAGAGCAGACCATTCAGACCCTCAAGGAAATGTTGTGTGATTGCATCCTTGATTTCGACCATAGCTGGGATAATCAATTTCCCAAGGAGGAGTTCACATAAAACAATAGTTATCACTCCACTATCGGTATGTCACCATTTGAGGTGTTGTATGGTGGACCTTGAGATCACCTCTATATTGGAATGACCCAGGGGAGTCAACATTCGTGAGACCAGAGATGGTATGGGCTACCACAGAGAAGGTTCAAATAATCCCGGAGCAGATGGAGAATGCACAGAGGAGGCATAAATCTTATGCTGACAAGAGACAGAGACCTTTGGAGTTCGAGGATGGTGACCATGTCTTTCTATGGGTCTCACCTCGACGTGGTTTTTGAATATTTGGTCGAGGCCGAAAGTTATCTCCAAGGTTCATCGGATCCTTTCAGGTCCTCAGTAGAGTTGTCGAGGTGGCTTACCGCTTAGCTCTTCCACCTCAGTTGCACCGGGTGCATGACGTTTTCACATACCCTGGTTGAGGAGGTATGTGCATGATCCTTCACACATCATTGACTGGTGCGATCTGGACATCAATGATGGGGTGGCTTTTTCAGAGGTTCCATTGGATATTGAGGATCAACAAGAGTGGGTCCTTAGTTGACGGTCAATACATCTGGTGCACGTACGATGGAAATAGGAGAACTTCTAGGAGAGAACACAGGAGCGGGAGGTCATATTCATGCTCAGTACCCCCACTTGTTTCCATAGTTTATGTTGTGGATTTTTGGGACGCAAATCCCTGAGGTGGGGAGAATGTAAAAACTTAGATTTTTCAATGTATTTTTTTAAAATATATAGAAATATTACAAGTTAGAAAATATTGAAGGCACATGATTCTGAGGCCCAGTGTGCCTAGAATGAATTTCTAATCTTTTTTCAAGTACATTCAGTAAACGTGTATGTGGCATTTTTTAACTTTTGTACCAGTGCTCAGAATTGAAATATGAGGATGTTGTTGAACATGTAGTGCTGGTATTCTTTTAAAGAGACCTTCACCTCGACCAAAGAAGGTTGAGGGTGGGAGTTGGTTTTTGGTTTTTTCATAGAGGATAAATAAAATAAATATAATTTCTTTTACAAACATATCCACTAACATCTCATTTTAATCTTGGAGGTGGGGACCACCTGAAAACCCCTTTTAATGTGAGTCAACCCTTCGAATTCCCCCAATTAATGTTCCATTATTAATTGAATTAATAAACATAACTCAATTAAAGTTGTCTCCAAACCTCTTGGTTGGGGATCATTGGTAAAGGGAAGGTTTTGGGAGAGATTTGGTGGAGAGAAATCTCGAAGGAAGAACATATCCAACGATGAATGAAATGACGTTCGAGGAAATGTCGACGTCATCGTCTCCATATCCTTCCTCACGACACATCCAATGTACATCAAGGAAGGGGTTTTGAATTTGGTTGTTCTTGTTTGTTCATCATGATTACACATTGTTATTCAATCTTCATAAGCCACCTATTACCGATCTAATGCGAAGGGTGCATGGCAACATAACACGGCCTGATCCCTCCACTAATTTGTTGAATGAAGTGATCTTTGTGGTCGAGACTTCAAGATGAACAGAATTTGACCTTGTTAGTCTTGGAAAGATGACAACGTACTGAGACCCGCACCAATTCTTTTAGTTTGAAGAACGGGCCACCAGAGCTCTTCTGGTGACCCGAGGATGTTCATCGATGACCGGTGCCGGTAGGGAACAAGAGGAGACTAACACACTGGCCGATTGAGAGGAGGGCGGTGACACGTCAACCCCACCGGAAGAGGAGGCCATGGACCGTCAGCCACGGCGGAGCCGAGTGGCAGTTGGAATGCAGGCCGACCACGTGGCGAAGAGGCGGCACACGTCCGCGCTGTTGGAGTTGAATACTGCTACCACTTGGCAGGGGTAGAGATCTGTGGGCGTCTGGCACTCGGCATGCCGCAGTGGAGGAGCGACGCACGTCCGCGCCGCAGGATAGAGGTCCATCCATTTCGGTCGGCTGCATCACGCTGAGTGGGACCACTCTACAAGGTCCCACGCACCAGCCAGTGGTGCCACATGGTGCCTACTGGTTGGCCAAAACTGAGTGGCCTATGTGCCGTTTGGGTGACCTGGGGGGGGGGGGGGCGCTCCCCTCTCGGGTGGTGGCTACGACGGACCCCACCACAAGGGTCCACCCTTGGCCATGGGATACAACACGGACTGCCCGCCACTGAGCCGTGACAAGCGGGCCAGGCCGGGCCGCCCCCTTCACTACCTAGCCAGTCCGGGTCAGTCTGACCAGGTCGGACCGGAACCGGGCCCATCTGGACCCAAATCCGATTTTTTTCCATAACTTCTGATCTAGACATCCGATTGACAAACCGTCTATGAAATTAGATTCCTTGGAATGAGATAGTACTTTTAGTATACTCTACTTGAGTTTTGGATAATTTTGGAGTATGTCCAGGTTGGATTGATCCTGAATCCAACTGGGCCCTCAGAACAAAAATGCAAATAACTTACAGATTGTGCGTTCGATTGACGCATCGTCTATTGCGTTTGGTCCCTTTTTTATGTGACAGACGTTTGGGATACTTCTTTGTAGGACTTCGTGGAAATTTAAGTATTGAACAATGGCTTGAGGAGTGAAACCTCTCTGAATTGAGCATTCTTAGTGTGAGAAACCTATTGATGGATATACTTAAAGAATCTTTAGATCCTGTATGGGTCATCTTCAGATCCTGTGTGGGTCAGCACTTAGCGATCCTGTGTGGGTCATCTTATATTGATCCTGTGTGGGTCATCTCTAGATCCTTTGTGGTTCATTTTCAGATCCTATGTGGATCATCTTCGATCCTATGTGGGTTAACAATAGAGATTCTCGATGAAGTAAGATCATCTAGCAATACAGTTAATCATCTATACTCCCGTACTTATGTTATACCTCGTTTGAGCTGAGTCCTTACCTTTGTGGTATGCTTCTGTGTGGTGATACCATTGTGGCATTTTTTTGTGTGGCATTAGGTTTTTGGGACTTAACTTTGTGGTGATACCTGTGTGGTATTCTCTAGTGTGGTTTTACCTTTATGGTACTTACCTTGGTGATGTTACCTTCGTGGTATTCCTTCCTTCATGGAAGAGTTGAGCTTTTGGATAAGGATTTGAGCCTTGTGATTCCCCTTTAATGAGATGGGTATACTTGATAACTTAGGTATATGTATGGGAATATACCCACGTTGGGTCAACTGTTGTTTTCATGCTTTGTTGTAATGACCCAATTTTTTATAAATCGAAATTCTTCTCTTATAAAAATGTCATAAAATCAGATGAAAACACAACATAATGATTTATTAAGTGCTTAGTGACCTTTAAACATAATTTTTCCCTTCAATGTTTGGAATTTCAAAAATATGACATACACAGTTGTGATCAGTAAGTTATTTGGAGTCTGATAGGAAAAACATAATTTTTGGTGAATAGTAACCGACCCTTACGAATAGTAACGTACCCTTATGAATAGTGATATACCATTATGAATAGTGATATACCCTAATGAATATTAACCATACCTATGATAATATATAAAAAATATTCATATTGAAAGTACACTATACCTATACTTTAGAATAAGTAAATGAATGTTTTAAAACTAGTTTTTGATAATAAATTATGATTTAAAAAAATATTAAAATAATAATATTTAGAAAATTATTTTTCCAAAATGGACATAATTTTTGGATTCTACGTGTCAAAAAATGGATAGGGCAATTTTTTCAGATTTTTCCGAAATACATGAATTTCTGATGAATGGTAAAATCTGAAAATTGACAATGAATTCTAAATAATGGATTAATTGAGTCATTGATGATGATCTGCTGATGTAAGCCCAATTGGTTCAAAGTCACATGCATTAATTAATATTCCTAGTCATTTAATACTTACTATTCCTTGTCTTGTGAAGAAATTATAAACTATTTATTAAAAAATTATGAAAACCCTCCTCCCCTCCACTATAAATACCTCCCATTCTTACCTCTACTTTTCTCTTCTCTCAAGCCTTGTTCCTTGCCTATATTCTACCCAAATCTCTCTCCCAAGCTCCTACCCCACGTCCAAAATCACCTATCCTCTTCAAAATACCAAAAACTCTCCCCTTAAGAGGTTCTCAAATGAGGAAGTCTCAAGCGGTAAATTCCTCATTCCAATTCCATCACTTCTGTTAAATTCTTTTATTTTTTGTTTCTTTCCTCACCTCCCTTCACCCAAATGGAATGATAAATCTAGTAGAATACATGTAATGGAATTATATTATTCTAGTTGGATACTTCATTATCTTCTTTTCTTTCCCCACCTTTTATTTGAATGGAATGAATGCACCGTTTGAGATGTGCTAATTTAGCACATTCAAAGACAACAGTTAATCAATTTCTATTATCATCTTTAAATCTGGTCATGAAACCATTTTTTTTATGGTTGAACCAGATTATATAGATTTAATATATCATATTTTTATTCTGTAATCTTTTTTTACAAATGGTATTAAGTTATAAATCAGAACATGTTCTTTGTAATCAAACCCACCAATTAGCAAAAACAGTCTCCACTTTGATTTTATATAATAGTTCAACTTCACTCTAAGTAACCAAATTAAATTTAAAACCATGTAATCTACTGGATGTTCAATAATATAATATAACTTCAATTATGGAAAACCACTTTCATCTTACATGTATACCCAAACAAAAATATAATTGAACCGATCATTAAAATCAAGTAAACAAACGAGCTCGAACAATGAAATTGAACCTCATAACCAATCAAAACGGTTATGAATGAACTAAAAATGATTATACTAAACCAATTAAATATAAAATATTTTCTGGGATTTTGAATTAATAATCAAAATTTGTTTATTCAGGTCTTTAATAACAAGTGGAGAACACCAACAGATTTAAGGTAAGGGATCCTCTCATTTTCACTCTTAATCAAGATTGTTCTCTATGCTATGACTTTTTTGTGTAATACCAAGTTATGGGGTATAATTTATCACCTCCTCCGTACTTACCTAATTTTTTATAAGTGATTAGAAACCCCTTATCTCTCCCACCAAACCCTCTTAGTTACACCTGATACCAGGGCTATAAACCGTAGTGGATTCTACCAGAACTTCCTTTATTCCATCGGGTTTCTCTCTCTTTCTTTTTACCAAAATGTTATGTCTTTTATTTTTTATGTAAAACTTTTAAATTATGTTTATATGATCCCAAATAATGTTCCATGATCCATATATCATTCTATTTTGGGGATATACATGCTTTTAAGTGAATCCCTCCTCAATACTACCCTATAAGCACACTCATTTTAAAGAAACTTCCCGAATTTTTACCCTATATCAAGTGCACTATATCATAGGTTTTAAGAAACCATTGTATTTATAAAATCATTATTTTTATTTTTATAACCTTTTTGGTTCAATTATGGTTTTATATAAAATAATTTCCTCTTTAATATTTTAAAAGATCCATAGTTTTTGCCTTAAAACCCACAAAAATGATTTAATGCTAATGTTTCTCAAATACATTTATTATATGTTGTCACTTCTATTAGTAACCACATACCATGTTATATGCCTATATTACCTTATGAACATCCATGTATGTTTTAATCCCCTTCATTCATTAATACTTTAATGATACACTCATTGTTTATGATTTATGTCATGATTGTGGCACCCAATTCTTCCCATGGGTATCCTTATGTTTCTGGAAGATTGATTATGTATGATTATTTTTGTGGAAAGAATATTTATGTGGAAAGAATATTCATGGAAATTTTTAGATGTTTGCACTAGGATAGCGCTCCAATGCATAGGGTAAAGTTAAGTCTCATGAGATGCGATGTGAAACAGGATTGGCGGTTAGCCTTGACCGGTACTAAAATGGGAAACGAGATTGGGGGTTATCCTTGACCCATACTAAAGAAATGTTTTATGATTATGACACATTTATATGATTCCATGTTTATATGAACCCATGCTTATACGATATGATTTCATGAGTTCCATTCTTTGGGTATGTTTATGTCATGCCTCCTAGCTCATGTTCTTAAGATGTATCCTTATGTTCATTTCATTACGAGGATATTTAGCTCATCCCTTTGTTAATTGTTCCCTAGTGTACCCTATGAAAAAGTAAGGCCTCAAAAGAAGTAAGGATATCTATATGGAGATTAATTAACAAAATGTTTTTTAGCCCCATGTTTTATGTTTTATGTTCCTAGTCTTCCAATACACTAGGATTAACAGTCCTTGGATTGTACTCTGATGATTAAATATGCTTAAAATCATGTAATGTTATATTTATAAGGATTGGGTCACTATAGTTGGTATCAGAGGATGGTCTAGTTATTTTTGGAGATTAGGAATAGAGACACTTTGTGACAACCTTAGGGATGAGACTAAGTATTAGAAAACATTCCTAAATTTTGGTGAGTATTGAGTAATTAATTTATCCAGAAAATACATGCCTATCTGGATTGGAGCATATAGAGGTGGCTCTGGAATATATGTATCTAGTGGTAAAACCCGAAAACACCACATTGATCTAGACTCGAATGAGAACTGGTGCACGATAATGGACCTTGCTTCACTCTTGGTTGCGACTCTACCGGGGGATATGCTTTGGTAGATTCATGAGCTTAGTACAAACCATTATTAAGGGACAAAAAATCCCATAATAATATAAGTTAAGAAATAGATTGAGGATTACCTAGATTTAAACCTAAGTAATCACAAGTTAGGATATACTTCTTCATTATAAGTTTATCCTTTTTTGTTCAAAGTTTCTTTTTTATGATCAATAACTAAGTATTAAAGACCTCTAATTATATGTTTGTTTTCTTAGTTAATAGAGAGAAATATAAAACATATTTCAAAAACTAATGGGATAGGAAATGTGAAGATTTCACTAATGATATGCCGGATATGATGGGAGCAGGTGCTCAAAACATCATGACAGTACTTACTCAGCTGGCTCGAGTTATGAATAATTACATGAATCAGGCGGAATTCCCTACTCCTCCATGTAAAAAAAATCTTTCATATAATCCTTTATGCATCAAAGGCCTCCCAAGTTTAGTGGATATTCTAATCCCCTCCTCGTGAAACAATGGATTAAATCCATTGAAAAAATATTATTCTCCCTCTATTACTCGGTAGAAGAGAAGGTTGTACTGGCAGTCAATCATTTTTATGGGGCATCTGATCCGTGTAGGACACTGATCAAGAATACAAAGTCCCAAGAGGAAACTGATTCTATGGATTGGGAGGAATTCAAGAGGATGTTGTTCAACAAATATTATCCTCGAACCCTCCATCTCAAGATAGAAAGAGAGTTCTTTAGACTCAAGTAGAAGGAAGATGAGTCCATTAGGGCAAATGAAGAAAACATTACAAGGCTTGCAAGGTATGCGTGTGGCTTTGTCATGAACACCGAAATCAAGGTGGATTGCTTCTTTATAGGACAAAAGAAAAGTCTACAAAAAGAGTTTTAAATTCGAGACTTTGAATGTTATGAGGAGGTTGTTCGTTGTTCCCTCAAGGTTGAAATGGAGATTGAAGACTCTAAGTGGTCTTGTGGGCCTAGTGATAAGAAGACAAAAAATGAAGAACAATATGAATGGTTCATCAAACAAATCTGACGATGGAAAGTAGCACGAAGTTTCCCCTTGCAAAAATTGTGGGAAGAAGCATCTTGGAAACTATCTGAAGGGAACCAAGAATTGCTACAAATGTGGAAGTTTGGTCATCTGGCCAATAACTGGTGAAGAGATATGAAAAATCCCACTAATGTTGAAGAGGAAAGGAAGGTTCAGATCAACACTCAGCCTCCAGTATAGTGTTACAACTACAAGGAGTATGGGAATTATTCAAATAATTTCCCAATGCCAAGGGTTATTGGAGGAAATCAACAAAAACCTCCAAGGAAATAAGGAAGGGCTTATGCTATCACTACTCTTAAGGTGGATCCAGACAATGATGTAGTGATAGGTACGCTGGTTATTCATTCAAGAATAGAAAATGTACTATTTTATTCTGGTTTGAAAAATTCTTTCACATCTTTCATGTTTAGTATAACTATTCAAACACCACTGTAAAATTTGGTGGAAAATTTATTTATGAGGATAGAAAATGTGGAAATCTCTGCATCCATGGTTTATAAATCCTCACTGGTTAAAGTTTGTGGACTAAAACTCCCAAGAAAATCTCATCATACATCCTTTAGTGGAGTTTTATGCAATATTGGGCATGGATTTGATATCTTTTTATAAAGAAAACATCAACTATCAGTAAAGGGAGATCACTTTTCACATCCCAAAGCATCCTTTGATTCTTTACATGTGTAAGGGGAAACATGGGTCTCTTTTAGAATCTTCATCTTAAGTGTGGATATTGTTTCCTTATGAGAAAACATATCTAGCTCAAATGATTGAGACAAAGGATAGAATCATGGTTGAATACATGCCCATCATGAGGGATTATACTAATGTATTCCTTGAAGAGTTTTCTTGTCTTCCTACTGATTAAGAGGTTGAGTTATCAATTGAACTTATATTTGGATCTCTGACTATCTCAAAAACACCTTACAGAATCTCCATCATAGAGCTAGAATAGGTAAATAAGAAGTTGTAGGTGAATATGGAGAAGGGTTTTATACGTCTGAGTGCTTCACCGTGGGGTGCGTCAGTCCTCTTCATCAAGAAGAAGGATGGATCAATGCTCTTCTGCATTGATTATTGTGAGCTCAGAAAAATCACGATAAAGAACAAGTATCCCCTACCACAGATAGATGAATTGTTCGATCAGATTCATAGGGCCAGTTATTTCTCTAAGGTGGACCATCGGTCAGGATATCATCAATTAAAGGCGAGGAAAGAAGATATTCCCAAGACTGGATTTCGAAGGAGGCATGGACACTATGAGTTCATAGTGACACCCTTCAGACTCACTAATGCTCCAGAAATTTTCATGGATTTAATGAATAGAGTCTTTAGAGATTATCTCAACAAATTTGTGGTAGACTTTATTGATGATATTATGATATACTCCAAGATCAAGGAGGAATATGAAGAGCATTTGAAAGCTATGTGAAATACTTTGTGAAGGGAGAAGGTGTATGCAAAGTAATGTAAATTTGAGTTCTAGATAGAGGATGTATCATTTTTGGGGCATGTTATCACCAGAAAAGGAATATATAAGGACCCTTCCAAGACAAAGGCAATTAAAGAGTGGCCCATGCCAGCTTTGGTAATGGAGATCCATAAATTTTTTGGTCTAGCTAGGTATTATCGATGATTTGTGAAGAACTTTTTAAAATTGTCAAACCTAATGAACAAGATGACATGGAAGGGGGTAATGTTTGTTTGGGAACAAGAATGTGATGATTGTTTCAAGGAGTTGAAAAAGAGGCTTATCACCATGCTTGTACTCACACTCCCTTTAAGTGGAGAACTCTTTGTGGTGTATAATGATTCTTCTAAGAAAGTCTTAGGATATGTGCTAATGAAAAATGATAAAGTGAAAGTCTATGCCTCAAGGTAGCTAGAAATCCATGAGAAAAACTATCTCACACATGATCTAGAGTTCGTTGTTGTGATCTTTGCCATGAAAATTTGGCGGCGTTATATCTATGGGGAGAAGTGTGAGATATATACTGACCACAAGAGTCTTAAATATATATTCACACAGAAAGATCTTAATATGCGTGAGTGAAGATGGATAGATATCATCAAGGATTATTACTTCTCAATCCACTACCATCCTAGTAGGGAAAACAAGTTGGTTAATGCACTAAGAAGAAATGATCTTGTATCACTATCAATGATGAGAATTGAAAAGAATATGATCTTATTTGTTTTGAAAAGGATGGACATGACAATAATTAAGGGTGGAAAATCATCAATCCTTTTTCAAATGATTTCTCAACCATACCTCTTGGAGAAAATAAAGGGTGCTCAATGAAAATATGTGGACATTCAGAAAAGGGTGGAAGCTATTAGAAATGGGAAATCCTCTAAAATCATAATTGATGAGGAATAATTTGTATGATTTGGGACATGATTATGTGTACCAACCGATCAATAGATAAATAAGGGGACATTGAATGATGATCATAGCTCAACCTTATCTATCCACCTAGGGAGGACAATGACATATCAGGATCTCCGGGAAAACATTTGGTGGGACAATATGAAAGGAGAGATTACTGAATATACATCAATGTGCCTGGTATGTCATCAAGTAAAGGCCGAGGGGAAAAGTCTAAGGGGATGATGCAACCGCTACCCATACCACCATGGAAGTGGGATATCATTACCATAGACTTTATCACAGGACTTCCAATGAAATCCAGAGGAAACAATGCTATATGGGTCGTTGTGGATCGTCTTACAAAGACATCTCACTTTATCATAGTTCGAGAGGACTTCTCATTGGATCGACTTGCATGGATTTACATCAAAGAAGTGGTAAGGCTGCATGGAGTACCACTATATATTGTATCCAATCATGATTTGATATTCACCTTAATGTTCTGGAAAAGTCTCCAACAAACTCTAAGAATGGAACTAAACATCAGTATGGCCTATCATCCTCAAACTGATGTCTAATCTAAGCAAACTATTCAGACACTGGAATACATGTTGAGAGCATGTTTTATGGAATTCAAAAGAGGGTGGGACCAACATATTCCACTGGTTTAATTCTCCTACAACAATAGTTTCCACTCGAGCTTCTGAATGGCTACTAATAAATCCCTTTATAGGAAAAGGTATGGAAGACTGGCCTGTCGGGATGAAGTTGGTGAGCGTAAGCTGTTTGGACCTGAAATGGTCAAAGAAATGGTGGAGAAGGTGAAAACCATTCAGCAACATATCAAGGCATCCGAGAGTCAACAGAAGAGTTATGCAGATAACCGTTGATGAGACATTGAGTTCAAAGTTGGAGACCTGATATTTCTATGCATATCTCCATGGAAGAAGGTTGTGAGATTTGGAAAGAAAGGGAAGTTACATCCTAGGTACATAGGCCCCTTCGAGATCCTTGATCGAGTCAGAGCTATGGCCTATCAACTGTCACTTCCACCAACCATTTAAAAAGTACATGATGTCTTTAATGTATACCTCCAATGGAAGTAAATACCAGACCCTTCACACGTACTCTCTTTAGAGGTGGTACAATTGGAGGATGATCTCTCTTACGAGGAACAATGAGTGAAAATATTGGATCGTAGAGACAATGTTCTATGCAGCAAGACTACTCATCTGGTCAAGGTATATTGGACAAACCATAAGTACGAAGAGGAAACATGGTAACTGGAGGAATGAATGAAAGAAAAGTACCCACCACTATTTTTTTCTTATAATTTAAAACAAAATTTTGAGGGCAAGATTTCATAAGGGGGAAGAATGTAATGACCTGATGTTTTATAAATGGAAATTCCTCTCTTATAAATACTTCATAAAATCACATGAAAACACAAAATAATGAACTAATAAGTTCCAAGTATCCTTTAAATATAAGTTTTTCACTTCTGTGTTTGGAATTTCAAAAATATGACATACATGGTTGTGATCAGTAAGTTATTTGGAGTCCGATAAGAAAAACATAATCTTTGGTGAATAGTAACTTACCCTTATGAATAGTAAAATACCCTTATGATTAGTGATATACCCTAATGAATATTAACCTTACCTATGATAATATATAAATAATATCCATGTTGAAAGTACGATATACCTATACATTAGAATAAGTAAATGAATGTTTTAAAACTACCTTTTGATAATAAATTACTATTTTAATTAAACCTTAAAATAATCATATTTAGAGATTTATTTTTGAAAAATGGACTTCATTTTTTGATTCTAAGCCTCAAAAAATGGTTAGGATAAATTTTTGTGAATTTTCTAAAATACATGAATTTTTGATGAATAGTAAAATCTGATAATTCACAATGAATGCTAAATAATGGATTAATTGAGTCATTGATGATGATATTATGTTGTAAGCCCAATTGGTTTGATGTCACATTCATTTATTACTATTTTTGGTCATGAAATACTTAGTATTCCTTGTCTTGTGAAGAAATAATAAACTAATGATTAAAAAATTATGAAAACCCTCCTCCCCTCCACTATAAATACCACCCATTCTTACCTCTTCTCTTCAATCCTTTCAAGACTTGTTCCATGCCAATATTCTACCCAAATCACTCCCCAATCTCCTCCCCCACATCCAAAATCCCCTATCCTCTTCAAAATACGTAAACCTCCCCCCTTATGATGTTCTCAAAGGAGGAAGTCTCAAGAGGTAAATTCCTCTTTCCAATTCATTTATTTCTTCTAACTTCTTTTATTTTTTTTTTCTTTCCTCACCTCCCTTCACCCAAATGGTATGATAAATCCAGTATAATACATTTAATGGAATGAAATTATGATAATGGGATACTTCATTATATTCTCTCCTTTCCCCACCTTTCATTTGAAAGGAATGAAAGTAGTGTTTGAGATGTGCTAATTTAGCACATTCAAGGTCAACGGTTTATCAATTTCTATTATCATCTTTAAATATGGTCATGAAACCATTTCTTTTATGGTTGAAACAGATTATATATATGTAATATATCTTATTTTTATTCTTTAATTTTTTTGTACAAATGGTATTAAGTTATAAATCAAAACATGTTCTTTGTAATCAAACCCACCAATTAATAAAAATGGTCTCCACTTTGATTTTATATAACAGTTCGACCTATCTTTAAGAAACCAAATTAAATTTAAAACCATTTAATATCATGCATGTTCAATAATATAATATAACATCAATTCTGGACAACCAATTTCATCTTACATGTTTACCCAAACATAAATATAAGTGAACCAGTCATTAAAATCAACTAAACAAACGAGCCCGAACAATGAAATTGAACCTCATAACCAGTCAAAAATGTTATGAATGTACATAAAATGATTATACTAAACCAATAACATATAAAATAGGGTCTGTAATTATGAATTAATAAGACCAGTTTGTTTATTCAGGTCTTTAATAACAAGTGGAGGACACCAACATATTTAAGGTATGGGATCCCCTCCTTTTCACTCTTAATCAAGATTGTTCTCTATGCTATGCATTTTTGTGTAATACCAAGTGATGGGGTATATTTTATCACCTCCCAAATACATCCCTAATGTTTTAAAAGTGATGATAAACCCTTTATATCTCTCAATAATCCCTCTAATTTACATGTGATACCATGCCGATAAACCGTAATGGATTCAACCCAAACTTCCTTTATTCCGTCGAGTTACTCTATCTTTCTTTTTACCAAAATGTAGTTGTCTTTTATTTTTATGTAAAACTTATTAATTCTGTTTATATTCTCCAAAATCATGTTCCATGATCCATCTCTCATTCTATTTTGGGGAAATACATGCTTTTAAGTGAATCCCTCCTCGATACTTCCCTATAAGCACACTCATTTTAAAGGAACTTCCTGAATTTTTTCCGAATTTAAAGTGCACTATATCATCTTTTTTAAGAAACCATTGTATTTATAAAATCTGTATTTTTATTATTAAAACCTTGTTGGTTCAATTTTGGTTTTATATATAATAATTTCATCTTTACTATTTTAAAAGCTCCATAGTATTTTCTCTAAAACCGCACAAAAATGTTTTAATGAAAATGTTTCTCAAAAAAATTTCTTATTTGTTTTCACTAATATTTTTTACCACCTACCATGTTATATGAAAATATTACGTTACGAACGCCCATGTATGTTCTAATCCATTTCTTTCATGGATACTTTCATGATACACTCATTGGTTATGCTTTATATCATGATTGTGGTACCCGATTATTTCCATGGGTATCCTTTTGTTTATGAAATATTGACTATGTATGATTATTTTTGTGGAAAGAATATTTATGTTGAAATAATATTCATGAAAATTTTGAGATGGGGGTTCCTAGATTGTGCTCCAATGCATTTTGTAAAGTTAAGTCTCATGAGATGCGATGTGAAACGGATTGGTGGTTAGCCTTAACCTGTACTAAAATGGGAAACGGGATTGGCAGTTAGCCTTGACCCTTAATAAAGAAATTTTTTATGATTATGCCACATTTATTTGATTCCATGTTTATATGAACCCAGTATTATATGATATGATTTCACAAGTTCTATACTTAAGATATCTTTATGTCATGCCTCCTAACTCATGTTCTTAAGATGTAACCTTATGTTCATTCCCTTACTGGGATTTTTAGCTCATCCCTTTTTTCATGTGTTCCCCATGGTACCCTATACAGATGTAAGGGATCAAGTGAAGTCAGGATATCTTTATGGAGATTAAATAAAGAAATGCCTTTTTAGCCCCATGTTTTATGTTTTATGTTCCAAGTCTTCCAAGACACTAGACTTAACGATCCTTGGATTGTACTCTAATGATTCATTATGCTTAAAATCATGTAATGTTATATGTAAAAGGATTGGGTTACTATATTTTTGGTTTATCCTTCATGTTTTTGAGAGACCTTTAGGGGTCTCGGGGTCCCTACTGAGTAATGTTATACTCACCCCTATACGGGCTATGCCCACACCTTGTTGTGTCATGTGCATACAACAAACATCGCTGACTGAGGATGAGGGTACCGAGACTGGAGGCATCTCGGAGGTGGACCATTAGACAAGACATACCATATATATGACCGTTCGAGATATGTACCTACCCTTCAGAAAGGAACCATGGCGGGCATTCACTAGGGATGTTTTTAGTTTTAATTATACTTTCTATTTAGGCTTGTATTACGGCCCCCTTTACATACTATGCACACTATTTTTACTATACTATTTTCCTTGTGCTTGTATCTTGTTGTGTTCTTGGTTTGCGTGAGTGGAAGGTTAACAAGGAACTTCCTTCCCGATTTAGGTTAATTCCTTTCCGGTGCTAGTCCCCAGCCACTAGCCTATAGATGGTGGGCGTGGGGTAGTTACGACACGGGCCCCGAGGGATGGGTCATGACCCAAGAAGAAAATTTTATAGTGAATCTAGCTTCTGTGGCTGTAGAATCGATTTTTTGAACAATTTTATGGAATTCAACTTGATTATACTGAATGTTTGGCCATGAAGGAAAGACATTTTGGTGGGAATCCACATATAGGTTGAGCTGTCGGTGTGTATGGGGTTTTTTGTTTACATAATCGTGTGGTTATACTGGTGTGCATGAGGGAAGAGTTGATGCATGTGTTCCATGAATAAAAAAGGGAAGTGCATCTTGGTTTTACCCAGATGTATCGCGGTCTATGTAGGCAGTTTTGTGGCCAGGAAGGTTAAAGAAAGTTGCGGGAATTGGGGCATGGTGCCTTACCTTACAGCAGTTAGACGCCAAGAATAAATGACCTGGTGGTTTGTTACATCCATTTCTCATTCCTAAATGGATGTGGGATGATGTGATAGTGGATTTTTTTGGTGGGTCTTCCAAGGACGCCTCAGAATAATGATACAATATGGGTCATTGTGGATCGACTAACGAAAGTGGCTCATTTCTTACTGATTCAGAAGACTTATATATTTGATCAGTTGGGTGAGTTCTATGTTTGGGAAATATTATGGTTTCATAGTCTACCACAACTATAGTTTCAGACTGTGATCCTCGTTTCACATTTCATTTCTAGAAAAAGGTTGTACAAAGCACTAGGTTCCTAGGTTCTCTTGATTATGGATTTTCACCCGCAGACGGATGGTCAACTAGAGCTTAAAATCGAAGTGTTGGAAGAAAAGTTAAGGTCTTGTGTCTTGTAATTCGGTGGTTCCTTAGAGAAGCACATGTAGCTTGTTGAATTTTCCCACAATAATATTTTTCATGCTTCGGTTCATATGACATTGTTTGAGGCTCTGTATGAGAGCCTATGTAGATCTTAGTTGTGTTTGTTGGAGTCCGATGAAGTCGAGCTGTTGGGACCGTGTCTCATAGAGGAGACATCAGAGAAGGTTGAGTCGATCCAGAAATGGATGGAAATGTCTTATAGTAGGAAGAAGTCATATGCAGATAGGAGGAGTAGAAATCATGAGTTAATGTTGGGTGATAGTGTGTTCCTTCAGGTGTCACCAAGGTTTGGTCGCTGACAGATTCAGAAGTTGGGGAAGATGGTGCCCAGGTATGTGGGGTCATTTGAGATTGTGGAGAAGATCGGGCTGGTGGCATACTGGTTGGCTCTTACACAATAGTATAGAAGGATGCCTGATGTATTTCATGTGTCGCAACTTTGGAGGTATCAAACTGACCTGACTCAAATGGTGGATGTTGGGAATTTTGTGCTTGAGGTAGCTGCGTCCTTTGAGAAGCATCTAGTTTTTTTCATGGATCACAGTGAGAAAGTCATACAGGGAAAGGTTGTGCCATTGTGAGAGTAATATGAAAACATAAAAATGTTTACGAAGAAAAATGTTAGTGGTAATCAGATATGTGGGATCAGTGGCCCAATCTATTTTCCTTGGAAGTGCAATGGAGCTTGAGAGGTCGGCTTGAGGATGAGCTGTTATAAGGTTGGGAGGTTGTAAGATCCTAGATCATAGAAAGGAATGTTATCATATACAATTTGGTTTTAATACCTTCTTTTGGTTAATTATGTTCCTACCCAAGTCTTATAGGAGGCTTAGAGGTGTTCCTAGGGTTTAGGACATGAAAATTGGAGAAAATATGTTTTTTGGGTAGGTCACATGGTCTCCGAATGGTTAGTGATAACCATGCGGACAACCTAGGTAATCTGTGCAAGAGGAATATTTTTCGAATAGTATCCTCTGCACGGTTTGTCCACTATGTGGAACACCATGTGGCTAAACCATGTGAGGGGGATCCTTTGTATGGAATCATCTGCACGGTTCGTACACGATTTGGTAAATCGTGCTGGTAAATCGTGCCTCCAAGAAACATCTAAAAAATTACAATTTTCCACCTAAAGATTTTAACCACATCTTATTATTTCTTCTCATTTGTCCTCTCTTCACCCTAGGAACGAACCAAATCACCCTAGAGCTCCAATAGATCAATATCCCTTGATTTTATGGCGTTTTGGTGCCATTGGTTGCAGATCGAAGCTCAAGGTAAGGTTAATACCATCATTGCTTCTCTTTTGAATTTAGGGTTTATTTCTTCACCTCCTATCTTTTAGAAGCTCTAAAACCCTACCCCTTGGGGGGAGATTTAGGTTGAATCTTAAAATGTTGGTTGAAGTGGAATCTAAGTGCTTGATTAAGAGTGCGTTCAACCGCAAAATTGAGGTAGGTGGTCAAAAAGTTATATCCCATTGGTTGTTTGTGGATTTGTAGATGTGTGGTTTGTTCATGGATGTCTCTTGGTATGTTTTGATTACCGATTTCATGATTTGGTAAAATGGTTATTAAAAAGGAAAATGGGATCCCACAAAATCCCCATGGGATGCATTGAGGGTGATGAGACTAAACTAGGGCCACCCATGGGGTGAGCCGACATTCTTGGAACTAGGGATTTGTGAAGAATAAGGGAGATAATTGTGTAATCATGTAGAGCCCCTGATAAATATGTTTATGTTACTAATTGTGTTGGGTTATAAGATTGGTGGTGCATCTTGGCTTGATAATAACCTAAGGGATATTATGTTATGATGTGGAAATGATTAAAGACAATAATGGAATGGGTTATGATCATGGTAATGAATCATAGTGACATAGATATAATGAATAAAGCCTAATGAGATAGACACAATGAATGAATTCTTAGTTAGATAAGAATAATAAAATGGAATTGGGATAAATGGATAAATGATGTGAAATATGGTAAATTTTCTAATAGATTAAGTTATGGTGTAAACCGTCATGTTTTTTATGGTTAATGTTTTCCTTGGGAAATGGTTGTGATGTTTTGTAAATGGTTAATGGTTATATATATGTATACCATGTGCACATATCTTGGTAGTGTGTGGTATTGACTAAGGTTCTATACCCATAGGTCGAGTTGGACTGAGGCTCTAAAATACACTCCTAATCCATGAGGTATAGATTGGACTAATGCCATTTTTCCCTATTGGTTGCATCCACCCAGACTGATGCTTCAAGGTGAGGATATGGTTGACATCCACTCGAAGTGATGATTCGAGGTGAGGATATGGTTTTCTTGGGGTAGTTGGTCCTAGTGAGATAAGAAAAAAAATTTGTTTTTCCTCATGCATGTGAAGGTGTGTTTTTTGGCCATGTATCTTTTTGTGTTTGATGAACCCAAGATAAATGCATTGGAAATGATATGTAATGGGAAATGGGATGAAATGGTAAAATAAATATAAGGAAATAAATATTTTTAATAGACCTAAACTAGTTTGGGGAACATAATCTTTTGTTGTGATTTATTATTAATTTCCCCTTTTTATACACAATTGTTTATACTAGATAACATTATAGAAACCATTTGTGGTGACCTACTATGTTTTACTCACACCCTACTTAGGCCTTGGATACCTGATCAGACTTCATGTTTTCAAGTCAGAAGAAGGGAAAAGGCCCTTTCTAGGTAGTTGGGTTTGCATGGGTGTACGTAGAGGAGGACTCGTACTTGGTGTTAGGACCATTTTGGGGACTTTGTAGTTTTTCTTCATTTTGGGTTTTGTTCACTTTTCACTTGTAGCATGGCATGTCATATTTACTGTTGGACGTGCTTGAACCCCATTTTTGGGAATGGTTGTTTATGCATGCTGTGGTATTATTTGTTATTAGTCCACTATTTTTTTATCTTATATTTTATATTACTCTTATAAAAAGGGGGTATAGTCTCCCCTATTGACTATTTGGACCCCCGTTGCTAGTCGACAACCTTTGGCATACGAGGACGCATACTTAAGGTCATGTAACCACCCAGCTCAGAGAAACATTTTAGTGTCATTCAGGTTGAGGGTGTAACATTTAGTTTCCTCAATTTAACTGGGTACTATCAATGGTTTATGATCAATTTATTAGGATTAAATAAGATACATATCAAAGTATTAATGTTTCATGGATTATAAAATGTGAAGAGTTATTTATAAAGGTATTAAATTTCAATTATTAGAACCAATATTGATACTTTATTTGAGTGTGAAATGATATTTATAGAAAATAATGTTTCAAATATAATATTTGGTCATGTAATCTTGGAAAATAATAATGCGATAACATATGCCTCAAGATATTTCAATTTATATGAAAACAATTTGTTTAATCATTATGATGAGTTGGAAGAGGAAATATTTGGATTACAATTTAGAAATTTTATCCCAATTGAAAAATGTGTTACATTTATGTTATAAAATTCAAAAGAATATATTCAAATAGAAGAAGCTCAACATGTGTGAACCAATATAGTTATATCTTAATAGTTTATAGGACTACATGACCCATTACCATCCTTAAAAAAACAAAATAGCCCAAGTACAATAAATTATGTATCAAGAGACTCAATAGAAAATGAATGTTGAAAAGGATAACATATTAACAGATATTTAAATGAATGTTATATGAATCATAAAATGATAAATTAAACTATACATTATTCAAATGATTTCTATCCCATCTATCAGGTAGATGAATATGGTTTCCCAAAGTGATGATGTGGAAATAAAAATATGTAGATGTAATACGTAAGTGGAAAATATTATGTCTTAAAATTGATAAGGATATTTTATTATAAAATGGGACATAATTATGTAAAAAATGAGAACCAAAGCTAAAGAAATATATTTTTGATCATTCTAAAATCATAAAAATATATATCAACAAAGAGAGTATAAATATGTATGAAGATCTATATGGGAAATTCAATATCCATAATTTGAAGAACATAAACACTAAATTGAAATAATAATTCATTGTATTCAAACATGTAAATTAAGAAGGGAGTAAGTTCAAGGGGATGTTAAAACTATTACAAAACTGACATGGAAATAATATAACATCACCATAGAAATTATTATTGGTCTTGAAAATATTTATAAAGGAAAAATGACATATTTTTCATGTTGGTCATTATAGTAACCAAAGTATTTTAAAAAACATTATTCCATTATATTTAACATCAATATAAACCAATTACACACCAATGATCACGGGGAATATTGTATTGCGACAACTAGGTTTGTAACACATAAACATGAGAATTAAATAAAAATTATTTCTATTAATATTGGTAATGGTCTATTAAATCCATTCCACTCCTAAAACTACAAATAATAACCTATTAGATAAATAAAAGAAAGGGGTTAGCTAAATCTCCAAGTAGGGGAATAAATAAGATAAATAAGCATAACTTGTGAGTCAAAATTATTACTTGAAATCATAAAAAAGAAGGATTGAGGGTAATTAAAAAGGATCATAACATAAAGAATGTGGAATCATAAGATCATGGAATGAAAGGAAATGTGAATGAAACATAAATCCTGAAATAAATGTAAGTCAAGAATAAGTATTGAGAGAACATCACATAGTGGTCATACTCTTATAATGGATTTGGTCTGCTCATTAATCAAATAGATGACCTATATAGAGAATAGATAAATTTTACAATTAATTAGAAGGATATATTATCCCATTACCATATATAACATTCATATCATGTAAATTAATATGTGTGTCACATTATAAAATCAATCATAAGGCGTACACCTAAGATTTACTCGTGGAAATAAATGAGTCTCATATTTTTCTCTCTTAAAATAATCCCAAGATTCATAATGAAGTAATTATAAATATGAATATAAGGCTTGTATTAACTTATAAAATTAATTTAGAATAATATAGTTATATATGAGAGATACATAATTACACTATTTATATAAAATATATAGCATCATTGATATTCATCGATGATTAAATTGTCTTTAACTTATTATATAGAATATTTCATGATTAAAATGTGTGTTTCACATTGAAAACACATCTTCAAATTCTAAAAAATTCGCAAAAATTAGACAATATATTATCTTTATAATGAAATAAGTAATCAAGTACTGGATGATTCAAATAATTTAATAGCTATGATGGTGGTTAACTCCATATATGTCATTCAATTTATAAAAATTTATTTTCACACTTTTGTAAAAAGGTTAAAACTGCCAAAATTTATAAAATGAAAAGAAGGTTTATTTCAAACCATAATGTAAAAAAATTGAAATTGGAAAAAATTTATTTAATAATTTTTTTTGAATTTTAATAATATTCTTTATATTAGTTTTAGTATACATTGATATGAAAAATTAATTTTCAACCGAAGATAGAAACAAAGTAATCATTTGTTTAAAAAATTTCAAAACCATATTAAGTATAAGTATTACCTAAAAATTTCATGACTTTATAGAGGATAATAAAATTAATTGTATTTATTATAAAATGATCCAGTAATTTCCTATAATTATAATTTAGGCACAAACAGTCTCAATTAAATAATATTGAAACCTAAACCTTGACCAGTTTTATAATATTTGAATCATAAATCCCACGAATGATATAGATGGATTATTAAATAAAATACCATTAATTATTATGTATTAATGATATAATATATTTTTAGGAAGTATATTCACAATTTAAAACCAATTAGGTTCATAAAAGAGCATTTTTCTAAAATCAGAATGTTCTGAGATAAAACCCTTACCTTGAGTCCATAAATTGTCATGTATGTCTTCTATATCATGTACAAAAAATTATATTAATTATATTTTCATTAAAAAATATTAACATGTGTAATTAATTATATTTAAATAATTTATTTAATTTATTTTTATGATTTATCTAATTTCCTAATATATTATGTCCACATCATGTGTTTTGAGGATTCTTAGTTCATAATTTATAAACGACATCGGTGTGTTGACCGTGTCAAATGGGTCATTTTTTCACCCAATCCAGAATGATACAAATGAAATTATAATAATTTTTTATTTTAATTTTACTTATAAAACAACAATGAAATATGATTATTAATAATTAATTATGTTAGAATAACAGAGGTAGTGTGTCATATGTACTCAAGATTAACGTTTACATTTTTCAACGATCAAGATGGAAATAAGTTAAGTGTTGTTTTAATAAAAAATAATCATAATTATATAATAAATATAACATTATTTCTTTAAATACAATTACATATGTCATCTAGGTGATTCAGTTATAAAAATGGAATCACGCCGCTCTGTGTGGTTGTAGACCCCCATATACACAAATTATGTTATCATTTTTCAAAGGATTGTATGGTATGAAGGTATAAAAATTGTTAATTATTAAAAAATGATTATTTATCTTGACTATAATATTTTTAACATTTAATACAACATCATTAATACCCATGAGAGGAAATGATTGAAATCAAATTACAATCATTAGAAAAGGGGTAGTCCTTTGTACTCATGAATAATCGTTCTGATTCACATTTTACAGAAGAGGAGATGAATAAATATTATGAAGTAAACCTAATAAAACATAAGAGAATATTAGTTTTTTTTTATAATTTTTTAATATTTATGACATCATTTAGGAGGAAAATGGTTATTTAAAAGGAAAAACTCGGTGAGGAGGATTACCAACGATAAGAAGATCCTCTATTAGACATCTTTTAATTAACCCTATGGTTGGTCATTAAGTAATAAAAAATAGATATATAAATATTATAAGGATTAAAGAGAGATATTGTATTATTTATTGGTCAAGAAAAATGTTGTTATAAGTGTGACTATGTGAGTTTAGGGAATTCCCTTTTTAAAATTGAGGTGTAGTGGCATTTTTTAAATACCCAGAACTATTCAATAAATAGAAGTCAGTCTTAAAAAAAATTCCACAAAAATTGGTAAATAATATATTATAGGGGTGATATGGTTGAAAAAAACCTCCAAAATTTTGTAATTTTTATTTTTTATACATTTTCATCCTTTTTCATCTATGTTTACTCACTTTCACCACTTTAGTTTAACACCACAATAGTTAGGTATTTTACTATTTTTTATACTTTATGATAAAAATTATCATAAAATTATTTTTTTATATTAATTATTCTATTTAAAAATATAGAAATAATTTTAAAATTTTAAATACATGAATGCAGAATAATTGATGTTAAAATTAATAATGAAAGCAGAATAGAAAAACATTTTTGAGAAATAAAATTTCCAGAAAATAGATTATATTATAGAAATTTTATGACCACAAACCATCAATATATAAATTTAAATTAATATAAATATATGTAAAAAATATTATCTCAAATTTAATCATTCATTTATATTAGTTATTTTAATTAAATAAAATGGAAACATTTTATATTTTTTTAAAAAGTTTTTATAAAGATATGTTTTTTGGTATACAAATAAACTAATTCCCCAATCAAGAAATGTTGTGGTTCAATAAGAAATTATTTAGTCAATTATAATTAAAATTTAGTACATTTAAAATTAATACCAAATATAAAATATTATTTTACCTTTATATTAGATGATTTAATGAAAATAAATAATAATATTTGGAAAATAAGTAACATTCACTATTCCTTGGAAAATAATATATTTCAAGAAAATCACAAAATGTCACCAAAAGTTAATTTTTATATTTTTATTTAATATAGGATGATAATTTCATTAAACAAAATTTCTAAAATTTCTATAAACTAATTATAATATTTTCGCAAAATAAATAAATAAATAACATTTTTCATGAAAACTTATTTTTTTGTAGAATAAAAACCATTATTAAAATTTATGTGATTATTTATAAATAACATATAAATAAATATATAATGATTTGTAATTTTATTTATATATATCATAAATAAATTAATACTATTCATACCTGATAATTTAATGGCTAGGTTACAATAGCAATATATTTTTTCACTCTTTTAAAGTTGGTGTTGCATGTCATATACACTATTGAACATTATATTATTATTTTAAAACATCATGGTGTTGAATTATACCCCCTTAAATAAATTTATTCATTTATATTTGGGCCACCCATCATTAATCATGGTTTTGACATTTATAAATTCTTATTAGAAAACTGACATTGTAAAAGGTGTCAGTAATACATTTTCATATAAGAGTGGAAATTGGAATTTAATGATCATAAAAATAACATAAAAATAAGTTTACACATAAGGAGAATATTTTTGGGATGAAAAATAATTAATTGGAAATCAATATCCATTTAGTAGATAATGTACATACTGTTTTTTTGGTGAGAAGATACCATGAATTTATCAAGAATGAATGACATTTTTATTTAATGATTTACTTTCATTATGGTGGATTTATCTTTTTTACCATATAGAATGAGAAAATAATAAAATATATTTACTTAAAATTTATAATTTCATTATTTGATCAATTTTCTCACCAATTTAATCAATTCCACCAAATGATGAGTATTCTATTTGATTTTGTTATTCCTTATGCATTAAACAGAACTTTTAATGGAACACATGATTCCACCAAATGATATCAAGATATTTATATTGTGTTTAGAAATTATCCAAAATAAGAAATAACTTAGAAAAGTATGAAAATTTGAAAAATGAATATAACTTCATATAAATTACCAAATACAATGACCAACATAAGTTATTCCACAAAAAATAACCATACATCCCAAATAAACATTTAAGGATCTAATTGTGTTCTTCCCAAATATTCATTCATTTTAAATTACGTTGTAGAACTTGGGGTTGCATCTAAATCATCTAAAGTAAAATTTTCCCAAAATATCATTAATATCCGTAAAATCATTAGAATTTAAAAATAATTGATCCTAAAATTTTCCCCAAAATCAACAAAAACCCAATTTATCAAAATTTTTAAGTAAAAAAAATTTCATAAAAATTGGTATATCACATAGTCCAATGATAGGTTCATCACAATTTTACCCTTTTATTGTGGGTTCAAAACCCATGGCCTAATCATATATGATGAGTTGTCACATGGCATGTGGTTTATCCTTTTTATAAAACTATGAAAAATAAATTGATTATAACATTCATAATTCGACATGATCTTCAAATGTTTTCATGAATTTAATGAAAAACATCAACAATAAAATTAGTCATTTATTATTTTTTAACCTCTATGGTTTCAATAAAACTCTTTATTTTCCATAAAATAATATAATTTTAATGGACTATATTTACACTAACCTCAAGAACATGACAAGGATTGACTTTTCTATAACCATGTGTTTTCACTAAAATATCGCCTTAAAATTCAATAAATTTTGTAGTTTTATAGTACCATTCAACATATTATTTCAAATAATAAAATAAAAACAACTAAATAATTATCCTTATATGTTTAATGACTTTTAAAACCATAATATCCTTAAAACACACTTCAGAAATAGGATTCAAGAACTAGAAAATCGAAACACATGAATTGTTCCACTTCATTGATTTTCACAACATAATACATTAGGAATAATACAAAGGAATAGGAAATTGACTCGGATAATGACCATGTTCCCCATATTAAGGAAATTAAACAATCAATAGTTATTTAGGATGAATTTTTTTTTCTATGTCTTGTTGAATAAAATATTTATTTTCCTTCAACTATTAACTTCTTTATGGGCTCCTTTTCCACTAATAAAGATTATTACTTATCTATTAAGAAAATTTATTTTGTTACAGTTCCCTAATTTTATATATGTTTTAATTTGAATAATCATTCTATTGTAATCTATGACACTTTAACATCCATGATACACCATCCTTATCTTATTTGATGTGTTTGTAAATTCAACTATGTTCAAGTTGTTAATGAGAGGTTGAGATATCTAATTTTTCCTGATCATAAGATGTCTAACATAAATTGTCATTAGGTTATGAATATTTTTAGGTAAATCATTACATTTACCATCACCCTATTTTTTTTATATTCATTAACTAAATATACAAAAAAAGTTGACAATACAATAACTAATAAAGATAAAAAAGATAAATAGACAAACTTTGGAGGAATAACTTATAAATGATAACTATATAATATCTTATGAGAATATAGGTTTCAATCTATTTTATCCATAGTTATTTCCATTATTTGTTTTTATAGCCTTATAAATTTTGAAGTACATAATTTGGTTTCATAAAGTGTTTTTTAAATTTCTAATGCATACATAGTTGGAGTGTCCAATTAGTTCATAAACATGGCCCATTGTCGAGTATCAGGTGATGATCATGTCCAGGTCAATGAAACCTTTTGGTGTTATTAACCCTATGTACAACTATGTAAGAGAAACATCAACTTGTATTATCTATATAGGAATGAAATTTCATGGAACCCAATCGCCCTCTACTTCACCAAATGTAATGAATATTTTCTATTCATAGTCTTATAATTATACATATCCTTATCGATTAAAATAAAGTATTATAGAAATAATACCCAAATATAACTATACCTTTTTCTAATATCACCTATATCAAATCAATTATTTTACTCTAATTATTTCATGGTTCGTACAAAAAATATCCACTAATTACATCCCAATGATCGTGAGTCCAAATTTCTTTGGATATCTATGTTCATAATACGTGAATGTGAAACTAAAATAAATATTCATTATTCAATTACATTTTTTGATGTTAAAAATCTATTTTAGATATGAAAATATTATAGGATTAAATAGGTAATAAATAAAATAAAGGGTTGAGATAAAATTCCCTTATATATGAAAAGGATGTATAAATTATGTGTCAAAAGTATTACATGATATCATAAAAAAAGAAGGCTTAATAAATACTCACATGGGTGTATAACATAATTGAAATGGTACCATAATTTCATCGAACCAGAGGAAATATGGTAGAAACATAAAACATTAAATAAAAATAATTCAAGGATAACCATTAGGACAACATTCCAAGGTTGAAAAATTATCAAAATGCATTAGGTTCACTACCAAATTCCATACATTACGTGTTAGGAGACTAAAATATTACATAATTTATTGGAGGGATATATATTTATGGTTCCACCCACCACTATCATATTAGGTACATTCATATGTGTTAGAAATGAGGAAATAAATGAAAAGTCATAAATATAAGAATTACCCATTTAATGAAATTTGATTAATAATCTTTATGATATCAAAATCAGTGGAAATTCCATATTGAATTAATTTTAGAGATGAAAACAAGCCTCGTATTATCTCATCAAATAATGGGATAATATAATAGGTATATATGTGAGATATAAATATACATAATTTAGAATATGTTAAAAACATAATATTTTGTGTTTGATGATGAGAGTTTATTTTAAAGACTATATGGACTATTTTTTGGACAATAGTTATTTTAATTTGAAAAAAATTCCCCAAAATATAAAAATTTCATAAAAACTCTATAATTTTTGTATATAAAATAAAAATATAAACATATTTTGTATTATTATAATTATTGAGTGTTCATAATGGTGGGTACTTCCATACATGTTATATATGTTAAATAACATTCCTTTCCAACTTTAGTATAAATCTAAAAAATAATCTCAATAGGAAAATGAAAAAATACACCTTTCATAAAGTTTTCTTAAAAGAAAAACGTGGGTATAAATTTAACTAATAAATCATTTATATAATTTAATGGAAATTCATGAAAACATTTTTAGAAATAATTAAAATGGAAGAAAAATGATATTATAATGAAGAGGTAAATGAAATCAAATTTTTGCAATAATATTTTCTCAATCATTTTAAATACCATAGATAGGAAAGTAATTCTTTTAGTTTAAAATTTCTTTTAAAAAAATTAGAGAACATAGTGAATTTTTTATTAGTAAATGATCAAATAATTTTCTATAATAGAAACTCAATCATAAAATATCTTTATTAATATAAGGTTGAAACATAAAACTTTTCCTCTTTGGTAAATTTTGAATCATAATAACCATGAATGAATTAAAAGAATTGTAACTTAAAATATAATGATTCATGATAAATTAATGATAACATATATACTTTGTAAATACACAAAACATTCAAATTAAATTTTGTGAATAAAAGAACATGTATCTTAAGGAAATATGTTTTGAGAAAAAACCTACACCACAGGTCCAGAGATTGTCGTATATCAAGAATGGTAAAAGAGTTCATTGTTACATCATATCAAGAATATCTATCATGAAATAATTTAATTTTTATACTATAATTATACTTTTAAAACCAATCATGAAATATATTTATAAAATATTATCTACATTATAATCATGAAGATGGTATGTCGTACGCATGAAAGTGTAACATTTTGATTTTTCAACAATAATGATGGAAACAAGTTGTGTGTTATTTTGAAATTTAATAATAACAATTATATCATTAATATCACATTATATATTTAAATACAAAAACACATACCATCCACATTATTTGGTAAATAAACATAGTCACATCCCCTCGAGAGGTGGAAGTCTTCTGTACACATGAACATTGTTTAATTATTATATGGATGATGATGTAAGAATGTATATGATATTATAAATTTTAATTATTATTAATATTTAATGAATATATTGTATAAACATAAAATCTATCAGCATGAACATCAATGATAGGTTATGATGGGAAATGAACTAAATTGGATTGTGAGGTCGTAGTCTATCATAGAAAATAGTAATGGATTTTTTTTATAATTAGATAAACTCTGGGAATTATAAATATTATTTTCTAAAAATAAATAAACATAGTATATATTAGTTACTTATTTTATTATTTTATTATTTTTATATCATAATTTAAGGTAAAAAAATAAGAAGTAAAAAATAAGGATCTTGATTAATATTATTACCATTATTTTGAAGAATCTCCTTTGGATATCTTATTACGAAAAATATGGATGCCCATTTAGGAGGAAAATAATCTATATAATCTGACTAAGGATTTCTAGAAAATAGTTTCTTAGGGTTTTGTAATCGAAAATGGCATGATATGTATGAATAAGTGTGGGGAGGGTGTAATCTTTTATAATTTCGTGGGAGTGATATTTTTATAAGTACACAAAACTATTCATCAATGGGAAGTCACTATCATTCCAATTGCTTCCATAATTGATAAATAATGTATTTAAGTAGAGATAACATCATTTAAAACATCAATAATTCATAATGAACACGTTTTAAATATGTTAAACCATTTACCACTATGTTTACTTACTTTTAGTCTTTTAGTTTTTCATGATAACAAATTTTTTTTATGTTTATTATATTCATTACGATTAAAAATAAGTGGAATGTATTTAATCATATTAAAAATTAATGATTAAAAATATATACTTTGTTTTACCAAATTAAATTCATATAATGTTGAATTTTAAATTTTAAATTTATCCTAAAAAATGTATCTAAAAACTGCTTTTTATGAAATTAATTTTTCTAGAAATAAATAATATTATATTAACTTTTTAACTATATATAATAATTATTTGAATTTAAATTAATAGAAATAATTATATAATATATTATTTAATTTAAATGATCCATTAATAAGTGTTATTTTAATTAATTAAAATGTATGAACATTATTAATTTAAAAGAAGTTTTTCAAAAACACTATTTTGAAGCAAAAAAATAATCTTTTTTCCAAAATCATGAGAAAGTGGTGACTAAAATGAAAATATTTAATTTTTACTCTAAATAAAATTTATCATATGTATATTTATTACCATTTCCCAAAAAAAATTATGAAACTTGAAATTAATCGATTCAATGAAAATAAATGTCATTTTTTAAAAAATTGGTAATTATCCCAATTCTCTGAAAAATAAAACACTTCAGAAAAATCACAATATATCACTCTATATTAATTATTATATGATTATTTAATGAATTTAATTCAATTTTAAAAATTAAAATTTATAAAATCATCATAAATTAATTGTAATATTTTCTTTAAAAAATAAAAAATAATAATTTTTAAGGAGACATATTATTTTATCGAATAATGTATATTTATTAAAAATTTAGTAATTATTTTTTACTATTTTATCAATAAATTTATATTTAATATGAAATTTATCGGCATCTAAATATGTTTTTTACTCTATTCAATTATAACAATTTAATGGCCATGTTATAGAAGTAATATATTTCCTGGGTTGTTTAATCTTGGTGTAGTGTGCCTTATTTCCTATTGATCATTACGTTATTATATTCAATTCTTTGGGTGTTACATTCATATTAAAAATAAAAAGAACTTCATTATAATTCAATATAAAATCCCACTCAATCATCTTTCTATGATATATATTATATATTTTCATAGGTTTTACAACACACCACTTTCGATTACATCTGATCTTGATATGTGACTCATTTCAAATATTAAGAGGAGTCTTTAAAAGGAGTTAGACATCGAGATGAAAAGTAGTATATAATATCATACTTAGATAAATGATCAATTTTATAGTCACATTTTAATCTTTAGTATACTTGTTTAAATCCTAATCTATAAACCTTAATGGAGTTTGGGATAAACATAATCATTTTGTTGTGTTCTCGTAAAATAGGTTCCACTATATCATTTATATGGATCCATATAAATCCATCTTGGGAATAATTTTATAACTATAATATTATAAAATTAATTTATACAAATAAAGCTATTTGTAATGGAACTTATAGAATTTATGATAGATAATGTCAAATACATTCGGAAACACATCATAGCACCTCAAAATCCCACCAAATAAATATATAAGAAATCATTTATCTGTCTTTGATTTTCGGAATTTTGAAAATTTATTTTGTAAAGAATATATGTTAAAGTGATTTATGAGGTTTTATATGTATGAAAAGATAATTTATAGCTATATTATACCCTTTCATATTCTCGGTCACCCATGAATTTTGAACTATGAATGTTCGCAACCCTAAAATTGGTCTCAAGTACATAATGTATTGTAATTATCTAAATTGAGAAACTAAGAAAATGGTCCCTCACATTTATTGAATATACGGATAACATAGTTAGATTATAATAAATCCTATTAATATTATTTCTCAAATATCTTGGATTAGATGTATATAGTTTTATAGAACAATACCATTCAACATATCAGTGTACAATGGAGAAATCATAAATATGAAAAATAAATAGGTAAAATTGAGGTTGATATGAAACAAAATTACCCCTAAATATTTTTATCTTATAGTTCAAGTAAAATATCCAAACATATAATTTCTAAAGATGTAATACTGTAATGAACTAGATTTAAATTATATGATTAATTTCAATCTTCAAATATTTATTCATCTAATTAAATTATAAGTATAGAAAAAATAAAATACATTGAATAATAAAAAAAATTCATTTAACTAAAAAAATATAAAAATTTCGTATAATGTATAAATATACTATGTAAAATAAAAAATAGTCAAGTGTTAAAACAACAAATAAAAATAAAATTACTATAAATTCACTTTTCTATTTCATGGTGTCATAGAATTAGAATAGAATAAAAAAATATATAAAAAATATCAGAAAAATGATTAGAATTATAAAAAGGTTGTGTAAATATCATTGATAAAAAAATTTGTAAAATTATTTTGACATAAATAAGAGGTAATTCAAGGATTTAATGTCACTATATGTCCTCTTGAATAAGAATATATTATTGAAATTAATAACTAGCCATAAAAATCATTACCTAGAAATTGAAAGTAGTACAATGTATAAAAAATGTTATAAATGGTTTAAATAAATAATTATAAATATTACTACCCTATAAAAATATATCCCAAAATATAAAATGTAAATAATAAATAAATTTACCCATTAATAATGTATTCTATAACATAACTAGTAATATTTTATTATGAAATATTAAATATTACGTATAGAAAATATTTGAAACAATTTTTTTGTTGTTAAAACACATATAAAATTTAATAATAAATAATGTAATAATTATTAAATAATAATCATCATAATTTTAATAATTTAGATAAACAGAAATAGTTATATTGTAGATAGTTTTCTCAAATATATTATATTACTTTATTTATAAGATATATTTATAAAGAACAATTTCAATTATGTATATCCCAAAATATGCATCGAGAAAACCATATCTCTTCATTCCAAATATCACTCAATGATTCATTATTAGAGAATTTCATGTCACTTATTTTAATTTTCATCCACACTATGAAAACAATTATTTTTAGTTGATATTGAACTACACTCTAATGGATGGTGGTAAAAAAACATTAATATCGATTCTTTGGGATATATATTAGTCAAGAGTATTATATTTCTGTCTCATATACTCATTTATGGGTATTAATACCTACATTGGGACACTGTTATAGATTTTTTATATGTTCATGAATATTTTCTAAAAACTAATGTGAGGCTTATTACCACCAAAAAAGTTATAAACGTAAAAAATGTGTTGATTTGAACTAATATATATATATAATAGAATATTTATATTTCACTTATTATTTTTTTTAACTATGTTCTCATGAATCACATTTTTGAATAGTATGAATTTTTATTATTTTTGGTTGATGTAGGTGTTTTGGAGATGTTTTAGTCATTTAAAATGAATTAATATATATATATATATCCCTGTAATTGTTTTCAAAACTCATGTAGTTTAGATCCCCTTAGTAGGAAACATGATACCTTCTAATTTCAAGTGATAATGATAGTTTTGGTTCCTTCTGATGTCATGCATCCTAGACTAGGTGAAGTTAGTTTTAATGTCATGCACCTAGGATGCATGAGTTGTTGGGACTAATCATTCATGAGATGTTATAAATACCCAGGTTAACATGAAACAACAACCACATAACATAGGAAAACGAATTTAAGTCTTCTAGTAGGATGGACTCATGAAATTTAATATCATGTGATAAGGTCATTATCGTATACAGTATAATGTCTTGAACTTGGGACAAAAATGTAAGTTATTCCTAGAAGCATATATTTTAGGGAATAGTTATGGTCAAACATTAATGGTTTATTCTAAATTTTTATAATGAAATAAGAGAATATTAATTCCATTTTTGGCTAATATCACACATCATGGATATATCTTTATTTGAAATATGGCGAAGTGATGATATTGTATCATAGTGAATAAGAAATAAATTAGACAAATAAATCATTTATAATATGACCCAATAAAATAAAAGGTTTTTTATGGAATATAGGTATGTTAGGATGATGGAAAATATAGAATATGAACCATTAGGGTAGATGGTTTCATAGGGAATAAATCCTAGTGATGATGATTTACTCACATTGAATATGTCCCATTAGGGTGGTAGGATTAAGATGAAATATGGCATAGTGAGGATTATTTGGGTTATTCGCATAGTCTTCAAATTTATATGTATAAATCACTGACAGGTATTAAGGACTATATCACTAGTGATCGATTTAGTAGGGATTTAACCAAGATGAAATTACATATCCTTTCTAGTAACAAAAAGGTTATTTTTTGTGAATACACATATAATTCCCAGGTTATGATTGGGATATATAAAAGTGGATTCCTCCCAAATATTACTAAACAATGCATTTTAGTCATGTAAAGGTATTTATTTTATTGTTACACAAAGTAGGAGGACCTTTCCCATGCCATGGATCATTGAGTGGACAAAAGGAATCCACTGGGAACTTTGGTAGATAGAATATTAGATAAAGTACATCCATGTAAGGATAAAAGGGAAAGGGGAAGTCATTCTAATATCCTAATGACATAGGACATTGTTATAAAGAGATTACAAGATAATTATTATCCTGAATATCCCAAAAATCTAGGAGGAAAACCCAAGAGTGGTCTATTATAAACAGAATACATGATTTTTAGGGTTCACAATGATATGTACAACCCAATCATAGATCTTCAGATGCAAGGAAAAATACATGATGGAACGTTATTTTTAAGGATTTGAAAATTTCAAAATGATTCCAATAATTTAATTTAGATAGATTTAGCACAAATATAATATCATAGATAATGAAATGAAATGTTTGAATCCATATTCCCCCTAATTGGGTTTCTTCGTGGAGTGGCCATTGATGAGCCATGTCCTCCATGACCAATGACTATTAATTAGAGTGATGGACACATACTATAAATCCCACACCAGGTGTAATATCAAGTTGTTTTATGTATATGGGTATGGTTTATATAGTCCATAGGATAAATGTATCACATAAAGTATTTTAGGTTATATATATATGAATAGTGTTCATATGTGTCCCTTGATGAAGGATATCTTCATGTATGTATCTCTGAAATTTGAAAATTTCAAATGTACATTTCTATGGAGGTATTCTAGGAAGAACCTCAAAAAATGGGGTTTTGCAAAAAGCCCCTCAAGAAGGGTACTTCAAGGAAGTCACTCATGGAGGTAACTTTGTGGATGTCTGTCATGTATGGGCCTTAATGGATATCCTAGAGAGAGGATTAAAAGTATTACTATATATTATTTTTACGAATTTTGGATCTTGGTGTGCCACATAGATTTTGATTTAAGAATATTTAAAAGGAAATAATCCCCACCCAACTTATGTCTCATCCACCATTCTATTATGTGGAATGAAGATTCCATAAGTATAAAATTCTCTCTACTATTAAAGTAAATCATAATTTTTTTAAATAGGATACCTTTAATTTTTTTTGACAATAAGTGAATTTCTGTGATTATCATGAGATGTAAAAGGATCCAAGCCATATAGAAGAAAATAATATGGGGTCATGTAGGAAGGGGTGATTAAATAAGGCCCCAATATTCTCGACGAAGCAGATTTATAGATAAGTAAGGATTACAATGACACAAAAAAAATAATACAATCCAAAAATTAAATATAGTCTTAGAGGGAGATAGTGACTATAAATTACCTGTTGGGGCATGTTGTTAACTAATGATATACATGAATTAATTTTTATGTCACTATATATTCCCACTATTAATATGTGAATGACTATTGGATGTAAAGGGAATATTTGTTATAAAGGAACTATATAAAATATTAAATATACATGAACATTAAAAAAATGAAACCATATGATACATGGTGAAATTTCTATTGAAAAATTTCATCCATTATTTTTACAATACTTCATAATAATTAACAAATTCTCACCATTTAAATTTGTTTTGATTGATAAGATGAAGAATAAATTTTGAGGATGTATTGTAGAATTTATTATTTCTATGAAGACCAAGTGAGATGTACCCCTCCAAAATAAGATAAAAGTAAGATCATTTCAGCTCATTATTATCAAATATTCCTTGATAGTATTACTTCATAAATTAACCAGCATAAAACCCCACCTTTTTTCTAAAGTACATATGTGAATTTGATCGCAAAAACTAATCATTAGTTATAAATCAACCATCATTTTCAATATAAAAAGGAAGATACATTCATACTATAGAACCAACACAATTCTGGATTCCATCAAACATGAAAAATCACATTTATAGTTCTTACATTGTGTTTTTTTCATGTAGGAAAAATTAGAAAATCATGAAATTTTCAATTTTATCAAATTTCTTCTATTTCAACCCAATTAACATAATTATTACCATAGATGACTCTAGAATAAAGATTCAAAACATCTTCTATGACTTTGATGGAAATGATCAATTTTAAAGGGGTTATAAAACAACAAAATTCCACCTTTAGGAATAAACCTTTTAGGATTCTCATAGGATACGTTCTCTTAGAGTAACAATTATTACAGATATTTCCTATATATAGGTTTTAACTTCATTATGAGATATACATTCCCACAATAAACCATAAATTATAAAGATCAACTAGATCAACCATTATTGTGAGCTATAATGGGACAACATTCAATTGAACAATTCATTATTAGATAATCTAACCATTCAGTATTGAACACCATGGGTTATACTCCCCTTAAATCTAGTGTGATATATCATTATAGTTTTTAGGTAATTCCTTTCTCATACTTTGTTCACCACCCTTGTTTGGGTGCATTTTTTGATTCTTGGGGATGTAGAGCCTTTAATAGTGAAAACAACCTAATTTCTAGTAATTTATTTTAGTTTGAAATAGTAGATTCTGGGAATAAATCGGTTAAAGTCTTTACACGGTTCTCTCTTAGTTTATAGAATGAAAAATTTTATTTTTAGTTTTCATTATAATTTGGGTTATTAGTAGAGTGTTTGGTGATGACATGTTGTGTAATGGTGTTACATATCACTTAATTGTATACATGAAGATTTCATGAATATTTAATATGTTTAAAATCTTTAAAATCTATTTATTTATAATTCACAAAGTGTAATGGAAAAAATAAAATTTTATAAAAGTGATTTTAATTTTTAGTGTTTTCTTCCTTTATGGAATTCACATAATCCAATAGAAATAAATGTCATGTAATTATCATGATACGTGGTTTTAGGGAACCATAATAGTGATTAACATTTTATTAAACTGTGTAACCTCTTTCGGATGGCCTATAGATAACCCAGATGATGTTGGAGATCTCCATTCATTCTAGATCATTCGATTAGAGATTAATAGTTGTTATAGTTTTAGTAAACCTCTCTAGGTAAGAGTTCCGTCTGGTTATTCATTCCTTTGGTCATGACTACTATAATGTATTTATTTATGGTTTGGATTCATGATCTATGGAATTTTTATCAATCCTTTATAGTCACTAGTCTTGAATGTTCTTTGAAAGGTCGATCTGTGGTTTTTCATTCTTTGTTGTCGATGGAAGATCGATATATAATGTTTTTGAGGTAGGGGTTTGTATAAAATGGGTTAATTCGATGAATTTATTATCATTACTGATACATTCCAGTGATTTTTTCAATAAATGAATTGTATTTTTTTTGTTTAATGGGATATATTAGAAATATCAATGATTTAATATGGGTTTTCTTAAAAATAAATTTTCATTGATTTAGATGTGGTAGTTAAAAACACTGAAGTGGATTGGATTGGCATTAAAAATTTTCAAAACAATATGGTCATGGTTTTAAAATTTATTTCTAAAATTAATACATTTTGTTCCTAGTCTATGCTGTAAAACAGTCATAGGATGACTCAATGAGCGTAGAAGCACTTGGAGGTAACCTTTGGTATATTTATGGATTTTATAAGGACTAGATATTGATTGGTACAAACATATTACTCTTTATTCTATTTTTTCTAATATATATTTCTATAGTCTAGGGCTGAAAAAATGTTATTTTTAATTTTTTATTAATTTATATCATGATGAGTTTTCCTCATAGATTTTTCCTCATGTGTTTTTATGTGAGGTTATATCACATAACTAACATGATATATTATTTCATGGATATGTTATTACATGATTAACTAATTATGTATGGATTATAATCATTTTTTATGAATTCTAATTTTAAAATTTATTTATTTGATAATGTGAATGTCTTTTATAAAAAACAAAATAAAAATGGATTTAAAAATGGGTTTGTATTTTATGAAACTTATTTTTAAACTATTTGTTTGTTTTATAATATTGAATTATTATATTCATGATATTAGACAATATATAGAATATGTGGTGGTATCCTAATTGGCTTGGTACTGACACCCTAATTTTTCCATTTCGAAGTTGTAGATACTGTATTGTAGGATCCATGTAATTGTAAGGGCATCATGTAGCCTTTAATATAGTATTTTAGTATTTCCTTCATTTTATTGTGGGATAGAGGTGACGGTTGGTCACATAGTGGTTGATCATAATTTATATTTTAGCCTATATTGGTTTGGTTATTATGTTTTTTTTGTATATCGTTTTACCACTTTTTACTCTAATTGTATTTATTTTATTTGTTATATTGATGACTTGTTTCTGTTATCTTTTTTTTTCACCACACCATGTGATGAAAAGATCAAGTGTATGGTTTTGTTAACCTAGTTCGGTATATTACATGTTGGTATGATGGGGACGTATAATCCAAGAGTTTGTTAACAATTATTGAGTTTTGTTTTCTATCTTGCGTAGAAAGAATATAGGACTATTCTAATTCATAGAGTAAGTGAATAAAAGGGGCATAATCTACTCATTTCCGTGACTGAACAGTGTTACCACGGGTGGTAAGGAAATTTTCTTGAGTTTGATAGTTGGTGTTTGAGGTTATTTTAATTAACTATAATGGAATTTTAATTAAATTCAATGTTTTAATTTAATTAATATACTTCATTAGTATAATTAAAATTTAATTTAAATTATTTTCGTCTAAACCATTATTTTGAATTATGAAAGTGTTCAAAAGATTTTGGAATGTGATGATGACCTAATTGGTTATTGTATTTTTATAAAACAAATTTGTTGAGATGTTCTCTCCAAAATCATAGAGAAAATCTTATGAGATATGTTTTTAGGTGATGACTCTAGTGGACCCATTTTTTGTTGAAGCAAAAACCAATACTATTTAGTATCTGGATCAATTTGGTTTTGGTAATCGATTATGAGTGGTTAGTCATGGATTTGAATCTAATAAGTATAACCCCATATTAAACATTGAATGGGTACCTAAAAAATCTAAGGAGTTGATTGATTTAATAGAGATGATACAACTAATTCAAAACTCATGAAGAATCTATGCGATTTTTCCCATTTACATGATCGAGAGTTGAGGAAGGATAGAGTCAGAGTATTTTGAAGAATCCTTGTTTCCCAAAGCTATTATCTGGGTTTCGTTTATAGAAAAAATTAATAATAAGTTCAAACCTGATTTTTTTACTTGTGTAGATGACTTGGGAGTTTCTGACATTATAGTAGCTAGAGCATATCGTTCTCGAGTATTCCAGCTTTTTTGTAGAGTTTTTTCATCTGTAACCCAAGCATGTAACTAATAATTACATAAACTCTCGAAGGATTGAGATAGTATTAAGTCCAAATATTAGTTTCTATTATTTCTCTTATGCCTTATGATTTTTTTAATTTAGTATAAAAATACACTTTGGAAGAGGAAGATATAGCTAGGAAGGATGGATTTGATGGATATGTAGTTTATGTTTTTTTATGTGGGGTGAATCTTTTAAATAAAAGGAAACATAAGAGTGGTTACTTCTATGTTAGACTGCTTATATGGGCTTATTCATGGTAGAAATATGTTTTCATTCTACCAATATAGATGGATATGTCATACCAAGACTTACTATATAGAGTTTCCCAAGACTCTTCATCTTTGGGGATGAAATAACCATCTAAACATTTATGTGAAAAGATTTACAAGGTCAATAAGGTAGGATCCACATTCCGTAAGAGCTCATAAGTTCATGAAAATACTTCCTAGGGTGTTGGTTCCTATACTCAGGATATTGGGGATGTCCATGTGGCTATGAATAGATAGATTTGTGAATTACAATGTACAATAGAGGAATTATAAGTAGGGATTTCTACAGTTAGAGGTACAGTGCTTATATCCACCTCTATATTGATAGAATTGTTTGGTATATATTCCAACTCATTTATTCATATCTTCAATGTTGGATGACTTATTGGGATTATATTTAGAACATATTTTTTACTTTTTGGATATTTCCCTTTCCAGGGAAATATGTCTTATCATTATTTTATGTGCTCCACATGTCAGGTGATGTTATCCGATTATGAAGTGGTGTGGGAAATTTTTTCTCTTGATATTGAAATAATTGAATTTATTATTAACATAGATTATATGATCATCAATAAGTTAAAGAAGGTATTTTATCAATATCGATATCATTTATTATCTTTTGATAGGGTCACTCGTGATTTTCAAGGTGAGATAGACTCTAGATCGGTAAGGGTATTTCATATTATTCCTTATGTAGGGGTAATATCATTCCAGTTTTTAGAGATATTCCATGATGTTTCTTACCATTTTGTGAGTGTTCAAATTCCAATTGAGGTGACTTTATTCCAAGAGGTCTTTCTGGATAAATTCTTATAGTTAAACACCATAAAGAGAGTTTGAGTTTACTAATGAAACGTCCCCTCAAATGATACCCATTTCTATGATGTCATATTAAATGGAATGATGATTTTGTGGAATTTATTGGTCCACATTGTGGTCATAGAGGCTAAGGGATTTATTTTTCCAATCATGTCACCATGTGATTCACTTTCCTCTTTTCAGTGAAAGAAGGTGGGACCCTCAAAATTATTATTGATGTTCAAAACTTAAATTGAGTGAACATCATGAAAAAAATATGAAATAGGATTTATGATCTCTTTCATCATCTTAGAGAAAAATTTTGGATTTCATAGATTGATCAGTGTTCTTTGTAGAAGCAGTTTCGGGTCTTGGAAGAGCACATACCTAATATAATGTTTAGGGCCCAGTATGATCATTTTGAATTTTTTGTTATTCCATTAAATATAAAAATTACTACTAAATTATGTATGCATTTGATGATATTTATGTTTAATTGGTTCATAGAAAATTTTTTATGGTGTTTTTTGATGATATTTTTGTGAACTCTCAGATAAAAGTCCTTAATATGGAAAATTTTTATATCATTCTATGAACCACTAATGAACATTTTGTAACGACCCATACTTTTATCAATGAATTTTTTTCCTACTTATAAATCAGTTATATGTTATAAAACATATACATAACATGGATATCCTAATAAAACAACATTATAATAATGAATGATTGAAATATTCTATAATTATAGAAAGTAAAGAAACTATGCCAATGTAATAGTAAATTGACCCTTGGAATAGAAACATGACCATTATGAATAATAATCCACACAATAGAGTAGTATCATAACTTATGAAATTATTGATAAAATATAAGCATCTTATAACTAAAAATATAATATAATTCTATTATAGTATTAGTAAATAAATTATTTTATTATGATAAATTAAGTGTTGGTATTTTTATAGAACATAAATATTTATTTATAATATTATAATTAATACAATGATTTAAAAGAAAATTTATATTAAATAATTTATTTATAAATTAATATTTTATTCTCTTATTATTATTATACAGTTTTTTGATATTGTAATTAGTATTTCAAAATCTCGTAATATAGATTATAATATCAAAAATAGTATTTTTCAAATAAATGATGATTTTAATTAAAAAAATAAAATTCACATTTTAGAAAATTATTTTCCTAAAATATATGTCAATTTTTGGATTATAACTATTAATAAATGGTCATGAAATTTTTTGGGATTTTTCTAAAACAGATGGGTTTTTTGTTGAATAATGAAATACTATAACTTGTTGTATTTAAAAAATAAATGAATTATTGGTTAGTATATGATATATATATGATGTTACCCATAATTTCAAAAATTTATTCATTATTCATTAAATTTATTAATATGGTTATAACTATTCAATTTATTATGCTAATAAAATAAACTAATTGAAAACATATTTAAAAAACAACCCTCTCCACCCCTAACAGTACAACCCCTCACCACCTCTTCCCTTCACATATTCATATCCTTGAAGATTATATAATTTATAACCAATACCCTAATCAATATCCTTCCCCCACATCTAAGATCCTTTTCTCTCAAAAAAATTTCAAAACCAATTTCAGTAATGAGGTTCTCAAGTAGAAGAAGATCAAGAGATAGAATCCTCTTCCATTTTCTTTTAATTTTGATTCATGTTATTTTCTTTTGTTATTTTCTTTCAACCTCCTCCTCAATGTGGCATGATAACTACTGTATAATATATTTACTATAATTTTATTATGTTAAAGTAATAATCCATTATCAACCCTCTTGTCCTCTCCCTTTTATTATTCCAATGAAAATGTTATCTATTAGGTTCTGATTTATTTCCTTTGAGGATAACACGTTTTCATTTTCCTTTTTTCCTTATAGACTAGTAATTAGACAATTAAAATGGTTTTAAAAGATTTTAAAATATATATTATAAGTGGTTTTAGGTTCAGTAAATATAATATATAAAAAATATTATATAATAAAACCAAACTAGTCATTGAAATTGAAAACTGCCAAAATTAATCTAAATGATTATCATTAAAATTTTATCTAATGAATCTGCCAAATATATGAAAAAATAGTAATATATAAACCCAATTAATATTTTTTATTTTTATTAATAAAATATAATTTCAATTATGGATAATTATCCCCATTTTATATTATATTCCATACATTTTTACAAGTGAACTAATCATGAAAAACATGAAAACAAACACTCTCAAACAATGAAATTGAACACTATAACTCATAAAAGTGGAAATAAATGATATTAATAAAAAAAATAATGAACCAAATACATATAGACGATATTATGTATTTATTAATTATTTAATTTAATTTGATTTATTTGGATACTAAAGTAAATAATGCATTCAGACATAAGGTTAGAAGATTATCGAAATAAATTTCCTTACTATTAATTATGTATATTTTATTCTAAATTTCATTTTCATTGATCTTTTAATATTCTTAAAAAATAATGTCCTTATTCATACCATTTATTATCTATTATATACATTTTTACAATATGATTTTAATAAAAAATGCAATGATATTTGGAAAACAACTCTTCAATCTAAAAACACATGTTTTAATTCTCTTGATATTTTTTTCTCTTAACTCAATATTGATGATTCTTATACCATGTATGTTATTAAAATTTAATTTTGGGAACCCATAGTTTACTTCAGGAAATTATTATTCATATAATTATCATGAAACCCATTTCATTTTGTTGGGTAATTTTAGGAAAAATATTGTTATACATTCTATGCTTTATGCATGATTATGTATATGTTATGATGTGGAGTATGTTCCAAAAATTATATATCTATCAATTAATTGGGTAATGTGATTTATATTTTGACATAATGAGCAATATGAGTAAACATGATTCTATATTTTTTAGGAATAACGATGTTATTATTATTCACATATGTTATGTGTGGACATTATGTTATTATTGATCACTACTATGTGTGATATTTAACCACTAATACATGATGTTTAGTGTTTATGAATTTACACATTCCATGCCTCTATATAACGATTCATATCTAGATCAACAAATTATGCCATTATTATGGTATGATGATGATGATTTTTCTCACCCATGTTATATTGATTCATGTTATTTTATATCCTCTAATTGGTATTTTAGCTCACCATTTTATTTGATATATATCCTCAGTTGATTAAATATACTAAGGGGTAATGTGGGGCACTATGAATTTTGGAGATAATTAATTAAATATTTTTTAAGTTTTATTTTGTAAATTTTAGGTATGGTCCATATTTTCTCAAGTCATTGAACCTTTGGATACTAATTTTGTAAAATTATTATATAGCTAATTATTAAAATGATGTAATAGTATTTTAGTAAAAAAATAGCCACTTTAGTTTGTATCAGATCTTGGTTTAGTCAATTTGGGAATTAGGATTTTAAATCATTAGTGAAAATACTTAGTACAAGACTACGCATATGTAAGTTCCCAATAGTAATTTTTTTATAAAAATGATATACATAAGGATCACACACCTTATTAATTTAGAGTTAATTTTACAAAGGAATAAATTTTTAATTCATGACTGGTTGAATTCTATTTTATTCAGACCTTTTCTATTTTTAAAAATGGTGGGAACCTAGAAAAGTAGGAAAAAAATAAACGAGGGGTACAATTTAACGAATTCTTGAATGAAATCACCAACACCTAGGGAGGTGGAGTTAAAAATTTCATAGTAATTCTTACTCAGCTATCCCATGATATGAAAAATAATATGAATAATGTGGAACCTTCTCTTTAATCAAAGAGGGTGGAACTTGATATCAATTCTATTATGGGGAAATGAACATCAAAATTTAGTGGATATTATGACCTAATAATAGTGGAATAGTGGGTCACATCAATCGAGATTTTTTTTCTAAAACAATATTATGAGATGGAAAATGTGACTTTGTCTATTTATCATTTAGATAAAGCGGCCAATCAATGGTGGGAGTCTATTCAGAACACCCAGTCAAAGTATGAAATTGAAGATATGGTGCGTAAAGACATTAAGAAAATTTTTCCAATCAATTAAATCCAATTAACTCTTCATAAAAATATGGATTGAATATTTTTAGAGATGTTGAAAAAGGAATGAAAGTCTCTTATAGATTATGAAGAAAATTTGAGAAGGATTACAAGGAATTCCATACGTTTTTTATCAATAATTAAATAAAAAATAAATAGATTATTTATTTTAAAAAAGCCATACCTTTGAAAGGATCTAGAAATTAGAGACCTTGGTATTTATTAATAAGTTGTTCGATGTGCGCTCCAAGTGGAGACGACATTTGGAGAGTGGTCCCAAGTATATGGTGATAAGAAATGATAGATATAATTTTAATATATAGAATCTAATGATAATGGTTGAAATAAAACTGAACCAATCACATATCAGAATTATGGGAAGAGTCATCATAGGATTTTAAACAAAGGGATGGGGAAATTCTTCAAAATTTGAAGAGAATCCCACCAAGGACATTAATGTTGATGTTATAAGAGGAAGTAGGAAAATGTGGCTGAGGACAGGAGAGAACCACCCATGGTTCAATGTTTCAAATTTAAGGATAAAAGGTAATTATAAAAGATAGAGCACTAAAAATCAACTCATTGAAGGAAATCACTGTTAGTAGCCACCAAATCCAAAACTGAATGTAAAATCGTAATCCATCACAACATTTCAGGAGGATCCTAACAATGATGTGGTGAAAGGTACCCTTTTTATTCTTTCATCAGTAGAAAACATAATATTTGATTCTGGTTTTAATAATTATTTCATAAACTACTCGTTTAGTATAACATTTATAACACCACCTCAAAATATGGAGGTAGAATTTTCAATGAGAAATATAAATATAAAAATTATTCTATTCAATGTATATTATTTCTCCCCAGTTATTATTTGTGAACTGAACATCCCATAACTTTTTTTCATCACTTCCTTTTGTGGAGTTTGACACTATATAGGGCATGGATTGGCTATCTTTATACAATGCCAACATCCACTATTGGGAAAGACAGATCACACTGCACATATTGAGGAATCCTCCAATTATGTACCAGTGTAAGTAGGTGGATGAATGGAATCCAGAATCATCATCTCAATTGTGGATATTATTTACTTATGAGCTAGAATGTCTATGTCAAAATATTGATATGATGAATATAATCATTCTTGAGGGAATTTCCACTATGAGGGACACCATTGATGTGTTCCATGAATAATTTTATGGTCTTACTATTACCAATAGGTTGAGTAATTAATTGAACTTAATCCTATATATCTACATATATCAAATATACATTATGTAATAGACACCATTTTGTTGGAGGAATTGAGGACGAAGATAAATTTGAATCTGGAAAAGGGTTTTATACACTCGAGTGGTTCACTAGGGGGATCACTAGTCCTCTCTATCAATAAGAAGGATGAATCGATGAACATATGTATTGATTGTCATGAGATTAACAAAATCATTATAAAGAACAATTATCTTCTTCCCTAGATAGGTTACATGATCGATCAACTGTGTGGGGACTTGTATTTCTCATATGTGGACATTTGGTCGGGATACCACTAATTAATGGCGAGGAAGGAATATATTCCCAAAACTCGCTTATAAATGAGGTATTGAAACTATGAGCTCATAGTGATGCCTTTCAAACAAAATAATGCTACAAAAATATTCACTGACTTAATGAATAGGGTCTTTATATATTACCTCAACAAATTTATGGTTGTCTTTATGGATTATATTCTAATATAGTCCTAGAGAAATGGGGAACATGATATAATTTGAGTAATGTGCTAAAGAATTTTTTAAAGGAGACACTATAGGAAATTTAAAATAAATGTGAGTTTTGGATAAAGGAAGTATCATTGTTTGGGCATGATATCACTAGTAAATGAATATATTTAAACACTTCCAAGATAATGGAAATGGATTAGTGGAACATGCTGATATCTATAACAGATATCTGTTGTTTTCTTGGTCTTGAGGATTATTAAAAATGATTTTTGAATAATTTCACATAAATTTAAAATGCATTAATAAAGATGACTCGATAGGGAGTGAAGTGTTTCTACACTAGTGAATGTGAATACTTCTTCAAATATTTGAAAATGAGTCTTATCACTATACCATTACTCACACTATTAAAAAGTTAGGAACTCATTATGGTACATGATGATGCTTCAATTAATGTATTAAGTTTTTTACTAATTAAAAATGATTGTGTGATAGCCTACAACTAAATGGAGGTAAAAATTCATTAGATAAATTATTCTAAACATGATATATAGTTTTTAGAAATAATCTTCATGTTGAAAATATGGATGCATTATCTTTATGGGAATTAGTGTAAAATATATAATGATTACAAGAGCCTAAGAAGTACAATCACATAGAGGGAGATTAATATGAACCACTGATTATGGATAGATCTCATTATGGATTCTGAATTATCAACCCACTACTATCCTATAAAAGAGAAAAAGGTGGTGTATTCTCATGGTAGAAAGGATCATACAACATTATAAATGATTATAATTCAGAAGGATCCATTCTTATTTGATTTTAAAATAATGGAAATGGAAATAGTTAAGTAAGAAACATAATAAATTATTTCTCAAATAATTTCTCAACCATCCCTTACAGAAAAAATAAAGGATTCTCTAAGAGAAGATGCATAAATTCAGAAGAAGGAGAAAGATATCAGAAATGATTTATAATTAGAGTTCAAAATTGATAAGGAAAGAATTGTATGACTTGGTTCTTGATTATATATACAATTATATTAAGAGATAATGAAAGAGATTATATGTTATGAACATATCTCAAACTTATCTATTCACCAAGAGATCATAAAATTATATCCAGATCCCCTAGAGAACTATTGGTGGGAAAATATAGAGAAGGAAGTCACCGAATATATACCTGGTATGTTAGAAAGTGAAGGATGAATGGAAAAAATCTAAGGGGATGATGAAACCATTACCCATACCAATGAAAAAATGGGGAAAAATTAGGATGGACATTTTCACCTGACATCAGAAGACAACTAGTGGAAATAGTGTTATATGGGTTGTTGTGGATCATCTTATAATGAAATCTCAATTTATCACAATTTTAGAGGACTTATCACTAGATGAACTTTCACTGATATACATTAGAGAAGTGGTAAGGATGGATTGGGTACCAAATATTCTTGTATTTGATTATCATCTGAGATTCACCTCCTTGTTCTGGAAAAGTATCCAACATCCTCAATACACTAATTTAAAAATTAGTATGCCTTATCATCCCCAAATTGATGTCTAATATATGTGGACTGTTCATAGCCTTGAATTCATGTTGAGATCATGTTATATGGACTTTAATAGGGGATAGAACCAACATCTCACTCTTATTGATATCTCTTACAACAATAGTGGCCACTTGAGCATCCAAATGACCCAACCTGATGCCCTTTATGGGAAAAGATGCATAACCCCAGTATGATGGTATAAAGTGCATGAACATAAGCCAATATGAATTGAAATGGTCAACGAAATAGTGGAAAAGGTGAGAAACATTCTTCAGAACATCATGTTAGACCAATATTTTCAACAGATATATGTTGAAAATCATTAAAAATACCTAGAGTTTGATTTTGGAGACATGGTATTACTTTGTTTATCTCAATGAAAGCCGATCACGAGATTTTGGAATAAAGGAAATATGAGTCTCAGTGACATCAGACACTTAAAAATTAGTGATCATGTTGGAGATATAGTCTATTTACAATAATTTACACCTACCATGTCTCTTGTACATGATGTATTCCATGTATCATTGTTGAGGAAGTATATACCAGATCCCTCACATGAACTGAATGCAGAGTTGATACATTTGTTAAATGATATCTCTTATGAGTAGCGGCTGATGAATCCTGGACCATGAAGATAATTTTATACATAACAAGACTAATAACCTTGTCAAAGTGGTATCTTGGAACCACAATTACGAAGATTAAACTTGGGAACTATAGGAATCGATGAAGAATAAATACCCTCACCTGTTCATGTAAAATGAAATATCAATGGGGAAATTTCAAAATGGGGCAGGAATGTAATGAACCAAAATTTTATCACTGGAATTATTTCCATTATTATAATAATTATATATATTATTAAACACATAAATAGCATAGATATCCCAAAAAAAAACCATTCTCATAAATGTAAAATGAAATATAAGATATTCATTGAAATTAAGGATCCTATACCAATGGAATAGTAACTTGACCCTTGGAATTGTAACAAGACCATTAGAAATAGTAATCCAAACAATATAATAGTAATCTCCCTTATGAATGAATAAAATAAAATTTAGGAATCTTAAAAATTAAAATATGATATAATTATATCTCTGTATAAGTAAACACATATTTTAAAGATGATACATTAGGTGTTCGTATTATTATAAAACATAAATGTTTACTCAATTTTATTATGAATATAATGACATAAAAGAAAATTTATTTTCATAAAATGTATTCATAACTTTATATAATGTTTTCTTATTATTATATGAAAATTATATAAAATATTAATTAATGTTTAAAGTGTTGTAAAACCGATTACAATATTAAAATCATTATTTTTCAAATAAAAGGTGATTTTAGATAAAAAAATAAATTTCTCATATTTAGAAAAATATTTTCATAAAATGTAGTTAAATATTTAATTATACATGTAAAAAACCATTTAGGGTGGATTATTTGTATTTCTCTAAAATAATGTATTTTCTGTGAATAGTGAAATACATTAATTTATTGTATTTAACAAATACATTAATTATTGAGTCATGGATGATGTATTGATGTTGTAGGCCCATAATATATAAATCTTCTTATTTATAAAATATATCTATTGATAATTATCAAAATATTCGTAGTTTCTTACCAAAATAATAAACAAATAAATAAAATAAGCAAAAAAACACCTTTCTCCCCCTATAAACTCTAACCATCACCACCTCTCACCATCACACTTCAAAAGCCTTGAATCAGGTACAATTTATAACCAATAATCTTCTAAAAGACCATTTCTATATATCTTATAGCCTTTGGTCTAAAAAAATACCAAATATAATTTCCCTAAGGAGGTTCTCAAGGGGAAGAATATCAATAGGTAAAATCCTCTTTTGTCTTATTTTAATTTCTTTTGAAGTTATTTTATTTTATTATTCTCTCCTCAACTCCTCTAATACGAGTGAAATAATAACTGTATTTTTGGATATATACTAGAATTGTATTATTATAATGTAATAATCCATCATCAAACCATTATCCTCTCCCATTTATTCTAAAAATGTAATCATCATCCATGAGGTGTTGATTTATCACCATCGAGGATGTCTAGTTATCATTTTACATTGCCACCATCAAGGATGGTCATAAGACCATAATAATGGTTTAAAATATTTTAAAATGTATCTTGTAATTTTTTATGTACTATAACTAACTTATATGTATAATATTAAATAACGGAACAAAACTTGTTTGTTGTGATTGAAAATAACTAAAATTAATTTAAACATTTATCATTAACATTTTATCTATGGAATTATCCACATATCAGGAAAGAAAATAATATATAAGAACAATTAAAAATATTAATGTTCATTCATAAAATATAATTTCAATTATAGATAATATCCTCATTTTTCATGATCTACTATAAATTTATACAAGTGAAATGATCATGAAAACCATGAAAATGAACACTCCTGAACGATGACATTGAACATTATAACTCAAAAAACTGTCATAAACAAACATAAAAAAATTATAATGAATAAAATACATGTTGAATAGGTTATTTATATATTATCTAATGAATCTATGTTTATTTTCTAGGAAATTAATTTTAATAAATCATTCAGACCTAAGGTAATGGGGTTCTAAAACCAAATTTCATTTCATTGGGTTATTCATATTTTTTTTCAAAATTTTAGTGAGGTTGTTCAGTTAATATTTGGAAATATAATTTCTTTTTATTTACATTTCTTATCTGGGATATACATTTTTCTAATCTAATTATATAAGAAATAAAAATATTTATCTATATTTACTATTCTTTCTAAAAACACATCTTTCACTTCTCTACAAAATATTTCTACTTCACTCAATATTGAGGATTATTATAACACATATGTTATTTGATTATTTTTTTTAGAAAAAAAAAATATTCATGAAATTTTGAAATAGGAAGTTCTCAGAAAACCCATTTAATTTTTCTGGGTTATGTTATTGAAACCATTGTTTTAAACTCTACGTGGCATACATGATTCCGTAAATATAATGATGTGACAGGCGTACATGGAATTATATAGAACTCCAAATCATTAGATAATGTTTTGTATCTCATTAGATAATGTAAAAAATGTGTAAACATGATTCTACATGGTTTAAATTTTTTGATTTTATGATTATGAATATTTTCTATGTAAAGACATGATTCTAGATTTATTCATAACTATATGTGGTATTTGACCACTAATAGATTATGTTTCATTTATATGCATTGAAAAATTCCATTCCTCTATCTAATAATTTCTATCATGATTGTGATGATGATCATATGTTTATGTTATGATGATTATGCATATAATCAATCTTGTTACATTGATTTTTTTCTTATCTATCCTCTTGATAGGATTGTAGCTCACCGCTTTCTTTGATGTATATCTCTATGTGATTACATATACTAAGGATTACATGAGGGATACTAAGAAGAAAGAAGATAAATAATTAAATAATGTTTATGTTTTATAATGTACATGTTATATATGGCCTTTATTGTATCAAGACATTGAACCATTGGAACCTAGTTTTTTAACACAATTATATTGATTTCATTTAAATATATTTATTAGAAATTCCAGAAAATGTGGGGTTGCATTACAGTTTTTTTATATCATAATCTTTCAGAATATGAGTTCGAGATTCAGGGAGTGAAATTTATGGGACATGTGCTATCTAGGAGGGTAAAATTAGTAGAACCTAAAAAGATACATGCTATTGTGTCTTAGGACCGTCCTACATATACGTTTTAGAATCAGAGCATCTTGGGATTCACTATTTACTATAGACAATTTGTTCAAGATTTATAGAAAATCACATCATTGAGGAAATAATTAACCTATTTTGGTTTAATGTTTTAGTATAATTGAAAGGGATAGATATATTTTTAGTTATTTATGTTGAGATTGATTTCAACCCTATATTTTTTCTTTTATAACTATGTTTTTTTATTATGTTTTTGTGATTCTTAAAGTACAGGTTTTGGATGTTTCTTAATTTAAGGGGAAAATATGTTTCCCATTTTCCCACAATATTTACACAACCACATGTGATTAAATACTTCCTATGATATTGAGTTTCAAGTGGTTATTCATGCACTCAAAAACCTGGTGATGTTCTCTCTTTGGGAGTGGTTTACAATCTATTCAGATCATAAGGACATGAATTATAATTTTACACTGATAGATCCAAGCAAGGAACAACAGTGCTTGTGGGAGTGTCTTCATACATTTTATTTTTATTTTGAATTTAATCCTTTAAGCGGGAATTTGGTTGCTAATGTATTGAGTATAAAACTATAGACAAAAGTTATGAAGGAATTGGCTGAGGGTTGGTCATAGATGTGTCTGTTTAATAACATTAGACTGGGAAGGGAAGATAACATTGGGAAGGTGTATCTAGCTTCAATGATTTTTGACTCATCATTTCATTTTCACAAGATGAAACACACCGAGTTCCATAGTTTTAGTAAAATCCATTATGGTGGGGAGACCTTAGCTGAGTGGTCTCAGTCTCGATGTAGAGCTCTATGTTCCCATAGAATTTTCATTGTTCATTGTTCTGTAAGACAGGAGTTGATGGATAGTGGAATTCATTCTAGCTGGCCAATTCACCCAGAATCTACAAAGAAGTATCATGATTTGAGATGTTCATTTTAGTTAAGAGGGATGAAGAGTTCAATTAAGGTTTGGGTATCATGGTTTATTAAATATTCAAGAGTCAAGGTGGATTACTAGAGACATATGATTCTAGTGTATCCAATACCCATTTTTATTTTGAAATTGGTAGAGTTTTATATTTATTGTTCATTTTTTCCAGGTCACATTGTGGGAATGATTCAACTTGGGTGATCATTGGTGGAATCGGTAAATTTCCACATTTCATACCTACAAAGATGAAAACTAAAGTGGAACATCTTAGGGACATGTTTTTTTGATAGATTATGAGACATAAGGGTTATCTCGATAGTTTTTTTTTGATAGAGACCAAAGTTTTACATTTAGGTTTTGGAATGATTTATAGGGGGATATGGGTTCCCAATTAAAATTTTTCATGACATATCATTCCAAAATGGATGGATATAAAGATAGGGATATCTATGTTCTCGAATAAATGTTTCTGTATTTTGTGCAAAATTTTAGTGGATCTTGGAAAAAGAATTTTCTTTGGTTGAATATTAGTATAAAAAATGTTGTGAGTTTTCTATAAATATAGAATCATATGATGATTTCAATTGGAGACCATGTAAATCTCCCTTCTTACTAGATGATTTTGGAGGGTGGTCCATGGTTAGGTCGATTCCTATTTAGTATATGATATAGTTGGTGTAGTTTTCATGAGAAAATTTAGTAAGACTCAATAGAATCCGAGAATTTCTAAAAATTGTCATCACTAGCCAGTAGAGTTTAAGGTTGGAGATTGGGTCTTTATTAGTGTTTCACCTCACTTGGAAAATCATCAGTTGGGAAAGCAAGGTATGTTAGCATGGTGGTTTGTGGGAACCTTTGATTGAATTAGATGATTGGGGATGATGGTCTCTCAATATTCATATTTTAATTCCCTACACAATGTGTATAATGTTTCTCTATTGAGAAGGTATATACAAAATTGATCACATATGGTTTTATGGAAGGATAATAATCTTGGGACTATAAACACTATGTTTGAGAATCCACTTTAGATTATAGATCTCTGATAGGAGGTATTGTGAGGTAAAACAATTCCTCGGTTCCGGTTACTATAGCACTGTGGGTGGGATAACCACAAGATATGGGAGTGAGAATTGTTGATGAGGTAGCAGTGACCTTAACTATTACTAGATATAGGATTTTTAAGACTTTATAAGGCTATAAATATTAGATGGTGGGGATACTATGACATCCTGTTAAAATTTTTTGATACTCAATTTCTTATGATTTATTTACTATCCTTGTTATTGTAAATTTGTGGGATTCTTGAGGATGTAAATCATTTTATATAGAAAATGGACTAATGTTTGGGGATTGTTATTGAAATATTGGATTCTAGGTTTAAATATGTTAAAGGACGTACAATGTTCTCTTTCAGTTTGGAGAATACTAAAGGTAAGTTTTTGATTTTATGTTGAACCTGGGTTATTGGTAGCCTATTGGGAAATTACAGGCTATGTATTTGGATTACATTTAATTTTATGGTTTTTAGGAATATTTAATGAAAATTTATAGTGTGAAAATTTTATAAGATATTTATTTGGAATTAAGATCATCTAATTGAAAATATCTGGTTTTTTACAAAAAGGGGACATGTTTTGTTCTTTTTCATTCTTCATGGAATTCACACTGTGTAAAGAGATTACATGAAATGTAATTCTTCCAAGTTGTGGTTTTATGGTTCCATTAAAGAAATTAATGTTTAGTTAAACATTGTAACATCCCTCTCATGACCCCGAACTCACCCTAGGATATTTTTTATATCTCTCTTCCTTCAAGATAATTCGATCAATGATTGATTATTGTTGTCGTTTTGGTGTACCTATTTGTGTAAGATTTATTTCTAGTTATTCATTACATTGGCTGTGTCTACCCCATTATAAGATGTTTTTAGTTTTGATCCATGATCTATTGATGTTATATATCAATCATTTATATATTATTTTTGTGCATTGTCTTATAAAGGACGATCCATGGTTTTTCTTTCTCCCTTGTTGAAGAGAAATAGGGTTTAAAATCTGTTAGGTAGTTATTTCTATAAAATGGGTTAATTAAATGAGTTCCTTATATGTATTAGAAACTTTATTTTTATTTCTCATTGAATTGGATTAATTTTTTTATTTAAAGTTATTTTTTTGGAAAGATAAATATTTTAATGGTGTAGTCATTTTTAAAAGTATTATTTTTATTTAAAAAAGGGGTTTTCAAACACTAAAGTTAATTCTATTCTATTTGAAAAGGTTTTATAAATTTTGATCATTATTTCTAAATGAATTTTGATAATGGGATTTTTTTAACAATAATTGCGTAGTGAAATAGACATGGTAAGATTTGTGAGTGTGGCAACACTAAGAGGTTATCATTGGGAAATTGATGGACTCTGGAAGGAATAAATATTTTTCGGTACTAAAATATATCTATTTATAATATTTTATATCTTGAACATATCAAAATAGGATAGTGTTTAATAGCATGTTTCTTTCCATTTGTGATTTATTTTATTCATGATGGGGTTTTTCATTGATTGTTTCTCACAGGATTTTATATGAGGCTAAATCACATTGCATCACATGATAGGTTGCTTCATGGATATGTATTTACATACATACCTACTGGATGTGTTGATTGTAATAAATTTATTAATGATTCTAATTGTCCTATTTCTATAGTTTAGATTATTAATTAATTTTATGAAAAACATTATGGAAAAAATTTTGAAATGTGTTTTAATTTTAAAAAAATTCTATGTCAATTTTTTTGTTATATAATGTAGAAAAGATTCATTTAGGATAAGAGACCTTATATATACTCTATATTCATATACTATGACAATTTTTTCACACACCCAAGTTTTTCATTAGGTGGTTATATTTTTTGTATTATTGGATCCAAAAAATGGGTGTTGTCCTATAGAATAGCTAACTGAAAACTCAAGATGTGCTGAATTGAGTTATGAATAATATTCATTTAAGAAAAATTAACTATTCAGGAATGTTTGTATAAATCATTTCCCTAATATGAATATAAATTGGTAATTTAAAAACATAATGGAAAGAGATTTAATATAGGATATTTTTAGTGGTTCAAGTAACAAAAATCCCCTAGTCTACTCCACTGTGAGTCTGAATTTTTTTTGATTTTCACTATAACTTTCACATCACCTGGGGGATACTAGGTATATTCAAGAATATAACACATAACAAATAGTTCAATGATATTTTTACTAGTCTCTCCCTTTACAAGAATTATCCATAGTATCAATGAACACTCTTACAATGAGAGAAAATAGAATAGAATGAATGGACATTTCGAAGAATAATTTTATGAAATATTGGCAAGCAAAAAATGAAGGGTTCCACCTCACCCCTTGAAAGATAGATTATCAAAATCAATAAAAAATTGAGGCCTTCAGGCCATTTGAGGACATCCCAAAATGATAATATATTTCATGTTGCAGATAAGTATGATATTTTTTGAAACCTATAAATATTTAAGAATAGAATGAGTTTTTATGTTTCATCTTTTTAATATAAAAATGATTTTTGTCAATATTATTTGGGAATAAATATGAACATTTATTCAGTCCCTTATTTTCATATATCTCTCCCATACATTTGGAAACTATTAATTTTATATATTTTCATTAATGTTTTATATAATAAGTTAGATAATAGAAATTATCACATTGATAATCTATTGAAAGGTTGGAATGATAAGAAATTAATTACAGGCATCCATTCTTTTCCAATATGGAATATTCTTCTACTACATCACTATTATAGAACTATTCCTTCAGATCTTTACACTCTTCCAAAAATATAACTCTTTACTAATACATCAATCAATAAATGAAAATACATTTGATAATAATATCTAATTAAATGAAATTACTTATCAAGATATTTATAAATTAATCATGACATTTTTCATAATAGATAATTATTAAAAATATATTCAATTTGTAGTACTATTCTTGAAGGAAAAACTTCTAAGAGATATCATAATACTAAGTAAAAATTAAATTTTTTATTATAGAAACACTTTTATAGAAAAAGTGAGAAACCGATGGAAGTTACACCCCAAAATCATCCTAATACATACCTTCAGAAACATCGTACTCTCTCTTATAGTCGAGATATGAATCCTTAGTTAGCAGACCAGATTGGCGGATAAACGAGCGAGTGAGCATCCTACCCAACCTGCCTGCTAACTCCTACATATAAGATACATTTTATGAAACACCTAGGTTGGAAAAATATCTACCTTTTCCTTGAATTTTTGAAAGATTTTCTTCTTCTGGTCATAAGATAATCTGAATTCAATCATTAAGTATGATAATTAGTTATTGTAAGTTAAATATGTTTTTTTTGGCGAGAGACTTATCTTTCACAACTTCTTCATATGTTCATAAGATATTATTCTTACCAAAACAATTATTATAACCTCTTTCTTCTTGAAATTAATGACCTGGAATATGTGGGAAGTTAATCATTATCTTCATATTATAATATATTATGTTGTAAGATAAATATCCAACATAGAGTTTACATATTTTGAATAGATAGAGTAAATTCATTCAAAATATCAATTCTTGTATGATAGAATACTTCATCCAAAAACGGGTACTTCACACATCATAACATAATCACTTATATTATTATCATAAGATAGATTTTTTTTATAGAAATAATATGAAACATGGAATTTATAGTTATTATTATAAAAATAGGGAATATTTGAATCATTAAAAGTTATAAATACAAAGATATTTTTGAAAAAAATAATTATTTAAAATAATCTTCCCCATTTTTTATGATCACAAATCCATTTAATAGTAAAAAAATAGTTCACAAAATGATCTCTAAAACAAACATTTGAATTTCAAATAAAAAAATGCAACCTTATATTATTCCTTTCTATTATTCCCCTTAAAAAATAGATGTTAATGTTTCTTATAACCTATTTTTCTTTTTCCCATAATATATTTTATGAAATTAAATTTCGGGATAATTATACTTTACTTTTTTGTATTCTCTATTTCATCTCTAAAAATAGAAATCTTAAAACATTAAGTATTAATATTCCTATTTTCATTTTCCCCTTTTTGTGAAATCAAAACGTAGTAGGTTAAAGAAATATAATATATATTACACAAGAAAAATAGTAATTAGTTAATGATACTGATTGTGAATAGAATATGGAATCAAATTGTGTTAAGATCAACATGTAATAGAGATCATTAAAAAATAAGGACAGTCAAATATTTACATCAATAGTGAATATATGATAAGAAATGAAACATATTGACTATAAATATATATATAAATATTCAATGCAATAGTGTCAAATAAAGAGGGAAAGAAACTATAATATAATTTAATAAATACAAAAAATAATATATAATCATGTTGGATAAAATATGAAATAAAAAGGCATTAAATGCATGAAAAATAAATAATGAAGAAATATAATTTTATTAAAATACAATTAAAATGATAAAAGGAATCCATTCAACCAATAATTATACAAAATTTTACAGACATTCCAACCACTAAGAAGCTAGGAAAAGTTAGAAAGGTGCATAAGTCCTAGAATGTGAAATGATTAATTAGAGGGGCTTTCGTGAATGATTGTGTCTGGATATATGGTAAAGAGGATGAAGGTAAATGACCATTATCTATTTCTCCAATGACATGACCCAGTATCAGTAAAAATGATTCAATCACAACTCAATCATATCATGGTATCCTTATATAACTGGATTGGATGTTAACAGAATATTTCAGAGCTCTAACCATGTTAAATTTACTTTTCAAGAATAAATGAAATATTTGAAAATATTTTGGCATAGAAAAATGACTTATTTAGAAACCTAATATTTTACCTTTGATAAATATCATTATGATAAAAAAATTCATTTAGCTTTTGCGAAGAAGATGTATAATTGTTGAAAATGGGAGGTCCTAGTAGAAGTCTCCCTCTAATGTGAAAGAAATAATAATCACAAGAATCAATCCTTTTTACCATGTCTTTATTGCAATAGTATAATAGCATTTTCAATCCATTACATATCTATATTGAAAAAATTCCAAACATGATTTGAATATTTGTCTTCTTTGTGAAGCTGATTATTGTCTTTGACAATGTTTTGTAATTTCTATTTGACATATCTATATAATAATCAATTGAAACGTTTTCTTTTCCTCATATTGACACTGAATAATCTTTAGGTGAAACAAGAGAATCATCAACTTAATCATCTTCATTTTTTATGATTAAAAAATCTTACTACTTCAAAAACATTAGTACAAATATTAAAATTTCATTTCCAAAACCTCAATGTCATTTCTAATAGATTTATATATATTCGGTAAAATAATGATAAAAAATAGATATTTGTTTACATTTAATGAAAAAGGATGAGAATATGGAAACATATCTTAAAAAATGGAAATGATTTTACTCTTCGAAAAATTAATTGATACAAGGTATTTCTTTTTGAAACATATTAATCCTTCTTATTTGATTTATTCTGTCACTTTCTTGATACTGAATTACTTACATGGGTATCAGGTCACACTCCATTGATTTGATTATATAATTTATTATCTGTATCTATATATAAACTCATTTTGACCTTGAGGAAACACCACATTTATTTTATGCTTTTGAGGAGGGTACCACCGGCATATTCTCAAATGCATACTGAAAAAGAAAAAGTATTTCTACAACATCATCTATTGCAATGTACTAATCCCTTAGAGTCTAAATTTTATTCTTGGATTATAGAAACAATACATTTAAATATTGAAATTCTAATATAAACATTGAATATCTTTCTCTTAATATTTTTGGTAGTTGTATCCAACTCAGTTGTGGGAATATTTTATTATTTAATATGATCAAATATTATAGTTAATGTGTATTTATAAACTTATGTTCCTCTCTCATCATATTTTTTTATTTTTATCAAAATCGATCACATATTCTTGAGATGGTTCTCCAAAAATTTATCTAACTATTTTAGTTAAAAATAAAATAGTTTCATTCCCTTATACTTGTTATTCTTCTTCACGAGTGACATTTTTACTATTCCGGGAAACAGATTCTTGTATGATTCTCACACTTTTCTAAATTGAAAAAGTTATTTCAACCAAGAAAATTTTACCAAAAATAGTTGATATGGTCCTTAAATAAAAAATAATTACTAATATTATGATTCCATAGAGCAAATATAATCCATTAGAATAAACCAGAATAATATCAGGTACTACAGATGTAGAAGAATGGGTTGAACTATATTAAAGAGAATCTTCTCCTTTGAATTGTAAAACTACTCTCCAAAATATTCTTGTTTAATTGAGAGTATATTTATCAAGAATGTATCTTATATCAATATATTGGACTGGTCTATCTACTAAATGTGGAAAAAAATTAAGAACAATGAAACAACTATAAAAACACATCTGAGATGATTCCACCTGATTCAAACTAGAATAAATCTTATGTCTTCTTATGAACTTACGGACACTAAGTTAAATAAATAAGAATTCAAAAAAGTAATTCCTCTCATAATATTTGTTTCTAAAATTTTTACTCTGTTAAAATTTCATCTGATATTATCATCAGAAAAATACTGACTTTTCAGAACACTAAGATTAACATCCTTTAAAAATGATATAAATTTAAAGACATATTCTATCGATGCAAAATGTACCTCATATCATACTGTTATAAATTAATTGTAATATCAATCATAATAACTATAACTAAATATTATCTTGAAATAAAACATTTTCAGACTCACCATTATGCCATGTGATTGAATATTGGATGAGATTTATAATGACTTTTCTTTCCAGTGCGAGGTACTTTAATAACTTATTCACTACATCAGAAGATTCAAATAAGGACTTCAAGATCCCTGGAAGAATGAATCTTTCTAAAACTAAATTTTTGTACTAAAATCTACATAACATTTGAGAGGGAACAAAAACACTTCAGTTATTACCATATTTTTTAATGGGAAAATTCACTAGTTTACTATTATAAATACCAATTCATCATTATCAATGAAATTTTAAACCCCAGTTTCATAGAATCCACAAACTTTCCATGAAAAAATAATGGTATTCATTAATCATCCATGGAATTTTCCAATCCTTGATGGTTAATAATTTTTTTTGAGAAATATATATATTTGATAAATCTATGAAAAATCTATTTCTCATACACTTAGTTCATTACCTGATGTTTTTTTCACTTGATTCTTCTTGAAGATTCACCAACACTTCTCTATGTTTTTTCTTTTAATTGATCAGATTCATATGAATGAAGGGTTATGATTACATGGTTTGGGTATTAGAGAGAAAGGGTTTGAAATATTATAATTGTTTAATGTATAGATATGACACATTTCCTTTCATTTTATGTTAATTGAGGGGTAACATGGTGATTTGTATCATAGTATTTATAAAATCTAGGTGTTTTTTACTATATAATATGACTAATAATCAAACGATTTATTCCAAAATACAAAAAAATTAAATAATGTATTTAATCAAATATGAATCTATTCTATTATTAATAATTCAGAATAATATCATGTAAAACTAAACATAACTAATTATTATTTAAATAAAACCACATATATATATTGAAAATTTTTTATTGAAAATTCCTTCTAATTTTTTTCCATAAAAACAATTCTAAGGATATATCATCTTTCTGTGTGCGATCTCTTAAGATTTGATGTCTTCATTTAATGTACTTTGTTATTGAATGGTTAATTAGAATTTTTTTGAAAAATGATAGATCTAGTGTTTTCAAATTTGATTTGAACATAGTTAAAATTAAATCAAAACCCCAAGAAGGTTTGTTTCATCAACATAAATTGTTCACAACAACATCATGATGTAATATATTCCACATTATTAGTTGACAATGTTGTATTGTGATGTTTTATACTTGACCCAGATACTAGAGATATTTTTAGAACCTAGATGGTTCCTAAGGTGAACTTCTTATCTTGTCTATATTAAGTAAAATAAACTTTCAAATATAAAATTAGATTAAAATCACAGATTTTTATTAAAATAATTGAAATGGATATAGGTCTTTTTAAATATCATAAAATTATTTTAGAGGCATTTAAATGAGACTCTTTTGGATTATATAAAAATCAAGAACAAATTAACACTGAAAACATAATTTCTACTCTATATTTAGTATTATTCAGTCAACTTCAAAATATTTCTCAATATACTTTGTATTCAAATGGTTTTCAATTCTCATACATATCAGGTTTAATATTAGAGATAAAACATGTTTTATAAGTCTTACTATTATCAATTAAATAAATTATGTGTAAATAAAGTATGTAATTTATTTTGTTAAGGACATTTAATAAATATTTTTGGTATGTTTAAATTCATATAAAATAGCTTAACTCACCCATAATACTCATTTCTTCATATTCATTCCATATACCTAATTGTACACTTTTGTAAATAATCTTGCATTATTTCTAGTGATCACACCACAATCATATTTTATTTATTTCAAAATACAATTTTTTTTCAAATTATATGATAATAAGAGGGTATATCAACTAATTTCCTACTTTTTCCCTTTTTAACTAATTTCACTCTTCTCTCATTGTCAAGAAACAAATTTCATAAACTAAATGTTCTTTTACATATTTAGGCTCATTTTAAGTCATAAATGCATAGAATTCAACTAGGATTCCAATATTTCTTCTATTTTTATCTTCTTAAAATAGTAATACTATAACTACATCAAAAGGATGATCATTATGATATCTAAGTAATCTATGAATCACACTTTCCAGTTCACTAGTATCAACCATTAATAAATTTGGTTTTCAATATTCATGTTCAAATTAATCATCCTTGTTGTTGGTAGGGAGATATTTATGTCTCATCTCCATAAAAGAGTCATAAATCACATTAGTTTGAGTAATTTTTTGATCTAAATGATAAATGTCAATAAACATCCCATGAGTTTCTTCTTTTACAACCCATGGAATTTTTTGAAAACTAAATAAGCTTTGAAATTATAATATTAACCTTGGAAAATTAATTCTATAACTTTCTGGAAAAACATAAAAAGATTTTATTTGGTTTAGATATTATAAACTATATAAACCCCATATTTTTCATACACAACTATTTCATCATTTTAAAGAAAAAAATATAATAACATTAAAAATCCAAGATCTAAGTGTTTAATGTGTTTATAAAATTTAGATTATGTACATATTTTATATAATAAAACATAAACATATTTAATTCCTTTTTATCCATATTCTTTGGGGCCTTCACATTTTCTATAGTATAAGTAATCACTTGAGGATATACATCACTGAAATGAGTGAGCTAGAACATAATTAAGAGGACAAATAGGGAGAATGAATCAGTATAACATGTGTAAGAAAAATAATCATCATCAAATAATAATTACAGTATAATCATCGAAACAAGATGAGGGAAACATGTGATAGAGGAATAAAATGGTGAAATATATTAAATTGAAACATCATATCACAGATTATAAAAACCACACCAAATTTGGAAAATTCTATTATCATGTTCAGTCATAAATTTTTTTCATAATCATAAAATAATAATTTTGAAAAAATATAAAAATAATGTTCACTCATATTTCACATTATCTCATTAAATAAATCATATTATCCAATACATTGGAGGTCAACATATAATTCTTGTCCCAACAATCACATCCTAATATTTATCTAATCAAGCATTCCATAAAAAAGTATACCAATCATTGTCTTAAAAGGAAACTAATGCAAGTGAATGGGTTTCATAAGTATTTGACAAAGCATAGATTTAGGATGAAACTTTTTGGTTCCCAAAACAACAATAGGAATAATATGTGTACATAATAAATCATTATTCTTGAGTAGATAATGAGTATTTCAGGAGGAGTAAAATAAAATGTTTTAAAATTAAAGTAACTTAAAAAAGGAATTTCTTATATTTTTTTTTGGATTTTGTGTGAATATTTGTATCCCTAAAATATAAATTAGATGTAAATTTAAATTAAATAATAAGAAAATTCATACTGTAGAAGAGAGATTAACCTCATTAAAGGAGTTCTGTTTGATAATCTGCTTACATCAATTCCAACATTATTTTTTTTTCAATTTTCTACCTCCAAAATAATATATTTATATTTATTAGAATATTTATCTAGATTTTTATTATAGTCACTTGTAAAAATATTTATCAATTATAATAGTTGGTTTATAATTCATAATATTCTTTGAAGAAATTGAAGTGTTTTGTATCTTGTTTTTCTTAAAAATATCATATTATACATCGATTTCACTATTTTCATAAATATAATTTATAAAATAGTATAATTAATTCAAGAAGGTTATAATTCATATAATTACATGTTTATATAATATATATCGTCTAAAAACCATAAAAATAATTTTTTTATGTGTTGATCAGGAAATATCCTTTTTGGTGGCTAACCAGCCTTGGATGAGACATTATTGGGAGAGCAGGAATGTGATGTTTAAAAAATATATTGTATAATGATTCATAATGTAGCATTAAATAATTAATATAAAGATAAATTACTTATTAACTAATTATTTTATGTTTTTGTTGTGAATGTGTTGGTGGAAAATAGAAGCAGAAGAGGAAGAGGAAATAAAATAGAATGAGGAGGGGATCATAACATAATTATTCATTAGGGGAACTTCTATGGAAAGACAATATAAATACATTGTTATTGGAGTTGTATTTATAAATAATGTCCTTAAGTATTATTATGGAATTAAAGGTAGTATATATTAGATAATAATATTTGGAATAGGTGAGAGGCATGGTCTTCCATGGAATGTGAGAGTGGTTATTTGTACACGAGGAAGGGATATTTTTATAATAAAATATTATATCAATGGTAAAACATGTAATAAAATTTTTTTGACATTAATAATCATATAAAAATATAATATAATTGTTTTAATACTTTAAATATCCTTTATATATTAATAAAATAATCTATTAAAATTGAGAGGGGAAATAAAAAGAAATCGATATTTTTTAGAATCCCATTTGACTTGAGGTTTTAAGAAGATATTTTTAGGTTCAGAAATTTATTTTACTACATTTTAATGAACCCTTTATCTAAATTAATAAATAATGGTAAAATAGAAAGTTCTATAATGTATTATTTCCATAATACATCACGAATGATTTAATTTGTGATAAAATGGTTATGTGAAAAATTATATTTTAACTATTCAGAGATAAATTAACATATTTTAGAAAATTACCCAAAAAATCATTCATTGATAAATTAAACATATTTTTTTAACAAATTATATACATTTTATGAATTTTTTTCCTAAAATACAAAATTTTAATTTTAAAATACTAACTTCTTCACTTTTATAAAATAATTTAAAATAGAGTTTATTAGAAATTTGCTTACATTTAATTTTATTTTTTATCATGATATTTATTTTATATATATATAAGCTTTTATTTTCTTTTAATGTAACCATGATAAATATTATTTATACTATAATTTAATAATTTAAGGTGAAATTACTATTCTAATGGTCATATTATTATTCCCAACGGGCATGTTACTTTTCCCAATGATTTGGTAACTATTCAAATAGTCACATTACTATTCCAATAGTTAAATTACCTCATATAAATACCACTACATTGTTTCATTCATTATTCTACTCAATTATTCTAATGATTCTATATTTCTATTATATATAGTGTTTTATAGTTTAATAATACTTTGTTTCTTTTCTCTAATGTTGGTGGTTGGGCTGATGATTTAGGTGGACTGGGATGATCTATATTTTTATATTTTAGAATTTAAATTTTATATATTTTTTTCTAGTTGGAATGTTTGTAATTATAATTGGTTTCAATAATGATTAATTTAATTGTATTTTGTAATGAAATAATTTCATTTATAGATTATTTATATTTTTTATGTGTATAGTATTATATAATATGATACAATGAAAATTTATTCATGGAACAAATATTACTAATAAACATTAGGTTATTAAAAAATAATATATCCAAATACATTGATGTGCCTTTCCTTTTTTTTCTATTACTACACAACTCATAGGGTATTTTAATTAAAATAATCATTATTATATCTATGTTAATGACATAACATTTTGCGTTAATAACATCATACAAAACACTAAAGACCATGTTATATTCTTATAACATGGTACATTGATTTTCAAGAAAAGTTTCACTTCCCCTTTCAATGTCTTAATTCTATTAAAGTGTCCTAGGGAAACAGATTGCATGTTTAATACCTTTCTTTGAGAAATATGATTTATATTTATGGTTATCAGATTCACCTACATGATCAATTCTCAAAACCAAAATTTTTGTATCATTTATAATTTTCACAAGATTACATAAATTAATGGAAAAAAACATGCTTCACTATTAAGTATTAAATAATTAACCATTATCAATCATAAAAAATCATCAAAAAATATAAAAAATAATTTTTCTTGAAATACATGTAGTTATAGTAGATCAGAAAAGATCTATATAGATATGATATAGTGGTCTAGATGTAGCAACCACTTTCTTTTGTATTAAAAGATGACATGTGTGTCTTTTTCATTTGACATGAATCACAAAGAATTTTTTTTGTAATTTATGGTAAAAAAGTCTTAAGTCAAATTCTTCTACGCTAACTTGTTTAAAGTGGGAACAATACAATTACCAAGACTTCTATTTCAATTAAATTTTTCATCAAATTCAGTAATCAAGAAATTCACATTCTTTTAAACAAATAACTAAGATATAATATATATACATTATATGTTCTATGTGACTTGAACTTAATATATTTATCATTGAAAAATGATCATTAATTATTAGAGAAATAAACTAAATATGCATCATCATAATATTGATATATAGTTATTAGGTAGTGACTCAATCCATAAACATAGAGAACTTTTTTGATGATAATATAATGTGGATTTCAACAGATCCAGTGCCAATAATTTTTAATTTTACACTGTCATAAAATGTGACAAATCCTCCATTTACATTGTATAGTGATTAAAATTTTGATCAATATCCACTAAAATGTCCTGAAATACTGCATCCCAACAACATTCATTTATATGTATCTAATTTTTTCACCAAAATAAAAAATTATTCAAAAAATTCTATGGTACCAAAAATCTTTTTGGTCGAGAAATTTTAGCTATAAGATACATTAATATATTAATTTTATTATTTCTAGAAAACCTATAATATTGTTTTGAAAATTATTTTTGAAAAAGGTATGGTACGCTCCACCTAATTTAGAATTTCCAAAATTACAGATTTTATAATAATTTTCTACTTATCTAGAACGAAATAAGGTAGCCTTATAAATGTTTTTGGTTTTAGAACCAAGCATAAAATAATTCGTCAAAAATTGGTTCCGTTTACCTTGAAATAATATTCCTAATTCTTTTTTCTAAAGATGATTCTAACAATGTATTTTATTCAGATAATCTTCCTCTTTTGTGAAAACAATTACAAAATATTTAATGTTTTGAACCTCCTTCTGTAGAATCTCTATTGTCTTAAATTCTTAACTATATGAGGTTTTAGATGATTAAATTTAATTTTTCAAAAATAGATTTTTTTTACGAATCTCTCTTCATTGAATATTTTTTAGAGTTCCCAAGGGCCTTTCTTCTTCTTTGATATCTCATAATTAGTTTCTGACATATAACAATATTCAAGTAATTTTTCACATGATAAATTTTCATTTTCTATTCTATGATCACGAGAATAAGTGTTGTAAGAAGGTACCCCATCTGAAGGTTCCATAATTCATATGTTGGCCTTTTGATTAATATATTCCGATTCTAATTCTAATGATGTGAACTCACTAGAATCTTTAAAATAAGTTAATCTTTCCATCATAGATTTCATAACCTTATTCGTATAACCAACTTTCTAAAATTATTTATTTTCTATGTCTTTATCATCCTTAAGATATGGATAATATTGGTTGATGTTTCCTAACATCATGAATTCATAACATATTAATTCTATGAAGTTATAATCATTCTTTTTACATAGTTATCACTTTTATAAAAATAATTATATTTTCGTGGAACTTTTAAAATATTTGATCAAATTGGGAATGATCATAATTTTATTCATTGTTTCTCAAAGAAATAGATTATTTCTTTATCATTATATACTCCCCAAGTCCATCTTCCATTTCAGATTTTTAAATCACTAGAGTTTAGATAAGATCATTTATATTGATGATTTAGACCTTTATAGACTATCTCATGGAAAATGTGATTCCACTCAACTTTGGTGTTGAAACTATGAGACCATTCAATCCTTCTTTATGATCAGTTAATGGTTCTCTAAGTGCAGGAACATTTTTAAAAATTACAGTGGCTCTTATACTCTATTATACTAAGTAATGATTTATACTTCAACAATTTTGGTTATATTGAAAATTAGTTTGTCATTATCATATCTGATAGCCTAACATTTAATATTATTTCATAAGAAACTTCTATAATGATCCATATTTCATGAGTTGTTTGACACTGAGAAACTCGATTAAATATTTCTGGCCATAATCCAAAGGATATAGATTTCATAGAATTGGAATTCATAGCAATGTTTTCTTTAGATGTAGCATGAAATGTTTAGCCTCTATTATAGTAATATCATAGGGTTTTACATCATTGAGATAATCATTCAAGCCCGTATTTTTCTAGTTGATGGTTATGAAATCCTTCCAAAAACAATAATTATCACCATTAAAGTATAGAGTTATAACAATTGAAATTAATTGTTTGGTTATTATATATATCAACCATTTCAAAATAAATATTTTAACTTTAACCTTTAACAGCTAATAACTCAAGAGTCAAAGACTATGATACTAATGTTTTCCTAGAGAATGGATATTTGAATACTAAAGAGGTTCATGAATTTAATTCCCAAAAATATCTTTGTTGAGAACCTTACTCTTTAGATGTGATAGTTAAAATATTTTCTATAATATGAATTGCTAGTAAAATTTTAAAATTTTAATATAAATTGATTAAAATAACACATTTATGGCGGTTTGATGAACATAAAAACACGGGTACACTCAAAAAATACAATACTCCATAATTTTGGTAATTTTTACTATAGGAGTTTTTTCTTGGGGGATCCCTATTAAGAACAATAAAATGTCACTTAATAAAAAGTTCTTGTGATCTTTTAATAAGTAACTCAATTTATATAATATACTAATAGTCACAACACACACTACAAAAATGAGTGTAAAAAATATAATTTACAAAAATTTCAAATAAAAATTACTACAAATAGTTATAAAGAGAAACTAATATTATTTTATGATATAATGTAACACCCCAAGCCTCTGCGAAATGCTTCTCTTTCAATAATGGAATAGCTTGCATTGTACGCAAGTTCGAGCTTCTAACACACCGCGACCAATCAAAGTAGCCGTTATGAATAGTAATACCCACTTTTTGAATTATATAAATTTTATATTTCAAAATGGACTTCATTTTTGGATTCTGAATATCGAAATTAACCAAATTTTAATTTTTGGTATTTTTCTGAGAACTTCAAATTTCAATGAATAATAAACAAATACTTAAAAACAAATTTTTTAATCAAAATAATTTATAGGGATAAGTTATACTATTGAGTGGTTTTAAAGTATACTTAGAATATCTTTTTACCATTTATTCCAATGGTGGTCATTAGAATTAATTTCACTTTAAAATTGGACATAAACAATTGTCAATATTTTGATAGATATTGTTTCTTAAAAACACGCTATTTGTTTTGATAGCGGGAATAATTTTTAAATTAATTACTGCAATTTATGTGTTTAGAATTTGGTAAAATGGATTCCATATTTGGAATCATATGGTCCAAATTATGTAATTAAGACTCTTGTTTTTGGACATTATGAATCGTAACGATGACAATTATATTTAATTATCATGATTAATTAGTAATTAGGTAGTTAAGGGTAATTAAATAACATCATAATAATATAAAATGACCCCAAAATGTGTCTTAATGCTCTTGATTGTGTCATGGACGACCATGGGATTCCTTGTTCCAACTTAGGGACCCCATGGAATCACATTTCTGTGATAATGCCATTTTATCATTTTATTTTTTAAAGAAGGGAAAATATAACAAAAGTATGTAACACCTAAGTAAAACAATTTTAATTTTGTCTACATAAATGATCTCTTAGACTATAAAAAGTCATTTGAAGGCTAAAATGATATCCTAAATCATGGAATTTTTTTTATAATTTTTAAACCTTAAATAAATAAATTTATTTTTGACACTATGATGATGCAGTGATTACCTCATTAATGAATGATTTAAATAAAATGAAAAGATAAGGTAAAATATAAGACTTAAAATTATATAAATATTATTGGATGGGTGTATTTGGAACCCTTATAATCTTATCCTCAAAATATATATCATTGTGGGACCTTTAAAATCCTAAAATCATTTCATAATAAAGTAACATTTCAATATTTGCAAAAGAGCCCCTCCTCTCTTCTTATAAAAGGCCCCCACCTCTACCACCTTACCCACACCACTCAAGACATTGTCTCAGAAAAAATATTCTCATTTTATCTCTCCACATACCTCTATTCATTATATAAGCCTTACCATAGGCAGAAAGCTCTTCAAGAAACCATTTTGGTTCAAACCAAGGGGAGTTACCCGATTTAAAGATAATGTCTTCTCTTATGTTGTTTTATTCTATTTTGCTTCTCCAACCCCCTAAACTATTTGTATTAATCTCTTTTGTAACAAAAAAAAATATTAAATATAATAGGATGTTGTTATGAGAAGGATTTGATTTTCACTTACACACACCTCCGTCTAATGGTTAAATAACATATTGTTTCTATGAGTGACGAATTACTTCCTCACGAAATGATGATTGTTCAATCTTCTTTTAAAACCATTAATGGTGGCCATTAAGATGTCACTATATTTATATATGATATATATTTTGTTTATTTTTTCCTTATGCTTCTTTATTTTTTATTTATGGCATAACTTTATGATTTCCATTATTGGTAAACGCGATAATTTCATTTTAGGAAGTGCAGACTACCGCCCCTTCAACGTGATTTTAATCGTTAATACCATATGTGGGATGTATAAAGGATGGAGTTAATAATATTGTATATGATATTATAATTTAATTATAATACACCTTTATATCATTATGATTTTATTCCATTAAATAGGAAATATAAATGAAAGTAGCATTCATGCGTATGTACGACTTACCATCTCCTTGAACGGTGCATTTAATTTATTACCTCTAAATGTTATGTAATATTATAAATGCATGTATATACTGTATATATATGATATATATGATATCTACATCATGAATATAATTTTGTAGATAATGGATATTTTACCACATAAACAACTTGTAATTATAAGAAGTTTATTTTTGACTCAAGTACCAAGGATCGACAAAACAACCGTTATTAAATTAAATGATTACATAATGTTAATAACATGGTAATAAGTGATGTAAAAGAAATAATGAACCTCAAAATTTTCTTAAAAAAATATAAATTAACTCTAGTTTATTATTCAAGAGATTATTGAACGATCGAGTCAACTCAGACACGAGGTAAGGGACTCCGTCTCAATCTCCTTTAATTGAGACATATTTTGTCTTATATACAAATTTCTTTTATTCGGTGTATAAACCCCTTTTAATTTTACTTTTATTCAAAAGGAATCTTTTTATACGAATCCTTTTTACTAAACTAAAAAAGGAATGTTTTGTCTTACATATGCGGTGACAACGACTTCTCCACCACTGTGACCATTATTTTAGTTTCGGCTTCCTCTACAAGCCATACCGTTTTTTAAATGAAAAATAAATTCCATGTTTTAATTTTCTATTATTTTGGTATTGAAAATGGTTTTGATAATTGTTTTATTATTTCAATGTGTTGTATTGATATTTTGTGATTGAAATGTAGAAATTTTATGTTTCCTTTATGCATGTTTTATATGATATGATTATGTTATGGTCCTTAGTAATTGTTTGTGGTATGTTTAAACCTTTTCAAATAAGGAATGTATTGGAAATTGTGAGTGATGGGTGGAGCCCTCTATAGCTCCTCAATGCATCGGTAGGTCTCATGAGACAAACTAGTGTCTTGGAACAAGGCCTTGACAAAATCTTATTTGTAGTCTTGGCACAAGGCTTTGACTATGTGGTTATAATATTCTGGCATTATGCATTCCATCATTATGGAAGTGGTTATTGATATTGCATGTGATTATTCTACTAGTAGAATATCCATGTGAATAAGTAAATGGAATTGTTTCATTTTATTTTTGGCATGTTATTATGAAGTTCAAGTTTAAAAGGATTTTGTGTTAGTTATACAATTTATTTAAATGTTTATGCATGATTATGAAAGTGTCCTCTATATTGTTATCCTTACTGTGTATCTGAGCTCACCCCTTTCTATGTTTTATTTTTCCATAGATGTGAAGATGTGTATTTTGATTGACCTATAGGTATAGTCTAAGAGATAAGTGGGTTCAAAAGGGGACAAGATGTTGTCGTTGTTTTTATTTCCTGATGTAATGTAAAACTTATGAACGTATATAGTGTTTCAGGGCTAGTAAACTAATCGGTATTTCGAGACTTGATCTTTTGTGATCATGCCAATGTTATGTAATAATGAACCAACTCTGGGTAACTAGTGTTGGGGTGTTACAGTTGGTATTAGAGGATGTTTACTACTAACCATGGAAACTAGATTTAGGTAAACTCTGATTAGAGCACATATCCCTAAGATAGACTTTGATGATTAGTATAGAAGAAATTCTTAGAATTTTGATATTGCAGAGATTTTGTGAGTTTTCCGAGCAATACTTCCCTGTCTAGATATGAGCAGGTAGAGGCGGCTCTCGCACATATGTACCTAGGGGTAAAACCCAAAAACACTGATTTGAGCTAGACTCGAACGGGAACTGGTGCACGACAATGGGCCTTGCTGCACTATTGGTTACAAAAATCCTGAGGGATATGCTTAGGATAATTCTAATTTTATTTACAAACCATTATTAAGGGTTTATGAGTATATAATTTTTCAAATAAAACATTTTTTTTATGATTATGGATTATATCCATAAATAGTTCAATTTATGTTAAGTGTTTTAGAAGTATGAAATTATGCATTTTGATTCATGAACTGATCTACTTTATGACATTTTTTAGAAATGGTACCTAATGGAAGGAATGGAAACTGTATCATTGCACGCACTCCATGTAGGGATTGCCGTCCTGCTTAAGATAATTATAGTGGAGTTGGTGATACAATTGGTGCTGATAAGCTTATCACCGTACTGGGACAACTCACTCAGGTTGTGAATAATAACCTTACTCGTATGGAGCACCCTGATCCACAATGTGGAGGATAACTGTTAGACCGATTAATGAGGAAAAAACCACAAACATTTAATGGGGGTGCAAATCCATTAGTAGTTGATCAATGGATAAATTTCCTATAGAAAATATTTCAGGCTTTAGGGAGCAGTGAAAGGGAAAAAGTTGTCATGGTAGTTTACCGCCTCACTAGAGATGCTGATCAATGATGGTCATTAATTCAAAATACAAAGGAAGATTTAGAAGTATCAAGTATGCAATGGAGAGAGTTTAATGATATTTTCTTAGAAAAATACTTTCCTCATGGCAATCGAGCAGATATGGAAAGACAATTTCTGAGTTTGAGGCAAAAGGAGGACGAGATTGTTGCAAAGTATGAGTCTAACTTTACAAGGTTAGTGATGAATGCTGAAAATTATATAAGTAACCCAAGATGAAATATTTATCGTTTCATTGATGGGTAAAAACCATTTCTCCATCGAGATTTAGTATCAAAATCCTTTTCATCTTATGAAGATATTGTCTCATGTGCTATCAAGACAGAAAAGAAATTCTCTATGTCTTATAACAACAATGTAAAGAAAGAGAAGAAGATAACGGTGGAGCAAGAGATAGATAAAGGGAAAAGGGAAATAAGGATTTCCCATTATGTGATAATTTTGGTAAGAAACACCCTGGTACTTGACTAAAAGGAATGAGAGTTTGTTACAAATTTGGAAAAAAAGGTCACCAGACTCGTGATTGTAAGGGAAAGAAAGAGGCTATCAATGTTGAATTATACAATTGTAGGGAAATGGGGCATTATGCAAATTAATGCCCTAAGCGCCAAGGAAACTTACCTTATAAAAGTCCAAGGGAGAAAGGCCAAGCTTATGCTATTACTACAGATGAAGTTGAATAATTATTGTATTTGTGTTTTTGGACTCAAGAACTATATTATGGTTATAAGAATAATCTTATATATATAAGGATTTTACTACGGTAGTTTTTGTTTTCATTAATGTTTTAATATGTTGAAGGTAATCATATTGTTAGTATGTGACAATAAGAGAAACTGTGCTTTATTTGGGGAATCTGATGTTACAATTGATTTAGGAATTTTGAGACCTTTTAGAGAAAGTTTGGACAAAGGTATTTTTGATAACTATAAAGGTTGGAATGGATTAAGTTGTACTTTGGATAGTATTGTTTAAGGTTAAAACATTTCTGAAGACTATTTTTGGAATATTATAATACTATAGTTTTAGGAAAAGGACAACCTGCAGGTCGGGGGATAACCCGTTGCATCGGACAAAGCTGTAGGAATCGAACCCACAACCATAGTGCGACCAGACTTTATTACCTACCCCTAGCCTATAGGAAGTCCCTGGTTGTTAAAAAAAAGTTTCCCTAATCTAAATGGAATGTGTTAATATTTTTAACCTTGTATTATTAGGATAAATATTATATTTTTCAGTTCTATTATCTTTTTGAGTGAAAGATGAGTTTGTGGTAGAAATTAGGTGAAGTTTGAAACTCTACTTTTCAAGTATATATATATATATACCTCTCTCTTATTCTATGAATAAATTAATTCTTAAACTTTATTAAAGGGATATTAAAACAAAAAATGTATTATCATAATACCTTCTTTTTTGTTGAACTAATGATATTTTAAATCACTATAGATTGAAGGCTTTGAGGCCCTAAATTTTACACTTGTTTGTGATTGATGACCACAATCACTCCCTAAATGTATTTACATTTTTCCTCCAATTATGGGTCTCCAATTTCCACCAATTTTCTCCTAATCGAGATCATAATTTGGTGGTGAATTTTTCATTTCCCTTTCCCTCTTATTAAGGCTAAATTTTATTAACCTTATTTTCGATGTGGGTTTTGCACAAAGGTATTTTCTATTTTAAACCTTTTATTTTCAAAGAATAATTTCAAATTTCGAGGATGCAATTTATTGAAGGAGGGGATAATGTAACACCCCAAGCTTCCACGGTACATTTCTCTTTCAATAATGAAATATCATGCATTGTACGCAAGTTCGAGATTCTAACACACCGTGGCCAATCAAAGTAGCCGTTATGAATAGTAGTACATACTTTTTGAATTATATAAATTTTAATATTTTAAAATGGACTTCATTTTTGGATTCTGAATATCGAAATTATCCTAAGTTGAATTTTTGGTATTTTTCTTAGAACTTCAAATTTTCAATGAATAGTAAGAAAATACTTAAAAAAACTTTTTTAATCAAAATAATTTATAGTGATAGATTATAATATTCAGTGGTTTTAAATTTTTCATTAAATATATTTTTACCATTCATTCCAATGGTGGTCATTAGAATTAATTTCACTTTGAAATTGGATATAAACAATTGCCAATCTTTTGATAGATATTGTTTATTAAAAACACGCTATTTGTTTTGACAGCGGGAATAATTTTTAAATTAATTACTGTAATTTTTTAGTTTAGTATTTGGTAAAATGTATTCCATAATTGGAATCAAAAGGTCTAAATTATTTAATTAAGACTCTTGTTTTTGGACATTATGAACAGTAACGACGACAATTATCTGTAATTATCATGATTAATTAGTAATCGGGTAGTTAAGGGTAATGAAATAATATCGTAATAACATAAAATGACCCTAACAAGTGTCCTAATGCTACTGGTTGTGTCATGAAAAAAAATGGGATTCCTTGTGCCATCTTATGGACCCCATGGAATCACTTTTGTGTGATAGTGACATTTTATCAGTTTGTTTTTTAAAGAAAGAAAAATATAACAAAAGTATGTAACACCTAAGTAAAACAATTTTAATTTTGTCTACATAAATGATATATTAGACTATAAATAGTCATTTGAAATCTTGAAATATTTACTACATCATGGTATTTTGTTTATAATTTTTAGACATTAAATAAATAAATTTATTTATGACACCATGATGATGTAGTGATTACCTCATTAATGAACGATTTAAATTAAATGAAAATATAAGGTAAACTCTAAGACTTAAAATTGTATAAATCCTATTGGATGGGTGTATTTAGAACCCTTATCACCTTATACTCGAAATATATCATTTTGGGACCTTTAAAATCCGAAAATAATTTCATAATAAAGTAACATTTCAATCTTTCCAAAAGATCCCCTCCTCTCCTCTTATTAAAGGCCCCCACGTCTACAACCTTAGAACACCTCTCAAGCCATTGGCTCAGCCAAAAAACTTCTCATTTTATCTCTCCAAATCCCTATATTTATCATAGAAGCCTTACCATAGGCAGAAAGCTCTTCAAGAAACCATTTTAGTTCAAACCACGGGGAGTTAGCCAATTTAAAGGTAATGTCTTCTCTTATGTAGTTTTGTTTTATTTTGCTTCTAAAACCCCCTAATATATTTTTATTCCACTATTTTGTAACACCAACATCATATTAAATGTACTAGGATGTTGTTATGAGAATAATTTGGTTTACACTTACACACACCTCCATCTAATGGTTAACAAACATACTGTTTCTGTGAGTGGTGAATTACTACCTCATGAAACGATGATTGTTCGATCTTATTTTAACACGTTTCATGGTGGAAATTAAGATGTAACTATATTTATATATGATATATATTATGTTTATTTTTTCCTTATGCTTTTTTATTTTTAATTTATGGCATACCTTTATGATTTCCATTATGGGTAAACATGATAATTTCATTTTATGAAGTGCAGACTACCGCCCCCTCAAAGTGATTTGAATCATTAATGCCATATGTGGGACGTATAAAGGATGGATTTAATGATATTATATATGATATTATACTGGAATTATAATATACCTTTATATCATTATGATTTCATTCCATTAAATATGAAATATAAATTAAAGTAGCGTTCATGCGTACGTACGGCTTACCGTCTCCATGAACAGTGCATTTCATTTCTTACCTATAAATGTTATGTAATATTATAAAATATTGTATATACTAGATATACTAGATATATATGATATCTAAATCATGAATATAATTCTAGATATAATAGATATTTTACCACATAAACAACTTGTAAATATGAGAAGTTTATTTTTGACTCAAGTACGAAAGATCGAAAAAACGACCGTTATTAAATTAAATTATTAAATAATGTTAATAACATGGTAATAAGTGATGTAAAAGGAATAATGAACTTGAAAAAGGTTTTTAAGAAAATATAAATTAACTATAGTTTATTATTCTGGATATTAAATAACGATCGAGTCAAGTCAGACACGAGGTAAGGGACTTCGTCTCAATCTCCTTTCATTGAGGCTTATTTTGTTTTATACACAACTTTCTTTTATATGGTGTATAAACCCCTTTGAATTTTACTTTTATTCAAAAGAATTATATTTATACAAATCATTTTTACTAAATGTCAAAAGGAATGTTTTGTCTTACGTATGCGATGACAATGACTTCTCCTCCACCGTGACCATTATTTTAGTTTCGAATTCCTCTATAATCCATAAATTTTTAATAAATGAAAAATAAATACCATGTTTTAATTTTATTTTATTTTGTTATTGAAAATGGTTTTGATAATGTTTTGATTATATCAATGTGTTGTATTGATATTTTTTGATTGAAATGTGGAAATGTTATGTTTCCTTTATGCATGTTTTATGTGATACAATTATGTTATGGTCCTTGGGAATTGTTTATGATATGTTTAAACCTTTTCATATAAGGAATGAATTTAACTTAGTAAGTGACGAGTGTAGTCTGCTATAGCTCCTCGATGCATCGGTAAGTCTCATGAGACAAACTAGTATCTTGGCACAAGGCCTTGACAAAATCTTATTTGTAGTATTAGCACAAGGCCTTCACTATGTGGTTATGATAGTCTGACATTATGCATTCCATCATTATGAATGTAATTATTGATATTGCATGTGGTTATTCGAATAGTAGAATATCCATGTGAATAAGTAAATGGCATTATTTCATTTTATTTTTTCCATGTTATTATGAATTTCATGTTTAAAAGGATTATGTGTTAGTTATACAATTTTCTTAAATGTTTATGCTTGTTTATGAAAGTTTCTACCATATTGTTATCCTTACTGATCATCTAAGCTCACCGCTTTCTATGTTTTATTTTTCCCAAGATGTGAAGAAGTGTATTATGATTGACCAGCAGGGATATTCTAAGGGATATGTGTGTTCAAAATGGGACAAGATGATGTCTTTGATTTTATTTCATGATGTAATGTAAAACTCATGAATGTATCTAGTGTTTCAAGGCTACTAAACTAATCGGTCTTTCAAGACCTGATCTATTGTGATCATTCCAATCTTATGTAATAAGGCACCAACTCTGGGTAACTAGGGTCGGGGTGTTACATATAACCTGAGAAAATATTAGTCTTCAAGATGTATTTCATGCTGATCATTATTATAACTGATAAAAATTTATGCACAAAACACACATTTATTTTTCATCTTTCCTATGTATAAGATTTCATTGTTACTATAAAATGAGAATTTTTATGAACATGTTCTCTACCCCTTATTTTCATCCATCTCTAAATATAGTTTCCAAATTCTCCGTTTATACATCCTCTATAATTTTGATCATTTTTTGTGAGATAATCATAATAGTTGAGTTGATCATTTGGTGAAATTTTTGTAGGATAGTCTATTGACGATATAAATCCATTCCTTACAAATTTGAATTTGATTTTGTTGCAGAACTATTATAAATATTCTTTTTAGTATATTTTAACTCTTAGAAACAAAACCATTTGTACAAATATATCACTCCCTAAACATAAAATCCATATTCTAATACTATATACAATCATGAAATGATATATCAATATATTAGAAAAGTAATAATAAAATGTTTTCATTTCTGATAATTCATCAAAACATAGATATTTATTAATTTTTTTGCGTAGAAAAAGAAAACAGTAAAGGCATAGAAAAAAATAGGCCCACAGGGACCCACACAACAATCCTAGGGGGGTCGAATGTAGTGGAGGCCCAGGGAATCCCCTCGAACCATGTTGACCCCCTATGGTTTCATGGATCTAGTAGTATGGAAGAAAAATTGATCTGGACCGGGGACGTCAAGAGAGGCAAGATGGTCTGCTACCTTATTCCCCTCGCGCCAAGTGTGGGTTACGCTGATGTTATTGGGGACAATACATCGACATGCCCTCGTGGTGTAGTGTATAGACCATGGAATGGAACTGGAGCCATGCAAAGCTTTGTGAAGGATTTTGGAATCAGTTTCAACCTGTGATAAGACGATCCCTTCTTGGCGACACAGAGAGAGGCCCAACAACAGCACCTTTACCTCAGCTTGAAGAAAGGATCCGCGCCCCGCGAAATCCATGATAACCGACTCGAACTGGTTCTGAACCACCCTTCCTCCACGAATTACCCCCATGCTGCAAGACCCGTCGGAGTTGAGTTTGAGCCCTCTGCTTGGCAGAGTCCACCCAATCCATTTACCTATACTGGCGCTGCTACCCAGAGAATTGATGACATTACAAGTTTGAAGACGTCGAAGAGTGGGAACCTATTTCCATTGGAAAAAAGATCTGATCAGGTCCAGTAAAGGAAACTTTGTACAAAGTACAATTCCCCGGCTAGAGGCCATAATCCCTTTGTGACGAGCCTTGTTCTGTGCTTTCCATATCGTCTAACATCCAACATGAAGAACCATAGTGTGGGCCGTCTACTCAGGGCCCCTCTCCATCGCACCGTGAAACCATCTATCCAGAAAAGGCATGTCGACCATGCAGTTATCAGAGAAAGCGGTAAACTCACCGAAGTAGATCCATACCCCCCTTTCCCATTCTCCATCAAAGAACGGGTGATCTGTGCATTCCTCTCGGTTCTTTGAGCAGCAGTGACACCTCAAGGACAAAGGAATTCCACACCTCCTAATGTTTTTATCTGTGGGTATGGCTTTGTGCCACGTCCTCCAGGTAAGAAAGTTCTGTTTGATCGGAGTTTCCTTGGTCCAGGGGATCGTGTTCCAAGCAGAGATGTCATCGCTAGTGGCCAAGGATCACCGAAAATCCCTCTAAGAGAAGGACCCGAATGCAGATTGAGTGAAAACCCACCTATCTAGATCGGAGTTGATTTCAATAAGGTTGAATGTAGCACGTTGATCATCGTCAAGGACTACATCAATGAAGGTCGGGTGATCACTAGCCTCTTTAAAAGTGAGCGTAGTGACCGGGAACCCCAGGAAGCCAAGGATGGTCCCAGCCTAGTTATGATGCCAGAAGAGGATGTCCCCCCTTCCCACGAGCCATCTTAATATAAATTTATTTAGAAAAAATAATCTGAAAATTTTAAGGTAAACTCTTATGTATAAAAATCATAATTCTGTGAATCATTAAAAAATAGAAAGAACGGATATTTGTGGAACAATATAAGTATTTCCAACAAATGGAATGGAATATAATAGCATGTCATATTCTATTTTCATCTTTTCAATTATAGAAGGGTGGTTATGAAGTTACAAGGGGTCACATGGAGACAGGTCATTCATTATTTTTTAGCCTATCATGGTAAATATTTTAAGGGGTTTTTGAATCTATTTTATTCCACTCTATATTACTTTTGAATGTGTTATTTTTGATATATTCAAGACTTTTTTTCATTAACATTTTTCACCTAACCATTTGATGTCCGACTAGGGTGTACGGTTTGGTTGACCTAGGTTAGTCTATTACATCCAGTGGAAGGATTAAGCATACTCGAGATGGAGGTCAATAGTTGTATGGGAATTCTACAGAAACGTATTTCTACCCATATTATAGTTTAGTAATTTATAAGAGACATTAATTATGTAGGGGCCATTGGTATAGAATATAGAAGGAATTTTCATGTTTGATAGAGCTAAATAGAGTTAACGTAACAGCTAAAAGTAGTGGGGTTTTAAGAATCTGTATCATTCACATAGACCATATCTTATCATAATAAGAGTATCATTACATAAATAATTAATATATGGACCCTAAAAATGAATACCTTCCATTGTTTTCATAGATATTTCAGAGAAAACTTTTTGGATTTAAAAATGATCAATAGAGATCTTGTTCTATGGTATATGTACGAGGAGTTAATTCCCCTAACCTCTCCATGGGACAACATTGAGCATCTCCTATTCCATGTATCAGAATTACACTATATGAATAGTGTATTTAAGGTCGAGGATCTTAGTCTATGTATTGTTGAACCTTTTTATTATATCCATGATTCCATACACTGATATCATTTTTAAAAACAAAATAATTTCATTATTTCTGTAATACCAACAAATATGACAAAATTTTAACCATCCAAAATTACAACCCCAAACAAAAATATCAAACCACATAAATACCAAATAAAATTTTCAAGGTTTAATGTTTTAGATAATTAATATAATGTTTTACATATCATTACCCATGTTTATAAGTGATAATTATTTCCCATGACAACCATATTTTGTTATTCTATATTATTCTTTCATCATATCTCAAATAAAAACCATATAAAAATATACTACATAGCATATTTCTTTATATATCAGGGAAGTAAAAAATTGAGGATCTTAAATGATCGGTATGGATAAAAAAACCATTAATAATTGAATATCATTAATGACCTAAAGATGATAATAAGGGTATGAAAACATATTCAACATGCATGATCATAATATAATAAAATTCATACCCATCAAAACCTAGATAAAAATCTTGATACAAGTCTTATTAAGTTTTTCAATGATAAGAGTCATATGAGTTAACAATCAGGAGTTATCTAATTTTTTTTAGATCAATGGTAATATTATAACCCATTAAAAATATAATTAAATAGTGTTTTTATCTTGGAATATAAAAAATTATTAGTAGAATCTCTAAAAAGAAAATAATTCTAATAACCTATATGAGTAACATACAATTTTTAAAATCCATTAAATATTTGGAGTGACTTACAATCATTTAATTTTTTTTAAACAATGCTTTATATGGAAATAACAGACCCACCAATCCATATTTAATAACATAACCACCCATCAATTGTTTAAAATTCTACCACCCATCCTTTAATAAAATCATAACCACTAATTAGTCATCCATAAATATGTCTATGATATGTCAACTAAACAAAACATTTATAAGATTGCACATTTAAATATGAAACCCTTCAAAACTACCATAATTCCTATTTCTGACTCTTTCGACGGGGAACACACATCCGTCTATGAGGACCCGCTACTGTTTCCCCGCATTCCCGCTTTCCAAAGGCGGGTGGCATCTGTTCCTTATTCAGGGATGTTTTTTCCTTGATCGAAACAGGATGATGGTATGTCGGTTCTTCCTTCCATGGATTCCTCCTCGGAACTCGTCACCTAGTCCGGGTCTCCCTCATAGACTTAAGACGTTTTTCATGAAACTCTTCCCAGCGCCATATCTTCATGGACACCAGTTAAATAGCTACTTCCATTAGGTCATTCCAGGGGCTCCGGTCAGGGAAGCAACCTTCGGTTAGGGGAGTAGTCACATGCAACATCACTGGTATGTTTGGACACTGGGGATTAGTGTGTCTATATTATGTCCCTTATTATAGGGCTTCTCGTGGGAGTGGAAGCCCGAGTCATCCCACATCGAACGCGGGGAATCGTATGCCATGGGCATGTATCTGAGGTTTTACTCAGCTTCTCATGTTTCACATAGGGTATGCCGCAGGTTTAACGTCCGACAGAGATGAATCAGACTGATCAGAACACTAATTAGAGTGGATCAGTTTGGGGAAACTCCTGGAGAGAACACCGATATTTTGGCCAACACTTGGGTGGCTTCCTGAATGCTGTCAAACGGAACGGGGAATGGGGTGGCATGATCTCACCGGGATGTTGTAGCCCAGGTAAGAATTAGGATGGATGATTGCTTTCAGCCTGAGCCTCGAAGAGACTTCCTACTTATCCTCGTGGCAGGGAATCATTGTCTGCATAGTTCGGTGAAACTATGGGACACTTGAGATGGTGACTCGTGAGAATGAACGCATGGATGGGACACAGAGGAAGTGAAACCTATAGGTTAGGGAATAAAATTCCCGAGACAGATGGGCTCGAGGGAGAGATCAGGATGAGTCATGAGTGATGGGCTCGAACCCCATGGGTGCTTCCTATGTATCCATATGGCAGGGAATCAAAGACCACATATTTAAGATGGCGAATATAGTTTAACATCATGTGGTATGGGGGTGAACCGATGTGAAGGGGGTTGGAATGACCAGGTGGTGGGCTTGAACCTCGTGGTTTATTCCTACATACCATGCCTTGACATGGATCAATGTCCTTGTAGTTGATATATGGATTGGGGCTTACAATATGAGGTAGCCCAAGGTGTTCAGGGCTTGAACCTCGTGGAGGCTTCCTACGTATCATGCCGTGACATGGATAAAAGAACTCGTAGTTCGGGTTGACGTCGGTGAACCGATGTGACAGAGGACCTGAGGTCTAGGTGGATAGTGGGCTTGAACCTCATGGAGGCTTCCTATGTACCCTGCCTTGGAAAGGATCAAAGTCCCCGTAGTTCGGGATAACGTGTGTGGGGATTAAACTCTAGGCTTCTCATGGTGTTGGTGAACTGACGTGAAGGGGGTTGGGACAACCAATGGATGGTGGGCTTCAACCTCAGAGAGGCTTCCTACGTACCTTGACTTGGCAAAGATCAATGTCCTTATAGTTCAGTTATGGGGGCATGGAACGGAATGGTCGGAACCAATGGGTGTTGGGCTTGAACCTCGTGGAGGCTTCCTACATACCCTACCTTGGCAGGGATCAAATTCCACGTAGTTCGGGTATGGTTTGGGGCTTACACTCTGATGCGGCCCAGGTTGTTGGTGAACAGATGTGAAGGGGGTCGGGACAACCAATGGATAGTGGGATTGAACCTCAGGGAGGCTTCCTAAATACCTTTACTTAGAAAAGATCAAAGTCCTCATAGTTCAGATATGGGTTGGGGCATACACTCTGAGGAGGACCAAGGTGTTTGTCGTGGTCGGTGATTTATATAATCTCACGTGACTCATGCTCGGTGTGAGAAACAAGAGATACCAAGACATGATGATCAGGTCGCGAAAGGTGCGTTCGTGGGAAGTGTGGTGGGGCTTACGCGTGGAGCGGCCCATGGAGATAAAGATTGGGACATACTCTAGGCTAGAGTCCCTAGGCAACCAAGCGCAGTGGGAGAGGGACTTAGGATCGAAGAAAAGAGAAGCACCATTCCCTACCACACCCTTTGCTGGCCTTGAGGGCTGAAGATGAAAGAAGGAGCAAGGATGTTGCATCATGCAAGAAAAGCTAGGGGCTTACACCAAGGTGGATTCCCTTTCCCCGCAGACAAACTCCACTCTGATAAGGAGGATATCATTTCATGTGTGGGATGATCCCATCCCCGTAGAGACTTGTAGGTGTGGAGAATGTCCAAGATGGTTGGACTGCATGCATGGCACGGGGTGCGGTCATAGTTTAATGTCATGTGCTGAAGACGATGGTGATTGGTAGTTTAATATCCTGTAGCTTGGACGAAGTGGGTGTGCTACGCACCCCTAGGACTTATATAATTGGTACCCTCTAGTCCTTGGTACAGAGAGGGGACATGAATGGCCGCCGTGAGGGGGTGTCATGGAGCGATCCATCAAGGGGTCCACGTTACCGTGGCTATGTGAAGAAGCAATAGCCATTAGTGTGCCTATGCGAAGAAGCATGAGGCGAAGCAATGCAATAGGAAGTATCATCCAAGGGACTTTGAAATCACATTGTGCAAACCTGGAGGGTCGCACGGGAAAAGGAATTGACAAGCAGAGGGGTTCATAGATGAGGGCCTTGTAAAGCTCTGTTTTTCCGCATGGCGGAGGGCACTTGGGAAGGATTGTGCTTCGCGAAGTGGGGTGCCTTAGCCTATGCATGGTCTAGAGGTGCATATGGCAGGTGCTTCGCAAATTGGAGAGGCATTCGCGAAGCACTTCCTCGTGGAGCAATGGTGCCTCATGAAGCAAGGTGTCCTGAAGCAATGTGCTTTACAAAGTACACTTACCCTACCTTAGCATGTGGATCATGTGTACATAAAGGGTTTTTTGTGAAGAATAAATGCACCGTGATGACCTGGGTCCCCTTGGGGATCCCCTTCCTTTGTGAAAGCCCTTAGGATTTGCTAAAGGCATCCCTCTCGAAAGAGGGGATCAAAATGAGACAAAGAGGAGGTACTTTGTAGAGTAGAAGTACCTCGCACATCTCATGGTTCGTAGAGCAGAAAGATGCATCGCGATTCGGGAGCTGGGATGTCGGAAGGTCGGATTGTCCGTCCTCTTGGGCTTAGGGGGAGCCTAGTATTTATAGGCAAGAGGCGCCACGAAGTAGAGCTTATGCTGTGAGAAGAGGGACTGGACTTCTTCGCGGAAGGTCGCGAACATCAAATACATTCATGGAGCATCCCACATCCTTGCTTAGGGGAGGGATCGTGAATCTCAAATGTGTTCATGGAGCGTCCCGCCTCCTTGCTTCGCAGCAGGCTCATGAAAGTCAAATGCGTTCATGGAGCGTCCTTCCCCCATGCTTCGTGGTGGGCGCGGTGCTGGGGGACTTCAAAAAATGGAATCGGGAGGCAGTCAACGATGCCTTCGTTTTGGCTTCTTCTCTATCCCAAATTTTGGTTCCAACAAAAGCCCCACCCCCCCCCCCCCCTCAGATTTGGAGCCGCAGAGAGATCAAGGGTCGATGCCTGAGGGTAATCGCAAAAATCCTTGGCTATTCGCGATGCTGGCTCGTGAAGAGGGCTCGTGAGGTAGATAGGGGATTCCCGGGCCCAACGCGCTGTGAAGATCGGCGCGAACGAGACACGCTGCGAAGCTCCGAAGTTCGTCGCCTATAAATATGGGGGTCGTCGTCTCTTTTGTCCATTCCTTCCCGACAAATATTTCCTTTTGCGCTATCGATTTCCAAAGCTCTGCGTACTCCGTGAGTGTTCTCTGTGAATCAAGTCTTCGCAGTGCACAACGAGTCTTTGAATCCACATTTGCACTCCGTGATCCGGCGCTTGAACGCATGGGGATCACTCCACAAACAGTCTTCACAAACAGACTTCCTGAGTACGCTCTGCGAACGAGCTTCCTTAACCAACAAAAAATCGTCCATGTTCCAAAACTGAATATCCCACCAAGAAGCTGCCCAGGGGTCCTTGCGGATGCTACCCAGAGGGATTAAATGGCGAACAGTCTAGGGCTAGGAGAGTTAGTCCATAGCCACTCGGACCATAGTTCATTGGTGGAGCTGCTATTGAAAAGCTAGAAGAACTACCCTCTGTGTAGTAGGTTACCCTTGTATGTTTTCGGGCTGAGGGATGACGTCTTCATCCCTGATGAAAGTAGGGATGATCTAGATTACTAGTTCTGGCACATGTCGTGCCAACGCCGATGGTTCAGGGAGGCCGACAGTCATGCCTGAGAGGACTTCACGCTCATCGTTACCGATTTCTTATACAATAATCTGAACAATGTTGACGGGAAGGAATTGCAGCCGGAGACGTCCCCTCCTCTGTACCGAACAATCCTCAAGGCGGTGCTGGGGAACCTAAAGAAGGGGTGGTCAGAGGAGTGGGACCTGCGCCCGGGCGACAACTTTACAGATGATTGGGCATGGGCCTACTAGGTAGGCACCTCATGCGAGGACTTTGGAGTGGAGCTAAGAAGGGTGTGCCTGTATGAGGTAGCTTGGGCATCCCAGTTCCATATCTACCAGCCAAAGCAGCTAATTCCATAGTTGTTGAGTAGGTGGTCATTGGGGACTAATACATTCCACCTGCATCAAGGGGAGGTTGACATCAACTTATGGGACATGCATCAGTTGTCGCAGGTCCTGATACTAGGGGAGATGTACGACGAATTCGTCCCTTCTATGGGTGCGTGGGAGGATTCGGAGAAGATTCCATGTCTAGCGATGGCATAGATGGAGCTCATGCCTGGGGAGGATATGGAGGCGGTGAGGGAAGTCCACTTCAAGCATTGATTCAAGAAGCTTCTGAACTTCCCCATAGACTTTTGGTTCTCGGCGAGGCCTCAAACATTTCGAAAGGAGGTTCAAAGTAGGGAATGCTCGTATTGGCGGCTGTTGGAGAACAGACAGTGGAAGACCTAGGGGATCAGTGTCAGCACTGAGTAGCATCCAATAGTTAGGCTGGCGGCCTTTATCGCAGCTCTCATCTGTGGTTGGATTCTGCCGATGAGGGATACCAACATAGGAGTGCGACCAAGTACCTTCATCATGGTGTCAACATTGGTGATAGGAGGGCGGGTCAACCTAGGTATCCTGATGCTCTCCAAGTTGTATAAGATATTGTGGGACATCAGCGAGTGGAAGAGGCCACAAAGAGTATGCAGGTCATTTCATCTTCTATAAGGGAGGTTCACGGCACACATCCGGGGGATCTGTGAGTATCCTAACCCTATCTCACCTCTAGGGTCGAACTTCTTCCCCTCGATCCTGAATGCTGCAGGGAGATTTTCTACCAATCTGACCACACCATCAGTTCTGAACTAGGTGTGGAGGGTGGAGGAATTCAATTTTCACTATTTTCCATTGCCAATGGGGTCTTTCACTGATGACAGATGGGGGGAATAAGAGCATAGGGCCTATCTCCTAGCCTTTTGAAGTGGAGTCTTGGTTTCCAGGGTGGACTGCGAGCGCCTCTGCAAACCATACACCCCACACAAGTTTGCAAGGCAATTCTGGTGCTTGTAGTTGTTGGGAAAAAATCCCTCAAGGTAACATTGCAGTATTTTTGGGTTGATTGTGTTTGTTGAAAAAGTATTTTTTCATGGATATTTGTTGAGTTCCCAAGAATTTGTTGACAATCCTTGTTGACAAAGAACGATGACAAAGGAAAGTACGATCTGGAGGCGGTATAAAAGAGCAGTACAAGGTGGCGCCGTTTCCCAGTGTTTACCAAATTTTTGGGGTCCAAAATTTGGAATTTGGTGAGCATCGCGAAAATAGGATTTCCATGAAGATCATAATTTAATATGGAAAAGGCATGAATATCACGAATATAGGATGCATGGTTTGGAAATCGCGAAGACCAGATGAATGGAGACAGTGATTCTTTGCGATTACGATAGGCTTCGCGAACGGCAGAGGCTGAAGCGCATCGCGGCGATGAAGGGATTTGCAAGGGAGCTTCGTGGAGGTGAAGGTCTTTGTGAGGGAGCTTTGTGGAGAAGGAGCGAAGGAATTTTTACGGTGATCCTTTGCCATTACGACGAGCTCCGCGAAAGGAAAATTTCGGTGGTGCTTCGCGATTTGGACAGAATTCTGGCGGAAACATTGGAGCTTCACGATTGGCGATGACGTGGCATTGCCTTTGCACGGAAGGGATGAGGGTCGGTGGAATCGCCTATAAATAGAGGCCAACCCCCTCGAGAGAAGTAGAGATAATTTTCAGAGAAAATATCTTGCTCTCGTATTGCGAAGGTGGCTCGTGAAGCCAGTGTGCTTCACGAAAGAGGTGCTTCGCGGCGGCTATTGTAGCTCCGCGAAACCAGCGAGCTCTGCATTGGCTTAGTAAGCTTCGCTAGGGACGTTGCTTTGCGACAGCTTGAGCTTCACAAAAGTGCTTCGCGAAAAGTCAGGAGCTTCGTGAAGGCTTGTTTGAGCTTCACGAAATTGGGAGCTTCGCGAAGTAGGGTTCTTGGTGAAGGTGTTTCCAAAAGGAATTTCCCAGTGTTCAGAGGCAAAGAGGTATTCATCAGTTGATGAAATTTGGACATTAACATATCATCCATCATCAGTTAAGGATTCGTGCATTCATGCAAATGAAGAGACCTACAGGTCTATAAACTATGAGTGGATTCCCTTCTAGAGCAGTGAGCTTAGGAAGAGGAAGAAGGTGATCCTCTCCACCTGTAGTGAGCCAGAGAGAGAGAGAGAAACAGGGAGTGACCCTTTGGAAAGCAGTGAGATGACCCTAAACTTTGTAAAGGCAGTGATCCTGGGTATAGAAGTGTTCTAGCTCGTACATTATAATCCACAACTAGTGAAGTTTAGTGGAATTGGTACAACCGACAACTTGTCGGTGTATGCTCCTTGGACGTAGCCCTTTGCGGTGAACCAAGTAAAATTGGTGTGTCCTATGCATGCTTTACTTTCTGTTTACTTTGTGAAACAGGAAAGATAGAGAAGAGTGTTTTGCTTAACAGTGAAACAAGATCAGAACGGGCGTCAATTTCAAATTAGTCATACCCTGATTCACCCCCCTCTTAGGGTACTTAGCCTTGTGGACCTAACAATTGGTATTAGAGGGAAATGTTGATATTAGTTCTTCTTTCAATGGAGGTCACCAATCATAAAGGGATTCCGATATTTGACGGGAACAACTTTCAGCTATGGAAGAATCTGATGCAATACTACTTCTGATCTTTGGTAATGGATGTATTCACAGCAGCAATGCATGGCATAACAGCTGATATTAATAGTGGCGCATTATCAAAAGCTGAACGTAGAGAGTTGGATACAGATTCCAAAGCAATTAATTCCTTAGGGGGAGCTCTATCTGATCCTATCTATACAAAGGTGATGTCATGAAAAATGTCACGTGCCATGTGGGAAAAGCTATTGAATATATATGAAGGGGATACAAAGGTCAGAGAGGGAAAGATGCAAGTGTTGTGGAACAAGTATAGAAGATCTGAGAATGAACTCGAATGAGTCTGTTGATGCATTCTTTGACAGGGTAAATGCTGTGGTAGAAGACATGCGAGGTCTTGGTGAGATTATCGAAGAAATTAAAATTGTAAAGCACATATTGAGAAAACATCCACCTCAGTTCAATCCGAAAGTTTCTGTTTTGGAAGATAAAGATCCAAAAGAGCTAACATTGGATAACCTGCACAACACTCTTGTTGCGTATGAGATGAGAAATGACGATAAATATACTGTGGAAAAGGGGAAATATAAAGAGGTGGCATTTAAGGCCATGAAGAAGATCACTATTGAAGATTCTCAGGAGGAAGAAGAGACAGATGAGGTGATGTCATTCCTTTCATCAAATCTGCAAAGAGGAAAAGGAAAGTTTAAAGGGAAACTTCCACTAGCATGCTTTTGATGTGTAAATGTTAGCCATCTTGCTGCAAGATGCCCCAAAAAGTGTCAAGAAGAAAATGATGAAGATGAAGTTGAAAATCCCAAAAAGAAATCTTCAGCCTATGTGAAAGGGAAGAAGAAGTTCAAGAGATATTTCTTCAAGAGGAAGAATCTTTTTTCATAGGAAATAGATAGTTCAGATGAGTCTGAGGATGAAGAGGTTGAGGAGTTTGAAAATTTTAAAGATCATAGACAAAATGCCATGATAGTGGTCATCGGTAGTTCTCAGGAGAAAGAAGAAACTGACATTGGAAAAGAGGAAGAAGAAGTTGAAGGAAGAGTTGATATGGAAACCGAATTGGAAGCAGCTCTTGAAGAGATAGATGTTTGGAGAGCAAAAAAATAAAGCCAATAAAGTTGTTCGTGATGCCAAACTCTATATGCAGCAACAGGAATATGAGAAGTCTAAGTTGATGGAAGAAATTGAAAAAATAAAATCCTCAACACCAGAGATCTCAGAAAATATTGTTGAGCATAAGCTTAAAATTGAGGAACAAAAGAAGGAAATTGATTGTTTGACTAACACAAGAAAGAAGTTGGTCAGACGTATCAAATAGATTGAAGAAGAAGTGGTCAGTCTGCGACGAAAAATGAAGGATCAGGAAAAAATCTTGACCCCCAATGTGATATCAGAAAAGCAGGCCATTCAGAAGATAGAAAAGATGAAAGAGGAGGCTCGTAGTTCAACCGGTGTGAAGTAGCAAGAAAGCTCAAATGCTAAGGTTGATTCAGGGATTGATAAGAATAAAAAATTAGTGGCAGTTAATGTCAGACCGCAAGCACCTGTCCCAAAATTGAAGGTTGATTTGGGCACAAAACAGAATCAGAATATACAGAGATCCCAAAGGGAAAATTGTAGTGATGAAGTATCAAGAAAAAATGTATCCTATATCAGGTGTTATTGCTGTGGGAAAATGGGACATTCACAGTATGTGTGTTCCATAGCCAAGAGATATAGAAGGGAATATGAACAGAGATGGCATCCAAACAGAGAATGATTTTCCAAAACATATTTTGAAGGACACTATTTTTGGTGTGGAGGATTTGGGCACATGGATAGATACTGTACTTCGACCATTCAGAGAAATGTGCCAAAGCAGAATCAAAACGTTCGCAAGCAGAAGGTTAATAAACCGACATGTGAGTTAAAAATGCAGAATAGATTTGCAGTTTTGCAAGATGAGGCTGGTCCATCATACTCTGAGAAAGAACCGAAGCCTCAATCCATGCCGAGTATGAAAGAAAAAGTATGGACCCAGAAGAGGAAAATTGAGAAGGTCGTAGTTGCTGAAATTTCCCTTAAAGCATCAGATCATTCTAGTGTGTGGATTCTTGATAGTGGTTGTATGTCTCACATGACAGGCAATAAGGATCTAGTTACAGGCATAAAATATGACAAAGAAGAATTTGTCAAATTTGGAAATGATGAAGGCCTGAAGATTGCTGGCTTAGGAAAAGCCAAGTTTGGGGGCAAAGAAATGAGACGTGATGACATCTTGGTAGTAGAGGGTCTTAGTAATAACTTGCTTAGCGTCAGTCAACTATGTGACTCTAGGCACTCAATCCTATTTACCAAGAATATGTGTATTGTCAAAGGAAAAGATGGAGCAGTCATTCTACAGGGAAAAAGAACAAAGGGAAATCTTTACCTGGTATGTGGGGAAGAAGATTCATGCCTTTTATCCAGAGAAAGAAGAAAATCAGCTGTTGCATAAACAACTTGGCCATCTATGTCAACCATCCATGGAAGATCTGGTAAAGTGTGATGCCGCTAGAGACCTTCCCAAACTATCACGTGATCGCACTCATACGTGTGATGCTTGCCAACAAGGGAAGATCATCATAAAGACATACAGGCCAAAGGAACATAAATCAACTAGAGTGCTTGAACTGGTTCATGATGATGTATGTGGACCTATCCCATGACGAGGAATAAATGGGCAAAGGTACTATGTTCTTTTCATTGATGATTACAACAGAATGGCCTGGGTATTCATCATTACCCATAGGACAGAGGTGTTCAGCTGTATAAAGCAGTATAGGAGGGAATCAGAAAAGATGCTTGGGCAGAAAATTCTGAAATTCGTACTGATAAAGGTACGGAATTCACAAAAATCCAGGTCGAAACCTATCTCGAGAAACATAGGATAAGGCATCAAGTTTCATCAGTAAGAACTCCCCAACATAATGGATTGGTTTAAAGGAGGAACCGGATCATCAAAAACATGGCCAGAACAATTCTTATTGATAAAGAACTACCAAAGAAATTTTGGACGTAAGCAGTTTTGACATCAGTATATGTTTCAAACAGGTCTCTGTTGTGTCTGAAGCAAAGGAGGAATCCGTATGAACTGTGTTACGGAAAGAATCCAATGTTGAAATACTTTTGAATATTTGGAAGTAAGTGTTTCATTCCCAACAAAGAAAATCATAGGAAGTTTGAGGCACGAGAAGATGCGGGGATATTCCTTGGCTACTCAGGGAAAAGAAAAGCGTATAAATGCTTCAATAAAATGCTGGGAAAAATTGTTGAGGGAAATGATGTCACAATAGTTGAAAATGAATAGAATACTCAATGACCTAGTGAACAGTAACTGGACGAAAGTGATGATGAGTTAAGAAACACAGGGGGAACAGAAGTGGCAGAGGCTGACTCACAAGAAGATACTGATGATGAAGAAGAAAGTATCAAGTCTGTGTCTGCGAGGAAGCCAAAGAGTCGAGCTGAAATTGATAGGCAGAATATCATTGGTGATCAAACAGCTCTAGTTTAGACTCGAAGAATGAAATCATTATAGAAAACATCGTTTTTGTCTCAAGTGGAGCCGAAATGTTTTTCCAATGTAGTTGAAGATGAAAAATGGGTTCAGGCTATGAATAAAGAGCTTGATCAGATTGAGATGAACTAGACATAGGAGATTGTTTCGAGCCCAGCAGACAAGAATGTCATCAGGACTAAATGGGTTTATCGCAACAAGATGAATGAAGATGGAACAGTGATTTGGAACAAAGCACGACTAGTGTGCAAGGGATACTCCCAGATAGAGGGAATAGATGTTGATGAGACATTTGCACCGGTTGCAAGGCTGGAGACAATCAGATTATTTTTGGCCATAGCAGTGCAAAGAAAGTTTAAAGTGTTCCAGATGGATGTCAAATCCACATTCTTGAATGGTGTTCTGGAAGAGGAGGTGTATATTGAGCATCCAGATGGTTTTCTAATTCATGAGGATGAGAACAAAGTTTGTAGGCTGAAGAAGGTGTTGTATGGGTTGAAATAAGCACCAAGGGCATGGTACTCAAGGCTTGATCAGTACTTGAAGAAGCTTGGTTTCCAGTGTGGAGGAGTTGATTACAACCTCTATTTCAGCAATGACAATATCCAAAGGATGATGGTGCTAGTGTATGTCGATGACATAATTTTTGGCGGATCAGATGAAACTTAGTGAAGACAGTTTTCCGAATTCATGAAAAATGAGTTTGAAATGTCAATGATTAGAGAGATAACGTTTTTCCTTGGTCTACATGTGACACAAGGAAGGAATGGAACTTTTATTTCTCAATCCAAATATTCCAAGGAGGTTCTAAGAAGGTTTGGAATGGACAATTCCAAGGAGATGAAGACTTCGGTTGCCACCCGGATGAAATTATCGAAATATGAAGATGGCAAGGTAGTTAATATCACAGAATACAGGCAAATTATTGGAAGTTTGTTGTACTTTACTGCAACAAGGCCTGATATTGTTTTCGCCACATGCCAAGAACCAAGATATCAAAGCAATCCCAAGGAAAGCCACATGCTTGCAGTGAAAATAAAACTTCAGTATATCCAGGGCATAGTGGATTTCGGCTTGACATATAATGACAAACGTCAGACAGAGTTATTGGGATACACTGATGCAGACTAGGCCGGTTCAGCGGATGATAGAAAATCAACGTCAGGTGGTACATTCTATCTTGGTGGGCTAGGTATTGGTTGGTTAAGAAAGAAGCAGGATTGTATTTCGTTGACCACCACAGAAGTTGAGTATATTGCGGCCACTCAAGCATGCACCCAATTATTGTGGATGAAGCAGAAGATTTAAGATATGGGAGTCGAAGTGAAGTCTCCGATCGGAATCCAGTGTGATAACTCAAGTGCTATAAATCACAGCAAAAAGCTCATCCATCACTCAAGGAGAAAGCACATTGAGATAATGTATCATTTTATCAAGGAGAAAGTTGAGTAGGGAATCGTGAAGTTGGAGTATGTGCCTACAGAACTACAGGTTGCAGACATTCTGACAAAGGCCTTACCCAAGGAAGCATTTGAAAGGTATCGGCTAGCTCTGGGAGTTCAGTCGATTCTCCACACTTGAAAAAGTGTGGATGTGTGACCCTCCCCCCTCTCCCCGAGGTATGATGTGTTTTCCCTAATGTGCTGATATGTGTTCTCTACTCTGTTACAGACTGCAAAGGAGTGATCTTTGGGTTCGTTGGAAAAGGGGGAGAAAATAGTGATTGTTCAAGGGGGAGATAGTGTGTCAATTTGATATATCATGAATGATATGGGGAGAAGCTGACAAGTGGAGCATCCAGATAGGGGGAGAAATGAGAAAGGGGGAGACTTTTAAATCTGACGATTCTGGAAGTGATCGATCAAAGAAAAGATATCACGACAACTGAGGATCGTGATACAAGCAGAACAATGGTGTTGGAATGGTGGGCGAAGGTATACAGCTATCACCAATTGGGATCATTGTGGTTCAACAATTGGTATCAATTTAAGAATTGGTATCAGGTTGGAATCAACAATTAGTGTTTGACATGAAGTGATTCATTGATGAACTTTTCATACTACTCTTGTTTCTCATGCCGAGCATTGCTCATGTGAGATTAGAGTGCGTGTTAAGTGATTCCTTGAATGCTATCATAATCGCAACAGGCAAATGGTGGTAGTGGCAGGAAGAAGACTCAATAAGGTATCAAAGTGCAGAAAAGCATTCTGAGCAGAGTTGTGAAGAGTTGTCAACAAACACAAAGGGGGAGATTTTTGGGAAAAAATCCCTCAAGGTACCATTGCATTATTTTTGGGTTGATTCTGTTTGTTGACAGAGCAGGTTTTCATGGATATTTTTTGGGTTCTCAAGAATTTGTTGGCAATAATTGTTGACAAAGAACGATGACAAAGGAAAGGACGATCTGGAGGCGGTACAAAAAAGCAGTACAAGGTGGCACCGTTTCCCAGTGTTTACCAAATTTTTGGGTTCCAAAATTTTGAATTTGTTGTGCATCGTGAAAATAGGATTTCCATGAAGATCATAATTTAATATGGAAAAAGCATGAATTTCGCAAAGATAGGATGCATGGTTTGGAAATCGTGAAGACCAGAAGAATGGAGGCGGTGATTCTTCACGATTACGAAAGGCTTCGCGAACGGCAAAGGCTGAAGCGCATTGAAGCGGTGAAGGGATTTGCAAAGGAGCTTCACGGCGGTGAAGGGATTTGCGAGGGAGCTTCACGGGAAAGGCGCGGAGGAATGTTGATGGTGATCCTTTGAGATTATGACGAGCTCCGCGAACGGAAAATTGTCGTGGTGCTTCGCGATTTGGACAGAATTCCGGCGGAAACATTGGAGCTTCACGATTGGGGATGATGTGGCATTGACTTTGCACGGAAGGGAAGAGGGTCAGTGGAATTGCCTATAAATAGAGGCCGACCCCCTCGAAAGAAGTAGTGAGAATTTTCAGAGAAAATATATTGTTCTCATACTGCGAAGGTGGCTCGCGAAGCCAGTGTGCTTCGTGAAAGAGGTGCTTCGCGACGGCTATTGTAGCTCCATGAAACCTACGAGATCTGCGTTGGATTAGTAAGATTCGCGAGGGATATTGCATTGCGACAGCTTGAGCTTCACGAAAGTGCTTCGTGAAATTACTTCACGAAAAGGTAGGAGCTTCGCGAAGGCTTGTATGAGATTCACGAAATTGGGAGCTTTGCGAAGTAGGGTGCTTTGCGAAGGTGTTTCCAAAAGGAATTGCCCAGTGTTCAGAGGCAAAGAGTTATTCATCAGTGGATGAAATTTGGACATTAACATAGAATCCATCATCAGTTAAGGATGCGTGCATTCATGCAAATGAAGAGACCTATAGGTCTATAAACTGTGTGTGGATTCCCTTCTAGAGCATTGTGCTTAGGAAGAGGAAGAAGGTGATCCTCTCCACCGGCAGTGATCCAGAGAGAGAGAAACAGAGAGTGACCCTTGGGAAAGCAGTGAGCTGACCCTAAACTTTGTAAAGGCAGTGAGCCTGGGCATAGAAGTGATCTATCCCGATCATTGTAATCCACAGCTATTGAAGTTTAGTGGAAATGGTATGAACGGAAACTTGTCGGCGTATGATCCTTGGATGTAGCCCTTTGTGATGAACCAAGTAAAATTTGTGTGTCCTGTGCATGATTTACTTTCTGTTTACTTTGTGCAACAGGAAAGAGAGAGAAGAGTGTTTTTCTTAACAGTGAAACATGATCAGAACGGGCGTCAATTTCAAATTTGTCATACTCTGATTCACCCCCTCTTAGGGTACTAAGCCTTGTGGGCCTAACAGTAGTGACTGACCCCACAAGTTTACCTGAAGGTGCATCATGAGGAGCACCCATGTGTGATGAGGAAAATGTGGATCATGTTTACATGGGAATATGGGAAGATGGGTAATGAACTGCCTCCACTGACAGCCATCATTTGGATTATAAAGGAATATGCCCAGAGCTGGGAGGCGGCCCACTTGGGGGAGATGCTGAAGTGGCCAACCACTCTAGTTGGTGATGGTGGGCCTCCTCAACCTTGGGGATGAGTCCAGAAGGTGTAAAGTGCATCCCGCTGTGGCGGGGCTGCTGTAGTGGCGACACCCACACCAATTCAGGGGGACGTAGTGGTGGTGGATCCGGAAGCGGTAGTGGACTCGCTGGTCCCAGGAGAACAGAGTCATCTAGATGGGCAACCACTAAGAGGATTCCTCAGGATTTCTACTCAGGATCCAGGGAAACGGCTGCTCCATATTGACATGCTGAAGAACACTATCATCTCAGAGTCCTAGGACATCTCAAACGTAAACCAAAGATTCCTCATCCCATCTGAGTTATGGCAGCACCTTAACTGCCTCGGGAAGGACTTGCTAGGGATTGGCCCCATTAGAGCCGGTTTTGCAGTATCCCAGGCAGAGGCAGAGAAATAAATAGCTGAGCTAGAAGACTTTCTCCAATCTTGGGGTGCACTACACCCGATGACAGACCGGGTCAGGGTGCTGATGGGTCATACGGTCCCTCCGCAACTATCAGCTGCTGACCTAAGGGAACGGTTCCCTCTACCAGAAGAATCAAATGAGTCCTCCTGGGGAGACAAGGATAGAAGAGAGAGTCCAACGAAGGAGGGTAAAGTCGGTGATCAGTCCTCAGATCTTGAAGATTTTGCGGAGGCCCTCGAGGTAAATTCCCTTGTTCCTTCTTCGGGGTATGCTCTTAGGTTACGCTTGATTCCTCATCAGCATCTGAACTGTGCAGGAGGACCTTGTGCACATACCTCATTCTCACCCCTCAGTGGGTGCCGACATGGGACCTCAAGATCCATGCCCGTGGCTGCATCAACTTCTATGTCTGGTGGGGCTGGGACACTCGAGGTGCATCCCCCAGAGTCTCCAGACCTGTCAAAAATATACGGGGGGGGGGGGGGGGGGGGGGCACGTCTTGGGGTTCCGACGACATCAGCTTGAGAGCGAGACCAGGGATTTGACCTCTGTAAGTCTTCTCAACAGAATTTACAACTTCCAACCCCTAACCACGTTAAATGACATTCACATATCCTTTTTGGCGTGTACAATCCTTCAATTGGCCTAGGCTGCTGTGAAGAAGTTGGTCGAGACTTGTGGTAGCACCCTTCCTAGGGGTATACCCATGGTCATGGAGGTAGACATCCAGCCTAACCGAACAACAACACTCCTGATCACTGGCGGGATAGCCAGTGGGACTGATTCTGAAGTTATTGAGGTGGGATCCGATGATGAGGATCAACCAGACAGTTCGGGCCCTACCACACCTGATCTAATGCCAGATGTGGACCCGACTGGGGAGTTCATGGGGGCATTCCCTGCATACGAGCCTTCCAATCACGCTGAATGGGAATAGATGGCTTCTAATGAGGAGGACATTAAAATAGTCCATCACCGATCATGGAATCTGATCACGTGCTTCATCAATAAAACCGCAAATATTTTTGGTTGGGTGAGATGGATAAACTTTTCTTGTGGATACGCGAACTATGTGCTGGGGGAGTGGATGACTGGCGCCCTCACATGATCATCTAAGATCTTATGGCAGAAAATATTCGAAAGTATGACCGTGGCCTCAGCGTAGGTAGGCAGCGGAGGATGGCAGTGAACATAATGAGGCTCTGGGAGACTGAAAACGAGGTTGAATGGTTATAGGCCTGGGTAGATGAGTATTATGCTTCTCTTGATGCAAAATCAGAACTCGTCTCATGGCTAAAAGCCCAGCTGGTGGAAGCTAAAGAGGGAATGAAGTGAGCCTCTGAGGAGATGGCCGTTATCCGGACCGGTGTAGAGCGGGCTCGGGTCGTGGCTGGAAAATTGCACACTCTCATAGTCGAGGAGGAGTGGGAGGTAAACAGATGGCAGCAACTCCTGGACGCCACCATCCATAGGGCGGTGGAGCTGCAATGTTCCTTTGACGAGGTCAATCCATCCATGGGGGTATTCGAACCTCAGGTACTGTAATGATTTCAAACCCCTAAACGTACATTCATTCTTTGATTATTTATTGTCTTATCATGCATGAGTTCTGTTGTTTACATTGGTTTATTGCATCCTTTTGATTTTCTCGGAGTGTCCAACAATCCTTCCATAAGCTCACGTGGGTTGGGCCCGATGTGAGAAACAAGGGATGACCAATTTACTAACCCATCCAACGTAGGAGTTCAAACCAAGTTTCGGGCAAACGGTGTTTGAAAAACCGGTCCAAATTTCCAAGAGGAAATGGGAGAGACCTGAATAGAGAATGAAGCTCTCCGAACAGCCAAATTATAGTTTTCTTAACTTTCTCTTGTGCACAAACGGGGTAACCCCAGGGGAACAGAAATCAATCTGATTAGTTGGAAATGGGAGGTCTGAATCATGATACCCAGGATTCGGAACATTGTAGAGGCGGCGTGAAGATAAAGAACAACTATTGACCGCATTCGAAACACAGTATTCTTATTGTATTAGCCTAGAGTGGGGATATCAAATGAGGGTTGACAGCTGACCATGTTAACAACATGAGGAAGGACTCAAAATTTCATCTGTTAGTCTTCTAGAACATTAGACCAGGACAATAGGCAGGCCGTAAGACAAGACTCCACACTATTTGGGGGTCCCTCTAGATGTGAAAGAGGATTAGGGTCCAAATAAGGGGCACAAAAAGCATGGAATGTGGAGTGATGGTTTGTTCGAACAGAATCTAACACTTTTGAAATGACGCCACCATGGTGGGAGAACATTATATGGACGCATCGGTTTGATCATGGGTCATTCCTTTTTTTTGGCAGAGCCACTCTGGTGAGGGATTTTTCCCTCCCCAATGTCATTTTGGGGAATCCTGAAATTGTTCATGGCAATGTTATAGTTACACAGTTCCCCACAAGGGGTAAGGCCAGGGGCTGGAGAGGAGGAGGAAGCGGACTTATGATTCATGGGGTTGGACCCTAGGAGAAATACTGGGGTGTCTCTATATATCCCATATGGATGGGAATCAAGCTGTACGTTGTTCTAGAAGCATATTTTAACGTCATGCGGGACAATGAGAAGCCTGGCTGCACCAGTGCACATCCTACCGAAACTACTAAGCCCACATGAGTCATGCTCGATGTGGGAATCAAGAAGTAATGGGTGACTTTCCCGAAACTAGAAGAAGGATGTTAGGGTGAAGGGACACTCAGTAAATGCCAACCCAATGATAATAACCCATCCATGTAGCGCACCTAGCTGTGCAAAGAAGTAGAGCCGAATATGTCAGAATTCCACTTGAACATGAGGAAGTGGAAATGTGTGAATCATGATGCTCAAAATCTGGATCACAATGATGGTGGCATGATGACGGAGTATAACTATTGACTGTGGTGAAAACATAGCACCCACATCACGTTGGCCTGGAATCGGGACAGACAAATGAAGTTCGATCGTTGACCATGTTCAAAACATGGGACCTGTCACAAATGTCGTCTGAGATCTTTCGGGACGTTGGCCCAAAATGGTAGGAGAGCCCTTAGGCCTAGCATCCATGCTATCTGGGGGTCTTTTGGGATGTGTAAGATGATGAGGATCCAAATAGTGAGCTCACGAAGCTTGGACATGGAACGAGGGGAATGTCAACATGAAAATTACACACTTCAGGATCTTTGTCAAAACGCATCTGAATACAACAATGAGACATATTATATAGAGGGAGTTAAGTCCCTTCCCATAGGGAGATCTTAGTTTAGGGTCATAGAAATCGGACCAAGGATGGTAGGGATTATGGGAGAAACATGGTGGGATAACTACTAAACCCTACGTGAGTAGGAACCTGGGGCTCTGACCACCACGTGTTCCCTGGGAAGGTTTTAGGTCGAGGGACCGAAAACGAGAGTTGAGTTGGGCCCGAGGCAAGGTGCATATATGTTCCTACGTACCCCATGTGGATGGGGATCAATCTGCACATAGATCTAAAAGGTGGAATAGTAAGGTACCAGTGCCAGAAATAAAAGGGGCGTGCGGGTGTGGCCCTCACACCAAAAGAAGCGGTATTTGGTAAATCTTGTTTGTCCTTTAAGATGAGTGATTTTTTTGTGAAGAAACAGGACTAGGGTAGGAGACCCTGACATCACCACAAGAATCAAGCCGTATTAGGCATTGAAAAATGTCATGGCATGTGACAAATACCATACATGGTGCCTCCTTGAGTGAGGACATCACAATGTAGTGTCGTTTTTCATCGTACAACCAGGATGATAATGTCACAGTTCATGGTCATGTGATAGGACCAGGTGACATAGTTTAAAGTTGTATGTCTTGGATAAGAAAGAATGCACACGACATGATAAATCATACCCGACGTGAATGAGGACATAATCCTACACCACACCGTACGCAATTCTGAGAATGAAGCCTCAGGCCAAGGGGCCTAAATAGGGGTAAAAAGGTAAAGGGTAAGAGAAACTAGCTCCCAACTGAGATGGACCCGAAAACGAGACGTCCTAGTGTTCCTACATATCCCATAATAATGGGAATCAAGCCACACATAGTCCTTGACGAGATATTAGTTTATAGTCTTAGAGATCGGACCATGGACGAGCGAAAAATCCCCCAGTAAGTGATAAATTCAACCCGATCCCTAAGCCCACGTGAGTCAAACTCAGTGTGTGGAACAAGGGAGGAAGATGTTTACTGTAATACCGGGAACACACACCAAAGGAAAATCGGTGTGGAGCCCTGAATGATGCCCTTATCGCGGCTTTTCTCCGCCTAACATGTAGATGCACACTGAGGAATAATACCAAGAGTTTCAAAGTCCTACATGAACATCGTGAGGTGGAGTGGGATGTGAATCATGTAACCGACATTTTGGGATTAATGGGGTTGGCGTGGAGATGGAGGATAACTGTTGACCATGTTTGAAACACAGTATCCATATCGCGTTATCCTGAAATGGGAACAACAAATGAGCATCGACCGCTGGCCATATTTTCAATGAGGGATTTGTATTGGCTTATTGTTTGTGACCCTCAAAGAAATTGGCCCGTAACGGTAGAAGTGACCTTAGGCCTAGCATTCATGCCACTTGGGGGGTCCCCTCGGGTGTGAAAGGTGATGGAATCCCTAATGCAGGGGAACCCAATGCTTCAAAAGCATGTGGAAGCATGTTCAAGAAGAGTCCGACATTCCAGTTACTAAACCATAGTACCCTTAGGCACATTAGTGAGCTGACGAAGAGGGTCAACGAAGGTTCCCAACATGAGAGTAACCAATTTGAAGGGACGATTATTGAGTAAAGGGATAGAAATTCCCATGAGGGAGAGTTACATGGCTTGGTTGTTACAAGCCTATCGTGAATAATGACATAACCCCATACCACAATATATACTCCCCTCCTCGGGGAAGGGTAGGCCAAGGGGCCAAGGTGAAAGGGAAATTTTTGGGAGATGGGGCCGGACCCGAGGTCTAGACATTCGAGTGGTCCTATGTATCCCATGAGGATGGAAATCAAGCCACACGTAGTTCTTGAAGGCACCCAGGGGTAAATTGCCCTAACAAGGCAGGTGTATGGCATGACAAGTAACCCGAAGTGACTGGGGACATAATCCCACACCACACCGTATAATCCCATAAGAGAGAACCTAGGCCAGGGGCTCGAAAATGCCAAGGGGCCTGAGGCTGAACCTCGGTATGAAAGGCCTGACCAGTTTGCTGTTTAACATCTTTCCATGAGGATGAGAGAGGGGATAAATATTCTAATCCAGGGACATCTACAACATGATGAGAAACCTGACATGAATGAGGAAATAATCCCATACCACATCGTACAATCCCATAAGAGAGAACCTAGGCCGGGGGCCCGAAAAGGACAAGGGGCATGAGGCTGGGCCTCAGATAGAAGGCCATACACCCTCTTGGACGGTTACCGCCTCATCACAGCTCTTAAGCCCACCTGAGCAATGCTCGGTGTGGGAAACAAGGGGCCGGTCTCGGCACTCCCCGTCATGTGGGGGACTAGAAACTGGCTTTTCCCGAAGGGAGTTCGTTACTTGGAGATTCAACGGGGTAGAATGAACCACTAAACTCAATGTTTCAGACATCTTGGGGTGGTTCCAATGTCACAGGATAGCTATTGACCATGTTCTAAACACGTCGTCCCTATAGTAACCTGAAATAGGAGCAAAAAATGTGCATCGACCGCGGACCATATTCAAAATGCGGGACTTGTATCGGCTTGTTTCTAAACATATTCGAGGGAGTTGGCCTGTAATGGCAGGAGAACTGTTAGGCCTAGCATCCATACCATTCGGGGGCCCTTCTGGATGGAGAATATGATGAAGTCGCAACCAAATGAGTGGGTGAAGCATAACTGTACCCATCTCTAAAAGAGGTGAACTTCTCTAGGGATCGGGATTTATGGATGGATCGAGGTTAGCTCGATGTGAATTGGGGAAAAAGTTTGCACCCCTACCATATGTCTTGACCCAAGGGAAAGATTCTGGCGTTCAGGCTGGGCCAATAGACGAAATTTCCGTGTGTTCCTACGTATCCCATAAGGATGGGAATCAAGTCATACATAGTTATTGAAGGAAATGCAGTTTATCGTCATGTGGTAAGGACGTGGGAGGATATAATAACAAGGAGTGGGAACATGGTGCAACCATTACAATCTGGGTATGATTGGGGCTGAGGAAGCTTACACCAAAACTTGCAAGGATCCTCCAAGAGAACTATACCCAGGGGGATAGTCAAAGCGAAGAGTTTCAGGCTGGTCTCAAGATGAGGCGTCTGATCATTCCAACATATCCCATAAAAATGGGAATCAAGACATACGTAGTTCTCAAGATACAGTTTAACGTCATGCAGGACGATACACAGTTTAAGGCAGTGTAAGACCGGACAGTGTAAGGTCATGCGGGACCAGTGTGCAGTTTAGCGTAATGTGGGACTAGCATGAAGTTTAGGGTCATACAGGACTGTCCAGTTTAAGGTTGTGTAGGACTAGCAATTTATGTTTATGAAGGAACAATAGTTTAAGGTCGTGCAAGACCAATAGTTTAAGGTCGTGCAGGACCAGCAGTTTAAGGTCATGCAGGAAAAACACTTTAAGGTCGTGCAGGACCAGCAGTTTAAGGTTGTGCAGGAAAAATAGGCTCAGGAAATTTATTCCTTGAAGAACTTGGCATTGGTGGGAGGATTTATACTCTCCCCATCCATGATCACCATGATATATGACCCATTGGGGTAAACATTGTGGACTATGTGAGGTTCTTCCCATTTGGGCTCCAACTTGGGCAGTTTCCTACGAGGGATCATTAGCATGCGGAGGGCCAATATTAGGCCGCCTTGCAGAAAAGAGAAAAGGTAAACCTTCTTGTTGAAGGCTCTAGATATCTTATTATGATGCCTTTCTAGACTGTGCAGGTCATGGAGCCTATTTTCATCAAGTGCTTCTAATTCAGCCAGATGAATTTCGGCCACCTTATCTAGCTCCTGGTGGCCATAGTCTATCGTGCGTAATGAAGGCAGCTGGATCTCGATGGGCATGATGGCCTTATATCCATACACCGGGGAATATAGGGTCATCTGGGTGGAATTACGATTCATCATCCGGTAGGCCCATAGGACATTGGGGAGCTTATCCGACCAACTCTTCTTGTTCTGACCAACCAGTTTCTGTAGAATGTTAGAGAGGGTTTTCTGGAACGCCTCGATATTCCCACTTGCTTGTGCGTGATAGCGGGAGGTATGGTTCAAACAGATGTTTTATTTTGCGTACAATTTCATTAGCTCGGCTGCTCGGAAGCTGGTGCCGTTATCGGTGAGGACGGTGTGAGGGACTCCAAAATGGTGGATGATGTTGGAGCTCATGAAGTAAACGATTCAACGAGGCCTGAACTCCTTGAGCGGAATTGCTTCTTCCCACTTAGAAAAGAAATATGTGGTGGTCAAGATGAACATGCACTAGCGAGTTATCGCTGGTGGGTATGGTCCCACGACATCGAGTCCCCACACCGAAAATTTCCAAGAGTACTTGGTGTAGTGGAAAGGTTCGGGTGCCTGATGTAGGAAGTTAACATGAACATGGCATGCATAAAATCTCTTGGTGAACTCGATACAATCATGGATCATAGAGGGCCAGAAGTTACCTAGTATCTGGATTTGATGGGACTGCTTCTACCCTGCCTGGTGAGCCCCACAGGAACTGGCATGAACCTCATGCTTGAACTTAGAAATCTCGACTCCTTGGATGCAATGGAGGAGAAAACCATCAAACCCATGCTTGTAGAGGATATTTTCAAGACTGGGACCACTCTATAGGGTAAACTACAGCATGTGGTGTTGGATCCGCTCGTGCTTGGCCCAATCATCCAAGAGACAACCATTTTTGAGGTACTCGACAAAAGGGGATCTCTAGTCGAGAGTCCCTTCAACCACTGCATCTGTGGAAACTGGGGGTCCCGATGTGGAGGATCTAACGATAAGATGGCTTACCCGCAGGCCATCGTCATCATCTGGGGTGAAAAGGGAGATGAATCTCCGGTGTGCCATGTGTATAATCATATCATCTTGATCGAGTTCTACAAGTGATGAAGTCAAGCCGGCCAGGGTGTCGGCTCGACCGTTTTGAGATCGAGGGACATGAGTAACTTCCGGCCGAGATGGAAACTGGGCCATTAGCTAGAGGGTGCTCTCCAATAGTGGTATGAGCTCTGGCTTTCTGACAATATAGCCACTGTTGACTTGCTTGATGACTAGTTGGAAATCCCCTTTCACATGAAAATGGGGTACATCGATCTAGAGATCCAGCTCAAGGCTAGTGATGAGAGCATGATACTCTGCCTCATTGTTGGTGAAGCCTTCTGATAACAAGAATGAGTATGGTAGAACTACTTGCACTGGGGTAATGAAGACGATACCCATTCCCACTTTGTTGAGTCGAGGATCATTGATCATCCTACTAGTGGGGCTCCGAGAGGAACAATTAAAGTGCATCTTCCAACACAGGATGGAATGATCTACCGATATGATTGCCTTGTCTGGAAAATCCAAGTCCAAGGACTGGTCCGTAGAGGTTGGACGGGCAGCGAGGAAGTCTACCAATGCATGTCCCTTGATATCCTTTTGGGGAACGAACCTGATGTAAAACTGCTTGAGGATTACCACCCACTATGCTAGACGACCAGTCAACATGGGGTGGTTCAGAATGTACTTCAATGGGTCTACCTGAGAAACCAGCTGTACCTCATGGTGCTGCAGGTAGTGTCGCAATTTCTATAGTTCAAATACCAATGCAAGGCAACTCTTCTCGATGGGGGAGTATCTGGTCTCCATATCGATGAGCATGAGACTGAGGTAGTAGAAACTATTTTCCACCCCCTCATCATTCTTCTGGGTGAGAAGGGCACCGACTGATCATTCCAGGGTAGTCACGTATTGGACTAGTGGCTTCCCGGAGATCTGGGTCATCAAGAACAGATGCTGGAGAAAGTAGTGCTTAATTTCCTCGAACGCGGTTTGGCACTCTTCGTCCATTCGTAGGTAGAGCCTTTATTCCTTATCCGAGAAAAGGGCTTACACTTTCCAGCCAGAATCGCAATGAATCAGCGTATGTATGCTAAGTGGCATTGGAAACCTTGAAGCTCCAAAATATTTTTTCAGGGATGCATCTGGATAATTTCCTTGATCTTATATGGGTCGATCTTGATTCCTTGGTACCTGAAAACAATGCCAAGAAACATCCTGGAGGTGACCCCGAAGGCACACTTCAACGGGTTCATCTTCAAGTGGCGGGAGCGTAGGAAGTAGAACAGTTTCTCAAGGTCCTTGAGATGGACCTGACGATGGTGAGACTTGACCACCAGATCATCCACATAGCATTAAACCAACTTCCCAAGGATTGGATTGAATATGTGGTTCATGGCCCGCTGATAGGTGGCACCTAGATTATTCAGGCCAAATGGCATAACCTGGTAACAGAAAGTACCTTGGGGCACCCTGAAAGAGGTGGAATCATTGTCCTCAGGGGACATCCGGATTTTATTGTACTTGGAGTAACCATCCATGAAATAGAGTTCTTGGAATCTAGCCGTAGAGTGGATCAACAATTATGTCACTTTAATGGGAAAATCTTCCTTCAGACAGTGACCGTTGAGATCTCGGAAGTCGATGCAGACTCTAATCTATCCATTCTTCTTCCTGACTGGCACAATGTGGGCTAGCCACTTGGGGTAATGGAACTCCTTGAAGAATATGGATCTGATGAGTTTGTCAAATTCGGGATCAACCATGGCACCCTAAGAAGGGTTTATATTTCTGAAGGCTTCTTGAACCTGCGATGACTTGTCGGGAGACCGAGGCAGTGGATGACTACCTGAGGATATAGTCTTGAAATCGCATCGTAACTCCAGGAAAAAACGTCAAGGTGCTGTTTAAGGAAGTCAATGTACCATTGCTATTCCTCGAGGGACATGGTAACACTGATCAATGTGGGACTCAGATCTACCTCGATACCAAGGTTCACCTGTACCAGTTCATCGACCATGGTAGAAACTCCATCTTCATAGGCAGGGGGAGCATCCTCCAGACCCTCTTCTTCATTTGTGGAGGATTTATTCCCAGCAAGTGGAGCTTCCCCTACATCGGAAGAACCTGACAGGAGGCTGGTACCAGCCTGGATAGCAATCGACAACATATCAGAGGATCCATGTGCCACTGAGACCATAGCGACGAAGGTAGTAGATACAATCCCATCTAGTCTTTGGCCCAAGGGGCCACGATTGATGATATCAAAGCAATAGTGGTGCATCAGTTTGAGCCGGTTGATCCCAGCCCAACGAAACAGACATGTATGACGTATTGATGTGGCCATGGGGCGGACATCCCGATCCCGTATGGGGGTATGAGGTTCTGGGACCACCTGATCTTGGTTTGCATAGGAGTATGAGGTGATTTTCTATCGTCACTTGGACTTGGGAATATGCCTTCCTCTTGTACCAGATAATACAAAGCATTTCCCCATGTTGGGGGTCGTGGCCTCCAATCGATGGATTAGGAAGATGTAGGCGTCATCCAGATCGGCCTAGGGGGCACCTGTTACCATGGAAGGCTCAACCTTTCTGTCTAGAATGTTTTTATCCTTTCTCTTTTTATAGTCAACATCTAGATAACAGGCTTCACAAGAGGTGAAAGGAGATGCATCACCTTGGAGTACGCCTACTCGACTATTAAGGAAGTACTTGAGGCACTAGTGATATAATGAGGGGACTAACGCGTGCAGATGGAGCCATGGTCTTCCCATAAATTCATTGTATGCGGTGTCCTGAGAGACGACCATAAATTTAGTACTAGAAACTAGGCCACCGAACCGGGTTTTCATATAGATCTTGATGACTAGGGTCTGCTCAGTCCTATCATGTCCATGGATCCTTAAATTAGAGGGAGTCAAATCATCCTCGGATAACCCCAGCTTTCACAATGTCCGCGTCAAGATAAAGTTGATCCGGGAGCCGGTGTTAACAAGACAGCAGCGAACATCCACACTGTTAAATTGCTCGGCGATGTACAGAGGGTGGATGTGCCCCTATATGGGAGATCCTTCATCTTCTCTGGGGAACAAAATGATGGCTTGACATTCGGCGTTCTCAACTGCTTTAGCATGAAAGGCTTCTGCAGCTGCTACCTCCATTTGAAACCGAAGGGGGATTCTTACAGACTCAGCGAGGGACTCATGCATATATGATGATAGTCGAAGGGATTCAAGTATATAATGCCTCTTCGGGATGCTGTTAAGGTGATTGAGGACATCGTACTTCCGCTCTAGGTGCAAATGTCTGCTTACAGGAGGCCGCTCTGCGATTGTGGGCATGACAGACCCTGCCGGATGAACCAATGACTGGCATGTGATGGGCATATATTGCTGCTCACTGGTCGAATCCTGAAGAGTAGCTGCTAGATGAGGACTAGAAGAATGAGATCGGCCTTTAGCTGGGTGAGATTGGTCACAGTCTGGACGAGGTAGCTCTACCTGATCCAGTAGCACAAATACTGGTGGAGGCAGTCCTGACGACACCGGATGAAGAGGCTGTGAGTGCTGAGCTCTGCGCTGGTCCTGTTGCATGGTCTCAGTGGTGTGCACAGCCTGGCGTGAGGTTCCAACTGATGCAACCCGATGACCCATATGTTCACCTCTCCACCGACGATGGCATTAGCTGGGAACATTGGAGAGGTTCGCCTGGAACTCCCCCTCTTCGGGAGTCAGATAAGGGTTTACCAACTCAACAGTATTGACTGAAGCGTACCCTTGACTATTTCTTGAAGAGCCATCCAATATTTGGTGGATTATGGGGGGATCCCCATCTCTAGGTGAATAAATTCACTTAGAGTGTGGGACGACGATAGCATTAGCGGGGCACATTGCTTTTTCTTGTTCTGTCGATGCTTGCTCTTCTAAGAAGAGGCTGGTCGAGATGATGATGTAGAAGTGTTGGCCGCAGCTTCTGAAGGCTCCGAATGATGCAGGCATTCCCGAATGATGCCATGGGTGTGGGAAACTGTTTTTCCACCCATCCAGTCATTATACTTCCGGGATCCATGGCTAGAAACCTGCTTCCACTCACCTTCACTGCCGCTACCACTGTCTGACCAAACAAAGACACCCACCACTTGGGCCGGGGCTGGGCCTAGCCTGACTATGTTTTTATTGACTGGGTCCTAGAGCTAGTCTTGAAACACATTTAACTACCTAAGGGTGTGCCCCATAATCCGATGATAGGGGTAGCAGTTGGGGTGATCAGTGAGATTCTACTCTTTCAGCCTTCTGCACTCAGGTAAGCATAAAATCCCCTATTCTAGGGCGCTACAGAAGTAATAAGGGACATGATTATTGCTGAACAAGTAAATCTAGTTTCTTAATTCCCGAAAGGGGGCTCTTGGAGCCTGTCCCTGATGAGGGGTTAGAGGGGCTTGTCGAGGAGGTGGGCCCTGATTGTCCTGCCTGGGCGTTGGCGACACATTACGTGGAGGCGCTTATCGATTCCAAGGATGATGCAGAGCTGGAGGCTATGGCTGAGGGGGAGGGCCTCGATGAGGCTGTGGGGATGGTGCTACTAGTAGCAAAAGTAGTCGCCTAGGGGATTCTATTTGGGCCACCATGGTGGGCTCGGCTCTGGATGCTCTCCTCGATTAAATTACACGGGCAATGGATGTTCCTGGATGTCCTGTTGCAAGGCTTCCTCCAGGAACTGGGCCTTATTAGAGATGTCTTGAAATCCACCAGGGTAGTTCTGGGGGATCAAAGAAGGAAACAGTTCCGTCTTAACAATCCCTATGCACATCATCGGTAATTTCTCATATGCCAGTGGCATGTCAAGAGAGTATGTAAGTCCATTCCACTGAGCGAAAAAGTCCACAAATCACTCATCAGACCTTTACTTGCACATGAAGAGGTCTGCGATGCTTGTTTTCCAGGTGGTAGAGATGAAATGGTAGAGGAACTGCCCACGAAGATCCTCCCAGCTAGTTACAGATCCGACGGGAAGCTGACTGTACCAGACGAATTCCATCCCCTCTAGTGTTTGAACAAAACAACAGAGCATGGCGGCCTCCTACTGTGCTGGAGTCCCTAGAATAGTAACACCCCTTGAGTTGAAGTGGGATAGGTGCTGCGGAGGGTCCCCCATCCCGTTAAAGGGGGATAAGGTGGGATTCCAGAAACCCAGAGGTTCTAGCATATCATCCACCCATGCCAGGTATGGCATGCCATCAGGTGGGATTTCCACCTGCCATGTTTCCAATGCCTCTAGGCGGGCAATGAGTTCTTTCATTGGATCCTCTGGGTGGTGGTCCCTGTCTTGACGGGGTGTCCCTAACCACGAGCGCGTTGTTGGGTTCTTCAATGTGGTAGACAGGCTTAGAGGCTCGTAGAGCAGTAGGTGGAGTGACCCTTGGGGAGGCTAGGGGAGCCCAAGTGGGATTTCATGGATTTTTGTGCCACTTTGGAGGGTTTGGTGAGACATACCACGCCATCTTTCCATGAGCTACAGCTCTTGCCCTGTCAGCGAGTGTGGCATGATCAGGGTTTCCTGGGGGTAACTGTCCAAGGAGTAGTTGTCCATGCCCTTGCTACCTTGGCCTAGGATCAATGTAGTCGGGTCATCACTCTACAATGCGTTCATCCAAGAGTTCGTCAACCAAATTATTATATTCAGAAAGTTGTTGGAGAGACATGGTATTCTTGGAGTCTTCCTTCGTCTTCTGCACTGAGGTGGATGGGTCGGAGTGCTTGATAGTTACAACTTGCTATTTGCCCTTACCGGCATTCCGACTGAGTACCAACGCCTCGATTGGCACATGGAGACCTAGGAGGTTCCTCTGCTAACCAGTAATCCTCTTCGATGAGTCCAACAGTGGTGGAACACCCTCAGGGGGTAAGTCTCCATCGAGAATCTCCAACTGATCCTCTTTTTCCACTATATTGGCCATGTTGACCATGACCTTTCCCGAGGTCATGTCCTCGATATCGCATAGCGAGTCGGGCTGTTTTCGGATAGTACTGAAGAGGAGGGCATCATACTACCCCCAACAATGAATTTTCACATTGGGGTAGCCTCCCTGATGATTATATGGAGTGCCTTGATACTTTGAAGGCATTGCTGCTGGAGGGCCTCTCAACAACCTGGTGACTCAGGGCGCTGGACCACAGGGAGCGCGACCAGATCGACTAGACAAAACTGCTCTATGATCTCTTCAAAATGCAATTGGATCCTTGGATAAACCACACACTGATGATGGAGACTAAAATACGTCACCCTGAGGGTGTATCAGAAACACTCAACGTTCTAGGGGGTGAGGGACTTCAGTATGTAGAAATCTAGCACCGCCATAGGATAGAACTTCTCAAGGAATTGGACCGCTGCAAGGATGCTCCAAAAGCTCCTCAGCTCAAATTCCATGTATGGCCCTTGATTTCCACACTTGTCAACTGGGGGTGGCTGGGGAACTGCTAGTGGTACTGAGGCAGACTGCTGGGATGACATGTTGACCAGTGGAGAATATAGTGAATGGGATGACTGGCCACTGAATCTCAGGCTGTTCTCTGAAGAGTCTAGCGACCTGGCCTCTATGTCGCAATACGAGGGGCTGACAGCCGCTGTTCCTGGCTCAGGGGCTAGGGGTGGTGGTGGTGGTTCGTGCTGCTGCTCACTCGCCATTGGTCCCCAAAACAGCTTTCTGTGTTCTTTTGTGGAGGTAGAGAGCACTTCCGACGATGATGGTGGTGATTGCATGACCGTAACCTGCATGTTTGCCAGATTTTTCATCCTCCTAGATAAACCTACGAAGGGCGGTGAGAATCCTATGGACCTCGCATTCAGGGAGCACCAGGCTGATATGCCTTGCCCCTCCCCTGACCCTGGATTCGGATGAGCGAGGGTAGTGTTCCCAAGCTGAGTCGTACTCTGTTTCAGAGTCTGAGAAGAATACTGGTTTGATCTCCATCTGGGACTTCCCATGATTCTTCTTGTGGAAGAGATGACTCGCGTTCCGGCCCCTGGGTGACTCCTCGGGATAGGGCTGATTCATGACATGGGGTCCTTCGGCCGCACTGGTGATGGGGCGGAGAGGGTCTCCACCCGAGAAAGATGGGGTGCGAGGAGCACCGGGACAAATGTCGAAGGGGACATGGGGGGGACATCCATGAATGACGCCAGAGTGGGAAAAACCTCTACTAGGACAGATAAGAGTGTGGGGAGGACCTCTATGCTTGGTGTGGGTGGAGCGGGGCTAGAAGTCACCCCTCTAGTTTCCTGGGTGAGGAGAACCTTCACCAACTATGGAGAGGACGTAGGGAAGATCCCCATGTTGGATAGAGAACAGATGGGTGATGTTCCCACATCAGCAGTTGGGAGCAAGAGGAACGACTCCATACCTAGTCTAATGGGTACGAGAGAGATTTACGTACTGATTATCAGTGCCATGGGGCAGACCTTCATTTGGATCGGTGGTAGCTCGGGGAAGACCTCCATGCTGAGTCTCAGAGCAGGGAAGGAACACGCTCTGTGTGGTAGTGGAATGGGGAGGACTTCCGTACGGGATGGCATCGCTGTGGGTTGGTTCGCGGCAACCACTGCTCATGTCTGCGACCAGGAGAGTCGACCCAGCCTACCCGTGGGGCTGTTGGGGCCTCGATCCTAGTTGGGTGTATAAGTACCCATACTCAGTGTGTGCAGGGACCTGATGATATGCATCGGCAGTGGCTTGGTCCACAGTACCCATCGTCGTTGATGCCCCTTGGTGGGCGTCCTCCTCAGCTCATTCCTGACGCTGGCATCAGGTCGGACGAACCAGGGCTGGTGGTGCAGGTGCATAGCTTACCTGCTCCTCCTTCGGCAAGGTCGGGCGGTGGCGCTGACACTGCCAGGTGGGAGCCCTTGCTGGGAGCCCTTGGATTGGGACTCAGGCTGGGCTGGGCCAGACATCACCCACCTCATCAGCGTAAGGCAATGTGTCATCAAGGTGATCTGAGGATAGGCTCTTGAAGTGGTTGTATGTCAGGGTGGGGAGAAATGGCTCCCTACGCGGCCCATAGGGGTGGTGCTAATGGTGGGGTCAGATGCCTCCTAGTCTAGGCGGGCCATAGCCCGGGTTGGGATTATTCCCTCTTCCTCGTAACGATGTATGAGGTCGTTAATTACCCTTCGTTGGATAAATTCCTATGTGGAGATGGGGCATGGGTACCCCACAGTCGTGGATGCAGAGGTCATCGTAGAAGCATTGGAGCCGCGCGGGGTGGTGGTGCTGGCGTTGCCGCTGCCCCTGCGTAGGCAGGCGGGCGGTGATCGCGTTCCTGTGGCAACAACCTGATTCCTGAGAAGCATAGAGATGAACTTGTTAGTGATGAAAGAAAAAGGAATCGACAACCAATGCCCTAGTTCCATCTCATCTTCCGTGATCGTTAATAAGGGTCCACACTGACAACGTAACAGAATGATATTTCCAACGTTCTACTGCCCAAACTTCTAGTGAGTTTCACGCCAGACCCGCTATTTTCTTGGTGGGACCCGACATCCGATAGATGGATCCAGTGGCACTTCAATCCATTGATGCCCCTACTAATGTCCATATTGAGAAGATGGTATTCACATCAGGTTCTCCAATTCTGTTTCCATTGCTTTCAACGGGGCATGCGTATTTGTCTGTGAGGACGCGCTGCTGTTACCCCGAATTCCCGCTTTCCAAAAGCAAGTGGCATCCATTCCTTGTTCGGGTACATTTTCTCCATGATCAGAATGGGATGATGGGATATCAGTTCTTCCTTTCGTGGATTCATCGTCAGAAAACGTCACCTAGTCCGGGTATCCCTCATAAACTTAAGACGTTGTTCGTGAAAATCTTCCCTGTGCCATTTCTTCATGGACAACAGTTAATTACGCTTCTTCTATCAGGACATTCTAGGGGGTCCGGTCAGGGAAGCAACCTTCGTTTAGGGGAGTAGTCATGTGGGGTATCACAGGAATGTTTGGACACAGGGGATTGATGTGTATGTCTTCTACCCCTTATTATAGGTCTTCTCAAGGGCGCGGAAGCCCTAGGCATCCCACATAGAATACAAGAAATCATATGCCATGGGCACGTATCTGAAGTTTCTCTCAGCTTCCCATGTTTAACACAGGGTATGTTGAAAGTTTAACATCCAGAAGAGATGGATCAGACTGATCAGAACACCGATTAGAGTGGATCAAAATGAGGAACCCCTTGGAGGGAACACTGATATTGGGGCCAACACATGGGTGGCTTCCCAAATGTTGTCAAACAGAATGGGGATTGGGGTGGCATGATTCCACTGGGTCTGGAGGCCCGTGTAGGAATCAGGATGGACAATGGCATGAGGCTTGTGCCTCGAAGAGACTTACTACGTATCCTCGTGGCGGGGAATCAAAGTCTGCGTACTTCGTTGAAATGATGGGACACGTGAGGAGGCGACCCATGAGAATGGACACATGGATGAGACCTAGAGGATGTGTAACCTTTGGGTTAGGGCATAAAATTACTGAGACACATGTGATCGATGGAGAGATCAGGATGAGTGATGAGTTATGGGCTTGAACCTTATGGAGGTTTCTTATGTATCCACGTGGCAAGGAATCAAAGACAATGGAGTTCAGATGGCGAATATAGTTTAACGTCATGCGGGATGGGGGTGAACCGACATGAAGGGGGTCAGAATGACCGGTGGTGGGCTTGAACCTCATGGAGGCATCCTATGTACCATGCCTTGACATGGATCAAAGTCCCCGAAGTTCATATATGGATTGGGGCTTACACTCTGAGGCGGCCCAAGGTGTTTGGGTCTTGAACCTCATGGAGGCATCCTAAATACCATGCCTTGACATGGATCAAAGACCTCGTAGTTCGGGTTGACGTCGGTGAACAAATGTGAAGGAGGACCTGGGGTCCAGGTGGATGGTGGGATTGAACCTCAAGTAGGATTCCTACGTACCCTACCTTTTTAAGGACCAAAGTCCCCATAGTTTGGGATGACATGTGTAGGGATTACACTCTAGGCTGCCCCTGGTGTTGGTGAACCGACCTGAAGGGGGTCAGGACAACCAATGGATGGTGGGATTGAACCTCAGGGAGGCTTCCTATGCACCTTGCCTTGGAAAAGATCAAAGTCCTCATAGTTCAGATATGGGGGCATGAAACCGAATGGTCGGAACCAATGGGTGTTGGGCTTGAAGGCTTGAACCTCGTGGAGGCTTCCTACGTACCCTACCTTGGCAGGGATCAATGTCCTCATAGTTTGGTTATGGGTTGGGGCTTACACTCTAAGGCATCCTAGGGTGTTGGTGAACCAACGTGGAGGGGTTCAGAACAACCAATGGATGGTGGGCTTGAACCTTAGGGAGGATTCTTACGTACCTTGCCCTGGAAAAGATCAAAGTCCTCATAGTTCAGATATGGGATGGGGCTTACACTCAGAGGTAGCCCAAGGTGTTTGTCATGGTCGGTGCTTACTCTAAGCTCACGTGATTCATACTCGGTGTGAGAAACAAGTGATAGCATATACCTTATGATCATGTCAAAAAAGGTGCATCCGTGGGAAGTGGGGTGGTGCTTACACGTGGAGTGTCCCATGGAGAGAAATATTAGGACTTATCCAAGATTGAGGCCTGAGGTGACAAAGCGCAGTAGGAGAGGGACTGGGGATCAAGGAAAGGAGAAGCACCTTTCCCTTCCACACCCTTCGCTGGCCCTAAGGGTTGAAGATGAAATGAGGAGCATGGATGATGCCTCCTGCAACAAAAGATAGGGGATTACACCAAGGTGGATGCCTTTTCCCCGCAGACAAAAACCATTCCGATAAGAAGGATATCATCCCCTGTGATGGGTGATCCCGTCCTAATGGAGACGAGTGGGCATGGAGAATGTCCAAGGTGGGGGGCTCTGCGTGCATGGCACGAGGAGAGGTCACAGTTTAATGTCATGTGCTGAGGATGATGGTGTTTGGTAGTTTAACGTCCTACATCTTGAACGAAGGGGGTGTTATCCACACGCCTTGGTATTACATCACTGGTACCCTATGCTCCTTGGTGTAGAGAAGGGACAGGCAATGCCATGGTGAGGGGGTGTCCTGGAGTGAACCATCGAGGGGTCCACGTTAGCATGGCTATGCAAAGAAGCAATAGCCTTTAGCGTGCCTATGAAAAGAACCATGAGGTTAAGAAACTCAATGTGAAGTATCATCCAAGGGACATTGAAATCACATCATGCAAACCTGGAGGGTCACACGGGAAAAGGAATTTCCAAGGAGAGGGGTTTATAGGTGAGGGCCTTGTGTAGCTCTGTTGTTCTATGGGGTGGAGGGAACTTTCAAAGAAGCATTCTTTTCAATGTGGGGTGCCTTAGCCTATGCATGGGGAAGAGGTGAATATGGGAGGTGCTTCGCGAAGTGGAGAGGAATTCATGGAGCACTTCCTTGTGGAGGAAAGGTACATCACAAAGCAAGGAGTCGTGATGCAATGTGCTCTGCAAAGTACAATGACCTTGCCTTAGCAAGTGGATCATGTGTACATGAATGGTGTTTCACGAAGCATAAACACTCTGCGATGACCTGGGTCCCCTTGGGGATCCACTTCCTTCAGGAAAACCCTTAGGCTTCTCGAAAGGCATCTCTCTCAAAATAGGGGATGAAAATGAGACAAAGAGGAGGTACTTCGTGGAGCAGAAGTACCTCGCACGACTCATGGTTCATAGAGAAAAAAGATGATTCACAATTCAAGAGCTAGGAAGTCGGAAGGTCGGATTTTCCATCCTCTTCGGCTCATGGGGAGCCTGGTATTTATAGGCAAGAGGTGCCGTGAAGCAGATCTTACACGGTGCGAAGAGGTACTTGATTGCTTCTCGACAGGTCGCAAACATCAAATGCATTCGTGGAGCATCCCACCTCCTTGCTTCATAGAGGGATCGCGAAGGTCAAATGCTTTCGCGGAGTGTCCCGCCTCCTTGCTTCATGTCGGGTGTGGTGCTGGGGGACTCCATGAAATGGCGTCACGAGGTATTCAACGGTGCCTTCGTTTTGGCTTCTTCTCTATCCCGAATTTTGTCTCCAACAATTCCTTTATAGCTTGATTAACTTGTTGAAAATAAAAGGTTTAAATAAGAATATATTTAAGAATATCCTAATACGTCTATTGATTGAATGAGTATGGTATCATTGGAAAATAACCTCATTGGAGAATATAAAACCAGAAATGGATATTTTCACAGATGGAAAAAATCATTTAAAAGAACATTTATGGCATTTAATTGAAAACAAGAAAAATAATCATTTCCTTTGATATATATTTAAAAGAAATCTATAATTGTAATAAAAATTGTTTCATTGATGATAACCATGGAAAAGATTATGGCAATCATCAATGAAAAAAATATTGATTATGGTGGTAAAATCAACTCATTTGGTCAATGGTAAACCAAATATCTCTTTTACACATATTTTAAAAAACCCAAAAGTAACATATTTTGAAAATGTAAAAAATATTCTATTAAAACAATTGTAACTAAAGTAAAAAATAGTGTTAAATTAATTTCAAAAATAATTTTATCATAAAAATTAATATTCTGGAAAATAATAAAAATATAATAAAATAGTGAATAGAAGATAATCTCGACAAAAAAGAGAAAAAGATGGTTTTTCCAAAAAAAAACATTATTTTATTATTCCAAATAAAGATGAGTGAAGAAAAAATTAAATGATCTAATATCTACAAATAAATATAGGTAAATAATACCTATGTGTTTTAGGAAATTAATATCATTCAATTTTTCCTAAAGGAACTTTGAACATTGACAATACCTAAATGAAAAGATATTTTAAGATAAAGTCTTTACCACTTTGGATTCTTTTGAATCAGATGTAATTGAGGGGTAGAATATGATATGGATCAATAAATACAAGGAATTACATGAAGTAATTTCTAATAATTTATTTGTGGAATTGTATATAAAATATAAAAATAAATCACGACGAACGATAAGAAACACATATCATGAAAATTAGATCGGTTCAAGTAGATCCCTTACAAATATTATGAAATATGAAATGATAATTAATCCATGATGTGATTATGTGTACATTTGAAAATCCATATGATAAATTTTTTAGCAAAACATTAAACAATTGAGAGATTAATTGACACATAATAGTGGAATCAAAATTTCTATGAAGAAGTGTCATAACCCAATGATAGAAAATTATGTAATGAAACCCCACACCTTGAATACCAATTTTCAATGTATGTATGTCAAATCATGAATAATAAAAATTTATTAGTCATTTAATTTTTTAACAAAATTTTCAATTATTATTTATTTATCATTGAAAAATTTATTTAATTTTTTATGTAACATATTTAATTCCATTGTCAGTTATGTCCACAATTGGTGTTTTCAGGACATTCAGTTCCAAATTATAAAATTTAATTAGTCAATTGATCATGGTCAAAGGGGAAAGTATCACATAATAATAATAATCCTCAATTCATAATTATCATATTTATTCATTAATTACACTTTTATATCCTTCCAAAAAATGAATCATAAAAATGAAATTCAATATTTCATGGAGTTGGTAGTTCGCTCATACTCGTGAGAGGTGTTTCCATTTTTCAACATAAAAAATAACAAGAATTAAAAATAATATTTTAATAAAAAATTATTATTATATCATGAAATTAATATTATTACTCTAGAAAATCATTTATAACACTACATTTTAGGTGATGAGGAAAAATATAATACATCAGTCTGTGAGGCGATAGTCCACGTGTAAACATGAACAATGATATTACATATTTTTAGGGAGTAAATAATGTTTTCTGATATATTATTTATAATTATATAATTATAATTATATAATATATACTATAAAAATTATTTTAAATTCCTCAATATTAAAGTCCATTATATTTGGTATTTGGAAACAAAATAGTTCGAGATGTGGATATAGTAGTTCATACATACACATGAACGACATTTCTGATTTCTAATAGAGATGTGGGTATAATATAAATTGTATATTAAATTTAAAAAAATTATAATAATTTTATGATTATAACATGTTTATATTAAATATATTATTATAACCATACATGAAATTCAATGAAGGAAAAGTAATTACATTTGATCACAAGGCGATAATCTGCACATATGCACAAAAGAAGGTTTAGTTTCCCATTTGATGGAGAAAGATATGCATAAATGATAACAAATAAAAATAAAAATATCTCAATATTTTATGATACTTAGGTTATAAAACTATAATTTTTAGTAAACAATTTTATGAGTTAGAAGATGAAATAAAATGAATGGACATGATCATGAGTTATACCAACTCTTTAAAAGATCACCATCGACTAACTCCATAAGAAATGGAGGAGGGACTTATGGTGAGATGAGAACTACTGTCATGTGGTGGTTTTTCGGAATTTTATTTGCAATATCATGGTCAATATAAATTTCTCATGATGTTTTAGGAAGAGAGGATATGTGTAGTCCATTAATAAATAATGAGAGGGTTACCCTTGGAATTACTTATAGAAGTAAGTAAATAGTTATTAGTTTTGATTTTCATGTAAACCAAAATTGATATATTTAATATATATGATAATTTTGAGTCTAAATTATATCATAATATAAAATTTATATAGGTTTATTTTATGTTATAACCCTTAGATATTAGTTTTAACCCTTGATAATTGTTCTAATAATTTCTGAGATATCAATGTTTTTTACAAGTTAAGGGTCAATAAAATTACCATAAAAGGAAAAGTTACAAATAAGTGGAAAATGGTGGATATTATATACAATATAAAATTAAATTTAAAAATGGTATTCCATTTATTAATATTAAATAATTTTAATAAAAAATTAATATAAGATATAAAAAAACTAATTTTCACGAGTAATCAAATAGTTTATCTTTAATGACATCATGTTTGCATTAAAATTCAAATATAAAATTTTATCACATCAATAAAATGTCATGTTTATATGAAAAATTTATGATACATAATAATTCAACCAAGTTATATTACTTTTAATGTTTTTAAAATCATTTTATGTGTTTTTCTTTTACTTGAACAAGAACTATGTTTGCATTGCATAAGAATTTAATGTAATTAATCAGTCACTAAAAATAAAAATACCATGCCCAAAAAAATCATTCATATTTAATATAACTATTTATAACCAAACATAACCTCTATTTTTCTCTATGAAAAATATTATATATAGTATAATAGAGTGATGTTTTGTATTTTATTATTTACATATAAAATATTAATTTAACAATCAATGGAATATGTAAATTAATGAAAAGATTTTTGGAATTTTGGATGATTATAGTGAAGAAAAAAGACATCAAATGAAATAAAGAAATATTTTAGGGTTATTGTTATGAGTTATTCTACATTTTAAATATCTATTTACCTATTTCACCCTAACCACTGTAGCAACATTTTTACTCAGGATACTATTAAATGTGATAAGATATATAAGGGGAGTATTTTATAAATTTTAACCATATGATTTAATATATTTAATCCATTTTTTGAAATTAAATTCCACTATTTTTTTAATTACATTAAAAGTATACACGCAAATCGTGAAAGAAAATCCGTTTTGAGAAAAGTGAATTTTATGTGTAAAAATGATTTTATATTAAAACTAAGAATAATGTTGATTTAAATATAACTAATTATACTATTTTATAAAAAATTATTTAATTAAATTTTGACAATAATTCAAAACATAACTAAATTTAAATACTTGATAATAAATGAATTATTTCTATATAATCAGTATTATTAATTATTCCCTAAGTAGTCAATCATTTCAGAAAAATCTCAACATTTCACCCTAATAATGATTTTATATAGTAATTTTAAAAATTTCATCCTTTTTATCATATAAAATTTATAAATATTGTATAAAATAATTCTATTATTGTCATAAAAATATTTAATAAAGTTTTATTTTGAGTAAATAAAATTTAATGAATAAAATGATTTCATAAAAAATTACATCTTATTTAATAATAATTAATAAATACATTTGTATTGATTAAAAATATATATATAACAATAATTACTTTCAAACCATTCAAAAATTCCAATTCCATGGCTTGTTTATAAAATTAATATTTAAATTATAATATTCTATAGTCGTTAAATCCCTATTTTTCATATATTGTAAGCCGTTGAAAATAATATTATATTAAATAATAACATATTACATTATCCCCTCCATAAATAAATAGATTCTACAAAAAATTATCTTTTCAATTAAAATAAAATAGTTTACTATTTTAATATATAATTGTTCAAAAAACACATTATACAAATGGATGATTAAACATCCAATTGAGAAGAGGGGAAATGAAAATTTGAAGAGAAATTGAAATAAAAAAGAGTAACATTTCTAAATATGAAAAAATTAGTGGAAATTTTAAATAACAACATGGGGGATAAAATTAATTTCCACATAATTATGGGTGAATATAGATAATGATATCAAAAGAGTGTTAATTAGAAAAAATGGAGATTTAATAAGATAAAATGATGACAATAATTTCATCTGAAATTATTATATTTTTTTAAAATTATGAGGTATTCAATTTTTATAGAGACCAATAAGATTTCAATATATATTTAATTTATTTTATTCAAACCCATAATCGTAATTTCATCCTTTGGTTTTGTTCTTTAATATAATTTTATCTCTATCTCATCCCATATTCAAACTGATGGTTATGCATGTTGAGTCACTGTAATTTCGAAAGAAATAAATTTTAATATATTATAGTATCTTAAAATGAAATACTTTTAATACAAAATAATTTAATAAATCAATTTTTTTAGAAAATGGTAAGATTATACCGAATATAAATAATACTTTATATCGTTAAATAATACAAAAAAATCAAAATGTTTCACAATAATACCAAATGTTAAACATAGATCATTCTATTAATAATTAAATGTATATCCTAATTAACCTCACTGACCTTAACATTAAAGAATATTTTTACCTCAATGGATTCCTCAAAAGTTTCATCTTACTTATCCAAAAATATAGTATCATTATTCCAAAATAATCCTTCATATTAAACTAATGATTATATATTCCTAATTCTAATAAAACGTCTCTTAAAATATAAGTGTTTTATATAAAATAAATTATCATGAAACTTGAAAATGGATTTATATAAATTTTAACTTATAATAATCCATAAAATTATTTACCCTTAATGTTTTTTAGAAGTATTTGGCTAAACTCCCAAGAAGACATCCTAATATCTAATATTATCGAAACCATTTATCCAATATCAATGACAATAGCCCTAGACCCATACCCCCATATCTGATGCAAAATGTATAATATTAATATTATACCTTTGATATAAAAAAATGATTTCAAATTTTAACCATCAATAATATCAACCTAGAAAAATGTGTCATATACATAAAAATAATATTGTTTGGATTTGAGTTTTAAATAATTCAAATAGACTCTTATATAACATTTTCCATGTATTTTAGTGAGAATTGTTTTCCACAATACCCATATTTTCATATTCCAAATATGGTTATCAATATATAACATGAATTAAAAATTATAACATCTTACAAAACATCTTTACCAATAACATGGGGAAAATAAACAGAAGAATGGTGATATCTTATGCTCTGTATGGGTAAACATAGGCATTAATAATTGAGTATCACAAGGGAGAATAATATATGAATCAATGTAAGAGAACATAATAAATGTTTATAATAATAATATAAGTGTATTCTTATGTATATAAATCTAGATCATAAATCCATATGTGTGAAATATAAACCATAATAATGGAAAGATTCATATGAGCTAACAATAAGATCCATGTGAAAATAATCCTTGAAAAAATTGCATAATTAGAACTTATTTCAATCATTAATGAATTATTTTTATACTGGAACATCAAAAATTATTCATGGAATTACCAAAAATACAATATTTCTAATATATCATTGGATAAACCTAAAATTATTTAATCCTTTAACCCTTAAGAGTAACCTATAATAAAATACCTCCTTTTCTTTTCCCAATGCATTGGAGGGATATAAGGGACCCACCCAACATTGGTTTAAAACGTAACATCCTATATTTTATTTAAAATGTAACCACTAATCCCTATTTTTTATGTAACCACATATTAATCATATATAAAATTTTATTGTAAAATATAAGGATGGAAACATTCAAGAGAATTAGTTTTAAATATCAAACCATTAAGAACCACCATTATTACATTCTAGATCTATTGACTTGTGAAAAATAAATGGGTTTCTTGAAAATATCATTAAAAATATAATCCTTCTATATAAATAATTATTACGATATCTTTGGAAAATATCCTTATTTGAGAAAAGGGAATGAATTAACGATATTTCATCATATAAAAAATAAATTTAAATGAACATCTATATATATTTTTGAGAATTAGGTTAATATATTTTTCATTTTATAATGTCTTGAATAAAAATTTAAATGATACTTTTAATTTTTTTAAATAATTATTGAAAATTATAAATTAAATTTTAATGAAAAAAATTGTTACGATGAATAGATAATCCATTCATTTGGTAAAAGTTAAAAGAAAGACCCCTTTCACACTTCTAGTAATAGAACCAATTCTACATAGTTTGGAAAAAATATATTCATTTTAAACCTTTATAAATATCTTAAAATATAGTTTAATGTTATAATAAAAACATTTTTCTCTATAAAATATTATAATTGAAACCGTTTTAATTTTCATGGATATGGAAGAGAAAAGATTCAGAACCAAAAATATAAATAAGGAATGTTTTTCCCATAAAAATGATATGTTCAACATATTATTTACCATAGGGGAAACATATTAGAAAGCTTCTAAGACTCATAAATAACTATTATAGAGTAATAAAATGGTTTTTCATGAAATTAGGATTATCTAGTTTTCTAGAAATGTATCTTGAACATAAAAAATCATGAAATGAAATGATATTCAATCATAAAGCCTTTACCACATCAGTTACATTTGAATCAAAATTCATTGAAATAAATAGTATAAAAAAGAATTATAAATCACATTAATAAATAAATTAATATTTCCAAATTAATTCATGGGGATATAAGTACACAACCAAAAATAAATATTCATGACATGAAACATGTCTCAATAAAATGAGATTGATACAAAAAAGTATTATAAAGATAATAAAATTTAATGTAACAATTAATCAATGATGTGATTATGTTATGATAAAAAAATACCTATAAATATTTTTATGTATATAAAAAACCAATTATAGCTCATTTCATTTATAATCATGGTATAATGAAGTCCATGAATAAATGTTATAAACCAAATAAATTTAAATGAGTTAAGAAACCACTTACCATAAGTACCAACTTCCAATGTATGAACATTAACTCATATATAAAAATATTATATTATTTATATATTTTTTAATAACCTTATTCATATTTATTTCCTTTTCATTAAATAATTTATTTAATTTACTTCAATGAGGTATTTAATTACTTAATAGATGTTAGGTGTTTTGACAATGCCTAATTGATAATTACAAAATGATATTAATTGGTTGATCATGTTCAGTGGTTTCTTTTTTTATATCATCTAATTAATAATATAAATGAAATATTTATCCTTTTTATTAATTTATCATCCTTCTTTATCTATCCACAAAATAACATCATAGAAAACAATGTTCATCGTTTCCCGGAGGTGGTAGTCCTTAGATACCCAAGATTGATGTTTCTATTTTTCAATGAATGGAAATGGGGAAATGAAAATTATATTTTATCTATAAAAATATATAAATGTATCATAAGTATCATATTGTATCATTAAATACACCATTATAACCATCTATGTGAGGTGGTGATGAAAAATAAAATAAAACTATTTCTGAGGAGATAGTCCATACATAAATATGTGAGATATTTTTTATTATCAATGGATGGTAGATAAAGAAGTAGGATATATTTTTTAACAATTACTAATGAAATTTATATAATATATATCATATTATTTCATTTATATCCATTATTATTTCCATCAATAAGTTACAATATTGGAGAATAAAATACATCGCGATGTAGAGTCGGTAGTCCATATGTATGTACAAAAGATGTTTCCATTTACCAATAGATGGAAGAGTAAAATGAGAAATCATATATTAAATTAATTAATAAAATATATTTTTAATGAATATACTATTTATATATTAATCTATTGTTATTACTATTCAGTAATGGTAGTGGTGGGAAAAAATTACTTTAACTAATGAAGAAGTAGTTTGTGCATACACCCAAACGACTACTTCTTTTACCATTTATTGGGGAAATAAATGAATAATTTTTTATACATAAACATAAAAACATATTAATATATGTATTATACTGATGTTATTAAATTATTATAGTTATCACTGAATTTAATGAGTAATAAGAAATAAAATTAAAGAACTTTATTTAATGTTATACTGTGTCCTTAAGAAGACCATCTTCATTTTACAAATTAATACAGATGGGATGTACTTTGGGTCATACTTGACTGTATAGAATTTCAGAAAATATATATTCAAGGCATTTTGGTAGAATTTTGTTGATCTAGGAAACTCATTAATTGCAAGGAAGAGGCACGGGTGCCCTTTTATATATGATGGTGGGTTACCCTTTTAATTATATTAACTATTAAATCATTATAAATAAATTTCTATAATCAAGAGGACATAAATTTATATATATGTATATTATAGTATGATGAAGAGTAAAAATACATTCATTGAATAATTTGTAAATATGTTTGGATTATTTTATAACCTTTTCCCCTTAGTTTTAATATTCATCAACCCTTTCTATGAGATTATAGATTTCAAATTTTATTACACTTTAAGGGTAAATTTTTTTTCAATAAAATAAAATGTCATAGCTAGGTGGAAAATGAGAAGTTTTATAGGTATTACTCCATTAAGTTTTTCCTAGAGAAGGTATTTATGTATTATAAATCATTTAATAAAAATTTTATTTAAGATACCATTACAGTCATATTCGAGACTTTTCACATAAAATAACATTAAATAAATAAATATAGTAATGAAATTAAAATATAAATATTCAAAAAATCACTAATATAAAATCATTATTTTTTTAGAAATAATAAAAACCCTATTTGTTAATATTTAAATGTGAAAATTAAAATTTTCAATAAAAACAATAAACAAATCTATAAATTCTTATCTTATGTGTAAATGCCTATATATAATCTTATTGTCTTTTTTGGAAGATTTTATGTGTTAGGTGATGAGTTAATGAAATATTCTGAGGTTCGTAGTGCCTCAACATAGTTGAAATAATGAAATTTAAAGAAATTTAATCATATTTTTAATATATATATGAAATAATTGATTACCTCCCAAACGACATGTCATATGAGAAATATGATACCATCATTTGGGCTGAGAAGTAGATTCTACCCTGGGTACTACATACATTTTATGTGCATCAGGCCTTTGAAAAGATCTCACATGAGGATAACATATCTAATATTTTTATTATATTATTTTTGTAGAAATAATTTAATATCACTCTAAAAGTGTGCTCTTTGATAAATCTATTATCACTATTGAGTTTGGAACATTGGGATTACCCTAGGTGGGGCTTAAATTTTGTTTGTTTTAGATATTTTTTCAGATGTCATGTGAGGATAATTTATTGAATATTTTTTAGTATATTATATTTTTTAAAATATTTTAATATCTATTAAATTGTTTATTATATTATAAATATAAAACCACTATTTGGTCTGAAACATGAAGTTTACCTTATGTGGGGTATAACATTTATGCACATCTTTCATTTAGTTAGATCGCTATAAATGATAATTTATTTAATACTTTTATTATATTATTATTACTATTAATTTAATTATAGAAAATTAGTATTATTCATTATGCTCCAAAAAATGACAACCATTTTCTACAAAAAAACATGTTACCAAAACCATAATTTCTCACTCATTCTGAAAATTAAAATATGATACACATTAATATGTTAAAATAAATGATTAATCCCAAATATTTATTAAAAATATAGGTTTTAAATAAGGTATTAATTTTATATCCAAGAAGAAAAGATAATTCTCGGTTTTAAATAACAAAATAGTTTGGTTATGGTTCATGGTAGATCCAGTTGAGTCTAAGAAAACTCGGTTATCCCTTTCATGTGGTTGGTGAATGCCTCTTCTGGATTTTCTGTTCATTGGGGACTATGTGACATGTGGCTATAGGATTTTTATTTCTTGGTTCCCTTATCCCATGGAAGAAGGTGCACGTTATTTTTTATTTATTCAATTATATATTTTTTATTCCGTTTCTTTTTTATTATTTAATACAAATAAATAATATGAAAATATTAAGTACTAATAAATTAGGAATTATCAAGATATTTATTATAATGAAATTGTCATGGACATTTAAAAATAATTATTAACCTATAATAAAATTTTAATTATCAATACAAAAATGATAAAATGATAAATCCATATTTTTCAAAGTATATTTTCAAAATAAACTATCAAGGATAATTTACATTCTATATGTCTTTATTCTGAAACAAAATTAACAAAACCTAATTGTGCTCACATACATTATATAAATATAATGAATTAAATAATTACAATTTCATATAATTATCCAATTTTTTATAATATCTTAATCACATTGATATATATTTGTATAATTGAGGAAAATTATAAAAGGAAAATTATTGATTTATCAAGTGATATTTGTATGATTATAAATAGAAAAGTTTTTAATTATGAAATGAAAATATAGATATTACCAAAGGATAATTTTCAAATTACCAATTAAAAATTGGGGTATTATTAATGTATAATTATTAAATTAAAAAACGATAACTGCAATATATTCAAGGATAATTAATAAAAATAATAATTGATAGTCACTAGATTATCAGAGGATAATTTATGAGAAATTATCAAAATATAATTAATCATAAAGAAAATTTTAATGAGTGCATGCATTCTTCTAGAATGATAATTCTGGAAATTACCGTGAGAGATAATAAATCATCTCTTGAGGTATTTTGATTCTTTTTGAAATAAAATAACATGTTTTGGTTCAAGGACCCATTGAAAAACCTTGATATTTAACGTGTAGATGTTTATGATAATAAGATAGTATAGAGTTTTCTTTATTGTTGATGTTTCCATTACAACTATCAAACCACATAGGGTGGTATATCCTTTCCTTGGACATCAATTAATTTAGTGGAAGGAATTTACTTAAAATTTTGTTCTCAATACACATGATTCCAAAATATGATTTATCGGAAGACATATTTGACGATCATGCATGATTATGATTACATGTGGGTGTGTGTAGCCCTAAGAACCTCATGTAACATTTATTTTCTAGAGTACATTGTAGCTTATTATTTTTGTTCGATGTTGATCCCATGTATTGTTGTGATTATTTGAATATAATGATGTTTAATGCCTGCTCGTTTATCCTACAATAATATGTGTGGTATTTTGGTATTTCTCATAGATCCAATTGTTGGTGGACCATTTCGACATGTTTATACCATATAAGTGGAATGAAAACAAAAAAAATGATGGAAAATGAGGGACCCATTCTTATGGTATGGATACAAAAATTCATTTGGGATATCTTCTGATGAACTCAATGCTTAGATAATTCCAATGGGTACATTATTAATTCATATTTAATTATGGGTATCTCTCAATTTCTAGGGAATGATGAGAATGTAAATTCCCTAATTCCTAGTTTATAGTGAGTTTCAAAATTTCACAATACCAAGTAGCATGATCCTTGGGCCTCATGGAAGGTACATAATTCCTATAATACCTTTATTATCACTTAAACATAGATCCAAATATGGTACTACTGGGGGTTTTTTGAGGCATGGTTTGAGAATAAGAAATTAGTTTTTGATTATGCATTACTATTCTTGTTACGAACATATTTGTATTTTGGAATACCCTATTATAATTGAGAACATCGGGTTAAGGACACATTTGTGGTGCCCCAGAGATTCTTGTACTCGCATATTGCTCTAAAATTTAGATGTTAATGTATATTTATAAAGGGAACTTGTGAAGAGAAAGGTCCCTATGGTGGATAACTGAGTAGTGGAGAAAATAGATAATAACATACTAGGATAGACCATAGATCACCTAATGTTAATATATTTACTTACCTATTGATAATTTCACCGGTTTTTCTTTTCACATACTTAGTTAATTTATTTTATGAAATGTATTATGTATTTAAAATTGCAAAGGTTTAATTGGATTATTTATCATACTTTTAATGTTAATTTTGATCATTTGACATGATAATGAGGGTATAGTCTCCCCATATATGGATTGATAATCTTGCTAAAAGTTGGAATTCTCTTTTATATCGAGACATATGAATAAGGTCATGTAACCATCTGACTCGAACTTTGTGTTTTGGTTCAGGATGTTACAAAGTTTTATCAGAGTACATAGACTCACTATGTTTAATCTTCACTTTTTATATATCTCGTACATGTTATACAAGAGTTATAATGGTCATAATATTGTTAGAGGAACCATGACAGTTTCTGGCCATCATTGTATAGTGGACGTATAAGTTTCCAAAAAACGAAAAATATTATTTTTTGTTACCATTGATTGAATTCACCTTAGGTAATGCACATGGTATTGATATATGGTTGTTATAATATAAATGTATTATTACTAGGAATATGGGATCAAATTATAAATATATTCTTGTTTTTTATGATATAAAAGTTAAATATTTTGATACAGTAATTTTTGCTATCTATTCAGGATAATTTCATATTTTATGATATATATTTATTGTTATATTACTATGGTATGAGTTTATTGGATTTAATTAGTACAAATGAAAATGATTCACATTAGTTTTTATATATTGAATGTGATAAACATTTATAGATGGAGAAAAGTGTTACTGCAATGGGGGTATACCTTTGGTTGGGAGTGGGCTCCAAGAAAAAACATTATGTGATCCCATAGATTGGTTAGAAATTTATATGTTCCAAAATTTTATTCATGTTTCAAAATATAACACCACAAATTTGTGTTTTGGGGATAGATGGGATATTTTCCAGAATACTTCTAGAAGGGAGGAAATTTTACTAAACATTTTGGAAAATGGAGCTGGGCTTTCTCAGGCACCTGTATTGTGGTTAGGGAAGTAGGGAAACATCTGCCAAAATTTTTTAGCTTTATGTTTGACATAGGAATATGTTTCCAATGATGTGGGTGAAAATTTAATGAAATTCAATTATATTACTCTATGGGGAATACGAGGCCCTTGGTAAAAGGAGAAAGGTGTTGAAATATTTGAGAGAATATTTTAAATAATAGAGACTCTAAATGTACGACATGTCACGATGTGATATAGATCCTTCAAAATATGTCTCTAGTTCAATAAACCCAGATTATATACTTCATACTGAGATAAATGATATCAAGGTACATCAAGAGGACATAAATTAGGTAGCTATGGTTTACACTCTAATGTTTTAGTGACATTACAACATTGTCGATAGATTTTTTTATCTACACTGCCCACAAGAGAATTAAATATATATACACATATAGAGACATGAATCTAAGATTGATGTTCTGGTTTGAGTATCTATAGTTTTTTTATTTCTAGATTTTGTATGCACATGAAAAAGGTAACTTTATATTATATTCTCTTATTCATAAGACACAGTCTATAAAAGATTATAGTGAGAGGATTTTAGAGGAGAAGTAGAGCACAATGATTTATCTAGCTTATTTTAAAATGGAAGTCCCATAGGAATATGATTATATAAAATGTGCTACCATGGTATTCAGATCTTCACTTGAGGACCACGAAATATTTTTATTATAAGTCAAAATCAAAATATTAAATAATGAGGGAATAAACTTCGAGAGGAGACTAAATACCTAAATATCAATAGACAATTCTGATCAAATATTGGTACTTCGAAGAGTAATAGTAACAAAATCCATTATAAAAGAGATTATTATGGATTAACATACCTCTAGATGTGAAGTAAATCCTAGTGAAACAAAGATGTATCTGGACTTTAGGTAATAGTTCTGGTGGCTAGTGATATAAAGAGACATTACAAGTTTCATATCCTGATTCCATACATGTTAGAGGGAAAAGTATAAGGACTATCATCCTGGTGGGTTTTTATATCCACTCCCATTATGTATGATAAATTTATAGGATGTAAAAACTTAATTTTTGATGGGGTGATCCAGGACCCTAAGGAGTCGTGACATAGTCTGGTAGATTTTCGATTAACTAATGATGTATTCTCACTTATCTCCAATTATAGAGACTTACTTATCTAAGGAGTGGGTATATAATTATTTCTTAGAGATGATATTACAATGTTGAATTTTAATGAGTATTATTCAGATATAGATTCACATTTCACATTGAAATTTTAGAAGGGATTGAAATAATTCTTTTGGGGGTCATATGAGATTGTACACAGTGTACCATCCTCAGACCAGTAGATAGTATGAGAATAATATAAAAATATTGGTGTATATTGTTATAGAATCCATGAATGACTTAGTTAGATAATGGTAATATCAAATTACATTGATATACATCACATACAATAACTGTTACCATGATTTAATTTAGATGGCATGTTATACGACACTTTTTGGGAGGTGGTGTCACTCAATTCTCCATTACCATGTGGTGGGTGGGGTAGCAATAGTTGGCCCTATCATGGTTAAGTAGATCTATGAGATAGTAAAACATATATGGAATATGATGACCACACTCAAAGTAGTAAGATATCTTATGTTTACGGATATATATAACCATTTGATTTCCCAATGGAAGACTAGGTTTTCACGAGAGTTTCTCCTTGGTTGGGGAATATATATTAAAGAAAGAAGGGAAATCTTAGACCATGTTTTTTTGGACACATTTATATCATTACGTTGACAGTGGAAAAATAATACCAACTAGACATCCCTTCTCCCTATTAAGGTATGAAGGATGTCTTCCATGTGTCACATCTTCATAGGTACATACCCAAATTCTATTCATGTTGTTGATCAAAAGGATGGTGATCTAGAGACCATCAAATAATATAAGGACCATCTAATATTGACAACAGATCTATGATAGAGGGATTTTTAGGTAATACGATACCACTAGTCTTGATTCAATGGTAACATGGACAAATCTCGGAAGATATGTTTCAGTGTGATTCTATTGGACGAGCTAAGTGGCCTGATTTGTTTGAAAAAATTACCTTGAAATACATCTATAGATTGATAAGTCAATAGAGGGAGTGAATTTTAATATCCTATGTTTTCTAATAATAAAAACCCATTTTTTTAATATTTATATGAAAAATGTAACATTTCCCAAAAAATCCACAAAATAAATATTTTAAAGGATCTATATTGGATAAAAATACCAAATACAATCTTCAAATATTCTATAAAATATTATTAGATATAGATACTGAGTTTTTGTGAGATTTAGAGGCCAATAGTTCCTTAATGATGAAAAACAATTAAAAACGTTTTATCACACACACATAATTTATCCAAAATAATTGAATAAATACCAAAAAGTTCTTCATATGATAAATCTGATACCACCATTAGGTCTGGGACGTGTGGTTTAAAATATATAGGGCATAATTTTTATATGCGTTAGGATTTTGGTAAGATTACATGATAAGATAACTTAATTAATATTTTTAATATAATAGTTTTCTAGAAATAATTTAATATCTCCAGAAAGTTGTTTCATATGAGAAATTTGAGAACATAGTTAGCTCTGGCACACTAGTTTTACCCTAGGTGGTGGATATAATTTTAGTTCATAAAATGTTTGGTAAGATAACCCATGATGATAATTTGTTTAAATTTTTTTAGTATATTAATTATTTTTTTAAAAAATATAATATATATCAAATATTACATCATTTGAAAAATTTGAAACCATTGTTAGGATCAGGATGTAAGATTTACCATAGTAGGGGGATAACATTTATACATATGAGGTAATTTTTCAGAATTCTAATAATGTAATTTTATTTAATACACTTATTATTATATTATTGGTCATTTAGTTAAGAAAATTTTAACATTCATAGTCATCCAAAAAAACACATGACTCTATTTTCTACACACTAATGCATTCAAGAACAATAATTTCTCACTCTTTTTATATGTAAAAAATCTAATCACATTAATAAGATTATATAAATAACTATCCATTCGTTTTTATGTTAAATAATTGTTTAAAATCATGTATTAATTTTCGATTGAATACCATATGGATCGATGGCTTTCAAATAAACCAATCAAATTTTCATGGTTTGTGGTGGATCTAATCAAGTTTGATCAACCACAGATGATCTAGTATTGTGGTTAGGGATGGCCTATTCTTCATTTTAATTTTTTTAGAATTCTAGAAGCTCACAATTTTGGGTTTATATGGTAGGTTATGAGTGATGTAGAATCATGCGATGGGTTGTTCCCAACTTTTTTTTGTCCGCATCGATGATAAATTCATTCTTTACATGAGATTAGAAATATTATCATAATAATTGAATAAATGATAACAAACAAGGTATATAAAGAAAAAACCAAGTGTTGGAGCATTAAATTTTATTTATAATTAATTTAATAAATTAAATAATTATCTTATGATAACTTTTTATTCATTGATGGATTTGGAAACAAATCTATGTTTTATAGTCATTGAGCTATAAGAATAAATATTAAATTCCCTATAGTAGTGATACACTCATGTTCCAAAAATATTTGAGTGACGCCGTAGGTATCTCCAAGTTCTTGAATGATAAATCATTTCACTTAAGTCGTTCGCCTATAATCACCTCGAGAATTATTGAAAATCATTCTTATGGATATCTCTATACTCAAGAGTGGGATGGAGAGGGAGATCACTATATATTCTAGGAAGCATTATTGGAGTGGGATCTCTCTAGGGATTGAGAGGATTCCCTCTTTTGGTGATTGTGAAGAACCGAAAATTAACTTGGTCACATGGAAAAATAATATAATCTTATTTAAATACAGTTAGGATTTATAAATAAGTTTTTTTCAAAATTTCCCTTTAGTTATTTAATCCATTATGAATCCACATGTGTAAAATAAAAATAAAATATTTAATATCATTTTTAAATTTTATTAACATGAGAATTAAATTAAATTTTATTTAATTATATAATATTTAATATATATTATTTCTAACTAAAGAAACAAACTATATGTCATTCCTCCACTATATTTATTAATACTTTAATGATGACTATTTATTTAATAAATAAATATTTCCCCATTATTATCCAATATATAAAAAATATTATATTCTCTGAATAGTAAATAAATAAATATTTATTATTTTTCTCATATTATATTATCTTGAATAATTGGTGATGGGATATATGCTATCAGAAAAACAAGAATAATTATTTTACCACTAGTTAGAATGATATTTGTTGAATTATTTAAACAATAAATAATAATATATATTATTTTACTATGATTATAGATACACATAGTGTTTTAACCTCCATGCCCCTTTCCCATTAGCATTAGGAGAACCAACCTAAAGTACAAGGTTTGAATCTTGGAACATTCCAAGGATTCCGTATCGAAAGAAGATAATTACACAATGACATAATACATCATACAGATTCTTATTATGAACTATAATCCCTTTATCATGATATATCTAATCAAGTAGGTTGCATACTAGTTCCATTAACCTATGTTCTCGATGTCTCCTTCTTTGAGATTATGGAATTTGAATTCGCTTATAGAAAACCCTATTCATGGATTTAGTTAGGCTAATAATATCCATCAAAGGGTCAAAGATATAAATATCTGTTAAATAACATAATTCCTAAATCCTTTCTCTCATTGTTAAATCATACAATATTACTCAAAACAGACCCAACATGTCTTACCACTCTACAAACATCTGGAATCACAGTTTTTATCATTCCATAAAAGTAGAGAACTTTTAATATTCATTAATAATAATATTAATGTCTATGGATCAATACAATCATATGAAGATAGTAATATCCAATGACACATATGAATATGGATTTATTACTAAAGTAACCCTTTTTAATAATATAATAGACTTTATATTACTAAGGGTGTGTACCCTGAGAAGGTTCCTCAATGTACAATGAGTCTCCGCCCCTAATATTTAATATAATTTATGCACCTTAAATGATATTATCTGGATATAGAGAATATATTTAAAAATATTGTTGAATAAATCCAGGTTCACGTCATAACAAGGAACTGTTGTGACCTTTTAGATTGAAAAACTCTCTTAGGACATTATCAAAAAATTTGTTACTAATAAGAACAATAATTAATTGATATTGAGTATATTAATATTAAAAATTATAAATATAAGTTATCATAATGTACAAAGAAGTTTCCTATAGGGACCCAAATCCAATAGATTCCCACAAGAACTAGAGCCAACATCTAACAACCTTTAGGCTACTAGCCCTCACATGATATTCATGATTATGTTGAGACAATAATTTAGTCAGGGGGACTTCAAAATTATTCTATGTGGGTGCTCTTCATACTAAAACATCACCCCATTGAAAAAAATACATCAAGAGGTGATACATTCAGAGTATATTTTTTTTTCTGTGGGTATTCCCTTTGATCATTTTTAAGAGCCACTACATTAGTATTTTCATAACACATTTTCATAGGGTCTTGAATGATAGGTACCACATCAATACCCTAGAATATTATTCATATCAAAATAGTTTCTTTGGATATATTTGAAGCCTCTATATACCCAAAATCTATGGTAGAATGAGTGACAAATAGGCTACTTTGATCTCTTCCATCTCACATATCCTTCGTTAAGATATAAAAAATATACTAATTGTGACTTTAGATAATTCTAATATATTTGAAAACTAGCATCAGTATAAACCCTGAGGAAAAGCTTATCTATTCCTCCAAACACCAATAAAACATCCTTAGTTATTCTTAGATACTTGAGGATAGCCTTGATAGTAGACCAATAGTGTTATCCTATATCTGGTTAGTATATTTCTAACATGCTCAGTGCGTATAAACCATCAATTAGATTAAAACATGTGGATTAAATTATTTATCCCATCATTGAAGTGTATGGGATATTACTCATATTATGTTTCTCCTATTTTCTATGATGACAGTTTTCATAGAATGATGTAAACCTTGTGACACTGGAACCAATCTCTTCTTGGATTTCTCAATACTAAATATCTTTAATATCTAGATAATTTATATACTATGACATAGTCCGAGAATCCTACTAGATCTATCATGAATGATCTTGATTCTAGGAATATAAGATGCTTCACCTATAACAATCATGTAAAACTATTTTTAACCATTCATTAAGATATTGTAATCCATGAATGTCATGTCCAATAATTAATATGGAATTAAAATATAATACAAGGATAATGAATGAAATCTCACAAAAACAATTTTAAACACATGGGTCACATTCATTTAGCGTCATTGAATTGAATGTTATGTAGACTATAATCATGCTTAAATCCACATATAAGTCTCCATAAATTGTAAATCCTTTTGGAATCACATGGAGTCACAAACCCTTATAGGTCATTCATAAATAAATATTCATGATATTTTCTATTATGAAATTAAATTTTTACATACATTTACCAAATTTTATAGACATGATATGTTGTAATATAAATTATAATTATGATATATTTAAAAAATAGAAATTGGTAAAAATATTTCATCATAATCAATTCATATATACATTTAAAACCCTTTTCCCATTATCCATGATATATATGTATTTACATTTCTTTATAGGACATATTTTCTCTTGAATACCTATTTTAATCCTATGGGATTTACATCAATTGGAATATTGAACCGAACCCAAACATGTTTCCGATAAATGGAAAAAATTTCATAATTCATGGATTCATGTCATTCTGAATTTTTTTATCATTACTATTACTTTTTTGGAGATAGGTTCATCGTTGTAAACTAGTAATGGGTTACAATATTCATTGACTAGAAACCCATATCTCTATAACCAGGTTACTACTAATATGCTTCTACATAGTAAATGTGTTTCAATAACCACTTCTTCCATGGGGACCTGTGGAATTTGCTCCTATACCAACACTTATATATCATGATAATCAAATTCAACAAAATAATTCATTCCCCCAATATAATTTTGGAGGATGTTATCCCTCTCAATAAATATATCATGTATGGTGACATTCATTTTCTAATATAAGGGGTTGTATATGTAATATGCCTTTATTTCCTTAGGATATTTTATAAAGATACATATTGTTCCATGGGGTTCTAGTTTTTACCCAATAAAGAATTAAGAAATTAATTGCAACCATATACATTATATTTCAATAAAATATGTTTCTTTCCACTTCATAACTTGAATAGAATTATGTTTTCCACTTTATCATGTACTCCTTTCATTATGTATTCGATATTTTTAATGAATATGACAAAAATGATATGATGTGATCATCATGACTCATCATTTACCATACAATTTATAACAATTTATTTTTCACCATTTCACTAAAAAAATTAATCTTTGGTGTATAAGGTGAAGTGAGTTGTGATAGAATCCCAAACTCCCATAAAATATAAATAAATAATTGGTTAATGTTTTCAACCCCTAAATATAATCAAAGATTTTTTTCTTCTATCCTAGATTATTTTTTATTTAAATCTTTAATTCCATGAATTTATCAAAGACTCATAGTTATACCTATTCAAGTATGAAAAAACTATATCTTCTCAATCCATCAGTAAATTTTAGAATTAATAACAGCCACCTATATATTATAATATAAATGATATAAAAAAATAATTGTGGATTAATACTAGAAGATCTATCACTCCTTCACCCCATCCACTGAATGTTAGTTTGTTCATTTTTTTATTATAAATAGGAATTATGTCATTCAATTATTTTCAACATAGATGATTCTAAATAACAATCTTGATGGATCATTATCAATCACTTATCATTTACATGACCAAAATGGTGATTCCATAACTGGGTGTTATATGAGTCATGTTATAGTGATTCATTATCAATTTTAGTACATGTTTTTCATAATTTAGTACATAAATACCATTTTAAAATGACCCACATAATTACATATGATAAATTTATAAAGAAAACTAAATTTATTTATAAAATTTGAAATTAACCCATTGGTATCTAGGAATGATTTAAAAATTATGTTTTGGGTAATAGTTGGTACATAATAATAGTCTTTTAAAACAAAAATAATTTTCGTAGGAAATAAAAGGTGGCTGTCAACAATGTATTGGGAACCCAACCTCACACAATTGGTTTCTCGTAGAGCCACCTATATTCTAGCGATGTTTTGGATTCTACTTGGTTCATGCATTTAAATATATATGTGAGCACCAAAAGCAGTATACAATACCTAATGTGTAAATATTTAAAGATTACACCTGATAAATAACACACATTTTGCACATCTTTTAATTTGGGTAAAGTTCTTCCTTTAGTGGCCCTACTTGAAAATGAAGAAACACAGTGACTCCTTTTCTTTTCTCGGTCATTAGATCTTACTCTTCTTGGATGTATGGTGCTTGAAATATTTACAATTTTAATGAGTATTGGTCCCAATTCCTCTCTCTTCATATTATTATTCACTATAAGGATAATGGTTTTTTCATGCTTGGTGCCATTATCCACTCAAAGAATCAAAGAAATAAGTTCTTTAAAACCTTTCTTATTATTTATCATATTGTTATTAATAAGAAAACAAGAGTTTTTATTGGGAAATGGAGAATTTAGGAGAGCTTTAATTACAACATCTATGAATTTAATCCTTAATATGTATAAGTGTTCAATGTTTCTATTAATCTTGACTACATGTGGTCAATATGGAAAAGACTCTCCATGCATAGTTGTAAATGTAGAATTAGAGCTATTATATCTCTCTTGTATATCTTTCCCTTTATAGAGATCTTGAATGAGATACATCATAAAATAAACAACAATTTCATCATGTTACATTAAAGTATCATTGGTCTTGGAGGATATGACGAGAAACTGAATATCTGTAACATCGTCCAAATTTTTCTCATATTGAGATAAATCTTAATAAATAGATTCATATCTTGAAGTATTAGAAATTGGTTCTTATACCTCAAATAATTTCCATTCATGGAGAATAATAACATGTAATCAACATTCCCACTCCTATAATTTTGTGTATGTGATAGGGTTTTATTTCTTAGGTATGGATCCCAGTAATATGTTTTATGTATTTTTAATTTTGTTTCTATAAATAAGATAAGAAGAATTTGAGTAATTTATCTCATAAATTGAGGGAAAAATAAATATTATATTTATTAGTTACCCACTATTTTAGAGAAACCCACTAGCCCTCACCATTATATTTAGAGTATCATGTTACTTGGAAATTCTAGTTGAAATGATCCATGATACCCCTATGATCACCACAAAATTTTTTTATGTAACATGAACAGTTTTAGGTAGGAATTACAAATTCCAAATTTATTAACTCATATTTCATTGATCTTTTATGTGGATTTCCCAATCATGAAATACGTAAAATAGATTTACACGACTCTTACCACTTAGTTATAACAATTCCGTCTATGGTATTCATCCCTTGATTTAAATGATGTTTTTTAACCCAAATCATTATCTAGGAATTCCAAGATGTTGGAAATCACCCTAACATTAAATGATTAAGCACTTTAAACTATGTTTTATTTTTAACTAAAGTAGTGGAGGGTTGTAATGAAATAATATATGATTGTTGTAATTTATCATTAATGTATAAATTTCTAATTAATATCTACATCAAATGTTTTCTAATATTATATTTATTTACATAATTTATTAACCATTTAATTGATAATATCTAAAAATAACCCAATTTTAATTCATTCTATCTTTCATTATTATTAATTCATTAATTTATGTGATCATGAAAAAACATCCATAATTAAATAACAATGAAACCTAACATAAATAAAATAATAAATTGGTAAGATAATGAGTTTTAACTAATGTTTAGTTTATATAGATGTTGATAAATATACCATTTACCTAGGGGGAAAGCACCTCAAACTAATTATGGTTCATGTTATAGTTATCCACCTATCCACCTATGTATCTTTGATGGAAAAAGGGTTTTCAACAATGAAACCATGGGCACGCAGACCCACACATAATGGGATGGGAGATACCACACTTTCCAAAATTTAATTTAATAATAAATTAAATGAAACCAATCACATAAATTGGTCTAGTATATTCTCATGATCATCCACATGCATACAAATAATTACACATTTAATTGAGCTGAAATTCAATTCTTAATCATTCCTATTTTAGATAAATTTCACTTGAATCAACTAATTATGTTCTTTAATTAATCTATTACATTATCTCAATTCACATGAAAATTTCCTTGAGTTTCTCATCCATCATAATTTAAAAAAATTAAATAAATTTATATAAAATTCTCTATATAGATAAATGTATCTTGGTGGAAACCAAGTGAATATCCATTCGAATCTACCCAATATGTATTGTTCTAATATACTGTTTACTCTTGTGAAATATAAAAAACACGACTTATCAAATACTTTCTAGATTTTCACTATAAACCGAATTATAATAACAATTACATGGTTTTTATATCACATTTTATGATTCAATTTGTATAGATTAATAACTCTAATTTTTCTCATACATGATATGTAGATCTAACAATTTCATTGAAATTAATTAAACACACCCACACATGCACACAAATATATATATATATATATATCTGTGTGGGTGTGTGTCTTAAAACCCATCACATGGTGTGTCCTACCATCCTAATGACCATAAACAAGAACATGCCAACAAGGCTTAGAAAATATAAAAAATTAATTTTTATTCATTCTAATTTGGTATAAAACCACAATGTTTACAAGAGAACTACATAACATGTATGCCTCTCACCATCTCTCTGAGGCACATTACTAGGGAATAAACGTGTAAAATGTTCCCTATAAAAATTGTAGTACACGGTTTGTACAAGGGATACAATGTATGTGGTATCTTACTCACAAGGTCACTCATCAGGTCGGTCGGGTATGAAAATACATGGTATTTCAGTACCAGAATGACCGGAATGCCTTCTTTTTTATTTATTTTTCATAACCCCCCCCCCATTCAAGGGGTGAGGGAGAAACCTAGAAGGCCCCTAGGATGAGAGATTACATGACCTAATGTTCTTAGAGGAAATATCTAGACTATAACTACATGAAACTGCTACTCCCCACCTTTTATATCGTGATGCCAGTTCTCAACCATCACATGGAATTACAACTAGGCTTCTTATACATGCACAAGCTAGTCCCGATGGAAATTACATACCCTCTAATTCTTCTAAATCTGTCATCTTTTTCTCTGGTGTATGTGCCTTCTCTGTATCCTCTTCTAGAGTCATCTACTTATAGAGCATGATTGGTCCATTAAGAAAAATATTACGTGACTTTAAAGTTGAGGTGTCCCGAAGGCCTTGAGGTGGAAAAAAGGCCTTGAGGCTGCCTAAAATCCTAATTGGCCCAAAGGCCTTGTGTGGCCCAGAGGCCATGAAAGTAATAAGGACCAAACTGGTGGCCCAAAAGCCCAAAAATATGAATATTTATAGTTGCTATAGTATAGAACAGTCCCTTATATATTTCATACTACAATACAAGAGTAACCCCAAAATTATGTGTCTATCCATATTTTTACTCGTATCTCTTGGATTCACTTTTCAAGTCATCACCATTAGAGTGAAGGCTCTTGTGAACATAGCATGTCTATGACTTAAAGGGAAACTCATTATGTACGTAGGACACAATGTGTGTACTCCGGTTGACCGTGTGACATGATTTCCTAGTCAACATGTGGTGTAAGAAGTTTAATGAACCATGTGTATTTTATGCAAACAATTTTAATTAATTTGGAATCAATTTATGGTGAAATGAAATTTAGTACATAGTTTAAAGGAATGTACTCCTTTTTTATCCACATATATTCCTCAACACCTCAATATGAGATATTTGATTTTATTTCAATCAAAAAAATAATTTAATTGATTTGATCTATGAGAAATGAAAGAGAAATAACAAAAACATGAAATTTAAATTAAAAAATGATTAAACATGTATTTATAACAAAATTATTAGTTTTTAAATAAATTATAAATCTTCTAAATAATTACAAACAATTATGTGATTGTTCTAATATAACTTTTAGTTTTTCAGTTCAGTGTAAGCATGAAATGGTTTGAGCCCAACTTTTCTTTTTGGCATGATCAATAATTAATCATAGATTTACATTGTTTTAAATGAAGTACTAAATGAGGTCTAATAAATAAATGAATGCAAGGGATACAACACATGAACCAAGTGTAGGATTATTATATATTATTTATAATTAATTTAATGACATAAATAATTAACATGTTAGAACTCTTTCATCATTGAAGTATCTGATAATTGATTTATATTTTATGGGAATGACATTGTAGGAATAAAGAACATATTACCTCTAGTGGGATCCAAACTAGATCCAAAAATATCCATAAGAATATTAGGGTTCTTCAATGGAAAATTTTAGTTCTTGTATCATTATCTTTAAATCACCATCCGAATCACTTAAAAAGAGTTATCTATGATCTCACTAGAATCGAGAGTGGGTGGTGAAGTAATATAGCTATCTATTCATGAGATCTTTCCTGGAGTGGGATATCTCTTTAGTTTGAGAGTATTATCTCTAGATATAGTTTTGAAAACACAAAATGAATTGGCTCACTTGGAAAAATATTATAATTGGGTTTATGTACCTATAGGGTATGGAAATATATATTTGAACAAGTTCATTTACATATTTATTTAACTCTTTATTTAACCCTATGTCTATAATAATGAAAAAATTATTATTTCCTCTATATCCTCTTACATTATAAATTATATTAAATATAACTTAATTAAATAATATTCAATATGTATTATTTCTCATAGAACCTAGAAACTCAGTTATCTATTCCTCCACAAAATTTATTAGGCCTTGAATAATGAATATTTATTTAATTTGTAAATATAATTTCATTTTTATAAAATAAATAAAATAAATATATTCACTAATGAGAAAATAAATACTAATTAAATATTCTTCTCACATTTTGTTCTCTTGAATAACTGGTGACAGAATTTATGCGATCAATAAAAGAATAATAACTCTCAAACCATAGGTTTGAATAAAATTTATTCAACTAGTTAAATAATAAATAATGATTTATATTATTTAACCAATATTATAGATACACTTATTGTGTGGCCCTCTATGACTATTTCTAAATGGTATTAGGTGAAGAAACCTAATTATTAGGGTTGTTGTCTATCCAAAAAATGGAAACCATATAGAAATAATTTAATGTCACAATAACATAATACCCCATACAGATGATTACTATGTAATATAATCCTTAGATAGAAATATCTCTAGTCAATCATGTTTCACACTTGTTCCATCAACTTATGCGCTCAATTTCACTATATCTTCGAAATTATTGGAATCAAACCTACCTATATAACACCATGGCCAAGGATTTATTTAGGATACATCATTTCCATAAAAGGGTCTAAGATATCGACTTCTATTTAGGAAGAAATAGAAAATCATTTATCTTATTATTCAATAATGTATTATTAGATGTTACTCACCCAAAATATCTATCTTCATCGTGCATATATATCATCATAGTCTTTGTCAATATGAAAAAGATAATGACCTATAAAATTCATTAATAATAATATTAATGTATATGGATAAATATATGTGTTCACAGATAAGAACATACAATTACACACATGAATGTGGATTTCATACTGATGGGTCTCATTCCCATTATATACTACATTGGATATTTGAAATGGAATGCACCATGGGAAGTTGCCTCAAATTCCCATGAGTCTCCACCCATTATATACTGTATCTTTCACGTCCTTCAAATGATATCATCTAGATTTTGAAAATATATTTATGATTAGTGTCGTAGTACTTTCAAGTTCTCATCATAATAGATAATTGCAATGAAATTTTATTATAACTACTACTCTTTGGACATTATCACATACAATATTATAGAGAAGAGTAATCAAGACGTGATAAGTAGTTTATTAATATTATAAACTATGAATACAGGTAATCATAAATTACATTGATGTTAGTCCAAGGGTATCAACTCGAATATATTCTTCCATTTTCTACTCTCCCATGAAAGAAGGTGAGTGTCATTTATTATTTATTTTATTATTAATTTATTATTCAATTTAATTTATAATTTTTAATTATAATAAAATTTTGAAAATATTACGGCATGATAAATATTGAATTATCAAGATAATGTTTTGTATGATTTTTTCACATATAATTAAAATATATTATCAAATGACAATTAAATTTTAATTATCAATAATTAATTGTAAAATTATAAAACCTTCTTTTTCAATGGCTATTTCCAAAAATATCATCAATGATAATTGACATCTTATCAATGGTTATTCTAAAACAAAAAGAAGAAAAGTAAATTGTTAATTCTAAACATAGTTGCTCATAATGACCTATAAAATTGTAATTTCATATAATTAACCAATATTTTTAGATACGATTAATCACATTTAATTATAATTTTATAATTGTGGAAATTTATTAATGAAAAATTATGAAATTATCAAATGAGAATTGTGATATTTTTTAAAGGATAATTGTTAAATTATCAAATGATAATTGTGAGATTATCCGAGGATACTCATCACAATTATCAAATGATAATTAAGAGATAAATAAATGTTAATTATTGAATTATCATATTATAAATGGAAGATTATTGATCACAATTATAAAAATTATTAAATCATAGTCAATATATTATCAGTAGATAATTTATGAGATGTTTTTAAAAGATAATCATTATGAAGGCGATTTATTGTGAGCACTTACATTGGCCTATAAAGATTATTCAGGAATTATCTATAAGGGACAATGTATTAACTCATATGTTATTTTATTTATTTTAGAAATAAAATAACTACTTTTGGATTTAGGAACCCTTGGTGAAGATAAATATTTGACATGTAAATGTTTGTGATAATAAGGTTGCAAAGTGGTGTTCTCAAATGTTTAGGATTTCACTAAAGCTATTGAACCACATAGTGTGTGGTATCATTTCTGTGGTTATAGAATAATCTTGAGGTAGTAAGTTCTTTACCATTGTGGACATATTACACATAATACAATAATATGATTTTTGTGAATAAATTTGGGATGTTATTTCTAGATTATTATTACCTATGGGTGTGGGTGTGTCTTAGAGAGCCTTTGGCGACACTTCTTTCCATAAGAACTTTTTAACTTATTATTCATGTTTGAATTTGATCACATGTATTATTATTTAACCTTAGTTATTATGATGTGATCTGATTTCTCGTGTACACTAACATAATATTTGTGTTTTGAGGTACTATTCATGAATCAATTGGTATGTTCAGAATCATGACATAATAGTCTCTCAGAGGGGGAGTGCAAATGAATTTTTATGATAGTGATAAGGGACATATGCACAAGGTATAGATACAAAAATACCTCATGGATGTCAGGTGTTTAACTTGATGATTAGAATATTCAAATGGGAATGTTCTTGATTCATAGAGAATGCTAAGTTTCTCTTGATACCTAGATAATTTAAAGAATAAAACTTTCTTGATTCCTTGTGTATGCTGTTTTTCATGATCACATGATGTTGGGTATCATTTTTAATAAGACACTTAGACATTCCTTGATTCTCCTAAGACCATGATTTTACCTATGGAATAGATTTGATGAAGGAAGAGCTATGGGTTTTTGGTGGAAACGTAATGCAAAAGCGCTTAGATTTAGATTTATTATCACTTTTATTGTCACTCAAAATCATTATTATGGAATAATCATGTATACATTAGTACATGAGTACATCTGGTTAAGGAAACATTTTTGGGGTTTTATATGAAGTTGTACTCACACCAAACAAATGAATTTATATCAACTTATTGTCTTCATGAGGCATTTGATGAATGTAAAGGGGTTTGTGTTGGATGGATGGGTGGTGGAACAGGGAGATAGTATTGGAACATGAAAGAATCTAGATGACCCTTTATTTATATATTTAGTTATCTAAATCTTATGTCACACATTTTTCTTAAAAATTTGGGATCAACATTATTATTTGATATGTATTCTATATTTATCTATACACATGTTAAATTTGAATATAATTATTTTTTTATTGTTGATTTTGATCATATAACACGATACTAATGGTTTAGTCTCCCCAATGATAGACTTATACCCACATTGATAGTCAAAAACCACTTGTATATGAGGAGGCATACACGAGGTCATGTAACCTTCCAACATAGACCTGGTGGTTCGGGATGGGATGTTACAATATGATTTTAGATGAACATGAATATATAAATTATTTATTCTATATTCTAGAAATTATTACATGGTAGAATAGAGTTAGGATGATTGGGACTCATGTTGGAAAACTATGACAGTTCCTAGCTATCACTATATAGTGGACCTTGGAGTTTACATAAATGGGAAATTATATTTTTTTGTTACCATTGGTTGAAATCACCTTGGGTGATGAAAAAAATGTTGATATATGGTTTTTATTATGTACATTAATCATGACTAGAATGTTTGTTCCAATTCTATATATACACCTATTATTTATTAAATAGTTTTTTTTTGAATAATATTCCTTGATTTGTGATAACAGTTTAGGATAGTTTCTATTTGTGAGATATATCTATGTTTCCATTTGTTCGGACATGTCATTTTTAGATTTAAATAGTTTAACAGACCTTGATATGCATTATTATTTATATGATTTGTGTTAATAACATGCAATGGTAGATACTACGATTAGTTCTAGGATGGGTATATATTATGTTGTGCATAGAATCCTTTGAAGAACCTTGTGTGATCCCACAAATTGGTTTGTACTTTTTGTGTTCCTAATGATCCTTCATGTTATTGAATATTCGACTCAAAATATTTATATAGGGGTACTTAGAAACTATTCATGAATAATTCTTCAAGGGGGAAGGTTTCATCATTACCCCTAGATATGGATTAGAATGAAATTTATATTTTTCCCAAACCCGCTCTTTGGTTAGGTAAGTAGGGCCACATCATCCGGAATTCTTTCACATAATATTTGACCTAGGTATAAGATACATGTTCTAATGTTGAAAATATTTTGAAATTAAATTAAAACACTCTCATGGGTATAAGAACCCCTTACGATATAGAATAATGTATTGAAATAACTAGGATAATATTATTTATAGAAGAAACTCTAAAGGATCAGAAAGTTAGGCTAAGATAATAAACATGTCAAGTGTGTAGAAAGTTATATTACCCTGTATCATATAAACACAACCATGATAAATGATAAAATGGTATAAATATATTAAATATATCTATAAGCTATGGTTCATGATCGGATGTGTCGGTGTCAGTACCACATTGGTGGTTTTTTTGTTTTCATATACTACAAGAGACTTCACTATATCTTCACTTAGGGGGAAATGCATTCAAGATTTATGTTCTGGGTTGAGTATCTACAGATGTTATATTTTTAGATGATGTATTCACCTAAAATAGGTAACATTATTTCAAATGATCATAGCCATAGGAAATAGGATAAGGGGGATCCAGGTTAGAGGCATTTAGAGGGGTGATGATGTTTGATGATCTTATTGGCAGATTAGAGGATGGGTGCCATAGAGCATCGAGGTTCTATGAAATGTGATCCATTTTCATTCACATATTCACTTGTGGGCTAGGTAATGTATAAGTAGAATTTATAATTAGAATGTTCTATAATGAGGGAAAAATTAGCCGATGGTGGCTCAATACATAGATAGTCGATGGACAATGATGATGTAATATTGATACATTGGAGAGTAGTAGTACCTGATTCCATTAGATATGAGACAATGAGGGATTAAAATACCACTAGATGAAAAGTACATAATGGTGTTACAAAGATGTATCAGGAATTCCAAAAAGTATTCTAGTGTCCATTGATGAAGTGTGACATTGTTGGTTTTGTCTCCGGATGCATTACGTATATGAGGGTGATATCCAACCACTAGTATACTAGTATGTTGCTACATCAACTCTGGAGAATTATAAAGAAGTATAATGACATAATTATGGACTTTTTTATGGGGGTACCCTGGAACCTTTAGTACTATGACACTGTCTAGGTGATTTTTGGTCGACTAAAAAATTCTGATCACTTATTAGCAATCAGATAGACTCACCTCGTAGACAATATGGGAAAAAAATATTTTTATAAGATAACATATACTCGCATGGAGTTCCCTTGATTATTGATTCATACTGAGATTCATGTTTTAAATCATTATTTTCTATGTTCATGAAAAACATCCTAGCTAATCCAATGATATTGAGCATGGTGTACAATCCTCATAATAACATACAGTCCAAGTGAACTATACACATATTGAAGGATATGCACCAAGATCGCATGATTGACTTAGAGGGAGTATTAGTTGATCCCCTACACATGATTGAGCTCGCATAAAATTACAATTACCATGATTTTATTCATATGACACATTATGAGGAACTTTAGGGAAGGTTATTTATCTCCATTATCTATTGTATGGATGTGGGAGATACAATTATTGTTGAACCTAATAGGGATTATGATACCTATGAGAGAGCGTAATTCATATAGAAGAGGTTGATCACCAATAAGAGTTGACAATGATCATATACAAACCTTTTGAGGTGACTATTGATGTTTTATTTACTAGGTCAAATATTATTAATTGTTACTTCCAAGTTAGGGAACAAACATATGTGGGATTAAAGGAATCTGGCACAACATTTTGTTGGAACCTTTGATATCAAAAATCTGATATGGGTGTTGGGGTCCACTTATACCTCCCTTAAAAATATAATTGTTTTCCCGACATGTTCCATGTGTCATAGTATTGGAGGTATATAATAGAACCTTTAATTATTAGTGATTGAGAGCATGTTGAGCTATAGATTTATGCATCTTATAAATAGAGTCCTCTAAAGATCATATATGGGTGTGAGAGAGTATTTTAGGGAAAGGAAATACCACTAGTCTAAATTTGATAGCAGCATGAAAGAATCCTGGAGGAGACTTGGGAGTTTGAGTCTGTTGTTCATGATCACTGACCGAAGTTTTTCAACAAATATTTCTTGAGATACTTCTTTTGGATGATAATTTGATAGAATGGGATAAAGTTTATATCCTAACATTCTTATTTACAATAAAAAACATCTTTGTTAATATTTATTTGAAAATGTATGTTTACAATAAAAATTTATAAATGTTTTAAAGTATTTTCATAGGTGTAAATGACTAGATTGAATCTTGGAATATTCTATGGAATATTTATGGCGTTAGGAGATGTGTTTTTGGGAGATTTTGGGGACTATAGATACTCTATGTAGACAATAATAATAAAAAAAATACTAAATCAAAATCCTGAAAGTCATTTAAATTAATTCAATATCACATTAATGGTTCATCATATAAGAAATATGAGACCACCATTAGGTCTAAGACATGGGGTTTACCCTATAAAATCCGTAACATTTATTCTTGTCATGAATTAATTAATATCGCATGTGATGATAACATTTTTAAAAATTTTATTATATCATTTTCCAAAACAAATTAATATATCTCTCAAGGAGCATCAGATGAGTAATATGAGACTATTGTTAGGTTCCAGACATGGATTTTACCCTAGGTGGCATGATTTTTTTTATTTTTAAGTATTTGGGAAGATCGTAGGTGAGGATAATTTATTTACTATTTTATGTATTATATAATCAAAAAAATTATATATATCAAACAGTGTGGATTATGAGAAATCAGAGACCACTTTTATGTTTGGGACATAGGTTTTACCATTGGCGGTGAATAAATATTATATGCATCGATAATATGGTCAGATGACTATTAATGTAAAGTTATATAATTAATTTAATATATTATTACTATTAATTTAATTATTAAAAATCATTTCCATTCATCATCCAAAAAAAACATGAGCCCAACCTTCTACACACTGAATTATTCTAAAACCATAATTTCTAAATTTTTTTAATATTAACAAATAGATGTTAATTGGTAATTTGAAATCAATAACTCTGCATTTATTTGTTAGGGTAAATAACAATATTAAATCATGTATTAATTTCATATTGAAGAACACATGATGTTTACAAAAATTCATCTGGTTTTCATGGTGGATCCAACTCATTCTGAGTGACTATAGATTCCCACTGCGTGTGGTTAGTGAGGGAATCTTCTTGGTTTTCTCTTCTTTGGAGACCATTAATTGTGTGATATTGGGTTTGTTCTTCTATAGTTCACCTCTCTAATGGAAAAAGGTGTCTAAAATATTTTTATTAATATAATTATTGATTTATTACTCCTTTCTTCACTTTCTATATTTAGTTCTAAAAGAATTTTGAAATGATTAATGATAAATATGAAATTATAATGAAAATTTTTGGTAAGAAAATATCATGAATAATTATAAGGAATTTTCAAATTATAATTACCTTTCAATTTTTGATAAATTATTGTTAAAATGATAAAACACATATTTTTTAAAGAGATAACTACAAAAACATTATGGGTAATTTATATTTTAACAAAATTTATTCTATAAAAAATAACAACTGGATATTGTGTGCATTAAAAAAGATAAATGTAATGAATTATAAAATGGAAATGTAATTGAATTGTAATTTATTTTATAAAATTGTTCTCGCATTGAATTTTCGTTTTCTAACTGTTGAAAATTATCAAAGGATATTTATTGAATTATCAAATAATAATTGAAGTATTATGAAAGGATAAAAATTAAGTTATCAAAAAATAATTGTGAGATGAAGAATGTTTTATTATTAAATTAACAAATAACCATGGACACATTTTTAAATTATGACTATAAAAATTATGAATTTATTGTTGTGTTATTTTCAAGGAAAATAATTAAAATTATTAATCGATATTAACAAGGTTATCAATTTATAATTAATTATAAATTATAAGGGAAAATTATTCATTAGGATAATTATTGCTAGCACATGCGTTGAGCTATAATGATAATTCGTAAATTGTCTAGGAGAGAGAATTTATCATCACAAAAAATATTGTTTTCAAAATAAAATAACTTGTTTTTGTTCCATGAACCCCTCACAAACACAAAACATTAATTCTACAAAATTTTCCCAAACAAGTATTGGTGGGGTGTTCTTGACTGTTGATGTTTCAAATCATACTATTGGAACACATTTTGTGGTTTATCCTAGCCTTGGACATCTATGAAATTTTACGTAGAAAGTGACTAACCCTTTTGCGATTGTTACACACTATTCATTAATATGGTTTATGCGTATATATATTTGTGAACATTCTAGATCATGACCACATGTGGGTGTGTGCAGGTGTGTTTGTAGCCCCAAGAACCTTATTCGACACATATTTTATTGAGTACATTGTAGATTATTATTCATATTGAATGTTGATCATATGTTTTTTTCATACCTTACTTTTTTTGATGTGACCTGCTCTCTTGTGTATACTATTAGTATGTTTGTTGTTTTTTGGTATTGTTCTTGGATCCAATGGAAGGTGGACCATTGTGAAATTTTTATCCCTTAAAGGGGGAGTAAACATGACATACAATGATGGTGATGAGGGTCTTATACACATGGTATGGATACAAGGATTCCAAGTGGAATCCATGTGAGGTACTTGATGTCACAACCCCCTCCCAAAAATGTCTATAAATCCTAGGTGGACAATTTTAGAAGGGAGATAGTGACACCCGAGTCCCACCTCCAGTAGGACCAAGGTTGTGGACTAGCAATGATGGTATAATAAACACATTAATGGGAGAAATTTCCCTCTAAAAGAACACCTAAAAGAGAGAGAGATAAGATGGAAACCAACAAAATACTACTCATAATAAAATATAAAATAAATCCCAAGTACACATATATAATGTCATGTAAGAAAAAATACAACTTAAAGGGAAAACTGAAAGTACCAAAAGAATATATACACTACAAAAAAAGTGAATTGTACCAACAGAAAATTACTAACAGATAACATATATGTTGGTAAAAATGAGTAATTACAACAGATATAAAATTTTGTTGGTATTAATTATAGGTACCAACATTTGTTTTTACCAAAAAATATATTTGTTTGTATAAGTAGCTAAATACCAACAAATATTTTACCAACATTTTAATCTGTTGGTTTATTATATTATTACCAATAATTTTTTATCAACAAATTTATATGTTATTATTAAATTTTTATAGAAAAAACCATTTTATAATTATAAAAAGTTGTTTCAATAAATTATTACATAATATAACATATTATAATAAAAATGTATATATATATATATATGATATAAATTTTTTTTGATAAATGATCTAAAGTTTTGGTGACTCGAATCACATGTAATTTAGTTATATATATTCAATAGATTTTTTATTAAGAAAAATATAAATTTAAAAAATTATATATATATATATATATTTATAAGTTTAATTATTAATTTACAAATATATATATATATATATATTATGATATTTCATTTAAAATATTATTTTCCAAAAAACCCTTATTTCTATGTTTAATTATTAATTTACAACAAACAATATAGAAAACCACAATTACCAAATCAATTGAAAATCGTTTTCGTTCCATCGATGGTACCCAAAAAAACCATAGAATTCATCACCTATTCATCTTCATCAGATCTTCTACCACTTGTTGATCAACACTTGGGGTTTTTATTTATGTTTCCCTGCCTTCCCACTTAGTTCATCTAACCTTGTTCACATTCTGTTCATCCTTTTCTCAATTCTGTGTGCCCGTCACTCGAGCTCCCCATTTCTCCTTGCCACCCGCCGCTTCATAGAAAATACGATTCCTTCCACCCCCCGTCCAGTCCTTCGTCATTTCCATCATCATACCCCACACCAAATTCATCCAAGGGACTTGATTTGGATTTTTTTAGAGGTTCAAATTCTTATATCAACCATTTCTCAAAGGGATTCCGGTCTGTGATACATGAAGTCAATCTACTATGATGGATGGAATTTGAAAATTTCCTGTCAAATTCTGCTGAGTTTGAGTTTTCATCTTTTGATGGAAGGTTCTTAAAGAAAGAATCTAGGTAAATGAGGGTTGGTGTGTAGATTCAATTAATGGTTCCTGTTGATGAAGCATCAGATTTTTTGAAGTTATACTTTTATTTACAGTGATCGTTGAAGATGACTCAGGAAAATGAGTTTGGTTGATTTAATAGTGAAGAATATTCTAGAGATATCATTGTCGTTGATGTAAATAAACAAGAGTCGAGTAGTACGCATGTGGTTTAGTCGTGGTCAATGTAGTCATTTTGGGGAAGGGTAGCAGTGTTTGGATTTGAGAGTATATACTTACTGTTCCTTTTCTCCCATCTTTTTCTTTATTCGAGCAAGTAGTTTGTAGCCATCATCTTGTAGTTGTGGTGGTCTTGGTAGTGAATTTACAGTAGGCTATAGCATTACCTTTTAAAAATTTTCTTATTCTCCTTTATTTCTCTGTCCATGAGGCAATTTGTTGTGGTGTGTGCTCATTTTTAGGTTTTAGCTTATCTCTCTTTGTGTATGTAGCATAAACTCTACATTCATTATAGTTTTCTAGATTTAATTTCTCTATTCTAGTAGAAAATGAATACATTATTATCCTCCAGCCACTTTAATTATAATATTTTCTTACTGCATTCAAATCCTCTATCCACTGTAAGTATTATCTGTTATCTTATATTAAATCATATATGTTTGTGCTGTCATCTTAAATTTCATTACTATTTAGTATAAATATAATGGTGAAGATCATCCATGAATTATTATTATTAAAAAACTTAAATTAATAACTTTTCTTTTGAAATTAATCATGGAAGACTAAATTTATTTCATGGATTATTAAAATTTATTGAAAATTATTTTCTCAAAATAAGGATATGTTATTGAATGGAGATAGAAAAAGTGTGTTGAAGCTATCTAACTTGGGATTATAGGTGTTATATTTGATCATTATGGTATTTTATATTTGATAATTTTAATTTTAATTGATTAATATATCATTGGAGCATGTTTGAAGTCAAATTTTCAATTATTTTGGATTAATCAATGTTTTTATTTCTAGATTAGATTTATTTCATTTGTTATTTTAAATATATCATTTTTAAATGCCTTATGTTTTTATAACCATCCATAAATATAGAAAAATAATCACCATGAATAAATTACTTTCCTCAAGATAAATGACCCGAGGTGAACACAAATATTACATTATTAAGGAAAGGAAAACAATTTGTGTGTGGTGTTACATTTTCAGGGCATACTGGTCATTTTGGAGACAACACTCACAACACTTGACATGAGTTTTGATGAAAATTGAATATAGACCCTTTTCTATGAGTTCCCATAGATATTTTAGTAGGTTCTATACCCACCTTTAACCATTAAAATTAATGAATAATGAATATAGTAATGTATCATAACAAACACTTATATTTCAATATTTCTTATAACTGATGAAGTTAGTTTTCAACAGGGTTTGAAATGATTTCAATGTGGTTTCTGCATGTCCATCATGAGGAGGATGATATCATATGAGAGGGTGGTGGCTTAGAATTCATTTAATGAAGGAATCCCACAATTCATTCTCTTGATTGGGAATATCCACATAAAAAACAGTGGGATCTGAAAATCTGGAGATGAAACAGAGAAAACATCTCATAGTAATTTCCTTTTTCATTAAATGTTTTAGTACCTTTAGTTTTTTTGAAAGGGAAATATCTCAAGGTTCTTCACAGGGTGTAAAATTTATATGATTGCAGGTAAGGCTTTTTATAATGAATGAACATTGCAACCTATATGGAATCTCATATCATTACACATTTTCTATGTAGTCATAAACCCAGTAAAATGTTTGTTAAATTATAATTAATTTTTTTTTGTCATGAAATTCTTCCTTTTCATAATTTGTGTCTAAATTTATTGGTTTCATTTAATTTTGGGATAGTTACATTCATCAACATACTTTCAATTACATATATTGTATTTTACTTTTATATTATATGATTCTCACATCATACACTTAATTCTATTTCAAATTAGTGTTAAATGGTTTAATTATACTATTAATTGCTTTTGTAGAACAAGGCTGATGGGGGATTTTTTTTCATATAGAAAACTATATTCTCTATGAATGTATACTACTATATTATTTTCCATTACTCATGCTTTCACATAATACTCAATATCCACGACTATATGTAGTTTAATTCCTTTTGAATCAGGTTTTCGGATAATGTATCAACTCTATTTAGGAATTATATCAGTATATGTGGTTTATTTATGTTCATCTGAAATTTTATGAACTCATTGTTAATTTGTAGTTCATCATAAATTTGTTTATTACATTTACTTTCAATTATTGTATGATCCAAATTATCACATCTTTTCTGACCAGTTTGAGCTCAAAACCTCTACATTCAAGCCCATATATAAGGCTAGTCTCTACAATAAAACATATCTCGATTAGACCACCAATGATTTCATTTGATACAAGTGTTTATCTGAAATTAGTATTTATACGCAGGTAAATTACAATAGAAATTTGTTTTCATTATTAAACTTCATATTTATTGATTCAAAAGTTTCACTTGAGAATAAATATATATTTCACTATATTTCAATTGTAGGTTAAAAAGTGTAACCAATGGAAATTATGAGGAAAATTCAAACTATAACGAATTCTATGAATTATATATTTTCTTTAGGAAGAATCTGTTCCAATGAAATAATTTTGGAGTAAAAATTGAAATGCAGCTCCATCTTCGATCATTTCAAGGTATGGATTTGTATCTTTTCACTGATTTACAAATGTATCCATTATAATTTTACTGAATTAATTATAAATTTTACATTACAGATATTGTGTTTTCTGTTTCTCCAGATATAGTTCAATATCATGTAAGTGGTCATACTGGATTTTTCTTTGTTGTTCTGTTTGGAAAACAAAGTATTGAAACTCCTATGAAAAATTGTGTCAGATCTCATAGATATTTAGATTTAGGATCACATCAAATTTCACACTACAATATATTTTTATATTTTTTATAAAGTATAACAAATGATGGTCTCTTTCTTGTATGATAGTGATCAATTTGGGTATTCAACACAATGAAATATCATCAAATCCAAGCAATTTGGTAATCATTTTTTGTACCTTTCTAGTCCTAATTAAATTATTTTTGCAAATTTTTTATAATTTATAAGGTTTAGAATGTTGAAGGATGCATCACCACTTGCCCTCAATTAAAGTGGTAAACATTGGGAGAGGATCAATAATAGGGTATCTGACTAGCTACTAATATTCATCCAGTGGGGTTTCAATCCGCTGCCCCTGTAATTTTTGGATTGATTTTCATTGGATATTTTACAAGTTCTGTATGTGAGTTCTAGTTTTTCAGCATTTTAGGATGTATGTGCTATGCATGAGAGATAATAGAGACATCATTTATTGAATACATCACTTCCCGTGGGTATCTTCTCGTGCTGGAAGAGGAATGAGCATTGAATTTCCTATATATTATGAACACACTCGCATGTGGGAAGGTGGTGTAAATTCCATACATGGCTGGTGAACTCACACAAGGGCAAGTTACATTGAATATGGGCATCCCTTCAAGAAGGCATAAATGTGTAGGCGTGTTGCGCATCACAAATCTTCAGGTGGCACACACCATCTGTGGAAAACCATCATGTAGGTACCTAATAAATAGCACAGGAATTTTCAGTTATAATAAGAATTTAAATTTCCACTATTTAAATATAAATAGAAGAAACACCACTACATTTTTGTTTTTTTAAATCCTTCTCAGAATTAAAAATTACTAGTCTTTTTTTAAGAAGTGTTTATAACAGAGACATGATTCCTGGATTTGAGACATTATGACTATTGATTCATGAGATGTCAACTAGGATGATGAAAAATGCTACTATGAAAATCCTTTTTTATACTTTCATTTCTTTATAATTTGGTTTCAATTCATGAAGATATTTTTCACTGATTTGTGAGTTTTCTCTTTGGTTGTTTTTTATGTAGATATTGGAGATGAAGTGTGTGGAATGAAAAGGCCTTGAGGTTTCTCACTGGGGTTACTAGTTCTAGAGGTGGTTGGATTTATTTATTATTGGTACTAGAGATGGCTTGTTTTTGGGTAAACTCTTTGGTTATGTGTGGTGGAGATCGTGGAGATGAAGGCTGTGGTTTGACAATGACTTTAGAATTATCGTTGAAGATGGAGCTGGCACATTGGTCTTGGGGCATGGATGAGTCATTAGTGGTCACTGGTCCTAGTTTTAGATCTGGCATGGATGTGCTGGTGCTGAATTAGACTTGTTGGCAAGGGTCACTGGTGCTCACTAGTCCCGGGTGTTGGAGCTGGTTCACTTGCATGGATGGGCTAGTGTTTTAACTGACATGGATGGTGCTAGAGATGACATGGGCTCATGTTGTCGCTGGCATATATAGTGCTGAAGCAGGCATGGTACAATGTCATCACTGACATATATGGAGTTGGGTATGGGTCACTTTATAACTCACTGTATGGGGTGCTATATGGCTCACTGTGTGGGTCACTTTATGGGTCGCTGTACGCGGTGTTGTTATGGATTCTGAATTTTTGTATTAATTTTCATTATAAATACACTTTTTTTTATAATTATGGACCGGTGTGATTGTGGTCTTTTTTTTATAATTATATAATATATGTAATAAATTAATAAATAAAATATGAAAGTTTACTATAAATATAATTTTATAATTTTTATTTAAATGTAATTTATAAATAAATATTATATGTTCGTAATATTATTACCAACAGAAAAATATGTCATTAAAACTTTAGCTAAACATTTACCAACATATATGTTATATGATGGCATTATTATAGTTGTAACAGAACTATTTTATCTATTGCAAAAACATTTAGTGACAGATTTTTTACCAATAGTTTAGTGACATAAATATATATGTTGGTAAAATGTTTTACCCAAAAAATGGACTTTTACCAACAGATGTTCCCCCACTGGAAAATGTGAAATATTTTGTAGTGATAATAGCAGTCACCACGATGCTTGAAAAGCTCCTTCAAAACAAAGATACTACTAACCAAATTGATCTCCAACCAACTCCAAGTTACTTAATAACAGGTTCTATATACATAGTGTGACTATAACAGTATACTCAGTAGAATGCTGTCTAGATCCTCTTGTGAAAAAGTCAAGAATTCAGGCTACGACACAGTGAACAAAAAGTGATAATAACTCATCACCTAAACTAGTATAATATGTTCCAATCCTCAACATGGATAATCTCACCAAGTATCGCATAAATTAGTATATAATTTAATAAATAATATCAAAGGTACACTGCTAGTACTTCCCCGTAGTTTTTTTACTTTTCCACACAATCACACGTCCTAAGATTCTCTTTGTAAAAAGGATTTCTTACAGACACTTGGGAGAAGAACTGCAATATGTTCCTTGTGAAACAAGACCACCATGTCCATGTTACCAAAGTAACCAGGTAGTTTTCAGGATCCACCATAGCTTATATAACTTGTATCACACATCAGGTATTATACCTCAAGTCATTTGAGCCGATACACGGAGTATGTATCCTCATTCAATCACATTCTATACAAATTACACCTATAGTAGTCCATAAGAAAAAATATCAATAATATATATGTGTGTGAATGACCAAAATCCATTACAAACCTTTATACACATATAAGGAGGGAGACTAACTATTGTTCCTACTAGCACAGGTAACTACCAAGATAAGAGAGTGGGGCCAAATGGGGAAACCGGTCATCCATCCTACCACCATAAAATTGGGGAAAACACCACAGGGCTCAGAATTCGAGTGGTGTCAGTATATATAAACCATAGGGTGGGGTAGCATATAAAAACACAAAATTTACAAGATATAACATAGCTCAGAACCACACTATGGGAATAACATTTCCTTATACACAACTGAAACTAACATCACCCAAACTCCTATATACAACTTCTAATACTATATATACTATAAGAACACAAACATTTAATGATATTTATTAAATTAACTTTTCACAGTTATTCAATTTCACTCTATGTTGATTAATTCTTTATCCATTAATTAACCATTTGAAATCAACATTACATTTCATTATCTTGAAAACAAAGTTCCTTGCCCTCCACACTTAACCAACCCAGTACATAGTCCCTTTAAATGGTATCCTCAGCCTTTAAACCTAGAAGACCCCAACCTCATGGGATAATATCATTTATTCAATAATTTATTAATATCATTATTACTTTCCCATATCCCCAATTATTCATGAAATTCAATTTAAGCTACTATAAACAATGGGCTCAACACTGTGAGTATGTGAACAACTAATAAAGTCTTTTCTACCCATATTAATACTGTATACCCATATATCCTTGAGAATATATACACTTAATGTATGTGGAATAAACCATGTGTCTTCACCTCTTTTGGTAGGATAGTAAGAAAAACCAGCTGCCTAAAGTAGTGTGGAATGTAAAACAGATAACAAATAATACGTTTAATCTGAAACCACTTCAATATCAATGATAAGGTTAGTTTCAACCTGTAGTATAATTCTCAGTGTCCTGCCCTACACCCAAATGCATAAACCAATGAATCTCACCTCTATAGGCGTCAAGTGCAACCACAAACCACTAGGCATACCTACCCTCCATACCACAAAGACCTCCAGGCTCAACCATACTAGGCTTACACTGCAACTAAAGAAGTTGGAAACAATAACTAGTAATTGGAATCTTGAACCTAAAAAAGCATTCTTCCTTCACACACAACAAGCCCTCATGGCACCGAAACATAATGCTCTTGGACTTTATAAGTAATAGGGTAACTCAGAACCCTGCCCGATATTGTCTTCTATAAAACAACCAGTTCATCAATTCATCTTGAATTAACTGATTCATTATTAAGAGGTTCCAGTGATGGTAAACCTAAACAATGGTCTATCAAAGCTATCACAATTAATTTTACACTCCTTTTTTTCATTTATCAATAAGAACCAAAATTCTTCATTTTTATCAATTAAACATTTTTATGCATCAATTTGATAAAAATAAAATCACAATAGGAAATGGTTTCAAAAACATGCATATTTATCTTCGACCAATTGATTTAAAATTCATCACAGATTTATGTTCATTAAAAATTTCCATCAATAAAAACATGTTAAACAATCAAAGCATAGATATCACACAATCTAGAAAATAAAGAGGCAATAACATCACTATGAAATTTTTATCAATTCATTAATCTAGTTCAAATATTTATTATGTCAATTCCATTGAGATAGAGTGGTATAAATCATGATGACTCTGCTACAACACGTAAAAACAAAAGAGAATATACAAATCCCCTACCAAAAGATTTTCGATGTTCTATTAAAAATAACAATCTAGCACAAAAGATATTAATCACTTTCCCCGTAACAAGTGCATCCACTTGGGGATATCGCACCACAACTACATCAACCAATATCCAAAAAATCTCTATTTGAAATGTGTGGATCAAGTTCCATCAAATGGAAATGAGAAATGATAGAATAAGAGTCAATGAAAACACATGAACAATGGTGTATCATACCATCTATCATTGATGGATCGACACTTACTACTAGAACCAAAATAGAGGGTGTGCATGGAGACAAAAAAACTTCAAGGGGAAACGATCCATGGATTACTATTGGATCACACCAATCCTATGGGAAGAAAGACTCAGGGTGACTCACACCAAGGGAAAGGATGTAGAATAGAAGATGAGAAGGTGCCCAAATTTGAAGGACTAGATCTGAGACTAATGGTATTTGAAATGGGTTGGAATTTTCATTAATGCAGATCAAATTAAACAATGCGGTTTTTCAAAGTAAATGAATACCTCCCTTTAAGGAAATTATGACAGGAGTTATGTGCTTTGAATTGGTTTCAAATAACTTAAAATAATGCTTTGAATGGGTTTTATGTTAAAGAATACATTAAAGTGGCGGGAAGTTTAGGATGCTGGAAACATTGTTCACCAGTTGATCTGGAAACACTGTAGCACCTACCGACACCGACATATGACTCATTGATACTGAATGTTGAAGATGAATTACAGAAAGATGACTCACGTATAGTTAAATACGACTCATCAATAGATGACTCATTTATAGTTTATGATGGCTCCCTAAGACCAACAGATGAAGATAACTCACTGACACTGACAAATGAAGATGACTCACTGACACCGATACATGAAGATGGCTCACCGACACTGATAGATGAAGATGACTCACCGACACTGAAAGATGAAGATGAATAACTAAAATTTAAAAATAAAGATGAATCACTAAAATTGATAGATAATGATGACTCACTAACACCGACAGATAAAGATGACTCATAGACCTAGAATGATGAAGACGACTCACTAACATCGACATATAAAGATGAATAACTTACACTGATAGATGAAGATGACTCACTGACACTGATAGTTGAAGATAACTCACTAAAAGAACTATTTAGAAAACTGTTAACACTATTCAAATGGCATGAAATTTGGCAGTGTTGTGGATTAGTCATTTTGACCTCTAAGAACACCCCAAACACCCGATTTAAAAAAAGGAATGGATGAGAGAGGTCTGGGACATTAAATTAGATACCACTCAAAATATTCTCATCCTAAATATTTTAAAACCAATATAGAGAGGAAATGGAAAATGGGTCCAAACAACCACCCATCGAGATACCTCTCAAGGTTCTCACAACTAAAGGAGCTCTACCAATTTTTCAATGAAATAATGAAAAACCACATGAAAACTATAATGAAACCAAAACAACTCTCTCGGGAGAGATAACTCTCAAAAGAAAGAAATTCACCAAAAAATGACAAGATAAATCTATCTCATAAATAGGAAATTTCAACAACCATAAAAAACATCGTTACATGAAAATAGAGCTAACCATCAAATAGCTCAGGGTACTGTGCACATATCTGGGACTCACATTCCCATGTACTATCCTCCATGCCACTGTGCCTCCACAAGACACAAACCAAGGGGATATAATTCCATCAAAAAATTCTCCTTACCATCATAGGCCTCAACATGCCTATCCTCGAAGTCAACATCATCATCAAAATATATATTTCCCCAATCGATGACGTAAGTGTCTTTAAAAAGATAACGACAGAGCTAAGACATGTCAAAAACATCATGTATTTGAATCATTTATAGGGGAATTTCTACCTGATATGCCAAGACTCCATCATGATCCAACACCTCAAAATGCACAAAACCTAAGAAGAATGCTTACTCTCATGACCAAAACATCACATTCCAAAAATGGGAGTCACCTTCAGGAATACGTGATCCCCAATGAAAAAATCCAAAGGTCACATCCAATGTTTTTCCAAGGATTTTTGATGATCCCATGCTACCTTCATCCTCTCAAGAATCACCTAAACCATCTATGTTGTGCTTTTTACCAGTTATAGGATGAGAATTTCTGACTCTCCAACCCTATTACAACATAATGGAGAATGGGAAGGTCATCCATACAAGGATTTCAATGGTTCCATACAGATTGTAGAGTGTAAATTATTATTGTTAGATAAATCTATGAAGGGTAACTTGTCTTCAAGAGTTTGTATGGTCCACTCTATCTAACCATTCAACTGGAGATGAAAAGTAGTGTTATGACATAAAAAATAACCAAAAGCATGCAGGAGACCTCTCCACACATTTAAGGTAAAATGATGATCTTGAGAAGAAATATTCATCATAGGGACCCCATGGAGTCTCACTAAGTCTTCTAGATACTGCCTTAAAAAAAATCCACTAATCTAGACTCCTTGATATCTATGAAGTGGGATGATTTTTTCAAACTATCCAGTACCACCCATATTTCCTCATAACCTCCCTGACATCAATTTAAACCAGTAACAAAGTGTATATAGATGTCCTCACATTTTTTGCGAGGGACATCTAATAGTTGGGTAAAACCATTGGGAACACAATGCTCAACCTTCACCTGCTGGAAGATAAAGCATCAAGACACAAAATCCGCAACTGCAAGTTTTAGCCCAATCCACCAAAAAAAAGTCCTCAAAGCACATTATATGTTTTTTAAGCTAGGATGTACTACTAAAGGGGAATTATGGGACTGTTTTTGAACCATCTCAAGCATCCCCAAATGAACAAAAACCCTTCCCTAAAATAACACATGGCCTTTTTCATCCTTAGACCAGCCATTAGGGGCCTCTCCACAAACAAAACAGTCTCTTTAGACCTCTACCTCAAGATACCTCAACTCGGAATCATCCACCTACTTCAGGAAAGATGATTTCATGATCATATGAGAAACACAAACTCTGCCTCCAACTTCCCCCTTACCGAGATGTGATGTTTAAAGGTATTCCATTTCACTCCAAGAATCACCAAATTGACAAACTGCATCACGACGTGACTTCTTACTCAATGCATCAGCTACAATGTTCCACTTAATAGTTTCATATGATATTATGAAGTCCTAATCTAGTAGGAACTCCATCTATCTATGTTGTTTCAATTTGATGTCACATTGGGAGAAAACTTACCTCAATCTTTTATGGTTGTTGAAGACCACTATGTGCTCTCTGATGAGGTAATGTCTCCACAAAATCAAAGAAAACATCACTACTACCAACTCTAGATTGTGGGTGGCATAGTTATGCTCATGGATATGTAACTTCTAAGACCCATAAGAAATGGCTAATCACTCTTGCATTAGAACACATCCTAACTCCATACTTGGAGCATAACAAAAAACATAAAATTGAACCCCTTTTGCTGGCAGAAAAAGAATAAGAGAACTGACCAACATCACCTTAAAAAATCCAATGATACTTGAAAACAATCAGTATTTTTGAATTCCTCAACCATTCTATTCAACACTGTTATAAGAGTTGTAACCCAAGAAAAATTGGCTAAGAACCTCTTGTAATAGCCTAGAAGACCAAGGAAACATCACACCTATATAACTATCTTGGGGGATACCCAAAAATCAACTACTTATATCATTTATGGATCCATAGATACACCTTGCTGGGATACCACATGCCCCATGATATAGAATTATCAATCCCAAAACTCACACTTTGACAACTTCCTAAATAGCTACTGTCGACGAACAACTCCCAAAATGACATAAAGATTCTCTACATGATCCTCCTTAGGTGTAGAGTATACAAGGATTACATTTATGAAAACCACAATGAACTTATTTAGGAACTCAAAAAATGCATCGTTCATCCACCCCATGAACATAGCTGGATTATTTTTCACACCAAAGGACATCACAACAAACTCTCAACTCTCATGATGATAATTAAAAGTAGTCTTCTGGTTATCTTCATCTTTCACCAACATCTGGTGATATGTTGACCACAAATAAATCTTCGAAAACGAACCTGAAATCTTTATTTGATTGAATAAATCATTAATCCATGAAATAGGATAGCATTTCATAACTGTCACTCAGTTCAGAAAATGATAATCGATAGACAACTGCAAACTTCCATCACCCATCACCATGAACAAAACTGCTGCACCCATGGTGACACAGTCATCCAAACAATACTGCACCGTAATAGACCATTGAGTTGTATACACATCTCCCACAACCCATAAGGCACCATCCTATATATAGACATCGATATAGAAGATTCTCCTGGCTATAGATTGATACCAAACTCGATCTCTCATAAAGGGGGTAATGATGCAACTTCTTTTGGAAAGAAATTAGTTACTCTACTATGATCCTTGGAAATGACAACTAATGAACCACCAATGAAATCCGCATCATCTCATCGATAAAATATAAAATTTTTGGAACATGCCTCTCATACATTAGAGGGTCCTTCTAAGAAAAAAACATTTCTAGACCTCCTTCAGCATCAAAGAACACCACCTACCTCTTGAATCAATTATATCCTTCACGGAATAAAATTGATACATTTCAAGGATGACATTACATGGTTGTATCTGTAAACATAGGAAATCGTATAAAGAGATATGTTTCCCCACCACTATCTAACAATCACTATATTATTAAAATAAGTCAACTCTTCCTTCAACTAGAATAGTCAATGGAAATGGCATTGGAAGCCTATCTACCTCAAGTCCCAATTCATGGACTATGTTAGGTGATAGAAAAAATATCATCTCTTAGAAATCAAACAAGGCATACACCAAAGTTGAAAAGTAGAAATGGGTACCACAAACGACGTCTAGCTTGACTGTCATTGGAAATGGTAAAACATGAAACTGACCATGACCTGCTCCAGGGCCTCTCTGAAACTACTGGAATCTTCCAACATAGCCGCACTTTACTCTCAGAGGATAGAGAGAATCTCTGGTATGTCCACTGCCAGCCCTATATTATCTATAGTGATCCAAAGTTGGTAAAACATGATGCTTCAACATCTATTAAAAATTACTCAATGGAGGAACCTAAAGAGAAACAGCCAACACCTACGGAATACATAGGAATTTTTGTAACTCTTGCAGCTGATGACCTCAGCCTCCACAAGAAACCCAAGTTCCAGATCCCCCTTCATAGGACTGAGAGCCACATTTCATTATAGAAATGAAATACTGAGGGTTGTAACCTACCCCTGACCAATTGAAAAATATTCTTCTCTCAAAACTGGGGACCCAAGAACATAGCTCTACTTCGTGAGGAATCCTGAAAACTCACCTCTTCTAATGATCTTATTCTAGATAACATCATCTTGGTGACCTCTTCCCTCTCCAGAACCTCAACACATTTCTTCATCATAAATGGGGTGACATGGTGCTAGATTTATTGATGCAAAGCCTCCTAAAAAAATCCTCACATGGGTCTCCTAATCTGGATATAGTTCCGATGAATATTGTAAAATGTTTGTAAAATGGATTACTATCTCTCACCCACTAGAGCTCCCCTATCGATGGTTGAGTTACTCCTGGTGACCGCATTCCATCAAGGTCGATGAAAGAAACTCAACTCTAAACTATTATCAGAAAAGTTTCCATGATACTACTGGCTCATCATGATCCCAGAGCAATAAGAATCACCATTGCCTTGTTACTTCACACTACATTGTCACAACCAACAAAACCATGTTCTCCTTCTGGGCTTCGATTGAGCTTAAAGATATCTCAACCCCCTCCAACTAGTCTTATGTGACAACATTTGAAATAGATATATCATTCTTATATAGCCCTGGTGGTAAAAGTCTCAGATTTTTCTCGTCCTTGTATCATCATCATCAACCTCTACTTAGAGGCGATCCTCTGGCAGAACATACTAAACATATTCTGTGTGAATCTTATGGGGATGTAGACCTGGAACCATACCAAAAAAACAGCAAACAGTTATAGCTCCTAAACATGGAATATAGAATACTCAACATTAATTATTTTGTTGATTTATTTTATTCATTTTAGGATATCCTATCCCATTGAATACCCATTCACACACAAGCGTAATGAAGCATGATGCATGATCTTTTCTTAGTTCAGTACTCCATAAAAATTATAACCACTTTTAGTAGCCACTATAAACATAATGTTCCATGCATCAGATCATAGGGGGAACTAAGCACATGAGCCTTAGCCCAGTTGGTAAGGACTCTGCAAGTGCATCCGGGAGACCCAGGATCAAATCCAGGTGGAGACATTATTTCTGGGGGTATTATAGTAGGTAATATAGTAGCACTATAGTAGGTACTGTGTAGTACTGTAATAGGTACTGTAGCGGGTACTGTTTGGCACTGTAGCTACTGAGAATATGCCCCCGTTCAGGGCTTCGGGCCACCTATTTGGTCCCTGAGTCATTTAAGGCCTTTGGGCTACCTAGGCCTTTGGGCCAGTAAGGCCTTCAGGCCACCTCAAAGCCTTTGGGCCACCTTAATTGTAGATGAAAACTAGAATACCAATGAGCAACAAGCACTACAAAGAGGATGAGCAAGGAGCTTTCACCACAACAGAAGCTAAAGATATTTCATGAATGAGAGGGTATGACACATGCCATCGGGACAAGCATGTGCATGCACAAGAATGCCTAGCCGAACAACCATGTGAAGGTGGAGAGCTGATTTTAATGATGAAGATGCTGTGGAGGAGCAGTTCCATGTAGTTAGTCTAGGTTGTATGTAAGGTTTGAATCCTATAGGAAAAATGAATTCCTCTAAGGCCTACAGGCCATGTAATACTTACACCTACGGGCCTTGTAAGGGTTCCACCTCACCCCTTGAATGGTGGATTATCAAAAATCAATAAAAAATGAAGGCCTTTGGGCCATTGGAGGATAGGGGGAACTAAATACCCATGTATCAGATAGTCTCTTATGTAAACATCACTTTCTAAACTTGAATACAACTATTTCCCTACCAATCCATTCTACCTCACATATTCCTAACACCAAACTACATCATATCCCTCAACAAGTCCTCTCATACAACTCTATCCTAACCCCCTCCCGACAAAGTGTACCCCCTAGGATGAAAATGTGAAATCTGAGATAGTGACACCTGATTTCCACCTCTAGTAGGCCTTGGGTTGGTGACTAGAACCAAGGGTATAGTAAAAACACCAATGAGAGGCATTACCCTATAAAATAACACATGTGAATGAGAGAGATAAGATAGAAACCCCCCAAATCCTTCTCAAACTATAACATCAAATAAATCCATAGTACACATATGTAATATTATTCAATAACTACTAAAACTAAAAGGGAAAATTCTACATACCAAAAAAAAGTATAACAGTAGTAACCACGATGCCCGAACAACTCCTGCAACCCCAAGATAATAGTAACCATCATGATATCTAACCTACTCTAAGTGACCAGAAAAAAATCTATATATACATAGGTTGAGTATAACAGAATAGTCTATAGGATCTTCTCTGAATTATCTCGTACAAAAATATAGAAAGAATGCTAAAGCATAGTGAACAACAAGTGAAACTAACTCATCACCTAAATAGTTATACTATGTTCCCATCCTCACCATGGATACTCTCACCAAGTATCACATACTATTGTATATAATATAATAATGAATATCGAGGGTATCCCGCCACAATATACCCTTTAGTTTTCTATTTTCCCCAATGTCGCATGTCTTACCCATCTCCCTGTAAAAAGGTTCTCCCATAAACACCTGGGCGAAGCACCGCAATATGCACCTTGTGCAACATGACCTCCCCGTTCATGTAACCATAGTAACCGAGTAGTTTCTAGGTGCCATCATAGCTCATATAATTTGTATCATACATCAAGTATTATACCTCAATCCATTACAACCCATACAACAAATAAGAATCTTCAAGCCATCACAGCTAATACATTTTACACATAAAGTTGTCCAGAAAGAAACTATATCCCGAATACATGTGTGTGAATAACCACAATCCATTAAATCCCTCTACAAACTTAAAAGGGAGAAAAATAACTATTGCGCCTACCAACATAAGTAACTACAAAGAGAATAGATCAGGGCCAAAGGGGGCAGTCTTCAATCAATTCTCCCATTGGGATGTTAGGGAAAACACACACTAGTGCTAAGAATACTCAAGGTGTCAGTCGCCCTTACCCACATGGTTGGTTATAATATAGAAACAAAAAACACACAAGATATAGCATAGCACAAAACGACACTATGGAATAAACCTAGACTTATACACAACTACATCTAACATCTCTCGGACTCTCGGATTCCACCGCAAAAACTAGATATCCTATAAGAACATAACCATTTAAAGAGTTTTATTTAATCATCTTGTCCTTTTTAATAAGTTTCACTTTATGTTGATTAATTCTTTAACAATTAATTAACCATTACCAATTTCAAGTTACATTTCAATAGCATCACAAAAAAGTTACAAGCTCTCTAGGCATCACCAAACAAGTCTATAGTTACTTTAAATGGTAAAATCCACATTACATCCCTGCAAGTTCCAACACCATGGGTCATAAGAATTTGTTAAATCATTTATTAACATCATTATTAATTTTTCATATCCCCATGCATTCTAGAAACCAATTATACGCTACAAAAAATAAGGGGCTCAACATGGACAGTAGGTGAACTACTCGTCAACAATTTTCAACCTATAGAAACAACATAGACCCATTAATACTCAAGAAGATAAACATAGAAAGCATGTAGGATACATAGTGTGTCTTCACCTATTTTGGAAGGAGTGTAAGAAAACCGAGCTACCTCAAGAAGTGGGGAAAGTAATAAATACAAAAAACAACGTGTTAAATTAGAAACTACTTTCTTATCAACAGTAATCTCGACCTCAACCTATTCCATCATCCACAGTGTCCTCCCCGACACCCACAATCATTAATTGATGCGTCTTTCCACTCTAGGCGATAACTGTGGCCACTGCCACTGGGCCTCCCTACCCCCACATACCACAAATCCCTCTAACCTCCACCATAATAGGCTCACAACACAACATAAGAAGTTTGAATGAAACATTAGCAACAAGGATCTTGGCCCTAAACAGGGCATTCCGCCTTAACATGAAATGAGCCCTCATGGCTCTAGAACATAAGGCTCTTGAACTTTACAATAAATAGGGTAACTCAAAACCCTACCACATAATGTTATTTATCAAACAACTAGTTCTTTAATCCATCTCAATTAAATAGTTCATTATTTCTAGGTTCAAGCGATAGGAATCCTAAACAAAAAGATATTATATTTATTAGAATTAATTAAACAATTAATTTTACATGGATGTAGTTATTTCATCAATAAGAATATATATACTTAAGTTTAATCAATTAAACATGTTTACTGTACATATTAGATTAACATCAAATTACAAGAACAACTATGTTCACTAACATGCATCTTTATCATTGTCCAATTAATTTACAATTAATCCCAACATTACATTATTTACCAATTTCAATAAAAAATGACCTGATAAATAAACAAAGCATAGATATAACACTATCTAGAAAATTAAGAGACAATAACATCGCTATGCAATTGATAAAAATTATTCTATCTGGTTCAAATATTTATTATGGAAATTCCATTATGATATAGTGGGATAAATGTTTGTAACTCTACTACAGCACATAAAATGAATAGGGAAACCAAAAATCCCCTACCTGAAAATCTTCATAATGTTATTTTTATGAGAACTGTCCAATACAATAGATCATAATCACATTCCTCGTAATAATTGCATCCACTCAAGGATATCGTGACACCACCGCATCAACCAACACCCAATAAATCTCCTTTAAAAACATAGAGACCATGTTCAATCACATGGAACGAAGAAACATGAAAAGATTGATGGAAGAAAACATCAAAACAGAGGTGGATCATACCTTCTATTAATGACATATCGATACTTGTTGCTTCCACAAAAATAGGTGATGTGCAAGCAGTATGAATAAACTTCAAGGGGAAATGGTACACAGAGTATGGTTCGATCACACCACTCCTATGGGAAGAATTCCTCAGGAAACCTCATACAGAGAGAAAAGAGACAGCTTGAATGAAGGGAAGGTGCCTGGCATTAGAGGATTAGATTCAAGACAAACAGGATTTCAAATGAATTAGAATTTCCATTAACGTTTACATTAAACCATCTAGTTTGAATAAGTAAAGAAATACCGACCCTGATGAATATTATAATAGGAGTTATGGGATTTAACTTTATTTAAATACATTAAAAAAAATCTTTGAACACATTTTATATAAATGAAAATGTCAAAGGGGTGAAATTATAAGAATCTGGAAAAATTATTCCCTAGTTGATCTGGAAACACTATAACACCGACTGATATCGACACATGACTCACCCATACTGAAATTTGAATTAGACTCACCGAAATATGACTCACTGGTAGTTGAGGATGACTCACCAACACTGATAGATGAAGATGACTCACCGACACCAAAAGATGAATATGACTCATCGACACTGACATATGAATATGACTCACATACATGAAAAAATGAATATGACCCACCTACACTAACAGATGATGATGACTTAGTGAAAATGACAGATGATGATGAATCGCTAACATTGAAAGATGAAAATGGATCACTTACACCGAAAGATGAATATGATTCACTAATACTTATAGATGAATATGACTCACCGCCAACACTATTCACAAAACTAGAAACACTATTTGCAGAATTGAAAATTGGGAAAAGTGTTAGGGAATAGTCATCTTGACCACCCAGAATAGCTCAAACACCAGATTTCATTAAAGGAATAGACGAGAAAAGTCTGGACCATTACACTCGATGCCTAGAGGATTCTAAGTGGTATGTTATTGTTACTTACCAAATTTCAAGTATCTCTAAATTCCTTAAGAATTACAAAATTCATAGATCATTTATGTCTACATTATCAAATGTTTTGTGATCACATGCTCCCAAGAATAATGATTCCTGATCCTCGTAGATAGTTCTGGATTCTTATGATCCCTTTATTATCCCTTCATCATCAATCACATGTAGGTACATCTATGGGTTTATAGAGGCATGGTTTGAGAATGAGCACCCGGTTTTGGTTTTATGTTATTATGATTTTTATGAATTTATTATAAATTTTTCATACCCTTATATACTCAATCAATTCAATTTAAGGGTGTGTTGGTGATGTCTTGCTGAGTCTTTTACTCATACCTAACTTAGTAATTTTGAAGGGATTTTAGATTTAATGAGGAATCTTGGAAATTTGAAGGGTCCTACAATTGATAGATGAGTAGTGGTGCACAATGATAGTAGTAGACTAGGGTGGACTCTAGTTCTTTTTATCTATATAAGTATATACATTTTCTTGCACTATGTTTTCATATAGCCATGGGAACTATATTTTTATATGACATGTATTCCATATTTATATTTACACACGATTAATACAAAAATTTGTTATATTTTTTTATTATTGATTTTGATCCAATTTAATGATATTAAGGGTATAGTCTCACCACTAATAGACTCGGACCCTTACTAATGGTCAGCAGCCTCTTGCATATATGGAGGCATGCATGAGGTTACACGACCTTCCATGTCAGACCCGTTGGTTTGGGATGGGATGTTACAAAAAATATATTATATTTATATAAAAAGTTATTGAAACACAATAATTTATCCAAATTGTGTAAATTTTAATGTTTTTAATACCTTTTACCTGATTTTTCAATTATTTAAACTTGCACTATGTCGGCATATCATAAGTTTTTTAAATTATTCCACCATATTTTTTTAAAAAAAATATTTATATGATGATGAAATGATATTCATAATTTAAATAACCATACATAACTAATCATGATGACTTTTTCCTCATGAAAGAATTATTATAGATATCAAAAAATGAGAGTGACACTTTGTGTCTATACTTTACAAAAAATTATATTAATGTGGTTTTGAAAGGTGTGTAGAACAAAATTCAATATTTTCACAGTTATGATGATTATGCTTAAATTAATCATCCAATGACATAAATGAACATTTTCGAGTGATTTTAAAGTCTTATTGAACTATTGTAATATGTATTTACCTACTATTTTCTTTACCATGGAAAAATATTTTTTACCCAGATAACTATGATTGTTGAAAAAAAATAAATATAATCTATTTAAATAACATTTAATTAATTATTCTAAAAATGAATTACATTTTATAAAAATCAATTAATAGAGCTTTCAATAAGTAGTATTATAATATAATAGTAAAACATGATAAAAAATATCTTTAGAGAAAGAAATTTAAATTATTAAAATATTTTTATAGAAATTTTTTTGAATAATATTGATTTTAATATCATTAATTATATAAATTTTTATAATATGTTTTTAATATAATTTTAAAACCCATTTAATACAAAATGGTTTGCTGTAAATATATGAAAAAAATACATTTTTTTATAAAATCTATAGTTTTATAATTTTCACTGAAAAATCATCTCTTTAAAAAAATACAAAATGTTCACCTCATGATAATTTTCATATGCTAACTTAAAATAATATAATTAGTTTTTTAGTTATAATTTTAACAGTGGAAAAATTACTTATAACATGTCTTCACAAAAACCAATAAAACCTATTTTGAAGAAAACATATTTTTTTATGTATAAAATTGATTTAGTAAAAATTTGTTGGTTATTTTAAAATTATTAATAAATTTTTTTTTATTAATTAATACATTTATATTTATTTAATTATATGAACATATAAATTCATAATCCATAATTAAAAAACTAGTTGAGAAAAGGCACAATTATATAATAGTATTTTTTGGCCATTCATGTGCAGTGTTCTATATCCAATACGCCATCAAACAAAGACTTGTATTATAATATTAGGGTATTAATATTTTAAAATATTTTTTGAGATATTATTCATTTTTACACCATGATATTTTTTTGATATATTTTTATTTTAATTTATTTTATTTATTTTGGATTGCTTTTACTGTGTGCAACACCGTGCTCAAACAAACCATCATATACTTTCAAAATATTGTTGTCAAATGTGAAAATTAACACCTAGTTTCTATATTTGTGGGCATTAATATGCCTTAATAAATTTTATAAATTATATAAAATACTTTTCCAAGCTGAAAAAAGTTAATTAATTCCTATAAAATAATTACTCAATTTTAAAAGTAAAAACAATATCTATTTATATTAGGATATTAAATTATCAAATTATTGTATTTCACATTATATTATATGCTTTGACCACAAATGAAATATTATTTTGATAAATATATTGTTATTAAACCTGAAAAAATTAAAAATAATTCATATAGTGATAATCACTTATTTAGGAATGAAGATAAAATCATCATCATGTTAAAAGATATATTTTTTTTCACAATACTATTTTATTTATGCCATTTATGTTTTATCTTATTTAATATAATCAGTCAGTATTTATGAATGATTTTAATAAATGTTATATATGTAAAATTCATTAAAATATATTTACATTCTTCTGATTTTTTCTATTAGGTTTGTGATAACTTTAAATTCACTATTATTTTTAAAAATCGATTTGTATAAAAAATATGATCATGTTATTTTTATAATTTATTTTAAAATTAGATTTTATATTATTTAGAAATTGAATCTAATATAATGGTTTATCAATTAATTTTAATAATTTTCATATTAAAAAAAATTAAAATTTAATTATTATGTTTATAAATATTTAGAGAGATAAAAATTGATTTTTTTATAAATGTTAAAATATGTAATGAGGGGTTAAAAAAATATAATTGTAAAACTGATATAAAAACATGTATATATCATTTTTAATAAATTTACTTTCATCTTACCTCATCCCATATTTTAACATGTTCCAAATGTAGATCAAATTTTCTACTAGAGTGTTTATTACATTACAATATTATTCTTAATTACAAATGTTCCACTCTATAAACATAAAAAAGGGAACCTCCTCTCATATGAACAAAATGTTATATTATTTGTAATTACAAGTATGACACTCTACAGTATTTGTACAACCTACCTTCTCCATGAACAATATAATTATTGTTTCTATATCTACATTTTATAAAAGATTAAAAATATTAATAATATGAATATATGTTTTATTTATATCATAAAAATATTGGGAGATGATCAAACCATTATGAAAGAACATATAATAGGACTAATGAATAAAAATTCACATGAAAATATATTTCACAATCATAAATGATGATTTAAATAAAGAATTATTTAAAAATGTGTGTTTGAATGTTATAAGTTTGTTATATATATGATATTATGGATATGTAGATGAATATAGAAAAACATTGTAACAAATTAAAAGTATTTAAAAGAGGCTAATGCACTTTTGAGGAAAATAAAACTCAAGGTAAGTGACCTTTATCTTTGTTTTATTTCTTTGATATACATTCCATATTTAACACTTTTTTCTTTTTTATGGAATATACTCTAACAATTAATGAATTTTTTGTTGATATTAAGACATGATATTCATTCATCTTAATTGGGAATTTTATTTTAATAAAAAATTAGAGGGATAAATTAAATATTTCACAGCACAAAATTGTAATTGGATAGGATTGATATCTATCTTGAATATACAAGGTCAAAATTGGAATAGAATGATTTTTGAACATTTGAATTTGAAATAGGATTCACGAATAATTTAAAATGTACTATTTAACAATCCATCATATTGTTTTAATAATTTATTTTATTAAATATAATAAAAAATTCATTTATATAAATTGGATTCAAATAATGATATGGTCATTTGGTGGTTAAAGGGATATTTTATAGAGAACATTTTTTAAATTCATAATGAATTTTCATTTTAATTAATTAATATATCATTTAAAAAAAACTAATTTATATGAAATTTATAGATTATATATATATATTCAAATATAAATCCATAAAATGAGGATTATTATTTATCTAGTTCATATAAGATAATCTTTTGATTTGAAAATACACTTCATTAAAACCATTATTCGCCAAGATTTGAGGGAATAATTTGAAATTAAATTATACCACTTTTATGAATTGAATTTCATAAAATGGATTATGTTTTTAAACTTTTTTATCCAAATTATTTTAATAATTCCTTTATCATTTTTAAGTTTAATGAAAATTAAAAATAGTAAAAACATTTCACCACTCTTATGGTTAAAATGGGCTTATCGAGGGATTAACATGAAGAGAAAATGATTAAAGTGAACTTAAATTTTTATTATACCCCATTTTATGGTAATATTTTGACCTTAATATTATAAAATTATAATATGATCTAATTTGGAGATATTTTTCATGGAATTTAGCTTTTCAATATTTTATAACATTGAATAAATACAAGTGTGCCACAAAATATATTTATAAAGTGGCACCACCTACACGCACATATTCACTCCACATGAGCTTATTAGATTGACCAAACCCTATAAAATTATTTTTCAAAAATAATTCTACATGTTATCTAGGTAAGATTCATCCTAGAATACAAACTCTATGGTCTTTAATAATAGATCAATGGTTAGCTTCTCTATGATAAGATTATTGTCTTAATATAGATCGTTCTTTTTTATTTTCTCCTTTAGCATTTTCACTTATTTCCAGAAATTAATATATAATAAATAATTATATCACACATAAAAATATGTTATAATGTTTATATAATAAAATTTATGTATCTCCATTTACATCAAATATGGAAAAAATTCATCATCTCTGTGTAAGGAAGACGTCTTCCTCACGAACCGATGTCATTTTATTCTGTCACCACCTCACATGGATAGTTATAATGATGGAAGAAATAAATATATATGATTATTATTTCTATAAATTTAATATATCATATTATTCCTAACCATTCAACCTTTTAATTAAATGATAATATTGTTCATCCATACATATGATCAATCAACTCTATGAAGTAATGCGATTCATTTTCTATGACTGAAATACTTGTTTTTTATCAATGTGTATCAAATGAATAAATTTTATATTATATTTAATTAATAAAATACTAGAGTTGATGTAATAATATATTGTACACATGAACCAGATCCTTTGTGAAAACAATTCACAATAAAACGAAGTAATTAATATCTAAAACAAATGAAATAATTAAATATTATTAATGAATGGGTAAAAAGATGTCATATGGCGACCATATGGGGTATTATAAATATGAATATGGGTTTTTTGTAAATTAATTAAAGCTTCAAATCCATTGTATATATGTTTAATTGATGTTCCACTATGGTGAAGTGTTGGGTAATTGATTTTTTATCAATTTCTAACCTATTAACATTTATTGTTTTATTATTAACCTATTAAATTTTATACGGGGTATATATTTCATATTGAATTATTATATATAATATTTATTAATTATTGATGATTAATTTTTCCTTTTTTTTATTATTTCAAGGGGTAACATTTTGAATGTTATCAAAGTGGAAAGAATTTATTTTTTAATTTCATTTATTTGTAATTTCAATGATTATAATCAAAGGAATATTATAATCCATATTTCATACACTCTATCAACATTTATTATCCTCAGAAACCATTATTATTTTCTATATTTTTGTTTTAATTTTTTTTCTCACTTTGGATCTTGGATCAAGAAAATAAAATTTTTAATGAAAAATATATCTTATTTTTTTATTGATCAAATATATTTTTCATCTATGCCAATATATTAAAGTTTTCAAAAATCCTTTTTATTTTTATAAAATAAAATAATAAGCTGATTTTTTGATAAAAATGAATTTTTAAAAGATTTAAAGGAATATTTCAAATGTATTCTGAATAGTACAATTTTGACATTATATATAAAAGTAAAAAAGGAATGATTATATTTTTATTAAATATTTTAATAGATTTTCCAGTGGTCATAACAATTTGAGACTATTTTATATTCATATACATGTTTTCAATTATTTTTCAATGAAATATATTTTAGGAAAGAATGTGTTACTATTTCACTTTTATATTATTTTTTTCTAAAAAAGATAATAAATTTTCAAAAAAATAAATATTACCCCATATTAAATTCTTTTCATTATAATTCTATTGAAACATTCACTCTTTTGGGATAATTAGAAATAAATTTCCATTTAATCTATATAATAATTGTGCCATGTATATAATTATGTCATAAACAGTAATCCATTCCTATTTATAGTGTTTTATTATGAATGTGTTTTATTGGCTTTTCAATTAATGATATTATGAATTATTTTATCAATAAATACATTTATTAATAAGAAATATTGTTTACTAATTAAATTTATCATTCAGTATATGTGTAATGTATTAGAAATATAGTGAAAGGTGGGGAAAAAATTATACATCCCCTCGATTCATCGAAATTTATCATTAGAAAAAGTAGTTGTCCAAATAAAATAGATTTTAGTGAATACCAAACCCGCAATTAAATGTTCATGGTGATAGGTAATTATGGTATAGATATCATGATATCATAGATAATAATATACAAATATAATTAATTTCTATTATTGAAAATTCAGTTATTGTTATCTATGAGATCATTATGCTAATATTATTAATGGATGCATTTCAGGCTCAAATTATTTCCGACATAGAATGTGTTTTATGTTATTTAAAATTAAATATTGATTATCACTTAAAAATAACAATATATTCTACTATACATTACTTTTATTGAGCCTATGATCTCAAACATAAACTTCTTTCTTTTCTTGATGACATGAAGAATGTTTTTATGGCCAATATCATGGATGTAATATTTTCCCTTATTATATATATATTTTATATCTATTATGATATAGGATTCATGAATGTGTATATTTCTTTAATAAAACCAAACCGATCAATCCCTCTTTCCATGATACCTTATATCTTTTTCCAATTTAATAAATAACTCCCTATATCTAGTTTACTAGATATGGGGATCTTATAGTTGGTATAAATGAAGTGTATTTGAGTATTTGACAACACGGATTTGGAATATATAAATTAGGAAGAATAAACCTATGACAGACTATTATGATAAGTCTATGTATCAAATAACATCATGTTTTTTATGTGGTAGAGGTTTTATGGTTTTCCATGAATACATCCTTGTCTATATATTGTATGTGGATTTTGTTTTGGAAGAGATGCATTTAGTCATAACAACCCTGAAAATAGTTGGTTGAGTATATCTTAACCACTATTCTGGTGAAATAATAACTGGCCCTAACTGCACACCTTTTTTGATGTGAGATCCCAAACATAGATCACTCAATATTAACTGAACCCATTTGGGCACACGACCTCAATAATAAACCATAAAAAAGTGTTCTTTAATAGTGCTAGAATTGGCCTTTATCATTCCTAAAATATCATTGACTACCAGAGAACATTAAAAAGAAAATTTATTTTATTAATTCTATGAAATATTAAAAAAAGAAAGATTTTATTAGTTCTTTTAGATGTAATAATAATCAATAAAATTTAGCAATGATTCTACATGCGATGATATATGAAACCTTTATCAACACTAATAAATGAACTGATAAAGAAGATTGTTATCAACACTTCACAGGACCAGATCATGTGGAATAAGTCAATGTGATTTTAGAACACACTCTAACACCATAAAAAGGAAAAAATGATGTGTTTAGTAATAGCACACTGCATCACCAGAAATTAGAAAAATATTATTTAAGTACATAATTTAATTAAAATAAAATTTCCTACACAAATTGATGAAAAAATGTATTGTTTGAGAAAAAAAACCTATATAAAAGACTAATCCACCCCTACTTGAGAAAGATAAAGCATCTATATATGAAAAAACATTATTATGTTAGTAATTATATATATGGAGAAATTAAATTTAAAGTGTTAATTTAAAACTAAACATTGAGTCAAACCAGGAACACTATGTTTTGGATTGTGTTGTAGTATATATTTTCATGTCATATTCCATTTGTTGTTCATAAACATGATTTATATCTTTGAAAACTAACATAACAAGTATAAGATAAAAATGATATGGAAATTAATTGAGTAATATTAGATAAAATGATTAGGAAAAAAATTTTCTCAATTGATCCGTTTTAGTGATGTAATTTATTTTTGAAACTAACACGACACTTATATATTAAAAAAACACATGAAGTCATATCCTTCACACTATGAATTAGATTAAGGTTCAGTGGATACATACATGTACCATATGAATTATGGTTCATTTTCCTATACTATTAAAACAATAAAAATGTGTTTTCTCAGTTTTGAGTAATCAAACTTTTTTTACTAAAATTTAATTTTAAACTGAAAACATATACATTCAGTAATACAGGTCGAATAATTTATGGGACTGACACACGACTGGTTCCAATATGTCACAAATTAATTATGAATCATTGTCCCAAATTATCAAAAAAAATATGAGAATGTTTTCATGTTTTATTTTCAAGTCACACTTAATTGTATTAAAATGCAAATTTTAAAGTGATAACAAACACCTTGATTCTTACAATATACATCATTTATCGGTTTGTAGAGTTGATAACTCTTACATGTCACAAATGAATTATGGTTTATTTTCCTAATGTACCAAAATAATTAAATTTTATTTTCTCATTTTTGAGTATGTCAGCTACCTTTTGTACTTAAATTAATCTCAATTTTGAATAAAAAGACACAAATTGAGTCATAACTATCACACCATACTTCATATTGATGTGAGGATAATTCTTACATGTCCCAAAAAGGATATGTATCATTTTCTTAATGTATAAAAATAATCTGAATATTTTTCTCTGGGTTTGAGGATTCTAATTTATATTTTTTTTACTAAAATGTAATTTTAAACGAGAATAATTCACTTTGACTCATAAAGGTCGCATCATGTATGGGTTTCATGTGATATTTATTCATACACATAAAAAATAAGTTATGGATTTTTCCCTAAATTATCATGACTATCTTAGCATGTTTACTTAGTTTTTTGGAAGTGTCACTTCCTATTTTAAAATATCAATGTTAAACTAATACCAGATAGTTGGAGTCATACTGGGAACATTGTGTAACCAATTATGGTGAAATAGACTCCTACACATAAAAAATGAAATATAGGTCATTTTACTAATGTTCCAAAACAATATGAAATCATTTTATTGGTTTTGAGTATGAAAGTTTTATTTTTAATAAAAATAATGTCAATTACGAATAAAATAATGCACTTGGGTTTATACCAGTCACACCATGTGTCTGATTGAGGTATGGATAATTCTTATAAGTCCCAAATGACATATGTATCATTTAGTAATGTAAAATAAATACAAATATGTTTACACAATATTGAGTATGCCACATGTGTTTTTCACTAAATGTCATTTTATACTAGAAATTTTTAATTTGAGTCATACTATTCACCACGTGTATGGGTATGACATGAGTTAAATTCCTACATGTCATAAATGAATTAATAATAATTTTCTTAAATTATAAATTAAATTTTAGCTTCTTTTCATGATTATCAAGGATAGAAACTATATTTTATTAAAATATAAATTTTAAACTCATAGTTATAAATACATTGAGCCATAATGGGCACATCATTTATCATATTGGGGTGAAGGTGATTCAAACGTGCTAAACATTACTTATGGATCATTCAATTAAATTAGGAAAAAAATCCAAATTCATTTTATTGGTTTTGAGTTGTCCAGTTGTCATTTTTAATATAAATCATGTTATTTTTGATTAAAAAAAGCACTTGAAGTCATACCACACACACCACACATCATATTTTTGTGAGGTTAATTACCTTATTTTACAAATGGTATATTTATCATTTTATAAATGTATCAAAACAATCCAATTTTTTTTCATTAGTTCTGACTATGAAACTTGTATTTTTTTACTAAAATGTGATTTAAAAATGGAAACATGCACATTGAGTCATAAATATCATTCCATTTTTTGAGTTTGACATGAGACTAGTTCCTACATGTTAAAAAAGAATTTTGAATTGTTTTATTATATTATTAATAAAATCCAAGTTTTTTTTCAATGAGTCAAATTTTTATGTCTCGAAATGACAACTTTAAACTGATAATGGACATTTTGAGTAATACAGAGAACATAATTTATCTAATCAAGGTGAAATTTATTCTTATATGTCCAAATTTACATTTTGAACATTTAAATAATGTACCAAGACAATACAGATGAATTTGATTAGTTGTGATTATTTTAGTTGTATTTTTTACTAAAATTAATGTCACTTTTGAATAACAATACACACCTAGGGTCATACCAGTAATTTTTTTTGTTATATTAAGATAATGATGATACATAAACATTCCAAATGGAGTAAGGATAATTTTAATAACATATAAAAACAATCCAAATGTGTTTCCTTAGTTTTTATTATGCAACTTATAACTCCCTAAAATTCAAGAGTATGAATATTGTATTTGATAATGTCTATCACACACATCACTAGCCTTGTGAGAGAATATAATATCCAAAGAATTTATATTTTATTTTGTATTTACACTAAATTTAATAATGTAAGTATATTTTAATTCATGAAAGAAAAGGTTATATTTTGTTACACACAGGAGAGACTTTCTTCTATTGCTTCCATTACATGCAAGACTATTTTGTATTGGATAATGATATATTATTAAAATATTATTTAATAATATATGGTACAAAAATAATAACCATTAAATTTGTACTGATTAAAAGGGTTAAATAAATTATGAAAATATATATTTTTAACAAATATAAACTTTTTTCATTTTTTGTAAATTAATTATAAATAAATAGGAATATTAATTCAATATAATGGAAAATATTAATATTTTTATGCACAATTTTTTTTATCGTAATAAATTAAATTAATTACAATTATTAAATGGTATTAATTTAATGTTTATATATTATAACAAACATAATATTTTTATATTAATATAATATATATTTTACAAGCATAAGATAAGAATAAACCCAATTTTGTTCATCAAATAGTATATTTTTATTAAGGAATTCTTTACCTCCTTTTAATGGATAACACATTTTAAATCCAATTGTTGACCTATTTGCAGTTGTAATATGTCAAAAAACATTATATTTGAAAAATAAACATTAAATCTAGGTTTGGGTGAATTGTTGATATTTTTCTGTTATGTTTTATTTTTTTAATGAATAGTGACAAATTCTAAATTTTAGTTCAAAAATGCTTTCTCGTTTAATTTATTTGTAAGATTAAATTATGTTTCATATTGTATTTAATATTTAATTAGATAAATTTTTTATAATATAATCACATTTAGGATATTATAATCAATTTCAATTTAAAATTGACTATTAAAACATAGGAATCATTTAGATGTTTTTAACCTAAAATCCAAAATTGTTATCCCATATGTAGGATTAAATTTTAATTATTTTCTGAAACATCTATGTTTTTAATTTTGAAAAAAGTATTCCATATTTGGAATACAAATAATTTATAATTTCTAATAACTTCATATTTCTTTTGTACCAATATGATTTATGAAATTTAGTAATAATAATTACATTTATGAAGGTTAAATTAATCATAATAAGGGACTAAACCATTGAATTAAGGCCTAAAATGACTTATACACCATACCAGGAGCTATTTTATGGAAATATTTCAACCATATAATCCCTTTTATATAATTGGGACTGTTATTGGAGTAACTTTGAATGGGAAAAAATGTGTTATGAATTCCATTTCCAATATTACAATAGTGTCACTCCTACTCCACTATAAACGGACATCACTTATCCTAATTCCTCACACATATCAAACCACTTATGTTCAACTAATATATTCAAAATTCCTTCCCAAAATCCCCTCCATGTATCAATATTTTCCCGAGATGATTCATTTGGACATGTCAGATGGGTTTTTACCCTAGATGTTGTAAACCATCTAATGAAATGTCTTGACAATAAAGGTACAATGTATCTCGAAAACATGACACCCTATAATTAATCATTTCCCTCATTTAAATTTAGTTATTATTCATCCATGAAATTTTGTGTCGGAATATATATGGATACATTTTATTTTAATTCACTTATTAATTATCCATGATAGGTTGCATCGATATATATTTTGATACATTTCATTCTCTGTTAATTATTTTTGATATCATGAGTTTCAGTTTCTCTCATTTCTATATTGATATTGATTTTATATTTATTTGAATTACATTTTTTATCAATTATAATCCTTTAAGTGATTATTTATTAAAATTAATTAATTAATTATTCTACTTTAACTACCCTTAATAGCAATATGAGCTCACCCTTATTATGTTTATTCCACCAGGTTATGAATATGAGATCTTTCAATAAGCATTCATGGATCTAGTTTATTTCAATTTATTATATAGAAAGTTTATTTTGTTTCCAAAATTTATTATGGGTATCATGTGTGTAATATGTATTTCCACGTCTGCTGAAATGATCAGTTCATTAGGATTTGATTTCTTGTAATCATTCCAATGTTATAAAACAACACACCAGCTCTAGGATTCTAGGGTTGGGGCATTAAGTTGGTATCAATGTATTTTTAGCAGAAACCATGTAAAAAAGATATAGAAAACATATATTAGGGAATACAAACCTAAAATAGACATTTAGGATAAGTATACAAGAGTATCCTATAATTTTGGAAAGGCAGGGAATGTGTGGGTTTTCCTAGAAATGCATCCATGTTTAGATAATACATGTAGAAATGGTTCTAGAACATATGTATGTAGACATAACAACTCCAACATGGTGTTCTAGGACAAACTTTGTGTAACTTGGTACCTGACAAGCGGCCTTAATGTGGAAATGGTTTGATTCTCTATAGGGATAAACATAAGATAATATACATTTTCTATACCTAAAATTATATGGAATTTCGAAATAATGATATCACCAATGTAGAAAAATATTATTATTTGAGGATTCATAATGGATAAATTTAGGTTATGTGTTATACCATATTCATATTTATACAATGTTCATAGATTTATAAGCAATTCTAGAATATTATATTGTTTATAAATAGATCCTAGATGGATGAATGAAGTTTATACTCATAGAAAATATAGATATTTCTCTACTATTGAAATGAATAGTGATAGTATTGGAATAGAGAACGTTATAGATATATTAGTGTAGATTAGTTAGTTTATGAATAACAAACATGTTTGAATGTAGAAAACTATTGAAAGGAGAGAGTCTCCGATGCTAGATCGCTTTATTTGATAGAATCATCCATTTTTTATATGGACAACTAATCTAATCATAGGTGAAAACAGTTTACGGCTATGGAGAAGATATTTATGTCCATTCAATATAGTGAAAAGGAAAAGGTTTCAATTGAAGTACATTTTCTCCAAGGTGATGATAATAAATTGTTTTCCTTGATCCAAAATACTATAGGGGAAGAATAAAATTACTCATGGAATATATAGAATTTAAGGATACGTTTTTCAATAAATACTGCCATCGTGATCTATAAATTGAGATGAAGAATGAAAATTACTTAAGGAAAACATATGAAGATAGTTTTGTGGATTATGAATCTGCCATTAAAAGGTAATATATAAATGCTAAAAATTATATACACAATATACAATGTAGGATTGAACAATCCTTTTAAGGTTATAAGATAAATCATCAAAGGGATTTGGTTTCATATAATTTCTAATCATATGAAGTGATAGTTTTATGTGATATAAAAAAATAAGGAATTCTTGAGAGTATATGTAATTAAGTAAAAACAAGACAAAAAGATTCTATTTGAACAACATAATTAATGGAACGAGTCAAATAATATTTAAGGGAATGATGAATTTTCCAACTTGTGATTTCTATAGAAAGAATCAACTAGGTAAATTCTATAAAGGATTGGGAGTTAGTTATAAATTTGGAGGAAAATTACAACAAGATAAATAATGTAAATGAAATAAGTAAAATACTACAATCCAAGGATACAATAGTAATGAGATGGGGAACTATGAAAACTAATTCCCCAAGAATCAAGATAATATACTCTATAATAAGATAAGGGATCATGGTTAGGCTTATGTTATTCATACTAATGATGTCGAATTATTAATTTTGTTCTGTATTTGGATATATGAAATATGTTTAAAATGTATTTTATTTATGATATTCCCATCATATAATTTATGAAATATATAAGGATTTTACTACATTATTTTTTCATAGAGAATTTGAGAAGATATATTGGTGGTACCAAGAAAACATATTAACTAGATCGTGAAAACATTTAGAAAACACATGATTTAGGGAAGAGAGAACCTATTATTTTCATTATGTTGATAGAATAATGAAGAATGGATTGATATTGGAAAGTGATAACTATCTTGGAAGTAATTAATGAATTTTCAAGGAGTGGTCTATCCAATAATTGTTAAAGTTTTCATCACTTTTGGATTTTAATAAAATGTCTAATAACAAGTTACTTACATAATAAATAAGGATGAATTTAGGTTTCAAATGAAGTTTTAGGAGGATTCAAGTTATTAGCATATTCCTAGATGATATATGATGAATATATTCACATGTTTGGAAGGTGAAAATATAGAGTTACTTTATTTTTATTAATGGATAATGATAAATTAATATAGGAAATTTAGTGACTATCCTTTAGAAGTGATTGGATAATAATCTGTTGTAAAATTTAACCATTTATAAAATAGTTTATGATGATCAATGGATGTTATTTTAGAGGTTAATGTATTAATTCAACTTATGATGCATCATGTGCTAAGATTTGATGTAGAAATAGTTCATGTCATAAAAAATGAAAATATTATTTTTATGGATCCATCTATATACTTATATTCTTATAGAGAGAATGAAATATTTAACTATAGGAAAAATGGATTTGAAATAAAATTGTTATCCTATTATCATAATTTTTATTATATCAATGAACTTTACTCACATATATGGTTTACGGTTTTCTTTCAACAAAATTTATCTAAACATTTCTCAAGAACTCCACATCAGAACTATAGTATTTGAATTTTTCTTACATACCCATGATTCTATTTTCTACTTATGTTCTCTTATTAGAGAACATAGTTACATGAACATTGTAAATTCTTTTATCTCTTATTAAGAAGATATGATCTTAAGTCTTTTTACATTGTGGGTATTTAAAAATAGTTTTTTTAATCCCTATATTTTTTAAGTAAAGTTTAAATTGTGAGGAAACAATTTAATTAATGTGGGGAGAATATAACACCCCAAAATTCTAGAGTATGAATATTGTATTCGATAGTGTGTATCACACGCATCACCAATCAGGTGAGAGAATATAATATCCCAATAATTTATAGTTTATTTTGTATTAAAAAAATATTCAATATATTTAATATATTTTTGTTCATGAAACACTGAGTTAGTGTGTGTTACACGCAATAGTTTCTTTCTTCTATAGCTTTTATTACAAGTAGGACTAAGATTTACTGGATAACAGTATATTATTAAAATATAATTTAACATAATATTATATAACAAGTCATGGCATTAAATAATTATTTATGAAAAGTGTTTACTAAATTTTGATAATATATTGTTCAAAAAAATATAAAATGATTTCATTGGATCCAAATTAAGTATAAATTAATATGAAAACTAATTGGATATAAATGAAAAACATTATTATTTAATGATCAATTTTTTTACCCTAATAAATTAACTAAATTACAATTTTTGAGTGATATTAATTTAATATATTTATATATCATAACAAATTTAATATTCTTATATAAATCCAATATATATAATAAGAAGAAGATAAGAACAAACCCAATTTTAATCATAAAATGCTATATTTGTATTAAGGAATGTTTACCGCCTTTTAATGGGGGACCAATTTTAAATCTATTTAGACCAATTTGTAATGTTAATATGTAAAAATAAACTCAATCCTTTAAATATTAATATAATATATAGGTATGGATGACTTTTTTTATTTTTATATTCAGTTTCATTTTTTTAATGAATAGTGAAACATACTGAATTTTAGTTCAAGACTTCTTTTTTATATGATTTTTTATACGGATAAATCATATTTTATATTTTTTAAAAGTATAATTATATTATATATTTATAATTTAATCCAATTTATGTTATTCGAATCAATTTGACTTGGATATCGACTTCAACAACATAACATGTTTTTGGACGTTTTTACCTTAAAAACCAACATTGTCATCCCATTATTGGGATTATATTTAAATTAATTTAAGAATATTATATGATTGGAATTTTAAAAAATTGATTCCATATTTTGAATCATAATAATTTATAATTTATAATAAGGGTGTTTTTTATAAAAAATATTAAAGAATATGAAAAAAATTAATTATAGTGATTAAGGTTTTATTAAGATTAATAAGGGACTAAACCTCAAATTTAGGGCCCAAAATGAACTATAAACGTGTAAAATAGCTATTGGATAGACATATTTAGACCCTATCATATCTTGGACCAAATTATTTCTATTATTGGGGATGCTTTCAATGTGAAAAAATAGGTTGGAATTCTTTTTTCAAAATATTACAAGAGCGTAACTCCTCCTCCACTATAAAAGGCCACCACTTCTCCTCATTCCTAAAACCTCTAAATCAAATTATGTTCTTCCAATATATTAACAAATAAATTCCCCACATCCTAACCCCTAACCTTTAATCATTCCTTTTAGAGTAAATATTTTAAAGGAAGCCTTTTTGTATAAATGAAAATAAGATACCTGATTAAATGGTATAATCTATTCTCAAGATTTTTAGTTTATTTTCTATTATACACTCTCTATACTATTATTATTATATTATTACATACCAAACCAGAATAATAAATATACGAGGATGTCTATATCTGAATATTTCCACCTACACATATATACACCTCCATCTATGGGTAACAGACATACTGTTTCTGTGTATGGAGAACTACTACCTCACGAAACAATGATTGTTCATTTTTCCATTACCACCTATCATGGTAGAAATTATGATGTAATCTCTATTTATATATGTTATATATATTACATTTAAAATTTCTATAGGATGAAGTAATTTTTATTTAGGGCGTTCCTTTATTATTTCCATCATGTGTAAATATGATCATTTTGTTAGAGGATGTGTGTACTACAACCCCCTCAAAGTGACATGACTCATTCATTACACACATAGAAAATATGAAGGATGGTTTTAATAAACCTAAAAAAATATATGACATAGGTATTATACTGGATTTATAATATACATATGTGTCATTTATCTTCTATTCTCTTAATATGGCAAAGAAATGAAGGTATCATTCATGCGTACATACGACCTACTGTCTCTAAAAACAATGCACATAATTTCAAATATCCAAATCTTATAGACTACTAAAAATTAATATATATTGAATATATATGAAAATTAATTCATTTTTTACACTATGGAGGTGATTAAATATTTATATAATTAATACAAACAATAAATCTCTGGACAAAACATACTTGAGAAAACTACATATTAAACACTCAAAATAATTAAAATAATGAAAAAATATTAACAAATGTGTAATTAAATATTATAAGTTAATTAGTTATATTATTGAAAAATGAATAATTTTGGTATTTGTTAGTAACATATTTTAAACCATTATACGAGAGTACAATGACCACACAACAAAAAAAGGGTTATGGAAAATGGTTCAATATCAGGTTACTTTGTCTGTAGAAATATTTGTTATTATTCATCAATTCAATTTTATTTGGTGTATTTATTGCAATTTAACAACATATATAATTAATCTACTTACCCATATGATATTATAAGTTTCATTTATTATTAAACCTTCATGTGGTTTGTGATTTAAATGTTTCAATGTTGTATGTGAAATATTGGAATTTATAAAATTTCATTTCCCTCAAGATTGTTTTTATGGACTTTCAATGTTATTTACATTCATTAACATGGAAAAACCTTGTTGATACTTATCCTCCACTATGATATTATTGATAAATCCAAATATTTTATCCACTGAGAATATTTTGATAAGGGACATTGTTTAGGAATATGAGGAGTTTTTTGGAATGGCACAACACGGGGGGAGCCTTGTTTTAGATATCCCCTTGATGCATCGATAGTCGCATGAGATGATTCATTTTACCAAATAATATGGGGTTTTACCCAACATGTTATAAAACGTCTTGTGAAAGGTCTTGATGGTAATGTTACCATGTACCTAGGAAACATGGAATCTAATAATTACGAATTCCCCACATTTAGATTCAGTTATTATTCATCCCTAATATATTTCATAGACCAATCTATAAATACATTTCTTTTTCATCCCATTATTATTTATCCATGAGATTTTCCCTCAGTAGATCTGTGGTTAAATTTATTCTCAGTTAATTTTTAATATGGATTGTGTTTTATTTTCTTACCTTTACATATTGATATTTCCTTATACAATTATTTTAATGGAATGCGTTTTAAATTATTTGTTGTTACAAGTTAATTTATTTCTACTAATTCACTATTTATTCCACTTTAATTACCCATACCGATCATTTAATCTCACCCTAATTTTTTTCCAATAGGATATGAAGAGATGATATATTAATAAGCATTCATGGATGGAGATTATTTCAATTTATTGTGTACCATGTTTTAATTTGTTATTCCAATGTATTATGAGTATAATATATGTAATATAGACTTACAAGACTGCTAAAATTATTGGTCCTTTAGGATTTTATTCCTTGTAATCATTCCAATGTGATAAAATGTTGCATCATCACCGAGATTCTGTGGTCAGGGCATTACAAAACTTGTATTTTTTTACTAAAATATCATTTTGATCTTGAAACCCACACATTCAGTCATATAGGGTGCACCAAATGTGGGTTTGGAATAAGACTATCTACAACACATATAAAATTATTTAAGAATCAATTTCCAAAATTATCAGGATAATCAACGGATTTTTCTTAGTTTTTAGTGAGTAATAAATTTTTGAATTAAATTTTTAAGTTTAATGTGATAATGGTCACATTTTGTTTTACCAATAACATCATGTATCAGGATGAGGTTCAACTAATTTCTACATGACACAAATGAAATATGGATAGTTTCCAAAATGTAAGAGTGTAATCTAAATCGATTTGATTATTTTTCAGTGTGTCTGTTTCATTTTCTAGTACAAATATTTTCAGTTTGAAAACAATCCAAATGCATTTCATGGATGATTATAATGTCAAACATAACATCATAACTATTTTTTTCATAAAAGTTGTAATATCATTCTTGTCATTTATTTTTTATTTAGAATGTTTATGAGTTTTTTTAACAATGAGATTATAAATATGGATAATTTTACATAATTAATGTGCACAAGAATAATCAATAATACTTATCTGGGTTTTACAAGAATTTTTGATATTATATCAAGAATTTAATTGATTATATAATAGGAAACATAATTCAAAAAAGGACAAAGTGAAAATAAAATAATTTTCATTTCAAAAAAATCATGATTTGGTTGATGGAATTATTTATTTTGTTAAAACTTTTAGAGGTTCTGTATCAAGATATTAGATTTTTTAAAGGGGTGTTCATTTGGATTTTCTATGATTCATGATTTCATTTTAATAGGGTTTTTCAATTTTCTGGATTTTATATATTGAATTTTCCTTTAATCTAATGTTATGTTTCTTTTGATACCAAACATCCTCATTGACCAGGATACCTCATTGATTTTTGACCTAAAAAATTTCTCTATACACCTTTTAGATTCGGTGGTTGATTACACACATATTTATTCAAAAATTTATGTTGGATTATGTACATGTTTGGTGACTGTATTGGTTTTTTATAAATCTTATGTTACTATTTTATTCCCTACTAATAACCTTTCTCTTTAGTATAAAAAAGTAATGGGAAAGAAACAATAAATAGTTTATGTTGTTGAATGGATTTTATTTTAAGAGATTTTTTTGAACATTGTTAATATTTGACTGTACTTAGAATGTGTTAATTGAAATTGTATCCTCTGATAATTAGCTTTAATAAATAAGTGGTGTTTTTTAAAAAAAATTTCATCCACTTAAATTCCTCTATAAAATCACTTAATCATGTGGAAAAAATCAATTTTTTACTAAGACACCTAAAATAAGTTTATAGTGGATATCTTATTAACTGAAAAAAGTTTTCCATAACTTTCAACAATGTTTCTCAAAAAAATTCTTTATATAATCTTCATTCTACTCTATTTATCAAAAATGTTATTCTTTAAAAGCTAGCACTTTATCTCCTCCTCCATATCTCTCTCTACCTTTGTATCCACCTCTCCCTCCTCCTCCACCTCTTTCTCCAAATCATCATCCTCCTCCACCTCCACCTCCACCTCCACCATGACATCTACCTATAAATATACCTCAAACTCTACCTCACATTTACCTCTACTGTTGACCGACAATTATATTATTTTTATGTGACTTATTCAAAACAAATTGATTTCATCTATTATACTTATCCTTAGTAAATATATCAAAAATAATATATAACAATTATAAGAGTAATGTTTCACACCCCAAATATATTTCTTTGTTCATACCTCATAGAATATCATAAAAATTGTATGCAATGACCTAATTTTTTTTCAGAATATATTCTAACAACTTTTATGCTGCCCAGTCATCTAAAAAAAAAGTTATTCTTTTGAATATAAATGATGCCAAAAATATTGATAATACATAGAAAATATAGACAAAAATGATTATGAAGTATATTTATCTAAATATTAATTACCTTCACAAATTTCCCTTTAGGGGATTCTAGTCTTTTCATGATTCATGATCTATCTCATAAATTTTGAAACATAATATTGACAATCGATGTCATTATCTTTCTCCAAACATTGTATAAACATTGAACAAAATAATATTTTGTTAAAATGTTTTTATTGTTAAATATTGTTTTATATACCATAATATTTTTCTATTTGTATTAATTTACACGTTTTACCTCTTCAAACCCTAAGCTTAGGCCATGATTTATCCTCTATATAGTGATCACCATATCATAAAAACATTATTGGGAAAACATATATTGAAATATATAATTAGAATATTATCTATGATATTTTTAATGCAGTGTATAAAAAATTCTCACGACATATCTTGTGTGGTTATTTGGATGAATATCTATCAAATCGATCCAAAATAAATAAATATTTTTTATCCATATTAACTGTGATCAGCATCCAGTGCTTCCCAAAATAACAATAACATATAAGTAATGAAAAATTTAAAAATATTCATAATTTTATTATAGTAGACATGTTACCTATGCGTTATAAGCAGGTAATTGGTTTTTTCACCGAGTGTTCTTTGATCAACCTTTTTGGGTTACTCAACTGTTTTCTTCTCAATTTATTCATTATCCAATGTATGATTTTTTGTAGAAATGATTCATGGATTAATGAATCTAAATATTTCTTCCCATGATTTTCCATTTATATATTAGTAATATAAATTCATATAGAAAATATGAATAGTTATTAAATCTAATAAACATATTATCTCCTTATTTAGATAGAAATATTATGAAAATTTTAATTATGTATATATTCACATTTGATATCCACATCCATTCAAATGTGAGAATCTCATATATAGTCTCGAGACTAATTACATTAGTAATGAATGCTCCATTTTTTCTTATGTAATGTAAAAAATATTTTCATCTTTAAATTTGGTGTCTTTTTGAAGTTGTAAGGATAAAAAATTATTATCTAGAACTGTCTAGGAGAAGTTACTCTTAGAATTTCATTTTTATTTGTTAGTCGATTAACTAAATTTTCTGAATCCAACCTTCTATTTACCTACATTTTTACCAATATATAGTATCTTACCTCGCATATGAACTTTTATCATCAACCATCATAGTTTATTCATGTGAATATTTTTTTAAAGACATACCTGATGAATATTTATATGATTACGTGGCCATGCTATGAATGCTCTAAGGGCATCATTGACCATTTTATCATCTGAATCATTAAGTGGAGTATGAAACTCAAAATTTGGCTCATGAGCCACCTCAACCCCCACACTCATTTGATCATTTGGGAGGTCTTTATAGTGTATCTTGTATCCCATGATACTATACATTGTATTCATCGCAACATAGAAGTTAGTGGGTGTTGCTAGATAGAAATCACATACAATAGTATCCTAAACAATTTTAGTAATATAAAGCTATCTTAAATTGATTTATTCACATTTATGATAAAGAGAAATAATTAATTTAATTAACCTAGGTATGGTATGTGGATGGGGAAAATGATTATCTTCAAATATAGTGGGATCATTTAGTTCCTGTGAGTATCATTATCCAACCAACGATTCAAAATGATACATTCTAATACATTGTTCTTCCAAACCAGACAAAAAAATAATATCCTGTTGTGTGTCTAATTTTGTCTTTAATAATCTCACTATAGTATATGTATCTTCATGTGGTTTTATCTTCTGAAAACATGTTCAAGTAGATAATCCAAATCCAAATACTCTATCGCAACCACATTGTTCTACTACTTCAGTGAAACTAAATGTAGCTTTTCTTTTAGTGTGGTATCTACTAATTATTTGATCTAAAAATACATAACAATGTTAACATAATTTAATATTTTAATAATACAATTATAAATCATAACAGATTAAAATTATGTCATACATACACATATTTTACATACTATTTGTTTTGTTTTCATCAACAAGTTTACCCTCCATTTTTACATGATCCTCCTTCCATTACACATGATGTGGCATGAAAGTGGATATAGATTTTAATTTATATATAGGCATAAAAACAGTAGAAAATAAGTTTTTTAATATCAAATAATTAAAAAATTTTCAATTAAAACACATACCCTTTTCTTTTTTAAATGAAGTATACCCCATCCGTTCCTTTTGATTGTGGTGAATTGAATTTGATGCATGTTATTTATTTTCATCAAATTTTTTTTGTTTTATAAATTAATATTTTTGAATCATGTTTAATAAATTAAATAATGTAAAAATTATATTATCAACTGAAATCAACCTAAAAATATTTCTCATTGCAACGATTTATGAAATTAGTTTATGTTTCCTACTTTATAATTGATACATAACCAATTGGTGGATAGGGATTTATATTCCCCCTTATATATCTAAGATATATATTATTATGAAGTGTCTAAAATACTCTAAGGTATTTTTAAATGGATATAAAGAAAATAACTTTTGTAAAACTTAAGAAATAATTAAATTCTTCAATGAATAATGAAAATTAAATAAAAATTTTATAATATAATTGTTTGAAAACATACAGAAGGTATATCATATTATTACCGTTATATCATTCAAAATTGTTTCCTTCATTATATGTTGGATGTGGAACCATGAATGATTACCAATGTGTACATTCATCCTCACTGTGACCCCAAGATAACTAATGAACATTTTCTTGTTGGAGTCAATAGGTTGGACTCATTGATTCCAACCAACCTAAATTTTTATCCCATGAATTCTTATCTTGATTATATTATTCAGTACTATCATATTGGGTTGTTTTTGTAATTTTTCATCAACATAGATTTGATCCCTAATAATTATGCAGTTATATCATAAATATTATTTCCTTCCTTAGTATTGGAAACATAATCATGTAAAAATTACATTGCTTGTATAACAATGAACACATTTTATTTTTCTTGAATAAAAGTAATGAAAACACAGAGAAAGGATTTGAGAATGGTCGCATGCTTGAATGATTGTATAATTGAAAAAATATTTAACTCCATCTTCTCAATATTTTTTCAAATAGGTATCATGCATCAATTTTGAAGGAAATGGGTTTTTTAATTCAATAAAAGAATTACCAAAATATGGTTATGTTACCCACTGAATTCATCCAAAATTTAATGTTATAGAAATATTTCATCACCATCGAATTTATATCCAAATGATTTATTATTTAATTTTATTTCATGATTCTCATCCCATATCTCTAGTTGACATCCACCTTGGTTTCTTGAAATAATATAACAAAAAATCATCCCAAACCTATACTTGGTTATCATTTTGGATAACTACTACTCACATTATCTCAAAAAACATAGATGAGATAGGAGATGAGTCTCAAACAACCAAATTAAATAATAACTATTTGAGAGATAAAGTGGGTGAGGATAAAAGTTTCCTTTTTATAAAATTTTAAACTACCACATATTAATTTAAAATTTCAAATATCCTCTCAAAATGGAAAAAGTTCCATACAACATCCATGATAACATCAACTCATCCACACTGAGCTTCACCTACTCTAATATATGTTATTTATACTTTTCTCTCACTTGTATCTCAAATATAAGAGCAATGTACCCACCGAGGTTCATGCATACTATTTCAGTATAAAAATAATAAATTAAATACTAATATATCCACTAAAATATATAGTATATATATTTCAATATATTATAAAAGTATTAACATTCATAATACACATGTAAATAATGTCATTATGGACTAACTAGGACACCATGAAAATCGAATGTAATGAAATCATTTCCTTCTGGTGAATTTTAATTATCATATCATATGTTTATACTATAGTTATTCCCTGGAATTCGAATCAATTCACTAATAAGACGGTAACATTTTAATCATAGGATGAGAAAGAATTATTTATTTACCTATACAAATAACCACCTCATAGGAACCATGAGATTTGACCTCAGAACCATAACATCAAATACTATCCATAAGGGATAACCATCATACGTACTTACTACATCCAAATCATGAAATGGGTATAACATATTACTTTTTCATAGGAAGTTCATTTGAAATATTTGAAATTCTTAAAATTATTTATTCCCATTGTAAATAACCACACAATGGGTGGCACAATATATTTTTAAAACCTATATTTTCAAAACCCATAAAAAAGAAAAAACAAAAACTAAAATTTCAGTTCACCCACAACCAATCCCTCAATGAATTACTAACATGTATATAATAACTAAAATTCTAACATACCATACCTATCCGTCACATAGATCCTAGAACTTATTATTTTAAAAATTTATGTTTATCCAAATTATACTCTAAACCACCTCATATTAAAAAATAACATATATGTAAATTTAATTATGGTTTCTTACATATTATATTCTAAAAATAAAGTAATGACCATTCAAATCTAATTTGAAAAAAATATGATTCCCTAAATCTTTAAAAAAATTTATTCTCTAATCTATTCATTCTTTCTAAGTCACTGTTTTATCTCCCCAAACATATCCTAAATTGTATCTTATTTTAGAAATTCTAGAAACCCTATTTAATTGAATTTTGGTCCATATTAATTCCACTCATATTCATTTACATCCAATCACAAGTATTCACAATTTCACAATTACTCTTAAATATTTATATTTTTAATTGTTTTCATTTTCAAGAGTTTTAACATGTTTTATCTATTTTATTGAGGTTGGATTTCTATATATTGAGCTTTGTTTATGAAAAATCCACCATGTTTTATTTTAATATTTTTTATGAAAATTTGTTTATGTAATTGGTTTCTTTGGGAAAAAAGATGATGTAAATGTATTCAAATTAGCTGAATAACTGAATCATAGATGGTATTTTATTCATTCGAGTGTCTTTTTTTGTAGTGATTTAATCACATTTTACACTTTTATATTATTTCTAAAGATAAAATTATGGGACTCTTCATATAATAATTCTTCCAAAAACTCAATATTATAGAAAATAGGATTGAATTTATAAATTGAGTGGTTAAATGGGACATTAAAAACCAAGAATTCTATGGAAGATGAAGGCGACATGGATGACATGAAAAGGTGGATGAAATTAAAGAGATGTTGAAGGAAAGATACGAATGATTTAAAAACCTAGAATCATTGAACCCAACATGTGATGGATTTATGTCGTACATGTTTTATTGTACATATAAACATTTTGTGGTATTGGTGTTAGGAAGAGGGGATATCTTAACCACCGGCCATTTCTCTAAGATACTAAGAGAAATTATTCTAATGATGAATCCAAAAGTAGGGAGAGAGATAGAGAATTGATCATTTTTTGAGCAATAAATTTGACAGTCAAATTGGAACCCTTTTTAGTTTATTAGGTTTTAAGGAGAAGAGAATAAAAAGAAATATTTTGGATGTTTTGTTCAAACAAATGTGCATCAGGGGTATTTTTAGGAGTTCACCAATCGTACTAGTATTCCATTACAAGTATTCTTAACTATAGAGTTCTATTAGGATCCATGTTAACTGAACCAAAAATAATATTAATTTTTTATGATGTGTGGTCAAAAGTAACCATGTGAGTAGCCTACGAAAATGAAAAAAGAAATAAAAAATTAGTTAATTATGTTTTGACTATTATTTAGGTGTCATTTCTAGTGTTCATATGATGTAGTAAATGAGGAGGATGAAATCTTTAAAGTGTTTATGAATTGGTTAGGAGATGCAGTATTCAAATCTATGGAAGTGTGATTGATAGAGATTAATGAAAACAATCTGAGCTAAAGGTATGACATCAAGGATCTTAGGAACCAGATTTATTAGAGGAAGTATAGTTCTAAAGATGGATTCAATCCATTTTCAAGAGATGGATGTAAATAAAGTATCTTAGAATGGATTTAATAATGGTTGTAATGGTTTGTTATATGAGTGTATTGAAGTGTCATATCTCTGTTCAATACACCAACATTTTTCATTCAAGATGCATGGAAATCTATAATTTAATGGATGATGTGTAATGTATTGTATATATATATTAAAAAATTGTATCTTTATTGACACATATTTATTTTTTAAACTCATGGTCCATTTTAGAATAATCAATGATTATTAGTTATAAATCCATAATATTAATTAAAGTACAATACCAAAAAACACATCATTTTTACTGAAATTGCATAGGTTATATGACCATCAACGAAAATGAATTCCAAACAATGAATGATGATATGTGAGATGTGATGTAGGTTTCATCTTGTTCAAAAAAAACCAAAAAATGGAAACTACAGAAACCAAATAATTAAACAACGAGGGAGGAAAAGGAGAAAATATAATACCTTGGATTATAGCCTTGATTAGTCCAAGAGAATGTTGGGGAGTACCACTAAATTTGGCAGATTTCAAAAAGATCATGAGAATCAAGAATAAATGAGTCATGGTTAGGGTCATTTTAAATAGATTAGGGACACTTTTATCAGTGCTTTTAATAAATCACTAACAAAGATCCCTTTTGTCTGTGCTTTTTTAGCACTGATAAAAATCGAGCTATATTAGTGTTAAACAAAATACTGATAAAATGAACCATTATTTGCACTAAAACATTATCATTGATAAAGTATATATAATTATAATTATAAATAGAAAAATTGTTAAAATTTTTAGATATTTTGATATTTTGAAATATATAATTATTTATTTAGAATTACAATAATCAATTTTAAGAAATGTTATATTTTTTATAATTATAAATTTATAAATTTATAAATCTAATAAATATACATTTATAAACTTATCTACCATAATTTTCTTATAATAAAGATATATTTATATTAATATATATATACTTTAAAAAAAATATAAAATAAAAATATAGTAAATATACACATTATTTAAATATATCTGATATATATTTATAATTATAAAATATTTATATCATAAAATATATTAAAATAAATTTATATATATAATATTTATATATATTACATATTCCAATATAATTTTTATAATTTTTATATTCATTTAATTATATAATTTTATATTTATAAAAATAAGAATATTACATTTTTAAAAAATATTTATATATTTATATATTTATATAATTATATATATAGCCCCCAAGGAGTAGCTCAGTAGAAGCTTCCTTTGTGGGTATCAATGAGGTCTCGATATCGAGTATCACTAAGTACATCTCTATATTTTTTGTTGTCTCCTTTTCTTAGTAATGTAGTCCTTTTTTCCTGAAACAAAACGAGTATTTGATGCCAGATTATATATATAATAAATATCAATATCAATATCAATACAGTATATTCAATTTTTTGTAAATTTATTATACATTAATAATTATTTAAATATATATATAATTATTTATTTAAAAATAAATGTTGTTTTTTAAAAATAATATTTTTTATTTACAATGAATATAAGTATAAAAAATTATAAATATAGTAAATATACATATATGAATATATTTATTTATAAATATTTTTTTGAGAAATATTTTTTTGAAATTATTAATGAAAATAAATTTTTTAATACCTGCATTTAAAAAAGTGTGAAACTGAATAATTGAAAATGAGAAAAAATTAAATGTAATGAAAAAATGTATAAGTTTAAATATATAAATATACATTATTAAAAAAATATTGATATATATATATATATATTGAAAATAATAATGGAAACATATTGAAAATACTATAATATAGTAAATATATTTATACAATAGAAAGTGATAAAATTCAAAAATAAAGTGAAAAATATTAAAATATTAAAATTGAATACATATTACTCAACTCCAATAATTTTGAAAATAATTAATTAAAATTGGCTAATTAAGAATATAATATATTAAATGTACATTGTTAAAATGAAATTCTAAAATATACTTAAATCTGATAATATTACATAAATATTAGGGGTCTGTATTTCTATATAAGATTTCATTAGTTATATAAATATTTTGGTGAGGCTTTGTTATGTATTAAAATGTACTAATTTCATATACATATGTGAAATTAATGTTACTCGTATTTGATATATGATAATTTGGAAAAACATACATCATTAAAAATGATTAAGACGTTAATATGTTTTATAATGTAACGTTTTATTTATTTTCTATATATACATATTTCAAATATATTATTGATTACTCTTTATATTTATTTTTTATTTATATTATATTTATTCATTTTTAGTAATAATTTTTCCATTAATTAATCTTTAATTAATTTTATAAAATATTAATTTTTAATTTTTTTATTAATAGTTACAATTTAATCACTTTTAATTTTTAAATTATTAAAATTTATTCATTTATATATTTATAATCAATATATATAATTAATTAATATTTTCATTCTATGTATATGTATATTAACTTTATTTATTATTATTAGTAATTATTTAATTAACAAAATGTTTAATAATTTTCATATTTAACATTTTTTAATATTTATTTATTTATTTAATTTTATTCATTTAAGATATATAAATATTTAATATCTGTTATTTACTAATTTTTATAATTAATATATATGAATATTCAATTTAATCATATTTTTCAATAATTATATCTTTATTAAAATTGTTATTATTTTTTAAAAAATTATTTGTTTAATTATTGAATTTTATTAATGAATTTTATCATCATTAAAAATGAATTAATAAAGTCTACCCTTTATTTGTGCTAAAAATAAATCCCAAAAAATGGCTCCCTTTATTAATTCTACATAAAAGTATGATAAAGGTTACTGTTTATCAGTGCTAAAAAATTACTAAAAAAGGGTACCTTTTCTAGTGTTAAAAAAGTGCTGATAAAGGGATCCTTTTATTCTTTATTTTTTACACTGATTATAGGTACCATTTATCGTTACTCTTTTGTAGCACTGATAGAAGTGGCCTTTATTAGGGCTTTTTTCTAGCACTGATAATATCCAACACTATTAAAGGCACGTTTTTTAGTATTCAAGCCTCCTCAAATGCCATATTCTATCAATTCGCTATAAGAGTCTATGATAGAATAATGGGGAGACTATACCCTCAAGATCAAAGTGAAGCACAATTTTATAATCATAAAAGAAAATAGAAGGATCATAAAATAATAATAAACAAGTACAAATGAAAAATACATCACATAAAAAAACATGTAATCACATTCATCAATGTCATATAAAAATGATGATCATGGGATTCTATACAAAGAGATTAATATTAGAAAACATGGAAGAAGGTACACATACATACAAGTATCCCAAAAAAAACAAAAATACTAAAACAAATATATAAATATTGAATTAGGAGACACACATCAACCTTATCTTCTCATACTCCCATACTATAATTTATCAACAATTAACAACCGGGTGCTTACCCCTATCCCTACATAAATCCATTATGTCTATCTAGGAACCATTTGGTGGCCACTATTTAGTGTGATAAAACATAGTAGGCCACATCCATGGTGTATATTTCTATATAATCTATGAATATATTAGAAAATGTGGACATACCAGTAAAACATGTGAAAGATGTGCGATATACAAATAACTCAAGTTGGTCTAGAACCTAGAACAATGTGAGTTATTTGTGTACTGCACATATTTTACATGTTTTACTGGTATGTCCAAATTGTTTATTATATATTAATAAACTATATGAAGATATACACCATTGGATGTGTCCTACTATGTATTTCACACACCAGATACAAGCCATGGTAGACTAACCAGGACACCATGACAATCAAATATACCAACACCATATCATTCTTGTAAATTTTATCAATCAGACCAAATGTTTATACTATAGTTTTTCCCTGGAATTAAAATATATTCACTAACAAGATGTTAACATTTTAATCATAAGACGAGAACTAATTATTTATCTGACCCTATAAAATAATCACCTCGTAGGTATCATGTGATTCGACCTCAGACCCATAACAACCAACACTATCTCTTAGGGATAACAATCACACATACTCACTATATCCAAACCATGAAATGTGTTTAACATAGAATTTTTTTGGAAGTTCATTTGAAATATTTGGAAGTCTTAGCATAATTGTTCCCCTTAGAAAGAACCATATAGTGGGTGGAACAATACATTTGTAAAATATATCTTCTCAAATCCCATAAAAATTAAAAATAAGAACAAAAATTTCACATCACCCACACCCAATCCCTCAATGAATTAATAAAATGTATATAATAACTCAAATTTAAACATATCATTCCTATAACTCACAAGAATCCTAGTACTTATTAATTTAAAATATCATGTTTATCCTAAGTATACTCTAAACCACTTTATATTTAAAAAAATAACCTATATGTAATAATAATTATGGTTTCTAACATATTATATTTCAAAAATGAATGAATTACCATTAAAAATAAATCGTGTAATATTATGATTCACTTAATCTATAAAATTTCTTATTTCCTATTCCATTTATTTTTTCTGCATCACTATTTTTTCTCCCCAATCATAGCCTAAATTCAATATTCTATTACAGTTTCTAGAAACCCTATTTAGCTAAATTTAGGTTTATATTAATTCCAATCATATTCATTTAATTCCACTCAAAAGTATTTAGTCTTTCATAATTACTCTTAAATGGTTTTTTCTCATTTACTTCAAAGTCAATAGTTTTAACAAGTTTTAACTATTTTAGTGAGGCTTGATTTATATAAATAGAGTTTTTGTATAAAAAATCCATCATGTTTCATTTTAGTAATATTTTATAAAATTGTTTTCTGTAATTTGATTCTTTGGGAAAAAATATGATTAAAATGTATTAAAATTAGCTGAAGATCAGAATGTTAGATGTTATTTTTTCATTCGAGTGTCTATTTTTTTGTATTGATTTAATAACATTTTACACTTTTATATTGTTTCCCAAGAGAAAATTAGATGCTTCTTTATAGAATAATTCTTCCCAAAACAGAACATGATAGAAAATATGCATGAGATAGAAATTGAGTCATTAAATGGGACATTAAAAACCATGAATCTCAAGGAAGATGAATGTGACAAGGATGTTATGAATAGGTGGACTAAATTCAAGATATATTGAAAGAAAAAAAGAAATGATTTGACAACCTAGAATCATTGAACGAAACTTGTGATGAATTTATGTTGTTCATGTCTTATAAGAGATACAAACTTTTCTTGGAATTGTTGTCAGGTAGAGGGGATATCTCAACAACCTACCATTTATCCAGTCTACTAAGATAAATTATCTTAAATATAAATCCAAAATTTGGTAGAGAGAGAGAGATAATTGATTATTTTTTTGGAGTAATACCTTTTAAAGTCAAATTGTAACACTTTTGAGTTTTTTTTGGGTTGAAGGGGAAGAGAATAACAAGGTATATTTTGTATGTTTTGTTCAAATAAAATGTGCATCATATGTATTTTTATGATTTAACCCATCGTATTAGTATTATATTAAATGTATTCTTTACTGTGGAGTTTAAATAGGATCCATGTTGACTACACCGAAAATAAAATTAATTTTTGATGATGTGTTGTCAAAATTAACCAAGTGAGTGGCCTATGAAAATGAAAAAAATAAAAAAAAATTTAGTAAATTAGGTATTGATTATTATTTAGATGTCATTTATAGTGTTCATATGAAGTAGTAAATGAGGATGATGAAAGGTTTAAAGAATTGATGAATGGGTTAGGAGATGCGGTATTCAAATCTATGGAAGAAGGTTTGATTGAGATTAATGAATAGAATTTGAGATTAAGGTATGACATCGAGGATATATGGAACAAATTTATTTGAGGAAGTATAATTTATTAGATATAATCCAATCCATCATCTAGATATGGAAGTAAATCCAATATATTAGTATGGATTTATTAATGGTAGTAAAGTTTAGTTATATGAGAGAATGTAAGTATTATATCTATGTTCAATAAACTATTATTTTTTCATTCAAGATGCATGGAAATATATAATTTATTGGATTATGTATATTTCATTGTATATCTATATTAAAAAAATTAATCTTTTTGTACACATAGTTATTTTTTAAACTCATGTTCCAATGTAGAATTATCAATGTTTATTAATTCTTAATCCTTAATATTAATCAAAGGAAAATATCAAAAAATGCATCATTGTTACTGAAATTGGAAAGGTTATATGACCTTAAGAAAAAATGTAATTCAAACAATGAGTGATGAGATATGAGATGTGATGTATGGTTTATCATGTTCAACAAAAACCCAAAAAGAGAAACTACAGAAACCAAAAAATTAAACAACGAGGGATGAAAAGGAGAAAATATCATACATTAGATTATAGGCTTGATTAGTCCTAAAGAATGTTGAGGAGTATCACCGAATGTAGTAGAGTTCCAAGAGAGCTTGAGAATCAAGACTAAATTAGTCATTGTTAGGGTCCTTTTAAATAGATTAGCGACACTTTTAATAGTGCCTTTAAAAAACACTGACTAAGATCCCTCTTATCAGTTCTTTTTTAGCACTGATAAAGATTGAGTTCTATTAGTGATAACAAAAATTGCTGATAAAATGAACCATTATTAGAACTAAAACATTATCATTGATAATGTATTTTTAATAATAATTATACATTGAAAAATTAGTAACAAAATTTATATAATTATATATTTTAAAATATATAATTATTTATCTAGAATTTAATTTTTTTAATCGTTATATTTTTTATAATTATAAATTTATAAATTTATAAATATAGTAAATATACATTTATAAAAATATCTATAATCATATTATTATAATAAAAATATATTTAAATTAAAATAAATATACTTAATAAAAATATAAATAAAAAATATAGTAAATATACACATTATTTAAATATATTTGATTCAAATTTATAATTATAAATATATTTATATCATTATATATATTAATATAAATTTATATATAGAATATATATATATATTCATTATTTCAATATAATTCCTATAATTTAATAATTATTTCATTATAAAATTTATATTTATAAAAATAAGATTATCAATATTTAAAAAAATATTTATATATTTACATATTTATATAATTATATATATTTCCCTCATAGAATAGATCTTTGGAAGCTTCCCTTGTGGGTATTAGTGAGGTCTCAATTCCGTGTATGACCATGTAGGTCTCTATATTGTATGTTGTCTTCTTTTCTTTGTAATGTAGTCCTTTTTTTCAAGAATAAAATGAGTATTGGACGTCAAATTATATATATAATAAATATAAATATAAATATAAATATAGTATATTCATTTTGTAAATAATTTTATTATATTTAAATAATTATTTATATATATAATTATTAATTTAAAATTATATGTACTTTTTTAAAAATAATATATTTTAATTTATAATAAATATAAGTATAAAAATTTATAAATATAGTAAATATACATATTTAAATATATTTATTTACAAATATTTTTTTTGAATTATATTTTTGACCTTATGAATAAAAATATATTGTTTAAAACCTACATTTTAAAAAAGAGTAAAATTGAATAATTAAAAATGAACACTAGTTAAAAGTACTTAAAAAATGGAGAAGTTTAAATATATAAATAAAAATTATTATAAAAATATTGATATATATATGTATATTGAAATAAAAATGAAAACATATTGTAAATAATAAAATATAGAAAATATATATATAATAGAAAGTGAAAAAATTCCAAAAATAAAATAAAAAATAAAAAATATTAAAATTGAAAAACTATTACCTAACTCCAATAATTTGAAAAATAAATAATTAAAATTGGATGATTAAAAAAATAACATATTAAATATACATTGTTAAAATGAAATTCTAAAATACACTAGAATCTAAAAATATTACATAAATATTAGGGTATGTATTTCTATATAAGATTTCATTAATTCCAGAAATATTTGTGTGTGGGTTTGTTATAAATTGTTTTTTACTTATTTCATATGCGTATGTGAAATTAATGCTGCACGCATTTGATATATGATAATTTGGAAAAACATACAATATTAAAAATGATTAAGACGTTGATATGTTTTATATTGTAAAATTTTATACGTTGTCAATATATACATATTTAAAATATATTATTGATTACTATTTATATTTTTCATATATTTATATTATACATATTCATTTTTGGTAACAATTTTTCCATTAATAAATATTTAATTAATTTTATAATTTATTAATTTATAAATTTTATGATTAATAGTTATAATTTAATCATTTTTAATTTTTTAAATTATTAATATTTATTCATTTTGTATATATATATTTAATATATAAAATTTATTAATATTGTTATTCTATATATATGTAAGTTAAATTTATTTATTTTTATCAGAAATTATTTAATTAACAAAATGTTTAATAATTTTCATATTTAATAACTTTTATTTATCTATTTCATTTTATTCATTATATATATTTAACTATTTTATATATATTATTTATTAATTATCATAATTAATATATATGAATATTCAATTTAATCACATTTTTAAATAATTATATCATTATTAAAATTGTTAATAATTTTTTATAAACTATTTGTTTAATAATAGAATTTTATTAATGAATTTTATCATCATTAAAAATGCATTGATAAAGTATACCCTTTATTTGTGTTAAAAATAAATCCCCAAAAAATGCTTCCCTTTATAAATGTTACATAAAAGTTTGATAAAGGGTACTGTTCGTCAGCGCTAAAAATCACTAATCATGGGTACCATTTTGTAGTGTTAAAAAAGTGCTAATAATGGGATCCTTTTATTCATTTTTTACACTGATTAAAGGTACCATTTATCATTAATCTTTTGTAGCATTGATAGATATGGCCTTTATTGGCACTTTTTTAGCACTGATAAAGTCTATCACTATTAAAGGCATGTTTTGTAGTGTTTGAGTCTCCCCATTTTCCATATTCTATCGGTTCGCTACGATTGTCCATGCTGGAATTGTGGGGAGACTATACCCTCAAGATCAGAGTAAGTACAATGTTATAATCATAAATACATATAGTAAGATCATAAAATAATAACAAAAAAGTACAAATAAAAATACATCACATAAAAAACCATGTAATCAAATTCATCAATGTCATATAAAAATGATGATCATGGCATGCTATAAAAAAGAAATAAAAATTGAAAAACATGGAAGAAGGTACACATACATACAAGTATCCCAAAATAAACAAAAATACCAAAACAAATATATCAACAGTGCATTATGAGCCACACCTCAGTCATATCTTCTTCTACTCCCATACTATAATTATTCAGGTATTGACAACGGAGTGCTTATGCCTATCCCTACCTGCAACCATGAAGTCTATCTGGGTACGAGTTGGTGGCCTATATATGGTGAGAGAAAAACATAGTAGGCCCCATCCAATGGTGTATATATCCATAATGTCTATGAATATATAATAAAAAATGTAGGCATACCAGTAAAACATGTAAATGATGTGAGGTATATAAATAAGTCACATTTGTGAAGGAACTAGAACAATGTGAGTTATTTATATACGACACTTGATATACATGTTTTACTATTATGTCAACATTGGTTATTATATATTCATATTATATATGGAAATATACACCATTGGATGTAGCCTACTATGTTTGTCTCACACCAGATACAAGCCATGATGGACTAACCAGGACACCATGGTAATCAAATGTACCAACATCATATCCTTCTAGTGAATTTTAAAAATTATACCATATGTTTGTACTATAGCTCTTCCCTAGAATTAAAATTGATTCACTAACATGATGTTAAGATTTTAATCATAGGATGAGCAATAATTATTTATCTACCTATATAAATTACCACCTCATAGGTACCATGAGATTCGACCTCAGACCCATAGAATCCAACACTATCCCTCAGGGATAACCATCACATGTACTTACTACATCCAAACCATGAAATGGGCATAACATAGAAATTTTTCATAGGATGTTCATTTGAAATATTGGACAGTCTAAACATAATTTTTTCCCACTGGAATTAATCACACAGTTGGTTGCCCAATAAATTTTTAAATCCTATCTTCTTAAAACCCATAAAGAAGAAAAAACAAAAACTAAAATTTCACGCCACCCACACCCAATAACCCAATTAACAACTAACATATATATTAACCAAAATTATAACATACCATACCTACACCTCACATAGATCCTAGCACTTATTAATTTATAATAGTATGTTAATCCCATGTATACTCTAAACCACCTTATATTAATAAATAACCTATATGAAATATTAATTATGGTTTCTAAGATATTATATTTTAAAAATGAATGAATTACCATTCAAATAAAAAATGAAAAAAATTATGATTCCCTTAATCTATTAAATTGTCTATTCCCTAATCCATTAATTTTTTCTATATCAGTATTTCTTCTACCCAAACATAGCCTAAATTCTATCTTCTATTAGACTTTACAGAAACCCTATTCAAATGAATTTAGGTCTATATTAATTCCACTCAGAGACATTTACTTTCACTCGATAGTATTTACTATTTCACAATTACTCTTAAATGTTTTTTTCTCATTACCTTCCAAGTCAAGCGTTTTAATATTTTTTTAACTATTTTAGGGATTCTTGATTTCTATCAATAGATTTTTGGTATGAAAATTCCATCAAGTTGCATTTTCATATTGTTTAATGATTTTTTCTGTAACTGTATTCTTTTGGGAAAAAATCTCTTAAAAATGTATTCAAATGTGATGAAGATCAGAATGTTAGATGGTATTGTTTTCATTATAGGGTAATTTTTTTATTTATTTAATCAAATTTTACCCTTTTATATTGTTTCCGTAGAGATAATTAGAAGCTTATACAATGGAAAATTCTTCTAATAACACAACTTGATAGAAAATTGGCCTTGAACTTATAAATTGAGTGGTTAAATGAGATATTAAAAGCTGAGAATCCCAGGGAAGACGAAGGTGAAATGAATGTAATGAAAAGGTGGAAAAATTAAATAGGTGTTAAAAGAAAAGAATGAATTATTTGATAACCTAGAATCATTGAACCAAACCGGTGATGGATTTATGTTTTACATGGATTATAAGATATAAAAACGTTTTTTTTGGTATCGGTGTCATGTAGAGGGGATATCTTAACAACCATCCATTTTTCAAGCTACCAAGAGAATGTATCATAATGATGAATCCAAAAGTAGGGAGAGATAAAACTGCTCATTTTTTTGAGTATTACCTTTGATAGTGAAATTGGAACCCTTTTGAATTTATTAGGTTTGAAGGGGAAGAGAATAAATTTTTTTTGGATGTTTTGTTCAAAAAAAATGTGCATCAGGAGAATTTTTAGGAGTTCACCCATCATACTAGTATTCCATTACAAGTACTCTTAAATATAGATATATAATAGGATCCATGTTGAATTAACCAAAAATAAAATTAATTTATGATGATGAGTTGTCAAAAGTAACCAAGTGAGTTTCCAAAAAAATGAAAAAAAACAAAATAGATATTTAGGGTTTTATTTTTATTTAGGTGTCATATCTAGTCTTCATTTGAAGTAGTAAATGAGGAGGATAAAAGGATGAAAGAGTTGAATATTGGGTTGGGAGATGTGGTATTCAAATCTATGGAAGCGGGTTTGATAGAGATTAATGAATACAGTCTGAGCTAGCGGTATGACATCAATGATCATTGGAACAAAATTTATTAGAGGAAGGCTAGTTTTAAAGATGGATTCCAATACATTATCAAGAGATGGATGTAAATCAATCATCTTAATATGGATTGAATAAAGGTAGTAAATATTAGTTATACAAGAGTATTGAAGTATTATATCTCTATTCAATATACTAATATTTTCCATTCAAGATGCATGGAAATCTATAATTTAATTGAATAAGTGTATTGTATTGTATATCTATATTACCAAAATAAATCATTATTTACAAAAATTTATTTTATAAACTCAAATTCCATTTTAGAATTATCAATGATTATTAATTCATAATCCATAATATTAATCAATAGAAAATATCAAAAAACAAATCATTGTTTCTCAAATTGAAAATGTTATATGACCTTAATCAAAAATGTAATTAAAAAACGAGTGACGAGATATGAGATGTGATGTAGGGTTGATAATTATCATTATAAAAACAGAAATAAAAACTATGAAAACCAAAAAAATCAAACAACGAGGGTGGAAAAGGAGAAAGTAGGATACCTTGGATTATAGCCTTGATTAGTCTAAGAGAATGATAAGGAGTATCACTGAATGTAATATAGTTCTATGAGAGCTTGAGAATCCAGACTAAACGAGTCATAGATAGGATCCTTTTAAATATATTAGGAACACATTTATATGTGCTTTCATAAAATCAACGATAAAGATTAATTTTATCCGTGATTTTTTAGAGTTGATAAAAATTAAGCTCTATCTATGTTAACAAAATCTACAGATAGAATGAACCATTATTAGCACTGTAACATTAGTTTTGAAAAAGTGTTTAATATTATAACTATAAATATAAATATTTGTAATATATATATATATATTTATATTGAAATATATAATTCTTTATTTAGAATTACAATAATCATTTTAAAAAAAGTGATATATTTTATAACAATAAATTCATAAAAATATAAATATTGAAAATATTAATTTATAAACATATATAAAATCATATTTTTATAATAAAAATATATTTATATTAATATATATACTTAATAAAAATACAAAATAAAAATTTAGTAAATATATACATTATTTGAATATATATGATATAATTTTATAATTATAAATATGTTTATATCATTACATATACTAATATAATTAAATATATATATATATACATACACATTATTTAAATATAATTTTTATAATTTTATATGTAGTTAATTATATAATTTTATATTTATCAAAATAAGAAAATTATTGTTTTAAAAAATATTTATATTATTACATATTTACATATTTATATATATATATATATATCCCGAAGGAGCAGCACTGTGGTTGCTTCCCTTGTGGGTATCGATGAGGTCTCGATTTTGAGTATCGCCGAGTATATCTCTATATTATATGTTGTCTCCTTTTATTTGTAAAGAAGTATTTTGTTTCTCAAATAAAGTGATGATTTGACGTCATATTACAAATATATATACACATAATATAAATATAAATATAAATACAGTATGATCACTCGCTCATCCACATTGAACTTCTTCGCACACCAAGTAAGGATGAGCACTTTTTCATCCACCAGGGTATGTCTTCTCTTCCAGGGTACCACCAGGCTGTGGAAGCTTCATGGTCCAAACTGGAAATTGGTTTTCTGTGGACACACCTTCAAAAAAAATTTAGATGACTTAAAGGTGAACTTTAGACCTATATTATAAACCTTCCTCCTCGCTTTCTTGACCTAGACACCCTTAGCACCAAAATTCAACAAATGTAGGCTAGAGTTGAAGATGGCTAGGATGAACCTCTTTTTCACAGGTTGATTCAAAAGAAAAACAACTTGGCTGAAAAATTACTGAAATAGGAGAGAATGTCCTAGGAATAGTCCAGAATTAATTGGCTCAAAGAAGGTGTTAAAAAAATAACTATTTCCAATCCTGCATTAAAGGAAAAAAAGAAGGATTGTCCAGCCGAACATACTAATGGATGATGGATCTTTCACTAATGATGGTGACATGGTGGGAGGTATGGATGAAGTATTTTTTTTAAATATGCTTACTGATACAAACCCATATATGAAGGATGGTTACCCGCGGGGCTATGAAATGTTGTTTGAGGTAATTCTTAGGGTTGTTACTATTGATACTAATGATATATTGGATGCAATCCCAAAGGAACCTGAGATTCATGAGGCTTCTCCCTCTCTCAATCCAACCAGTGCACTTGGGGCTGATGGGAAACCCGGTTCATTCTACATGAACTCTTGGAACCTAGTAAGAAATGATATTGTGGAGGTTGGGTAGAATTTATTCAAGGGTGGAAAACTTACCCATGCAATGGGCACCACATCTCTTGTCCTCGTCCCCAATTCAAAGGACCCATCCGCCCTTAATCATTATAGACCGATCATCATATGCAACTTTCCTTATAAGATATTATCCACAATGATAAATAGAAGACTTTACATGCATATCAAAAATTGTATTTCCCAGGAGCATCATGGATTTGTCAAGGGATGAAATATATAGGGTGCTATATGTTTGGCCTAGGAGATGATCAATGATTTAAATAAAAAAACTTTGGGCTATAACATTACCATCATGCCGGACATGGATAATGCTTTTGATCGCATTGAGTGGTCCTTTATTCTCAATGTTCTCACTCGCATGGGCTTCTCGGACATTTTCATTGACATCTTTTTCTGAGGTTTCAACTCTCTATGGATGTCCATCTCTTTTATGGGGAAGTATTTTGGTTTCATCAAATCTGTTAGGGGTTTAAGGCCAGGTGATATGATCTCCCCAAGCCTTTTTATTCTGGTGCATGATACCTCAAGTATGCTTATTAAAAATATCCTCCTTGATGGCAGATTCATTCCTTTTATGCGATGATCCAATTTTCAAGGTCTTTCTCACCTAATGTTTGTGGATGATATGATCTTTTTCTCAAATGGGATTAAGCGCTCTTTGTGTGGTATTAATGTAGTCCTTGAATGCTACTGCAAATGGAGTGGGAAAGTGGTGAATTAGGATAAAAGTAGTGTGATCAGCTCAAATAAATGACCAACCATATGGGTTAAAGTCATTGAAGACAGTCTGGGTTTTAGCAAAAGGGGTATTTCGATAGAATAACTAGGGGCTCCGATTTCCCTGGGTAGACTTTATGTGCATCATTCCAATAATTTGTTGGAAAGAGTCACTAACAAGATTACAAATTCGGAGAGTCGTTTCCTATTATTCGGGGGGTGGGGGTGGGGGTAGAATCACACTTGTGAACTATGTATTATCCTTCATTCCAATTCATGTTCTTTCCTCTACAAGAGTCCCCTATTCTGTTATTTCGTGGCTGAAAAAACTCATTGCAGGTTTTATATGTGATGCTCAATGGGAGGGTCATCATCATTGGGCTTCCTGGGATCATTTTTCTAGACTTGCGAAGGAAGGGGGAATTGGGGGTGAAGATCATTGTTAGAGCCATGCAGATCATGCATACGAAGCTCGCATGGGAGGTCCGTGAGGGTTGAACCTTATGGGGAAATTTTTCTGCTAGAAATTAAAGGGATATTTTTTTGATCCCGTGAGGACGTGCCTCATTAATTTTGCGCATTATCATACCCCTTATTTTTGGTCTTGTTAATCATACTTGCAGGATTTTTGGCCGGGGGGAGATCCGTTTTGGGAATCAAAACTAGGCTGGTAGAAAACTCAGATTCCCTGTGTGTCCTACACCAGACATATCCTTCAATCAAGAGAGATGTTACCTTATTTTCACTAGGTCCATTCTTATCTCGAACCAATGAAGGGTGTTCGATACCATCGAGCTTTTTTCTTCCCCTGATACATGTGTCTTCACGGGATCCGCGAATGGGTCTTTTTTAGTGATGTATTTTCACAAAGTGACCCATTCTTCGGAAGATCATGACAACTGGGGAGAGACGATGTAGTGCAAATAACTTCCTATAAAATACAACATTCTGCTATGGTACATTAGAAAAAATGCATTTTCTACAGATGAAAATATAAAGAAAGTCTGAGCTCTTCTAGAATCCCAATGTTCATGATGCTCTGTTCCCAGTGGAGAAACCATCAGCCATCTGCTCTTTAAGGGGCGTCGGGCTTTCCATGTGTCGGGTAAGTATGGAAGCTTCACATGAATGTCCATTACCAATTACATAACCCTATATTTTCTGGAACAATGGTTCCGCGTTGTGAGAACAAACCGAATGGAGTTCAAAGCTAGAGTCTGCATCCTTGAGACAGGGAGTTGATGTATTTGGAAAGAGAGAAACAAAGGTCATTATGATGGTCTTTTTAGCTCCATGATAGCCATTACCACGAGAACAAGAAATCTTTTGGTTGATTTTGGTCACCTCATTAAGCATGAGGATTCATCCACCTCATTGAATGATGTTCTGGGTCCCAGGTCAGACAACATTGCCTCTCCCACCTTCTCTACTAGTCTATGGGTGAGATGGAATCCTCATTACTCTGGGATTAAACTGAACACAGACGGTTAATGAAGCTCTGGATTCATGCGAGGAGGCGGGTTGGTTAGAGATAATAATGGTTCCGTTGTCATTTCTTTCTTGGCCTACTTTGGTAAGAGATGCTCTTTTCAGGATAAATATTACACTATCCTTGCTGGTCTTGAGTTGTGTTATAGCAGGAACATCCCCCTTACTGCTTTGGAAATGGACTTACTGGTCTTTCACAAGGCACTGCTTGGTCTCTTCCATACCCATTGGCCTCTTGTGTATCATTTTCCAAGATGCAAGATGTTATTGCATGATGGCTTTGAGATCTCTCACATTTGGTGTGAAGGGAACAGAGTGGCTTATTATATAGCCTCCAAATCTCCATTGGATGATGTGTTGACATGTTTTCATTGCACATGCTCTATTCCGCCTGAAGGAGTGAGTATTGTTATAGGCGACGCCATTGGTTTGTATTTTTAGGCCTCCGTAATCTATGGCATTTTGTATTCCTCCTTTAGGGTCTCTTCCCTTCTTTCAATATAACATTTCTGATTATGATGATGATAGATAGTGATGAATGTCAAAAAATAAAATAAAAAATAAAAAATAAAAAATATTAAAACTGAATAAATATTACCTAACATTAATAATTTTGAAAATAAATTTTTAAAATTGGCTGATTAAAAAATAACATATTAACTATACTTTATTATAATGGAATTATAAAATATACTAAAATCTAAATATATTTCATAAATATTTGGGGTATGTATTTCTATTTAAGATTTCATTAATTCCATAAATATTTGTGTGTGGGTTTTTTTAAATATAAAAATGCATTAATATCATATGTGTATAGGAAATCAATGAAACACGTATTTAATATATGATAAATTGGAAAAACATCCAACATTTAAAATGATTATGAACTTAATATGTTTTATATTGAAACATTTTATATATTTTCTTTATATACATATTTCAAATAAATTATTGATTACTATTTATATTTTTTAAATATTTAAATTAAACATATTAATTTTTGTTAATAATTTTTTCCTTAATAAATATTTAAATAATTTATTATTTTTTTCTTTATTATTAGAATTTATTCATTTTTAATTTTTTACAATATTAATATTTATTCATTATATATACTTATATATAATATATAAACATTTTTAATAATAATTTCTTTTATGTATATATATATTAAATTAATTTATTTTAATCAGTAATTATTTAACTAAAAAAATGTTTAATAATGTTCATATTTAAATAAATTTTTTATATTTTTATTTATTTATTTAATTTTATTCATTTTAGATATCTAAATATTTTATATATATCATTTATTAATTTGTATAATTAATATTTAAGTATATTCAATTTAATCATATTTTTTAATAATTATATCATTAATAACATTATTTATATTTTTTAAAAAATTATTTATTTAATTATATAATTTTATAATAGAATTTTATAATCGTTAAAAATGCATTGATAAAGTCTACCATTTTTGTGCTAAAAAAAATCACAAAAAAATGGTTCCCTTTATAAACGCTATATAAAAGTATGATAAAGGGTACTTTTGTGAGGGCTAACAAACCACAAATAAAGACTACCTTTTTAGTGTTAAAAAAATGCTGATAAATGGTACCATTTATTCGTTATTTTTTACAATGATTAAAAGTACCATTTATCATTACTCTTTTATAACACTGATAGAGGCAACCTTTATTAGCTATTTTTTCCAGTGTTTATAAATTCTAGTGCTATTAAAGGCATGTTTTATAGTATTAGAGCCTCCCAATATGCCATATGTTATCAATTAGTTGTGAGAGTCCACAGTGGAATTTTTTGTAGACTATACCCTCAAGATCTGAGTGAAGCACAATATTATAGTAATAAAAACAAATAGTAGAATCCTACAATAATACTAAAAAACTACAAATGAGAAAAATATCACATAAAAACCAAGTAATTACCTTCATTAATGTCATATAAAAAGATGAGCAGGGCATGTTATACAAATAAATAAATATTGGACAACATGAAAGAAGGTACACATAAATAAAATTATACAAAATAAATAATAAATATGAAAACGACTTTATCAAGATTACATTAGGGTCCAAACATTAGTCCTATCTTCCCCAACTCACACAGTATGATTAATCAAGTATTGGAAATCAGGTGCCTACCCCTATCCCTATCTGCATCCATGAAGTCTATCTAGGTACCAGTAGGTGTCCTGTATATGGTTTGAGAAAAACATAGTAGGCCACATTCAATGGTGTATGTTTCCATATAGTATATGAATATATAATAAACAATGTGGACATACCATTAAACCATGTTAATGATTTAGTGTATATAAATAAATCACATTTTTGCGAGATCTTTTGACCTAATCTCATATAATAATGAACCCAATGGGTGGATCATATTAGAGTTTTATAACCATTAATTACACATCAATGCGTCTAATGGTAAATCTAGGTGTGGCCCATTCATTTATGTTCTTTATAAATAAAATTTTAAAAGTTCAATCAGAAGAACCTATTTGAGACACAATATAATAATTAATAAAAATACCCACATAAAAAGAAAAACACATCAAAACTTACCTCATCATGTTAATTTACCCCTTGTGTGTTCTTGGTCTGTACTCCATGATAGAAAGAAATAAATAGAAAAAACAAAAAAAAACTTGAGAATATGTCATAATAACTCGTAAAATAATAACGTCATCGATAGGAAGAGAAATGAAAAGAAGTCAAAAGTGGAATATGGAGCTTACTAGTATGCAACCAATGAGAGAAAAGACAACACTATGAGATTTTTGATTTGATATATATCTTGAATCCAAGTTTTTGAAATAACACGATCTCTCCACAGTTGAGGAATTCTCCACATTAGATGATAAAAAAAATAATGATGGGGTTATAATGTTTTTAAGAGAAAAATATCATTTTAACTAACCATAACAGGTCACAGAGTTTTACCATAGATTTAGCGAAAGCATGGACCCACCATAATAGCCTCTCTTACTAGAACCTCCTCTCACATGGCCATCCCACATAGTTAGAAAAACGATTCACTGACTATGTATTTTACCCATATTAAAAATTATGTATAAAACACATTGCCATGTATTATTGGTAGAATGTTTTCTTCAAACCATGTATCTATGTTAACTACGTTGGAAAAGTTCATACTATTTGATCTAACCATATGGACTGGGAGGCATGGTTTATAAAACCAAGTGTCGGAGCTTCCTCCTCCAATATATCGTGGTCTACGATATGAAAAATAAAAATACACACCCAAAATAGTTGTGACGTCATTAGGAACACATAAATAATAAATTCCTAGAACTAACCAAAGCTTATAAGGTTCCATTCCTCATAGAATTTCCTTGTTCTGATATTCTTACCCTTTAAAGTAATTAATCCCTAATTTTCCCTTCTACGGGTGATTATTCATTATTTGAGAACACGTTTATACACTAGGCATGTATGTCAACCTCCCACACCCATGTCTCATTATGTACAAGTCCATGCATCCATAACACCCATACATGAATAACTAAGTGGCCTCATATAACCTTTATTTCATGATTAAAAACATGACTAGGATGTTCCTTAAAGGACACATCAATCTCCAAATCATCATCCATGTGCGGAGAAGATGTGATATATTTGAACAATGTGGGAATTGATGAGTTACATGGAAGACATCGTGCATGTCTTGGTGTCTCATAGGTAATGGAAACTAATAGGCTACCTGACACATAGTATCTAGAATAATAAATATCCTAAAATAATGAAGTGATAACATACATTTTTCTGAATAAATATATTCTATATTCGAGGAGAAACTCATACGAAAAACTGACTCTCCACCCCAAACTCTAGTGGTCGATGGAGAAGATAGATATATGATTTCTGTCTTGACTGAGATGTGTAAATTGTCTTCCTAATACTTTTAACATCCCCTAACGTATCCTCAATAATATGAGGACCCATTAGTGCTACCTCACCTTCCTCTAACTAGTACATGAGTGACCAAAATGACCCATACTATATAGCCACATAAGGATCAATCTATATGGTCACCAAGAAGATGTTATTATAATAGAACTTGGTTAGAGGAATAGGTTTCTCCCAAGAATATTTGTAATAAAGAACCCATTATGTGGGAATTTACTCTAAAACCTATATTGTCTGCTTGGACTAACCATCAGTCATTCTGAGATAGGTTGTAATCAAATCTACATGTGAACACATGGCCCTCTAGAACACGAACCAGAGTCATGATGTGAAATGAGAATCTATATATGATATAATAGACTGCAGAACCTCATGTAGGTGTATGATCTCATTAATGGAAATACACCAAAAGTCATACACTTATAGAACAAATCAAAAAGTTAATTAATATTATACCATTCCCAATATCCATATAATCACCCATATGATGTAACTACCACTAGGAGGTCTTTAAAATTTGGTCAAGAAATCCATGGTGACATTATCCAATTTACAATTGGAATAGGTAAAAACTATAAAATCACTGATGGTCAGTTTTTTAGCCTTCTCCTACTAGAATATGTTCCCCCAACTAATAAAACCTGTTATCTATCTCTTCATCCCTGGCCAGCTATATTTGTGGGATAAATCATGATACATCATGGTTTGATGAGGATGAAAAAAATATATTGAGGCCTGAGACTCTCTGATTAGCTCCTCTTGGGAATATTCAAGAACCTATATGTTATTATGAATTTAGAAGATATCATTATCATAAATGACCCAACAAATTTGTGGGTCATCACTTTCATTACTCTCACATAAGACTTGGCCCCCAAAACTAAATAGTTGTGCCATCATTAATATCTCTATAAGTATAGTGGTAACAGATAATTATGCAGTACATATATCCGATTATGGTTCTACACCTCCAAATTCATCTCATAAAATAGGTATATTAGATGATTCTCTCTACTAGCCTACTAAAATTCATGTGTTTGAGTCCCCTTTCTCAAATCATTGGCAACCATATTTCTCTTCTGGGGCATGTAGGAAAGATCTATGTCAAAAGTGTGTAGTTAGTCATCCATATTTTCTTCCTAATATTCATGTAATGTTATGTAAATACTTACTTGAGGAATATTATTTTTATATACACAATAATAATCTCTGGTTGTAAATAATGCATCCAAAAACATAAATCATGAATAAAAATTCATATTTTGGTATCATGCATCAAATAGTTCCTCTCATGAGGCCTAAAATTACAAGACTCGTAAAACATGAATTAATATTCTTGAATCATAAATAATCATTAAATTATACCAACTAAATTACAATAAACTATATAGATTCTTCCCGGATATGATTGAATCAGGATCAACATTGAAGTCATTCTATATTTCATCTATTGAATGGATATATTATAGAATTAATAACATATATACATCACACCCTTCTTATTCAATCCTGCAGGAGGTGCTTCTAAGTGTTATTAGTCCGGTATAAAAGACCATTAATAACCATATATCCCTATGAAACTCTATATATCAAAGACGTTTTTGGGATACTCCCAGGAAACTGCATCTTTCACATTATTTGGTTTAACTTATCCTACTGCATCTTATATAAAATGACCTAAGAAATGAATATTATCCATTAAAAACTTACAATTTTTGAGAATAATATATAATTGGTGCTCTCATAAGATATCCAAACTGATATCAATATGTATTTCATGTTCATGTTTACTATAAGGATACACAATTAAATCATCCAAAAGTAAAACCAAAAAAAAATCCAGATATGGATGGATAACAAGTTTCAATATTTCCATGAAAACTATCAGGGTGTTCATGAGGCCCAATGAGATGATCAAATTATCATAAAACCCTATATATGGAATGATGTACATGGTATATCTGATGGTAAAACATGGGCATGATGATAACCCAATATTCAATCAAAATTAGAGAATTTACATTCTCCTCAAATATGGTCAAAGATATCACCCATATGAGTAAATGGACCCAAGTTATTAAAAGTATGTTTGATTACCTGATGGTAATTCATGAAAATCCTTAGGGTACAATATTCTTTCTTCGCGAGGAGTGGTAAACCCCATGAAGAAAAACTAGGTTCTATGAAAACCTTACCTTCGAAATCCTCCATATTCCTTATGAGTCCCTGCAACTAAGTTGTATAGATCATGTAAATAGGAAAAAATAATATGGTTTCTCCAGGAAATTATTTATTGAAAATATACCACTCTCATTGGAGGTAGTCCTAAATATTTATCTTTTAAATTTTCAATGAAAGGATATAACAATGGAGGGAATTACAACAAATGAATTCCATGGTCATGTAGATATGTCTTAGGAATCTGAGACAACATCCCTATATGGCCATGATGCTCGTGCCTATTTTCGATCTCTTGGACATCCCATTCACCCTTGTGAATAGGGATCCCATCCATCTTTTGATGTTAATGTCATCCTTCATTGATATAATAAAATTCAATAATGATAGGGAACCATCCAATCCATTGTGGGAATGAGATCAAAGATGGTAATCATAGGAAAAATAGGTCATTTATAAAGTGACACTCACCTATATCAAGGTGGCACTCTATACACTGTCTTTCAATCTTTTATCTTATCCCCAATGAAGTATCAAGAATCATCACAGCATAAGAAAACTGAACATCATGTCTGAGGATCTCTACAGTAGTAAAATATAAGATTCAATATGAGGAACCATTATTCATAATAGAATATACTAATATAGAGTCTATTGAAATAGTACCTACCACTATAGAAGGTTCAAGACATTGATCTTGAGGAATTTTTTCAGTGTATACATCTGGAATGATCTATGACCATATGATATTGCCTGGATACCCTGAGAAGATCTTATATGTTGGTGATTTAAATATATCATTTTGATCCCTCAGCTACAACATCCTCCTTATCCTGATCGATGAGCTACATCTCATAACACTATAGGACATGAACCTGATGAACCCGCCCCTGAACAAGGAGTTGGCATATTCCCTCTCTAACTGGAAACAATTGGAAAATATTTTCGAAAGCAATGGAAATAACCCATCATGCTTCAATATTAGCACTTGACTTGGTCCCTCGTATGCTGAGATCGCATATTTCTCGCTATACCACACAAATGGAACCTCACCTAGCTACCATAGTATATAAAATGGATTCAAACATCACCACATGGAAGCTTCAAATGAAGCATCCTAATTTTGTCCCATGTAATTTTAGTTCTATGTGATGAAAATCCCTTGCTAGCAACCTGACTATATCTCATGTTATGATCCATGATAGCCACTAGATTTATTATTTCAGATATGTTAGTAAGAATTAAAAAAATACTCCTTCAATAGATGTCATACCAGAGACCATCGTCAAATTTCCTATCTTTAGATAACTCATCACCTCAAAAAATATGTGAAAAACTCTGGGGATCCTTTATATGTGGTGAATAATCCATTACTGATAAGGTACCCTTATCTATGGTTATAAATTCTTATTCTCCATCATATCTCAACATATAGAGATAGAAATAATCATAGAAGGCCATATGAAAATCCTTCTTAATTATATAATAATTACGATCTATCTATGTAATAACATCCCACCACCTCTTGGAAGAATCTTGAATCTTATATGTAGATATCCTTACCTTATTATTAGGAAACATCGCATGATGGATTTATATCCATAGCATAGGATCTATCCACGACTCTTTTGCCCTGGGCCCACCGTCCCCTAATAACACGGGTGGATGCTGTAATTGTAACTCACACATAAACACTTCCATTGTCAGGGTAGGACCCATGGCTACCTATAAAGAATTTAGAAATTGTATTAAATCATCTCAATGATACACATAGGTTCCCATATCATATATAAATGTATGTGAATCAAGTGAATCAAATGGAGGTTCCAATGGTGACCCAGGACCCCCCACCTCTAGAGCATGGTCATCCCCACCCTCATAGGGAATGAATCGAGGATGTCATAGGGGAATGTCCATAAATATTCCATAAAACAACTCATGACAATACTTCATAACTCTTAATAGAGAATATATAATACATGTATAGGTACAAGATTCCCTATATTAGAGTTGCACCCCTATTCCTACTCTTAAAACCAGGTCTCAGAAACATGCAGAACATAATGAAAGTAAGAGACACTATGCACTACCCACTACTAAGGTTGGGTCAGGGCCAAGTTCTCTAATATAATTCCAAGGTCCTAGTTTACAGAGATTCAATTCCAATTTACAGAGGAAAACACCTGTTAATTTTCAATTTACATCACTATTTAATGGTGAATCATTCATTTTTTTATTTTAATTTCTTTTAAATTCATTCTAATTTATATAGAGGTTCTATTAAATAGTTTAATTATATTAATCACCAATTCCAATTTTATAAGGGGCCATATACCATATAAATTAATCTTTGGAATTCATTTAGTTACAACCAATTAATTATTCTTCTGTACATGAATCTTTATCACAATTTAATGAAAATATAATTAAATAACCAAAAAATGGCGCATGAAATGAATTTAGTAATATTTACATGGAATGGTATATAAATGGAATATAAATCCTGAAGTTCCAATGATGAAACATGGTGCAATACATCCTTTCCATGTCAACCAAGGGAAAATATACATAGTCATATAGAACATAAAATATTAGGATGATCATCCAATAGCTAAATCAAAGAAAAAATAATAAGTAAAATACATAATAGCATGTCCCATAACATGTAATTTGGAATTTCACATTACATGGGTTTACAACTCCCTTGCACCGGCTCATGGAAAATACGTAAAACATAACATTACTCATTTATATTTCTCCCAATTAGTAAGGAAAATAAAAGGAACCTCTGATACCACATTTTGATGTCCTAGACCAAATTCAGTCAATAGTAACTGATCCCAATTGGCCACATTACATAATGCACACCTCCCAGTATAGAAGAGGTTATTGAGTAGCATCGAGGGTCTATGGTTAAATAGTGGGGAGACAAAAACATATTGATGGGACTGCACCATAGTGGTATAATCATAATAATCTATAGAATAAGTATAAAATAAAACCAAATAGAAGAGGAATAAACATCCACCATATACATAATTATGTAATCACAATCATCAATGTCATATATAAAATTATGATCATGGTATACTATACAAAAATAAAACACATGAAGGCATGGAAGTAGGTACACATATATATAAGTATAAAAAATTAACTAAAAAATAACCAAAAGGATATCTTTATATAGCATCATGAGGCACATTTCAGTCATGTTCTCCCTCACTCCCATGATAAAATCAAAAGTATTGATAACTGGGTACTTTACCATATCCCTATTTATATCCATGAAGTCTATTCAGCTACGAATTAGAGGACCATAAAGGTTGTGAGATAATATGAGTCACACAACACCCATGGTGACTAATTCCATCCAATGTGTGAATATATAAATAATAGTTTTTTGGTAAAAATAAAAGTTGTAAATGATTTCTAGTATATAACTAACCTACATAGGTCCATGTTCCCATGGGATACTCATACTATAATACATGTTTAGATTATTCTATAATATAAATGAGAAATTAATCATCCATGATTTAATTTTTAATAATGTTTTGGCACCTGGTTAATATCCCATGTTTCAGCCTATATTATATCTAATAGAAGATGTATAACAATGACATTAGTAAAATTTATTACTCTGACATAATCCAAACATGTTCTTCAGATTTGATGATGCATTGTATAATCGTGATATATTTTCAAATTTTAAATCATCATGAGTTCTTCTATATAGTTATTTATTTGGAACCCAGGTACTGCTCTAGACACATATGAACACATCTCCTTACAATAATTTCTAATGAATTCCTTATAGGAACATATTATCACACTATGTGTGGCATAATGTCACCACCCCCTGTGTTCTTCCATGAATGTCTGAAAAAGAGATCCCAAGTGTCACTCAGGTAATACATAATGATCTTATCTCCAATTATATCTATAGAAGTCAACAAAGTGGGTCTAATAATAATTTGAGACATAATAAAAATATTCCTAATGATTTCATCCTTGGTAGTCCACAATGGAGCCCAAGTATCACTTAGGTTCATAAAATAAGGTTCCTAATGATTCTTCCATAAAAACTATATGAGATCCCATTTCTATCCATTGGAACATAATTATAATTTAATTATATGAATTAAATTAGTCAAGCATAAATTGTTCATTTATGGAGATATTTAATTGGAAACCACCTCACACTATTAGTTGGGAAATAAGGATGATTATGGGCCCAATGAATGACCATATCATTTGAGACCAAATTTAATTAAATATTCCAATAAATTTATTTAAATAATTTAGTTCAACTCAGAAGGTGTAATAAATAAATGCATAGGCTTAGAAGTCCCAGGATCACATGAATCCATCATTTATCCCAATTGGGCATTTTGATAAAAATTAACATCTAAATCACAAGTGAGGAGGAAAACATACAATGGAATAGGTACATGGACTTTCATTCCATATATGATATAATTAATCTTACAAGATATATAATTCATTTAAAGTTTGATAAGTTAGTGGTGAAGGAACACACTAAAAATGTTAATCAGATCACAGTCCACCTAAGGTGGTTTAATCACATGTGAAAATTTCGCCAATGGATGGTTAAATTTTAATATTCTTAATCTTTAATTACATTAAAAATGGTCATATGGGTAATATAAGTTGAGACCATTCATTTATGTTAAAATTAAAATTCAATTTCTAAGCATTTTCAGATAAACTATCACACAACACAATATAATAATATATAAACACCCCAAATTTATGGGAAAAGCAAGATACCACCTACTACATCTTGTTAGTGAACTCATAATCAATTTTTGGAACCTAATAACTAATATCTTGGATGAAATCAAGAAAAAAATACACACTCGCTAAAAATAAGGCACAAGATCTCTCACTAAAATAACTCTATTGAGATGAAGTCAAACGATGAAAGGATAGATAGAAATAAAGAGATTACTAGTCTGAAACCAAAAATACTGATGATGGATTGATCAAAGTACATATGGGATGAATATCTTGAATCCTGTATTTTGGTGCATGTTTATCACTCCATAGTTGAGATATTATATGCATGGGAGTAGAAAGAAAATAGAGGTTGGGTTATAATGTTCTTAATGTAAAAAATGTTGTTTTACCAAACATTAAAGTGTCTAATTGTGATGCAGAAAGGTGTTCCAAAACATTATCTAAACATGAATGGATGAAAACATGGAACTAGTCTTCACACAGACATAGTGAAAGGTTAGGAAAACTGTATGTTGACCGTTTGTTTTTCCTCAGTTAAAATGTCTGCAAAACACACATGGGTGTGCATAATGGGTTTCCCAGTTTCATGAAACAGTGTGACCATTGATAGTGCACTAGACCACACCACATAGATTGATAAAAAATTATAGACATGGATTAATAATTTCTACTATTAGAGTATTTGAGGAGCCTCATTAAAAATATTAGGCTTCGTGCTCGAACAAGCCCCAAACACCCCTTAAAACACTTATGACCTCATTAAGAACTCATAAAGTAATATATAATAAAATTGAACCAAGAATAAATTATTTCATAAATCATAGAAGATAAATTTTCATATATTTTCCTCTCTTAAGAGATATTATTAAGTTAATTTTTCATTTTCTTTGAAGTTAATTATTAATAATTTGAAATTTTTTTATGATATAATAAAGATACTAAAAAAACTATATATAAGTTTTTACATATAAAAATGAATAAATTTTAAAATTATGGAAAATTTAATATTATATTTATAATTATATATTATTATTAGAAACAGATAATGTTATTCTCTAATCCTATATATTATATTGTTTATAAATACACCATTCTAGAAAAATAGTAAAAATACTCATGGCCAATGTAGATATGTCCCTACTAATAATTCTAGTACCACTAGTGAAATAAATGAGTAGATAATATCCAAATAATGTACTATGAACCAAAAAGTAAATTATAACTTTTAAAATATATAGAAACATAATGTTACATGTAATTATACTCTTATATTGGATCATTTCATGTGAGAAAATACTCTATTTTTAGAGAACTACTAATCTCAAGGTATATGAAAAACTGATTTAGTCCCTTGAAAATATATTTCTGGAATGGGGATATGATGAATGGGTAAAGGTTGTTTTTGAAGTATATTGTAACAATATAAATTCACATCAATGGTGGATTTTGATATTGAATACATTAGAAAAATAAAAAAACAAAAAATATAGAATAGATATATTTTGATGTTTCATTCCTTGAAAAATATTTCCCTCATGATAAACGTACATAAAAATGTAAAAGTACCTCAACATAAGGAAATATAATGAAGAATTTTTTGTGGATTTTGAGTCTTAAATTACATGAGTATTCTATTATGATATGAATTACATACAAAATTTGGAAATCAATATTTATAATTTCATTAATGGGATTAAGTCAATCCTACAAATCTCATTGGTTTCTCAATCATTTTAATCATTTGATTAAATCATATTATGTTCCCTTAAAAAAAGAGATGGAATTTTCTAGATCCTATTTATTCAAGGTAAATCAAGAAAAGAATATTTTGGATGGGCATTAAGTGAAATGGAACACACCAATAAAGATGAATTATATTATACAATTTCTATCATGTGAAAATTATTGAAAGAAACATCATTTAGAATACATATAGGGCATGGGATTTTGATACAAATGTGATTATAAAGGTCATATAGATAAAAAATTTAAGATGTAAAAAAAGAAAAAAATAATATCCATTGACCGAACTAAAATGAAATGTGAAATTATTTAAACCAATGTACAAAAATTTAATGTAATTTACCACTTAATAGGACAAGGGGAGATTGTTAAGATTATGTGATCACTACAACTATGGTTGAAGGACCAAAGGATATTATGTGAGGTACTTTAATAATATCACTAAATATAACTAATTATATATTTGTTTATGTATACAAGAATACATCATCAATGCTTTTCTTGAAATTTGTATATTTCCCTAACACCTCAATAATAAATTCTCTAGTCAAAACTCTTAGTTGAAATATCACCATAATAAGGTTGTTTAAGTCACTTCCCATTATTACATAAAAAAATTATATATTAAATAAACATGTTGTTATACTAATGGTTGAAAATGATGTAATCATTGATAAGGAAATAATTTATAATATATATCAAAAATTTATTAAAAATAGAATAAAATAATGAGTCCTTATGATGATGTGGAATTTTGTATCTTTTGTGGCATAAATTCATTGGTTGTCTTATCTAGATCTCCCCATGTAGATTTGTGGTAATGAATTCATATGAATTAGTGATTGACCATAGGGAGAACCTATTATTTTTATTCTGAATAACAATAGATCTATGAGGTATTATATTTATTATAGGTTAATCTGTGATATTGTGTTAATGAACAAGTATCATATTTCTCACATTAATGAATTTTTTGAGTTACTTCACACAGATAATTTTTTTAAAGAATTTGAGTTTATTTTTGTTATTTTAAATAGAGACTAAAGAAGAACGATATTCCAAAGAAAACATTTTGTAAGGGGTTTGTGAAATTTTACTATATAATGATTCCTTTTTAATTAACTAATGATCTTGATAATTTTAAGGGTTCCATTAATGTTTGAGTTGAAAAGATAATTATTTGATAATTATCACAGCTCCAAATTCTCTTTGCAACCTAGTAATACCAATATGTATTGGATGTTAAGGAATATTATTATTGGAATATTATGATATGGGAAATAAAATATTAGATACCATAATATATGGGGATCTAATAAGTCAAGAGTGAGATACAACATTCTCTAGGATTCATCAAAACACTACCTATTATAATATGAAAATGGGATAAAATAAAAATATAATTTTTTAGCATAATCAAAATGAATTGACTAATGAATGATGAAATATACATCATTTTTTATCAACTAACCAAATAAGCACATTTCCACTATATAAGACAAGATTTACCTCTTTAGATCCTTGAGTGGATATTTATTAATGTAGTTTTATAGATTCATATGGAACCACTATCAACTATTTAGGATCATGATCCATGTATTATAATAAAATTCTCAAAATTATGCAGAAGGATCATTATATTGAGATTTATTTGGGCACTACCAACCATCCTAAAAAAATGGATTGTTCTAAAGGACCATTTAAACATTAAAATCTATTTCTAGATTGTTCTCACTTGAAAATTAAGGTAACTGAGTTTAGTTTTCACCTTTTTTGTAGTTTCCCTTTAACAATTTCCATCATTGAACTGTAAAAATTTAGTAATACGATGCATTATATAGAAAAAAATTTGTACAAAAAAATGTTGGGATGTAGTTGGTAAAATGAATCTTATTGTTCAAGAAACAAGTTTAGGAGGAAAAAATAATGAAATATATAGAATCATATTATTATTTCATAAAACTTGGATGTATTTGGATTTTCACGTGGAATATCATGTTTTCTTGAATGTATCACAATAAAAGGGTGAGGTATTATTCAGTGAGTAGGGAATATTGATCCCCAAATACATCTGACATTTGGAAAAGAAAAATATAATTTGAGATCTGGATGACCATATAGAATTGTTACCATGTCACTCAATATTACATGATGTTTTCTATATACTATTGTAGATGATGTATATTCCATACATAACACATGTGCTCTCATTTAATGAGATGGAATTGGAACTTGATCAATCTTATTGTGAATAACCCATCATTATTCTTTGTACAATGGATAATGTTTTGAGGAATAGGTTCAATCTAATGGTAAATGTAATTTTGAGATATCATAAAATGGAGTATGAAATATGGTAACCTAAAGTTGTTATGAAGAAGAACCATACTCATTTGTTCAGAAAGTAATATCCATGAAAACATTGAGAAATAAATTTTTATAGGGGGAAGAAATTAATAAACATGGTTAAACTCTAGTATGTGAAAATTATACTTTAATAATATTATATTACAAGGAATATTTTAATATTTAATTGAAAAAATTCTAATTTTATTGGTTGAATATAAATTTTTAACTTACTAGGTTAAAATAATCTAAGATTGTTTTTTTAATTATAAATTAGAAATAATATTTAAAAATGTTTGACAATGTAGTACTTAAATATTAATAATTTTATTTATAATAATATTTTATAAATTTATAATTAAGTGTGATATAATTATCAATTAAATATAAATAATTATATGATCATTTTTTTTGAAAGATATGTTTTTTTGGAAAACCAATTTTAAATGCATAGTATTATATTTTATTAATTAAAACAGCCATTAATATTAAATTAGATAAATTAAATGTATAAATTATATATCAAAATATATTAATTAAATTAAATTTAATTATGATAATCAGTAAACTAGTTAATATAATATAATTTTACGTTTGAAAAATATATTTCTTCAAAACATGTTTGTCATCTTGATTTGTGGGTTTATATTTCATTTAAAATTTTATTATTCTCTAAATTGAATTTTATAAAATGTAATTAATATTTTGAATCATAGTTTGAAAATTTGGATATCTATCCATTTTCATTTTTGGTGTTAATTAATTGTATAGTTTGTATAAATTTTTCATTGTAAGTAACGTTAAAACAAGGTTATTAGTGGGTTAACCTGAAACGATATAGGTTAGAATTTCATAAAAACATTATAAAACATTATAAAACATAAATGGTGGGTTTTATTTAATATATAATCATATCACATGAAATTTTTATCTATTTTGGATACATTTTTGAAGAAATTTCACTTCAATAGATTATAAAACATTGTGCACCTCTAAATCATAAAAAATCAATAAAGACATCATGATTCTTGAGAAAGATCTCAATAATCTGCCAAACACAAAAACCAACTTTGACCTCAACATTGACCCTAATCAGTAACTAAAATTTTGGTCAAACTTAACCCCTTGATCAAATTCATATAAAATTGGAGAAAACAAGTCTATAATGTTAAATGCTTAATAGAAAGTGATAGAAATACCAAATTTGACAACTCTCTTCAAAGAACTAGGAAGGCCTACAGGACATTAAACTTCTTAGTGGATGGGTATAAACTACTTGAAGATGAAGATGATATCACACATCATATCATCTCATAGTATGAATCCATTATCAATGGTCCTGATATAAACAAAGACATCCTGTCCAAGGTTATTCCTCTAGAAATCACTAATGAAGACAAATCCTTCATTCTCATCACTCTGATTGATCATGAAATCAGGGTCAGTGTCTTTAGTGTGAATCTAGATAGTGCTCTGGGTCCTGATGGCTTCAACAATGGTTTCTTCCAAAATTATTGGAATGCGATTTAGACTGATCACTATAAAATTGTAAAATCCTTCTTCACTAATGGGGTTATCCCACAAGCTCTAAATGACCAGTTTCTCACCTTGATCTCGAAAGTGGATAAGGCCTATGAGATTAATTTATTTAAAGACATTTCTATTATCAACATAATTTTTAAATCATCATGAAAATAATTTCTAACAAATTTCCACTCTTAGAGACAAAAATTTCTCCTGGAATAAATTTGGTTTTATAACGGGTAGATCCATTCATGACTATGTTTTCCTTGCCTCTGAGTGTGTCAATAATTTGAATAATTATAACAGAGGATGAATCATTTCCCTCAAACATGACATCAAAAAATCCATCAACACCATGGATTGGAGTTTATCTTCAAATTCCCCCAAGGTTTTGGTTTCAACACCTCTTTTATCACTACAATCAGAACTCTATTTAACATAGAGTATATCTCCACTTGGATCAATGGATCAACCTAGGGAAAAATTAAATTCACTAAAGGTTTCAGGCATGGTGAACCCCTTTCTACCATTATCATTTCGATAGTAGAAGACTACATCAATCATCTGATTAGGTGCTGGGGGACCAGAAAAAACTAAATCCCATACATGTCTATAGGAATGGGAATTATACTACTCATCTTTTTTATGCTGATGACAACATCCATTTCCTAAAATGCGATAAAAGAAACATTATGAATAAAAAAAATGCTCACTCAAACTACGAAGAGGTTTCTGGTCAAAAAATTAGTTGGAACAAATCTTGAATATTATTTCAAAAAAACATCCATCCATGTAGAAAATGTAACATTATTAGGGGCTTTCGTTTGAATTTTTGTATTCTTCCTTTCAGTTATCTTGGTCTTCCAATTTTTTTGGGGCAGAACCAAATCTTGTCACTTTGCGGCTATTTTTTGACCAAGTTCTAAATCAGCTATCTTCTTAGAAAGGTAAATCTCTCTCTACAGTAGGTCAGACATGCTTTATTAAATCGACTATTGTCTCCAAGATGGTTCACTCCACGATGGTCTATAAATGGACTGTTGGTCTCAATTAAAAAATGAACACCACCATAAAGAATTTCATCTGGACTCGTAGAATTCTAGAATGAAAATGTGTGACTATTATTTGGTCAAATTGTTGCAACCCCTTGAGAATTGTTGTATAGGTATTAAAAATATCAAATTATTTAATGTTTCCCTTCAAGAATCACCTGGAATCTTTTTCATAATACTTATGAATCTATTACCTTTCTCAAAAATAGGTTTCTTGACAAACTTAAAGTAGGCAATTTGAACTTCATTAATTCTTCAATCTTTCCTTCCATCATATAATCCTTCACCAATATTATGAATAATTTTAGTTGGATGTTCTCAAGATACTTCTCCTTGAATTGTGGTTGTATAACTGGACTAGAAGGCCCTTAATTTCCATGATATCTCCAGATCAAACTCTTGATAATACCAATAGCTCTATCAGACACATTTTAAACTATTAGAATGATCACCTCCATGATACTATTTTGAACATCATTGAAAAATAATCTTTTGCTAACAAAAATGATTTCTTATATTGGGAACCTCCTCACAATGGTATGCTAAACTCAAAAAATTTCTACAATCATTGTTTCTGTAACTCGGAGAGTGATTACAACTGGTTGAAAAAACTCAACAAACCATGAAAAAAACCTTCGAGTTTCAATCTCATCTTGCATCTTTCTCACAATATATTTCCCACAGAAATTTTACTTGAAAATTTTAGTATCCAGCTTTACTCTAAGTGAAAAATTATTAATCCACACAAAGAAGATGCTTACCATATAATTCTCTCTTGTTCTACTATTTCTGCTCTTTGGAACTATATTCTTGACATATTTGAATGCAGATAGATGATTTTTGATTCTGTAAAAGATCAATATAAAAAATGTGTAGAAATGGAAGGCCCTCAGCAAATCAAGAATCTTTTCCTTCTCACAGTTATAGAACCACATCATGTGATCTAGTGTGATCGGAATGTTATTATTCAAAATAACTTCTCTTTTAATCAAAATAAATGTCAGATGAGGATCCTCATTACCATACATGAAGTTTCCTAGATTCAAAAGGGACATTTCCCCAACATCGTGAATGACTTTGGGATCTTGAAGCATCTAAAGATTAAGGCAATTTCTGTTAGCCACATCGCATTCTGGAGGTGTTCTAGAGATCCACCACAACCTAGATGGAACACCATCATTATTGATGGTACCTCCAATGGAAATCCAGGACCTGCATGGTGTGGAGAAATTTTTAGGAATCACCTTTTATAGATACATGGATGCAACATGGGTAAATGTGGAATTTCAACCTCCCTTGAAGTTTAGATGCTTTGTTCAATACATGCTATTTATTTTTCCAAGCTCTTCATATGGAACAAACTATGAATTAAAAGTGACTCAATGACCATCATTAAAGAAATTTGGAATGGCATGACACATATTGATTGGAAAATTACCACCCATTGGATAGAATGTAACCTTTCTCATACTGATCCAAACTATATCATCACATATGTTTATCTAGATGAAAAAACAGTTGAAAATGGTCTATCCATCATGGGAGTAAATCAAGACATTACTTGGGTTGAAGGCCATCCCACTGCCCTTATTTCCTTTCATGAAAAAGATTGTAATATGATCCTATATTTTAGACACTTGTAATTTTGGTTTTACTAATATTTGTGCTTTGGTCATTTTGGCCAAGGTATCACTTTTTAAAAAACAATTATTCTGAAATCACATTTATTTTGGATCGCTTGTATTTTAATCAATGTAATATTATAATCTATCATTCTTAAACATCATATATTTTTATTTTTCTCTATATATTTTTGAATTTTAAAAAAAATTAACATTTTCTACCAATATGAATTTTTTTTCAATAAATTAAATGTTTAAAATAAAAAAAACCTTATTTATATTCTGAATAGATATATTTATCTTATATTTCCTTAAATTTTAGAAATATTCTACAAAATTACTTTATATTTACTCAAATTAATTATCAATAAATTTTTTTTATCCTTGATATTTTACATGGTTATAAATGAATTTTTATACTGTTTCTGAAAGGTTAACTTTCAAATTTCTCTACAAATGTAAAAAATAATGTTTCATAAAACATATATGGTATTTACATATTCTCTTCCACCAAAACCATTTTATGTTATTTTATCTTCTTAAAAAAATTTAAATTATTTTAAAATAAAAAATATTTTATGACATAAAATTTAAAAGTTTCAATTCACTTTCCTTTTATTCTCTAAAAGAGAAGAAATTTTTAAAATATATATATATTATTTCTTGTAGATTTTGTGTTATTTAACATTCTATTAAAAATAAAGCATTCTTATGATTGTTAAAAATTGTATATATCTTAATTTCCATATTAATTTTTTCTTGGGTATGAATATTTTTGAAACCATATAGGATTCATATATATTCATTTCAAATTGAATTTTATTTTATTGAATGTGAAAATATTGGCATTCTATATTCAATAACAAATATTAAATTTTTTTAATATTGAATATTTTTTTGAATTAAACTAACCATTAAATATAATAGTAATTAATTGGACATAATGTGATTGGTGGCCCCTATAATTATATATATCTTTTATGAATCAAAAAGTCTCATTAAAAAATTAGTAGGCCAAATTAAAAAATAACAGTGGACACATATCCATTGATTGAAGTGTGTTGGTGTAAGGTCCGGGTGGTATAAATATCATTATTTCTTAGATCATGGTGTGAAATAGTATTTATTTACTTCATATAGAATAAAATTTCTATAATTAATGTGATTACAACATTGATAATATCAATTGATACATTTCATGCTCAAATATTTATTTAATAGAATATATTTTTTATTTTTAACCATTATTTGTTAATTATTCCTTATTTACTCATGATAGCTTCTTCTATATGTGAATTTTATTGTGTATATAAGATCAACCTTTAGTATTTTTCATTTAAATAGGATATAAATGTAGGATAGTATGATTAATATCATGGATGAAAGATTGTATCTTATATTATATATTATTTATTAATAATGTTCTATCAGAATCATTTAAATATTTAGTTCTTTAAGATAATTAAATAGATTGGTCCTTATAGATGAGATCTATTGTGTCTTATACGAATGTTATAAGGTTAAAACAAATATGTCTTATTAGAATTGGGTTTTTTTAAATAATTCTCAACAAAATTATAGAGATATACATGTCCATGTAAGGTTCTCTTTGTTATGATGTTTAGATTAAAAAGTTACCAAATTGGAAAGGATTTCTATAATTATTATTTTTATCATGACTTGATAGGATTGAATTTCCATTGTTGAAATATTATGATCTTAATATGAAAAATCTCATTCATTTTCATCTCCTCTAGTTATTCATGGAATTTTTATTTAATAGTAACATTTTACACTTTGTGTTATATAAAATGATTAGGAAAATATGTTCAATGAAAAATAGAAATTATTTTCTCTTTGATTTTGAATAGTTCTATTTTATTTCCATTCTCTATAATATTAAAAAAATAACAATTATCCATCTAATTTTTAAATAAAAAATTACACATCATTTTTTATGATTTTTCTAAATAATTATTCTTATCATTTCTTGATTGAGGAACTCTATTTTTCTATAAAATGTATGAATGGAATATTTATTTTACCATAAACTTTAAGAACATAAATTCATATTAACATGAAAAAAATGGATTTCAAGAATCATTTACATATATCCAAATATATTTTCAAAAAACGTTTTCCATGCTATTTTTAATTTTTTGGATTTTATAGAATTTATTTCATCATTAACGGGGTATTTCCCTTCTTAAATATTCAAATGATATTTTAATGTAATTTTTTAGATGTCATATAATACTTTTACGGTACTTAGGATTTATTTGGGATATGACTCAATGATTCTAGAGTGACACAGTCTTAGTATACATGGATATTACATCATTTTAGATGAATATTCATCATATTACAAAAGTATATGTTAGGGAACTATGATAGTTTTGTGTCTTTGGAATATTTGAACAGATTTATCTATTTCAGTGAATGATCTTAAACATCTAAGAAATGATATTCCCCTTTACTCATCTTACTAAATATATATTCTTCATATCCTATGTAAAGGAAACATAATTAAGGACCGAGAACAGATGCTTAGTAAGGGTAAAGAAAGAGATATTTAAGAACAGTCAATAAAATAAGGGTTAGAGAACATGTTATGATATTTAGAAGATCATAACCTATATATCAAAGACTATAATAAATATTTATCAAATAAGGGTTATAAATTCATTAGATGTGAATGATATAGTAATCGACAGTATAATACATGAAAGAATAACATAGGAATAAGATCTATAATTCTAGAATACACATCATATTATTATGTTATTATCATATACTAGTAGAAATATTTTTAATTTTTAGGTTTAGTCTATGATATCAAATCCACACATAAACATATATAAATTGAACCGCGTCCGCGCATAACATTGTGAACATGTAATTAGGTTTCCACATAACATTAAGAATATGTAATTAGGATCAGTCATAACCTATGGAAATTCATCTAGTTCAACGAAAAATATTTTCAACATGATATAAGGTTCACACATAACATTGTGAAAACATAATAAGATTCACTCATAATATAGGGAACAAGTATTCAGGTTCATATATAAACTTACGGACATGAAACCAAGGCCATGCATAACATTGTGAACACGTAATCAGGTTCATGAATAACTATAACAACCCTTGCTTCTCATACATTATCATTATATAAATTTTACAGAAAAATTAAAATATTATACAAAAATATGACCAATGACTGTATTAGTTTAGTGCCTTTGGAAACATGGAATCATAAACACAGGTACATAAGTCTGATAAATTATCTTCCACTACAAAGTTATTTAAAAACACCCTTCTTATAGATATCATACATAATACATATATTCATAACATGATGAAGGAAACATAAAAATGGGTGATCTAAGATGCTTAGTAAAGGGTAAAAAAGGGAGACATGTTAGCATAAACATGAAAATATGTTATGATAACCTGATTGTAACATTATAAAATCATCCCAAACAAATCATAAGATCAGAAACTTGATTCATGGAATAAATCATGGAAGTTATGATGAAATGTATTATATGGAAAAAATGAAGATAATCCCTGAAATAATAGCATGGTAGTATGACATGGAATTATGGAAGAAAGATAAAATTATAATATGATTTCCAATGTATTCATGGAATTGTTTCTAAGGCTATATAATTAGCATGAGTTCACTTCCCATACCAGCTTGGTTGTCATGTTTCACTCCAACTGACATCTTGGTAGTATTATTTCACTCCCCATACAATCTTGGAAGACACGTTTCACCCCCATGTCCATATTAGTAGTCATGGATCACTCCATTGACCATATTAGTATATCTAATGAGATAAAAATATTTTCTCAATGAATTGGATGGAAATATAGGTCCTACCTATCTCATTATTAAATCAAACACATGTGTGGTAATATATAATAATAATTAATCATAAAAAACTCACAAACTGAAATGGGTATCATAAACATGTAATGTCATCCAAACCCATGGAAAAGAGACAAGTATCATAATCATTTCATCAAAAAATAATCGGTGAAACAAAATGGGTTGCATAGTCATATAACCCAAAAAAGAGAAACTTATTTCATAAATATAGAATCATTTGAAAGGGAAATATATTTTATAAACATAGAACCAATGAATGAGAAATAGATTTCATTAACATAAAATATGTGAAAGAGAAACTAATTTCATTAACACAGAAACCATGAAAGGGAAACATATTTTATAAATATATCACTCATTAAAAAGAGATATATTTTATAAACATATAACCCATGAAAGTGAAATGGTTTTCATAAGAATCATTCTATAATTAATTAAACCATTCAATAAAGAATTTTAATGTAACCTTTGTATAATTTCCTATAATGGTACGAGTGACACCAATGAATGTCATATTAGATGGTAAATAATTTCTAATGATATTTTAGAAATATTTCTCTAGGGAAATATCCTTTTTTCATTTAAAAACACCTTTTAAAACATGACACTTTTTGAAAATCAATTTCATTGTAAATAAACATGAAACCGCATAAAGGATGCTTGAAAAAAAAATTCGAAACAATTTTATTTCAAAACATTTAAAATAAAATTGAAAAATATTGACAACCATTTTCCTTAAAAGTATATAAAATAATATTGAAAACCTTTAGAAAAAAACTTTCATAAAAAATATAGTTTTAACTGAAAAAAACATGAAAACATTTTGAAACCCATTTCTTTGAAAATAATTTGAAACAATGTAAAGAAATATTTAACATGTTTTGAATATTATTTCTTCAAATATTATTTGAAAACATATGAGTAATAGTTTAATGTCATTAGAATCATGGAAAAAATCATATATCCAAGTGAATGATCTTCAATATCTCTTACAAAGATCATCACTTTAAGGACTTCTACCTAAAACCATTCCTTATTACATGGGGAATGGAAACATTAGAAAGGTGTGAGATCAGATGCTTAGTAAGGTTATTAATCAAAATGTGTCAGGATAATATGAACAAAGTGTATGGATCTTAAGAATAACATTTGAATATCATACTATTCATATTAGAAATCATAGAAAATATTTGTAGCAAATAAGACATGTATCGTAAGTGAATTAAGATACAAATTCATGGAATCATAACATAAGGATTATAAATGGAATTATGTAAAACCCATAAGCATATAATAAAGATTTCCATTGAATAAAAGGCATTTCATCCATGTTTATCTTGGTGAAAAAAGTCCTTTACTGAACTGATTCACAACATGTTCTTGCAATGTATTAGTGAACTCAGTTCACTCCTCATTCCAAATATATATTATTGATCCTAGTACAATCTTTATTCCAACAAAGTGTTACTAATCCTATTTTACTCCTCATTCCATAACATTATTGCTTAACCAATTTCACTCCTTATTCCAGCCATGCATTATTGGGTTGAGCTCACTATATGTCCTATTGTAGTATTACTGAACCACATTAACTCCTTGTTCTATCATTGTATTACTGAACCAATTTAATTTCTTTTCCAAAAAATTTATATCTCAGGAGATATAAAATTTTACACAATTCATTGGGGGGAGATATAGGTCCGACATGAGTCAGAGTGAAATCATACATAAATGTGAAAAAAAACATAAACAATCATATCTTAACCCATGAAATGAAATGGCTACCATAAACATGTAAGAATATCATAACATTTGGATGAAGATATAGGTTTCATAGTCATTTCCCAATAATCATAACCTAGGAATGAGAAATAAATTTCATAAACATATAAACCAAGAAAGAGAAATAGGTTTCATAAAGCCCATGATAATATTCATAACCCATTCATATAAATAATATTAATGTAACATTTAGATATTTTATTAGAAGGGAATGTGTAACATCAATGTATTTCATCTTAGATAGAAATTAATTTTTAAATATCTTTTAAAATCCTTTCTTGAGGAAAATATCATTTCTTCTTTGAGAACGTTTTTTTAAAACATAAAACCATTTGAACATCATTTTCTTTTAAAATACATTTGAAACACAAAAATAATGCCTGAAGCCTTTTTGGAAACCATTTTCATTGAAAAAATATAAAATATCTTCAAAAATGTAAAAAAATTATTATTTTATAACACATTGAAAACATATAAAGAAAAATTGAAAATATTTTTAATACCTTTTTACTTTAAACCATATGATATAATCTTATTTTTTTTGAAAAACTTTTCTTTGAAAACACTTAGAAAATATATAAATAAGTCTTAAAAACATTTTGAAAAATATTTTCCTTGAAAAAAAGTAAAACAAGGCTAAAATCATTTTGAAAAAATTATTCATTTGAAATTAATTTTAAAACAAATTCTTAAAAATTATACATTTAAAAATGAAAATTAATCTTTAAAGAAATTATGATGGGTCAATCAATATATATTGAATGAGTTAAAAAGAAATTACTTTTTCATAGTAAAATGGATTGAAAAATTCCTTGTTTGGAAAGAGACTAGAATATTACATTGAAGAGACTAGAAAAATAAAAAATGAAAAAACGTATTTTAAATATTATAGGATAATGATAAAATATTCTTTAGAACATTTTATATAAAACATGATTTTTAATAAACATAGATTTTCGAATGAAGGGTGGCTAAAGTTTGGAATTCATAAAACAATTTCTTAACTATATTATGTACCAAAAAGTATAAAATTGGTTCAAATACTTGAATATATCATGAATATCTAAAGAATAATAATGCTCCTGATGGTTATTAAGATATCAATAATGATATTTCATTAATTTAATCATAATCATAAACAATCTTAAAAAGTCATGAGATTGTTTCAATAAACTCTTATCACTTGGAGAAATGGTGTCACACACTCAATGTATGAAAATAAAATTATTTAATATTATAATATCTTGAAAATAATTATATTAATGATATTACATGTAAAATTGAAGTATATACACCTCAATAAATAAATTTTTTTCCTAAAAAAATATTAGACCCAATAAAGGCAAATTGAGACAAAATTAGTTTACCGATTAGAAAAATTATTAAACCTAAACCCAATGAAATAATGATCATAAAATTGATATTTGAATAAAAATATATTTAATTATAATAATAATTTTATACATCCCTGGTCATTATATATACCACACAAAATGAATGGGTGGTGAATAAATCATGAATCACACTGAAATAAAAATTTAGATGAAATCACCTTAGCTTGTGTCTTTACACTCAGTATAATCGATAAAACCTCCCGTATAATAACTAAAAAATTATTTTATATATTTTAAATAAGAATATTCTTATATGGAATTATATATATTGATTTATTATGAATTTATATTACCCTATTGTTAGTAATTTCATGTTATGTTTACACATCAGGTATAATTCACTTTTTTTTGCTTGTGTCATAAATTGTAATATAATTGATCCTTATAATTAAATAAGTATTTATAGAATTGAAACAATTATATAAATATAATATATATTCAGCATATTTTTATTATAATAATCTATAGAATATATAAGTATGAAATAGAATACACTGTTTATAGAGACGATAATTCGTTTGTATGTGTGAACACTATTTCTGTTTTTTGTCGTATTTAAATAAAAAATGTACATAATATATATTTATATATATATATATATGTATATATATCATTTTGAAACTATAATTATTATATCATAAATATAATATAAATTCTCTAAACCCGTCGTTAAGTAATTCCGTGTAATGTGTGAATGAATCACATCTATTTGAAGGAGCGATAATCCACACATCCTCAAATGAAATTATCATATTTATTGAAAATTGAAGGTAAAAAAGATATATATTTTAAAAGGAATAAATAATATTAAATACATAATAATTATAATAAATTAAATATATAAATATTTTGTCTATAATAATGTCCACCATGAGATGCGGTAAAGGAAAAAAAAATAAAAAATCACCATTTAGTGAGGTGGTAGTTTGCCGTACACATAAACAATATATTCATTACCCATTAGATTGATGTGTGTGTAATTATAGGTAAAAAAATTAGAATAATAAAATCCTTTTATATTGAAGATACACAGTTTTTATACAATCAGGGAATAATTTTTTTTGGAGGGGTGGAGAAGGTTAACAAAAGAAATGGGCTTTAGATAAGTGGTTATGTTTTAATTGGGTAACTCCCTTTGTTTTGTGACTAAAGAATTACTTGGATTTATTTCTACCCAAGTATAGGATTTAATAAGGAAGGTATGGATTTGGATAAGTTTATTTGGTTTATATTTGATGAACCTAAGTGGTTTGAGAGGAGTATAGAATAGGGAGAGGTGGTGGCCTTTATAACGAAGGGAAATGACACACATGGAATTTTTGGATACAAGTAAGGTGTATCCACGTTATTACATATAAAAATTCATAAAAAACAAAAAAAAACACAACAATTTATGGTTATGGGATGAGTAATTTCCACACAATGGGTTTTATACAAGTTAATATGTTTTTAGGCTTAAATTTAAGGTTAGTACTTTATTGACCTAATCTTTTATCTTTACTGTTGTAAGTTATTTTAATTACATTTAATAAAAAATAACCAATAATTTTCTAAGTTTTTATATCCAATTTCAATGTTAAATTAGTTTTAATGTTCTAATTTGGATTAATTTATAAAAATTAATATCAAAAAATATTTTAAACTAATTTTAAATATAATTTAAAATTATAAACAAATTATATGAAAAATTAGTTCTAAATTAAAATCTAGAATTTTTAGCTATTAATTAAAAATGAAACTTTCTGAAAGATACCAAAAATTTATCATAACTTAATTTTTTTGTTTATTATAATAATATAAACATTATATTTAAATTTTAAATAATTTACAGTTCCAAAAATTGGATTTAAAATGGGTTCTCCATTAAAATATGTTAAAACTACCTTTATAAAATATAAAATTTTATGCATAAATTTCAGTTTGTTTTTATCTTAGGTCTTTTGAATCTATTAGATGAATATAAAAAACATTTGATTTAATATATAACATATATATTATAGTAAAATCGGTTACTAATTTTAATTAATTTAATTAATTAGGTTTGAACCGCTTTGTGATAATAAAAATAATAATATGTTAGGTTATATTCAATCAGTTTGATTATTAATTTCTAATTAACTAGGAACCTATGAAATCATCTTATATTTGTGAAAAAAATATATTTTCATAAAATAGTTAAAACAATTCATAATATCAAATTTAGAAGTAAGGTTATTTGTTATTATTTCAAATAATAACATTTTAATGATATACCAGAGTTCGGAAACAATCGATCATGCGTATTACACAAGAAAACAATGAATGTCATTTTTTCAAGTAACAAAAGATAATATATGTGTTTTTTGTAGAGTAAGCTAAAATCTATGTTGTTTTCAGTACACACTTAACTTGGTTTTACATATAATGCTATCTAGACATAGTGATTTAATATAAAAGATATTATTTTTGGTGTTTAGTGATATGAAAAATATCAAAAATATTAAATTAATATGGAAAAAATAAATCCCAAAATATAAGGGTATTCCAATTTTTTTAAAGATAACCTTTCCTTGAAAACACTTTGAATAGTTATTTTGATTGTTTTAAAACATCTTTAAAAACATTTTTTTAAAATACATTGAAAAAAATTATGGAAAGCTTGAAAACATTTTGAAAACAACTTCGTTGAAAATAATTTCAAAACATATGATGATTTCATGAAAAAAATTTAAAAAACAATTTTCATTTAAAATATGTAAAATAATTTTGAAAATATTTTAAAAACCTTTATCCTTGAAACATGAAAAATATTCATGAAAATATTTTTAAAAAGTGATCATTGATTTTTTTAAAACACATAATCAAAATATTGATAATGTTTTGAAACAAATTTTTTTAATAAAAAATAATATATCATTTAAATAATTTTTGAAATTTTTTTTCAAAAACATTGTTTTAAAAGAACACATATTTATGACTGAAGTGAGAGGTAAAGTCAGACTTTCTTGAAAACATGTTTTCCATAATATTCTATTCCAAATAGTGAAAATGGTATCAATTCATAAGTATTTCATGAATAATCATAGGATAATAAAAATATTTATAGTTCTTTGGAGATAGATCATATAATATCATTAACTTAAGCATAACAAAAAACAATCTTGATAAATGATAAAAATGTTTCTGAAAACTCTTACTACATGGTAACAATACTTTGTATTCCCCATATAAGAAAATGAAATTATCTAGAGCACAAAAAAAACATAAAAAAATACTATTAGTGATATAAAATGTCAAATATAGTATATATATATCTCATATAGTATTATAGGTGCATAACATGACCTGTGTCTCCAAGAAGGAAAATTGGGACAAAATGACTATACCGATTTGATAACTTTTGAAAGATAAACCCAAGAATGAAATATTATAAAATGGATATGCTAATATAAATAATTTTAGTATAATAATCATATAATTCATCAATGGGAAGACACCACTAGAATGAAATGAATAGTGAATAAGATGTTGGACTCCTCATGTATTAATCATGTTTTAATGATCACAAATCTTATTCAACCTAATTAACTCCTGTAAAGTATATCAAATAATGTGTATTAATGTTTAAAATATTCTCATGCTTTTATAAGATCCATTAAAGTTCTTAATTTATCTATATTTAGTTTACTTACTTTATACTATCTTTGATCTACTATCATAATACCTTTTTTGACAAATTATTAAGTCTTATGCATTCTATTATCATCAGTACTTAAGTCTGAACACAGTTTCTTTGACAATGCCTAAGACACATTGAGTCTACCACTGGTTATGTCTTTGTTGAACTATTAAGCAAGACACTGTGAAGCATGAAACCATGAAGCAAGAAACTGTGAAACAAGATACCATGAAGCAAGACACCGTGAAACAAGACACCGTGAACAATACACCCTAAAGCAAGATAGTGTGAAGTAAGACACCTTGAACAAGAAACTTTGAACAAGACACTGTGAAGCCAGACACCGTGAACGAGACAACATAAACAAGACACAATGACCATGAGACACAGGGACTGCAAGACACCATGACCATGATACAACACTCGAACACCATGATCAATATAGACATCGTGTGAAAAAGAAACAATTTCCATGGCTTACTATGACACCGTTTCATAAAATATTTTCTCATTTTTCAATTTTATTTCTAATGGTCATATTTGAAGATTTTAATCCACTGACATAATTAATGTTTCTTTTTAGACATATCATCGGACAATACGAGGTATAAAGCGAAAAATACATGCAAAATGTCGGATCCAAAACATGAATTACAAGATAAAAGCGAAGTGTTTCCAAGAATCATAGAGAGCGCGATACTGGAGAAAAAAAGGTTGTGAGTACTATAACGAAGAACAAACATAGAGAAAAGAAAGGCCTACCGTATGAAACACGACACTACTGAAGAACACATGAAGAATATTTGAAGTTTAGATAACAATTTCGCTCTTTTGAGCCTCATGACGAACACTAGCTAAATCATGACACTCTGTTTTATATACAAGAACTCAAACTCTACATCTGCTTCAACTCATAAGTCCAAAGCTGAAAAGACAAACACTCAGAGCATTTCTATACCCATATTCATATTTATGCTCTATTGTGTACTTGTTTATTACCAGTCGAGTAGAGTGTGTACCAATAGAACAACACACTTTGTCGCCTGCATTAAACTTAAGGATACAAGATATCCTTACTCAAACACTCTATTTACACTTTTGTATACCCACATATACGTGTGGAAGAGGTCCCTATGTGTCCTAGTATTTTTTCCCCACAAAAACTACGGAAGAGGTCCATGTGTGACTTGGACAGTCTGTGTACTGTTGTTAACCCCGATATAGGGTATGGATCAATGTTTATCTATATAAACTTCTTGGTGGAAGTTGATCGCTAGTTGGAGTCTTTTATGTCTTGGCTTGAGATAGAACAACTTGTTTCATATCCGATGTCCTGATTAATTTAGTCTTCTCTGTTGTACTTATTTTCTTCATAACTCTGAAATCACAAAATTCACTTTGATAGTTAGTCTTGGAAAGAAGTTATAACTGTCTTGTCTTAGTAGAATAACATCCAAAGTAGTTTTAATAATTAATATTAAGAGAATTTAGAAATAATAAATCTTCTATGAAGTTATTTAAACAGTCAAACTCCTGTAATATTATAACCATTATTAACTGAAATGTATTTAACCGTTGGGGAAACCTTTTTTAGAAATAATGTTTACAGATATTTTTGTAGTTACTCAATTCACCCCTCCCCTCTTGAGTAATCTACTATGACCAACATTTTTTTATCAGAGGTTGTTTATTAGGACTCTGTTTAATCTTATTAAAATGTGATTGTAGTTGTACTTTAAAGATATATAAATTTCTATTAATTCTAGATTTATAGCTCTTTTAAATTAATTCTTTATTATGGATAATAGATTGGATGGTGATGCAACAAACATACCAACATTCTTTAATGGAACCAATTATGCTCAATATAAAATTAAAATGAAAATTCATTTAGAGAGTATGAGTTTTAAAAATTGGTAATCCATTATAAATGACTACAAAATTCCTGCTACTGATAGAAGAATATGGCATAAACCAACCAAAACCGCCTACAATAACAACTGCAAAGATATGAATTCTTTATACTGAACATTAGGAGATGAAGAGTTTAATAGAATTTCTACTTGAGAAACTACCCACGAAATTTGGGATACCATGTCTGTCTCACATAAAGGAAAATATAGTGTAAAAGAAATGATACTTAATACTTTACCACTAAATATGATAATTTTAAAATGAAACCTGATGAGGCTATTTCTGACATATATCTTAGGTTCAATGAGATTGTCAACATAATGATTTCTCTTGGAACAGAAGTCACTTCCAAGGAAAAGATCATGAGAATCATTATATTTCTACCTAACAGATGTAGGGGATCCTATGTCTCTATTAGAGAATCGTGTTACATCAGTAGACTACCTGTAAAAGAACTCATTGGGAAACTGATGATGTATGAGGAAGACCAGAAAGTCAATAAAAAGGAGGATGAATCAAAGAGGAAATCTGTTGCATTCAAGACCACCACCTCTAAGCACAATGACAAAGGGAAACTGGAAGCTTCATGTAGAAAGACCCACTAGTGAAAAATAATCATATGACAGTGATGAAGAGTTGGCTCAACTAGCCATAAGATTCAAATGATTTTACAAAAAGAAGAACTTTTTTAGAAACCCAAACATTAATGGAAAATATGACCAAAAAGGAAACTGGAAGAAGGACTGGATAAGAAGTTACAAAACTGATGAAACTGTCTGTTATTAATGTAAGTGGAAAATACATATAAAGGATGACTATCCAAAGCTCATGTACAAAAAGAAATATGAGGAAAAGGACAGGAGGTACCAAAAGGAAATAAAAGAAACCTGGAGTGATTCTGAGGATATTTCATGCGACTCAATGATATCACATGATGAATAGGCTAACAAATCTAATATATGTTTTATGAAAAACACATCTAAGGTAACATTTGACTCTTCTGTACATAATTCATATTATTCTGAAGATGAGAGTGACTATAAAAAATGACTAATGAAGGAATGTTTGAATACAGTAACATGCTTTGGGAAACATGAAATGAACTAAAAAACAAATATAAATAATTAAATAAACAACATGCTCATACCATTACTATTAAATCTAAGCTCACAAATGAAAAGGAGAAAAATTATCAGCTGCTTGAAGAAAACAATAAATTAAAAATGACTAATGAGAAATTAAAGAGTGTCCTAGAAAAGTTTAGCATTGAAAAAAATACCCTTACCCAAATGCTAGGAAAACAAAATTTCCCCTAAATACAACACTGTCATTAGTTATCAACCTAGTAAAAGAATCCTTAGTAAAAAAAAAATTTGTTTCAAAATCTAGGACATATAGTTTTACTCCCAGTTCTGGACTCAAATCACCTAATTCATTCCACGATACATATTATACTGTTTCAAGTTTTTGTGGACCAAATATTTTTTTTCAAATGCCTTACATAATTCTTATAGAACAACTATGAGGCGAACAAGGGTTCCTAAAACACTTATAACTATTATTACTGGACCCAAACAAGTATGGGTACCGAAATTTGTTTTTGCTTAATCTTTTTGAAGGAAAGATGCTTAAAGATCTCCTGAAAAAGTCTATAGAACATGGACATTGGATGTTCAAGGAACATGATAGGAGACTACTCATGCTTTAATAACATAATAAAAGTAGATGGAGGACATGTCACATTTGGTGACAATGCCAAGGGAATTATTATTGGCCTCGACCAAATCAGTAACTCTAAATCAGTCTTAATTTCCAATGTACTATTTGTTGTGGGTTTAAAATATAATATTCTTAGTATCTCACAATTATGTGATGATGGATTTCATGTTATATTTGAAAATGATTCTTGTAATGTCTTTAATTCTAAATATGAATTAGTGTTTTCTACATTATGAAATGAAACTGTTTATTCTTTTAATATAGATTCTTTAACATCACATAATGCATCATGCTTAAGTGTATTTCATAATGAATATTGGATCTGTCATAAGAGACTAGTACACTGTAATGTTCACTCCATTAGAAAGATATATAGAAAAAGGATAGTTAAATACCTAACCAAACTTGAGTTTACAAATAAAAAAGTGTGTAATCCCTATCAAAAGGGAAAACCACAAAAAGACTCTTTCAAACCAAAGAAAGTAGTGCCAACTTCTCGACCTCTTGAACTGGTTCACCTGGATTTTTTTGGAACATCTAGAGTGTCATGTTTAAATCGTAAGAACTATGTTTATGTTCTTGTAGATGACTTTTATAGATATACTTGGACCTTCTTTATGGCTCACAAAAGTGAATTCTTCTCTTATTTTACCAAATATTCAAAGTATGTAGAAAATCATAGTCGACATAGAATTCAATAATTTAGAAGTGATCATGGAAATGAGTTTGAAAGTCATTAGATTGAATTATTTTTCTAAAAAAATAGTTATAGTCACAATTTCTCTCTGCCTAGAACACCTCAGCAGAATGGAGTTGTAGAGAGAATAAATAGAACCCTTCAAGAAATTTCTAGAACAATACATAAGGAATATGACCTACCTATTTATTTTTAGGCTGAATATTTCAATATAGCATGCTACATAATCAATAGAGTGTTGATCAGACCCATTCTTAAGAGGAATATTTATTAATTATGAAACAATAGAAAACCCATGGTTAACTACTTCAATGTTTTTACTTGTAATGTCTATATTCTTAATACCAAATACAATCTTGAAAATTTTGAATCGAAAAGTGATGATGAAATAGTTTTAGGATATTTCATGTCTAGTAAAGCCTATAGAGTGTTCAATAAAAGAACTAAATCAGTAGAATAATCTTTTCATATCAAATTTGATGATACAGATCCACCTGAGCCGAAAACCGTGCTTGAGAATCTGGAGGATGATGTATCAAATATGAACGTCAATTCAAAATCCTCAAATTCTTCTGTGAAATAATATGTGAAAACTTCTACCTCTGGAAATTCATTATAATCAAGTCACAATGAACTTGAATCTATTGATGAACCTAAAATCCCTAGTCCCTCTTTTTCTAGAACTATTAGAACCCTTAAGAACCATCCCTTAGATGATGTTGTAGGAGAAATAGAAAAAGGAACTCAAACTAGAGCTTCTCTTAGAAATCAGGTTGAACATCAAGTCTCATTTTCACAACTTGAACCTAAAAACAGTAATGATTCTATCAATGATGAATTTTGGGTGATGGCTATGCAAGATAAAATTAATCAGTTTTAAAGGAACAATGTTTGGAAACATGTTGAAAGTACCAAGGACACTTTCACCATAGGCACTAAATGGGTGTTTAGAAATATGGTAGATGAATCTGGTAACATAGTTAGAAACATGTGTAGATTAGTTTCACATGGATATAGTCAATAAGAAGGAATTGACTATGAGGAGACCTTTGCACCAGTAGCCAGACATGAAGCCATCAGAATCCTGCTTGCCTATGCTGCACATTTTAATTCCATACTATATAAAATGGATGTTAAGAGTGCATTCTTAAATGGGTATATAGATGAGGATGTTTTTTTTGAACAACCCCTAGATTTAGAAACCCCCATTTTCCAAATCACATTCTTAAAATATCAAAATATTTATATGTTTTAAAGCAAGATCCAAGATCTTGGTATGGTATATTGAGTACTTTTATTTTTTCCAAAGGTTTTACAAAATGAATAGTTGATCCTACCCTTTTTATAAAATGAATTTCTAATGATGTTTTAGTTGTTGAAATCTTTGTATATTACATTATTTTTGGATCTTCGAAGAATTCTTTATGTGTTGATTTTTCCAAAATGATTCAAAATGAATTTAAAATGAGTTAAATGGGTGAACTAAAATTCTTTCTTGGATTTCAAATCATTCAAAATAATGATGTAATTGTTTTAAATAAATGTAAATATACTAGATATATTCTAAAATATTTTGGATTGGATAACACTAAAAGTAAAGAAAATCCCATGAGTACCACTTATAAGTTGGATCTTGGTGAAGATGGAAAATCTATTGATCAAACCACTTATAGAGGAATGATTGGATATTTACTCTACCTAAATGACAGTCGTCCTGACATTATGTTTAGTGTGTGTATGTGTGATCTTTCAAATGAAAATCTTACGGAATATCATTTAAATTATATAAAGAGATTTTTCAAATATCTCAATCATACACCTAATCTACCAATGTTTTATCCTAAAGGACAATCATATGAATTAGTTAGTTATTAAAAAGCTGACTTAGGTGACAGTAAGTTAGAAAGGAAAAAAGCACCTCTGGAACATGTCACCTTTTAGGCAGGTCACTCTAATCATGGTGTAGGCAGGAAAAATTTTTTGTTTCATTATCTACTACAGAAGTTGAATACATTGCTACTGGCAGTTGTTGTGAACAATTTTTGCGGATGAAACACACATTACTAGATTATGGATTTCAATTCATAAATGTACCTATAAATTGTGACAACACAAGTGCTATTAACATATAAAAAAATCATGTTTCACAGTCTAGGACAATGCCATTTGATGTAAGACATCACTTTTTGATAGATCATTATAAAAAAGGTGATATCACTATGGAATTCATTGGTATTGAATATCAACTTTCTGATATATTCACCAAACCATTAAATACTGAAAGAATAGATTACATCATACATGAACTAGGCCTGATAAATCTCAAATACATACCTTACTTGTTACAGTTTCAGATCTTAATGTTCGATATTTTACTGTTTGATGGTTTAATGTTTCATGATTACGATTTCTCAACTAGTATTTCATGTTAATGTCTCACTGTAATACACAGTTACTATCCCTCAGGTTTATTGTCTCACCATAAATTTCATGTTTACAGTCTCACTATTAGTATTCTATGACTACTTTCTGACAGTTACTGTCTCGCTGTAACATATGTTTACTATCTCACAGTAACATATGTTTACTGTCTCACCGTAATGACCAGTCACGATCTAACTGTAAAAATTATTTATATATTTTTTTTATCAAAACCCATATCACGGTAATTATCCTTTTCTCATTTTTTTCCCACACTTTTATTTTTGCAACATTTGGTATTTCTAAATGATAAAATAAAGAAAGTATCACTCGATTAATTACTTGGGGTGTCTTCTACATACTCATTTTGAACCCTTATTCCTCTCTGCAACCCTTCTCTCACTCAGACCATCAGTGAATGCCAAGAATGAAACATCCATCATAAACGAAACCTAATAAGCACAACTCGAAGAAGAAGAATATTTCACCTAAGGTAACACCTAAAGGACCTTTAAATTTGAATATGGTAAACCGTGTTGTTGTACCTGAGAAAGATACTTTCCCCAAATGGCTTCTGTCTTTTATGTATTTGGTAATGAAAGTGTTAGAACAACAAGGCTGGTTAGAGTGGCTCTCGAAATAAGATAGAACCATCTACCCTAGGATAGTGGCTTAGTTTTAATAGTACATATAGTTCTCTTTCGATTATGGTGATAGTTGTGTTGTAAGAAGATGGGTCAATGGCCAAAGATTCTCATTCTCTTCGAGGTTATGGGTTTTATGCCTTAAGATACCTCATGAAGGTATCTGTGAGTATTATCAGAGAGGTCCTCCACCTTCAACTGAATTGTTTGATTTAGAAGATTCCCTGAAAACCATAACTGGAAATGGAACCCAGAGGAGAGGCATTGCTGATGAATTAGATAGAGAATAAATGCTTCTATTCAAGTTTATACAGAATTTGGTCAGTACTATAAAAGGTGATTTTGCTGTTTTAAAATATCAAGATGCGTTTTTCATCCACCTTATGAAAAATGGGAATAAGGTCAACCTGTGCAAGTATATCATACATCATATGTGTGAGATGATCAAAGTCACATCCAAGTCAACTTCACTATTTTACTCTCTTCTAACCTCAACCATGCTTCTTGCCAAAGTTATGGTTGGACCCAATGTGGAAGTAATTAAGGATTGTGAATTCTGTCTTTCAAAATCCACTATAAAAAAATGATGATAAATTGTAATCCTTGGAAAAAGGAATGGGTGAAAGACAATGATAGAATTTATGTGAAATTCAATCTGGTGGATTATCCCTCATGACCAAGAAATATTATTGATCCTGTTTTGGAACCAGATGATATTGTTGAGTATCCTGAAGAAGAGGAAGAAGAGGCTGAAGTGCCACCTAGGAAAGGTTTTATTTTTGAGGAAGACATGGCTATTATTCCTCATGATGTTCTTAAAGAAGAATTCCCTTCTCCTAAAGAAGCTATTAATCTGGAAACTCAACCTGAGTCTGAAACAAAATTAGTTGTTCAAGAATCTGAAATGCATGCCATGGAAGAGCCTATAATAGAAGAGCCACATATTTTTCAAGAGTTCAATATTGAGGAACTCCCAGTAGAAAAATCTATTCCTAAAATCATTATTTCAGCTAAAGAACGGATGGAGCTGTCTTTTCAGCAGGCTAGATAGAAAATGAGTGAGGAAATTGGAGTTGAGTCTATGGAATTAAACCGAGATCCTGACCTCTCAGTCCTTAGAATGAGGCACCTATTGAGGGAGAGAAAACCCGAAATCACGAGTCTATTGAAGCTTCACATCAAACTAAATCAAGTCCACTAGACACTCAGTATAAAATTTCCAGTTTCTACTATGTGGATGACTCTTAGTAGGTTACAGCAACTGGACTTGATATTTACTCTATATTCTAGTTGAAATCAGTCTCCAATATCGCACCTAAGAAGGGACCTATGCATGTACGAGTCCCTACTCCCGAACCATTATCTTTAACAACCATATTTTGTGAGTACGTATGATCTAAAGGAATTTGGTGCTACCCTATTATTTGTAGTTAAGAAACTCATGAATACCCAACATCCTCCTGTGACCAAGTTAAGTGAGAGAGATTCCTCACTATTATTGGAGAAAATTATTTATCAAATACAACTTAATATTGTTCATGAGATTCAAGAAGTAAAAGCTGAAAATACGTTGCATAGTAATGAAGTGAAGTACCAAAGAAGTATGGTTGAAGACATGTAGAGAGAGATGAATTCTAGATCTGATCCTGTTGCTCCTCCTATAAAACCCGTTTCTCCCCAAATCCCATAGGTTTTTGTGTCTTAGATGCAACCTTATCAAGATTCCTTATATAAAAATGTCACTGAAAGGAACAAACAAATTGAGGAGGAAATGAGAGGTCACATTTACAATCATAATAAACTCACTGATGAGTATACTGGGTTTCTTAAGAAGGTGCTGAATCAGCTCAAATCTCTGACCACAACGGTCAATGCCTCTAAAGCATCAGGTCAATCCTCTAAACCCTCCTTATATAGTGATCTCCTCCGAACTGTTGTCAAAGAAGAGCTTCAGAATATACTATTTGGTTTTAATGCAACTTCTATATCTAAAGTTGTTAAGAACAGAGATATAGTTCTTGACCTAGTACAAATCCAATCCAAAATTTCTAATGATGCTCAGCAAAAGATTTCCATGAAAGTGGATTTCTACTTCAACAGAATATTCTCCAAGACTGATATGAAAAAACATTTCAAGTACCTTGTAGAAAATCTGTGGATTCCTCTTGTGAATCAAGCTTTCAAGACCCAAGTCCAAAAGATCACATAGTTTACTCAATTATTGGACAAGTTTATGGAGAAAAAAGATGATTTTGAGAAATTTATGCAGTATGATGGAGAGATCGTTACAGATTTCATCAAACTCCTAAGGCCCTATTTTCATGTCTAGAGTACAACCATTATTGCTCTAGTGGCTGCACCTCTAAGACCTGGGATGCCTACCTTTACCTCTGACCTATCCTCAACCACTACGTATGTCGGCCATTCACTAAGTCAGATCAGGTCTATGGTTATCTAACAACAACTACCTAGATCTTCTACTGCTCCTACTTTGGCTCCATTAGTCTTTGAAGGCCTTCCCTTACCCTCTTTATCAACCACCTCACTTCCTTCTTTTACCTCGACCTTTTCCCCTATGTCTTCCTCTTCTGCCACTACTGCTAAAGTCAAAGATAATTCCATCCCATGAAAAAGAATAGTGATTACCCTTTTTTGATAGGGATGTTATTGCTTTTGTATTGCTCATTTGTTGTACTATACCTTATTTTATTTAAAGAAATGTGCACTTTTCATAAATCCTCTTATTTTTATCATTTTGATAATCCCAAAAGATGGATTAATTTCTATATGTTAGCCATTTTTCTCTATAGTTGAATCCAATATACACCATAAATTTACATGATTTTTGTTGATCAGAAATGGGGAGATTGTTGGACTCCTCATGTTTTTATCATTTTTTAATGGTCAAAAATCTTATTCAACCCAGTTAAATCCTTTAAATTATATCAAATCATTTGTATTAATGTTTAAAATATTCTCATTCTTTAAAAAGAGCCATTAAAGTTCTTAATTGCTCTATATTCATTTTACTTACTTTATACTATCTTATATCTACTCAAATAATACCTTTTTTATGACAAATGCTTAAGTATAATCCATTTTATTATCATCATTGCTTATGTATGAACACAGTTTCCTTGAAAATATCTAATACACTATGAGTCTTCCACTGATTATGTCTTTCTGGAACCATGAATCAAGACACCGTGAAGCAAGACACTGTAAACCAAGACCCTCTGAAGCAAGACACTATGAAACATGACACCGTGAACAAGACACCGTGAAGCAAGACACCGTAAATCAAGATACCATGAAGCAAGACACCATAACCAAGACACAATGAATAACACAACGTGAAGCAAGACACCATGAACAAGACATTGTGACAATAAGATTCTGTGACCGCAAGACACCGTGACCATGAGACAACACTCAGAAACCGTGATCAATCTAGACACCGTGTGAAGGAGACACCGTTTCCATGACATACTGTGCACCATTTCTGAAAATATTTTATCATCTCTGAATTTAATTTCTAATAGTCATATTTGAAGATTTTAATCCACTGACATAATTAATGTTTTTTATAGACATATTATCGGACAGTATGAGGTACGAGATGCATAATACATGCAACATGTCGGCTCCAACACATGCATTCCAAGATAAAAGTGAAGTGTGGCTAAGAATCATTGCGAGCACGATACTGAACAAAAAACAAGGATGTGAGTTCTATAACTAAGAACACAGATAGAGCAAGGAAAGGATGACTGTAAGAAACTCGACACTACTAAAGAACACACGAAGCATATTTGAAATATAGAGAACATATTTTCTTTGTTGAATCTCACGGAGAACACTAGCTGAATCTTGAAACTCAGTTTTATAGAAAAGGGCTCAAAGTCTGCATATGGTTCATCTCAGAAGTCTAAAGCTAATAAGACAAACACTCAGATCATTTCTAAACCAATCACTATATTTCTGCTCTATTGTGTCTCCTTTTATTACCTTTCGAGCAGAGTGTGTACCTATAAAACAGCACACTTTGTATTATGAATTAAACTGAAGCGTACAAGATATCCTTACCCAAAAACTCTATTTACTCTTTTGTTTACCCACAGATAGGTGTGGAAGAGGTCCCTGTGTGGCCTGGTATTTTGTCCCCACAAAAACTGTGGAAGAGGACCCTGTGTGACCTAGACAGTCTGTGTACAATTTTTAACACCAATCCAGGGTGTGGATCAATGTTTATCTATATAAACTACTTTTTAGAAGGTGGTCACCAAGTGGAGTGGATTAGTTATCAGTTTGAGACTGAACAACTTGTTACATATCTGTTGTGTTGATTAATTTAGTCTTCTCTATTTTACTTCTTTTCTTCATAACTCAGAAATCACTAAATGAACTTTGATAGTTAGTCTTGTAAAGAAGTTATAACTTTCATTTCTCAGGATAACAACATCAAAAGTAGTTTAAATAATTAATATTTAGAGTACTAAGAACTAATCAATCTTATATGAAGTTATTTAAACTGTCAAACTACTGTAACAGTATAACCATGATTAGCTGGGCTGTATTTAATATTTGGGGAAACTTTTTAAGAAATTAGTTTTACAGAAATAAATATAGTTACTGAATTCACCCCTCCCCACTTGAGTAATGTACTCCGACCAATATAAGACATGTATCTCACATAAATAAAATGGTGATACACAATTCCCTTACCTAATGTCTTGACGCTCTTTGCACTCATACAAACCTCTTATATAATAAATATAAGTTTATTATAAATATTTTCCAGAACCAAATTATTATATGTATTACCACGTTTGGTTTTATTATGTATTTATATTGTTATATTACTAATAATTCCATGTTAATATTTCAATTAGTTTAATATCTACTTTGTTTTTTCGCATGTGACATATTTTCTTCAATTTTATCACTCACACTTATTTCCGGATTTCCTGAATGTAAAACATGATATAAATATCATTTATCATAATTATATTATTATTTATTATAATCTATTGAATATTTAATAATAAAAAAATTGACTACACTGTTTATGGAGACATCAGGTCATACATACACATGAATGATGTTTATATTTTTTGTTGTAATATTTGAAGAAAGAAAGTAAATAAAATATATGAATGTATATAATATCATTCAAGTATATTTATTTTTTCATATGTATGATATAATTTCAATAAACCCACCCTTAATATATTTCATGTTGTGTGTTAATGAATGACATCACTTTGAGGGGGATGTAGTCCGCCCTTCCCCAATATAAATTATCATATTTACCCGAAACGGAAATCCAGAAGATATGATTTATATAAGAAATAAAAAGTATAAATAAATCAAAAATATCATATAAATATACACAGAAAATTATTTTATATCATAATTCCCAACCCTGAGAAATGATAAAGGTCAAATGAATAACATCGTTTTGTGTGGTGGTATTTCACCATACACAACAAATGTAAGTTCAATACCCATTAGATTGAAGTCTGTGTAATTGCTCATATAACCATTAGAATTATAATATATCATTATATATTGTATACTAATTTTACTATATGATCATGTAATTATATTAATTGGGGGTTGTGTAGAATGAAAATAAATTAAATGAGCTTCTGGAAGGATGTTTCATCTTCTTTGGGTAACTCATTTTGGTTTCCACCAAAGGGATTTCTTGGTCAGATTTATATCCAAAGGGAGGCCTGAATTCATAAGGGATGTATTTTGGGTAGTTTATTGGGTATATATGATAATAACTTGAGTGTTTTTATAGTTTTTAATTAGAGTTATATGTTGTGGCCTTGTACAGGGAAGGGAGGGGACACATTTGGGATTTTTGGAAACAAATAATGTTTTCCCACATTTATACGTAAAAAAAGTCATCCAAAACAAACCATACAAAATAATTGAAGGTTTATGGCCTCAATATGTCTCTATAATGAGTTTTTGACATGTTTATAAGAAATTTTGGCTATTAATTTTATGGTTTATTCCTTTGTTAAGAATTAATTAATTTTAATCGATGTAATTAATCTTAATCACTTTAACTAATATTTTTGGTAAAAAATTAAGTTGATATTATTATAAAAAAATATAATACTTATTAAAACTCGGTATTTTCATTTTCATAAATTCAATTCATAGAATCATATATATTATGATTAATTCTAATCTCATAGACTTGGAAAGAAAACGGTTTTTAATGTGGGGATGCTAAAAATTTCATTACGATTTTATATGAAAATCCAATATAAAAACATTCCAATTTCAAAAATTAGATGAATTTATTTTTATTTAATATAAAAAAACACTTATAATATAATTTATCTATATAAATAAATAAAATAAAAAATCATTTTTGAATTTAAATTCAATATTTTTTACTATTCATCAAAAATGATGTTTCTCTAAAATTTCCAAAATACTCAAACTAATAATATTTAGTAATTATTAATTAAAATATTATATTTATTTTATAAAATTTAATTTCTAAAAGTTCCTAAAAAATTTATTAGTGTTTCTAGGACATAAAATGTAGTTTTTTGGAAAAATTTTGTTTTTAATAATTTAATGACATCACAAACAATATATTTTTCATTATCAGCATTAAAAATAATATTTAAAATGTATTTATTATAATTAATATTACAAAATTTAATTTATAGTTTATAATTATATTGTTTAGAAAAATATAACCATATAATTACGTTTTGTAGAAACTCAGTCTTGCGTGTAACGCACACCAATGCAATGATTTGTGTGGTGAAAGACAAGTCAATCTTCCAGGTAACAAAAGCCAAGTCGATGTTTCATTTTGTCAAAACATATCTTGGGGTGTTGTATAATGAAATATTACTATGTATTATTATCATATTAAATTATAACTTAATGGATTCATATAACAATATCTATATTCAATGATACTTAAAATGAAAAATATCAAAAAAAGAATGAATTAATTAAAAAAATAAATTTCAAAAAAAATCACGTGTTACATTTGACCGCCCCTAAAATAAATTTACACGTTGAAATTATTCTAGGTTATCTATTTTTAAATAAATTAAATTCCCATTCATAGAACCCCATATAATTACAATTAACACTAATATATCATTTAAAAAAATATAGAAACATAATGTTTACCCAAAGTAACACAAAACAAGGTTTCTATATTGGATAACATAGGTGGAAATTGAAAACATGGATATAGAAGAGAAATACAACTAGGATGTTCTGAATGGGTGTGATATATAACCTGATTAGTAGAAATTTAAAAGTCACAAATCCATAAATATAGGATGATCAAAGGGACCATTTAATTCATTGGAAAAGAAGGTACTAGGATATCTATTTTTTTCAAGATTCATTCCCTAAAGTTGAAGAATTTTCATAAAACATTGTACATACTTGATTTTATTTTGTTTTATAAGTAAAATCACACCATTTGGACATGTATTGACCAATTTCCACTCACATCATTCTCCAAAAGGGAAGGTGAATTTATCATTCATGAAGCACTAACAGATCATGAGATACATGATTTGTAATTCCATCTCTCTTTAGTTACCATCAAAACAAGGTTGTAAGATTATGTTATCTGATATTGATAAATCCTCATGTGGTGTGATAATAATTTTATCTCACAAAATTCATCCAAATTCAAACATAAAAATTCCATATATGGTTAACCTTAAAACCTTTACGAAGGATGAAAATCCAAAACATTAGAAATAATGTCATGAAATTATCTTAACATTGGTCAACAATATATCACAATGTATCTCTTGGTTGTCACATTCAAAATATTTGAATACCCACATCATATACTCTCTTAAAAAATGGTAATAAGCTGAATTTTCTATAAATACTTTTAGAAAATAAGTGTTCTTCATTATTCTGAAGATCTCTGCATAAATTCCATAAATCCGAGAAGTTCTAAACTTCATCGATAAATTACATTGTCCATAAAATAATTTTTTAGTTTTAAGGTAACAAATACCATAAAATTTACTTATTCATCTCCAAAATACATTTTCCAATCAACATTTTCATAATATAAGGTACATAATAATGGTTATATTCCCTTAGAAAAAATATCACCATGTCATTAAATCACTTCTCTAGTCTATCAGAAAAATACAACATAATCGTGTAAATACATAGAGAAAAACATAAACTAGAAAATTCTTGTATATTTCACCATTCATATAACATAATTTTTTAATCCATATACCTAGAAACATTAATTATTCAACATAATTAATGATATATAATAATGATACCTCGTCCTATTACTTAATACTGCTTTCCTTTCACACTTCATCTATAGTTTCATCATCATCACTAATATAAACATTACTAATACAACCTAGATAAATATTTTCAAAATATTTTCCCTCAAGACATTGATTTTCATAATTAGTTTTCATTCCACCTATAAATTATTTTACCTTTAATTATTTCATAGGGTTGGAAATATTCCCATTCAATTAATTAACTAAAGTCATTATTTTTTTATTCATTAACTTGCCTTGTGTCCTTATTTTCCATAGTATAAAAACATTCTTCTTCCTATAAGACATTCACTTGGGTGATTTTTTCCACTTTCATGACACAAAGGAAACTGAATATTATTTTCTATATAGTCTCTATTAACAAAAATCTTAGTAAAATATTTTATTATCTTCATTAGTGAGTCAAATCATTGGTTTATGTATTTATTGTTGATCATGCTATGTGAAAACTGACTAGGCATCATTACAAAATCTTTCAATCTATTGAATATATAATTTTAATTATCATTAATAAATTCTCCATCACATTCGAAATTAACCAAATTACTCATAGTTTCCGCCATTGCCTAAAACTAGATAGCATTGAGTAAAACATTATCATATTGAGGAAACACATAAGCATTAATACCCACTTATAATAAGTATAAATAATGTAAGCTTCATTATTATATAACGCCATTAGTTTATCCAGGGATACTCATGATAAATATATTTCTAAATACATCATGATGGTTTGTGAAGAGTCTATGAATTCATAAAGTATATCCCCCAAGAGTGTCAAATAAGGTGTGTAATAAGGATTGTTGTTGTGTATTAGGTTACACTAATTTGGGAATGAAATATCATGTTGATGTTATTATGTCTTGTTACATCTTTTCTAGTTCTACATCCACATGTATTATCCATACATGGATGTATTTCATGAAAACCACTCTCTCTTTCATTTATCAAGATTATATAATATTTTCCAATACTTTTAATTATCTTTAAACATGACATTATAGTTCTAACTGTGGTTTAATTACTATATATTCAAAAGATTAACTAAACCTTTTCTCTAATACTAAATAATTTTACCCTCTATTCTCATACATTAATAGTATATAACATTTACATAATACTTATAACATTATATAAATAGATTCCCAAACACCATATTAGTCTACTACATTTGGAAACATAGAAGCACAAACACTGGAAGAGATAAAAATTATCTAATGATAAGTATATATTGTTTATAACCCTTACAAGAAACTAGAATCATAACACATGTATTCATAACATGGGGAAGGAAACATAGAAATTGGTGAGATCAGACGATCTGTAAGCGCAAACAATTAATACATATTACCATAAACATGAGAATAGGGTATGATAACATGATCATAAACTTAGAAGATCATACCCTGGTGATTTTATTCATTTATTCATAACATTTTGTCTAATCCTGTTAGTAGTTTTCTTGTAAAGTTTCATAATTATTTTGAAATACCCATGTTTACTACTAAATATAATATTTGAGAATTATTTGAATTATTTTACATTTTAATTAGATTAATATTTTAATAATTCCTCTAATCCTAATGATCCAAATTATGTTATTAATTTTTTTAGGATTCCTTACTCAATTTAAAACATATCATTATGAGAAATATTAGGCCAATTCATCCATTTCAAGGTTCATATAGTCTACATAAGAAAGCCCAATGAATTTTGGAAGAAATTATATTATCCATGATGGATTAATTTCTAGGTTAAATCTAGAAATACAAATTTATTGATAATCCATAATAGGTTTTTTAATATTAAAATGAATCATGTATAAAACTTTCAAGTCCGAACTCTAAAATAATGGGGACCAAATGATGCTTTAAAAGTCTAGAACACCATACTGTGTGGGAATTAAACTAAAAAAAATTTATTGAATTTTCTCTTGATATTTAAATTAATTAGATCTGAAACTTTTCATCACTTAATAAATTATATATGTGGAATAAGTTTTCGAATATTCAGATTTTAGGGCAAATTAATATTAAAAAAATCACATTTTATTCTGTTAAAATGTGTTGATAAAAATTGATAGATTCACATTGTTTAGTAAAATAGACATTACTCTATTTAAAAAAATTTAATGGCCTCAAAATGTTTAGAGTATATAGAAGAAAAACCCATATCTACAACTTTGAATTTGAATATATCACAATATTACTCTACAAGAATTGTCCAATATTCTGTCTAATTGGAGGGACTTATTTGGAATGCAAAGAGTCTAAATCCTTGGGCTATAAATACATCCCTATACACTCCTTATGAGGAGTTAGAATTTCTTAATAGCAGAGGATACATTGTAATGAACCAATCCTTGATAATGGCCTTGTAGGACCTCGCAAACTCAATTGTTCACTTGAGTGACCCTTCCTCCTCGCTTGGTTTTTGTGTTCTTTTGCGTTCTTTTCATTTGTAATCAGATAAAAAATTTTCAATTTCATTTCTATTTTAATAAATGATTTTATTTAAAAAATATTTTTAAAAAATACATAATAAGTTTTTAAATATTAATGGTCTTAAAAAAGATTAAATAATGTTGAAACCCCTTCCCTTTTTATTCTTTCCCATTCAATAAAAATTATGTGTTTAATTCTCATCACTATTCGTATTTGTGTTCGATGTGCAACACTTTACTTACCTAGTTCTCTTTATTGTATTTATAATTAATCCACATAATAAAATATTACGAGATTAATAACAATATCAATGGATGAGTATATCATTTATTGGGGTGAGTCATAATTTGTGGATATTAAGTGATTGAGAGATTTTTCTCAATAAATATTCTTTATGTTAACATTTTTTATGTTGAACGTAAAATGTTACAGATTTATGAAATTCTTTTTTTAACATGTGGATTTCATATATTATTCTAACCATAAATTGAAACACCCAATATTTCTTAATATGTTATCTCTTTAATGTAATTCAATAGGTTGCGCTACATGCAACACTGAGTTCAAAGGCACAACGACTTAACAAACTAGCCTTTCAAAAAGCAGTTATGAATAGGATTAACTTAATTTTGAATTATATATACTCCATATAATGTCAAAATCCATATTATGTTTTTAATAAACATAATAAAAGATTAAATTTAATTATTATGATAAAATAATAATTTTTCAAAAAATAAATTTTATCACTATTTAATAGAGAAACCTTTTTAAATCCAATATTTGAGACTTTTATATATTAAATTTTAAAAAATAAACATTTTATTTAGTATTGTTACATAAAAATTTTGTTTGGATAATTTTTTTTTGTGTTTTTCTGATAACATTCACTTTTTTAGGAATAGTGAAAGATACTAAATTTTAATTGAAAACATGTTTTTCAATAAAAATAATTTATAGTGTTAACCGTTAAATTTGAATGGTTTTAAAGTATAATTAGATTATATTTTTATCATTTAATAAAATATTTTTCATTGGACATAATTTCACATTTAAATTGGACATAAACATATATCAATCTTTTGATAGTTTTTACTTCAAAAAAGCCACTTTCTTATTTTGACAATGAGAACTAATTTTAAATTAATTAATGCAACTCTAATATTTTGAATTTTTTCACATAGATATCATTTTTGAATTTGGAATTTCAAATTTAACTTTGGGTGAATTTTTTATATTTTTCTGAAAACATTATATTTTTGATGAATAGTTAAAAGCACTACATTGTAGATAAAAACTAAATTTTTCATTTAAATAATTACTTTTAAATACAAAATTATCTTAAATTCAATATATATATACATATAATAAATATATTTCTCAAATGAAATTCATTAGAGACATTTTATAATATGATTAGACATATAAAATTTAATTGATATTTTTAAACACTTTTACCCACCTTCTAGGCACATTTGAAAATTTGCATAAAACATAATTCTACCACTTCTGTTAATTGAATTCCAAAAATCTGAGAGACACGGTAGATATCACTAAGTTAAATTTGGTTCAATAGGATGAAAATAATTTTTTATGGATGGTAACATTTGAATTTTATTTACCACGGTTAAAAGTAAAAAATGGTAATTAAAGATAAAAATGATATTATAATTCCACAAACTCTTATTCTATTAGATAAGTGTTTTTCAACCAAATTAAACCTTATGAATAAAATATTATCATATTTGATTTACTTTGATTAGATTATAACATTTATTATAATTTAATTTGAAGTGAAGGTAAAAGTGAAAAATTCTAATTATAATAAATAAGCCATTTTTAATGTAAGGTTATACATAAGATAAATTAGACTATAAATATTAATTAAAAAGGTAAAAATATTTCCTACATCATGGTATTTTATTTATGATTTTTAGACAATAAATAATTAAATTAATTTATGACACAATGTAGATGAAATAATTAACTTATTAATGAAAGATTAAAATAATTGATATTTTAAATATCCAAATAAATGAAAATTTAGACTTTAGATGTATTAAAATAGTTTTATATGATAATATTTAATGTTATAATTTATTTAATTTTTTTTTCAAAGTAATAATGTTTTATTTCCTTTCACAAAAACCAAATACTAAGTAGTGTCAAAACTGACATAAATAAGTTATTAAAAAAATATTATATTATTAAATAATGTAATATTTCTAAAAATATATGGTTTGGAAAAAATGACATATTTAATGATAGATATGAAATTAATGAACCACTTGATGTTGTATTAGAATATTATATTATGTTTATTAACCATGTAATATTGAAATACTAGAAGACATTGTAAAAACTAAACTAGTTAACTAAGAGTTAAATCTAAAAAATATGGTATGTATGGGGTCATAAGCTTTTCTAAAATAAACTTTTTTGAGAGATTTTAGACCCATACCATCCTTAGTCTCGAAATAAATCTATTTGAGTCCATTATAAACCGAAAATAATTTCATAATAAAATAATATTTCTAGATTTTTCTAAAGTGACCCTCACCTCTCTTATGAAAGAGTACTTACCCTTCTCTTAATTTCACAACACCAAATCCATTTTTCACAGCCAAACCTGGATCAAATATCTTCCCAACTACCCACAATACAACTTAGAGGCCTTAATTTTTTCATAAAGCCATCTTAAAAATCTCTTTTGATCAAATCATATGGAAGCACTTCAATAAGAGGTAGTAATTTAATCACCTCATTCAAAGTTAATTATTTCTTTCACTTCCTCTTTCATTGTTGTTTCCATAGAAAAATTATAAATCCCAATAATTTTATATACTTTGATGTTATTATAAATATGGTAAAACCATATTCATTATTATATCCATCCAATGAATGACAAAGATACTATACGTGCGTATGTATGGCTTACTGTTTCCACGTCGTGGTGTAGTTTTTTTTTTCAACACTTAATTATTTGGATGGGTATAAAAATGATAATAATTGATGTAAATAATAAATATAACATGTTAATGAATCTGTATATATGATATAATGTCCAAGTACAAATGAAATCACCTTTAATAGAATGATATTGTCGCTTTTGGGTATGTATAAATTACCGTCTCCACGAACATGATGAGATTCATTTCTCATCGTAACCATTCAAGAATATTTTTCATTTTCTGATATAAAATATTGTTTAAAACCATAATATCATTATGTATATGAATCAAATACATCCTATCCATAACAAAAATGACTTATGTAATAAAACATATAAATGAAAACAAATCTGTTTACACCCAAAACAATGATACTGTTTTAATATTATTAACAAATCCATATTAGATGACCATATATGATATCATATTTATGTATGTGGTTATTGTATAATTTAATAACAATTATTTAAATATTATACAAGAGGTTAAAATACCCTCTAATAAGAAAAACTACAAGGTAAAGGTAAATTTTACAATCTCTTTATTATCTAAAGTTGTTTATACCAAAGCATCCACTGGGTATTATTTATCATCCTCATCTGTGTTTCTTAAATAAATTTCAAAACATTTTTACTATTTCCTATAAAATGAGTTAATGTTATAGATACCCTTTTCTTACTTTTAATAAAATGTTTTATAGAACTCTTACCATCATTTTCCAAATAATGTACGTTGTGACCTTTTTGACAATTTTATGTAAGAATGTTTTTTAACTTATACGGTGGGTGAGACTATTTTCTTCCTTTATAAAACCGTTGAAGCTTACCTTAAAATATTATATTAATATTTTAAAAATATATTTTTTCTTTTTTAATTATGTGACTTTTAAATGATTTCTAAATTAAAAGAGATATTTCTCTAAAATAGTATTGATTTCATCAATGTCAACATCATTTGCTGGATTTTACACTTTTTTAAAGTAGATTATTTTTTATACAGTATTCCATAATTTATTGAAGGTTTATTGATATGTTTCCCTCTGGATATTTTATTTTTATATCATTCATGGTTTATAAATACAGTATTATAATTTCTTATGCTAGTTTTAATACGAATTTTTATATTATGTTTCATCTTTTTTATATGAGGAATTCATTGGACTTAGTAAGTTATAGGTGGAGCCCGCTATAGCTCCTCAATGCCTTAGTGGATCTCATGAGACAAACTAGTGTATTTTCATAAGTCTTTGATAATAACTTATTTGTAATCTTTGTACGAGGCCTTGAATTTGTGGTTATGATGCTCGGTTTTATGCATTCTATAATTGTTAAATTTACTATTGATGTTACATGTGATTATTCGACTAGTAGAATATCAATGTGAATAAGTAAATTGATTTGTTTTATTTCTATTTTCCATATTATACTGATGTTTATTTTTAAATGGCTAGTGTTTTAGTCTTATATATTGTTTTAAATGTTTATGCTTATTTATGAAAGTTTCTGCTATATTGTTATCCTTACTGAGCATCTGAGCTCACCCCGTTCATATGTTTTATTTTTTCAAGTATGTGAGGAATTATATTATGATTGACCTTCAGGGATAGGCTAAGGGATATATGTGTGTTTTAAAGGGACACAATGTTGGTGTTTTTTTATTTTCGTATATAATATAAAACATATATATGTATCTAAAACCTCAAAGGCTACTAAAATAACTGGACTTTCGTGATGTGATCTCTTGTGATTATGAAAATATTATGTAATAATGCACTATCTCTGGGTAACTAGGGTCAGGGCGTTACAGTTTTTATCAAAGGAAGTTTACTATAAACCTTGGAAATTAGATATAGATAATATCTAATAAAGAAACATTAACCTAAGATATACTTTAAGGATTAGTATAAAAGAACATCCACAAATTTTGGTAGTGTAAATATTATGTGGGATTTCTAGAAAAATACACCTTTTATGGATACAAATAGGTAGAATATGCAATGTCACATATGTTACTAGGAGTGAAAACTCTGGAAAGGTGTTTCAGGCTTGACATGAGGTATTATGGCACATGAAAATGGGCCTTGATACACTCTTGGTGTTGACACTCTTAGGGGAAATGCTTAGGATAATTAACTCTTTCTTTACAAGCCATTTGGAATGATTTATGAGTAAATAATTCTTTAAAGAAATCATTTTTATGATTATGGATAATATGCATAAACATTTCAATTTACATTAGGTATTTTACAAGTGCTAAATAATGAATTGTGATTCATAAACTAACCTAGTGTGTGCTGTTGTTTATAAATGGTTCCCAGTAGAAGGAATGACAACTCCTACAATACACATGATCCAAAGAGAAAAAAGGATCATATCTTACGTGGTCTTGAGAAAACATTTTGAAAGGAAATGACCACCCACATATTCTCATCATATGTAGAAATAATATCATGTGTTAATAAGATAAGTAAATAAGATTCTAAGTCATGTGGATTTTAAGGGAAGCTAGAGAAGAAAAGGAAGGTGGAGATAAATATGGATAAAGGGAAGAAGTAAAGGATATAGTTTCTCATATGTGGTAACTGTGGAAAGAATTATCTTGGTATATTCTTGAATGAAATGCGAGTTTGTTATAAGTGATGAGAAAAAGGACACCATGTACATGATTTCAAGGGTAAGAAAAAGGTTTCAAATATACAATGATTCATCTGTAAAGAGTTTGGACACAATGAGAATCAATGTCCTAATCATCATTGAATATCCCAAATGATTCTATTTGATAATAATCAGGTTATGTTACTCCCAAAGACGAAGAGGAATAATTAGTGTTCTTTTTTTATTAATGAATTATGTCATTGGAGTGTTGAATCAATGATGTACTAGATATATTAATTATCGAAATAAATAAGGATTGTACTGCTATACTATTTCATTAAAAAATTTAAATTATATAGTACTAAGAAAATTTACTCAACAGAAAGTTATAATTTTTCGAAAAATTCATGGTTGAAGGAAAGATAAACCATAATATGTTCCTGATATTGAGGATGTGATTTTTGTAATAATAGATGGTTGATTTGGGTAAATTATATTCGATATTTTTGACTACTTTGGAAATTTTTAATGGGTTTTTATTCCCCCATTATTGGAGTATTAATTTTTTTTAAATATAATGAATATATCTAGTATTATATAAGGAATAAGAGAGAATGAATTTATCAATAAGGTTTTATGGAAATTCATGTTGTTACCATGTTTTAATAGAATACACGATGAAGGTTCTCACATGTTATTATGTGGAAAAATGAAATCTTCATTATGTTATGTTGACCTTACGTATAATTTTTTGGCCTATGAGTTTGGAAACAAGTATTTTTGATAAGTATAAAGGTTAGAATGTATTAAGTTGGAAATTGGATACTATGGTTTACGGTTAAAATATTAATTAAGATTGTTTTTTTTGGATTTTTTTATAAAAAGGACGACCCGAAGGTCGGGCAGCAACCCATCACATCCAGCAAGGCCACAAGACTTGAACCTGTAACTGAAGGGTGACAAAGGTGAATCACATACCATTGGCCTATGTGATGCTTGGTTTGTATAATGTTGTTTTTTTAAATGATCTAACATAATAATTATAATTTTTTTTCAAACCCAATATTTTATTTATCCTTTTATTTTATAAAAACAATTTAAAATTGTGATGATGCAATTTATTTAAGGAGGGTAGAATGCAACACCCCATGATTTCATAGTACATTATCTCTTTAATGTAAGTCAATAGATTGCACTACACGCAACACTGAGTTCGAACACATCATGACTTACCAAACTAGTCATTTAAAAAGACGTTATTGATAGTGTTATCTAAATATTGAATTTTATATAATCCATATATTTTTAACATCAATATTATGTGTTTCTTACACATAATATAAGTACAAATTCAACTTTTCAAATAAAATTAGTATTTTAAAAAAATTAAATTTTAATACCTTTTAATGGAGCACCTTTTTTAAATATAATATTTGATAATTTTATATATTAAATTTTACCAAATACACATCATCTTTAGAATAAGTACATAAAAAAATTTAGTTTGGATAAATTTTTGGTGATTTATGATATCTTTCATATTTTGATGAATAGTGAGGGATACTAAATTTTAATTGAAAGCAACTTTTTTAATCAAAATAATATATAGTGTTAAATTATACATTTTAATAGTTTTTATGTGTAATTAGATTATATTTTTATCATTTAATCCAATATTTTTCATTTGAAGTAATTTCACATTTAAATTGGGCATAAACACATATCGATCTTTTGATAGTTTTTACTTGTCAAAAACCTGCTTTCTGGGTTTGAAAATGAAAATTAATTTTAAATTAATTAATTAAACTGTTATTTTTTTTAATTTGGTAAAATAGAAATCATTCTTCAAATTGTAATATAAAAATTATCTTAGGGTTAATTTTTGGTATTTTCCTGAAATCATTCGATTTTTTATGAATAGTGAAAAACACATAGTTTTAGATAAAAAGAAACTTTTTCATTTAAATAATTATTTTTAAACAAAGTTTTATGTTAATATAAATATAGATACATAATATATATATTAATAACATTTAATTCATTTGAGACGTTTTATAATAATATTATTCATATAAAATTCTAATGATCTTTTTAACGCCTTTTATCGACATTCTAGGCACATTCACAAATTTGTATAAATTGTAATATTACCACTTATGTGAATTGAATTTAAAAAATATGAGAGACATGGTTGACATAATTATGTAAAATTTTGTTCAATAGGATGAAAATAATTTTTGGGGAATGGTATCTTTTGAATTTTATTTACCACGGTTAAAAGTAAATATGGTAATTAAATGTAAAAATGATATTATAATTACACTAACACATGTATTAATTCTAATGGTTAGGTTTTTATACGCCAAAATCAACCTTATTAATAAAATAATAACCTCTTTGATCCACATAGATTATATTTGGAGATTTATTTTAATTTTATTTATAGAAGAGTTAAATGTGTTAAATAAAAATTTTAATAACTAAGCCATTTTTATATAAGGTTATCAATAAGATAAATTCAACTCTAAATATTAATTAAAAAGATGGAAATATTTCCTAAATAATTGTATTTTATTTATAATTTTTAGACATTAAATAATTTAATTTATTTATGAAATAATGATGATTTAGTAATTACGATATTAATAAAAGATTAAACAATTATTATTATAAACATCCCAAAATGTAAATTGAGACTTTTGATGAATTAATATAATTCTATTGGTTAATATGGAATGTAAATAATTATTTAATGTATTGGTTTTTAATTAATAAAGTTGTTTTTATTATCAAAAACAACTAATACAAAATATTGTCAAAATTGACGTCAATGGGTTTTTAAAACAAACACAATATTATTACATGATATGACATTTCTAAAAATAAAATTCTTGAAAAATGACATATATAATGATATAGATGTTATTAATGCACTAATATTTGTTCTCTTGTCATTTTATATTTTGTTTACTAACCATGCAATATAAAAATACAAGAACACATTGTAAAAATATACTATTTAAATAAGAGATTAATCTAAAAGATGAGGTTAATATGGTGACATAAATGTGTCTAAAACCACTAGGTTGAGAGGATATAGACCCATACCCACCTTATAATAGAAGTTAATCCATTTGATTCCATTAGAAAACGAAAATAATTTTATAATAAAATAATATTTCATGTTTTTCTAAAGTGACACTCAAAATTCATATAAAAGGGAAATTCCCATTCTCTTAATTTCACACCTCAAAATCCATTTGGATCGGAAAAACCGTGATCAAATATCCTCCCAATTATATATAAAATTCAACAAAGAGGCCTTACTTTGATCATAAATCCAACCTATAGATCCCTTTTGATGAAATCAAAAGGAAGCACCTGAAAAATAGGTAATAATTTAATCACCTCTATGAAATTTATTTTATTCTTCCACTTCCTCTTTCATTGTTGTTTCCATACCAAAGAAATGAAAATTATTACCATCTATATATTATGATTTTATTATAAATATGGTACAGCTATATTCATTATTCTATCCATCCTATGAATGAAGAAGTTACCATACGTGCGTACGTACAGCTTACAGTCTTCACATCGTGGTGTAGTTTGTTATTCCACAGATCATTATTTGGATGGGTATAATAATGAGTATAATTGATTTAAATAATAAATATATCATTTTAATGATTCTGTATATATGATATACCATCCAATTACATACTATTTCACCATCAATACAATGATATTGTCACTCGTGCGTACGTACAGATTACAGTATCTACGAACGTGATGAGATTCATTTTCCATCATAAACATTCAAGAATAAAATTATTTTTATGATTTAAAATAATGTCTAAGAACTTAATATCATTTTGGATATAAATCAAATACATCCTATCCATAAAAAATATGACTTACAGAACATAACATATAAGGAAAACGAATCAGTTAACACCCAAACCAATGGTAGTAAAGAAATATTATTAACAAAGAAATATTACAAGATCATATATGACATCATATTTATGTATGTGGTTATTGTATAATTTAATTACAATTATTTAACCATTATATTTGAGTTTAACGTACCGTAGACAATGGAAAAGTTTAATGTAATGGATAATTTTAAAATATCTTTAATATCCGAGGTTTTTTATATGTAATCATCTACTGGGAATTCATTATCATCCTCATCCGTGTTTCTTAAAAATGTATTTCAATTTTATTTTAATATTTCCTATATTAAGGGTTAAATTAATTTATACCCTTGTTTCATTTTTATAATTTTTAATGGAATCTTGCTATTGTTTTCCAAAGAAGGTACTTTATGACGTTTTTAGCAATTTAAGGTAAGAATGATTTCTTACCTTATACGGAGTGTGTAGCTATTTTCCACCATTATAACACCATCAAAGCTTAACTTTAAATATTATAAGAATACTTTCAAAATAAATGTTTTCTTTTATAATTATGTGAATTTTAAATGATTTCAAAATAAAAAGTGATATTTCTCTCAAATAGTTTTTATTTCATCTATGTTAACATCCATTGATGGATGTTACACTTGTTTGATATTGATTTACTATGATACAATCTTTCATATTGCATTGACTGTTTTGTGATATGTTTGACTATGGATGTGTTATTTTTATACCATTCATGGTTTATGGTTATAGTATTAATGTAACATCCTAGGTAAAAAAAGAAGAATACATTTTCATATTTATTAATATTTTTGAATTAAATGTTAATTTTAATTTAAAGGGGATGCTATGTTCGATTGCTTACCCAATACACAACAATAGGTTTCATTGAAATCTGTTGTTGCACACTAATAATATAATATTATTATTTTGAATGGCACTTAACGCTGAGCCATTGTATTGGTGGAAATGAATAGAAATACCTAAAATATTAGTATATATGTCTGTTAAATGTTTTTAAATTTATCCAATAAAAGTTAGAAGCATAAAATAAGAAAGGAATTCAATTTTAAGCATAAATACTCTAATATTCATTAAAGGGCCGATTTACAGCCTTTGATGGAGAACCCTCTTAAAATATAGTTTTGGTCATTTTTATATGTTATATTTGAAAAAATAAAATTCTTATTTAGAATCAGGACATCAAAATCTACTTTGGGTAAAATTTTGGTATTTTTCTAATAAAATTCATTTTTGTGATGAATATTGAAAATAATGTATTTTAATTCAAAACGGTGTTTTAATATAATTTATTTAAATGGTTATATTATATTTTTAATTTGTTTTAAATTTTAACTAAAATATATTTTTACCATTTAATCCAATTTTGGTCATTGGAATTAATTTCACTTTGAAATTGGACATAAACAAGTGTCAATCTTTTGATAGTTATTATTTCTTAAAAACACGCTATTTATTTTAACAAAGTGAATTAATTTTAAATTAATTAATGCCACTTTTATGTTTTCAATTTGGAAAAATAGACATCATTTTTGAATTTGGAATATCAAATAAATCTTAGGCTGAATTTTGGGTATTTTTCTGAAAACATCAATATTTGATGAATAGTGAAACCACTTTGTAATAGTTAAAAAAGTGGCTTTTACATTTAAATGAAATTTTACCACTTCTATGAGTTGAATTTAAAAAATTCAAGAGACACAGTTAATATCAATAATTAAAATGTGGTTCAATAAGATGAAAATAATGTTTGGTGAATAGTAACTTTTGACTTTTATTTACCGTGTTTAAAGGTAAATAGGGTAATTCAAGGTAAAACATATAATATAATAATACACAATTACCTTGAAAATTGTCCTAACCTTATTGGATGAGTCATGGCCGACCATGGGCATCTTTAGGTCGATTTTGGAACCCCATGGAGCCACTTGAGTGTGATACTGACTCTTTAGATTGAATAATTTAAAGTAAAGAAAAAAATGATAAAAACAAATATATTTTAGTAAATTAATTTTTACATGGGGTTATATAAGTTATATTTTCAACTATAAATAATATTTGGAAAGATAAAAAGATTTCATACATCTTGGTATTTTTTTTATAATTTTTAGACTTCAAATAAATTAAATTATCTATGACACAATAATGATGAAGTGTTTATCTCATTAATAAATGATTTAGATAAATAAGATTATAATGATTAAAATATTATCCAAAACATGCCCAATTATAATTGGATGATTTTATTTCTAATATTAGTCATCTTATATTTGACTTTAATGTGTTTTGGACCTTTTTAAACTAAAGATAAGTATATAATAAAATAATAGTTTCACACATTCCTAAAGATCCCCTCCTATCCCTTATTAAAAGAGACCACTTAAAACCAATTCTTCACATATATCAAGACTTTTGGCTCATCCAAACTCTACCCAATCAATCTCCCTACATCACACTCCTACAACTAGAAGCCTTAAATTAGGAATAAGGCACTTCAAGAAGTCATTTTGGTTCAAACCAAAGAGAGTTACCCAAATTAAAGGAAACATTTTTTCTTAAATTCATTTCTTTTATTTTACTTCTCCAACCCCAGAAACTCTTTTCCTTCCTTTATTTTGTAACAACACGAGTATATTAAATATAAAAGGATGTTTTTTATAAGAATTATTTTAGCTACACTAACACAAACCTGCATCTAAAGGGTGAAAAACATAATGTTTCTGTGGATAAAAAACTAACGCCTCACGAAACGATGATTGTTCGATTATCTCCTACCGCCTCTTATGATGGAAATTATAATGGCTCTGTATTTAAATATTATTTATATTATTTTTATGTTTTATCTATTCTTTTGTAATTTTCATTTAAAAAACACACCAATATTCTTTCCAATATGTGTTACCACGATAATTTTATTTGAGGAAGTGTGGACTACCGTCCCCTCAAGGTGATATGATTCATTCATGACAATCATGGAATGTATAAATGATAGAGTTAATTAAATTATGTAAAAAATATATCATATTATATTATACTAGAATTATAATATACCTATGTATCATTATATTTTAATTCCATTAAAATAAAAAATTGAAATGAAAGTAGCGTTCATGTGTATGTACGACTTACCGTCTCCATGAATGGTGCATTTAATTTCTTATCTCCAAATTTTATGTACCATTATAAATAAATATATATACTGGATATATAATATATATATATATGATATCTAAATCATTTATAACATTCTATAGATAATGGAATTTTGACCACTTGGGCAAATTGTAATTATAACAAGTTCATTTTTGACTCAAGTTCTAAACAACAATAAAATATCCATTATGAACTCTAATAATTAACTAATTATTATGGAAAGGTAATAAGTGATATAAAAGGAATAATAAAATTGAAACATTTTCTTAATAAATTAGAAATTAACTTATGTTTATTATTCAGGAAGAACAAGGAACACACAAGACAATTCGGACTTGAGGTAAGGTGTTTCTTATCTCACTTTTAATTCCGTGAGATTGCCATTGTTGACCACCTATTTATTTCATGTTGTGTGTGTAATGCCCATGATTGTATTCATTATGTAGTATAATTTAATTTATGGATATTTCAATCATCATTGTATGATCCTTCTTTCATGGGATGTATGTTTCGTATGTTACCGAATTGGTAAGGGAATTACAAATTTCAATTTCCACTCATTCAGCTTTATGCATACTTCATTGATTAATTTACTCTATTATTATGTGTGAAATCACTATTAATTTTCTTATGTCACAATTTCTACTCCCCTTTCTGTGGATATACTTTTTATACACATAACCACTCCATTTATAAATTCTCAAGTCATCGATATGAACTTGATAAGAGTAATTTTAACTCAATCTCCATTTGTTGAGTTAAATATCCAATTCATTGGTGTTGTTTTTACAAGAATATGTGGGAATGTCCTCTTATTTATTTACACTTAATATCTAATAATATTCAGTGTATTTATGTTTGTCACACATAATTATGTTGTTGATTTATCCTTAACCTAAGGATACAGTCTTTATAAGAGATTTCATCTCAATATACATTTTATTGAGACTTCCTTGTTGTTATACACCAAATCACTATTATATGGTGTATATAATGTAATTTGACATAGTATATCATGAATCCATTTATTCTCGTGATATTATATTGTTTTTATTACCTCAATTATTTGTACTCAAGTGTCTCCCTTTTGGTTAGAAACCCTAACTGAAATATCATTTTAAATGTTTTAAATATTTAATGTTCTAAATATTTCTAATTAATGTCCATATTTTTAAAATGGTTTTAAGGATTTATTTATATGGAAACTAATGTTTTAAAATTAAAATTCCTTTTAAATGTTTCAAATTGGTAAGGGACACTTTGATTCAAAAATCTATTTTTAAACGGCTTCTTGACAAATAGTGTGGATTTTAAATGTTTTCAAGAAAAAGGGGGATATTTATCTCAAATAGTTTTGATGATTATTTTCATCTTTTTCAATATCCTTAATTATTTTCAATTGAGGTTAATATATTACAATAAAATCTTCCATATTGTATTGAATGCGTTATTTTTGACTGTGGATGTGCAATTATTATACCATTCAGGGTTTTTGGATAAAGTATTGACATTTTGTATGCTAGTTTTAATAAGAATGTTTATGTTATGATTCAACTTTTCATTTGAGGAATGCATTGGACTTAGTAAGTGATAGGTGGAGCCCTCTATAGCTCCTAAATGCATCGGTAGGTCTCATGAGACAAACTTGTGTCTTGGAACAAGGCCTTGGAAGAAAAAATATTTGTAGTCTTGGCACGAGGCCTTGACTATGTGGTTATGAATGTCTGGAATTATACATTCTCTCATTATGAGATTAGTTATTACGTGTGATTATTTTACTAGTAGAATATCCATGTGCATGTTAATATGGTAATGTTTGATGTATTTTTTGCATATTATGTTCAAGTTTATGTTTAAAAGGCTTTGGTTTTTATTACACATCATGCCTTAAAAGTTTATAGCTTCTGCTAAATTATTTACCCTTACTGAGCATCTAAACTCACCCCTTTCTCATGATTCATTTTTTCGAGGATCCCAAGAAGTGTTTTGTGATAGAGATGTAGGGTTAAGATAAGGGAACAATGACATTATTAGAATATTATTTATGTTTTGTTGTATGTTAGAAAGTGTAATGTAACGTTCATGTATGTAATCTATTTTCCAAGACTACAAAACTGATCGGTCCTTTGGGACTTAATTCCTTGTAATCATTCCAATGTATTAAAATAATGCTCTGACTCTGGGTAACTAGGGTTGGGGTGTTAGCGTTGGTTTCAGAGGAAGTTTATTACAAACCATGGAAACTAGATTTATATAAACTCTGATTAGATCACACAGCCCTAAGATATACTTTGAGGATTAGTATAGAAGAACTTCCTAAAATTTTGGTATTGTAGAGATTTTGTGAGTTTTCCAAGCAATACATCCATGTTTGGATACGAGAAGGTAGAGGCGGCTCTGGAACAGATGTATCTAGGGGTAAAACAAAAAAACACTACTTTGAGCTAGAATCAAATGGGAACTGGTGCACGACAACGGGCCTTGCTGCACTCTTTGTTATGACACTCCCGGGGGATATGCTTAGGATAATTCACATTTGATTTACAAAATGATTTGAAGGATTTTAATATAAGATGATAGTATGTATTGTTGGTTAATACTAGGGTGTTTTTGATTGAAAATAATGTGTGATGATATTTTCTAAATAATTTTATGACTATTCTTACTCACACAATGTTTTCTATTTTTAGTAAATGGCTGGATTCCAAGGAATTCATAGTTACTTTGAGAATGATGTACAAGTTGGGAACAATAGTGGAAATGAGAAACAAAATGGAATGTTGATAGGCGTAAAAGATATCGTGTTCATGCCAAATCAGTTTTCCAAAAATATGATCAACAACATATATATTAACCAACTCCCGAAATCATCAAAGAAGAGAATGGTGATGAATGATAAGAGCTCCAGTAGTGGAGACCATGGATAAAATAATCCTCAATTTCTATCATGCAGGAAATGTGGAAGGAGACACCCACGAAAGTGTCTCAATGGAACAAATAAATGATTTATGTGTGGGAAAAAATGACATAAAGTGAAGAATTTCCGAAAAAAATAAAGAGTACTGTGGAAGAAAATAAAAATGGTCCCAAGAATCCATTTACAGTCATTTTGCGTAAATTTAGGGACCTGGCCATTACCTGAGTGAATTCCCTATTTTATAGGATATTTTCATTGTCAAAGAAGAAGCTATGTGGAAATAAATGTTTGGAGAAGTTTTTAAAAGTATTTGTGCTCCTTGTTGATGGGAATACATAGGAATAGTTTTCTCTTATATTTTTAACCCTGTAGTTTGTCATGTGAAAATGATATTTGGGAAATAATTATCTTTTCTCTTGTGGATATAGTTATAAATATCCATTTGGTTTTATATGATCATTAGGTTTGAGGCAATTACAAGTTATTATATTTTGGGATGAAAATTCAAGGTATGAGATAACATTTGTGGTTACATTATTTTACGGTTATTTTGAGGAATTTATCTCATTTTGGTAAAATTATAAAATATAGTTTTTGAAAAATTACAACACATAGACCTGGTGACAACCCATCATGTCCTACAATGATGTGACAATCAAACCCACAACCAGAGTGCGATTGAGATTTATCACCTACCACTGGACTACGTGAAGTCCCTAGTTAGTGTGACTAATTATTGTTAGTTTAATGATTCTTTTGATAAATAATAAATTTATTTGGGATCTTATGTCTTATCAAATTAATAACCTTAGTATATGAAAATGATTTTGTGATTATGTGATAAATGTTATTTAGAAGACGTTCTCTTTGTTTGGAACACTATATGCCCAAGGAAAATATAATTCTATAGGATTTCATTTGAGGAGTGATGGTGGATTATCATCTACGTTTTTATTTTGTATTTATAATGATTTGGGTTATTTATGGAAATTATTAAAATATAATAGAGAATATGTGATTAGGTTAATTACTTTTAAGTATGTGACATTAAGAGTAGTTGATGTCATTTGGTGATACAATTTAATGCGGAAGACTGTGTAATCAAATTATTCTATGTTTTGGGTTTCAAAATTAGTTTAGATTATATTGATGTATTTTATGTGCAATTGTTTATTGAATGGTATTTATTGAACTTTGGGCATTGTTGGTTTAATTTTAGAAATTAATATTAGTATTTCTTTCTCCAATGGATTATCCTTTTTCGGGATCATCTAATCTTGTACTAACCATTTTGGTTGTGGTTAATCTTTAAAGACAAGGTAAATATATTTTTTATCTTCTTGGATCATGTCATTCTCTAGAAGTTGATTGTAGCTCTTATGGTGTGACCAATTCATCTTGAATAATCATCATTTGAAAAAAATATATGAGTTGGTGGTAGAAATTTATTAAAGAATGAAACTCTACTTAAAAAGATAGTATATCTCTTTATGTTCTTAGTCAATCTCATAAATAAATTCCTCATCTTTATTAAATGGATATTAAAAAAATGTTATCCGTCTACTTTTCCTACAGGGAAACTAATGACCATTTATCCCATCAAAAGTTTGTGATTTTCTTGTTGTTAACTTTCTCTTAATCAGGTTTTCTATCCCTCTCCATCAGAACTTGACCCTTTGTTTTCTCCTCCATATCCATGTTTTCATGGAATCCTAGTATCTGTTGTCTTGGTTAACCTTTTTTACTTCTCTTAATTTATTTTAAAGTGTTATTTTTATTGACTCTTTTTCGATGTGGGGATTTCAATGAAGTTTCCAAGACCAATTTTAAAATTATGAGGACGCAATTCCCAAAAGGGAGGAAGGATGTAACATCCTGGGTAAAATAATAATAATAAATTTTCATATTTATTAATATTTTTGAATTAAATGTTAATATTAATTTAAAGGGGATGCTATGTTTTATGGCTTACCTGATACAAAACAACAGGTTTCTTTGAAATCTTATGTCGCACACTAATAATATAATATTATTATTTTAAATGGTACATAACACATAGACATTTTATTGGTGGAAGTGAATATAACTAACTAAAATATTATTATATATGTTTGTTAAATGTTTTTACATTTATCCAACAAAAGTTAGAGGCTCTAAATTAGAATGGAATTCGATTTTAAGCATAAATACTCTAATATTCATTAAAGGGCCGATTTACCGCCTTTTGATGGAGAACCCTCATTAAATATAGTTTTGGTCATTTTTATAAGTTATATTGGTCAAAATAAAATTCTTAATTAGAATCAGGACACAAAAATATACTTTGGGTAAAATTTAGGTATTATCTGATAAAATTCATTTTTTTATGAATAGTGAAAAATACAGTATTCTAATTCAAAATTGTGTTTTAATATAATTTATTTATATGGTAAGATTATCTTTTTAATTTATTTTAAAGTGTAATTAGAATATATTTTTACCATTTAATCCAATTTTGGTCATTGGAAATAATTTCAATTGGAAATTGGACATAAACAAGTGTCAATATTTTGATAGTTATTATTTCTTAAAAACATGCTATTTGTTTTAACAAAGGGAATTAATTTTAAATTAATTAAATCCACTTTTATGTATTGAATTTGTAAAAATAGACATCATTTTTGAATTCATAATATCAAATAAATCTTAGGCTGAATTTTGGGTATTTTTCTGAAAAACATCAATTTTTGATGAATAGTGAAACCACTTTGTAATAGTTAAAGAAGTGACTTTTACATTTAAATGAAATTTTACAACTTTTGTGAGTTGAATTTCAAAAAACCAAGAGACATGATTAATATCAAGAAGTAAAATGTTGTTCATGAAAATCATTTTTGGTGAATAGTAACTTTGACTTTTATTTTATCACGGTTAAAGGTAAATAGGGTAATTCAAGGTCAAAAATATATTATAATAATACAAAAATTACCTTGATACTTATCCTAAACATATTGGATGAGTCATGTCTGACCATGGGCATCCTTGGGGTTATTTGGGGACCCCATGGAGCCACTTGAGAGTGATAATGACTCTTTAGATTAATTAATTTAAAGTAAAGACAAAAATGACACAAAAAAATATATTTTTTTACATTAACTTTTAAAAGGAGTTATATAAGTTATATTCTAGACTATAAATATTCATTGGAAAGATAAAAATATTTCCTTCGTAATGGGATTTTTTATATAATTTTTAGAAATAAATAAAATAAATTATTTATGACACAATAATGATACAGTGTTTACATCATTAATAAATGATTTAAATAAATAAGATTATAATGATTAAAATATTATCCAAAACATGTCCAATTATAATTTTATGATTTTATTTCGAATATTAGTCAACATATATTCTACTTTAATGTGTTTTTGACCTTTTGAAACTGAATAAAAGTTTATCATAAAATAATAGTTTCACACTTTCCTAAAGAGCCCCTCCTCTCACTTATAAAAAAACCAATTACATCCAATTATTCACACCTCTCAAGAATTTTGACTCCTCAAAACTCTTCCCAATAAATCTCCCTACATCCCTATCCTCCACTTAGAATACTTACTTTAGGGAGAAGGCACTTTAAAAAGTCTTTTTGGTTCAAACCAAAAGGAAATACCCAAATTAAAGGTAAGAGTTTCTCTTAAATTCATTTCTTTTATTTTACTTCTCCAACCCCATGAACTCTTTTTATTTCTATATTTTGTAAAAAAACCATTATATTCAATATAATAGGTTGTTTTTATAAGAATTATTTGAGCTACACTTACACGCACCTCCATCTAATGGGTGAAGAACATAATGTTCCTGTGGATGGGAAACTAACGCCTCACGAAATGATGATTGTTCGATTATCTCCTACAGCCTCTTATGGTGACCATTATGATGGCACTATATTTATATATTATGTATATTATATTTATGTTTTCTCTATGCTTCTGTAATTTTCATTTGAAAAACACAACTATATGCTTTCCAATATGTGTGACCACGATAATTTCATTTGAGGAAGTGCGGACTACCGCCCCATCAAGGTGATATGATTTGTTCCTAACATTCATGGAATGTATAAAGGATAGATTTAATTAAATTATTTAAAAAATATATCATATGATATTATACTGGAACTATAATATACATATGTATCATTATGTTTTAATTCCATTAAAATAAAAAATTGAAATGAAAGTAGCGTTCATGCGTACGTACTGCATACCGTCTCCATGAATGGTGCTTTTCATTTCTTATGTCCAAATGTTATGTACTATTATAAATATATATATATAATGGATATAATATACATATATATATATATATGATATATAAATCATTTATGTCATTCTAGAGATAATTTAATTTTGACTATAGGGACAAATTGTAATTTTAACAAGTTCATTTTTGACTCAAGTTCTGGACATCAAAAAAATATCCAATATGAACTCAAATAATTAACTAATTATTATAGAAAGGTAATAAGTTGTATAAAACGAATAATAAAATTTAAAAGTATTTTTAATCATGTAGAAATTAACTTAATTTTTTTATTCAGGAAGAACAAGGAACACACATGAAAATTCGGACTTGTGGTAAGAGGTTTCTTATCTCACATTTAATTCGGTGAGATTTCCATTGTTCACCACCTATTTGATGAATGTGGTGTGTGTACTACCCATGATTGTATTCATTGTGTAATATAATTTAATTAATTTATATTTACATCATTATTGTATGATCCATCTTTCATGGGATGTATGTTTCATAGGTTACCAAATTGGTAAGGGAATTACAAATTTCAATTTCCACTCATTCGGCTTTTCACATACTTCATTGATTATTTTACTCCATGATTGTGTGTGAAATCACTATTAATTTTCTTATGTCATAATCCCCACTCCTATTTCTATGTATATTCTTTTTATACACATAATAACTCTATTGATAAACTCTCAAGTCATCGATAAGAACTTGATAAGAGTAATTTTAACTAAATCTCCATATGTTGAGTTAAATATCCAATTAATTGGTGTTGTTTTTAAAAGAATATGTGTGAATGTCCTCTTATTTATTTACACTAAATATCCAATAATATTGAGTGTATTTATGTTTGTCACACATAATTATGTCGTTGACTTATCCTTAACCTAAGGATACAGTCTTTATATGAGATTTCATCTCAATTTACATTTTATTGAGACTTCTTTGTTGTTATACACCAAATCACTTTCATATGGTGTATATAATGTACTTTGACATAGTATATCATGAATCCATTTATTCTCATGATATTATAATATTTTTATTACCTCAATTATTTCTATTCATGTGTCTACCTTTTGGTTAGGAACCCTAACTAAAATATCATTTTAAATGTTATAAATAATTATTATTCAAAATCTTTCTAATTAATGTCCATGTTTTAAAAAAGGTTTTAAGGATTTATTTATATGGTCATTAATGTTTTAAAATTAAAATTCCTTTTAAATGTTTCAAAGTGGTATGGGACACTTTGATTCAAAAATCTATTTTTAAATGGCTTCTTGACAAATAGTGTGACCTTTAAATGTTTTCAAGAAAAAGGGGGATATTTCTCTCAAATAGTTTTGATGATTATTTTCATCTATGTCAATATCCTTCATTATTCTCAATTAAGGTCAATATTTTACAATATAATCTTCCATATTGTTTTGAATGAGATATGTTTGACTGTGGATGTGCTATTCTTATACCATTCATGGTTTGTGGATAAAGTATTGTCATTTTGTATGCAAGTTTTAATACGAATGTTTATGTTATGTTTCAAAATTTTCATATAAGGAATTAATTGGACATAGTAAGTGATGGGTGGATCCCTCTATAGCTCGTCGATGCATCAGTAGGTCTAATGAGACAAACTAGTGTCTTGGTACAAGGCCTTGGAAAAAAAATTTATTTGTAGTCTTGGCACAAGGCCTTGACTATGTGGTTATGAAAGTATGTCATTATACATTCCCTCATTATGAGATTAGTTATTACACGTGATTATTCGACTAGTAGAATATCCATGTGCATGTTAATATGGTAATTTTTGACGTATTTTTTCCATATTATGTTCAAGTTTCTGTTTAAATGGTTGTTGTTTTTATTACACATCCTGCCATAAAAGTTTATAGATTCTGCTAAATTATTTAACCTTTTTGAGCATCTGAGCTCACTCCCTTCTCATGATTCATTTTTTTCCAGGATCCCAAGAAGTGTTTTATTATTGAGATGCATGGTTAAGATAAGGGAACAATGGAATTCTCAAAAGATTATTTATGTTGTGTTGTATGTTGGAAAGTGTAATGTAACGTTCATGTATGTAATCTATTTTCCAAGAATGATAAACTGATTGGTCCTTTGGGACTCGATTCAATATATTCATGCCAATGTATTAAAATAAATCACTGAATCTAGGTAACTGGGCTCAGGGAGATACAGTTTTTATCAGAGGAAGTTTAGTACAAACCTTGGAAACTAGATTTATATAAACTCTGATTAGAGCGCATAGCCCTAAGATAGACTTTGAGGATTAGTATAGAAGAAATTAAAAAAAGTTGGTATTGTAGAGGTTTTTTGAGTTTTCCAAGCAATACATCCCAGTATCGATATGACTAGTTAGAGGCGGCTCTGGCATAGATATATCTCGGGGTAAAACACGAAAACACCACTTTGAGCTAGACTCAAACAGGAACTGGTGCATGACAACGGGCCTTGCTTCACTCTTGGTTAGGACAATCCCAGGGGATATGCTTAGGATAATTTACATTTTTTTACAAAATGATTTTAAGGATTTTAATATAAGATGAGAATCAGTAACCTTGGTTAATACTAGGGTGTTTTCTATTGAAAATAAAGTGTGATGATATTTTCTAAATAATTTTATTACTATTCTTACCCTCATAATGTTTTCTGGTTTTAGTCAATGGATGGATTCCAAGGAAGTCATCGTAACTTTGAGAATGATGTACATGGTAAAAATGATAGTGGAAATGAGAAAGAAAATGGAATGTTGATAGGTGTAAAAGATATCGTGTTCATGCCTAATCAGTTTTCCAAAAATATGAACAACAACATATATATTAACCAACTCCCGAAATCTTCAAAGAAGAGAGAGATGATGAATGATTAGAGCTCCAGCAGTGGAGACCATGGAGAAAAGAATCCTCAATTTCCATCATGTAGGAAATGTGGAAGGAGACACCCAAGAAAGTATCTCAATGGATCAAAGAAATGCTTTACGTGTGGAAACGAAGGAAATAAAGTGAATAATTGCGGAGGAAAAATTAAGAGTACAATGGAAGAAAATAAAAATAGTCCCAAGAATCCGTTTATAGTCATTTTTCATAAATGTAGGGGTCTTTTAAATTACCCGAGTGAATGCCCTATTCTATAGGTTATTTTCATGGTCAAAGAAGAAGCTATGTGGAGATAAAGGGTTCGAGAAAATTTTAAAAGTATTTGTGCTCCTTGTTGATGGAATTACTTTGGAATAATTTTCTTCTTTTATTTCTAACCCTGAATTTTGTCATGTAAAAATGATATTTGAGAAAGAATTATATTTTCTCTTGTGGATATAGTTATAAATATCCATTTAGTTTTATATGATCCTTGGGTTTGAGGCAATTACAAGTTATTATATTTTGGGATGAAAATTCAAGGTATGAGATAACATTTGTGGTTAAATTATGTTATAGTTATTTTGAGGATTTTATCTAGTATTGGTAATTTTATAAAATATAGTTTTTGAAAAAGGACAACCCACATACCGTGTCACAACCCATCGTGTCAGATAAAGCTATGGGAATTGAACCCGCAACCAGAGTGCGATTGGGATTTATCACCTACCACTGGACTATGTGAAGTCCCTGGTTAGTGTGACTAATTGTTGTTAGTTAAATCATTTTGTTGATCAATAATATGTTTATTTTGGATCTTATGTCTTATCAAATGAATACCCTTAATAAAAGAAAATGATTTTGTCATTAAGTAATAAATGTTATTTGGAAGAAGTTTGCTTGGTTGGGAACACTATAAGCCCAAGGAAAACAGAATACTATGGGATTTCATTTTAGGAGTGATGGTGGATTTTTATCTATGTTTTTATTGTGGATTTATAGTGATTTGGGTTATTTATGGAAGTTATTAACCTATAATAAATAATATGTGATTAGGTTAATTACTTTTAAGTATGTGACTTTAAGAGTGGTTGATGTCATTTGGAGATACAATTTAATGCGGAAGATTGTGTAATCAAATTCTTCAATGTTTTGGGTTTCAAAATTAGTTTATATTATATTGATGGATTATAAAGACAATTTTTTATTGAATGGTACTTATTGAAGTTTGGGTATTGTTGGTTTAATTTTATAAATTAAGATTAGTATTTCTTTCTCTAAAGGATTATCCGTTTTGAGGATCATCTGATCTTTTACGAACCATTTTGGTGGTGGTCAATCTCTAAAGACAAGGTAAATATATTTTTTTATCTTTTTTGGATCATGTGATTCTCAAGAAGTTGATTCTAGGTCTTCCGGTGTGACCAATTCATCTTGAATACTCATCGTTTCAAAAAAAGAATATTTGGTGGTAGAAATTTATTAAATAATGAAACTCTACTTAAAAAGTAATTATATCACTTTATGTTCTTAGTCAATCTCATAAATAAATTCCCAAACTTTATTAAATTGAACTTAAAATAGAAAAAAACGTTATCTATTTACTTTTCCTATTGGGAAACTAATGAGCATTTATCCCATCATAAGTTTGTGATTTTCTTGTTGTTAACTTTCTCTTAATCAAGTTATTTATCCCTCCCCATCAGAACTTGACACATTGTTTTCTCCTGCATATCCATGAATTCATGGAATCCTAGAATCTATTGTCTCAGGTAACCTTTTTTTACTTCACTTAATTTATTTTAAACTGATAGTTTTATTGACTCTTTTTCGGATGTGGGTATTTCAATGATGTTTCCGAGCCCAATTTTAAAATTGCAAGGACGCAATTACCAAAAGGGGGGAAGGATGTAACATCCTATGTAAATAAAGAATAATACATTTTCATATTTATTAATATTTGTGAATTAAATGTTAATTTTAATTTAAAGGGGATGCTATGTTCGATGGCTTACCCGATACACAACAACATGTTTCTTTGAAATCTTATGTTGCACACTAATAATATAATATTATTATTTTAAATGGTACTTAACGTCAAGCCATTGTATTGGTGTAAATTAATAGAACTATCTAAAATATTATTATATATGTTTTTTGAATGTATTTACATTTATCCAATAAAAGTTAGAGGCGTAAAATAAGAAAGGAATTCAATTTTAAGCATAAATACTCTAATATACATTAAAGGGTCGATTTACTGCATTTTGATGGAGAACCCTCTTTAAATATAAATTTTGTCATTTTTTATGTTATATTTGACAAAATAAAATTCTTCATTAGAAGCGGGACATCAAAATCTACTTAGGGTAAAATTTAGGTATTTTTCTGATAAAATTCCTTTTTTTAATAATGAAAAATATTGTATTTTAATTAAAAATTGTGTTTTAATATAATTTATTTATATGGTTATATTATCTTTTTAAATTTTTAAATGTTTAATTAGAATATATTTTTACCATTTAATCCAATTTTTCTCATTGGAATTAATTTTATACTGAAATTTCACATAAACAAGTGTTAATCTTTTTATAGTTATTATTTATTAAATACACGCTATTTACTTTAACAACGAGAATTAATTTTAAATTAATTAAATCCACTTTTATATTTTGAATTTTTAAAAATTGACATCATTTTTGAATTCGTAATATCAAATAATTCTTAGGCTTAATTTTGACTAATTTTTCTGAAAAACTTCATTTTTTCAGGTATAATGAAACCACTTAGTAGTTGTTAAAAAAGTGACATTTACATTGAAATGAAATTTTACCGCTTCTGTGAGTTGAATTTCAAAAATCCGAGAGACACAGTTAATATGAATAATTAAAATGTTGTTCAATAAGATGAAAATAATTTTTGGTGAATAGTAACTTTTGACTTTTATTTACCCTGGTTAATGGTAAATAGGGTAATTCAAGGTAAAAAGTATATTATAATAATAAAAATATACCATGAAACTTTTCCTAACCTTATTGGATGAGCCATGGCCGACCATGAGAATCCTAGGTCGATTTTGGGACCCCATGGAGCCACATGAGAGTGATAATGACTCTTTGTATTAATTAATTTAAAGTAAAGACAAAAACGACACAAACAAATATATTTTAGTACATTAATTATTAAAAGTGGTAATATATGTTATATATTCTACTGTAAATATTAATTAGAAAGCTAAAAAGATTTCCTACATCATGGTAATTTTCTTATAATTTTTAGACATCAAATAAATAAATTCTTTATAACACAATAATGATGCAGTGTTTACCGCATTCATAAATGATTTATATAAATAAAACTATAATGATTAAAATATTATCCAAAACATGTCCAATTATGATTGGAGGATTTTATTTCGAATATTAGTCATCTTATAATTTACTTTAATGTTTTTTGGACATTTTTAAATCGAATATAAGTTTATAATAAAGTAATAGTTTCACACTTTCCTAAAGAGTCCCTCCTCTCCCTTATAAATAGATACCACTTACAACCAATTCTTCACACCTATAAAGCCTTTTTACTAGACCAACCTCTGCCCAATTAAGCTCCCTACATCTCTATCCTCTACCTATAAGCCTTACCTTAGGAATAAGGTACTTTATGAAGTCTTTTTGGTTCAAACCAAGGGGAGTTACCCAAATTAAAGGTAAGAGTTTCTATTAAATTCATTTCATTTTTTACTTCCCCGACCCCATAAACTCTTTTTAGTCATTTCTTTTGTAACAACACCAGTATATTAAATATATTAGGATGTTTTTATAATATGTATTTGAGATACTCTTACACAAACCTTAATCTAATGGGTGATGAACATAATGTTTCTGTGGATTGAAAACTAACGCCTCACAAAACGATGATTGTTTGATTATCTTCCACCGCCTCTTATAGTGTCCATAATTATGGCATTGTATATATATGTATTTTATATTATAATTTTTTTTCTATGCTTCTGTAATTTTCATTTAAAAAACACACCAATATTCTTTCCAATATGTGTGACCACGATAATTTCATTTGAGGAAGTGCAGACTACCGCCCCTCAAGGTGATATGATTCATTCATGAAATTCATGGAACGTATAAGGGATAGAGTAAATTTAATTATTTAAAACATATATCATATGATATTATACTGGAATCATAATATACCAATGTATCATTATGTTTTAATACCATTAAAGTAAAAAAATAGAAATGAAAGTAGCATTAATGCGTACGTATGACTTACCGTCTCCATGAAAGGTGCATTTCATTTCTTATCTCCAAATGCTATGTACTATAATAAATACATATATATACTAGATATATACTAGATATATGATATATAAATCATTTATATCATTCTGGAGATAATGGAATTTTGACCACATGGAAAAATTGTAATTATAACAAGTTCATTTTTGACTCAAGTTCCGAACATCAATAAAATATCCAATATGTAATTAAATAATTTACCTATTATTATAGCAAGGAAATAAGTGATATAAAAGGAATAATAAAATTAAAAAGTGTTCTTAATAAATAAGAAATTAAATTAAGTTTATTATTCAGGATGAACAAGGAACACACAAGACAATTCAAACTTGAGGTAAGGGGTTTCTTATCTCACTTTTAATTCCGTGAGATTTCCATTGTTCACCACCTATTTATTGCATGTGGTGTGTGTAATGCCTATTATTGTATTAATTGTGTAATATAATTTAGTTTATGTATATTTAAATCATCATTTTATGATCCATATTTCATGGGATGTATGTTTCGTAAGTTACCAAATTGGTAAGGGAATTACAATTTTCAATTTCCACTCATTCGGCTTTACGCATACTTCATTGATTATTTTACTCCAAGATATTGTGTGAAATCACTATTAATTTTCTTATGTCATAATTCATACTCCAATTTATTTGGATATACTTTTTATACACATAATCACTCCATTGATAAATTCTCAATTCATCGATATGAACTTGATAAGAGTAATTTTAACACAATCTTTATTTGTTGAGTTAAATATCCAATTCATTGGTGTTGTTATTAAAAGAATATGTGTGAATGTACTTTGATTTATTTACACTGAATATAAAATAATATTTAGTTTATGTCTTTTTGTCACACATAATTATGTCATTGATTAATCCTTAACCTAAGGATATGGTCTTAATAAGATATTTCATCTCAATTTACATTTTATTGAGTGTTCTTTGTTGTTATTCACCAAATCACATTTATATGGTGTATATAATTTACTTTGACATATGATATCATGAATAACTTTATTCTCATGATATTATAATGTTTTTATTACCTCAATTATTTGTATTAAAGTGTCTCCCTTTTGGTTAGGAACCCTAACTAAAATATCATTTTAAATGTTTTAAATATTTGTTATTCTAAATATTTCTAATTAATGTCCATGTTTTAAAAATTGTTTTGTGTATTTTTTTGTATAGTAATTATTATTTTAAAATTAAAACTACTTTTAAATGTTTCAAAGTGGTATGGGACACATTTATTTAAAAATCTATTTTTAAACAGCTTCTTGACAAATAGTGTGACTTTTAAATGTTTTCAAGAAAAGGTGGATATTTCTCTCAAATAGTATTTATGATTATTTTAATATATGTCAATATCCTTCATTATTCCAGATTAAGGTTAATATGTTACAATAGAATCTTTCCTATTGTATTGAATGATTTATGTTTGACTGTGATGTGCTATTCTTATAGCATTCATGGTTTGTGGATAAAGTATTGACATTTCATATGCTAGTTTTAATACAATATTTTATGTTATGTTTCAAAATTTTCATATGAGGAATGCATTGGACTTAGTAGGTTACTGGTGGAACCCGCTATAGCTCTTTGATGCATCGGTAGGTCTCATGAGACAAACTAGTGTCTTAGCACAAGGCCTTGGCAAAAAAAAATTATTTGTAGTCTTGGCACATGTCCTTGACTATGTGGTTATTAATGTCGGGAATTATGCATTCCCTCATTATGAGATTAGTTACTACATGTGATTATTCTACTAGTATAATACCCATGTGCTTCTTAATATGGTAATGTTTGATGTATTTTTTCCATATTATGTTCATGTTTATGTTTAAAAGGCTGTTGTTTTTACTACACATCTTGTCTTAAAAGATTATAGCTTCTACTAAATTATTTACCCTTACCGATCATCTGAGGTTACCCCTTTCTCATGTTTCAGTTTTCCTAGGATCCTAAGAAGTGTTTTATGATTGAGATGCATGGTTTAGCTAAGGGAACAATGGAGTTCTCAAAAGATTATTTATGTTATGTTGTATAATAGAAAGTGTAATGTAATACTCATGTGTGTAATCTATTTTCCAAGACTACTAAGCTGATCAGTCCTTTGGGACTTGATCACTTGTAATAATTCCAACATATTAAAATAATGCACCAACTCGGGGTAACTGGGGTCTGGGTGTTACAATAAACATTTCATATGCTAGTTTTAATACGAATGTTTATGTTGTGTTTGACCTTTTTTATATGATGAATGCATTGGACTTAGTATGTGACTGGTGGAGTCCGCTATGGCTCCTCAATACATCGCTAGGTATCACAAGACAAATTAGTGTCTTGTCACCAGACTTTGAAAAAATCATATTTTTAGTATTGGTATGAGGCCATGACTATGTTGTTATGATGTCCTGCATTACCTCCTTCAATCCATATTTTTATTTTCTAATGATGTGCGACATTATGCATTACATCATTATTAAATTTTCTATTTATATTATAATTGATTATTCAACTAGTAGAATATCCATGTGAATATGTAAATGGAATTATTTGAATTATATTTTCAATATTATAAAAAAGTTTAATTTTAAAAGGCTTGTGTTTTAGTATTACACATTCTATTAAATGTTTATGCTTATTTATGAACGTTTCTGCTATATTGTTATACTTACTGAGAATCTGAACTCACTACTTTCTTATTTTTTCTTTTTCCTATGATGTGAAGAAGTATGTTATGATTCACCTACTGAGATATTCTAATGGATATGAGTGTGTTTAAAGGGGACACACTATTATTGTTTTTTATTTCATGATTTAGTGTAAAACTTATGTATGTATCTAGTACTTCCAAGGTAACTAAACTAATCGGTCTTTCAAGACTTGACCTATTGTTATCATACCAATGTAATGTAATAATTCACTGACTATGGGTAACTAGGTTCGGGGCATTAAAATTGGTATTAGATGATGTTTAGTAAAAAATATGGAAACTATATTTAGATAAACATTGATTATAGAACAATACCCTATGATAGACTATCGGGATTAATATAGATGAACATCCATAAATGTTGATACCGTAAATATTTTGTTGGTTTTCCAAGAAAATAATTCCATGTATGGATAAAAATAGGAAGAAGCGGCTCTAGCACAGATGTACCTTGGAGTGAAAAATCTGACAAGGAGTTTTGGGCTTGACCCGGGGTATCCTGGTTCACAACAGTGAGCCTTGCATCACTCTTGGTATTGACACTCCTGAGGAATATGCTTAGGATAATTCACATTTTCATTACAAACCACTGTGAAGGATTTATGAGTAAATACTTCCTCAATGAAAACATTTGTATGAATATAAATTATATGAATAAACTTTTCAATTTACATTAGGTATTTTACAGGTGTGGAATTATGCATTAAAATTCATAAACAATCATAATGTATGCCATTATTTAGAAATGGTGCCCAGTAGAAGGATTGTGAACTCCCATAGTACACATGATTCAAAGAGTAAGAAGGATCATATAATTCTTATACATAAGCCAAAATTTTGAAGGAAAATAATCTCCCACGTATTATCATCATATAGAAAAATAATATCATCTCTTAATAAGATATATAAATAATTATCTATGTCTTATATCTTTGAAGGGAAGCCATATAAGGAAAGGACGGTAGAGAGAAGGATGGATAAAGGAATGAAGGGAAAGAAGGATTTTCTTATATTATTGTGGAAAGAATCACCATGGAAAATTCTTGAAGGGAATGAGAGTTTTTTATAAGTGTGGAGAAAAAGGACACTATGTACATGATTTCAAGGGTAAGAAAATGGTTTCAAATAAACATTTCTTCATATGCAAGGAGTTGGGTCAATATGTGAATCAATATCCTAATAATCAATATATAAAACGAATGATGCTATTGGATAATAATCAAGTTGTGATACTACAGTAGATGAAGAAGAATAATTAGTGTTCCTATTTTTTTCTTAAAGAATTATTTCATCTGAGTGTTGTATCAATGATGTACTAGTAATATTAATTATGAACATAAATAAGGATTGTAATGAAGTACTATTTAACAGAGGATTTGAGTTTATATGGTACTAATAAAAGTGACTCAACAATAAGTTAATATTTTTGGAAAATCCATGTTTAAAGGAAAGATAAAACTTAATATGGTCTTGATACAGAGTTATTGATTTTGGAATAATAGATTGTTGATTTGGATAAATTATATTTGATATTCTTGACTACCTTGGAACATATTAATAGTTTGTTTGTTTCATCATTGTTAGAATATTCAAAATTTTTGAATATAAGGAATATTTATAATATTATATAAGGAATAATGAACGTTGAATGTAATCAATAAGGTTTTATTGTAATTGAGGGTGTTACCATATTCTAAGAGAATACATGATGAAGGTTATCACATGTTATTATGTGGAAAAAGAGATCATCATTATGTTATATTGACCTTCCTTATAAATTTTTGGACTATGAGTTTGGACACAAGTATCTTGGATAAGTCTAAAGGTTGGAATAGATTATGTTGGTCATTAGATACTATGTTTTAATGTTAAAACATTTCTTAAGATTATTTTATGGATTTTTATATAAAAAGGACAACCCGAAGGTTGGGCGAAAACCCATCACGTCTGGCATGGCCTCGAGACTTGAAACCACAAGTGAATGGCGAAAAAGGGGCATTAGCTTCCACTGGGCTATGTGATGTTTTGTTTTATATAATGTTTTTTAAATGATTTTAAAGATGAATTATAAATTATTTTTTTAAACCCGATATGAATAGGATGAATAAAATATTTTTTAGATCTATTATCTTTTGGAGTGAAAGATGAGTTTCTGGAAGAAATTAGTTAAAGGATGGAAATATACTTGTCATGTTTTTTTTCATATTCTATGAAGAAATTAATTATTAAAATTTAGTTAAAGGATCTTAAAACAAAAAATGTGTTATCCTAATACCTTATGTTTTTATGGACCAATAATATTTCAAGTCATAATATATTTTTGTGATTGATGACCTCAATCCCTCCCTATAAATATTTACTTTTTTCCTCCAATTATGTGTCTAAAATCTACACCAAATTTCTCTTATTTGAAATCATAATTGGGTGGTGAATTTTTCATTTCCCTTTCCCTCTTATTAAGACTAAAATTTATTAACCCAATTTCTGAATTGGGTTTTCAATAAAGGTATTTTTTATTTTGTTAATCATTAATTTTCGAAGAACAATTTAAAATTGAGAGAATGAAGTTTACTAAAATAGGGGTCAATTTAAAACCCCATGATTTCATAGTATGTTATCTCTTTAAGGTAATTCAATAGCGTGCGCTACATGCAACATTGTGTTCAAACACACAACGACTTAACAAACTAGACATTCAAAAAGATGTTATGAATATTATTATATGAATTTTGATTCTTATATACTCTATATAATTGTAACACCCATATTATGTGTTTCTTAGTTATAATATAAGAACAAATTTAATTTTTTAGATAAAATAAGTATTTTTAAAAAAATTTAATTTTACCTCCTTTTATAGCCCGACCATTTTTAAATACAATAGTTGACACTTTTATATATTGAATTTGAAAAAATAAGCTTCTTATTTAGAATCAAAACATAAAACATTATTTTTAATGAAATTTTAATGTTTTTCTGATAACATTCATATTTTGATGAATAATGAATGATACTAAATTTTAATTGAAAACAACTATTTTAATCAAAATAATTTATAGTGTTAAATTAAAAATTTGAATAGTTATTATTCATAATTACATTATATTTTTATAATTTAATCCAATACTAGTAATTAGAAGTAATTTCTCATTAAAATTGGACATAAACACATATTCATCTTTTGATAGTAGTTACTTCTCAAAAACCCACTTTCTGGTTTTGAAAACGAAAATTAATTTTAAATTAATTAATAAAACTCTGATGTTTTTAGTTTGGTAAAATAGACATAATTTTTCAATTAAGATTCTAAAAATTATATTTGGTTTAATTTTTGGTAATTTTGTTAAAACATTCAATTTTTGATGAATATTGAAAAACAATACATTTTAGATAAAAATGAAATTTCATTTAAATAATTATTTTAAATAAAAAATTATCTTAATGTTAAAAAAGATACATAGTACATATATTAGTCCAATGTAATTTATTAGAGAAATTTTGTAATAATATTGGACATATATAATTTTATTAAACTTTTTAACGTCTTTTTCCTACCTTTATGAACATTTTTAAATTGGTATAAAACGTAATATTAAAACTTATGTGAATTGAATTTAAAAAATTTTAGGTACATGGTTGACATAAGTATGTAAAATTTCCTTCAATAGGATGGAAATAATCTTTGGTGAATTGGTATCCTTTGAAATTTTATTTACCACGGTTAAAAGTTAATAGGGTAATTAAAGGTAAAAATGATATTATAATAACCCTAACACGTTTCCTAATTCTATTGGATAAGTGTTTCTTGAAAAAAATAAACATTAGGAATAAAATATGATCATATTTGATCCATTTGGATTAGATTAGTACATTTATTAATATTTTATATAAAGAAGAGTTAAAAGTGTTAAATTCGAATTTTTATAACTAATTTTTTTTAATATAGGGTTATATATTAGATAAATTCGACTATAAATATTAATTATAAATCTAAATAGATTTCCTAAATCATGGTATTTTATTTATAATATTTAGCGATTAAATAATGACTTTTATTTATGACACAATGATGTTTAATTAATTACCATATTAAAGAATGATTAAAATAATATACATTATAAATATCCAAATAAATGTAAATTGAGACTTTTGATGCATTCACAAAATTGTATAGGTTAATATTACTTTTTAGGATTGATTTAATGTATTTTAATTGAAGTAATATTGTATTGGTTACTTTCACAAATACCCAATACTGAATAGTGTCAAAATTGGAATAGATGAGTTTTTAAAACAAATTATATATTATTAAATTATATAACATTCCAAAAAATCTAAGATTCCGAAAAATAAAATATATAATGTTAGATATGTCATTAAGGAACCAATTTTGGTTCTATTGTCATTGTATTGTATTTTTATTAACCATGTAATATAAAAATACTAGAAGACATTGTAAAATTTAAACTACTTTACTAAGAGTTAAATCTAAAAGATAAGGTTAAAATGGTGACCTAAACATGTCTAAAAACTATTGGTCGGGATAATTTAGACCTATATCAACATTAGTCTAGAAATAAATCCATTTTGAGCCATTATAAAATGAAAAATATTTTATAATAAAATAATATTTCAAGCTTTTCCTAAACTGACCCTCACATCTCTTATAAAATCATACTTCCCCTTATCTTAATTTCATAAATCTAAAGCCATTTTTCTCATCCAAAACCTACTAAAATATCCTCCAAAATATTCTCACATCAACCGAGAAGCATTATTTTGATCATAATTCCATCTTATGGAGCAGTTTTGATCAAATCAAAACGGGGAATCCGAAGAAGAGGTAATAATTTCATGACTACTTTCAAAGTTCTTATCTTCTTCCATTTACCCTTTATTTATTTTTTCTATACCAAAATAATAAATCATGTACCTTGTATATACTTTTATGTTATTATGAATATAAAACAATCATATTCATTATTCTATCCATCAAATGAATGGTAATGTTACCATACATGCGTATGTACGGCTTACCGTCTCCAGGTCGTGGTGTAGTTTCTTACTCAACACTTCCTTATTTGGATGGGTATAATAATGAGTATAATTGATATAAATAATAAATATAACTTGTTAATGATTCTATATACATGATATAACTTCCAATTACATACGATTTAACCATCAATACAATAATATTTTTTCTCGTGCGTACGTAACGATTGTCGTATCCACAAAAACAATGTGATTAATTTCTCATCATAACCATTCAAGAATAATTTTCATTTTGTGATTTAAAATAATATTTATGTACGTAAAATAATTCATTATATTAATGAAATACATTCTATACATAAAAAACCTGACTTATATTTAAAAACATATAATGGAAAATGAGTTAGTTAACACCCGAAACAATGATACTACTGAAATATTATTAACAATGAAATTTTATAAGATCATATATGATATCATATTTATGTATATGGTTCTTGAATAATTTAATTACAATTATTTAACTAGTATACTGAGAATAAAATACCCTCGAATAAAGAAAAGTTCAATGTACGAGTTAATTTTACAATCTCTTTATTATGTAATGTTGTTTATACACAAGCATCTACTAGGAATTCTTTATCATCCTCTTCTGTATTTCTTAAAAAATTATTGAAAACCATTTTTACTATTTTCCATAACATAGGTTAAATCCATTTATACCCCTTTTTAGTTTTTATATATTTTTTTTGAATGGAATATTTCTATTATTTTCCAATTAAGGTACATTATTACCTTTTCAAAAAATTAAGGTAATAATGTTTTTCTTAACTTATTCTATGGGTTCGGCTATTTTCTGCCATTATAACACCTTTGAAGCTTCCCTTACAAGAATATAATAATATTTTCAAAATATATGTTCTCTTTTATACGTATGGGACTTTTAAATTATTTCAAAATAAAAGGGAATATTTCTCTTAAATAATTTTGATTTCATCTATGTCAACATCCTTTGATGGATTTTACACTTGTTTGAAGTTGATATATTATGATACAATCATCCATATTGTATTGATGGTTTTGTGAATTTTTTGACTAGGGAAGTGTTATTTTTATACCATTCATGGTTTATGGTAATAGTATTAACGTTTTGTATTCTAGTTTTAATAAAAATGTTTATGTTATGTTTCAACCTTTTAATATAAAAAATTCATTGGACTTATTAAGTGACTGGTGAAACCTGCTATAGCTTCTCGATGCATCGGTATGTCTCATGAGACAAAATAGTGTCTTGGCTTAGGGCCTTGAAAAAATATTATTTTTTGTATTTTCATGAGGCCCTGACTATATTGTTATGATGTCCTCCATTATTCATTCTGTTATTATGAAATTATCTATTGATATTACATGTGATTATTTGACTTGTAGAATATCCATGTGAATAAGTAATTGGAATTATTTCATTTTCAATTTCCATATTATAATGAAGATTTATTTAAAGTCTTGTGTTTTAGTCTTATACAATGCCTTAAATTTTTATGCTTATGTATGAGTGCTTATGCTATATTGTTATCCTTACTGAGCATCTGAGACCTCCCATTTATTATATTATATTTTTCCCAGGATGTGAAGATGAATATTATTATTGACCTACAATAATAGGCTAAGGGATATAAGTGTGTTAAAAGGGGACATAATGTTATTGTGTTTTATTTCATAATGTAATGTAAAACTTATGTATGTATCTAGTACTTCCAATGATACTAAACTAATTTGTCATCTGAGACTAGATCTCTTAGGATCATCCAAATGTTATGTAATAATGCACAATGTCTAGGAAACTAGGGTCAGAGAGTCATATAAATAAAATACCGTACATAAGTTTTAATTGATATTGGAACCTTATGTTAGGTGAAATCTTGGACTAAAGACTCAACACTTGAAAATTCCGATCAATGTCCTCTTGTAAATTTGGTGTTAATTTAATGCTATATAATGAAAATCTCAAAGATGTCATAACCTTAAATACCCAATAATAAACTCACCCTAATTTTTTTAAAAAAATTTAAATCAGTATACATATATGAATCATTTAATTTTAGCTCTGCATAAATACCCCATTAAAAGGACAAATAAAAATCAATTAGCCATTAAAAAAGTATCATCATTGAGGATTTGACCCATGTGCCACAATACACATTAACAATGCACCATGACCTTGAATAGTTGATATGTGACAATCACCCGTGCTTCACCTTCATATCATAAGATCAAAAACATGAATCATGACATAACATTTGGAATATCATAAGACAAGAATGATAATTAAATAAATAATATAATCAATAAAATATAATATGGGAATAAGACCTATAATTTTAACAAACATAGAAGAATAATATATTATTTCAATAGTATTTAAGGCATAGATTCCAAGGACATATTGGTTGTGTGGGTTCACTCCCAATACCATCATGGTAGTCACGATTCACTCCCATTTCAATATTTATTGAATTACTTCACTCCCTACACCATCTTGGTAGTCATCATTCACTCTCATTGCAATCATAGTAGTAAATGTTCACTACCATGACCATATTCTTCTCTATCATGGGATATAATTCTTTACCAAATGAATTGGAGGGAGATACAGATTTCACCTATATTATAATGAAATATTATATTGGTGTTCCATGAGATCATTAACATTAATCATTACATACCCCAATAAATGAAATGGGTATCATAAACATTTCATCTTATCTTAACCTATATAATATAGATAGTTTTTATAATCATTTAATTAAATAATAACCCTAGAAAATGAATGGTATTCATATAAATATAACCCATAAAATTGAAATATATTTAAGAAAAATAGATCTCATGAATGAGAAATGGATTTTATAATCATAGAACTTGTAAAAGAGAAACATATTACATAAACATGAACCCCATCAAAGAGAAACACATTTCATCAACTTATAACCAATTAAAGAGAAATAGATTGCATAAATATAGAACCAATAAAAAAGATTTTTTTTATTAAACATATAACCAATTAAATAGAAATGGGTGTCATAAGCATCGTTCCATCAATTCAAAAACCATTCAATAAAAAATATGAATGGATCCTTTATATAATTTTCTATAAATGAATGTATAACACCAACGAATGTTATCTTATATGGGAAATAATTTTGAAATATTTTTTAAAAACATTTCTAGAAGAAAATAAACATTCTTCTTTAATAATGACTTTAAAAACATGAAACTTCTTGAAATCCATTTTTATGGAAAATAAACATAAAAACATATAAAGGATTATTGAATACAGTTTTAAAGAACATTTTCCATGAAAAAGTATAAAATAATCCGGAAAACATTAAAACCTTTATCCATGAAACTTATAAAAGATTCCCGAAAACCATTTGGACAAAAAATTCTTCGAAACACTTTGAGAACATACAACGAAATATTGATTTTTTTTGAAAACCATTTATATGAAAATAATTTTAAAACATATATATAAATGCTGAAAAAATTTTAAAAAATATAATTTTTTAAAATACTGTAAAAACATAGGAAATTTTTTTAAAAAAATATAAAAACATTTTTTCTTGGAAACAAAATATATAAAGATATTAAAAAATTGAAACCTTTTTTCCATGATAACTTATACAATAAGCATGAAAAATTTTCCAAAACATTTTCATTGAATATTTTTAACTGAGTCTTGAAAATATTTACAGAAAGGTTTTCCTTGATTCATATAAAATAATCTTGAAAATATTTTGAAAAACTATTTCCTTGAAGAAACATTGATAACTTATAATGAAAGATTGAATATTTTTTAAAACCCATTTAATTGAAAAATATGTGAAAAAATATAACAAAATATTGAAAATTTATTGAAAAAACTTTCTTTGAGAATACTCTGATGAATTATGATAAATTATTGATATTTTTTGAAAACCCTTTTCCTTTAAAAAATATAAAAGAATATTGAAAACATTTTTAAAAAATATTCCTTGAAATCATTTAAAATATTCATGAAAATATATTGGAAAACATTATTCATGAAAACCCATTGAAAAAATAAAAATAAGGATTGATTTTTTTTAAAAAATAAATGTAAATTCATTGTTAACTTATAATGGATGGTTGGAAAACGTTTTAGAAAAAATGGTTTTGAAACAATGCAAATTTTCGACTGAAGAGAGAGGTAATGTCAGGATTTTTGAAAAACTCATTATTATTAATATTATAAAAAAATAGTGTCATAATGGTACCAATAGATGAGAATATCATGAATAACCAGAGGATTGGAAATTTCATGAGTTTTCTTGAGATATGGATCATAATATTTCATCAAAAGAAGCAGAATCATAAAAATCTCTATAAACAATGAGATTCTTTCAATAAACTCTTACCACATGGTAAAATTGAATTACACTCCCTATTATAGAAAATGAAAGTACATAAAGAATAAAATATAATTAAAATAAGTATATTCATTAAATTAAATTTCAAAGGTATTATATAAACCTTAATTAAATGTATAGGTTCCTAAAAAGGCTTATGTCTCAAAGAATGCAAATTCAGACAAAACGACATTACCAATTTTGTAACTTCTAAAACAAAAAAAACATGAAATAATGATCTTAAAAGGGATATGTTAACACCCATAAATTTTATAATACCAATAATATAATTCATCCTTGTGAAGTACACATTGGACACAAAATAAATGAGTTGTTGATAAGAAATGTATCTCATAGAAATTAAATACGAGATTAAATTGCCTTACATTATTTAATAACTCTATTCACACTCATAAAATCTTCATGTATAATAAATATATGTTTATTAAGAATCTTTTATACAACCATATTTTTATATCTAAACCCATATATGGGTTTAGTGTGAAATTATATTGACCTATAATTAATAATTCCATGTTAAGGTTTCTCTTTTGGTAATATCTACTTTGTTTTTTCCCAAATGTCTTAATTTTTTATATTTTTTCATCATAAATATATCAGGATTTAAAGAATTTAAACCATGATATAAATATAATTAAATATAAGTATATATATATCTATAATAACCTATATAATATATTAATATGAACGGGTACAAAACTATTCAGGGAGAAGATAGGTCATACGTACACATGAATGATGTTTCCATGTTATTTGTAACATTGAAATAATGAAATTAAATGATATATATGTGTTTATATATATAATATTTAAATTAGAATTATTTCTTCATATTTATCATATATTTTAACTAAACCTATCATTAATACATTCCATGTAAGGTGTGACCGAATCACATCACTTTGAGGTGGTGGTAGTCCATACTTCTCCAAAGAAAATTATTATATTTACACAAAATAGAAACAATTAAGGTAGGATTTATATAATAAATAAAGAAGTATAAATACTCAATTAATATAATATATATCATATAAAAACATATTTTCCATTATTATTCCCATACATGAGAGTTAGTAATGGGAAAATGCATAACAATGTATCGTAATGTGGTAGTTTATCATACAATAGAATAGTAAGTTAATTACACATTAGAGGGAAGTGTGTGTAAGTGTAAGCAAATATATTTGAATAAAAAAATATTATTATATTGAGGAAATATTCTTATATGAGAATGTAATTTTATGAATTTGGATGGTGAAAAATGAAAATAAAGGTAAAGAGTTTTCAGAATAATTATACCTCTTCTTTGAGTGACTCTTTTAGTTTACACCAAAGGGCTTCCTAGGAATGCTTTATCCATAATGGGAGGATTAATGGAGGAATTTATTTATGGAATTATGTGTATTGGAAAGATAATTTCTAAACCAATGTGTTTTTATAGTAGTAAATAAGCGGTAGAGTTGGTCACCTTTTATAGGGAAGGGAGGGGATAAACATGGTATTTTTGAAAACAAGTTTGATGTTCCCATGTGATTACTTAAAGAAATACATCAAAAAAACATATATCAATAATGGATGGTTTATAGACTATATATTTCACTAAAATAGTTCATCAAGAAGTTTTTAGGTCATTTGGTCCCTTAGGATTAAATATTATTTCCATGTTAAACATCATATTACCCTAATCACTATAATTACCCTTATTCAATTTTACTAACTTTTTTGTAAACAAATTAAGATGATATTATTAGAAAATAAATATAATACTTATTAAAACATTATATGTCAATTTTTATAAATTCAATCAAAAAGATAAAAAAATATCTCTAATTCTAATCTTACAAATGTTGCGTGAAAGCTAGTTTTTAATGTGAGAATGTTCAAATGATAAAAAAGACTTTATATGTAAATAAAATATTACAATATTAAAATTAACTGCATTACATTAATATATGTATAATTGATCTATTGTGACTTTAAAACAAAAATAAATTATATTTAACTACATAATTTTTTTTGAAAAAATTGATGTTTTGAATTAAAATATTCTATTTTTTACTATTCATCATAAAATGATGTTTCCTAGAAAATTTTAAAAAATAAACCGTAATATAAATTTGAAATTATGAATTATAAGATGATAAGTATTTTATAAAATTGAATTTATCAGGTTTCTAAAATTTGTTTTTTTTTATTTTTCATAGAAGGACATAAAAAAGAAATTATTTTAAGGATATAGTGTTTCAAAAAATTTAAAGATGTTACAAAAAAATATATTTCTTAGTATCAACACTATAAGTAATATTTTAAAGGTAGTTATTAATGTTAATAATAATAAATTTAATTTATATTTTATAATTATCTTGTTTAAATATTTATAAAAAATGAATACTTTTCATAGAAACGTAGTGTTGTGTGTAACACAAGCCAAGTCGTTGTTGCATATAGTGCAAGCCAAGTCGGTGTTGCATGTAACACAAGACAGGTTGGTGTTTAATGAATAAAAAAACATATACCCAGTAATTTTATAATGAAATATTAACATAACACAAGAAATATTTAGTGTTGTGTGAAATAAAAAATTTCAAATAATGATTAAATTAATTTGAAAATATATATATTTAACAGAAACACGAGGTGTCACAATAACATTGTTAACATGTAACCTGGTTCATAAATTGCATATATAGTATTGATTCATCCCTCATTACGAAGTGAATTAGGGAGCGATATAGGTCCCACTAGTAACATAATAAAATCATACATTTTTGTTCCATAGAGATTATAAATAATCATCATATCATGACAAAAAAATGAAATGGGTAACATAGACATCACATCATATCATTACCCATGAAAACTAGACATGTCTCATAATCATTTAATCAATGAATAACTCATAAATAGAAGTAGGTTTAAAAATTATATAACTCATGGATGATAAATTGGTGTCATAAATATCATTCCATAAAAACAAAAACCATTCAATAATGAATATTAATGGTATTCTTGGATCATATCTCTAGTAAAGAATAAACAATAAAAAAGGAAGCAATCTTATATGGAGAATTATTTTTAAGGATCATATGAAAAATATCTAAATTAAAATAGCCGTTTATTTGAAATATATTCATAAAAATAATTTGAAAAGTCATTTTATTGTAAATAATGCTTTACTATTTCATATAAAACATTTATTGAGGAAAATATCTACCCTCTTTTGAAAAATGATATTTAAATCAAAAAATATTTTGAAAAATTTCTTCTTTCAAAATATCCATGAAAACATAAAAATAATTCTTAAAAAAATTAAAACCTTTTCTTTGAAAAGAAATATTAGAAATTATAAATGAATATTGAAAAAAGGGATTTTTTAAAAAAAACATTGGTTTATAAGAATAAATATTTTGACTTAAAATAGAAATTTTGTTGGGGTTTCTTAAAATAATTTTTTAATTATCTTTGTTCTAATGAGTTTGAAATAGACACCATTTCTAGAATATCACATAAATGAAAATAGGATTAAAATTGATAGTTCATATGATATAGATTATAATATATCATCAATTGAAGTTTAATCTTAATAATCCCTATAAATAATGAGATTATTGAAATAAATTGTTTCAACATTGGTAACATTGAAATCGTAATCTAAAATAAATAATAAAATTACATGAAGCCTAAAATATCATTAAAATAATAACATTCATGAAAAAATAGATCAAAGATATGTATATAAATGCCATATAAAAATATAGGTTCATGAGATGACATGTATTTAAAATAAGGAAAATTGAGACAAAAAAACATTCTCAATTTAGTAAATTTTGAATCATGTAACGACTAACCCAAGAATACGAGAGCCACTTCATTATTTTATTACATTGGCATGATTACAAGGAATCAAATCCAACAGGGAAAATCCATTTATTAGTCTTGGAAATCCATATTACATACATAATACCCATAATATATTGTAAAAACTAAATAAAGAATGTTACACAATAAATCGAAAGAAAATTAATCCATGAACATTTAATCAATAATCTTTTTTTCATAACTTGAGGAAGAACCATAATAAGGGTGATCTCAAATTATCATTAACTATTAGTAAAGAGGAACAAATAATGAATAAATAGTAACAAATTTACATGGAAAGGTAAATAATGATAACACATTCCATTCAAATAACCAGATAATGAAATATCAATATGTAAAGGTGAGAAACTAAAACACATTCCATTTAAAACAATAAATTGAGAATGAAATTAATCCATAGATATGTTGATAAAAAATATAATGGATAAATAATATCTGATGTAAAGTTAAATTTATCCATAGATATGTCGACACAAGAACATATGGATGAATAATAACTAATTATAATTGAGGGAAATGTTTAATTATTGGACGTCGGGTTTCTTATGTACATGATATGTTTAACATCAAGAAATTTCATAATAAATTTTAAAAAAATTCGGGTAAAAACCCATGTTATTTAGAGAAGTTATTCATCTAATGAAACTTCTAATTCATCGAGGGGAAATCTATAATTGAGACTTACTTGTGTTATACCTTTCCAAAGCATTCCTCATATTTATGAACAATGTTTCATATCAAAATATCTTCACTAAATAAAAGTTATGGATTTATCAATAATACACTACTTTAGTTTATGTAACAATATGTATTTTTGAAGTTAATAAATGTAAATACTTTTGAAAGAACATAAAATCAATGTTGATGTAAATTAAATTTTAAACATTCAAATGTGTCTCACAACTCATTGAAGAATTAAATTCATAAACTCCATGAAGGCATAAAATTAAATGAGACTCATAATATCATTATGGTAAATATATTCATTATATAACATGCTAAATTTAATTAAATACAGCAAATAAAAGTGAATTGGTGCATAATAACAAATACAACTCAATAGAATGTAAATTGAGACGAAACACCATACTATAACCTTCCTTTTGTTGTGTGGTCATTTTTCTCCAATAAATTGTATTAAAATATGTTACTAAATACTAAAATAACTATTCTTATATCAATAATATCATAAATTATCTTCTTACAACGTTTTATTAATTGTTTTTTAACACTGTGTTGTTAGTTTAATTATTTTGGGTGATAATTGCCGTGTTTTCTCAAGTATGGTTTGACTTTTTCATTGTAGGTTCAATTAATTAGATCACGATTTCATCATCATAAGAAATTAAGACATGTATTAATTTTCATATATATATATATATTCATTATATATGTATTTATTGTGGTCCATAATATATTTAGATTAGAAATGAAGTTCACCATTCACGAAGATGGTAGACCATACGTGCACATGAAGCCTACTTTCCTTTCATTATTGTATTAAAATATTATAAGATAAATGATACATATATATATTATAATTCCAGTATATTACCTATTTTATATATGATACATAGGGTTATTAAAAATATCATTTATATGTTCCATGTGTTGCATGAATGATTCATATTTCTTTGAGTGTGAGGAAGTCCACACATCCTTAAGGAAAGTTATTATACTGATACAAGATGGGAGTCAAAATGGTATGTTCGGAATAAAAATTATAGAATTAGAAATAATTTAAAAATATCATAAATATCATATATAAATACCGTGTCTATCATAATTTCCACCATGTGAGGTGGTAATGGGAAAATAAACATTTTTTCATTTTTTGAGGTAGTAGTTCACCTTACATAAAATCACTATAATTAAAACCCATTTGATGGAGGTGTGTTTAAGTGTAGGTATAAATATTAACATCAAAACAAACTAGTATATAGAGGATAATTTTTTATTTAATAATTGAATGTGAATAGTATAGGTAGAGGAGAATATAAATTAAAACTAAAAAGCTTGAGAGACTACATTACATCTTAATCAGTTAACTTATTTTGGTTTATACCAAAAAGATTTCATGGAATGATATCACCTAAAGGGAGACTTAAAGTTCTATGGGAGGTATTTGGGGAAGATATTTTGGAATATCATGGAAAAAATTATGTGTTTTTAGAGATGTGAGGAATGGGGAGAAGTCGTGGCTTTTTATATTGGTTGAGTAGAGTTACTCTTGTAATATTTTGACCAAGGAATTCCTAACACGTTTTTTCACAAGGAATGTGGCTTAAATAATGGACACAATTTAATAAAATTGATGTTAGGATGGAAATATTTCCATCTAATAGCACATGGTCGAAGGTATAAGTCATTTTGGGGCTTAATTTTAAGGTTTAGTCATATATTTAGCTTAATTTAACATTAGTAATTGTAATAAATTATTTTTACTTTCACTAATATTTTTGAAAAAAAAGATATTATTATTAGAAATTAGAAATTATTATGATTCCAAATATATCATTAATATTTTAAAATTATTATCATTGATGTTTCAAAATTTAATTTAAATTTAATCTCGTAGATGTGATGATAATGAGGGTTTTATGGTAAAAACATCCTAGAAATTTATATGTTTTACTAGATAATTTCAATGATAAATTGGTTCCAATAAAATAAATTAAATAAATTGGTGAAATATTATCTAATTATTCATTAAAACCAATATAAATATTAATTTAACATCATAAATAAATCATAATAAAAAATTGTTTTGAAATGAAATTTGGTATTTTCACTATTCCATAAAAATTGAAACATAACATATAAATACAAAGAATTCATCCAATTTTTTTTGTTTCTCTTTCAAATATTAATTTTATTTTAACCTACTAAAATTATTAATTTTTCAAAATTGTTTTTAAAATAAGTTTTTCATTAAAAGGCCTTAAATAACGCCTTGACAAAAATATATATTTTTATAAATAAAATCGGGATTGTTCTTATCATATGTTAATCAAATATATTATATTAATATCAAATATATTATATTTTATATAATACAAACATATATTACATCAATATTACTCAACAATTTTAATGAATTTAATTTATTCGTCTAAAAAAATTTAACTTAAAAATAATAATATTTTTATTTATATTTAATCAGTTTTCGTATACATTTCTAATTAATTTTAAACCAATAAAATAATTATAATTTTTTTAAAAACATATATTTTCATAATTTAGTTAACTTTTATCCTAAATATAAATTTAATAGCTATAATTATTATATCTTATTATATTAAATTATATTTTAATAATATATCATTATCCGGTAATACTCATTCTTGAATTTAATGAAAGCTATAGAAAAATATACTCTTTTGTGTAATACATGCTAAATTAGAGTTTAATGAATTAAAATAAATTGAATTTTTCTAATACATGAAAAATATTATATAAACTATAAATTTCTAGGGATATCATTTTCTCTCATGTGATTGGTGATGTGTGTGATATACACTATCAAATAAAATATTCATAATCAAGAATTTAGAGATGTTACATTTTACCAATATTTATTAAATTGAAACCATGAAATTTAAAATTCACCTCACTAATATAGGAATTGAAAATAAAATAATGTTGAAAGACTTACATAATAAAAATATTTAATGTCACATTTTCTTGATAAGAGAGACATGAAATTACAGTGGTCACGTAACTAGGTTCCCAAATAAGATAACGAGGGTGGGAAATGAAAACATGGATATAGAAGAAAAATACTAAAAATTATATTCCAATAGATATTTCTCAGAAATTTTTTGATTAATGTTGTTGACCAAAAAACCATAAACCATAAGAGTGTGTAAATGTCATTGAAATATTAAAAAATGATGATAGTCGGACAACATTTTTGTTTCAAAACCTATTTTTCAATAGTTAAAGAATTATTTCACTCTATAAGAATATAAGTAAATGTATGTTTCATTAAAAATAATCCTTTCCATTTATTACACCATGACCTATTTCTAATTCATCTATTAAAACACGATTAATCATATGGTGAATTACTACATTAAACTCTACAATATCATCCAATGATCATCATCAACCATTTTTATAAAATGGTAACTTTTCCAACTTATTATGATGCAATCACTTCTGAACGAGTGTCACTGAATTTCCAAAATAAAATTATCATTATCCCTTAATCAATATGACGTGGCTCAAAATTTCACCCTTCCAAACACATGGATAACTTTATCATGTATCATCTTTAAATATGGTAAAAAATCAAATTAATATAAAACATTATAAAAAACATGAATTCTTCCTTATTTCATATTTAAGACATTTGTTATTGGACATATTCATTATATTCAAAATAGTGGAAAAATCTACAAATGATAGAATAGACCACCTTCCAAGAAGTCATTAATCAGTTCCAAGTAAGTCAAATATTTTACAAATCAATCATTTCTTCATCATTATCTCAACATTGGGAAAATTTTAGGGGTTCTCTTCCCCTCAATCATGTTTTTTGCAAAACGTTTAACTTGTACATAATATTATTTCAAAGTACCATAAAACATATAATCTAAAAATTTTAATTAAAAATTACTATAATACCATCCTTATATAATTCTTAAATCATATGATGAGAATATAATAAATAAAATACTTTTACGACATATTTTATATATTCAAATACATAAGTACATTAATCTCTCCAATTAAATAGTATCAACAACACGTGCTTCACCTTGATCCCATAGCTTCATATAAGGTTTATTTTATTGAAACTTGGGGGATTAATTTTCATTGTGGACAACATCCTTACAGTTTTAACTTTAAATAAAAGTATTTTACTTCTTTTCTTCGCATTTTGTTTCCTAGTTAACTTTCTCCACACTTATAAAAAACTCCCAATCCTTTCAATAATTTACCTGGGTGATTCTTTACAGAGTAATCAATGGTTATATAATATTCCCCTCCCTTAAAATTCTTTGACCCATTCCCTTTTTCAAGGTGATCATATGACCTCTTATTATTTTGTTTTCCCTTGAATAGATAGGATCTCAAGAATTCATTCTCTATTTTTATAGAACATAAAATTATCTCTTGGTCTGATGATAAATTATGAGAAATCGATGCGCTTCAAGGATATGGCACAAGGCCTTAAAATAAGTGGTCTATATTTCATAATGTTTTGTGTATATAATCCATATCATACTCATATAACATTATAAAGAATCATTCAATATTCAGAAAACTCTCTTTATCCTTTTGATTTAAGCTATGACACCTTTTATTTAACTTAATTTTCTGATCACAAGGAAATTATTTATCCATAATTGAGTGCTAAAATTTTCATAATTCCATGAGTTCAATTTTTTCTTCCTCTCATGTTTTCTGGATTGAGGACCACCATTAATCAACATCACCATAAATTCAATAAACATCAGGTGCAACCTTTTCATTTTTAATACATTCCAAGGCCATAAATATCATCCCCAATGGAATAATCCATTGCACATCTATGATTGGATTAGTATTCCCACAGAATGATGGGGGATTCTGTCACATAATGTGATCAATAATCAGAGACTCTCTACTTAGATTAGGTTTATCAATTTGGGAAAGGTTATTTTTCATAACCTTATGAAGATTCTATAATATATTGATAACTTTATCTATTACAGTACCAGCTATATTGATTTCCCTAGTAGGAAATGTCTATATTTTCCATGATTATTAAAACCATTTATCCTTCCATGTTCCATTTCGAAAATAAAGTCTTATATTTGATTACATCTAAATGTTATGAATATTGTTGAAATCTTAATATACTATATCACATAACTTAAATTTATGCATCATGAATCCTAGAATCATAATCCATGAATACTTTGAGGAAATATTTACTACTATATTATTTATAATTGTACGTAAATAAATTTGTGTTATATTATTCATATCCATCGGTAGTATCAAACCAGTTGTGTAGTAAGGCCTATTGTCATGTATCAGGTTATCTCGAGTCTGGACCGGAACACCATTTTAGTGTGGTTACTCCTATGTACATCTGTGACAGAACCACATGCACTTTTAGTATCAAGACATGGATGTATTTCTAATAATACCCATATAATCACTACTATACCAAAATTACGTGATGTTATTGTATAATTTTCCTCAAATTATATCATAGAGTTTTTCTCCCTAGTCTATATTTTATAAATATAGTTTCTAAGGTTTTTTAAACATCATTTGATTCCAACTGTAATGCCCCTACCCCAGAAGACCGGAGATATTGTATTATTTTATTACATTGGTATTGATATATATAATCAAATACCATTGGATTGATCTATTTACCAATATTGGAAATCCATATTAAATACATGATATCCATAATAACTTGGGAAAAAAATTCAACAATGATATTTGAAGTAAATTTAATCCATTAATGATTCTTCATAGATACATTCTTCATAGCCTGGTGGAAGAATCATAATAAGGTTGAGATAAAATTCTATGTAATGTTATGTAGTGTGGAATAAATAATGGATCAATTGGAATAAATTAACATGGAAAGGTAAATAACTGATAACACATGTCATTCAAATATATAGATACCACAATATCAATATGAAAAGGTAAAAAACAAAATCTCATGTCATATAAATTATTAAGCTGAAAATGAAATGCATCCATAGATATGTTGAAATAAAATATCATGGATAAATAATAACAAAATGAAAATGAAATATATCCATGTATATGTCGACGAAAAATCTTATAGATGAATAATAACTGAATCAATATATGTGATTTTATTAATTATTGGTATCAATTTTTTCTTAGTACATGGTATATCTACAATTGAGACCTTTTACAAGATGTTTTACGAAATATAGGGTAAAAATCCATCTTATTTGGGAAATTTATTCATCTCATGAGACTAATGATGCATCGAGGGGCTATAAATAACCGAGCCAAACCCATGCCATACTAGTCCAAAGCATTCCTCATATTCATATACAATGTGCTTAATCAAAATATTTGCATTGAATTAAAATAAAGTTATCAATAATACCCCATTGGAGGATATGTGACAGCAGGGGTTTTGAATGTTATTTAATGTTAACACCAATGAATTATAAAAAACAATCTTGAGGGAAATGAAATTTTAAACATTCTAATGTGTCTCATACCACATTGATACACTTAAATCATAAACCCCATTATGGTATAATATTACATAAAACTACTAATATATTTAGGGTTAGTATATTAACTATATAACATGTTAAATATCACTAAATACACACAAATATTTTAAATTGGTTTATAAAAACAAAATATATCTCAATTGAATGCAAATTGAGATGAAACCCCTTACCATAACCTTCCTTTTTGGTGTGTGTTAGTTTAATTATGTATAGTGGTTTAAAATATGTTATAAACTACTAAAAAATTATAGTTATGTCACTAATTTCATAAATTCACTTCTAACAATAATTTAATACCCTTTTTTAACACACTTTCATTATTTTAATTATTTTGGGTGTTAATTTCCTAGTTTTTTCATGTATGATTTGACTTTTGATTTTTTGTTCCTACTAATTATATCATGATTTCATCATCACCACAATTTAAACCATGAAATAACTATCATATATATTACTTATATACGTATGAATAGTAATACAAAATATTTTAATATTAGAAATAAAGTGTAGCATTCAAGGAGACAGTAGGGCATACGTATGCATGAACGCTACTTTAATTTTAGTGTCTTATTAAAATAAGGAAATTTAAATGATACATATGTATATTATAATTATAGTGTCATATTTATGTTATATATTTTAAATATTTTTATTAAAATCATCCTATATTTATTACATGTGTGGGATTAATGAGTCATATCGCATTAAGGGGGAGGTAGTCCACACTTCCCCAAATGAAATTATAATATTTACACAAGATAGAATGAATAAAGAGACTTTATTAAATAAATATTTCAGAAGAATACCAAAATTAAAAATAAAATATATAACATATATAAAAATATTTTCCATCATAATGACCACTATGAGATTTGGTTGTGAAAAAATTACCAGTAATCATTTCGTGAGGCAGTGGTTTATCATACATAGAAATAAGATGTTTGTTACCCATTAGATGAATGTCTAGGTAGAAAAATTAACAAAAAAATCCTTGTATATATATGATACCAGTGTCTTTATTTATACATAGAATATGAAGAGTATAGGTAGTGTAGAATGGAATTGAAACTAAAAATCTTCAAAGAAGACAAGACATCTAAATCATGTATCTTATTTTTGTTTATACCAAATAGATTCTGTGGAAATATTTATGCTCAAAGGGATGATTAGTGGTGTAGGGGTGGGATGTGGGGAAGCTATTTTGTAAGATCTTTTCTGAACATATGTGGTTTGAGAGGTGTGATGAATAAGGAGTAGTGGTAGCCTTTTATAATAGAGGAGTAGTGACAATCATGTAATATTTTGACAAAAGAATTAATACCACGTTTTTCACAGTAAATGTGGCTCCAATAATAGACCCCATTAGATCCAAGGGATGATAAGGTATAAATAATTCTATCTAGTATCTCTCTGAGAAGTATATAGGTTGTTTTGGGATGTAATGTTAAGGATTAGTCCTTTAATTTTCTTATTTAAACCTTAATCATTGAAATTAATTTTAATAACATTCACTAATATTTTTGTTAAAAAAATGTTCTTCTATTAGCCATTATACATTATTATGATTTCAAATATGGAATATATTTTTCAAATTCTAATCACATAAGTTGCATAAATTAATTTAAATTTATTCTCGTAGATGGGATAACAATGAAAGATTTTATTACAAAAAATTCCAATGGTTTTTTGGGGTTTAATAGTCAATTTCAACTATGAAATTGAATATAATAACCAAAACTGGGTTAATTGATAAATTTTTTATTAAAATAAATATTCAAACCAATATAAAACATTATTAATCCTTATAAATAAATCATATGAAAAATCATTTTTGAACTAAAATTCAGTATTTTACACTATTAATTAAAAAATAAAACATAATAGAAAAATTAAAAAATTCACAAAAACCTAATTTTTATGTTTATCATTCAAATTAGTTGTTTAATATGACATATTGAAAATATAAATTGATTAAATGTGGATTTGAAAAGGGATCACCATTAAAAATTTGTAAAAAATGACTTAATAAAAATATAGTATTTTATAAATAATTTTAGGTTTTTCTTATCCTATGCATACAAATCTATTATATTTTTTTTCAAAAATATTAAATTGGATATAATATATACATATATTATATTAAAAACACCAAATAATTGTATTTAATTTAATTTATTAGTGTAATACAATTTTTGAGAATAAAAATAATAATATTTTTCTTTATATTCAATCAATATTCATATTCATTTGTAATTAATCTGTAACTAATGAAATCATTTTTTATGTAAACCATAGTTTCTCGTAAGTTATTCATCCATTTACATAACTAATAATTTAAAAACTATATGATTTATTACTTATTATATTAAATCTCATTTTTACAATATATCGTTATCTGGTAAAACATAGTTTTACGTGTAATGGGGGCTATAAAAGAAAGGATATCTTGCATGTAACCTATACTAACATCGGTTTTAATGAATTATCTAATTTTAAATATATAGAATATTTTCAATAAAATAATTGAACTATAAATTATGGGGATATTATATTATCTCATGTGATTTGTGATGCATGTTATACATGCTTTCAAATACAATATTCATACTCTAGAATTTAAAGGTGTTACAGTACATAAATATTTAAAAAAATATAATAAAATATATATCAAAATACATGTAAATTTATTTAAAATAACCATATATAAAATAATGGGATATATATGCAATTAAAAAAAGAAACAAGTTGTGAACCTGGTATATATCTCATGGATATAGAAAGTGAGATGAGAAAAACCTTACCTTAAGCCTTTAAATTCATTGTAAAAATTAAAATATATTTGACAATAAATATTATTTTATTATAAATATACCATATAACCATATAAATTTATATAATTCAATATATTATTCAATTTTGACTTTATATTACTCATTTATTAACAATTTTATGTTAAAGCAATGTTTCGAGTAATAACTTCTTTGTTTATCAAATATATCTTCGCTTGCTATTATTGATAGTTTTCACTAGATCAGTATTTAACTATATTAATAAATTGAATATTATTTACATATATATATTTTTAGTATATTAATATTCATAATAATACATAAATGATATATATGAGGTTTAATGCAGTGTTGTTAGTGACGCTAGATCGTACATACACATGAACATTGTTTCTATTTTCTTGCCATATTGAAATAAATAAATGATATATATATATATATATATATTATCATTATAGTAGAATCATTATGTCATATATAACATATAAGTTTACTAAACTGGTCATTAATACATTCTATGTTTATTGCAAATGAATAACATCGCTTTGAGAATGCGGTAGTCCACATGTCAACCCACTAAGTTATCGTATTTTGAAAAATGGAAAGCTTGATGGTATCTGTTTTAAAATATTTAAATTATCATAAAGATAAAATAAATATAATATATATCATATAAAAATATTATTTACATCATAATTCCCAACCACGAGAGGTGTTAAAATAAAAATTAACACCATCGTTTTGCGAGGGGGTAGTCTGCCACACATGTGAACAGTAAGCTCATTACCCATTTGGTAGAAGTGTTTGTATGATTCTTTATAACCATTTTAATAAAAAAACATATAATTATATTTAGGATAATTATTTTATAATATAATCATGGAATAATAATAATTTAGGGGTGGATAATGAAAATAATACAAAAGATCTTGTGTAAGGATGCTTCATTTTCTTTGAGAAACTCCACTTTTTTCACTAAATAGTTTTCTTGGATAGATTTATTCAGAAATTAAGGATTATATTATGAATTTATTTATTTTTTGAGTATATTTGGTCTGATTATTTCTAGATATAATGTCTTGTGATGTGTGGAGAAGTGCGTTGAGTGGTATAATTTTATAGCGGAGGAGGAGAAACATTCTTATAAATATAAAATGATAAAAACTATTGAGAGCCCCAATTACATAATGTTACTAAAATAATGGTATTAATTATATAAAAAAGGGTACATGATCAAAATATATCCACCCACTAGATTTTTGTAATGTATTTATGTTATTTTGTGACTTACGCTAAAGTTTAACCACTAAGTTAACTTTTATTAACTTAATAGTTATAACTAATTTTAATTAAATTCTCTAATATTATTGTTAATAAACTAATTTGATATAATTAGACAATATAAATTAGTAGGATTCAAAATATTGAATCCATTTTTCCATAATTTAATCACATAAGTGGCAAAAACTAATTTAATACTAATCTTATAAAAAGGATGAGAAACTGGCATTTTAAAAGAAGAATCTTAAAACGTTAGAACGATGTATATATCCAATTTCAATTTAAAATTGGATAAAATTTCTTAAATTGGATTAATTTAAGTATTATTTATCTAATTATAATTTGAAAAAAATTTAATATCTAATTTTACAATTTATATAAATACAAGTAAAAACATATTTGGATTAAAATTTCATGTTTTTTATTATTCATCAAAAAATCAAACCTCTCAGAAAAATTCAGAAAAACAGAATTTATTTGTTTATATTAATAATTAAAAAATTATGTATAATTTTATAAATAAAAATTATAATAGTTTAAAAATTATTTTTAAAATGGTTTCACTATTATTAATCTGTAAAATTTATTTATTGAAAAAACAACTTTTAATTCATAAAATTTGATTTATTATCATCCATTTTCTAGAAAAAACATGAGATGAATATTAAATTTATTAATTAATAATATATATATATATGAAAATAATTTATCAAAATTAAATAAATTATTTCATTAAGGTCAAATGTTTTTGTTTTCTTAAATAATGTTTTCGTACAAATGATTTCCAATATTTTCCAAAAGGCATGTATTTTCATTTATAGTTAATTGGTCTCCAAATAATTCATCTTATATAAATTTTTAAACTATATTTTCCCAATTTAATTACTCATATTCATAACACTTATTCTAAATGCATGTTGTTCACTATAGTAATATTTTAAAAATAATATTAATTTCTCATTGTAGTTTGGTAAAACTAAGTCTTGCATGTAGTGGAAGATATCGAAGGAACTAAGAATGTTGGGTAACATAATATAAACATAGTGTTTCATATACCAAAATATTATATATGTTTTGTGTTTCGTACAATATTGACATGGTGTTGCATAAAAATCATGAATAACATGGTGATTTCATTTAACACAAGCTATATTCAGTGTTGTATTAAATGAAAAATTTCTAATAGTATTAATTAATTCCAAAAAAGCACAAAATATAATTATGTTACATTATAACCTGTTATGATTAATTTATCCCTAAAAATCATTTTTATTATCAATGTTTTAATACTTAAAATTTCATTTCATAAAAAACCACATTATAAAAATGAATACTAAAACATCCTTTTAAAAATGGAATGTTGGAAACATAATGGTTATCCAAATTAACTAATTAATATATTTTCATGTAAGGGAACATAAGTGGAATTTCCATTCCTGGGCATAGAAGAACAATATAACTATTAATTTCTGATAGAGAGTGATATATAACATTGTCTGGAGAAAGTTAACAATGAAAAAGACACAAACCAATGAGGGTTGAAAAAGGTCATTGATAGCATCAGAACTGATGATAACATAGAAATATTTTATTTCAATACACTTTTTCTTAATGTTGAATAATTTTCATTAAAAGATATATATACAGGAGTTCATAAGATATTTTACATTTTTTGTGCTTTGACCAATTTCCACATTAACTTTTATTAAATGAAATGAAGGAAAAATTTTCATTCTAGAAGAATTAATATATCATGAGATCCATAAATAGAATGATAATTCATTCCATCTCTCCTTATCAATAAATTTTTATCAAATGATATACATTATGCATTAATCCATATCTACCGTTATAATATCTATAATCTCTAAAACCTCATTCTATTTTTAACATATAACACTCCATAAATGGTTAACATTATAAAACATAAAAAATATAAATCACCCTTTATTTATTGGATAGGCTCTTATATTTATTTGTAATGTACTTTTATTGGATACTTGGTTATATACTTGCACTCCTAAAACATTAAATATGATCTTATTTTTCCAAAATCCATATATACTGAAAAAATTATAAGAAACATCACCAAAGGATGAACAATAATATTTTCATAAGTTTGTTTCATATAAATACAAACATGAACTTCAGAACTAAGGGGAAGGATTAGTTTTAAATAATTTCATTATTTAATTTATCCATTATAATCAAATAATAATTCCTTTTTTCAGTTTACCCAAAAGTTATTTGGTGTTATTAATCACATTTTCTCATATATTGGGGAATTTATTTACATAATTCCCAAAATCCTTTCGGTTGAAACACTATAGTGTGGTTGGTTCATTCTATTATTCTTTCTATACATTCGTTTCATTGATAGTTTTATTAACATCACCTCTACATTATTTTTCTTAATGGACTAACTTCCCATGAATGAAATTCCTTATTAATCCTTTCACACAATCATCTATGTTATCATTCCCATAGTTTTGGATGTATTCAATTCAAAAATGTTCTCCCCCCTATGTGACATATCCTTTAATTTTCCATAGAACCCCATTTTCCTTTTCTTATCTTTAGAACCATGAGGGTTTCCAGAATCCATTTTCACTTTCAGTTCACGTCAAATGACTTCTTCATGTCATTAAAAGTATATTATAGATAAATCAAATTGGATTGTTGGTTTTGAATACAATGAAGAATCATTCAATATTACTTTCACTAAGAATTAGAATACCTAATGAGTACCTGCTAGGTCTTGTGAAATATTCATCATATGAACTAGCCGATTCAACATCCCTCTACCTAGGGAATAAGAATTTTTTCTACATATTCGTATGAAGAATAAAATAAAATTACTTATTGGAAAATATTTTATCGAACTTATCCCAGCCCATGGATTCAATATAATTTTCCCTCCTCGTATTGCTAATATGGTTCCACCATTGATCTTCCTATGATTTAATATGGTAGATATCAAATGTGAACAAGTGATTATCTGAACAATGGAAAACATAAAATATCCTTTCAATGGTACTAATCCATTTTTCAGTAACATAGAAAACAAATGAACCACTAAAAAAAAGTTTCTACTAACTCATGTTAAAATCAACAGATTGTTTTTCCATAATTTTCATAGATATATATTCTCCATTACTCCTAGATTGATTAAAAATAACAATGAGGTATTTCAATTTTTTCTCTGAAAACATTCAATTGCTGAAGAGGAAACCCATTCCATGGACCATTTAATTTTTTATTAACATGGTTCCTTCATGATCCATCCATTAACTAATACTATAAAACATATTGTGAGTAAAAGTTATCAGAGACAAAAATCACATAATCTTGAAACATCGCTTATAGGATTTCAAAATTGTGACTTCTTCTCTTAAATCTATGACACCATAAGCTTATCTTTAAATATGTCCCTAGAAATATCCTTATAAATATCCCCAAGAATCACACTAATGATTTATGATCCTATTTTCAAAACGTTTGTTGAACTATTCCTTTGATACGAAATATAGAGAACCCAACTTAACATACATGGATATTATATCTTTTTTAATGAATTTAAAACCCATTACAAAAATACCTTCCCAAAGACCGCAATAGTTATTTCTTTCGAAACATGGAACACATTATTCATTTTTTTAGTGATCTATAATATCAAAATAATGATATTATGCTTCATTAATCCTACTTAAAACTATTTCATTATAATCTAGGGAAGTGAAACATAATAAAGGTGTAAGAACAAATTCTTAGTATGTATAAATAACAAGATATATATGAATAATAATGAGAATAAGTGTATGATATAATTATCGTTTATGGGGAATATCATACCCTACCTATCCAATACCATAATAGTGATTCATGGAATAAATTTTTTCATTTCATAACACAAGAATGGAAAGGTTACCAAGAGAAAAAGACATGAAAGCATAACATTGGAACAAGACATGGAATTGTGGCATAAAAATCATCTCATTAAAATGTGAACATTTATAAATAAAAATATGTATAGAAATTAAGCTAAATACTTGAAATATAGACCTATCATAATCATATAGACATGAAACCAAGTCCACTCATAACATTTTCAACATGTTATAAGGTCAAAACATAACATTGCGAACATGTAATTTGGCTCACACATAAACTTATGGATATGAAATTGTGTCCATGAATATCATTTTGAACATGTAATAAGGTTCAAGAATAACATTATCAACATCTAATGAGGTTCAATCATAAGGTTGTAAACCTGTATACATGTTCATGCACAATCTTATGGAGAAGTAACTATATTCATGAAAATAATTATAAACATATAACTAGGTTTATGAATAAAATTGGGAACACTTATTCAGGTTTACGTATATATATATATATATATATATATATACTCCTGATCCATCAATAATTACCCAATCCATTAGATGAAGATATAGGTCCCACTCATCAAATAATAAAATTGTACATAAATGTTACATATGATTTTAAAAAACATCATATTGTAACCCATTTAATGAAATGAGTATCATAAACATTTCATGGTATTATTACCTATGGAAAAGATATTGGTTTCATAATAATTTCATAAAATAATAAACCATGAAATGAATCATGATTCAAAAGAATATAACTTGTGTAAGGGTTATGGTTTTCATAAACATCATTATATCATAACAAAAAAATTCAATAATGAATCTGAATCATATTGTTGGATCATATCACCAGTAAATCATAACATATAACAAAGTATGTAATTGTCATGTCCCATCCCCCGGGGCCCGTGTTGTGACTACCCCAAGCCCACCTTCCATGGGCTAGGGTTTGGAGACTATAATCGAATAGGCATATCCCTAAAAAGGGATAAAATTTTCTCAAAACCTGTACACATGTAGACAGGGCATAATGCGCACAAGTAAACCACAATGGAAGAAGAATAGAACACCCATAAATACAAACCTCAATTGAGTGTAAAAGTGTACTAAAAGTAAAAGGGGTCAGAATACATTCCCAACTAAAATGGATGTATATGAAAAAGTAAAAACTAATCTAGAGGTCTCCCACAAAGGATCCTTCTTGAAGGGTTGGTACAACTCGTCACTATGGCTCTCCACGTCAACCTATCACCTCCATAAACCATCATGTCCTTTCTCCCCGAGTCTTAGTCAAATATATCCATCGTCTTCACAAAACACAAGGTGTGGGTGATGCCCGTGCAGGGGTGAGTATAATAATACTTAGTAGGGACCCAGAGACCCCCAGAGGTCTCTCTAAATTCCATAAAAGAAACAACCACATAACATGATCTCAATCACAAATCACTAAGAAAAATATATCACACATGATGTATAACATAAGTATAGAAGTACATATAATTATTCATAAATCTAGACCATCTTATTCTGTCGTGAGGATCTACTGTTGACCCACACAAGATCGGCATGTACTGATCCACATAGGATCATTGAGCACTAACCAACATATGATCGATAGGTGATGACCCACATATGGTCACCCAACACTAAACCAGATAGGATCAGACCCACATTGGATCAATAGGTGCTAACACATACATGATCATTGAGCGCTGACCCATGCAGGATCACTATGAGCTGACCCACATATGATCTCTCTTAATTCTCCACATTATAGCCAGCCATTGAATTCCCACAATTTTCATGCTTGATTTCAGGAGGATCCACTCTTCAAGCCATCGATCGTATTTTAACTGGTACAATGTTCCATGAAGAAGAAACCCAATGAACCTTCATATAATAAGGGTTCCAATGGAATAGACAACGCATCGATCAGACGCCCAGTGTGAATGTTAAAAGCATTTTAGGGTTGAGGTACCCATTGGATTCTGGTTCAGACATACCCATTAATACTCTAACATTGTCCAAATATCATGTGGAGTATCTAAGAAGGAATGTCTCTTTCCAAGGGTTCCAGCACCATATATTGTTCGTCAAATGGACATATGGTTTAGGGGATATTCTTATTTAAGTGAAACTGGGACTTATGTGTGTTCTGGTCTGGTTCAACTAGGTTAGACTAATCCGACCTGGCCCACTCAGCCTATCATGAATGGGTTTGGCTCAGGCCAGTTCGGATGGGCCTAGTACGGACCGCTATCCGTGAAACCATCCAACTTGATAGCTGGCATGGGGGTCCGCTCCACTCCCGAATGGCTCAGCAGTTTGGGTTCTTCAATCATTGGATCCAATTGGTGCAGCTCCACCAAGCCGGTCTACAAAGACTAGTCACATGAAGACCCATAGTTGTGGGTATGCCTTCCACCACGGCTTCGAGTCGTGGCCCTCTTCCGTGTTTCGGCACCACAGAACGCTGCCCAACTTCAACGTGGACGACAAAGGATGGCTGCCCTTGTCTGCCGGGGAGCCTTCGGGTGCCGCTGTTCATTATTAGCTTGCTAGAGCTGGTCATCGCCTCCTCCAGTCGTCGGCGATGTTGCGCCTGTGGATCTTATGCGAGAAATTGGTGAATCTTTGGTGGTTCGATTTTCCTCTCATTTACCTCTATGTCCCTATTGAGATGATGACTATAATGTGAGGTAGTTAGTTTTACCTTGTTGCCATATTTTTTGGTCACCCATGAAGAACAAAACCAACACTATGATCGATGGAGAGTTTGGGCCTTGTTCATTCGACCCACGCCCTTCGTGTTATCATTATAACATGTGAATCAATTTGATAATTCAAAAATCAAAGTTAAGCAACGAAACCACATATCTTGAATACATTGGTAGAAAGTACAGATGAAGAAGACTGGTCCATGTTTGAAGCCTGTTTTTTGGAACTCATTGATATACAGATTGAATCCTCAGAGGCATCGCAGCTCCATTCTATGATGGTGTAAGATATTTCCAGTACCTCTTCAAGAATTCTCTCGTGGGTTCCCAACACCCAAGCTAACCTCTTCTTAAAATAAATAAACATGGAGTTTAACCTGTCTCACAAGTAACGTGGTTTATTAATGTGTTTAATTATTGACACCATTAATCATATGATGGTGCAGTTACACGCCAAATTGTAACAATCCATTAAATGATCTAACATCCCAGCAGTCCCGCCACTCTCGCTCATTGGTTACAAATAAAGAAATAACATAACTCATGGATTTATTTTGATATATTTTTTTAAGTCTAAAAATGAACATTTTCATCTGACCCGTTCCCATCAAAGTTATTCTTCCCCTAAGAGAGTCTCAGCGCTATGAATTAAATGGTGCCCCCATATTTTTAATCTGAGAATCTGTTCAAAAAATAGAAATCTCCACTCTCACGTTTGCTGAACGCACGATAAAAAATGTTGAAAATTTTATTTTGGGCTCTCTGGTCCGTGAAATTACGTGCTATCTATTTTTGCAGACTCATAATAATCCCAAATAATTTAAAACAATTATATGGAAATTTTGGGTCTTTAAATTTTCCCCACTTTAGTGTTTTACATCCCCAATGTGACAACATAATCTAGGGAAATAAATGGAAGTACAGAGCATGTATCTGAGCCTCCCACTCTGATTTGATCTCCTGGAGGTTCTCGTGATGGCACCGAACATGCACCGGAGGCATCGACCTCCCACGAAGGACCCGCTCCAATATATTCTCTATATCCACTAGGAAAATTGAAAATATTTCCCCCTGATCAATGTCCCGCATGCCCCAGTCGATAAAGTGTGATGGATCATGCACATTCCTCTTCTGCAGTGACACATAGAATATATTATGCTCTCGGTGCATATATAGGGGAATATCTAGATTGTATGCCACCTCGCCCACACTGATGAGAATCTGTAAAGTTTTTATGAACCTCAGAGATAGCTTGACACCCTAGCCAAATCTCAGAAATCCTCATTGGGGTGAGTCCCGTAAGAAGACATGGTCTTTCTACTCAAACTCTAAGGGTCTCAATCTCTTGTCGACATATGAATTCTTCCAGCTCTGTGGAGTCTTAATTCTCTCTTAGATGATCTTCACCTTCTCAACGGTATCCCATACAAACTTTGGACCCATAAGTGCTGACTCCACTAGGTCTGTAAAATATAGAGATGATCTGCATGGTCACCCGTACAAATCCTTGAATGGTCCCATGCTGATGGTGGAGTGATAACAATTGTTGTATGTGAACTCCACCAGAGGTTGGTGGTCCTACCCACATTGGCCAAAATCAAGGACGTAAGCACGAAGTATGTACTCTAGTATCTGAAGGGTTTTCTCCATCTGACCATCTTTCTAAGGATGGAAGGCGGTTCTCAAGATTATCTATGTCTTTGAATGCCTCCTGTAATCCCTTCCACAATCGGGATGTAGAATAACCATCATAATCTGTGATGATCATCGATGGAATCTTGTGAATCCACACAAGCCCTATACATCGAGGAGCCTCAATCCCTCTATTGATCCCTTCTCATGGATGGGTAGGAAGTGGGCCGACATGGTGAGTCGGTCAATGATCACCCAGATGGAATCTTGGCCCCTGGACGTACATGGTAGTCCTATCACGAAATATATTGATATACCATCTTACTTCCAATTCAGTACCTAAAGTGGTTGTGATAAACTTGTTGGAACCTAATGCCCTTCCTTCACTTTCTAATATGTAATGAAATGTAAATGAACCTTTCCACTTCTTTATTCATCCATGGACACCGGTACTAACACTAGAGGACCTGGTACATCTTCTCTACTCTAGGATGTACCACCAAAGGGGATGCATGGAAGTCCCCAACCACCTCCTCTTATAGTATCATAGGTACCATGGTACGTCCTTTGACAAGGATGAGGTGTTATCCACCGTCAGAAAATCTTTTAATAGCCTGTCCTAAGGATATCTGAGCACATCGGGCCACACAATCAATGTTCCCAAATTGTGACCCCCATACTCACTAAAGGAGTGGGTGAGTGACAGTCATGGAATGAAGGTATGCTACTCCATTTCTATCCATGGAGAATAACTGTAATGTAGCTAGCTACTCTGTTGCCTCTCTCAGAAACTGTAGTCTAGACCTATTGATGAGTGGTTTTTCTACTACATTCCCTTTCCCAAGAGTGCAGACTATTTAAAAGTCAAAGTCCTTGAGGAACACCAACCATCGTCATTGTCTCAGGTTCAGGACCTTTTGTGAGATGATATACATAAGACTCTTGTGATCATAGTAAATAGTAAACCATTCACCCATCAAGTAGATTCATCACATCTTCTATGCAAATACCACTACTACTAACTCCACATCGTGGGTCGTGTAGTTCTGATGGCGTTGTCACATCTTCCATGAGCCGTAGGAGATCACTGCTTGATCCTGCATCAGGTAACACCCTATTCTGGTCCCTAATGTGTCACAATATACTACATACCATACACCCTCCTCTGGTAGCTTCAAGATGGGGGGCACTTTTCAGTCTCTGCCTCACCTCTGGGAAACTCTGAAGGCACATATTCATCCACAAGAAATGTTTTACCTTCTTTTTCAAAGAAGAAAAATGTACTACTACCCCCGAAAATTCCAGAACAAATATTCAGTAGTACCCAACCAACCCTAGAAAACTACACACATCTTTCATGCTCCTAGGTTGATCCCAATTAAGAACTAACTCTATATTTTTTGGATCCATTGAAACTCTAGAAACTGAGATAACTTTACCCAAGAAATGGACGTTATATTTCTAGAACTGGCACTTCAAGAGTCTTCTACAAAGATAGTGATCTCAAAGTGAATCCAGAACTATCTGCAGATGAGTGACATAGTCCTCCTATGTCTTGGAGTATACCAGGATATCATCAATGAAGACTACTATGAAGCGATCGATGAAAGGCTAGATGATCATGTTCAAGAGTCCCATGAACACTATTAGAGAATCAATTATGCAGAAAGGCATCACCTAGAACACATAATGGCCATACTGACATCTGAAGGCTGTCATTGATACGTCCTCATCCCATACCTTGAAATTATGATATCCCAATCTAAGGTCTATATTAAAAAACCACCGTGCAACATTTATCTGGTCGAAGAGGTCATCAATCCTCAACAGATGATACTTGTTCTTCATAGTCACCTGGTTCAGGCACCAATAATGCACGCAAAGCCTCAGACTCCCATCTCCCATCTTAGGGAACAAAATTATGGCTTCCCAACAAGAAACACTAGGCCTTATAAACTACTACTTTTGGATGTCTTCCAATTTTACCCTCAACTCATGAATCTCCGCAAGAGACATCTGATATGATGGTGTAGATATCAGTTTCATCTCGGGGTATAAGTATATGTAAACATATACCACTATATGAGGAGGTAGTCTTGGATCAACATCAGGGAAGATATAAATATAATGTTCTACCACAACAGAATAGCTCAGACTCCACTCGTCCAATACCGATATGGTGAGGCTAGCCAAATGATGTGTGATCAGTTTCACCCTCCTCCGTGAATGTCCATCCTGTCCTACAAAAGTTTCCTTCTCACCTATGAAGGAAAACCTTATGCCATCCTCACGGACACACTGTACCTTGTGCCTAAAAAATCAATCTGAACATGGATGATGGATAGCCTATCCTTACCCAATTTGATGTCACAAGGCATTGACGCTACTCTTAGGATATCCCAACCGAATTTATTGCCTCCTATAGAATTATCACATTGTCGAAACCAATGCATAATCATCAAATCAAATCCTGTAGAAGTCTCTAGATGTAAGGATTGAGCCAAAGACTCCATCAGAATCTTCGAGCTTCGAAAAAGAGTTGTGAAAATGAGAGAGTTACTTGAAATTGTGCTTATAAGTACTACAGTTGATGTGGAGTAGACATAGATCATACCTCAAATAATAACTAGATCTCTGTGATCATAGTCCTCATCTTCCAGAACCTAAGATCATCCCTATCAACCTTCTCCCCAAGGATCGGTTGAAGATCCTGTAGGTGGTGGTAGTAGAACATCAAATAGTCACCCAATGCCTACTGCCCGGCCAGCTCCTCTGCCAGGTTTTCCACCCTGTGAACCACCTCGCTCAAATATCTTCCTTAGCCTCAGTATTCCCTCTACTATATGCTGATCATCTGTGCGATGGGTAGGGTAGTCGAAAGCCATGTGACCCTGCCCGCCGCACATGTAGCTTAATCTTCTCCTCTACTGACCTCCTCTATCTCATGAGGTCTGTACCTCTAATCCTAAATCCTTGGGTCACCCTACAGAAGGTTTATTCAGCTTGGACCTCTGCATCATCTGTCTATTACCTGCTACAGATGACTCTGATACCTGTCGTTTGGTGGTGGCTCTCACTGTCGGTGCCTCCTCAGCCAGAAATATCCCTACCAATAGTACTTTCTCAAGCACTCCATCATACATTGGGATATTGAGAGATATCATCAATGATATGATATCCTGTTGGAGACCCTTCTCTATGGTCTAGTCCCTAAAAATTGTCTCATACCATGTTGGTGGAGAAGATATAGATGTCAGTGAATCTCGTCGAGTACTAAGACAATGTCAGACCGCCAAGATGTAAGTACAACAGATCATGAATACACAAAGAGCGTAGAGTCACTGGTATAAAATCTTACATGAAAAGAGTCTCAATGTCCAACCAGGATAGTGTCACATATCTATGTGTCTAGAGTGTCAGGATCCACCATCTTCCTATTGTTCCCTGAAAGAGGCTAGCAGCTATGATAACCATCTGGTCTACTGGTGTCTCAACAAAGCGAAAAACATGTGCCATATCCTCCAACCAGTCCTCAGCCGCTTGCATGTCGATCTCACCATAAATCCTTAGAGGCCTCTGTCTCTAGAACTTGTGAAACACACCCAGTCAGAAATCACAGTTTGCTGGTGGGGATGGTGTCAAATGCTACCCTATGGGTGGTGGTGCTGCTGCTACACAACCCGAAGGTGCTATCACCGTAAGAGGGCTCTATAACAATTCCTTATCGCTCGGTGGGCCATCATCTTGAACTCTCTCTGGAATCATAGCTGGCTGTCTATGTGGAGGCATCCTAAAAGAAACAAGCATTTCACTAGAAATAAGTTGTTATTGGTGAGTTCACTTGAAGAGATTAAAATTAAAACATCATTTTAAAAACACACACAACTAGTGTTTTTGTGTATCAAGTCGAAAATCATAATTCAGGGTCCTGGTGTATGGATACCTCTACTGCCGCATTAACACTGGACTCCATGAAAAGAAACCCAAACTCAAGACACATAACACTATTTCTCCTTAGAAAACATATAATCTTAGTTATTTTGGTAAAACTAACACCTTTGATACCAATTTGTCATGACCTATCCCCCAAGGCCTGTGTCGGGGCTACCCCATGCCTGTCTTCCACCGGACAAGGGTTATCGACTTTCATTGGAAATGCATATCTCTAAAAATGGAAGGCATTGTCTCAAAACCTGTACACACAGAGATAGGTAATACTACACACATGTAAAACAAAATGGAAGAAGAAATGTATAAGCACAACTAAAATAATCAACTATCTATTAAAGAAAATACAGAATGTAAAAGGGGACAGAATACAAGCCCAACTAAAATAGATGTACAGGAAAAAGGAAAAACAACTCATGAGGTCTCCCACCAAGGATCCTACATGAAGGGTAGGTACAGATCGTCACTGTGGCTCTCCATGTCAACCAGTCACCTCTGTACAACGTGAAGTCCTTTCTCCCAAATTATCAGTCATAGATTCCCATCATCTACACAAAACACAACATGGTGTGGGCAAAGCTCGTGTAGGGGTTATTATTACAATACTCAGCAGGGAACCTAAGACCCCTGATGGTCTCCCCAAATTCCACAAAGAAATTTCCACAAAGCATGATCTCAATCACACAACACATTGAAAAAAGGTATCTTACAGTAGGTATAACATAAGTACATAAGTATAGATGATTAGTCATGAAGCTAGATAATCTTATTATTTCAAGAGGATATTTTACAAACACACGCAGGATTGGTATACGCTAACCCACACTAGATTGTTGAGCGTTGACCCAAACTAGATCGATAAGCACTGACCTAGATAGGATCACTAAATGCTGACCCATAATGGATCTGACCCACATAGGATAGATAGACATTGATCCATATAGGATCACTGAGCGCTAACCCACATAGGAATGGTATGCATTGACCCACATAAGATCACGCTTCATTCTCCATGTCGTAGGCAACCACTGGATTCACGCACATATCGTGTTTCATTTCAAGAGGATCCACATCTGATACGATAGGTCGTATATCATCCGATGAGAATCCCCATGAAGAAGCAATACGATAAACCACCATGTCATAAGGGTTCCAATGAAACATATGGCGCGTCAATAGGATGCCTGGTCTGTATTTTATAATCATTTTAATGCCGAGGGCCTAGTTGGATTCAGATTCGATCCAATCTGGCCATACTCCATCTTTATCCAAATCTCATGTGGGCTATCACAAAAGGATTTCCTCTTCCTAAGGGGTCCATCACTGCAGATGGTTTTTCAAAGAGATGTATGGCATTTGAGATAAGACCATTTAAGAAAAACTAGGCTATAAGTGGGTTCAGGTCCAATTCGTCCCGGTTCATCTATGCTCGATACGGCCCGCTGAGGCTCGGCTCGGCATGCTGGTTGCGTGCTAGGCCCACTGGGCCACGGGTTCTACCCGATCCTCCCAACTGGGCATGGCCCTTCGGGCCATGGAACCACATAGCCCATTAGCTGGTGTGGGGGGGGGGGGGGGGGGGCTCTCCCCTCTCAAAAGGCTTGGCCATTCATGTCCTTCAATCAGTGGTTCTAGTTGGTGTTGCTCCACCAGGCCAGTTTTCATGAACCATACACCTACGGACCCACAAGCGGAGGTCCACCTTCTACTGGGGCTCGGAGCTGTGACTCTCTTCTACTTCATGTCGTCGTAGAGAACCAACCAACATCAAAATGGCCAGAAAAGGCTAGCCTCCCCTATCAGACATGGAACCTTCAGGCACCGCCACCCCTTTACGGTCGGTGAGAGCCGACCACAACCTTTTCTGGTCATCAGCGTCGCCGCTCCAGGGATTATTCTAGGGGCTATTGGTGAGGCTCCACAAGTTCAATTTTTTTTCATGTCTAAACCTAAATCCCTCACAAGAGGGCTCTTACACCGTTGATCCCACGGTTTCACCTTTCCACCATATTTTTTAGTCACCCACAAAGAACTCAACCAACACCATGATCATCAGAGGGTCTGGGCCATATTCTTTTGGCTCGTTCCCTATACGTTAGTGTTATAACATGGTAAAAAATTCCATAATGAAAAAATATTAGTTAAACAATGAAACCCCTACCTCAAATACATTGGTAGATAGTGTGGATGTGGAAGTCAGGTCTGAATTTGAAGTGCATCCATAGCGGCTTGTTGATATCTAGATTGAATCCTCAAAGGAATTGATGTTTTTTTCTATGATTCTAGAAGACATCATCAGCACTTCTTTAATAATTCTCTCATGGGTTCCCAAAAACCACAAAAAATATTAATTAAATAAATGAATGATTATTTTATCTTATCTCAGAATTAACGTGGGTCATTAATGAGTTTAATTAGTGAACCCTTTAATCTCCCAACTGTGTGGTTACACAACTAAGTGTAACTGACCATTAAATGATTGGACAACCCAGCGGTCCCTCAACCATTGCACTTTAGTTACAAAGAAAGAAATAAAATAACTCATGGAGTTTTTTATTATATTAGTTTTTGTAATTTCCAATAAATTAAATTTTTCGTCCGATCCATATCGGTTGAAGTTAAGATTCACCAAAGAGAATCCTGGAACTACGAATTCAACAGTGCCCTCAGATTTGTAATTAAAGAACATGTTCAAAAGCTATAAATCACTACTCACATGTTTACCTAATGTACCTAATAAAGGTTCAAAATTTTGTTCTTGGCTCTCCGAACCTCGGAATCACGTGCCATCAATTTTCGCAGACCTGTAATATTCCCAAAAATTAAATACAATTACATGGAAATTCTGGGGATTTTGAGTAATAATAGCTGTAAAAATATTTTTAAGGATCACAAGGAACATTTCTATCAGAAAATATATTTTTATTGAAAATATGTTTCATAAAACCATTTTAAAAATCCATTTTATATGAACATAGAATTACAATTTCATTTTAATCTTATTATGAGAAAACTATGTTTTCTATCTTAAAAGACATTTTTAAATCATAAAATATTTAAAAAAATAATATCATTGAAAATAAATATGCAAAAATATAAATTAATATTTACAAAAAAATTCATAAAATATGGTTTTGTTTGAACACATGTTTTTTTACCGAAAAGATACATAAATTCAAATTTTATTAAAAATGATTTCTTTATTATATTAAGTTCCATAAAGTAGAAAATGATACCATTGATTCCTGATATAATTAAAAAAAATTATAATAAAATGAAGACATTTTTTGGGGAACATATCTTATGATTCATTAACGGAATCATAATCATTAACAATCATGATAGAGGATTATATTATAGTAATAAACTTTTACCACTTTAGGGACATTAAAAAATAATAACACGTGAAATAAAAACATTAAATATATCCTAATATATGATGAAAGTAATAAAAAAATTGTTATAAAATAGAAAAGGTCATTGTATACACCCCTAAAAAAATATAGTTAAATAATTGGTATGTTTCTCAAAGAAGTTAAATTGAGACATAATTTACATTACATATTTGTTAATTTTACAATAACATATGAATAAAATATAATATAAAAGATATGTTAATAACCATAAATTTAATAATATCAATAATATAATAAATTTATTTTTAGTTTGTACACCACAAAAATGAAATAAGTGGTGAACATGTCATCAATCTCACATATCCATAATGTTAGATGATAAAACCCTTACCTTAAGTCGTGACTTTCATCACACATGTTGAACACTCTTGCATAATATATATAAATTTATTATAAATCTTCCAAAAACATTATTATCATATTTAATAATATATATGATTCAATTATGACTTTATATTTCCCATTTCTTAACAATTCAATGTAAAAGAAACATTTTTGGTAATAACCGCTTTGTCTGTCGTACATGTTTTGACTTGTAATTATTGATCCTCTTACTAACATCATGATTTTTTTCTTGGATTTAAATCCTGATTTATCTATTATATATATATATATATGATATAAATATTAATAATAATCTATAATATATAGATATATGAAATGGAATACACTATTCATAGAGATGGTAGGTCGTACGTACGCATAGACATTTTTTTCTATTTTATTATCATATTGGAAAAAGAAGTTAAATGTAATATATATATTATTATTATATTATTATTTTTATTTCATATATATAATATAATTTTACTAAATACATCTTTAAAAATTTTCATGTAATGTGTAATCAAATAAAATCTCTTTAGGGTGGGGGTAGTCCACAAATCCCCAAAAAGAGTTGTCGTATTTTTACAAAATCGAAATCAAGAAGGTAGGTGTTATATAATAAAAATTGAACAAACAGTACATCATAAATATAACTTATATCACTTAAAAAAATATTTACATCCTAATTTTCAACAATGAGTTGTGATTATGGAAAAATGAACAATATCATTTCGCGAGGAGCTACTCTCCCGTACACAAGAACAATAAGTTAGATACCCATTTGACAGAAGTGTATATAGGTTTATTTATTACACCATTAATAAAAACATGTATGTAAATTTAGGATATGGATTTTATTATATAATCATGTAATAAGATTATTTTAGGGTAAAAATAATGAATATAGAACAAAAGAGTTTGTGGAAGGACGTCACCTCTTCTTTGGGTACCTTTTTTTTTTGTTTGCACCAAAGTGATTTCATGGATGAAATTCCAATAAAAGTGATTATTATAGGATTAAGTGAGATAATATTGGTGTAAATGTGGGTAATTTTTGGATAATCTAATTGTCTTATGATGATTGAAGAAGTTAGGGGCTAATTGGCCATTTTTAGTGGAGGAGAAGTGGGATTCTTTTGAATATTATCATGGAAACACTATTGAGAGAGACCACATACATAAGTTTCCTTAAATAATTTTCAAAATTATTTAAAATATGGTACTTGGTACATTTATTTCCCTAAATTTTTTTGGGATAGTTTCTAGTTTTTTTCTATTTAAGATCATGTTTAACAACAGTGTAAACTCATTTTTACCTTAATTAATATAATTATTCTTAATTAAATTCAAAAATATTTTTTGTCAGGAAATATTAGTTAATGTAATTATAAATTATCAATTATACTAATTTAAAATATAGAATCCATTTTATGAATTAAAATCTCAGAATTGAGAGAAATTAATTTAATTTTAATCCCACAAATGGGATGAGAATGTGAGTTTTTAAAGAAACAATATTCAAAAGATTAAAATAATTTTATATCCAATTTCAATGTGAAATATTTTCCAATGAACTAAAATGAAATAATTGATTAAAAATGGATCTAATTGAACTTTCTGTCAACATTTATTTATAAATTTTTAATATAAATAAGTTACTTAAAAAATAAGATTTGATTTAAATTTCATCATTTTTCACTATCCATCAAAAATTGAAACATCTTGGAAAAATACAAAAAAAACCACCTAATGTAAATTTTGATGAATTTCATTAAAAATTATTTTTTTAAAATAATAAATAAAAAAAATTTAAATTTTTTATTTAAAATGGGTTCTCTATTAAAATGTAATAGAATTAAATTTTTAAAAAATACTACTTTTTATTAATAAAATTGGATTTTATATCAATTATTTCCAAGAAAACACATAATATGATCACTAAATAGTTTAAAAAATATAGTATATAAAAATTTGCTAAAAAATTTAACCAAAGTTTTTTAATTAATTTATTATGTTAAAACTATTAATATTTCATAAATAATGTTTCCTATCAAAAGATTTCTTAATTTTTTTAAAAGGGGTTTGTTTTCATTTATAATTAATTGGTCATAAAATAATTCATATTATATAAATTTTTAAACCATATTTTCATAATTTAATTCATCATATTCATAAATACCATTCCAAAAGATATGTGGTAACTCAGACAATATGTCAACAATAATATTAATATCACATTCTAATTTTGGTAAAACTATGCCTTGCATATAGAAAAAGCTATCAATCTAACTCAAAATATTTTTTAACCTAACATAAACATATTATTTCATGTAATTTATGTAATTTATGTATTATGTGTATAAAAATATTGAAATGGTGTTGCGTAAAAAAATATAGTAACTTGTTTCTTTCATATAATACAACCTATATTCGATGGCATGGGAAATAAAAAAATATCATATACTATAGATTAATTTTAAAAACATATTTCAAAAACTCTCATGGTGTCACATATACAATATTTATTATTTATCTATATTAATTATGGTAATTATGATTAAATATCAATGAAACAAATTTTCTTTTCCTTATGCTCGTTTATGATGTTTTGTTATCCTATGGAATACATATGAATGGATTTATTATTATGTTATGGATGAAGGATAAATTATATATAGGTCCAGTTTATGGGTAAATATTAAGTTTATATGATTCTAAATGGTACATAAGACATTATCCCATTCCTGAAAGAAGATATTATATGGTAGGATATCCTAAGTCTGAAATCGAGTTTATAAGAGGTTATCCCATGATTGATGCAGGTATACACATGTTTATCCCATGCTTATGATGTTATATATGTCATGGTGGGAAGGATTGAATTGAAATTTCCATGATTATGATTATTCAAAAATTAATTTAACCATATATGTGATTTGATCTTATAATAGCGTAATGTTATCATGTATAATGTTCGTAAATATCTTTATGATTCATTTCATATGAACTACATTGATTTATTCCATTACTCATTTTTTAAATCTATGAGCTGATAAGTATGAATATTTTTATTTAATAAACGATGTCTCATTTTTTAGCCTTATTGGGTATCTAAGATCACCCTTTGTTATGTTTCATTTTGAAACCAATATAAAAAAGAATTTTTTGTATGATGTGTCTGTGAAGAGAGGTACTAATAAATAACTAAGTGATAGATGATATAGAATTTTATGAACCTCTGATTTATATATTCATATTTAAAATGATACCAATAAATTATAATAATGTAATAGATTTTGATTTTTTATTGTATATTCATGTAATAATATGGGTATTTTTTAATGAAAATTTTGGTTCTCTATAGATGGTATCAAAGAATGTTATTTTACCTATGAAAACTATAATGAAAAAAATATTGATAAACCTAATGATTATCCAATGTATAATAGAAAATCTTGAGTTGTGTTAATGAAATGACTGTGGGTTTCCTAATAAAAAATTCTTATCTGGATACTATAAGTGGAGATGGCATTGGAATACATTCATATAGGGATAATAAATCCAAAAACAGTTGGTTTAGTATATATTTTCCATCATTCTGGTGTATAGGGAGTATGACCTTTATACACACCTTGTTTAACACTCTTGGGGTACATTATTGGGTTAATTTACATTCTCTTGAAGAACCAATATAAGGGATTTTAACATATGAATACAAATAATGGCGATGGGTAAAAATAAGGAGTTATATATGGAAAATAAGGTGTCAAGATTTAGACAACCAATTAATCAATTTTGAGGATTGATTACTCTAATTAATTATTCTTGATTATATTGACAATTATTTTGAAAACAGATCGATGATAGAATGATAAATATGAGGTGCTTATGGATAAAATTATACTCTGAATTATCTTGTTTTATCTTTGTTATATAAACACTCTCATAATAAAAAAAAATATTTTATTGGAATGTTAATTTCTATATTCAATGATTATATGCTGCATTATAATTTTAATCCATTAATTGTGCTATGATATCATCCATATACATGACTATTATATAATTCATTTATTTGGGAATGAGATTCCTAAAAAACTCTTTATTTTCACCCACTATTTAAATTTGATGTTATAATACCAAATTATTGGATTTATTTACAAAAATCAGACATCAATTATCAATGAAGGGATGTGAAATGTGATATTTTGAACCTACTTATAACCATCTATCTATGTAATAAAAATATGAATATTTTATTGGAATGTAATCCATTGTATTGGTATATATTCATATTAAAAAGGAGTTCCTATCTTATATGTTTGGGGATAAACACAGTATAGAACATTTAAATAATGCATTATATATTTTTAATAACTTCTCTGAATAATTTCAGGGTCTTCCCCAAAATAATAAATTTTATTTTCTATAGAACTTATACATATTACTCAAAAACATCATTGAATTTATATTAAATCACCTAAATTGATATTTTAGAAATGTTAAAATCCACTCTAATTGGATCATAAAAAAGTGAATCATTTTACCATGTTCGTTATCGTGGGATTTGCCTATTAGTTGTTTCACGGGGATTGATTGATCAATAAAACTCTGTGTTGATTATTATGAATATAACATGTTCAAAATCAATATGAAGTCTCATATTACTTATATTCATTACATTTTTGATCAATTAAAAGTAGGAAAATATTTTACAACGATTTATTTTTTATGGATCTTATCAATTGAGGTTCAATAGTGAACACATATACAAGTTAAACTTCTATACAAGGTATAAAAATTATTAATTTGTAGTTATGCCTTTTGGACATACAACTTCCCCACTATAATTAGGGACTTAATTAATAATGTCTTTATAGATTTATTTTATGAGGTTTTTGTATTATTTTTTATGATATATAATAACATTGGTTTATAATACAAGGACAATATAACATTTTTTGAGGAATACATAATATATTACACAAAAAAATACCAAAGAACGTATTAGTTTACTGAATTTTGAAACATAAAAACATAAAAGTTAGTTTATAAGTGAGCTTCATTATCCCCAATAGGTTTTTCATAACTAAAACCCTTCTTAGAGACACGATATATAATATAAATATTCATAAGTTGTGGAAATAAAACATATAAAGGTGTGAGATAATATGATTAGTAAGTGTATCAAGGGAGACACATAAACATAACCATGAACATAAGGGTATGATAACAATATCATATCCTTAGATGGTCATAACTTGTATAACACAGATCATATAAATTACTTGTGGAATAAATATTGATAGCTCATAAGACATTAATTATGATGAAATCAAGAGAATAATCCATGAAATCATAACTAGGGAATAAGACATAGAATGTTTTCTATGACAATATTCATATTACATTTTGAACATGTATAAGTTTAAATTGGGTCACTCACTAAGTTAATGACATGAAATTTGGACCTTACATAAAATAACATACATATAACTAGGTCCACATATAACATTTTCTACATGTAGTCAGGTTCACAAAAATCATTGTGAACATGTAATAATTCTACACAAAAACTTATAGACATGAAACGAGGCCCACACATTAAATTACTAAAATGTAATTAATTTCACTTATAACATTTTTTACATCCCATTAAGTTAATTTATAAAATTATAGACATGCAACCGTGTCCATGAATGTCATTTTTAACATCACACATAACATTGTGGACGTGTAATCACGTTTAACAACAACATTTTAAAAATATAATCATGATCATGAATAAACTCATATACATGATACCAGGTCCATTAATGACATTGTGACTATATAATCATCTTCATGTGTAATATTATTAACCTGTAATAACTATCACACATAACATTGTGAACATTTATTTAGGTTCATTCCTAACATATATACTCTAGAGTAATCTATCACTTCCTAATGCATTGGAGGGAGATATGGGTCCCAGCCATCACAAAATAAAATCAAAATATATGTGACATATGGTTAGAAAAAATAATGTAACATCCCGAGATTTTATGAAAAATATTATTTTTTATTTCACTAATGTCTTGTGTTGTACGCTACACCAAAAGAAGCTTGCACAACACGCATCCTTGACTTGCCTTGCATTACACGCAATCACGACCTTCCTCGATAGCGTGTGTAATACGCAATACCGAGTTTCACTAAACAACGATATGCTATTAAAATATTATTAAAACTAGCCGTTATGAATAGTAATAACCACTTTTTAAAATTCTGTAAATCTTATTTTTCAAAATGAACTTCATTTTTGGATTCGGAGTATCGAATTTAGCCTAAGGTGAAATTTTGGTACTTTTCGGATAACTTTCATATTCTGATAAATAGTGAAAATTACTAATTTATAATTAAAAACAACTTTTTTAATTGAAATAATTAATAGTGATAAATTATTAATTTGAGTGGTTTTAAAGTATATTTAGAATATATTTTTACAATTTAATAAAATGTTGGTCATTGGATGTAATTTCACATTTAAACCAGACGTAATCAAATGTCAATCTTTTGATAGATATTGTTTCTTAAAAACACGCTATTTGTTTTAACAGCGGGATTTAATTATAAATTTAATTAATGCAATTTCTATGTTATGAATTTGGTAAAATAGACTTCATTTTTGAATTTGGAATATGAAATATAGCTTAGGATGAAATTTTGTCATTGTTCTGAAAAACATCAATTTTTGATGAATAGTGAAACTACTAAGTGGTAGGTTAAAAACTGAATTTTGTATAAAACTTAATTTTACCGCTTCTGTGAATGGAATTTCGAAAATCCGAGAGACACGGTTAATATCAAGGACTAAAATGTGGTTCAATGAGATGAAAATAATTTTTTGGTGAATAGTAACTTTTTACGTTTTTTACCGCGGTTAATAGTAAATAGGGTAACTAAGGGTAAGTATGATATTACTATTACCCTAACACATGTCCTAATTCTATTGGACAAGTGTAATGCGACCAAAAACAAACTTAGGAATAAAATATGACCATTTAGGCCCACTTGGATTAGATTAGGACATTTATTATTAATTTATTTAAAGAAAGGTTAAAATAGTTAAAATCAAAGTTTAATACGTAAATCATTTTTAATATTGGGTTATACATAAGATATATTCGATTGTAAATATTAATTGGAAAGCTAAAAGGATTTCCTACATGATGGTATTTTATTTGTAATTTTTAGAAATCAAATAATTTAATTTATTTATGACACAACGATGATGCAGTAATTATCTTATTAATGAAATATTGACATAATTGATGTTATAAACACCAAAATAAATGTAATTTGAATATTTTTATGAATTCCACTAATTTTCTAGGTTACTAGAATATATCAATGTTGATTTAATCAACTTTGTTCGAACATTTAATTCTGTTATGACTTTCACAAAAATCATATATCAAATATTGTCAAAATTGACACAAAATAGTTTTTAAATCAAATATTATATTATTAATTGTTATTTTATTCCTAAAAATCTAAGGTTCGGCCAAATGACTTAGATAAGGATATATATATTAATAATAAACAATTTGGTGTTCGTTTGGCATGTTATAGTAAGTGTATTAACCATATAGTGAAAGAAAACAAAAAGACATGGTAAAAGTTAAATTATTTAACTTAGAGTTAAATCTAATTGATAAGGTTAAAATAATATCCTAAACTTGTATAAATTCTATTGGTTGATAGGATTTCGACCCATCCCCACTTTAGCTTCGAAATAAGACCCTTTGGAACCATTATAAACCGATTTTGACTTTAATATAAAATAATATTTTGAGATATTCCTAAGGTGCCCCTCTCCTCCCCTATAAAAGGACACCTCCTCCCCCTCCTCCTCACACCAATTTGAGCACTCAAGCTCGTCCAACACCTGCCAAAATATCTTCTCCACATCCCTAGCAACATCCTAGTGGTTCTGGTCTTCCTCAAAGACCAATTCTAGTGCCCTAAGAGGAGGTCTCAAAGAGGCACTTCAAAGAAGAGGTAATTACCGTTACCAATTCTTTCATCTTTATTTCTTCTTCCACTTCTTCTTCTTAGGTTGTTTCATTATGAAGTAATAACATCAGTATCACTCATATACTGATATGTTATTATAAGTATGAAACAACCCTATTTCACCATCTATCCATCCTACGGAAAAAGAAATCACCGCGCGTGCGTACGTACGGAATATCGTCTCCACGCCGTGGTGTAATCTATTTTCCACCACCACCTTACATGGATTGGTATAATGGTGTAAATAATAACTATACATAGTTATTACAACATCATATTGATTCTGATATATTGTATAATCCACTCCAATTCAATTTAATATTTATAGAAATGATATCATTGCTCGTGCGTACGTACGGACTACCGTCTCCACGACGCGATGAGATTCATTCTCCATGTTAACCATTTAAGAATGATTATAATGTATATATAAGAAATAATAATGAAATATATGACATTATAAAGCTACTGGATTTATGTATATATATACATATGTATGTCATCTACTTACTTCCATTTCAAGACAATAAGGAAAGAAAAACAGTGTTCATGCGTACGTACGGACTACCGTCTCCATGAACGGTGTTTTTCATTTTATTTATCTATCTATTATATATATATATACTGAATATATATGATATATAAATCATATTTTATATTCTGGAAGTAAGTAAATCATGATATAAGTAATAATGATGTCAAGAACAACAAGTCAAAACACCTACGATAAATGAAACGATTTTACCCAAAAAGCTTTTTTAACATGGAATTTACAAAAGAACGGGTAATATAATGTCATAAGTGAACCATATATGATATCATAACAATGAATATGATTCTGTAATAAGTCAATGGCATTATTTAAATCACTATACAGGAGGTTCGGACACATACGAAGCAAATTGGACCTAAGGTAAGGGAAATATCACAATCTCATTTTTATCCGAGATTGTTTATTCGTAAGTATTTACTGGGGTGTATTTTATCATCCACATCCATGTTTCATCAATATGTAATATTATTTCCATCCACCTACAATTGTTTAAATCCATTTTTACCCTTTGGTGAGTTTTTTGTAAAAGATATGAAAGGAATCTTTTGTCGTTTTTCGTACGAGGTACTTTTTGACTTTTTCGACAAAAGTACGAAGAATGTTTTTTTTAACTTATACGGCACGAACGGATTTTTACGGTTTTATAAAGACTTATTTTCATGACGCTTCCTCCAAAATATTTCAGGACTATTTTCAATAAAATCTCTTTCTTTTAAAATTGCATGATGTTTTTTGAAAAGAAATTGATTTTGAAGAAGAAAGGATATTTTCCTCAAGAATTCAATTCAAGTGTTTTATCAAAATTATTTTCCATCTAAGATAATAAAGGGTTCTGTTTCTATACATATTTTTACATTGATTTGACTATGTTGTGATTGAATTATGTTTATGAATTCCTTTATCTTATATGAATTGTTTTATGATGTCATGATGTTTCAAGAATCCCATTTTTGTTATATGTGTTTTGTGATGATGTATGATTTATGATTATGTGGCACACATAAGAAAGGATTCATTATGAGATGGGTGGGACCTATATCTCCCTCAAATGCATTGGGTAAAGATTTTATATCTCATGAGATAGACATGGCTGAAATGGTAGGTTATACCGGTTCAGTGAAACAGGACTGAAACGAGGGTTACTCGATTCAGAAAGGGACTTTGTCCACTAAGATAGTCTTGGCATTGAGTCTTGACTAACAAGAAATGATTCTCTATGATTATGTTTGTATGCCACAAAGTTTCATGTTTTAAGTTATGATTATTGGGATTACATTTCACTTCTATGATTTATCCCATGTTATGATATTTTGAGCTTTTTTGCAGGTTAAGATTTCCAAAAGCTATGTTCTTATATATATGATGTGATTGATGTTTCTTTTGTTTACCCTTACTGAGCATTTGAGCTCACCCTTTTATGTTTTCTTTTCCCCAGGATATAAAGAAAGGTTTTAGGTAAAAAAAAAGGGATGACCTTTATGGGAGATATTGAAGAACTTTCACCACGATTAGAAGATTACGTTACGAGTTTCCAAAGACACTAAACTATTACGATCCTTTAGTGTGTGTTTTTGTTATGTACTAAGTATTCCGCAAATGTAATGTAATGTCCATGTACGTCAAGATACGGGTCTCTACAAATAATCATATCATAACCCATGAAATAAAATTGGTGTTAGAAAAATTTATTTATATCATGAAAAATGAAAAGGAGAAGGGTTTTATAATCAGTCCCTTATATCATAACCTACGAAAGACTTCAATTCTAAAAATAATATAAACCATTAAAGAGAAAAAAGTTTCATAAACATCATTCCATAAAAACATAAATAATTTAATAAAGAATATGAATGAAATTATTTGAATATATCCCCAATAAATCATAAACAATAACAAATTTTTTATCATTAATGGGGACATTTTTTTTGAAATTTTTAATAGAACATATATATTATTTATGAATCACTTTTTAGAAATTATAAAAATTTCAAAATAATTTTCTTTTAAAAACACTTCGAAAACATATAAAAGAATAATTAAATATTATTTAGACAATTTCTTGAGGAAAATATCCATTTCTCTTTAAAAAGTTGTTTTTTTATAACATAAGACATTTTAAAAATGATTATCCTTTTATATAAACATGGAAAAAATAAATACTGGTTTAAAATATTTTTTCAAAATCTTTTTCATTTATAATACTTTTAAACTTATAAATATTTTTTTCAAACATTTCAACAACCTTTTTGTTGATATTTGTTTGAAAAAACATAAATAATGATGGAAAAAATTTTGAAAAACGTTTATTTTTAAAAAAATTATCAAATCATTACAATGGTTTTATAAACAAAAAATGTTTTTGAAAATACATTTAAAAGAAATGGTTTTTTTAACAAAATAGATCTCCAACATAAGAGAGATATAAAATCATTTTTTCTTAAAAACATTCATAATTATCTTAATTAAAAAATATTGAAAAAATGGTACCAAAACATGAATATATAATGAATAATTAAAATGTAATAAAATTATATAGTGTTCTTGGGATATTGATAATAATATTTCACCAATTAAAGATTAATGGTAAACAATCACTATAAATGAAGAGATTGTAGCAATAAATTATTATCACTTTGGTAACTATGACTCATATTATACATGATATACTACTATTACATGAATAAAGAAATATCATGAAATAAGGAGATTCAAAATATAACATGTCAAAGGTATTATGTACACCTTATATAAAAATATAGGTTCATAACATGGAATGTGTCTCAAATAAGGGAAATTCAAACAAAATCACATCACCAATTTGGTCACTATTGAAACATAAATACCATTAATAAAACATCATTAAATATATATTTGAATACACATAAATTTATGTACAATAAATTTACAACACATCAAACATTTTTATACACACCACATTAATGAAATATGAGGTGATCTTAGATTTTGTCTCACAGATAATTGAAGTGAGATGAGAAAAATCATACATAATGTCTTGACTCTCATCATACACATTCAAAACTCCTTTATAATAAATATATGTTTGTTTTAAATCAAAAAAAGAAAAAATTTATTATTTATAATACCATATATGTCTTTATATTATCCATTAATTAATACTTCTAGGTTAAGGATGTGTTTTCGGTAATATCTGTTTTATTTTTCTCATGTGCTCTAATTTGTTTTATTTGATGTGATCACACATATAAAATGATTTACAGAATTTAAAAATAATATAAATACAATTAAAATTTCTTATATAATAATTTTTAATAATCTATAAAAGATATAAATATAAAATGTAATACACCATTCATCGAGACGATAGGCCATACATAAACATGTATATTGTTTCTATTTAATTATCATATTGAATTAAATAAATAAAATGACATATATGTATGTATATATATTTAATAATTATAAATGAAAAAATATTTATTTTATATAATATTATTTTTCTAAACTCGTCCTTAATGCATTCCATGTAGAGTGAGAATGAACCACATCGCTTTGAGGAGGTGGTAGTCCGTACATCCCAAAATGAAAATATCATATATACAAAAAATGGAATCAATGAAGGTATGTGTTATATAATAATTACATAAAAATAAATACATAATAAATATCACATATATCCTTTAAAAAATAATTTAAATCATAATTACACTCTATGAGAGGTGGTAAAAGAAAACATGTACAATTTTATTTCATGAGGCTGTAGTTTTCAACACAAAAAACATTATATTTGTTACCCAACTAATGTAAGTGTGCTTAAGTGTAGGTATAACCATTAATATAAAAAATTATAAGTATATTTAGGATAATAATTTTATTATATCAACTTATAATAAGAATAATTGAGGTGGTGGAGAATGAAAATAAAGGAATGGAGCTTAAGGAAGGTCGTTTCCTCTTCTTTTGGTAACTCCTTTTTGTTTTCTCTAAAGGGCATCATTGAATAGATTTGTACCACATGGATAGATTTATGGAGTAAATTATAGATGTTTTTATGTATGGATCATGAATTGGTGCCACTTAAGGGATATAATTTTCATATTTTTCTTATCGACATGGCCATTTCAATGAACTTTCTCTTCTATATTATCTTAATACTTGGCTAACTACAAAATTTGTTTCCTTGAAAAATATATTTCTAGCTAGGGAACTAGATAAAATTATTTTTAATGAAGCTTTCAATTAAATTGGTTACCCTCTAGTCCCATGAATTCAATAGGGGTTGGGGATGCTGGGTGAAGACCATCCAGTGATCCTCCATATGTTTTTTATTAAGATAGCTTTAAAGTCATTGAATGGGGTTGAAACCGGGTTGATGGATGCTTCCTTCCCAGTACTGAAGGGTGTTGGTTTTATAATGTTGGTGATTAATTCAGGGGGTAAATATTTATTTTATGTTTGGTCAATCTGTATGATGTAAGTCATGAAATGAAAAGATGGTATTTTAAAAAAGGTACCCATTAACATGTACATAGATACTCATCTAGAAAATTATGTCACAAAAAATTTAAATTTTTTAATTGTTTCTAATCCTGAAAATAATAGTGAATTTATCCTTACAAAAAATTCACCAGTTATTGCTAAAAGAGTACCCTCTTTTTGATAATGTATCAAAACTCATCACTGATTTAGATCTCCAAGAGATTGGGTGCTCATGTTTTTACTGTTAAGAATGTAATAATACAAGGATATCAATCTTGAATTCAATACCAGTATTTTAACCATGAAAAAATAGGAGAAAATTTAATTCATGATCTTTTATTTTTTACTTAATGGTTAAATGATTATTTTATAACTACATTACAACACCTTAGTGTTACAATAACCATGTATCCAAAGTGTTCTTGTGCTTTATCTCTTTCCAGTATTGCTTTTGAAAATATTTGTGATTGGGTTCTGGGGAAACCAATGGGAACTTTCCATTCAATGGTGGTTTATTATGATAGAAATTAAAAATTTCCCTATGGATTCATCTATTCATTCCCATTGAAATTTATCAATAGAGATTAGAATATTCATCAAGGGATTAAAATTGATGAGTTGTCGAGGAAGAAGATGGAAGTGACTGTGGGAGAGTTGTTGGTGGAGAAGTATTTGGCTTATTCATGTCTCTCCTGAGTGAGTGTTGTGTTAATTTTATGTCCTTTAATGCATGAAATAAAAAACGGAAATATGTTGGGTATCTTTTTACATTCATGAATTATTGTAGCTACATTTTTAATGACGTTGTAAAGGTGCAAGAGAAATAAAATTAATGAAAAAAGCTTGAGGATGTTTGTTACCTCTTCTTTGGGTAACTCCTTTTGGTTTGAACCAAATATCTTCTTTGAATAGATTTCTACCAGAAGGGAGGCATAAATGAGGAAAGTAGCGATATTGGGAAGTTAATTGAGAAGATATTGAAAAATCCTATGATGTATGAGAGTTTCTATGATTATGGATATGAGGTGGCCTTCCATAAGTGAGGGAGGGGACACACATACACTTTTGCAAACAAGTTAGGTGTACATGCATTTTTATCTAAAAAAATTCATAATAATGATTAAGTATAAAGAATAAGTGGTTTATGGAATAAATATGTCTATAAAATGGGTTTCGAAAAACTGTGTAGTTCATTTTGGCCCATAATATTATGGTTTAGTCCCCTATTAATTTTAATTTTATCTTAATTGATGTAATTAATGATAATTACATTATATAATAATTTTGGTAAAAATCATATTTATCATATTAGAATATATATATTATACCTATTATAAACATTTATGTACTTTTTTCAAAATTCAATTCATAGAATCAAAAATATTATACTTAATATTAATCATGTATACATGGCGAGGAATTGGGTTTTTAAATTGAGAATATTCAGAAATTCATTAAGCTTTTATATCTACATTCCATATAAAAATGATTCTAAAAACCAAAATTGGATTTCCATATCTATAATTGACATCTATTTACATTAAAAAGACTTTAAAAAATAATTTACTTATATAAATAAATTTGATGAAAAATCATTTCTGAATTAACATTCAGTATTTTTTAGTATTCATCGAAAACTATAGTTTCTTAAAAGAATCCCAAAAATTCCTCCAATGATAATTCTAAAATTCGAAATTAAAAATATAGCTTATTTAATGATATTAATTTTCTAAAAGATTATAAAATTATTTTTATTTTTTAATAATGGACATACAAAGTAATTCATATAAAGAATTGTGTTTTAAACCAATCATGACTTTACCAAAAGTATTTCTCATTATTAATATGATCTATTGACATGAAACCATTATAAAAAACATTAACAATATTATTTATAACTATTCATATTACTATTTTTAACAATAATGTTGTAACTATATCATTTAGATAATTATAATAATATAGTGTTGTTTCGTAGAAAAATAGTGTTGTATGTAATTCAAGACCAGACGGTGTTGCATAGAGTGAACGATTTCAATGGTGTAGAATAGAACCAAACTCTAAAATAGTTCACAATTCAATTAAATATACCAAATTATAATATTTCTATCAACAAAAAATATTCACAAAAACTCGGGGTGTTAAATTCAACCCCGTTATAATTAATTTCTCCCTTGAAATTCATCGGGTTTATCAAAGGTACAATAATTGAATGTTTTTTCGTAGAAGCCCACATCATAAAAATATATTCTAAAACATGAATTATAGAGGGAATGTTCTAAACATAATGGATACCCAATGTAAAAAATAAATTGGTCTCCACATAGGATTTCATTGCTGGGAATATAAGATTGGATATATAAGAAATGAATAAATAGTCATAGTTATTTATAATGATTGTTGATCACAAGAGTGTGGGTAACCATGATAAAGTTAAAAATTACAGGACAATAAAGTGAAAAATAATGAAATAGGTCATCTATATCACAAAAAACGATGATAAAAGGGCAAAATTTATCTCAATACCATCTTCTTATATATGATATACTGAATTGATTTCATTCCTTAAACAATATCATATGTTAGTTATGCTATGATAAATTTCCACTTTATCTTTTACTCAATGGAGTAAAGGTGAATTTTTTATTCCTAAAGAACTAAAAGATTATGAGATCCATAAAAAAAATTTAATTTCAATCCATATATCACAAAAAAAAAATTATCACATGTTATAAAATATGCCTAAATCCTCATATGGAAAGATAATACTTTAATCCATAAAACCTCTTATAAAATTTAACTTAAACCATTAAAATAATGGTTAACCTTATAACCCTTCTGAATGATGAAATTCTAAAACATAATAAATATGTTCAGTACATCAGCTTGACCATGATACCACATATATCGTAAAGTGGATGTTGGTTGTCATATTCCAAACATATAAATACCCTCATCGTATATTCTCTTGAAATATGTTAATAAACCTGAATTACCATAAATATTTCTAAAAAATGAACATGATTACTTATTATAAATATTAATAGATATATTAAATTTATCCATGTTGTTGTAAAAATCACCCATGATAATATATTCCACTTTTTTGACCAATATTTTATTACTTTTGAGGTAATATGTAACATGAAATTTAATTATTCATATCCAAAAAATCATTATCCAGACATCATTATCTCAACAACAAAAATAAATTAAGGGTAAAATTCCCTTAATTAAAATTTAATCATTTGAAGAAATAACTTTTCTACAACACCAGAATGAATCAAAATATACTTTAAAATAATTAATGAAAAAATTATAATAAAAATACATACATATGTCATGATTTGTTTGACATAATCATTGAATTAAATACCATAAATACTTTACTCGTCCAACTTTCTTCTCAAAAAAATTACTAGACTTAATCATCTTATTCCTTAACACCACTTTTATAAAATATGAGGAAAAAATCATGTATTAACTTTTATCAAAACAAACTTAATCATACTTGTAGAAAATACAATTATAAAAACACATCTCATTCATAGATACTTTACACTATCCTCATCATCATAATCAGAAAAAACATTACTTGTACCATGTTGATGATTCTCTCAGGGGGGTAAATATTTCCATCAATTTCATTAACTGGTCTTTTCATTTTTCACTTTATAGTTACATTCTTTGTGTCCTTCCTTTACATAATAAAAAAAATATTAATGCTCTTCTAAGACATCATCATGGGTGATTCTTCCTAAATTACCAACATATAGGGAACTTAATATTCCTTCCTCATAGGTATATATTACCTGAACTATTGTTGAACTCCTTAATTCTATTATATGGTGAGTCTGAGAGTTATTTATAGTATACATTGTTAATCATGTTCCATGAAAAATGATTTCAAATATTACAACATCTTTCAATCTAGTTATAAATACATTTTATTTATCATTATTATATTATCTATCACATTCATTATTAACCCAGTTACATTTGGTTACCTCCATTTACTTAATCCAAAATTAATTAGGTATGAAATAATTTTCATTATCAGGAATAACCAAATCATGAAATAATATTATTTATAATATTTATAAATTATAAAAACTTATTTAATCTATATCCCTATAGTATTATCGAAGGTTATTCAAGGCCAACATATTATTAAATCCACAGTAATGGTTTTTGAAGTGTTTTTGAATTCTTAAATCATGTCCCCTAGGAGTATCAAACTAGGTGTGCAGTAAGGCCCATTTTGGGGTACGAGGATATCCTCAATACGATAATGAATTACCTTTTCAGTGTTGTTACACCTATATAAATCTATTCTGGAACCAATTCCACTTTTATTATCTAGATAGGTTAGTATTTCTAGGAAACCACTCACTCTATCCATTACCAAAAATCAATGAAATTTTCCTATACTTATACTTATCCTCAGACTTATACTTATACATGTTCTTAGAGTTCACACTATGGTTTTCTCATACAAGTTTCTACTTATTGACTGACCCTTTTATCTGGTACCAACTATAACAACTTAGTCCAAACATAGATAGAAATTACATTATTTTCACAGAGTACTTAGAAAATTAAACTTCTAGAGGACTAAATAAAGTATTATTTTGGTTCCTTGAGAAACATGGAATCATTAAAATTGGTAAATAATTGAGGTACATTATCTCTCTTTTGGTTATTTATGACTATCTCACTTCATAGACACATCATATATATTATATATCATCATAACCACTGAAAAGAAAACATAAAAATGGGTGGGCTTAGATTCTTAGTTAGGGTAACAAGAGAGAATCAATTGAAAAATCATGAACATGATGTTATGAGAACATGTTAATATTATGGTAAGATCATACCATTCATACCAATGATATTATTTGATTCAATGAATAATTATTAGTTGTTAATAAGACGTGAATCATAATTAAATTGATATAATAATAAAAATAATAATAACTAAGGAATAAGGCATTGAATTTGTGGCATATGAATTAGATTATAACATTGTGAACATGTGTTAGAAGAAATAGGTTGACTCATTAAGATAAAGACATCAAATTAAGAAATCATATAAGCTTATAGACATGCATCATAGTCCCTACATAACATTGAGAACATGTAATCACGTTCATGCATAACATTGAAAACCTATAATCAGGACAACACAAAAAATTATAGAGATGAAACCAAGTCCATTCGTAGCATTGAGAACATAGAATAAGGTTCACTCATACCATATTGAACATGTAATAAAGTTCACTCATAGAATATTGATCATGTCATCAGGTTCACACACAAACTTTTTTATATGAAACCAAGTCCATTCATAAAATTTTGAAAAGGGAATCATGCTCATGAATAATATTGGGAACATGTATTATGGTTCTCACATAACATTGTGAAATTGTAAACAGTTCCACCCATAAGCTTATGTACATGAAACATAGTACATGTATAACATTCTGAACATGTAATTGCGTTCATGTATAACACTGAAACATGTAACCAGTTTCCCAAAAAACATTTTGAACATGTAATCATGTTCACACATAACACATATACTCATGATTCATCCATAATTACTCAATGCATTTAATGTATATATAGGTTATACCTATCACGAATTAAAATCATGCATACGTGTTCCAAAATGTTATAAGAAATCATAAAATCATAATATAGAAATAGAAATGGGTCTCAGAGAAATTTTATTTTTTCAATAAACTTTAGAAAAGAGAAAGTTCTCATAATAATTTTATTGAAGAAAAATCCATGAAAAGAAGCGGGATTTAAAAGTCTATAACCCGTTGAAGAGAAAAGGGTCTAATAATCATTATTTCATAAAAATATAAACCTTTCAAGGAATAATATGAATTTTATTCTTTGATCACATCCCCTTTAAAGAAAAAAAAATTACAATCTATATAATCATATATGGGGATGTTTTTTTGATGTATCACATAGATCATGTATTTTATTTAAAAATAATTTTTTTTAAAATCCACTCATATTAAAACCACATAGAAAACATAAAAAAGAATTATTAAAAATAATTTAAAAAATTTATTGGATAAAATATACTCTCCTCTTTGAAAAAAACTTTTTTCATAAAACATAAAAACATTTGTAAGACATTTTTCTTTTTTAAATAACCCTAAAAACATATATAGAATTATTTAATACTTTTTTGTAACCTTTTTTCTTTGAAAGTAATATTTTAACATATAAATAAAAAATAAAATCATTTTGGAAGTATTTTTATTTGAAAATATTTTAAAAACTTATAAATAAATAATAGAAACGTTTTTGAAATCCTTTTCTTTGAAAATAAATTTTCAATTCATTTAAAACAATTTTTAAAAATAATAAAATTTGAAAATGTTTTTAGAGAACATGGTTTTGAATGAACAAAAATTTCTCATAGAAGATAAAGATAATTTCAGATTTTCCTAAAAACACATTATTAATTTTGTTATTTAATAAATATATAAAAAAGGTATCAAAGAAAGAATACATTATGAAACAATATTAGAGAATAAAATTCATGTGTTTTATTGAGATATGGATCATAAGATTTAATCAATCTTAGTATAATCATAAATAATCCTAATAAACAAAGAGAATGCAGAAAAAAACTAATACCACTTTGGTAACATTGACTAATACTATACATGATATAATTACTTTAAAAGAAACTCAAAATATCACAAAATAATTAGCTTAATTATATAAAATTTCAAATGATGTATATAAATCTCATAGAAAAATATTGGTACATAACATGGTGTGTGTCTGAAAAAAGGATAATGGAGTCAAAATTAATTTAACAATTTGCAATATTTTGAAACATAAACCTCATGAAATAATGATTATAAACATTATATGTAAATAACCATAAATTAAGGTATATGAATCAAATAATACATCTATGAGAAGTATTCAAACCACATATAAGAAATACACGTTCATCCTGGATTATGTCTCACTAAAATTAAATGTGATCTGAGAAAATCATTACATTTTGTATTTAATCTCATCATACTCTTGAAGAAATCATGTATAATGAAACTAATTTTATTACAAATCTTACATAGAACCATATAATTATTTCTAATACCATATATGTATTTTCATTATCCACTTATTAAGACTTCCATGTTAAGGTTATGTTCTGTGTAATATCTACATTATTTTTTACATGTGTATTAATTTGTTATATTTTTTGTTCTAATTATTACATCAGGATTCCATTATTTTAAAACATGAAATAATTATCATTTATATTCTTTATACATGTTGTTTTAATAATACTTAAATTATATAAATATGAAATGGAATACACTATTCTAGGAGATGGTAGGTCGTACGTACTAATAGAAGATGTTACATTTAATTATAGAATTGAAAGTATGTAAGTAAATGACACACACATTTATTTATATATTTTTACTCAATTATATTTAATATTTAATATATATCATATAATGTTACTTAACACTTCTTTAATATATTCTATATATAGTGTGAATGAATCACATCACTTTGAGAAGCCAGTAGCCCACACTTCCCTAAACAAAATTATCTTAATTAAATGAAATGGAATGAATAAAGGAATGTGTTATATAATTATCCCAGAAACAATATAAATCATAAATATAATATATAAATCATAATAAATATATTTTCCATTATAATTTCACACCATGATATGTGGTAAAGTAAAAAATGAACAATAACCTTTTTCGATGCGGTAGTTTTCTGTACACAAGAATGGTAAGTCTGTAACCCATTTGATGGAAGGGTGTTCAAGTATAATTATAACCCCTAATATATAAATATTTCACAATATTACCGATAAATAGGTTATTATTTTATAAAGGAATAAGAAAAATTGAGGTAGAAGAGAGAGAAAATAATAGAAATGTGTTTGAGGAAGGATGATAACTATTCTTTCGGTAACTCATTTTGGTTAGCAATATATGGATTACCTAGAAGGATTTATGAAAAAAATGAGGCATGAATGAATAATGTAGGTATTTTGAAATATTAATTTTCATTATATTGGCTATCCTAAGTGGTTTGAGAGGTCTGAAGAAGGGGGAGATATGGAGGCCTTTTAATATTGTATGGGGGGACACACATGGAATTTTTGAAAAAATGTTTGGTGTACTCACATGTTTTACCTAAAAAAATCCTAAATAAAATAGAAACTCATTAATAGATGTTTTTTGTTCCAACATATGGCCATAAAATTGTATTCATAGTAGCTTTTATGTAACACCGTGAGATTTTGTGAATTATTTTTCTTGATTTAATTTATCCTTTTAGATATTTTTCATTTCACAGCGAAGATGGATTATTTTATATTAAAGGTCAGTGTTTCAATTTTACTATACAAAATAACTATTTAATTTTGAAATAAATGAAACATAAAGTTTATCTCACACTACACTAAACATTACGGTTAGCTGGTGTTACACAAAAAAATGTCTTTCCTTGATGTTCTCTGTAACACAGAAGTCTAAGGATTACCGAACAATAATATATTATTACAATATGATTATTTAATATAATAAGATATAACATAGATGTTAAATTAGATGATATGAATATTATTAGTCAATTTATACAATTATATAGTTTACATAATGTAACATGACTTCAAAGGTTACCAATTATTTATAAATCATCATGAATGCTGATTGAATAAAAAATGTGTTATTATTATTATTAGGGTCACAAGGTTGTTTTACATTAATAAATAAAATAAAATAAAATTATAATGTGATATTAATGTAATATATATTTTATATAATAATTAAAATAGTTTTTATATTCATTCAACAGATTTGATAGTCATAAGATGAGAACAAACCAAATGTTATTTTTTAAACATATATTTTTATAAATGTAGTTTTACAAACTTTTGACGGAGAACCCATTTTAAATCCCAATTTTGAAATTTTATAGACTTAATATATAATATTAAAATTAATAAATTAAGTAGAAACAAAAAAAATTGGTAAGGAATTTTTTTTTGTTATTTTCATCTAAGGATTCATTTTTTAACGACTAATTTAAAAATTGATTTTAGTTCAAAACTGAATTTTCATATAATCTATTTATATGGTTAAATTATATTTTAAATTGGTTTAAATTTTTTATTAGATAAAATTTTTATCAATTAATTATATTTATTTCATTGATATAATTCTTAAATACAAATTGGATATAAAAACAATGAAATATTTTGAATGTATTTATATTTAAAAAATCATATAGTCAACCCGATAGTGGGATTAATTTTAAAATATTTTCTTCCACTTATGTGATTAAAATTTTGAAAAATGATTCAAAATTACTAATAATAAAAATTTATTATGTCTAAAAATTTCTATATATTTTTGTGCCAATAATATGAGTCAATGTTTTTAAAATTAATTACATTGATTAAGGTGAAATTATACTTAACAAGGGACTAAACCATAACCTTAAAAAACAAAACAACCAATAAACATTAAAAAAATATATTTTATGGAAATATTTAGATTCTATATTCCATTTTATATAATATTTATTATTATATGATTCATTTTCAACACAAAAAACTTTGTTTAATTCTCTCTTAAAATATTTACAAGAGTGAAAATCCTCTATCCCTTTAAAAGGCCACCACCACTCTCCCTTCTTAAAATATATGAAACCACTGTGGTTCAGCAAGTATATAAACAATACACTTACCAAAATCCCTAACTTCCTCCTTTAATCTCATTTTTTTCATAAATTCATTCAATGAATCCTTTGGGAAAAAAATGTGTTACTCAATTAGGAGGTCACTTTTTCTATCAATATCATTTCTTTCATTTACCTTCTCTGCCCCCACAAATTAATTTATTGAATGATTGTATAAAAAAATATCTTATATATAGTAGTATTTTTTATGATATGTTTTAAATAGACATTTACACACACCTCCATTTAATGCGTAACAAACATGTTATTTATGTGCATGACAAACTACCGCCTCACTAAACGATGATTGTTCATTGTTTCCTTTACCATATCTCATGATATAAATTATGATGGAAAATTAGTTTATATATGTTATATATTATATTTATTATTTATTTATTATTATTTATTACTTCTTAAATACATATTTTTTTACTTTCCAATTGGTGAAAATATGATAATTTCCTTTAAAGAAGTGTGGACTACCGCCCCTCCAAGTGACGTGATCCATATACACACTAAATGAAATGTATTATGGATGAATTTACTGAACATTTAGGATATATATAGAATTATATTTCTACTTTAATGATATTATATTCATATATACATATAGTTAATTTTATATCTTTCTTTTAATATAACAAAAATACGGAAACATCGTTCATGAGTATGTATGACATACCATCTCCATGAACGGTGTATTCCATTCCACACCTCTATATTCTATATATTACTATAATATATATATTTAATTAATATAAATTATATTTATATCATTTCTTAAATTAATTAATCATGATATAATTATAATAACCAAAGATATAAAAATTTAAGACACATCTGAAAAATAAATCTAATATTACCCAAAGTAAAACATTAAAATATGATTGCTAACAAGAGGGTAAAATAAGGTCCTGATAAAACCATATATGGTATTAGATATAATAATAATGTTTTTCAAAATATATATAATAATTTTATATTTATTATACATTTGTTTTTACTGAGTACCACGAGAATCAAGATACAAGGAATGGTTATTTCATCTCACTTTTTATTTTTGTGAGATACAAGCTTTATTCACCATTCATTCATTTTTTGTGGTCTATATACTGCCCATGGATTTATTCAATGATTATTATATTTATATTTATGGGTATTTACATATACACTCTACTAACTTTATTTCATGGGATTTATGTTTCAAAATTTAAAAAAATGATAAAAAAGTGTTCACTCAATTTATCTTTTTGAGACTCAAGTTTTATTATGTTCCTATTTTAGTTCTGAGGTTTATATATTGTAATTTTAAAATATATATCATGAATATAATTCATTTAATGATATTTTATACTCATTAATTCCATTTTCATACATATATTTTATGACCCCATGTATCTATGTGGTAAGAGATTATTTAAAGAATTTAATAACTTATCAAGATTGTTAATTATTATACTTATTGGATGAATAATTATAATCCATATCTCAAGAAAATTAATGAATTTTATTATCCCTTATTTATTAAAGATATATAAATGAATTAGTACCATTTATTTACTCTTTGGTACAAAATATAGTGAATAATGTGTTTTTAGGAAATCTCGAATTTACCCTCTATTCGGTCAGAAATCTGTGTCTTTTTAAAACCATGTTTTTTAAAAATGGATTTAAAGCATATTTTACTAATATTTTACGATAAAAAATACATTTTTATCATTTTTTTCTTTTACTAGTATCTTCAAATGAATATTATTGTCTTTTTATGTACAAGAAATTTTTAAACCATTTTGCCCTAAAAATGGAATATTCTTTTTACCTCATACGAAATGTACAGATTTACCCACGGACGTTCCTTTGAAAGCTTCCTTTTCATTTTTAAATAAATAAATTTTTTGAATTTTTATTAAAATTAATTTTCATTGGAAATTATTTACAAAATTTTTTCAAGAAGTATTAGTAATTTTTCCAATTATCTTCAATGAATTGGTTTTCAAACAATCTTCATATTTTCTTTATATGTTTTCCAACTATATTCATAGAAATTATTTAGAAAATATTTTCCACATTTATTTATATATAATCTATCTGTTTTCAAAGAAAAAGGTTTTTAAATTATTTTAAATATTATTTTATATGAATTAAAGGAATAATATTTTCAAAATGACTTCAATTCATCTTTATATGATTTAAAATTATTTTATAAGAAAATAATTTTAAAATGGTTTTAATAATTAAAAAAACAATTATAATAAATAAGAGATTTTCTCCTTAGGAAATGTTTTTAAATATATTTCAAATTTATTTCCCATATATGATAACATCTATTGGTGTTAATCATTCTTTTCTAGGTAAATTATTCAATGTTTCCATTCATAATCATTCTCTGAATGGATTATGTTTTGATAGAATGTTATTTATGAAACTCGTTTCTATTTGACGAGTTATATACTTTTGAATCCCGCTTATTTTCACATGTTATGTTTATAATGAAATGAGTATAAAAACTAGACTTTTTCACTTGTTATATTTTGAATAAATTTTTAGGATACCAATTTCATTCCATCAGTTATGATTTTATTGTTTATGATTTTGTGGCTCATGTGTTTATGATTTCATTATGGGATGAGTGGGACATATAACTCCCTATAATTAATTGGGTGAAGATTTATATCTTGTGAGAAAATGATGGATAAAAAAATGATTCAGTTCAGTACTGTGGAGATGGAAAATGAAATGAACATGGTTCAGTATTACAGGGTCATAATGGGAAATGAACTTAGTTCAGCAATACAGGGTTGAAACAAGGTGTGAACTTAGTTCAGTAATACATGGTTACCATGGGTTTTGAACTTGGATCAGTAATGTACTTTTTCCTCCAAGATGGACATAGACACAATTCCTTGACTTCTATTTAAATCATTATCATATTCCTATGAGTTTTCCACAATACCGTGTTTTATTCCTATGCTATGATTTCATGGATTAGGTTCTTTATATACTTATTATTCTTGTATTTTGAAATGGTATGATTTATTCCACGATTCATGAATAGGATAATAGATATATGGGGTATGATCTTCTATTTTCAGGATCACATTCACATACCCTAATACTCATGATTAGGGTTACATATCTCCCTTGTTTACCCTTGTTGGGAAACTGAGATAACCCCTTTTGTGCTTCTTTCCTCACGTTATGGTGATATATTTATTTTATGATGTTTATATGTTGTTTGATAGGATTTGGGAACCTTGTGTGAGATAATATAGCTCTATCATGTACTAGAGTTTACATTTCTATGTTTCTAAAGGCACAAAACAATACATTCACTGGGTGTTTTTTTTGTATAATGTATTAAGTATTTTGAAAAAGTGATTTAATATTAATGTATGGAAAGATAGGGTCTTTATAGTTGGTATCAGTGAGATGGTTTAGTTAACCATTACAATCTAGGATGATAAATCCTTTATGAGAACCCTATGGACATTTCTAGGGATAAGTATAGAGATAATGAATAGTATAGGGCATTTTCATGGAATTTTGGTCAAGAATAAATTTATTGGTTTCCAATTAATATATCCCTACATAGATACTACATTTCGATGTGGATCTAGAACATATATACCTAGGGGTAACAACACCAATAAGATATTACGAGCCTAACATAGGGTAATCGAGTACACGATAATGGGATTTGTTGCACACCTAGTTTGAAACTCCTGGGGTAAATTCTTTAGTATTTCACAAACTATTCATTAACCATCATGAAATAATAAAATATATGTTTTCTATGAATAAAATAAGACAACCCTAGGGTATCATAGATTAAGTTATGTGTCATGTTTTAGACATCCTATATGTAATTCGATTACTAGATATTTTGTTTTATGGTATGAGAAGTAATGCCCACTATATGATTCTAATTTTAGTCAATGGGTCAACTGGATGTACTGGATTAATGTTGAATGTGATGGATGATTTTTTTATGAGAAGTCATGTGGGATGATCACTGGAGTGGAATATGTTTCGATCATGACTAATCAGTTTTCAGAGAACATGATTAACAATGTATACCTTAAACAACTATTAGACATACCATGGAATAGAAATAATGAGTTCTATGAGTGAATGGGTAATGGAGACCACAGAAGAAAGAAGATTCCATTTCAATTTTTTCCAGAATGTGAAATTAATCACTAAAGTAAATAAACTAGAGGGATAAGAATAAGAATGGTGAACTAAGGTAAAGAAAGACATAAAGCCAGTGACTGCTGCGGAAAAATGAAAAATTTGGATAACTAAATGGATGAGTATATTGGAATACCATTGTAATTGTTGATGGTAAAGTGTTTTATGTTGTGAATAAATAGCCATTATGCAAATCAATGTCCTAAGAAGAAATATCCTGAAGAGGATCAGCATGGTTGTAAGAGTAATGGTTACAATAATGGTGATGAAGCGACTACAAATGAAATATAAAAGGAAATATGTATTATGTAATAAGATTAGGTATCCTTTCTAATTGAATAATGATGAACTGGATTTATAAAAGATTTTAGGTATTCTTATTCATGAAGTATGATATATTAAAGGTGAAATATATAAGGATTGTTCATTTTATGTTTTTCACTAAAACATTACAAGAACATGATGGATGGTTCTGATAGAATAAAAAAGTGATACAATGGAAAGGTTATGTCCCTACAAAAAAACATGATTTAGTGATTGATAATCCTTAATATGTTCCTTAAATTATGATAATTTTTCATGGATAAAAATATAGTGTATATGAATAAGTAAATTGGACTGTACTAATTACCTTAGAACTAATTCAAGACTTCTTGAGGAGTATTTTATGAAATCTTGGATGACGATTAAAAATTATTGTGTTTATAGAATATGTCGAATAATATATGGAATAAAGAAGAATGCATGTTTTGTAGAAGTATTTATTTTTATTTTTGTCATTAACCCGTTCCTGGATAATATATGATGAGGGTATTCACATGTTAGGAATGTGACAACCAAGAGATAATTTGTGATATACATCGGAATCAATGTTAAGTTGATTTCATTACACTCTTTTAATGTTTTTATTTATTTCTTTTAGAATTATTATAAGGTTAACCATTCCAGAAATGTTCATTTTAGGCTATGGATGAAGTATTTATGCACTAAGTGTTTATTGAAAACCTTGGTTACTTGGCTACATAAGGATTAACCTTATTATAAGGATCTATAATTAATTTTAGAAATTATGTTTTAGGGTTTTAGAAAAGGATAAAATGTAAGGTAGGTGACCAAAAAACAATTCCCGCAATGCTGCGGGTGTTAAACCCATTACCAAAATACAATTTGGGTTTCATGCCATCCACTAGACTACACGATTTCCTGGTTAATGTATAACTATTTTTTATGGATATTTATTTATGATGAAACAATTCCATTTCTTTTAATGTTTATATATTAATTTATTAAACATATTTATTTTTATGAATATTTATAGATAAATATTTATACATTACATTCTTTTATGTGCCTTAATATCTCCTAAATGTGAAGTTTATCCCTTCATGCATCAATGATAATTTATAGACATCCATTATAAAATTTAATGGAATAAAATGTAATATTTAAATGCACAACAAAAGAATGATTTTTTTATAAAAATATGTAAATAAAATATACTTCCATATTTTTTGTGTTAATGAAAAATTACTCAACATTAGGATAATGATAAAATGATAAATTTTCATCCCAATACAATAATTTTTATTGAACTAATGTTTTTTTAAATAGTCATAGATTTTTGACTTTAAGGCCTTTATATTTTCCTTTATCATTAACTTGTCTATTTTTGATGACCTCAATCACTCCATATAAATATTTACTCTCTTTTTCCTGGTCCAACATTTACTCCCAACCCTTGTTCACCTATATAGAAACTGTTGATGCCAAAATGTGGGTAGGAGAAGAAGTCACAAACCCGAGAGTTGCCTCGCGAAGCCCTTTTGCAGAGAACCGGTCACATCGATCCACCGCGAAGCAAGGAGGCGGTAACACTCCAAGACCGCCCTTGACATTCATGAGTCATCCTGAAGAAAGGAGGTGGTAATGATCCACGACTTACCTTGATGTTCGTGAACTATTTCTAAGCAAGGAGGAAGTAACGCTCAGCGACCACCCTTGACGTTCGCGAGCCACAGCGATGTAAGGAAGTAGTAACACCCCGCGACCTTATTTGACATTCGCAAGTCTTCGTGGAAGAAAGAGGTGGTAATGCTCCAAGAATGCATTTGAAGTTCACGACGCACCACAGAGAAAATGAATTCCTCTTTGCACCGAGTGTGAACTGCTTCAAGGCGCCTCTCCCTTATAAATACCACCCCCCCAGTTTCAGAAGAGGAAGAATCTAACCCTTCAAATTTCTATCTCCTGAATCGCAAAACATCATGTGCTCTAAGAACAATAAGTTGTGCGAGGTACTTATGCTCTGCAAAGTGCCTCCCCTTTGTCTCATTTTGATCCCCTCTTCCGAGAGGGATGCCTTTCATTGATCCTAATGGCTTCTGTGAAGGAAGGGGATCCCCAATGTGACACGGGTCATCGCTGAGCATTTATTCTTCTCAAAACACCATTTATGTACACAAGATCCACATACCAAGGTAGGGTCACTATACTTCGCGAAGCACATTGCTTCACGATACCTAGTTTTGTGAGACACCTTTTTTTTGCAAGGTAGTGCTCCGTGAATTCCTTCCAACTTCGTGAAGAACCTCCCATATGCACCTCTACCCTACGCTTAGTCCAAGTCTCCTCACTTCGTGATGTACACCCCTTCACAAGTATCCTTCTCCATGCAGAACGGAAGAGCTTCAAAAGGCCCCTGCCTATGAACCCATCTACTTTTCAATTCCTTTTCCCGTGCAACCCTCCAGGTTTGCACGATGTGATTTCAAATTACCTTGGACACTACTACCCGTTGTGTTGCATCGCCTCATGCTTCTTCGCATAGGCATGATAACAGTTATGGCTTCTTTTCATAGCCAAGATAACATGGACCCCCCAATGGTTTTCTCCATCACACCCCCTATACATGTCTTTGACATTCCCCTCTCTGCACTAAGGAGAAAATGGTACAGGATATGTATGTCCTAGGGTTTCGGAGCAATACCACCTCGTCCGAGCTACAGAAGGTTAAACTGCCAAGCACCATCGTCCTCAGCACATGATGTTAAACAATGACCTCACTGCATACCTTGCACATGGGGTTCCACCACAAAACCACTAGTCTCCATAGGGGATGATATTATCCTTATGGGATTGGCGTTTATCTGTGAGGAAAGGACAACCATCTCAGTGTAAACCCCTAGCATTCTTGTAGGAGGAAGCATCCCTGCACCTCCTTTATTCTGCGGTCCCCAGGGCCTGCAAAGGGCATGATGGGGAATGGTGCTTGTCCTTTCTTCGGTCCCAAATCACTTTTTTTCTTCTCTTTGTCTCCATATGGCCTCCATACTATAGTAAGTACCAATCCGCTTCAGGATTCTAACCATGCATAAGCCCCTGTTTCATCTCTAGGCTGCAATCACATGTAAGCCCTACTCCATCTCCCATGGATGCACCTTTCACGACATGATCATCTAGTCCCTGTTGATTCTTGTTTCTCACACCGAGCATGAATCATCTGGTCTTGGAGTAAGCATCGACAAGGAAACCCATATTCCGAACTACGAGGTCTTTGATCCTTTCCAAGGTAGGGTATATAGAAAGCCTCCAAAAGGTTCAATCCCACCACCCCGGTCGTTCCGAACATCTTCATGTCGGATCACCAACACTCTGGGCAGCCTAGAGTGTAATCCCCACACCATCTTGAACTATGAGTCCTTTGATCCCTACCAATGTAGGGTACATAGGAAGGCTCCATGAGGTTCAAGACCACCACCCCGATCGTTCCGACCATCTTCACGACGGTTCACCAACACCCTGGGCAACCAATATTGTAATCCCCACACAACCTTGAACTATGTAGACACTGATCCCTGCCAAGTTATGGTGTGTAGGATGCCTCCCCATGGTTCATGCCCAACAACCATTGTCCCCAGGTCCTCCTTCACGTCGGTTCTCCGACGCCACTTGAACTGGGCAGCCTAGAGTGTAAGCCCCACACACCCCATCCGAACTATGTGGACTTTGATCCCTACCATGATAGGGTACGTAGGAAGCCTCCATGAGGTTTAGGCCCAACACCCATTGGTTTCAGCCATTCGGTTCTGTGCCCCATCCTGAACTACGTAGTCTTTGATCCTTACTATGGAAGGGTACGTAGGAAGCCTCCACGAGGTTCAACCCAACACCCGGTCGTTCCGACCCCCTTCACGTTGGTTCACCACATCAACCTAAATTACATGATCTTTGATCCTTGCTAAAGTAGGGTAGGTAGGAAGCCTCCATGAGTTTCAAGACCACAATCCAACCCGACCCCAGGTCATTATCAACATCGGTTCACTGACTCCTGCCCTATATGGGAACTATGAGGACATTGATCCCTGCTAAGGTAAGGTACGTAGGAATACTCTGTGAGGTTCAAGCCCAAAATCCAGTAGTTCCTATCCACGTCACATCGGTCTGCCCCCCATCATGCATTATGTTAAACTGTGGACCCCACCCAGCGGCAAGCCATTGTGACCCCATTTAGTGGAAAGCCTCCATCAGAAGTACTATGTGGACTTTGATTCCCTGCCACAAGGATATGTAGGAAGCCTCATCGAGGCTCCAGCCCAAAACCATCATCGTCTTCATGAAGGTTCTATCCCATTAACCACCCACTCACGAAACCTTCCATCATCCATCCTGATTCTTACCTGGGCCACCACATCCTGGTGGGATAATACCACCCCATTCCCCCTTCCAACTAACAAAATTCGGGAGGCCACCCACACTATGGCCCCAACACCAGTGTTCCATCCGAGGGTTGCACCTATCCGATCCACTCTAATAAGTGTTCAGATCAGTCTGATCTGTCTCTGATGGACGTTAAACACGTGGAATACCCTGTGTTAAATATAGGAATCTGAGGAGAACATCAGATACATGTCCATGTCATTTGATTCCCCACGTCCGATGTGTGATTCCATAGGCTTCCGCACCCTTGAGAATCCCTATAATAACGGTCCAAAGACTGACAAACCAATCCCCTAGTGTCCAGACACGCCAGCAATGAACAACGTGAGTACTCCCCTAAACTAAGGTTGTTGCCCCAACCGAACCCCTTGGAATTTCCTTACAGAAGCAGTGTAATCAACTGGGGTCCATGAAGATATGGTTCCAGTAAGAGTTTCATGAATAACGTCTTATGTCTATGAGGGATACTCGGACTAGGTAACGAGTTATGAGTAGGAATCCACAGAAGGAAGAACTGACATCCCATTATCTCGTTTCTATCAAGGAGCATACGTTCCTAAATAAGGAGTGGATTCCGCCTACCTTTGTAAAGCAGGAATGTGGGAAAAAAACTATCCGTCCTCCACAGACGGATGTGCACGTCGAAGAGAAAGCATCAGAAATAGAAATGGTGATCCCAACATGAAATTATTATAAACAAATTGAGATTAGTAGTGATTGGGGCATCAATGGATTAATGTGTCACTAGATCTCGTTATCCAGTGCCAGTTCCAACCTAGAAAATAGTGGTCCTCGCGTGAAACTCACCAGATGTTTGGGTAGTAGAACGTTGGACATCATGTTTTATGATGTAGTCAGCATGGATCCCTCTTACATGCCATGGAAGATAGGATCGCGTTGGGGCATTGGTAGTCAATTCCTTTTTCATTCAGCACTGATGAATTAATCTCCCTACTCTCAGGAATCAGGTTGCTGCATCGGGAACGCGATCACCTCCTACACACCAGCACAAGGGCTGAGGAAGTACTATCATGGAAATACTCTGTGGTCCCACCACTTCCGCAACGACCTCTACACCCATGGACCCAAGGCTTCCACACCCCCTCTCCCCATCTGAGGTCATTAAATGGAGGGTCATCAACGACTTCGTACGTTGTTACAAGGAGGAGGGAACAATCCTAATACAGGATATGGCCCGCTTAGATCTGGAGGCGTCCATGCCTCACCGTCAACGCCACCCCTGAGAGTCGCACATGGATCCATTGCTCCCAACCCTGGCATCCAATTTCTTTGGGAGCCTCTCTCTGGAATGCTTTAATGACTCCCTACCTTATGCTGATGAGGTAGGTGATGCCCAAGCTAGCCCAGTCAGAGTCCCATTCCAGGGGCTCCCAGTGATGTCTCCCACCTAGCCACATTAGCGCTGCCACACCATCTTTCTAGATAACAAGAAGTTAATCTATGCACCTGCACCACCGGCCCTGGTTCGTCTGACCCGACAGTAGCGTCAGGTGTAAGCTGAGGACGCCAACCAGGGGGTGTCAATGTTGACGGCTATTATGGCTCGAGCCACCACCGATGCCTATCATCAGTTCGCTGTGTATATTGAGTAGGGGAACTTATATGCCCAACCATGACCGAGGCCCCAACCTCCCCACGGGCAGGCTGGGTTGACTCTCTCAGCCGCTGGCACAAGCATTGGCCTCTATGAACCAACCTGCAGCGATGCCACCTAGTACGAAGGTCCTCCCTATACCACTACCACAGAAAGCGCATGACTTCTCGTATTTGAGGATTAGCATGGAGGTCTGCCCTAGGCCACCCCCTATCTGAACAAGGGTCTTCCTCGTGATAGTGATGCTCAGGGTGGGGGTCTCTCCCGTGCCCACTACACCGAGTACGGAGTCATTCTTCCTTCCACTGACAATCGGTGCAGAGACATTGCACATTCGGTCTCTCTTCCATGTGGGGCCCCTCCCCATATCCTTTCAGCAGCCAGTGAAGGTCCTCCTCGCCATGGAAACCTGAGGGGTGAGGGCTAACCTCGATCCACCCGCACTTAGCATGGAGGTCCTACCCATGTCCAGCTTGACCGGTACAATGACTCTCCCTGTATAGAGATTCCCTAGGAAAACAAGCATGGAGGTCCTCCCCATGCTTCTTCCATTTCCAGAGGAGGTCTTTCCTACTCCAGCGCTACCCATGGAGGTCCTCCCTATGTCCCCATTGACATCTGTCTTGGTGCTCCTCTCACACCGGCTTTCTTGGGTGGAAACCCTCTCCGCCCCAACACTAGCGCGGCCAAAGGATCCCAGGTCAGAAATCAGCCCTGTCCCAAGGAGCCACACAGGGGTAGGAAGGTGGGTCATCACTTCCATAAGAAGAATTATGAGAAGGTTTGGATGAAGATCAAATGAGTCTTCTTCTGAGACTCTGAATCAGATTACGACTCAGCTCAGGAACCCTCCCCTTGCTCATCTAAGTCAAGGCCCAGGGCAGGAACAAGGCACATCATCCTAGTACTCCTGAAATGCTAGGTCCATAGGATTCTCGCCTCCCTCCACAGGTACATCTTGAAAGATGAAAATCTGGCGACCCCATAGGTTATGGTCATGCAATCACTACCATCATCACTAGAAGCGCTATATACCTCAACAAGAGATCACAGAAAACTATTCTGGGGACCAATGGTGGGTGACCAACATCGTGGAAGGTCACCGGTAGCCCTAGAACTAGATCCAGAAATGGTGGCCGTCAGTCCGTCTTATCGGGATGTAGCGGCCAGGTCGCTACACTCTTCAATGTACAACCCGAGATTCGGCGGCCCATCAGCCCGTTTTCTGTACTCTCCACTGGACAATCTGCCATCCCAGTGGTTCACCTCTATACCACTTCTAGTTCCTCATCCACCCCCAGTTGAGAAGTGCAGAAATCAAGGGCCATACCCTGAATCTAAGCTGACGAGCTTCTGGAACATCCTCGCATCGGACGACATCCCTGAGAAGTTCTGGCTTGTGGAAGCGCCGAATTTTCATGCGTCGAAATACCTAACCCCTGAGAAAGTTTACTGTTTCCACCACACCCTCTGAGTGATGAATTTTAGTCTTCGTCATCAGCCTGTGGTCTATCCAAGTAGCCAAGCACATTTCAAAGAAATCAGTGAGTAATGTTGTCTTGTCCAGTTGGCCGCACTGCCCGTGGCCTAGGGCCACGAGTCACCAGCTCGCTGTGTGGTCCTCCAGTAGCAATGCATTCAAAGTATCAAGGTAATCTGTAAAATCATCAAGGAAGCTACCCCACACTCAAATCTGTGGCTGGGGGCAGTATGCTGCCCTCCGATTCTGTCCTATTTGACAGCAACCTGACTCACTGGGATACATCAGGGACATGCCCTCGGGAAGTTTCGCCGTCAACATGGCCGATATAGTGGACATGGAGGATGATATGGAGCTTCTCGATGGAGACATACCACCTGAGGGATGACACCACTATTTGATCTATCAGGGAGGATTACTCGTCAGTAGAGGAACCTGCGAAGAATCCGTGCACCCACTGAGGCATTGACACTTAGCCGGAGTTCTGGTAAAGGAAAAGAGCATGTCAAAGCTGTCAAACACTCCAACCTATCTACCTCAGTGTAGAAGATGGAGGAGGACCTCGAGAAAGCCACATTACGCGAACATCCTGCTGAGCAGAAGAGGTTGGTCGATGAGATCCTGGCTGAAAGCGCTGTAGAGAGACAACCCGACTATGGCGATCCTAGGCCAGTACATCAGGGGTAGGAACAACATCCCATCGGTGAGCTGCCCCCAGGCAACCCTGATCATGATGCTCCCGTAGATAGGGATGAAGCCACAGCTCACAGAAAGGGGGCACGATATGTCTTCCCAAACCCTCCATAGTGCTTCACCAATCCAAGGAATCCATCTCAGGTTCCCCCAGCTGCCCTGCAAGTCGCTCCACCTACCACCCCATGATCCGCTGGGCCTGGTTACCATGTTGAGGAACCTGGAAACCCCCTCGTAGTTAGGGATCCCTTCAAAATTGGAACTACTGCCCAGATGATCCAATGGAAGCACTCATTTCCTTCCATGAGGAATTGGAAACACAACAGGTGGAAATCCTAGCTGATAATAAGCCATACCCGACATGGGTGGATGATATGATGGCCCCTCTAGGTTTTTATAATCCCACCTTCTCCCCCTTTAATAGGACAGGGGACCCGCCTCAGCACCTAGCCGACTTCAACTAAAGGTGTGGGCCCATGTTAGGGACTCTAGAACAGTAGGAGTCTACCAAGCTCCGCTGATTTGTTCAGACATTGGAGGGGCTGACATTCATCTAGTATAGCTAGCACCCCATTAGATCTGTAACCTTCTGGGAGGACCTTCCCAGACAATTCCTCTACAAGTTCATCTCTACCACCAGAAAAATGACCATCGCATACTTCTTCATGTGCAAAGAAAGTCATGATGAGCAAGTCACAAACATTATAGTCTAGTGGAAGGGGCTCACATACTCCCTTTACATGCCACTGACTCAGGAGAAATTACTGACGATGTGAATTGGAAAAGTGAAGACGGAACTGGTTCCCTCCCTGATCACCCAGAACTACCCTGGATGAGTCCGAGACTTCTGTGATACGGCCCAATGCCTGGAGGAAGCCCTGCAATCGGCCATCCATGCAAGCCATTTCCCCTGTAATTCCAGCCAGGAGGGATTCCAGAGCCGAACCTGCCTCGGTGTCCCAAATAAAATCCCCCACGAAACTAGAATTGCTACTAGTGGCACCAGCTTCGCAGCCTCGCAGAGGACCTCCACCGCAGGTGCAGCCTCCAGCTCAGCAACGTCCTCCTCAGAATCAGCAAGTGCCACCCACATAATGCATTGCCACTGCCCAAGTAGGAAAATCAGGGTCCACCTCCTCGATAGGCCCCTCTAGCTCCTCGCCAAGGCCAGGCTCCTAGGGCCCCCTTTCCGAACAGGTGAAAATAGACTTACTATTTCCATGAGAATCAGGTCCCTCGTTACTTCCGTAACACCTCAGAGAAGGGGATTGTACACTTTCCTAAGTGTAGATGGCCAGAAGTGGAGAATCTCATTGATCTCCCCAACTAATTCCCCTATCATCAGATTATGGGTAACACCCTCAAAAAGTTCTATGTATTCAAAGAATGACTTCAAGACTAGGTTGATAACAACATATTCAGGCTAGGCCCAGCCCCAACACAAGTGGAGTGTGTCTTTGTATGGCCAGATAGTAGTAGAGGCAGTGAAGGTGAGTGGAAGCAGGTTTCTAATCGTGAGTCCTAGAAGTACGATAATTGGATGGCACGCAAAATGGTTTCCAATGCCCATGGTATCATTCAGGCATGCCTGAATCAGCCGGAGCCTTTAGAAACTGCGACCACAAATTCAGCATCATCATCCCATTTGGCCTCTTCCCAAAAGAGAATGCATCAACGACGCAAGGGGAATCTATGTTCTCCACTAATTCCATCGTCATCCCGCACTCTCGGCGAATTAATGCCCCTGGAGATGGGGATCCCTCCAAGAATCCACCCAGTGATTGATGAATCTTCAAGTGATAGTCAAGGGTATGATTCAGTCAATATCGTGGAGTTGTTAAACCAATGTATGAATACCTACAATGGGGAAACCTAGGAGAACCTCCCCAACATCCCTAGCTGACGCCAACGTTGGCAGAGCCACAACTATATCGTCTACCGGGGTACATCAGTTGGCACATCCATTTAAGCCGTGCATGCCACTGAGACCACACAGCTGTCCTATCATAGAACTCAGCATGCACAACCTCTTCATTCGGTGCTATCAGGCCCCCACCCACCACCGTTTTTGATATTGGATCAACCAGAACTACATCGTCCAGGCCGGGACTAGCCTCTACTTGATATAGGATGATATCGGTCCTCCAAACCTCATCTCGTAGCTACTCTTCGAGCTTTGACTAGTGAGCAATGGGATATGCCCCGCACCAGCCAGCCGCCAGTCTAGCCACCCGGGGCCGCCATGCCTCCTATCACAGAGCGGCCTACGGAAAGAAGAAGTTTGTTCTTTGAGGGGAAATATGATTTTCTCAAGCACCTTACTGGAATCCCAGCGAGGCCTTCCTTCCTTGAATCCCATCTCTTGTCACCAAATATGCGTGAGGCCCTCGCTGAGGCATTAAGAATCCCCATCCAGTTTGAGACGGAGGTAGCAGCTGCATAAGCCTTTCATGATAAAGCGGTCGATAAACTTGAGTGTTAGGGCATCATTTAATTCTCTGGAGAATTTGAAGTCCCCCCCCCCATAAAGGGGCACATCCGCCCATTACACATCGAAGGGCATTTTTACGGCGTGGAGGTTCTCCACTGTCTTGTTGGCACCGACTCCGGGATCAACCTTATCATGATGCAGATACTGTAGAAGATAGGGTTGTCTGAATATGACCCAAATCCCTACAATTTAAGAATCCTGGAATATGATAGGATAATGAAAACCCCATTCTTTATGATACATTTGAATACCCAGTTCAGTGGCGTAGTTGCTAGCACTGAGTTTATGGTTGTCTCCCAGGACACCGTGTACAATGCATTGATGGGTAGACCATGGATCCACCAGCACATGGCAGTCCCCTCATAGTATCACCATTGCCTCATGTACACCGTAAATGTTCGAGTAGGCATACTCCAATGCGATGCATCATTTTTCGCCTCTTATGATGCCCGCTACCTGGATGCCTACTATTACAAGAGTAAGGATAAACAGATTCATGCTATTGAGGTCGAACCCATCCCGGATGCAACCTACCCCTGGGCAGGTTTGGATGACTCCTACGTCTTCCCAATCCATCGATTAGAGGCCACGACCCCTGACATGGGGCACTATTTTGTGGTCACTTGCATAACAGAGAAACATATTCCCAAGTCCATGAAAAGAGGGAAGATCACCTCATAGTCCTACAAAAATTAGTCTCAGGTGATCTTGGAGCCTCCTACCCCCATACGATATCGGGCTGTCTGTCCCATGGCAGAAGCAGTACGTCATACGTGCCTATTTCACTGGGCAGGAATTAAATGGCACAAGACTTCTAACCACTACTACATCAATATCATCAAGTGTGGCCCCGTGGGCCGAAGACCAGATGGGATCAGGACAACGGCCTTTATTGCTATGGTCTCGGCAGCATCTGAATCTCCCGACATGCTTTCCACTGTAGCCCAGGCTGGCAGCAACCTCCCATTGGGATACATTGACCCAGAGAAAGCACCGCACACTAGAGATTCCCTTTATACAAGTGAAGGAGAGGATCTGGATAATTCTACCCACACCTTTGAAGAAGGCATCTCTGCCACGGTCGAAGAACTAGTATAGGTGAACCATGGTAGCGAGGCAGATCCGAGACCCACATTGATCAGTGCCACTATGTCACTCAAGGAGCAGCAGTAGTACATAGATTTCATGAACCAGCATCGTGATGTACTCTCCTAGAGCTATGAAGAGATTCCATGACTATATCCTTAGGTAGCTGTCCATCGCCTCGGTCTCCCTGCAAGTCATCTTGGGCTGAAGCAACCTCCCAGAAAGATGCACCCTTCTCATGGTGCCATGGTCAAAGCAAGAAGTTGACAAGATCATCAGATCCAATTTCATCAAGGAGGTTCATTACCCAAAGTGGCTATCCAACATTGTGCCAATCAGGAGGAAGAATAGATAGATCAAAGTCTGCATCGACTTCCGTGATCTCAATCACCACTGTCCGAAGGATGATTTTCCCCTTCCGGTGACAAAATTTTTGATCGATGCTACAGCTTGGTTCTAAGCTCTCTCCTCCATGGATGGTTACTACGGATATAAAAATATCTGAATGGCCCCCGAAGACGTGGAGTCCACAACTTTCATGGAACCCCAAGGTACTTTTTTTACCAGTTTATGCACTTTGGCTTGAAGAATACAGGTGCCTCCTTTCAGCTGGCCATGTACCACATATTCAATCCAATCCTCAAGACATTGGTGGAATTCTATGTGAAAAATCTGCTGGACAAATATAGCCAGTGCCAAGACTATCTTATGGAACATGTGAAAGTGTTCGGCTTCCTCTGTTCCCACCACCTGAAGATTAACCCATTGAAATGTGCCTTCATTGTCACCTATGGGAAAATCCTTGGCTTTGTTGTCAGCTGCCAGGGCATTGAGATCGACCCAGAGAAGATCAAGGCCATCAGCCAGATGCCTCCCATGAGCAATGTTCGGGAGCTTTGAGGTTTCCAAGGCCACTTAGCCTACATACGCCGATTCGTTGCGAATCTTTCCGGCAAGTGCAATCCCTTTTCTCGACTCATGAATAAATCCTCCACCTGCGAGTGGGACGAAGAGTGTTAGACTGTGCTTGAGGAAATCAAGAATTATCTAATATAGCCTTCGGTCTTGATGCCACCTGTCTCTGGAAAACAACTGATCCTATATGTGACTGCCCTGGAATGATCTCTTGGTGCCCTCCTCACCCAGAAGAACAACAAGGGGATGAAAAATAGCCTCTACTACATCAGCTGCATGCTCCTCGATATGGAGATCAGATACTCCCCCATTGAAAAGAGCTTCCTTGCGCTCGTATTTTCCATGAAAAAGTTGTGACACTACCTACAACACCATGAGGTACAGGTGGTTTCTTGGGTATACCAGTTGAAGTACATTCTAAACCGCCCCATGTTGACCGGCCATCTAGCACGGTGGGAATTAATCCATTAGAATTTCGACACCATGTTCATGCCTCTGAATGCTATCATGAGACATGCATTGGAGGATTTTCTAGATTCCCATCCAACCTCTATAGACCATTCCCTAGACCTAGATTTTCCCAATGAGGTAATCCTCTCAGTAAATCCTGCCATCCCATGATGGTAGATGCACTTTTATGGTGCCCCCCGGAGCTCCACTGGTAGGAGACGCAATGATCCCAAGATCAATAGAATATGCCTGGGTATCATCTTCATCACCCCTGCACAATCCATTCTGCCATACTCATTCCTATTGTCATTGGGCTGCACCAAAAATGATGCGGAGTATCATACCCTCATTACTGGCCTCGAGCTAGCCCTCAAGATCGATGTGCCCCATTTTCATGTGAAAGGGGATTATGAACTGGTCATCAAGAAAATCAACGGTGACTATGTCGTCATAAATCTAGAGCTCACACCATTTTTTTAGCACACCCACCAGCTAATAGCCTAGTTTACATCTCTGCCAGAAGTTACTCAGGTCCCTCAATCTCAGAATGGTCAAGCCGATGCCTTGGCCGGCTTAAATGCATCACTTCCAGAACCTAAGCAGGATTATCTAATTATACACTTGAAAAATTGGAGAGTCATTTCTCCCGTCACCCTACATGATGACGACAACCTACGATTAAGCCATCTTACCGCTAGAGCCTCTACGTCAAGACCCCCAAGTCCCTCAGATGCTGTGGTTGAAGAAACTCCTGACTAGAGAGAACCTTTTGTTGAGTGTCTCCAAAATGGTAGCCCCCCAATTGATCAGGATGAGTGTGAGTGAATCAAACACCGCTTGCTGCAGTTTACCCTCTAGAGTGGTCCCAGTCTTGAGCAGATCCTCTAAAATAATTGGTTCTATGGTGTTATCTTTCGTTGAATCCAAGAGTCGAGATTTATCAGGTCCTGCATGAGGTTCATGCTAGTTCCTACGGTGCCCACAGACTGGGTTGAAGTTCTCCCATCAGATCCGGATATTGGGATACTTATGGCCCTCCATGATCCATGACTGCATCAAGTTCGCCAAGAGATGTCATGCGTGCCAACTGCATGCTAAGTTTTTGTATCGACCACTGGAAACTCTCCACTCCACCAAGTACTCTTGTTCATTTGCGGTATGGGGACTCGATGTCGTGGGACCATACCCACTGGTGACAGCTCCCCAGTGCAGGTTCATCCTGACCGCAAAATATATCTTTTCTAAGTGGGCAGATGTAGTTCCGCTCAAGGAGGTAAAGGCCCATTCTATCAATAACTTCATGATCTCTAACAACATCCACTGGTTTAGAGTTCCTCACGCTATCCTCACTGATAACGACACCAACTTCCAAGCAGTCGAGCTGAAGAAATTGTACACTAAGTACAACATCCGTTTGAAACATACCTCCTGCTACCACATGCAGGTTAATGGAAAGATTGAGTTGTTCCACGTAACCCTCTTTAACAATTTGCAGAAGATGGTTGGTCAGAATAAGAAGAGTTGGTCGGACAATCTCCCCAATTCCCTTGGGGATTATCGGACGACAACTCGTAATTCCACCCAAGTGACACCATATTCCGTGGTGTAAGGAGCTGAGGCCATCCTGCCCATCAATATCTAGCTTCCTTCATTACACATAGTGGTCTATGACCAGTAGGCACCAGATAAGGTAGTTGAAATTCGTCTAGCTGAATTGGAAGTACATGAACAGAATATGCATCATTCCCTGTACAATCTGGAAAGACATTAGAATAAGATAGCTATGGACTTCAACAAGAAGGTTCACCTCTACTCTTTCCTACAAGGAAACTTGTCATTGGCCCTCAGGGCGCCAATGATCCCCAACAGGAAACCAACCATGTTGGAGCCCAAATGGGAAGGACCATACATAATTCAAATGATTTACCCCAATGGAACATACTCCCTAGTGACCGTCGATAGTGAGTGTATAACTCCTCCCACCAATTCCAAGTTCCTCAAGAAATACTTTTCTTGAGCCTACTGGTCCTACATGACCTTAAACTGGGTGGTCCCGCATGACCCTAAACTACACGCTGGTCTGGCATGAAATTAAATAGTCTGGTCCTACGCGGCATTAAACAGTGCATCATCCTTCAAAACATTAAATTATATATTGAGAACTACGTATGGCTTGATACCCATCCTCATGGGATACGTAGGAATGCTCAGACACCTCATCCTGAGCCCAGACCCGAACTCTCCCCTTTTACTACCCCCTGGGTATAGTTCCCTCGGTGGGTCCTTGCATGATATGGTGTAGGCTTCCTTAGCCCCACCAATGCTAGGTTTGTAATGGTCGCACCAGGTGCCCACTCCCCATTATTCTATCCTCTCACATCCTCACCGCATGACGTTAAATTACTTGGCCTTAAAGAACCACGTATGGCTTGATTCCCATAATGATGGGATATATATGAATGTCTGGACATTTAAACTATTGGCCCATCCCAAATGCCAGAATCTTCCCCTAGGGACAGGACATATGGGAGGGGGGGTGCAAACTTTTTCCCCAATTTACATCGAGCTCATCTTGATCTGGCCATATGTCCCAGTCCCTAGATGTGTCAGCCTATTTCACCGCCCTGCTTGACTTTAAAATGTATCGGTACAAGTATGCTTCACCAACTACTTTAATTGGGACTCCATCATCCTTTCCGTCCAGAAGGGCTCCCAAATGAAATGGATTCCATGACTAAGGGATCTCCTACCGATTCGAGCCAACGCCCTCGAGGATGTGGAGCAACAAGTTGATACAAGTCCAACATTGCGATTATGGTCAACAGTCGATGCTCATTTATTGTTCCCATTTCAGGTTACTATTGGGACGCTGTGTTCGAACATGGTCAACAGCTATCCTACGTCATTAGAACCACCCCATGATGTCCCAAACATTGAGTGTAGTGGTTCATTCTGCCTCGTTATGTCTCCAAGTGATGAACTCCCTTCAATAAATGCCAGCTATTAGACCCCATATGATGGGGAGATCTAAGACTGACTCCTTGTTTCCCACACCGAGAACTACTCACGTGGGATTAAGAGCTTTAATGAGGCAGTAACCGCACAAGAGGCATATGTGTCCCACCATTCCCAAATATATATATAGTGTGAATGGATGAAGCTCATTTCTCTATACTCTATATACATCCATGAAGAACTAAACTGAATTTGGACATTCATGATCATTATTTGGGTGATGATTTGAATAGGTAAATTTTTGAATGAACTGTAAGTTTCTTGGGGTTTTATCAAGCGATGGTAGAGTGAGAAATTCCTAAATGGGTATTGAAACCACTACCCACACAAATAGGAATGTGGGAAAATAAAACTATGGAATCCATCACCAGTATTATAGGAACATCCCAATAAAACAATATGATATGGGTTATAGTGGATCAACTCACAAAGAATACCCATTTCAGCACTATTTCGGAATACTTCAATATTTGGAAACTTGTTAGATATATATAATAGAAGTAGTGATGTTTCCTAGAGTGCCACATTATATCATTTTGATCCTAATCCCTAGTTCACATTAAAATTATAGAAAACTATTCAACATACTCTTACTACTAAATTGAATTTCATTTTGTCCTATCACCCTGAAACTAATGATCAGTCGAAATGGAAAATCCAGACACCTATGAAAATGTTCAGGACATTCATAATGTAGTTTAATGGTCAATGTGATCAACACCTCTAATTATATGAGCTATAATACAATAAAAACATCCTCTAGATTATTCAAATGTAAAAATTTGAATCTCTATATAGGAAGTGATGTAGAACTCCCACATGTTATGATGATGTTGGTGAGAAGAACCTACTTTGGCCCAATCATGTGAAAGAAATTCCATAAAATGTTCACGATATCCAACAATATATAAATTCTGCCCAAGGTTGATATAAGATCAATGTTAAGAACTAGTAAATGGGAAGGGAGTTTGATGTTGGAGAAATTGTTTCCTTCATGTACTTACATAGAAGAGATTCACATGATTCATAAAGAAAGATAATATTATTGCTAGGTGCATCAGCCCCTTTGATATCCTTGATTGTATATGATTACTATACTATCAATAATCACTTCCACAAAATCTTTCACAACTTCATGATTTATTCCATGTATCTCTCTTGAGTAAGTACATACCATATTCCTCAAATGTATTTAATTAGGAGGTGGTACAACTCGAACATGACATCTTTTATGAGGAGAAAATGGTGGAGATCTTGGACTGTAAATAAAATGTTCAATGAAACAAGAGTAAAACCCCATCAATGTGTTGGGGAAAGACCATAAATATGAAGAAGTGATGTGAGAACCATGAGAGATAATGAAAACAAAGCACCCTAACCTTTTCCCAATGAAGATAATGAGTTTAAATTTCAAGGTTGAAATTTGTTAAGGGGGAGGAATGTATAACCCATACTTTTCAAATCATGTTTTATTTTAGAAGAAATATGTGTTATATATTATATAATATTATACAGAAAAAAAATTTAAATCCAATTTTTTTCACATTAACAATTATCATTACACTAGTCATATATAAAACCAATTAATGTGACAAACATTACAACTTGAAAAATACTATAAGATAGAAGATAAAAAATGGGAAATTAAGGATCACCCAAGTCAAATAGAATCACAACCCCATCTGCAAACACTATAAAAATTAATCCAAATATTAGAAAACCAACCAAAATATTAATAAATGAAAATATATACCGAGGGATAAAATTAGAGTGAAATTCTTTGTGGAAGAATAAAGTGGTATTTATATATTATAATGGAAAATGTGACCATTAGGATTCAACTTTTTTATGTGCAATGGTTAAATTTTACTTTTGGTTTACAAGAAATCTGTTCATTAAGAAAATTGGAAACTATAACCTTATTTGATAATTTAATGATTAATGTTAGTGTTTATTAGTAGTAATGATAAATTTTAATTGATTCCAAAAGGATAAAAATATTTATCAAACCTGTAGAGTCATGCTGTTTGAAAACCATTTTTTAGTACGTGGAAGGAAGGTACCAACACTGGGGTTTGAACATGACCAAAACAAATACAATTTCAACAAGTAAAGCATAAAATAAATCGAATATAAGAGAATTTCATTTTAGTAGAGATTACCAATCAGTCAATGTTATCTAATATACCCCATGAAACAACTACCATCACTCATATTACCCATAGAACGTATGTTAGTGTAATAAGGGGTTATGTGTCATATAATTGGATACATAAATTTTAATTTCATTTGTTTAAATAAAATGTTTATATCAACAATTATATTTGAAGAATAATTTTTCTTATGAAAATAAATGTTTAATTGAGATGAATTTGACTAAATAATTTTGGGATGCAAATAAATCATTATTTTATTTTTCCACAAAAATATTAAATTTCATAATAAAATAGTTATTCATACTAATATTTTTTTAATAAAATATTATTTTACGACACACATATATATATATATATATATATATATAATATAATTTTCTTATTTCCTCGAGAATATTTTATAAGTGTCCAAAATTTGACTCTCCCTTAAAAACTGATATTTTTAAATAATTAAGGGGTTTTATATTTGAAATTTATAATTATATTATATAAATATCTATTATTAAAAAATAATCATTATATTTTAAATTATCTCATTGAATTTTGGATTTAGTGAATTTATGTGATTTTTTTAAAATTCATTATTTTTTAAATAGTAATAAAAAAATATAGTTTTGGGTTTTTAATATATTTGTTACTTCATATTTATAGCATGATGATGTAATAATATATTGAACACAATAAATGAAATAAATTTTGTTATTTCATTAATATTAAGAGTATAAATAGATTTTATCAATTTGTAAATTTATAAGTGATATTCAAAAGTCTAAAATGGAATATTTGATTTTTCGAAACAATTTTATGTGGAATATTTTGTTTTATATTAAAATATTTATTAAAAATGTATTTTGGTTCTAAGGGTCAAAAATTTTATAAAATTTGCCTAAAAGTTTCATAAACATTTGCATTAACCATCTACAAGCCAATTTTTTTCATTTTTCACAATCTAGTTTTCTATTACCTATATTTGTAAATAATTGGACAATTCCCCCACTTTTTCTACAAATACCCACCCATTTCACAACTCCACATCCCTACCAATAAATCCTTCACGAAGTTCTAGAGATTTTCGTTAAATGGAGTCCCCCATATTTCCCTCAAGCCACCAAGGATCCATCCTCATGTTTTAGGAACAACTATTCAAGGTAAGACAAATCTCCACATCCCTTTCTATTAAAGATATATTTTTAAGTGTTATGTCATCTAATTGCGACAATAAGTACTTTTGGTATAGTTTAATTTAATTCATTATATTAATAATTTTATTTTATCAATGATGGACCTTAATTATCCATTATTTTACCATTTTCTAAAACCATGTTATTTACTAGTTATGCTCCAAATTTACTTCTCAAATTTCCCTATTTTACTAGATAAATTATAATTTATTTACTTTTTGTTAATTCAATTTCCACAACCTTTTCATTGAGTATTCAAATAGTTGTTGTAAAATACCGGGTAAATAAAGAATAATACATTTTCATATTCATTAATATTTTTTAATTAAATTTTAATTTTAAGTTAAAGGGTATGCTGTGTTCGATGGCTTACCTAATACACAACAATATGTTTCTTTGAAATCTTATGTTGCACACTAATAATATAATATTATTATTTTAAATGGTACTTAATGCCGAGACATTGTATTGGTTGAAATTAATAGAACTAACTAAATATTATTATATATGTTTGTTAAATGTTTTTACATTTATCCAATAAAAATTAGATTCTTAAAATAAGAAAAGAATTCGATTTTAAGCATAAATACTCTAATATTCATTAAAGGGCCGATTTACCGCCTTTTGATGGGGAACCCACTTTAAATATAGTTTTGTTCATTTCTATATGTTATATTTGAAAAATAAAATTCTTTTCCAGAATATGAAAACAAAATCTACTTTGGGTAAAATTCTGGTATTTTTCTGATAAAATTCATTTTTTTGATGAATTGTGAAAAATATTGTATTTTAATTCAAAACTGTGTTTTAATATAATTTATTTATATGGTTAGATTATATTTCTAAATTGTTTTAAAGTGTAATTAGAATATATTTTTACAATTTAATCCAATTTTGGTCATTGGAATTAAATTCATTTTGAAATTAGACACAAACAAGTGTCAATCTTTTGATGGTTATTATTTCTAAAAAACCCGCTCTTTGTTTTAACAACAGGAAGTATTTTTAAATTAATTAATTCCAAATTTATTTTTTGAATTTGGAAAAATAGACATAAATTTTGAATTCATAATATCAAATAAAGCATAGGGTGAATTTTGGGTATTTTTCTGAAAAAATTCAATTTTTAATGAATAGTGAAACCCCTTAGTAGTAGTTAAAAAAGCGACTTTTACATTTAAATGTAATTTTACTGCTTCTGTGAGTTAAATTTCAAAAATTAGAGAGACAAAGTTAATATCAAGATGTAAAATGTGGTTCAACAAGATGAAAATAATATTTGGTGAATAGTAACTTTTGACTTTTATTTACCGTGGTTAAAGGTAAATTCAGTGATTCAAGGTAAAAAGTAAATTATAATAATACAAAATTACCTTGAAACTTGTCATAACCTTATTGGATGATTCATGTCTGACAATGGGAATCCTTGGGTCTATTTTGGGACCCCATGGAGCAACTTTATAGTGATAATGACTCTTTAGATTAATTAATTTAAAGTAAAGACAAAAATGACACAAACAATTATCTTTTAGTAAATTAATTTTTACATGGGGTTATATAAGTTATATTTAATACTGTAAATATTCGTTGGAAATAAAAAATATTTCATACATCAGGTTATTTTTTTATAATTTATAGACATCAAATAAATTAAATTATTTATGGCACAATAATGATGCAGTGTTTACCTCAATAATAAATGATTTAAATAAATAAGATTATAATGATTAAAATATTATCCAAAACATGTCCAATTCTGATTGGATGAATCTATTTAGAATATTAGTCGTTTTAACATTGACTTTAATGTGTTTTGGACGTTTTGAAACCGAAGATAAGTTTATAATAAAATAATAGTTTCACACTTTCCTAAAGAGCCCCTCCTCCTTCTTATAAAAAGAGACCACTTACAACCAATTCATCTCACCTCTTAATTATTTTGGCTCATCCAACCTCTTCCCAATTAAGCTCCCACATCCCTCTACTCCACCTAGAAGCCTTACCTATGGCATAAGGCATGTCAAGAAGTCCTTTTGGTTCAAACCAAAGGGAGTAACCAAAATTAAAGGTAATGATTTCTCTTAAATTCATTTCTTTTATTTTACTTCTCCAACCCCATGAACTCTTTTTATTACTTTCCTTTGTAACAAAACCAATATATTCAATATACTAGGATGTTTTTATAAGTATTATTTGAGCTACACTTACACACACCTCCATCAAATGGGTGAAGAACATAATGTTTCTGTGGATGGAAAACTAATGTCTCACGAAATGATGATTGTTCGATTATCTTCTAATGCCTCTTATGGTGGACATTATGATGGAACTGTATTTATAAATTAGTTTTATTATTTTTATGATTTATCTATTCTTCTGTAATTTTCATTTAAAAAACACACCAATATGCTTTCCAATATGTGTGACCACGAAAATTTCATTTGAGGAAGTGCATACTACCCCCACTCAAGGTGATATGATTCATTCATGACATTGATGGAACGTATAAAGGATAGAGTTAAATAAATTATTTAAAACATATAACATATGTTATTATTCTTGAATTATAATATACCTATGTATCATTATGTTTTAATTCAATTAAAATAAAAAATAGAAATGAATGTAGCGTTCATGCGTACATACGACTTACCATCTCTATGAAAGGTGCATTTCTTTTTTTATCTCTAAATGTTATGTACTATTACAAATACATATATACACTTGATATATAATATATATATGATATCTAAATAATTTATATAATTATGTAGATAATGTAATTTTGACCACATGGGAAAATTGTAATTAGATCATGTTCATTTTTGACTCAAGTTCCAAACATCAATAAAATATCCAATATGAACACAAATAATTAACTAACTATTATAGAAAGGTAATAAGTGATATAAAAGGAATTATAAAATTGAAAAGTGTTCTTAATAATGTATAAATTTACTTATTTTTATTATTCAGGATGAACAAGGAACACACAAGACAATTAAGACATGAGGTAAGGGGTTTCTTATCTCACTTTTAATTCAGCGAGATTTCCATTGTTCACCACCTATTTATTGCATGTGGTGTGTGTACTGCCCATGATTGTATTAATTGTGTAACATAATTTAATTTATGGATATTAACATCATCATTTTATGATCCATCTTTCATGGAATGTATGTTTCATAAGTTACCAAATTGGTAAGGGAATTTCAAATTTAAATTTCCACTGATTTGGATTTACGCATACTTCATTGATTATTTTACTCCAAGATTATGTGTGAAAAAACTATTCATTTTCTTATGTCAAAATTTCCACACACGTTTCTGTTGATATACTTTTTATACACATAATCACTCCATTATTAAATTCTCATGTCATCAATATGAACTTGATATGAGAAATTTTAACTGAATCTCCATTTGTTGAGTTGAATATCCAACTCATTGGTGCTGTTTTTACAAGAATATGTGTGAATGTCCTCTGATTTATTTACACTAAATATCCAATAATATTGAGTGTATTTATGTTTGTCAAGAATAATCATTTCATTTATTTATCCTTAACCTAACGATTCGTTCTTTATAATAGATTTCATCTCAATTTACATTTTATTGAGACTTCTTTGGTGTTATACACAAAATCACTTTTATATGGTGTATATAATGTTCTTTGACATATTATATCTTGAATACCTTTATTCTCATGATATTATAATGTTTTTATTACTTGAATTATTTTTATTCAAATGTCTCTCTTTTGGTTAGGAACCCTAACTAAAATATCATTTTAAATGTTTTAAATATTTATTTGTCTAAATCATTCTAATTAATGTCCATGTTTTAAAAACGGTTTTAAGGATTTATTTATATAAAAATTAATGTTTTAAAATTATAATTCCTTTTAAATGTTTCAAAGTGTTATGGGACACTTTAATTCAAAAATCTATTTTAAACGGCTTCTTGAAAAATAGTGTGACTTTTAAATGTTTTCAAGAATAAGGGGGATCTTTATATCAAATAGTTTTGGTGATTATTTTCATCTATATCAATATGCTTCATTATTATCGATTGAGGTTAATATGTTACAATAAAATCTCCCATATTGTATTGAATGATTTATGTTTGACTGTGGATGTGCTATTCTTATACCATTCATGGTTTGTGGATAAAGTATTGACATTTCATATGCTAGTTTCAATTCGAATGTTTATGTTATGTTTCAAATTTTTCATACGTGGAATTAATTTTACTTAGTAATTGATGGTTAGAGCCCACTATTGCTCCTCGATGCATCGGTAGGTCTCCTGAGACAAACTAGTGTGTTGGCACAAGGCCTTTAAAAAAAATATTTGTAGTCTTGGAACGAGGCCTTGACTATGTTGTTATGAAAGTCTGGCATTATGCATTCCGTAATTATGAGATTAGTTATTACATGTGATTATTCGACTAGTATAATATCCATATACATGTTAATATGGTAATGTTTGATGTATTTTTTCCATATTATGTTCAAGTTTATGTTTAAAAGGCTGTTGTTTTTATTACACATCTTGCCTTAAATGTTTATAGCTTTCGCTAAATTATTTACCCTTACTGAGCATCTGAGCTCACCCCTTTCTCATGTTTCATTTTTCCAAGGATCCCAAGAATTACTTTATGATTGAGATGTAGGGTTAAGCTAAGGGAAAATGGCGTTCTCAAAATATTATTGATGTCGTGTTGTATGTTAGAAAGTGTAATGTAACGTTCATGTATGTAATCTATTTTCCAAGACTGCTAAATTGATCGGTCCTTTGGGACTTGATTCCTTGTAATCATGCCGATGTATTAAAATAATGCACCGAAACTGGGTAACTGGGGTCGAGGCTTTAAAGTTGGTATCCGAGAATGTTTAGTACAAACCGTGGAAACTAGATTTGGATAAACTCTAATTAGAGGACACAACCCTAAGATAGACTTTGAGGATTAGTATAGAAGAACTTCCTAAAATTTTGGTATTGTAGATATTTTGTTAGTTTTCCAAGAAATACATACCTATCTGGATACGATCAGGTAGAGGTGGCTCTGGCACCGATGTATCTAGGGGTAAAACGCAAAAACACCGCTTTAATTTAGACTCATACGGGAACTGGTGCACGACAACGAGCCTTGCTGCACTCTTGGTTACGACACTCTCACGGGATATGCTTAGGATAATTTACATTTTCATTGAATACTTATTTGAAGGATTTTAATATAAGATGATAATAAGTAACCTTGGTTAATACTATGGTTTTTTTGATTGAAAATAAGGTGTGAAGATATTTTCCTAATAATTTTATGACTATTCTTACTCACACAACGTTTTTTTGGTTATAGTCAATGGCTAGATTCCAAGGAAGACAACATAACTTTGAGAATGATGTACAAGGTGGGAACGATGGTGGAAAATAGAAAAAAATGGAATCTTGATAGGCATAAAAGATATACTGTTCATGCCAAATCAGTTTTCCAAAAATATGATCAACAACATATATATTAACCAACTACCAGAATCAAAAATGAAGAGAAAGGTGATGAATTATAAGAGCTCCAGCAGTGGAGACCATGGTGAAAAGAATCCTCAATTTCCATCATGCAGGAAATGTGGAAGGAGGCACCCAGGAATGTGTCTCAATGGGACAAGGAAATGCATTACGTGTAGGAAAGAAGGCCATAAAGTGACGAATTACCGAGGAAAAATGAAGAGTACTATGGAAGAATATAAAAATGGTCCCAAGAATCCATTTACAGTCATTTTCCGTAAATGTAGGGGACCTAGCCATTGCTCGAGTGAATGAACATCTCTATAGGAAATTTTCTTAGTCAAAGAAGATGCTATGTGGAAATAAATGGTTGGAGAAATTTCTAAAAGTATTCGTGCTCCTTGTTGATGGGATTACTTTGGAATAATTTTCCCTTTAATTTATAACCCTACTGTTTGTCATGTGAAAATGATATTTGAGAAAGAATTATCTTTTCTCTTGTGGATATAGTTATAAATATCCCTTTGGTTTTATATGATCATTGGGTTTGAGGAAATTACAAGTTATTTTATTTTGGGATGAAAATTCAAGGTATGAGATAATATTTGTGGTTAAAAAATGTTATGGTTATTTTGAGGAATTTATCTCATTTTGGTAACGTTATAAGATATAGTTTTTGAAAAAGTATAACACACAGACCGTGTGACAACCCATCACATTGGACAATGCTCTGTGAATCGAACCCACTACTAGAGTGCGATTGGGATTTATTGCCTACCACTGGACTACGTGAAGTCCCTGGTTAGTGTGACTAATTATTGTGAGTAAAATGATTTTATTGATCAATAATAAGTTGATTTGGGATCTTATGTATTATCAAATTAATACCATTTGTATAGTAAAATGATTTGGTGATTAAGTGATAAATGTTTTTTGGAAGACGTTCTCTTTATTGGGATCACTATATGCCCAAGGAAAATTGAATACTATGGGATTTCATTTTAAGAGTGATAGTGTATTTTTATCTACGTTTTTATTGTGGATTTTAGTGATTTGGGTTATTTATGGAAACTATTAACCTATAATAGATAATATGTGATAGGATAATTACTTTTAAGTATGTGACTTTAAGAGTTGTTGATGTCATTTGGAGATACAATTTAATGTGGAAGACTGTGTAATCAAATTCTTCTATGTTTTGGGTTTCAAAATTATTTTATATTATATTGATGGATTTTAAGTACAATTGTTTATTGAATGGTATTTACTGATATTTGGGAATTTTTGGTATAATTTTATAAATGAAGATTAGTATTTATTTCTCTAAAGGATTATCCTTTTTGGGGATCATCTGATCTTGTACCCACCATTTTGGTGGTGGTTAATCTTAAAAGGCAAGGTAAATATATAATTTATCTTTTTTGGATCATGTGATTCTCTTGAAGATGATTCTATCTCTTCCGGTCCGACCAAGTCATCTTGAATACTCATCGTTTGAAAAAAAAAGATGAGTTGGTGGTAGAAATTTATTAATGAATGAAAATATACATAAAAAGTTAGTATATATCTTTGTGTTCTTAGTCAATCTCATAAATAAATTCCTCATATATATTAAATGGAACTTAAAACAAAAAAAACATTATGTATTTACTTTTCCTACTGGGAAACAAATGGCCATTTATCCCATCACAAGTTTGTGATTTTGTTGTTGTTAACTTTATCCTAATCATGTTTTCTATCCCTCTCCATCAGAAGATGACACTTTTTTTTCTCCTCCATATCCATTTTTTCATGGAATCATAGTATATATTGTCTTGGTTAACCTTTTTACTTCTCCTAATTTATTTTAAAGTGATAGTTTTATTTACTATTTTTCTGATGTGGAGATTTCAATGAAGTTTATGTGCCCAATTTTAAAATTGTGAGGACACAATTCCCAAAAGGGGGTAAGGATGTAACATCCTGGGTAAATAAAGAATAATACATTTTCGTATTTATTAATATTTGCAAATAAAATGTTAATTTTAATTTAAAGGGGATGCTATGTTCGATGGATTACTTGATACACAACATAAGTTTTCTTTGTAATCATATGTTGCACAATAATAATATAATATTATTATTTTAAATGGTACTTAACATCGAGCCATTGTATTGCTAGAAATGAATAGAACTAACTAAATTATTATTATTAAATTTTTTTAAATGTTTTTACATTTATCCAATAAAATTTAGAGGCTTAAAAAAAGAAAGGAAATCGATTTTAAGCATAAATAATCTAATATTAATTAAAGTGCTGATTTACCACCTTTTGATGGTGAACTCTCTTTAAATATAATTTTGGTCATTTTTATTTGTTATATTTGAAAAAATAAAATTCCTCTTTAGATTCGGGAGACCAAAATCTACTTTGGGTAAAATTTTGTAATTTTTCTAATAAAATTCATTTTTTTGATGAATAGTGAAAAATACTGTATTTTAATTCAAAACTGTGTTTTAATATAATTTATTTATATGGTTAGATTATATTTTTAATTTATTTTAAAGTGTAATTAGAATATAATTTTAAAATTTAATCCAATTTTGGTCATTTGAATTAATTTCACTTTAAAATTGGACATAAACAAGTGTCAATCTTTTGATAGTTATTATTTTTTAAAGACACGCTATTTGTTTTAACAACGAGAATTAATTTTAAATTAATTAATGTCACTTTTATGTTTTTAATTTTTAAAAATAGACATCATTTATGAATTCAGAATATCAAATAAATCTTAGGCTGAATTTAGGGTATTTTTCTAAAAAACATAAATTTTTTATTAATAGTGAAACCACTTAGTAGTAGTTAAAAAAGTGACTTTTACATTTAAATGAAATTTTACAACTTTTGTGAGTTTAATTTAAAAAATCCAAGAGACATGGTTATTATCAAGAAGTAAAATTTTGTTCAATAAGAGGAAAATAATTTTTGGTGAATAGTAACTTTTGACTTTATTTACCGCGGTTAAAAGTAAATAGGGTAATTCAAGGTAAAAGGTATATTATAATAATACAAAATTACCTTGAAACTTGTCCTAATATTATTGGATGAGTCATGGCCAACCATGGGAATCTTTGGGTCTATTTTGGGACCCCATGAAGCAACTTGAGAGTGATAATGACTCTTTAGATTAATTAATTTAAAGTAAAGACAAAAATGAAACAAACAAATATCTTTTAGTAAATTAATTTTTACATGGGGTTATATAAGTTATATTTTCAATTATAAATATTCATTGGAAATATAAGAAGATTTCATACATCATGGTTTTTTTTATTATTTTTAGACATCAAATAATTTAAATTATTTATGACACAATAATGATGCAGTGTTTACCTCATTAATAATTGATTTAAATAAATAAGATTTTAATGATTAAAATATTATCCAAAACATGTCCAATTATGATTGGATGATTTTATTTAGAATATTAGTCATCTTATATTCGACATTAATGTGTTATGGACCTTTTTAAACTGAAGATAATTTTATAATAAAATAATAGTTTCACACTTTCTTAAAGAGCCACTCCTCTCCTTTATAAAAAAATACCACTTACAACAAATTCTTCACACCTCTCAAGACTTTTGGATCATCCAAGATATACCCAATTAAGATCCCTACATCCCTCTCCTCTACCTTGAAGCCTCACCTTATACAAAATGCACTTCAGGAAGTCCTTTTGGTTCAAACCAAAGGGAGTTACCCAAATTAAAGGTAACAGTTTCACTTAAATTCATTTCTTTTATTTTACTTATCCAACCCCATGAACACTTTTTATTCCTTTATTTTGTAATAAAAACAATGTATTCAATATACTAGGATGTTTTTATAATACGTATTTGAGCTTTACTTACACACACTTCCATATAATGGGTGATGAACATAATATTTCTATGGATGGAAAACTAACGCCTCACGAAACGATGATTGTTCGATTATCTTCTACCGCCTCTTATGGTGGCCATTATGATGGCACTGTATCTATATATAATTTTTATTATTTTTAATTTTTCTCTATGATTATATAATTTTCATTTAAAAAACACACCAATATGCTTTCCGATCTGTGTGATCATGATAATTTCATTTGAGGAAATACGGACTACCACCCCCTCAAAGTGATATGATTCCTTCATGTCATTCATGGAATGTATAAAGGATAGAGTTAATTGAATTATGTAAAAAATATATCAAATTATATTATACTGGAATTATAATATACCTATGAATAATTATGTTTTAATTTCAATAAAATAAAAAATAGAAATGAAAGTAGTGTTCATGCGTACGTACGGCTTACTGTCTCCATGAAAGGTGCATTTCATTTCTTATCTCTAAATGTTATGTATTTCTATAAATAAATATATATACTATATATATAACAGATATATGATATCTAAATAACATATATCATTGTAGAGATAATGGACTTTTGACTATATGGACAAATTGTAATTATAACAAGTTTATTTTTGACTCATGTTCCAAACATTAATAAAATATCCAATAGGAAATCAAATAATTAACTAATTATTATAGAAAGTAAATAAGTGATATAAAAGGATTAATAAAATTTAAAAGTGTTTTTAATCAAGTATAAATTAACTTAGGATTATAATTCAGGAATAACAAGGAACACACAAGACAATTCGGACATGAAGTAAGGGGTTTATTTTCTCACTTTTAATTCTATGAGATTTCCATTGTTCACCACCTATTTATTGCATGTGGTGTGTGTACTACCCATGATTGTATTCATTGTGTAATATAATTTTATTTATGGATATTTACATCATCATTTTATTATCCATCATTCATGGTATGTATGTTTTGTATGCTACCAAATTGGTAAGGGAATTAAAAATTTCCATTTTCCACTCATTCGGCTTTATGCATACTTCATTGATTATTTTACTCCAAGATTATGTGTGAAATCACTATTCACGTGCTTATGTCATAATTCCCACTCCTGTTTATGTGGATATACTTTTTATACACATAATCACTCTGTTGATAAATTCTCAAGTCATCGATATGAACTTGATAAGAGTAATTTTAACTCAATCTCTATTTGTTGAGTTAAATATCCAATTCATTGGTGTTGTTTTTAAAAGAATATGTGTGAATTTCCCCTGATTGATTTACAATTAATATACACTAATATTGAGTGTATTTATGTTTTTAACACATAATTATGTCGTTTATTTATCCATAACCTAATGATACGGTCTTTATAAGAGATTTCATCTCAATTTACATTTTATTGATACTTCTTTGTTGTTATACACTGAATCACTTTTATATGGTGTATATAATTTACATTTCCATAGTATGTCATCAATCCCTTTATTCTCATGATATTATAATGTTTTTATTACATCAATTAATTTTATTCAAGTGTCTCCATTTTGGTTAGGAACCCTAACTAAAATATCATTTTAAATGTTTTCGATATTTATTATTCTAAATCGTTCTAATTAATGTCCATGTCTTAAAAATGGTTTTAAGGATTTATTTATATGGACATTAATGTTTTAAAATTATAATTCCTTTTAAATGTTTCCAAGTGTTATGGTACACTTTGATTCAAAAATCTATTTATAAATGACATCTTGACAAATAGTGTGGCTTTTAAATGTTTTCAAGAAAAAGGGGGATATTTATCTCAAATAGTTTTGATGATTATTTTCATCTTTGTCAATATCCTTCATTATTCTCAATTGAGGTTAACATGTTACAATACAATATTCCATATTGTATTGATTGAGTTATGTTTGACTGTGGATGTGTTATTGTTATACCATTCATGGTTTTTGGATAAAGTATTGACATTTCTTATGCTAGTTTAAATACGAATGTTTATGTTATGTTTCAAAAACTTCATATGAGGAATGAAATGAACTTAGTAAGTGACAGCTGGAGCCCGCTATAGCTCCTCGATGCATCGGTGCATCTCATTAGACAACCTAGTGTCTTGGCACAAGGCCATGGAAAAAAATTATTTGTAGTCTTGGCATGAGGCCTTGAATATGTGGTTATGAAAGTCTAGCATTATGTATTCCCTCATTATGAGATTAGTTATTAGATGTGATTATTCAAGTAGTATAATATCCATGTTCATGTTAAAATGGTAATGTGTGATATATTTTCACCATATTATGTTCATGTTTATGTTTAAAAGGCTGTTGTTTTTATTACACATCTTGCCTTAAAAGTTTATAGTTTCTGCTAAATTATTTACCCTTACTAAGCATCTGAGCTCACCCCTTTCTCATGTTTCCTTTTTACCAGGATCCTAAGAAGTGTTTTATTATTGAGATTCAGGGTTAAACTAAGGGAACAATGGTGTTATCAAAAGATTATTTATGTTGTGTTGTATGTTATAAAGTGTAATGTAATCTTCATGTATGTAATCTATTTTCCAAGATTGCTAAACTGAACGGTCCTTTAGGACATGATTCCTTGTAATCATGACAATGTATTAAAATAATGCAGCGACTTTGGGTAACTGGGGTAAGGGAGTTATAGTGGTAATAATAATTTATTTATTTTATGATTTATATAAATGAAAACCGTATTTTCTTTTTTGAAGGTTAAAAATGACATAGTGATATTGTTATTAATCTCACTTATACTCCATGATTTTGATAAGAACCCCATTATTTAGTCTCCATGGGGTATTAATAAAATGAATTATTATGATATATGTGGCTCAAAAAATTAATACATATAATGTTTGTTGGCATATAGTCCTCCAATGCATTGGGTAGAGAATTTAATCTCTAGATATGACATTTTTTATGATAACATTGTGAATAACCTTAGAAATTATCCTTTATGACCCCTTGGTGGTAAACCATAATGGTGTACAAATGAGTGTCTCTTTTAATTATTGTAACCACATTTAAATGTTTTGATTAATGTACTTATATTCATATTCCTCTATTTTATGCCTTATTCAATTCCTCATGTCCTTATTGATATGTCCCAATATCATATGTTATATGTCTCATTTTCTTATTCCCTCACGAGGTTTCATGCCCACCCCTTTCCTTTGATACATGTCACCAGGATATTAGATGTAGATAGTGTAACATAGGGAAATAAAATGACTTATTTTTAAAATGTATTTAGAATAATTATTAATGTTATCATGTATGATGTACCATATTTCCATGAAAACTAAACTTTCATAGATCCTCTATTTTTACCATGTAATGAAATGTTATGTAATAAAATGTAGAATTTCATTTAAACAGGGCACACAAGTTTTAGAGTTTTTTGAAATTCATAATACATCCATTCGATGAAAAAAATTGTTTTCATATTAAAATAATATGAGTTCTAAAAACTATATATAAGGATAAATTTTTAGACTATTCATGATTTAAATAAGTAAATTTCTATATGTCATTCTAAGAAGATAACCCCAACATCCCTTTTTAAGAGGAATTTTTCAATCATAATGGTTTCTCCACATTCGGACTTTGTTTCCATACATATCTTAACATTGACATTTTATTATTGATTCCATCAATTCAACTTTTATTGAAGGTTAACTATTCATAGATCATAAGAAATATTCCCTAGAACCAATAGATGTTCACCAATATTTAGAGAGCACACCCACATGTAAAAGGTTCCTACTAGTATTTATATAAAAAGTCACTAGAAAAATACAAGATCATGAAAATCAAGTGAGTGACGATTTGGTGAATTGAAAAATTTTAATTATAAAAAAACCACCTTGTAAAAAATATATTTAATTATTAAAAATTCAATAATATAAAAGAGTGTATTATATCCTATATATGAGTGAAAACTATCATCATAAATATAATTATGATTTTAATTCAATAATTGAGTATAACTTCCCTCTGTCTTTTTACATATGTTTTCCACCATTTTTATATTTTATAGATGCCACCCTAACTATATATAAGTTTATGGATTCAGATACTGACTGAGGTATATTGAGGTGTTTTCCCTGATCTCAATTAATTATTATCTAGTCTAGTCTATGAAGAGAGATTAATCATGTACAATAAATAACATTGTGTGATTGATTAAAAATTTTTATATGATCTCAATGAAAAGTTTTGAGGAAAAAACACAAAACATTAATGAACCATTGATCATTGGAACAAACATCAATCATGGAAAATTAAGGTGTGTCGATGGATCAATATCAATAGACTAAACTCATTAAAGGATATAATTTTACCAATACTATCCAAGGATTTTAACGTTTTTATTTATGTGAATTAGAAGTTGATATGACTTGATGTTGTAAATGATACTATTGGGTTTATTCGATGCTGTAAGATTACATGAAAAGGATAATCAGGACCCACTGTTATCAATCACTCTAGTAGTAATGAAAAAATTCATCCACCCCACCAAAATTATGATATAATTATGATGAAACAAACATTAATATTATTGGTTGAGGACACCATTGAGATAAAGGGTTTTCATAAGCTAAATTTGGTTAATTAGAGATTATAAAAAACCTTACAGAAATATATCAATTTGGATCAATTTGGGTTAATACAGGGAAGAAAAATTATCCACTTATTCAAAAGGTTATGATAAGGAAGAAGATTAATAAGAATTCTATAGGGGAAGGTGAGACAAAAACCGTCGCTGCACATCGACTTGGTAGATCTATCACACCCAAAAGGATGTAACCTCTTCTCCTTTGATTTTAGGGATCAATACACTACATGGATTATAAAAGACATTAATAAAGTTCAGACTCTTAAAGAAAATTTATGCGTGTTCTCTTCCTTAATAATTTATACTGGCTCATTTGTCTTATAGGAAAATCTCATTACAATAAATATTTTTAGAAAGGGTTCTATAGATTTTGTCTCTACTTAAGATGGTGAGATATAACAAAAGTTATAACTTTTCATGAACTATTTAATCTATTGAATATCCCTATACAAGGGTATGAAACACTAGAATATTTTCAACCTTGATGCCTGTCTATCTAAGATCTGGGGTTTTAATGATTTTAAATGTGTCTCAATGGCGAGGGGATTATTCACTTTTCTATTTCCATCTACTGAATAGAAATGATGACCATGAGGGTTTAAGTCTGTAATAATATATCTAGGAACTCTTTGGATTTATTAATGGTATCTAAATTATATCCTTCTTGATTTAGTGGACACCTTTTCTCATGTCTGAATCTAGATTTATTATTTAAATTTAGTTTTACGGCACTCTGAAATACTATTGGGTATTGCCTCTGCAATAGGCATTCTAATATGAATATACCTAGATATAGAGATAGATAACTTTGTACATTTTTATAGAGTTTTTAATAAAATCAATTTAGGATCTAGATTGATAGATATGTTTATTATGTCCACTGTTCAAGATAAAATCATCTTGTGAATTTTTTTGTGAAAAAACTCTTCTATTTTGTGAAGTGTGTTGTATGATAGGAAACTCCAGGTCTAAAATTATCTCAAGAATTAAGTGTGGTAAATTAATTCTAAAAGGGCATGATGATTCTCAATGTATAACAAATCATAAACCAAAACCCTCCCTAAAGAATTATATAAATTTAAAACAACACCCATGTGAACCTCACGTTCCTTCTGGCCAAATATATCATTCTGAAAATGCCCAGGCTAGGATGACTCATTCAAATTTGCAGACTCCTGAACATATCTCAACTCAAATCTCGTAACTGGATGAAGTAATTCCTTTCAACCCTCTACTGGATGAAATAAACAAGGTCATTTGGGTTAATATTTCATAAGGTAATAATCAATCTGAATGAATCCTTTTTTTATGGATGCTCTGGCCAAATGCATGGAAGGTGAAGGAAATGAAATGGACTCAGAGGATATCTAAATAAGGACTTTGATCTCAGCTCAAATAGTAGCTAATGATAAAGTTAGGCAATACATGCATGCTCTAAAATAGATAAAGGGTTTCATAATGTTACATGCTGCATCCTTCAAGATATTTATGTTCAAATAGAATCAAAAATGTTAATAAAATATCCCCTACAGAAATTGAGGATGGATTTATCTCTTACTTTCATTCCAAAAAAAAAATAGTTGAATCTAAGGTCATTGTTTTCTTAATTAATGGTGCATTTGACACAGGATGTAATGTTATCTTCATAAAAGGGCATGGTATGTCTCATATTATTTCTAATCCAATAAATTACATTAAAAGTAGGGAAAAAATTGGTATGAATGATATTGATACACATTTTGAGATATGTTCTTCTGGAGAACCCCATCACTTTAGGTTTTGAGTGTGCACACTAGTGCCCTACCTGGTGACATATAACCCAAAAACCTGCACCTAAATGCAAGTCCTTCTCCTATATAGTTTGAATCTCCATTTCCCATTTCCCATGTGGGGTTACCTGATTAATATAGTATGATTCAATAGCCCGATTAGGCACATAGCCCTGATGCAAAGGCAAAACCTAGGCAGGACTCCACCATGATGACTATGAGTAACTTCAAAAAAGAAGAGGTAGCATAGATCTCTACCATGCAGAAGCTGGACAAACATGAATCCTTCCCACCAAATAAAGTATTTTTTCCATGTATAATATATCTTCTCCTCTTGAAAAGGAACATTGTATTGTTAGCATTTCTAACCCATTTGATCTTAACCTACAAAATGTAAAGAGGTTGGATAAACTAATGATGATCCCACTTCATCAATCAAGACTCCCACTATAATGAAAGGACTTTAAGATGATGAAGGTTGTTTATAGATGCAAGAAAAGACTGAGAGGATGGGTCAAAAACCCTAGGGAAAAGGTTCTATTTTTCCCCACCACAATATGAGTACCCTCCATAGAATTTGGTTATATTTATTATCATGTTTTTTCTGATATAACACATGGTTCTACTTTTTAATCTCCACTTGATTCATTATTTTCAATAAATAAAGTGGACAATGCACCTCATATTTTTTAAAAAAAGATCAATAATTATATATAATATAATTACCTAATTGAGGTAGATTCTAATAGAAAGTATGATTATCAGTAGTCTTCATGTTCGAAGTTAGAGATAAGAAATTTCTAGATGAGGGAGAATATGAGTGGAATTTTAAGAGTAATGGTTCTATGTTAGTGTATATTATAAATTTGTAATATTTTATTCAATATTATTATGAGAAATGATTTTGATGGTATTAAAAATCGTTTTTTATTATAGTTGTTTATGGAATAAGAATATATAGGTCAAGATTAAGTTAAAATATTCTTGAATAATAAAAATAAACTTTTTAGAATGAATAATACTAGAACATGTACATGTTATATTACTGATTATAAAATACAAAAAGATATTGAAAAACTAAATATATGGAAAATGTTTAAATTAACTGGAATATAATTTAATTATTTTTTTATTTTTGTGTAGAATTGTTAAAAAATGGAAAAAATTGAATAAAAAATTTATCCCCCAAATAAACACTGAGTGAAAAATTTATTTAATAGAAAAATCATGTCTATAATAGTTGAAAGATGAGGTATATTTCTAGGAGGAATGAGTTAGGCTTTAAAGTGTAATAAGGAATGGAAAATTTGGGGTGTGGACCTCCCACCATGAAAAAAAGAATCCCACTTCTTCCTGTTTTGTTTATCATTTTATTTCTTATTTTTATTACTCATAGGATCCATCATATATGTAAAATTTATTGTAGTTTAATTCAATAAGGGTAATACTATTATTGTTGTTTTTAACCCTCTTTTTCAGATTACTTCCATCATGCCATCAACTAATTATACTTGGGATTTTATTTTTTTCAAGTATATACATAATAATAATTATTGTATCTATGGATGAAATATTTTTTTTGACTCTTTTGAAAGAATTTATGAATATTAATAAATAAATTTTTTGATTCAATGTGATATGTTAATTAATTATTTAAAAATTAAATATAATTCATCTGTAATAAAATTCATAATTTCTATGGCTTGTATATATTTTTAATAAATTTTTTTCTTTATTCATTTTTCATTAATTATATACCTCTTGATTATATTTTTACACAAATAAGGAATAGTAACTCATATGACATTCATTACTTGTCAATCATTTAATCTATTATTTTTACCACGTCCTTTAATACATTAATTTCTCATCAGTAAAATTGGTTCCCTATTTTCAATGGATTAATATAGAATAATCCCTTACATAACTCCCACAACATTGATTGATATTTAAAATTGACTACTGTGATATTTTAGGAAAGATAAATTAAATTTTGATAGTTGCAATGACCCATAACTTTTTAAGAGCAAATCTATATTTTTATTTTTGATATTTGATTCTATATAAATTTTATTTTTGTTTCAAGCTAATATATTATTTAATCAGAATCATTCTTTGGGTGTATTTATGTGTATATTTATAATCACTTCTTTATAAAACATGTGATGACACATGTTGCATCTTCTCAATTTTTTTTATAGAATAGAGTTGCCCCTGGTGGAATATTCACATCCAAAGACTATCGTTGGGTTTCTGTCATGAAAATGGTGGAGGCCTCCTGGAGCGATGTGCTGTGGGATAATGTTATCCCCACTAAATTTATCTTCCTTTCCTGGAGGATCCGTCACAAAGGCCTTATTACAAATGAGAACACTAGAAGATGTGGGGTGAGCATGGCTTCTAAATGTGTTTGTTGTAAGCAGCAGAAGGAGGAAACTTCAGATCACTTATTCTTTGAATGAAATTGGGCGTGCGAGGTGTGGACGTTCTTTGGTGCTTTCACTGGTTTTGATATCACCGCCATGGCAGATCATTCCTTCTTTAACCACTAGTTTCATGGATCGGGTGCTGAGGGTCCGGAGAGAAGAGTGCGCACTTTGGTGTTCCACGCCGGATGTTGGAGTTTGTGGCAGGCTCGTAACGTGTACTTGCACGAAGGGGTGGCCTCCACAGCTCTTTCCATCATCTTCCGTGTCAAGAGCCTGCTCCTGGATATGGAAGTTGTTCTCAGTTCTTGGAGGGAGGCTCCCACTCTGCAGCGCCTTCGTCCCACCGTTAATAATCCTTCTCCGGCCCTACTCTGCACTCTGGTCATTGGGTCCGATTGTCCCCCCCGAGTCACGGCTTCCATCTTAATACTGACGGCTCTTGTCTTGTGGGTGAAATCAGTGGTGGGGGCCTCGTTCATGATCATAACGGCTCGGTTCTGTTTGCTTTCTCTATTCAGTTGGGCCAGGGCACACCGCTTCTTGCAGAGGCGAAGACCATCACGGTAGGTATCCAGGAATGCATCAAAAGGGGTGTGGTTCCAGTGGAGGGGGAAACTGATTCCTTGCTTCTTTCTAATTCTATCCATGGCATCAGGAGCATTCCGTGGTCTATCGAGTACATAATCCGGAGGTGTCGGGGTCTCCTGGGCAATATGAAAAAAGTTTCTCATACATGGCGAGAGGGCAATAAAGCTGCCGACTACCTTGCTTCAATTGTCTCTCCAGGCCCGGAGGCTTTACTTTTTCATACCCCTCTTAGTCTGAAAACAACATGGATCGACATCATTATAGAGGATGCCCTCGGCCTTCACAATTTTAGACCTCCGTAGTCTCTTTTCCTTGGCTGTTTTCTTTTTGGGTGTTTTGGTCCTCTTCCTTAATTTGAAGAAAAAAAAATGGATTTGTATGGTTATGGTTAATAGTTGAATAGGGTGGTAGATTATTTATAATGTAATTATTTAAAAGAGACAATATATCAATGAAGTGAAATCCACTCTTTTGATTTTTAGCACCAATATGTTTTCAATTGTATATTTTTATTCCTCTTTATCATTTTTTTCCATTATGGTGTTCTACTGGTTAGATATTTTCAAAATTCATGGGTAGTTATATAGTTAGGATGTATATACAAATATTATAATATTTTTTACAATATTTTCTGTTAGAGATGAATTTATGTGATAGTATTTTATAGGCTAATGACCATCTAGAGTTTTCTTCATTATTGGTATAATTTCAGTCCCTGACCCTTAGAGGAAGGAATGTGATGATATAGTTGACATATTTATAACCTAAGAATTACTCTAGTGGGTTGGTTCAATTTAATATGTTTAGTTAAAAATTGAAAAATTATTATTTAGTTAGCTCATCCAGATATTCCCTAGTAAAAATTGGTAAATCCTATCAAATAATGAACTCTTACCAGATATTTCTAGGTCATATTAATATGTATGGCCATGCTGTGTATTTTTATGTGTTTATTAATTTTTCTACTGATTTGTGGAGTGATGTGGATAAATTCAATGAACCATTATGAGGTATTTCTTCCATGTTATTAGATTAAATGTTTTCTAGAATTTCTTTCTAGTATGGATATTCCAAAAATAGATTATTGTAGTTATTAAGAGCCACATATGACAAATTATAATTATAATTTTCGTTTATGATTTCCTCATGGGATTAAATGTTTTTCTTAATCCATAGGTGGTAGATGAATGGTTTGAATCTCTGTTTTATGATATCTATTTTGATAAGAAACTCAGTAATCACATATCCAGTCTTTCAATAGAATTATATAAAAAATGTTGTGAATCATTTTATAATGCATATTAAAACATATAATGGAATTATTATATGATAATCTATTTCTTTCATTTTCTTCTAGAGTAATATTATTTTACTATGAAAATGTAATGATATCAAAATATTCTTGATCCATTTTTATTGTACCATGACAACAACCAAGCTCGTGTTTGTGGATAAGGGATATTCTAATAAAACATAAAAATTAATTCATTTGAGCTTTGGATTATTGAATATATTATATTGAATGTATTCCGTTCTTTGTTATGAATTATTATTTTTTACATATATTTTGTATACCCCAAAGAATGTGTTGTTAATTGAGATTTCTCATGATGTGGTGTAACATGGTTTTAAGGGGATTATTCTTCTATGTGGATAATTATATTGGTGTCACATATAGATCTCCATGATGTATAAAAAATTGAAATTATATAATTATTTATTTCTGACAAAATATCATTATAGGAATAATTTAAAATATGAGTTTTCTGGTTTTAGAAATTGCTACAGATGGATATTGCTTTGGACCACCTCTACTAACATCGTTAGGTAGACCATATCAGACCTAGAGTATAGATAATCTGAATCTGGATTCTTGTTTTTGATAGATATAACAGCCCAAGTATATATAATATTTATTAAAATTTATCTCTAACAAGCATTCATGAATATTATGTTATTGAATTATATTCATTATAAAAATATTTTGTAATTTTTCAATTAAAATGGAAAAAGCCTTATTTCTAACATAAATAGAATAAAATTCATTATATGTTTCCCTTTAATATTTTTATTTCCAAAATATAGAATATTAATTTTGATAAATTAAATTTATTTTCTATTCCAAAATGAAAAAAATTTGTTAGGAATAATTTTTCATATAATTTTTCTTCTATTTTTAAATGAATAGTAAAAAATTATGGTTTTATTAAAAATTTCAATTCATTTGAATAGTTTAAAAAGGTAAATTTTGTTTTAAATTTTTTAATAATTTATCTTATTTTATTTATATTATTATAAATCCAATTATTTTCATTTTAATATACATTATACTTGAATTGTTTTAAAAAAACATTATAAATATTTTGTAAAAAACTATATTTATCACATTTTTGTGTTTAATTTTTAAAAAATTATACAAATTATATGAATCGAAGTCGATAATTTTTCAACTATATTATTAATACTCAAAATTAGCATTTTTTTTATAATTTTAACTTAATTTTTTTACATAATTTATAGTAATAATAAAAAAATTTAGTTACCATAATTATGGTTAAAATATGTCTACCGATGTGTGAAACTAAAGAGATATGTGTTAAAATGTTCCATGAAAATAAATAAAATATATTTGATTGAAATATATAGATCCAATGACCTTTAATATCCATAAATAGTCTATTTTGGAATCATTTTCTGAGAATGATGCATTATTATATTTTAATCTTTTAAAAGATCAATCTGTGCCTCTCCCCTAATTATAAAAGGACAACCCTCTTCTCCCATCACTTATGAACATATGAAAATCCCTTTTTATCCGAAAATATCTTCCCAAATATATAACATACATCCCTCCAAAAAAAATTTAATACCTATTTTGATACGAAAACATTTCAACAATTTTTTAGATATAATCCAAGTGAAGTCGTCCGAAGAAGATGTGTAATTCAAAACTATACATTTTTCTTTTATTTATTATTCTTCCTCCATATAAATTTTATTAAAATATTATGAAATAACAATATAATTATATTACATAGATTTATAATAAATTATGTTCATTTAGTAACATATATCTATATCATCTTGTATTAGATGGGAAATGAAACTGTTGTTCATGTGTACGCTAAGTTACCAACTCACTAGATGACATAATTCACTTCCATCACCAACCCTCATAGATGTTCGTAATGATGGATTTAATATGTATATATGATATTAATGACATAATTAAAAATATATAAACTTATTATATACTATTTCTCCCCTTTCCACCCATTTATAAATGATAACACCATTCGTGTATACGTATGGACTAGCACCTCCATGAAATGATGTGACTCATTTTTCATCACCACAACACATTGATGATATATAATAAATTATTAAAAAAAATAATATTATATATAATATATAAAAATAATTTTATAATAACGTAATAATACTTATCTTATGTACATGATTATTGTTGAATAGTAAAAATGTTACTCAAAAATATGTACGACCTATCATCTCCATAATTACAACATTATTCATTTTTCATAACCATTTTCATGGATGGTTTTAAAATAATAATTTATGTATATAAATGAATGTTAGGTTATGATTATTATTCTATATATGATTTTATATATTTATTATTGACCATAGTCAACCTACTAAATTTAATTTTGAATATATTAGACAAATTTCATTAAAGTATACAATGTGAAGTTAGATTATTATGTGATTAAATATAACAAGGTAAAAAATAAAATAAAATAAATAATAAACATTAAAAGTATCTGATTTTTTTTATAATTTTCATATGTTTTTAATTAATGAATATAAAGAACATACATGATAAGTTATACTTGAGGAAAGGGACACATTAACATAAAACCACATTTCATAATTTTAATGAATCATTTTATAAATACTTTTCTTCCATTATAATCTTAGAAATTTGGGTTTTGGATGTATTTATTTGGATATAAATGAATTATAAAATAAAATTTATGTGGATTTTTAATTTTATGAATTTTTTTTCAAAATGATTCTTTTTTTTGTATTTAATATAGAATCATTTGACTCTATCTATAATATGTCAAAAGTAATGTTCAATTTATATGTATATTTTGTTACCATATTTTATCATTTATAAAGATGTTATTTTAAAATTATATTAATTTATAATATTCATTTTTTCCCTCAATAAAACATCATCTTCCATTTTTATAGTTTTTTTTCAAAATGGGTTTCTAAAAAGAATTTTAATTCAATATCTAATTTTTTTTCTTATGGGTTCGAAAGAGTTTTTCAAGGGTTTTCGGTTGATAAGATAGAAGAATAATCCAATTTATTCATGATATGTTTATTTATAATTATAAATTGTGATTGGTGATGCTGGTATAAAATATATTATGGGTGAGCTCGATACCACATCTACAATAGATGATCCCAATATTTCTTTTTCAATGGGTGAACCCCTTAACACATTATGTAATGTTTATTTTATCTAATGGGAATAATCTAAACATTATCTAGTGAGTTTTATCCTATTAATCATATAGTTCCCTATTAATTTCATATATTATATCAACACATGTAATTAATATAATTATTTCTATTTATAAAAAGGTTATTTGGGTTTTAAATTTTTTCAGTAATAAAAAATAATTTTTTTCATATAGATATGATTTATTTAATATTTATAAAATTTATTGTGGAAAAGGAAAACATTTTTTGAGTTTTTAATTTTTTCACTTGACTAACATATATCATACTTTTATACACCATCCTAATTATTTATATAAATACCATGTTTTTAAAAAATATTCACTATTTAATGGATGAGATAGAGAAAATATGAAGATAGTAGTTTTTCCATGATGTTTTTCATTAAAAATAAACAAAATTTGATTTTTTAAAAAATTATTTTGAAACAAATTAATTTTCAGTAAAACATTTAACTTTCTGATTTAATATATGTTATTTTATTTAATATTTTTAAAATAGTATATAAAAATATCGGCCTAGAAGATATTTGGGAATGACTGAAAGTGATTTTCCATATTAATACACTATATTAATTTATTTATTAAGATTTGTCCTTATAGATGGTATGAGAGAAAAGATTTAGATTATATTAAAGGTTAAAGTTATGGAAGTATACAAACATATAGAATCTAATTTATAGTTATCATGATATATAATAAAATATTAAAATGATTATTTATCAACAAATGATCTATTAAAAATAGTTTTCTCTAGGAGAAATTATTATTCTAATGTAAGAATGCGCTAAGAGGATAATATCCGTCCAAATCATCATCATGGAATTATTGGACATTTAAATTAGCAATTATTTTTATTGATGAATCAATTAAGATGGGCTACAAATAATTGCTGCATCTATATTATAGAGATTCCATATTTACCACAAAGGAACATTTTGATAGCTGAATATTTCATGAAGTAGAAACATCAGTATTTTTTTCTAAAACCTGTTATAATCATCGACTAAGAATTGATGAAATCTCCAAAAATATTTTTTAAAGTCATGGGATGTTCTAAACCTAAAAAAGAATCCTCATATAATTTCTCCTTTTGAAGGTGAGGAAAATCATTTTTTATTATATGTTAAGAATACCAGTGAGATATATGAGATTGATTCCATATAATAGTAAAAATATAATAATATTTTCTTGGGGAAATATTCTATAATGTTTATTGAATTATAATAGCTAAATTAATCTTTTAATTTAGGAAAAAAGATGAAGATTCAGTGTCCATGTATGAAGAAAATTTTACAATATTAGTCTAGTACATATCCAATTTTATTCGGACATTGAGAGTAAAATTACGATATTTTACATTGGACTAAAAAAAATAAGAAGATAAGTAGACTCGAGATAATTTAATGATATGATAAATTTGTTCATTATAATTATAAATTAGATATAGATTTTTGCAACACTTATAAATAAAATGATTATAAGAGTAAAAATTGGTCTAGCAGTCACGAAATGGAGAGGCAATCATCGAAGAAATCTAGTGGAAATCACTCAGCATGTTCTATGTGTAGTAATAAATATTTCTAAGGAATGTTAGATGAAATATTGATAGTTTTATATATTTGTTATGCTCAATCATAGGTCTTGTTAGTATAATGAAAGGATTACAAAAAACTAAGAATGGGGTAACAGATAGAGACCCAATGGTGAAATTTTATTATTGGAATGTGTTGAAAATTTATTCGAACATATGCCCATAGATTTTTAATAATTGAGTAAATAATTTGTATTAAATTATAATGTGTGTGTGAAAATAATTTTCTACTACAATTATTGTTTTTGGGATATCTAATGTTGTTATAATAAGTATGTTACCTTTTTATTCAAATAATTTCAATTCCTAATCGGAATAGAGATATTCTAAAAAATTAACTTCTGATAAAGATCTAACAATTTTTTGATTATAACTCAAAAAAAGAAGGTATATGTTTTGGGTAAAACACATTTTGTTCATATTATGAAACTCTTTTTAAAAAATATTCCCCTATTTTTACCTGTTGGGATGTATTTTTCCTATAGATATTATTAAACTTCTTATAAAGGTGTTTTGTTTTGTTATTTTTGGGTTTGAATTTACATCATGATATCATTATAAGATATATTTCTTATCTAATAATGTTATATTAAATTATTTTATAACTTTTATAACATATCATGAATATAAAACATTTTATTAAGTTGATTCCAAATGTTACCAAGATCGTGTAGTTGAAAATAACGAAACTATTCAAATTATTGATGTTATATTAATGAAAGAATATATGGATGTTTTTATAATGAATTGCCTTGTGTTATTACTCATTATGAGGTATTTGTTATTAACTTAGTACCTGATCTTAACAACATTTAAAAACCCTCTTATCAAATTCCATAATTAGAACTTTTATAATTAAAAATTTAATTAAAAGTATTTCTATGAAATGGTTTAATTCATCTGAGCACTTAAACATGCGGTGAAACTATATTATTTGTAAAAAATAATTATTGTTAAATGGTATTTTAAATTAATTATAATGTCTTTAATAATTTCATTTCTATGAGCATTTATAATTTTATTTTTATCGATGTTTTATTTGATAAGATCTAGAGAGAACATGATTTTTCATTGATTGAACTCAAGTTAAGATACAATCAGTTGATGGTGAATGAGAAATATACTAAAAATATATTATTTTGGTCTATATATGGGTATTTTTTGTATTTAATTATGCACTTTTTTTGTCTAGTAAACAGTTTGTTTTTATGGATCAAATGAATATAGTTTCCCTTGACTATACAGATAAGTATGTGGTTATTTTAATTGATGATATTTTGTTATATTTTAAAATTAATGAGGATTATTAAAAAAAAATTATTTTCTCAAAAACTATAAATGAAAAATGTTATATATAAAATTTAGTAATTGTTCATTTTGGTTGTAATAAATTTCATTCCTTGGAAATTTTGTATCAAATGATTGTATAACTATTTAACCTACTAAAAATGTTGTTAAATAATTGAATTGACCTAAAAATGTCACAATATTAATATATTTCATAGTTTATCATGTTACTATTGTAATTGTTTTTAAAAAATATCATAGTTCTCAATCCCATAGACTTAGTTAACCTGAAAATGAGCTATGTTCATCTATAAACAAGTGTCTCTTGATTTTTTGAAGGAATTTAAATAAAGATTAGTGAATACACAAGTACTGTCCCATTCCTCTAGAAATGATTAATTTTAAACTTAATGTGATACTTCATTAAAGAGACATTGTTGTGTTCTGATTTGAAATGACAAAGTAATTGATTATTCATTATGTCATCTCAAATTTGATCATTTATATTTTCCTACATAAGATCTATATTTAAATGTTTTTTATCATAAAACATCGGAGTCATATATTCTATATAGTGTAAAACATATACAGATCATAAATGATTAATGTTTATATTCACTCTAAAAGAGTTGAACCTAATGGATAGAGTTTTGTTGGAGCTAATCATAGATTACTAATACAAGATTCAATTCCATCTTAGAGAAGAAGAAAATTAACATATTCTGGGAGACGTAAAAATAGTTTTACATTTACCAAGTTATATTTGGAACATAATTATTTAATTAATTATTAAATTAGTTATTTCCTAGAAATTTTATATTTAGGAAGATGATTTTTTTTAATGTTTCATGGATTTTACATTTTCATAAATAATTAATTATACTCAGAAGGGGGATCACGTTTTTTATAAAATGGTATAATTTTTTAATAATGGTAAGTTCCTAGATTTTAATGATGATGATATTGTTGTTATCATATTTGTAAAAAGATTACTTGTGACCTTTAATTCCGTGTCTAAAAGTGATTTTTTAATGTATCTCATCATTTAAAATATTTCATTCATCAAGGATGAAAAAAGATATAATGATAGATGCTAGAATATTACTGGTTGGATGGAATGAAATGACATATTTTTTACTTTACCATGATTTTTTTTGAGTTTACAATAGTTTAAAAACTACTAATAATTTTTAAAGGGGGTGTTGTCAAATTTTCCAATCCTAGAGTTGAAATATAAAAATATAGGTAAGTATTCCCTTGTAAGGATTACCAAAAACAACTTGAATTAATAAGGTGATTTGGGTTATTATTTATCGTCTAACTAAAATTTCACATTTCTTTCCCATTAGAGATACTCTATCATTAGATCATATTTCATAGATATATATCAAGGAGGTATACACTGCTGAAAAATAGACCTATCCCCATGGTTTTAGGGAAAATCGTGGTGATTTGGTCCCTTATACCCTCGGGTTTTTAAAACCATGGGCATCTGAAACTTTTCAGGACCTATCCCAACAGTTTTGGAAAACCCTGGGGATAGGGGGCATATCCCCATGGTTTTCCAATACCGTGTGTATAGGTCCTGAAAAGTTTCCTATGCCCTTGGTTTTTAATGAAAATTGGTATAGGGGTACCTATCCTCACAGTTTTCCACCAAACCATGGGGGTATGTCTGGGCTAAAATACATATTCCCATGGTTATGAAAAACCATGGGTATTGGTTTCCCGTGTGTGAACGGGAACTTGTTTTTCCCACGGGAAAGAATTTTTTTGGCTGGATTCCTATACCCATAGTTCTTCCTTCAATACCCACGGTTTATATAACTATATTTAACTATATATATATATATATACATAGGTGATGTTTTGGAAGTGGTAAGATGCAGAGTTTGCAGCGAAGAGGTTGAGGGATCGAAACCCTCTGCCCGCATTCTTTTAGGATTTATACCCATGGTTTTAAAGCCATCGATACAAGACTTTGACAGTATGGAAATTTTGCATGATGCTTTGACACGGTGTTAGAACAGCTGTACCCATGGTTTTGGAAAACTGTGGGTATAGGATTGGAATCTATATCAAATCCAGAAATGACCACGGTTCCCAAATCCGTGGGTATAGGTTATACCCGCAGTTTTGGGGGCTATACCCATTGTTTTTCACCATGGGTATATGATGTTTTTTAAGTAGTGATATATTCTTTCTGTATAAGGCACCTCTCTCAATTGTATCTTATTATACCTCATTCTCACTTCTAATTGTTGAAACGACCTTCCTAATTCACTAGTTAATGAATTGAATTTAATTATAAATTATTTTACCCAATATGATGGAATGTATAAGAAAATAATTTATACCTTGGAATACATTATTCACAAATATTCAATGGATTATAAGGATGTTTGGATATATATATATTTCATTAGATAAATTTTTTATAATAATATTTTGTATACTAGTATATATATGACAACATTTCATGAATTATATGGAAATTATTGTCAGACTCCAGCATGTTGGGATTGAGTAGGTGAAAATATGTTCTCAGGAATAATGTTTTTAAAAGAATAATTTTAAAAGGTGATTTTCATTCAACCATATATGAGGATATATCATAGCATGCACAAATATAATGAAGATAACTAGAATAAAAATATTTCTTTCGAAGTAGGTAATCATGTTTCTATTTATGTATCTTATCATAAATGTTTTATGCGTTTTGGTAGAAATTGGTTGCTATGTCGATAGATCGTTGAACCTTATAATGTATTGTATATTTTTGTATCATTTTCCTACTGAATTTTGGTACCTCTATGTTTTTAATGGGTATAATAAATATTTCAAGTATCATGGTTATAAAATATATATGAGAGATACATATCATGTTTTATGTCCTAAAATAGTTATGTTGACAAAAAAATATCTTATAAGGAACATCGTTTTTAGATAATTGATAATAAGGAGAAGGTGATGTGGAATACTGTGATTCACCAGGTTATTAGTTATTTCAAAAACCATATAGTTGATGATGTTACAAGGGAATTAGAAAAAATTATAAAGGAAAACTTTCCCAACTTCTTTAAATAATTAATAAATTTATGAGGATGTAATTTCCAAAATAGGGAAGAATGTAATAACCAAGTTAATGTTAATATTTATTATATTTCATGTCTTATTAGTATACAAAAATTATCTTAAATTTTTATATTTCTTATTACTGTATTAGGAATATTTATATTCAATAAGAAATTTGATATTTTTAACAACATTGGGATTTCATGAATTTTATGGTTTTTTGAATGGTACATTTCAAAATTATATCGTTATTATTTTTAAAAATGAACATTATTTCTGAAATCATCATGCCAAAATTATCTATGGATGAATTTTTTATAATTTTCCAAAATGACTGATTCTTCAATGAATAGCGAAAATACTCTTTTAAAATTTAAAATAACAATTTCATGTGAATAATATACATGTTAAATTTATTTAACATTACTTAAAATTAAAAATAGGTTATTTATATCATTAATAAAACAATTATGGGAATCATAATCATCATGATACTAAAATTTTCTATTTATTTTTTTCTTAATATTAAAAGGTTTTGAAAAATAATTTTTATTTGTTTTTTTAGTTTAAATTTAAATTAAATTCCACAAATTAGTTGAAATTAATTTCATATAATAGATTATATTTTTTTAACAAAATTAATTTATATTACTTAAAATGATAAACATAATTTTTGGTCATAATGAATAATATAACCATTAAAAATATATTATTATGGGTAAGGATAAAAAGTATTTACCATGTGTTAAACTAAACAAATAATTATTTAAATGACTTAAAACGTATCCAAATTATTTTAAATGGACATATTTAAACCATATCTCATCTAATATTCAAAAATATTAAATTTCAAATCCATCTGATGAGAATAAAAAATTAATCTTTTTAAATCTTTTTAAAATTGTATTTGTATATTCTTCCAAAATTATAAAAAGAAAACCCAATCTCATCACCAATCCACACATAAATAGAATTTTAGATCAAAAAATACATGACCATATCTATTCCTCAAATCCCTCCCCACATATTAGAGTCATTGGTTTTATCAAAAACCTAATATAATAATGCTTCAGTTATAAACCTAAAGTGTTCATCTGAAGATGCGGTGCAATTCCTAACATATGATTTTTTGTTTCTTATTATACAACATTCAATTCATCTTCAAAAAAGATGAGATATCCAAAAAAATAACCTCTATATACTGATATGTTTATATGTTAATGTAATAATTTATATCTATATTCTCTTCCATCAAATGGGAAATGAAACCATCATTCCCATGTACGACAGAATTCCACCACACGAATCGATGTCATAAAATTTCCATCACTGCCTCTCACATATGGTTATAATGATAAATTTAATTTATATATATGATATAAATTAAATTATTTAATATAAAATGTTGATAAATAAAATATATGTAATAATAAACATGAATAATTTTCTTAAGAAAATAAATAATTAAAATAATTGAATGATTTATGATGATAAATAATGTACATGATAAGTCAAATGTGAAGTAAGGGAATCATTAAAATGAAAAAATATCTTAAATGATTTAATTTTTTCTATAAATAATTCTCTTCCAAGTCCACATTCTTAAAATTATTTTATTTATGTGTTTATATGCACATAAAATAATTGTACAAGAAATTTTATCTCTCTTTAATTTCATATAAAAGTTTTCAAAAGGAGTCAAAAATGTGTATTTTATATGGAATTTTATGACATTCATTAAATAAGAGAAAATGAATGTTCTTTTTTAATATATATAGTGCTAATGGATTTTATAAAAATCATAATATATAGTTTATATCATGGTTCCATTAAATGATTATTTATTTCTTCAATGAAAAACAATCCATCCCCTTATTCTAGTTATTTTAGTTTTTTAAAAGGGTGTTTTAAAAGGAAAGGGTATTTTGATATAAAAAATGTTTTTCATGTGGGTTCAAAAAACAATTTAGTATTTTATCAAGAAATGGTTCCTGAATAAAATTTATTATTTATCATTTTGAATATGTGAATTATATATAATAAAGGTTGAGTGTGATACAAGTTATATAATGGGTGATATTAATATAGATTATATGAAAATTGAGACTGATACATCATATATAATAGGTGATCCAAATATAACTCTCCAATGCATTGGGTTACATTCCATGTCTTTAATGTCATGAATGAGTGTGTTAACCTTGGATGTTTATCTTATAGATTTAACTACACTCTAGTTATTTCTAAAACAAGTTTAACATGGGTTATGAGTATAATGTTATATATTTTAAAAATATTTTATATTTTCATTCCATGGGATTTAATGATTTTATTTGAAAAAAACTTTTTTAGATGGATATTATTTATTTCATACAGTCATTTAATATTATGAAAATTGTATACATTTTAGGGTTATTTATGTTTTTAAATGGAATATGAAATTACGTAATTTTATATACCATAAAACTATTTTTCTGGACATCCAATTAGTTTAATTATTTTCACACAGTTTAATTACTATTTAGAACAAATAATAAGTCAAGATGATGTTCATGGTGTATTTTCATGAAAATACCTATTTCATGTTAAAATATTTGTATTGAGGAATAAATGTATGAAGAGTAAAAGTGTCCAATTTTTTATGTAATATAATGGTTGTTTTGTTATAGTTATAACCTAATTATCTAAACACTAAACCTAAAAGATAATTGAGAATTAAGGAATGGGAATTCTAGTCAAGAGACATATGATTATGTAATTTTGTATGGTTATGTACTCATAATATATAACACTTAACATGCACTAATATTATTTTATTAAAATAAAATTAGATATGTATTCATAGAAAATAAATTTCATTAATATCACCAATAGAAATTTTCCATTGAAAATATTTGTTAAATGGTTGACAATTCCATTGAATCAACACATAAGACAATTAAAGATAAAAACAACTATATATGGATAAAATCAATTTATCACAACTACAAAGGGTGAATTTACCCATGAATGTGGTAATTACATATCTAATGTCTACATGCGAGGATGACACCCTCTGTTAGTATCCATGGTGTGAATTCAATTGACAATTATAATTAAAAGACAAGTAACAATGATAAGAGCCAATATTCTAGAGTTTCTAGTTGTTCGTAAATAATTTATGGATTTTACATTTCATTATATGATAACTATTGTTAATGATTTACCCATATTATTTGTTTAACTTCTAAACATTATCTTATAGGATATCCCATGGTCACCCACATTGGCTGTTCAATTTTTCATATTGGTTTTCCAAAGGGGTTGATATGATATCTTAAACTATTTATTAGTTAACCCGACTACTACAAGGAGATGATTTCTATTTAGTAGATCAATTAGAGAAATGTTCTATAGACTCACTTTGACCATTTAAAACAACGTTTCTTATAGTTGTAGATTAGTTGTAGATGTATGTATCTTTAGTTTCTTGGGAATAATTATCTATGGGTATTGTTCGAGCATTATTATGAAAACATAAAACCATAATAATTTTTTTCGAGAAAACAATATAATTTTACAAACAAGTAGATAATGTACTAATTTTGTTTTACATATTTGATACCCTTTAATTTGAACAAAAAATTGGGTAAATGCCTCATTTATTGGGATATTGTTTTTATCTTTGTTCAAGAACAAAATTGTTGTGGAAAACTCATGAATTGAGATTTTTTATATTATAAATCATTTCATTTTAGTAATGTCATTTGAAACCATGTTTTAGTGAATCGAAAACTTTAATATCGTGTTTGAAACAACCTTTTTATTAGTTTGGTGTAGTAATGTGGTGGTAGGTGAAGTCCAAATTGATGATAAATATGATTAGAGAATGTGGAAGATGTAAAATGTCATTAAAAATGTAAAACCAACTTCATATATCTATGAATTTAAGAGGCAGAGTGTTATTGCCTTAATTTTTGGAATATATCAGATCTTATATTTCTAGATAGTTTACCAAACACATCTCCATGAATTTATGGATTATGTCATATTGGGATTGAATAATGATTTTTTAATAAAGACTCAAAATGTGTGATGTGATGAGTGGTTAAGAACTAAGGCTCCCTAGTGGTAATGAAATGACCGTGATGTATGTATAATTGAGCCTCAGTGTTGATTATGTAGTGATTTTACCTACCCATTAAGTCATATTATCATGTGGATATTGTTTTAGTTTCTCTAGATTAGATATTAACATCGGATTTCTTACAATTTATAGATCGAGATTAAATTGATTGGATGGATAAATCAATTTGAATTATGGTGGAATGAGTTACCGATTAGCTTTGGATTTATTTCATGGATCTTTGAGGAGTTTTACATCAAACCATAGTCTAATCATCAATATATATTCCTTGAAGATAATACAACCAAACCATGTTATCTTTAGAAGTGAATTAGAAATTATAGATAATTACATGTGTATTTATAAGGATGTGTTATACCTTATTCACTTTTTATTATAGATATGGAGTATGATTCTCTTGAAAATGGTTCCCCTGAAAGTGATACTTTTATGATTTATGTTAATGGATTTTGATTTTGACATCATGATATGTTTATGGGTGACCAATGGTATGAAAATTCGTCAATATAGATTCCAGTTTTGTGAAGAACCCAAATCCTAGTTAGGTGAAACTGAGATGAGGTGGGGTGAATCAGTGGTATCCTCATATTAAAATTTTAATTTTTATTCACCCTCATGAACATTTTTCAGGTTCTCGATCCACAATATATAATCTCACAATATTAACTTGAGTTCACATGTAATGAAATAGATAGTATCCCAAAATGTTTGTAATTTTTTACTTAAAATACGACTCCTTTAAATTTTTGTTATACCTACCGACATAGACACATTACGATCCCCATAAGTTACTACAATTATAGAAAATCCCTCATTCCCTCTATAACGAAACACATAATCCATTGTGCAATTTTTTTCTCTAATTTTCATTTAATAATTATTATCTTTTTTATATATTGTTCAAGAGATAGAAAAATTTCTTCTCATAATCATCCACTAAACAAAAGAGGGATATATCATCCTTTTATAACTCCTTATGAACTCCGAAAATTCTGGTCTTGAGACTTTTTTCCAGATTTAGAAAAAAAAATATTGTCCTCGATCTATTAATACTCAGGGATAGATGATAATTATTTTTCAAAGGCTTATATATTCAAAATCATTATAATATAATTTGGTGTATCATGTTCTTCAAATAATCTCTCAGAAATTATAAAAAATTTTGTATCACCTATATGAACCATTTAACCATACAAAAATAATGATTTTACATGTGATAATAACTCATTATTCCATGCTTTAAAATTACTCATTAAATCCTCACATGATTGTGATTAGGAATAACACATTTATTTTATTCATTCAAAATATGAATACCTAATTTTTAAGGGGTATTATATTTATTCATTTTCAATTAAACATAATTTGTGAGAGTATTATTTATATATATATATATAAGGAAAATATGAGAAATACCCATTGTGTTTGTGTTTCTACTTAGAATCATTATTTTTCAAATATATCTTCATCATACATGGTAGTGTGACATCAATATTTAAACTATTAAAGGATCCATGTTCTCATTAAACATCATTTGGATAAATTGCATTTGAAAGGCATGAAAACATTGGGTATTATTCATTTTATCATGAGGATATTAGTCTCTACAGCTGAAAGGTTTACATCTCATTACCACATGATTTCTTATGAATAACATTTCATTAATATTCATAAAACAATAATGCAATTATTGTTATGTAATAATAAATAATCCACATTGTTTTCATATGTGACTCAACTCATAATTAATTTTATGCATTAGATTTATATTCATGAATCTAAAAGTAAATGAATATGTTATCATAATTGTACATGTTTATATATCAACTGTTTACCTTTTCTAAGAGACAAGTATTATTATAAGTAATGTCATGGCTAGAGATTCTTATTTTCATGAATGTAAGTGCTTGAATATAAGGTGAAATGATTATTTATGTAACACATGGAAATCATATGTTCAATTAAACCATATTAATTGTTGGAGAGTCTTTGTTTTGATCATCTCAACTAATTAATTGTGGGATTACCATGCACTGAAAAAAAGTTCGAACAATGGATTAAGATAATTTAACTCACTAAATCATACAACTCATAAGGGATTGATCATATGGAATCATAAATATTTTTTTCATTTAATGTGTAGGAAAAATGTATGGTTCTTACGCATCCCACATTAGTTCTTATGATGGTGAATCTATTCGATATATAATTCCATATTTAACTTAATGTTTGGAACCCACAAAACATTACCCATGGGATTTATTGTTTGTGACTCACCAACATTAGAGCACATGCTCAAATACTAGAATGCTACCCATTTGTGTCCCTACATGCCAAATGGGACCCATCATCATGCTATTTATGTGGGTTCTATTTTTCCTCCTATTACTTCCATGGGTAAACGGAAGCGGATCTACCAACCTAATTATTTGATTTATATCCCTTCGTCTATGTAATGTGGATTTAATTTTTTTAGTAAACTATGAAATAAATGATTTATCAAAAAATGGTTCTTATAAATTATAATAAAAATTCACCAAATTTAGAAAATTCCTATTTAAGAAACTAAATTATTTTTCATGGAAATAATGAAATCCTCTTGAACATAAATATTTTTATGGTCTTCTACAACTTTTTGTAAACATTCTACAATTCATCGAATACCTTTTTCCCAAACCATTATGCTTTATGATCAGTTTAATAAATCATCACATTTAAAAGGTGAAATATAAAAAATGACATCCTATTCAATAAAATGATTCAATAGAAAATTAGTAATAATAATCACTTCATTATTAACAAAAAAAATTCATATCAATATTCATTTCATTGAAATTTGAGGAGCTATCGAGAACCCTTAGTGATTTTGGTTTGGTTTGACCTAATTGTGAATTGTGTGTTCGTGTGGGGGTGTTTATATTGTTCACACTCATGAACGTCGGGTTACCATTATATATCTTTCCAAAAAACCCCAAATGTTTCTCCCATCCATAGCTAGTTACATACATTCTTTCCACTAGTGGGAAATCATTTGGGTTTTCAGGACTAATGACTCTTCAGGACGCACATTGGTAATGACAATGGGAGTTCAAGCTCATTGCAAAATTTTATGGGGAATTATTGGATACTCTTAAACACTATTATATATTTTATTTATGTTCATAAATCACTTCCTAATCCTGATTCAAGACAAGTTCCCCAACAAAAGATATTTGGTTATTTCTGTTTCATTTGAAAAATACTGGAGTGTATTGGTTCAATCCATATTTATGTATACAATTTTGACCGTATGTTTTCAATAATGAGAGGTTTCATATCTAATATGCCATATGGAAAAGGGATTTACAATGTAATTCCATGAAATGAGGATGTTAATATTCGTAGGATGGGATTGAGCCACTATGAGGTATGCTACGATTCCTAGTTATTGCTGGGATCAAAACCCACAAAGTTTATTGGTACCATGAAATATATTGTCTTGTAGAAAAGGATTATATAGGTTCTATAGGACACAAGGTGTTCAAAATAATGCCTTGAAGGGTCATCTAACCTATCAAGATTATGGATAGAGTCAGGTAGTCTATTGTTAAATTTTCCTCAGCATATACACTCAGGTTACCCTTATAATTATAGAGACTGAAGGTGCAGATGAAATTATTGTTGCTATTCTCTAAGCCTGTGTGATCTATTATCCATGTAAGAATCAAGGGATAAAAAAATGATCATTTATCATTCTTCATGATGTGGAAGTTACATGAAGGGACTACCCTAAGATTATTTCCTTGATATATCAGGCTTTAGGGAGACATCGTACCATTCTTAGTAATGATAGTAATTAGAGTCATCGTAGATCAATTTTTTTCCTAGTCAAACAATTGATGTGGTAATGTGATAAGACCATGTGAATTATCAGGAACTGATGGTTGAAAAAACATTGAAATAAGTACTATATTTAAATATACTTTTCATTGAGCTCAAGCCTTATGATGGTGGCAATATATCGTAGTTATTGAAGGAATCATATTTCTCATAGTTTAGTCTTATCTTTGGGACCAGTCCCAAGGTAGATATCATTTTTTTGAGGTGAATGTTCAATGATACTTGTTCGGGATTACTTAAATATATTTCTATGGAAGGTGGAGACTCATGTATAACATCCTGCCCTGAGTTTCACTGAACTAGGCCACGAGATGATGGGCCACAAGAACTCAAGTGCATATCCCCAAATTCTAAAGCCTATCGACTAGCAGTTAGGGCCTTGAGTAAGTTTGTGGGGAAACAATTCCATCAAAGGATAGGTATACCACAATGTTAGACAACTAATGTTACATGTATTGGAAGCATAGATAATAAGAAAATCACATCAACTGCATGATAAATGATCCAACAAGATAAATAATAACTGCAAAAGGTGAATAGTCACAACAGATATCACGATGATATTAATGTATGATATCAAAATTAAATAAATACATTTTTTGGGGTGTAGAGTAAAATATTAGACTATATTTATAAATATTAAGAAAATACATAAAATTGGAACATGGAATCTCATGCATAGGCTCAGTCTTTTACCCTGAATGATCCATCCATTAAAGTAGAGAAATCATGCATTAGGAGAAAAATACTTCCCTGAGTCCATACTAGTGAACATAATGTTTATTCGAGAACCAAATGATGACTATGTAGGGTGTGAGATATAATCTCACTAGGCCAACATCCATAGTGTCTAAACCGTTCAAATTCGTGTTGTATAAAATTAACAATCTTCCATATATAAAAAATACAAGAAATTAAGATAAATAATGATAAATCTTACATATTTTTTATTCCTCAGTTGACACCTATCCCATAATACCTACTTTGGCTGGATCCAGAAGTCTGATATAAATAACTATTTTAGACAAATAGGTATACAGATACCAAATAACATTTTCATTTCTAATAATAGAATACCCCCAATCTTGTGCTTTTTCATGGTGTCAAATTTATTTTTCAAAACTAGGTTCACTAAAGGTACAAGAGAGGTATAAATAAGTATAAGAGAAAAATAATATGATATCAATAAAACCATATCAATGATTTTATATTAAAATTTAAAATTGCATAGGTGGAGCCTGAGACCATCCCTAATGTTTTTATAGGGTATATCCATTTAATTCTATCCAATGACACGATCTAATCTAAAGTGATCGTTTCGAAAGTTCAAGTATCGATCGTGGTATGGTAACTATGAGTCTGTCCATGGTATTTCATGTATGGGACTGAGTATCAACTAAGACTAAGCCTAGAAATCATTCCAATAGGTCTATCCGTAGCATCCTCTTAAGAAATATGCATCACCAAATAATATAGTAAAAATATTTTGAAAATCCCTTTCCCAGAGAACTTAAAAAAATCTCTTTCCCAGCATGTTGTTTGGTAACCAATTAAACACAGAGAGTCTAATTGTGGGTTCTTAATATGGTACCCATGTTCTCTCCTAAACCTGATTTAATTTCAAATAACAAGATAAGTGTATATATGTATAGCAGAGTAATAAGTTATGACTACAACACTTTAAGTCACCATTCAAAGCTACTTTCTTACTAATTAATATATCCTAACCGTCACACCAAATAATAATTAATCAACACTAAACACAATTTTCACATTGTCAGTGTATAAGGAGAAAAATAAATTTAATAGTATCAAGGTAAGGTAAGACTTGTGACAATATTTATTTATAAAAAATCAAGAAAAACGAAATTCATGGTTTATGATTCGCCAAAACAATTTGTTAAATTTAAAACATGAATCAAATTAATCACATATTCTCACATAAATTATAAATTAATGATTAAATTCCAAAGGTAATTCATAATATTATGTTTTATCAACCAAAGTTTTGTCCAACTGTGTGGATACAAACTAGGAAGGGGTCTTCCTTAAACCAATGTATAAAATATCAATGAAAAATGGTTTAATTAAATTAATACGCATTATTTAGGATTCAGCAGTAGTCACTGATGAGCGATACAAGGTTGAGATTTGAAAAATGAAATCAAACTATAGGATAGGAAATATTCACCTGACCTCATAGTCATAGTATACCCCACATCCCACGAAAAACCTTGATTTGACCTAGAACAAATTAAACCATATGATTTATCAAAAACCCAAATTTCGTGTAAAAACACTTCATCAAAAGTTTCATGATGAGGAGAAGAATAAACCCAAAACTAGGTGGTGTGGATGATAATACTTACTAAGAGGTTCACATTGCTTCTGATGACATTGAAAATAGAGACATAATTGATGTGCAACAGGATTCTAACGAGGAGGAGGAGGGTGGCTCACCAACTAGACAGGGGGCACAATGCACATGAGAGGGAGAGAAGAGAGAAGAAGAAATAAATGATTAGAATGAAATAGTGGAGAGAAAAAAAATAAATAAATAAAGAGAAAAATAAGATAAAATAAAATAGAATTTAAAAGGATAAAATAAATAATAATAATAGTAGAAATGGGTTTATCACATTTTAAATTATTTTCATTCTTCTTCTAACTGAATTTTTTTTTATTTTGTTATGAATTTTTCATTTATTTTGATTTAAATAAATTTATTTTATTTTATTTAATATTTTTAATTACTTTTAACATAAAAATTTCACTAGGCCACGATGTGTTATTTTTCATAAATCTAATGGAAACATTAATTGTTTTCCCGACTTATAAGAGACCACATGGGAATGTGCCCGGGGTCACATTAAGGAATTAGAATCTAAAAATTAACAGTCCATACCTTGGTTAATGATAGGACATTAAATCCTACCCTCTTTTAGAGAACACATCCCAATTTTAATTTCTGAGGGTAGTGGAATGTCATCTGAGAAAATATCTGGCCAGTCTTCATGCACATCAGTCTCCCTCTCAAAGTTCATATACTAAAATAATTTTTGTTGCAATAGAACCTAGACTAGAGGAAAATTCCTACCTCAAAGAACCTTCATGCTATGATCGATGATACAAATCAGATGCACATGATGGATGCATCTGCCTCATGCTCGATGTCATCATAGATAAATGAATGAGACAGATCAGGATGATGTTGTTAAAGCAGATAGACATGTAGGACATTGGGAATGGAATGGTACCTCTAAGGTAATAGAAACTGATATTCTACTAGCCCAAAACTCTTCACATTCTCAAATGTCCTGATCTATCTCAGTGATATCTTCCCTTCTCTCCTAATTCTAATATGACCAAACCTTTGTGAAACACACATAATATCCCAATGTCCCTACTAAAACTATTGAGGTCTATAAAGATGATTAGTATAAGACTTATATCTAGACTGGGATGTTTCCATATGCATCTAAATCTATGAGACATGCTCATAAGTTTCCTTAATTAGATGAGGGCCTAAAATAGATACCTCTCCTACTTAGAGCCATCATAGAGGTGAATGATATGGTATACCACATATGGACCCATCTATAACCATTTGAATTGTTTCATAGAATCTTTTAATATAGGAAAACAAAAATATTGGAATATATTTCTCCCATGAACCTTCAAAATCTCGGATACATGCCTGCAACATATCCTCTAACACCCAAATGGCTCACTTAGACTACCCATCAGTGTGGGAGTGATATTAATTACTCAAATTCACCATTGAACCCAGTTCCTTATTAAACACATTCCAAAATCATGACATGAATTGGGTTTCTCAGTCTGACATTATACAGTGGGACACTCCATGAAATCAAACAATCCTATGAATATATAACCTACCTAACTCATCAATAGAGAAGGTATCTTAGATAAGTAACAAGTTTATGACTTTTATAAACCTATTTGAGATCACCCATACTATATCAATACATTAAGAATACCATGGGATTCCTATAATGAAATCTACGGTAACATCATTTCATTTCCACTCAGTAATGGACATATAATGTAGGAGTCCAGCAGGTCGTTTGTTCTCTTCCTTCACCAGTTCAAAGTTGGAGCACCGAGTTATAAAAACCCCTATTTTGTTCTCCATAACAGTCCACCAATACTGATGATTCATTTCCCAATATATCTTGGTATGTCCAAGATTAATTTCCTAAATAGTGGCACGATATTCTGTCATAATCACTTCCCAAATGATAGTAGGGAGCCATACATGACTATCGTAGAGAAGAGTTTCACTAGTATCAACAACCCAACCTGGTTTTAGGTTCCCTCCTGTGATAATTTCCCGCAAAATGAACCCCTATAATAATAGTTTCCAGTATATTGTACCAACTACCACTGGACTAGGCCCCAAGAGGGCATTCCACAAGACATCAAATGCATCCCCCAAATGCTATAATCTACTGAATAGCAGTGAGGGCTTTGGGACGGTCCGTGGAAAGACTATGACTTTGTAGGACAAGGTATAACATAGTGGTAAACAATATACTAACAAGTATAGAAATAATGAAGAATAAGTTAAAAAGTAAAAAAATTAAATAAATGATCTAAAAGAATAAATAATAACTGCAAAAGCTAAATAGTCATAATAGATATCATTATGACGTCAATGTGTGATTGCAAAAGTAATTAAATAAAAGATCAAGGGTATAAGGTACAATAATAGAATACATGATAACATAAACATCAGAAAGGAATAATAACTACCACCTGGATTCTTGAGCATAAGTTTGGTCCTATGCCCCCAATGATCCATACAAAACAACAAAGAAATCAACAATATGGAGAAGCATGTTTCCCTGTATCCATACCAATGAGAATATGTTTAACTCAGTTACCAAATTTCAATCGAGCATGGTGTGTTATATATTCTCATAGTCCAGCACCCACGGTGTCTAAACATTTCAATTTCATGATGTTGAGAAATAAAATTTTTCCTAATATAATAAATGCAATAAATTTATACATATTATGTTAACTGTAACTTAGACTAGGTTTCAAAGCTGAAACCTATCACATACCATGTGCTTCTGCCTGATTTGAGTTTCTGAATGAAATACCTATCCAAGATATAATAAGTATTCAAGGCCCAAATAACATTTTCAGACTTAAAAATAGAATACCCAAAACCTTTTTCCTTAACACAGGCTAAAATTCATGTGTCAAAACTAGGGTAACTATTGGCATAGATTGATATAAAAAATAATAAGAAAATCTATATTCGATAACAATAAAAACATATCAAGAATTTATATTAATAATGAATGTTTTAGACATGGAGTCTAGCCCCATCCCTAAGACATTTCAACAATAAACCCATTCAATTATATCCAATTACATTAGCCCATTGAAGGTGAATCTTCAGAAATTCCATGTATTTCTCATGGTATGTAAACAATGAGTCAATCTTAGGAATCACAGGTAAGGGACCGAGTATCAATAAAGGCTTGGAGTAGAAATATTTCTAATGGGTCTGTCCTTGTCTTCCCTTAGGGAACCAGTATCACCCAATGTTATAGTAAAAAAATCAAGGAAATCCCTTGCCAGGTGATCTTAGAACATCTCTTTCCCAATCTGTTATGTAGTAACCTATTGAGAATGGGGACTCCAACTATGGGTTCTTAATATGGAACCCTTGTTCTCTCCAAGACCTGATTTCATTTAAAACAATAAGAAATGCATACATATAATAGAAAAATCTTTCATGATTAAAACCCTTTAATTAACCATACATATCCACTTTCTTACTATTTATTAAGTATAATAGTGACAAATAATAAAAATAACAATATATTAAAAAAATGGAACTTTATTAGTGTATGAAGAGGAAACAACATTTAATAATATAAAGTCATAAAAAGACATTTAATGAAAATTATTTCAGCAAAACAAAATCATGGTTTATGATTCATCCTAAAAAATTTATTCAACTTAAAACATCAGACAAAGTAATCACACATGTTCATGTATATGACAATTTAAAGATTCATGAACAAAGGTAATTAGTATTATTATGTATGCACACCAAAAGTGATGTCCAGTGGAATGAAAACAACAAATTAAAGGGTTTACTTTAAAAATATTTCACAAATCAAGGAAAAATGGTTTAAATAAATTAATACCGATTTTTTGGGATTCGCCTCTAGGCACCAATAAAAGGCACCACTGTACGAATTGAACAAAATAATGAATTTATGGGAAATTACATAGTCACTAGACCTAATAGACATAGTATACCCCACCTCTTTCAACAACCATCGATTTGACCTAAAAATGATGAAATTGGAGGATTTAACAAAAACCTCAATTTTGGGTAAAATATTCCATGGATGATTGCGTGAAGTTGATAGGATGAAACCAAAAACAATTGGTATAGATAATAAACCATACTGAGGGTTTTATATCTCTTCTTATGAAATTGAAAATGGAAATGAAATGGAGGTGCAACATGCTTATAAAGCGGAGCAGGAGGCTGGCGCACCCCTTTGATAGGGGGACCACAACACAAATGATTGAGACAGAAGAGAGGATGATATGGAATAAAGATAGAAAAGAAATATAGGAGTGTAAAAAATATAATTAACGAAATAACTTATAAAATTAAATTAAATTAAATTAAATAAAAATTAAGGGTAAAGGGATGAGAAATAAAAAATATTATAAAAATGGATTTATCCCAATTTTAATTATTTTAATTATTTTTTAACCGCATATAATTTTATATTTTTTTTCATTTACAAATTATTTTTATTTATTTTAAATAATTATTTTAATCCAATTAATTAATTTAAACCTGAAAATTACTCTAGGCCTAAGTTTATTATTTGGACGAAATCTAGAAAAATAATTAAAAATTTATTTGATGCTCAAAACCTAAAATAAAACGTGTTGGCGTATGCCCTGGGTCATATTAATGAATTAGAAAAACAAATTAATGGTACATACCATGTTTAATGATGGGTTGTTATATCATTATGTGAATAATATGACTATTGAAACTTTGTATGCTCATTCAAGCTATGCTCAGTGTCAGAAACAAGGGACTGAAAATGATCATTGTCATTGATTGGTAGGCGAGGTACATATATATTGGTACAACTATTGAGATGTTTGATGTTGATTTATAACCACATGTAAACGTCCTACATATCCTAGTTTTGGAAGTAATCTAAGTCATTTTATTCAGTTGATTAGGGATTACACTGTGTTGTTTTTTTATTGGTACAATTTTCTTTCTTACCAAACATGAACAAATTTTTTCCTCATCATGATATTTGGGAGTGTATCTTCCAAGAATATTCTAAGACAACTATATAATCTAGTTGGTCTTTTAAAAGGAATTTATGTAACTCATGTGGTTTATATTATGGTTGTCAAATGATCAAGGGTAACTTGTGAAGTGGACATCAAATAACCAAGATGAATTATCATGGAAGCCATCATAGGAACCATATTTTTATCTAGAGGTTTTCAAATGATCCAACTAGCACACCCTAGAATCATTAACAAGTGATAGATGAATCATCTCGAGGGTTTCAAAAGAGTCAATATTACATATCTCCATGGGTATTGCATGTCTTGGATGATAGTCCTAGAGGGCATCGTCAAACATGGATGACATGTCTGGAGGGTATTGTGAGCCTCATCTATATTAACAAGAGGGTATCATGAGATATGATTGACATTACTAGTTTTTATCATGTGACTTAGATGACATGTTTGGGCTCCATTATAGGATTCATGTGTTCTATCTATAATATTTTTCCAGGCTTAGGTGATGGACCCAAAGGAATTCACAAAACTAATGTGGTGTGTCCATGGGAATCATGTTCCATTCTATGGTTTTTAAGGATATTATGTGGCCCAAATAGTTTGATAATGGATCATCATGAGATCTAGGGAACATTTCTTTATTATTTCATGTTTATTAGATGGTTCACATGAAGCACATGAGGGTTAGTGAATTGTTTTCCACTTATTTCTTCCAACATTAATTGTTATTATTTCCCCTATATTGAGAATTAATTAGATTTATTTAGTGTATGTTTAATTTGAGTATCTCATGATAAATAAAATGTGTGGAATATTATTCTCATATCATTCTAGAAGACCTTCGTGTGATCTATGAACTATCACGTGATGTGAATTATTCATGTTGCATGTCCACTTTCTCTATTCACCAACATATTAAATGATGGAAGACTTTTCTCTCATGAGATCAACCCATACATGAAATATGATATGGTATCATGGTATTCTAATACACCTAGATGAGAAAAATGAAACCTCCTCTTTGAGGCTAGGGTGTGGAATTTATGGGCCCCACCATACTGATTTTTTTCTTCTTCACGTGGAATCAATTGCATAAGTCTAGGATGGAGTCGTAGAAGGGATCCAATGTCATATGTATTTATCATGGTTCACTCTAGGGATGTCGTATGATTTTCATTTACTGTGATTCACAATAGTTAATTCAACATTTATTGGACTATACCCAATTAATAAGAACCTTGATTGATTAAGAGAAAATTAAAAGGGCCATTAATTTTTTCATATTGACTTATCGATGTGTCTTTTGAGAGATTGAGATGGATGTCAAGAGGTCTTCACATGGAATCAATAAATTTTTATATAATGTTGTACGATACATGCATGACTTTCTAGTGGGAATTCATGAGACTAGGAATTCCTAACAAGGATTCATGTGAATTCATGATGTTGACATTTTATGCACATGAAATCATTTTTACGATATTTATAGGCTTACACATCCTCCCATAAATTTTTTATTTTTTTAATAGTGTTTGGATGTTATGTGAGATTACATGGGTATTGTCTATGAAAATTAATATACATCTTGATTATTCATTGTGTGACTAATATTGGTCCTTTGTATATGTGTGATAAATTCATGGAAAAAAATATCAGTTCTTCCTTAGGGATCTAAAGGTGGATAATGATGTTTCTTTAACATACCCTAGGAGCTTTGCAAGTCATGGATAAAAAGATGAAGGTCATTTGAGAGATGAGGTGATAATTTCACCAGGGTCTTGTGGTGCCTTGGGGTTCAGTAGGGGCTTTTCGCATGACGTGTAGCACCATGAGTGGTCTCTTCCTCCCCTAAATTTTTTAAATTTGTTTTATTTTACAATGTCATATGGTTATCATGATTTTGATTGATTTTTTGTGGAAAACCATTCTATTAATTGAGGATGTGTCACATGATCTTTACAACTTATATGGTACTCCATGTTTCGCACAACATTCATCCAGCTTCACATGGATTTTCATATTGGGTTCTTAGATTCTCATTAATGGAAACCTATGTATCCTAGGAGAGATTATGCAACAACCACTACAAGACCATAGGATATCTTAGGAACCTATGTTAAAGCAGATGGAATTGTCAAGAGGTGATTTGGTTGACCTATTACAAACTAACAGATGTACCCGGTTCCTTTGTGTGACCCACTAATTCCCATATAATCACAATTATCCTGGAGGCTTATAAGAGAGAGGTGATTTGGAAAACACATCATTCATTTTATTTTCTGGGTAAAATAATAGCGATATACAAGGATTGCTTCCATTTTTATTTTTTCAATTCTCGTTTTGATGGAAACAACAAATTCCCCCTAGATTGATGTCTATGGGAATAATGGCTCAATTATAAGGAATATGAATGCCTACCTTATTTTATGGAGGTGTCATAAATTGGTGTCTTTGTTGATCTTTGATCTACTAGGCAGTGATTTCAAATTTTTAAAATGCCCTATATACATGGGTAGGGAGGTTCATTCAGTCCACATGACACCCCTTATTCAAAACACTCCTCTATTACCCTATCAGGTACCTTATAACATAATAATGTTTTAGATGTCCAAATCATGAGACTTATTCACAAGACATGATCATGAGACTGGACCACGTAGACTGCTCTACACGATAAATCTTGATCGTGTGCCTAAAATAATATTATATGAATCATTCTGAACTTCTATTGTAATGGTTAAGATTGTCATGGAGGTTTCTTAGGTTCTGTTTTCAAGACCATTTGATCATTCTTCATGTCAAATGTGTGACAATGTTCTGTTCACATGATTGTGAGTCTCCATGGGGTCATGCAATTTTATGATGCCCGATGGGATAATGTGACTAGTGAGACCATTGGGTTTTAGGTGATAGATGAACTTCTTATGTAGTTTGCAAATCAGTTGTTGATTTATGTGATGTAAATGGTGATAACAAATTATTATGTCATTTTCTTCTGACAAGAGTTTATATTCTTTTTTCCTATCACATTTCACTTACTCTTATACAGATGGACTCTAGTTCTCGTCGATCTTCCTCAGATTTTGGCAATCAAAGGGCTAGGATTGTTATGAATCACAATGTCGACCCTCGATATAATGTACATAAAAATAATTACAGTGTATATATGTTACTCTAATACATGATTTATGACTATAAATTATCCCAATTACACTATCTATATGGGATTTTTCTGATTGATGATTCTTCCACCCCACTCCGAACTCTAATTTTCCATCTCGTTGGTTGGAATCTTATCTCTATTATGTCCAAATGAAAATTTCTAAGGACAGTCCACATATCACATCTCGGCTACATGAGATATCATATATTATAACCCCCATTAAGTTGAGATGGATGTGACTTCTCTCACCACCTCATTTCTCATATCTACTCATGTTTATTTTATTCCTCTCTGAAAAATCATGGCACTAGATGGGGTTAAGAGTGGGTTCTACTTCTAAGAGGTAATTTCTCTAATGAATGGGCATGGAATTTCTAGGTTACAAAAATCTTCATGGATAAAGGCGATGATATATAGAGATTTCATCTTTATATAGTTATAGGGATTTTTTAGTTCATCATTTATCACCATCCTGAACATATTCAATACATGATTAGATGTTGGTGCCTCATTACCAATACATTCTATTTGTCCCATGTGGAATTAGGTATCAACATATGGGACATATACCAACTGGGTGATATTCCCTCTCTTCAACATATGTTTATTGAAATTATTCCTACTTAGAATTTTTTAGAAGAACCCTTACAGACTCCAATTAAGGATGGCGTTTACAACATTTTCTCTCATTCCATTCAAGGATTGTATCAATATCATTATTTTTTACAGAGGGGATAAGAGAAATACTATATTCTCTCATCAGTGACATTCTCAGCATGTCCAAGATAGAAATGGATCATATTGGGCTATCATTCATGATTGGAATTATAACTCATGGGGAAACTAAGTTAATTTGGAGATTTCTCCAGATAATTGTTTGACATACTTTATAGAAATGTTTTTAATGGGTGGTTTTTCTTAACTGGGGATGGAGGCTCAAGGATCTATGATTGTACCTTGGTTATGGAAGGATGACATGTGGAAGGTAGGTAAAACAATTTGGATGTATCGTTCATTTAATTCTTTTACCAAATACTAGGCCATATTCAACAATGTATCACCCCTTACAAGAACAACAGTCCTCTCTAGTTTTGGTTTTGATGTATAGGTGAGAAAATCATTTTCTATAAATATTAAAATTCAACCTTGGTCTCTATTGAATCATGTCACCCCAGAATATTGAATATATTAGGGGTTGGTTCCATTTATCTTAGTCTTGCCTAGTTTATTGATGTTGTAAGATAGTTTAAAATCTTTTATTTTACTCCTTTCCATGCAATGACTGGACTGATTATTTATAATGCTAAAGGATCCCATGATGAAAGGATTCATATGATCTCTCTCCTAGATCGGGTCTCCATGCTGTAGTGGATGATCTTGTGTTCTGAAAATCATAAGCAAATTATTGATTCTCTCATTAGTTGATCTCCACATGGAGGGTCTCTCCTCTTATATTGGCTTTCATTCGAGGGGAGTGACATCATGGGGTCATTCACTATTTTTAAATTATACTGGAACATGAAGATAGTGAGGTTGAGATCATACACCCTCCAGTATATAAATTCACCATCCTTTCCCAATATTATTCCATGACATGGTTAGAATCTAATCTAGGTGGTTCGATAAAACTTTTGGTTCATCATGTGGATGTACTCAATGCCACCCAACCAACGTTGTTTTTTGCGATGATGGAATTCATAAAATTTTATGTCGAGAAGTAAAGATGGAGACCTCATTCAAGAGAAAAATATTCTATTGATTAAATTGTGTCTATTGATGAAATTAATCCCCCTACATAAGAAAAATATGATATATATAATTAGATAAGTGAATATGTGTCTTCTTCAACTACTTTTCAGTTAATTCAACCATTTATTCTTCCTCTTATCGGTATTAATCTATCAATATTAGAGTTTAATGTACAATTTATGTTGATCTAACATCATATTCAGTCCTCTATCACTTATACCCCCTGGTATTTTTTATGTGGCCATGGGGAACACCTTCATCAGTTATTTCAAGGCATGGGGTTAGGTAGTTTTGACTAAAACCCATTTTAACAAATTATAAAGAAAATTGTTATGACATGGATTGATATGGCCAAAAGTGAAGGATATGTTCATGATATTGTAGATGAATATATTATTGGTGGGAAGATGAGGGAGAAATTAGAGGAAATGGAGCAGGGTCATCCGTTGATATACAAATTACATGCTCAGTTTCATTCTTAGACATAATTGATAAGGAGATGTAAGGATTCTAGAGCTCACCCAAAGTCTGATATTTCAACACCATTATCTTCATTGGAAACCTGAAAAAAGAGGGTTGAGGAGTTGATCTCTTTTGTCAGGAATTTTCATCCTATAGTAGAATCTAACGAATCGGGGCGAGGGACAGTCCAATATTCCATCAGAACTTTTTATCATGATCTTATAAAAATTCTAGTATATCTGACTACATATATATTATTTATACCCATAAAATGTGTTACATTTATGAAACATTTGAGAGACTCTAAAATTGGCAGATGTGTCCCTGTTTTTCAAAACAATGAATGAATGTTTTTTATGAATATTCTATATTACAATATAGTTTTCATTTATTAATGATGTGCATGATATTTTTTTATTCTGTTATTAAAAGAATTTACAATACTACCCATAATTTTGATAACTCCAATTCTACATCATTTTATGAATGTATATTTATAAATCTTAACAGCTTCATTTTGACAAGTACTCATGAATTCGAACCAAAATGAGTTTCTCTACTAATGTATTTATTCTAATTTTATTAAGATCACAGGATTTGCATAAATATTTCTTATCTTGGAAATATGTCCCATAGGGAGAGTGATCTATCATTTTCTAGTGAAGAGTGGATTGTTTAGAAACACTGGATTATGGTATTTCTATGTAGTGGGATTTATAATATTTTATATTGTAAATAATTTCCACTCTATATATTTTGTCCATTTATCTTGGACATGATATATATATATATATATTATTATTTTCATTTAGTTAGAACCTAATATTTCTCTAGTTTTATGGTCTTTTATCTCAAACCTTGATTTACTATAGTTTAGGGTATTTTAGCTAAGACAATGATGTGCTTTATTTTAGGTTCTTCTTGATCAGACATTGATATACTGTACTTTTGAGTCTTTTATAACATGATGTACAATAGTTTGTAGGCTATTATCATGGAAATTTATGTACAATATATTGTTATCTTTTATCATAGACCATTATGTTTATAACCATGGAATATTTGTGAAGACATGTGTGGAAAAACCTAAAACATACTTAGGATCTAGGTTTTACTATGGTGTTTTTAGGGATCACGAAGATTGGAGATCCATTATTGAAAAGAGGAGAAGACATTTATTGGTGAATTAAATCACTTATATATCAATATCATTGCCATTAAAATCTTATATGCACTCTTTTCCTTGGGTTATAGGTGGTTTCCCAAATTAATATGGGTATAGGGGGAAAATATTGTGGTTTTAGGTCTTCCTAGATAGTAGGAATGTGGGTGATGTATTCCATAACCCAAAATTATAAGTATGTAAATATTGGATATAACAGAAAAACCGAGTATGTCCCATAACACTCTGAGAGGTTAGGATATTCCTTAGTGTTGTTGGGGATCACAAGGATTAAATTTCTTTTCTTCCAAGGATGAAATTCCTCTAGTTAGTGGGTCAAGGACATAAATCATTAATATCATGAAAAAGAAAATGTTGAAGTCCAATTCATTCCAGTGGTTATGAATGATTCTTGAAGACTCAAGCATCTAACTAATGTATTTGGGTATGGAAATAAATCTATCTAGTAAGTTTTTATACAGTATGGGAAATTTCAGCGATTGATTGTGATGGTTGAGCTCTTGGCAAGGTGGTTTTGAATCATGGGGTGTGGGCCATAAAAGGTTTGGGAATGGAGTTTCATATTCATAATTTTATAAATTGTAGATAATATTATTATGTAACATTTAGGATGTGAAATCCACAATGATATTTTGGTATGCATATTGTATGTTATGGTCTTGAGTACTCAGATGAGGAGGATGACATAGGATAGTTATGCTTGGAGTAATAAAAACACACTGAGGTGCTGATTATTATCATGATGGTTTCAAGGATCACATGGATTGGAATTCTCATTTTTTTTGAGTGATGAATTTTTTTTATGGATATAAGGGAATATGCATGATCAATAGTCATGTAATGGTTCTCATGAAACCCGATATATTTTATATAGTCTACAAAAGGTTCACAATGATACGAGGGGAACATATCATGATGTGTGATTTGAGTATAGTGTAATTTATAAGAAATATCTGAGAAACATAAAGTATTTATCACCATCTATAAATCATATTCTCACAGTGAGGATATTAGAAAAATCATTTCTCTTAATTCTTATTGAGGCAGTGGATCCACTATTCATATCATGGATTTTACTGGGGGTACAAAGTAGAACCTATGAGCTTAATGACTTATTCATTTGTTCCCAAAATATTTTTTAATATACAAAGATAATGTGTTTTAAGATAAAATACATGACTTTTCACAGACATACCATTGTTTTTTTTCATTGTAACATGTCTTGTGTCTCTTTCTCTTGAAATTTAATGTCATGATATTTTGACCTTCTTAGGAAAGTTCTTAAGGTCTTACAACTTTGAATAAAATTATATAAAATTTATGTTCAAGACTCATATGGACCTAATATCAGAGATGTTACAAAATGATACTAATTTTGATTCCCATGGTCAAGATCACTCCAACATCCCTCTAATAAAAAGATATAAATCAATTAAATCATAGCTCAATGTTCTCAAATCATGATTAATGATATGTAATAGTGATACATAGAGAGGTTAAGATCACACTAAGCTGTTGAGCTCTATCTCAATGCCATAATGATCATTGTAAGTACAAATCCCTCTATATTAGGCCAAGATGTAACTAGATGATGGGTATGAAGACCATATACATCCGTATTATGAACAAAATGTGAGATTTATTTTCATTTCATAGGGCTACGGATGTCTTGTTGAAACATGATGTACTCAATATATGATGTGTGGTGCATAAATTGTGGTTCTTTTAAAATATGGTAGAACAACCTAGTACTCTAGTTGATCGAGGTAGGGATCTTTTGGTAACTTGATAAGGAATAAAAAATCGGCGATGGTATGTATAGTTTATCATCATTTAGTATAGATTTTTGTTATTGTTAAATATCATTTGTTAAGGACATTTTTCATGAAATTTATCATCATGTGGTGGAGATGTATTTTTTCAGTAGTTATAATATCCTGCAATCTAGAAGTTTTCCTTATAGTATAACATCTTGTGGTAAGGATATAATTGTTTTTTAGTTTAACACCATGTGACTAATATGTTTTTCATTCATTTTAATGTCATGCAGTAAAGATGTACTTATGTGAAGTTTGTCATCATTCTAAAAGGATTTGGGAACCAATGTGAGATTTGTTTCATTATATATAATGTAAATAATCATGTTTAATTGATATAGTGTATACATAAAAATAGTATCTTATGTAACATTGTTCATATCCAATTAATGTGTATTTTTTATCGGTTGTTATAGTAGGGACCCAAATTAGTGATCTGGATGTCACCATGTATCACATGATGATGGGAATCAATACACACATAGTTATTGGATTCTATGAAGTTTAACATCATGTTGTGAGGATGGAGGTAAACATATTGGATTTGATGGAAATTTTTTTGTTGGGAACAAGGGTGGAAGTTTTAGAGTCACCGCGTAGATAATGAGAATGAGAACCAAAACACATGTAGCTTTAATGGTCCATTTAGTCTCACTTCATGTAGTGAGGGTGTGGATCAATCCACATCGAATGAAGGTATTAGAGTAGTGCCCTTGAATTGAATTATTGTTATCTATTCATATCCCCTGATGATGAGAATGAATCCACATGTTGTCTTTAATGATGTTCCCTACATAGGTCTAATCCACGTACTAAGAGGGGGGTATTTTTATATTTTTTTATTGTGAATGGGACCTATGTTAGAAATTTGGTAATCACTACATACACTATGGGGAAACGAATAATTCCACATGTAGTTCCGGAATGGGAAACCCTATCTTTAACAGTTTAGGTCAGACGTCAAGGTGGGAAGTATTTCTATCAATTGTTGTAAATGGGCACATGATTGAGATTTAGAAATATGTATGTATCTTTTATGATAGGAATCAAGCATCAATTAGTTATGAAGGGGCCATCTAATTTTATGTTAGGTTTAAAGGACATTAACCATGTATTTTAACATCATTCCTCAAGGAGTCATTTTCACCATTTATGGCCATGCATTCAGGACCGTGATGGAACTATAATCTAATCCATGCCTTTATCATGATGTGAATACCTTACAACAATTCCTAATATTACATAAGCATTGATCTATGTGAGAAAATATGAATAACATGGGTTTTTTTTTCCATGTAGAGGTAGTTAACAGTACAAAAGAGTCATTTTGTATTTTTAGTGGATGGATCATGCTTATGGATTGAGGCTCCCCTACATATCTCATTTGTAAAATGAGAATCAATTAGTACATTGTTCTAGATTAGATTTGTATTCTAATGACTTGTGGTAATGACATGGATCATTGAATGTAAAGAAGGATATAGGTTTTGGATATGTGTAGTTTTACATCATTTGTTGAGGACCTTGGATTCCATATAGTTTTATGTCATTATAATAGGACATTTTGGTATTATTTATCATCATCTACCCAGGATGACCTCTGTTCAATTTAACATCTTGTGGTCAGGATGAATGGTGGGGCTTAATCTCATGTGGATTCCCATAAAATGATGGTTATGAGAAGTATTTATTGATAAACCTCTCCTTGGAGGCTATGGTGATAGACTCCCCATCAATAATGTCTAATAAATAGGATCCATTATGATAACATTATTTATAATGTAATTCCCTTCCCATGTGGGATATAGCTTAATGGGGGTTTTCCTTGTATCATCATGGAGTTGAGAGGCAACACCAATATTACTTAGAGGAATTAATGGTGGAAATAATTTTTATTAATGGATTGTGTGATCAGATTCTAATGGAATTTTAGGTGTCTAGTGTGTGCAACATATTATCATCTATCTGCTAAAATTCCTCTATCCATTTTTTTATTGTTCACTATCTCAGAGTTGTCCCAAAATGGATATTCAGAGAGAAAGTAGCTGGGAAACATTGTTTATCATTGCCTTGGTCCCCATACACAAATGAGTATGGCTTCTTCTATGTTCCAGTACCTATGGTATTACAATAGGCCCATAAAGTATTATGGATCTTATCTGGTGAAGAATATTTTTCATTGTTCACCATCTCTTGGAGAATATTCAATAGTTACTTTTTTTAGTCTCTACCTATAAATGTTTCTATAAATCATAGTTACATGAGCGATTATACTCTATATTAAACTCCTAGTATAGTCTCTTCAACTTTGTAGAACATAATTTGGTGTCGTTGTCTATCAAAATTTTGTGGGGACCCCAAACCTAGTATAGAAATGGGATTTGATGAATTGGATGATATTCATCATCCTGACGTCAACGAGGGGTATCGGCTCATCCCTTCTGAAAATGGGTTTGGAATCATTGAACATGTGTTTTAACTTCATAGTTTTTAATAGTTGATATGGACCCACAATAAACATTCCACAAAGAGAAATTGGTGAGGAGTATTTTTCTATATGTAGCAATTTCATGGACTAATGGTTGAAATTTTCATGAATCTAGAACACATGATATATCTAGATGAATAGTACATTGTCATATTTCATGGTTTTATAGTAATATCGCAACTTCTTGATTTGGAGGTAGATCATGGTCTTATATTGTTGGGCACCACAACAGCACACATGGTCTTTTCCCATTACATTTACCAATCTCCAATTCTACTGTTCATATAAGGATAATTCCATGAATGTCCCAATTTAATAGGGCTTTCTTACCATTTATATCATTCTTCATATTGATGTTCTCATATGGAAGTCAAATATATTACCATTCAGCTCAGTATGGTAGGATAATTCTATTTTAGAGATAACCATTTTTGGGTTCCATCCACAGAGGGGTGTTCATTGATTTTTCATGCTCTGTGGTAGTGCTGACCAAATTGATTTCTTCCATAGCTCATACAATTATTGATGAGACCATTCATCAATTTTTCATACCATAGATTTCTTCCTCTAGATGAGGTTTATATAGGATGAGGGCTGCAATATAAAATGCATTGATGTGACTATTCTGTGATTATGCAACATGATGCAACATGAGATCAAAGTGGAACTCTTTTATCATTCCGATAACATAGCCAATGATATGAGATATTTGATAAATTGAAATAAAAAATTCAATGTTATCTTATTTATTAAAATATTTTAGTCCCTTTGGATATTTAGGTATTCTATGTTTAGATATATGGATATTTAATATAGAGAGATGAGGGCATAATACTCATACTCGTTATTTGTGCATCCTTTGGATAGTGATAAAGAGAAGGGAAAACATAATTTTTTAGAGAGAAAACATCAATCTCTAGAGAAAACCAATTGAGATTTGGGTTTTACATCCTTTTGACGATGGTACTCAGAGTGGTACCATCAATGTACATATCCCATGTCTGGGGAGTGGAATGGGCATAAAAGACCTCCTCATCTTATAGCTCAATGTATTCCAATATATTTTCTAGGTCAGGATTTGATACGAGGAAATCATCCGGGGCATTTTGGTTTTTCTTACATATGTGATATGAACTGAATGTTTTATTAATGAGGAATGAACACCCTTCAATTCAGGTTTCCACTCAACATATAGAGGTGAAGGATGTACATGAGAGGATCAATATAAGAGACCATATGGAATTCGTGGTACTACATGTAATTCCTTAGTTTTTCCCCACATAGATGATAGAAAGATAGTTCATCCAAGCAAAAAAATATCTAGTATTATTACTTAGAATCATTAAAAAAATTTATTAGAGATAATTTTCACATCCCTCACAATTTTTTTGTGTGAATAGGATACCCAGTGAGTTCTCCATGGTGGCCAGATACAAGATGAGTTTCCTCCCTTCCATTGGGGGAATCAAAATCAGTGGGTGTAGTTTGTACTAATTGAGGCATTAAATGTATTTTTATTGCCATGATCCCAATATTACGTGTTTTTCGTATTCATTATCCTTGTAATGGGGATAAATATTTATTACCCTATGGATATGAATCACTGAATTTGGGAGAGGTTCTCTTAGAGACCCCTCAATTCATCAAGATTTATAGGGGATGACATTGCTAAAATAGAACCAGTATAATGTATATCAAGATCATTTACACATTGGAATATCAAATATCTATGGAAATTATTTGATGTCACCCCAAAAGCACATTTAAGTGGATTTATATTTAAAATGTGAGTTTTTAGCTTTTTGATGATTGTTTGGAGGTCTGGGATGTCGTCATTATTCTCCCAATATTTAAAAACATAGTCATTTACATAACACTTAGATATCCTTACAAATACATTATTAAATATGTGATGAATTTTGAACTCATATGTAGCACCATTGTTCCTTAATATAAATGTAATGACCTCATAGAAGACGATTTTGAGAGGTACTCTGAAGGCAGTGGATTCTTCAGATCACCATCTTGAAGCCTCGATGCTCAGCGGGTAGTACAAGATGGTTTTTAGTCACATATGGATTCAATCCAAAGATTTATATATAGTTCTATGAGAACACATAAAAGTTATTATTTAGAAATTAAATGTTCACATCCTTCCCTTATAGGGGAATGATAACACTAATTACAGTAGGGAATTTCTCTTTTTCTATTCTAAGATTTATTTTCCTGAGCTAATCATTGTTGGTGGAGACACAATCCTAGAATATAGGAAGTTCATTCTTGAGGTCATCCCCATCCTCTTCCATTTCTTAGTATGTGTATATAACTTTATAAAAACATGGAAATATGAGGGATTATCCATCACTATATAGGTGAGTAAGGCCATGATAAGAGGAATTATCATCCCATACTAACTAAGCTATTTCCAATAGTTGTCAAATATTATTATTTTTACACTATCACAAGGTAAAGATGGGGAATGGACCACTGGGAATAGAACTATTACATTGAACAAATTTATGGGGTTGATATATTCACTATTGATCATACTCAAGGGATACAAATGGATGGTCCCAAAGTCATTGGGGATTGAAACCTGTATATCACAATCATACATAGTTTTTATTCTTCCATTCTTGTAGAAATACACCTCACAATATATGGATCATCAAGTCTCGAAATAGTTTTCTTCTCCAAGTATTACACCGAATTATTAATTGATTTGGTACTTCAAGCACTAATTGAATTTTGAAGGTACTACTATGTGGTTAGGGGGATAAGGCCATCGTTGTAGAAAATTGTATGTGGTGTCTTGATGGATAACTGAGAAATTTGTGTCAAATGTGGGTTTGAAAAATTAGTATACATTTTTTATCATTAAAATATGTTTTTTCTCAGGATTATAACTCCCTTTAATTTTTAGATATGCCAGAGAGACATCCCATTCTATATATACCAAATACTGGAGGGTTAATAAAGGAATGAGATTGATCCCAGAACCATTATATGCCAGATAGATTTTGATGTGGACATTAGTGAGTATTCCTAAGACATATAGGGGGTTTGATGTCCCCTTGGACAAACCATTCTGATCTTATTTTGTTAATGGGATGGAAGAATTCATTCTTTATTACAAGATCACTATTAGATAGACATAATATATTGAAACTATTGTCTCAATGTCATGTAGGACATAGAGGGATTCAATAAGATTCACCATGTGCTCTTCTGAATGGTGGATGGGATGAAGTATTATGATATTGTCATTGAAAACACTCAACTCTTTCAGAATGTCATACATGTGTTCCAAATGTCCATGCTTCACAATATGGGGAAACTCCTCAAAATAAAATTTACGTGACTAGGCATTTGATGTGGATGGTCCATGAAAAGTGTGTAGATGCTACGAGAATATCTTCTACAAGTGATGTAAGTTGCACTAGATTTCTACACTCCCTAGGTTGATTGAACTAAACCCATAATAGGCTATCACACATAGAAATAAAATATATGATACTACTAGAGGGATATATGGAACCTTCATGACTCTTTTGGGTTTGTTTGAGAATATTACCATAGTCACATAATCATATATGTCTTCTATTGGGATATGACCGAAATATTGGTTCCAAACACATCCATGTTGCCACCATTATCTTAAATGTTTCATCATGTGGCCTCCCATTCCCTGGTTATGTATGGGAACTTCATATTTATGGATATCTTCATCATCAAACAAGGGATTTCCCATGTGTATCTCTTTGAAAAAACCAAATATGTTCTCTTAATTTGATGAGGATCCCATTTGGTGGGGTGGTGATCATGCTAAAGATGATGTAGAGAATAAATATTAAATATATATGGACCGTATTGGAGAAGAATATGATTCTTCCTCTTCTATTTATTTCTTCTTCTGGTGGTCATGAACACTATTGTGAGGATCTTCTGATGTCTCGATCAAAACTATTTGGGATATAACGAGTCTTTTAATTAGTGAATCCATGGTGGAATGTGGTAGATAAATTATTTTTTCGAGTATTCCAATTATAAAACTTTTGTTCACACCTAATATGAACATTCAGTGATCCATATTCTTCTTTTGTGATGATAATAGTTATTCATGACACATTCTACAGAGTGTTTTCTATCCCCACCTTTCCAGAATTAATCATGCCTTGGAGGAAATATTTTATGATCATGAAGTCTTGGATGTCATGAACATACATTCCCTGATATGGGAAGTAGTTGGGATGGTCAGTGAGGTTGATCTCATCAGGCTTCCTAGAACGTGGAAGCTCGAGCAGGTTATTGTCCATGGATACCAAAAAATAACTAGGGATCAATTAATTTTGAAATAAGTATAATTTTTCATTATTCCTCAAATCATAGGTGACCATGATTCCATTTTTATTATGTATGGTGGTGATTTTATGGTTTTTAACACATGATAAGGGGATTTAGGTGGTTTGGATATTTCCTAGGTTTCTGGATAGTCAATACTACAAGAATGAGAGTGGTAGCTATAAATTTTACTCTCTACAGCCTTTCCCCTTATGTTGTGGTAATTACTTGATTTTTTGGAATGGATTTTTTGAATAGCCTCCCCAAGAAGATGTTCCATTTTGGAAAACTAAAATATCCCACATATAAATTTTATGGTAATCAATATGTTTTCAACTCATCCGTTATATTTTCATCATAGAGTTACAATAATTTTTCTTGAGTGGGTGGGATGATGGTCTAATGTTTAGAAAATTCCAACATGCTATAAATTTAGAAAACACTTCATTCTCATGTTTCTTGCAGATCATTTAAGTCATCAATCATTGATTTCTTCAATGTGGAGCTATCCTTATAATGAAACATATGATGATGGTATTTATATCCTATAATAGATCCTACGGGTAATATGATGTACCAAAAGAAGGCTGGACCTATTTGAGTCAGTATGAAATGTGTCAAATGTTCATCCTTCTATGGATACCGATTGACCATCATCGACCCACATCGATATACAATGTTTGTGATATGTTTTTCGGCATTTACCGCCCCATCAAATTTAGAGAAGGCAGTGTTTCCGAATTTGGGTGGAGGTTTCATATCATCCACTTATTCATGATATGGATTCCTGTCATACTACAAAGGTTCACGTCACCCTTCAATGGATTTCATTCGAGTAGTAAAGGTCATAATGAAGTTTTGTAAATATGAGAGCACTGTTGTCTTAGAAATCACCTATCCATAGAGAGTGTGCATGAGCTGATTAGGTGGTCCCAATATTTTCTTAGGCGTATTCCCAATTATTCCTAATATTGAATGATTTAGCTAGAGAGGAGATGATGTACACACAATACAGTGAAGTCACAATAATTTTTGAATTCCTCATTTGTGTATATTATTTTTCAAGATCCAAAGCCAAACTAATTCTCTGATATAACTTTTCCTGGTGGATCAGCTATGGAGAGAGAATATTCATTTCTTCCTAAAGATGATACCTAGTGGGGATACTTACCCAGAGTTGATCCTCATTGATATTCGATAGTGTTTTTATTTAGTCCCATATTATGATATTTGTTCATATTTGGATGGATTCCTGAATCCTATGGATGGTTATTGAGATGTAGCCACTACATTCCATTTTTCATTGGTAGCATTCCACTAGAGAAGAGGTAGATCTGCATTTGGAGGTACCATAGTTTGGATTTTTTTATTTTTCATGGTGTGTTTAACCTTTGTTAGTGAATCTATAACACCATCCTTTCAGTATATATTTTCCTTTGTCTTCCCCTATACATTTGAGTGTTGATTAATGTATTCCATATTGAATTGGAAGAAACTCATAGAGGAATATTGTCTAATGGTGGTTGTTCTATTACATTCAATGAAATAAGATGATTCTACATTAAGTTCGTTCAGGTTTATATTTGAACCCTTGGATATATTGGGCCATTTTCTCTTCTGATCCCAAAAGGATATTATTACATTTTCCATATTCCCCTCCCATATAAGACTATGAATAGAGACCCTGAAGGATTTTTTGGTTGTGGTGGTTGTATAATCCCCGACTAGCTGAGGTTTTTCTTGTGTTGAGAGGGATATGTGAGACAGTTACCATATTATCCTTCCCTAGAGAAGGAATATTCTATATAAGGTGGTTATGATGATAAAAATATACATTCCCCTATGCCGTGGATTTCATCTAAGAACACAATTAGCACTGCTTGGTCTTATTTTTGAGGATCCAATGATTCTATTTGGGGAAAAAATGTTTACTTTGATGAACAAAAAGATATAAATACCTCCCATACTAGTGAGATGGGGGTGAAATTGAATGGTCACTAATTCAACTAGCGCCCTCTCAGAAGATGGTGAATGTGGAGATAATGATTGAGATATAAATTCCACCAACCAAGTGGGTTGGGGTTTACTCGCAATAGCTGATGATATTTCCTAAATCCTCTAATTAATTGATGATATGTGTAGGGGAGGTCATGGCAGATATTTACTTATCCAAGGGGGTTAGGTCTGATCCGCAAAAGCAACTATAAAATATTCTACTGTGGACTATTTTATGCAGTGCTGCTGCACTCTCATAAGATATAGGTGAAATAAAATCCAATAGTAAGAACCATTCTTCAAATGATGTTTTTTGGGTGATCACCACATTATTCTCCATGTATGGAATGCATTATCATCAATTTAAGGGGAATATTTTAATGTTTTTTTCTATCCTCTCCTTATATTTGTGATTTCTAGGCACCATTGTTAGGGGGAATTCAGTATTAGTGACCAACTGGCCTAATCATTACCCGGTCCACTCATTTCACCAAAGGCTATAACATTACAGGATTCAGAATATGAGGGGTTCTATTATTCAAGGGGTATAGAAATGTGTAAGAGTATATACAATCCCTAACCTATAATACTGAAATATTATGTGTCTTCATATATATATTTCTGAATTTTCATGAATAAATGATAGTAAGTGTGTTGCAGAATTGCTCAATGCTTTCCTGGTTTTGGATATTGGGTCATGAATATAGTATCCAATTCTAGTTTAAAAAAAATTATATTTTTATGAAGGTGAAACTCATATCCTGGATAAAGGAGATGTTTTTTCACCCATCTCTAACACAATTCCCATATATTTTGGCATTGATAAGGCATGCACTTCCTTTATATCTAATCTGGGATCTCATAGTTAGAAGAAAAAATGGGATATAACATGATGTGGATGTGTGTTTGGATAAATATATCCATATATCAATGTCACCATTATATTTATTTTATTTATATGATTCCATCTAATCAGACCATAGAATATGACTATGATGGTATCTAGTTGATGGGATTGGAGTACTGATAGAAGTTGATTAGGACCCATAGGCAGTTGACCATGATGTTTATGATAAAAACACCATTTTATGGTTTCATAGTTTTTAGAATCTCTCTATATAAATGTTTCTATGCAATGGGATTATTTCCTTTTTCATAGGAGATATCATGATGGGGATGCTGACCATGGTTGATGTTAGGAGTAGAGTCAATGTGCTCCATCTCCAAACTAAAATGAATATGAATATTTTGTAAATCAAAACCATCTACTTATTATTTTTTGGAAGAGTATACATACCATAATGGGTTTTATAATGTGTATCGAATGACCTTATATACATTATCATTGAGAGGATTAGGAATATGCGTCATTTTCTACTTTGAAGTTTGAACATAAAACCTTTATTTTGGAATTGTGTACGTATATGAACTTAATTTATAGGGGTTGTCAGAAGTTTTAAATAAATATCTGATGCTTCGGGTGTATGTTCCCACTACTGTGAATAAGATATAATATATCGTTGAGATGAATCAATATTTATCAGAATATAAGCCCATCCTAGGGAATGTTCCATTCTCACTTGGTGAGCCTCATTCAAGATGTGAGTATGACCATAATCCTTACCCATTAGAATATGAAAATGATCATTCTTGGAAAGACTATAAGCCATCCCCGATGTATGTTCCACTGTAAAATGGTGAGACCCGATTGAAATAGGAATATGTTCTTTGTCTGAATATTCATTTTCTACCAGAATATGTTGATGGACCTCGGCAATCTAAGAAGATATTTGAGTCTCCTTCTTTATTTATATGGAATGATGTTGGAAAAATTGTTCATTAAAGGAAGTAGTGATATTGACAAGGATTCTATGATCTTCAAGATATATACAAAAATATTCACTGATAGGAATATGAGAATTTCTCGAGGGGTGTTCATTTCTCACATGGTCACCCCCAGCTAGAACATGAATATATTCTTGATCCTGGTTTATTGGAGTTTGATATGAGACTTTTTCTATAGGAATATGATCATGTACTGAGGCTTCTACCCCTCTCAAATTTTGAGCCCCAGTTCAAATGAGGGTATGAAACCAATATTGGGCCTTTTAAATATAGAACCAAACTTTTTTGATAGGCTTGTTTCCTAATCTTGATGCTTGTTCTAGTCTCACCTAATATTCTATAGTTGGAACATGAGTATGATCTTGGTCTGAAGCCTCCTCCTCTATCAGAATATGTCGATAATCCTCTTGTATGAGAGTAATAATTTGTGTTTTCCCCTATACAACAACTTTTTTCTCTATGATTTGAGTGTTGAGTTTCCTAGGTTATAGGGATAAGAGTATTAACTTGTCCTTTTATCTAAAAAATAAAGAAATAAGAGAATGAGAATCTTCTGTTTTAGATATTATATATTTTAATTTTTACAATGTGTCTGTAGGGATATAATCCTCCAAATTTTCTATCCCAAATATATACTAGACCTTGTATTTGATTGATGCGTAGATATGTAGTCACTTTTTTCCTCTTTGTTTCATAGAGATATGATGATGAAATTCAATCATTGGGGTAGGTATATGTGCCCCCCTACATGATAACGGAATATTCCAACATAATTGTTTTTAGGGAGTATTAATATGAGCCTACTATCTAGTTCCGACCAGAATAGTTCGACATGTATCATTAGTAAGTGTGGGGTTATGAGCCCGCTCTAGGTTTTACAAATTCAATCCTCTAATGATGATCCATACTTATTTTCCGTACATGGTTACCAAAGGTGGTATCATACTTTGTGGTACCCTCAGCAGCCTATGGGTGGGTACTGGTGGGATGGTGTGGGTGATGATGGTTGACTGGTGCCCTCCTCAGTGGAACCTGCTGCAAATGGGTGCAATATTTGTCTTCATAGTCCACCTTCATCAATTAATTATTGTGGTGGTTGTCATGCTCTGAGGATGAGATCATGAAGATATTGGTCGTAGTGAGACAGACTAATGTCTTAGTGGTAGCTTTTCCTGGGCAATACAGACTCTCTACATTCAATGCTTAGAGAAACTCACATTCAACTTCCATAGTCAGGATTATATCAGGTTAGTGGTACATCAGGACCATCTTATTTACCACCTCACATTAAATGTTTTGATAATTTGAGACCACTTTATGACTTGTGTTGTATACAACTACTGAATGATGTAAAATAGAGAACATTGGATGATGAAGACAAAGTAAAAATTTAGGAAAGAAAGATAAGTATCTACAGTTGTGAGCATGACAGATATCTAGGTTAATAATTAGTGGAATATCATAGGAACAATACAATCAATCATATATGTAAGGTTAATAGAATTTCTATTTTATTCAGGTTTCATCCATTCTACTATATTGAAATTATCATTATGATTATGGCTGTATTTCATGAGAACCCTAGTTATAGTGGATCATCAATAATAGAATTATAGTCTAAATGCCTTTTTTTATAGAGTATGATAAACAAATTTGACTAACACAAGATTACTCAGTCATACATCATTTTAGTGATTTACATAGGGTATGTCAGTTTCGTTAGCATTTAGGGGAGCAAGAAAATTGATCAATATATTATAACCTGATTATTTCTCTATTATAGAAATTCATGTCGGGTTTAACATTTGTTTCATCAGGATTCAAGGTGAGATCTATAACCCTCATTAAATTGGGTTTGGTTTGACCCAATTTTGTATTGTGGGGGTGTTTGTGCTATGCAAAATCATGAATGATGGGTTACCACTATCACTCTTACTAGACACTCCCAATGGTTCACTCATCTGTTGTTGGGTTTATAACTGCATTCCAAAGGTAGGTGCTCATCAAGGTTATCTTGTACAATTACTCTTAGGAAATTACATCGACTGAATGTATGAGAGGTTAGGCTCATCAAACCATTTTTTGAATGAATTATTTGCCAGTCTGATACTCTATTATTGACTTAAGATATTTTGAATAATATCTTCCCAATCATGATACAATACAAGTTTCATTAACAAAACAACCATCAGTTAATTCTCTATCATTTGAAAAGACTAGGGATATTTTAGGGTATCAATCTACAGTAATTTGAGGTTCCACATCATTTTATTGTAATGGGTGTTTTCTTGTTGGGATTAACTCCTATAACCATGATCTATGTCATTTTTTTCCATGCAAGGAGATGGTTAATATTCATAGGAGAGGATTAATCAATTATGAAGAATCGTATGTATCCTTGTTATTACATGAATTAAAATCCACAACATTTGTTGGACCTGTGTAGTTTAATATCACATGGAAAGAACTTAAATAATTTCCCTTGGACACCAGTTGTTTAATCTATATACCTGGATAGATATGCCAAGTATCTCAATTATGTATAGAATCATATTTTTCATATATCATTTGTTTGGGGATTATATAATGAGGATTCCCTTGTAATTATGGTGGCTCATGGTGTAGATGACATGATTATTGAATTTCTCTATGCCCATGTGAGATATTATGAATGTGAGAAACAAAGTATATAAAATGATAATTTTTTATTTCTCATGATGTGGGACTTACATGATGGGACCACCCTGAGAGGATTTATTATAGAACTGGAGTATCAGGGATTTGACTTACATATCCTAGTTATGTCTGGAATCAGAATCATCATAGCTAAGTTTATTTTTTAGTATGTTGATGGATGAGGTAGGGTGATTAGACCATTTGAATTATTGGGGCCCTATGGCTACAACAACATCTACAAAATTATTACATAATAATGGGTGTTTCTTTAAGAATAATTCTTTGGGAAGGAGTACTATTTATCCTAGTCATTACAGTAATCAACATTCTCATAGTTTAATCTTACTTTTGGGACTGGTCCTAAGATAGATTCCATAGTGTTAAGTCGAATGTGTCATTCCACTTTTTTGGGTATACCTATATATGTTTCGTTAGCTAGTGGAAACACATTATGTGAATGATATGACTATTGAAACTTCCTAATCCCATGTGACCTATGATCGATGTTAGAAACATTGGATATAAAATGATCAATGGAATTTTTAGTAGGTTAGGGGAATTCATATTAGTAAAACCATAGATTTTAGTATTGCAAAGATAGGTTCTCATAGAGGCTACCTATATATCTTTCTTAAGGGAGGAATCATAGTCACCATAGTTATGTTGATTAGGGATTACACTATGAGTTTTCTCTATTTATTTGGCCTTCGTTCCTACCTAACATGGAATGATTATCAACTTATCTTGATATGTATGTGACTGTATTCATGGTGTATTAAAATAAAAATAAATGATTCCATTTGTATTTCAAAAAGTCGTTGTGTAACTCAGTGGTAAATTAGAAGGATGTCACATAATCAAGGATAAACTATCTTGAGGACATCGAATTACCCATATGAACTTTCATGGAATCCATCGTATGTCCAGGTTGTCTATTCGAGAGGGTGTCACATGATTCATATAACTTACCCTGGTGTCGATTGCAAGAGTTGGTTGACACATATGGAGGGTGTCATAAGAGTCAATAAGACATATCAGGGATTCAATAACAAGTATTTTATGGAAATATTGGAGGGCATCATGTGACCTAGATGAAATGTTTGTAGGGAATCATGATTATCGGCTATCGTTTCCAGAGTGTATCGTCTAAGCTGATTAACATTCCTTGATGATTCCATGAGAATTTGTTTTCATGGGTGGGAATGGTTATATGTGTTAAGAGATGTATCTGAAGGTCTTCTCATGGATGGGACTAGGATCATAGTGGGATTCTTGAGACTAAAGTAGCATGTACATGGGTATTGTGTGACTTTCTATGATATGTTCAGAGGATTTTATATTACCCAAATATCATGCCGAAGGATCATCATGAGATCTGGTTGACCTTTCCATAGGATGTTTCGTGTTTGGGAAGCATTACACGATGTTCATGAGGGTTGACAAACTTGTTTTCCTCTTATGTATTACACCTTTAATATTTTTCTTATACCTAATATTGTGAATCCCATTGATTTATTCAGTGTAATTTTCTATTTAGTATTAGGTGATCAGAGATATTTGTGGTATGTTCTTCATACATCATTCTAGATGTAATTCGTGTGACCTATGAATTATCAAGAGATAGTCTTCATACATGGCATGTGATCAATTCATCTACTCCCCATCATATGACATGATAAAAGACATATCGATCATGATATAATCAACATTGATAAATATTTATAGGTATTTTGTTGTGTTGATTATCCGAGATATGAAAAATACATCCAATTAATTGGGGATGGTGTGGGTGATTTATAGGACATTCCACCCCTATTGTTCACCAGTTTTCAAGGAACATATCACATGAGTATAGAATGAATTTAGAAAATGGATTCAATGTCATGTGTCATTATCACGGTTCACTCTGTGGATGTCGCATGATTTTCAGCAACTAAAAGTCTCTCCAATCAAATATGGCTTTATTATATAATCAAAAATTAATTAGTATATTAATTTATTAAGAGAATGTTCTCATGGAATTTCATATTTTCGTATAGACGTCTACATGGTCATTTCGTGAGATTTATATGTATATCGAGAGGTCTTTATAGGGCTTCAATTAACAAAACTAAAACAATTTACAAGACAAGGATGACTAGAAATTCGTCCTTAAAAATATCATCTCGGCCTACAAAGGGGTCTCATGAAGTTTTGTTTGGAAAACCTTAATGTGTCCTATGATTTTTACAACTAATAGTGGCTTTATTCTCCTCACTTATTTTATATCCTATGATTATGTATCAATGGTCAAGATTCATAATAGATTAGATGAGTAATGCTGTAGAAAATTAATCTACTACTTGATGATGTGTAGCATTACCAATAAATTTCAATTAGAGATGAATAATTACTTTGGTATAAAATACATCAATTTTTTCATTGGGAGATAAAAGGGGAGATAGATGTTTCCTTCACAGACCCAATGCCCTTCATGTGTCATAACTGACATGCCAAAGGGGTATTGAGAGATGTTTCGAGCATGTATGTGAGATCTCACAATGCCATGTGTGTTGCCAAGGGCATGTCAAATTATGTTCAGAGACTGTGAGTAGTCTCCACCACCCGTCCATTGATTTAAATTTTTTTATTTTAGAAAGTCCCAGCTGTATCTCATGTTTATTTGAATGTTTTCATTGACAACCATTATTTTCATTGTCAAAATATTTCATGACCTTTACAAATGATCAGGACCTCTACCTTTTAGACATATTTGCACCCATTTTTTAAGGATTTTTTACTGTGTTTTCATGCACTCTCTATTGAATACCTATTTATCCTAGGGGTGCTTATCCGTCTACCACTGAAGGACTGATGGATGACTGAGGTGCCCCTATGAAAGCAGAAGGACATTCCATGAGGACCATTGTGAGACCATTTGAAAACTACCTAGTGTATCTAGTTCCTTCTCATGACCCTATGATCATCACATTATTGCATGTATCATGGAGGCTTAAATGATCCTCATTGATTGACCACCTACTCCTTAATTTTAATTTGTGGGTAAAATAATACTAATATTAAGATATCCATTTCATTGTGATTTTCCCAATCCACATTTGGTAGGCCTCAACCACATGTCATTAAAACAAAATCCATGCATGACCTCAACAATATCACATTTAATATATTGTATTCAATGTATAACCACCTCATAAAATTAAATATGTGAACTCCACCATTTTCCTCTTATTGATAACCAAATGGAAAGGATAACATTGGACATCCCATGTCATCATTCTTCTAAAAATTCATCAACACTTATTTTTTAATGAAATAGATGATATAAAATTGTTCACTTATAAATGATCCTTTAGGTAATAAACTCTATGTCTACCTGGGGAAAATTGATGTAGAAAATAGAATAGATATGACATGGTTGTTTAAGATATCCATAAAATACTATCTTTGAAAATCAATCTTTGGTATCATCAATTCTCAAGACTTTTCCTATTAAGATAAGAAATACATGATCCTGAATTCTCTTCAACCAACACATCAAATGTTTTGAAATCACATGGAAATTAAACTTTCCCCTTTTCCTCATATTTATATCATCCAAAACTCCCCCTTAATGATAAAATTTATGAATGGTAAGAATTTGTTATTGGAATACATCATTTATCAGGTAATATCCCACTCAAAGGATTAACTGATGTTCATTACTATCAAGAAGTGAAATCCTCAACCTTATTCTTATTATACATTCTTGTTAACCTAAAACACATAAAATAATTATCAATAAAACGAATCCTCATTGTGCTTCTAGAGCATACGTCCGGGGAAAGTTATTTATCTTATCATATGAAGATATTTACTTCCATTCACATCATTATCTTTTACACTAATTTGAATATTTTATTATTTAAATTATATAATGGGAGTTATTGAATTCTGATATTTTCTGTTTGATCCTCCAAGAATACGCATGATTCTTTTCTTTCAACTTCTTATTTTGGTTAGTAGATTTTCATCTATAATTTAATTTGATATGACTTTCCTGTGGATTTCTATTATTTTCATGAATTTATATCTATTCATCCAACAACAACAAGAATAAACTATGAATATTCTTTATATTTTATTATAGTCTATTCTGATTTTATATGTTTTGGTCATTATTATTTTTGAGTCGGACTACCACTCATTTGGACATTTCTCATTCAGAAAATATTCATATAGTTTTTCTCATCCACTATTGATGTAATTGGTTTCTAAGAATTCTTATCCATGCATACATTCATAAAATTTTCATTGAGACCAATACAAGAATGTTAAGAAACAATAGTGTAAAAGAAATTTTCTATGTTATGGGATACATTCATCATGGATTAGGTTTCATTATAATAATAGGATGATCTCATGCTATTATTTCCACAAAAATGAGACTTCATAGATTCTTGAATCTTAATGTAATCATATATGTAGGTAGCTCTTTATCAGTAATATGGGATGTTCTATCCTGACGTGATACCTGATTCTTTATCCTCACCACCAACAAAAAATAATTCATGTTGATGGTGTTCTTTTCATCCTCAATGGATATTATAATTTTTTCCCAATCCTCGCTCATCTTGATTAAATTTTATTTATGAATTTAAATTTATTCATTTAAGGAATTTCCAAAATCTATTTTTTTATTTTTCCTATAATTGGGAATATTTTAAATTTATATATATATTAAAATATATCATGTCCATTGTATGATTCTCGAAAAGTAATATCAGAAAGATCATTCTCAAAACAACACCTTTTCAATTTTTCTTTAGTATGAATATTAAATTTCTACCGTTCATCTATATGATATTTGAAGGTGATGCACATTATGAACTTATAACATAGTGAATCCTTCATTTTAATAGATTACTCATCAAGATGTGTATTATCAGAAAGAATATCTTTGAGAGTAATAAATTTATATTTTAAAAATTACTTGGGAACATTCCATAGATTTTATTTAAATTCAATATGAACATAACTAAATGATTAATTATCATCTTATATTATAAAGACTTTATTATAATAAAAATTTGAAGAATAGTTAATTTTTTTACCACACAAGTCACCTTCAATTATTAGTTTTTATCCATTTAATTTTAATTAATTCTATGGTTTCCTTTTCACTATTTTATTCTAGTTTTTTGGATCCTTTAAAGAAATATCCTTAAAGTTATCTAAAATAATTTATAAAATCAAATCATAATACAATTTACAAAAATTTATCCTAGAAAACATTGTATCGTTGTTGGAAACAATGCACTAATACATACTGAATAATATAAGGACCAATTAGGTTACATTCAGTGGGTGTAAGAGAAATAGTGGTTCCCTCATTATAAATTTTTTCTTTTAATCCCCCAACTTTATTTTTTTGGTTCATGATCCACTAAATGTAAACTCAAAATATAATATCATGTGAAGTTATAATGAAATAGATATCATCACAATGTATTTAAATGGTTCATATGAAATCGATACTTGTTTCCATGTTGGTTATACGCCTCAACATTGATTCATTCTAGTCATCACATGTATATATAATGACACAAAACCCACTATTCTATCTCTATAGACACAAACAATCCATTATCCCCTCAATTTATCTAGAGTCAATTAGAGACTTATTTTCTTCAACACTCAGAGATCTGGTTCTATAATGAACATCTTCTTCAGATAATCTTCAATTAACAGAAATTTAGATAACCCTTCCTTATGTACTTCCACAAGAACATCATCAATTCCACTATTTCTAATTCTTCTATATTTGTAGAAACATGAATTCTCCTCAATATTTTAATACTATGGTACACAGATTTCTTTTTTCATCTAAGGATTCAAACCTATAATTATTTATTTAATATTTTGGAATTTCATGTTCTCAAAATAATCAAGCAATAATGCTTAAAACTCTTCATGACCTACAAGAAAAATTAATCTAAAATAAAATAATTATTATTAAAATGATAATAAATAATTGTTTGATGATTTTTAATCTCTCATTTAAATACATATATTTTTTTATGAATAAATCCTTTATTTTCATCATTAAAAATATAAATACCCACTTTTTATTGGGTAATATATTTTCTCATATTGAGTACCAAAAAAAAAAGTTGTTATTATATATTTTCATGGATCATATTATAAAATTTTAATTTATTCATGTTTCAAATTATTCTCATTATTCTACATGTCTATTTCCATCATACATGGTATTGTGTCTTCCATATTTAAATTTCAAAATAATTTGAGTTATCATTGTACTTCATGTGATCATAATCATTTAAATTACCAATGGTTAATGGTTTCCTTCGTTTTAACATTTGGATATCTGCCTATGTAGCTCAACTATATTAATCTCATTACCACCTGAATACCTATGATTACAGTTCCATTATTCAATTTAAAATTAGCATGAAATAATTCTCATGTAACACAATCACAAAAACTATGTTTTGATATGATTTTTATCTCATCCTTGCTTTTACTCATTCAATGCATATTCATGCAAGAGAAATGGTATGAATATATTATCAAGATCGTATCTGTGAATTTGTAAAAATAAATTATCAAGGAGCTCATCTTTATTATAGTCCATGAGACAAAATCATATTCTTCAATTCATGAATCATTGTGAAATAATGTCATTTACAATGAGTATTTTTATTTAATTTGAATCTCAAATGCTCGACAATTCCATTTTAAAGTTCGAAGAGGATTCATTTTTTTCCTTCTTGGGTCATCAATAGAGAGATTACCACACCATAAAAAAAATTCCAAATGATGGTTTAATATGATCAAGTTCACCTTAATCTGGTGAATCAAATGGGATCGACCAGATGGAACCAGAAATATATTTATCGATTAAATTAAATAAAATATACCAACTCCATGTGAATCCCAGAATAGTTATTTTATTGGTTGAGATATCACTTATATTATTCCATGTTCAACCGAATGACTGAGATGGTAGTGGGTTTTGAATCATGCAAGACTACACACCTATAATTCATGGATTGTTCCTATAATGAACTATCCTAAATGTGAAAACTTCTCTATGTTACCTTTGTAACTCCATACCGACCATATATGACCCATCATTTTATAGTCCATGGGGGAACAATTCTGCCTCATACAACTACCATTGCTAGACAAAGTTCAATCACCCACCTATGTAGTGGATGCATATCTCATCATCTGGATATGGAACAAGTAAAATTATTTTCTAAACTATCATAAAAATGAGACACTAAATTATTCTTTATAACATCCTATATCAACTCACCAAACCTCTCAAATTCAACATTAATCAATTAAATTATTACTGAATTACATACTTTAAATCCTCAAGAAAATAAATATTTGTATTTTCATCCATAACTAATTCTAAACATTAGGAAATTCATAAAATTTATTTTTTATAAGTTGTTAAGATTTAAGATCTTTAAAATTAGTTGACAAATTTACAAGGATAAGGTTTCAGTAATTAAATCCATTTCTGTAAAATGAATCAATAAAAAAATCCTATCATAGTAATCTCAATATAAACTTCCCAAACACCTGTTAAAACATCATTAAAAAAATTAAACACATGGTATTAATATATTGTGTCACATAAATCAAGAATATAACATTTTATAAGGATTATAAATTAGTTACTTGAACAAGGTGATTTAAATGTGGAGTGGATGAATGTTTATAAATTCGTTTTTTCTGGGTCTGCTTGGGGCCTCAACAAAAGGCGATGAGCTTATCTTTGTGGATGGTTTGTATTATATCTAAAGTTATTTATAATAATCTATTGTTTAAAATGTGTTTATTTCTTTAATAAAAAATGGATTATGGTACGGAGAATATAGGGGGCCATATGTTATTTTCAATTGAAACATAACATATATGTGAGTTTTGAGGATTGAATCCTTTAAAGAGGTAAAATGGGAAACAAAAAAATAATTATATCATAATAATTTTTTTCTATTTTTAAAAATATTATAATATAAAATTTATCAATTGGTAATAGTTTTGTGAAATTTCATTCTGTTGAATTTTAGTAGATAATCAATATTTTTTTTAAAAAGAAAATATATATCATAATCCTGAAATCTAATAACACATAAAAATATTCTTGGATGAAAACCCCAAAATATTAATTATATCAATATGGGGGGTATTTTCCTAACTAGGGTACAAAGTACATTAGTGTTATTTTATCAATGAATACATAGTTTCTAGAACATTACATAAAACGTTGATTAATTTCACAGTGACTTTTTGTATTATTTTTAATGTTTTTTGGATTGATGATACATGCGTATAATATTATATGATTACGATTTGGAATATATTAAATGGGGATGACCAGTAATTTATTAAGTAAATAATAAATGTTAGTTAAAAAGATGAATTATATAAGGCCATTATAGAATGATTAATTATTTTCTATAATTTTATTCTACCATTTCCCATACTATGATTCTGTTCTGTAGGTGAAAGAATCATAATAGATGAATATCTCTCCCTATATCGTTATCCTCATAATGAAAGATTTTATTTGTGTTTATAATGGTGGCATACACATTGAGCAACATTTCAGATATATTCATTGAACTAATGTTTAATTTTTTTATATATTTCTAATTTTATAATCCCCATTCCTTAATTATATATTTTTTATTCAATCCCCTTATTATCATCATCCTGTAGTTAATATTTTAAGTAATTATAATAATCAACATTTAAATATATTAAAATATTATTAATTATAAATCTTATTAATTAATTAAATATATAGATTTATAAAATAACTAATTTCAATCAAGAAATGGTGTACATCTTTTATGGAAATCCATTTACATTTTTTATGGGGATAATTATATTTTATTTATCTTTTAAAAAAACAATATCTTTTAAAATAGTTTTTCTATTAGTAATCATGATTATTGATTTAATGGTTCTAATGGTTTTATTATTCAGGAGATAAATGTTTGATAAAATGTTTCTATTAAATTAATCTTTTTCCATGTCATCTCTAATGAGAAATGGAATTTCAAAATTAATTTAATTTATTTACATATTCTGAAATTTTTGACAAATAAATGACATTAAGAACATTAGATGAGATCATGAAATAATGGATTGAATAATTTAAATAAAAATAACCAATTTAGTTATAAACATAGATAATACTATCATCACATAATGAAATAAATTTATACATTAACAATATTTCTCAATCATGAAAAATTGAAAAGGTGATACTAATTTTTAGAATGACTATTGAGCCACTATGATTATTATTTTTTTGAATTTCCCTTGTATTATTATCATTATCCATTGAATAAAAATTGTTACATAAATAAATAAATCATTATTATTATTCAAAGATAATTGTTTTTAATTTTTATAATTTTTATATTATTTATTAATTATTGGATAAGTTTAAAAATATATTTAGGGGGATAGAAGATCCATCAACCAAAATATTAATTTTTTTATCCCCATCGATTTAAATTTAATTTATATCAGTTTGTGGGATTTATATTATTAATAAAATAAAATTATGTTTTATATCATTTGGATGAATTATTAAATAAAATTTTAGTGATAAATGCTTTGATTAATTTAGGAGTTTTTCTCAGAATGGAAATATTTATATTTTTATTTTATATCTTGAATGTATAATGATTCTAGAACATTAAATAAGATAAATACATAAATTATGATCTTTTTCAATAATTAAAATGGATTCATGTCCAGTCTCGAAGATGGTAATGATAATTGAAAACTTATCATCCTGGAATGTGATAAATCAACACATCTCAGACGGTGTTTTCATTTATAGTATAAAATGAGGCGGAAGGAGATATTATGATAAATAATCCAATTAGTTGAATAAAATTCTATAAATTTCTATTACTGGAGTTATCAAACCATTTGGGTGAACGGATTTGTGGAAATAAAAAAGAAAAGAAAATAACATGGAAGAAAAAAAAAAGAATTGGAAAGAGGAATCCACCTCTTTAGTTTATCTCATTTTAATGCCTCTACAAGGAAGAGGTTTTTGAATTTTTGTTTGAACATGGGATACTGAATGTGGGGGGGTGGTGTCAATAGAAGATATTTTGGAGTAATTAAGAAAAGGGTTCAAGCTTTAGAGGTGTGATATAATAGGGAATGAGGGGTGGTATATATAGTGGTGGGGAGAAGGGTTCTCTCAATATTAAATTCATTAATTTATTATTTCTCCACAAGAAAAGAAGTAGTGATGATTACATGAAAAGGTATAGTAATAATTTCACGTAATTTCGAAACAATTTATATTTCATCAGCATAACATCATAAAAGACTATATAATTTACTTATATAGCTTCTTTTATAGATTATAGTATTTCAATATTTATAAAAAATTAAAGTATTTTATAAAATCCCAAAAAATATCCATAAATATTTCTCAATGTGTAGAATCCAAAAATCAGCTGAATTTTTTGAACATAATTTTCTAAATATTGTTAATTTAATTTTTAATTAAAATCATAATTTACATGATAAATTCAAATTTTAAAATTATAACTTCTTTTCTAACCCTTTGAAAAATTAATAAAGTTACAATAAAATAAAATTATAATCACATGAAATAAATATGTTAATTTATGAATACATTTAATGATAATTTATTATCTTTTAAACTATTTCATTAATTATTTTTGACTTACAAAAATACAAATACTTTTACTAGGGTCATATTGTCACATATAAGATGACTTATTTTTATATAATCATTCATGGGTGAGGTTACTTTTTTTTGGATGATTTACTATTCATAAGGGCCATATTACTATTCAAAAGGGTTGGTTACTATTCCTTAGGGTTTGTTACTTTTCACCAAAAATTATGTTTTTCTTATAGGACTCTAAAAAACATACTGATAAAAAATGTGTATGTCATATTTTTGAAATTAAAAATTGAAAAGTGGTAAATTTATGATTAAAGGTCACATAGTAGTTCATTAAATATTGATGTTTCATTTTCTATCCTAATGTGATTTGTTATGAAAATATTAGAAGTAGGGGGAAATTTCACAGATAAAATTTGGGTCCTTAAATTTCCCCCCTTTTTGAAAATTTCCCACAAAATTTCATTTTACATAATTAGATGAGGGTACTTCTCCTTATCTGCATCCTCAGGTTGCCAAGTATCTTCTCAATACTTACAGTTCTTCTACAACACATTGACAAGGTGGGTTTTATTTTTATTTAGAAAATTATCTCTTTGATCCGGGATCTTTACTCGCCGCTCCTAATAAGAGAGATCATCTTCCAGCTGTATCACCAATGAGATCAGTACAAGAGAGGGATCTAGAATGTACTTAATCATGAGTGATACATAAAACACATCATGAACATGAGCCATATTTAGTGGAAGTTTATGCTGATAGGTCACAGATCCAATGTGGTCAAGACTCTCAATGGGGAAAATATACATTGTTCTTAGCTTCACTTTTTTTCCAAACCACATGAATCTCTACCATGGTGATATTCGAAGGAATAATTTACCTCCAACATCAAACACCATGTCCCTTGGAATGTTGTCAACATAGCACGTTTTCCAACTCTAGGTAGAATTGAGATTTTTCTAGATGACTTGAACCTTCTCTGACATCTATTGCACATGATCATGTCCATGTAGCTTTCCTTCTACAACTTCAACCTAACAGGTTGTATTTCTACACCACATTCCATACATAGCTTCATATGGAGCCGGCTGAATACTCAAGTGGAAACTATTGTCCAATGAGAAATTAACTCATGGTAGATCATGATCCCATCAACCATTAAATTATATGAATTATGATCTTAGCATGTCATCAAGCATATCAGCAGTCCTTTTAGATTGGCCATCAGTTTGTCGGTGATAGGTCATGCTGAAATTTAATTTAGTCTTCAAATAATGTTGAAGATTCCTCCAGAATTTAGATTTGAACCTTGTATCACGATGAGAGACAACCGGGATTGGAACACCATAAAGTCTCACCACATCCTTCACATATATCTTTTTATTTTTTTCAAGCTAGAGATCTTTCTGAATATCGATGAAATGGGAAGTCATGGTGAATTAGTAAACCATAATCCATATCAAATTATTTCCCTATGACGTCTTTCGGAGACCCATGACAATGTCTATAATGACATTATCCAATTTCCACATGGGTATATTCAATGGTTGAACCATCCCTTTGGGCATTTGTCAGAATTATTTAATATACTAACATACCAAGAATATTGAGATATATTCCTCAATATCATTATTCATATTATCCCACCAAATGTTTTCTTGGAGATCTCAATTACATCATGGGGTTACCAAGATGGATTGAGAATGTTAAGTTATGTGTATTGTCAAATATCCCCTTTATTATCCCTGGTGATGATGGAACAAAAGGACGTGTTCCAAACCGAATCACACCACTATTGTTGATATGTAACTCTTGTATCTTCCCATCATTTAATGAATTCACCTTTACTTGTAACTCTAGATCATCTCTTTGTGCCTCCTTAATCTTATCTTGGGTTGATGGTTGCACAAAAATTTGGGAATGGTTTGACATATCCTATACCCTTATGATTTCCAAATCCATCAATTGAATATCTAAGATGATTTGTTTTTTAAAATTCATTACATCGATAGAGTAGTAGTTTCTTTTTTTATTAGTGCATCAGCTACCTTGTTCACCATTCGAAGATAATAGTGATTAGAGAAATTGTAGACACTGATTAGCTCTAACCATCTCCATTAATGCATGGTGATCTCCTTTTGTGTGAATATATACTTTAGGTTCTTCTGGTCGGTGTACATGTCACAATTTTCACAATAAATGTAGTGTCACAATATTTTCAAGGAAAAAATCACGGATGCCATCTATAGATCATGCATCGGGTAGTTCTAATCATGGATCTTAAAATTCTGTGACACATAGGCTATATATTTATCATTTTTTTAAGTACTAAACTCAATCCTTTCATGGAAGCATCATTATATATCACAAAACATTCTCTACTTTTCGTTAGTGTGATTACATTTTTAATGATCAACCTTCTCTTTAGTACCTTGATTATTTCCTCACATTCTTCCATCCATATATACTTTACCCTTTTTTTGTTAACATATTTATTGGGATTGAAAATGATGAGAAATGTCTCACAAAATGTGAGTTGTACCTAGCTAATCAAAGAAAACTATGAATTTCTGTGACACTAGAGGGTCTGAGCCATTATTCATTCAATTGTTTGTTCAAGGGTCTACAGAAATTACTTTAATTTTGATCACATGTCACAAGAACGTGACATTCTTCGTCTAAAAATAACACATGTAGAAGTTTGAATAAAAATTCTTATTTATAAATATCTCCAAAACAAGTCTTAGATATTCTTCATGTTCCTCCTTGATCATGGAGTAGATGATAACATCATCAATAAACACTACCATAAATTTTTTCAGGTAATGTCTAAAGACTCTATTCATAAAATCCATGAAGATTATAGGGGAATTAGTAATTCCTAAGGGAATCACTAGAAACACATAGTTCCCATTCATTGTATGGAAGGAAGTATTAGTAATATCTTATTTCTTCACATTTAGATATTGATATCCAGAATGAAGATCAAAATTTTAGAAGTATTTATCACCTCCTAACAGATCGAACATGTCGTCAATCCATGGAAAAGGATACTTGTTCTTTTTATAATATTTTTGAGTTCTCGATAATCAATACATGATATCATTATTCCATCCTTCTTGTTTACAAAGTGTACCCGTGCACCCCAAGGTGACGCACTAGGGAATATGAACCCTTTCTCCAAATTATCTTGTAACTGCTTCTGTATCTCCTCCAGTTCGATTTGAGAGATCCTATAGGAACACTTTGAGATAAGAGTAGCTCTGGGTATAAGTTCTATGAAGAACTATACCTCATGATCTAGGATAAATCCATGCAACTTGTCAAGAAATACATCACTGAACTCCCTCACAATGGCCATTTCCATAAGGTTGACACCTTCCTTTGACTCAACTATTTGAGTGAGGTATGCCTCTTCACAGGGAATCAACACCTACACTGTTGAAGGACATTTCAAAGGGGATTTAGGATATAATATTAATTTACATTGGATAATGGGATGGTTTGGAATATGAAAATATATTTCATTTTCCCGACAGTTGATATGTTCTTTATATAACAGCAAAAAACCATTCCCATTATAGAATCGAATTCCACCAATGGAAGTATTACGAGATTCGTTGGAAGAATCTTCCCACATATTCCAATCGGAGAAGATTCAAACACTTGGGTTGCAAGGATTGCACCACATAGTATTTTTTTGATATCTCTACATCAATGTTTCATGGATTTGATTCTATAGGTCTATTAAACATGCATGATAAAAAGGAATGCGTAAAACTTGAATCAAATAAGAGTTTATCCATTCCTGAGTGGATAAGAGGTCGACCTTTTACGACTTCATTATCTTTCATTACTTCTGAAGTAGTTATCTTATAAGCCTTCCCTTGTTAATTTCTATTTAATGGTTGATGATTTAGATTTCTCTTGAGGACTTGAGGTTTAGTGCACTAGCTTTCATAGTGCCCCTGCTTCCTATAGTTGTAGTATTGGACCATGGGTGGTGCATTCCTATCTTCGATTACAATCTTCTTCATTCTCATGTCTTTTAGACTCTCTTTAGTATGGTGGCATTATTTCCAAAACTTAAATAATTTCTCCATCCCTTTGAGGAAGTTCCCATGATTCATCTTCCCACATTTTTGGCATGTGTGTGGGTGAGTTTTCTTATAACCTTTATCATTAACTTATCCATCTTGAAAATCCATATATAATTTCTTCTCACCAAATCCATGGGATCATTCTCTAAACTCTATTTCCACTTTGAGGGCACACATAACAACTTATTCATAACTTCCAATGTCTAACATTTCACAAGACTTTCGAAGGTGTGGTTTCAATCCACTAAATAATATATCAATTTTACTATCATTGTTGATAAAAAACCCAAATAATACATTGAAAGTCTTGTGAGATTCAATTCTTTGGTCACTAAAGATTCTCCATCTTATTGATTGAGATCAATAAAATCTATCTCCATATTCATATAAATAGTTCATGGGAAATACCTGTTATGAAACATGATCTTAAAGTCTTCCCATTCCATCTCTTAAATTTTATCTCCCAACATGGTTTTCATAATCAAATCCCACCACTGATCGGCTTCTCCATCTAGATGGTAAAAAACTAGTTTCACCTTCTCCGTATATGAAATGTGAAACCTAGAAATGATCTTCTCCATGGATTTGACCAACTATTCCCCAACTAGTGGATTGGAAGATCCACTAATCATCGGTGGTCGTTTCCTCATAAAACACTCGATAGCCCATTTCGCCTTCTTTATTAAAGGAAGATGTTCCTCATTTCTCAGGTTATTATTAATAACATGATATATTTTCATAATAATCACCATGATGTTTTTAACTCTACCTTCCAAAGCATTGGGGATGTCATTTGGGCAATCATTTCATTGGCCCTCAAACTAGTTGTTGGCCTGGTTTCTCTTGATTCCCACCATTTTCAAAAATAGAAATGGTTAGAAGAAAAAATATTCCAACATGTCAGGAATTGATAACTTATTCATTTGTGAAATTTACACTAAAATAATATCTTATGGTAACCCTATGTTTATAAAATAATCTTGTGTGCATATTTTCACTTATATAGGAGGTTTTCTCTAGGCTTCCCTATTACTAAATCCAAAATTAACTAACCATTTCCTCTCATACAAACTATAATGACACTAATTTTATTTCATTAAATTCACATAATTTTAGTTATAAAGAACATAAAATCATTACACATTGTTGTTCCAAATGTTCAGTGTATTGGATGAACTAGGACCATACATAACATTTAGAACACAAAACATTTCTTTAATTTTTTCTTCTCTATATTTTTATTGGATCATGACTTATCCTTAGTACATACATTCACATGATGATATACATCAAAAAAGGGGTGAGATAAAAGACTATTTAGTGGATATATAAGAACATGAAAAAATATACCATGGTATGATCATAATCATTATCATTATAACATATGAATAGGATCATAATCATGAGAGTAAATATTAAGAAAATACTTGTAATATAGAAATTCATAAAAAATGAAACACTATGTCTTTGTGGATAACTACCAAACATAGTTTTGAATAAATCTAGAATCATGTTCACACATCATTTCACATTAACTAATGAGATTTATCACATTACTGAATGCATTGGAGTGCTGTATAATTCTGGGTGCTCGCATCACATTCAAACATTCATATTGTGTGATATAATTCTCAGAGCACCCGTCACTTCATAAAATTTTCATTATCATGCATGACACATAAAATGTATATTAACATAAATAAAATAGGGAAAAAATTTTATTCATATTATATGATCACATTCATAAGAATTGGGTTCCCAAATGAATGTGGGAATGACATACTTTCAACAACAACCATCAACATTTAGTAAGAAGTAAATGGTGTGTTTTTAGAATAAGAGTTATTTTGGAAAACATTTTGTTTGACATAAACTCCAGTAGAAAGTGTGTATGTTCTAGAAAAGTTATGATGATGATGAAAAATAGATTTTATGAATTATCCATTCCAAAAATGGAGTGAAAGAGGGAGAACCCAATGAAATAATGTTGGGTTCAAGAATTTCCCCTTAACTTGAATCCTAACGCTTTCTTCACATTACTGTCTTGTATAATTTAATTATATTCATTAATTAGAAATTCCAGAACCTTCTATAAATGAATATTTTTCTTTATGGTTACATTACGTCCTTTAATGGGCCTTTGGATGAGTTATTGAGTTTAAATCCATTGTTCAAGATAGTTCATTTTCATAGTTTTCTTGAATGGTTCATTTGTAAACATGAATGAAAGTTAATTTAGAACATGGTTAAACATACATAATTGATGTTTTAACAAATTTTTCACGAAATTTAAAATTGATTTTGTTTTTAATATTGATTTATAGTATAGGAAAGACCATAGGTCGTCTCTCTAGGATCATTTATAGGTTTAGAATGAGTATTTTTTATAAAAAGGACTAAAATGGGTGGTGGTTTTGATAATAGTTTTCAAAATAAAATAAATTAGTTAAAGAATTTAATAGATGGAAAGGAAATGTATTGTTTTATAGTTATGAGATAAAAGGGTTTATTGCGTGTTAAATACACACATTTAATGTTCATTGTTCTCAGAGATTATTTTAGGTTTGATGTAATTCTTTGGTTGAAAATAATCAGAATACAGATTACATTCCATGCTTATATACCAAAGCACGTCGAGCCAGACCATGACATAAAAGACATATATCCAAGTTCCAGATAACATGCATGGTATAATATCTTCTGAATCAAATTGAGATCACAAATAAGTGGGGGAAGAAATGGAGTTGTGTGTTGTCCAATAAGAACAACACATGTCATGCACTCAAAACCTCACACTGACCAGTTAAAAGTAAAGATCATTTAGTTTGGTTATATCAAAAAACGTTTAATCAAAGTATGGTAATTCTGAATTAAATGTTATCAAACCCAAAATACATCAATCCAGTAGTATTACATGTTTTGAAATTCCATTTATAGGATGTGTATCTCCCTCACAATGAAAACCCACTGATTATCCCAACATCAAGAGGAGGAGGAAAGTCATGTCGAACTCTTTATTAATTTTTGATCTCCTAATGAGGATAAGGGCATATAGAACATATCATATGATGAGAAGAATCCATTGGGACTCCAATATAGAAGTTCCTGGCTCCTGTTTTGAACTTCCAAATGAGGTTCCCTTAGTGCCCTATTACAACCAAAATGGAAAGTTGTATTGAGAACCCATTTTTAGTGGTACCATTTGAGTCTCAGTTTATGAAAAGTAAATGGCCATATCATATCTTTGAAAAAATAATATAGTTATTAACCATCCTCTTTACTGTCTCTCTATCAAATTTGGAGGCCCTTTGACATGTGTATTGAGAGATATTGTCAAAATACCAAACCAAACTTCTAACTTTCTAGAGATTCTCTCCCTAGGATAGAATGTTTTGGATGAGCCACTTTATGGATGAATGGGGATTGGGTTAATTGGGTAGAGTTCTATATAATTATGTTTTGGAGAGGACGTCAAAGCTTTAGCCTATTTGGATTTACGAAATAATCATAATTCTCCAAAAGGTGGGCATATGTCCACGGGATGCCATGCAGTTTCCCCTGTTTTTCTTATTGATCATCTATAGGGCATCCAAATCACCACCACCTTCAATGAAAATATCAAAACAAGTATAATTTCATCATTAAAAGTGATAAAAAGAGAATAAATTAATTAAACATGAAGTGAAACTTGTTATTATATTTGTATTTACCAATAGAAATTCAGTTTAATACAATGGTGTAAGGGTACAAATGAAATAGTGAATTACAGTGTTATCAATTTTACATGTTATTAATGATCATCTAGGATTTTAAATGGTCTTATAATAAATTATGTTATATACCATCTTGATGTATCATTAGATAAAATTTTAGTGATAAATGCATGGATTTATTTGGCAGTTTTTCTCACAATGAAGTTGTTGGTATTATTATTTTATATCCTCAATGTTTAAGGAATCAAAAAAATTAAATAAGATAAAATAAAAATATTATGATATAATTCCACAATTAAAATTGTGTCCTGAGGAGTCTACAAGGTATTAAGACAAATTAAATATTCATTTTCCTTAAATGTGATAAATCTACACATCTCAGACAGAGTTTTCATTTATAGTAAAAAAGTAGGCGGAAGGAGAGATTATGATAATCTATCCCATTATCATAATATAATTTCACAACAATTATGTCACTAGGTTTATCATACCAATTGGGTGAATGTAGGTGAGGAAAGAAAAAATGAAAAGAAAATGACATGAAAGAAAATAAAAGTATCTTAAAGAATAATTTACCTCTTCCATCTACCTCTTTTGAGAGCCTCTTTAGGGAGGAGTTTATGGTATTTCTATTAGACCTGGGGATTTTGAACATGGGGGAGGGGATATGGAAGTGCGATGGGAATAATTTATCCAAATATTGAAGCTTCATAGGTGTGATTTAATGAGGGTGTAATTGTTTGTATTTGTAGTCGAGGGGAGAAGGGTTTTTTCAATATTTTATTCATAAATTTTTTATTTTTCCACAAGATAAGAAATAGTGATGAATCCATAACCAAAAGTAGTAATAAGTACATGTGAATTCGAACCAATTAGGCTTACATCAGCAGAACATCATCCAAGACATTATAATTAATGTATTTAGCTTATTTTTTAATTTATAGTATTTCACTATCCATCAAAAATTCATTTGTTTTATAAAAATCTGAAATAATCACATAATCAATTTTTTTTATTGGGAGAACCCAAAAATGAAATCAAATTTTAAATTTTTTTATAAATATGATTAATTTAATTTTTAATAAAAATCATAATTTACATGAAAAATAAAAATGTTTAAATTATAAATTTGTTTCTAATACTTTGAAAAATTAATTAATATCTCATAAAATTATATTATAATAAAAAGACTTCAAAATATTAATTTATGAATTCATTTTATTAAAATAATTTTTCTTTTAAATTAATAAATTAATTATAATTATTTATTTAGGATTTACAAAAATTCGAACACTTTTACTATAGTAATATTGTCACAAATAAGATTCCTAAATTGTATTTAATCATTCATGGTTGAGGTTACTATTATTTTTGACGAATTACTATTCACAAGGGTAGGTTACAATTGATATGGCTACGTTAATATTCTCCAAAAAGATTGTTTGTCCTATCGATCTCCCAAATACTTACTGATCACAACCATGTATGTCAGATTTTCAATAATGAAAACATATAAGTGGTGAATTTATGTTTAATGGTCCCATAGTAGTTCATTTGAGCATGATTTGGAATTTTGTTTCATAATGTAATTCATTATGACATTACTACAAGAAGGAAGAAATTTCATTTATAGAAGATTGGGCCATTACAATGATGATATATTTGGAGTGGAATTGATGATTGTGTTGATCTATAGATTTTATAAATACAATTCTTGTAGTTACTAGTTGCATGATATTTATTTAATTCTTCACAATCATTAACTTATGATTAAGGCCTCAAGAAATAATACTTTGAGGTACTCAACATGTATTTTTCTAACAATATTGACCAGGGTTTCAAAGAGAATTAAATATCATATGTCATATGACCTAGGGTAAACCACCATATATCTTGAAAATCATTAAATTTGTATTCATTAGAGTACACAGAAATTCATAAAAAGCATCCCAATCGTAATATTTTATGACACACCCTCGCAAACCCTATGTATGTCACAAATTATTTCAAAACTTGAACTATCTATATATATCAAGTAAAGTGGACACATTGTATACAGTTGGTGGGGGAAACGCGTTGAATACGATGAATACACACTATCATGTCCATGTAGTTTTACACACGGTTTACTATAAATTCAAATTGTGTACTTAGATACATGAAATATTATGGTTGGAGAAATTACATGTCTCTCCTTTTTTGAGAGACATGTACATCGTGTAAAAGAAAAGGACATACCATGCACAAGTAAATGTCTAGTTTTCATTACAACTTTCTTACCAGGTGATAGCTAGGGATTTATGAGTATTTAATTATAAAAAAATGTCACATGAAGTGAAACAATTATTATATATTTATCATATGGGGTTCATACATATGGTGTTATAGAATTTGGATATTCAAAGAAGTGTGGATATTACGATGTGTGTGAGAAAATGATTACAGAGAATACATTGGGCCTTTATCCTCATGTTACTATATTCTTTTCTAGGTGTGGGTCATCCTTGTATTTTATGAATTAGGTAACCATATCATATAGTAAGGACATGGGTCATTCCCACATATAGTGAGAAAACTTATCAACTGATATATATTACACATTATAGAGTACAATCATTAAACATCTCAACTAATGTGAATTCTAGTATTGTGTTGATCCTATATTAAAAAATTTAGGTCCACTAAGTTACATACCATGAGGGGGGTGGGGGTGAAATAGGGAATGAAAAATTAAAACAACTGCACCAATTGATCTTGTTTTGCTGGTATGGAAAATACCCTTTTATCTCTTTCCAGTATAAAACTATAAACATTAATCAAATCATGCACATCACACAAGGATTTTTACTTGGTTCTCCCTCACGGGGATACTTCGAAGGAGCATACACAGACAATGTGCCAATGTATCAACTTCACTGAAGGTGCGCTGCTGTTTACAATGTTCGAAGAAGACTCACTATCCCTTATGTTTTACAACCAATCACAATATGAAAGCTCACTACTCTCTCAACTAAAGTGTGCTCAAAAATTTTTTAGAAGATCTACTTACCGTTTATTGACCTAAATGTCCTTTCATTATATCTAATGAAATCTACATCCTTAACTGTTGATAGATGCTCTGTTGACAACCCACTTTCACCCACATATGAATCTCGCATTGCACAGGGTGTACCGAGTAACCACAATTTTTACGAGCAGCCTCTACACTCACTTGTGCATAATTCCCTACTTCTGCATGAAATGCACTATTCACACAACACCTATTTTACACGTAACCAAATCATTTACATGCAACAAAATCTTTTACAAGACACAATATTATTTTATGCGCTACATACTTATTTCACATGCATCCTTCCCTTTTACACACAACCAAATATTTTACGTGTAACCTCCTCTTTACGCGCAACCTGAAATTTACTTCCAAACCCCTCTTTACGTGCAGACTTAATATTTACCCGCAAATCCATTGAGTACTCTTATTTTTGGTGCCAGATCTTGGATACTTTCTGCGTCTTGATCTTCTTCAAATGAGAGGTGTCGCATCATATTTATAGGATAAATTGAACCCTCTGCACAAAACCATCTTTCCATGTGTAATCCTCTTTGAGCGTGAAAAACACAGCTTCTAAACGACACCATATTTCGGGAAATCATCCTATTTTGCGCACCTCATACCTTTTCCAATTTGAGAGATTCTGATCTCGAAACATCTCTTACGAGAAAAACTCTATTCCTCTATTTTACACACCACACTAATATTTCGTTCCTATTCACGCTCCTTTCCGTCACAGAGTATAATGACTGAAAAAGGAAAATACCATAGTCCAAAGTGATTCATCCTTTAAAGAAACATTAAAAATTGACAAAGGCATGAACAAGGATTTTTTTACACATGCTTCACGCAAGTTTCAGCATGGTCGCACAAGTATACTTGCACGCCTCATATTGGTCACGCAGGTGACTTGCGTGCCCTATGTTATTTTCCCCCATGGTCTTCAAAGGCCTATAAATACCCCTTGTGGGCCCCCCATTTCGGGGATGAAAAAATCTAGAAACTCAAATTTGATCTCTCAGTGCCCTAGTCTCTTCTCAAAGCCATCTGAACACTTCTAAGGTAATTTCTTACCTAGAATGGAGGATCTAAAGAGGGGGAACGAGGCCTAAGTGTTGAAACTCATCAACACCTGCACGCCTAAGTTGCTATCCCTTAAGGTAGATGGTGAAACTTGCGCACCGCCTTATCCCTTCAACAAAAATTTCATGCCACTCTTTTGGAAGCCTTTAGAGATAATACTAAGGGCTTGAGCTATGTCTCTCTCAAGTATTACACTAAGGGTTTACCATCGCGAAAGTACTCATGTGTTGTGCAAGTATAATTGCATGACCATAACTTGAACGCCCATGCAGGACTTGCACACCTCTCTATATTTGGGTTCCCCGCTTGCCTATTCACTTGATTTCTTCAAATCCACCTCTCCTCTTCAAGATTTAGCATTCAGAACCATCTTCAAAACCATTTATGGAATGGTTCCTTTGATGGTTTCCTTATCTGAAAGGAATTATGTGGATCATCTCTCAAAAAATAGTTATTTATATATCTATATATCACTAAGGTGAGAGATTTCATTTAATCACACTCATCCTTTAAGATTAGAAGTTCCCTAACCTGGGCCTCCTTCTCAAAAGTATGCCCCAGTCACAATTTCTCTAATTTGGACATCTTCCTTAGGAGTAAGCCCCAGTTATAAATCCCCTTAACCTAGGCCTCCTTCATAGGAATAAGCCCTATGTCTCAAGTCTCCTTAACTTGGGTCTCCTTCTTAGGAGTAAGTCCCAATCTCAAAATTCCCAAATATGGGCATCCTCCTTAGGAGTAATCCCCAAGTCCCCTAACCTGGGCTTCCTTTTCAAGAGTATGCCCCAGTCTTCATGTTCCCTTAATTTAGGGATTCCTTCTTAAGAGTAATCCCCAGTCATAATTCCCCTTAACCTGGGCCTCCTTCTTAAGAATATGCCCCAGTTCTTATGTCCCTTTAACCTGAGCCACCTTTTCAGGAATAAGCCCTAGTCAAAAATTTTCTTAACTAGTCTTAACTTCTTTTAAATTTGGGCATCCTCCTTAAGAGTAAGCCCCAAGTCCCCACCTAATTTGGGAATATTCCCCAAGAGTATGCCCCAAGTTAGAGTATCCAAATCTCCATAATGAACATATACCTTTATGGACCTTCTTCCTGGGCTTCTTCTCTAAATTATGTCCAAATATTTATCCATTTGGGCAATCATACATACATAAGACCCATATCATTACTTGTGACTGCATCTTTCGTGGAAAAAATTGCCAATTTTTCTGATACCTCTTGTTTCTCACACCGAGCATGACTCTCATGAGTGTAGAGTGTAAAAGTAACCACAAAACATCTCTTTGTGACATTAATCATATGTAAGTCTCCCAATTCCCAACCGAACTACGTGGACTTTGATCTCTTAAAAGTGGAGTACGTAGGAAGCCTTTCTGAGGTTGAAGCCCATCACCCATTAATTCTCATCCGTCCCTTATGATGTTAAACTATATCTTAATTCCTAAACTATGTGGGTTCTGATTCATTTTCAAATAAGGATACATAGGTAGCCCATCTGTGGGTACAATCCCAACACTGAAATACTCCACGTCCTTCTGAATGACAATAACCTTCAAGTTCCCGACTGAGTGGTTTTAATACCAGTATGGTTATCATAATGACCAAGATATCTTTATATAATGTGTGGAAGGATACCATTGACTAAGAATCTCTAACAAATATAGATGATTCTATATCGATGAAGAACCTAAAATACATATAAAAGAATTTCTAAATCCCATACATATTAATCATTGATTGTCCGATCCTAAGGAAATATCATTTTCATACTTGGTAGTGTAATAAGAATACACAAACATGAATTAAATCTATAAAGAGAGTCCTAGAGTAGACAATAATTCCCCCAAAAAATGTGTGATGAGTCCGACCTCCCATCCTCTCATACAATGAAAAATCTTAAGCCTCATCGATCCCCAACTAATGAGCAACTACCTTTGGAATGTAGGTCCAAATTGATATAGAATCATTGGATGTTTCCGTTTCTATGAACAAACCCATTAGAAAACAATTATAATGTTTGAACCTTAAGAAACAAGGTCATCCCCATTTCCAGAGGAAACAAAAAATGTTGAACCCGACATGAATCCTTAACCAAGTTAAAATGATGTTTTATCTATTTCTTAGGCCCCTATTTATACTCAATGAAAGGGCCAACAAAACAATAAATAACATATGTGCTCATCCAAAAGATGTAGTGGACGAACATATCTTGATTATGTCTGTTATATCAAATAGGTATTCTATTCGAAGATCTTCTACATTACAGAAATGGCTTCTCTTAAGTTCACCCCTGTGAATGCCTCTGCTGTGAATACCTCCGCTGCTACTCAAGAAGGATCGTCATCCGTTCTGAGGACAACATCACCTACTCAGCATCTTCAAAACTGGGTATCAAATGCACTGGTTAATGAATACTGTCGACACATTACTATTCCAACTCTGGATGCTGCTAGACAAGCGCTCCAAGTTAATAATTCACCTAGGTTTTCTGGACAGCGATGACTAGTGATCAAGAAGTAGGTGGTTCTAACCACTATTTCCAACTGTTTTTGGTCGTTATCCCCAGAACTAAATCACCATTCCCTCCCATATTCTGGAGAGGTGAAGGGGAAGGTTACTCAAGGCCTTAATAGAAGGAAACATGAGTCCTTCTCGAGGGCTCCCATCAACAATCACCGCCAGACATGTGCAACAGTGCACCCTCAACATGATGAGGGTGTCATCTCCAGGCGTTCGGCTCAGGTTCCTCGAACCTGAGCAGGCAAGAAGAACCACCAGAGGCAACGACCGGTCAACAGTGAGTAGGTTCTTATCTTTACCATCTCCAGAGAAGTCCACAAACCTAACTTGTTGGCAAGCAATGAGTGGGAAAAAAAACTCGTCTGTCTTAATCCCACTATCCTGGAGACTCGTCTAACAACAACCCACCAATATCACCAAGAAATTCTGGCAGAGTACTATAAACAAGAACATACACCTGTTTATAAATCATCAGCTAGTCAGCAGGCTCGTATGACTACATATGATGAAGACCGCCAACCCAATGTGTTGACAATTGGTAAACAGGTACGTACACCTACTTACACTCATCAATCCTGCCAGCTGTCTCATCTTCCAGTATTGAAGGAAGTTCATCGACCACGTTCGACAGAGTTCAATCAGCTGGCACATATACCTTCTAGTATTGATCAAGCCCACCAACAGTCTCATTTGGTAGCACCCGAAGAAGTCAATTGGAAATAACCAATGAAAAACTGGAGGTAGACTCAACTCTCTTCCCCCACATATGAGTACTATTAGAATTCACTGCCAGGAAAAGGAAGACACGAGCAAGAACACACACCTACTCCAAGAACAGAATGGACATATATTACTATTCCAGCAGCTGAAGTCACCAATCACATTCTAACAATGGTGAAGGAGAAGAAGCAAATCACTGCTCATATTCTAGATGCCTTCCAGGATATTATAACATCTCCAGCAGCATCACAAAGAAAGAAATGAAAATCTATCCCAACTAGTGGAGTGACACATCAACAGTTTAATCCGGATCAGACACACATCTCTGTTCTAGTCCAAGAGGGTTGTGGGGCATACTCCCCATGTCATATGGACAACCTAGTCAGGCACATACACTTGATTTAAGTGGATATAATTAGCCTAACCTGACTATTTCTCCTAAGCAGGAACATACACCTGCCCATAATAACCACTTTCATCAACAAGTGGTTCCCAATGTGAGTAAGAAGGTGTCTAAGAAGAAGACACATCCAGCAGAGTCAAGAAACCGAGGGCCAATCTATAATAAGTCCTTACTTGATGCTGGAGTTCTTGATGCACTCAAGCAATTATCTATTGCAACTCATGATTCTACTCTATCATTTCCCAATAGTTGGAACATTAATTCTGAATTTCTGCATCAGACACTTCTTCATGAAGGCTTTCTTCATGACAATTCAGTAAATCTCAAAGTATTGTATTCATATGAGAGCCATAATAACCCTTTGTGTGGCCAGAATACTAAGGAGAAAGAGGTTTCATCTTTTTCTATAACCCACCATGGTGGTCCTCCCCATGATGATGAATTTAGCTGCGAAGGTCCTCTCCGTTGTATTAATTCACATTGCCTGGATAATTCTTCAAAGGAAAATGCAGTAATGAGAAAGACCTCTAATATTTGGGCACTTTCAAATGTAAAGCTAGTCATGTCTAATGCTTTACCATTAGTAGGTGAAATACTTTCTCAATCAGAATATAGCCCGGGGTGTAGGTCATTCTCTGAACAACCCCTGGGTCATTCATCTTCTAGGTTGATAGGTGAATTATCTACCGATCATGTTGAATCTAATTAAGCAACAAGGAAGCACCAGCTCTGGTATAATTAGGTAGAATAATCTTCATCGAATGATAAAGAGGAAATACTGAATATGAGAAAACAACTGACAAATGGTGAAGTGCCAGTCATGTTTTGGCCTTTGGCTGACTCTCAGTATGACATTCTAGAGATGTTGATGGAAGATTGTACTAAACATATTCATCTCAACATGTAGAAAACTCTTTTTCAATTAAAAAAGAAAATATTATCTTATGATGAATATGAAAATCATTTCAAGATAATATAATGGTTACAACAAAAAACTGACTTGGCATCTCTCTCATTTTCACGATATCTGAAGGCTGAAAAGCAGTAGAGATCCCTTTAGCGTTCATGCCTTGGCGCACTAAGAAGATTGTGCCAGTTAATTTCCAATTCCCCATCTGGTATTCATATCGGGGGATGGGGTGTCCATAGAGCACTACATTTCACTGTAATCTCCAGCCAACAAAGCCCATCGAAAATGGTCTCATGCAATGTTATTGCCCATGGCTGACCACCACCAATTGGCATTTTTTGTAATCAAAGGCTCACTCAAGAACAGGCCTCAACTAGTTCTTCTCAAAATCTAGCATACATAGAACAATTTGTCGAATTACTCTTGCATCATGCAAACGAGAACATCGAATAGGCTTCTCGGTTAGAGCGAGCGCATCATCATGTGATAGAAGTGTCAGAAGTCATCCAACGGTCATTTGAGATGGGTGATTTGAGTGGATATGGGTTGATGCATCCATCCAATTCATAGACTAATGTCTGCAAGATCAGAAGATCTTTTAATAAATTTTATGATGTAGCAGCTCAAGAACTACCCCATCTTTCCAATCTCAGGACTCTTTTAGCCTAACCCTTAGAATAAAAAAATAGGATTCGAGGAGTTGAGCAGGAACAACAGGAATAGCCCCAGTCCATAGGGCTGGGGAATTTTTTCAAATCCTCAATATCTTCCTCACAGAAATTTAGTCTTCTCTTGATTAGGGAAGAAGACACAAGAAGAATGAAGAGTTGAATTACCAAGAGATTCCCACCAAATTACAATTAATCAAGAAGTTCCTGAGGGATTAACTCCACAGAAGGAAGTGTCTCATTAGGGACATGGAAGAAGACAATATCACAGAAATGCCGATAGAATGGATGCAATGTGTTATGCATCAAACAATGTCATCAATTCCATTGTTGCTGATCCCCCAAATGATGCTCAGTCAGAGGGATTAGATGAGGAAGCCCTGCTCAATAAGTTGTACACACAGACGCAAATGATGAAGGTGTGCGTACATGAAACCAAAGGGTTACCCAAAATCTAGGTATTCCATCAAATAACCAACTTCCCCCTCTCCGAAAGGGATCCAATAAGGGGAAAATAACGAATCAGGCTATGTTCCACCCTTCATCTGGAGAAGGTCAATGTCTCTAATTAGAGAAATTATTTTCACAACAAGTGGAGGAAATGAAGTAATTAAGGAGGTTGAATGCAGAACTATTTCAGGGTAGTCTTCCTCTTAAGCGTGCTAGAGTCATTCAGCCAAGGGAATTTATTGCAGCTACTATGATGGATCAATAGTATCCTCCTTTACCAGTACACCCTCATAGGTCTAATCCTATGCGTAGGTGCAACAACAACTGGTGGTGTTATCCTCAGTTGTAGTACCAGCCAACACATCTATCCAAGCTCTATTTATTGCACCTTCTCATGTCCAAGCTCAACCAGATGTTTCTCAAAAGTTAATAACTACCATTGAGTCATTAACAGGTTGGTTGGAAGCTATGGAAGGAAAGTGTGCACCGGTTCAACCAGAGAAGAGAGCTTACCCTGAATTGGTAGACACAATTCCTCCCCCATCAAATTTTGCAAGTACCTCATTCCCAATCTTTTATGGTCCGGGAGAACCATAGCAACACTTAACACATTTTGTTTCTCTTTGCGATCCTATGATGGGAACCCCTTAGCAACATGAAGCAGTTAAGCTCAGGTGTTTTGTACAGTCATTACAAGGGCCAGCTTTTGTCTGTTTTACAAGCTTGCAATCCCGATTAATTACCTGGTGGGAGGATCTCCATCAACGATTCCTTCTGCAATTCAACTCAACTTTTCCAAAGACAATAGTTTATGATCTTACAAATTATAAGAAAAGGGAGAATGCATGTTTTTCAGATTTCATTGCTCACTATAAGGGATTAACATATTCCTTGAGCTTAGAAATCCCTCTAGAAGAGTTGTTTCCAATCTGTGTGGACAATTTGTGCGATGAATTACGCACAACATTGATCCCTGTGAAATAGAAAAGAAGGGTTTCAAGACCTTACTTCAATCGATCATAAGATCGAATACTCTCTTACGAAGACTAGGGATAAAGCTCGTGTAATTCCATCAGCTCCAAGAAGGAGAATGGGTAAAGAAGAGACTGCTACTGTTACCCATAAACAAGCACCTATACCTACTTCTACATCAAAACCTTCATCTTATCGAATGGATCCACCTCCTGAGCATAAAAAATAGAGGTCATTTCCTCAAGATGATCAAATAGATCAATGACTGAAACAATTTGAGGAACTGAAGAGTGAAGTTTACTTATTCTGAAATGAACAAGTTCTGGGTTATTTCATTTCGGCTCTGCAAAATAATTTGGTTCAGTTGCCAAGGCCCAAGAGGACAAACAAGGAAGGAGATGAATATTTTCCCAATTATTGACCATTTCATCAGATGTTGGGGAATCTCATTTAGGAGTGTTTTGTCTTCAAAGGACTCCTACAAAAGATGGTGGACTCAGGATATGTCAAACTGAAAGGTTCTTCAGCTCAGGTAGCATGTGTTACTGCTACAAATCTAAAGGAAGAAGGAAAGTGGAAATAAGTCAAAAGAAAAAATGCGCAAAAATATGATGATAGGATGGTCAAAAAAATGATCAATCGATCTCATTCCATTTTTTAAACACAATTATAGAAACCAATTGTTTCTTATACTATGAATGCTACAAAAAAACCCTCTCCATTAGAGGGAAAATTCTCGATGAAATGAAATAATTCAAAGAAAGAGGAACAATCAGAAGAAGATGAAATTGTGTCAAAGCCCAAGTTTTCTTTCAATCCGAAATATTTTATGCAATCTACTTCAAAGCCACAGACACTGCCCCGCCAAACAGCACAACCTAAACGGGCTAATCAGGCAGAATCTTCATCATATGAAGAGTTAATCTATGGTTCTGTTAACCCGATTCATTTAACATATCTTTATGCCAGTCAAAGCTTCGATCGTGATGAGCCTGAGTTCCTTGTGTCAAATAGAGGAATTAGAGGGAGTTCCAGAGGTCTAGAATACAGAGGAAGACATGGATATCCCAGAAACCACTATTCCAATTCTACCCCTGCTAGAACTGTGTATGCAACATAAACCCGTGGAAGAGACCTTCAGTGGGCTCAACAAGAAGAACAAAAGTCTTCCACAGAAGCCAGATTCAGTCCTAGTACAGTTATTCTAGAGGATCGGTTAGAGTTTCCATATTATTCCTCCCAGAAAGTAAATAGGCCTATTTGGTCTAATCTTCCAAAGACAAAATTATTTCCAACACCTATCCCGATACAAGATGCATCTACTTCCAAAGCATCAACTTCTAAGGCACTTGCAAAACCACATGTTCCTATTGGGAAACAAAGACCTTTGGATAAAAAATATGATGTCTTGATACATTTATCCCAAGTACTGCCCATGTTATCAATTCTGGATGCCTTGAATATATCCAAGTATCTTCGGGAGGCACTCATGGATGCTTTGTCCAGTCCTTCAGAGTTCAAAACTGAAATTGTTGTGGCTGAAGTCTACCATGTAGAGAATGGTCCTGCAGAATGCCACATAGTGATATCTTTCACAGATAAAGATGGAGATGATTTTGTGCATGGAAAAATTAGACATTTTTATTTATCTGGAAAGGTCAATGGTGTTGACATCCGAAAGAACTTTCATTTATAATGGTTCAATAGTCAACCTCATCCCCATTCGTACAATTCGTCGATTGGGCCTCACAGAATCCGATTTATATCCATCTACTCTGATGTTACAAGGATATGATAAAAATGAACAAAAATAACTGGGCACGATTACACTCAAAACTCAGTTTGGAGATCTTGTATCCAATTCAGATTTCATGGTTGTTGATCACAATACAGCCTTCAATGTTTTTTTGGAAGACCTTGGCTACATCAACATGTGGTTATCCCTTCATCATACCATCAATGCCTCAAAAAGTTTTTTAATGGTCAAATTGGTACATTGTATGGTGATAAATCCCCCTTCAAAACATGTGAATCTCAATAAATTGAGACGGAATTCTATCACATGAAGGGTAAGGAGAAATCTACAACTAGGGGAGTTACCAAAGTTAATGCTCCATATGGTTTGGAAAAGATTCTAGTAAACCCATTCACACATATGAGTACAGATTATGTGTTTCCTATCAGTCAAATTGACAGGATAGACCCAAATACAAGTACTCTTATAGAAACTTCCATACTGTCAATTATGGAAATCAAGCTAGACATCATGGGAGAAAGTTGTGATACACCAAGAAATGATTAAAGCTCAAATGGAGATATCTTCATTTCATCTGCTGAAATCCAGCAAGTCTATACTTCACCAACCAGGCCAGAAGAAGTTATAGGATTGTTAGAGGTGAACAATGATGTCGATTCTCAATCTATCATCTCCTCTTTATTACCCAAGGAAGACCCTTCATCATCAATAGTGTCAGAAATGGAAGCCTCTTCTTCAAGATGTTCAAATTTTAACATCTCTACTGATCATGGAAATTATGCTTCATCATCTACTATGCAAGTAGAAACAGAAGAAATGACACATGTTAAATAAGAATTGGATGATCTTAGGGATTCTCCTTCAGCATTTGAAGAGGCTATCTCTACCACCATGGATGAACTCAGAGAAATATATTAGGGTACAAAAGAAGATCCATGCCCCACTTTAATTAGCGTGGCCATGTCTCTAGAAGTGAAAGAGATGTGTGTTTCATTTTTAAAGTAACATTGAGATATATTTTCTTGGAACTATAAAGAGATTTCAGGGCTTGATCCTGATGTTTCTACTCATCATTAGGGTTTTCCAGAAGAACATTGGGGATTCAAACAAGATGTAAGAAGAACAAACCCAACTTATGCTTCCAAAATTGAAGCTGAAGTGGATAAGCTTATCAAAGATAACTTCGTTAGAGATGTTAAATATTCCAAGTGGTTGGCTAATATTGTCCCTGGGAAAAAGAATTATTGACAAATTAGAGATTGCATTGATTTCAGAGATCTTAATCAGCATTGTCCTAAGGATGGGTTTCCAATTCCGATCACAGAACTCTTAATTGATGCAACAACTAGCTATGAAGCACTTTCCTTAATGGATGGATATTTTGGATAAAATCAAATCTGAATGGATTCAAAAGATGAAGAATCTAAAGCCTTCAGATCCCCTCAGGGTGTGTTTTTCTATTGTGTAATGCCCTTTGGCCTGAAGAATACAGGCGCAACATATCTGCGTGCCATGCATCGTACCTTCAAACCATTTTTAGGGAAGTTTGTTTAATGTTATGTGGACGATTTGGTGGTTAAATAAAAAAAAATTTCTAATCACTTGGATGATTTGGAAGTTATACTCCACAAACTTTGGCACCATAATTTGAAGATGAACCCCTTAAAATGTGCTTTTGGGGTAACCTGAGGAATATTTTTCTACTTTGTCGTATGCCATCGTGGAATTGAAGTCGATCCTGAGAAGACATATTCAATCCTTAGTATTTAAACTCCTTGAAATTTGAAAAAATTGAGAGGATTTCAAGGATACTTGGCCTATATTCGGCATTTCATCACCCATTTGGCAGGAAAAAGTTTACCATTCACCAAATTGATGAACAATGGGGTCACTTACCAGTGGACTGAAGAATGTCAAGAAGCATTCAATATTATCGAGAAATATCTCTTGAGTACATCGGTATTAATGCCACCTGTTGAAGGAAGACCACTTATTCATTATGCTACAGACTTAGAGCGATAATTGGGGCCTTCCTTGCTCAAAAGAACAATGCTGGGAATGAAAAAAGCCTTTACTATCTCAGTCAGATTAGGTTTGAAGAAAAAACCCAATATTCAAGTATTGAAAATTGTTTCCTAGAATTAATCTTTGTAGTTCAGAAGTTGAGAAACTACCTGCAACATCACGAGGTGCAATTGGTATCTTGCAATAACCTACTCAAATTCATCCTTAGTCATCCAATGCTTACAGGACATCTGGCAAGGTGGTCAGTTAATTTGAAGCAATATTATATCCAGTATGTGTCTCAAAAGGAAAAAAGGGCCAAGATCTGGATGATTTTATTGTTGAACATCCTTCGGAAGAAGATACATATTCAGATATTGAACTTCCTGATGAGGAAGTATTCTCTATTCAATATTGTCTTCAATCATGGGATATGTACTTTGATGGTGCTTCCATAAGTCCAACAGGGAAGAAAATGTAAGATCCTAAATTCAACAATGTTGGGTTACTAATTATGCTCATTTCACCAGAAAAGGCAGTGATACCCAATTCCTTCTCATTGTTGGGAGGCGGGATAAATAACGAAGAAGAATACCAAGCTCTCATCAATGCATTGGAGTTAGCAATTCAGGCACAAGTGAATCACTTAATGGTGAAAGGTGATTCAGACCTTCTAATCAAACAAGTCAATGGGGATTATGCCATCAGAAAAGAAGAGTTAATCCCTTTAAATTATTATGTTAGAGAGTTAATGGTGGAGTTTCCTTTGGAACTGACATATTCTCATATGTTGCGATCACAAAATGCTCAAGATGATGCATTGGATAACATAGCCACAACTCTGGAAGATCCAAATCAGGATGAGACAATCATCAGTATTTCCCACCGTCATACAATTTCACCTTATGTTCAAATCAGAATAGTGGAAATCAATGAAATTAGTCCCATTCCTGAACCATATGGCCATACCATAAGATGGATGACACCAATCATGGAATACCTTCAAAATGGAACACTTCCACCTGATAGAGTTAGGAAAGAACAAATCTGGCGATGTGTGGTCAATTATACTCTTTATGATAGCCCATATCACCTAGAGAAAATTCTATACCAAAGAGATTTTGATGTAATTCTTTTCATATGCATTGATGATGAAGAAACAATGGCTGTCATGAAAGAAGTGCATGCATGAGTATATGTTCCCATAAGTCTGTTCATAGACTATCTGATCAAATTTGAAGGCTTGGATACTTTTGTACTTCAATGATACAAGATTGTGTTGATTTCACAAAGAAGTGTCATTCATGGAGAGTATATGCGAACTTCATTCATCAAACCCTAGAGTTGCTTCATACAGCTAAATACTCGTGGCCATTTTCCACATGGGGAATGGATGTAGTAGGACCTTATCCTTCAGCTTCATCCAAGATGTTTAAGTACATTGTTACTACTACTGACTTATTTTCCAAATGGGTAGAGGCAATACATCTCAATGAAGCTAGTTCTAAAAGAATTTTTAGCTTCATCAAGTCCAAAATCATTACCAGATTTGGTGTCCCACATACAATATTGACAGACAGTGGATCCAACTTCTGTTCATCCAAGTTAAGGAAGTTGTATCAAGAATTCATCATCGAATCCAACCATTCCTGTTGGTATCATGCAGCAGACAATGTCCAAATAGAAGCCTTCAACAAGACTCTTTCAAATATATTGCAAAAGATGGTGGATAAAGATAAGAAATCATGGCCTGATAAATGTTTTCATGCTTTATGGGCTTATCGAACCACCACCCACACATCAATGCGGTCAACAACGTATTCATTGGTATATAGAACATAATTTATATTTCCAATTGCGGTTCAATTACCCTCACTCAGAATAGCCATTTGTGATCATTCATCTATAGATGAACAATCTCAAAAGTGATTGGATGAATTGGAACGATTAGATGAGAAAAGATTGAGCACTTTTCACCACTTAGAAGTCTATCAAAATTGAATAGCATGAGCTTTCAACAAAAAGAATCGTCTTCGTTCATTCCTTCATGGAGAATTGGTATTGGTTCTCAGAACTCCAATGATACCAGGAAAGAAACCTCCCAAGATGGAGCCAAAATGGGAAGGACCTTATTAAATACATAAGGTCTAATCCAATGGAGATATTTATTTAATGTCAATGGATGGAGAACTCATCACGACTCCAAATAATGCTAGATTTCTGAATAAGTATTTGTGTAACACAAATACTAATACATCCAGCAAGACAATAAACCACATAATAATGGTCCAAGCATATGACCTTAAACTATTCGCATCATCGTCCAACATGACGTTAAACTGTGTTGTCCTTGCTACAAGACATTAAACTGCATTTCCCCTTACGTCTAACATGACGTTAAACTATGAAAAAGTCCCTAATACGTCCAACATGACATTAAACTGAGTCCTCTTTTGTCCTTATTGCATGACATTAAACTCCACAGTCCCCCTTTCATCTAACATGACGTTAAACTGTATTGTCCCCATCGTCTTAGCTACAGGACGCTAAACTATACAACAACCTTATTGTCCAACATGACGTAAAACTGTGTTCACGTCCAACATGATGTTAAATTGTGTCCCTACATTTGTCCTACATCACGTTAAATTGTTCTTCTCATTCTTCCTACATGATGTAAAACTGAACAGAGTCCCTTAATACATCCTACATGATGTTAAACTGTATTTTGTCCCTACTACATGACACTAAACTTCGTATCAAAAATAGTCCTCACTACAAGACTTTAAACTACATAGTCCCTTCATATGTCCAACATGACATTAATCTGTGCATCGTTAAGGTTGTTTCTACCTCTTGTTTCACACACTGAGTATGAATCATGTGAGCTTAGAGTAAACTTAAACTATAACACCCTCTCTGGGCTGCTATCCATGTGTAAGTCCAGACACTATTTCTTAGGTCGTTGTCCTCAAGAACAACATGATCACCAATTCATTCTTTAATTGAACTACGTGGAATTTGATCCTTTCCTTCTAGGCTGAGTACGTAGGTAGCCTCCTGAGGTTCAAGCCCAAAATCAAATTTCTTCACATTGGTTCACCTCCATCTTATATGATGTTGATTCATGAAACCGCCCCAAGAACCAATATTTTTTACATTGGTTCACCATCGTCCTTGCTATATGCCATTAAATTGTTCGCACATTTGTCCTATATGACAATGAACTACAACATTCACTGACACCCTCACATAAGAGGGAATCATTATTTATATTGATCTCTAATCATGTTATATTCTAAAGACTATGTGCATACATGGCAATGTTCGAACCTTTTATCTTGGGTCAAACCATCGTTGCACTAAATTACCCTTTCACCCATCACTTGTATGAACCAATTATGTACAAAGGGTATTTAAATAACTACATACGACATGATTCTCATACTTATGGGATACATAAGAACATTTGAGCATCCTTCGAATCTAGTTCTATGTATTTGGGCCTAACCCCAAACTCCACTATCAGTCCCTTAGCTAAAATGTCCCCCTGTGAAAACATGAATGTGTTGTGAAAACCCCGGTCTTCATTCACATAAGGTTTATAAAAAACACACACAATGTGTATTCCTCATAATTGTTCGAGCTCAATGACTTTAAACTATTATCTCTTACACTCTCATCCCACATGACATTAAACTATTTTTCAATAACTACTTATGGCTTGATTCCCATCCTTATGGGATACATAGTGAAGTCCATCACCTCAATTTAGGACCTAGCCACAACATGATAATAGTTAGCATTGGTCTGTGTATCTCTACATACATTGAACAATGCCCATTTTGATATGTCATACTCCCAACCTTAAAAACATACAGATCACCATAAACATTTTCTTGACTTCTGTTCACAAAATGTCTAATGTCCAAGACTTCTTTTTCCTGACTATGCAGAACGTGCCCTTAGGCGACCTTGTATAAACACTCTACATAACGTACTTCTCAGCCAAAAGATACTATTATTTGAATATGCTTTCAGTGCCCTTATGTGGCCCTGAATAATTCAACCCCCTAACAGGTTTTTCAAATAGTGGAAATTTCATTCTTGGGAAGAAAACCTATTTTGTCCTTATTGGACTTATAAACAATATATAAGGATCCGCAAATAAATGGCATTCCTTATCATATTTGTCCCATACCCTTTTTCAGGATCTGAAAGTATTCATGTCTATGGTTTATATTTCCCTTCAATAAGTTTGGGTCATAACTTCTCAACAGTGACATTCATCCAATTATTAGACAATCATAATTGGAAACATCCTCTTCATATTCAAGTACCTCTCTCCATACAGCAGACTCTGTGCTTTGGAAAATTTGAATCTCCATAAACTTCCACTACCTTTTTAGAAGTACAAAAGTAAATTTCTGAGATTTATTTTCCCTGACTATGCAGCACGTGCCCTTAAGCAGCCCAACATAATTCAACCCCCTAACGGGTTTGTTAAATAGTGGTAACTTCATTCTTGGGAAATACTTCTTCTAATGCCTTTTATCCCTTTTTTCATGTCATCCCTCAGATTCAAAATTTCTTAATTCATATTTTCCATTTTCCCCCATACATGAATATGGTAATTTGTTTTCAGATAAATTATCAATGAATTGAGTAAATTTTAATCCACTCGGTCAAAGCTATTTAGACCTTAAACATTATCCTTTTTATGTCCGATGTGAATGACTTTAACCATTCCACAAAAGACAAGGGAAATCTAAACAAAAGTGAAGTCCCATCTCACTAAACACACATTTGGTATGATTTAGGTAATATTGAGCAATTAAAAATATTCAATGTTTTTAGGATTATTTTTTATAATCTTAAAAAAATAAATCTATGCTTACTAGTCCCATTGGATTAGGTAAAAAATTTAAATCATGTAGAAAAAGAAGGCATGCAAAAATGATTGAAGATGAAATCATTTTTCATTGATGCATAAGAGTTAGAAGGAAATCCACAGACTGGAGTCTCTTCTCTTTTTCAGGAATTAAAAGTGGCTTTAAACATAACTCTTCATTCTATTTACGGAATCCCGAGCTTAATCAGTAACCACCTGGAATTCATTCATTCAACTGGTTACAATAATAGATGCAATGATACCGGCTCTTGTTGGAACAATTTTAAAATAATGTTATTGAGTGCGTTCTGAAAAAAATTTCTGCTGATCAAAAATTGACTCTGTTTCTGTCTAAGAGAATTAGAAGATGGATACATGGATTTGAGAATGGATCATTTGAAGTAAGGAGCCATTTGGAGAGAGTACTCTTTTCAGATATTTTTTCTAATGTTATGATAGTCTTCTCTCCATCAACCGGCAGCAGAAAACATATCATCCCACAAATTTCCATTTGTATATCTGCAAGGTAATGTAATGGAGGAGAAATTTTAAAGTTCACACTATTGTTGCTACACTTCATGGACAATATAACCGAAATAGAGGAATAACAGTGTGGTTGCATCTCAGGCAGATAGTTCTTTGCATCTGGAATGATGACTCCTTGCAGATGACCATGTCCATACAGAGGCAAGTAGATGCTCTCCAGAAAGTTATGATGATACTTCTTCAGGTACTTATCTAAATAAGGGAGAGTGTTGTTGCAGATAGAATAGTAATCATGGAAAAAAATGTTCAACATGCCATCAATCCGCTTACATGCCAGTTTATCAGCCATTCCAATTCTTCTAGGAGCAATTGAATCTGCAAAAAGTTAGAATAATTAACTCTTAAGTGAGTTGATTTTTCATAAAATTTGTGATGAAAAGTGAAAAAATGGCTAAGAAATTAAGGAACACATTTCCAAATTTGGTGCGCAAGTGTAACTGTCTCACGCAGGTTTTTGGCACGTAGGTATCACCGCACAAGTCCAAATACATCTACAACAGCGTGACACAAACAAATGCAATGATACTGCGGAAAATCCAAAACCTGCACGGCGAGAGCTCGAACTTTTCAAACCTGGGTTCATTGTAGGAGATGGACGCATATTTATAGGCAAGGCTGCACCCCTGCGCACCGAAGCCTGCATGGCTTGCTCCTGCGCAATGCCATCTGCATGCTCAACACTTGCGCACCACCGTTCCTTTGTTTTATCCTTTTTATTTAGATTCACATCCTCTTTCTTTTAGATCGAACTCTGAGGGGGGACTTTTGTTGATTTTATTTTCCTTCACAAAGTCTAACGACTGAAAATGGGAAATACCTTAGTCCAAAGTGATTTATCTTTGATGAAACATCAAAAAATTGACAAAGGCGTGAACATGGATTTGTTTACAGTTGGGTTGCACTAGTTTCAGTATTGTCATGCAATTATACTTGTGTGCCTCATATTAGTCGTGCAGGTGACTTGTGCTCCCTAAGTTATTTTCTCCCATGGTCTTTAAAGGCCTATAAATACCCCTGTGGGACCCCCATTTCAGGTACAAATAAATCCAGAAACTCAAATTTTAGCTCTTGACTCTCTAGTCTATTCTAAAATCCTTCCGAACACTTCTAAGGTAATTTATTACCAACAACGGAAGATCTAAACAGGGGGAACAAGGACTAAGTGTTGAAACTCATCAACACCTACACGCCTAAGTGGACAACCCTTATGGGAAATGGCCACACTTGCGCATCGCCTTATCCATTCATCAAAACATGTGTTCCACTCTTCTAGAATCCTTTAGGGATAATAATAAGGGCTTGAGTTAAGTCTCTCTCATGTATTACCCTAAGGGTTGACCATCGCACAAGTATAATTGCGCGACCTTGACTTGCATGCCCATGCTGGACATGCACGCCTCCCTCTTTTTGGGTGCCCCTCCTGCCTATTCACTTGCTTTCTTCAAATACACCTCCCCTCTTCACAATTTAGCCTTCAGAACTATCTTTAAACACATTTATGGCATGGTTCCTTTGATGGTATTCTTATCTGAAATGAATTCTTTGGAACATCTCTAAAAACATAGTGATTTATATATCTTTATATCACTAAGGTGAGAGATTTCATTTATTCAACCTCATCCTTTAAGGTGAGAAGTTCCCTAACCTAGGCCTCTTTATCAAGAGTAAGACCCAGTCATAATTTCTCTAATTTGGGCATCTTACTTAGGAGTAAGCCCCAGTTATAAATCCCCTTCACCTAGGCCTCCTTCTTAGGAATAAGCCCTAAGTCTTAAGTCTCCATAACTTTGGCCTCCTTCTCAGGAGTAAGTCCCTATCTCAAAATACCAAAATATGGGAATCCTCTATAGGAGTAAACCCCAAGTCCCCTAACATGGGAAGCCTTTTCAGGAGTAAGCCCTAGTATTCATGTTCCCTTAATTTTGGGCATCCTCCTTAGGAGTAATCCCTAGTCATAATTCCCCTTAACATGTGCCTCCTTATTTGAAATAAGCCCCAGTTATTAAGTCCCTTTAACCTAGGCCTCCATTTTAGGAATAAGCCCCAGTTATAATTTCTCTTAAACAGTCTTAACTTCTTTTAAATTTGGGCATCCTCCTTAGGAGTAAGCCCTAAGTCCCCTTCTAATTTGGGCATCTTCCTCAGGAGTAAGCCCCAAATTAGAGTATCCAAATATCCCTAAAGCACATATACCTCTATGGACCTTCATCCAATCCTATTCTATAAATTAAGTTATGATATTTATCTATTGGGAAATCATACATAAATAATCCCCATATCATTTCTTGTGAACACATCTTTCGTGGCACAGATTGTCAGGTTTACTGATACCTCTTGTTTCTCACACCGAGCATGACTCACGTGAGCTTAGAGTGTAAAAGTTACCATGACACATCTATTTCGGCCATTAATCAAACATAATTCTCACAATTCCTAACCAAACTATGTGGAATTTGATCTCTTAAAAGTGGAGTACGTAGGAAGCCTTTATGAGGATCAAGCCCATCACCCATTAATTATCATATGCCCCATATGACATTAAAATATATATTAATTCCTGAACAACATGGTCTCTGATTCATTTTCTAACAAGGATACATAGGTAGCCCATCTGGAGGTACGATCCCAACTCTGAAATACTCCATGTCCTTCTAAACGACAATAAACATCAAGTGCCCCGCTGAGTGGCTTTAAAACCAGTATGGTTATCATAATGACCAAGAGATCTTTATATAATCTGTTGAAGGATACCATTGACTATGAATATATAAAAAATATAGATGATTATCTATCGATGAAGGACCTCAAATATATATAAAAGAATCTCTAAATCTCATACATATTACTCATTTATTGTCAGATCTTAAGAAAATCTCATTTTCACACTTGGTAGTGTAATAAAGATTAACGAACATAACTTAATCTATAAACAGAGTCTTGGAGTAGACAATAATTCCCCCCAATAAGGTGTGATGAGTCCGACCTCCCATCCTCTCAAACAATGAAATTTCTTAAGCCACATCAATCCACAACTAATGAGCACCAACCTTTGGAAAGTAGGTCCAAATGGATATACAATCATTGGATGATTTTGGTTCTACGAAAAAAGCTGTTTGAAACCAATTGGAATGTTTGAACCTTAAGCAAAAAGGTCACCCCCATTTCCAGAGGAAACATTGTCCCAATTTCTTTTTCACGAATTCCTTAATTTTTCACGCACCTCCTTTTTCCAAAAACAAATCTCTCCATTTTTTGATTTTTAGGCCCAAAAATTTGGAAAACACTGGAAAACGACGCCACCTTGTATCAACTATTTTTGTAGCACCTATAGATCATTTATTCCTTTGATGAGGTTTTACTGCCAAACCAGGATTTCCAAAAACATATCCTGATCCAGACCTATCACCATGTAAACCCCCTTTGACAACAAATTGTACATCTTCGTACGCTTTCTCAATGAACACAACATGGTGGCATACGTTGTCAACAAACTCAATCACCTCAAAAATTATTCAATGATACCTTGATGGATTTTTTTTCCAACAAAAACTCATAGTGATGGTTTATTTGTATTATATGTGGGATAGATTATGTGTTATAGGTGATATCATTTATTTGCATTTGTGGATGCTGATGCCCTCCAAATGATAACTATAAAATTCCCAAATGTTGAACTACCCGAGATATGTGTGTTAATTTCTCCATGATGAAATTACAAGAAAGGTGGTTATAACACATATATCCTATGATCTTCCAAAATTCACGTGATTATATGACCTTTAGAGGGTCATGAGAACATTCCATTCATAGTTCATGACAAGTATCAGATTTCATAGATCCCATTAGACAATACTCCTTTTATCATGAGAGAATATTAAACACTCTCTCATCATGAAAAAGATTGACATTGTGCTCCCCCAGGTCACATGACACCTCAACAGGGTGGTTCCAAGAAAATCATCCACAAGTACCTCTAAAATAAGGTAAAAAATATGATAATTTGGGAAGACATTAATAGAAGTAAATATTCATGTGGTTAACCCATCAGCTTCGTTTGATAGAGTGAATTTCCTAGGGACATATATTCTTTATCATGAAATAGCTCATTTTCCTATCACTGTCAACACATGAAGGGAATTAGATATTTCTTCATGGTTCTTAGCACCCCCACCGACTCTAAAAGAAAAATAGAAGTGGTTTATATGAAAATTAGCATGCATCCCCATAGGTCCCTTTTATGGTCATGAGACACATCACTGACAAGGAGAGTTATTTTATTCGACAACTCTCATACAATCTTGTGAGATCGGTAGACCTTGTAAAATAAAAAAGTTACTACAGTGGGATATGACAAGAGCTTCTTATGAGGGGAAGATACATTTATAGTAGGGTAATGGAGTTATACAACATGGGACATAACTATTGATCATAAAAATCATATTCGAAAATCCAACATGACCCCGAAAAACCCCTCATGTTTTCTAAATGATCTCACGAAGGTCCCATAACATGCCACCTTGTCTCATGAAGGATCCTAGCCAAATCATATCATATTATATGGAAGACATTAAAAAGTAATCCTAACTTTTCAAAGGCCACTAGACATGTTATGCTAAATAATTAAAATAACCTATTAATGTCTCCACGATTATCAAGGTTATTTTAATTGACCCAAATCCTATAAACTGGGTGCCAAAGGGATGGTTTTACTGTATTTCAAAATCATGTCATTCCCCCCCAAATAACCCAAGGAAAGATCATTTAAAGAACATTAATCCCCTAAACCAACACTATCATTGATATGTGAGATAAATTCCATACAACGTGGTGTACAATCTGGTTAGTGAGACACATAAATCTGGCATCCCCATAAAAAATTAACCGTTTGATCCATGCATCGACACACCCAGGCATCTGTGTAGACTTCTTAGAGTGACCAATCTTGAGATCACAATGTATTCCTCCTAGTAGTGTTTTGGGGAAAAACCTGATGGATCCCAAGACATACAACGTCACTTCACATGTTTACTCTAGATCAGGTGTATAACTATGGGTGAGTCAACATGAATATTTTATGGGAATCTCTTATATTTACTGAATCACGTGAGTCCAAAACAAAGTAAAATAGAAAATATATATTAAGAATATGAAATAAAATGCTAGAATATAATATATGAAGAAGATATTTCTTAAAATATCATATATATTGATCATCATTCACTTTTCATGAACCAATTAGTTTACGCGACAACACTAGGACATGCAACATTGATAATTTGACTCTCCTTCATCATACTATTTTGTCCATGAAATATCTCCTAGACATGTTAGAACAATACACATTCCACCTAGAGCATTCAAGCCATGTCTTGAAACACCCACTAGGATCATAATCTATGCCTTTTCATGTTGTATAGAAATGTCACATAAATCACACAAGAACACCAAGACATGTCGGATGCATGTCTTGATGGCGTGAGGGAATGTCAACTTCTTCATGTGATGTCTTTAGGACAGGACATCCAAGCTATATATAATATTAAATGAATTTAATATTGTATTATGTAACATGCTCCAAGAATGTCAAATGAGATCATTTGATGGCCTATATGCCATGTTATCTAGGACATGTGATGTCCTCCATCAATTTCAGAATAAATCTTGTGATGACCTCTATACATGATAGTATAGATCATGTGATGGACTCTAGGAAAAGTAATCCAAGTGATCCAATGTCCGCTAGTCTTTTAATAATGGAGCATTAAACATACTCTAGTAAAATTCATTGTTTCTTTTTGATGTCATCTAGATATGTCATTGTATACATGTAATTCCCTCCGATATTGATATTTGATATTATGTGATTTCCTCTAGAGATGTTAGCCTTGTTCATGTGATGGAATTTAGATATTCCATCCGTATTATGTGATGTTACTTAGAAAACAGAAATGGATCTTGTCAAATCATTTGGATATTTTTTCAATACAATCAGATACACCCTGGAACCATTCATCATGTTTGGTAGACAATCGAGCTGATAAGGAAGACCACCTGACCAGGTCAACAGGGATCACTAGGACATGATAACCTTGTAAAGATCACATATTACATCAATCATTGTGTGTATTCTCTGACCAATGGATTGGAATGAATTTCTCTACAAATGGTCCACCAATGTGATTAATACCTAACCAAGGGAATAATATGACCACCTCTGCATTAGGAAAAACATATTATTTAATCCCTAAAAAATGTCATGGTATACCTGACTCCACATTAGTGTATAATCAATGTAAAGTCCTGAAAAAATATATCAATGGTAACTCTTATTATCTCAATAATCACGATATGTAGGATGGCATCAAAAGTCTTGAGCTTAAATGTGCATCCACTTCTGTGAAAGTCCCAAATTTCTCTGACATTTCAACCATCAGGGTGGGGAATGAAACTGTTTTGGAATACCATAGACTTGGTATGATCCAAAAAATGTGGATGGGTATGAGGGTCTTTACATGTTTAAACTAATGATTATGTATCACCCAAATATAGATTTTGTAATGCTACTGGATCTCATCACCACAACCAAATAATTCAAGAGCTTATCCCCATTGCATATGTAATATCCCAGGTATTTATAGAATAATAAGATTTCGTATATGTGAATACCATTGAATAAGATATTAATTTTAAATTAATGAGAAAACAATTTCCGATATCATAATCAACAAACAACAATGGATTTCATTGTAATATTATGCTTCACACAGAATTTAGATATATCAAAAAATAATACAATAAAATTATTATAATTTTAAAGGGAAATTAATGTCTAAACGTTGTATTGGTGGTAATGAAAGAAACTAACTACAATATGATTATAAAAAATTGAAAAATGATTTCACATTAATAAAATAAAATTAGGAGGGTTATAACGAGAATGAATCCAATTTTATAAATAAAATACTCTAATGTTTGTTTAAATGTAGTTTTACAAAATTTTGATAGAAAAACATTTTTAAATATACTTTTTGTCATTTTATATGTTATACTTGGCATAATGAACTTCTTATTTAGAATTTGGAATTAAAATTTTAATTTGGTGGAAATTTTCATAATATTTAGATAAAATCCATATATTTAATGAATAGTGAAAAATACTCCATTTTAATTCAAAACTACCTTTTCAACTAATTTATTTATATATTTATATTGTATTGTTTATTGGTTTTAAATTTTAATTGGATTTTGTTTTATCATTTAATCCAATTTTTGTCATTATAAGTAATTTGACATTTAAATTTGATATAAAAATATGTCAATCTTTTGATAGTTATTATTTCTTAAAAACTCTCTTCCTGTTTTTAACAACATGAATTAATTTTAAATTAATTACTAAAATTTATGTTTTTTGAATTTTGTAAAATAGATTCCAATTTTGGAATCCTACATTCCAACTTGTGTGAATAGGTACATTTTTTTCAACATTTATAATAGCAACTTTAGTAATTATTTTTATTTACCATGGTTAAAGAGTAAATATGGTAAACAAGGGTAAATAATAATAATATTATAATATAAAAATACCCTAACATGTGTCCTAAACCAATTATATGAGAAATGAAAAACCATGAGAATTATTGTGTTGATTTTAGGACCCCATGGTGCCACTTGGGTGTGATGAAGACATGTTATAATAATTAATTTAATGTATTGAGAAAAATAACATAGACATGTATCTTTTTACTTAAAAAATTCAACGTGAAGTTATATAAATGATATATTTGACTATAAATTTTCATTAGAAAGATAAACAAATTTCATACATTGTGGTATTTTATTTATTGTTTTTAGAAATTATATAAATACATATATTTATGACACAATGATGACGAAATTATTACCTTATTAATGAGAGATTAAAATAAATGATATTATAAATATAAAAATAATTGTAATTTGATCATTTTTATTCCATAAACGAATTTTTTGGATGACATTGACATTATAATGATGATTTAAATTTTTTGGTTCAGTTAAATCCAGGTTTTATGACATTACGAAATAGAAATTACAAAATACTGTAAAAATTGACAAAAATGGGTTTTGAAAACAAATAATATTTTTTTAAATGATATAATAGTACTAAAAATATTGTATTCAGAAAACAGACTTATATAATGTCAAAAAATTCATTAATGATTCAATTTTGGTTATATTGAAAATTTATTATAACTATAGTTACCATATATTATGAAAATACGAGAAGACATGGTAAGAGTTACTATTTTTAACTAAGGGTTAAAGCTAAAAGATAAGGACAATTTTGTTACCTAAACATGCCTAAAACATTTTTTGAGAGTATTTTTACCTACCCACATCTTACAATCTAAATATATCATGATGTAAAAATTATAATTTGATAACTAATTGTTAATAAAATAATAGTTCTAGACATTTTTAAAGTGTCCCTCCTCCCTATTATAAAAGGCCACACCTCTACCCATATATTTACACCTATAAATCTCTTTTTATTGTTCAAATTATGCTCAAATAATCTCCCAACATCCCTAAATTAATCCTAGAAGACATTACTTTTGAATAATAAAACTCAAGGAAGCCTTTTGGTTCAAATCAAAATGAGTTACCCGGTTTAGAGGTAATGTCTTCTCTCAAGCTTATTTTATTTATTTTACTTCTACAACTCCTATCATATCTTTATTACATTATTTTACAGAAAATTATATTCTAAATAAACTTATGTGTTGTTATATTAATGCTTCAACCTACACTTACATAAAACTCCATCTAATGGATAAAGAATATACTATTTATTTGTACAACGAACTACACCGTCACAAAACGAGGATTGTTCGATTATCTCCTACCACCTACCATTGTAGGCATTATTATGGAACTATAATTATATATTATATATATTATATTTATATTTAATGTATTCTAAAGTAATTTTTTTAAAAATACCTTTCTGTTTTCAATTTTGTGTAAATACGATAATTTAATTTGAGAAATTTGGAATACAGACCCCTCAAAGTGATATGAGTCATTAATGCCATACATGGAACGTATAAAAGATGAACGTAATGAAATTATATATCATAGAAAACATATATATTATAATTAAATTATATAATTCCTATGTTTCATTATTTTTCATGCCTTTAATATGAAAAATAAATTAAAGTAACGTTCATGCGTACGTACGACCTACCATCTCCAAAAATGGTGCATTTCATTTCATATCCCCAAATTTTATGGACTATTATAAATAAATTTATACATGATATATATTATATTTAAATAATTAATAATATTATATAGTTTTTGGAATTTAATGTCATGGATAATTTATATAAAAAAGAGTTCATTTTCTACTCAAGTACCAAATATCATCAAACATTCTGATATGAACATAAATAATTATGTACTATTAATAAAATGGTAATAAGTGATATAAAAGGAATAATAAACATGAAAAAGGTTCTCAATAAATTATAAATTAAGCTAGTTTTATTATTTAAGAACAGAATTATTGAATATGATGATTTAGACTCAAGGTAAGGGACTTCTTCACAATATCCAATCATTCAGGAATATTTTGACAAAATACACCTCCTCATTTTATATGGTGTATAATAAACCATAATTACTTTTATTTCCATTAAAATAGAATATTTATTTCAATTAATTATTTAACTAAAAACCAAAAAGCATTGTTTTTAACATATTTTGTGATAACTACTTCTCTTCCGCTGTAATCATTATTTGATATCTGGCTTCCGTTATAAGCCTTATTGTTTTTAAATGAAAAAGAAATCCCTTATTACCTTTTTCTGAGTATTTATATTCAAAAGTGTTTTTAAAGTTTATTTACTATATGAATATCTTGAAATTATTTCTTGTGATTGAGAATGATTTTGTATGAGTGAAATGTTGATAATTTCAATTATTTATATTTTATGATTTTATAATGGTACATGGACATTTGATGTGTGGTTACGTGATAAACCAAAGATGGGTGGTTACATGATAAACATAAGATGGTTTGTTCCGTGTTAAACCAAGTATGAGTGGTTACGTTATAACATCCAATGAATTAGGTAAGGAAATTAACCACATGTCTATTTCTTTTAGTTATATGCGTGGAAGTCTAATATATGGTTATTCTATTTAAGTATTTTTATTTCTCAAGATACTTTTATATGATATATATTTATTTCTATGAGTTTATGGAAATATTTTTATGATAGATAGGGTATGAAATAAACTTATATTCAGGGAATTATATTTATTACATCATAAAGGTGAAAAGTGTAACTTTATGTTAAAGTATTCATAGTTTTCATGTTATCCCAAGACTAATAGTTTTCCTTCCTTATGTATCCCTTGTAAGGATTTTTAGTCTCATACCATGTTTGGAATTTTTTTTCACAAGACATAAAGGAGAATAGATTCAAGGATGGGTTCAAATAAAACTCAAGCTATTTAAACATGGGTTGAAATATGATTCCTTTTAAGAATATTTCTATTTATGAAAAAATTGGATAGTGAGTAGAAGTTGATTCATTGTAATAATAAAGTTGATATATATGAGTTATGGACTTATTATATAATTCTCTAAACCTTAAATGATCTTTGAAGTGAATTAATGTTAATTGTTTAATCATCTCCAGATTAAGTAATGTTTTAGGCTGAGGCCTTATAGTTGGCATCATAGGTCGGTTTAGTTAACTGTAGGAGTTAGAATATTGTTAATAAAATATACATTATATATGATTTTTACTTTTTTGTCAAAATTGAAATAGAATTTGAATATTACCACATTAATTCGTCTATGATCTGTCTATTCAGAAAGGTTTTTTTTAGAGGAAACTTTGTAGATGTGCTTGGAAAGAATATAGATGAAAAGAAGGTTCCAAATCAACATCCGTATATGGTAATAAACAAATTTTATCAGTTTTTTTTGTGTTTATAAATAATATTTTGGTATATAATAAAATCCACAAGGAACATACAATACACTTAAGAATTGTTTTTCAAACCTTAAATGTAAATAAAATATAAAATTTTTTAAGGTTGAATTTTTGTTACCGAAAATTTCATTCCCTGGAGATATTGTTATCAAAAATGGAATGATTTATGACCATTATTGAAAAAATTATTTTCAAAAGATTCCAATACATACCAATATCACAGAGATTTTTGGTTTTCATGGATTATCAGATTATTAACAAAGGTTTCTTGAAAACTTTTCTCAGTTATCTTGCCCTCAAAAAAAGCTAACATGTATGAGAGTTAGGATCATCTAGAAAAATTAATGTGATGATTTTATTTTGGAACTGAAAATATAATTGGTAAATTATGAGTTTTGTCCATTCCTTCCAAGAATGGTGAGTTTATTATCTATTTGTATTCTTCATTGAACATACATGGATGTGTAATAATTCAAAATAATCTAGTAATTTCATATGATTCACGTCTATTCAAACCTAATGAGTTAAATTACCCAACCCATGATTTGGAATTTATTACGGTTGTTTTTTTTCATTAACAATTCAGAGACATAATCTATATGGACTAAAGTGTAAAATATAAACTAATCAATAAATTTAAAGTAAATATTCATTTGTAAATAATTAAACACGAGAGAAATCATATTCCTAGAAATAATGAAAGATTATGATTGAAATATTAATTTCCATCTATGAAAATGAAAATAAGGTGGTTGATGATTTGGGTTGAAAGGGTAATGCTACATTAACCACTCTATGTTTGAAACAATATCCTTTGGTTATTGGTATGGTGAATTTTGGATTGGATATTTTTGGGTTAGTAAATTCATCTATTTTGTTTCAGGTGGTAGTGAAATTATCTCGATCAGATAGAATTAAAAAAGAATTGATAGAAGACAATGTGTTGTAAAAAAATGGTACAATTGGTTTATTAGGATAAATTGCTTAAATTTAACATTTATAAATACTATGTATTGAGGTTTTCAATGAGATTATGTGTGCCTTGTGAATCAATGTTGATGAAAGAGTTTTTATGTAAAGCAAATAGTTCTTCGTTTTTAGTTAATCCTAGTATTAATAAGATGTATAGAGATCGTTGGATGTATTACCAGTGGCATGGAATGAAAATAGATAATTCTGAATTTTCCCTGAAATGTATGATTTGTCGATAGGTTAAAGAAAAGTGGTAGTTACTGTAATCTATGCATCAGCCTTTTCCAGTGCCTGAGTGGAAATAAGAATATATATCAATAGATATTGTAGTGAGAATACCACATACTTCTAGAGATAACTATGAAATTTGGGTTATTGTTTATTCATTGACTAAATGTAATAATTTTATTCCTATTTGAGACACTCTTTATCAAGATCAAATTCTTCAGATGAATCTTAAAGATATAGATATGTTACATGATGTTCCTCTATACACTATATCTGGTCATGATCCAAGTCCACTTATATCTTTTAGAAGTACCTTCAGAAGTAATTTGGAACAAAATAAAATTTCAGTACAACTTTTTATCCTCAAACAGTTGGGAAATCAGAATAAAAAATTCATACCTAAGAAGAAATGCTACGTGCTTGTTCTATTAATAACATATTTCAATCCGATATATATATGGAACCGTTTGTATGATTATATGGAATGTTTTGTCGAACTACATCCTTTTGGTATGAATTATGTGAAAGGAAGTTGATGGTCCAAGAATTGGTAAAAGATATGGTAGAAAAGTTTTTGTTCATTTAGAAGCACATGGGGATAGCTCATAGTTGGAAGAAAATTTATGAAGATTAACAGAGGATGGTTTCTTCTTTCAATATAGGTGATCATGTCATTCTCAATGTTTCTAAATGGAAATGTTTGATGTGTCTTGGTAAGAAAGTAAATTTGGGTCTGAGGTTTATTGGAACCTTTGAAATCCTATATAAAGTTTGATTAGTTTCTCACTAGGTGGATTTACCTCCATGTTTATCCTAGGTACATATGTTTTTCATGTTTTAATGTTATGAATGTATATGCTGGATCCCTCTTATGTTTTGGGTCTAGAGGTAGTTCAGTTGAAAGTTAATCTTTCTTAGGAGGAATACACATTACATATTATTGACCACAAATAGAATGTGTTGTGGAATAATATGATTCACTATTATACGGTTTTGGGGAAAAACCATATTGTTGATGAGGCAATCATGGAATATGAAAATGATATGAGGGAGAAATTCCCTCACTTATTTGATAAGTAAATAAAATTGTGGGGACACAATTCAAAAAAGGGAGAAGGATGTAATATCTCAGGTATTTATAGAATAACACATTTTCATATCTATGAATATTTATGAATAATATATTAATTTTATATTAATGAGGACACATTTTCTGATAGTGTACTCAACATGCAACAATGGGTTTCTCTGACATCTTACATTACATATAACATTAAGTTATATAAAAAAATAATACAATAATAATATTTTTATTTTAAATTGTTGTTAACACCTAACTGTTTCATTAGAGGGAATGAATAAAACTAAATAAAATATGATTATTCATGTTTCTTAATTTTTTTTACTTTTAACCGATTTATTTTAGTGGCTTAAAATAAGAATGAATCATTTTTAAGCATAAAAACTCTAATATTTTTTAAAGGGTTTTTACCACCGATTGATGGTAACCCATTTTTAAATATATTTATTTTCACTTTTATATATTATAATTGAGAAAATAAATTTATTCATTACAATAATAAACATCAAAATTTAATTTGGTCGAAATTTTGGTATTTTTAGGATAAAATCAATATTTTAAAGAACTCTAAAAAATATAACATTTAAATTCAAAAATTCCTTTTAATATAATTTATTTATATTGATAGATTATCCATTTAATTTAATTAAAATTTTTACTGTATTTTTTCTAATTTAATCAAATTTTGGTCCTTTGAAGTAATTTCATATTTAAAATTCACATGTACACATATCAATCTATTGATTGGTTCGATTTCATAAAACCCCACTTTCTTGTTTTGAAAATGAGAATTAATTTTAAATTAATTTTGATAATTTTTGTGTTCTAAATTTGAAAAAATAGATTTGATATTTGTAATCAGAGGGTCAAAAATTTTTAAATAGGTACCTATTATTTTTGGACATTATGAATAGTAACTTCAGTATTTATTTTTATTTACAATGACTAAAGGATTAAATCAGGAAAATAAGGAAAAAACAATATTATAATAATATAATACTATTATAACACAAGTTATAATCCTCTTGTATGAGATTTGAACAACCATTAGCATCATTGGTTCGATTTTAGGACCCCATAGAGGCACTTGGGTGTGATAATGACATGTTATAATAATTAATTTTAAGGAAAGAGAAATATAACATATACATGTATCTTTTTGCTTGAAACATTTTAAGGTGTGGTTATATAAATTATATATTTCACTATAAATTGTAGTTATGAAGCTAAAAATATTTACTACATCATTTTATTTTAGTTATAATTTTTAGACACAAAAAAAAAATATATATTTATGACTGAAAGATGATGCAGTGATTATCATCTTAATGAAATATTAAAATAAATGATATTATAAATTATAAAATATAGGTAATTTTAAACTTTTTCTGTAATCCGTTATTTTTTGGATGACATCGTCATGTTAAGGATGGGTTAATTTATTTTGTTCGAAGAAAACATGCTGTTATGACATTAAAAATAATGAATTTTTAAATAGTGTCAACATTGACACAAATGAGCTTTTAAAACAAATTCTATTTTATTAATTGATATAATAGACCTAAAAACATTAGATTAGGAAAATGAACTATATAATGTTTATAATGTAATTAATTATCCACTTGTGTTTCTCTTGTCATTTTATAGTAACTATAGTAAACATATATTATGAAAATACAATAAGGCATGGTAAGTGTTAATGTTTTTAACTAAGGGTTAAACTTAGAAGATAACGATACTTTTATGAGATAAACTTGTCTAAAATCTATTTTTTTGAGAGGATTTACAACCATGTTCATATTATCCTGTAAATATATCACTTTGGAACTATTGTAATTTGAAAATCATTTTTAATAAAATAATATTTCAACGCGTTCCTAAAGTGACCCTCCTCTCTCTTAAAATATGACACCACATCTCCCACTTTATCACACCTCTCAAGCACCTTGTATCCACTAACTTTTACACACATAATCTCCCAACATTCCTTATTTAATCCTGAAATTCTTACCTTGGTATGAAAGAAGTTCAAGGAAGTAATTTGGTTCACATTAGAAGGAGTTACCCGATTTAGAAGTAATGCCTTCTCTCAAGCTCCATTCATTTATTTCCTTCTGTAACCACCTAAAATAACTTTATTTCATTATTTAATAAAAAACCAGTTTCCTCAATATAATATTATGTTGTTATGATATGTTTTGACCTACATTAACACAAATCTCCATCAAATTGATATAGAACATACTATTTAATTGTACGGTGAACTATGACATCACGAAACAACGATTGTTCTATTTTATCCAACCACATATCATGGTGGCCATTATGATGTATCTATATTTATAAATTATAAATATTAAAATTTTATTGTCTCTATTTTTCTGTAATTTTTATATAAAATATACCATTATGCTTTCCGTAATGTGTAAATATGATAATTTCATTTGGGGAACTGTTGAATACCTCCCCCTAAAAGTTATATGACTAATTCATTCCATACATATAACATATATAGGATGGATCTAATTATCTTATGTAACATATATAGCAATTATATTATACATAAATTATACTATACCTATGTATCATTATGTTTTCATTCCATTAAAATCACAAATAAATGAATATAGCGCTCATGTGTACGTATGACCTACCATCTCTATGAATGGTGTATTTTATTTCATTTGTAAAAATTTTATGGACTATTATAAATAAATATATACAGAATATATATTATATTTAAATAATGAATAATATTCTTGAGATGATGGGCGTCATCCATAGAGACAATTTACATCAAAACATGTTCATTTTCAACTCAAGTATAGAATCTCGAAAAATCATCCGATATGAACTTAAATAATTATGTAATATTCATAACATGGTAATATATGAATAAAAAGAATATAAAACCCTAAAAAGGTACTAAATTAAGTATAAATTAACATATGTTTCTTTATTCAGAAACCTAACGATTGTACGTGAAGTGTTGGACTCAAGGAAAGGGACTTCGCCTCAATCTCCATTCATTGAGCCATATTTAGATAATATAGACCTATTTTATATATGGTGTATCATAACCACCTTTTTCATTTTATGTTCATTAAAATGGATTCATTTTTTCTATGAATAATTTTACAAAAAGGTAAAGAGGAAGGTGATAATGACTTCTCTGCCACCATAACTGTTATTTGTTATTTGGCTTCATCTATAAGACATAATGTTTTTAAAAGGAAAAGAAATTAATTATCCCCTTTTGGGTATTTTGGTATTGAAAATGGTTTTGAAATTGGATTTACTATTTCAATATCTTGAAATGATTTCTTGTCATGGAAAAAGAAATTATATGAGTGAACTGTTTATTATTTCAACCATTTATGTTTTATGATTATATAATGGTACTTGGAAATTTGAGGGGTAGTTATGTGATACACCCAGGATAGGTGGTTATGTGAAAAAAATGATGGGTGGATTTGTTATAAACCAATGATAGTTGGTTTCATTATAACCTCCAATGCATTGGGTATAGATGTTTGCTGCATGGCTATTCAATGTAGTGATATGTGCTGAAGTCAACCATATGGTTATTCCATTTAAGTATGTTTATGTCCCAAGTTTCCTTTTTTATGTTATATGTTCATTTTATGGGGTTATGGAAACTATTTGGTTACAAAAAGGGTATTTAATGATATTATATTTAGTGATGTATATTTATTACTTTCTAAAGGTGAAAAATATTAGTTTATGACAATTTATTCTTTGTTTTTATGTTATCACAAGACTAATAGTTCTCCTTCATTGTGTATCCCTTAATAAGATTTTAATGCTCATCCCATGTTTAGAAATGTTTTTTACAGGACATAATCATTTTATAGTTTCAATGATAGGATAATGGAAACTTCATGTAGTTTAAACATGGAATAAACCATGTTTCTTTTTTAAAATTTTTTTATTATTAAAAAAATGGATAATTAATTGAAGTGTCTATTTTTTGATTGTCATGTTGACTGGTATGAGTCAATAAAAATTTCTCTAATTCTCTAAACATAAAAATACTCTTGAATTTATTTAAAGCAAATTTCATACTTATATCAAGATTTGGTAATGTTTACGGTTGGGCCCTTATAGTGAAACAACCACTACCTTCAGTATCTAGTGATCGTATAACAAGGTGTCAAATACGACTCCCTTTCAGACCATGATCAAACCAGGAAGACTCATTTCAACAACCATTACTTGTGTCATGCCACTTTTTCCCTTTAGTTTCATCATGATGGTACTACACAACACTCTATCGCCTATGATACCCATCCATGATAAACAACGAAGACATGTTAGGTATGGAAGGATTTGGATAATCTTGAGTGGTTTCTTATACCCACTCCTGTATAAGATTTCTTATGGAATATAATTATAGTAATGAGTGATCATGGTAGTATCCTTATTTTCTCTGTTGGAGTCTTTAGTAATATTATTGTATCATGTATTGGGGAGGCACATTTACCTACACACATTCATGAAGCCCATCATCATATTTTGATGCCAATGTGAGGAAAAAACTTATCTCATATTCCCTCTTCAATTGAAGATATTTTGTAGTATATAGTGGAGAAAGAAAATTTACTGGCTTATGTACTTATGAACACTTTTCTAATGTGAAATTACATCTTTGAACAACTAATGGACTCTAGTGGAATATGTTTAGAGTAAAATAGATATAAAAAATTACATATTCATATCCCTTTATACAAGATAAAGCAACACTCTAATTAGTATGAGCGAGTGGCTTCTCAAGAGTAAACACACATTCTTTCTCTCTTCTTAGTGGATTATCTACATATACTGGTAAGGGATGAGTCTCTATACTGGGATCCTATTCTCATTCCAACCAGGATCACTAAGTGATTGTGGTACATGATTCTGGGTAGCGGAATAATCCTGTCAAAAAATACATGTAGTATATTCCAAAAGACCAGGATCAGGCTCATATCCTTTTTATATATGGGGATGACCAAGTGTGAGAATAAACTTACTTAATCCATGGTCATTTTCATGTTTAGGAATAATAGATACACACTTTAATGACCATAGATCAGGCTCATATCGATATTTTATCCTAGGACCAAATGTGAGAATGTAATATTCCATAGTGTAGTTTCATATTCTTATAAGTGAATCTATCAGGCATATTTTGAAAAAACATATGATCTAATTTAATTTCCATGTGTCTCCCATAAAATGAATACATCGACATACTTTAATGGATATATATAATTTTTCTTATATTCCATGTCACGTTTTGGATGTCCATCAATAAATTTATATAGGGAATGATACTCAAACTAAGCCCACCTTATTTTTCCATCCAAATCTCATCAAGTGATTGCAGAACATACCTTAGGAAAAGATCTAATTTTTTTCAAAAAAATAGTGGCATACTCTGAAGGCTCAAAATCATGATATTTTCCTTTTTCTAACCAAGGATCACCATCTGATAATGAAACATGCCTCAAGGTTGGATCATATTCCTTCTAATAATGATGAATAACATTGGTAATTATAGTAACACATCAATAATGGGAATATATTCTCATAACACTATGTAATGATCACCAAGTTGTAGGATAGTTAACAAATTTGGCTCATATCCCTATAGAATTTCAAAAGACAGGTCAACATATCCCTACTAAAACAAAAAAGAAGGCCTATATTGCTAATATTATCAATGATAGTTTCTTCAATGTTGTTACAAAAACATTATCAACACCCCAAGGGTCTATGAAAACTTTAACTGATGAAGAAGGTGTCATTACCATGATATTCCATCTCACTGTATTGTGGAGACGGATCATATAAACTCTACTCTGGGAATCTACCATGGTAAAATATTCCATGATTATATATTTCATAGAGAAGTTAATTATCCCCTTTCACAAACACATCCATATAGACAGGTTTTTATAACTGATACACCTTCATATAGATGGGTTCTTAATACATACATATCAACTGCATATTGTTCCCCATCAACTTCTTAAAAAACTCTACTCCGATAAGTATGAGAATACAAGAAGCACATTTTATGGTCTGTCTAGATGGAGAAATATATGTCTAATGGACAAGAAGATGAAATTTAAATATGGAGAGAGTTATCTAGAATTAACAACCGATTATGTTCTAGATCCATTCCCCTACTAAGTACAAGATCCCAGATGATCTAGAAAATGATTTCATGCGTAATATATGCAATAATATGTGTAAAACCAATCAGTGAATAAAAAATAGATATCTCCCTTATGTTGGATATGGAAATAACCTTAAAACCATCATTACACACTATTGTTAATTGGAAATGAATTCATTTTTCTGTAACTCAGAACCCAAGAATGTAAGAGAATGATAATCCTCTACTAAATTTTTGTCTCTACATCTTGAAATCTCAGCCCTGACTAATTTATAGAGAATATCTAGACAGACATACAAAATGATTGTATAAATATAGATAATTTCACAACACTATGTCCACATATTGACTTATCCCCTCATATATACCGACCAATAATTTCATATCAATAAATGAAATTATGGGACTAGGTAACACATGATTCCGTTGGTTACTACATTAGAATTCTCCCACTTCAATTATGCCAATACATCAGGAATGTAGGATGAAGAAAGATCACAAATATTTGAACATGGACACTAAAAATAATTAGGGTTTATTTCATTCATGGATTTAACTTTTTCATTAAAACCAAAAACACCCCATATAAATTTATTCCCATTATATGCCACCAATTCTCCCATATACATCATTTAGTATAGCTACAAAAAATAAAATAGTTCATAGTAGTAGCTGATGTTGCAGCTATCTAGGATCTAACCTAGTCCAAAAATATCAAAAAATGTCTACCTCCACCTCCACCACTCTATCCATCAATTACTTATAGGGTTTAAGAAATATGAGTATCTCTTTGTAAGAAACCAATCTCACTAGGATGGTGGAATTTATATCATAGTCTTCATGACCAAATTTATCATCCTTTGATGGGGACCTGTTGAAATTAATTTTGATTCGTCACTATCCCCATCCTACTGGTATGGTAGAATTTATTTCTCAATGTTCATCTTTAGAGTCAAAAAATCCTTGACTAGAATAACTTGATCCTCAAAAACATTATAAATCAATGCTGATTGTGTCTATGTATATTACATATCTTGTAGGGGTGTGGAAATTTTTTTCATCATCATCATAATAAATGGAACCATTATTCTCAATGTTTTTAGGTAATTATCAATGGTTGGAATCCCATATATCCCCACCATTGAATAATCCTTCGCTAATTAGGTCATATTCGGAATCCATGATCAGAAACTATTTCATTGTTACTACTAACAAGATAAGATGGGAGGAGCGTACGATGAAAGAAATCACCCAATCAGGTTTTCAATCCAAAAAAATCCAATATTTCCAAGGGATTGAGAAATATTCTTAATCAAGATAGTGTATAATAGTCCAATTGAATTTTAGTTAATTGGACAACTTCCAATTCTATATACATCATTGTGAATGTCTTCCCCTTTATCAAAATATATAATATTGATCAAGAAGTAGATATATATTGAAGAAATATGGATAACATGCCCTTAGGGGAGAATTTTGATGAACCCACTGAGTATGCATGAAACAATAACTAGTGAAGGAACAAAAATCTAGAACATATGAATAATAATTATCAAACTCAATGGTGTAAAATTACCCAAGAAAATGTTATAGCTGTGCCTACATACCACCCACATAATATAATATTTTATGTCCTTCTATGGAGAAATGAATGGTACAATATGAGAATGAGATTGAAAATATCAGACAACTCAATGAGTATCTACATAGGGGAAAAACTCACCATAGGTATCATCTTCAAGAGGGAATAAATAGTCTTCCTCCCTGAGTTGATCTTCCTAAAAGGGGAGAATCTATGTGTTAGAGTTGTTTTGAATCCATAAAATTAGCTTACATAAATTAGGAAGTTGAATATGATAATGAATTTCTTCCCTTACGATAATGGACTCTCTATCTCTAGGGAAACCATTCTACTATCCCATGAATTGAGAATCAGTAGGAGATGAAAAAATGGAATCCTCATCAATCCCATCTCGCTCCCTATAGATGGTAGATGGCTGAAATAGTAGTACCTATGGAATTGTTCATTTCCATCAAGTTTTTATATACTAGAATAGAAGTAATGCAAGGGAAACACACACCTATGTACACTAATGAGAATAGATATCCTGAATGGATGGATGACTCTTTTCCTCTATAAAATATTTCCAATTCTATCTTTTCCACGTTGGATGACATAAGTGGCCTTGAACACCTTCTCAAACACTTTGTGTCCATATGTAGTCAGATGATAGTCCCTTGAGATAAAAAGAATGTGAAAAATTTGAGATGTTGTTTTCAGAATCTGGTAGGGTAATCCTTCATACGGTATAGTCTCCTTCCAGCTAGACCTATAGTAGCATGTGAAGAACATCATCATCAATTCATTTATCAGTTCAAGTAAAATATGAGGATAGTGAAAAGTGTCTAAATAGAAAAATAAATTAAATTACAAATTGAGTGGATTATTAACTTCATATCTAGATGAAAGGGTTTAACCTATTCTCTAAAAAAACCTCTCTCATAAAAAGAATTTCCACAATGAAAATATCTAGGATGATTTCTAGAATCCTCTAATTCTAATGAAATACCCTAGTGGATTATCATTGTTTATAGAAACAGAACAACACCTGGATAATTCCCTTAATAAGTCATAAGATAAATCCCTACTTATGAACTCATCAAATTGAAAAGGGCTCAATAAGGAAGATTATGTCACTATTACCCTCAGAGCATTAGTAGTAACCATTCAATCATGTAGGCCAGTTTTATACCCTCCAACGCCTCTTATCTAGAGATAATAAAAAAATAACCCTTGACTAGATTCAAAAAGAGATCTGGATCACCTGAGATTTTAGGAATGGTTTAAAAAAATATTCTCATTCTAAAATGAACAAATACCAATTTATTTCATTTCATGTATGGACAAAAATCAACTCATGAAGCCAAAAACCATGAATACTGATGAGAATATTCTCAAAAAATTACATGCCTACTAACCATTAGATAAAAGTAGGGGTCATAACATCTTGGATATATTCATTATCGAGGAGTTTTTCAAAAGAATGGTTGATTTCAGATCAGTGATGGTTGATAACTCTATAAAGAAGGTGACCTATATAACTAGCACCCAATCAGAAGAAGAAGGTGATTTCAAAAAGTTTCCATATAGGTAAGGGAATAAGTTTATCAAATGGATAAATTGATATACTATCGACTGAGTTTATCCCACCGTGGGATCATAGGTCAACATACCCTCAACTATTTAATAACCTAGGGATGATAAATCAACTATTCCTTCTAACGGAGAACATGAACATCAAATACAAGAAGATATAGAAGAGGAAGTGTCATGTTCAACACCAATAAAAGCTATGGCACCTAAATATTTTTTCTATCCGCCATCCCATGAAAACGCACCACAACACCAAATAGAACCCTCTTGGGATGAAGATATGATTTTTTAATGTGATGGACTTGGTTGGCCCATTATACGATGACTAATATTACTCTGAGTATTTTTTCTGGATAATAGAAATTTAGGCTATATTCATGGTTTATAACAATGTTTATATGACTTAAAACCAGGCCTATATGTAATATCCATGGTGTGGGGAACTATCGCTCAAATTGGAATAGAAATTAATATATTACTATAACCACAATTTCCACCATGGTAATAAATTCATAGCCACAAATTTCAACCATGGATATTAGTGATTCCAATGAAAGCCACATCCACGGTTTGAAATTGTTGTTACATCTCTAGTGACCTCCTATAATATGTGGAATTAGAGATATATTCATGGTTTCTTCCACGGAACTGGAACTATATCCACGGTTTGAAACCATGGTTATATCTTGTACTTTCCCAAAAAAACTAGGATTCATATAATTCAGAAATCTTATCATTGGTTCAAGTATTTTCATTTACAATGGGGAAAAAGTTAATATATATATTTCCCGTATACAATTCCCACAGTTTTATTACATCAAAGATTATAAAAATCCCCAATGATAAATAATTCCACTCTACTTGAACCATATTTTGAAATTTAATTCCCCCATTCTGGACTCACTTGACTTTTTCCACCATTCACATAAAACATTCATAATCCTTGGTTCCTACTACCCCTCTAAACCTAACCCACAATCCCTTGATGAATGTGTTCTTATAATATTTCCCTCTCAAATGAATTTCCCCATCATTAGTCCACAATAACAAAAATAGAATAAGGGCAACATATTCATTTCATATATTCTAATTCATGGATAATTAAATAATTTACATAACTCACAATTGAATATATTTGGAAGGTGTTGTAACAGCATAAAAACGAAATGAATTCCCTGAAAAATGTTAAACATTAACTTTTAGTTTATAAAATACATAGAAAATGAAATGAAGTGTAAGATCTTAAAAAATGACAATTTTGGGAATAATGAACACATCATTTACCAGAATTCACGAGCCAAATCAATATTAAACCTAGAAATCAGTTGTAACCATGGTTTTTTCTAAAAAATCAAATCAAATAGCTAAAGTAATATATTTTATTTACCAATATATAGAATAATAAACAAAACTCATAATAATTCTAGAACAAGAATATATGAATATTTTTAAAAAGAATTTAGGAGTTTTGGAACCATTAGTAAGCTAATGGTTGAACTACAGAATTTCCTTCAATGGAAACATATTTTTAGAAAACATCTTGGTCCATATCATTAATCACTTGATCTTATATAGTACCAATAGAAAGTAACCGTTGTTACATAAGTTTATCTTACAGTCTCTAAAATGGGAATGATCATTTATTGGAATGTGCATCACTAGTTGATCATTAAATTTATATGTTATGATACTAACTATGAAGGGAACACATGCTATCTTAAAATATTTATGAAATCCATCATAAATAATGAAGAATATTTAGGATTCTTTCACCAAGGATATTCATTTACATATAAAAAAACATCATTGGTATACTGGTATAATTAAAAGGATTTCCTTTCATAGTGGATACATATAATTTTAGTATATCAATATTTTAAATTTAATATTTTTCTAACTATATTAATATTAGTGTTAATTAGTTTCAACCACATTATCTAGCATATATATACAATGAATTGGAAAAAGTTGTATATTTTCTTTTAAAATTATTCCTAATAACGTCTCTATTATTCTCTCTATAATTAAATTTTACATTCATGTGAATGTGTTTTTTTAGAAATAAAATTAGTGATACATATTTTTTCTAATTTTTTATCGAAAGTGATAAATGTTACAACTGGTTTTTCACTAGTGGCGTTAAATGAATGTTAAGACATAACATGTAAAAACGAGAGATAATAGAATACATAATAATACTAGTTTTATGGATGAAATGTAGTAAAATTACACTCACATCTAGCTGTAACTGAGATTATTATATTTACAACATGAAATTTAATTAGTTTCAAGAATATAAAAATTGAAAAATCATGTACGTCCATGTGTGAGGGCGACATAGTGAGAAATAAATAATATGAGAATAATTTGTGAATGAAATAATAAATTTACTAAAAACATTGAGGAATATGAAACACACTATAACTAACCACATATACTAACTACAATTGTGTAAACTCAGTCAATAATAAAACAACCCAAATAATATTCTTAATTGAAATCACGAGCTGAAAAAATTTATAGATTGAAGTTGGCTGCATTATCCGTGCGGATCGACTTCCCAAGAATTTTTTGAAGCATCTAAATTTCTTTATTAATGTAATATGTTCCTTTAACCAAACTATTATTTTCTAGACGTTAAATATATATTTCTATATCTATAAGCCCATACCTTATGCTTTACTATTACGTCTTCCATCAAACAGAACAAATCCATATTCTCATCATTACTGGCACTTCAAAACTCATTTGCCAAAAAATATGAGTAAATTCTATAAATTTATAAATATGGAATAAGAAGAACAAATGATAAAATGTTCCCAATATATATTTTTTCATTGTACGGTCACATGAATCATCATTTAAAAGATGATGTTCAACAAGAATATGTCATAAAAATTATATATTAGTAAATATATAAACCCTTATGTCAGAAAATAGAACTAAATATCCCATAGAGTACACTAGAAGAGTTTTATCAAATAGTTCTCATTAGTAAACCATGATGTTTAAATCCACTATGAAATACATGAATATTTTCAATTTAATCATTTACATAAATATAAATGAAAAAACATTACATCTAGTTATCAATCAAGTCATATTTGAAGTAGATAATGGAGTATCATAAAGATGAATGATGTAATAATTGTATAAAAAACATAGTAATGATAATAAAGGCATCAAAATTTTTTAGGAAATTATTATGAGTACCAACACAGTTAAAAACAAAAATAAGATTAGGTAACACAAAATCGAAGATCATAACATCAATATAGATCATCCCAAGTATCCTAATTTGTTTATTTATAAATTACATAAATTTGGATATGAACCACCAATCCGAGGAAATACAAACACAATAGAATTTGGTATGAAACTATCTTTTGAAAAATGGAAAACATGATTATCAGACGAAATGTAAAAAAACAGTATTCTAATATCAGGTGATACAATTCAATGTATCTAAATTTTAAAATTGTTTAATTATATCAATTTGTATAGAAACCAAAAATATCAATAATTGTATGAAAAAAATGAATAGAAATTTTCTTTAACATAACATTTTATAAAGGCCATGAGATTAATGTAGGTTGGAATAACCAACTATAAAATTTTTATATTTAATGGACCCATACCCGACATAACATCCTCACTGTTATCTTCATATCAGTAGAATTGAATTGGAAACTTATTGAGATCACCATTAATAGAATAAATAAAAATGAATGAAATATAATAAACAGCCATAGAGAGATTTGGGAATGAATACATGCATAATAGAGTCTCAATACCCATAAACTGATAAAATAGTTAATAAAGATTCATGAAATTCTATAAAAACATTTAGTTCAAAAGATAAGGTTCAAAAAATTTCTACTAAAACTCAAATTAAACCATAGGTTTGTAATTGTGGATATTAAAATTAAAAATCTAGACATTTATTGGCCATGATGTGCAATAATAATCCCACTTCTACATAAATAAGAGAATAATTTATTTACAATGATATCATCCCCATGAAAAATATAGGATTAGAATTTATTAACTAAAAAAATTTTATAGATAGAACTATTATGAATATAGAAGAAATAAATTCATATTTTATAGCTATTACGATGAGATTTATTTGAAGAAATATTACTCATGGAAAATCAACATTACATTAACAAGTAGATGTCATGAATTGAGTGTATAAATTATGAGAATGCTTAAATAAATTTTCAATGAAATAATTTTATGGAACAATATACATTAGTTCAATCAAAATAGAAAGATTATTATTATTTGGATAAATTTTACGGTATGTGTGACCTACCAGGTCACTATGTTGAATACATCATGTCCAATATTCCATAATGGATTTCCTACAATTAAAATGTAATATGATTTCAAAAGTAGGAAAAGGAAGAAAAATAAAATATTATATAAGTTTTTGAGGAATATAGGAGTGTTAAATCATGGATTATATCCATAAGATGTTCCATACATGTTCTTGATGACCAAATTTTTTTTTATAAATTTCAAAAATCATGATATAGTTGAAATTAAAATATGAAATTATATATCTATAAAAATAAAGGGAGTTGAAAATACACAGATAAATATAAATGGTAAAAAAATATACTCATAGTTTAAAGGATTATTCATAATCTATTTTGTGTGAACCAATTATGTGAATAGTAAAATGAAGGTATTTTAAAAAGAAACTAACGCATTATAAATAATTCAAAAGATAGTAGACTAATTAGAAATGTTGAGTGAACATGTGGAAACATCATTCAAATTTGTGATCTAACCCGTTCATTCAACTTGAGTACTAATGTCACGACTCGACCCTACTGGTCTCGAGCCGAAACTACCACAATCCCGCCTCCATAGGCCAGGGGCTGATGACCAGCACCCAAGGCGTAATGATCTCAGGGAGGACTTCCCAAAGTACCTGTACAGACACACACATCCCACTCGATACAGAAGTTCATAGTAAAAAATAAAACCAAAGGACAAACAACTATAACCCAACAACAGTCATGAATCAACTTATAAATAGAACATGAAAAGTGCTAAAAAGTACTGACAAGGAAACAGAACAGAAAAAGGTAAAACACATGCCCAACCCGAAAGATGCCAAAACCCAGTAAGAGTTAAACAAATGTAAACTACTGGAGAGTACCACACCTGAAAACTCTACTTTGACCCTAGTACAAGGCCCGAGCTCATGTGCCCTATACGCTCATTCGTAGTCATGATCGACATGTTCGTCGTTTACAAGGGCACACCAGGTGCGGGAAAAGCCCAAGCAGGGGTGAGTATAAAGATACTCAGTAAGATGCCCCCAAAATCTTGAGGGAGCAACAAAGGAAAATCTAAAGAGGTGAGAAGTGGAAAGAACAAATAATAGTGAAATATTAAAGTAAATATAGTGCAACTCAACCCAACAAGATAAACGAAGTAGACTCATCCCACCAAGAGGAGCTAGACATGGAAAGCATGTGGCATACCCCGCGCGTCTTCGCCCCTCCTAGAAGGAGAGTAACTGAACCCAAGGAGTGGGAAAAAGTAGGGTGTATATATATATATGCTCAACAAGAAACCCGAATGACTGTGTAAGGGGATCCCCATCTCCAAAATCATCTGAGGAAAATTCACCAACAGTTCTAAAGATATCCATCATTGATGCCCAAATGTCCCGCACGTCAATGTTATCTCATCACTGAACTGTACAACCAAGGGACCCACCCCAGTAATGAAAAAGAAAAGTCACTGACTATCCTCATAGAAAGGGATGAGTCTGAATGAAATCATCTAGAAGCCCACTTCCCAACCCATCTGGAGGTTAAACCCTAAGAGGTCGTCGGGTAACCCACTACCCAGCCCGGCTGGAGGGTAAATCCTAAGGTCAACGGCTAACCCACTGCCCAGCCCCACTAGAGGGTAAACCCTAATGTCAATGGGTAACCCACTACCCCACCCCATTAGAGTGTAAACCCTGATACTCTGGTGGGTAAGGCACTGCCCAACCCCATTGGAGGGTAAACATAGAACCAGTTCGATAACATTGAACTGGCGTGCCATTACTGGGTGTCACTAACATCCCTACGGTGCATTGGTTAGGAGTGCGTAAAAGGAACCTCTGACCAAGGCCCTTTCATGTTTCCACACTTAATGAGATATTGAATGAGGCTCTGCACGCCCAAACAGATTACATTGTTGCAATCCTCGCAAAAAAAACACGCGAGATAGACTATTTACTCGCTTGAAACGGAATCCCGGCGAGAAAGGTCTTCAACACTACTTTATGCTCATACGACGTCTCGTGGGGCCCACACATCGGCCCCAAAAAAGGTCGGGAAAACTGCACCATCGTGATTATCTCATAAAAACACGCCAATCAACCATTCGTTCAGCCCGAATGGACGTGTAATGAAAAAGTTGCAATATACTGCACACAAATTGAAAGACGGACCGTGGGGCCCACGTGACAACTCTGGCTTCAATGCCTGAAACCCCTTGGAAAACCTCATCTCGCCCCAGGGTCAAAACACCACTGAAAGTGTCTAATATGGACTTCGAATGTGCTCGCGACATCCGAAACAAGAATCTCAACGAGGCGCTACAAGATACATAACGGGCGTGTCGTGACATCGAGCCCTGTCGCAGGAATTAAAAATCCCTAAGACCATCTAAAAACCTCCATCTCGATCCGAGGATCGAGTTTCCGTAGATAGAATGCAAATTTGATACTTGATTTGAGAGATAGAAGTGTTTAACGCCAATGGACAGAGACGAGGTGGGCCGGACCGGTTCGGCAGGTCCACCCCTTTAGACCGTCGATCCGCGGCTCACCCCGCGTGCTTCACTGCTTCACCCGGACCGAATTAAGATGGTCCAGATCATTTGAGGGGGACCCAAATTTTGCGGGTCCCAGTCCACTCCCAGGGTCATGAAGACCCCGGTCTCCTGCTGCACGCCGACCGACAAAGCCGGCCGACCCGCGCCCCTAACATCCCAAGTGCACCGCGGTCGCCGCCTACCACTGCCGCTCACCCGCAGCTACTCCCCAGAAGCCGGCCACACCCCAGCTTGAAGCCCCACCATGCCTCCGACGTCCCTTACCACCTGGGGAGCTGCCACCACCCGGACTCACCGAACCGCCGGCTGGAGCCGCCGGACTGCCATGGAACTGCCGGAAAACAAGGGTTTTGGCCGGAAAACTTCCTGGGGCCACCCCGGACGCCTCGGGACTCGGAGTTTTGATCCAAATAGAGCGTTGGAAATCTCAGATCGTACCCTACGCATCTGTGGCCTTTTATCGGCATTTTAACATCATTTTTATGCTAAAAATTAAGCACAAATAATGTGTGGAAAATTAAAATGAAAACGCAACGATGCGTACCTCGCAGGGCGAAGCCCGACGCTCCATGATCGATCCGCCTTCACTGAAACAGAAAACACCTTACTAGGGAGGAGGTGGAGCTTGAAGGAAGGGGATGGGAGTTATTGTTGGGAGAATCTTCCAAGGAACACAAATGGGGGAAGTAGACGGGGGGTGGCTGTGTTAAAGTAGCGAAAATTAATTAAAATTTATTTAATTTCAAACACCCACATGTGAGCCCGTACCCAAACTCTTGATGGGGTCGAGGATAAGCCACTCCTAGGGTAAAATCCACGTTTAGATCTCAAGAGTGGTCTCAGAATTTTAATCCGAGCCTCCGTTCAGAAGTTATATTGTTCACGCCTGAGGCCGCTAAATTATGAAAACACCTTGGGTGGAATTTTCCACAGAAGGGCCACGCCCGTGGAAGTTACACCGCTCCTAGGGTAAACAACAAGCATTAGACTCAACAGTGCCCTTGGTTTTCTCATCTGAGAAACCTTTTTGGAGTTACTCTGTTTACATGGCCTGTCTAGTGTGAACGCACTTAAAATTTAATTCTGGCCACACCGGGGCTCAAAATCACACGTCGTCTAAACGACCAGCTCTAGAATAACATCAAGAAAAAAACATAAAGTCTCACAGTGTCAAAACCCGGGTTCTTACATCATTCCCTCCTTCAAGGTTTTCGTCCCTAAGAAACAAAACTATCAACATGAGATACTGAGCCTACATCTAGCTCTCCCTTTCCCAGGTGCTCTCTTGCACCCTACCATGCTACCACAACACTCGAAACAAAGGAATGGTCCGTCCACGCAGAGTCTACTCCGACTTGTACCCAATCACCACCGGGTGCTTCGAAATGGTGGATCCAACTTCTATGTACAGATCTCCCCAGTCGAGGACGTTCATGGGGTCGTGCACGTATTTCCTCAAATGCAAAACGTGGAAGAAATCATTCACTCTCTTCTACTGTTGGGGTAGATCAAGATGGTAGGCAACCCCGCCAACCCTACGCACGGTCTCAAAAGTCCTGATGAACCTTGGGGATAGCTTGACTCTCTGTACGAACCACTGGGTTCCGTACCACGGGGAGACTCTAAAAAATACATGGCCCCCTGATCGAACTCCAAAGGCCTACAACAATGGTATGCATTGGACTTCTTTCTACTCTGAGACATCTGCATCCGCTCACGAATGCCCTGAACTTTCTCCGTCATCACCCGCACCAACTCTGGCCCCACAATGGAGGTCTCCCCATCCTCCGTCCATCAAAACGGTGACCTGTATGGTCTACCATATAGGGCATCAAAAGGTGTCATTCCAATAGAAGAGTGGTAACTATTTATATATGCGAACTCCACCAAGGAAAGGTAATCCTCCCATCTTAGGCCAAAGTCTAACACACATGCCCTGAGCATATCCTCCAACACCTAGATAATGCGATCGGTCGGCCAATCCATCTAGGGGTGAAAGCCTCTACTCATCTGCAGCTGAGTCCCGAATGCCTCTTGCAGGGCTCGCTGAAATCATGACGTAAACCATTTGTCAAAGTCAGAGATGATCGTCAAGGGTACTCCATGAAGGTGGATGATATCCCGAACTTACATCTTCCCTGGACTCCCCATTGAGCTCTGCTCCCTAATGGAAAGGAATTGTGCCGACTTCGTGAGTCGTTCCACTATCACCCAAATGGAATCATGGCCCTTCGCTGTGTGTGGAAGCATTGTGACGAACTCCATAGATATGTTATACCACTTCCACTATGGGATATCAAGGGGCTACAACAACCCTGCTGGAACCTAATGCTCTGCCTTCACCTGCTGACAGGTAAGACACTGAGAAACGAATTCAGCTATGGTCCGCTTCATGCCAGACCACTAAAACTAACACTAAAGGTCTTTGTACATCTTCCTCACATCGGGATGTACATCCATGGGAGAAGTGTGTAATTACCATGTCACCTCCTCCCTCATCTCCACTGGTACTACAGCTAACCCCTAGAATAGCATCTCATGATTCTCTCCTTCAGAATACCCATCAGGTGTGTCGCCAGTGGATATTTGATCACGCAGTACCTTGCTGTTGACATCCCCTAGTTTTGAATCTCTCACATTTTGAAGAAGTGATAGAGTCAACATCATAAAATACAGAAAATGCATACCCTCCTAACCCAACAAGGTCAGTTGTTGGGAAGCCAACTATTCTGAAGCTTCCCGCACTAGGCAATCCTAGGACATTCTGTTAAAGGAATCTGCTTCTAGGTTTCACTTCCCTGGAGTATAGACTATCTTGAAATCATAGCCCTGCATAAACTCCAGCCAGCGCCTCTACCTCAAGTTCAGATCCCTCTGAGTGAAGATGTACTTGAGGCTCTGGTGGTCTGAGTAGACCATAAAAAGCTCACCTGGAAGGTTGTGTCTGCATAACCTCAAAGAAAATACCATCGCTGCCAGATCGAAATCACGAGTCACATAAATCTACTCATGGGGCCTCAATTACCTCGACCCTTATGCAATCAATTACCACTGCTGCATCAGCACACACCCGAGCCCTGCTCCTGAAGAGTCTTATTATACCACAAACTCAATGCCCTCCTCTAGCAGCCTCAACACAAGAGCACTAGTCAGCCTCTATGTCAACTCCTCGAAGTCCTTCTGGCACTGATTAGTCCAGATGAATGGTCACTCATTCCACATCAATGCGGTCAAAGGGGAAAAATCCTGGAGAAATCATCCACAAACCTCCTATAGTACCCTGCCAAACTAAGGAATCTCCGCACCTAAAACACATTCTTGGGTGGATCACAAGAAAGATCTACATTTATCACTGGAGGATCTATGTCTAAAACCTGTTATGAAATGACATGCCTATAAAGTGAAATACATTCACCTAGAACATACACTTCGAGAGATTACCATACAGCTGTTGCTCTATATGTATGTCTTGGACCATCCTCAAATGCTCAGCGCACTCCTCCTCTATCATAGAGTAGATGAGTATGTCTTCAATAAAGATGGCCACAAACCTTTACCAGTAGAGTTGGAAAATCTGGTTCATAAAATCCATGATGAAGACATGGGAATTCATCATGCCAAAGGGAATCACCAGAAAATTCGTAATGCCCATAACGACAATGGAAAGCCAACTTTGGGATATATGCCTCACGAACCTGCAACTGGTGGTAGCTAGACTGAAGATCAATCTTAAAAACCAATTTGCACCTCTCAACTGGTCGAAGTGGTCTTCAATCCTTAGAAAAGGGTACTTGTTCTTTATCGTGGCCTGATTTAGGTGACGATAATCCACACAAAGACATAGGCTCCCATCTTCCTTCTTCACAAAAAAAACCGGAGCTGCCTAGGGGGACACACTGGGCTGGATGAATCCCTTCTCATGAAGGTCGTCCAACTGATGTCATAGCTCTCGAAAATCTTTGGGTTCCATCTGATAAGACGCACATGATATCACGGTAGTCACTGACTACAAGTCATTGCAAAAATCCATCTCTCACCTCTTAGGTAGTCCCGGGACATCCTTGGGAAAAACGTCCATATAGTCTTCTACAATGTTAGGTATCCAGGTGCCTATAGCGCCTACTACTCCGAGAGCCATGCTCACGAACTGGTGAGAAAAAGGACATGGTCTCCTGCTCAGAGTACCTGTCTTCTCGGATACGAGGTATCTCTCACCGAGGATGGTGAACCTCGTCCCATTAGAATGCACACATCTAACTTGTCTGGGACGACAGTTGATCTGGGCATGGACCATAAAAATCCAATCCATGCCTAGGATGATGTCCTAACGTTCCACTGTGATGACTAGTAGGTCCCACATGAAATTGTCTCCCCCGAATAACAATTTTCACTTTATGCAAACAAAGGTCACTTATGATGCACTTCCCATAGTAACCTCGAGGCTAAGCACAGGTGTCATCGCCTCTATTGGGAGCTCTAATTCCCATTCCAAAATCAGAGATATAAAAGTGTTGTGGGCTCTTGTGTCTACCAGTACCGAAGTAAGAGTAGATTAAACAAAAAGCATACCTCAGACCATTTCGTGTGCTGGGGGGTCCCTAACACCCATAGCTCGAAGATTCCCACGACCCCAACCGCCAGCGCCCTGAGCCTGGGGTGGGCCACTCGGTGGTGGAGGTGGAAGGGTATTGAAATTCAGTCCCCAAACTCCAGGTCCTGCAACTCTGCCTGCGTCGCCTCCCTAAGGACTACCCTGTCCTCACCCGAGAGATCCCTGGTCACGGAGTTTCCTCTGCCACTATGGTTTTACAACTGCCTTCCATGGCTTCTCGGTATTCCCGGTCGGGTTGTCCCATTCTAGGTGACCTCATCCATCACAAGAATAGCACCAGCTCTCTCTTAACTGCCTCGGTGATCTACGGTGCCACTGCAGTGTACGACCCTACCCTTGAGTCTTCTCATAAAAGGGTCTCTTTGACTAAGGCTCTGATCTCTACCACCTGCCTACTATTGAAGACAATGCTCTGATGCGGCCACTACTAAGCCCTTCTAGTCGGCGTCCATCAGTCAAGAATCTCTCTGTCACTAGCTCCTGATCTAGCACACCTACATAAGTAGGGATGAACATGGTCACTACACTAGCATGGATCTACATGCGAAGACCCTGCTCAATCTTCTGCACCTAAAAGTAACTATCGCAGATCATATCCTGCGAGTACCATGTCAGATCGGTAAATCGGGCTGATTACTACTCCATGGTCATTCCTCCGGCTTCAGCTCCAAAAGTTCCTAACTTTGAACAGAGTGTAAACAAGAGGGGGAGTACTCCTCCTAGAAGAGATGATGGAAGCCATCCCACATGAGAGATGACTCATTGTGGATCTGCATAACCAACCCCCACCAATGCCCAGCCATCCCGAGGAAAAGGCTAAAATCTAGGGCAACCATCTGGTCAGCTGGTGTCCGTACCAACCTGAATAGTTGATCAACGGACTCTAGCAAGTCTTCCATTGTCTTGGGATCTGGGTCCCCATGGGACATCTGTGGCTGCTGACACAGGATGTCTCAAAGCACACTCAACCTGTGCTCAACTTTGGCCTCTTCTACTGGTTCTAACTGCCACTCTCCAGATGGAGGGGCTACTGCTGAACCACTAGAAGTAAGGGGATCACGTGAGGGTCCCTGAACTGACACCTCATTGCTTGCCAGGTCTTCGTCACAATCTAGAGAGGGTAACCTGGATGGATGTTGTCGTGGGGGAATACTGAAAATTATCAAGGATTACCATGATCAGATGAGAATATATATATATAATAGTAATCACAAAAGGGGGATGACTAAAAAATGACAATCAACGACCCAATCATACCAGATTCATGTTCCAAAGTTCCCTGCAACAAATGTCTCAGTGTGCCGAGCCGACAAGCTTGTTATCAGGGTCCTGATGAATGGATACGTCAGCCACCCATACCATCACTTGAATCCCTGGACTGAGGTCCACTCTCGAGACATGTGGACACAATTTCTCTAAATTCCAACAAATTCGTTTTTAGGGACGTCCGAACAGTGGCCTAAGGAACGAACCATCCCCTAATACCACTTTTTCATGACCCGACCCTACTGGTCTTGAGCCACAACAACCCCAAGCCCGCCTCCATAGGCTAGGGGTAGGTGACAAGCACCGAAGGCGTAACAACCTTGGGGAGGCCTTTGCCAAAGTACCTGTACAGAAACTCACAACCCACTAGACGCAGAAGTGAAGAGTAAAAAGGAAACCAAAGGACAAAAAACTACAAACCAACCATAGTCATACATAAACATCTAAATAGAACAAGTAAAGTGTTGAAAAGTACTGACAAGGAAATTGAATAGAAAAAGGGAAAAAGAGGTGCCCAACCCTAAAGGTGTCACAACCCAGCAAGAGGTAAACAAAAGTAAAAAGCTGGAGATTTTCACACCTGAAAACTCTACTGTGACCCCAGTATGCGGCACAAACTCCTGTGCCCTCTATGATCCTCCGTAGTCATGATAGACATATCTTTCATCAGTAGGGGCACACCAGGTGCGGGAAAATCCCAAGAAGGGGTGAGTATAAAGATACTCAGTAGGATGCCCAGAAATATCGAGAAGCAACAAATGAGGCACTAAAGATGTAAGAAGTGGACAGAACAGATAATAGTGAATGAGGACAGTAAATTGAGTGCAGCTCAACCAATCCAGAGAAAGGAAGCACACTCGTCCAACCAAGAGGCGCTAGACATAGAAAGCACATGGCATACCCTGCGCGACATCTCCCCTCCTTGAAAGAGAGTAACTAAACCCATGGAGTGGGAAAAAAATAGGGTGTATATATATATATGCTCAAGAAGAAACCAAAATGAGTGTGTAAGGGGATATCCATCTCCATGCTCAGCCCCGGATAAGTCTCCAACAGTTCTATGGATATCCATCACTGATGCCCAAATGCCCCGCACGTCAAAGCTATTTTATCGATGAACCGTACAACCAAGGGTCCCACTCTAGTAATCATGGTGAAAAGTCACTGAGTAGCCTCATAGAAAGGGATGAGTTTGAAATAAGTCATCAGGTAACCCACCACCAAGCCCATCTAGATGGTAAACCCTAAGAGGTCGTCAGTTAACCCACTGCCCAGCCCGGCTAGAGTGTAAACCCTAAGGTCAATGGGTAACCCACTGCACAACCCCACTGGAGGGTAAAACCTAATGTCTATAGGTAACCCACTGCACAACCCTACTAGAGGGTAATCCTTGATATGTTGGTGGGTGACGCACTACACATCCCCGCTGGAGGGTAAACTCAGAATGGGTCTAATAACTCCGCACTGCCCATGCCATCACTGGGTGTCACTAACATCGCTACTGTGTGTTGGTTTAGAGTGCTTCAAAGGAACCTCCGACCAAGGACCTTTCATGTTTCCACATTTAATGAGATCTCGAATGAGGCTCATCACTCCCAAATAGATTACACCATTACAATCATCACAAAAAAACATGCGAGATAGACTATTTATTCTCTTGAAATGGACTCCTGATGAAAAAGTTATTCAACACCGCTTTACGCCCATACGACGTCTTGTGGGGCCCACAACTTAGTCCTGAAAAGTTTAGGCGAACTACACCATTACGATGCTCTCGGAAAAACAATCCAAATCGACTATTCATTTGCCCCAAACAGACCTCTGATTAAAAAGTCGCAAGATGCTACACACCACTTGAAAGACGGCCCGTCGGGCCCACGCCTCAACTATGACTTCAATGCTTGAAACCACCCTAGAGCACCTCGTCTCGACACCAGGGTCACAACACCACTAACAGTACCTAAAAAGGACTCCAGATGTGCTCGTTCCATCTGAGACAAGAATCTCGACGAGGCGTTAAATGATACATAACAGGTGTGTTGCACTACCGATCCCCCGTCTCAGGAATTAAAAATCACTGGGACCATCTCAAAACCTCTATCCTGATCCGATGATTTTTTTTCCGCAGACGGTACGCCAATATGATACACAGTTTGAGAGTTATAGGTGTTTTAATGCCAATGTACGGAGATGGGGTGGGCTAGACCGATTCGACCGGTCCACCACTATAGACCGGCGGTCCGCGACTCTACCGCCAAGACCGCCCATTCCCTCGCGGCCCGTGGTTCACCGTGCGGGCCGCACCACTACACCAAGACCAGATTAAAACGGTCTGTATCTTTTCCATGGGACCTGCTTTTCATGGGTCCCGGACCACTCCCGGGGTCACCAAGACCCCGGTCTCCCGCTGCATGCCAACCGACAAAGCTAGCTGACCCGCGCCCTTGGCCTTCTGTGTGCACCATCGATGCCGCCTCCCGTAGCCACTCACCCGCAGCCGTACGCCCGCAGCCGGCCGAGCCCCTACCTAAAGACCTGGCACGCTACCGCCGTCTCAGACCACATGAGGATTCGCTGCTTCCAGGACTCACCGGACCACCGCGCAGAGCTGCTAGACTGCCCTGGAACCACCAGAAAACAAGGATTTTGGCTGGAAAACATCCCGGGGCCACCCTAGATGCCATGGGACTCAGATTTTCGATCCAAAAAGAATGTTGGAATGCTCGTATTGAACCCTACACATCTATGTCATTATCTCAAAAAATATACAACATTTCGATGTTATAAATTAAAATAAAAGAAGGGGTGAGAAATTAAAATGAAAACACAATGATGCCTACCTCGCAAGGTGTAGCCCAACTCTCCATGATCGTTTCGCCTTAGTCCGAACTGAAAACATCTTTCTTGGGAGGAGGTGGAGGTTGAATGGAGGGGGGGAGTTCTTGTTGGGAGCTGCCACTAGAGAAAAAAAATGGGGCGAAGGAGAGGGGGGAGTGGATGTATTTAACTAGGGAAAATTAATTAAAATTTAATTAATTTTAAACACCCATAAGTGGGCCCATACTCAAACTCTTGACGGGGTTGAGGTTAAGCTGATCCTAGGGTAAAATCCATGTTCTGAGTGAAACAGTGGTCTCGGAATTTTAATTCGAGCCTCCTTTCAGAAGTTATAAATTTCACATCCAAGGCCGCTAAATTACAAAAATTCCCCTGAAGGTGTTTTCCACAGAAGGGCCACGCTCGCTAAAGTTACACCCCACCTAGGGTAAGCATCATGCTCCAGACTCAACACTGCCCTTAGATTCCAATCCTAGCAACCGTTTAGGAGTTATTCTATTTACTTGGTGTGTCTAGTGTGAACACACTTAAAATTTAATTCTGGACACATCTGGGCTCGGAATCATACGTTGTCTGAATTCCCTACTCTAGAATAACATCAAGAAAACAAATTAAAAGTCTCACAAACTCAAAAACCGGGTTTCACCAACAAAATATGAGAAAAATTATAGAATATATGGGTTTTCTATCTTTAATAATGAAAAATTTGTAGAATCATAAATAATGATGTTGTGGAGTGACTCAATTCTAACTTTATGATATTTTAGTTTTTTTTCTTCCGATAAATTATAAATATTATAGATTAAAAAATTCAAAAATTCAATTAGAATGTAGAGGAGGGTATAATTATTATGTTTCAATATAGTGGAAAAAGCTACTTCTATTATAGTAAAATACATTAGAAAATGGATTCATTGTACATATAAATAACTTTGATAACCATCTAGATATTAATATTCTTGATGTAGTAGTCTTAAATGATATAGAACATCGTTGTATATATAAATTTGTGGAGAATAATAAAAAAATATTAAGGATAAAAAGAAATTCATACATCAGTTTATAGAGTTTCTATTTTTAATGACATTTTGTAGAAAACTTTAGATTACATATCCATATTATGGAATATTAACCTATGTTGTACCATGTAAATGGATATTTGTGGAAGAATATCCATGAAATGAGATTTAAATGTCTACATATTCCCACATAATCGATAAAAACCAAATAAATTTCCTTTTGTGGTTGAATCTTATACTCAAATTTAAAATATCAAATAAATTATGATATATTTTTTTAATAGAAATTAACATGATGATATGGTCATTATTTCTAAATTTATTGGGGAGTTGGAGGGGAATGATGAACCATGTTCCTTATTGAGTGAAATTATGGTGGTCCAGCTGATCTATAAGAGGAGAAATGTTTTAATTATAATGATAGTAAAAATGAAAATAATCTATCTTTTGTGGTTTTATACTCATATATACTATTAATGATGATTAATTTTGAAAAGGATAATAATTTAAAAAATATAAATGGTGTTCTAGATATGGTTATTGATTATGAATTTATTCAATTCTAATCCAAATGGTGACAATGCTTTTTGGGAACACCTCTACCTTTTTTGCATCTCTATATCCTTTTATATTGGTTATGGATCCACATAAAGAGGTTAATAAAGCTATATGATATGATGTTACTAATAATAATAATATTTTAAATGAATAATAATTCCATGGATATGTTCTTTAGTGAAGACCATTAGGTGTCATGGGGTTGGTAAGAAGGTTATGGTTTCATATGTCTTTCTAGTTTTGTTTTTGGGCATTATTCGCACTATGTATAAGAAAAAAAATATAACTTTTTTTGGAAATCAATAATAATCTTGATAAGGATGGGGAACATATATTATTTATTAAAAAACAATAAATTTATAGGGGATGATATAAAGAATTCTAGGAGGACCACTATAGAATTTTTTATCTAAGAAACATGTATTCATTTGTATAATGAGATTCATTTTATTACATTAGTTGGTAAATGAATTATGTTTTCTAATTCATTGATGGATAATGTAAATACATAGAAAATAGTTAAACCATAGGAGAAATGTCAAAATCCATAGGGTCATGGTAGTTCACATAATATATTTACTCATTCATATTCTAATAAAGGTTAGTGAATGTTGAAACCTCTATTAATGAATTTACCTAGGGAATTATGTTTGAGGCATGATACAATTGACATAAGAATTTGTGTTAATGAGAAGTATTTATTGTAGGGTGTATATATATTGATTTATTTATTTATTCTATGGGTAGGAGACTTCTTATAGAGGAGTCAATGTTATGGATGTCAGAGATCTGGTTGGTGCTATAAAATGATGAGTGATTAGGCTTATTGAGCCTATCAATTTTTTTAATGAACATTATTTTGAAATATTTTATTTGGTATTTTATTTTAATTATATTTTTAGTGTATTTTAGTTTCATTCCCCAATATATACATTGATTTTATTAATACTAAAAATAATAATTTATGATACAATGTAGTTATTGGAAAGTTATATCATTACTTTTATCTATTTTTCCATGAGTGATTAGTGGGGGCTGTATTATTTTATCAGTAATGAATATATACAATATATGGAAAACATATAGTAGTCAAATATATAGTTATTTATAATTGGGAAATTAATTATCTAATGAATGATATAATTTGGTAACCCGTTTTTCTATGGAATAGGATCTAATATGTTTAATTTAATTTGATGTATTCACTATGTCATGGTTTATATATTTTCATGGATTTAGAAAGATAAAATATAGACTAATACATGCTCCGGTTATATCTTTTATCACAATAAATAAATATATCTAAGGAAATGTTCCCTCAAACACAAGAATAAAGAAAATGAATTATCATTTTCCTTTATGACACATAGATTGGGCCCATATTTATGTCACTCTTGGTATTTATAATGATGATTATATTTAATAGTGAATTATTATTATATATCAATAAGGAGTAAGAGAGAATCATTTTTTGGCTATAAATTATGGGTTGAATTATATTAGGTGTAAAAGGATATCTTATGTGTTTTAGTGGTGCTGATAATCTTATTATAAGGGGGTATATAGAACAGAGTATGATATTTTCAATACAGATCAAATTCACAAAGCACCATTATATATATATTTTATTTTACATAGAAATATAATGTATCTGAAAAAATTTAAATTTGAAAGAAATTAATGTACATTATAATTCCTTATTATAACTCATCACATAAAAACTCTCATAATTACTTCATATTAATTAAATCCTGAAATAATTTTTTAAAAAAAAAATACTGATATAGAAATGGGTTTTTACTAAATAATGTCCTCCTCTATGGTAATCAAAAGAAATAAAATGAAATGTTATAATTGAATCAGTTTTTAAAGAAAAAATTATTTTATATTCAGGTTGAAAATAAAATAGTTTGATAATTTTAAAAATACAACATTTCATAAGAATGAAAATATAATAAAATTATATGAAAAATACTAAAGGAATAAATTATTAGAGTTCTACCCCATTCTGATTTTCAGAATTAAATCATTGGGATAATGTATAAAAATTTACATATAGGGAGCTTATAAATATGGAAGGAGAGATGGTAATTAATAGAAGAAAAAATAAAACACCCTTTATTTTTTCAATCGAATCCCCATTTATATAGAGTCCTCCATGTTAAATTCATAGAGATTTTAATTTCCGAATAACTCAATAATGTATTAAAAATAAAAAATATATACAACAATTTTAAAATATTACCATAAAAATAATCTAATGGATTTTAAAGTTAAATTCATTTTAAAATAATTATTTAATTTATATTCTTTTGTCGAATATAAATGATATCAATGAATATGGAAATAAAAAATTACTACATCAAGGTCATAGATATTTTACAATGAACATCTTATCAATTTTTTCAAAATTAAAAGAATGGTAGGTGATGTGGCAATATAGTGTGGTCATATATAAAAAGATAGATATTTTCAGAGATGAGTATCTAATATGAATATAATTTATATGACTCATTTATATAAGGGATATGAAAAAATCATAAAAAACATAGGTAGATTTCATATATAGTATTCTGAATATAAAAATCCTAAATATTAAATATTAAAAATATAAAAAAACCAAATATACATAATTCATTTGGAATAAGAGTATAATTTTTTTATTAAATACAAAATGAAATAGTTGTAAAATATAAGGAAAAAAGGTACCTCACCAACTATGTTATAGGCTACTGTGTTATGGACAATAGTTCTTTTTGAAATATGTGTTGTAGAAATTTTATTGAAGGGTTCATCCTTGAAATAAAGTAGTGGGTAGGGTTACTTTAAAAAATATGGATAGGGTTGGGTTCAATTGTGTGATCTAATATCAGATATCAAAGAGCATGGGGGTAGGTACTATTCTTTTTCATGAGCCAATTGTGTGATAGAAGGGACCCAATCATCTTTTTCATGAGATTAAGAGGTAGAGAACAAAATTTCGATTGTATAGAGGATTGGGAGTAAGATCACAAAGAGGGGAAGAAATATATGTTGCACTGAATGGAGTAGTGACACCTGAATAAGAGTAAGTAGTGGAGTAAGAATGCATGAGGGGTTGAAAAACCACAAATAGAGAAGCCTTTAATGGAAGAACCACGAATGGGAAATCCATTAAATGGGTAGTCACAAATAGCATAGTTGAGGATGGATAGAGGAACTATGAAGGAGAATATGTGGTGGATCAAATATGGGATAAATTAGTAGATAGATGATTTGAGTATAAGCAATTCAATAGAGGTATTGGGAAAGTGGGTGAGTCTGAGAAGAAATTCATGACTAAGGAAAAATATCAGTGGAAGCGTTTTCCATGGGGGATGATATGCCTATGGGTATATCTATTGTAAATCCCTAATTTTTAAATAATTGTGGCTATATTATAACTTATATCCATGGTACAATGAATATATGGATATAGGTCTTTTATTATTTTTAATTTTTCTAGGGATGTACCTACATGTAAATTAGGAAGAAGGGATCATGTGCATATGAACATAGGATACAAAGAACAACACTAGTGTGGTCAGACCCAATATTTCAGTCATGCCCAAACACATGACATATATATTGTTTGGACTCTTGGGAAGGCACTCCCACATACCCAAAAGAGATAGGGAGGTTCCCTAGAAACCTCTAGTTGTCATATGAACACAATAATTTTTCATGAGATCATAGAAGTGGAGAAATTATTAGATACACCCAAATAACGAGGATGGCTAGTGTGACCTTTTCTAGAGGTAGACGATTCTCCTTCAACCTCCGCATAAGAACTAGGTCCATTATCCTCAAATACCTCATCCCTAGAGATGAAAAATTGGGAGAAACCACATGCTTAAATATTCAAAACTATGTACCAATTGTATGAAAGTATGTCATACCTAGTGGTTTTCCTAGCAAATCTGTGAATCCATGGTGTTCTATATCTTTAAAAATAACATAGGGACACATTCAATGAAACCTTCTATAGACCACATTATTTCGAGACATAAGTGGATATAGTAATGGTCTATTGTGTGTAGACCATGTGAGATAAAATCCATGTAACCATATCAATTATGAACTAGGGCCAGGAATAGGTCATACAGAGACACAACATTCCCCTACATTTTTCTGATAGATTCAGTAATGTCATAATTTGAAGGGTTGTAATTGATAATATTTCTAGGATCATCCCCATCATGATTCAGATGCTTTGACATTTATTATATATATAAGGAGTCATATCTCCAACAATAATGACTATTCAAGGGTTTGATTAGTGTGAGAAAATGGATCTTAGAAATATTAAGTCTATTTCTTGGTTAGATAAAAATAGAGTGCAGGAAAAAGATACACCAACAATCATGATACATGAACTAATTTCTCAGATTAAACAGAATAACCAACTACATCCATAGAAAATGGAATAATCATGAGACTGATTAGTGAAAACCAATGTGTCCTTATTATAAAATCTGACATCATAATGTTTCTAAAATGAATCATATACATTATCAATAGTAATTTTATCTCACATGTCTGTATCATCGTCATCACTATCTATGAACACATTAATATTAAAGAGAAAATCCTAACCATGCCCATTTCTATAAAAAATCTCACTAAGGATCTATCCTCCTGTAATGCATAAAAGTCTGTGTAGTTAAAAACCTAGTTGTAGTTCCTATTACCATACCTCCTATCCCAATGATAGTACTCCAAATATACATTAAATATCTGAAAACACATTACCTATAAATTTTAACAAAGGATTTGATTCCCCCAGATAAAACTACACTTCAGGTTTCTATGGTGTTTCTATATCATACACCTCTCTCTATGGTGTTAGTATCACTTTGTTTTGTGAACATGTACAACTACTATGAAGTCATGGTCACACTAATATATAGTTTTTTCATGAGGGTGTAACTGGTGAAAGACACAACCCATCAAACATTTTTTCCAACATCAATAAAAATTCCCATTCTATTCCCTATGTTTTTAGGGACATATCCATCAAAAATCTAGAATTAGTAAGAAATATCATTGTATATGAAATTAACTTCACTTATTTCCCTTAAAATTAATTATTGTTTATATATTATCACACGTGTGTATCTTTGTAGAATAGATTTATAACATTAATATCATTACCTTATAGATCCAATCATGAATGTTATGATGACGAGAAACTACATTGATATAATAAACAATCACCAAATTTGCTTAGGTTCCACATTCCATCCATAGAATTCCATATGACCCATTCCATAACTATGATAAGGACACATTCATTAACTAGATGTAGCCGACAAAGAGGCAACTAGATCAAGCATATTAAAAGGAATCATCCGAAAGAAATTTTCCAACAGTGGAACTCAAATATCATTAATAAGGAACAATCCATAACATTGGATCCACGACATCTAATATAACCAAAAGAATGTTGAAACAATGAAAATCTTCAATAAGAAATGTAATTATTCAATTATTGTGTAATTAAAGTTAATCTATAGTAACTAATGTTTCGAAACATCAACATGGTGGTCCCCAATATTTGAATGATAATAATATATCACAAATAGATATCTTGTTCTAACCGTTCATGAAACTATATCTTGTTACCCATAAACATATCCAATGTTCACCTACTCTATGTTACTAATCCACAATAGATGGAATATATTCTTCCACAATGTTATCCCATAGAAAAAAATTCAAGGTGTGAAATGAAACACTTTTGAAGAATACATTCGATATAGCTACTTCCCTCAAGAAAACATCCAATGGAAGATATCTATGTTTTAAACTAAACAAGGCTCTCCCAATGACCAAAATAAAAACATTGAAAACTAGTACATAAGTACCCATATAATGAAAAAATTATATAATATCCTCTGGTAAGTCTACAAAAGAAAATAATTATAACCCCCACAATACTAGAAAATCGTGAGGTAAGAAAAATTTCAACACTTCATTCAGATTATGAGAAAGAAGACATAGATATAGAAAAAATATTACTATCCTGGAAGGAATAATACTTCAATTCATGACATCCCAAGAAGACTCTGTCAGACCACACAAATGTTTATCTTTATCAGACTACCTCATTTAGATCACATTAGATAATCCCAAACACAAGAATGTGTCATACCAAACATACATATTATCAAAGAAATCAAACAAATTTTGAAAGGAGTCCAAAGAAAACAACATAAGGAGCATAAATTATTATAACAATATTTAATTATAAAACCACAAATAAAATTTGAAAACTATTTTAAAATATTCAATTTCATAAGTAAAAACATTTCATTAAATTATTAAATATCTAGAAATAGTTATATTTCATAAATCCATAATTCGAAGATAAATCCTTTTATAGTTTTCATGAAAAATCAGTAAATAAGATTTATTTTCAAAAAAAATTACATTATCCATGATTTATGTTCTTCTAAATGGAACACCATTAAAATAATGAATAATTGTTTTCCCATAAAAGTAATAAACATATTTTATGTTATCATTACACTTCGAAAACCATTTACCCTTTTATATTAAAAATTAAAATAAACTATATATTTTTTCACATAACCATAAAAAAAATTATAACTTCATGATAAACAACCATTTATTTATAAACATTTTAATATTTTTTTAAAAAAATATTCAATTGTATACTTTATTTCATCCAATATATTTAGATTCTTTGAAAATAAAAACAATTTTTATGTTTTTATGTATATAAAACCATTAATAATAGGGGATCTAAAAACAAGGCATGATTTGAATGTTAAAAAATAATCTATTTTCATCAAATTCATTTTATTAAATTATACCAACAGTACTATACCTATACAACAAAATAATTCCAAAAATATTTTTCAAATTGATTGATAATATCAACATATACCAAGTACCACATTTATTTTTTTACCATAAATAATAAAAACTATTTGAATAAAATAATCATGTATTTCAAATAAAAAAATTAATGTTATATTGGGTCATGGTCAACCTATCGACATAGTTGATGACCATGTGATAATCATTCCCTAAACCCATTAACAATTTCAAAACCTTTTTCATAATCACTAAACGGTTCTTCATACCATATAGACGTACTTCACAAAAAAATTATGATTTTGGTTTACTACCCAAATCTAAAATAACCCCTAATGTAACCAATACCCACCAATGGGAATCACATGTTTACATATCATAAAATACTCAATGAAGGTATGAATCTGAAATTAAATAATAATATCCCATGGTTACTCAAGTGGAAACATAAAAGGTGGGTATTAATAACCTAGTCACCATATACACATTATTCTAGGATAGGTCTTCGATCCAATCTACGATATAACCTAATGAAATACTAGGAAGTTACACAACCGTTATGGAAAGGCATTTCTCTAATACCATTTTTCAATGGACCAACCCAGGCTAAATGACATGTCACATGAGAGGGATTAAGATAAGACCTAAATTGAATTCATGATATCCATATGCTTGTTTCCAAAACATATGTATCAACATATAAACTAATGGGAAAAAATTTTCCCGAAAATATAGTACAACATGTTTCATGTAATCTAATAATAATATAAAATACGATAGTATAACATGGATGAAAATTATACATCCATGAGACATATATGGAAGAAACAAATAAGGTACAAAATGAGTGAAAAAAGAGTAATAAATAAATAAATATCCTTTTGACTAACCCTCACTAAAAAATCAATTCACTACTAAGGTGATATGAACTTAGTGATGCCACCATGCCATATAATTCTTTTCCCCATACCTAATACAATAAAAAACATTGATACAAATGCCTAATGGAAAATGTATATTGTGATAACTAATTCTCATAAGTATACCAACAATGAAATGTAAAATGAGACCATGATAGAAAATATGTATTATGCACAATGATTTTATAATATAATTTGAGAAGGATTTTTTTAAAACATACTTCGAATTATTTTCATAAAAATATATAAAAAAATCCACAAAAATATTAGTGTGAAAATAATGACAAACAGAGGACTATAAGAGAAGTATAATATACTTAAAGTTAACTAGTTTAGAATTTAAATAATAGTACAAAAAAGTAATAATGAAAATAGAATCTGGTTTAAGAGAACCATTTCCACAGGCTAAGAACCATAAAATAAAAATGAATGTTAATATGAAGTGTGATAATTATAGTAATCATTACATATATGTCTACCTAGTGATCATGAATAAAATAAAAAAATGGATGAAAAAAATCATGCATTAAACAACATTATTCTCTAGAATATGGAGAATGTTTTATGATAATGAAATGGACACAAGGATGGTAAATGAATCATATGATATTGACTTATGCCATTTTCTATTGATATTAACAATATATCCATGAAAAAGGTTTCATAATATTCCCATGTGATTATATTTAACTAAACACAAATATATTATAATGTAATGTTTGCAAAATTAATTGTATATGGCCTATATTAATACAATTACAAAAGTTCATAAATGTTCCCATGTACTATGTTTTCATATAATTAAAGTAATTATCCTTATTATTTCACAAAAATTATTTATAATAAAAGTATCACTACTCCCACCCATTAAAAACCCAAATTATACTAAAACAATTCTAAAAAACAATAATTGAATAAATTCATTTTTAATAAAATAAAATAAAATAAAATAAAATATATATATATATATATATATTCCTACCACCCAATATGAAATTATAGAAAACTAGAATCTCATAATCTAAAATAAAGAATTTAATAAAGCACCCATATGGATTTCACAAGAACACATGGTATATAATAAATGTATGCAATATATATATAAACAAACCATATAAAATGTCGAGGTTTTATTATAATTAAAACCCTTGACAGTTAATCTAGTCTTCAAAATTAAAAAATAGACCTCTATCCCTTCACATTGATTACCCAATGTGTAGGAATGAAATTTGATCCAAAGAAACCAGATAGTATTCTATGGTGGATTAAATCCCAAATCAATTCTCTAGAGGATACTAGAAAACATATGATAGTAAAGGTTTATATATTTTTAATTAAATAACCCATGTGTAGCAGCTTAAAACAACAAAATTTATAATTCTAATTAAACTGTAATTTCAATTGAATCTTGAATGAATGTGGTTAAATTATATTAAAATTTTAGTTAACATCATTATCGCGATAAAAATATTATATTCATACATTTTCCATATGTTCGAATTGCTAAAAGAGGATATAGGGTCATCATTAAGGAAAAAATAACAAAAAATCAATAGAAAAAAATTTAAGTTGAAGAATGTACTAGATAGAAGGGGCCATGGTTTTAAAACATGAGTCTAGGGAATTAAATATATATATATTAGTTTTGAAGAATATATATTATTATAATATATGACACAAGTACATTTCTTTTGAGGGATGTACTGTTAAGTATCTTACAATTTAACTATAATAATTATTCATTAAATTAAATTCATGTTCAAAACATTTTTTCCTCTATTTTAATATTTTGGAACTCATAATGATAACTATTAAAATAGAGAAATTATTATTTTTATCATTCATATTTTTATGTCTACTTTTATGGGTATAATGGAAACCTGAATATGATATATATTATACATTAATGTGGAATTTAAAAAAAATATAATAAAACCTTAAATGATTACCTATGTGAATTTTGTAAAGACTCTAAACAATGATAAATTTATTCCAATCGGCTCCATGAGAATTATATACATGAAAAGGACAACTATATTATCCCAGGACATGTAAAAAAATTAGATATATAACATCAAGAATAATTGGATCCAGTTAAACCTAAACTGTCCTGAATTACATAAATCATTGTTTAAATTGTCCAAAATTAGAATATAAATGGTGGAATGGTAAGTTATAATTTATAACTATGATCATTTATGGTTAAAGTTTGACTATTGGATTTATCTCAATATATAACATTCAATGGTTATCAACAAAATTTCAATATTACAAACGTGATGAGAATATCTTGACATTTACAAGGACTAAATTTGTCTCTAAATATTTTATATTTTTCCCATTATTATTTAATTTGTGTGAATGCATATATAAATAGAATTTATTAGAATAGACTTAAATTTTTCTCTGTATTCTATTTTTAGTATTCAAGCTAATAATATTTGAATCATTATGTGTCGATTCACTGTAAATACATATGATTTGAAAAAAGAGTTCATGATGTTTAGAATTGTACCTATTAGATCAACATGGGTGCTTGATTAACATAGTGATATTGATAAGGATAATGTTAGTGATTTATTATTAATATAAAATAGTGATTTAAATTCCTATATTTTATTTGATGGAATTTTAATATATAATATTTGATAACTCCATACAACATTTTAATGAAAGGTCCATTTACATACTATGTAAAAGCATACTAATTGTAAATATTGAATACATTTGATTTATGGGTTATGATATAATGTTTTTAGTGGAATATTGTGTAAGTTGAAATTTTATTTAGGGAATAATATATTCAATTAGATGAGTATATGCATGAAATTTTTTTGGGTGCATATCACATCACCTTTCAATGGGGGAACCTTCAGATTATATGAATTCATTATAAATAGATCTGGATGGTTTATTTAGATCTAAATATTTATGATAAAAACATCCTTTGAGAAAATATTTGTTCAAAATATATTCTAGATTGTTATAAATTTAATATAATATTGTTGAATTAATAAAAAAATGTAGGCCATATTAAAATGGGGACCCATGGGTAATTAAAAAATTTAAAATAATACATTGATTAATTATAATACATGACTATGATGATATTAAGAATATTGGGTTATGAGGTTAAAAGTTTACATTTTTTACTATAATTGGGGAATAAGGAATAACTATATATCCTATAATGACATTAATGAATCAAAACAAAGTTTTCTACTGACTTTTTTATGGAAATGAATAGAACACTCTGAAGGATAAACTATCATAGGCCCAATGTTAATGAGTGATATCCCATTATAAAAATATGATGTTAGGTAAAATTGTGTAGAGAAATATTGAAGAACCTATAGAAAATAATTATTTTTAATTGAATTATTTTCCATTAATGTTTGAAATCATGATGACCTATGATTTATGCCAACATTTGTTTCTCTAATTATTAAAGTTATTGAATAATTACTAAATATGAAGGATATGTTTAAATAATGAAAAATTGTCTAAAACAAGATGAATAAGGTCATTCGATAACATATTTTTTTAGGAATTCTATTTCAATATGTTCATGCAATATTATAAGCATTGTTGTATGGTTAATATTGAATGTATTAAAGAAATATGAAGACCAGGAGTTTTTATGACTATTTCAGTGGGTTGAAATTTTTCATAAGAATTATATGGTGTTTTATATAGAAAAGGTTAAAAAAAATTCATAGATTAGTCCAAAAGAATTTACAATTGTATAAGAAAAGTTTCTATCACGACCCACCATGTTTAGGGATTGTGTTGAACCTTAAGCGAGAGCCATCCCAAGCTACTCACATGGTGGAAGGGATGAGATGTTGTATGTTTTAAAGAATAGTTTGTGAATAGTTCCCACATGAGTGTGATGGAGTGGGTAGGTGGACCTGCACATGGAGGTGTGGTCCATGAATCCTTTCTATACAGTTTGGTTTTGAGTGAATACCTTGAGATATATTCCTTCAAAATGTTAATGGAACATAAACTATAATATAGTGGTGCTCAACTGATGTGATCATTGATGTAGGATGAGAGCATGTAGGTTAGTATGTATCCATGATTGAAAAGATATTATTATAAGTCTAGAAACATGATTACACTAATTGCAGTTGTTTTATATACTACCAAATCATCATTAAGTAGAGCATGGGTGTTTGGAACATTCTTCAGGTGTTATTCATTCTCGGACATCTGAATGATCAAGTCGAATCATTGAAGATCTATCTAATTATCGTCAAGATTAATGCTTGATCAAATCACCCTAAAGCATCATTTTCATGAATTAAAAAATTCAAACTTATTTCATAGTATATGTGTAATGATACCCATGTATTGGTAATTATGTAAATGTATCAACAGAATGATAAAATGAAGGGTGCATCCTCAAAACTCAAGGTTTTTAGCCTAATAATTTTTGAGATTGTGTTGAGATCTATGGTGTTTATAAAAAAATGACATGACTCATTTTGTGAGAGCCTTGATGGATATTTTTTATCAAAGGGGTGGAAGTAATGAAATCACTATAAATAACAAGGGACTATGGGGATGTGGCATTGCTAGAATTCAAATAGTGATATTGTTTCAACAAAAGTAGTAATGTATCTTCACACAAAATTTATATTCAGACCATAATATCTCATATCTGCATAATTTTTGAAAATGATAAAGTTTCTGTGAGAATCTTAGGTCAACAGTAATTAAAGGATCCATTTATAGTATACTCGGTTACATGAATCGCATCCGGGGTTTCCTGGAACACCTTGGGTAATGGAAGATGAGATGTGTAGTTTATTACTATAAACCGAGTTCCATAATGCATTTGTAACATGATATCCCTTCCATTACCATAGTTTCATGAATCTTCAGTCATGGTAGAAATTGAACAATTTACATTCATGTATAAGAATAATGGCATATACCCCCATTTTGGTTTTCACGAGGAAGGTAGTGCATACATACTTTCATTAAGTATGTGAATGAACAATAACATAAGAATACATCAACGATATAATGTATTATCCAATAAATTAATAATATAATATTTCTTGTGTTAGGGTTTTGGATGTAATGTCCATGATATATATCCAGGATATGGAATTAAGAAATAGTGGCATCAATTACAAACATTAAATGAGGTCATGAATTTATCTGACAAAATGAATTATTTCATGGACATGTTGGAGTGTGATACATCAAACTCGTGGAGGAGGCCAGTCAAATGATCTTTTTAATTTGAATATATTATTATGAAGAGAAGAAAATTATTCTTATTGGTCTATATTACTATTCTATAAAGAATATCATTTGTGGGGGTATACCCTATTGAGAATAAGTGAATGTGGTTAAGGGGTATAACCAATAAAGTAAGAAGAGTTGGAATTTTTGGGATATAAATATGATTAACCAGAGGGTCAACTATTGGTGGGTATAAAAATATTTCACATAAAACATTGTAATTGATAATAATATTAGAGTGTAAAATCAATGTTTGGGGGTATAAGCAACATGGACTGGATTGGGTATTAATACTGACCCATTTAAATATGATTTTTTCTATTTTAGATTCATTCATTATTTCCTAGACAGGCCAATAGTTTAAAAAAGGTTTTTGAGTTTTTAACTAAAAATAAGGATAATAAAAGGAAAATAATCTAATAATTAAATTTATAACAAATTCACTCCCCTCTTAGTGTGATTTCAAGAGCCATTTATTATGAAAATTGGTATAAAATAGAATGTTTTACCGTTTATCTAATCTACATTAATTTCAATGTTTCATACAATTTAATTTTATGAGGTGTAGTTTTTAGTTTGATTAATATTCATAAGAGCATAAAATAATGAATTATACATATTCTATTGATGCTATAAATGTTTATGTTTTATTCATGAATCAAAAAAATAGGATGAAGAAAATATAAATATGCTATTTAAAAATTCAATGATGAATGATGATCAACTTCTTATTAAAGTAAATCAGAGTTATAATGTTCAAGAAAATTATTTTATTAAAATTTTAATGAATCAAATTCATGTTGTGATGAATATGTGTTCAATTTTTAAAGTGTGAAAAATATTATGAAATTTAACAAATAATTGGTTACATGTATAGTATTATTTTTTAGCGAACTTCTTGACGAAAAATCAAAACTAGAAGAGGATGATAATGTAATGGAAGAAGCATTTTATTATAAGGTTCAAAAATAAAAGACTATTTTAATATTTGAAAAAACCAGGGAATATAAATTTATTATATATATATATAACGATTTATTATGGCTGAAGATGAAAAAGGAATTCTTTTGGTGAGTATTACAAAAAAAATATTATTTTATTAGAGAATAAATGAAACAGAATCTGATTGAGAATGATTCTGTGAAATTATTTTTATATATTTTTTTGATGATTTGGAAAATGTATATAATATATCTATTAATTTAAATGATTCTATAGTGTTGGATAACTAATAACAAATTATGAATCTATAAAATTTGATACTGATGTTTATCTATGTGCTAGAAGATGATATTCATAATATAAAGCTTTAGTGGGATGATATCCTGAAATTAGATAAAGTTGCAAAGATTACACTCAACCTATTATTTTAGGAAATTTATGTGAAAATAGATATATGTAAGGGAAACATTCTAATTATTACTAATATATTAAACAATAAATTTTTTTATAAAACCATCTAATTAGGGTCTTATTTTTAAAATTACTCATCTTAGAGGAAATAAGTGTTTGGGAATGTCTACGGATAAACAAGAGAGATCTTCGATGTGGGACAAGAATATGGGACGCAATATTCACCCACATGTAGAATGTTCTAGATATAATTCTCTATCCATGAACAATATTTTCCATGTTTTTTTTGTAACAAACGAATTTTTATGAAAATAATTCTATTTAAATATTTTTATTTCATCAATTTCATATCATAGATGCAACACATTTTTTTATCTAACCATCATATACTATTTAAATATTATTATTTTTGACAGTTGTATTGTAGTTATTAAATTTTATTATATGAATATGATAAATTACATTAAGAAACTTATATAAATTTCCTACTCAATATAAATGTATTGAAAAATTCTAAGTACATTATCACCCAATTTTATGTAATGTTATTTAACTCTTCAAAAATATATTTTTCCAATATATATTTTTAATTCCTCATGTAAGAAAATATTATAATTAATTTCTAAAACATATAGAAATTTTAGTTTAAAAAATTGATATGTTTTTTTAAATAAACATATTAAAATTATCTAAAGATAAATTTTTTAGACATATATGAAAAGATTGATTTTCTAAGAAATAATAGAAAATGATAATTTTATTAAAAATGTAATGCTCAGAGTTTCATTATGGTCAAATATGGGTTACATTTGAAAATTGTTTTATTATATGTTATACAATCCAATTATGTCCATTGGCATAAATTTTATGATTGAATTTATTGTCAAAACACATTTTATATGTAAAAAAGAATATTTCTAAAAAAATATTTCTACCGCACAATGTGTTTTTATGTTAATAAATTAAATTATTCACTACAGTTAAATTAATTAAATTAACTAAATAAAATATTTATATTATATAATTAGTAAAATATTTTAAAATTAATTTAATATTTTTCTAATCATGATATAAGAATTACTTTTTTTTAATGCTTAAAAACCATATCTTTTTAAAAGCAGTTATCGTCACATACTGTGGTAAATTTATCATCTTGGAAATGGGTAAATCAAGTTAATCTAGGTTAAAACTAATTGATAAGGTAATATTTTATCGGCCATATTATAATGGTATGAAGATAATTATACGCATTTTACCATAGTCTTGAAATTAAGTTGTATAATGTAAGATAGTCTATGAAAATGACCTATTTAATATTAAAATCAATGGAACATCCAAAATGACATTTTCATAGTTTTAAATCACATCTATATGTTCATAATTTTACAAAATAATTTTACAAATGAATTTAATTTTAATATTGATAATAATGAAATTTTTTAATAATGTAAATTTAGTCAAATTTTTAGAAATTATATAATTTCTATATAATCTTATGCAATACTAAAACAATATTAATCCAATGAATATAAAAATAGAATAAATTATTTATAAAATATTTGAAGTGATATAATTTGAATGATTAAATATGTTTGACAAATTTTATAGATTAATAAGAAATATTCTATAGGTTTTAAAGAATTATATTTTAAATTTGTCATTATCTATATTTACCTAATGTTAAATTAAATTAAAATTTTTGAATGTTAGTGTAAGGATATTTTAATATATAAATAATATTTTATTAAATGAAATAAAATTATAAAATTAATAGATTCCTAAAAATTAATGAGATGGGGTTTTAAAAGTTATTATTTTTGCATTGGTGGTTAAATTATTATTTTATTTTATTATTGTTAATACTTAATGTGTAGATAATTTTAATATCACTGTACTTTTTAAAAGGGTTGACGATGGGTTAAAAATGGATAAGAGTAAAATTTTGACCGAAGCATGCCAAAATTTTACTTTATGATATTATCTTGATTTATTATAAACTTATATTGTAATATTTTCAATTTGGATCTATTTGGAAATCAAAATTAATTTAGTATTTTACAAAATTTAGATAGTTCCACTCTCCTCAGTTATAATAGAGATACCATTCTTTATCTCTTTCACACCACAATAAGTCTTGTAGATCAACCAAAATCTAAAAATTTATCTTACTAAATCATGTATACACACTCTGGATATTCTCATATTCTTAATAGCACAACCCTAAAACCATTAAGTGGTTATATAAAGAATATATTTCAAATAAGAGGACACAGACTTATCCTGTGACTTTGTTTTTAATTATTCATTACGATCATCAGAGTCTATTATAATATTAATAAAATAATATCTTTTTTAGCTTCAATAAAATAAAATTTTATTATGATTATGAATCCACCTTTATTTCCCATCATTAAATCTAAGGGAAACTAGGAATATCGGTCCTCCTTAATTATGGGATAACATATGCACTTAGCAATGAAATTCATTTCTCATCAACATATTTTATAGATGGGTATTATAAAAGGATTAATTTTTATATAAAAAAATTATTTAATTAAACTTTTATAATGATAATTTAATATCTAACATCTTACCTTATAAACCATTTGAATATGTTAACATCGATCACGTATATGTGTGGACTAACACCTCCATGATGTGATGTGATTATTTCATTTGTTTATTAATTAGATGGTAATAATTATAAGTATAATTAATATATATGTAATATATTATATGACAAGGATTATTTAATAGTGATTAATTATTTAACATTCTTTTATTCTATCCATTGAAAAATGGAAACAATATCAAGTGTATGTCTAACAAACAACCTCCACGAAAAATGTACAAATTGTTTTATCTAAATATTTTATTAATGACTGTAATCTAGTATATAATCAACATATATTGTATTTAAATCATTATTAAAATTATTATGATTATGGAACCCAGATATCAATACAAGGAAGAAAATTACTGAACCAGAACATACAAAAACAATGAATTAGATATCACCAAGAACATTGAATTTATTAAATAAGTGATTAAAAATGGGTTATAAGAGGTTATAAAAAAATTTATAATATGAAATATATTAGTTTTTTTATATAATAAATTTATTATATGTCTATTATATATGTGGCTGAAACCCATATGAAGGAATTCATACCTATGGTAAGAAACTTTCATTTCACAATTATTTCTCTGGGACACACTCATTAGTAACTACATGATTCTTTTGGTGGTATATATACTACCGATTAATGTGAAGTATTATTATTATTCTTCAAATAAATGGATATACATGCCCATCTAATATTTATTCTTTCATGGTGATTATAATTCAAAATTTTTTAAATTGTAATGGGTTTTATGCTACAATCTTATTATTTTTCAGAATCTGCAGTATTATGTTTTTGATGAAGAAATGTTTTTATATACCTCTCAATAAACTCGTAAATTTTATGTTATTCTAGTTATTTCATGATAATATATATTTAGTTTTATTTTTCGCATCATAAAGACTCGTCATACTAGATATATTTTTAGGGAAAATCAACTTTATTTCTCTCTTTAGTCAAAAAATATTTTCCTTCCATATCCATGTTTTATAAAATAAATTTCGAGAAGATTTTAAAATATTCTACTTTGAATTATTACAATCTTTTTACCCATTTTTTATTATTAATAAATGGTTTAAATTTAATATTCTTGTTTTCTTCTAATGATAAATATTTACAGATTTGTAAACTGAATTTATTTTGAACTTATTCAACATTAATGGAATTTCCCACCATCATGACCATTACATTATATGATTTTGACCTTTTATTTTTACATTTTTATATTCAAATAACATTTTATGCATAATATTTGGGAAATTTTTATATTTTAAATGAAGTGATTTTATAATGTGAATATTATTTTTCAAAAAATAAAATTTAATAATCTTTTAAAAGTATTTTTATTCCATAAAGACAACAAACCTTGATTAAACATATAATGTAATAGGGATTTACTATAATTATAAAAAAAAATATTTTTTTCTTTAAATGGCTTATTCTTATGATTAAGGCATTCTATAAAACATGATCCTTTTAAATCGACTATAATATAATAAAATGATGTAATGTTTATGAAACCCATTTCCTCTATTGGTTATACTATGAAGAAATGTGTATGTTACTAGATTATTTTCATAGGTTATTATGTGATAAATGTTTTATGATCTGGTGGAATATTGAGTACAGTTTTAATTATGTGATGATGTTCACATTTTAATGAAGGTTGATGGTTATGTTATAACCATGTATGAATGTTATGTTATTACCAATTATGGTTTCCATGATAAAACCAAGGATGAGTTGGACTTAAATATATCTCCAATGAATTGTGTAATGATTGATATACAATGAAATAAAAATTAATGGAATGAGGATTTTACTCAGTTTAGTAAGGTTATTTTTTCACTATGATTGTCATGGGAGTGATCCATGACTACTATGATGGTTTGAGGAGTGAACTCAATCCACTTTGATAGTTTTAAGTGATATCTGTGTCAAATGATATGGTTCAAAGTGTGAAAAAACCACTATGATAATCTTGGTAGTGATCCTTGACTATTAAAGAAATTATTTTATATACTTATGTGTATGTCAAATTCCATGTATTATTCCAATTTTATGATTATATAGCTTATATTATTTGATTATTTATGATTTATCTCTCATGTTCTCATATATCTCCCTTGTTTTACCTTAATGATTGTATGAGCTCCCCATTTCATAGGTTTCCTTTAAACGTGTCCTAAAAATGTTTTTTACTATGATATTTTTATGAATTATGAAATTTATTTATAACATAGTGGGATATTATTTATATATTTTACGATCCATTTTTTTATGTTTCAAAGTATAAAAATTTAGTATAGAACTGTATGATTATGGAGAGTATCATTATATCATATAATGAATATTGATTTATTACGTTGAGAAGTATATTCATTTTAATTGAGGTCCATTAAAGTATGGCCCACTAAAATGTTTTCATCAACCTCGACTCAAGGGATTGTTGCATATGTCATGTGTTCTTGATCCCATTATGTCAGGATGATGAATTAAAATTAGTTCAATTACATTTGACCTTTCAATATATTCAAACATGATTAGAGCATCATGAAACAATATATTCGAACATAAAATATGTCTAAAATATGTTTATAATATCAATGTAATTGTTCTAATGTAAGGGTAACAACATAATAGTGCATGTGTGAGGGTATAATGATGGGTTCATCATGAAGAGACCATGTTTTATAATTTACTATTATTTTGGATTGTGGTGAGTTCCTTAGTGTTTATAAAAAACATGACACAAGCATATAGTTGGATACTTGATGAGACATATCTATTATTGTATAGGTGGCGGAGACCACTCAATAAATACCATGGGATCATAAAGAAGAATTAATCTTATGATACAACAATGTGATCTCATTTTCCAAAGAGAAAAATGTTTCTCCATGCTACATTAACACATAGAACATAAGTCCAACCTTGTACATCAATCATGAAAATGGGATATTTCATGTGAGCCAATTTGGTTATGATGAATTAAAGGATCCAAATTTAGTGGATACTATTATGTGAATATCATCTTGAGTGTCATGGTACTCCTTCATTAATTCCAACATGTGAACCACTAGTTCTTCATATACACATATATTGAGGATTAACTCAAAATATGTTATACAATTATTTCTCATAATTATGAAAAAATTAGTCATTTTATATCTTTTATGTAAATGAACAGTGAATCCTAAATCCATTCAGGTTTGAATGGGAAAGACAGTTCATGAATGATTTTATTATATATATGAATGTACATCAATTAATATATATTCAGAAAAATAATTTAGTAACACATTAAATAATAATATAATAGTTTTTTAGGGATTTCGATGATAATTTTATGTAATTAATTTATTAAGTGTAATTGAAAACTTGTGTGAATAAATTTAACACATGAAGTAAGGTATCAGTTTTATAAGAGTAGAGGAAGAACTACCTTAGAAGTGTTTCACTATGTAAATTAATCATTTATAGTTGGTTGGATATATTCGGGTATGTACCTCAAACTGTAATTGTTGTTGAAGTGTACACAGGAATTTTTTAACCAAAAATATCTGAAAGGATGTTTATCTAATGATCATTCAATAGTTGATATGATCTTTTGAAGATAATATGGATCTTTATATTATTTTTTATAACTAGTTTCTAATGATCCTTTAGTATGGGGTATAATAAGTCAAGAAGAATATAAAAAAGTTGGCAGCACAACCAAGAAATGTAGTAGAGTTTGATTACTGGGGGTATATCCATCATCAACTGGAGGATCTACTAATTGTGTGTGTAACCAATTACTAAAACAACTGTAGTAATTTATAATAGTATTATAGGGGATAATCCATATTAGGGGGTATAATTAAAATGTAAAAGAGTAGGTATTAGTAAAAAACCTTTCAAAAACTATGTGTCATGTTTCCTTTACATTATATATTATATAAAGGATCCACTAAACAGAATATGCTAAAGAGGATTGAATTAAAATGTGTTCAATGTAAGGGAAAATAATTCAGCCATGAAATTCACACTTGATTCACCCCATCTAACTATGAATCCATGATACATTAGGCACAACAAGACCCCTGACAGACATCACATACATCATGAAATACCCTGTGATTATATGAATAATGTGATATGTATTCCCTAAAATACACCCAATCATGATTAGACATATTTTAATATATTTATGAATGAAATTTATTAATGTGATTTTAGAAATGGAAATTTAATTGAATTATGTAGTCTTGATTAATTAAAATCACTATATAGATTGATATCATGTTTAAGAAGATAATGGATAAATGGATTAAAATTATACACCAAGTAAAACACTAAGTAGATAAGGTCATATAAGATACAATACACTATATTATTTAGGGTCTTCTAGGATAAACCAATCCTTGTAGTTGAGAGTCCAATGTGATAGACAACTCCAACCAATATAGGTTGTTCTTGATTAACCATATACCATATACTTAATAGCCATATGAAATATACAACTCTAAAATTATTTGTTTCTTATGAAATAAAAAACCAATTTTATTTTATTTTATTTTGGGTTAGATATATGGAATATATTTTATCATATTACAATTTGGGACATGAAATGATCTACAAAATCATATGGGATAAAACAACCTATAATGACAAGTGTGCTATGGGAAAAATAACAATAAATATTTAAGGATGCTTTAGTATATAATATATCTTGTATAATTAATATTATCATGACTAATAATATTCCAAATAGTTTTATATAAAAAATAAAGATCATACAATTTAGTTTCATGTGATGAATAATATATAACATATAGTTTAGATTCACCTGTTAAAGAGATTTGAAACCACATGTGAATTTTCATGTGAAATATTTCATGAGGAACCTCATAATAGTGTGATGGAAAAATTACATAAAAATATAGTAATCAATGAGTATTATTTACTAGAATCAAAATTTTATATAATGTAAAATCATTTATAGTTTGGTTTGATTTTATTAGGTTTCATCTTCAGTATAATTTATTTTTCTAAAGGATAACACTAGTTAATCTTGAATACTTTAGTGTAGAAAAACAATCTTACCGAATCCTCATGTCACATGAATTTTTAAAACACATGTTAATATAATTATTGTAACATAATTTGGTCATGGTCTTATAACTGATAAAATAATTTTTCTTATCATTCATCATTAAGAAATATATAAATTTTTTTATGTTGGATTGATGTCATATTATTTAAATATGTTACAAAACATCAATAACATATACTAATAAATATTGGATAACACGAGTATGGAATGACCTAATGATGTGATTGGACCAAATATCATTGTTGACATTAGTAACACATTACATTTGACAATATCAAAAATGTTTTATATGGTTTTGGATAAATTATTTACGATGGTATTTATATTTCTATTATTATCTACATAATTTTGATATAAGGGGTTAGATGTAATGATTAAATTCAAATATATCATTATTAACTCACATAAAATGAAAATATCATTAGTCTTTCATAAGGATAGTACTAAGATCACAAATCTAAGTGGTATTATTATATTTTAAAAAACATTGATTTAGGTCAATACATATTTATTGATTAAGACATAATCTATTTATAAGGGAAGTAAATTACCATGATAATGTATGTGAACATCCAAATGATCACTGATTTGTAATTCCAAAAAACATATAATCCCATTATAAAAAATTATTTAAGAAATTTTTTTTTTAATAATTAATTAAGATGATTAAATTTTTTGAATAAACCTTTTTTTCATAATAAATATTGAATTATATACAGTATTATGTCACTAATGTTAAAAGTACCTCATCCTATTAATTTTGTGAGTGATCTAGGATCTGCTCTGTTTTTCACATCTTATATCACAACAAACATATATTATAACATTTATTGCCTCTTGTTTTTAAATTCCCCAAATATGTACCCAATAAATTTTTTTATAATATTTTATTGAAATTCAAGTCATCATAGAGGATATAGTTTATTTCCTATTAGTGATTTTCTTCCATTCTCCAATTTCATAGGAAAAAATCCTTTTTGTAGATAATTTATTATTAGATACGTCAATTAGACTCCCAGATAGTGTAACAAGGATGAATATTGATCCTCGTCAAAATGTGTATTCATCATTAAAAAGTTTTTTGGTCCCATTTATTGTCAAAATTTTAATTTTTGTTTCGAAAATAAGATATATGGATAAGTATAAAAGAATTTTTATTTTTAATTTTGTAGAAATATTATTAATTTAGACGTTTACATGTTGATCTTCAATATACAAAACATCCTGATTATGAACATTCAACAATTTTTATGCTTGAGTTTAAAATAAAAAATTGAGATACATCTGAAAAAGATAATTCTATATAGAATTGTAATTTACCCCATAATGATTTCAATGGAATATTCCATTGTAAAACATATAGTTATCAGATAATTTAATGATGTACCAAATTGATAAAGATAGTACAATTTTCATGATAGAGTATAGTTATATTGTATGAAGAGAATATAAAGTATTTCGAGAAGAAAATTAGAAGGATGTCTTCTAGATGAATAAGGGATGTTGATAAGTTAAGTACAATGGATAATATAGAAATGAGATCATCAGGTAAACCCGAACAATATTGAGAACTAGATTGTTTCTCTGGGATTGTAGAAGGTTGGTTTAGTTTGGGAGAGATTTTTGATGTCATTGATTATTTACATTTTAAGCCTATCAGGAAGAGGTTTCCTAACAATTTGGAACCATGTAATGGTATATATTATGGAAAAATCTCATGGATCCATTTGGTCTAGAAATATTATAGTGTATCATATGGGTTTGTTAGAGAGATGAGTTTATGTAAATAAATATTGGGCAGACATTTGTTAAATTTTATACATATAATACATGATTAAAGTGGATTAAATAATATTTTAAATAAATTCAATAAGATATTGGTGATATTTTCATTCAATGACTATGATCAAGCCTATATGTATTCAATTTTGAAGAAATAATTGATAAAGATATTTGAGAAAACCATGATGAATAATGATAACATTGATAATTGAAGAATTATTGAAGACATTCAAATGATGTTTAAGTTGAGTGGGGAATTCAAACTACATCCCACATTTATTATGTAAATTTTGGTTGAAGTATTCCAATTTGTAGTGGATCCAACTCACAGTGTTTTAGTTATTTATTTTTCTAAGGAGAATCAAAATTACTAATTAATTTTTAAGAGTGCATAACATGATATTATAACCTCATTTTTATATAGTAAATAAACTGTGTACCAAAAGGATGGAGCATGGTGTGAAGATGGAAAACCGATGTAATTCACTATGGAAACAAGATAATTTCAAACAAATTAAATCGAATAAGTGTATTTGATAGATACTGAAAGAATGATGCTCACAATATGGACTATATCATATATGAAAAAAAATATACTGACGAGTAACAAATAGTGGTGAATTATTATGATCCCAACAAATTAAAAAGTAGACAAATCATATCAGATGTATTATTATTTGATAGATGTTTTTAAGGATTAATAACATATAAATTTTTAGAAAGGTTGTTTTGAGTTTATCTTGCCCGTTATAAGATTAGGTATTTTTACACCAATAATAACTTTATATTATTATTAATTTATTGAACTAGTTGTAAATATGATAAACTGATGATAACTTTTTTTGAGAATAGAATATCCTAAAAAGAATATATTACAACCCCGGATTAATAAAAATGAACATTCTATAGCTAGTTTGAATAACCAATTTAAAAAAAAGATTATTGATGAATTATATTACCGGTCGAGAAGAATGTTGGAAAAAAGATATTAGAGGGTTATAAAAAACAATAGAAGAATAGTTTTTTATTAGGTAATTGAAACAAGGTTAGTTAGAGAAATAATAATGCTGTGTAGAACCCGTTACATAATGATTATTTTTTATCCATAAAGACATAATTAAATGAATCCACAATAAAGGGAGAATCAAACCTAGAAAAGAGTGGTTATTTGTATTAAACGGTGTAAATATTGTGTGTCGATCACTCATTATATTTACTACATATGAGGTGATATTTAGAGATATTTTTGAGTGGATTGAAACATTAAATAGTACATGGGTTTATTTTTATGTGAGTAATAACTAAATTAAAAGGAATCTATGATTTAACCAACCAACTCTTAGTGATCTTATATAGATCTCAGAATATAAATTTATATTAGAGGGATGATTGACTCTAAAATATCGCACTATCTACTGATCATATAGAAAATAAATTTAATTAATAGTTAGTTTGTTCCTATAATCTATGTAAATAACATTAATATTTGGATAAATATGTTCTTACACTAACTTCTATATCAGGTCCTAGATGTGAAATAAATGTCTATAATAGTATTTCCACTAATTAATGAAGTTTCTATAATTGTTTATGATAATATTGATCTAGATGTTAAGGGAAAATCTCAACATGAAATTTTAGTCGGTGTATCTACGATTCTGTTATTAAAATATGATATATTTTCCATCTTCGAATCAAATGTGGGATAATATGAGATGAAACTAAGATGAAAATGTAAAACTAATGGAGGTAATGTTTTATAGTGGTGGGAAAATAAAAAATAATATGACACACCTTAATATAATTAGAGTGAAGAAAATGATTGTGGATATGATGGAAATGAATAAAAATGATCAAGAATAAGAACTAGTCAGACAATATAATCTTAATAAAAATATATAATATATTTCAATTAATGTAAGAAAAACATGTTGAAGCTGGATGAATCTGATAAGATGGTAAATAATCCTTAGGAAGGATTTGGTGAGAAATATTAAGAGTTATTTATGACATAATCAATGACTATTATAACTCTATGTGATTTATAGACGCATATATAAGATCACGCTAATGTATTTTAGGTTAATAGGGTATATTTTAATGATGGTGAAAATAATTGTATGTAAAATCAAGTTGATTGTATGGCTAAAAAATGTCAATATAAGTATTACATTAAAATAATTACATGTTTTAAAGATAAAAATAAATCATCATTGATTACAAAGATTAGTCAGAAGTAATAGTGGATTTGTTCAACAATATTTTGGATAAAAAATCCACATATAGTTTTTAATAAGAAAATAAATTATAAATCTGATTAGAATTAATATTACTCTAAATAATCAATATCTTAATGTAATTACTAATTATGAGGTGTGTTCAAGAAGAATTCATATTGTTTCTAGAAAGTATGTCTAATCCCATAATGAGGTAGGAATAAAGTGGGGATCTAATAATCAGATAAGATCAAAACTATTAAAAATAATAAAATAATAAAATAATTTTTAGATAATGATGAATGTGTCAGTTCCATGTTAGGATAATGAGAGTATTAAAAGTATTGAAAGTAGAAAGAAATATTTCATAGTTATTATGCTATATAAAATATATATGTATAAAATGGTTGATGAATTAAAAAAACATAACAGTGAAAACAAATTCTTTAAAATTGATTTAAAATTTGAGCTAAAAGTGGCTAAAACATAGTAAAATGATGATTGTTTGATGATTCAGAATAAGTGAGAGATGTATGACCATGATTGGAATTCTACTAAAAATTTTATGATCATCTTTCCTTCCAGAGAGTAATGAATGAAATATATTTATGGATATCAACTGATGATAATTATACAACATTGTCATAAGATTCAATTGATGAGAAATTATTTTATAATACTTCTAAAAATGTCCAATCATATGGAAGAAATAACATCCGATTAAAATTGTAATAGGTAGAAGAAGGAGATGTATATATTAAGAAATTATTCTAAATTTTTTTGTACTTTTAACGATCAATTAGTTTTCTTCTGACTCCAATTATTATGGGGTTTTTATGAAATAAGGATGAAATTGAATGAGAAAAAAATATGGAATCTCAAGTAATTATTACATAACTTTTCATCACTATCATGACCAACCCCATGAGTCATGTGTTGTGACTACCCCAAGTTTGTATCCCACAGTCCAACGGTTTGTGACTAGTGTCTAAGGCATTAAAATAAAAGTGGGAGGATTTTCCAAGTACCTGTACATACGTACACTCACACCCCTATCGCACAATGCAGAAAAGAAGATATGAATTCTACTAAGATAGCCACTGAGAGTAAACAATATAAGATAAACGTAAAGGGGGAAGAATATAATCCAAAAAATGAAAAATATTTAACCAAGAGGGTAAAAAACTATATAGATACTCGTCTTTATAAATCTTTACCTGAATAGTATATAATAGTAGATACCTAAAGTTATAGAAGAACTCCTCCCCTGCCAGATATCACTGGGCACCACCTAGCCTTGGGCCACCACGGTCATTGTCTCAAAATCATCTGTATTCATAAGACGAAACATGTGTGGGAGATGCCCGTGCCAGGGTGAGTAACAAAATAATCATTATGAATCCCAAACAACAATAAAAATACCACATAGAAAAGTACACATGAAGTAGTGGAAAACTCACATATGTATAATATATAGTATTGAATATAAGACAATCTATCTTAATCATGAAGAAGATATACTACTGAGGGACACATCCCTGATGATTCACTGATTTCTGATGGGCCACTGAAGTCAACTTGTCACTGAGGATATCTAGGCCACCAAGGTCTGCATGTCACAAAGGTCTACTAGGCCACTGAGGTATGCTCATCATTGTGGCCTGCTAGGATATTTATTTATGCATGTCACTGAGGTCTGGTGGGCCACTAAGGGTTGTTGGGCCATTGTGGTCTACATGTCACTGAGGTCTGATGAGCCAATGATTCCTACACGTCACTAAGGTGTGCAAGGCCCCTAAGGACCACACTTCACTAGGGTGTGTTGGGATATTGAGGTCTGCAGGTCACTAAGGTATTCTAATCCCCTGAGGTTTTCACCCCACTTAAGTCTATTGGGCCACTTAAATATTCTTATGATAGAGGTTTGGTGGGTCATTGTGGTCTACATATCACTTCCTACTCATCCCAGCCAACCTTATGATTCCTACTCAGAACGTGCTTCATTATGGGAGAATATACTCCTCAAATCATTAGTCCCATTTCAACTTCCACAAAAACTCACTTACATCTTGTCAAAAGAACTATCTCATCATGGGGGTCCCAACACCGCAAATATGTTTAAATCAAATCAATGTTTTGGATGTTATGAGTCTTTTTGAGAAAATGGGTCGGTCAAGTACGGGCCCGGTGGGACTCGGACGGACCAACCCAACCCAACCTGTCCAAGTACACTAGACCTGATAGACCCATTCCATTGGGCTGAGGGTCCAACTTGCTAAGCTACCGAGCTGCCTGATCTCATTCCTCTAGGCTATCCTGCAATGTTATGCTAGTTTCTATTCATCCACGCAGCCCAGTGGCCTGGTTCCCCCTCTGGCCTTTCCTATACTGGTGAGACGGTTCTTTCCATCCTATACGTGATAATCTCAATCTATCACTGCCATGTATACAGTCCGTTGATAGCATTTTATATCCTCAAATGTTTCCCACAATGGCTGAAACCTGCTATTGCCACCCGCAGCTTTTCCTCGGGCCTCCCTTGCTGCCTAGACACACTGCTTGTGGATGCCACCCCCTATAATTGGATGCTGCCACATGCCGCCTTGACCGGCCCTATTACCCCCAATGGATAAAATAAGTTCCATATCCAACATACATCGAGTTATAGGACCTCCTGGACATGACCTTCCATCACTACCTGGCCACGACTGTCCCATGCTAGAAGTCATTCACCAGGTGCCACCATCTCCCTCAGCCTCATGCCTGGGTTGATCCACCACTATGGGCCTATGTGGACAGTGATTTCCATCACATTCTGATGAACGGAAGAAATAGGAAACAATATAAGGACATATAATGAACAAACAAAGTACATACCATGTCCTTTATTTATGTCGGGGTGATTCATCCTTTTTTGAAGTGTAATGAAAGTTATATAAATGTGAATCCAATATCTCATAACTTATGGTAGGAAAAAAATACCTTTCTCATATAGATGATCTAACTAAGAGTCAATTTGTTAGTTAATTGTCATATATTATTCATTTAAAAGGATGAACATGGAAAATTTACACACTTAGAAAAATAACCCCTACCTAGAAAAAGGAACATTAAGTGTCAGGATACAAATGTCTTTTATGATTTGTTAATAAATGCCACGATCTGTCATCTAATGGAAAATCAATCTGTGATCCATCATCATTAGAGATTATTCATTTGTCATCATTCATTGATCACTAATAGAATTAATTCAAATTCATTGTGTAATATCTTGATTTTACCCCTATTCTCGTATCTCTATTAATCAACATAATGGAGGAAACACATTTCAGCACTTTTGTTAAGATAAGTTGCTGCATCATTACACTGTTTCATTTATAAAATGAAATAGCTAGCTAATTGCTTCATTAAAATGAAACATTTTAAAATAAAATAATTTCTTTGTATATATTATTTTCCCTCAAAATGGTCTAAAATTATCATTTACCATTGACCCACACTGGTTGAGGTTCTGCCATGCATGAGTAAATAACAGACTACCAATCTCAACAGTTCTCTTATATTTCAAATCCGAGTTATCGTTTATGAGTTATCGAAAATAACATAATATTTATTTTGTTATTTTACTCATGGTCATGTCCCAAACAATATTTTCCACAATAGACCCATGTTTTCCAATGTTAGGATACACATAAATATAAACCACCCTTATGAGATCAATGATGGTTTTGAATTTTCAATTGGAGTCACCATTCATGAGATATAAGGATTTATAAAATAGCATAATTTTATTTATTTATTTTATTTTTAGTTATGCCATTATTATGATTTCTCACTGGAGGCTCGTGCCAACTAAAAGTAAGTTGTGACTAAGGTAATCTATTCATATTGAAATTATTGGGGCCCTTGTATTTCTAATTCGGGAACAGGTTTACGTGTTATTTCACTTTATCCTGAAACCTGCTTCCACACACTATTTAAAACACAACAATTTTCAATGGACCATTTCGGGCACACTAGGTCTTGAAATCGCACGTCGTCTTAGTTTCTGGTGTCTGAATATTCCAAATTAATTTTCAAAATATATAACCTAGAAAATCTGTGTCATAAAATTTTCCACGCCTTAATTCTTTACATCCCCGAAATCCGAAACAATTGATTCCGAAATAGATGAGGGTACGAGCATGAACCAGGCCTCCCGATCCCACATTCTCTCTTGGATATTTCATGCACTGACACCATACATGCACTAGAGGGATCAATCTCCTGTAGAGGGTCCTCTCCTATTGATGCTCAATTTCCACCATAAAATCATCAAAATTTTCCATTTCATCAACGTCCATCTCGCCCTAGTCAATGACATGTAATGGGTTGTGTACGTATCCCCCCAGTTGAGATACGTTGAAGGAATCATGTTCCCTCTCTAACTACAATGGTATATCAAAGAGGTACCCCACCTCATCCGCAATACATAATATCAAAAAAGTTCTGATGATCCTTAGAGATAACATTCCACTTCGTCCAAATCCTTATATTTTGTGTCACAGAGAGACCAAAAAACACATTTTTTACCTCCTCAAACACCAAGGGTCTCTGTCACCTATCTTTATTAGACATATGACGGCTCTCTGTAGTCTTTATACAGTTCTGGATAACCTGTACCTACTCTATAGTAGCATGCACCAACTTTGGGCTCATAATGGTTGACTCTTCGGGGTTAGTCCAGCAATGTGGTGACCTAGAGGGTAACCCTTGCAAGGCCTCAAACGATGCCATGCAGATGGTGGAGTTTTATAAGTTATCGAATGAAAAATCTACAAGAGGTCAGTGATATTCCCCACATCTGAAAAAAAAATTGGATGCAAGCCTAATGTAGGTCCTCTAGGACATGAATGGTATGCAATTTATGGCCATCTGTCCATGGGTGGAAAGTTATTCTCAACACATCTGAGTCACAAATTCCTCTTACAAACCCTTCCACAATCGGGATGTAATGTGAGGATACCGATATGAGACTATTGTCGATGGGACTCCATGGAGTCGAACTATCTCCTTCACGTTGAACCATCTCATTCCCTCTATGAGACATTGTTCCTAAAAAGATAGGAAGTGACTGACTTGGTGAGATGGTCAATGATCACAAATATGGTATTGTGTGCCCTGGAATTTTGTGGTAAACCCTTCATGAATTTCATTAATATAATTTCTCATCTGCATCTTGACACCCCATGGAAGAGAATTGTAAGCCCTACTAAGCATAGGTCTTGACACAATGCATTGAAAAACCATGAAACAGATTAAACAAGTGCTCATCTCTTATATCAATAGGTAAGCTCAACTTCATCTTACTCAATCAATTATATTTTCCACCTTGACCCCAATATGAATGTCCCGATGCATATCGCCACTCCAGGAATCCAATAACACTACTGTGAATCCTTTGAATGGAATGAAGTGTTCCCCAACTTTTGAATATCCATTAGGGTAATTCACTAAATACAACTAAGCAGGTAATGTATCAGTGTTGGTTTCATCAATTTGTTCCTCCCTAACTCACATAAAAGTGTATGGGTAAAAATCGACTAGAGGTAAGTTTAATCATCTCTATCCACAAAGGATAACAATAAAAAATCCAATTGTAAGGATTCCTTGTTCAGGAACTATAAACTGGATCAACTTTTGGGAGAATATCCTATATTGTTTCCCTTACTAAGAGTATAGAATACTTTACTGTAATAGTCCTATAGGAACTCCAACTGTTATCACTATCTCATGTTCATATTCTTCTGAGATAATATATACATGAGACTGTTTCAGTTAGAGTTGGCGGTAACCTGTTCACCCATTATGTAGTGTCTTAACATCTTCAATTTATAGTTTTGTTCTTGTGGTCTCAAATGATGGAAATAAAAGGAAATTAATGATTTACCTGGTCTCAGGATACAAACATGTGTGGTCCCTGATTCATCATAGAACACTAATTAGTTGGACCAATACTCTGTAAAACTCAAGATCGTGTTTCTCATAAAACTTTTCCTTAACTACTAAAAATACTACGAAAACCACTTCATCCCTAAGAAAGGCTTCCCCTTTCAACTGATCGATGTGTTGATTTACCCTATGTTAGTTGATACTCGTAATCCACCAACACATGGTAAATGTGATGGTAATCAACACACAACCTCGAACACAAGGTCACACTTATCCCTTTATCTACAAGTCCTCCACCTGCACCCTCAATTTATAAAGCTCTACGAAATCCATCTGATACATTATTTCATATATCTATACCAATTCGGGGTGTAGAAAATGCATATTTCCATCTCCCTATGGGGAGGGAAAAATATTATTAGAAAGACGTCCTCATACTATTCCACTACTGTTGGGAACTAACTACTTGAAACATCCACGACCACGAGGGTGAGGATAGCCAACATAAGAGTGTTCAGCTACACCCACTCATACCTAAAATTACCCCATACTTCTTAGGGTTTTTCTCACCAACCAAGGAAACCCCTAGTCCAATGCTGCCAACATTCCACATAATTCTTCAAAAAATAGTCAATCTGAGCATTAACTATGGATGACCAGTCCATAAGAAAACTAACATACTAAGGCCTCGATGCTACCACCATGAGGTTCCAACCAAAACACTCTCCTCAGGGATTATATCACAATGTCAGAATAAGTGTGATTATCAAATCTACTCTCATAGGGGTCTCCAAATTTAAGGTTCAAGTCAATGAGTTAATGGTAAACTCTTATCCTTAAACAAGACTCGTGACAAGGAGGCATGAATATAACATGGGTCTATTAATAAGAAAGATAAGTGTAGAAACATACCATATCACAAATAATTTTTGGATCCCATTGATCATATTCCTTGACCGCATATATCTACTCCCTTCCCTTATCCTCTAGCTCCATGAATCTAGTGTGGACTACATTAGGGTGGTGGTTGTAACATTTAGAAATGTTCAACACATCCTGCTGCTCTCCCACCCCCACTGCCATGTCTTCCACCCTACATATTAATCTATTACTGTCATTGTCTCTACCCTAGTGGTCGATCCACTATTTCACTATTAGCATGACGGGATGGACAATATCTAAAAATATTTCCCCTACTAACTCTTGAAAATAATTACATATTACTAGGATGATTGTACTCACCATACGAGATCTGATTTGTAGATCAACTATTTTAGGACCTCTTATTGGAATATCTCACATGTCCAAGTCTCTAAGACTGACGTCAGCTTCTTAATTGCCAACTACTAACATCCACTGATTATATTTTCTCAGCCAAATTACATTTTACCACAAAGGTTCTCTATATTACCCAGCTTAAGATATAATGAATATGGAAGTAATGCTGGATCAGATGTCCCTAAAAACACCTCCCTCAGAGGCCCAAGCCTTGAAGCACTATTCGGGTCATATTCATCAAGTACCAAGAATTGTTGGTATGCCTCAATGAATACTCATGTTCCTTCATTTCATCCTATTAATGATTTAGAATCTCTTTTACATGCATATCCTTTAGATTTTAGGGAGAGGGATACCTTTTATAAGAAAGATTCTATGAGAAATGTTCTAATGCCCTTTATATGGAAGTGTCACCTAATCATAAGAATGAGTATTCAAACCCTCGACATTTACCTGTTGAGTCATGTATAATGCTCACTTCTAGGACAAAAATTTGATCTAATGGAGTCCTGGCTATTTGGATATCTCATAAACCACCTCAAACAAGTCCTTAGCTACCTATGGGTCTGGCTCACATTGAAACCTAAGGGTATCTGTCACTAAAATGCATGATGTTCACTAATCCCGCACATCTCATCCACTGGTACTATAAGTACCTTGTGTTATTCAATAGTTGTTGGTATAATTGGTACACAACATGGTAGTGATGTATCTGGTATAAACTGGTGTACCCAGCTCGTCACCCTGTTTATCATCCTCATGATCATGCGATGGAATAGAAGCTGGTTGTCTATGTGGAAGAATCATGAAACAAAATAATATATATCATGATCAATAGAGCATACCTTGTGATTTGTCTCAATAAGGACATGGAAAACATAACCAATTCATATACGATGCATGTACCATCTTTTTATCCATGAAAATAGTGTTTTCATGTACCAAGTCGAATGGCAAAAATCAGGGTCTTGGTGTATGGATACGTCAGTCACCGCACTAACACATTATTCCCTAGTCTAAAATCTGAAATCTAAACCTGTAACACTATGGATGAAAACGAAACTCATAGACTTTGGGTTCTTAAGGTAGAACCAACCACCTTTGATACCACTTTTTCATGAACTGTCTCTCTGTGCCCATGCCACGACAACCCCAAGCCCTCCTCTAAAAGGTAATGGGCTGATGACTATCCTCGAAGGCATTATCCTTTATGTGGGAGGCATTTTATGAGTACCTTCACACACACACACACACTGACAACCTCAACCCAAAATGATGAAAAGGAAGAAATCCTTGTTACTAAGACAACCGGTGAATGTAAACACTACATGTTGAAAGTAAAGGGGCAGGATACAATCACAACAAAAGAAATGTTGTAAACACAAGGCTTTATATTTCTTTGGATACGAGTTTTCAGAAATACCTACCTGAAGGGTATGTGAAGAGTAGCTGCCTGAAGTTTTATGAGTATGCCTTACCAGTATGATCTCACTAATAACTACATGTTCATAGACCACCAATGTATCTTTCAAAATGTCAATTGTCTGAACAAGGAACAAAACATGCAGGAAAAGCCTTTGCAGGGGTGAGTAATGCAATACTCAGTGGGGACCCCAACCACAATGAAATGAACTGATAGAACACTACCAATGAAGTAGTAGAAAACACACATAAGTATAATCTAATTTATAGAATCGAATACTATTTGTGGTAATACTAAAAATTTTGTACTATTATGGGACTCATCCTTGTTGAGTCAATGAGGTTAGATGGACCACTGAGGTCCTCCTGTCACTATGGTTTGATGGGCCACTGAGGTCCTCACGTCACTATAGTATATTGGGCCACTGAGATCTACTCTCCAGTGAGGTCTGATGGGACACTGAGGTCTGCATGTCCCTATGGTCTGCTAGGCCACTGCGATCCACATGTCCTTGAGGACTGTTGGCCACTCAGGTCTGCACGTCACGGAGGTCTCCTTGGCCACTGATGTCCACACATTACTGAGGTTTTCAAGGCCATCGAGGTATGCACACCACTGAGTTATTATGATCCAATTATTTCCACATGTCAATTATATCTACTGGAACCCTGAGTTCTATACGTCACCAAGGATGTCTGGGCCACTTAGGTCCACATATTACTACATTCTCTTCATATCCAACCGTAGGATTATCACTCATAGTGCACATGATTCCAGAAGAATAAATTACTGAAGCGATCAGTCTCATTTTTAAATACACTAAATCTAAAATGGATTATTTTTAAATGACCTTCCCTTCATTGGGATCCCAACTCTACAAATAGAATTTCAATCTGAAAGAAAATTTTAATGTTATAAGTCTTTAAGTGAAAAGGGGCCATTTTGGTCTAGACGCAGTCCCACCAGGGCTGATCAACCCGACCCAACCCGGCCTAACACGGTTTGAATGACCTGAAATAGTCAGGTTTGGGATGATCTGTTATGGCCTGGACCATGTGCCAGGCCTATTGGGCCTAGGGACTAACCCGACGTGATTCCTTGTAGAGCAGTCTCTTTCTTCCGTCCCAACGCACACTGGTTGGACCATCTATGTCCAGCCAGTCTGGCCAGTGGTCAAGTTTCTCCTCTAGCCCGACCCTCACTGGAATGATGTTTTGATCTATCCTAAACATTGTAGTTGCTTCATCTGCTCTCCATCACCCACTGTTGCCTACCTGTCATCTCCCTGCACATGTTCCATTGACCCTCGTGTCATTGCCCTACCATTACCCATCCTGGCCGCGCCCTTCTTTCACCACCCGAGGCTGAGCCGCAGTCATCCCTTATTACCACATAATCCTTCTGGCAATTGTCACCTTTTATATGCGGCCTTTGTTGCATGCCACTGCCACCAGCCATGGTCCACCACCCATGGCAGCTATTGCGGTTTCCACCAATGTCGCCGTTCGAGAAAGCATCCCTTACCATCGCCGCAACCTTCCGTCATTGTGGCTCTCCCATGATGGTGGTCGTTAACCCATCGCCATATTCTCCTTTGGCCTCATTCTAGGGATGATCCACCACTATGATCCTATTTGGACTAGAGTTTTCATCACGTCATGAAGAATAAAAGAAAAATCGCAGAGTAGAAGGATGCTCTCAGAACACACGAAGGATGGACCATGACCTTTGTTCATGGCATCATGAATTTCCCTTATAAATAGTTAACTAAGGATGAATAAACATGAATCCAACTTCCCATAACTCCCCGAATGAAAAATTTCATTTCATTAGAGACATTAAAATCGTGGGTAAATTTCATTGTGAATTATCCCACATTCTTCATTTATAAAGGAAGAAAGAGGAAAATAAAAACACATAGAAAAACAAAACAAAACAAGAAAAAGGATCTGTTGGCATTGGGGTTTGATCATCATTGTCGATCCCTTAATATACATCGTGATCCATCATTTCATCGACTATCGATTTGTGAATCTTCATTGTTTGTGATTCATCATTTTGGCTCTATTCATTGCTCGCCCACATAACTCCTCTAGTTACTCGGAGCATTCTCTCAGTTCATACCTTGATCCCATATCTCTATTAACTAAAAAAATAGAAAAAACAAATTTTAGTTTTTATTTTTTATTGAGTCACCTCATTTTTATATGATTCCATTTTTGAAATGAAATTGTTTCCTCGTTACTGTGTTTCAGCAAAACATTTTCAAATAAAATAAATTTTTAAGGAATATTTATTTTTTTCATAAAACACATGAAAGATACCATTTACCCTCATCCCATACAAGTTGAGGTTAGGACATAAGTAAGGAAAGAACACTTTCATGAGATCAAAAATACTTCTGGATTTCCAATCTGAGTTACCTTTTATGAGTTATGAAAAATAAAATATTAATTCTTTTATTATATTATTTATAGTCACATCCCAAAAACAATATTCGACAGTTGGCCTGTACTGGCCAATATTAGGCTCCACCTAAGGAAAACACACATTAATGAGCTCAACTATGCTCTCAAAATTTTAATTTGAGTAACCTTCCGTGGGTTATAAGAATTTTTAAAATAAAATAATTTTATTTAATTATTATATTTAGAGTTATTCCATTTCTGTGTTTTCTCCCTATAGGACCATGCTGACTAAATATAATTCACTCCTACTGTAAAAAACATATTGAACACAAATGTTCCCCCATATTTTTGATCTAGGATACCATTTAAGAGTTATTCCATTTTCTCTGAAAAAATCTAACATGTGCTATTTTAAAAAAATTCGATGGACTATTTTGGGCACACCGAGCCTTAGAATCACACACCTTTTCAGTTCTCGATCTTGAATGTTTTTCATTAATTTTCTAAAAATCAAATTCAAAAAATCTGAGCCATTACAATTACACTATAAACACACATGATCTTTTATTGTTTATTTCCTTGGAAAAATTGTATATAAAACATGAAACATTATAACATTATTCTAATAAACATTAAAAGATTCATTATAGGTTCACCTTATGTATATTTATTGAATCTAATTATATGTGGACATTCATAATTGGAGATGGTGAAAGTGGGGCCCAATAAGTAAATAAAGGGAAGTAGTTTACAAGTAATCTTGAGGAATATCCATATGATCATAAGGAATATCATTATGAAATGACAAAGAATAAATGAGGCACAACATAATAAAATGAAAATGAATCATAACCTATAAATGAGTATACAAATTTTAATTTAGACATTCATTAGAATATCATCAAGGTTATTCACCGAGGCATAAAAAATATAAAGGTTATTCACCAAGGTATCGTATAACTTCTAATCTCTAGAGATTAAAATATTTACCAAATTTATTATAGAACTAGTAAAGATATACCTAATATTTCAAAGTTTTTATTTGAGAAACATATATTATAATCAAAAAATTCATAAATTACTCATGAATTATGAATGAGACATGAATCATATTAAAATCATAGGGTTTCAAAGGAACATATAAAACAAGATCATTTCTGTCATTTTCATCCCACAGAAATGGAACATGGGTTTCGTGTATGAGAATCACTGAATAGAATAAATCATTTTTACAATTATGTTAATTCCCATATAAAATAAATAGTACTGGGTATTCACAATATTATATTCTTGATGATAAGAGGGAGATTATTTGATGTAAATTCAGTAGTGTAACTGGTATAAATCATGGTTATATAAAAAGTGTAAAATGAGAGGGTAAAGGGTCTCCTAGAAGGGTTAATCCCATATGAAATGTATATGAAAAATATAGTGCCACCTTCCTGGTAAAATAAATCACCACTCTAATCTCCATAGGTAGATTATGCATTAGTGACTTTGATCACCTAGTGAGAAAGATAACATGTTATGTTCTTAAATTGAGAAATTACTAATAACTCTTTGGGGACCGAATCAGCATAATTAACAGTGTCCTATTTCCCATTCTTATATATTCTCTGGCTTCCATATATGTGTCAACTTTTTTCATTAATACCATAGATAAGATCATGTCCAGTTTTATTTTGGATACCCTCTCTGAATGTTAGAGGCACTGGGCATCACGGGGTAGGATGGAAAGGCCCATCCATGTTGGAGGGATTAATGTGAGGATTTTATCTGACACTATTAATTGTATTCATGGTAAACTCATTAGGGAAATTGAGGAAGAACATAATTTCTAGGGGAATATCATGTCATCTAAATGTTCTAGAAACGAAGAAGTTTTATGTTCACATGGCTCTCCTTTTGTGTCTATGATTTACCACCTCAATTGAAACCAACAACATCACTCCTGATAGATATTTGGGGAAGCTAGAATCCTATTCTGGTGGAAAAACATTGTAGTCTCTGCAAATGGTTTTCCTAGTTACCTTGTTCCAAGGATCTAATTTTAGGAGGCTAGCATTTATCCTCCATTTATTATGCCATTCTAGCAAAGAATATACGTGATATATTTTATCTAATATCTATTAAATTGTAACAAAAAAAGTGTGTGTTCACTCTTTCCAACTCAGGGACATTTATAATAAGGTACTTCCATAGGATCAATATATCCAAAGTTCATGGGGATTGTTGGAATGGAATGGTATGGAGAAAAAATAAAAAATATAACTTTCTCACCTGGAGGATAATGAACTACAGAGACCTTATAAATGATAATACCAAAAAACAATTTCATCATCATGGTATTTATATGTCACTATTGTGAAAAATATTAGGAGGAGGGAATGATTCATCACTTCTTTGAAGGATAGCAGTCTCATGATGTCTAGGGATTCTTTAGTGAGGTTACTACAGTTTCCTCTAAATATATTCCCTATGTCCTAATATTGGAGTGATGGATCCTGGATTCAATGCTACATGTCTAGAAAATATGTCATGGTCGATTAATCTATGTGATGGATACTAGTGCATATAATAGGCTAGAAAAAATACTATATATGAGGGGACCCAATCCATATGGAGGTCCGTCATTTTTAGAACAATAAACTTAATCTTTAATATTTTCAATTTTATTTGTAACTATTGTGATGCTACTTAATTGAGATCGTTGCACGTATGCTCTTCTCTAGTTAAACCTCCAATCACCTGATCTCTAGGATATTGGGTGCATTGTAATCCACCATTCATGGTCTTTAAGATTAATACAGATGATTCTTGAAACATTCGAGTCCAATGAGGAGGAGGGGTAGTTCCCAACCCTTAGAAGTGTGTCACCCTTACTTTTACTTCTTATTATGGTAATGGTAATTCTCTTCAGGGGGATTCCAAAGAAATATTCACTAGCATAAACATATTCTACCAAGGGAATATCAACCTTGATCATGTTGAAACTGACTCCATGATTATTCATGAGATTTTTCATAGAAAAGGCTCCACCCCATGGTCGAAATCCTACATTATTAGAAAATATAGATCCCTACTCAACAGAAATATCCATGTGTCGTATACATGGAATGAGAGAATTATGTTTGTGGATCATCTTTCATCCATTCTGTATCATGTCTTCGACATCCCATGTTTCTGAAACATTTATTATTTAAAACCTGAGGGGTTTAATTTGGTCAGAAGGGATGCACTTGGAAATTATTATTTTAGACCACACTAGGACTTAATTTTCACCCTTTTTTAATCTTTTAACATTATTCCAAGATAAAAGTACTATTATGATGATATTCACCATATCATATATCATACATATATGAAAATATTTTCTTTAATCAAAACAAAAACAACTAAGTATAATTATATTACCTTTTAACAACTAATACTTCTAGATTGAGACCATGGGTGATAAATGAGACCTTGAGAGAACTTATTTGTAGGTAAAACTATTATATGTTCATAGAGGATGACTTTTGAATGAACAAAAATGGATATCATGGTTGGAAATTATATAAAATGCGGGGGAATTATTTATTAATTTTCAACTATAAGCCTTAGAAACCTAGTTTGATGAAAATGAAACCCATGGGATTCCCCCATAGTATTTTCCCATGGTTTTTAACAAATGAGTCGTATATTATATTATTTTATTCCACAAGAATTAGTCAAAATTATATATTTCTTATTTTGGAATGGAAAAGCACAGTTTCAACAAAAGTGGTTTTTTAATGTTGAGGTTTCCATTTCAGACTTCACAAAGTAAATTATAGTTTTGTAAATTGATTAAAATTTATTAAAATATATGATATTAATAAATGAACAATTTAATATTCATGGAATGGGGTTAATTAGTTATCAAATCAATATGAAATAATAATGTAGTCATTAAACATATATTATATATAAAACTATACATTTACTACTCACTGAACTAATTTTGTATTTTAGAGAATTATCATAAATTAAAACTAGCCTAATTATGGAATTATTATTTAAAAATGATATTTGTCTTAGAATTATAATTCTGTAAATATGATTATTATAATTATTAAATATAAAAAATATGTATTTATTAAAAATTAAAGTTGAATGAAATTGTAAATTATAATATATGACACCTGAGAAAAAATTATTTTATACTTATATATATTTATGATCGGTTTAATCATACTATTTCATTAAAATATGTATAATTCATGAAAACATATTTTTTATAAATATTTATCTCTTTTTTTAAAATTACAATTTATTTTTAAATAATAAATTTATCAAATTTCATCTACATGTTGTTAAGAACAACTATTCATAAAATTGAATTTTTGAAATGAAAATATTATTTATATATAGTAATTAAAAAATATATAACTACGCCTCATACATGTAATCTATTATTAAACCCACATACACTATATTAGTATGTTGTGTGATGGTTCTATTTTCATGGTGTTACAAAGCTAATTAGCTCCAACCATTTTTCAATTTCCACATTTAACTTCTCCCACAAGCGATTTTAGGCTATATTTACTTGTTAAATCTCACCTTCGGCTTTGTCAAGACAAAACCTCAGTGATGATACCTCCCTCCCAGGCTTCAAAAAATGGGATTGAAATATCATGACACTACTTGATGATTCCATCACCCCTTCTTAATGTATCAACTATTTTTCTTCAAATTTTTACTTTTAAACACAAACAATAACATTAAAATTATTGTAAAAAGAATAGTTCCCAATTGCCATAATTGTCCAATGATAAAATAATGGTCAAATAAAAATGGTCACATTTCCCATTATTTTCACCTCATTACTAAAAATAATTTTTTTTGTAAAATATATTATAACACACATTTCAGAGGAAAAAATTATTATTCAAAAAATCAGGTCATTATATTCATCCTCTTTAAGGAAATTTAATCCAAAAAATTTTATCATCTTCTCTCCATTGACATGACGTGTTGGTACTTCTATCTAATTGGATGGCCTTGTTCCCATATTTCTTCTACATATATTTGGTTCCTCCACAGAGCCATGATGAGGTGGGTAGTCTTGTTGTGTAGGACCTTGTCTTTATGGTTCAACATCGCCATCAGCTTCTCCTCATAGGGGAGGTCATGTTCCAGTTACACCACCTTCAAATTCAGTACATGTGAATGGTTAGGTATGTATATACTCTAGCAAAATATGTGGAATAAATCATGAAATACTTATACATTTGGTGGATGTTCAAGCTGTTTTGACAATGCTCTTATGCGATCTAGGATTTCATTGGGGTTAATGTACACTGGGCTAAGCATCCCTTTCTTCACAAACAACATAACTATTTTCCACTATGATATTCGAATGAAATCATTGTCTCCACCATCAAACACCAAGAAACATTGGCGATTGTAAATATAGCTATTATGATGATGCTGAGCATCCTTAATGTGATATTACATAATGTGAAGTTTTTCTATCATCTATTATACAAGATCATGCTGAAGAAGAATTATCTCACAAAAATCATCCCAAAAATAGGATTTCTATTACTATTCCCATATATATCTTCATATGATTCCATGGAAATACTGGAACAAAAACTATTATTGTATGATAACTCCACAAATGGGAGATTTTGATCTCATCCACCCTTAAATTCCATAGATCATTTTATGATTATGTCTTCAATTGGTTGAATACTCCACTCTGATTGGAAATCAGTTTGGGGTTTATTGGCCTCACTGAAATTGAATTATGGATTAAGAGAATTTTGAAGACTTCCCATGATTTATTTATATCTTGGATCATGATAGGAAACATTATAATGTGGTACCCAATGGATCCTCACCACTTTCTTTATGTAAATCATGGAATGTTGGTCAATATGTAAATATTCCCAAATAGTGATAAAATGGGATGTTCTGGGGATATGATCCACTATAACCCATGTCATATTTATCTCTAAGGATGTCCTATGGATTCTAGGGACAAAGTCCTTAGTGATATTTTCCCAGTTAAATTTTTTCATGTGTAGAGGTTTTAATACCTCTTTAGGATGTTTTCTCTCTACGATAACTTATTGACACACCAAGAACCTTGTAGTGTATTAAAAATTCTATCTTTTAATTTTCTCCCACCAATAATTATCAAATTGGACTTTATATATTTTATTGATTCCAGAATGTATAGTGAATGTAGAGCTATGTGCTTGATTAATCAGCCCCTTATTTATTTCACCAATTGTTTGAACACATAGACATGTTTTAAATTTTAGTAAACCATCTTGATCAATTCTCAACTCAAGAAACTTCTCATTATTTAAATTCTTGATATTATTCTATTATAAGGGATCTTCCCTTTGATATATCTTAATCTTCTACAGTAATGATGGTCGAGAAACCATTTGGAATGGGGTTGATGTTTTCCTTTCCCTTTGATTCCCATGTGAAGTTTTACTAGGACTCTGACAAATGTAACTATAGGAATCCACATCATTTCCCAAACATAAAGGTATTTATATCATAATGCATCATTAACATTGTTTTAAATTCCATGATAACAATGAAATGAAAAATGATAGTATTTATAAATTTACAACTATAAACTTTTTCCCATTTTGATACATTTTCAGGGATATTATTCAAAAATTTATTCTCAATGTGTATATCAAATTTCACCCATAAAGATAGTTTTTACTTATTTTTAGAAAGAAAATAAATGTAGCTAGTTCCATATCCTGTGTTGGATAATTTGGATCACACACATTTCACTTTTGAGATGAATATTCAATCACATTTTCATCTTTTATGGGGATAAACCCAAGAAATTTTAGATATATATCTTATAAAACACCAATCCTTTGCTGAAAATGGAAGAGTAATCATTTCAATAGTTACTAATATATTCTTCAGCTATGGGAATAATTATTTACACTCAATTACTTGAGGTTAGTTGGCCACTTTTGAAGATAACATTTTTTCTGTATTAGATATTTTCAAATGTTATTCAAAACCCTCTTATAATATATTGTTAAACCATTGAAACTGTGATAATAATTTACTTATATAGGATGATGTCACTCTTTAACAACATTTTAATTTCAAGGGTAAATTGATATTCCTTCATTGGTTATAATTTTTCCCTAAAAAAGAAGTTATTGTAACAAAATTTGACATTTTCTGAAATATCAAAAATGCCTCACATACCATAGTGATTTCGATATGACACTTAAATTATCTTCATCCTCCATGTGACTTATATAATTTATTAGAATATCATTAGTATAAACATTAAAAATGTTATCAAGGTAGTCCTTAAAGAATCTATTCATCAAATCCCTAAATTTATAAGGATTAATATTCAATCCAAATAGGATAAAAACTCATAATTCCCCTATCTGGATCATAAGGCAGTAATTAGAATATATTTTTTTATTCACCCTTAATTAATGAGAACCAGATCAAATATTAGTCTTAGATAAGAATTGATCACCATGAAGACCGTCGAATAAATCATCAAACGTTGGAGGGGGGGGGACAAATTCTTCAATGTGATCTAACTAAGATATAAATAATACATGAATAGATTCTTTGATCTTTCATTATTCTTCAAAAAGAGAATATATTCTCCCCCAAGAGACACACATGACCATATAAACCCCTACTTCAATTTTTTTTGAAGGTTTTACCTTTTTTCCTCTATCTCTATATTTTCTATTCTATATAGGGACATTGATATTGTCTTGGATCTATGAATGAGTTCAGGGGAGAACTGTACCTCTCTTTTCGGGTGAGGACCATGTAACTCCTTAGTAAATTCGTCAATGTAATCCTAAATAGTGGGAACATATTCCATTGGTATACTTCAATTTCCTTCTTCATCTTCACTAAACATTTATATAAATAATTCTATGTTTGGTGCATCTATGAAAACATCAGGTTGAGATATATCTCATTTGAAAATAGTTATAAAATTTTCATTCACGAATACTATGATTTCCTTTCTTCTATAGTGGATCTTGGAATTAAATATTTATATCTAGTCTATCCATAGTATAATTTATAATTCCAATAAGGGAATGACTATTAGATTTATGATTATATTATGATCAAAAAATTAAATACTAGAGTTTATATACACTATCAATTCTTGGAAAATCCATCAAGAAGTCATGACTAATAACTGTACCACTATAAGACTGGGGATTGATAATATATTCATTGAAATAATGGTTGAAATAATGGAATTCTTAGAACACAAATCAAAAAGCGTAAATGATAGCATTGAGAAACAATGAGAGTACCTCGAAAAACATCATTTGGAGCATTAAATTAATATTTAAAGATAGAAAAATCACAACCATTCTCCCTTGAACTAAGTTGATGTTTATGTTGATTACCTTCTGTTAATGTATTATTTGAATAGTGATTGGAAAAGTTTTGAAGTTGAAAAAATGTATAATTTTGGACATCATGCTAGGATTTCACCATCATCTCTTTATAATTATTGTAGAGAGGATGAAACTTCACCTTACTATGATAGTTAAAATCTATATGGATATCTACTCCACACATATAATGTTTCCCTCCCCTAATAAATTAGTTTCATAAATCCATAATTCCTCATTCTTTTCTTATGGCATGTTTCACTTTCATTCCTCCTCTTCCATTATCAAAGATTCGCCTAATATTTCCTCCATTGATCTCTTCTATTCATATAACCTAGGAGAACAATATGTATCTCTGAACTCCAATTCATTTATCATAACAATATATAATATCTCCTAATAACTTTCATAGTCTCGATAAAATATGGTATTACTTAGATAGTCTATTTGTCTACCAAAAAATCTATCAACCTTTTAATTAGGATGTATAAAAATGCTATATGTGTAATAAGAGTACATGTAAAAATCATCTAATATGTTCACATAGTTTATTTTTCTTAATTCATTAATGTTATAAAATATTTCTTGATTTTTATTCCCATGGTATTGGGAAACAATTAATTGATGAATAATTCCCTAATCTATCCCCACTATATACCATCAATCTACCTTATTGGCCTAATGTTTTTAATCAGTTTCCACCACAGATCCGATTCTCCCTCTAAGAGATGCACATATAGGGTGACATTCTCATGTTCCAAACTATAGATTATAAAAAAGATATCATATATATAAATTATCCATTTTTTAGTAATCAATTTATTGGTAGATCAAATGATCTAATGTGTACATTAACTCACAAAGGGATCAATAGGAAATTTTTTAATGGTGAATCTTATCTCTAATCTTTATTCAAGATTGTGACCATAACTAGAGTCAGTTGAATTTTTATTCTCATGATGTATTCTATTCACAATTTCATCATAGGACCATCAGAGCATGTTCCGTTGCACACACCATTTACTTGGTTCCTCTTATTTCCCATCATTTTCAAAATTATGAAAACCTTAGTGAGAAATTTATTTATTTTAATAATTATATTACTATAAAAAAAATTATGTCTTAAAACATCATGCTTAAATATGTTATCAATTAACAAATGAAGTACATTTTCTATATCTCCATCATAATGGATTATGAAAATATTATGATTAACCATATATATCCCCTAGGTGTTCCAAACTAGAAGTTTATTATCATTCACTACTTCCTATTCGAACCTAGATCAAAGTGATGAATTTCGGGATTACCCCTTCATACCACTGTAATAGAACCACATAAAATATTTGTATCCAGACATGGATTTACTTTCTCATAAAACATTTATTAAATATTTAAATTAATAAATTTAATTTTTTACAAATATTTAATCATTTTTATTGGTTTACTCTAATTTTTTTATTCCTAATTTAAATTTAAAATGTAATCTGATATCAGTTATGGAATCCTATATTTTTACTAAATAACATTTCATTAAATTGAGAAAACAATGGATCTTTTAAATATTAGTTTCTTATAAAAATGTACATCACACATGAAAAATAAAACATTCTATTATTCTAGTAGAATGTCTTCATCATATATTCAACATATGTACATTTTCTATATCTGATTACTTGGGGAAATACAACAACAGAAATGGTGACCATAAAGCCTAATAAAGAACTCAAGGGAAACATTTTATAGGTGGTATTTTGGAATATCAATTTGAAAATAAGGAATATAATTATGTCATGAGAAAAATAAATGAGGAAGAAATAATAAAAATATCATTAATAATAATATTTATATTCTTCTATAACATTTAATTTATACATTATTATGAATATCACTTATTTTAATCTCCATGGGGTCATAAATATTAAAAATGTTATTCCCCAAGGTATCATATAACATGTAATCTCAAGAGATTAAAATATTTTCCAATTTAATTAGAGCTCTATCAGAAAAAAAGCCCTTAATATTTATTAATTTCTATGTGAACCACATAGAAAAAAATCAAAATTTTCATAAATAACCTTTAGTGAGTAAAATAATTTGGTTCCATATTATAAACATAGTGTTTCCGATGTTCTTAATGACATGATATTTTTTCATTTTCATCTAATGAATATAGAATATTGAATTAATATTTGTTAATACCAGAGTCAATGAAATAATTTTTCAATTGTGTGGAATTAACATGGAAAATAAAGTTTCATGTTTTTTCATAAAATATATAATTAAAGAATATTTCTTGAGGAGAAGTGGGTAATATTCAGAATTAAATTCAAAAACATTATAAGTATAAAATGTTGTTTAAAAAAATATAAAACGAGATCAAAAAAAGGTTCTATATTTCCTTAAAGAATAATATAGTTGTAAGGGTATGATCAATATGGTAATATAATAGAGTAACTATATCAATTATAATACATATCTCTAATGATATTCTTGAATCAAAAATTAAATAAGTATAATTCTCTTACCATGATGAGTTACTTTTAAAACTAAAGGATTGGGACCATGGAGACTTGAGGACACCTTTGGATGACTCCATGGGAGGATAAATTATCATAGATTCATTAAAAATGAATTTTGAGTGAAGGTAAAGCTAGATATGAGTTGGTATACATATAAAATCTGGAGGTTTTGTTTATAAAATTTAAAATACAGGCCTTGGAATCTTAGGTTGTGGAAATATAGAGCACCAGGGATTTTCCATGGTATTTTCCCATGGTTTTTAACACACATGTCATATTTCATATTTTTTAATCCAAAAGAGTAAATCATTATTTTATATTACATATGATGGCATATAAAACTAGTGTTTCCAAAAAAATAATGTTTTTAAAGTAACAATTTCTATTTTATACTTTGGAAAGTAAATTATTGGTTTCTAAATTGACCAAATTAAATTAAATTTATTAATATTAATAAAATAAAATATTCATGGGAATGTATTTTGTTAGTTATTAAATCAATATGAAATATTAATTATCTCATTAAACATATAGAAACATTAAAATTCTAATTTTTACATTTCACAATAAATTAATTATTTTATAAAATTATCAATAATTCCCCTAACATAATTTTGGAATGTTGACTTCCAAAATGGTATTTATAATATCCTAATTATTCTATAAATAGGTAAATTTTTTCTTTTAAATATTAAAATATTTTTTTATTAAAAAATATAGTTTATTGCAAATGCATATTCATATTTATAACAATTGAAAAAAATAAAATCAACTTTTCATGTATATTTAAATATGAGGGATTTTATCATTCTATTTCACTAAAATAATTAGTATTCATAATATATTATTTTATTGTAAATATGTATGTATTTTTGGAAATATATAATTTCTATCTGAAAAAATCAATTTATCAAATTTCACTTAAAATTTATTAAGAAAAAACTATTCATAAAAAGGAATTGATAGAATAAGACATTTATTTTTAAAAAGGAATTATACTTTAGGAAACCAATGCCTAGACATATAATCCCATTTTATATATCCATAATCACTATGAGTAAAGGGTATGATGATGGTATTTTATTTGGGTGCATTGGCTAACATTGACAGAGTGGTAATTTATACTAACATGAAGGTATCTCATAGAATATTTCATTCTGGCCTCATTTGTTGAATGTTGGATTGGGTTAGGTCAAGGGATAACCTCTGTGAAGATATATACCACCAATAATCTGTTAAATGGGCTTAAAATTTCATGTTGTATCTTGTTGAGGCCATCAAATCTTCTTTCTATATTAATTATCATTTCTTAAAATTTTATATATAAAAAATAAATGAAATTAAATTATTATCACGATATAGTTCCCAATTGTCATAATTTAAAATTAATAAAATAATTGTCAAGTAAATATGGTCACATTTACCTTTATATTCTCATAATTATTATATGGTTTTTATGTGCATAATATAATATAATACACATTTATCATGAAATAAATAATATAAAAAATTATTAGGTTATTACCGTAGAGGAGATAGATAAGTGTTGTAGTGGATTTATAATAATAATAAATCCATCAAGGAACATTGAATTTATCCTGATAAATGATGGGATTATAACCTTCAAGGGGTGGTAAGATGAAGTTGAGGTATGAGTATCATATCATTCTTAGATAAAAAATGACGATTGATTAGAAAGATGAGATATAGGGGGAGTAGTGCTTATACACTTGAGTTATTTTAATATTTTTGTTGAGATAAGGGTAGGTTTTATATGAAAAAACATACATACATTTCGATGGATATAAATAGTATTGAACTAACATAATGAAAGTATTATAGAAGCGATGATTTATATATTAAATAGATCACCTTGACTATAAAATCTTGTCTCTGACATCTCGTTTTCCAATATACATTGATTTTTTTTCTGATTATGGGATTTTTTATGTAGTTATGGTGATAGTATTCATATCATGATTAACATATAATGGGATTTAATATAAGATAGTATAAGCTGAGATATCCCTTATTATACACATTGAATTTCGTTTTGAATACGAGGGAATGCAAATTCATAAATCTTATGGTGAAGAATGATTTTATGAAACATGTTAACATAAAAAAGGTGTGGGGATATTTATTTTTTGAGATATTGAATAAATCAATTCATGGGATATTTTTGTTCCCATTTTCGTATTTCATTCTTCTCATATGTAATTTTTTATATGTAAGGAAGTTACTTGGATATGTTTTAGTGGATAGTTGTAGATATCTTTGAAGAAATATTATTATGTAAAAAGATACACTGTTGATCATAAAAGAATAGAAAATCATTATTATAAAAATTTATTATACATAAAGATTTAGTAAAAAAGATGATATTGAGATATGGATGAAAACGGTTAATTCTAATATGAATTATGAAGTACAACAGACTGTGTTTTACAAAATGTGTCATGATCTAAAAAAGAGTCATCAAACGAAGTAATGATGTTAATAATAGATAATGCGTGTAAAAAGGTCAATATTGAGTTGAGTTATATATGATGTACATAATATTATGTCATACCATATAAATATAAATATGAATTGTTTTGGATAGAGAAGATAATATGATCATTAAAGTACCAATGGGATGTCTCCCAAAAAGATCTTCAAACAATTGGGAACTAGATAGTTAAATGTGGTGCATCGAACACGTAAACATGAAATTTCATTAAATGGGGAATTAAAAATTCATTAAAAAAGATATGATAAGAATGTTAGAATGATTTTATCTATAAATTTTGACCTTGATAAATGTGAACCAGATAGATAAATATTTTGAGTTCATTAGATAAATAAATATGAAGGTGTACTAGACAAGGGCCATATTATAGTGGAGTTAATTGATGAAATAGAAGACATATCCACCTTAATTGTTGTAGAAAAGATATAGGATTTTTGGAATATAAAAATATGTATAGATCCTATATAATGATGTTTATCTATTTTTACAATGGGTAAAACATATATGTCTTTTAAGGAATTATGAATATAGTGCTTATTGTGAGGTTTGACTAATTATTAATGTGGTAAATTGATGTTTGAGTTGAGTAATAAATTCAAATTAGAGGTTGAAATTACTCCTTAAATTTTGGACTATGTATTCTTATATAAAGGGGTGAAGGCTTGAGAATTTTTATCTATGGATAGAGACGATTATGACCAAAGATAAATGAATTTGGTGCATCCAAAAGATACTTACTAACCTAGGTTCATTGGATGAAGATCATCAGATATAGAACAATGGATAAGGGATTAAAAAGTAGATGTGCATCATATATAGCACAATCGAATATGAATTAGAAGAAAAAGAATATAGGATGTAGTGTTATTTGATGGTCATTTAAAGTTGTATATTTCGGAATAATGATTTGGAAATGTGATTTTGAGATAAACATATTCTTTCTATGTTCATAAACATGTATTGATACTAAGAGGCTATTTCTTGAGTTTTTTTAATACTTTAAAGAATATTTACATTGTAAAAGGTGATTCAAAATAAATTTACTGAAAAAATACATTGAATAATCTACTTATATATTTGATCAACAAAGGATAAAGAATATATTGTATTTGGGGGTGTATAACAAGTTACTGAATATGATTTTTTCAAGGTTTTATAACTAGTCAAGAAGGAATTGGAGACATGAGCTAAATTTTATGGGAATAAAAATGTATGGAATAAGAGTTGATTGCTATGTATAAGATCAAGTGTAAGAGGGAGGAATTATTACTGGTGGTTTATACTAGTAGTTTTTTGTTCTTTTATAATCCTAAAAATGATAAAAAGGATTCTATGATGGGGGTATGACCGACATAGAAATGTATATGATTTTTTATCACGCATTGTATATATACTAAATTGATATCTATTTATGTATATACAACATACGAGGAATTTCTATGAGATATAATTGAGTGCATTGAAACTCTAAACTTTTCAGAGGATATGTTGAAAGATTATAATTCATTAATGAAAAGGGGCCATTGATTCACCCCCTCCCGCAATTTGTGATCTCACACTGGTCTAACAACATCTGTATTAATCTTAACTATGTTTTTTATTCATTTTTAATGAAATAAATAACCAATGTCAATTGTGATTTATTAAGTATTTATATGTTTTTTATAATGTGTGATAGATTTTCCAAAGAGTCTACATGATCATTAATCCATCATCAGATGTATGATAAAACATTCTCAATGGGAAATAGTGTTGTTAACTATCACATGTGGTCTAAAAATGATTCCATATAGTCTTTATTTATTTAATATTCCAAATTTTTCAATCTAATAATCAATATTTAATAATGATTTTTTTAACCACATGATTTTAATTTTATAGGAATCATTCACACTATTTTATTGGATATTTTGATATAAATTTTAGTCTAAATATTCTAATAACGGAAATACTGTGGAAAGTGATATTTTAATAGAGAATGTAACAATACACTAAATTTAACACAATAAAATTATTGAAAATAAATCCTTTTACTTGGTAGGAATTGGGAATTCCAATCAAAATACATATTCTAGGCTAAAATGGATTCATTGATAGAGAATACATCCTAGTTGTGATGATTTATATTTAAATTTGATTCCCAAAGGATAATATGTGCTTCAAAAAAGAAAAATAATTTTTTTCCTTTTATCACAACATTAGAATCCATCCAAATTGAATATTTTGATTATTTTATCAATACTTTGAATATAACATGTCATGTTCAGTTTAGCAATTTGGAATATAGTGTGACATGAAAACCCTAAATATCCTCATTATATTCAATAATTTTCCCATGGACTAGCCATAATATTTTGTATTTATACATTTCATTAAATATACCCACAGACCAATTGATGTTTTTATTTCCATGTATTTTTTTTATTGAGATATAATTAGAAAATCATATAATTAATATTCAATTAATAAACATCATTAACCAGATGATAATGTGATTTAATTAATTATTGTTTAACATATCATATAAAATTATAAAACAAAAACATAGTTTTGAAAAATTAATTTAGAAGGTTTTTTACTGAAAAAATAGTTATATCCATAGAATGATCATAAAAATACAATATAACATAATCCACTTATCGACATGGAAACAAAAAAGATAATCTTATAGTAGAAATAAGACTATGTACAAAATTTATCTTGGATGATTTATTCTTCCCCCACACCATAAAAATGTAATCATTTAAATTATAACACAAGAATAATCTTACACCTATAACAATATACTTTACTTTTACGTTGATATGTACAAAATCTTATTCTCAAATTCAAAAATTAATAAGGCTCTGAAATGACACGTAATAAAAATCAGGGATAAAAAAAACATTATTCCATACATCAATTATTATCAAAATAAATGTGGTTTATTTTATCTTCTAAAAACATTTATCATCATAGAACATAATTACACGTTACACATTAGTTGAATTATTCTTCAATAGAATAATTTATCTGAACAACTATGTATCCCATCATGCAAAGTTGATTTTTATGAGGATCATTTGCACCTCTATAGTCACTTTATGGTCTTATCTTTCCACTTCCTCTGTTACACTACCTATAAATTAATTCAATAACTGTTTCATAACATTATATACCATCTTATATTATAGTTCAAAATTTAAATTTAAAATTTAAATTACAATATCCTCATTCGACCTCTATTTATCTAATTAAATCATTTCAGTTAATCAAGAACTTCCATTTACATTTAATATAGTATATGTACATGAAAGTGTATTTGGGTGTAGCATCTGAGTTACATTTGATGAAACATCAAAAAAATAGTTGAAACCATACCTCTTTGTTAGTCATATAATGACCACAGATGTTATACTATGTCCATTTCATTTATAATTGGATAGTGTGAATTATTTTTCATGTAGTTTGAATTTTTCCTAACCCATATACAAAATTTTTATCTTCCCTTAATCGACAGTATACAAGGTTGTACAAAATCTTTCATGATCTACTATTATTTAAAATAAGAAAAATATTTTTTTCAGGACAGAAGTACTATTGAGGGTCCTAATACTCTATAGTGTAATGACCCGCCTCCTGATGGATTGTAATTTCTTACACCTAATATTGAGAATAAAAAATCATAGATTAGCCATTACAACATGATCTTTATTATGTATTGTCATGTAAAACATTATTAAATTTACTAACCAAACACATCATATCCATAGTCATTATTGTGTAATTGGTATATTTTTTACTTAATATTAATTTTATATATTCACATATTATAGCATGAAACATAATCTTATTGTGTGATTTCACGCATAAATAGAAAATTATCCAATAAATCACTTTCTACATAAAAACATAATATATGATCATGAGTATTTTAAAATGATTTTCACCCAATCCAAGTAATATAAATTTATCGATGTTCGAGTGTTATTCATGTACTAAGAATTTTGTGTATTTTAATCATGAATATAGTAATAACTCACATCAAATCCACTTTTCCTTTTCCTTTCATTAATATCACTAATCTATCACAAAAAATTTCGGGGTACCAATATACTCAAAAAATATTTCTTTAATGAGACATCCCCCATATTTCTCTTTAATAACCATCAAGAAGAAATCATTCAAGTACATGTTAATGAATCGACATTAATTATTTCTATCACTATGTGAATAAAAATTATATATAAAATAGGAAATGTGAATATTAATGTAAAATATATCAATAATAATAATTTATATCAACAACTAAGTAGAATTTTCCACTTTAATTGTCTATTTATATTTACAAAAATGGTTATCTAATGGTAATAAATAAATTATCTATCTGACTACTTAAAAATTAATTATAGAAAAATACACACATGAAATAACATAAACATAGTGTTTTGTTATAGAATCACTTATCTAGTCTATAGGATATGTCATTCCCAAGTTATCAATGGATGAAACTAGGGTCTATAACATAAATGAAAATTTTGTACTCACCCCTAATTATTTATCATCTCACCCTTGGGAGTTCACCCCCTTTATTTATCAATTTTTCTTTATAATTTAATTTAATTTAACTATTTACTAAGGTCTTATTACTCAAAAAAGGTTTTCTGAATTTACAAAACTATTCCTCTGAATATAGATATTATTTAGAACCTATATAATATTTCTCTAGTGGATCACATTGGTCAATGCAGTTCATCATATAGAAATTTTTGTAAATTTTACAGATAATCATATGTAATTATGAATGAGAACATTTTGGGCCATTGGATCTATGAAATATATTGATTTAATTTTGTGATTGTTGATGAAATGGTCGTATAATCATCTAAATTCCAATATTTTATAAATGGGATTTTATTTTATCTATTCAAATTTTTTTATTAGTTTAATCTCTACCCCATAAAAAGTTATTTAGGTATCTTTGTATGTTTTTAAATTTTAATTTATAAAATATATCTATGTACATAATGAATGGTCATTTAGTTGGTTGATATATATTTTTAGATAGAAGGAAAAAATTCCTATGTAACCTCAACAAAATTTATATTTATATTTAATTTGAGGTTTCAAATAATCTAGTGAATATCATTTGGACTTAGTTTTAAGACTATCATTATTTTAAAATACCTATTCAATATGATACATTGATTTATTTCATTACCTCTCCTAATTGAGTATGAAACCGTCATACGTTTTCTTCGCCATAATACTCTAAAAATTATGAAATTTATTTATGTGGGATCTGAGATGGAGGTTGTGTAAATTATATTACGTTTGAAGGTAATTTAGTGAATGATGATGAATTTAGAGTTGGATTTTTTGTTTTTGATTATGTCAACTGTTCTGATTAATAATGTAATCATTAATGTTTAAAAGTAATGAAAACAAAAGTGGATGTTATTTTGTTGATCGAAAAATGTGAGCATTGGGGCTATGGTGATTATGGAGTTTATATGAACTTCTTATTAGGATGTGTTTTTCACGATAACCCAACACTATGGGGTTCAATTATGAAAAGGTTCCATTGGTCCGGTAAACTATGCATGGAACTAAAGAAACTGACTCCCTAGTTTGGTATTCTGTGTTTCACAATTCATTGTTTAGATTAGTCGATTTTTGATTTTATGAATAATTCCAATGATCATAAAGGTTTTCATTGTTATTCTTCCATTGAGTCCCTGAATATTTTTCCCTTAGTCTGGATAAAAATTTTCAGTGATAAAAAGTAATGATTGAAGAAGAATAAGAAGAGTAAAATAGAACCCACATAAACATAATAATTAATCTAAAATGAAACAATCCTTTATCACCCACATCCCCAACACATGGGTTTTTTAGTTTCAAATGGACGAAATGATGATAAAAAAATCCTTGATACCTGATGTGGTCATCGCAAAAACCTCAAGGAGAGGGGATTTATTTGGTATGATGGTGGAATGGAAGAGTAGCAGAATAATGGTAGTATGACAACCATGCAGTGGAACCTATATCTTTAAAATATTGTAAAATGACCCCAATAAGCAATGGCCGAGACCTCTATTTATAGAAAACAAATGTACATCGAGTATATAGAAATTACATGTTGTGTAGTGTTGTCAACACGCTTTTGCCGCAGTTTTTTTGTAGGTGTCCACCTGTGTCGCCCATGACATCCACGGTGTTGATGGTTGGTTGGTGAAGGGTACACGACATGTGACGCCACCACACACAGCATGTAGTATCTAGAAAATTCCACCGTCCTCATCTAGATTCCTGGACATGGTGTCTAGGTATGACCACACGACATGTATTCTCTATTCTAGTGTCTTGTGTGTGTACTCATCCGTCTGATCTGTATCTGAGATTGAATGTACATGATGTGTAGGTATGTACACTTTGTGTAGTTGATAATTTTTATCAGTGTTCTCCCAGTTTGTGTGTTTTGCCAAATAACACATAAAAATGACACGAGCACCAAAATAAATGTATGTGTCCACTAAGTATTTGGTATTGGCTAAAAACATGTTCTCTTTTTAAAAATATATGTAAAAATGTATACACAAATTAGGTGTATCAAACTATCCCACACTTTGTCATTTTCATTACCTCAAGAAAATGTCACCATCTAATTAAAAGGTTTTATATTTTAAATCGAAGGTATTAAATTAATCATAAGTGTAAATGATACAGTCACAAGAGAATATTCTAGATAGGTAAAAAACAGATTAATTTCATAAGATATTCTCATCATGCCTCATATATAATTCAAGTAACTACTTTCATCAACTTTTAAACAAAATTTTCATCCTTTTAAAAATAAGCATACTATTTGAGGATCTATCTTACATTTAAATAACAAACTCAACACACATGATGTTTTTAACCATTTTTATACTCAATATAAGTTATATACATTCTATCCATAGGTTTTCAAGATATATAGTTCTCTACTTTAGGAAATTGAATTATAAAAATCATAAGGGATTTTCAATAAGGTTTAGATGTCTCTGTCTCTAAGGGCTGGTCGGTAAATATGTGAAAAATAAACATTAAAGATTGAAAAGGGTGGTTAAATTCTTTAAATAACACTACATGATATTCAGAATAAAGCTCAATATAAAAAAATCCTAAACAAGCTCTATCAAATGCTCTCATCACCACCATATCCATTAGTTATGTTGGGTTCCCAACCCATTAAGTTAATATATGTCCCCCTTTTTCTATATCACTTTTTTTACTTTTATTTTATTTTTTAACATAGGGGACCACATTGTAATTGCATGAATTGGGGTTTGGAACCCTTTCTTTCCAAAATAAACAAGAGCCACTCTCCCAAATTTAATTTTATGACTATTCACAAAAATATTCCATGTAGTTCTAATTCCCTCTATAAAGATCAAGTGAATAATCTTAAAATGTTAAAGAAAAATTGGGCAGGAAGGGAAATAGTTTTGTAATGTGGCTTCCTATAATGGTTGTTCACTGTTTCTAGGGGAATTGTGAAGATCAGATGTAGGGTATGTCTCAAGATAAAAAGTGTTGAAACAATCTAATGATTCAATAATTATAATTTAATTAAATGATTCATCATGTTTTGAAAATAAAACATAAAAATTTTGGTAGTCATTTATATCATATGAATCTATCAAGAAAGAGTGTATTAGAGACAATATGACAAAAAATTTAAAGTACCTCTAAAGAGTGGGAAAAGAAAATAAAGAGACAATCTGGTTGTGTCATGCATATAAATTATTATCCTAATCAATGTATGTAGCCATAGATTACATGTTGCAATTTAAACTATATCACCAATACTTTTAACACACTTAAGAGCTAAAATAATCTTGAAACCTTTAAAAACATCCAACATATAGATTTATTATTTATAAATATGATTAACCAAAATTTCTTCACATTTTCAAATATATCATCAAAATCTGATGTTTCCGAGATGATTGTAAGGGAAAAGAATAAGGTGGTTGAGAGACTCTCCCCCACTCTTAATATTGTTCATGTTCCACCAAGTGCTCTTCAAAATGGAAAAAGTGGATGGAGACACAAAAACTCATGGGAGAGGGGACGAATGAAAAGAGAAATGAAAAATACTATAAAAAATAAATGAATACAACAATTGTGTTGTAGTTATAATTCTAGATGTCCAAAAGTCAATCCAATGTATCTGTGCCTGTCGATTGAAAAAGAAACTTCAAACATGTACATCATCGAAGTGAAAAAAACAGAAGATATATAGAGAAGAAAAACCAAATGTCATTAACACAATGTAGACTCAAGGGTGGAGATGTCTAGTATAATTAGGGTGGAATCATTAGATGTAGTAGAGGGAATAAAATATCCATTGGCATGTTGTAGTTATGTCCCTAAAGGAGAAACCATGATGGCGAGATCAGCAAGAGGATACATGCAGGTACCTGTAGGAAAGATGAGTACAGAGTCTGTGGCCATGGAAATGTCAGGAGAAGGAATGGTAGAAGATGAAGGAATGTATGGAGAAGTAACCTCTAGTGGAATGGGTTTCCCATGATGTTATAATAGTAGCTCTGCCGTCCGATCAATGTGGTTCATGCGATGAGCAGATATAGTATTTCACTATAGCATAGAAGCCTGCTGATGCTGAAGACAAGCCTGGCGGTGGTCTATCTTGTGAACGCAGATGGTGATGGGGGGGGGGGGGGGGGTCATCAGAGTTCATGCAAGGAAATACAAAAGAGTGGCGAAAGAGGCTACATGGCATCCTTGTGGGAAGGAGGGTCCGTAGGGGGTTGTGGTTGGTCCTGGGCATGGATGTAAGTTCCTCCTGATTCTAGACCAACATTATGCAAATAAGTATGAGAAAGTCCATCCGCTGGGGGAACCGAATCAATCGTGGGGAAGGGAAGGATCCAAAAATTTATGGTGGTGGGAAAGGCGGGTGGTTTAGAACCCACCGTTCAGGTTTCCCTGACAGCTGGTGAACATGGTGTGGATGTAAGATGTATGATGGTAGGGGAGGTCCGGGTAGTCCTTCTCGATGAAATAGGTGAGGAGCTTTATGTCACAGCCAGTTAGAACTCACATAACCTCATGGAGGGGAAACTAGATGGCGATAAAGAACCTGTGGGTGAAACATAGGATGGGGTTAATGATGAGGGTACTCTTCTAGGATGTGGTTGTGTAGCGGAGGTTGGGGCAAGCAATATCCAACAACAGGGAAATGAGCTCAGAACTCCCGGGGTGGGTCAGGGTGGAGACAAGGGGTGGGGTGACTGGATGGGGATAGAATACACACCCTTGGAAATAATTGAGTCCGTTAAAGGGAAAAAGGTTGACCAACAAGCTGAAATTGGACCATGGGGACTGTGTCGCTAGGTGTTACCCAGTATGCAAGCCCTTCGAACTCAATGGAAGAAGTTAACTCCAAAAATAAATCTCTGAAAATGGGTGTTCTGGAGTTGAAGAATGTGAATAATGGTGTGTGCCCGAGGAGATCATACATATCCCCCTTAATTCTCAGGTACTGGGGAACACTATTATCATGATACCAACTACTCAACTGGATCGTGGAACATGAGAAGCATTGGACTCGGTTGTGCACCATGTTGGTTACTGGAAACACCAGGAAAGGATTAGGGGCACCAAAAAGGGTCTACCTAGGTGGGGCTGCAGCAGGGGATGACTCTAGTGGTGTAGCAGCCTCATTAGGAAAAGTTCCCTTATACGAGGCGGCCTGTGAGGGATCAACCGCTACTGGGGATGGCTCTGGAGGTGTGGAAGCTAGTAGTGAAGAAACGGTGGCGCTCTGAGGCTCTATGCAGGGTGGTGGGGGTGCGGTACTAGGAGAAGCCTCTTTTGGGGCAGTGAGTGGTGGCAAGATGGACAACAGAGAAAGAAAGTTTTTCGGTATGTCTGGGGTTGATGTCGCCATGGGCTGGAGTCGTATCCAGTGAAATGTGGGCCCCTCTCCCTCTATAGCAGAGGCGGGCATCTTCCCACATGCATGGTCTCTGTCTCCCATATCATGAAGAATAAATAAAAACAACACAAAAGAAAAAGAAAAGAAAAAGGAAAGGAAGAAAATGTGAGAAAAAGTGAAAAGTAAAAGAACATGACATGTATATCTAGAGTACACGACATGTTGTGTATGTGAGTTAGCATCCCATGTTTTCTAGATAGACACGCCCAGTGGGAATGTCATTGGACTGTGAAGGATAAACAACGTGTACCGAACATACCATCCATGTACTTGAAAATGGGTTCCTTGTCGTGTGGTCCAAAGACATGACCACTATCCGAGTAGTTCCTAAAATGACATACACACCATGTGAAGGTATGGAATAGTGTGTGTAGAAACATAGTGCATATGGATGTGTGGAGTGTGGGACCTGGTTTGGTCCGTAGATATGGGATACATGACATTTACCGAACATAAATTCCATGTGGGTAAACATGGTTTCTGTGGCCATGTGAATGAAGTACCCGAGCATGATTTTGGATGGTACATGGTGTGTACCAAAAAGTCAAACCATGTAATTTGGAATTTCAAATTTTCCAGTGTGTGTCCATGTACAAAAGTACGCAGTGTGTATTCTTCATTTTGTACATGGGTACTATGGGAAGCTGAACCGGCAACCGATCCGAAAAACACCTAAAATGCATTGAAAACTGAGAAATAGGGAGTGAAAAAACATCATACATTGTTCGAGGAATGAAATGAAGAAGAAATCCTGACCTAAAAAACACGAAAAAGGTGTATTGTTGAAGGGGATGTCGTGCGGCTTCCAGAGAAGAAAACATTGAAAGGGCGGTTTGCGCAACATAGGGTTTGGTTTCATAGAGTTTTTAGCTTTTATAGACAGAGTACATGGCATGTAATCTTGCAGACACGCCACATAATACCCTTTTTTGTTACTTTTTTACTCTAATATATATTATAATTATTTTAGTAAAATCTATAATAATTAATATTAACAATTAATATAAAATAAATATATACATATAAATATATAAAATTTAAAAATAAATCTATACTGGTACTGTATCAGAAAGTACACAACGTTTGTTCTAAAATTGTAAAAATAAATGTACAACCATTGGTACTTTGTTTGGGGTGAGGTTCGATCTGGCGATCAGCCAATGAAAACAAAATTCTTCAACCACGGGATACATTTTTGGCACTTCTCCACATGTTTATGAATTATATATATTTAATGTACAGGGCCAATATTACATGGGATGAAGTAAAGGCATGACATGTGGTTTATAATTAGAATAAAACGGTGGAACCATGGGGATTAGCCGAGTTCAAACCTTGGAATTTTGGATCCAGGGCCGAGACACGGCCAATCTGCCAACATCATCCACATTTATTCCTTTATTTTAAAAAACTATTTAGTCATTAATGAAAAAATGGTGCACATGATGTCTATAGAAACACACGCTGTGTGGTTTTATTAAAAGGCCAAATGATTGAAATGGGGCGGTTGTCAAGATTCAAACTTGGGTATTTTGGAATAGAGTAACAACCATGGCCAACCGATCCATCCTCATCATGGGTTTTCTTGTATTTAAAAAAAATAAAAATATTATGAAAAAATTGCACACACTTCGTGTAAGTTAACTCAAATAAAAAGGATGAACCATATGCCGAAGGTAAGGATGGATGGATTTGAACTGCCAATTCCTCAGATAAACTCTACTGGTTTTGCCATCGATAGCTGTGTAATTCCTATTTAGTATTATGAAAATATATATATTTATAACATTAGATATATAAACTAAAAATAACATCTCATGTCGTGTTTATAGGTGGTTCATGTCATGTAGCCTCTAGGTTGCCTACTATGAAGCGCCTTGGTTTTATGTCGTTGGTTTGACCAACTTACCTCTGCTTACCTAAGATGAATTGTGGAGAGGATTCCAACTATGTCTTCCATGTGATGGTAACTATTTAGCCATTGTCCGTTCACCTTGAATGGTTGACCATACTCCCTGAAATTTTCACCGCACCATGGTAGAATACTCGTATGACTCAGAATTTTTCCAAACATCTTGGCCTTAGATTTCCTAGAAATAATCAAATACTGGAGATAAAAAGGAGTACCTGATCATGAGGTTGGAAATATTTTCATGAAATCATCATGTCATGGATTTCTCTCATCCTCTCCTGGTACATCGTGGTGTTCTCCTATGCCTCCAATCAGATATTAAGCAGTTCGAACAGTTTGAACTTATGCTTTTTTTAGAAGCCTTCAAATCAAAATCTAGGTCCTTTAATGACCATTAAAATTTGAGCTTCAACTCTACTAGAATATGGCATGGCTTTCCATAGATGAGTCAGATCATAGACATCCCCAGTGGTGTCTGTAAGGCGGTACGATATACCCACAAAGCATTATCTAGATTCTTGGACTAGTCTATCCTAAATGTGTTCACAGTTTTCTCCATAATATTTTTGATCTCACGATTCGGGAGATCTACTTGTGCACTAGACTGGGGATGATATGGCATCCCCACAAGATTTTTCAATCCAAACATAGACAGTAATCCTTTAATCAATGTGTTAACTAAGTGGTTCCCTCTGCCACTAATATGAACATTTGGAACATCAAACCTACTAAATATTTGTTTCTTTAAAAAGGCCATGGCCACCGTGGAAGTTCCTTGCGTTGTAGCAGAGGATTCCACCCACATGGAGACATATTCGATGAAGAACAGGGTGTATGTGTTCTCAAAATATGGGGAAAATGGTCCCCTAAATTCTATGCCCCAAAAATCAAATATCACAACCTCTAGAATGGGGTGTTGGGGAATATCAGTTCTATGCCCCACATTACCTGATCTTTGGAAATGATCGAAACAAGAAACAAAGGCTCGAGCATCCATATTCATGGTGGCACAAAAAAACCCAGACTGCAAGATATTTTCTATAGTATAGTCTAGCCTATGATGTCCCCTAACTGGCGAGGTGTGAGAGAATTCCAGGACTCCAGGAACAATTGTTTATGGGATGCATCTTCAGATCACCCAATCCCCATAAGATCGGAACAATAGAGAATCTTCCTAGAAGTACCTATTGAAATCATATAGAATCATCTTACTCTGATAGAAGGAGAGGTCGGGTTGGATGACACCAGTAATAAAATAATTAACAATATCAACATACCATGGCTGATGTTATTCTATTATGGAAAAGAGGTTCTCATCAGGAAAATGCTACGTGATCTCTCAATCTTCCTCCTAAAAATGTGACAACTTCAGGCAGGAGAGATCATCAATAATAACATTCTCGATCCGCTTCTTTTCTCAGATCTCCTGATAAAATTTTTATAGGAGGATTTTCCATCAAATTATTCATAGTTTCACAACTTTTTGGGTTAGCAGGTACTTGAGCACTACATGGCTAGTATAAAAAATAACATTAGATATCACTAAATAAAAAAATAAACCATCAAAATTGAACACCACTATCAGCATCTCCTTTTATAGGGTAGTGTAGTTCATCGGTCCTTCATTGATCATCCAGCTGTCATAATATATGGGTCAGAAACTTCAGTCAAGCTTCAGGCCCAGGATTGCTCCCACTGCATAGTGGCTGACATCACACATAACTTCAAATTTCACCTCCCAGTTGGGAGAAATCATCAATGGAGCTTTCATCAGGCACTTCTTCAGGTGTGAAAAATTCATGGTGAAACCATAATTGAACTAAAAGCAATGGAATATATGGATAGAATGTTGTTGAGGGGATAATATATCTTCAAGAAGTCGTGGTTAAACTGCCTCTAAAAATCTGTATGTCCCAGGAAAATTCTGATGGCTCTGACAGAATTTGGAATAGGAAGTCGTGAAATGAATTCTATCTTTACTAGGTCCAACTCTATCCCAATCAACAAGATTTTCTGGCCATGGACGATTCCACTCTACACCATGAAATGAGACTTTTTCATGTTCAAAACCTGGTCGTGTTCTCACATATTTCCAATACCATCTCTAGGTGCCACAAGGACGTGGTGAATGATTTTTTATAAACAGAAAACTCATCCATAAAAATATCTAGGATCTATTCCACCATATAATGGAAGATAGTTATAATGCATCGCTGGATGGTGGTGGGAGTATTTCACATGCCAAAGGACATCCTTCGGTATGATAACATACTGTAACGACAAGTAAATGTTCTATTCTCTTGATCCTCTAGGGAAATGGAATTCTGATTCTAGCCAAAATATCCAACTAATAAGTAGTAAAAATCATGCTCGGCTAGTCACTATAACATCCAATCCATGAAGGGTAGGGGAAATTATCCTTCCTCATGGAATCATTCAACTTTCTCAATTCCACACAGACTCTCCATCCTATGATAACGTGTGTGGGGATGAGCTCGTTCTTGTCATTTGAAATCATAGTGATACCCCCATTTTTGGGTACCACGTACTGGAGACTCACCCACATAATTTCTGAGATGGGGTGTACGATACCTACATTTAGTAACATGATTACCTCTTTCTTCACAAATTACTTCAAATGGGAGTTTAGACATCACTGTGGTTGATGAGATGGCTTCACTCCTTCTTCAAGTAGCACCTTGTGAGTGAAAATGGTAGGTATGATGCCCTTAAATTCTTCAAATATCTACCCAAATTCCTACTTATGCCACTTAAAAACCTACATAAGTGAATCCTATAGCTCTTGTGACATTGCTGAACTAATTCTAACGAGAAATGTTTGATGGTCTCCTAAGTACCCATACTTCAAAGAAGACACGAGAGGATTCATTTCTAGTATAGGAGCCTTTGAAATCTAAGGTATAAGTGGTTGTACCTATTCCCTTTACAAAATGTATAGGATAATAGCATGATTCTAGTAGAGGATACCCTAGATTTCAAGGAATTTCATGTCTTTCAGTGCTTCATCAAATTGAATTTCTGAAAAAACCAAGTCATCTTATGTGAAAGAACAAACAAGATCATCTCCCTTTCCACTCAAGTGACCATCCACGGTGGTCACTATATAACAACCATCGTGCTCCAGTAATGAGGATTTCTTGACAACATTGAGGACATTATAGGATACTTTTTGATCACCTACTATGAAAATTATATCCCCCAGGTGTACGTTGATCAATACCTACCATGTGGCCAGGAAATGCCTTCCTAGAATGAGAGGCGGCTCCTGGTCTTCCTCCATGTCGAGGATTATGAAATATTCTGGGAGGATTACCACACCCACCATTAGCAGAACATCCTCCAGTATCCCCCTCATATATTTAATGGATCGGTCGGAAAGCTAAAGGGATACTAGGGTAGGAATCATGTCGTTTAGCCATATCTTCTTAAAAAATATAAAGAGAATGAGGTTGGAGCTAGCCACTAAGATGCAGAGGGCCTTCCCACACCCAAATGGTTCAATAGTGAATGGGATATATAAGCTACCTAGATCCATAATCTTGGGAAGAATAGAATGTTGTACAACTACTGAAGACTCCTTAGACAGTGCAATGGTGCCCAAATCCAATATTTTCCTTTTGCTGAAGAGGATATCCTTCATGAGTTTGGAAAATGTGGCCATATTCATCAGTGCCTCATAAATTTAATGTTGATGTGAAACTTACGAAACACATAAATGAACATTCCAAACTGGTTTTCCAGCTTTCTCTACATTATCTTCTCTGGAAATGTTAAAGAATGTATGAATGGTTTGAAAACATCTATTCCTTTACCCATTAGGGCCTCTTCTGGTGGGACTTTGGATGAGGATGGGTCTGTATCATGGCCATAATTATCCATAGGGTTTGTAAGATCACCAAGTTGTCCTAGTTCTTTCTATTGTTGCTCTTTTCTACTACACAGTGTGATGGTATTGGCCTCCTCCCTCGGGTTCTTCTTAGTGTTACATAGTAGTTTACCTGGCTACCTTATTGAGAGCTGGTTTACTTGTTGGATGACTTTCTTTTTTAGGATTTGAATGGAATATATTGTAATCTAGAATCTTGTATCAATATTAGATATAAACTTGTTCCTGAGATCCTCTATCTTTGAGGTGTTCCCTTGCTGAGGTAGCTGTGTAGCTGGTGGAGGCGGTGGATGCCTCAGCTATAACGAGTGGGTGTTTTGATACCCCTACTACTGGTAAGAGCTCTGCTAATGCTATGATTTCCTCGAGTACTGGCTCTAATACTGAGCCTGACGATAGTTGGGTGGTCTCTGGGGTTGATGATTCTACTAATTTGGGCCCGAGCTTTTGTTCTAGTGATCACACAATGTTGAGTTCTTGTACTACTTCGACCCATTATTGTAAGCCACATAGCCGACCTAACTCGTCTAATGGCCGACTGTAGGTCCCGATAATTGTCCCATGAAGTGGTTTTCCCCACATTCACTGCATTCCTGATGGTTCGGAACATGTACATGGAATGCGCTCTTCAAATTTAGCACGTTGATATTTTTGGACCCATCCACTAAATCCACAGAAAGCATAGTAGTGTCATAAATATTATCCAAACCTCATTTTTTGTGCCCATCTATGAATTCCACCAAAAACTATTGGCATAAATTTCTTCTAATAGATCAAAAATATCATCAGGGGACTTTCAAATAACTATACCACAATTATCACCATCTACTACAAACTTTATGTTTGTCTTTAGCCCTCCATAGAATTTCTGGTCCTCATCCAGAGTGAGAGTCCTTAGTGTGGAAATTTGTGAAACATCTATTTAAAAACCATTTATCAATTCCTACTCCTTATCTCATTGGGATAAAGAGAAAGACGAAGATGAATGGAATCCTTTGATACTCCGTGGTAGCAGAACGTGTCGCAGATCTCCAGAAAAGATGAGAGATAGGCGTCCGAGCCTTTATTGGGCTGGCTGCCGAATTGAACAGTGTTCTTGATCAACTGCATTATATAAGGATTGATCTCTAATGATAGTCTAGCACTGTCATTTAGATGATTCCCATGTCAACTCCATGAATAGAAGACAAGACGTACACCATGAGAGTACAACATTGAGGTGGTTGCTGATGGATTGGTGGTGGCATATATTGGTTCCCCAGATTGGAAAATTACAACCATTGATAGATCTTCTACGTATGTTGGGGCTGGCCGTACTCCAGAGGGGGTTTCTATGGCGACCTCTAGTAATCCCTCAAGAGGATATCCATAAAGCCAACTTATGTGGCTTGCTCTAACATACCAATAGCAGGAGGTTTTTTGTCCTAGTACAGGTGTACCACTATAGCCTCAGTTGATGGCTCTCCCTCTTTTTTGTTCACCATGGGTCGGGAGTTCATGTTGTGCTCTTCCAAAAGTGGAAGTCGATGTCTTAACCATGTCCATTTGATTTTTGGGTCAATCAGAAGAATTTATGATTACTTGGTGCTCTTAGACCATTGAGGGATTCTATTTATTCACCTAGGATCCTTCACACACACATAACAAAACCCAAGAATAAAAGGGGAAAATAAATATAAATATAAATGACATTAGAAAAGATATTTTTGGAAATTTTAAATAATTATTTTCACCAAATTATTTAAAACAAAATTAAATTGAATACTCAAATCGAGTCTCCGGAAACGGTTTGAAAATTTGGTATGTTGTATCACCGAAGGTATTTTATCAGGGTCCCAAATTGATATTACTCACTCTTAACATAGTATTGTGTAATATCAAGGTAGATCCACAAGGAACTGGTGAGAGCGTGAATTATATTACGTTTGGAAGAAAATTTAGGTAAAGATGCTGAATTTAGAGTGGAATTTTTGTTTTTGATTATGAAAATTGTTTTGATTACTAAAAGAAATTTTAATTATTAAATGTAAAGAGAAAAAAAGTGGTCATTAAAGTGGTTAATAGAAAAAATATTCTATTGGGGATATAGTGATTATTTAGTTTAAACAATCTTCTAAATAAGTTATATAGTTTATTATAACCCAACACTCTGGGTTTCAATTATGACAAGGTTCCCTTGGTCCAACAAACTATATCTGGAACTAATGAAACTGAATCCATGGTGTAATAGTTGGTGTTATACAATTCATTATTTAGATCAATCCATTTGTGAGTAGATAAATACTTCGAATGATAATAAAAGGTATTCATCGTTATTCATCCTTTGAGTCCCAGAAAATTCGTCCCGTGGCCTAGCTCATAATTTTCAGTGATAAAAATGAATGATTGAAGAAGAATAAGAATAGTTAAATGGAACCAACACAAAACCAATAATAAATCCAAATTTCAACACTATTTCATCACAAACATTCCCTAAACATGGTGTGTTTAGTTATACATGGAAGAAAAGATGATAACAAAATCTTTGATACCTGATATGATCATCGTAGAAACATCAAGGAGTGGTGATTTCTTTGGTAGGATGGTGGAATGATAGAGTAGTGTTGCAACAATAGCGCGATATTCTGGTCGTGGAACATCCTTGTATCAAATATTGGCCAAGAAACCCAAACCCAGATTCTAATAAATCTCTTTATAGAAAACAAAAGTACATTCCGTGTATAGAAAGTACATGCTATGTAGTGTTGTCAACGTACTTTTGTAGTAGTTTTCTCTGGTAGGTGGGAACCTACACCACCCTTTACTTCTACTGTATCGACGGTCGGTTTTGTAAGGGTACACCATATGTGGATCCACCACAAAAAATATGTAGTCTCTGGAAAATTCCACAAACCACATCTGGAATCCTGGACACGACGTGTAGGTATGACCCACACATCGTGTTGTATCTGTTCTAGCGACTTCGGTGTGTACTAGTTTGGATGATCCATATCTGAGTCTGAATGTACATGATTTGTAGGTATGTACATACTGTGTAGTTGGGAGGTTTTCTAAAATTTTACCTGGTTTGTAAGTTTTGTCATAATACTCCTTAAAATGAACAAGATCACCAAATTCAATGTATTTCATCACTAAGCAGTAGGTATTTTCTAAAAACATGTTCTCTTTTTCAAAATTATATGTGGGAATATATACACAAATTAGGTGTATTAGTGGTTTCCCATTTTTATAATGAATTCATAGATATTTTATTCATTTCTATTAGATTATCATTTTTTATCTAGATTTAAAAGATAATTCATTATTTATAGATGTATCCTCACCAATAATGTCAAGGGTGACAACAATGTACATAGTTATAGATAATGATATATATAATATATGCATGATTCTTATCCTATGATTTTTTTCCTGTGTTGTAGGAATTATTCAATCATATATTGATTTAATGAGTCCTGGATTAACCCATAACAAGGATTAAGATTTCGATGTCAAGTATTTTAACTCAGCTTGATTTGGGATAAATTTACCAGAATAAACCCTCTCCCACTATGATATTGATGGATGATATTGAAGAAGATAATTTTTATCATATAAATATATGAATAATTGTTGAAATCCAATATTGTAGAATCTATTTAATATATAACTTCCATTTGGGTGAGTTTCTAAGTCATATGTTAATGATAAATGAGAGATTAATGATAACCATCCTATTATAATAAGGTAGAGGCATGAGTATTTTCCAATACCTATAGTTGGGATTGATGTAAGAGTACTTGTTATGGAGAATGTATCTATAATGAGGGTTTAATATTCTAGTTATAATAATATGAATAATATTGATGAATTGTATGAGGTCGATTCAGAAGAAGTCAATGAGTGGTGAAAAGTTGTCATGTATAGGAAGAAGAAGAATCAATAAAATGATTCAGGTTTAAAGAAATTTTATGAATAAACTTATTCAGACAAAGTGGGTACTGATCTCTCCACTAAATAAGGGATAAGAAAATGAATTTTATCAATAGTTTTATATGTATATAATAATAGTTTTCAATTGGATGATAAAATCTAGTAAAAACTAATGTTAATGAATAAAAGAACTATTTATTTAATGATTTATCAATGACCATATTGAAGAAAAAAAATTCCTAAAAATTTATGACAATCTACGAAAAAGTGATGAAATTATCAGTAATTTTTTTTCTCCATGGAGGTTATTCATGATATTAGAAAAGATGAACATAAGAATCACCATGGAACCCTAAAATAGTATAAGGGAAGAATGAATTTTTATGAATGCCTACATGATGAATTATAATAAGAAAACAAAGTAGACTCCTGAAAAAATATAGTGGTAAAATTGATTAATAATCTTAAAGATAATTTATTCTATACTCTATAGATATTTTTTTAAAGTAAAATTGTATTTAGGAATTAATAAATGACATTGAAAAAATTTATCAATGAGAATTTAAAATCATCCAATAAAGAATACATTAGTGGGTTGACCATCATTATCATATTCTATTATGAGGTTTTAAGGAATGTATGATTAATATAGAGTATTATGTAAAGACATTTGAAAAGGTAACCTAATTTTGAGGATACCATTCATGTTAATCTAATTAGGATTAATTTACAAATTATTTGTTTCTTTAAGTGGATCTTGAATACAAATTATTTATCAATCCTTAAAATAGTTTATCAATTTACAGAGGGTAGTATTTTCGTTTTATTAAAAGTCCCAACATAATATGAAAAATGGGACCGCATTTTGAAAAATCTAAAAAAATAAATTTTTTAAGGAGATTTATCCACTAAAAAAATTTACGATTAAATACAATATCACCCATTAAAAAAATATTAATTGTATTTTAAAATTTATCTCTATATTTAACAACAAACACCCAATGAAAATAATGTTTAGAGTGATATATTATACATATTATTTGAGAATAATGATATTACACTCCCATTATCGACCTCAACCTCTAAGATTCTTCTTTTTGGAAATGGATTCATAAACACATCAATCCCATGACCATTAGTGGGATCAAACAGATATTTCAAAACACATTTATAAACCATTTATTTTGTTAAAAATAAATTTATATCAATGCTATTTAATCAATATTTTTTTAGCATATTTCTCTAAATGATTGATCACATTCTAATTTCCATAGCCCATAAGTAGATGAATCTTATATACATATTTATGATATTCAAGTCCAGTTATCATCTTGAAAAAATGTATTATTTATTTTTTTATTAAAAAATATTTTTTCCACTATACATAATATAATATAATATTGCTTTTTATTATACTATACAAGTCATCTAACTCACATATAGATGACTCCCTAGGTTGTGGACCACCTATCATCCAAAATTCCTACACAATATGAATTTGAAAAAAATTAGGATATTTTATTCTAATTTGATGGTTTGAAAGACCAAAAGTCAGTGTTAAAATTTTTATACAATAGAATCAACATCACTTCTATGAAGTGTTTTTCTTTAAAGGAATTTTTATTCCATTAAAAACAATGGATAAAAAATTTGATATTTGGAGCCAAAGAAGAAATATTAGAGTAAATTCTCATTGATTTTTTAGATCTCAATCTAATTCCACTCTTTACCTTCATATTATTTAGTAAGTATTTTTCTAAAATTTATACATGTATAATCTTCCCTTCCATCTTTTATATAATTATTCATCAATATATTATTGGAAAACTTTTCTAGAGAGATAAAAACATAAATTAACACTTAATAATATATAATTTCCTATAAAACATTCATCTCTCCCAAATATATTAATCATAAATAATAATTTCATTCTAGTTTTAAACTAAATGAAAACAAATTCTTGATTTCTATAAAATATATTATAATCAATATTGAAAATAATTATAGATGAAAGCTAATTACTTATATTGATTTAAATTTTTACATTGTGCCTTTTAATGAATATTAGACCATTAAAAATTACCAATTCATTAAATATTCATGCCTTTAGGTATGTTTTAAACCCTTAAAAGTATTCTTCTACATACAGGATCATCCATTGCATACTGAATGAATGAATCTATAGTGTTTTTTTATGTATATCTAAATTTCATGATGATGATTATTGAAGACTATGTTGTCATCTATTTGAAAGACATTAAATCACATTGGATCAGTACTAGATACAAAAATTATTATATCTACAAAACATTGTATTAAGGAAATCATTTTTATAATTTATTTCCATTAAAATAAATATATAGTTAAATACAAGTCATTATTTACTTGTAATTACTAAGTCCAATTAGTTCAACCTCCTACAATAGCCCGAAGGCATTCATTTTTTATTGATTTTTTGATAATCCACCTTTCAATGGATAAGGTGGAACCCTTACAAGGACCATAGGCGTATGTATTACATGGACCATAGGCCTTAGAGGAATTCATTGCCCATAGGCTTCAAAACTTACATACAACCCAGACAAACTACTTAGAACTGCACCTCCCTAGCATCTTCATCGTGAAATCAACTCTCGACCTTCGTATGGATGTTTGACTAGTCATTCCCATGCATGGACATGCTTTTCCAGATGGCAGGTGTCATACCCTATCATTCTTGCAATCTGTTTATCGTCTGCTGTGGTGAAAGCTCTTTGCTCATCCTCCTTGTAGAGCTTGTTCCTTGTAGGTTGTCTGGTTTGAATCTGCACTTACGGTGGCCCGATGGCCTTAAGGTGGCCCAAAGGCTTTACTGACACGAAGGCCTGGGTGGCACGAAGGCCATACATGACTCAAGGACCAAATTGGTGGCTTGAAGGCCCAAAAAGGGGAATATTCCTGGCTGCTACAGTGCCAAACAGTGCTTGCTACTGTTCTCGCTACAGTGCCTGCTACGGTACTATATAGTTCCCACTATAGTACCAGCTACAGTACCTACTATAGTACCTGGAAATTTTGCCTCCTCATGGATTTGATCCCTGTTCATTTGGATGCACTTACGGAGTCCTTACCAACTGGGATAAGGCTCATGACTCCAATTAGTTTATCATTTTATGGTATAATGACAATATTCTAATGAAATTATTTTTCATTAGAATGATAAAAAATACCATGATTTTTCAATTCATTATATTGTCCAATTATTATTTCCTACCATTCAACCATTCAGGACTCTAAAATAATACATAAACACATTTTGTTCAATCTATAATAGTAATTATTATTTTGGTTTTTCCTCAACATTTTCAATATTTGAAAATCTTGTTCAAATAAAAAATTACGCTATGAACTTTCACCTAATTTTTAAACCTTACATGAATTAATTTTGTTCTTCTTTTCTAATGATAAAGTTGAATTACCAACTAATTTCTTAATATGACTAGAATAATTTTCATTTCCATGTTTTTATGTGTTATCCAAAAATATTTTTATCATAATTATTACTTTTAGAATATTTTATTGTCTATACACACTCATTTTTTCACTTTTAAAAAATCATAATTTTAAGATAAATAATATTAATTATTTTCATATTATAATAGAAATATTCTCACCCATATGGTATATATAAAATAAAAAATTTCACTAAAAACATTGTTCTCAAACATTAAAATGTTTTGTCCCATAAAAATGACTACACAAGGCCTATCAAAAACTCAATGTCCTTCATTATAAGCGTACTATTTTAGTACATATTAAATATATAATTTTATAATTTTAGGTTCTATAATCATTTGTTTTATGTATGTATTGATGTCGTAATTGATTGTATCCAAATGAGTTTTTAAATACTAGGTACCAGTAACAATTTTTGAGTTATATCTAGATTGATTTTATTAATTATGTAAGATACACAATTCTATTTGGGTGTTTGGATTACAATACATAGGTAATATACCATAATTTTAAAAATTATAAGCAATATTTCCACTTTTTTATATATCCCCATTTTCCATTCGAATTCTCATTGATGAGAAACTAATCATATTTTTTGAACTCATCTAAAAACATGTAATCATTATCAAGTAATCTAATTTATATGACATTAATATAAATCATGAAACACTAGTGATTTGATCTATAAAAGATAACATTCACTTATCGCCACTTTAAAATTACTGAATCAAAATCTCTTAAATGTTTTAACGTATAATCTCAACTCGATGATATGTTTTAATTTTCTCCATCTTATGTATAGAGTTCAATGTATTCTACTTTTTAGAAGTAAAAAAATATATAATATCATTTTTTCCTCATAAAAGAATAATTATGAACATTGTCTCTATGAGTAATATTTGTTTTGTTAAAAAATATGACCAAGTCTATGATTCCACCATTCATTCTCTTATTTTATGACTAAACAAATTCATCAACCCACACATAAATGATGTTACCAATTTCACATAATCCCCCAGTAAAAACATGATCACCGTATATCATTTTCATTATGAATACATAATTTAAGAAAATCATATATTTCCATTAATATAGATTTTTGAATCATGGAGAATGTTTTTTAACCCATCAATAAAATGTTTATTATTCTAATATATAATATTTTGTATGATTATTTGTGGAATTTGACTAGATTATATGTAACCCATTATTCTAATATGATATAAATAATTCTATTCAAAATCCATGAAAATATTCAAATAACATATCTTGAGTAATGAATACCCACTATCTACAATCCATGAGTGATCATTTTATGAAGATCTCAATGAAGCAGCTATAAAATATTTATTCCATTTTTCAATTTTTTAATTTTTCATTTTCCTTTTAAACAATTTTATTAATACACATTATACACATATTATATTGATATATGTTATGAGAATTATATTCTCAAGGACCCATGTGGTCATAACCTCTATAGATTTCATTAAACATCTGATACAAATACTACTTCCTCACCTCGTATCTTCCTTCTAATCCCCAATATTTTTCTTCATTAAAATCTCCAAATTCATGAGAAAATGAACTTTCATATATTCTACATTCATTTAAATACATATTCCATAATAATAATCTTCATTTATCTTGTCATAAACATCCACAACACCCATAATATATATAAAATAAAAATTATAATTTATATATATAAATTTTCCTAACTATATCACCTAATTTATTCCCCACATTTTAGCCCATATTCATTTCCTTTTTTATAAAAAATATATTATAAATTCACAATTCTTTCCTTTACACATCATTATTGTACCATCAAATGTTTAACATGAAGTTTGAAATAAATTTTAAATTTATTTCATCATTTTTAAAATTTATTACTTACTATGATTAATTTTATTTTTCCAAAATATTTACTTACTCTTTACTGAATATCATAAAATTATTTTATTCTATTAAAAACCCATATATAGTAATGGAATAATAATAATTTATATTTACAATTGATCATTATCTAACTTCTAATATTAATTCCATGAATTTAAAATGGAATATTTTAATCTTTTTGTAATAAATAGTTTCATCACAATAAAATCATACCCTCTACATATTATTTTACCTTCTATTATTTATATTCCTTTACTTTGTTTATTTCCAAGAGTGAAAATTTAAAATAAATAATATATTTTATCATTATTAATGACTTTTTACCATGTGTGGAATAATTTTTTACTAGATTTTAGTATCTTTCATTATGTTTTTATTTTATTTAAAAATCACATAGGTCATTTAAAACAAACCCTAAATTCATACATAATTAAATGAAGAAAATTTTTTTAATACATAAAGAATTGAAACATTTGAGTGAAATAATTCCTCATTACATTATAAAAAATTCATTATATGAATGAAATCAATTTTTTAGACATCATCTCCCCATATTCTTTATCTTTATTATAATCTCCTCCCACAATGAATACATTCTAACTATTACCTTTATTCAAATCATTAGTAGATTTTTAAATTTAGAATTAATAATATTTTTAATATCTATTACATTTATAATTTCATTGGATATTTTTATAATATACACATCATCCACTAGAATAGTGTTACAATCTAGATATTTAAGAGAAGAAACTTTTGAAACAATTTATTTGAGAAATTAACATTGTATATTTTTGTAAATAATATAATCTTGAAGAGTATCATTAAAACATATAATTCTATTCACATTTTAATTGACACCTATAAACAGTTAATCCTTATACTCATCTCAATTCATTAAAATATCTTTATATTTATATTGATAAATCTATAATTATTTTATGCGTCCCTTTAACATTTCTTTAATTAATGTTATATATCTTATCATTTTTATTTTAACTATTCTATTACTTAAAAATTTAATAAATTTATCATTTTATATTTTTTTATAAATTGAATTTATATATCAATAATGATTTTAGATGTTCTTTAGATCAACTACGACCATAACATCAATTTTATGAAGAGGAACATACACATTCATTATTACATCATGGATAAAACACCAAATGTAAAAGTAGTTATATTAATCTTATCATTTAATATGAAGTACTTGAAATAATTAAATATCAAAATTACATTTCTATTGCCTAAAATGATATGATTTATATTGGTTATAAAATTTAACAATAAATCAACAAGAAAAAAGACACAGACTATTTTTAATCATCCAACGAGAAGTATTCCTTAAATATAATATGGTATGGTGGCCTTATAAATTTTTTTTTGTAATAGGATACCAATAGATATTATGATCCAAATTTATTCACTGAGAGTGTTGTGAAATTTAATCTTATTCTTGGATACACCTCTAAACAACATTTTTTATCCAATTAAACTGATTTACATTACTTTCATTTATCCTTCAATAACACATTTAATAAGATATATTTACTTTTCATATCATTAAAATGAATAAATGATTCCTTGGAATGATATGGAAAACAATATACAACATGATTTACTAAAACACCTAAATACACAAGATTAGGGTTTAACCATAAACACATGTTATATAAACAATGCTTCTTAACTAGTATAATTATTTATTAAAAAACATATCATAAATTATTTAACAGGAAGACTCATTAAACTTATATAAGAGGCTTTTTATTACTACAATTGAGTACCCAATCCTCTAATGTTACGAACACAATTATTATTTTTAAATAGTGAGTGATATTAATCATTGATAACCCAATATATTCTTATCCACATCTTTGAGTATTATCGATGAAAGAGCAATCCATTAAAGTCAATGAAATAGTATAATAATATAATATCATTATATATACCATAATAAACCACTTATACGATAAGAAAATATTTTCTCATGAAATTCAAGTATATCTACTTAAATATATGAATATTCTATTGATTATATACACTTATATTATTTATTAGTTTTTTCTACTTCATTTTACACTGTTATTCTCACTCTAAAATTATGAAACAACATTTTCACAACTATATATTTCATTTGAAATTATATTTTTTAATTTTAAACAATATTCAAGAATAAACACCATCTTCTATTGTCTCCATAGTTAAGATGATATGGTAAATCAATTAATAACTTATATTCAACCTTGATGTGTTTTAAGGATATAAAAAGATATATTTATTTTAGATTATGGGTCATCCACAACTCTGCATCATCCAAACCACTGAGACTATAATATTATAAAAATAATGTTATAACAACATATATTTTTGGGACATCATTCACATTATTTAATGATTTCACATTGACACATTACCTATAGACATATACAAAAGTGTATTGATTCATCATTAAAGAAAAAATATCTAAAACATGGCTTCATAACACCTATACTTTTCAATGATACTCCAAACATTAAATGGACCACATTTATGTCATATAGATTTATTTATTTATGGATATGATTAATGTGTTGATAATAATATTGATGGTTAAAAATAAAAATACAAAAACAACCTTATATTTTTACAAATTTTACCACTTTTACACAGTCTAATTTAAAGGTCACATTAAATTTTAAATTATATTCTATTCCTAATAAAATTAGTATGTAAATAAAATACACCTAAAACAAAAGAGTATTTCTAGTAAGAAAATTATACATTGACTAGTCTAATTATTGATTCCAGCTAATATTTATGAGATATTAAAATATAGTTTTACTAATATTTTCTATATATATATATAAGGGGTTGAAATAAATATATCATGTTTACAAATAGTTCTATAAATGACACTTTAAAATATTTATTTAACAAATGATTATTAAGTTCTTAAACAAAGATACATGTTATTATGTGATTTTTCAACAAAATATTGAGAATAATATTAGCGAATCATTTAAGGTGTTGGCCATTATGTGTCACACATTAATTAATCGAATTTTCCATAGCATATTCTATCATAGAGTTGTTAGTTAGATACATACACCATATGAACCATTTATAATCGTAGTGGTTAGGTACTAAACTTGTGTAATATGATTCTACATAAAAACATAAAATTTATTTATAACCCCATATGAATACATAATATTTTTATTTAAGAGGTTAAGAGTATTAAACATGTTCATTGATATTCATAGTTATGGATGTTAAAAAGGACTATTAGTTTTTTTTAGTATCAAAATTTACTTTTTTGATATTTTTTTAGTTATAAAGACACATTATTAAATGGAGGGATCAGTGTTTTCATGATTCTCTAAAATGGATTCATGAGTAGTGAAGAATTAATCCACCAAATGAACACGATATGGTTATACTTATTATTGTGGAACCAATTTTCTTAAATTTATTAGTCGGCATTAGACCATTCTAATTATATTTTAAGGGTTACAAAGTTTCTTATAACATTTATCTTCTACTAGTTACAATTCAAGGAAAATTTATTATATATGTTAACTATGTATTTATTAAAAACAATTGATATATTTTCATAAGTATTCAATCAATTTGTCTCAAATTTATAGGGGAAATCGTTTTTTATTTATAGTTATGGTTCGAAAGACACATCATGTTTTTCACCAGAAAATGAATATATCATTATGGGGGACATTCCATATCAGGACCTTCCCCCACGAGAACCCATCATTTCCCAACAATAAGAAAAATTTGACCCTTAATAATGAACTCTAATATTAGTTATGGTGAAGAACAACACATAATATAGTGATTCACCAGAATGGGAGCGAGTTAAACATCATATCAAAAGAATTAATACACAACCAATAAAAATTCATGATGTCAAATAAATAAAAAATTCCATAGTATAATAAATATTATGGATTAATGAAAAATGAAACATATATTGATGAAATTATTTAATATAAAACCTACCCCAAGAACCAATATGATCTTGTAAAATATTTCAGGTTCATAAAAATATTCTAATTGAATAAAAAACAATTATATACCAATTGTGGTGAAAAAATTACACTTAATAAGAGCCTTCACAACACAACTTCTAATAATTTAGAACAATAATACCAATGCCTTAGTAAATAAGTTGTAAATCCAATATATTACATGTACTAGGAAAACTATTTTCAATCCACAACATGTATCCCTAAATAAATATATATATTCATATGGAAGTATACAATCAAGATATATAAATATATAATTACTTGTATATATATATATATATATGTAAGGTACCCAAAAACCACTTCACTACTGAACTAGTCACCCTCACACCACATTGTTACACATGTTTGGGCTTCCATCCTCTTTATATCTATATATGCACAGAAATATATGTCACATAAAAACACACATAACAACCTATCATATATAATCTCATTGTATCGTAGGAAATCAATAAGTGCATTAAACTCATTCAATAACCCATATATGTATTCCCCCACCGTGGAACAAAATCTTAACCATATAACAGTTAATCAATTATTGCCTTTATATATACAACCAAATTGAAGAATTATAGACAATATATATATATATATATATAATAACCTTAATATATTAATTGATATTATATGTTTTTATGAGAGATTGGGGTTTCAAGAGTATTTAACCATATGTATCCTAAAAAACCTGGTTGTTCATGAGAACCCCTAGAACCCATGTCATAACATGTATGATTTTTGTGTTTCCTAACATAGGGAGTAGTGCGTTAGATAAAATAAGAACTAAAATGAATATGTAATATAATAGATATATGACATAATTGTCTATTACCTAATTAATTTACAATACTATTTTAATCAATCCATTTTCGTATCAGTATGGATTCCACATTTAATATAAACTTTGATTATGCCATCTCACCACAATACCACTTTCATAACAAGTATGATCAACCTATTTAATATTTAATAAATACATAAAATTATTTATTAATAATAATTATATATATAAATATATATATTAAATAAGTAGGTGGAATTGCACCATTTTTATTGAAATGAAAGCACACACTTTTTATTCTTGATATAGGGATCTGATTATATTGACATTGAAGATCTATTGGGAATCAAAACCCATAACAATCATCACATTGTCCCAAACCCATTTTTAAGTTATGAAACCTCTTGAATGACATTGTACACTACCAACAACTATCCATGGAATCCCCATCTCCCATTTGGTATGTCATCAACCACCCTCATCTGATTCGCCACAACTTCTACTACCTACCAATAAATACGATGATAAATATATATTAGTCCACCAAGACATCCATCATCTATCGTGTCTCTACTCAACCTGCTCATCATTCCATATTTCCATCTATCAATTTCATCCACCACTTCTTACTATCTCTCCCCACAACACTGACTCTCTAATGCCAACCCTTCCTCATCTGCCACATCCTCATTGCTCACCATCTTGACCCACCCATTGACATCCACAATCTTATCGATCATGTCTTTTCTCCTCCACCTACCACAATCTTCCACCCCCACTCATCTCACATTTCTCCCCCATTATATAACACCCCCACCAAGCATTATCCCCTTATTCACACACCAACCTAAATCATATCATGTATAACTTTTACATGTCTAATCTATCATCTCATTAATTATATTTAAATCTCCATTGATTATCAATTATTACTAATAAATAATTTTATATATCCATCATTTCATTTTTCTTTATCATGATCGGTCATCGTGGGATACTATTAAAACATTTTTATTCAATATTTATATGATAACATGACATAACCACTTCTATCTCTAGTAGAAAAATAAATAAAAAATGAATCCCATGAATTTAAAATCATCAATATCTATAAAAGAATAAAAGTCACCCTATTATAATGAATCTACACTAATATCAACTTCATAACTTTTCAATATAGACTAGATCAGCCACTTCCTCTACAAAAACTACTCCTCATCCCCATTAGAACCACAACAAACCACCAGGTTCACTTGAATCACATAATGCATATAAAAATAATCACAGCTACAAAAAATTAAATATCAATGAACTAAAATTATATTAGTGTAAAACTAAAAACTAATATTCTTAATCATAATATAATCATAGGTATAAAATTAATACATAGAAAATAATAACCATCAATCGTAGATTTTAATATCTCCATATTTAATTTATTGACATGATAATTTTAATTCAATTTAAAAATTGATAAGTACATAATGCTAATAAGTATATGAAAATAAATGATAAAACACAATAACCAAGAAGAAAAATATAGTCATTATCATGAAAAAAATAAATCACATTAAATATAAATCCACCATTCAAATTCCTTTTTTCAATTTCAATATCTTTTTATATCAGTTACAACTATTTAGGAAATCTTTCTAAGAAAATTATAAATTCACATTACCGCATAATAATTGAAATGTTTTATCAAACCAAAACCTAATGAAAATAATTAATGATCACATCATAATAATGGTGAGTAATAAAAGAAACCATACTATCAACGATTCTAAAAAATAATCTTATAAATTTATTTTTCCTTCAGATAGTGGACAATAACTGACAAAACTATTGGAACCACATTAATATAGAATACTATAAGGAAACGATGAAGCGGTATAAGTAAATGGGAATTTAAAAAATTGAAATATTTATAGAATTTAAATTTGATTAACTGGAATCAATATCATGATGTATGATTTTAAAATCTATAAAAAATAAACTAAAGATCACCATGATGAACCATAGAGAACAATGGGTTAAATGAAGGACAATAGAATTCGGTGGAATCAATGTTAAGAATAAAATGTATATTTTAAAACATAATAAATAAGATTATTGGATAATTGATAGGTACATTCCATAATAGTTCTCTAATTTGAGAGAGGTGATGTGAACCCCCCCAAATCATACTCAGGGGAACTGTTTAATTCTTATAATAAAATTTAAGGTCCAAAATTAGTGTAGATATCAACACAACAACACTAAATCCTATAGGAATAACTATTTAAATATCATAAATCATCTGAAACTAATATGAAAGGAATAGTTAAAAAGGAATAGTTAAAATCTTTTTGGTTTAATATATATATTCATAGTAATTATGAAATAACAAGGCCAAGAGATCCACGATGAAACACAATACTTCATGTCACAATTAAACAATCCATTCCATTATTTATATCCCATACATTACTATAGGAACCTAAGAAATAACAACCAAATTCCTATTCTGTGAAATGTTCATAATCCCTCATCTACTATAATCATTTTAAAAATCATCCATTCATTTAATTTTTATTTAAAAACGTCACTATTATACTCCAAAAATACCTTCGTAATTTAAAACACATGAAAAAAGAATGTAAAATATTAGGAGAAACTATGGCCTCTATATCACATAAATAACAAAGGAATAATTCCATCAAGAACGAAAACTAGTCAATAAATGGATAAAATGGATGGTACCGAATTACACATGAGAAACTTGTCTAATAATAATATCTCTATCAACAAAATCACATCCCAATATAATTGGAAAAAAATAATTTATTATTACACAAATTTAACAATATCAATAAATAAATAAAATTGGTATAAGGTAGATAAATTATCCCAAAATAATATTGAAAAAAACCTAGAATATAGGAAATATATAACTTTATATGTCTAATTTTCCAAGCCACACAATCTTCAAAATACATGAACCAAAAAATGGTTCACCCACACAATCAATTCTAGTAATGATACATAAATAAAAAATTCCATTCTATGATTTTTATATCATCCTCAATATGAATATTTTCCCAAACAGTTGAATGAGTGTCAAGAAGAAGGTATCAAAATAATTGTATCACATGATTAATAAAATTGATTTTATCCATCAATGAAAGAATCAATGATTTATTATCCACTTCACTAACAAACCACAGCAATATAAAAGATCTAAAAATTTATGTGGGTGGCCTACTCCCATGAATAAAAATCCACATACCATGATTAGGGAAAACCGTTAGAATAATATGATATAAAACCTAAAAATATAGATACTTCTTCTTATGATACATAAATGATCTATAACTATATTGATTATCTTTAATATACTCAAATCACACATACCTTCTCAGAAATGTTCTTTGTCAAATCTAGTCTCAGTATTTATCACTCTCGGTCCTTGGTCCAACTTTTTGATGACCAATAGGTCAACCCACAATACTAATTAAAAAGTATAATATTATTAGTTGATTAGCAGATTTTATTATTGGAAAGTATAAACAAAATTTTATTATATACTAATGAAACACTAAAATATAAGGTACCTTAATGAAATATATCCCCTAATGTCTAGATATTATACTAAACCTAACATTCTATCCAATGATGGAATGAATTTCTATGTAATATATGAGAGAAAAAACATGTTATATACCCTTATATACAACCATTTTAATGTGAGGATCATTATCATATAGGATCTTCCTTTTAATTCCATGAATCATCATAATATCCCCCAAAATTACCCTAAATAAAAAATCCACTACAAAAAATCCATGGTTATAGTATCCAACCAAGAATAAAATGATCATCCATCACATTATAACTTCACCATACAATTGGACATTAACTCTTTAGCATACCTATTCAACCCCATATTCTATAATTGAAACCTCACACAATTTAAGAAAATTATTAATACCAGAGTTTAAAAACAATTAAAAGTTAGGAAAATCAAAAATATGTATCTCACAAAATAAAAATAGATAAATAATCATAACATATAATAGAACATGATTTTGACCGTCCTAGAACCATACAATGCGATAACTAAAAAAATTATATTATCTGAAGAAACAACCACTTCATAATATCCCAATATAGACTCCTCTTGCTTCTACATGAAGGGTGATTTCAACATTATGTAATACTTGAAATATATAACATCTAATTCATTTATTTCAACATATAATGTTGTAATCTTCTCTATCACTCTTCACACATATCCGAACTAAATAATAAAATACCCAGTAGAATGTATACTTATCATATCACATACAACATTATATTTTAATAGTGTATAAAATACATGGATGTAATAATTCTATAAGAACACTATACACTAAATTTATTTTCGATTCTGAAGTTCATATGATTGTTTCATCCCTTCAGAATGCAGGGTGTTAAAAAAAGGTGGTAGATTAAAATTTCATTACCATTTAAATTAACTTTTGTATATTTTTAAATATTATATCCTCTCAAATATACAACCGAATAAAACATTCATTCAATTATATGAAATAAAATCAAGGATTGAAGGTTTTTAGAAGGATTACCTCTAGTGGGGTGAATATGTCTTTTATATGTTAGATCTTGTTGATACCTAAAAAATATAATTAATTGAATAAATCAAAATAACTACCATAAAGAACATTTTTTCTATCAATAATTAATTATATTATCTCCCACTAGTTACAATGTTTTATTGTACATGTAATCCAAATAAAAAAAATGAAATATACTCACAAAACAATATCTGGTACACTCTGTTATTCGAACATCACATAGGTGTTAAATAGAATTCATCAAGTAGGATTCTTATTTGGTATACCTCAATTAATTTTATGTTTTTCTATTTCCCCTATCACATTATTATTTATATAGTTTATTTTTTTCAGTTACTCTGTTATATGATTCCTCTTCTTCAACCACGTGATATCTTGTTTGGAAATTCATGTGGAAAAAACATTTTTTCTTCACTATCCCACAATAATACAAATATAATAATGTTTCTGAATTCCCTTAGATAGAAAATATTACTCTATGAGTCAAGGAGGATGTGTGAGATTCTATTTGAATACTTCCATTCAACTCAACTATAATCTGAATACCTTAAAACCACCCTAAAACATAAGTGTTAACTTTCTTCCTCCATTTTCCCTAAAATATTAATGTTAATTATCTATTCGGTATTCCATATATTTCATTAATATTTATTTAAATTAAAAGAATATATAATAATAATCTTGCTTGATGACTTTTCTGATTTTTTGTAAAGTTTCTCAATGATATGTTTGATGATTTAAAAATGGCTCCATCTTTTGATGAGACTTCATACAGTTATTATTTGTGTAATTTTTCTCTTTATGGTGTTTCTTTTCAGAATAGGTATGTAATTTAGAATCAGGATTACCCATATAGTGATCATTTCTTGTATCTGTAATCTGAAAAAGTCACATAAGTTCATCTAATTTGATATTTCCTATGAGTTTGGATGTCTCCATCTTGCCATCCTATGTCCACTACAACTTTCTATAGAGCCTAGTAAGATTAAATGATATTGGTATAAATTCATGTTTTCCTCTATCTAGAAAAACTATTTCATGATCCACTGCGTCTAATGTGCCTTAAATTTCAACATCATATGACCTCAAAATTATCCATATGATTAAATAGTATACTCTATCCTATGTAACGTCATGAAATTTCAGTAAGTAACCTTCATAATTGTCTTTACGACTATCATTGTTTGATCTACTAGATTTATAGGATAGCATTTGATATATTTCATAAAGAATTGCTATGTCTGATAGAATTTATATATCTTCATATAATAATACTATTTACAGGTTCATCTAGTGACCTTAAGATATTTCTTCATTTTTTGGAGTTTCAATATCTCTTTCTAATTATCCTTTGTCCTAATACATATTTATTGATCAACCTTCCTTCGTCTGGACATCATGACATTATAACATAAATTGTTTTACAGCTTTCAGCTTCATCACATTATAACTATAACATTATACAAACTCTCACTGTCCAAATAAAGAATGATTTTGATCAATGATAAATAAATTTAAATCATCATGATTGAATAATTTATGAACCACATAGAATCATATAATTAAATAAGTGAATAAACATAAACATCACAAGAAACTTATTTTTACAAGAAAAAAATATGTCAAACAAAATTGTTAAACAAACTGAACAATATATACAAAAAATAAAGACAATATATATTCAATCCCAACATATTGATTTATTATAAAAAATATTTGAAAAAATTCCCAAAAATCATTAGGCTATAACCTTTACCATAAATAACTCTCTAATTCCATATTTTATATTTAAGAAATATTTTTTAAGAAATTCAACACCTTAGTGATAAGAATTTTTTGGCCATGTTATTGATAAATCCCTAAAAATATTTACTCCCATTTCCCTAAAACCACCATCTTCATAATCTAAAAATATAGAACATAGTGTAGTAATTCATATCCTCTATTATCAACCTGATCTGAAGAATCATAGGGGCGACTTTAAGAACATTCTTATTTACTTGGAGATGGTTGAACAAATATTTTCCACCACAATTGTACAAATATTTCATTTTGAATAGTTTTTGAGAATTCATTATAGATTTGATATTCCATTGGAATATACTCAACAATTATATCTCCACCAACAAATTCCTTCTTATTGACATGATATTTAATGTCAATGTTATTTGATATGGAATGTTGCACTATATTTTTTGGGTGTCTAAGAAAACATTGATAATAAATATTAATATTAAATGAATTTTCATAATTAAACCTTTCATATTTTAGATGTGATTTTATCCACATCATATTCCTTCATGCCTATGTAGTGGTGAAATGTTATTCATCAACATTAATTAAAGTAACAGAAACATGTTTCTTAAAAATTCATCTCACACAATCTGCTTCTAATAAGTGAGTACTTTTTGATATTTTTTTAGTAATTGTATTATATATCCAAATAATTGTCATTGAAAAAATAGAATATCTTCTAATTACTCCTTATATATGTTAGGGATTTATTTTATGTCCCTTTATCACTCTTTAGTGTTCTCTTAGCTTAAAACATGTGTCATTATTTTGAATCACTATACTATCATACACAATAATTTATATCTTATTAATTTTTTTATCCAATCTGTAAGATAAGTAAATAACCAGATAAAGTTTTAGAATTCCTTAAAATACATATTTTACCCAGATTCTTCTTTACTTATCATTAGGAAAATATATATATGTATTGAAACCATCCTTGAAAATTTTATACTAAAATTTTATAAAAACTCATTGGCAAATTTTTATTGGGAGAAAATAATTTAATTAAATTTTTTTCAAAAAAGTAATCACATAATGAAATTATAATCCTAGAGTATTGAAATTTCATTGTTTATTTCAAATTTTTTATAGAACTATTCACTATATTTATCACTATTGTAACACAACATGACTTAATGACATATTTCTTTTAAAATAATTACAATATCATTGAAAGCTTGTGATAATAAAAAATGAGACTCAATAATATTTTTTGAAAACTGAATTATAAATATCTAAAAAAATTCACAGTTTAATTTTAAACAGGGGAAAAATTCTACTTTTCTAGGATGAATATCAATTTTGATCACACATGGTCAAAATAATCCATCAATGATATTTTAAAATTTTCCCATCAAAAATGTTTTTATTATTAATCGAAAATATAGTATTTAGATATTAATACTTATATTTATTAAAATTTATTATAATATAGTAAATTTAAAATTTTTATTTTTAAATTTGATATGAAAAAATATAAGACATGTTCTAGGAACAAAATTATTTATCAAAAAACTATTTATTTTCCTGGAAACTCATATTGATTAAAAATGGAAAATATCTATCTATTTTAATTAAGAACAATTATCTTTAATGATGAATTATTTGTGTTAAATTTTAGATAATAATTTAAAATATATAAATTAAAATCCATATAATTACAATTAATATCCATATGATTAAAATAAGACCTTCCTATCCTTGAAAATTTTATTTCATTAAAAATTATTTTCCACATGAATTGTGATTTCATTTTGAATTAAATTGTTATAATTATATGATTTTAATTTAATAAAATGAATTTTTTATATGGAAATATAATAATTTAAATTATTCAATAATTTTATATGAATGTTTTTCCAGAATGATTAGAAGAGACATTAAAAATTAATTATGTCCGTTAAGGTTAAAACAAGATTTTGTGTGTTAGTGCACTTGTTTAAAATATAATTTTACCCACATATAAAATTTATATTTGATTAATTATATTTAATATTTATTAACATTTATTTCAAATTTCCTAATAAGGACTATTTTATTTTATATTTAAGGGATAAATTAGGCATGTTAAAATACTTATTACCGTTATGAAAACTAAAGTTCTAAAAGAAAATAAACATAGAGGATAACATAGTTTAAAGAAGTTTACATTTATGTTTTTGAGGAGACCATTGACGATATCATCCCTACAATACATTATTTATCCACATATTCAGCACTTATGGTGATAACATTTTCCCATTATTGAATATTTTTGGTCATTTTTTGAAATGCAACTCCTCCTCAATTATAAAAGGGAACTCCATCCCTTCACCTATTCAAACATATCCATCCATTTTACTCAAATATAAACTTAAAATATTTATATAAAAAATATTTATACACATTTTAGAGTTATTTTTCTTCCCAAAAGTATACACTTATGGTTTTTAGGAGGATATACACATTAGGGTTCTCTAAGAGAAGGTAGTTACCATAATGAAGCTTTTTATTTTGATTTCATCTCTTCCAAACATAAATTGTGTTTTTAAAAATAATATATAATAACAATAGTATCTTCCATATACTAATATGTTAATAAGTCATTGTAATATACTATATATATCATCTCCTACATGAAATGGGAAACATAATCATCAATCGTGTGTATGAAAAACTACCAACTCGGGAATGAATATACATTGTGTTCCGTCATCAATTTTCATGGATGGGTATAATGATGGATGTAATGTATATATATAATATCTGTGAAATAATTATACGTATTGAATTATAATATCACATATAAATTCATGTTTTTCATTCCACTTTAAATATGATAATGTTGATCATGTGTACGACGAACTATCGACTCACAATAGGATGCAATATGTTATTTTACTTAATAATTAAATATAATGTAATAAAGATAAAATTTATTTATATATGTGACATATATTACATGATATATGTTATAAAATAATTATTTTTCACCCAATTCCTTACCCTTTCACCCGTTATGGGAATGATATCATTTCCCAAGGATACAAACCACTAACCGTCTCCAAGGAGAAATGAAATTCATTTTCGATGTGTAGCCATAAATAATTATTATAAAGTTGTATCTAATGTACTAATATGATGTTTATATAATTACTATAATTATAGATAATATTAATTTATGTCATATATACAATAATTGAATCATTCATAAAAACATGCATCAGAAAAAAGTCATTTATCACCTAAAAAATAAAAAATACTAAAATATTTTTGAAAACAGGTTGTAAAATATTATAAGAGGAGAATATATTATATTAAAAATATCTATATGGTTTTTTCATTAATTAGAGAAATTTTTAATGAAATTATACAAGGGGTTAAAACAAGTTCAACTAAATTTAGGTGTGATGTAAGGGATTTCATATCAACATCCATCTCATTGAGATATATTTATTGATGAAACCTATTCACATTTATTTGGTATATACACTAACAATGTAATATATTTAACGTGAATAACTTTTCATTAATTATGATTACTAATTATTATTATGTTTATTCAATAATGGGTCATAATTTAAAATATATCAAAGTGGTAATTCTTATTATAAAATCTAATTTCTTTTGTGATTGTTAAATTTATCTTGAAACAATCACTTTTATATCATCATTTTTAATGGAAATAACATTTACCTTAAATAGAAAAATTATTTTATCCGAGAAATTCTTTTTTATTAAATGGTAAATCATTGCTACATACATTTTATACTTTATAGTTATTTTAATAACACAGGAATATTTATAAATAATTATCCATTAATCAATATAGATGTTTCATTTTAAGATATATTATTAATGAATTATATATACTATTTAATATTTGGGGATTTAATTGGACATTGTTTCATGGGAGGGGACAAGAATTATATATCCACTCAATGAATTTGTAGGTTATTAATTCCAAATTAACTCTCGAATTTATGTTGTCTTTCACCTGTAGTTTTAAACTATCTTGTTAAATGTATAAACAGTAGTGGTATAATGATTCCTAAGATCATAAAATCCAAAGATTAAAATTTCCATTCATTTAATATTTACTATAGTTATTATACATGATAATTTTTTAATTATATTATCTATGGATTCATTTCAAATTATGTTTAATGACTAAATAGAATGTTTTCTAGTTATTAACCATGAAATATTGATTATGCCATATTTTATGATCATATTATTATTAAACTAGAATGTATTTTTAGATATTTAAATTTAAATATTTATTATTAATTTACATGCCATATATTACACCATATATATCAGTTACATAGAGTTTGAGATCACCCTTACTTTGACTGATTCCCCTAGGATATGAAAAGGAATTTATAGAATGGGTTCAAGGGTACCAACTACTTTACATTACCATGTTTTTTATTTTATTTCCCTGTGTAAAATGGGTGTCATTAATGTAAACAGTTCTCCAAAACTACGAAAATGATCATTAATTTTAGATTTTACCCCTTCTATTAATGTCAATATAAAAAATTATACTCCACCTAAGGGTTACAAGATTCGAAGTCATTATAGTTTTCATGAAAGGAGGTTTAGAAGAAAACATGGCAATGAGATGTCGTAAAAGATAGACCATGGAATATAACAATTTTACATTTTTTATATATGTGTCTAATTATTATAAAATATCATTCCAATTTTTTATGTAATAGATTAAGTGTTTTTCCAAAAAAACATTTTCAAGATTCTATAAGTAGACGTGGTTCAAGAAAATGTTTAACTACAGATAAGAACATCAAAAAATAACATGATGATTTTCATAAGAATTAATAGTTAAATTGAAATGGTACTTACTATGATCCTTTTTTTAAAACACAACGGTATATTATTTGGTTGGTATAAATTTTCATTAAAACCAATTATAAATTATATAATATTAATCCCAAATAAACCATGTTTATGATTTATATATTGGTAACATATAAATAATAAATTTATGAAATGTTTTGAACTCGAACTAGAATTATAAATTATGATTTTATATTAATAATTTTATTAGTTAATATAGTATATTCCATTATTTGGAAATAGAACATAGAATAATAATGGGTATCAATACTCATGTCTAATATAGAGATAACCCAGCTGAGAATGATAATATATTTGGTATTGAGACTAAGAAGATTATTACAATATTAGTAATTATTTATCATGTTAATAAACATAATATTTTAAAAATGGAGGATCCTTTTGTTCTAAAATGAGATTAAACTATTTTAGATTTCTATATTTGAAATAATCCCCCATCATTTAATCGTGGAACTAATCGAGTGGCAACATAGAATTTTAGTAAGTCCCTTGAGTATATATTTATGGAATTCGGATAACATAAAGAGTATAAGAGTATACGTATTGTATATTCTTTTTAGGGTGCTAAATATTAATGGTGGCCATTCATCCAGAATACTAGAGAGCTAGAGAAAATACAACACATGGAATTGAATGCTTTTAAGGAATCATTATTCAAAAAATATTTCCCTCAAAATAAATTGATTAAAATGACTATAAAATTATGAATCATAATTAAAAATGCATAATATTGTGTTTTATATTATTAGGTTAGCTATGGAGGCCTAGCCTGATATTCTACAAGTTACATATTCAATACAGAATTGAAGATTGACTATTTCATTGAAGGGATTAATCCATGACTCTGAAGTGATCTAGTATATCAAACATTTTCTCCAAATGATTAAATAGTGTTTTTTACAAAAAAAGAGAGAGAAATATTTCTACATTATATTTGAACATGTTAAATAATTAAAATAATTGGTCAAATAAGCACCTAAAAAAGTGAACATTTTGAATACGAAGAAGATAAAAATTTAATTTCTATCTTTTTATAATCATAGAAATAATCATCTCAAGAAATTCATAAAGGACATGGGTGTTTTTATAAGTTTGGAGATATTTTACATCAAGCTATAGAATATAATGGGAAAACACTACAATCTAGTGATTCAACTATAAACAAATGGGTAATAATTCAAAAAATTCATAAGTGTCATTGGAATTTTCTTGTAGAAGAGGCTACAGGGTGAAATCTAATCTTATGTGATCGTAATAGCAACGACGTATTAACCTAATAACACTGTTGAAAATACTATAATCATAGACTCAAATATAAATAATTCTCCTTTTGATTCTAGATCCTCACACTCTTTAATATCCTCAACGTTTTCTAGGAAAATTATATATTTCCCTGTCACCTAAAAAATTGATTTCTCATTCAAAAAAACTGAAGAAGTAATATTGAAAAGAAGATGTGTCAGGAAGTCCCTATTATAACACATTAAATTCCAAAATTTATAAAATTTTAATCATACATATGGTTGAATTTAATGTAATCATTGTTTTGTATGATATTAAATATATTTGAAAAAAATATTGCAACAAGTAAATTATGATTCATATTGAATATATAGAATTACTTTTCTTTGGTATAGATAACTCATCATATGATTCACTACTATATCCTCCCTTATAAGATCTTCTAAATGATATTATTAGGGATGAAGTGAAAAAAAAATTTTAAGATGAAGAATGTAGTCATAGAATTGAAGATGATCCAACTTTACTAGAATACAATGATGTATTTATGGAGGAAATATATGTTCATCCACTAGAGTGTAATGTTGAGTTTTTAGTTGATTTAATTCCAGAAGGATGACTAAAATAATATATACCCTATTGAATTAGCACTATGTAATTAGTGTGTTTGATGAAATAACTATAGTGGTTTTGTGATAAGGGTTTTTTTAACCCATGCAATTTATCATGTGGATCCCATATTCTCTTTGATAGGAAAGAAGATGGATCCATGAGGTTGTGTGTTGATTATATGGAAACAAGTTTATTACAATTATGTAAAAATATCCCTTAAGACACATTCATGATTTATTATATCAACTTCATAGATATAACCATTTTTTAATGATTGAAAATATTTCTTGGTATGTAAATTCTTATTAAAAAGGGATGATATTATGAAGACATTAAATATAATGTGGTATTGAAATTATGAGTGTCAAAACCCCATCCCCACAAGTTGTACCTCTCAATGGATAGAAATGCAGGATTGGATATATTGACCCCCCGAGTCCTGCCTCCTGTAGGACATGGGTTGGTGACTAGCACTATGGGTATAGTAAATACAAAAATGGGAGGAATTACCCTATATAAGAACACATTCAAAAGAGAGAGATATGATATACACAAACCAAATCCAAATAAAATTTCAATAAAAATGAAACCCCAAGTACACATATGTAATGTCATTCAAAAACTACAACAACTGAAACAAAAAATGCAAGTACCAAAAGAAAAATAAAAATAGCAGTGACCATGAATCCCGAACCGGTCCTATATCCCCAAGCTAGTATCAACTAGACAGATATCTAACCTACTCCATGTGGCCTGAAAATAGTTTATATATACATAAGGTGAGTATTACATTATACTCATATGGATGATCCAAAAAGCCTCTAACATGAAATTAATGAAATCATGCTAACGTAAATTGAACAACAAGTGAAACTATCTCATCAACTAAACAACTATACTATGTTCCCAGCCTCCCCATGTCTACTCTCACCAGGTATCTCATACAATTGTATATTATATAGTATATAATATAAATGGTACCCTCCTACTAGTTCACCACTACTTTGTTGCTTTGACCCAACGTCACATGACTTAATCATCTCTATCAAAAAAGGCTTAGCCACAGACACCTGTCTGAAGAACCACAAGAAGAACCTCATGAAACACAACCACTACATCCACATGTCCAAGGTATCTAGGTATTTTTCAGGATCCACCAAATCTCATATAATGTGTATCATACATCAGACATTATATCTGAATTCATTACATCCCATACACTGGGTAAGGATCCTCAATCCATCATAGGATATACAAGTTACACATATATTAGTCCATAGATAACCATATCCAGAATATATGTGATTGATTAACCACAATAAATTACATCCCTCTACACAAATATATGGAGAAACCTAAATGATATGCCTATTAGACCAAGTAATTACCATGAGAAGAGAGAAATTCCAAAGGGGGTAATCAGTCATCCATCCTCCCACTGGAATATTTGGGAAAACACCCCTAGTGCTCAGAATCCCCTAGGGTGTTGGTTTCCCTAAACTATGGGGTAGAGTTGCATATAAAAACACCAAAATTATAGAATATACTATATATCTCAATCACACTATGGGAAAATAGAGTATTAAACACAACTACATCTAACATCTCTCGGACTCTCGATTTCTACTAGGAATACTAGGTATCCTATAAGCACACTTCCATTTAATGATATTTATTACATTACATCATTCCATTTTCATCAGTTTAAATTGACGTTACTTAATACTTTAATAATTAATAAACCATTTATAATTCAAAATTATATTTCATTAGAACCACACAAAAGAGTCATTCCCCATAGGCATAACCAAACCTAGTACATAGCTTCTCATAATTATTTCCACAACATTTCATAAGAGTAATATCTATCCCCATGGGTTAACATCATTCATTCGATCATTTACAAATAGCATTATTACATTCCCATGTTACTAGGTATTCGATAAAAATATTCCACGATACTGAACACTAGGGGACTCAACCCAGTGTGTATATGAACTACCCATAAAGTCTTTTCCACCTATAGTAGGAGGGTATGCCCATATTCTCTAAAGAATCAATACAAATAAATCACGTGGCATACCATAAAAATCTTCACCCCTTTTAGAAGGAGGGTAAGAATGACCCGCTGCCTTGAGCAGTGGGGAAAGTAAATAAGATTAATAACCAACAAGATTCAACAAACATCCAATCATTCTTACCCAAACTGTTTCATCATCTCTGGTGTCCTCATAGACACCCACTTGAATTATGACATCTCGCCCTTCTATTTCATAACTTTTCATTACATTTTACATTTAGAGGATCCTTCAAAACATAGTGTCATGGAAATCATGGAAATAATACACGAATACATAAATAATTATTCTAATCCACTAGTACGAAATTATCATAAGTTCTACCTAATTTAAATTATTACAACACAAAACATGTAGACATACATCAAAGGAAATGGTTAGAAGAAGGCCCAGTAAAGAAAGCAAGGGAATCGGTTTACATGTGATATCAATAACAACTTAATGAAAAACATAAATACATGAGCAATGGATGTATAGGAATAATATAATGAAAATAAAATTAACCATAACATGAATATTTGGTTACAAAATTTATTTTATACATTCATGAACATATCACAAAGGATCATCCCCAAGGTTTCATAAAAATTACCAAGGTTATTCCCTATGGTATCGTGAAACTTTTCATCTCTAGAGATTAAAATTTTTACCCAATGCATTAGAGAGATATCAGGGCACACCCTTAATATGTCTCTATATTAATGTGATCCACATAGTTTATAATAAAACATTTCATAAATAACCCATGTAGAGTAAAAGTAATTGTTTTCGCATCAAAATCCTGATATTTTAAACGTTCTTAGAAACATTATCGTTTTGTCTTTTATACTGCTTGGAAATGGAAAGAGGGTTTCATGTATGTAGATTCCATAATCCAATAGATAAATTTTATTTCATGATGAATACATCTAGAAATGAAAATATATTTGGGTATTCATATAAATAAAACAAGATAATTTTTTGAGAAAAAGAGAGATTTTTTGACATAAAATTTCTGTAGCATAACGACTATATAAAATGGTTTTAGAACACAATAAAAAGAGAGGAAAAAATGGTCTCCAATGAATAAATGAATAATTTATAATAGAGTTATATAATAAAAATATATAATATCATGGTGTGGAATAACACATCACCTAAAAATGAAACATGAAAGAATAAAGAAAACGCAATTTCTTTTACAAAAATTCAGCAGCCAAACGGCGTGACTTATAATTCAGAAAAATAAGTTGATGAGAGTGGGAAGGGTATATCATAAATTGGAAATGAAATGGAAAGTAATAATGTTATATAATAACATACCCCCTAAAAATTAAATGTAAAATAGAATACATGACATAAAGGAAGTCATGACTTAAAAGAGGAGGGTGAAATGTTCCCTTACCTTGAAGAGTAACATTGAAAGTTTGAAGGTTGGGATCTCGAGGAACTTGAGGGAACATTGGGAGGACTCCTTGGAAGGTAAAAAGACTAGAAATTCATTGAGGTGGATTTTTGAATGAAATGGATGAGTGAATGGCTTGGTATTCATTGGGAAAGAGAGGGAATATTTAATTAATTTTCAAGGGACACCTCATCGTTGGTATTTGCCAAACCATCGGCTTTTCCATGTAATTTTCCCAAGGTATTGGCCACATGGGACACCTCATAACATATATTATTATTAAAAAGTCTACTAGATTAGTTACATCATTATTACTTCAATATTAAATCATTAATTATTTCATTAAACACCCGAAACTTAAAACTGTATGTTCACTATTCACTGAAAAACATAATATTTTACTAAAATATCATAAATTAACATAACTGAATATCGATTCCCCGAATTAAAAAATGAACTTCATTTTATGGATGTAGTATTCTAATTAATTTTAATTCAATTTTTAAATAAAATTATTATTTATTAAAAAAATAACTCTAAAACTATAAGGTATTTTGTAAAACCATGAAAAATTTATCAAGGTCTCATAAAATTATTGTATAACCATAAGAAAATAAAGTAAAAATATATGATTATATTTTATGAAAATACAGTTCTATTTTAAATTATTAAATTAATTATAGAAATTTAATTAAAGTATTTATGACATACAGAAATGACAAAACATATACTATGACCGTTTTTTCACTATTAAGATTTCTAAATTGTATTTATACATTCATGGATGAGGATTCTATTTTTTTGCCGATTTACTATTCATTACTATTCAAAATGGTATGTTACTATTCATACATTACTATTTACTAAAAATCAAGTTGATCTTATTAAACTCTACCTTTTTTAATGATCACAACTGTATAATACCATTTTTTTGAAAATCATTCCACAATAATAATTATTTAATGATTATATGAATATATTAAAATACCATTTTTACAAAATTTATCAATAATATTCATCATATATTTATCCAGACCTTTGAAAATCACTAATTTTACCATAAATAAAAATTTTTTGTACAAAAGGATTACAAAACGTAACTTAGGCATCATTACATAACCACTTATAACACTTTCATAGGACCTAAGTGTAAGGTGTGTTATGGTGATAGAATATTGGGGAGGGTCAGACAACATTTCCCGAGTGGTAATTTCTATTACCTTGAATTTATCCCTCGAATTATTTCTATTAAGCTTCACATATTGGATTTCGGCTTGGGCATGGTCCAGATCAAAGCCGAATGAAGGCACCTCCTTGCAAAGCTCTGAAAGATGGGCTTTTATGGATGGAGTCTACTGGACGAGGATAACGACTTTTCTTTCTATATTAATTAACCAAGATCACTTTTATTTATAAAAAATTATCGTAAGGTTAAGTGTTTAGTTTCCAATAGTCATATTGACCAATAGTCATATACAAATCACAGCCCAACGGTATTATTTTAATTATACTCACTTCATTACATTAAGGATATAGTTTTGTTGAGTATAAAATAAAATTAAACACAAAAGTAGGAAACAAAATTTATTCAAAAGTTCGGGTCATTACATTCTTCCCCCCTTAAGAATATTCGTCCCCAGAATTTTAACTCGTACCCTCAGAAGTTAAATGGTGTGGGTACTTCTGCCTCATAGAATCCTCTGATCCCCATGTGGCTTCTTTGAATTTTTGGTTCCTCCAAAACATCTTATCAAGGTGGGTAGTCTTGTTGCGTAGAACCTAGTCTTTATGATCCAAGATCTCCACTAGCTACTCCTCATAAGAGAGGTCATGTCCCTGTTGTACCACCTCTATATTTAGTACATTGATGTGTATAATATGTATTTCCTCAAGAGGGATCCATGGAAGACATCATAAACTCATGCTAAATTTGGAGGAAGTGCAAGTCGATAGGCCACTACTCCAATGCAATCAAGGATTTAATCGGGGACAATTTACCCTGGGCCGAGCTTCCCTTTCTTCCAAAACCTCAAGACTCTCTTCCAAGGTGAAATGTGAATAAATACTTTGTCACCAACATCAAACTCCATGAGCCTTCGACGGTTTTCGACATAGCTCTTTTCGGACTCTGAGCAGCCTTAATGCGTTGCTGGATGTCATACACATTTTCTATCATCTCCTGCACATGTTTCGGCCCAAGAAGATCTCTCTCACTAGATTCATGCCAAAAAGTAGGATTTATACATCTCTTACCATATAGAGATTCATTGGGTTCTATTTTAATGCTTTAGTGGAAGCTATTGATGTAAGATAACTCAACTAAAGGGAGATGTTGATCTCGTCAACCTTTAAATTCTATTGATCATATTCTCAGCATGCCCTCAAGTGTTTGAATTTTCCTTTCATATTGGCAATCAGTTTTGGGGTGATAGGTCGTAATGAAATTCAGTTCAATACTGATATCATGTTGAAGAATTCTCCAGAATTTTGATGTGAACCTTGGATCATGATCATGTACGATAGAAAGTGGAACTTCATGCGGTCTTACTACTTCTTTCAAGAAAATCTTGGTAGGTTAATTAGAAGATAAATATTCTAGAATTGAGGTAAAATGGACATTTTTTGTGAGACAGTCCACAATAACCCATATTGCATTGTTTCCTTTGAATGTTCTCAGGAGAACAGTGATAAATTATATAGTGATATTGTCCCACTTCTATGCTGGTATGGGTACTGGTTGTAACACCCCTTTAAGATGTTGTCACTATGCCTTCACTTGCTGACATACTAGGCACCTTGATGTGTGTTCAAAAATATCCATTTTAATATTATCCCATAAATAATGATCACAAAGGTACTTATACATTTTTGTGCTTCCAAGATGTATAGATAATGTTGAGCTATGGGCTTCATCCATAAGCTCATTATTTATTTTCGGAATATATGGAAGACATATTATGGTACAAAATATCGGTACACCTTCTTGATTGATATTGAACTTAGGAAACTTCTCATCTTTCACAACATCAAACTTTTTATGTAAAAAATGATCTTATTTCTGAGATTTCTTGATATTCTCTAATAATGATGGTCAGAAATCATTTGGGTTATGGTTTCTGATGTCCCTTCCCTAATAATTCCCACTTCCAGCATTATTAGGTCATTGATCAAATGATCTCTTTTTTATCCTCATCATGAAAAGAACAATTGGATTTTTCTTTTTTTAATGCATCAGTGACATTTTTTTCTCTTCCAGGATGATAATGAATTGAAGAATAATAATATTTAAGATGTTTCAACCATCATTTATGTATCATGTTCAATTAATTTTGTGTGAAAATATACTTCATACTTTGATGGTCTATGTATATATCACATTTATCCCTATAAAGATAGGACATCCATATCTTTAGGGAAACAATGATTGCAACCAGCTCCATATCATGCGTAGGATAGTTCTTCTCTTAAGTTTTCAACTATCGAGATACATAAGTAATGAATTTTTCATTTTTCATGAGGACACACCCAAGACATTTCATAGATGCATTAATAAAAATAAATAATCCTTCTCCAATTGAGGGAAAATTTTACATTGGTTCAATAACCAATTTCTTCATCAGCTCTTGGAAACCTTCAACACACTCTCTGTCAGATAAACTTAACCCCTTTTCATGTTAATGTGGTTAATGGAATAAAAATTCATGAATTGTTTTCACAAACCTCCTATAATATCCCATTAATCTATGGAAACAGTGAATCTCAGTTATTAATGTAGGATGAGGCCACTCCTCTACAATTTTTGTCTTTGTAGTGTCAACTATGATTCCGTCATATGTAACAATGTTCCCCAAGAAAGCAACTTAATATAACCAGAATTCAAATTTGCTAAACATCTTAGAAATCCTCTCCTTCTATAGAGTTTTCAATGTAACCCTTAGACGATCTTTATACTCCACATGACTTTTTGAATATAACAGAATATCATTAATAAAAACTACCATAAAGTTATCATAGAAGTCTTAAAAGACTCTATTCATCACATCCATAAACATAATAGGTGTGTTAGTCTGTCCGAAGGGCATAACAACAAACTCATAACGCCCATATCTTGATCAGAATACAATTTTGGGAATATCTTCTTTCTTCCCCCTCTATTTATGATAACCAGATCGAAGATCAATCTTAGAAAACAATTGAGCCCCATGATGTTGGCCAAATAAGTCATCAAATATTGGAATAAGGTATATGTTATTCACTATGATCTCGTTCAGTTCTATACAATCTATGCATAGACACATCGATCCATCCTTTTACTCACAAAAACAACTTGTGCTTCCCATGGAGACACACTGGGTCAGATAAACTCGTTCTCCAAAAGATCTTGGATATCAATTGAGATCTAGGCATGAGTTTAATAGAGAACTATACCTCTCTTTCTCTGGGAGGTTTGTGTATCTCCTCAAGAAATATGTCAACGTATTCTTGGATTATGGGGACATTTTCTATCCACAAACTCTCATTTCCTTATTCTTCACTGATGCACTCCATAAAGAAGGATATAAGAGGCACTTCTGGACAAAGATCAGGTTGATATATCTGTCCTCAATAGATTACTATAGGTTTTCCCTTTAAGATTTCAGATATTTCCTTGTTTCTACATTAGATCTTATAATTTTTCTTTGACATCCAGTCTATCCATTGCATAATGTCAAATTCTAGCATGAGAAAGACAACTATATTTGTGATAATATTGTTCTGAATATAGAAAATACTAGAGTTTCTAAACACAAATTATTCATGGATAATCTAATCAAGATTATTGACTGATAACTCTACTTTTAGAAAATCGGTGGTTGATTTTAAATTATTTGTAATCATAGAAGAAAAAAATGAATTCATAGAAACAAAATCTAACAATGTACATGACAGCATTGATAGAACAACAAGGGTACCTTCCCCCACATCATTTGGCACTTCAACATCGACCGTAGTGATTGAAAAAAGTAAGACCTTGTTCCATTGGTCGTTTTTGAGGCTGATGGTGATTCCCCTCCACTACTCTTAGATTTGGATAGTGATTGGCTAAGTGCCCATGTTGTCCACACTTATAGAATTGGACATCAGGTAGGGATGGCACCATCTTCCCCTTTTCATATATTTTTGAAAGTGTTGGCATCCCCTCACTACGACAATTTTGTAAAATGTGTCCATCTATACCACATGTGTAGAACATCCCACACTCGAGCAGGTTGTTCCCCGAATGCTTCTTCCTACATTTATTACACATTTGAAATTTTTCTTTTTGGCCACCTCTTCCCTAATAGAATATTCTCTCTATGATTCTCTCCATATATCTTTTCATTTCATTGGATTTATGAGACCATTATGTCTCTCTAAACCCCAGTTCGACTTTCATTACACATCGCACAATCTCTTCATAGCTATCATAATTTTAGTGGGCTATATTCCACTGCAAATGAGGTCTCGTTCCACAAAAGAGTATATCAACTTTAACATTTAGATCCATGAAAAATATAGAGGTGTAGTGTAAAATCCATGTGATGTTCATCTCGTAGCATCCAATAGATTTATTCTCCTTCTCCTTAAGTTTGAGAAACTCCTTATTCAATCTTTTTCTCAATGTTGGAGATACATACTTATTGAATAATATCTCTCTAAACTCTTCCCACTCCATAGCTTCAACATCCACTCCTAGCCTTAATTTTTTAATTAGTTCCCACCACTGATCAGCTTCTAACTCTATGTGATAAAAAACCAAGGTAACTTTATCTTATTCAGAACAGTGGATCACAGAAAAGATCATCTCGATAGAGCTGATCCACTGTTCAGTAATAAATGGGTCTATATATCCATTTAAATTTGGTGGTCTTTTATGCATAAATGATTGAATATAAAGTTTTTCCCTTCATGATGAGATCAGTATCTCAGTTTTATTCATGTTATTTCTAATAAATTTAGTCATTTGGTTCATCATTCGAATTTTAGTTTCCATTCTTGCATTCATCGGAGGGCCATTAGTGCATGGTCTACTGTGATCATCATTTGAATGGTTCATACCATTTCCCATCATTTTTTAAAAATATATTACCTTAGTGAGAAACTTATTTGATTTAAAAATTATTTTAACTATAAATTAATTTATGTCTTATAATTGCATGTTTAAAACAATTTTATTTCTCTATAAATCATTCATAATGATCCATAAAATTATTATGATTAACCAAAAATATCACCCAGGAGTGTCATAACCAATAGTGTTGTAAGGCCCACTGACATGTTCCAGGATACCCTGCGACAATCCCAAAACTCTTGGTCAGAGTTTTCACTCCTACGTACATTTGTTCCAGAGCCGCCTCTACCTACTTGTATCTAGAGAATGATATATTTTCTTGATAAACCACTTACTCATAACTCACCAAAATACAATAAATATTACTATATTTAATCTTCTATATAGGGTTATTTAAAAAAATTTCATTGCCTAATTTCCATAAATAACAAAACATTCCTTGGATACCAACAATGATATCCCTCATTTTTATTTCAGAACTTTTCTTACATTTTACATTCAAAGGATATTTAAAGTCTTGGGTCTTAGAAATGAGGAACATAAAACATGAATACAAAAAAAAATTTTGTAATCCACTTGTATGGATTCATTATTAGTTAATCTGATGTAAAATTATTGAATCACATAACATGTAGACATACATCAAAGGAAAGGGTGAGTAGGAGGCCCAATAAGGAAAGTAATGGAATTAGTTTACTAGTGATATCAATAGGAACTTGATAAAAAACATAATTACCTATGAAATGGAAGTAGAGGCATGAAATAATGAAAATAACTTGAACCATAACTTTAAAATGTGGAAACATCATTTAATTTAGACATTCATTAACATATCACCAAATTTCATCCCCAAGGTGTTATGAAAATTACCACGATTATTCAACAAGGTATCATGAAATTTTTCATATCTACAGATTAAATTATTTACCAAATGCATTGAAGAGATGTTAGGGAGCACCCATAATATGTATATATATTCTTGTGATCCATATATATAATAATCAAACATTTCATAAATAACCTTTAGAGAGTAAAACTAAGGGTGTTCACTTCAACATCGTGACATTTTAAGTGCTTAGAAACATGATCTTTATGTCTTTTAAAACCCTTGGAAAAGTAAAGAAAGTTTCATGTATATCGATTCTAGAATAAAATATATAAATTTTATGTCTTGATGAATAGATATTAAAATGAAAATATATTTTGGTATTCTGATGATAAAACAAGATAATTTCACGAGAAAAAGTGAGATATATTTGGAGTCCAAATTTCTATAGCATAACTGCTATATAACATGGTTTTAGAAAATAATAAAAAGAGATGGGACAAGGGTCTCCCATAAAAAAATTATTCATTTATATTAGAGGTACATAATATAATGAAATAATATAATGGTGCGTAATTACACACCACATGAAAAGGATTCTTGAAAGAAAATAAAAAATGTGATTTCTTTTACAAAAATTCGACAGCCTAACAGTATCGATTATAATTCAGAAAAAAAGCTGTTGAGAGAGGAAAATGTCGATCATCAATTGGAAATGAAATTTAAAATAATAAAAATATATTAGAACATACCCCCACATATTGAAATGGAAACTAGAAGAAAAAACATAAAGTATGTCCTTACTTAAAAGAGGAGGGTGAATGCTTCCCTTAACTTGAAGAGTAATTTCAAAAGCTAGAAGGGTGGAACCTTAGAGGCTTGAGGGAACCATGGGAGGAGTCCTCAGGAGGTAAAAATACTATAAATTCGTCTATGAGGACTTTGTAATGAAATGATTGACTGAATATCATGGTATTTATAGGGAAATGGAGGGAATATTTAATTAATTTATAAGGGACACCTCATCATTGGTATTTGAAAAACCATGGGCATTTCCATGGTATTTTCCCATGGTATTAGCCAATTGGGACACCTCATATCATATATTATTATTAGCAAGTTCACCAGATTAGTTACATCATTATTACATTTTTATTACATCATTAATGATGTCATTAAACACCTAAAACACAAAACGGTATTTTCACTATTCCCTGAAAAACAGATCATTATATTAAAAACTCATAAATTCACACTAACCTAATATCGATGCTATAAATTCAAAAAATGAGCTCCATTGTATGAAAATATTTTTCTAAATATTTTTAATTTAATTTTTTAAAAAATCATTATTTATTAAAAAAATTGTTCTAAAACTGTAACTTCTTTTGTAATACCATGAAAAAGTAAACAAGGTCTCATAAAATTATTGTATAACCAAAAGAAAATAAAGTAACAGTTTATGATTTTATTTTATGAAAATACATTTTCATTTTAAATTAATAAATTAATTATAAAATTGTAAAGAATGTATTTATGACATACAAAAATAACAAAACATATACTATGACCGTTTTTTCACTTTTAAGATGTCTAAATTTTATTTATACATTCATGGGTGAAACTTCTATTTTTTGGCTGATTTACTTTTCATTACTATTCATAACAGTATGTTACAATTCGTACATTACTATTTACTAAAAAAAAAGTTGATCATATTAGACTCTAAATTTCTTGCTGATTACAACTGTAGAAGACCATTTATTTAAAATCATTTCACATTATTAATTATTTAAAGTTTACATGAATATTTTAAAATACCCTTTTTAAAAAATTCATAAATAATATTAATCTTATATTTATCCAGACATTTGAAAGTCACAAAATTTAACATAATAAGAAATAAATATTTTATTTGTACAAAAGTATTACACAATGTATCTAAGGTCTTGTTACATTTCCCCTTATAAAACTAGCATAGGAACTTTGTGTAAGGTGTTCTATGCTGATAGAATATTGGGGAGGCTTAGAAAACACTACCCGAGTGGTAATTTATATCATCTTGAACTTCTCCCTCAGGAAATTTCATTCAAGCTTCACATATTAGAGTTCATCTTGGGCATGGTCCATAGAAAATCCCAGTGAAGCCACCTCCTTCCCAAGCTCCAATAGATGGGCTTCGTAGAACCCGAGTCTACTAGATGAGGCCATCAACTCTTCTTTCTGTATTAATTAAACAATATCACTATTACTTATAAAAAATAATTGTAATTTTAAGAGTTTAGTTTCCAATGGTCATATTTTCCATCAATCATATAACTTTCGAAATCCAATAGTATTATGTTAATTATAAACACTTTATTACATTAATGATATAGTTTTATTGATTATAAAATTAAATAACACACAAAAGTATGATACTGTATTTATTCAAAAATTCGAGTCATTACATGAATAAACCAATGCATATCACCACTGTAGGAGTCAATTGATTCCACAACCAATGATACTCTCTAAACACAAAAATCGCATCATCCATATAGGCTAAAATTATAACACAATAGCAAGAAAAAAGCATCACATAAACTGGGCTCTTGCCCTAAAATGAGGAATTATTATTTTATAAGAATTGTGATCTCATAGCTCCAGGCATAAGGCTCATGCACTTTACAAGAAAGAAGGTAATTTATTAACCTACCATACATTATCTTTTATCAAAAAAACCAATTATTTATTCCATCTCGAATTAACTTATTCATTATCGGTAGGTTCGAACTATGGGAAACCTAAATAAAAAGCTATCATAACTATCAAAAATTAATTAAACAATTAGTTTTTCATTCCATTAAACAACGAGAACCACACTAATTTATTTTTTAACAACTAAATTGGATAAGAATTCACATCTGCATAAATTTTATTATCATCAAATTATATAAACAAGAACAACCAAATTCATTTACTTGCATCTTTAGCAATTTAATAATCAACTAATTTAGGGTTTATGTTCTTTAACAAATTCATAATGAAAAAAATTCTAACAAGAAAATAATAGATACAATATTATCTAGAACAGAAAGTGGTAAACAGTTTTTACGGTGCAAAGAAACTACATGCCATCAAACCAACTCTTCAAATATAGTCTCTGTATTTAATTAGGTCAATTTTATTGTGATCCCTAGGTCTAAAACTCAATAACTCTATAGTTTCATGTAAAAGAATAGAAAATTAACAAATACCATACCTCGAAAGGCATCAGAAGTTATTCGTTCAAGAACGGCTCAAAGAAATAGATCACAATCTCATTCCTCAGAAAAATTGCATCCACCAGAGGATGTCGCTGGAAAACTACATAAACAAAAAAATAAACTTCTTTAGAACCATGGAGATCAAATTACATAGAATATAAAAGAGAAATGGGAGAAGAAAGATCAAATAAAATGAGTAAAAGATGTAGATTATACTTCGCATTGAAGACAGGTCGAAGAAGGAAGTGGGGTACTGATCCCGAATGAAGGAATCCTCAAGCAATGAAGTGGGAGGTTCCCTGGTCATCTAGGTTTGATATGGGTTTCAATCATGTCGTAGGGTTGAAAAACCTAAGTGGTTAGGTGTATTTAAAATACAAAATGGTGGGTTATTACCTGACGTGTACAGCCTTATCACATTATGTACTGCCTCTAAGTGACTTACACAGAAAAAACATCCTCCCGATACTCTGTTTTATTTTTCTGAAACTAGAACATTACACATTGTATCGCCCATGACCATGTCATGTACCACATATTTCAATATTCTTCTGACCGAACTCATCCAGACTTCTTCTTATCCTTCTCCAAGAACCCCAGTCTTTTAGAACACGCAAAGGATTGATCCACGTAGATCCGGGCCCTTACAATGAGTTTACAATAATTCCATTTCTATATACTAATTTACCATCTATTTTTAGAGATGAAGTAAATAAAGTATTTTAGGAATATCATTAATATATTTTTAATGAATGTATTGATTATCTATTCTTGTATTTTAATACTAATGATGATCATGAGAATCAATTTATGATCATTTATGAGAATCATAGAGTAAAAGAGTTATATGTGAAATTTATAAATCTTTATTTATGGCCTAAATGCATTTCAATTACTAGAAATATTTTCTCTAAATAGTGATTCTCAATTCATCTTACAAAGAAAAAGGTAGTAAAATAATGGACTACACTAATAATCATAACTAAGGTACATTGTTTCATTGGATTGGAAGGTTACTATCAGCTATTCATCCATTATTTTTCCTAATTTGATAACTTATTATCCCATATTTAACAAAAATAATTTATGTTCATTTGGAAAAAAGAATTCAAATAATGTTTTGATGAAATTATGGGGATAGTGGTCAGTTCCCTAATATTGACTCTGGAATCAGAAAATAATTGGTTTTTTGTATATAGTGATTCATTAATTAATGGACATAGTTTTTTTACTCAGGAATATAGATATAGTTATTCCCAATGCATCAAGGAAGTTAAAGACTCAGGGACATAGGTATCTAACCAATGATCATTATTTGGATGTTGTAATATTTTTCTTGATGATATGGATACATTATCTCTATGGTAAAATATTTGAGATAAACAAAGACCATAAGATCCAAAAACATCAATTTTGAAATAAAAAGAGAACAATATGAGGAAATTGTGATGGCTCAAACTACTCAATATTATGATTTCACAATAAACTACCATATGGGGAAGGAAAATATGGTAGTATATTTTTTGTCTAGGAGTGATCATCGAGTTATATAAAAAATATGGATTATTATGGACCCTATTTTCATGTATATATAAAACATTGATATAGAAATTATTAACAAATGTGGGAAATAATACCTTTATCAAATTACTATTAATTATTCATTAATGGAATAAATATAAGTATCTCAATTAGATGATGAGAATTTTCAGAAGGAAATTGATGTTGTTAATGCTGGAAAGATTGATGACTTCATTTCTAAAGATGGACTACTGATATATATATATAAATAGATTTTGTGTTCCATTAATTTATGATCAAAAAAGGGAATCATTTGATGATTCCCATAGTTCATAATTATATATACACCTAGGTAACTCACATACATAGAGTGATCTTGGGAAACTTTTATTATGGGCTAAAATAAAGTGGGAAAATAATAAATTTGTTTCTCAATGTTTGGGTTTTTAATAAGTGAAATATAAGAGAAATCATCTAGAGGAGTTCTCATACATCTTCTTATTCTTGTGTGATAATTTGATAAAATTTCAATTTACATTGTTATAGGTCATCAAAATATGCCAAGAAAGAATTATAAAAAATTGATTATTCATGATAAATAAATGAAAAATATTCATTTCATTTATATAAGTCACAATTTACCTGTTAATCTCCTTCTATGTCTCTTATTAATGATGTTTTAAAACATCATGGTGCACCCCTTTGAATTGTGTTTGACAATGGCGCACCTCTTTGATTATCATTTTACATCAATATAATGGAAGAGTATTCAGATGATTCATAACACTAAGCTTTATATGAAAATATCTTATCGACATCAAACATATGGATAGTTAGTAAGGACTATTCAAACATTGTGATGCGTGTTGATATTGATCTCACTAAACATTCAAGGTATTATAGAGTAGTATTTACGTTTATTAGAGTTTTTATATAATATTATTTTTGATTCATGTATTGAAATGATGTCATATGATGAATTAATTTTAAAATATATTTCATACTATAACTTATTGTCATATAGTCAGTGAAAGAAAACATATAGGCCAACAAATTGTTAGTAATGAATCAATATAGGTATATACTATTCAGGATCGTGTTAAATAATATCAAAGTAGGAAAAAGAGATATTCCAATAATTAGATGAATTATTTGTAGTTTTATGTGGGAGGGCATGTTTCCTTGAATGTATCTCCATGAAAGGGTGTCATAAAGTTTCTTAATATGGTAAATATGAGCCCATGTTATATCAAACCCTTTAAATTTAGTAAAGAATATGGGCCTATATTATCTATTAGTAAATAAAAAAATCCTCTTTAAATTACATGATAATTTAAAATATCATTTTTATGGAAGAAATTTCTAGAAATTTCACCTAATACCATCAATGAGGTAATATATACAGAAACATCATTATCATACAAGTAATATCCTCATTATATTATTGATACTAGAGAATAAGTGTTGAAGAATTAGATGACTCAACTGGTAAAGGTAGTTTAGGGAAATCATAAAATGGAGGATGAAACACAAAAACTAGAGGTATTTATTTAGAGAAGCTACAATCAATTATTTAGAAGGTAATATAAATGAAATTTATTGGGTTAATTTTTTTAGGAAGTAAGAATTTGAATGCATTGTACTTTATGATATATTCCCATTTAAATAATTTCAATCTCCCTGATATCTTGTGATTCTTGAAAACTGGGTCTATATTTGAGGTAATGGATACTATATTTTAATAAAATAGTATTGAAATATGTATGTCAATATGCAATAGCCTAAAATTTATAATTTTAATATATTAATATCATTTTGAACTTACTTTGTGAAAATATTCCTAGAATTGGATTATGAAATTATTCTTTAGAAATATGATTTTATGAATAAGAGAAATGGAAATATTTAATTATTAATCATATAATTTTTTAATTATATTTATATATGTAATTATAAATCTATTAACTATAAATTTTATAGAATAAAAATACAATAGCACTTCGAGGTAATAGGAAATAATTTTGATAACACTGTTTATATTTGAGGAAACTATTTTTTGTTTAAAATGGCATAATATTCATCAATTTTAATTAATCAAAATAATAATTAATGATGAATTAATTTTATTCATTTTATATATTTTATATAAAATTTTATCCTTTTAAATACATATAATCACTATTAATATTCATATAGTAAAACTCATACCTTATTAAGGTGGAAAAATGATTCTATAAAAAAATATTTTTCAGCACAAATTGAAATTTTATTTTTCATCAAATTTTAATAAGTATGTGATTTGAGTAAAATAAAATATATTAAATTTTTTTAACCACAGTAAAATATATTAGTTATTATGTTAATCCGATTTTTTTAAATGATTATAAAATACATTAAAAAATTAATTGCACATGTTAATGTTAAAACATGGTTTTGTGCGTTAATGTTCTTGTTTGAAAATTAATTTACCCCATATATATAATTTTATATTTTTTTAATTGGGTTAAATATTTATAATAATTTTATCTATATTATCCAATATGGATCAATTTTTCATATTTATTTGACAAATTACCATGTTTAAAAAAACTAGTTACACTTGTGGAAACCTAAATGTTAAAATTAAGTAAACATAAAGGATAAGTGAATACCATGTTTAAAATATATTTCATTATATGTGTTTGAGGTTATGATCAACCATAAAATGACTCAAATCCTGTATATATTAATTTTTTAGTCACTTGGGGTGAGAGTGACTTCTAATTATTGAATAGTTTTTGATATTTTGCAAAATGGAAATCCATGACTATAAAAGGAAACTCCATGCATTCATATATTCACAAATCTAAATATATATAGATCAACCAAAACCCATAAACATAGCTCCCAAAAAATGTTAGACAAATTTTTTAAGTATTATTATTCCCAAAACACAATCCATAGGGTCTTTAAGGGATGATAAAATGGAGGTATCACTAAGAGAATGTAATCATCTTCATGAAGCTCATTCTTTTCCTTTCTTCTTTTCCAAACATAAATTATTTCATAACACTTATGAAATAATAAATAAAATTAAAAAATATACTGATATTTTGTAATGATACTTTATTACCCTATATCCATCAGATATTACATCAAATGGAAAACAAAATCATCGATTTTGTGTATGGAGAACTACCACCTCGTGAACAAATGTTACTCATTTTGCATCATCACTCTCATGGTTGAATATATTGAAGGGTATAATTTGTGAGAATATATATATAAAATATATATGATATAGTTATTCTAAAGGAATTATAATATAAAATATTCCCTATTACTTTACATTCTGTTTAAAAAATGATAATGTATCATGTGTGTTTGTCCGACTACCGCCTCACAAAGTAATAGGGATTCATTTTTCACTTTTGATTAACATATAATTTAATAAGGATAATTTTTTTTAATATATGGGATACATATTTCAGGATTATCATTCTGTAAAATTAATATATCATCAATTATTTACCTTTTACCTTATTAATGGAATGATATTTTCGTTCATGCGTACGTATGGCCTAACATGACCACAATTCGATTTAAATCATTTTCCTTTTATAACGTTGAATAATTATTATAAAAAAATATAAAGATTTTATATTATATTTTTCAAATTTATATAATTATTTTCAAGATGGATCAATATCCTTTGTTCATGAAAGAGAACACTCATAACAAAACACCCAAGAGAAAACCAGGTAGTTGACATCGAAAAAATGAAAATAAATAAATATTACTAACAAAAAAGTGGTAAAATATTTTCATAGGTATAACACCACAAACATATTATGATAATATTATATTAAATATATTCTATTAATATCCTATATTTCATAAAGCACTATCTTCCTTTAAAACAACACTTGGTTATAACCTGGCTATTAAACATAAATTTTCCCCTTCTATATTTTGAATTTCAAAAAACAGTTATATAGAGTTGTGGCCAATAAGTCATTTGGGGTATAATAGAACATACTTGATTTTTTTGATGAATAGTAACATACCCTTATAAATAGTAAAATTTATAGTAATATGACCCTTATGAATAGTAAGTAATGCTAATATTTTATTTTCATATGTTAATAAGATAATATGATCTTAATTAATTTTTCAATGTGATATAAAACTAATTATACCTTTAAAAATTATTATTTTTGAATAATTTATGATTTTATTTAAAAATAAAATTTAAAATAAATATACAATTATTTTCAAAAAATGGATTTCGTTTTTGAATTCAACACATTGAAAAAAGGTTAGGGTGAGTTTTTTGAATTTTTCTAAAATAATTGATTTTTTTTATGAAAAGTAAAAGTATAGTTTTGTGTTTACGGTAGTATAATGATATCATAATGATGTATTAAATAAATATAAATGGATTTTCAAATTTTTTACAGTAACATATGTCATTAGGTTACCTAATTCGATAAAACCAAGGGGAAATACAGTGGGAAAACCCATGGTTTTTCAAAAACCACTAATGAGGTGTCCGTTTTAATTAATAAACAACTCCATCTTAATTACTATCAATACTCGCTCACCCACTATGATTCATTTCATTCTAAACTCTTTACACTAGAATATGTGGTAGTAATACCTCCATAAGAGTCCTCACAAGGTGTGCTCAAGAATCGAAGGTCCCAACCTTCATGTTTTTTGAATTACTGTTCAATGTAAGGGAATCTACCAACCTTCTTATTTATTAAAGCATTAAGTTTATGTTTTCCCTTTTTATTAAATAAGATTATGTTTGTATAAGTCATTCCATATTCCCATTTCTGTAGAAATAATGTAATATTGAGTAGAGACCCCATTTTTGTCATCAAACTATTTTATGAAAATTTAGGTGATGTCGTTACGATGCCGAAATTTCGTGAGAAATTTCTCAATTTTCATTTATTTGAGTTCCTTTATTTTATACTTATTTCCCCATATAACCTCAACCAAATTATATGATAATTAATGTACCTTACATGGACTATAATTATATTATGCTAATACAATATTTCATCATCGTTACTCTTTCTCCCTCATCTTATAATAAAAATGAAAACACCATCCAAGATGTGTTAATTTATCACATTCAAGGATGAAGGGTTGTCCCCCTCTAATGGACAAAAGGACTTCATTATTTATTTATTCTGATAATCAACCTTTCAAGAGGTGAGGTGTAAACCATACTAGGCCCGTAGGAATAAGAATTACATTACCATGTTTAATTTTGTCATGAAACCATTTTTATGGTTCAACCAGATCAAAATATATTTATTTCATCTCATTAATATTATTTAATACTTACATACTAAATAATAAAATAATAATACAAAAAAAGTTCATTATGAACAAAACAACCAAGTTAATTCAAACATTTGTAATTACCTTATAACTAATGATTCATCATCTTGGTATATAACCCCTAATATGGATAAGATCATTTATATCTATGAAATATCATTAATAAGATATATTAACAATTATGGATGTTTAACCACATTTCAAACAAACTTTGATTAATCAATACATGTAAACCGATCCAGAAAACGAAGGAATAAAATGCTTCCAAAATAATAAAAATGAACCTCTTAAACCCATAAAAGGGCAATGAATGAACCAAATAAAGATATAATAAATAAATTAAATGTATAGTAGGTTCTGGAATTACTAATTAATGATGATAATTTTTTTTAATCATTCCATTAAAACCAATGAAGAACACACTCGAGCATAAGGTATGGGGTTTCATATCTAATTTATAATTCTGTGCGATTTCCATTGTGCGCCACTCATTTCTTGCAAGTTGTGTATGTGTAATTCCATATTATATATAATTACATTATTCTATTTATGTTCATGGAATTCATTTATTCATTTGATAATTATTAATTCTTGGTCACACGAAATGATTGATTATAGTGTGGTAATGGGATTTGTGTTAATTTTCCATTTCGTTGTGAGTTACATTGTATTGTGCACCTAATATTTCTTATATGGTGTATCATCTTCCCATTTGAGATCATATTTAATTTGAAATTATAATTCTATAAATATGCATTTTTCATGTAGCATGGATATTAGTTTTTTCTAAGGCCATATACCATTTCACATACAATGTTAATTAGGAAGGATGTTTTAACTATGGAAATATTGATGAATCTGAATTATTTACTCTATATGGATGCTGATAAGGAATATTTAACATGTATTAAATCTATGTATAAATAATTATTTTGACATGAAGTGGTGGGTGGGGCCTACTATAGCCCCTCGATACATCGGTAGGTCTCATGAGACAAATCAGTTGGCGAAAAACCCATCTATTTTGTTTCAAAAAATCAGATATTTTTTACTCACATGACTAAACCGTTTTAATGGTATTATGGTGTCATGTTACAGATACCTGAATTATAATTAATAAGAATATTTTTTTATTCCTAATCAGTTATTATTATCCTTGTGGTTTTCACTATGACGAAATATATGGATGCAGTTTCATTCTCATTTTGTTAATGGCATGAGTTTTTCATGTATTCACTATGAAATATTTATAAGGTCATATTTTTTATGATTAAATTATTATTTAATTCCTAATTTTGATTTTTTGAACCTTACTGTGCATTTCAGCTCACCCCTTCCATTTTGTTTTTACCTCCATTAGGGTTTGAAGAGGAGAACATTTACTGATTTTCCAGGGAAGTAGTTTTATGTTTTTGTTTTGTATGGTAATTTGATACCTTTTTCCAATGTAATTTGAGTTACATCTAGGTATCTAGTTTCTCCAAGACAACTAAACTTATCGTTCCTTCTATTTTTCATTTCTTCTAACAATTCCAATATAACAAGTAATGCACCTGCTCTGTTCTATAGGAGTCTCGCTGTTACAGTTGGTATTAAAGGAGGTTTTGTAGAAAACATGGAAACTAGAGTTGTAAATGTATAGTAGGGTACAAATCACTGTATTATTATTTGAGGATAAACTTAAAATAACGTACTGGTATTTTGGTATGGAATAGATTATGTGAATCTTTCTAGAAAATACATCCCTATCTAGATAAAATAGGTAGAGGTTGCTTAGGAACAGATGAACCTAGGAGTCAAAACTCAGACAAGGAGTTTAGGGAATGATCTGGGGAATCCTAGTACATGAAAATAGGCCTTTAATCACTCTTGGTTTTGACACTCCAAGAGGAAAAACATTGGATAATTTACATTTTCATTAAAATTCATTATGAAGGATTTAAATGTAAATATTTCCTCAAAGAAACCATGTGTATGAGATTATTTATGCATAGAATTTTAATCTATGTAATGTTCTTTTTTATTTGGGTTTAATAACCTAATATAGTGTAACAATTATTTATAGATGACTCTTAATATAAGGAATGGGAATCAATACTCTTGGGAAATGTAGGGATTTCCCCACAGAGCAAGTCAACACAGTCAATGTTGGTGTAGATCAGATCATGACCATATTGGTTCAACTTACTCAGGTTATGATGAATAATCATGATACACCTGTGTTATATTGTTTCATGCGAAAGATTCCCCAATTTATTAGAGTTACTACTAATCAAGTTGTATCCTTGCAGTGGATCATGTCCCTTGAAAAGATATTCATTGACCAATGATGTGAGGAAAATGAAAAGGTAGTAATGGTGGTATATTCTTTCAAGGGTGATGCTGATCAATTGCGGTCCTTTAACCAGAATACCATGGTGGAAGAAGAAATAAAAGATATTGAATGGAGTACTTTTAAGAAAATATTCATTGAAAAATATTTCCCTCGTGAGGAAAAAACCAAAATGAAGAGAAAATTCTAGGGATTTAAGAATAGGTAAGAAGACAATGTTGTAGAGTATGAGGCTACCTTTATAAGGTTTTCCATGTATTCCATAGATTATGTAAGTGAATCAGTGAAAAAATTGATCATTTCTTTGAAGGTCTTAATCCATGTCTTCAAAGGGAACTGACTTCTCAAGAAAAACCATCATATGATAAAATTTTATCAAGCCCCAACAAAAAAAGAGAAGGAATTTTGAAGATCAAATTTTTTCAAGGGGAACCAAGATAAGAAGTGGTACTTTGATAACCAAGGAAAAGGTGAAGCATCAAATAAAAACAAGAGAATGAATAAATTCCCATTATGCTTGAACATTGGAAAGAATCATCAAGGAAAAATGCTTGAATGGCATGGGAGTCTTCTATAAGTGTGGAAGAAAAGGGTCATCGATATATTGAATTCATAGGGACGAAACTATTTGATGATGTTCAATGCTACAATTATAGATAAATGGAACACTATGCAAATGAGTGTCCTAAGAGCTATGGAATATTTCTTCAGAAAAGACCAAAAGGGCAAGGGAAATATTTTGTGATTACAACATCAAAGGTTGATATCCCTAATGATGTGGCGGCAGGTACTTTAATTGTTTCCTCAAATATAGTTAATACTTTATTTTATTATGGATCATCGCATTCATTTATATCATCCATGTTTCCAAGAAAATTAGACAAGTAAAATTTAATTTAATAAAGGATTTATTGGTCGAAAAACCTAGAGGATGCATCATTGCCATGAAGGCATGTCAACTAGTCCCCCTCATGACACATAAAGTACTTTTGTTTCTAACCTTATCATCATACAAATGAATGACGTTGATATAATTATTTATAGGAATTGGCTTTCAAACTATGATGAAATGATTTATTTCATGAAAAAGGAAGTTACAATTTTTGAAAATGGTGTTGAATATGTTATCTTTAGAGAAGAAACTATACCATCTGATTCTTATCTAGACCCACTCCCAGTAGCTCTAAGGAATGCAATTCTTAGAGTGGAAAAGAACAAAATATCTATGGGTGAGGAAAGACATATTCCAATTGTAGATGTGCATATAGTGCAATAATACATTGATGTATTTATAGACGATGTACCTAGAAAACCACTAGAGAAAGAAGTTGAGTTATCTATTGATTTAATTCCTAGTGCAAGACCTATACCAAAGACCCCCTATAGATTGGCCACTGTGGAATTAGTGGAGATAAATAAACAACTAGAGCAGTTGAGTTACAAATGATTTATTTGACCTAGTGTTTCTCTATGGGGAGCCCCTATCCTCTTTGTCAAGAAGAAAGATGGATCCATGAGGATTTGCATTGATTAGAGGGAAATCAACGCAATTAAAATAAATAATAAGTATCCTCTATAAGAAATTGATGATTTATCTGATCAAATTCATAGAGAACAATACTTTTTGAAGATTTATTTTTGATCTCTATATCATCTGATGCATATGAAGAAGGAGGATATTCCTAATACATCATTTCGAACAAGGTATGGGCATTACAAGTTTACAGTGATTCCTTTTTGACTGACTAATACACACACTTTTTTCATGGATTTAATGAATAGAGATGTCAATTAATATCTTGATAATTTTTTAGTGTTATTCATCGATGATATCCTAGTATACTAAAAAAGATATGAAATCAATAAGAATCACCTACAAACTACACTGAAAACTTGTATAATAAATGGATTATTTGGGAAGGTTTGATAGTGTGAATTCTGGCATCAATCAGTTTCATTTCTAGGCCATATTTTTTTTATGGATAGAATCATAGTTCATCATGTAAATACAAAGTCATTCCAAGAATGGCCCAATCCAAAAAAAACATAATTGGAGTTATGTTATTTTATTAGATTGGGAGGTTACTATCGGCGTTTTGTGAAAAATTTCGTCTAACTAGATAAAACTATAACCAAGCTCACACGTAAAGGAGTTATATATTTTTAGACGAAAGAATGTAAAAATCATTAGACGAATGTAAATGTATATTGGTCAATGATCCAATTTTGACTCGTCCATCTGGAAGTGATGGATTTGTAATATACATTGATGCATAAAATAAATAGAATATTTGTATCCTTATGAAAAATGATAATATTATTGATTGTGGTCAAAGAAATTGAAGACTCATGAGAAAAATTATCAAACTCATGATATTGAGACAGAAGCTATAATCATTGCTCTGAAAATATGGATACATTATCTTTACAGCAAAAAATGTGAGATATACATAGATCACAATATATTGAAATTCATTTTACCACAAAAAGAACTCAACAGGAGGAAAATGAGATGGTTAGAGTTACTCAATGATTACGAATGATGAGTACCCTACCACATAGGAATGGAAAATAAGGTGGTTGATGCATTAGGAAAAAAGGATCATGGAATTCGGACTCAAATTAGGGTTTTAGAGAGATCCTATATTCATGGATTTAATAAATATAGATATGGGAATTTATTAGGAAGGGGAAACATCATTCCTCTTTCAAATGATTGCTAAACTAGCTTTACTTGGGAATATAAAAGTCACTCAATCTTATGATGAAAATCGACATAAGAAAATTAATTTTGTTAATGATGGGAGATTGTAAGACTTTCGGCATGGGGAAAAAGTTATGAGTGTTGGGAAGAGATTATGTGTTCCATCAGTACCTGAGCTAAAAAGGGAACTATTAGACGATTCTCATAGCTCAAATTTCCCTATACACACTGGTATAAAAAAAAGATGTATTGAGATCTAAAAGAACATTTTTAGTGGGATAATATGAAGCGTGAGATTACCGACTATGTGTCAAGGTGCCTAGTTTCTCAAAAAGTGATGTCAGAAAGACAACATCCTAGAGGGGTGATGTAACCTCTAACTACTTTTATGTGGATATGGGATGACATAAAAATTTACATTGTCACTAGACTACCAAGGACAAAAATAAGTAATGATGCAATATGGTTAATTGTTGATCGTCTCACAAATTCAACACATTTCATTCCTATGAGAGAGTATTTACCACATGGGCGCCTGGAAATATTTTATATTAATGAATTACTAAGACATCATGGTGAAACTATATCGATTGTAACCTATCAGGATGCCTAGTTTATATAAAAATTATGTAAAAGTATCTAGAATGATTTGAATACTGAGATTCATATGAGTACATCTTATCACCCCCAACTGACATATAGTCGAAAAAGAGTATTCAAACTCTGGAAGACATGATGAGATCATGATCTATGGAATTTTAAGGTATGTGGGATCAACACTTGCCTTTGGTGGAATTTTACTATATCAATAGTTTCCATTATAGTATTCAAATGGACACATATGAAGCATTATATGGAAAGATATGTCGCACTCCAACTTGTTGGGATGAAGTTGTTGAGTGGAAACTTATTGCTCAAAAACATGTAGAAGAGACTGCAGAAAAGGTGATGGCAATCCATGACTATATTAATGTATCCCAAAGTAGGAAGAAGAGTCATACTAACAAATAGAGAAAGGATTTGTAATTCCAAGTGGGTGATCATGTCTTTGAAAAAGTATCTCTATGGAAGGGTTTCTTAAGGTTTGGAAAGAAAGGGAAATTGAGCCCCAGGTACATCGGACCATTTGATATTGTGGAAATAATCAGAGGTGTAGCATATCGTTTAGAAATTCCTCGAAGTCTATCCATGGTTCATGATGTGTTCAATGTGTCATTGTTGAGGAAATACATGCCAAAACTAATGCATGTACTCAAATATATAGAAATAGAATTGGAATCTAATTTGTCATACCAAGAAGAGCCTATCAGGATTCATGTCACAATGAGAAGGTATTGAGAAATATGAAAAATCGTCTAGAAATGGTTCAATGGAGAAATATGAATATGGGGTAAGAAACATCGGAACTAGGGGATTTTATGAAGAAGAACCACACATATATTTTTGGTGGGATTTATACATAAACATTCAAGGACGAAATTTCTAGAGGGAATAATATATCCCCCCAAACATTATATGGAATTCTTCTATTAAATATATTCTATTCATAGCCAATATTTAATATATCATTGTTTTCCTTTGAAATAATACTTGTTTATAACCTAGCCATTAAACATAAATTTTCTACTTATATGTTTTGAATTTCAAAAAATGGTCATCTAGAGTTGTGACCTGTATGTCATTTGGAGTCTGATTGAACCAACACGATTTTTTGATGAATAGTAACATACCCTTAATAATAGTAATATGAACCTTATGAATAGTTAATAATGATAATATTTTATTTTCTTAAGGTAATAAGATAATATGATCTCAAATAACATTTCAATGTGATATAAAACTAATTATACATTTAAAAATTGTTATATATGAATAAATTATGATTTTAATTAACAATTAAATTAAAAATACATATAAAATTATTTTTAAAAAATGGAGTTCATTTTTGAATTCTACACATCAAAAAATGGTTAGGGTGAATTTTTGGGATTTTTTTTAAAATACATGAATTCATCGTGAATTGTAAAAATACAATTTTGAGTTTTCGGTAGTATATTGAAATCATAATGATGTATTAATTAAATATAAAATGATTTTTGACTTTTGGAAAGTAAAATATGACATTAGGTATCCCACGTGGCTAAAACCATGGGCAAATAACATGGAAAGCCCATGGTTTTTAAAAAACCACTAATGAGGTGTCCCTTTTAATCAATAAAACACTTCCTCTTAATTACTATAAATACCCACACACCCCCTTCGTTTCCTTTCATTACCATCTCATTATCCAAGATGAAATGCTATTATTACCTCCCTAGGAGACCTCCAAAGGATTCCTCAAGCCCCCAAGGTCTCATCCATTACATTTTGGGAATTACTCTTCAAGGTAAGAGAATCTACCACCCCTATCGTCTTATAAAGATTTTACTTCATGTTTTCTATTTTATTTTAAATTTGATAATATTGGGATATGTCAATACATATTCATCATTAATTCCATATTATTTACGATTGACTAGAGACCGCATTTTTCTCATCAAATTATTTTATGAACTTTTAATTGACGTAGTTAGGCTATCGAATTTTCATGACAGATTTCTCAATTTTGTTTTATTTGAGTTCCTTTCTTTTATACTTATTTCCACATCTCCCACATCCAAATTCTATGATAATTATAGTACATTAAAATAACTATAATTATATTATTCAAACATAATATTTCATCATCATCCCTCTTTCCCCCTCATCTTATACTAAAAATGAAAACATCATCCAAGATGTGTTAATTTATCACATTCAAGGACAACGTGATCTCAATTTTCATTACCATGTTAAATTTTGGTCATGAAACAATTTTTATGGTTGAGAAAGATCATAATATATTTATTTCATCCCAAAATGTTTCTGATATCCTAACACATTCATAATATAAAATAATAATACAAAACAAGTTAATTATGAACAAAACTGCCATGTTAATCCAAAGGTTTGTAATTTACTTGTAACTAATGATTCATCATCATGGTATATAACCCAAAATAATTATAACATAATTTATATCTCTGAAATATAATTAATATGATATATTAGAAATTATTTATGTTTAACCACAAATCAAAAAAACTTCTATTCATGAATACAAGTAAACCAATCAAGAAAACGAAGGAAGAAAATGCTTCCAAAACAATAAAATTGAACCTCTTAAAACCATAAAAGGGCCATGATTGAACCTAATAAATTTATAATAAATAAATTAAATTTATATAATGTTATGGAATTATTCATTAATTAAGCTAAATTTGATTATTCATGTCATTAAAACAAATGGAGAGCACACTCGCTATTAGCTAAGGGGTTTCTTATCTCACTTTTAATTCTGGGAGATTTCCATTGTTCGCCACTCATTTCTTTCATGTGGTGTATGTTTTCTTCCATTTGATATATAATAACGTGATTCTATTTATTTTAATGGTATTAAATGATTTATTTTATAAATATTAATTCTTGATCACATGAAACGATTGATTACAATGTATTAATGGTCTTTGTGTGAATATTCAATTTCGTTGTGACTTACATTATATTGTGCTACTAATATTTTTATGGGGTGTATATAATACCCATTTGAGATCATCTTTCATTTGAAATTATAATTATATAAATATCCATTTTCTTTTAGCATGGATATTACACTTTCCTTAAGACGTATACCATTTCACATACGATGTTAATTTGGAAAGATGTTTCAACTATAGAAATATTGATGAATCTGTACTCTCTACACTATACAGATATTGAGAAGGCTGATTGTACATGTAATAATCTATATATAAAAAATTATTTGTATATGCAGTGGTCGGTGGGTCCAAGTATAGCCCCTCGATGCATCAGTAGGTCTCATGAGATAAATCAATTTGTGACAACCACTTTGAGTTTGTTTCAAAAAATCAGATGGGTATCAACCCACAGAACTAAATAGTTTAAATGGTATTATGGTATCATTTCCCAGATACATGAAGTCCAATTAATAATCACTTTCTTTATTAATAATCAGTTAAAACTATCCATAAGGATTCCACTATGACAAAATCTATGGATGTAGTTTCGTTATCAGTTTGTTAATGGTGTGAGTTTTTCATTTATTCACTATTCCATATTGATTATATTAAATAGTTTATGATTCACTTATTATTTAATTCCTAATTCTGCTATTTTAAACCCTTATAGAGCATTTGAGCTCTCCCCTTCATTTTTCTACCTCCAATAGGTTTTTAAGAGGCGAATATTTACTGAGTTTTTGTAGATGTAGTTTTTAGTTATTATTATGTATTGTTATTTTTTTACCTTCCTCTATATAATTTGACTAACATATTTGTATCAAGTTTCTTCAAGACTACTAAAATGATCATTCCATATGGTTTTCATTCCGTCTAACCATGACAATAGAACTAGTAATGCACCATTTCTGGTCTAGAGGGGTCGAGGTGTTACAGTTGGATCATAAATGTCCTTTTAAATATGAATATGGTTATAGAATAAATTAATAACATTCATAAAAACATTTTACGGAAGGCTAATAAATTATTAACTAATGGGAAACATACATTATGTGATTTCATCTCGAATTCTGTTTCATTGATATTTATTTATTAATATGAACATTTTTACTTTTATGTGTGGTATATGCCTCACCTTTAATGTATTCAATATGAATAACTATTTACACATGATGATAACTGGTCTTTTTCATGTTTAATCTTCAAGAAGATATAATTTAAAAGTTACCAATGATGTAAAAATAATTGTAAAATCTCTATATTTTGGGATTCCTAACATTCTATAGAAAAAAACAATTCCATGTGATCATTTTCCCCTATATTATATTAATATAAAATATAGATATTGTTGTATCATGTATATGATTATTTATTAAATTTGAGATCATTATTTTGTTATTTATATATATTGATAGTCAGTTGATCAATTGGGGAAATATTAAAAACTCCTAATCCATTACTCAATAAAAATATTAATTGATAAGGCGTTTTATTCATTAATTAAATTTGTTACTCAATTTAAGAGGAATTATTTTGAAATATAGTGATGGGTGAGGCTAAAAATTATATATATTCTTTTTTGCATTGAAAAGCCACATGAGAAAAATATGATGGCAAAATTAATTGTGGTTTTATAAAAAAATTAAACATTTTTGGGAATGTTTTTTTGACATTAGTGGTTTAAAAAAATAAATCTGAAAATCGATTATTTAGAATTTTCATTTTTTGATGATTAAGAATTATTATTATCCATGAAAATATTTTTATGATATTATCTATGGATACATTTAATTTTAATTTTATTGTTAAACTGTAATGTGTGTTAAGTTATTTACCTTAACATATTGATAATGAAAATTTTATTTCTTAATATATTAATGAAATGGTAATTGTTTTCAGTAATTTAACATTATAAATTCATTATTCATTATTTTATCATTGTAGATTTGGAAATTCATAATTTTTTCTCACCATTATTTTGGTTCGTATCATCAGGATATGAAGAAGATCTCTTGGAATGAAATATATAATTCCAAATTGTTTCCATTCCTATGATGTTTATATCATTTACTTACTAAAAATTAGTGTCAAATATGTATCTTGATAAAAAAAAGCCAAAATGATCATTCTATTGGGATTTTACCCCTTAAATATAATATATTGTAATAAAGTAGATAACAACTATAGGTTAATAATGATGGTGTTATTACACCTATCACTTGTAATAATTATATAATTAAAATAAATAATGACGATCACTGTACGTATAAAAATATAATTTCCATAATATATTCTGTCAAATGTTCTATTTTAAAATTTGTAACCACTTTAAGAAATATTCAAGGTTAGAATACCATGGACTATTACTGTGTTTTTACCCATATAATGATTTCATAAGTTTAAAAACCATGGTTCCATCATTATATTGCATGATCATGTTGGGATTACTGGTAAAATGTCTTCTTAAATTTAATTATTAAAGAATACTAGCTAAATATACATATGATAGACTATATTTTTTCAATGTGTAGAAAATGAAAATAAAATTATTATAGTTTCATGTCTCAGAAAAAGGTATAATTTTCATCAAAATGTAAAACATCTTCCTTTAAATATCCTTTTCAATATACTAGTTCATAATTTGTCATAAATTTTCCATTTTCATTGAGCTTATATTTAAAAACCAATTTTATTCAATAATAATTTTTTCCTTATATTAGTGAATCAATATCCCTGGTATGAATTTATCTCCTTTGATAAAAATCTACATTAATTAAATTTTTTTACTCCATATGCTCAATATCTTCAGATACTGATTGTGGATCAACCTATAACATATATGACATTAGATTTTGAATCCTCAATCTTTTCAATTTTTAAACTATATATTCATATTCTTTTATAATGTTATCAAATTAATCTTTTTTTTCTAATTTCAAGATTTTTGGGTTTTCTTCAAGTATTTTTTCTAAATCAATGGACTAATAAAAAACAACTTGTACTGGATTATGAAAGAATTAATTATCCTTCTTGTTATATTATATTCAATTCATCCTTATATCTTTCTTACACCATCATGATCATTATTATAATATTTTATTAAGGTGGAATTATTTTTACATACTTTCATATCAATGTGACCCAAAAATCTATGTTTTCATTCATTCTAGTAACTGGATATTAGTTTATGAGGTGAATATCCCATGAAAGTAGATTATTTTTATTTTTTATTAATATTTCGATTAGCTGTATTTTTTATCATTATTAAGAATAGAATGTTAAAAAACATCAACTATATCATATTGGCCTCTTCGTAGACTATATCTCATTGGATATAATTTTTTATCCAGGTCGAAGAAAAAAACTATTTTGACCATGGAGATATTTTCTAATATTTTTTCCCTAATAATTTTTGAATTATTTTATTTACAGAGCATGATTCATCCCATTTTAACTAAACTTTTGTTATTAAATTTCCACTATTCTATTTATTTAGTAGTATTGGGCGGAATATATAGGTGATAAATTCAATATTTCTTCTTATTTGACTCAAAATAATGACTTATGTGCCCTTTTACATTTTATTTCCTTATATTAAATATATTTACACCCAATTATTTATAAATGTTCCATTTGAATATTTTTAACCACTCAGCCACATTTTATTTATTTTTAATTAATATTATGCTTGTTGTATAAGTAAAATCATCCAGGGATGTAACAAATTACAAAATGTCCATTTTTCATTGATGTATCATTATCCCACATAGATAAGATTATATGAGGTCATGTTGACGGGTAGATTGGATTTCAACATTCTTAGGACTTCAACTAATCATTATTACCTTTCAAAAAGTTATAAAAACAATATCACATATAATTTTTTATTTTGGTATGTCTCCTACAACATTTTCCATTTAATCTATGGTCATATGATTCTATTTTTGATTTCCACGCCTTTACATACACAACATTGTTTCATCCTCAACACATAAAAAACTACTAGGATCTCAAATATAAAATTGATTTCCTCTGGATCTTTATATCTTGGAGGAAACTTTACCCTATTTCAAACATTATACGATACAATAATATTGATTGATGATAAATTTCATACCATCATCATAGAGTTTTGTAACATGCATTATGTCATGCTTAAGACCGTAAATGAAAATCAATTCTTTTGTATTTAGATTTTGAGATTTAGTTTCATCTGTACTAATTCCACATATATTTAAGAAACTACCATTTTATGAATGTGACTATTACTACATCAAGATCATAATTATTTTAAAATATTTTTAAGACAACAATTATATATGGGTAAAACCCACTATGTAGAGTATAAGATGCCTGAACGCACACACATAAAACTGGTTATAAAACAAAATCATTATATTTAAATTTTTTATATAGTAAAATATCACCCAATATCAACCCATCAAAACAAATAACATCAAACTTAAATATCAGACCAATTATATAACCATGAAAAATTATGGTTTACATATTATAATAATTAAACTAAATTATTATATAATATCATTGATACATAATCAACTAGTTCATAAAAATATATAGCATCCCCAAATATGTTCTTTACATCCAGTAACCTTCATAGCCCTAATGTACGTATAACATTTATTTATTACTTGGGTAAAATGCGAAATAAGATTGGTTGTATAAAATTTTCAGAAAGGGTCAACATAGTAATTATTTATTTATTATCATCAATGAGTATATTTGGAGAATAAGGGTTTAATTATATAATAAAATAGAACGAGCATAACATAAGAGAATTCAAACCCAGGGAAAACATGATCATAAAACATGAGATGTGGAATAATGATTTATCATATTACATTATTCATATAAGAAAAAATCATGAGTCATGTGGAAAAAATATTCAAGTAAGGGTTCCATTATACAAATATGAAAGCATAAATAATATATGTTTGAACATGGAACATCATTTTCATATCACTCTTTTAATAACCCTTATAATTTGAATAACCTACCTAGTAAATTTCAATAATCCCCTTAGAGAACCCAATAATCATAAATTCATCCCATTTACCAAATTCATTAGAGAGATATATCCATATCACCAATTATGAAGTGCGATATTAGGCATACCAATCATCAAAAATAATTTTCAAGAATCCAATAATAAACATAAAATTTAAATTCATTCATTTTTCCACATAATAATTACTATTATTCATTCATACACTTAATTACCCGTGAAATGAAATGTGTGAAATGAAAATCACATTAAAACAGACGTAACATATTTTGGTAAAGAATACATATAGTTTCATTAAAACTTATCCCAATTCGATTATAATAAAATTTTATGGTTGTTGTCATTGATGAAAAAAATACAACGAAAATATTATTATAACCATTCTTAAAGAAAAATCCCAATTCCACATTAAATATAACATTTTTTTAAAAAAAACTCCCTCATTTGTGGAAAATTATATTCTTTCAAAATAACACTTGAATAATGTTACGAAAAAATCAGGGAATTTAAAAGTCATGATGGTGGTCATTTCTATTCATTCCTTAAATGCTAAAACAAAAAAACACCATCAACAAAAAGTAGCTTGTTAAGAAAATGTAATGATGAATATTTGTAATAATATTTGAAAAAATTAAAACACAGGTTAATTAGTCTGTCACACACCCGAATGACTGTTTCATTTCCGATTTGGTGGAATATGGATATGGATATAGGTAATAACTATAGAGACCCAAATATTGAAGTACATGGAAATTACATTACTTTTTCAAAATACTTAATACATACCAAAAACATACACCAAAGGACCGTAATAGTTTAGTGTCTTTGGAAACTTGGATCATAATCATCTAGTCTTGGTGAAAGGTCATCAACATCTCCCATAAATATCTTCCCTTTTTTTTCTTTCCTAAAACCATTCATTATATACTGGGAAAAATAAAACATATAAAGGGTGAGCTAAAATTCTCAGTAAGGGTAATCATGGAGAAAATAAAACAAACTATATACATTTGAACTTCAAAACGTCAACATAAAATTTAAACATCAAAATCATGAACAATGACATAAAACATATAAGTATATAAGGCATAGATAATAATGGAACATCAATCATGATAAAATGGCATGGTAATAAATCATGTAATTGTTGAAACCATTAAGCACATGTTATGATTTCAATAGTAGTTAAGGCATTGCCGCCAATACCATCTTAGTGGACAAAGTCCCTTACTGAACCGGGTTTACCTGCCATTCCAGCCCTATTGAACCGGATTTACATGTCGTTCCATCCATGTATATCTCATGAAATATAAATCTTTACCCAATGCATTGGAGAGAGATATAGGTCCCACCCATCTCCTAATGAAATCATTCTTTCGTGTGCCACAAAATAAACATACATCATTCATAATAACCCAACGAATAAAATGGGTTTCATAAACATCATTCCATGATAACATAATCAATATAAAACAAATGGATATCATTTCATCATAAGAGAATTGAATTCATGTAAATAATATAGAAATTATACTTGAAACATACACATATGAAATAATGTTCTCTTAGATAGAAAATGGTTTTGATAAAGCACTTGAAATGAATTCTTGAGGAAAATATCATTTCTTCTTGAAAATCATTTTCTTTTCACAAAATCCCATTCAATTTTAAAATAAAATTATTTTTTTGAAGATAGTCATGATATCTTGTAGAGTAAGCTTCATGAAAATAAGGCATTATGAAACCGTACAAATCTGTTAATGCCATATAATTTAAAAAAACATTCTTCTCGTACTATTGCCGGAAAAGTCAAAATGTACCACGTATGGTAAATAAAAAAAATATTCCTTACATACCATGTAGTAAAAGTAAAAAATGGGTAAAAAGGATGCTAAACATACATGAACACAATTTTATAAAACTTGTACATTGATGATAAATATAACCCCAGTAAAGACTTACGTATAAGGAATCTCGGAAAGAAAACAATTGAGATTGCAACATTATCCCTTACCTTAGGTCTGATATGCTTCATACATATCCGAACCTCCAATATAATGATTTATAAAATTTCATTGAATTATTAGAGAATCATCATCATTGTAATGATATCATATATGGTTCCCTTATGACTTTATATTACCCGTTCTTTTGTAAATTCATGTTAAAGAAGTGTTTTGGATAAAATCGTTTCATTTATCATCGTGTTTTGACTTGTAATTATTAATATGATTACAAAGATCATGATTACTTAATTCCAGAATATAAAACAATATTTATATATAATATATATTCATAATATATTTATATATAATATATCGATAAATGGAAATAAATACACCGTTCATGGAGATGGTAGGTCGTACGTACGCATGAACTCTGTTTTCATTTCCTTATTGATTCGAATGTAATTAATTAGATGACATACATACATATATATACATAAATCTAGTAGAATTATTATGTAATGTATTTCATGATTACTTATTATATATACATTATACTCATTCTTGAATTGTTATCATGGAAAATGAATCTCATCGCGTCGTGGAGACGGTAATCCATACGTACGCACAAAGGATGATATCGTTGCCATATTTATTGAATGGAATTGGAGTGAATGATATAAAATCTTAGAATCAGTATGATGTTATAGTAATCATATTTTGTTATTCCTTACACCATTATATCCATCCATGTATGGTGGTGGTGGAAAAACAGATTACACCACGGTGTGGAGACGGTATTCCGTACGTACGCACACGTGGTGATTTCATTTCCCTTAGAATGGATATAAGGTTAAATAGGGTTGTTTCATATTTATAATAAAATATCAGTATATGAGGGAAACTTTTTTTATTACTTCATAATTAAACCCCTAAATAAGAGTATGTATAAGATGAAATAAATTTGAATGAATCGGTAGAAGGTATTACCTCTTTCTCGAAGTGCCTCATTTGAACTTCCTCTTAGGGCACTAGAGTAGATCTTTTGAGAAGACCAGTACCTCTATAAGGTTTCTAGGGAATTTTGGAAGTTAAATGGTTAGATTTTGTTCGAGAATCAAGGCTCAAAATGGTGTGAGGAGGAGAAGGAGGAGGTTCCCTTTTATAAGGGAGGAGAGGGGCACTTTTGGAAACCTCTAAAAGACTAATTTATAATAAACCCTCAACCCACATAAAAACATTCAAAAATGACTCATATTCAAATATATGATGATATAGGGTTGTAATCTCATAAAAAAAATAAAATTTAGACATATTTTGAATTTATTTTAAACATTATTTACTTGATTTATACTTATTTAATCTAATTAATTTTATTTGTGGTAATAAGATTCTAAATTTTAATTTCTTATAAATAATTTCTTATGTGTTGTGAATTATCCATAATTAAATACTTTATGACATTTTAGACAATATAAATTATAGGTTATAATTTTTAAATATTTTTGTGATTTTTAAAAAATTTAATATTAAGTTATTTTTATAAAATAACAAGTGCCAATTTTGACACTATTAATTTATTTGAATTTAAAAAAATCCCCACAGAATATATTTTCTGAATAAAAGTTTAATAGATTCATAACATGTCTTATGTATCTATAATATAAGTTTAGCACATTAAATAGTTCATGTAATATTTATTTTATTATTTTTAAAACAATTTATTTGATATTTCAATCAATAAAATAATTGCAACATCACAATTGTGTCACCTTTAATGATAATTATTTAATCCATAAAATTATAAATAAATTCTCATGATGTAGATAATTTTATTATATTTTTGGAGACTATTAATGTTCGAAGTTTCATGAACTTTATCACTAAATTAAAATTACTATACTTATAAGATTTAAGAGAGTGACATGTTGTCACTTTCTTTGGTTTTAATAATAATTAAATTATTTTTAGGGTCAAAAGTCCATAAAATGAATCTAATCCGACCTTTAGGTGATATGGGTTGACCGTTAGTCATCCAATAAAATATTTTATAATCTTATTTTTACCCTTAATTACCTGATTTACCTTTAACTACATTAAATAAAAATTACCGTAGTTACTATTCATAATATCAAAAAAAAAGTAACCTATTAACATAATTTGGACCCACTGAATTCAAATATTTAACCCATTTTTCAAAATTCAAAACACATAAGTTTTAGTAATTAATTTAAAATTAATCTCGTTGTTAAGAAAACGAGTTTTAAAAGGTAAAACATTGCAAAATATTGAAATGATTTTACCTATGAATTCAATGTAAAATAAATGATAATTCCATAAATTATATTAAATGGTAGAAATATATTCTATTTATACTTTAAAATCATTCAATATTATAATTTAATCACATAAATAATTACGATGAAAAAATTTGTTTTTAATTAAAATATAGCGTGTTTTTACTATTTATTAAAATATGAAAGTTATCATAATAATATGAAAAATTTATCCAAAGTAAATTTTTATATCCTAATTCTGAAGAAGAATTTTATTTTTTCAAATTGAACTTATAAACCTATTAAAAACTAGATTTAAAGAGGGTGCGCCATCAAAAGGTGGGAAAACTGTATTTTTTGAAAAATACTTATTTTACCCAAAACATTTATTTTTTTCACATACCATGTTTTGGAAAATGTGTAAGATGAATAATAATTTTATAAGATTCAAAATTTAGTTAATAATATTCATATAGGCTAGTCCATAATAATATAACAATATATCATTGTTTAGTGAAACCCGGTATTGCGTACTACACACGCTATCGAGGAAGGTCGCCATTGCGTGTAATGCAAGCCAAGTTAGGGTTGCGTGTAGTGAAATACTACTTTGTTGTTGGGTATAACATAATCCAACCATATTTCATATATAAATTGAATATATATATATATATATACACTCAATGTTGCATAGAATAACTACTGTCAAACGAACATGAAATAGTGTGTAACATAATCCAAGAACAGTGTTGCGTATACTGCAAGCTAATATGGTGTTGCGTATAGTGCATGTTATCTTGGTGTATCGTACAACAACAGATATGAAATATATTAAAAAGAATATATGTCATAAAATCCTGTTCTGTTACATTCTACCCCCCTTAAAATGAATCTCACCCTCGAAATTCGTCGGGGTTATAAATGGTTTATTACATGAGAGTTTCTTTCATAGAAACCCACATCATAAAAAGGAATACCAAAAATTTTCTTTAAAAACTAATGTATGAAATGTATTGGGTACCCAAGTTAACTAATCACTGGGTTTCCACAGAGGGTAAAATAGGTGAAAATATGGATATGGAAGAGAAATCTAACCATAAAGTTTTCATGGAGAGTGGTAGAGGACATGGTTATGACAAAGACGATAGTCACAAAGCCATAAATTTGTGATGATATATGGGACCATCTGATTCATCAGATATGAGGGAACTAGGAAAACATTTTTGGTTTTCAAGATCATTTCTATAAAGTAGATGAATTAAAATAAATACTTACATGATTTTGGTACAATCTCACTATTGTTCGTGCCTTGAAAAATTTATACTTCATCTCTCATAGAAATGAAGTTGAATTTGTTATTCGTGAAGAGTTAGCAGATCATGTGATAGAATGATGGGTCATTCCATCTGTTTCAATCAAATGGTTTCCAAAAGTTTTCAAATATACATAAGTTCATTTATGGTGAGGTTAATCGTATATGATTCAAAAAATGAACTTATACTTCATCTATCATACCACTTAAAAAAAATAAAACTATTTTCTACTAACCAGGGACATCATGTCGGCTAGTGGTTGCCGCTAAAGTCCTGTCACACTTCGGTTGTGGGTTCGATTCCCGCAGCCTTGTCTGACGTGATGGGTTGTCACCCATATATAGGTTGTCATTTTTCTAAAACTACACTATTATAACATTCCTACAATAATATAAAATAAAGTTCTAGCCATAAACAATACTATCTCAATTCAGTCCAATCTTTAGGCTTATTCAAAATACTTTTGTCCATGCTCATAGTATAAAGAAAACAATTACTAGAAATTTCATCTACCGAGCATGTGAATACCATCATTTATCCCCGATATATCATAAAATATATCTTGTTCATCACATTCCAGACTTGTGAATATCATAATCATGTATTCTCTTGAAAAATAAATACCCATTAAACCTTAGTGAAAACATGAATGCTGTCAAAAGCTAACTCTTTCTACATACCAAAATCCCAAAAATTCTATATACTCAAACCATGATATAACTTTGTCCTTATATCAGTCAAGAGGTCATTAATACTATAAAAATTAAATTTTCTCCTTATGATTTTATTATGTGAATATCATCTGATTTCAAAATATTTGAATCACTTTTCATGGTTATCGGTACCTTATAATTATCGAAAACCACAATAACCCATTACATAGATATTCCAATGTTTCACAATTACTATAAATGAGATTCTAGAACATTATTTTGGAATCCCTATACATAAACACATAATAATTCCACCATATCGTTGTCATACTCAACATTCCTTATAGTGATCGCATGTAACTTCCCTTTGACCTTTTCCTTAAGAGGATTCTCACGTTGATTATCATTAAACCTTAGATTAGGGAATTGATTAGCATAATGTCCCATTTCCTTGCACTTGAAGCATTGAAGTTTTGGTGGTGCGTTCTCTACAGTCATTTCATTATTCAAATCATTAGCAACCCTTTTTTCATTACTTTGACACTCAGCTGCTCGATGACATTATTTTCCACACTTAAAAAATTTTCTAGTCCCTTTAAGATAATCTCCACTATGATTCTCTCCACACTTTGATCATAAAGAAACATTTATCTTCTATTCACCATTATTCTGAGATTTCTACTTGAACTCCATCTTTCGTTTCATTTCAAAACCATGAGATGGATATGTAACACCAACTTCCATTTATACCTTGATAGCACAAAGCACAATTTCTTCATTGCTACTGAATCCTCTTATAGATAATTCCCTTATAAGAATTGATTTTATACCACTGAAGAATCAATCAACTTTACTTTCAGGTTGGATGATAAAACCAGATGCACACCTTTCAAGCCTTGTAAAATTTGCTTCGTATATACCAACTGATTCATCATCATTTTTCTTAAGATCAAGGAAATCCTTTTCAATCTTTGTTCGAAGAATAAGAGGGAAGAACTTGTTGAAAAATAAGTTCTGGAATGTATTCCATTCCATGGATTCAATTTCATCTCAGGGCCTCGTATTATTAATTAGAGTCCACCATTAATCTAATTTACCTTTTAAATTGTAACTAGCCAGAATGAGTTTTTCATGTTCAGAACATCGAAGTATGAAAAATATCTTTTCAATGGTACAGATCCATTGTTCAACAACAGGTGGATCAGAATGCCCACTGAAAGAAGGTGGACGGTTCCTCATGAAGAACTCAATAGAATATTGTTCCCTTCTCTACTCATTTGGAAGTCCAGAATGATTCATATCTTGTGTAAGTAAAGAAATAATATTTTTCACTCCATCTCCCATAACGTTGGTTTTTTCAGGAGGAGAGTCATTGCATCATCCATTACATTTATCAACATGGTTCCTTCGGGTACCAAGTATCATCTAAAACCCAAAAAGAATAGTGTGAGAGGGAAAAATCATGCTATGGAAAACAAAATAATAAAGGGGGAGTACCTTCGATATCTAACATCTTATGATTAATTGTAATATCATTACCGTAATTCTAGGACTATAACCTATAATTATACTTATCCTTACGGACATCCCTAGGAATAGCTTAGAAATATCTCTTGGGATCTCACTAAAGTTTTTGCATCCTAGTTTCCAAAGGTTAACTAAACCTTTCCTCTGATTCCAATTGTAGAGACCCAAAGATTGACGTACATGGATATTACCTTACAATTTCTAAATACTTAATACATAACAAAAACAGACACCAAAGGACAGTAATAGTTTAGTGTCTTTGGAATCAGTGAACATAATCTTCTAATCTTGCTCAAAGATCTTCAACATCTCCCATAAAATTTTCCCTTTTTTTGTTACCTAAAAACATTCTTTATATCCCAGGGAAAATAAAACATACAAAAGGTGATATCAAATTCTCATTAAGGGTATTAATGGAGAAAATAAAACAATCCATATACATTTGAACTTTAAAACATAAACATAATATTTAAACATCAAAATCTTGAGCAATGACATAAAACATTGCAGTACACAAGGCATTGATCAAAATGGATCATCAATCATGATAAAATGGCATGATAATAAAACATGTAATTGTGGAAACCATTAAGAACATGTTATGATTTCTATAGTAGCCAAGGCATTACTACCAAGACCATCTTAGTAGACAAAGTCCCTTACTGAACCTGGTTTACTTGCGGTTCCAGCGCTGTATTACTAAACCAGATTTACTTGCCGTTATACCCATGTCTATCTCAAGAGATATAAATCTTTACCCAATGCATTGGAGGGAGATATAGGTCCCACAAATCTCATAATAAAATCATTCTTTCGTGTTCCACAAAATAAACATACATAATTCATAATAACCCAACATTTAAGATGGGTTTCATAAACATCATTCCATCATAACATAATCCATATAAAACAATTGGATATAATTTCATCATAGGAGAAGTGAAATCATGTAAATCATATAGACATTATACTTGAAACATATTGATATGAAATAATTTCAACTTAGATGGAAAATGGTTTTGATAAATCACTAGAAATGAATTCTTGAGGAAAATATCATTTCTTCTTGAAAATCATTTTCTTTTCACAAAATTCCATTCAATTTTAAAAGAAAAGTATTTTTTTTGAAAATAATTATGAAATCATGTAGAGTAAGATTAATGTAAATAAGGCGTTATGAAACCGTTAAAATTCTTTCATGCCATATAAGTTAAAAAAACATTCTTCTCGTACTTTTTCCAGAAAAGTCAAAAAGTACCTCGTATGGTAAACAAAAAAAGATTCCTTACATACCAAGTAGTAAAAGTCAAAATGGGTAAAAAGGACGTTAAACATACATTAAAACATATTTATAAAACTTTTACATTGATGATAAATATAACCCTTGTAAATACTTACTTATAAGAAATCTCGGATAGCAAACAATTAAGATTGCAACATTATCCCTTACCTTAAGTCTAATATGATTCGTACATATCTGAACCTCCTGTATAATGATTTAAATTATGTCCTTAAATTATTACAGAATCATCATCATTTTAATGATCTCATATATGGTTCACTTATGAATTTATATTAACCATTATTTTGTAAATTCATGTAAAAGTAGCGTTTTGGGTAAAATCCTTTCATTTATCGTCTGTGTTTTGCCTTGTAATTATTAATATGATTACATAGATCAGGATTACTTAATTCCAGAATATAAAACATGATTTATATATAATATATATTCATAATATACATATATATAATAGATCGTTAAATGGAAATAAATACATTGTTCATGGAGACGGTAGGCCGTATGTACACATGAACGTTGTATTCGTTTCCTTAATGAATTGAATGGAATTATGTAGATGAAATACATATATATATATATATATAAATCCCGTATAATTATTATGTCATATATTTCATGATTACTTATTATGTATACTTTATAATCATTCCTGAATTGTTAACATGAAAAACGAATCTCATCGCGTCGTGGAGATGGTAATCAATATATATGCACGAGCGATGATATCATTCCCATATTTATTGAATCAAATTGGAGTGATTGATATAATATCATAGAATCAGTATGATGTTATAATAATCATATGTAGTTATTATTTACACCATTATACCCATCCAAGTTAGGAGGTGGTGGAAAAACAGATTACACCACAGCGTGGTGACGATATTCCATATGTACGCACGTGCAGTGATTTCATTTTCCTTTGGATGGATTGAAGGTGAAATAGGGTTTTTTCATATTTATAATAACATATCCGTATATTAGGGATACATATGTTATTACTTCATAATGAAACCACTAATGTAGAGGAAGTATAAGAAGAAATAAACTTGAATGAATCGTAGAAGGTATTACCTCTTTCTCGAAGTGCCTCCTTTGACCTTCCTATTAGGGCACTAGAGTTGGTCTTTTGAGAAGAACAGTACCTCTATAAGGATTCTAGGGAATTGGGGAAGTGAAATTGTCCGATTTTTCTGGAGCTTCAAGGCTCAAAATGTTGTGAGGAGGAGAGGGAGGATGTTCCCTTTTATAAGGGAGGAGAGGGGCACTTTTGGAAATCACTAAAATGCTAATTTATAATAAACCCTAACCCCACTTAAAAACATCCAAAAATGACTCATATTAAAATATTAGATGAGATAGGGTTGTAATCGCATCAACCAATAAAATTTATACTTATTGTGAATTTATGTTAAACATTATCAACTTGATTTATCCATATTTAATATATTTTATTCTATTTGTGGAAAAAAGATTCTAAATTCTAAAATCTAATAAATAATTACTTATAAGTTGTGAATTGTCCATAATTAAATCATTTCTGACCTTTTAGACAATATAAATTTTATTTTATAATTTTTAAATAATTTTTAAATAATTTTGGGATTTTTAAACAATTTTATATTATGTTATTTTTATAAAATAACAATAATGTCAATTTTTACATTATTCATTTATTTGAATTTAAATAAAATCCCCACAGAAAATATGTTCTAAATAAAAGATTTAACAGATTCATAACATGTCATATGTTTCTAGAAAATTAGTGGAGCACATTAAATAGTTCATGTAATATTTATTTTAATATTTTTAAACCATTTATTTGATATTTCAATCAATAAAATAATTTCAACATCACTATTGTGTCACCTTTAATAATAATTATTTAATCCCTAAAATTCTAAATAAATTATCATGATATAGATAATTTTATTAGATTTTTTATACTATTCATGTTCGATGTTTCATGATGTTTATCACTAAATTAGTAATATTATACTTATAAGATTTAAGAGAGTAACATGTTGTCACTTTCTTTGGTTTTAATAATAATTAAATAATTTTCACCAGCAAAAATCCATAAAATGAATATAATCCGACCTTGAGGTGATATGGGTCGACCTTTAGTCTTCATATAGAATTTTGGCATGTGTTTGGGTAATTTTATAATCTTATTTTTACCCTTAATTACCCGATTTACCTTTAACTACAGTAAATAAAAATTACCGTAGTTAATATTCATAAAATCAAAAAAATAAAAGTAACCCATTAACACACTTTGGAACCAATGGATTCAAATATGGAATCAGTTTTTAGAAATTCAAAACATAGAAGTTGCAGTAATTAATTTAAAATTAATCTCGTTGTTATGAAAACGAGTTTTAAAAGTTAAATCATTGTAAAAGATTGAAATGATTTTACCTATGAATTCAATGTAAAATAAATTAGAATGACATAAATTATTTTAAATTGTAAAAATATATTATATTTATACTTTAAAATCACTCAATATAAAAATTTATCAATATTAATTATTACGATGAAAAAATTTGTTTTTAATTAAAATATAGCGTGTTTTTACTATTCATTAAATTATGAAAGTTATTAGAATAATATGAAAAATGTATCCAAAGTAAATTTTTTATATCCTGATTCCAAATAAGAATTTTATTTTTTAATATGTAACTTATAAACCTGTCAAAAACATGATTTAATGTTGGTGCGCCATCAAAAGGCGGTAAAACTGCATTTTTAAAAAAATTCTTATTTTACCAGAAAAATTTATTTTGTCCACATACCTTGTTTTAGAAAATGTTTAAGATGAATAATAATGTTATAAAATTAAAAATTTAGTTAATACTATTCATAGTGTCTATTCCATAATATTATAAAAATATATCGTTTTTTAGTGAAACATTGTATTGCGTACTACACACGCTATTGAGGAAGGTCACAATTGTGTGTAACGAAAGCTAATTCAGGGTTGCGTCTAGTGAAAGTCTCATTTGTTGTTGCGTATAAACGAATCCAACCATATTTCATTTATACATTGAATATATATGTATAAACTCAATGTTGCGTAGAATAACTACTATCAAACATACTTGAAATTGTGTGTAACACAATCCAAGAATAGTGTTCTGTATACTGCAATCTAATATGGTGTTGCGTACAGAGCAAGATAATATTAGTGTAGCGTACAATAGAAGATATGAAAGAAATTAAAAAGAATATATCTCATAAAATCTCGGTGTGTTATAATAACAGTAAATTTAAAGTATATAACTATATTTAATATAGTATTTTTAATATTTCATCATCAGTTAATAATATTTTAATGAGTTATAATAAGTAATAAAATAAAAATGGTAGGTTATGAGTTATACCTCTTCTTTAGAAAACGTCTTTATGTTTAAACCTAAAAAAATTGCATGATGGCATTATAATCTCGAAATGGAATCTAAGATGTGTTTAGTGATGTTATTGAGTTATTTTTGATGTTATTTTATGATATAAAATTTTATTGGAGTGTGTATAGTAGAGGATAGAGGGTGTCATTTTATAAGTGAGGGGAGGGGTAGTTTTAGAAATACAATTAGTAATACAATGAAATAATTGTTCATGTCATAGAAAATGGTTCAAAAATAATTTTTTATGATAAGGAATTTATGGTTTTGAAATATTAAAAAAATGATAGGTTTAGAAATAATTTTAACTATTATCTTTTGAATTAATCTTCTTGTCAATAGTTTTTAATATTTTCCACGGTAATTTTTTTTTCAAAAAACAATGTTATAAATTTACTTATATGCAAATTTTTTTATTAATGTCCTTGGGATGAATTTATAGATCATTTTTCTCATAAATCTCCTCTTCCATTGGTTTTTTATATTTAAATAATATACTAAAATAAACATAACATAAAATAATATTAATTTTAGTTTACGAACTACTCAAATAATGTTCCTTTGTAAATATTATTATAACAATATAATTTTTATTTATTAATTTTTTATAAAAAATAATAATATCAACCAAAAAATTATATTGAAACTATATTATACTAAATTATATACTAATTTTAATGTATTTAAAATTCATTTCAATTAATTTTCTTTTGCAATCACATGTAATATTTCAATGTTATGTATGAATATTAGGTAATTATTTTATAAAAAAAGCGTAAAATAAAAAAATATTATTCTTAAAATAAAAATTATAGTATATTTATAAATTTCTTTTATCATTATGTGATAATTTAATTTAAATATAAAACCATGAGAGTAGAATTTTGTATTTTTATTTACCAAAAATAATATACATTCCATCTTCAAATAAAAATGGAAAAAATGGGCATAAAATATAATATTTTAGGGCTATTATTAGACACCACTATCAAAATATGTTAAATTAAATTTTTATGTTCATTTTTATTACTTATCCTATTATTTTGTCCCTTAATTACCAAATTTTACATTACCGATATACTACGATTAAAATTCAAAATGAATATTAATAGAAGATTATTTAAAAAAATTGAACCTCCTGATTCAAAATATGAGATTAATTTTATCAAATTAAATTAATATAATGTTTAGAATTTAATTTAAAATTATACATGAAAAAATTATTGAAATTGTTTTTGACAAATGACTTTTTTAAATAAATAAAAGTTTTTTAACAAATTAATTTATAATATTCATTAAATAAATTATATTATTTTTTATAATAAATTTTCACTATATAAATATTATAAATAATCCAAAAAAGTAATTTGATTTTTTAAATACATGAAAAAATATAGAGTTTTCCTTAAAAAGTATTATTTTTCATGATTTATAGAATAATAAATATTTTTAAAAAATTATCAAAAAATTATCTGATGAATATTTTGAAAATTTTAATTTGAAAATGAATTTTATTTTTTAAAATTAAATTTATATAATTTGTAATGATGATTTTAACTAAAACTATATAATCCAGAAAACCCCTATTTGGTTTGATATAATGTATTCTCCTTTTTACTGAACAAATACCTAATAATCTAACAAGTAATATAATTCAATAAAAAATAATTATTCATTATTAGTTATAAATTAAAAATATTATATTACATTTACCAAGGTTTTTAATTTATCCCCCATTTTGAAAAGTAAATTCTCTCAATATTAGGTTCATGATACAGTTAAATGATAAAAAATTAAAACCTTTCAAACTATATATCATGACACTTAAATATATTATCATTTACTTAACCAAATGTTTTTAGGATTATAATTTTATAGAACTAGGTTAAACTTGTAAATATCAAATATGCATACATAACCAACTAGTTCATAAAAATTTACATTATCTCCATCTATGAACATAAAATATAGTGTCATTATTAAGCATAACGTACATAAATATTTTTTCACCACCAGGGGGATATGAAATATAAGAAGGGTGTGATTAAATGTTCTGCAAGGGAATACATAAAAAATAACAACTAGATATATTTAGTGATTGAAATATGTGTATAAGAGTGTGATGAAATAATCAATGTGTATGAGAATAAAAAAAATATAACTCATACACATCACAACATATATTATAAAAAATGATACATTGCATAAATCTTTCCAATAAGACAAGAGTTATATATGAAAAAAAATTATGAGAAATGTGGAAAAAAATACATTATTAAAAGAATCTATTAGAACATAATGTATGAATAAATAAATCATATTGGTAATTGTAACATCATATTTATATCAATGTTATAATAAATATTACAAATAGAATATCCTGCCTCGTAAATTCCAATAATCTCTTAGGATATGAATATAATTGGTTAAATTCATCCTTTTTCTAAGTTAATCATAGAGACATATCAAGAGAACCCTTCATCATGATATTTATCGGAATCATCCATTATAGTAAACAATTTCCAAGAACCATAAAATAATCATATAATATGATATCTTACATTTTTCAACATAATAGTAACCATTATTCATTCATAGCATGATTTATCCATGAAAAAAATTTGTTCAATGAAAATAAATTTTAAAAATCCCTATGCATCCAAAAAATAAATAATTATGGTATAATTACAACATGTCGTTAGTATAAATAATTAAAATAAATTGTTGTTGGTGTCCATGTTTATAAAAACCATAAAAATATCACTATAATTTTTTTAGAAAAATATTCTTTCCACATTAAAAATAATGTATAAAAATGAAAATTTCTAGAATATTTGGAAACCAATTTTATTGAAAAATAACCATGTAAAATTTTAATTTAATATTTAAAAAATTGACTAGTCATGATAACAATAAATTTCATTCATGTCATAATAATTAAAACAATGATTATGTTGAAACCATTAATAAAAATAACATTGTTTAGAAAATGACATGAAAATAATCTTTTGGTTTTTTAATAAAATATAACATTTAAAAATATGAATTTAATATATAATTAAAGAATAATTAATAAATTATTTATAATATTTAAAAAAAAGGATATGAAAGTCAAATAATTCTGATCTAATTAAATATAAAATATAAATATCACAAAGAAACAATTTTCATGGTGTTTATTAATCAAAAATTGATGAAATGAAAAAAAAAATGTAATAAAAATTCATAATAATATGACATGAAAATTGATGTGTTTAATGAAAATTAAATCATACAAATTACCCCAAATAAAACATGAAGATAAAAAATCCATAAAATAAATGAAATTGTAAAAAAATCATTACCATTTTGGTAACTTTTGAATCATATGGACCATGATAAAATTACTTCAAATAAAACAATATATATTATTAAAATAAGGAAATTAATTTTATAAAATTTCAATGGGGTGTGATTTCAACTCATAAAATAGGATTTTTTTATAATATAAACATATATCCCACTGAAGGAAAAGTTTATGCAGATAACAATTACAATGATGATATCATCGAATTGATAATTAATAAATGAGGTGATAATGTGTAATAAATGTAAATCTATAAAAATATTAATATCACATAAAACAAAAAATTCCAATTCATATATAATATTGACATAATATAAACAATAAAGATGTGGTATAAACTAATATAGTGAAATTAAGTTAACAAAAGGCAAACTATTTTTGTATCATCGTAATCAAAAAAACATGGATAATGTAAAAAATAATTGTCAAATATAATGCCATGAATTATTTTGGATTCATTTTATAAAATTTTTAACTAAATAATATACACCATATAATATAAATTTGGTGTATAACATTATAACTGACTCAATGATGCGAAATTGAGATGAAATGAAATCTCTTACATTGAATATATAATTTAAATGTATATCTATTAAAAATTATTCTATAAACATATAAAATATATTATATTTCATAGGAATATTTTATTGGGTTACTTATTTATCCTTAAATAATTTATCTTACTGAAAATTTAATTACATGAAATGTTAATTCCATGTCTACTATTTTGAGGATATTCAGTTCATAAATTTGAAATGAAATTGTTAGGCTGACCATGTTCAAAGGGATATTTGTTGCATAAAATTCACAATAATAATAATGACATAATTATAATTTTTTATAATAATTATATTTTTATAACTAACCATGACATTTCTTAATGGAAAATGAATGATGTTATAATCATGGAGATGGAAAGCTGTATGTATGCCTGATTAAAAGTTAAATTGTATGAGGTGATTGATGGAAAGAAGGAACGTTTATTTTATATTTAAATAAATATTATTATATTATATATATATATATATCATATTATAACTTAAATAAATGTATATATATAATACATATGTTATGGCTCAGAAAATTGATCCAATCACTTCATTGGGGTGGCAATCCACAAGTACACATGAATGACGTTATCATTTTAAAATGGTATGAATGATAAAAATATATATTATATACTAACATTAAATATTTATAGATATTTCATTAAAAACAAACAAATATATTGAACCCATAATTATATCTAAAAATTAGAGGCATTGATGGAAATTGAATTATATTAGTTTGTCAGGTGGTAGTCCACCATATTGATGAAGCATTATTTTATTTCCTATTTGGTGGATGAAGAAGATGGATATAACATAGGTCATCAGAAAACTTCTATATTTATCAAAGATAATTATTTCATTATTTCATCATGTATGAATAATATTTTAATTATTTAGAATAAATCATAAAATTAAAGCACACAGTTTTGAGTTATACCTCTTCTTCGGATAACTTCATTAGGATTACAAGTAATGAAGTTGAAGGTTAGTTTTATAATCAATCATGGGAAACATATAAAATGGTGGCGATGTAAGTAATGGGGTAATGCATGTATTAGATTACCGAGAAGATCTAGAAGTGTGGATAGGAGAAATGATTGGGCATCCCATTATAATTGAGGTGAGGGGAAACATTGGTAATAGATGAAATATTTTAATATAATATGTCATTAGCTCATTTAAACTAGTTTTACATTGATTTTTTATATAATGTGTTATACTAATAATATAATAATATAATAAAAATTTTACTAGTATACATATCATTTAAAATATTTCATTTGTATTAACGATTGTGCTAAATGTTTTTAATCATTACTTTTGTAATGACTTTTTCGATAAAAAATTATAATTAATTTATATATAAAAAACTATTTGCACAAAAATGGAAAATTTATGAAAATATAAAACATTTATCATCCTATGAGGTGTATTGTATGGTTTTTATGTTTTTTAACAAATTTTAAAAGGTATATTTATCATTAAATATTATTAATCTAATTTTATGAACTATTCGCATAATGTGAATTTCGAAAAAATGTAATTTTAATATAATATATTTCACCATTAATAATAAATTATTAATAAATATTAAATTCAGGTGAATCCATATTTCATCCAAAAAAATATTATTTTTAATCATTTACTTTAGTTATCAACATCTCATATAAACACCATGCCAGTATTCCATACCAATTTATGGTAATTAATTTCTCGCTAAAATTAAAAATAAAGTATTGTAATGAAAATAATTTAATTATTATCCGAATAAACATTAGCATAATTAAAATAATAATTTTATACCTATGACAACATATATTATAAATTTACAAACAAGAGAACGACCTTTTGTATTTTTAACTTAAAGTAAAATATAATTAATTTTCAATTCAAAATGGAAAAACCCATTCCATTAAATAAATTTATGGTTTAGTAAGGTCACATTTAACTCATAAAATATATTATATACATGTTTGATGTCCATTTTTATTACTTATCATATTACATTTAATCAAAAATATGCAATTTACCCTTACGGAGAAGAAATATATTTAACACTGTTATATTCAGAATGGAAAAAAATAATTAGGATTAAATTAAATAAATTGATCATCATAAATTTAAATATGTGACATATTTTAAAAAATCTAGTTTGTATTAGATTTATAATTTAATTTAATATTAATCTATCAAAATTTTTTGAAAATGGGTTTTAAGATATATATTTATCAAGAATAAAAAAAATTATATAAAATTCAAGTTGATATTCAATCTAATAAATTTTATTACATTATGAATAATAAAAATGAAGTAATAAATGTTTAAAAACAACCTACATTATAATTTTTATTTTTAAATAATTAAAATTAAATGACGGTCTTCACAAAACATCGGTTTTTTACAATACTCATTGAAAAATAAACAAGTCTGAAAAATATCCAAAATTAATTATAATAATATTTTTATTAGATGAATTGAAAATCATGTTTTAGTTTTAATAATTTTAAATCTATAATTTATATATAAATCTTTTGAACAACACTATATAATATAAGAAAACCAAAATCAATTATAAATATGTTTTTTTCATTTTAACTAATAAATTTCTATATATTCATATAATGAATACAAATATATTAAATAAAATTAATTAACATTAAAAATACATGATAAATATTTAGAATGGAATGGCCTAGACTATTAAAAAGATCCTTTTTATATTTTTTAGTGCACTATCAACAAAAAATCTATTCTCATATCCCCTTTTCCCCCATTATTTTTCTTATTTGATATAAGGAATTTGTTCATGAATTGTTGTTATAAACTATTCTATATAGTGAATGGGTTGGTTAAAACATCCAAAAACTTTTGACTAGTGATTTCAATCACATTTTCCCAAATATTTTTCTAAATATAGAATACTTTTCATTCATTTATTATTCAAACATTAGAGGGTTGCCTCATTTTTATCTATTATTACTCCCCACCAATTCTTTAATACTAATAGGGAGATACATGTTGTGAAAATAATTACATGACATATGATTCTATATCTAACAACATCGTTAATATATATCGATTCTTGGTATTAAAAATAATTCTATATTTTTAATATTATATGTTTTTTGTGGATTAACATTTTTCAAGACTCTAATTTCCCATTGGGATGGGAATCATTATTTCTGAAGTTTAACTGTTCATCTATAGATGTGATGTGTTTTTGAATTAATTCTCAACACAATCTCCCTCATTTTTTATTCATAAACTTGTATGTTTTTTTCATTCCGATGATCTTTTATTTTTAGTGGTTATAAATGTCACCTAATTCTTTTGATGATACCCTTTATTAGTTTGGCATGTTTCAAACATTACCTACAACGACCTATTAGAAATATCATCCATTTTCATCAAGTAATTTTAAGTCTTGAGGAATATTGACTCATTCTTGCATAGATATTATTTATTTGTAATTTTTATTCATTAGGATATTTTACCATTTCTCGTATTCTTTATTTTTTGACATGATGTTTTTAATCTCCTGAATATATACATATTTATTTTTTATGAGTTATTATTCTCCTTCATTATTATTCCCACATTCATTCTTCTATATTTTGGAATCTGTCTTATTTTTTGTTTTTTACTTCGGATATTCCCAAATTTTTAGTCATACGTGATATTACCTATATTTTTTCCAATTTATTCTTATTCATTACCTTTAGAAGTATATCCAGTTTTTTGAACATGATTAATGACTAATATAAATTTTTTAGGATATTAAAATTAAAATGAAATAACATTAGTTGAGTTTCACTTTAACCTTTTAATAAACATAAATATTTTTATTCTTATAAATATGTTTTAATTACTTCTGTTTGGATACATTAATTTTTTTCCCACTTCCTCATCCAATTGTTTTCATTAAAATAATCATTATTTTGTTCTCTATATTTCATTATTTTATTTTCCATTGTAATCATTTTGATGTTGACTAATATAAAAAATATTTTTAAGTTTTCATTTGTAATTACCCCTATCTTTATAGTAATTTTATTAGACGATGGGAATAATATTCTCATTTAGTTTTTAATAATCTCCAATATCATTAGATTCACTATGTACCAATAAATCATATTTCATATCTAAGATTTAATTATTTCTTATAAATTTAACACCAATCTATTCCTTAATCAACATTTTTAATTCCTGAGATGTTATCATTTCTTATTAAAAAATATGGTCATGTAATTCATCAATTTATAAATAATATTTATTATCTAAATTACAGAATTTGTCATTAAGAATGTACTGAAAGTTCCTCATAATTTTTTAATAGTTGTTGTATCTTGTAATTAATCTCTAAATATTTTAATATTGACGAAAATTTCATCAAATATAGTGAACTATTCAGGAATTGGTTTTTCTTCTACTATTTCGATATCTTTAAACTATATTATCAATATTTTAATATTTTACCCCATTAAATTTATATTTCCATAAATTATTATATCATGTTTTATTAAGTTTAATTTATTTTTTAGACTAATCACCTTCGTATGAAAAATTTCTGACAAGGACATTAGAATAGAAATATGATCATTTCCATCAATCATGATATTTTTTTTGTTAGAAATTATCATAATATCATATTTCTCTATGGGTGGAAACTCTACTATAGCTTATTCAATCACCTCTAAGAAATGATTTTGGGTATAGGTTATCATTAAAATTTTCCTTAGATTAACTATTTTCTACAAAAGGTACGAATACCACATATATTAATTTATGTTATATTATTCCAGATAAAAATCTATGAATATAATTGAGGGATCATATATGTGATCAATACTCATGATATTCCCATTAATGTGTAGACCACATATAAGGAAGAGTTAAATCAGTTGAGATATTTTACAATTTCCTAATTCATGGAATAAACCCCTGAAAAATTTTAATATTATGATCCCATCAATATAAAACATTAGCACACTACTATGAAATTATATTAATTTATATTAAAAAAATTAGAAGGTTTCCCCACATTTTGGGTGGAAACATACATATTACATCGACCCTAATCAGTCTATTTAAATAGAATATATATTGATGTAAATTTAATGAAAAAATATATTATAAATCTCATTATGTGTCATAATAGGTAATTATATTGTCTATAATGACTTAAAAATTATTATTATACGTCTATGAAAAAAAATAAAACAAGAAATATATATAGAAAAATAATTAGAAAATGTATATCTAATACACATATTACATTTCAAAAATAACATGTGTGTCTCAGACTCTTTCTTTTATGGGTCCATTCAGTACACCTCAATTAAGGGCCCCATATTCTGCTACTTTTTATTATTAATTTCTATATATTTATCTTATTTTTAATACTATTTTTCTAGTAACTCTTCTTTAAAAATTTTATTCCTTAGCTAGATACTCACACTATAAAAAATTAGGCACATCCTAGTTCTCATAAAAACAAAAACATCCCAATGTGCATTTACCATTTTATATTTCCACTATTCCTCTGAAATTCAAGGAGGACATGAATCCTTCCATTTCTATATCACTTTCTAACTCAACTATCATTTTTAACCATAAAAAAATTGGTTTCATCTTTCTCCATCACTATTCCATCAAATATATGTATCAATGGTCTCATAAATATTCATAAATATTGTTAATATTTATGACCATTGAATGATAATTATAGCATCATCGTGTTTAAAAAAATTAGAAAGATTGCGTAATGTATCTACATGATCTTTTTGATTCCTTAAAAACAGATCCTCCATTTGATATTTCTTCATCCATTTCATATTAACTCGATATCACACATTCCAAAATTGTTTTCCTAATCATATTTGTTTAGTAGAATCAACCATCTTCTTCTGGTTCTTTTCTCATGTTTACTCCATTGTGTTGACTCATATTAGATCATCCATATTGATTTATAAGATGAGATTCGAAGCCTCTATTTGATTATCCCATTTCCACTCAATCATTAAAGGGAACACAATTTTATGATCTTTGTCTAGAAAAATATTATGTATTCGTCTATATTGTAATACCCAATCAAGATCTAATCCATTTAATCGATTATAATTTTTTGTATTAATTTTCCCCAAAATTATAGATATAATGGAATGGAACATCACAGTTCAATGATAAATAATTGACATTTTCCAGGTCAACTACAAAAATCTATGACTTATCATCTTTATTCAATTAGATTTATATTTTTATTCAATCTTATTGCTTATTATAATCTTTACTATGTATTGTGGAACTCATATCTCACTTTCTAATAATAATTTTTACCAAACATTCTTGTAGGTATTATATATTTCTTATTTATATGTCAATATAAATTTTTCTGATTATTATTTTTCCAATTGCAATTAAATATATCAACATTCATTTTATTATAGTTTCAAGAATTCATATCTTTAAAAATTGTATAGTTTTTATCTTCATCTCATAATAACATTAACCTCATTAAAACTATTATTTTCCAAAAACATCATAATCATAAACCTTAATAGCCTTTTTATATATGATATTTTTAAAAAATCAATAACCAATATTTCATCATCTGATGTGGTAATATATGTAACTCAAAATTCTTGTACAAATTATATTCAGTTAAAACAAAAAATCATATGGAAAAAATGTTTTTGAAAGAAGATATAAAAATTATTACCAAATCATTTCAAATTCAATTTAAAATGATATCATGATAAATAAAAATATACATAATTAACATAATATCAGTGAAGACCATAAAAACTCTCAAATTATATATGTTAATTTATTTAGGGAGAACCCAATTCCCCCAAACACAATATTTGGGTTTTTAGAATAACATTGATGAGAACGTAGTTATTGATAGCATGTTGGAACAACCTTTTTAAAAATAGAATAAAAAATTGTTAGGAAATGAATTTTGGATATAATATAGTATCTAAAAAATTTGAGAAGATGTAGTGAAATATGACCAAATAGAACTACACATCACACATGCATGTAATAAGGAGAGCACATGTCATTACAATGCCTCAAAAAGGCATGGAACCCAATTTAGAGAAACTACATCAAGGTATTAGACAAATATGTTCTTTTTTACATCATTGTGTAGAAGATATATGCAGTGGACTATTGAACAATACCTACACTGACAAATCCCATTGACCAGGTCCCCTATTTACTTATAATTAATTCCCTTAGGGTCTCCATTTCATAAACAGAAAAATCAAACAAATTTCTGAACCTCTCATTTGGAAGTTCCTTCACCCAGCCCCCCCCCCCCCCCCAATTTTCTTAGGTAGCTCTCTAAAAATGAGATAAAAGGGAATGGAATGTGATAAGATGGATCAAATTCATTTTATAGTTCAATATAAAAAAACATCTAATGACATACCCATAAGAATCCACCAATGTGACACCCCATCACTAAGGAATGACTTGTATGAGACTCTTCCAAGGTCTCTATTAGTGACCCAAGGTTCCCAGGTTAATACATTATCCAATCACCGTAACCACGATATACCATTTTTGAAGGCATGTAATGATTTTACAGACATATGCTATTAATGACAAATGTTTTTTTAGTTCCTCCTAGGACCTACGTGGGATAGATGCATGAAATACCTACACAGAATACCTGTGCATACCACCTCTACTGAGGACCTGTGCAAGGCATCCTTTAAACCATCTTTTAATCAACTTATGGCATGGATTCCTCTTTCATGGCTCCATTTACTGAAAAAGGACCATCGTGAAACCTACACTGTAACACCCAAAGGGGTTGAATAAAAATATTTAATGCATGAAACACAGTGTCCCTACAAAACAACACATTTAATAATCTATCCATTAAACAAAAAGTTTCCTCTACTATGTTTTTAATATGAAAAAACTGTCAACCAGAGATGTGATCAATAGGTCATTTAGAGTCTGATAGAACAAACTTGATTTTTGGTGAATAGTAACATACCTTTATGAATAGTAATATGAGTAGTAATATGAATTTATGAATATTAAAAAATGATATTATTTTTTTCTTAAGGTAATAAGATAGTGTGATCTTAATTAATTTTTCATTGTCATATAAAAACAATTATACCTTTAGAAATGTTGTTTTTCAAATTAACTATGATTTTATTTTAAAATTAATTTAAAAATATTTAGAAAATTATTTTTAAAAAATTAAGTTCATTTTTTAATTTTACTCGTCGAATAATTGTAGGTTTGAATTTTTGTGATTTTTTTGAAATTATATAATAGTTTATGAATAGTGAAATATAGTAATGTACTATATATTCAAAATATCTATTAAATACAATATTTATGACACCGTAAGAGATGTAAGGCCACTTGGTTCAAACTCACATGCACATATTACTATTATGAGTCACATGAAACAACACTATTAGTTGTTTTGATGGAAATAATAAAATAGAGAAAAAAATATTTAAAATTTATCCCTCCCCTCCACTATAAACCCCCTCACTCTATGTTCTCTTCACACATCTAAGACTTGAAGCTCCTAAAATATATCACTAATTACCCTTCCCTTGTCACTTCCCACATAAAAAAATATATTGGTATTTCCAAAAGAACATAACCCCTTCTCTTAAGGAGGATCTCAGAGAGGTTATTTCAATAGGTAAAGCACCCTTCTTTTTCATTTAGTTTCATTTCAATTAATCTTCTTTTGTTACCCACTTCTATCCTCCTATATAAAAATGACCATGATAACTCACATATCATATATAAAGTATAATTATATTAGGTTAATGGAAAGACAATCATAATTATTCTTACTCTCCCCCTTTTTATTTTATGAATGCAATCAACGTCCATGAGGTTCCAATTTATAACATCTGTGGGTGACAATGTTTTGCTCATCAATTTCTCCTTCATTACTAGTCATGAATCAATTTTTATGGTTTAACAAGACTATTATATATGCATTATAACCTATTTAATACTCAGTAACTAGTATATGTACATATTATTAAATCATATGACAAAACCAGTTCCTAAAAATAAAAATACCACTTAAATAATCTAAGTGAATCTCATTAACAATTCATATAATAATTCTTCCTATTTCGAAGTAACAAAATTATATATATGAAAATTAACAATTTTTTATGTTCTTAAATAATATGTAATTTCAATTCTTGATGTTTACATCCATTCCACATGAACTCCATTACATAAAAACAAGTGACTCCATAATGAAGATCAAGAAAATGAACACTCCAGAACATCAGAATTCATCATTATAACCTATAAATAAGTATATAAATATACTAAAAATAATAATTGTAAACTAAATAAATTTCTAATAGGTTCTGAAATAATTTATTAATAAGTATAATTTCATATTATAGGACATTAATTTTAATAAAGGAACACATTCAGACATAAGGTAAGGGTTTTCCACCTGAACCTCCATTTTCATTCGGGTTACTTTTATTGTTTTATTACCTCACTAAAATTATTATGTGATATTATGTACTGATCATAAATTGTTTTTTAGTGTTCTATATACATTCACCTACAATAATCCTTCCTTATTTTATGGGGATTTACATGTTTAAAATGGAACTTTCAAAATTATCTTGGAAATGAAAACCCGATTTAAGGGAATTTCTCAAATTCTTACCTATTTTAAAGAGAAAACTATAATATGTTTTTAGAAACAATTATATTTCTCAAATCTATAATTTTATTATGAAAATTATATCTTACATTAGTTATGGTTCTATAGAAACACTTTTCTAAAATAACTCTTCTTTTCAAAATAAAAGGGGATTTATCTCAAGAATGACATAATGATTTTATAAGAGAATTTTCATCTATTTCAGCACTCTGGTTGATTATTTTGTATTATTGGTTTTAATAATTTACGATTTTATCTACCATATTTAATTAAATCTTCTAGGACTAGTTTTATTATGGATGTTCTATCCTAAAACAATTCAACAAATTTACTCTGAATGGTTAGTGTTTATGTTTAATGTTTGGGGAATGTAAGATATATTTCATTTGATAGTTTCAATATGAAAGTATATGTTGTTTTTGTTTATCCCCACTCGTATGAGAAATGCATTGGAATTATTATGTGATGGGCATGGCCTGATATAGCCCCTTAATGCATCGGTATATCTAATGAGACAAATATACATGGAATTGGAAGAGGCCTTTCCCAATTCTATACATGATTTTGGCTGAGGCCTTAATTATTTTTAGTCATCAGGGATGAGGCCTTGAAAAAATGTTTCAGAATATCCATCCGATACACATCTCTCATTATGGAGCTAGTAATTGATTGTTCATGTGTTTATTCTAATAGTATAATACCCATTATTATGTTGACATTATTTACAAAGCTCATATTCCATCCATAATGTGTTCAAATTTATTATTTGTAATGGCATGTGTTTTCAATTATTCACCATGCACAATGTTTATGTTCATGTTATCTTCCACTTTATTTCATACTCTATCTGAGTGTTTGAGTTCACCTCTTTCTTATGATTCATTTTCCTAGGATATGAAGTAGTTAGTAATGAGTGACTTTCAAGCATATTTTATGAGGCATGTATGTTTCTAAAGGAATAAATTGATTTTGTATTTCCTTACACAATGAAAGGATTAAAATATATATATCTCGTTTACATTGGCTACTAAACTACTTGGTCATTCGGGATGCGTATCCTTGTTTAAATTCCAATGTAATTAAAAAGGAACTGGGTCAGGGAAACTGGGGTCAGGTCCATATAGTTGGTATCAGAGGAAAATTAGTAGAAAACAGGGAAAATAGATTTAGAAAATGTTGATTAGGGATGAAATCCATAAGATAGTCTTTGTGGATAAGTATACAGGAACATCCAATTATTTTGGTATTAAATATATTATGTGGTTATTTCTAGAAAATACATCCATATCTGGATACAATCAGGTAGAGGTAGATTTGGCACAAATGTACCTAGAAGTGAATGCTCCAACAAGGAGTTTTGGGATTGACTCAGGGTATCCTAGTACATGACAATAGGCCTTGATGCACTCCACGTATTGGTACTCCCAGGGGATATGCTTAGGATGATACAAATTTTCATTAAAATCATTTATAGAGGATTTAAATGTCAATTTTTCTATAATGAAACCATTTTTGAGATTTTCGGATTATCCATGCATAAGATTTCAATTTATGCTATGTTATTTGTTATGTTGAGATCATAAATTATGATTCATAACCTAATCTAGTGTATGATATTATCTAGAAATGGATCCTAGTGGAATAAATGGAAACAACATGAACATGTATATCCCATGTAGAGATTTCCCTCAAAACACAAGATAATTATGTTGGCTCTGGTGTTGTGACTAGTGCGGAGTAGCATATAACTATACTGAGACAAATTTCTCAGGTTGTGAACAATAACCGTACCCATTTGAAGCATCTAGATCCTCCATGCAAAGGATCTTTGTTAGATCGTTTTATGTGACAACAACCTCCATAATTCAATGGGTGTGCAAACCCATTTGTAGCTGAGAAGAGGATAAGTTCCCTAGAGATGATATTTATTCATTGGGATGTAATGGAAGAGATAAATCCATCAAGGCCATTTATTTTCTTTCAAGAGACTTAGATTAGTGGTGGTTGTTAATCCAAAACACAAAGGAGGAGGAAGATATAGAAAAGATGGAATTGAGGTACTTTAACTAAATATTCCTAGAGAAGTACGTACCTTGTGAACAACAAGCAGATATAGAGATTCTGTTTTTAAATTTAAAGAAAAAGGAAGATGAGAATTTTGTATGGTATGATGTTAACTTCACAGGGGTATAGTGACATGTTGTGGACTATATATTAAATCCAAGGAGAAAAATTAATCGATTCATTGATGGACCATAGCCACTCTTCCAACATACACAGGTCTCCTAGAGTTTCTCATCATATGAAGATATATTTTCATGGGATATCATGATGGAAATGGAATTATCTAAGTCTTATGAAATTAAGGGAACGAAATAGAATAAAAGGGCTACTAAAAATTCTATAAAATTATGTATGGAAATAGGGATGTGTGGAATAGTTAAATTTCCATGATGTGATAATTGCGGAAGGAAACAACCCAGTGCCTACATAAAGGGAAAATGAGTATGCTACAAATATGGATAAAAGGGCTATATTTCTGGTAATTTTAAGGGCAAGAAGGAATATATTAATGTTCAATGTAATAATTTTCATGATATGGGACTCTATTATAATGATTTCCCAAATAGTCAAGGAACCATGATACAGAAAATGCCAAGGGAGAGAGGATAGTATTATGTAGTCAAAACTATGAAGGTTGAAGTTCCAAACGAAGTGTTGGCATGTAAATAAATTATTTCATCGAACATATAAAATGAATTATTTGGTTCATGATCATCACATTCATTTATATCTTCCCAGTTTTCTAAGAAAATTATACATGTCCAATTTGATTTAAAAAAGGACTAATCAGTCTAAAATCATAGTGGATGTATCATTGTAAAAAAGGTTTGCCGATCAGACCCCATCATGACACATAAACATGCTTTAGTTTGTAAACATATAATAATACCAATGATTGAATTTGATATAATTCATATAATTAAATCATACGACCAAGCTAGTTCCTAATAATCAAAATAATGCTTAAATAATCTATGTGAGTGTCATTCATAATTCATATAACGATTCTTCCCATTTTTATTGAAAAAATTGATAAAATTACCTTTAACAGTTCTGTATGTTCATAAGTAATTTTTAATTTCAATTCTGGAGATTTTCATCCATTCCACATGAACTCCATTACTTTAAAATAAGTAAATTGATTATGAAGATCGAGAAAAGAAACACTCAGGAACAGAAGAATTCATCATTATAACTTATCAATAAGGATCTAAAAGAACTAAAAAGAATTATGATAAACTAAATACATATCTAATAGGATCCGAAATAATTTTTTAATAAGTCTAATTTCATATTCCATTACATGAAGTTAAAGAGCGGAACACATTCAGACTAAAGGTAAGTGTTTTCCACCCGAACATCCATTTTCATTCGAGTTACATTTGTTGTTTAATTAATTCAATAAAATTATTATTTATTATATCTTACTAATCATATATTCATTTTTAGTGTACTATATATGTTTACCAACCATAATCCTTCCTTATTTTATGTGAGTTACATGTTTTAAAATAATCATTCAAAATTATATCTAAAATACAAACCCAATTCAAGGGAATTTCTCAAATTCTTACCTATATTAAAGGGAACTCTATAATATATTTTTAGAAACAATTATCTTGTTAAAGTCACTAATTTTGTTTTAAAAATACTATCTTACTTCAGTTTTGGTTTAATACAAATATTGTTCCAATATAACTTGTCTTTTCAAAATAAAAGTGTATTTATCTCAAAAATTACGTAATGATTTTATAAGTATATTTTTTTTATATTTCAACACTCATGATGATTATTATGTAATATTGTGTTTAATCATTTATGATGTCATCTAACAAATTTTTTTTGTGTCGTTTATGACTAGTTTGATTGTGGATGTTATATCCTAAAACCATTCACCAAAATTACTCGTAATGTTTAGTGTTGATGTTTAATGTTTTGGGAAAGTTAGTTACATTTCATATGATTATTTCAATATGAATGTATATGTTTTTTATGATTATACTAGCATAAATGACGAATTCATGGGACTTATTATGTGATGGGTGGGGACCACTATATCCCCTTGATGTATCAGTAGGTCTCATGAGATAAATAGACGTACAATTATCCAAGGCCATTCCCAATTCGATATATGGTTTTTGCTGTGGCCTTAACCATTTTAAGACATCTTAGCTGATTCCATAAAATAGGTTTCATAATGTTTAGAATATGAACATCCCACATTATAATGCTGGTACTTTAATGTTCATGTGGTTATTTAATTATTATAATACCCATGATTGTGTTGAAATTATTCACTCAACTCATATTCCTTCCATAATGTGTTCATGTTTATTATTTGTAATGGCATGTGTTTTCAATTATTCACTATGCATATTGTTTTATGTTTATGTTTATGTTATGCTCCTATTAATTTTTAACTAATATATAGAGTTTGATCTCACCCATTTCTTATGTTTCATTTTTCTGTGATATGAAAAATTATGTTATGAGTGACATGATGGCATAATCTATGAGGCATGCATGTTTCTAACAGAATAAATTAATTTTTTATATTCATTCATGATTTAATGTTGAATTTATATGTATATTTCATCTAAATGATACTAAAATACTTTTTTCCTTCTGGATGAATATTTCTTTATTTATATGCCAATGTAATAAAATAAGGCACCGACTCTAGGCAACTGAGGTTGGGTCCTAACATCCTCCAAGACCATGTGATTTATAAAACATTTGGGAAATGACCATCAGTGTGTCTCCCATTTAGTATTTTATTTTTATGGTTAGATGTTTTCAAAATTAGCCATATATATAGGCTGGATCTTCAGGATTTCTATAAGATTGTGTATATAGGGTCACATCGACCCTTACCCCAAGAAAAGTGTTTAGGAGTTCCCAGTCTAAGGGATTGGAGTTTGGATCATGTCTGGACCTTCTCATCTAAATGACTTGAAGAAACAAATTCCTATCAGGGAGGGTGAATATTACAATTTATTTTCCCTTATATAAGGAATTAAATACTCCTCCAGCTACGAAATAGATTATAGGGTAGTCATCCTGGTGTAAGGACTTATCCATTGACGTAGGAGGTTACAGTTTCACACATATCTACACTGTTCACCTTCATCCTTTATTTAACATAGACCCACATCCAATATAATATGAATATATGGAAGTTTTATAGCTTTGACCTCTTCTATTGTATCCCCTTCCTATACCATTATTGAAGGAATTAACATGCGTGGTTTGTAGAATCTTTCACATCCTCTACTTTCTCACACTGAGCATGACTCACGTGGGATGTAATGTTTGTAATGAAAACAAAAACCATACAATCCACCTGGATGATTGATATATGGTTGCTCTAATTCCTTCTTTAACCAGGATATGTAGGAAACCAAACTATGGCCTGATCTGAAGGTACATTATTCACACGAGTAAACCAAATAATAATTCCATAAATTGTTGTATCTTCTTATGGATTATACCCTAAATCAAGCGCCACTAAACACCACCTTCAATTACTAAATCTATCAAGGACCCAATTACAATGTCACACTATTTAAAAGTAGGCCAAAACACATCCTCCCAGAAGGCCAAAATCTCCGTAGAGAAATACTGAACTATGTGGGATTTGATTCCCATTCAAATAGGATACGTAGGAATCCTCCTTGAGGTAAAAACCGAACACCCTAAATCAACCATTTTCAGTTTGGTCCACATTACAAGTAGGCTATAATTAATTTCTTAATCTTATATACCTTACATGTTCCTCATGATACTTGGACATAAGTCCCACACCAAGCACTAATTAGGAATATTCCGCCTAGATTTCATAGCGACATGACATTAAACTATAAGGTTGGGTACATATAACATGACCTTAAAAGGTATGATGTGTCCCATTATGTGGCATCAAACTACTTTGGTTATTATTTATTTTAATAATATATTTAGTTATCACATATATTGGTTCAATCACAACATCAAAACAACTTCCGTCTTCGGGGATGATGATAAAATCTAGAGTAACCTATGTCTATATTTATTAAAATAAATTTTAGTGTAAACATCAATCTACCTAGATGACAAATAAATTCTAGATTCAAATTCGTCTCTCTGGATAACCATAAACACCATATTTACAAAACGAGTGACTTAAAAACCACCATCATCTTGATAATTACAAAAATATATCTAAATAGTACATAAGAGGGTATAATTATGGGGGAACCCTGGGTACACATAGATATCTCAATTGATGAAGAACCATTAATACATATAAATGATTATATATTCTAAAAAATTATAATAATTTATAACTAATATTCGGATTAGTCACATTATACATGGGAATTAATGATGGATTCATTAACATATCATAAATCTATAAGATTATCACAGAGAAGGCAATAATCCACCCCCCCCCCCAAATGGTTGTGATGAGCCGGACCTCCCATACTATCAACCAATTTGAATTATTAGGTATCGTATGTCAAAAAACCTATTGAACTCTTTCCATTAAAAATTAGGACACTTCAGTTACCAAACAATTGTTTGTTTCGAGTTCCATAAAATCTATTAGAAACCATTATGAATTAGTAATTCCTAATAAGAATACATGTTCCGAGGAAACAAATGGAGAATCTAACAAAAATGACTAAATTAGGGAATTTCAAATAATAAAAGGGATGTAATTATCAGTCTCCATAAAACCATGACTTTCCTCTATAAGAACACATTTTTGTTGGAAATAAAAAATTGTGAACCATACATGAATCCTTATCCAGGATGATACTGTTACACATCATTCGGGCCCATATCAATTGATAAAAGAGGAACAGACCATGGAATTGATCAGAAATTGTTTCACTGGAATGAGACTTTGGAGTTCATTTTTTTTGTTTTTCATATATTCAGGAAAGAAATTCTATGAAATCTTTATAATTCAAATGGGTTCCTTCAAGTTTATACCCATGAACTCCCAAGATGTTGCTCAGGACAGATAGTAATCTGTATGAAGGATACCATCATTGACTCAACATATTCAACACCGGGTCTCTAACACCCTGGTTTGAGAGTTCCATCAATATGGTACCCTTAAAACCTCAGATGATTCCTAATAGGACCTCTAGATCAAGAGTAACCCTTGATATTCTAGTCAGCGATGACCAATGGTCCAGAATCAGTTGGTGCCAACCATCATCATCATTTCTTTTGGGTTCATATCCACATAATGCCATTATAAAACCCTCCCATGTTCTAGTGATCTCAACCAAAGAACCACCTACAAACTCGTCCTGAAGACACATGGGTCCATCCTAAGGAACCCTTATAACAGTCACTGCCACTAGAACGGCACCCCAGAAAACCGTCAACATGATTGTGGTGTTGCATTAAGTTGTATGGACATGCTCCATCATTCTTGGGAATGCCAGATGGCCCATTGGGGAAAACAATTGAAAAAAATCGGGAGTATATTTATACCCTTTTCCCCTTAAAAGAATCCCACCAACCCAGTTTGGTGAAAAATAGTGATCAGCCATATGCAATAGTCACCCATCATTAAATCAGCCTTCAAAATCAACTTATGGTGCATAACCAATCCCACCATTAGAATCTAAGGGATTATTGTGACCTAGAACATACACTTTCATTCAATCATCAATCCTTCCACCAGACTCATCTAAATGTGTTCAATGAATCCCTCCAAAGTAATTCAGTGGAAACCCGCAAGCCAGAACATAAACCACAATGTACTCATAAATTCTACCAACATCCTCATTTGGAAGCACCTAGAGAATTCATTCAGAAAGTCTCAATGACTTGAAAAGGGAAGACCCAACTCTATTCCACTACTCCCAATTATTGAATGTATCAACTAGAAGAAAAGGAAATATAAAAGCAGGTACATTTACCTATTTTATATTTGCAATGGATATATATTCTCATTTTGACTACTAGTATCACCAAGAAAATCATAGCAGTGATGAATGTAAAGACAAAAATTCTTACTCATATTTTAGAGAAATTCCTTTGATATCATCATGGTGATAATAATATCTGATAAGGGATAGAAGCATAAATCAATCCCCACAAGATGGGTGGATCATCGACATGTAACCCTAAGAAGATACATACCCTCGTTCTCATCCAGGAGTGTTTTGTGGAATACATAACAATATAATATGGAAAAATAGATACAGAACATACACCCACTCCCATTGGATATTATTTTCTTATTCTAATAGCTATTCTAAGGCAGGCACATACACCTTCCCATGATATCCAATTTTTTCAGCAAGGTACCCCCACTATTTGTATGAAGGCATCCAAAAAAATTCTTATCAAGCATAGTTGTAAAATCAAGATCCAGTTTGTTATTTAGTTCTACTTAATGACATTGTTCTTGAATTATTTAAAAATTTATATATTTCTACTCAAGATCATACTCTCCATCTACAAAACTATGGGTGATTAATAGTAATTCTCAAGTTCCTCATCGTACACTTCATCATGAATTGTTGATTCAAGAGAATTCTATCAATCTCAAGAACCAATATCTAGATTAGTTCCATGGAAACCCTATATGTGGCCATAATAAAAAGAATAAAGAGGGTATATCCCTTGCTATAATCTATCATCAAGGGCCACCCCATGAAGGTATTCACTGCGAAAGATATATTTGTAGTAGTGATTCTTATTATCAATAGAATTATCCAACTGATAGTGTAGTGAAAAAAAATACCTCTTATATTGAGAAACATAAAAAATATCATTCCAATAATATATGATTCCTTATCAATTAGGGGATAAATTATTTATCAATCAGAGTAAAACTCAAGGGAGAAGTAATTATCCAGACCTCCCTTGGGCCATTTATCTTCTTATAAAATACAAGAAATCTCTAACAATGATGTTTATTCTGATAATGTAGAAGGAAAACACAAAAATTTGTTTGATAAATTATATAAAACACTAAAAATTGATAAAGATGATATATTGAACATGTGGAAACATCTATCTAAGGGTGAAATTCCAGTCATGTTCTGGCATTTGGGAAACTCTAAATATAATATTCTAGATATGTTGGAGGAATATTTAATTCATGATACCCACATCAATATTCGAAAATAATAATCAACATTTAAAACCAAAATTATTAACATATGATGACTATAAAATTCTTGTCAATTTAATAGAAGGGTTGTAGTGGAAAAATGACTTTATATATCTCCAGGTTTCACTACAACCAAATATAATGAAGCTACATGGATCCTTTCAATGTGAACTCCTCAATGAAATAATGTGGTTGTGAGGACTCATCACCTATGCCCCATCTAGTGAGTTTATTAGAGGATGTGATGCACATGAAGAACAGAACTTCACTGCCCCCAACAGTCATAAAAGCCTACCAAAAGTGGTCTCATGTAGTGTTATTCCTCCAAGGAAGCTACAATAAACAAATCATGTTCATGATGAAAGAGATTATTAATATTAATAACCCTCTATCATCTTTCACCAATGTTGGGCCTAGATAGAGAAACCATTTGAGATACATTTTCATGAAGCGCCTGATAGAATATAGAAGGAATCCCACTTAGAAGATTCCATCAATCAGATTACACACATTTCATAAATAGCACAATGGTCATATGAAGAAGTGGATTTATGTGAGTGCTGGTTATTTACACCATCCAACATTCATACCAGAATTCATAAAATTATATGAGAAGTTGTGATGATATCTTCCATAGTAGTTTAATATCCACTTGATCCCGCGAGGCTTGGGGATATTTTCAAACAACTCTTAGAGCCAACAAACAGAGCCCAATGGGTTGATAAAGAAGACCGGGAAATCCCAAGAATAGGACGAGCTGGCAATGTTGGTCGATTTTTCACATTCACAATCCCCTCCTCAGTGAATGTTTATTTTCTCTTGATTAGGGAAGAAGCTACAAAATGAGCACACAAATAATTTATTTGATGATTCCCTTTAGGTTACTATCTTCAACATTGTTCCCAAGGAACTAAAAAATAGGAGGACAATGTCTCATGGAGGGTACAAAATAAAGAAAAATTCACAAATATACTGATAGAATTTCAGTAATTCATTATGTGTTTGAGGATTTCATAATTTCTATTATTTAACATCATCCAAAAAATGAATCCATATTAGAGGATTTATATGCTAATGTTATTTTTCATAATGCGGTCTTAAATGAAGAAAATGAACTACGTGTGTGTAAAATAAATCAAGGGCTTACCCAAAAGTTAGGTATCCCAAAGAATAATAAAAATGTGCCTTTTTGAAAGTAATCTAATAATGTAAATGGTAATGGTCTGACCATGTCTCACCATTCTCCCAGAGAAGTTCAATCCCATTTTCTTGAGTAAATATTTTCTAAGAGGATGAGATGATGGAGTTTAGAAGACTCAATGTAGAGTTAATCCAATGTTTCATTAAATCCCAAAATTCCCCACAAGATGATCATCCGCTTTCACTTCCAATAAGAATATCTCAGTAAATAGGGTATTTGGAAAGTAATGATGTGGGTTTTGAATTCCCACCATTTCAATTACTACTAGATAAGGGTTAGTCAAAAATTTACAAGCCAACCCCCATGGGTTATCCAAGGAAAATACATGCAACCCCACCACTATTGGTCTTACCGTTTTCTGCACCAGTTCATGCTCTAACTACTATACCTCTACAAGTGCATACTCATCCAGATGTTTCCTTAATTCTTATCAACACCATTGAGTCACTACTAACTTGATTAGAAGATATAGAAGGACAACATGTGCCATAAAATCCAAAAAGATTTATTATCAAAAATGGGAACATTTTATTCCTCCTCCACCACATTTTAGGAATCACACATTACCAATAATCAATGGATTAAGTGATGGGGAGTAGAACATGACACATTGTGTCTCTCACTATGATCCAGTGATGGGGACCCTCGAGAATGATAATGTAGTGAAACTCAGATGCTTCATGCGATCATTGTAGTGGCCAACCATTGTGTGGTACTAGAATTTTTAGTCTCGATCAACCACTAGATGTAGAGATCTTAATCAGAAGCTCATTCTCTATTTCAAATCAACAATATAGAAGACAACTATCTTTGATAAAAAAATTCAAGTTAAATGATAATGAAAGTGTTTTAGATTTTATTTCTTGATGGAAAGAAATAGCATACTCTTTTAATATACCACTATATAATGAAGAGATTATGCCCATTTTTTAGAAAATCTATGTGACATGTTGTGCACACCATTATTCCATATGAAATACACAGGAGGGTTTTGGGATGTAGAGTTGATTGTTCAATAGGGGCACAAATCAATAATATAGACCAAATTTAAATCCTGAGTAATCCCATCAGATCCAGGAATAAGAGTAGGAATAGGGTAGGCCGATACATTTACACATTAGAAGTCCCCTATCCCCTCTCCTAATTCAATTCCTCCATCATACCATAGGGTTCTACCTCCTGAGCATCATTATCAAAGACTGCCTCAAATATATTACCAAAAATATCAAATGCATAGACAAATTGGGGAGTTGAAAAATAAGGTCTATTCGTTTCAAATTGAACATGTCCCCTTATACATCATATCATCTTTTAAAAACAACTTATTTTAGTTGAAAATTCCTTAAAATCCTAAAAACAAAGGATATAAGGACAACCCAAATTATTTTCATTTCCATAAAATTTTGGGGCACCCCATTTATGAGTTTCTTGTTTTTATGGACCTTCTATAATAGATGGAGGAATCTGGGAAAGTGAAGCTAAAAAATTCACTATCCCAGGTAGCATGTGTTACTACTAATAATCTAGAAGAAGAAGGTGAGTGGTAAGAATTAAAATGTAATAATGCTAAGAAATTTGATTATTTGATGTTCAGTAAAACAATAAACCAAAAATTATTCCCTTCTATGAACATAGTTGAAATAACATATTGTGTCTCCTATCACATTTGTTACATCCAATTAGTCTTCATTAAAATCCCAATATTTTTATATACAATACTCAATGATGCGACGTGGCCAAAAAAAACAATGATAAAATGGAAGAATACGAGTATATGTCAAGTCCAAAGTTGTCCTTGACATTAGCGGATTTAATGGTAATCATCACAAAAGCATGGGCACCACCCCCACTAAACAATACAGCAAGATACGACCCCCTTAGTAGAATCATAATTAGATGATGAGTTGACCATCAGCTCCATTAACGTTATTTATTTTAGGGTTACCTATGGAAATTTTGATTTTGAATATGAACACATGTCCGCCACACTTGATTGGGGAATTAGGGAATCATGTCATTATGTTCAAGGATACGAGGGAAAATGTGGGTATTCTAGAATCCACAACTCTAACAAAACCACTACATCAACCATCTATGTGGATAAAATTCCTGGGAGATCCATGTAGCAGGCTCAGAAAAAATAGGTGAATTATCACAAACAGGATAGGGCCTTCCATGAAATGATAAACCTGGAAGACCAACTAGATTCTATACCACCTCCTCCTCAGTGAGTGGGTAGACTAATCCAGCCTAAACCACCAAGACAAGAGGTATATCAATCTTGAACACCTAAAAATCGTCTATCCACATTAGGAGTTTCAACTTCTATGTCACATAAAAAAGATAATATTCATAATAGTTAATGCTGACATCTGGTAAAAATATATGATGTGTTGATGAAAATGGCCCATGTTTCGTCCATGTTATCAATCCTCAAGGAAATTAATTTATCAAAGGATTTACATGAAGCACTCATTGAATATTTTCCAAGTCCTCAAGAGTTTTATGTTGCGATTTCTACCATAGATTTTTAATGTATAAAGAATGACATAGAATAATTCCATGTAGTTATATAGTTCGTGGTCTAGGATGAATGTTTTATCACATATGGACTTATAAAATCCTTTTATATATCTTTCAAGATCAAGGATACTGATATACAATGAAAATTCATTATTAATGGATCGTGGGTCAACATCATTACCATTCAGAAACATCGCCAATTGGAACTTACTGAATGTTGTTTTTCTCCCTCAAAATTTATTTTTTAGGATTTCAACAAGAAGGAGCAAGAAACTCTCAGCGATATTATTCTAATAACACAGTTTTTGGAATTCATATCTGATTCAGAGGACATGGTTTTCCGGTAGAACATTGATTTCAAAATTCTTGTGGGAAGACATTGGAAACATAGAATGTATTTATTCTTTCATCATACCATCAATGCCTTAGTTATTGTGTCAATGGTAAAATTGGGACATTGAACTATAATAACTACATTTTCAAAATGTGTGAACGTCAGAAAATTGATGTAGAGGTTTATGACCCAAAGGGAAAATATCTATAGGAAATGATGTTACTAGAGTCAATGCTCTGAATGTTGTTGAAAAGATCCCATCAGACCCATTCTTGTATATTAGTGTAGATTACATGTTACCCACTAATCAACATGACATTTTGGACTACTTCCTATCACTCATTCAGTTGATTCCATAATTTGAGTTTTGGAAACTGAACCTGATAGCACATGAGATGTTATTTATTCACTAATAAGTGATGAAATCCTAAATGAGTATTCCTCAATTCCATCCACAGAGAATAAGAAAGTCTCAATATCACGAGTCATGCTAGAAGAAGTTATCACACTGATTGAAAATGTATAGGTATGTTGATTCATGTCCCACAGTCTTCCCTTTATAACTTCAAAAATACTCTTCATCATCAGTTGGTCCAGAGATGGTTGCATATTATTTGGGATTTCCAAATAACGAATCATCCTTTAGCTATGAAAAACATATATCATCACATAGCCTCCAAGAAGGGTTATAAGAAGAAACACATAATGAATAGGAATAAGAGGAATACCTCTGAGATGACCCTCAAATATTTTAGGAAGTAATATCCACATCAATGGATGAGCTCAATGAAATATATAGGGTACTGAAAAAGGACTATTTAAACCTCTAATTAGTGGGTCCATGGATTATGAAGAGAAATATGTGTAAAACTCCTTTCAAAAGAAACATTAGGTCGTGTTTTCTTAGAAATATTCCTAAATTGTAGGTCATGACCATAATGTGGCAACCATCTTTTGGGTTTTCTAGATGATCATGGTGCATATAAGAGTGTAGTAGGATGAACTGTCCTGACTAACGCCTCCAAAATGGAGCCTGAATTCGAAAATATTATTAGAGAAAACTTAAATCAAGAGTTGAAATATCCAATATAGTTATCCAATATCTTCCTAGTAAAAAATAAGAAAGAGAAAATTATATTTTTCATTGATTTTAGAGATATCAACTAGCATTTTCCAATAGATGACTTCCTGGATCAGATCATTGAATTCTTGATTTATGAAACCACTCACTAAGAATAACTTTCCTATATGGGCATATACTATCGTGGCAAACAAATATAAATGTCCCCACAAGATGAGGAACCTAAAACCTTGAAATTTACCACATCTTCCAAAAATTTGGGGGAAATTTGTTGAATTCTATTTTGATCATCTATTGGTCAAATCCATACATCATTATTATCACCTAGATGACATAAAGACCATATTAAATAAGCATAGACAACTTCATATCAAGATAAATACATTTAATTGTTATTTTGTGGTAATCACTAGAATATTTATCAGTTTTCATGAAGGCCATCATGGCATCAATGTCAATCCATAGAAAAAAAATCCATCCTTGGCTTGCCTCCTCCTAGAAACATGAAAGAGTTGAGAGGAATTCGTGGACATTTATCCTATATATGGATCTTAATACCCAATCATGAAGGATGGTGGTTCCCTTAAACAATTTGGTAATGAAGGGGGTAACATATCAATGGACCTATGACTGCAAAGAGACATTTGATACCCTAAATAAATACCTCTTGATTCAACCAGTAGTGACACCACCTTTTGATGGAAAACAACTTATTCATTATGTTATAGCCTTGGAGTAATCATTGGGAACCTTTAATGTATAAAATAATGATGTTAGGAAATAAAAAATCCATTATTATCTTAGTTTTTCCATTCTCGACAAATATAATTGTTATTTAGATTTTGAGAAGAGCTCCCAATCGTTAATATTTTCAGTTTAGAAGATGTGGTAGCACTTGTAGCATTAGGAGGTCCACTTGGGTTCCCAAAATAACCCATTAAAAATTTTCCTTATTCATCCTATGTTAACAAGATGTTTGGAATGGTGGGATGTTATTATATAGTATTTTTAAATAATTTTCAAGCCTCAGATTTTCCTAAAAGGCCATGCCTTTAAATATTTCCCTACCGATCACCCATATACTAAAGAAACATCATTGAATACTAATCTACCTGATGAAGAAATATTTTTTATTCAAGATAGACCGAAAAATGGTAAATATACATTAATGTTTCTTTTTGAAGTCCAATAGGAAATAGAATGGACGAAGATAAACTCAACAATGTTTGGTTGGGAATTGTGATTATCTCCCCTGAAAAGGTAGTGTTCCCTTACTTCTTCCTATTATAAGATGTTGGTACAAACATGGAGGCATAATATCAATCTCCCATTGTAGGTTTGGAATTTTCACTCCAAGTATCAGTGAACCACCAATAGATAAAGGGTGATTCGAAGTTTCTAATCAAATAGATTAATGGGTATTATGCCATTAAAAAAAGCATATCTAATTAACGTATTTGATTATTTATGAAGGTTAATGGTATAATTTCCCTCATTACCAACATTTATTGATATTCTGTAGTCCAATAACTATTAAGATAATGAATTTGCAAATAAAGCTACAAACCTAGATGATCCGAATCGGGAAGAAAAAAATCATTAGTATTGTTCATCATATTATGTTTTCACATTTTTTTAATCAGTATAGAGGAAATTAGTGAAATCAGTTCCATTCATAAACCATTTGGTCATACCACATATCAGATGAAACCCATTAGGGAATATATTTAAGATTTATTAATTTAACCAAATATAGTTGGAAGATATCTAATCTGGTGATGTGATATTAATTTCACTCTTTACGATGGCCCAAATCACTAGAAGATTCTCTATTTAAGGGGATTTGAGGGAATTATAATTAGATTAATTGATGGGGAAAATTATGGATATCATAAAATAAGTACTTGTAGGAGCCTACAATTCCCATCAGTCTGTGTACTATCTTTTGGATCAAATTTTAATTCATGAATACTATTAGCATTCGATGACCTAGGATTTCATAGATTTCACTATGAATTTCATCCTTTCTTGGTGCATTCCAACATAATTGATCCACCCTGAGAGTTTCAAAATTAAAACAAATACTCATGTCCATTTAATACATGGGTAATGGATGTAGTATGTCTATATCCTCTAGCTATGAATAATCTGTTCGAGTACATCTTCATTGCTTCTATTTTCTTCCATAAATAGGTTGAGGTAATACATCTCAATGAGGATGGGGCCAAAATCATTGTTAGGTTTGTCAATGATAATATCATTACTAGATATATTGTCCCACACACCATACTAATGGACAGTGCCAACAATTTATATTGTATTAAGGTTGGGAAGTTATATCAGGAATATAATATAAAATACAACCATTCATTCCACTATCATGCAGTAGCCAATAGACATATAATGTCTTTCAAAAAATAATCTTTCAAACATACTTTAGAATATTGTAGATAAATATAAAAACCATGGCCTAATAAAATCATTAATTCCTTACGGGCTTATGAGTCTACTACCCATAATGCAACACGATCAACTCCATACTCATTGATATAAAACATGGAAAGAATCCTTACCATTAACGTTCGGCTTCCTTCAAAACAAGTTGATGTTTATAATCAGTTATCTACAAATTATTAGTCTCAAAAAAAGTTGAGCACCTGAAATTGGATGGAAATATATTGCATTCCATTCATCAGATGGATGTCTATGAGAACCAAATAGGAGGAGGTTTCATCACAAATGTTTTCATTTATTCATTCCTCCATAAAGACATGGTATTGGCTCTTAGGAATCCAAAGTTACAAGGAAAAAACCTAAAAATTGATCCAAATTGGAAAATACCTAATTTCATAGATACAGTTTACTCTAATGGATATTTTTACTTAATTTTAATGGATGGATAACTCAATACATTTCAAAAAACTAAAAGGATCTTGAAGAAATACATTGTCTGATCGTAATTAGTACATCCTTGTTGAATGTTGTTAAACTACATATAACCATATATATGTGTGTTTTATGATGTTAAATAATGCATCATCTTCTTCATTGCCTATTGATGTTTAAAAACACAATTAATGTTTCCTTTATTTAATGTTAATAAATCACTCAAGATACTAAAAATTTACAATCTTTTTTCCCTTAAAATATTAGTATCATTCATGCATAAGCAATAATCACATAATTCCAACCCCCTGGTAAAAACTGAGCCCCATTTCGCCCAATGAGATACGTAGTGACACACAAAAATTCTATCTTGAATGTACCCAGAAATAAAATAAAATCCCCCTTTCCCAATGTGTATAAATCAAACCTACATTGGTCACATTTCAGGAACATCATATGGCCTAATTCTCATCCCAATGAGATATGTAGTGATGCTCAGATCTCATTACCTAGGCCCAACCATGATTTTGGAAAAGAAAAACCCCCTCCATTATTTGGGTTCCAGTTTTAGCTCATGTATGGTTGGGGAATTTCACAACATTAATTTTTTCCATATTCAATGAACATTCTACGATCAATGTAATGATGAAGGCTAGTATCCCTACAATAGAATCGAGGATTTTGAAAAATGATTAGAAACCTAGAACAAAGAGTGAGGATCAATATATTTTGTTTATAATTAATTAAACTAATATAATGAATTACCTCTAAGGGGAATATTTCTTCATTTATGTGTAGGATAATAGATCTATAGTGATCCTTCATTAGGTTGCGTATTTTAAGGGTATATTTCCTATAGCAGTGATCCATTCATGTTAAAAAATTATCCTGAAGTCAATAAAATTTTATCTAGGTTCTAGCATATATGATCCTTATGCTTGGGATGTCTAACATAGATTTTATTGAGAACCACTTCCAAAGAATTATCCTAGATCTAGTGAATGAGTATGAATTTGTTTAATGAGATAGTTCATTGATATGGATGATATCTCTAGGCTTGAGATATTTTCTACAATTATTTTTCAAAACTCAATATGTTTCCCGTGGCTAGAACATGGCTAATAAGAAAATAATATGACCAAGTGATTAATTTATTATGGTAATAATAAATCATTTTATCATGTTCTATAATTATTTTTTAAATCCAAGAGAAACCCCCATGTGAAAAAACAACATGAACATTATTATTTCTTGACATTAACTTAACATACGAGTTACAATTAAATATTATTTTATCAAATAACATTCAACATTATTAATTCTCACTGGACCCTTTACTCGGTCATCCAATACTCCACCAAATTTAGTCAATAAAGAATGGTTAATATTTATTTAATAAATAAATATCACGTCATTGTTTCCTAATAAATATATAAATATTATATTACCTAAACAAAAATTAAATATTTAGTAATTATTCCTCCAATAATAAATTCTCTATAGTCACTAGTGTTGAATTAAATGTGTTGAAGAATACTTGAATAATTATTAAACCACAACTAGGAATAATCATTAGACAACATTTTTAATAATAAATAATATATTATTTAACATAGATACTAGTTACACTTATTTTGTGAACATTTAGGGCTTTTTCTCAGTGGCATTTGGTAGAGCAACCTAAAGTCATAGAGTTGGATCTAGAAATCTACAAATTCACAAATAGAAAAATAATTTAATGCTACAATGACATGTCACCTTATTCAAATTGTTACTATGTAATATAATCCACTTTATTCTATATATTTAATCAAGCAGGTTTCAAGCAAGTCCCATCAACCCATGTGCTCAATTTTTAATTCTTTGACATTCAAAAAATAGAAAATTATGATATAACACTATAGAAATGGATTTATTTAGGATATATAATTTACATCAATTTTCATGAGATATAAAATTCCATTGTGTAATAGAGGTGAGAAATACATTATCACATTATTCATTAATGTGTTAGTATTTGTAATGCACATAACACATCCTACCTCACTACGAACATATTTCTTCACCATTGTTTCCAAACATCATATTCACATGTCATAATACCCATTAATAATAATATTTAAGTATAAGGAAAAATATGAAGGCCCACATATTTGAACATCCAATAATACTTATAAATGTGAATTTCTTACTATTAGGTCTTTTACTCATAATATCATCCCCGACAATACTTAGGGCGTACACCATGAGAAGGTGTCTATAAGTCTTATGAATCTCTACCCATGATATCCTATATCATTTTTGTCCTATAAAATGATATCCTTTGGAAATAGAATACTTATTTAAGAATAATTTCATGGAACTTTTGGGTTCTCATCATAGTAGGGATATGTTAAGTCCTTGTAGTGTAGTACCTACTATTAAGACATTATTAAATACAATATCATATGTAAGAACAAACATGACCTGAAAATGAATTTATTATTATCCATACAATGAATAAATTTTTATCATTAAGTACGAAGATTTTGGTTCTAGGGAACCAACTCCAATAGACTACAAATTTCACAAGAGAAAACTGCAAATAATCTTTAATCTTCTAGCTCCCTCATGATATTCATGATTTGTTGAGATAGGTATTTTTTCAGGGGGATTGATATATTCTCATACAAGTATACTCTTTTCACTATTACTTTACCACTTTGATATAAATCCATCACGAGGTGATACTTCTAGAGTATGTTTTTTGTCCATTTATATGACATTGTTTCTTTTACAATAGCCACCACTGCTGTATTATCACAACACTATGTTATTGGATCATTATTTCTTGGTACCAAATCAAGTTCCTTGACAATGTTTTAATCCATAAGGGTTCCTTTTCGGCATTATAAGACTCTATATATCGATACTCTACTATGGAATAAGTGATAACAAGATTCTTTTTTCACTCCCATCTCACATCTCCTCCATTTACATACAAAATATATCCCAATTGTGAATTAAAATCATTGTATTATATTTATAGACTAGAATAAGTGTACCCTCTAATGAAAATATTATCTTCTCCTCTATACACCAGAAACAAATCCTTAGTTATTCATATATAATTAAGGATGGTCTTAACAATAGTCCAATGTTGTTATCTTGGATCTTCTTGATATCCTCATACCATAATAGTTTCATTGGAAACATCATTTATAGCACATAACATGGAAGAAATTATTGATCCTATCGCTTAAGTGTATGAGATCTTACTCATTTTATCTTTCTCTTATTATGTCTTGGGAATAATTTCTTCGAAATATTTAATCCATGTGACAGTAGAACCAATCACCTATTGGATTTTTCCATACAAAATATTTTTAGTATATATTCAATATATTTACTTTGACGTAGTCCAAGTATACTCTTGGATATAGCATTAATTATCTTGATCCCTAGAATGCAGGTTGCTTCACCTATGTCATTCATAGAGAAGCACTTCTTCAACATGTCTTTAACAAAATATAAGACTTGTATTTCATTTCCAATAAGTAATATGTCCTCAAAAAATAATACTAGTATAAAGAATACATTCCTATTAGTCCTTTTGATAGCACATTTCTCACATTCATTCCTATTGAAAGAAAAATCTCTTATGGCTTCATTGAATAAAATTATTCCAATAACTGGATTCGTGCTTCAATCCATAAATGGACTTATGAAACATAAAAACACTTTAGGAATCACTGGGAGTCACAAACCCTTCTTGTTGTGTCATACAGACATATTCTTAAATCTTCCCATTGAGTAAAGATGTTTGGAAATAAATCTTTGAAAAATCATAGTCATGGTAAGCTGTTATTGCTAGTTTGTTTCATATAGCTTTAAACATGGAAAATACAGAAAATATTTCATTATAGTCATTTAATTTATTCTATTTAAAATCCTTATCCCCTAGCTTTTCATTATTGGTACTTAAATTTTCTTTCCATGTCTTGTATATTCTTGAATAACCATTTACACCGCACATGCATTACATCAACTAGTGGATTAACTAGAACCCAAACATAGTTCTGATATGTGGAATCCATCTAATAATTTATAGGTTATATCCATCTTGCAGCTTCCAATATCTCTTATTCCTGATTTTATGATATAGGTTCATCATTTTACAATAATAATGAGTCACCATCCATAGTGTCTAGAAAACCATATCTCTATTATTCTATTGCCTCTCTTGACCTCCAACATTGTACTTGTGTTTAAGGAACTACTTTTTCTAGGGGGACGTGTGGAACTTTTTCCTATACCAATTCCTATGTATCTTGGGCATCAACTTCAATGAACTCAATATTCCACCCACAATCATTTTTGAGTATGTTCTCCCTCTCATGAAAGACGCCATGTCCAATGAAATTTATTTATTGTCCAAGAGGTTATATAGGTAGTATACATTTTTTCCTTGGTATATCCTATAAAGATACACCTTGTTTCCTGAGGTGAATGTTATCTTCCTGATAAATCCTTAACAAAGAACATGCATCCTCATACATGTGTATTAAAAATAATTGGTTTCATTCCACTCTCTATCCTGAATAAAATTAAACTTTCCTCCTTATATTGTACTCAGTTTGATGTGTACTCCTTAGTTTTTAATGAATATTCACAATGGATAACAAAATACTTGCATGAATCATGATAGCCCTTACCATATAATACAAGGTATGATAAATCCTTTACTTAACACCATTCCACTGTGGCTTATAAGGTGGAGTGAGTTTTTATAAAATAAAAAAAATCCTGTAAAACTTATATGAACTATTGGTTAAGATATTCTATAACATGATCAGATCAATGTTTATTTATCTTAATATCAAGATAATTATCAACATAATTATTCAATTCTATGAATTTTTTATGGATTCAGACTTATACCACAATATGTTAATATAGCCATATCAACACAAGTCACCGGTAAAATTTATGAAATAAGACTATATACCTCTATATTTTTCTAGAAATGGTCCAAACAAATATGTGTGTACCCATCCTAGAATATCTATGGTCTTTTAGCCATGCCCACTAAATGGTTTTTTGGTTATTTTCCCATGTAAACAAGTGTGACATTAAAAAAGTGGTTTTACAATAGAAGAGTCTAAATATCCATTATTACAGAGCTTTATCCAGAACTTCTAGTTTACATGACCTAGAGGGTGATGCCTTGATTTTGTTTTATATGAGTCATGTGAATTTGATTAATTATTGATTTCCACCTCCTAGTTTTCATAATTTTAAACATGAAGACTTTTATTTAAATGTGCCATACCATGACATATGTAGTCTTTATAAAATAAATAATATAATTCTGATTTTGAAAATAAACCCTTATGTTTCTAAACATGTAACCTAAATTGGGTTCTTTGAGACACATGGTATATTAGGACAGTAATGTAAAATCAATATCATCTCGGTCGGTAAGGAAATAAGGTAGTCACCATTGGAAAGAGAGAACAACCGTGAACAATTGGAGGCTCATAGATCCACTGCTCCTCTGTCAATTTTTTGAAATCTACTTGGTTTATGCATTTGAATATAGATGTGAGCACCAGAAGATGTATTTGATACCCAATGTGTATTCATGAAAATATTTCACATGATAAAGAACAGAACATTGGCTTACCCTTTCTTGTGGGTGTAGTTCCTCTTCAAGTGGCCTGACTTGATACATTCAAAGTAGACTACCTCCTTTTTCTTTCTCATCCTCTGGATCTTCCTCTTCATGGTCGGATGTTGATCCAGGGCTTTCAACATTTTATAAATCCTAGGAAACTATTCCTTTTTCATCCTCTTCCAATTCACCATATGGGCTATGTGTTTTTCATACACAATGTCTTTATCCACTTAGACAATATATGAAAGATGATTAGGTAGAATTTTATTATTATTTATCATATTATAATTCAAAATAAAACTAGAGAAGGAATTTGGATGTGATGGTTTTAAGATAACTATACCCAAATCATCCAAGAATTTAATCCCTATGATGTTCAGATGCTCAATGCAGCTAATAAGATTGACTATAAGAGGCCCAGCTATTAGAGACTCTCTTAATAATATTGGTTAAAAAATCATTGGAGATTTCATACCTCTCTTATCTCACAATCTCTTAATATATATCTTGAAGGTGAGACACTATGGTATAAGAATCCATTTCATCATGTTCATTCAAGATATTAATTTTATTGGATGATACCACAACAGAATGAACATTTTTAGAATCATTTAGATGTTTCCAAAACATAGAGAGCTCCTCAACAGTCATATTTTTACCAAGAACAACTGGTAAAGGTTCTTCTAGTACATATAGTTTCTTTTTCTTGGTGAATGATGACCTGAATTCCCCTTTTCCAATCTTATAAATTAATACCAGTTATAAGGCTTTAATTCATGTGTATCGATCACAATGTTATGTTTAATTTCATTTGTAACATCATTTATATTTATAAGATGAATAAATTTCTAGTATATTATATGAAAAAATGATGAAAAAAATATTCAATAGTCTCAACCAATTTTATCGAAACCCAATAGCCCTCACTATTGGCTTCATAATATCATGTTTATTTTAAAATATAGTAACATGGATCCATATCTCACTTTTCATTATCCAAATATTTATTGGTTAATCAATTTTAATGGTTTTATGTAGGCATTCCAAATGTAAAATCGATTATCTCACATCTCCTTGATTTATGGACTGATGTGCCCATAAAGTGCTCCTCCCATCCTAGGGTCTCCTCTCGTCGCCGCCAGCTTTGTCGTTGTGGTTGGAGCGGCATTTCCTTCTCATGCTCGGTGGGTTGGTGGTGGTTCTCAACTATAGGGCTTCGTGGTCTTCTCTAAGGCTGTGGAGATGCTCTTCGGGCTTCTGCAGCTGTTGGTTCATATCCACAGGTGTAAGACCAGTTCTTGTTGATGGCACACTATTCGGAGCGCTCGTGTTTCTGATCTCGCCAGCTCGCTATTGTCATGTTGTGAGTTTTTTCACGTTCGGGGGTTGTGCTCATGAGCCGGTGGTTTGTGGGGTTCTTCATCTTCTCAGGTGAGCACGTTTGGGTTTTGGGTGTCTGATGCGGTTGTTTTTGTCTGGTGGCGGCGGGATATTCTATTCTTTGGTTTTTATTTTCTTCTGTTGTGTTGTGTTGAATCTCTCATCGAGAGTGCTGTCGAGATGGAGCGATGACGATGATTTGTTTTAGGAGACATCTCCATGGATGATTGTTCTGTTGATTTTTGTTTTTCGTTTGATGTTTTGTTGTATCCTCTGTCATGGGGCGACGATGATGACGACGGACGCCCGCGAAGCTCACCGGTGATCCGGTGATGGTAATGAGGGGAGGGAACACATAGGAAACTCCATGGATGATTTTTTCTAAACCCCCGACGGTGTCATGGGGGCGATGTGACGATGGACGCCGACAACACTCACCGGCGATCCGTTGATGTGGATATGGCTGAAGTACATGGCACATGACGTGTCAGATCTGATGGCGGCTCAACACTAGAGGCAGTGCAGGCTCACAACTCGAGGTGATAAGGCGGTGGTGTGAAATTTGAAATTTCAGTCTGAATTGTGATTTGGTGTCTGGGTTTCGACTGTATGGGTACCGGCAACCCACAATCTGGCTTTCTATAAAATGAAAAAAATGATTTCCCCCACATCTGCTTGATTTTTTGAGTGGATTCCCCAATCCAGATATCCTTATTTTTGAATTTATAGATCTATTTCCACTTAGTTACACCATTTTCTTTTTTGGATGTCAACCCTTCATGTAAAAGAAATTAAGTCAACCAGGAAACTAATATTATAATTCACTTTTTATTGATAGCACCCAACATGGTCTAGTCAAGCACATTGAACTACTGTTTGATTCTATCTAAATTAATGGAAGGATATACAAACATAATATTTTATATATGTATTTTATCCTTTATTCATATATTTCAATTTATTATCATTCTCATGCTTATTAATATTAAGTGGGATATGATTAAGTGATTGTCCATGTACTAGATATTATTTATGCATAAGCCTATTTATTTTTGTCACAACATTCATTGTTATTAATTCATTAATTATGTTATCATGAAAAAAAATATAGAATGAATAACCATACAACTGACTGAAATAAAATAATGGGTATGATCATGATAATCTTTTAGGGGGTAGTTTATATTTCCATTGATAAACTAATTACTGACCAAGGGAAGAAACACCATGATCCTATTTGGTTCTTTTTTATTGATTTCCACTGGTCCACATTTGTGTCTCAATGGATTGGTTTCAATTTAGATCCTAACATGAAAAACCATCACAATCTTGGGATCTCCCTCCAATACATATGCATTTACTCACATGATGGTTAGGGATAAAAGGGGTTTTAAATTAAAGAAACCATGGGAACACAAGTGCTACATATTAATGAGTAAAGAAGGCATGCCAACAAAAAATTTAATTTAATAATAAATTAAAAGGAAACCAATCACATATATAGGTCTCGTATAGCTCGTGGTCAATCACATGAATCTAGAAAATTATGCATTTAATAAAAATAAAATTTATTTCTTTAATAATTCTTATTTAAGATAAATTGTACATAAGTTGAATAATTATTATCATTGATTAATCAATCCTTTTATCTTAATCCTTTATCAGTATTTCCTTGATATTCTAATCCATTATAATTTAAAATAAATTAGAACTCATTTAAAATCAACCATGTACATAACATGTACCTTGGAGGAAACCTTGTGAAAACTAGTCCCATCATACCCATCATATATTATGCTTGTATACTATCTTACTCTAGTGGTATATGGAATAAATGTTTAATCATGTAATATGATGACATCTACTTCACAAATTATTACATGAATTACATTACTTTTCACCCACATGTTATACTTCAATTCCCTTAGAGTAATAACCTGAAATACAACTTGTACCGATATCACGATTTGAAAAATATGAAAATATTAATATTTTAATTATCCATAATTTTTTAAATTATACGGTGAGTAGATCTGATCTATCTGTGGTATACTACCTTTTCCATCTATCTAAGGTACATGCCCAGGGACTTGGTGTGTGAGGTTTAATTCCTTAACATCGGAGTACAAGGAATTTCTAGTGGGCCACACTCCATGTTGGTTTCACATTACATAGTCACTAGTGGGATATGTTTTGTATTGGATAAACGGCCTAACCCTATCCCAAAATAGATTACATATCGTTTTAAGTAGGCACATGGTGTGTAGTCTAGATGACCATACACTAGTCTCTCTAGGTCAACAGCCGTTGTATGAATTAACTACACCACATGCCATTAATGAATAGGTTTTGAGTAATTACCGAAGTACTCTTGAAGAAATAAACAATAAAACATGGTTTTTAGATCTAAATACACAACATGTAATGCTATGTTTCCTTGACAGAACCCTTGGAACCTCTTCATGAGTTCCTCAATATTAATTTAATAAAAAAATTAATCATTTTTATTAGCCCTAAAAGAATCAATAGAGGAAGAAAATTTTCTCATAATTAAGATTAAAGGGAACAATTAAACATGAATTGAAAATCAAAACTTTTAATGTGTAAATCATCAACTAATTTTTTATTAAATATAGACAATAATATTCTTTCTTTGATTCCACATATAGGTTTCGAGCAGAGTTGAGGTGTGGATGCGGTGTTTCGAAACATTAATTTGTTCCATATTCAATGAATAATACCAGATCAATACAATGATGAATTCCACTATCCATGGAATTGAATCAAGTATTTAAAAAATTGAATAGAATCCCAAAACCAAAAGAGAGTATCAAAATATTTTTTTAAGTATTTAATTAGATTTAATAATTAACTCCAAGGTGGTTCTTTATTCATTGATATGTTCGATCATAGATCTGTAGTGTGCCTTCATTGCATTGTAGAGATGAAGTGTATATCTATTCTAGTGGTGATCCATATGTGTTACATGTATCTTCACACATCGCTGACATTTTCTTTGGGTTATAGCACAGAATATACTTGCGCTTATAATGTCTGCCTTTAATCTACTTGAGAACCACATCCAAATTGTTCTCCTTGATCTAGTGGAGGAGGATCACTCTCATTACTGAGAGAATTCTTTGAGAGGGATGAAATCTCATGGCTTGAGAGCCTTTATCCAATTCATTGTTAATTGATCTATAAGCCTCACTTGACTAATAATAGGACCATATAACCTGGAATTTAATTCACGATGGTAATAATAAATAATTTTTACAAGTGTCTTAATTATTTTATTAATCCATGAGAAACCACCATGTCAGAAAATAACAGCAAAATTATTTTTTCCTGACATGCGCTTAGCATGAGTGTTATAATTAAATTTTATTTAATAAAATAAAGTTCATTATTATTATTATTTCTCACTATACCCTTAACTCAGCCTACCTATCCACTGACATATTTACTGAACCTTTAATAATGTCAATTTATTAATTATATAAATATCATTTCATTATTCTCTAATAAATATATAAATATTGTATTCCCTAAATAGTAAATAAATATTTAATAATTATTCATCCCACAATATATTCTCTCGAATATCTACTATAAAAAAATGAAATCATACATCCATTAATTATTATTAAACCATAATTAGGAATAATATTTATTAAACTTATTAAATAATAAATAATATATTATATTACTAAGATAGTAGATACACTTAGTGTGTGACACTCTAGGCATGTTTCTATATGCCATTTGGTGGAGCAGCCTAAAGTCTATGGATAGCTCCTAAAAACATGACAAGGAACACATAGAAAAAGAAGTTAATGTCGCAAAAAAATATCACCTCATATGAATGAATTCTGTGTGATATAATACTTTTTTCTCGATATCCCCAATCTAGTGGGTTTCATGTAACATACATCATCCCATGTGCTCTATTTTTCATTCTTTGACTTCTTAGAAACCGTAATTGTCTATAAAACCCCATGACCATGGATTTTTTTTATGCTATATCATTTCCTTCAAAGGGACTAAATATAAACTTATCTTGTGGAACAAAAGGTAAATATCATTTCTCTCATTATTTATTAATCTTGTAGTACTCATGATGCTTCCACCATATCATACCTCACTGTGAAAATATGTCATCATGGATTCCACCAATACATCTAAGTGAACGAGTCATAATACCCATTAATAATAATAAAAATTCTAATAAACAATAAATAGATACACGGATAAGAACATCCAATGACACTTATAAATCTGGATTTCATACTAGAGGGACTCGCTCTCATGATATCTTCCTGGACATTACCAATGGTGTACACCATGAGAAGGTGCTGAAAATTCCATTGAGTCTCCACCCCTAATAGCCTGTATCATTTGTTTCACATAGAATGATATCGTCCATCTATAGAAGATATATTCATGAATAATGTCATTGAACTTTCAGGTTATCTTCATAATAGGGATCCTCAATAACCTTTTAGTGGTATAACTACTCTTAAAGAAATTTTCACATACAGTTCTAGGAATAAGAATAATCATGATGTGATAATGAGTTTTATAATATCTATCTAATGAATACATTTTTATCATAATGTACAAAAAAATTGTTCTAGGACCCCAACTCCTACAATTTTCCACATGTATGAGTAATATATATATAGGTATCTCTTCCAGGACTTGTGAGTTGATTATTTTTTCAATGATATACATGGTGATGCATTAAAATCCTAGTTTAGGCCCAACTATCACCCTGGAAATTGTAAAAATAATTCTTCCACATGTCAAAACCAGATTGATGTGGGGAACAATTTCAAGAAAGGCCTGTGGCTCAATTCATGTTCCAATAAGATATATAGTGTTTCCCAACCCATAAACCTCATCTCAACCACCACATAATCATCACACCACTATCCTTCACTTGTGTTACCTTTATATTGCATAAAAACCCATTCTTGCACATTGTTTCTCAAATAGATCATCGATCATGTGGTCTCAGAAATTAGGTAATTCTCTTCTCATCATAAATAAAATGTCACAATTGTTATTGGGATTATAAACGGTCTTAGCTTTAAGACCTTAAAATGCACAATATATGTCTTTGCAGCATGACGATAAACTGCAAAGACCATTATTCAAAAACTATGTGTGGATTGATTTTCTCTCCTATGAGTTATATAGTGATGTCTACATTTTCAATCCTGGGCCATTCCACATAAGAATATAAAAAAAATACTCTACCCTTCCAAGTATGATTCAAATATACTCATGGAACTCTAATATGAGTTATGACTTCACACATGAACTTTTATATGTTAGAACTTTGTGTGGTTGGATTCATGCTCCAATAAGATATGTAGTGATTCTTGGACCCTATGAACTAGTTCATTGACATTGTATTTTGAAATTTCAGGTCAATAAACCTTAGTCCTTACCATAAGAAGTTAAAAACCATGGATAATATCCTTACCGCATGACATAAAACTGTATGGATCCACCCATTCACTTCACACCAGGTAAATCATTTCCCTTATTGTATGATGTAAATATGTATAGATAGAGTCCTCACCAAATGATGTTAAAATGAACAGTATTTAGAGAAATACATATTCCTTAATTCTTTATTTGTTGGAGAACTCCCATAGCCATATAAACGGCTTGTTGATGCTCTACCGGCTGACTAGCTTTAGTCTCTAAAGCTTTGTGAAGTGCTTTTATAGCAGCCCTAATGTTAGTTACACCTTCCATTATGTCTTCACCAAATGATTGATTGAGTTATACAAGTACCTCCATAGCATCATACAACTATTGAAGAATTCAAGGCAATTTAATTTATTTATCCTTGATTTAACATCTAATCTCTGATAATTTAACATTATGGATTTCCTTTTCTTATGATACTACAGCACAAAAACTCTAAAAGTTGGTAGGTAAATTTAATTTTATAAGGTCCTTATTTTGTTTATTCTCATTCTTCAAATGGAAAATGGTTCCCATCACATCAGTATAGATTAGATAATAATCGAATCCTCTAAATCCCAGTATGCAAAAAAAATGATGGAATTTTGCCAAGATGTGAATGAATCACTTACCAATCCATCTCAAAGATCATTGCCCAAATTTTCTTCCATGTATTTCTAAACGTGATACCAAGGGAAACATGTATCTCAATGTATGAAACCTAGTCACTACAATGAGGTAGAATATATCCTGCAATCAAAGCACTCAAGGAAGTTCCATGTCCTTATCCCTCCCAAGAAGAAAATGCTACACCTTCCACTGTTCGCCGATCCAATAAAGAATATCCACTTTCATTCCTAACCATAGAAGATGATATTCATAAATGATGTATTAGTATAATTTTTATCCTCAAAAGTGTATTAGGGGTGCATCTTGATCAAGATAGTCAGTGAATTTTTCCATGTAATAAGAAAGTTTGTTGATTAAATTCCTCCCATGAATTCTCAATTTCAATAGTTTGAATGGATATATGATGGTAGGGGATATTATTTTAATCTTTCTCTATGGACTTGGATAGTGTCATGGGAGAATCTCCAAACTCTATATTCTAAATCGGCACATCTCTAACGTCATCATAGATATGATTTAGTGGGATGCCCCATTATTGAAAGGACTTTGCAACGTTCGTTGCAGACAATGCTGCATTAGTTGAATTGTAATGTGATATTTTAGATAAGATAAGTACAAATCTATATGGAAATTGGAGGAATGAGAACTTTTGTACATTTAGTTCCTCATTAATTCCCTCAAACTATTAGATGGAACCCAGAATATCAATGACTAGATAATGAGCATCCATCATTTCAATCCATATAGCTCTGTATATTATATCACCCACATTATTTATGGTATCCAATAATTGTTAATAAATACCTACAATGGCATTGCAGAAATTCATTTTATCCATCTATTCAACTGAAACACTGTTGTCTGGCCTTGCTGAATCAGAATCAGCACAAAAACATACCTCAACCTTCCCAGAATAATCATTAATCCCTCATGGAGCACAAAGAGTATTTTAAATAACTATTGCAATGTCTTATGGAATAGTAAATAAATTATAAATATTGTTGAGAATTTTTTTAGAAATATAACATGTTATCCAGAAGAAGCCTATTTTACATTACCATAACACCCCACCCTCTCCATGAATGTAGGAGAAGATGTAGCCAAACCCTTTTAATTTGTATGTCAATGTAACAAATTCATCAAAAAGAATATATACCTTCCCATGGGTTACCTACTCAACTCATGAAGGACTAGTACCAGATCCCTTAAAAAATGATAGCGATGAATATTCAACCAAAAAAATGAACATAGTTAGAAACATTTGTCAGGAAATTTGTAACACCAAAAGACAATGCACTACTCACATTGATGTACTCAAAGAACAAAAAAAATTCTTCCATACAATTATTTTAATAAGATAAAAGAGATATTGAAATACTATTTTGGGAAACAGATACCCAAGGTATTAATTAAGGATTTTATGTCTCCATTACATCTATCATGGGTTTACTTATGTAGAAGTTTCTGGAGATTCAAGGGTTTCATTCAATGTATCGATGGGGGTGCCCATAGGTCTATATATTCGTGAATTGAGAACCATTCTGGATTCTTTTAATTTTATGATTTCATGATCAAAAATCAAAAATCAAATACCATCAAAAATAGTGATGGTTGATGAAATAGATGAAATAAAACAAGAGAAAATAGAAATGCATTGTCATTATTAACATAAAGGCCCCATTCCTCCTCGAGGTGAACAAATAAAACATAATGTATTCATCAATCTATCATATAGGATACTCATATGAGGATGGGACTTGGTCATTGGTTAAATATATAAATATTTATATCTCATTGATGTACTCCTTTACTTCAATCAATATAATTTCCAGATGACAATCCAAGGATGTTTAAACATCAACCAAATCTGGAATTAAAATTCCATTCTATTGAAACTCCAATTCATCATTGAGATTACTAGTTATAATTTACCAATATTGGATTTCTATCAGTCTCACTTAGTATTTATTTATTGTGGGTGGATGTGTGGAGAATTAAACACCCACTAATTAGAGTGTCTCTTCAGAAATTCCCTCTTAATTAGAAGAACTACGAGATGACGCAACAACTAATTCCTGGGGATGGAAACTAGACCACATTGGTACATCAGGTGTTATCTCCTTAACCATAGTTTTCATAGTATACATTTGACGATAACTTTTAGAAGAATATGAATCCCCTTGATCATTTTTTGTTTTATACTTTTTTCCTGGATTTCCACAACCAACGGTTTCAATTGACTCTACCCATTATGTGTCATTTGATAAAGACCCATGAGGGTATGGAGAGAGATATGGATTAACATATCTAATCTCTAATCAAAAATTTACCTCTGATTTAGGTAGTGTAATAAAAATTTAGGTTGTTTATAAAGCCATAATAATCGATAATTTTCAAGCTATAATGGGATGCTTTTCACAACTAACATATATAGGAGGGAAGGTCCTCAATTATTGAAGACATTTGAACTAGAGAGAAAACATATATGATAAATAAGACTCACAGATAGAATCCATTTCAATTTGGGTGACTAATACACAATCCACAAATTTTATCTTATATGCTATAAAATTGGAATTATACTCATTCACATTGTCAACAGATGTTCCAATTTTTGGGTGACCAAATGGAAAGAAGTTCAATTATCCATATACATTATATGCTTTCAACACCTCATTAGATTTATGCTCGATGGATAAATCCTGGAAGCATTCTTAAAAAATAGGGTAAATTGACCCTTGGGGATCTATCATGAATTCAGAATTGAATATGAACTTATATGTACTACAATCTATCCCCAAAACATCTAAAACACTCTTTCAAGTATAAAAGATCATTACAATTGTATAAATGTAATAGGTTTTGATAATGTATTTCTGAAACCATTGAAGCCGAACCACTATAAATCCCCTCTAAAAAAATGGATACAATAATAGATGTCCCTAGCCTCACACTACCAACAAACTCACGGTCTAGAATTCGATATATTTTTAAACTCATGGAATGGAAGCTAGCTAGGAGAACCTTTGAATCAATATTGGGCTTATCACTTTAGTCCCAATGTATGTTATAATCCTTCTCCAATGTGGGATAAATTGTTACCGAGGCACCTCAGATATTTTATTAAAGAAAACAGTTTGATTTCTGAAAGTAGTCCAATTATCTTTGACTGGTTGTAAAAATAGATTCCATCCACAGTTTCTCATGGATGTCATCAATAAGATGATGATATTTCATTTAATTATATAGATACATAACAATTGTTAATAGATATTGGGAAAATGGTGGATTCTTATTGGCATCATCTCATGTGGCCTTTGGTGGGATAAATTCATCATACATCTGCCCGAGAATGGGATCCCTAGAAATTTTATTGACCTCCAACAAACTAATACCAAACACACTGTGTGTAAGATAAAAATAATTTTTTTGGGTACTCCATTGGCTCAGTAATTTAGGAATCATGTAATTTTTTTAAACCTATGTATATCCCACCTACTTGGATTTCGATATGTGAACATCTTGTAGAAATTTCCTAAACTCAGTGCATGTTTGGTGTGCCCAAAATGCCCACATCAATTCTGGTCAGACTCCCCCTACAGAGCGGAGATCCCAGTGTTTCTTTCAACAAATATATTTACCATTCTATGATGCATGAATGGTTTAATCATAGAAATGAGGAATTGGACCTACAACAAGTTCCTTCATATCAATATTACATCTTCTATGATGTTGGAAGAAACTAATAGGAATTGTTAGCTCATTGATAGGGACACCCTTGGTAGAGGTGTTGAAATAAGGATAACTGATGTGTTTTAAAACCCAATTGCTCGGAAATATATCTTATATGATCGAATATACAAATCCTTTAGAGGACCATTCCCATAAAGAGGAATATAGTTTCTTCGTAAATATTCATGTTGAAATGGAATCAAGGATTTAACCAATTTGAAAATGTTACTGTCAACTATATCATAATAGTATAGTCCGATGACTTTCATCATTTTGGTCTGACACATATCCTCTTCCATGGTATGATGTCATTAAATGAGAAATTTTGAACCAATATGAAGGAAACAATTTGTCTTATAGGATTTAATATTTAATCATGAAAGATAAAACTTTAACCCAAAGATATTCAAGAATTTGGAAAATGAATTTATCAACATAGTTCCTTTGATATGGTACCCCACACATGTTCTTAGACATGGTATCTAGTGAATGTTCCTCAAAAAGGTATCCAAAACCAGTCCCTCAATGTCGTCCTTCTAAACTTCTCCTATAAAAGTGTTTATAATATACTTGAATCTTCTGGGTATTATTTTTAAATATTATATAGAACTAATTTGTTACCAGGCACTAAGATGATGTTCAATTCAAAAGCCTAATATTCCCAAAATAAATTCTTAAGATATATTAAATATATTAAATAAATTATAGGAGTGGTTTTCATGAAATATAATAATAGATTCTAAATGGGTTCTTGGATTTGAAATATTGGGGAATAATCGAGTTCATAGTAGTAAAATTACCCTAAGAGGGGCCTAACATTTACCGGCATGGTTCAGACATGAAAGATATATTTTGGATGTATTGGAAATTAAATATTTATTAAAAATATTTTATTTTCATGTAACAAATCATTTTCTTTTAATTTTTGTTTTTTCATGAATCAAGGACCATCACCATAACCCTGTAATTCCTTTGAGACTAGGAGAATTATGTTCTCTTGACAGTAATGACAGATAGATCAATTCGTGGACCATTGCGCTGGTGAAGTTGGAGGATCTTGTTGACGACATCAACATAATCGTCCTCATCAATGATCAATCCTAACTAATTATAGGTCATGTTATTTTAATTCCATCATTATTTATTCTAATAATTAACGATGAACACAGATCAACCAACAAACAAGTTGATATATATTTTGATTGTTCTTGTGGGAGTATTTGACTTCAAGAATTTGGGGATGATTATAGCATTTTGTTATCATCATCATTCTTACAAAATGGATCATGGAAATAGAAAACAACATATGATGTTGTTTCCTAGGGTAGTTTGATGTTCTTTTTATCCCCTGGAATTATTCTTGTTCTCTATGTTCATCATGATTTATGAACAAATGATGGTCGGGCCTTAATTTTGTGGTGAATAGAAAAAAAATTAATATCAAGTATTGGTATGACTTGACAGATGGACGAAAATAGTTCCAAAAGTGGATTGAACAATCATTTGTGTCTATTTCTAGTTCTACCTCTGAAAAAAATAACAACAATGTTCTTGTTTTTTAGTTGATTCAATGGTAAAATAACACTAATTCGGTGATTGTGGGACTAGATGACCCTGAAAATCGAGTTTATTTGACTAGGAATGACAAAAAATGTAGGCCAGAGCACTGAAGGAGACAACAGTGTACGAAGTGGGGTTTCTAGAAAATTATGAAGAACAAGGCTTATAGTCTAGCTACATGGTGTGTGGCCCCACCTCAGGTGCATTTATAGTTTCCAGATGCATCAGAGTATCACATGACGCATGACCTCTATCACACAACATGTGTGTCCTTCCTTAGTCTTGGCATGTATCATTGATGTTATATGGACATTAATTAGAGTAATATCTTGCCTACAAGGTATGTACCCCACCACATGGCTAGACTTACACATGATATATTGGTTACCCTATCAACTGGTACAAGGGCAGGAGAACATGGGTTGAAACCATGAGATCTAACATGGCTAGAGTACATGGGTGAATTTTAGACAGTCAGATATAGTGTGTGAGCATTAATGCACATCGTGTATAGATTCCTCTATAAGACATGTACCTCTGACACAATAATTTGTACACGGGCAGCACCCAGTGTCAAGGGAGATGTCGTGTGACCCTTCATGATTCTATGTAAGCATTTATACATGGGTTTATTTTCATGTACACCATATATCATAAATCATTCATTAGGGTTGGTTCCCTTTCTCGTTCTTCGGTAGGTTCATTGGTATCATTTCCGTTTCATTGGATTATGGTACCGTCAAATTGATTTCAGTGGATATAGTCAAGAATACCCTATGATATTTCTAGGGGAGGATTCTATATGAAATCTTCTCCTATTATTAGATTCTTGTAATTAGTGCGACCAATTCTACAAAACATCGGTCCATTACTTTGAAGGTGAATCCAGATGATTCATGTTATCACCACATGGCCCTGAAAGTGATCATAATTTGTGTTTCACCATCTTCCCCACTCATGGAGTGAGTACTCCTAGGGCGTGTGTAACATATATCTCTTCAGATTGATCAATTTTTCACTCTCAGGATAGTTCCCAATCAATAATATGTCTCGGGAGGACATCATTAGTGCTATCAGACTCAAGAGTTTGTGACCTCAGATTAGTTTCTTTGTGGAATATTTAGAATGAATCTCTTGTATTGTTATGTAATATTAGTGACATAACTATATACTATGGGTTGTGGTTTTTGTATATATGGATATGTTATTGGTATTTTCACTATTTACATATATTGTGTAGAGCTGATTATACCTTTAATTTGTATATTTCATTGTGGTTTTAGGGTGTCCTACTAAGATTTTTTATACTCATCAATGAATGGTATTTTCCAACACATGTCATATCCTATGCAGATGAGCGTCCTTTTGGGGAGTCTAGGGATGACCAACTAGAAATAGATTTGAGATTTCAGGTTGGTCGAGGTATCCATACAGCTTTGAGTAGCAATCCCAATATCTTTTTTACAGGTTGTGCTTTGTAGTTTTTAGACCCTATTCATTAGTGGGATTATATTCTAGCCCATTTTACCTTTCTGCACATTACATTACTTTCATACTATTTTGGTATGGATTCATGGTATGAATAAATTTTTTCAATAGTGGTTTTTTTACATCTCATCATTTTTGGAATTGAAGATTTGTGTGTTCACACATGTACATAGTAAATTATTCCCATGTTAGCGATATGCCACATAGTGCTAGTCACCAACCCCTATCACTTTTTAGGGGGGGTTGGAAAGTCATGACATAGACCCCACTGTGATGGGTTGTGATATAGTGGTATCGGAGGTGGTAGGTTGTACCTTAGGACCAAGAGTGTGTGATATTGGGTTAGTGAAGCAATGTCAGGTGTCTCAAGTTCCAATTTTGGGAAAGGGACTCTAGTGTTCTTATAGAAGACCGATTTATCCATACACCAGGACTCTGATAACCTTATTTTCAAATCAGTACAAGGGAACACTATAGAAGGGATATTAATGTTACATGAATCATATAAGATTTTTTTATTTCCATTTCCTTCTTGAGTCAACTCTCTAGATATACTCATTTCCCATAGTAGATCATGTTTTAAGACATGATGCCTCCGAGACACATACCATATTGGATTCAGATGCTTGATCATGAGGATAAACCCCTCAGGGATGAGGCGTGAATACAAGGACTTGTTTCCCAAATGATTCCTTTATGTGGTGCACCAGATGTACCACCACCAATGGAGTAACATGTGGTTGATGCAGTACTAACAAATCACGATCACAGGCTGAGTGTGCTACATGATTTTAAAAAACGGATACTCTAAAGACCCAAAAAATTCAAGGAAATTTTTTCCTTAATTTCATTTGGAATTTTACAAGAACACAGTTTCTGACGGCACCAGATTCCGAGGCCCGGTGTGCCCGGAATCATTTGCTGATGTTTGGCTCGGGTACGTTTAGTGAACGAATTAGCAGGTTTTTCTAACATTTGAACTGGTGCTCGGAATCGAATTTCGAGGGCACCGATGGAATCACAGCGCCGTTATTTGCTTAGAAACGCTTTTTCCGGAGTTGTGTTTTCTCGGGTGTGGTTTTTAGTTTTTGGGGGTAAGTTATGAAATAAAATAAAGTGGTGCAACAACTTTATTTTATTTCACTTAAGCCACTTAAAGCCACTTTAGCTGAGTTGAAGCGGATAGGGTGGAACCCAAAATATCCTACCATCTTGGTAGGATATTTGTGAGGTGGGGCCCGCACGAGCCCCACCGTTTCTTTTCCTCTAAGTATGGAACCCGCGAAAAACCCTTTTAAATGAAAGTCAACCGATGCGTTTTCTTAAATTCTTAATGCCCCTATTAATTGGACAGTTAAGTCGTTGCCATTAATTCACCGAATTAATGGTTCTTTTCTTAACTTTGTTTTTCGTTTGTTGGAATGTGAATAAAATAAGACCAATGCTTGTCTTTCTTGGGTGTGGCTTGTTTAGAGGATTTGGAGAAACTCTATCTTCATCCTCCTTCACGAAGAACGCGAAGAACGCATCATCGCCGAAGAAGAACGCCGACCTTTGACAAAAGGTGACGAAGAACGCAGAACCCTCGGAGATTGATGACGCGACGCCGTGTACCGCGACGCCGATGATTCTCCTCCTGTGATGTTCTTCTGGGACGTTCCTTCCCCGTGACAATCTTCGATCAACAATAATTTGAGGTAGGGGATTGCAATCCTTTTATTTTCCATTGTGGATTATATCCTCAACATGGATTTAATTGGTTCAATTAAATCGGTGTGTTTTTAACCCTTAGAGATCATCGACGCGACGCCGCGTACTGCAACGACAGCGACGCCCCTTCTGCGACACGACGATCCTCATCTTCTGCAATGGTCAATTCTGCGAAAAACTCATGTTCGAAGACTACGATGAAGTAGGGGTTTGATTCATTTAAATCTTTGTGATTTATACCCGCAGCTTTGATTAAATAATTGTTGTGAGAATTTTAAAACCGCTAACGCGGTGGGTGCGGACTAATGAACAAGTCTGAACCCACCGCCACTTTTGTTCTTGGTGTGCGAAACGGCGGACATCGACAAAGCATGCAGCACGGGCAATGGGAGGTCCTCGTAGCGAAGGACAGACCCTGGGAGGACCTTTGGCTAAGACGACGTGAATTTAAGACCCCCGGAACTCGTCCGGTGGTCCGTGAAGCAGCCCTCCGGCGCGCCTCGCCGGCACAACGGCGCCGGCGGCAGGAGGCGGCGGCGCCCGGAGCGTCGCCGGAAGGAACCGTCGTGGCGGCTGCACGCGGTCCCACGACCGCGCGAGAACCGGAGGAGGACGGGATGCGTCGGCCTGGCCTCATCCGCTGGCAAAGGCAGAACCATGCGGGGCCGAGTTCCCTCACGCGGGGGCAGCATGCCCCCCGGTCCGCTCGGCCGTAACCGGCCGAGCTGACCTGCCTGGCGGCCGGGCCGCGACCGCGCCGGCCGGTCCGGGTCATGCCCAGGCCGGGCTGGGCCACCTAGGCCGGTTTGGGCCACCCAGGCCGGGCCGGGCCGCGCTGGCCGGGTCAGACCTAGACCCGGGTCAGGTCGACCCGGTTCGGGCCGACCTAGGGGGGTTGGGCTGGGTCGGTCCGGGCCCAGACCCCCCATTTTCGGACCTTTTTGGTCTTTTGCTAATAACATGAGCTACGGGCCTCCGATCGACGCTCCGTCAGTGGCGATGCGATCCTTGGATCGAGACGGTCGTTTCGGTATATCACACTAAATGTTTCGGAGTACTTTTTGTTTGGCCAGGTTGGTTCGTACACGAAACCAACCGGGGCCTCGGAGCGGAAACACTTATATCTTAAACTCCGGACGTCCGATTGACATGTCGTCGACTTTATTGGATTCTTCTAAGTGAGTCAGATCTTTTGGCTTAATACAACCAAGGTTTTGAATCAGGTGGAGTATGGTCGGGTTGGTTTTTTCTTAAAAACCAACCGGTCCCCTGGAACGAAAAATCCAATAACTCTCAGATCGGGCGTCTGATTGACGCGCCGTCTGCGACATTGAGTTCCTGTTGACGATACAAATATTTTGGATACATCAAATCTGGACTATGTGTCAGTTGATGTATCAGCCTCTCGGCTCGTGGAGTGGACCCTCTCGAACGAGCTTGTTGTGTGCGGGAACCCTAGAGCTGGCTGTGACTGCGACGACGACGACTGTGCAGAGATCCTCAGTGGATTCGACGACAACTACAGCACTCAACGATCCTTTGTGGATCAGTGCTACCGATCCTGTGTGGGTCTGATCCTATGTGGGTTAGTGCTCGGCGGTCCGGTGTGGGTCAGCGCCTACAGATCTTGTGTGGGTCCGATCCTGTGTGGGTCTTTGCGGAGGTTAGTTACATATCGATCCTTTGTGGGTCAGATCCTTTGTGGGTCATTGCGGGGGTTAGTTACCTATCAATACTTTGTGGGTCAGATCCTTTGTGGGTCATTGCGGGGGTTAGTACCTATCGATCCTTTGTGGGTCTGATGGCTTAGATGATTCAGTGGCTATATCTCATCATCTCTATCATCATACAAAGAAGTATTCTTATGTGAGATGAATCTTGTTTTTCTTTCCTATGTGGATTGTGTTGTAATATCCTGTGGATTTAAGTTTTTCTTTCCTGTGTGGACTGGGTTTTACTTGGGCTTGGATGTTGTAGCCGAACGAGAATTGATGACTTAGGTATATGTATGGTCATATACCTAAGTAGTGTCAGATGTTACTTCGTGATTGTATCTTTCCTTTGTGGATTATACTTTGTGGATTCTGGGAGACCTTTGGGGGCCTCATGGTCCCTACTGAGTAGCTTATACTCACCCCTGCACGGGCTATGCCCGCATTACATTGTGTTGGTTGCAGACAACAGACAATGCTGATCATGGTTGAGGATTGCGGAGCAGGACGGTACCTGGAGGTGGACCACTGGGCGGGACGTACTCGGAGCGGTCAGCTGGACCCAAGGAGCAGTGGAGGCTATCTGTAGACACCCTTCGGATGGGATTTCCAGGGGTAGCTCGGCGTTGCAGATTTACTTTTCAGTTGCTGTTTTCCCTTCCAGTTGTACTTTACTTTCAGTTTGGGTTTGTTTACTGGCCCACTTACTTTTCTGCACTTACTGTTGGACTCAGTTTTTACTTAGTGTTTACTTCTACTTCTTGCTTGCTCTGTGGTGTTTGTTTACTTTACAAAGGCAATGCCTTCCCTTTTTACTGGGATTTACGCCTTGGTGCTAGTCGTCAGCCCCTGGCCTATGGAAGGCGGGCTTGGGGTAGTCACGGTACGGGCCAGGAGGATGGGTTGTGACAAATTGGTATCAGAGGAGTTCGGTTCTACCACAGAACATGGGACTCTGATCTTTTTCTATGTGAAGGAATAGTGTTAAGTGTATTGGGTGTGTTTATCAGTTCAGGGAGTCCAGTGTTGGTGCGGCGGCCGACGTATCCGTACACCAGGACCCTGACTTCTGATTTCTGACTTAATGCATGAAAACATTGATTGTATGTGTGTTTTTAGTTTTCTTTGTGATTACTTTGTGTTAGCTCACTAGGTATACTATTCTGACCGTGGCGCACCTGTTTCCTTTTCAGGATGGCCCCACGATAGCAGCCAGCTTGGGTTCTGAGAGTTGAGCGTGACGACAGACCGCCGAGCGACGAGGCCTTGGTACAGGGCCCTTTGACAGCAGTGGCACCTGCGGTACCTCTACCCGCCGAGCCACCGATGCTTCCAGCCCCATCCGCTGACGATGCACGTTGCCTTAGTGCACTGCATGAGTTCCAGCGCCAGCGACCGCCCAGGTTCCATGGGGAGACGGACCCCCGGGCAGCGGAGGACTGGCTGGAGGCAGTGGTACGAGTTTTCAAGTTAGTGAGGACACCAGCAGACCTCATGATGATCCTCTCAGCAAGCCTACTGCATGCAGCAGCAGGCAGATGGTGGAGCTTGATGCTCCAGGTGCACGATGAGGCATCGCTTCTCTGGACAAACTTTGAGAGCCTCTTCCGCTCAGAGTTTTTCCTGGCCACCCTCCGTGTTGTGCTCATCCAGAAGATTCTCCAGCTGCGGCAGGGCAGCTTGACCGTCGCCCAGTACTCGGTGAGATTTACCGATCTCTCGCGCTACTCGACAGACATGGTACAAGACCCGTTCTTCCGGGCCTGGACCTTTGAGAAGGGACTGAGACACGAGATCATGGCATCGCTGATCTCCCTCAGCATTCTGACTCAGGCAGGAGTACTGGAGAGAGCCCTTTTGATCGAGAGCTTTCTTGCTGAGCCATCATCATCGCCGAGATCCACCGCAGGGTGGCATGTAGCAATGTCTTCTGCAGCAGGCAGTCGACGGATGACTCATGGGTATAGGAAGACTAGACCCTCACGCATACAACCTCAGGACACTGGCTAAGCAGTGTGGGGAACACATCGTGGAGCCAGTCTTTCGAGAGGGAGGCAGTGTTACGCATGCGGCGGGCAGGACCACATGGCTCGTGACTGCCCGACCCACCGTGCCGAGGAGCAGCAGACAGTTGAGGGGCCACCCAGGCAGAGGCAGAGGGTCGACCATGGTGGTCCGTAGGGAGGAGGAGGATGAGGCAGAGGAGCTGGCCGAGTAGCAGGTGGTGGGCGACGCTTTGAGGCTCTACCACCACCACCACCAGGAGGTCCACCCAGGCCACAGGGAGCTGGCTGGTAGAGACATGCACAACTCCAGGCAGTGGAGGCCTATGACCACGATGTGCCCGAGATGATTCGGGGTACTATCTTTGTCTATTCCACCCTTTCTGTAGTTCTTATAAACACAAGAGCGAGCCATTATTTCATAGTCGCTGCCCTTGTTCGGAGCTCGGACATTCCGACAGAGCCGTTGGCTCGATCCTTTCGTCTAGAGACTCCTACGGGAGCAGACTCGATAATTACGCACTGGTTCCGGTAGTGTGAGCTTACTCTAAGAGGCAAGAGCTTCAGTTGGGATCTTCTTGTAGCGACGACGAGGCCTTATGTGGTCATCTCGGGCATGAATTGGTTATCTACAGTCCATGTTCCGATTGACTGTATTAGGCGCAAGGTGCGATGTGTACGCACCGACAGAAGCAGGTTCACCTTCACCGACGAGAATAGAGCCTTCACAGCAATGGATGGACTCCCGTAGAGGAGAGGACAGCCCATCACTCATCAGTTGGCTAGCCTCATCCTAGGAACAGTTTATGTGCGCAGTCCTTGTTTTCCTACAGTGGTGGATCAGTATACGGACGTCTTTCCCGACGACGTTCCAGGACTACCTCCTCTCAGAGAGGTAGACTTTTATATCGACATGTACCCCGGGACAACCCCGATATCGACTCGAGTATATCGGATGGCCCCCACTGACCTTCGAGAGCTACGTGTACAGTTGGAGGGCTTGCAGGGAAAATGATTCATCTGACCTAGTGTTTCACCCTGGGCTTCCCTAATACTATTCGCCAAGAAGGCGGATGGGAGTTTGTGACTTTGTGTCGACTATCGTCGCCTGAACCAGGTGACAGTGAGGAACAAGTATCCGCTACCGAGGATTGATGACCTCTTCGATCAGCTCAAGGGAGCATGGTGGTTCTCGAAGATATACCTCAGGTCAGGCTATCATCAGCTCAGAGTTCGGGACGAAGACATGCAGAAGACGGACTTCAGATGTCGGTATGGCCACTATGAGTTCTTGGTTATGCCATTCGGCGAAACCAATGCTCTAGCGGTGTTCATGGGCCTCTTGAACGGGATATTTCAGCCATACCTCGATCGATTTGTCGTGGTCTTCATCGACGACATTTTGATATACTCGACGACTGAGGAGGAGCACGCCTACCACTTGCAAGTTGTACTGGACACACTCCGAGATCACCATCTTTATTGAATTCTCTCTAAGTGTCAGTTCTGGATACGTGAGGTCCACTTCTTGGGACACGTCATCTCTGAGGCGGGATTTTTAGTATCCTGCGAAGATCGAGGTAGTCCAAGCTTGGGAGCCACCCAGGAGAGTGACGGAGGTGCAGAGTTTCTTGGGACTAGCTGGATACTACCAGAGATTTGTGGAAGACTTCTCCAGAGTTACGGCACCACTCTAAGCATTGAAAAAGAAAGGGAAACCCTTTGTGCTGTCAGAAAGATGTCAGGAGAGCTTCCAAGAGCTGAGACAATGATTGACCAGTGCCCCTATCTTGAGGTTGTCTGAGGAGGGAGTAGGGTACGTAGTCTACTACGATGCATCTGGGACTAGACTCGGATGTGTTCTGATGCAGGAGTGTGCAGTGATTCCTTATAGATCACGTCAGTTGAGGCCGCATGAGCAGAACTACACTACCCATGACCTGGAGTTTGTATCAGTGGTATTCGCTCTAAAGACATGGAGACACTATCTGATGGGCGAGCGCTTTACAGTCTTTTCTGACCATCAGAGTCTCAGGTATATCTTCTCTCAGAAGGACCTGAACCTGAGACAGCGGAGATGGCTCGAGTTCCTCTAGGACTATGAATTTGAGATAGTTTATACTCCTGGGAAGGGGAACGTGGTAGCCGATGCTCTTAGCAGGAGGACGGGCGTTCAGCTACTTGAGGAGGCGATAGAGCAGCTATCCGCCTTGCAGATGTCCTTCGTGGATAGAGATGGAGCAGCATTCCTTCCATCTCTCACAGTCACCCCTCCACTACTACAGCGGGTCAGAGAGGCACAGCCTGGGGATACTGACTGTGAGACGTGGCGTGCACAGATATCTCAGGTCAGGCACCTGATGGTTTCTCCTTTGGAGTAGAGGACGACGTCCTTTTCAGAGGATGTACCTTGGTACCCGTTGCTTTACAGGAGGAGGTGCTAAGAGAGTTTCACACTTCTCCTTTGGCGGTACATCCTGGAGTGACGAAGATGTACTAGGACCTCAGACGATAGCACTGGTGGCCATGCATGAAGAAGGATGTGGCAGAGTTCGTTTCTCAATGCCTCACCTGCCAGCAAGTGAAGTCAGAGCATCAGGTACCAGCAGGCTTGGTACATCCCTTAGAGGTCCCGGAGTGGAAGTGGGATGGGATATCTATGGACTTCGTGACTGGACTTCCATGCACTCCCAGAGGTCACGACTCCATTTGGGTGATTGTCGACCGACTCACCAATTCGTCTCACTTCTTACCCATCAGAGAGCAGGGCTCAGTGGAGAGCTTGGGACGTATCTACGTTCAGGAGATTGTAAGGCTTCACGGTGTGCCATAATCTATTGTCTCTGATTGAGATGCTCTCTTTACTTCTTGGATTTTGAAGGGGTTGCAGGAGGCATTCGGGACGTAGCTACGTCTGAGCACCGCCTTTCACCCTCAGAAGGATGGTCAGATGGAGAGGACCATTCAGACTCTCGAGGACATGCTCCACGCATGTGTCCTCGACTTTGGACGCATCTGGGAGGACCATCTACCCTTGGTGAAGTTTGCGTACAACAACAGCTACCACTCCACCATCGGGATGGCACCATACGTGGCGTTGTACGACTGACCTTGCAGATCTCCATTGTACTAGACAGACCCTGGGGAGTCAGCACTTGTGGGACCGGAGATAGTCCAGGCCATGACAGAGAAGGTCCATGTCATCTAGGAGCGGATGAGGATAGCTCAGAGCTGGCAGAAGTCTTATGCTCACAGGAGGTGGAGGCCAATAGAGTTCAAGGATGGTGGCCACGTCTTCTTGCGTGTCTCACCTCGACATGGATTACGTAAATTTGGCTGAGGCAGGAAGTTGTCTCCACGCTTCATCGGACAATTCCAGGTCCTCAAAAGGATTGGCGAGATGGCTTATCGCCTGGCTCTACCACCTTAGTTGCACTGGGTGCACGACGTCTTCCACGTATCTCAGCTGAGGAGATACGTGCATGACTCGACACATATCATTGACCATGTGGAGCTGGACATTGATTATGGGGCTACTTTTGCGGAGGTCCCGGTGGAGATCTAGGATCTACAGGAGTGGGTCCTGCGTGGATGGTCAATTCCTCTAGTGCGCATCAGATGGCAGCACAGGAACCTCCAGGAGAGAACTTGGGAGTGGGAGGCTCAGATGCGTGCTCAGTACCCACTTTTGTTTCCCTAATTTATGATATATCTTTACGGGGACGTAAAGCCCTGAGGTGGGAGTGATGTGAAGACATGTAGAATTCAAGGGAATTTTTTCTTAATTTTCTTTGGAATTTTTCAAGAACGCAGTTTCTGACGGCACCTGATTTCGAGGCCCGGTGTGCCCGGAATCATTTGCCGAATTTCGGCTTGGGTACGTTCAGTGAACCAACGAGCGAGTTTTTCTATCTTTTGAACCGGTGCTCTGAATCGAATTCTGAGGGCACCGATGGAGTCTCAGCACCAGTATTTGATTAGAAATGCCTTTTCCGGAGTTGCGTTTTCTCGGGTGTGGTTTTTAGTTTTTGGGGTTATGTTAAGAAATAAAATAAAGTGGTGCGACAACTTTATTTTATTTCACTTAAGCCACATAAATCAACTTAAGCTGAGTTGAAGCGGATAGGGTGGAACCCAAAATATCTTACCCTCTTGGTAGGATATTTGTGAAATGGGGCCCGCATGAGCCCCACCGTTTCTTTTCCTCTAAGTAACGCACCCGCGAAAACCCCTTTTAAATGAAAGTCAACTGGTGCATTTTCATAAATTCTTCACGCCCCTATTAATTGGGCAGTTAAGTCGTTACCATCAATTCACCGAATAAATGGTTTGTTTCTTAACTTTGTTTTTCATTTTTTGGCATGTGAATAAAATAAGACCAACACTTGTCCTTCATGGGTGTGGCTTGTTGAGAGGATTTGGAGACACTCTATCTTCATCCTCTTTCGCAAAGAATGCAAAGAACGCGAAGAACGCATCATCACCGACGAAGAACACCGGCCTTCGATGAAAGGTGACGAATAACGCCGAACACTCGAAGATTAATGATGCGACGCCGTGTACCGCGATGCCGACGATTCTCCTCCTGCGACGTTCTTCTGCGACGTTCATTCCCAGCGAAAATCTTCGATCAACAATCGTTTGAGGTAGGGGATTTCGGTCCTTTTATTTTCCTTTTTGGATTATATCCTCAACATGGATTTAATTGGTGTAATTAAATCATTGTTTTTTTAACCCTCAGAGATCATCGACGCGACGCTGTGTACCGCAATGACAGCGACGCCCCTTCCGCGACGTGACGACCATCTTCTTCCGTGACGGTCAATTCCGCGAAGAACTCATGTTCGACGACTATGACGAAGTAGGGGTTTGATTCATTTAAATCATTGTGATTTATACCCGTGGAGTTGATCAAATAATTGGTGTGAGACTTTTAATACCGCTAACGTGGTGGGTGCGGACTAACGAACAAGTCCGAACCCACCGCCCCTTTCGTTCTTGGTGTGCGAAACAGCGGACGTCGACAAAGCAGGCTGCACGGGCGATGTGAGGTCCTCGTAGTGAAGGACGGACCCTGAGAGGGCCTTTGGCGAAGACGGCTTGAATTTCCGACCACTGGAACTCGTCCGGTGGTCTGCGGAGCAGCCCGCCGGCGTGCCTCGCCGGCACGGCGGTGCCGGCGGCAGGAGGCGGCGGTGCCCGGTGCGCTGCCAGAAGGAACCGCCGCGGCTGAAGCCACGGTGGCAGCACGTGGTCTCGCGACCGCGCGAGACCGGATGAGGACGGGATGCGGCTGCCCCACACGGGGGCAGCACGCCCCCCGCTTCGTGCGGCCGTAATCGGCCGGGTCACGCCTAGGCCGGGCCGGGCCGGTCGGGTCGAACCCGGACCCGGGTCGGGTCGACCCGGTTCGGGCCGACCCAGGGGGGTTGGGCCGGGTCGGTACGGGCCCCGATCCCCCATTTTCCGACCTTTTAGGTATTTTTCTCATAACATAAGATACGGGCCTCCGATCGATGCTCCGTCTGTGGTGATGCGATACTTAGATCGAGGCGGTCGTTTCGGTATATCGCACTCAAGGTTTCCGAGTACTTTGGGTTTGGCCGGGTTGGTTCATACACGAAACCAACCAGGCCCTCGGAGCGGAAATGCTTATATCATAAACTCCGGACATCTGATTGGCGTGCCGTCAACTTTTTTGGATTCCTCTAAGTGATACGGATCTTTTGGATTACTCCGCCCGAGGTTTGGACGCAGGTGGAGTACGGTCGGGTTGGTTTTTCCATAAAAATCTATCGGGCCCCCAGAACGAAAAAGCCAATAACTCTCAAACCAGACATCCGATTGACGCGCCGTCTACGACGTTGACTTCCTTTTGATGATACAGAACTTTTGGACACATCAACTCTAGACTATGTGTCATTTGATGTATCAGCCTCTCGGTTCATGGAGCGGACCCTCCCGAACGAGCTTGCTGTGTGTGGGAACCCTAGAGCTGGCTGCGACTGCGACGACGACGACTGTGCCGAGATCCTCAGGGGATTCGACGGTGACTACAGAACTCAATGATCCTTTTTGGATCAGTGCTACCGATCCTGTGTGGGTCTGATGCAGTGTGGGTTAGCGCTCAGCGGTCCTGTGTGGGCCAGCACCTACAGATCCTCTGTGGGTCCGAACCTGTGTGGGTCTTTTTGGAGGTTAGTTACCTATCGATCCTTTGTGGGTCAGATCCTTTGTAGGTCATTGCGGGGGTTATTTACCTATAGATCCTTTGTGGGTAAGATCCTTTGTGGGTCATTGTGGGTGTTAGTACCTATCGATCCTTTGTGGGTCTCACGACTTAGATGATTCAGTGGCTATATCTGATCATCTCTATCGTCATACAAAGAAGTATTACTGTGTGAGCTAAATCATGTTTTGCTTTCCTATGTGGATTGTGTTGTGGTATCCTGTGGATTTACGTTTTTCTTTCTTGTGTGGATTGGGTTGTACTTTGGCTTGGATGTTAGAGCCGAACAAGAATTGTTGACTTAGGTATATGTATGGGCATATACCTAAGCAGTGTCGGATGTTACTTCGTGATTGTATCTTTCCTTTGTGGATTATCCTTTGTGGATTCTGGGAGACCTTCGGGGGCCTTGGGGTCCCTACTGAGTAGCTTATACTCACCCCTGCATAGGCTATGCCCGCACTACGTTGTGATGGTTGCAGACGACAGACAGCGCTAATCGTGGTTGAGGCTATTAGAGCAGGATGGTACCTGGAGGTGGACCACTGGGCGGGACGTACTCGGAGCGGTTGGCTGGACCCAAGGAGCAGTGGAGGATATCTGTACCCACCCTTCAGGTGGGATTTCCAATTGGCAGCTCGGCGTTGCGGCTTTACTTTTCAGTTGCTATTTTCCCTTCCAGTTGTACATTACATTCATTTTGGGTTTGTATACTGGCCCACTTACATTTCCACACTTACTGTTGTACTCAGTTTTTACTTACTGTTTACTTCTACTGCTTTCTTGCTCTATGGTGTTTGTTTACTTTACAAATGAAATGCCTTCCCTTTTTACCAGGATTTATGCCTTCGTGCTACTCGCCAGCCCCTGGCCTATGGAAGGCGGGCTTGGGTAGTCACGACACGGGCCCCGAGGACGGGTCGTGACAGATACCTATTATGTTCTGAGTTGAACCCCACCATTATTTAGCCGAGGACTGTCTTGATGGGACAACTAGAGGATTTCGTTAAGTGAGGACACTAGAAAACTGTATGGTGATCCTGGATGTGATCCATCTTCAAGGTATGATATGGAGATTGTAGAGTTTGACCATATAGACTCACAATGAGGTGACTCTTTTTGGATGGAGTTTGAGCATCTTATTAGAGAGGATTTCCCTCTAGTTATGTTGATAAGTGTGTGTTTATAAGAGGTTCTTCCACTCTAGTAGGATAGGTTGATGGTGGATGACTATTCGTTGAAGTTCACCAACCTCTCTAGGTACTCAATGGATATGGTCAGAGATCAATACATCAAGAATCAAACCATCGAGTGAGGTCTATTTCAAGATATTCATCCTAGTGTTATACCAATATGCATTTCGACTTATGCTAGATTTCACAAGTGATATTTGGTGATCGAGTGCTTTCTAGTTGAGTAGATTCATCCTATGAAAGTCCACTACAAGTAGATAGGTAATGAGACATTGTTAGTAGGGAGCTAATATCAAAAAACTAGAATCTTGACATGACAAGTGTTATAGGAGGTTCTAGGATAGGGGATCTGCACTTTTGGGCTCTCCTGTTGGATCTAGTCAGCCGAGTGGGAGACGACACTACATATGAAATGGAACAAGATATCTCACTAGATATTTCCCAACCTGTCATGTTGTTAACAGGGGAAATGGATAGACTACCTAAGAATAGTCAATGATTGGACAAAGAATATCCTCCATGTGGTGGACATGGTAGAGGAGAAGGAAGAGCTGAAGGAGGTAGAATGTGTTTCGACAAACTACCAACACCACCCTCAAGAGGTCCAAAACATGATCAGGGAGCTGGAAGATATGGGTGGGGAAGATACATGTGGTGGAGGCGTACAATCGATGGACTCCATGGATAATTTGATGTATGATCAGTGAATTTTATACCTTACCTATCATCTTAAAAATAAAAGTTCTAGATACTGTTTTTTTAGCACACACCTTGTATGAGACCTTGAGATTATAGTAGAACCATTAACTCAACCCTTACTCTTGGTGACACCTATAGTAGGAGACTCAATGACCACACACTTGTGATGATAGTGTGGTCTTACCCTTGGAGGTGAGAGTTTCAGTTTGGACCTATTGGTGGAGATGCCAAGGCATTACAACATCATTCCCTGTATGTATTGTTTATCTCCATTCCATGACCATGTTGACTATTTTAGTCAAAAGATGTGTCATTTCAATAGTGATAGGATGTAGTTTTTATATATAGGTGAAAGGGATAACTTCAAATCCAATGAATAGATCATTAATTGGATGGTGTAGCGGATCACTCGTCAGTTGGCTAGCATTACCATCGCAGATGAATATGTAATGAGCTTTAAATTCCCATCAGTATTGGTAGATTATGAGGATTTTATTATAGATAAAATAATTATATTTTTATCTCAAGTTATTTGAATAGAGAATATTGATTATTTAAACACTTTAAATGTTGACAGATTGAGAGATAGGCCTCGTAAAGTATCATAAATATGTATCTAAGATAATGTGATTGTTTTCTAGAAATATGTTTTCTTAGAAAAGAGGTTGAAAAAATAATGTGTATTGAAAAAAGAGAATAAAAATGGTGTAATGTGTCTCTTATTAGAAATTATGTGTATTTTTGCTATATAGGGTTGAATTAAGAAGATAAATTATAGAATTGATGGATTTTTTTCATAATGAAAATAATATGTGATATATTACAAAATTAAAGAATGATAATGAAGTTCTTATGATGGAAAAAGAGTGATATTTTGTTTTCTCTATAACACCTCAAGAATGTATGATACCTTTTGATATAAGTAAATTTCTTCTTCATCATGATTTTAAAAAAATAAATTTTAGATGAACCAAAAAATCCTCTTAAAATTTTATTATGTGAAAATTAAATATTTTTTAATTCATCTTGTCAACATTATCATAGGTTGAATGTTTTGGATTAATCTGAAATAATTGACTTTTAGTGAAAAGTTAATGTCATGACCCGTCCTCGGGACCCGTGCCGTGACTACCCCAAGCCCACCTTCCATAGGCCAGGAGCTAGCGACTAGCACCAAGGCGTATATCCCTATAAAAAGGGAAGGCACTACCTTTGTAAAGTAAACAAACACCACAGAGCAAGCAAGCAGTAGAAGTAAACACTAAGTAAAAACTAAGTACAACAGTAAGTGCGGAAAAGTAAGTGGGCCAGTATACAAACTCAAACTGAATGTAAAGTACAACTATAAAGGTAAAACAACAACTGAAAAGTAAAGCCGTATCGTCGAGCTGTCCACTAGAAATCCCAACTGAAGGGTTGGTATAGATAGCCTCCACTGCTCCTCGGGTCCAGCCGACCGCTTCGAGTACATCCCGTCCAGTGGTCCACCTCCAGGTACCGTCCTCCTCCGCAAGCCTCAACCACGATCAGCGCTGTCGGTCGTCTACAAACAACACAACGTAGTATGGGCATAGCCCGTGCAGGGGTGAGTATAAGCTACTCAGTAGGGACCCCGAGACCCCCGAAGGTCTCCCAGAATCCACAAAGGATAATCCACAAAGGAAAGATACAATCATGAAGTAACATTCGACACTGCTTAGGTATATGCCCATACATATACCTAAGTCATCAATTCTCATTCGGCTCCAACATCCGAGCTCAAGTACAACCCAGCCCACACAGGAAAGCAAAACAAAAATCCACACAGGATAGCATAACACAATCCACAAAGGAAAGCAAAATAGGATTTAGCTCACACAGATTTAATTCTTCATATGACGATAAAGATTACCAGATATTGTCACTGATTCATCTAATCCATCAAACCCACAAAGGATTGATAGGTACTAACCCCCGCAACGACCCAGGAAGGGTATGACCCACACAAGATCGATAGGTAACTAACCCCCGCAATGACCCAGGAAGGGTCTGACCCACCCAGGATCGATAGGTAACTAAACCCTGCAAAGACCCACACAAGATCAGACCCACACAGGATCTGTAGGCGCTGTCTGAAACAGAACCACTGAGCGCTGACCCAAACAGGATCAGACCCACACAGGATCGGTAGCACTGATCAACGAAGGATCGCTGAGTGTTGTAGTCGTCGCCGTCGAATCCACTGAGGATCTCTGTATAGTCATCATAGTAGTAGCAGTCGCAGACGCAACCTGCTCTGGGGTTCCTGCACACAGCAAGCTCGTTTGGGAGGGTCCACTCAAAGAGCCGAGAGTTTGATACATCAACTGACACATAGTATAGAGTTGATGTATCCAAAAGTTCCGTATCGTCAACAGGAACTCAATTTCGCAGATGGCGCGTCAATCGGACACCCGGTCTGAGAGTTATTGGCTTTTTCGTCCCTGGGGCCTGGTTGGTTTTTAAGGCAAAACCAACCCGACTGTACTCCACCTGCATCCAAACCTTGGGCAGAGTAATCCAAAAGATCAGTCTCAATTAGAGGAATCTATCAAAGTCGACGACACGTCAATCGGACGTACGGAGCTCAAGTTATTAGCATTTTCGCTCCGAGGTCCCTGTTAGTTTTGTGTATGAACCATCCCGGCCGAACCCAAAGTATTGAGAAACCTTGATAGAGATATACCAAAACGAACTTCTCGATCCAAGGATCACATCACCGCTGACGGTGTGTCGATCAGAGGCCCGTAGCTCAAGATACTAGAAAAAGAACGAAAAGGTCCGAAAATGGGGGTTTCGGGCCCAGACCGTCCCGGCCGAGACCCCCTGGGTCAGCCCGAACCGGGTCGACCCAACCCGGGTCCGTGTCAGCCCGGATGGGCGTGGCCCAGGCTGGCCCGACTGCTGTCCTGGCGGTCCAGCGCGCTGGTGTGCGGCGCCAGCTGGCTCGATCGAACGCCCGAGCCATTCGGTTTAGCGGGGGGGGGGGGGGGGGGGGGCGGTGCTGCCCCCCACGATTTGTAACCACGACCCCCCTTAATGGGGGCCGCTAGCTAGCCGTCTAGGGGTTTGAACCCCCAGCTTTCTTCTTATTCGGTCGGCCCGCCACGGCCGGCCGGTTTGTTCTATCACGGGACCGGCGACGGCCGGTCCCCTCCCTACTCCGACACCGGCGGCCCGGAACTGGCCGCCTGTCACCCTGCTCCGCCGCGGCCCAGAACTGGCCGCAGTTTTAGTTCGTCCGGCGTGGCGTGACGACACCGCGCCCCTCCGCCGCGTCCCCGCTCCGGCCGCGGTGTCTTCGGTTTTCTCCGACGCGGCGTGACGGTGCCGCGACTTGGTTTAGTTTCACGGCGCGGCGCGACGACGCCTTGCTTTACTTGACACACGATCCCGCGCGGTGCGACGACACCACGCCATTCCCGTTCTAACCACTTTAGAAACAATAAGATGGATAAGGGAGGAGGGTCGGCCGTGTTTGTGCGTTCCGACCCCCTCTCGTTAATTGATAGCATTTGGTCATATTTTCCCAAAGAACGACAAGGTAGTATTCACGGAAAAATAAATAAATAAACCCATACCTCGAGCGTAGCTTTAACGGAGGTTCGTCGAATGAGGTTTCGTAGCAAAAAAACCGTCGCGGAAAGAGACGTCATGAAAGAAGACGTCGTCGGCATCGCGGTACACGACGTCGCGTAATCGATTTCCGAGAACTCGGTGTTCTTCATCGGAGACCGAAGTGTTCTTCGCGTTGTTCGTCGAAGATGAAGAAGTTCCACAATCCTTAGCCTTTTTCTCCCCATGACTCCACCACAAGAAACTAACCCAAAATAAAATAATCCACTCCCTTATTTTATTAACTCAACAAATGTAGAGACCCAAAGCTTGACGAACATGGACATTACATTACTTTAGCAGAATACTTAATACATAACAAAAACAGACACACAAGGACCGTAATAGTTTAGTGTCATTGGAAACTTGGAACCTAATCTTCTAATCGTGGTGAAATATCTTCAACATCTCCAATAAAGATATTCCATTTTTTTTCTTACCAAAAACCTTTCTTTATATCCTGGGGAAAAGAAAACATAAAAAGATTGAGCTCAAATTCTCAGTAAGGGTAAGCATGGATAAAATAAAGCATACCATATACATTTGAACTTAAAAACATGAACATAATGTTTAAACATCAAAAGCTTGAGAAATGACACAAAACATGGAAGTACGTAAGGCATATATCATAAAGAAACATTATGAATGATAAAATAGCATGGGAATAAAACATGTAATTGTGGAAACCATTAATCAAATGATATGATTTCCATAGTAGCCAAGGCATTGCTGCGAAGACCATCTTAGTGGACAAAGTCCCTTTCTGAATCGAGTTCACTCCTCGTTCCAGTCCTGTATTACTAAACCAGTTTAAATTCCAGTTCCAGCCATGTCTATCTCATGATATATAAATCTTTACCCAATGCATTGGAGGGAGATATAGGTCCCACCCATCTCATAATGATACCATTCTTATGTGTGCCACAAAATCATAAATCATACATCATTACATAACCCATGTAATAAAAATGGAATTCTTAAACATGGTGACATCATAAAACAATTCATATAAGATAAAGGAATTCATAAAAATAATTCCATCACAACATAATCAAATCAATGTAATAATAGGGATAGAAAAATAACCCTTTATTATCTTAGATGAAAAATAATTTTGATAAAACACTTGAGCTCCATTCTTGAGGAAAATATCCTTTTTACTTAAAAAACACTTTTACATTCTTAACATGTCATAAAATTTTAAACTAAAATTAGTTGATTAAAAATAAACTTGAAAACTTGTAAAGGAAGCTTCTTGGAAATAATGTTTTTAAAAATCCATTCATGCCATATAAGTTAAAAAAAATTCTTCTCATACTTTTGTTGGAAAAGTCAAAAAGTACCTCGTACGAAAGACGACAAAAGATTCCTTTCATATCTTTTACTAAAAACACACCAAAAGGTAAAATTGGATTTAAATAATTGTAGTTGGATGTAAATAATATTACATATTGAGGAAAAATGGATGTGGATGATAAAATACACCCCAGTAATTTCAATGTATAAACAATCTTGGATAAAAATGAGATTGTGATATTTCCCTTACATTAGGTCTGATTTTCTTCATAAGTGTCCGAACCTCCTGTATAATGATTTAAATAATGTAATTGAATTATTCCAGAATCATACTCATTGTTATGATATCATATATGGTTCACTTATGGCTTTATATTACCCGTTCTTTTGTAAATTCCATGTTAAAGAGCGTTTTGGGTAAAATCGTTTCATTTGTCATCCGTGTTTTGACTTGAAATTATTCATATGATTACATAGATCATGATTACTTAATTCCAGAATATAAAACATGATTTATATATAATATATATTCAGAATATATATATATATATAATAGATCAGTAAATCGAAAGAAATACACCTTTCATGGAGACGGTAGACCGTACGTACGCATGAACGCTGTTTTCCTTTCCTTATTGAGTTGAATGGAATTAAGTAGATGACATAAATATATATACACATAAATACAGTATCATTATTATGTCATATATTTCATGATTACTTATTATATATACATTATAATCATTCATGAATGGTTAACGTGGAGAATGAATCTCATCGCGTCGTGGAGACTGTAGTCCGTACGTATGCACGAGCGATGATAACGTTCTCATGATCGTGGAATTGTATTGGAGTGTATGTATACTATTTCAGAATCAATATCACTTTAAAATAATCATATATAGTTATTATTTACACCATTATACCCATCCAAGTAAGGTGGTGGTGGAAAATAGATTACACCATGGCGTGGAGACGGTATTCCGTACATACACACGTGCGGTGATTTCGTTTTCCGTAGGATGGGTAGATGGTGAAATAAGGTTGTTTCATACTTATAATAACATATCATTACATGAGTGATAATGATGTTATTACTTCATAATTAAACAACCTAAGAAGAATAATTGGAAGAAGAAATAAAAATGAAATAATCGGTAATGGACATTACCTCTTCTTTGAAGTGCCTCTTTGAGACTTCCTCTTAGGGCACTAAACTTGGACTTTGAAGAAGACCAGGAGCTCTAGGATGTTTCTATGGAAGTGGATAAGAGAATTTGGCAGGGTTTGGCCGAGCATGAAGGCTAAAAGTGGTGTGAGGAAGAGAGGGAGGAGGAGCCCTTTTATAAGGGAGGGGAGGGGCACCTTTAGAATAACTAAAACAATTATTTTATTATAAAGCCAAATTCGGTTTTAAATAGCTCCAAATTGATTTATTTAGAAGCTAATATGGGGATGGGACGATATCCTTTTATCCAATAGAATTGAGACAAATTTAGGTCATTATATTAACCTTATCATTTAGTTTTAACTCTTAGTTAATTAGATTGACATTTACCATGTCACTTTGTATTTTTATATTATATAGTTAATAAACATACCATATAATTCCAAGAGACCCCCATGTGGTCCATTAATAATACACATATCATGATATAAGCATCTTGGCCGAACCTTAGATATTTAGGAATAAAATGACAATCAATAATATAAATCTTTTTTAAAACTATTTTATATCAATTTTGACACTATTCAACAGTTGATTTTTGTGAAACTCATAACAGAATGATTACTTTGACAAAAGTTATTTAAATAAATCCTAAAATGTCTTATTAACCTATACAATTAGTTTAATTCATAAAAAGTCTCAAATTATAATTATTTGGGTATTTATAATATCAATTATTCTAACTTTTCACTATTATGGTAATTACTGCATCATCATTGTGTCATAAATAAATTAAATTATTCAATATCTAAAAATTATAAATAAACTCTAATTATGTAGGAAATTTTATTATATTTATAATGAATATTTACAATCGAATTTATCTTATGTATAACCCTGTATTAAGAATATTTTAGTAAAAAACTTTTATTTAAACTCTTTTAACTCTTCTTTGAATTAAATAATAATAAATGTCCTAATCTAATCCAACTGGGCCTAAATTGTCATATTTTATTCCTAAGGTTGTTTTTGGTCGAATTACACTTATCCAATAGAATTATGAAATTTTTATGGGTAATAATAATATCATTTTTACCCTTAATGACCCTATTTAATTTTAACCGTGGTAAAAAAAGTAAAAATTTACTATTCACCAAAAATTATTTTCATCTCATCGAACCACATTTAACTTACTGACATCAACCGTGTCTCTCGGAGTTTTGAAATTACACTCACAGAAGTGGTAAAATTATGTTTTATGAAAAATTCATTTTTTTAACTACCACTTAGTGGTTTCTCTATTTATCAAAAAATGAAAGTTTCCAGAAAAATACCAAAAATTAGGCCTAAGCTATATTTGATATTATGAATTCAAAAATGATGTCTATTTTAAAAAATTCAAAACATATTAGTTTCATTAATTAATTTAAAAATTAAATCTCGTCGTCAAAACAAATAGAGTGTTTTTAAGAGATAATAACTATCAAAAGATTGACACTTGTTTATGTCTGGTTTAAATGTTAAATTACATCCAATGACCAACATTGTATTAAATTGTAAAAATATATTCTAAATGTATTTTAAAACCACTAAAATTAATAATTTATCGCTATTAATTATTTCAATTGAAAAAGTTGTTTTTAATTACAATTTAGTAATTTTCACTATTCACCAAAATATGAAAGTTATCCGAAAAGTACCAAAATTTCTCCCTAAGCTAATTTCGATATTACGAATCCAAAAATGAAGTCCATTTTGAAAACTAAAATTTAAAAAAGTTCTTATTACTATTCATAATGTCTAGTTTTAATAATATTTTAATAGCATATCATTGTTTAGTGAAACTCTGTATTGCGTACTACACGCGCCATCGAGGAAGGTCGCGATTGCGTGTAATGCAAAGCAAGTCAAGGATGCGTGTTGTGAAAGATTCTTTTGGTGTAGCGTACGACACATGAAATTAATGAAATTAAAAATAATATTTTTCATAAAATCTCGGGGTGTTACATTCTACCCCCCTTAAAATGAATTTCGCCCCCGAAATTCGTCGGGGTTATAAATGGTTTACTACTTGAAAGTTTCATTAATAAAAACCCACATCGTAAAAAAATAATACCAAAACAAATCTTTAAAAACAAAAGTATGAAACGTAATGGTTACCCAAATAAATTAATCACTGGGTTTCCACATAGGTGAAAATATGGATATGGAAGAGAAATCTAACCGTCATGTTCTGATGGAGAGTGGTAGAGAACATGGCTATGGAAAAGCCAGCAATCACAAAGCCATAAATTTGTGAAGATCTAAGGTACCATCTGATTCATCAGATATAAGATCACTAGGACAACATTTTTGGTTTTCAAGATCATTTCCCTAAAGTTGATGAAATTGGAATTAGAATAAATACTTTCGTGATTTTGTTATATTCTCACTGTTAGTCATTCTTTGGAAAATTTCCACTTCATCTGTTAAAGAAATGAAGTTGAATTTTTCATTCGCGATGTGTTAGCAGATCATGTGATTGAATGATGGGTCATTCCATCTGTCTCAAACAAAAGGTTAGAAAAGTTATCAAAAAAATACATAAGTCAATCTATAGTGAGATTAATCATATATGGTTCCTAAAATGGACTTATAATTAATATATCATACTGCTTAATATAATAAACCTAGTTTCTACTAAACAGGGACTTCCTGTAGGCCAATGGTAGGCGATAAAGGCCAGTCGCACTTCGGTTGTGGGTTCGATTCCCACGGCCTTGTCCGACGCGATGGGCTATCGCCCATCCTGTAGGTTGTCCTTTTTCTAAAACTTCATTACTATAACATCCCATCAATAATATCAAAAAAAGTTCTATCCTTAAACAATACTAACTTATTTCCAACATAATCTATTCCAATCTTTAGGCTTATCTAAAATACTTTGGTCCAAGATCATAGTATAAAGAAAACGATTACTTGAAATGTCATCATCCAAGCATGTGAATACCATCATTTATCCCCCATATAACTTGTTGGTCACATTACAATCATGTGTATACCTTAATCATGCATTCTCTTGAAAAATAAATACCCATTAAACCTTAGTGAAAACATGAATGCTGTCAAAAGTTAACTCTTTCCACATACCAAAATCCAAAAATTCTCTATACTCAAACCATGATATAACCTTCTCCTTATATCAGTCATGAGCTCATGAATACTATCAAACATTTAATTTTCTCCTTATCCCTTCATTATGCGCATATCATCTACATTCCAAAAATATCTGAAGAACCTTTCATGGATACTAGTACCATTAATCATACACTTTCAAAACTCAAGGAAAGACAATAGTGCAACAATCCTTAGATGTCTCTTTATTCCATAGTACCATGAGATTACTTATACAACATTACACATGATAAACATGTAATCATTCCACTACATTTTTAAACCATTGACCGAGCTTCGACAATTATTTCATCTCACATATCATTTGTAGTCTCTTCATCATCATCAACCTAAATACTACCCATACGACCATACTGATTCTCTTCATGAAACTTTCCCTTAGGGAATTGGTTTTCATAATGCCCGTACAGTCCACATTTAAAATATTTAACCATTGTTGATGTCGTAGCAATACCATTATCCTCATCCTTGGTGTTAACTGAACCTTTTCCTTTGCACTTAATGGATTTGTGTCCTTCTTTTCCACACCCAAAGCATCTTCAAGTTCCATTGAAACATTCTCCTTGATGCCTCTTCCAACATGATTTACATAGGGGAAATTGAACTTTCATTCCTCTATGATCATCATGAAACTCCATCTTTCTCTTATTAGCCGAGTCAGGAAACTTACCAAATTTTACTTTATTGATCATATTACAAGATTGCTGATTCAGCATAATAATGATTTTTGGACTTCCAAATCCAATTTCATTTGGTTTCTCATGATGAATATCATTCCATTGTCCATCATATCCTCCATTATCATGAATCCTCTTGTTTCTATCCATTTTCTAAAACCCAAAAAGAATAGTGTGAGAGGAAAAATTCATAATAAAGGGGGATTAACTTCAATATCTATCATATTTGGTTTAATCTAATATCATTACCATATTTCTAGGACTATATCCTATACATATACTTATCCTTAGGGACATCCCTAGACATACCTTAGAAATATCTCTGGGGATCTCACTAACGTTTTCGCATCCTAGTTTCCAAAGGTTGACTAAACTTTTCCTCTGATAAAAACTGTAGAGACCCAAATCTTGACATACATGGACATTACATTACTTTAGAAGAATACATAATACATAACAAAAATAGACACACAAGGACCATAATAGTTTAGTGTCTTTGGAAACATGGAACGTAATCTTCTAATCGTGGTGAAAGATCTTCAACATCTCCTATAAAGATCTTCCCATTTTTTTCTTACCTAAATCCTTTCTTTATATCTTGGGGAAAAGAAAACATAAAAAGGGTGAGCTCAAATGGTCAGTAAGGGTAAGCATGGATAAAATAAAACATACCATATACATTTGAACTTAAAAACATGAACATAATGTTTAAACATCGAAATCTTGAGAAATGACACAAAACATGGAAGTACGTAAGGCATAGATCATAAAGAAACATTAATAATGATGAAATAGCATGGGAATAAAACATGTAATTGTGGAAACCATTAAACACATGATATGATTTCCATAGTAGCCAATACATTGCTTCCAAGACCATCTTAGTGGACAAAGTCCCTTTCTGGATCGAGTTCACTTCTCGTTCCAGTCCTGTATTACTGAACCGGTTTAACATTCCGTTCCAGCCATGTCTATATCATGAGATATAAATCTTTACCCAATGCATTGGAGGGAGATATAGGTCCCACCCATCTCATAATGATACCATTATTATGTGTGCCACAAAATCATAAATCATACATCATTGCATAACCCATGTAATAAAAATGGGATTCTTAAACATCGTGACATCATAAAACAATTCATATAAGATATAGGAATTCATAAAAATAATTCCATCAGAACATATTCAAATAAATGTAATAATAGGGATAGAAACAGAACCCTTTATTATCTTAGATGGAAAATAATTTGGATAAAACACTTGAACTCCATTCTTTAGGAAAATATCATTTCTACTTCAAAAACACTTGTCCTTTCTTAACATGTCATACAATTCTAAACCAAAAGAAGTTGATTAAAAATACACATGAAAACTTGTAAAGGATGAATCTTGGAAATAATGTTATTAAAAATTTATTCATGCTGTATAAGATAAAAAAACATTCTTCTCGTACTTTTGTCGGAAAAGTCCAAAAGTACCTCATACGAAAGACGACAAAAGATTCATTTCATATCTTTTACTAAAAACTCACCGAAAGGTAGAATTGGATTTAAATAATTGTAGGTGGATGGAAATAGTATTACATATTGAGTAAATATGGATGTGGATGATAAAATACACCCCAGTAATTTCAAAGTATAAACAATCTCGGATAAAAATGAGATTGTGATATTTCCCTTACCTTAGGTCTGATTTACTTCATAAGTGTCCGAAACTCCTGTATAATGATTTAAATAATGTCATTGAATTATTCAAGAATCATACTCATTGTTATGATATCATATATGGTTCACTTAGGGCTTTATATTACACGTTCTTTTCTAAATTCCATGTTAAAGAGCATTTTGGGTAAAATCGTTTCATTTGTCATCCGTGTTTTGACTTGTAATTATTCATATGATTACATAGATCATGATTACTTAATTACAGAATATAAAACATGATTTATATATAATATATATTCAGAATATATATATATATAATAGATCAGTAAATGGAAAGAAATACACCGTTCATGGAGACGGTAGACCGTACGTACGCATGAACGCTATTTTCTTTTCCTTATTGAGTTGAATTCAATTAAGTAGATGACATAAATATATATAAACATAAATCCAGTATCATTATTATGTCATATATTTCATGTTTACTTATTATATATACTTTATAATCATTCATGAATGGTTAACGTGGAGAATGAATCTCATCACGTTGTGGATACGGTAGTCCGTACGTACGCACGAGCGATGATATCGTTCTCATGATCGTGGAATTGTATTGGAGTGTATGTATACTATTTCAGAATCAATATCACTTTAAAATAATCATATATAGTTATTATTTACACCATTATAACCATCCAAGTAAGGTGGTGGTGGAAAATAGATTACACCATGGCGTGGAGACGGTATTCCGTAGGAACGCACGCGCGGTGATTTCATTTTCCGTAGGATGTGTAGATGGTGAAATAAGGTTGTTTCATACTTATAATAACATATCCATATATGAGTGATACTGATGTTATTACTTCATAATAAAACAACCTAAGAAGAATAAGTGGAAGAAGAAATAAAGATGAAAGAATCGGTAACAGACATTACCTCTTCTTTGAAACGCCTCTTTGAGTCTTCCTCTTAGGGAAGTAAAATTGGTCTTTGAAGAAGACCAGGAACTATAGATGTTTCTAGGTAAGTCGATAAGGGAATTTGGCAGGGGTTTTCCAAGCTTGAAGTCTCAATGTGGTGTGAGGAAGAGAGGGAGGAGGAGCCCTTTTATAAGGGAGGGGAGGGGCACCTTTGGAATAACTAAAAATATTATTTTATTATAAAGCCAAATTCGGTTTTAAATAGCTCCAAATTGATTTATTTAGAGCTAATGTGGGGATGGGACGAAATAATCTCATCCAATAGAATTTATACAAGTTTAGGTCATTATATTAACCTTATATTTTAGTTTTAACTCTTAGTTAATTAGATTGACATTTACCATGTCACTTTGTATTTTTATATTATATAGTTATTAAACATACCATATACATCCAAGAGACCCCCAAGTGGTCCATTAATGATACACCTATCATGATATAAGCATTTTGGATGATCCTTAGATTTTTAGTAATAAAATAACAATCAATAATATAATATTTGTTTTAAAAACTATTTTATGTGAATTTTGACACTATTCAATAGTTGATTTTTGTGAAACTCATAAAAGAATGATTACTTAGACCAATTTTAATTAAATCAATCCAAACATGTCATATTAACCTATATGATTAGTGTAATTCATAAAAAGTCTCAAATTATATTTATTTGGGTATTTATAATATCAATTATTCTAACTTTTCACTATTATGGTAATTACTGCATCATCATTGTGTCATAAATAAATTAAATTATTCAATGTCTAAAAATTATAAATAAAATATAATTATATAGGAAATTTTATTAGCTTTCCAATGAATATTTACAATCTAATTTATCTTATGTATAACCCTATATTAAAAATGTTTTAGTAAATAAACTTTGATTTTAACTCTTTTAACTCTTCTTTGAATTAAATAATAATAAATGTCCTAATCTAATCCAAGTGGGCCTAAATGGTCATATTTTATTCCTAATGTTGTTTTTGGTCGAATTACACTTATCCAATAGAATTATGACATGTTTTAAGGTAATAATAATATCATTTTTACCCTTAATTAACCTATTTACTTTTAACCGTGTTAAAAAAAGGTAAAAAGTTACTATTCACCAAAAATTATTTTCTTCTCATTGAATCACATTTTACTTACTGACATCAACCGTGTCTCTCGGATTTTTGAAATTCCACTCGCAGAAGTGGTAAAATTAAGTTTTATGAAAAATTTATTTTTTTAACTACCACTTAGTGGTTTCACTTTTCATCAAAAAATGAAAGTTTCCAGAACAATACCAAATAATAGGCCTAAGCTATATTTGATATTATGAATTGAAAACTGATGTCTATTTTACCAAATTCAAAACATATCAGTTGCATTAATTAATTTAAAAATTAAATCCCGTCGTCAAAACAAATAGCGTGTTTTTAAGAGATAATAACTATCAAAAGATTGACACTTGTTTATGTCTGGTTTAAATGTGAAATTACATCTAATGAACAACACTGTATTAAACTGTAAAAATATATTCTAAATATATTTTAAAACCACTCAAATTAATAATTTATCACTATTAATTATTTCAATTGAAAAAGTTGTTATTAATTACAACTTAGTAATTTTCACTATTTATCAAAATATGAAAGTTATCTGAAAAGTACCAGAATTTCTCCCTAAGTGAATTTCAATATTACGAATCCAAAAATGAAGTCCATTTTGAAAAATAAAATTAAAAAAAGTGGTTATTACTATTCATAACGGCTAGTTATAATAATATTTTAATATCATATCTTTGTTTAGTGAAACTCGGTATTGCGTACTAGACGCGCCATCGAGGAAGGTCGTGATTGCGTGTAATGCAAGGCAAGTCAAAAATTCATGTTGTGAAAGATTCTTTTGGTGTAGCGTACGACACAAGACATTAATGAAATTAAAAGTAATATTTTTCATAAAATCTCGGGATGTTACAACAATGCTTTTGAAATTCAAACATCCACACTTAACTCACTTAATTAATAACATAAGTTGTAAAAAATTAATGGTTAGTTGAGGGGGGTTGAAGAATATGAAGGGGTGGGGCTCGTGTGGGCCCCACCACCCTCATAACCTCCCTTGGGAAGTTGGGTAGTTACCCAACTTCATCCCAAAGCCTTAAACCACTTAAAGAAAATAAAAATTGTAGTTAAATTATAAATTAAACTTCCACAATTTTTATCATCTTCTCGTGAGGAAATACAACTCTGAAAATGGCGTTCCTAAGTAATTACTGGCGTTGTGGTTCCATCGGTTCCCTCAAAATTCGATTCCGAGAATCGGTTCAAAAGTTAGAAATTCCCGCTCGTTCGTTCACTGAACGTACCTGAGCTAAACTTCGGATAGAAATTCCAGGCACACCGGGCCTCAGAATCATGTGCCGTCAGAAACTAAGTTCTTGTAAAATCCCAAAGAAAATTAAAAACAATTTTCCCTGAATTTTACGGGTCTTTACAGTTAAAATATATACTTTTGTAAAAATTAAAACGATTTTAATTTAAAATCCACATATTAAATTAAATTATACACTAAAATAAATAATAATTTAGTGAATAATATTATAATTAATAACATTTGAATAATTATTATACCTGATTTTATTATATGATTATTTTTAAATTAAAAAGGGATTTTTCAAAAAATGATTACTGGCAACATTTTATGAGATTATTTTTATATAATTCTCAGCTACATATATGCATTTACCATAATAAAATATTTTCCAAATTTATAACCCAGAGGATTATATTTGATTAATACTACCATTTTATATTTTTTATTAATACAAATAGATGTAAAATTTCTCACCTCGATATTGGGAAAATCATGAAATTATGGTTAAAACTAATCTATTAAGGCTTTAAAATTCATATAAAACCTTAACTTATCCTATTTAGTTAATGGATTTTATCAATTCCCATCTAGTTCTTGAAAATTTTTCCTCTATTTTTTATTTTTCATTTATATTGTCATTTATATAACATTGAGAATGTAATAGAATAAATGACACACTCATGACTTTAATATCACATATATTTTCCCATAAGGATATAAATATATTATGTATTTTAGATGTTTATTTTATAGATAAATTATTATTTTGATAATTTTATATTATTATTCATTTTGATTAATTTAATAATTTCCTTAAATGACTACAAAATTGTGGCACAATTTTTATTCATTTAACAAAAAAATAAAATAAATGATTATAAAAATATTAAATGTGATATATATTAGAAGATTTATTGTTTTTAATGAATTTAATAGATATATATGACAGGTTTTTGATTAATGAAACTATTATCCCCAAATAAAACATTTTTCAGTATGTACATAAAATCAAATTAATTGAATATTTTCAAATATTAAATTATGGATATTTTATAAAAATTAATTGTATATGAAATGGTTAAAAGTTTATAAAAAACCAATATTAAATATATTTAAATTTATTAGTATGAAACATCAAACATGGTTCATTTATGTTTAATTTTTTCTCTTATAGTGACATTATATACCCTCAATTAGCATAAAACATTAATATGGTAATCGTAAGTAGGGGTTATGAGGGTTGAAAATAAAAAATAAGATTGAACATTTATCTAAATAAGACAAAAAGTTTAACAGATGATTGTATTTAGACTAAAAAATAAGTTATAATTTAATCATATCATTTTTTGATGTGAAAATGTTTTTATATAAATTTAATAATATTGGAAATTCCTAGAATTCCACAACACCCACATATAAAAATACAACCCTTCACTCTTTTCATTAAACTAATTAGTGGAATATATATAAAAAATACCAATTTCACATCAATGATTACATTTACACGTTATGTATTTTATTCAATTTGAAAATGACTAACCCCTAGTCCTGTAAGAGGATATCTAAAGGAAGTCCACTGAAGAATAGGTCATTATATTTATAGACTCTTTTAGCATGATTTATTTTTCTACACAATCTTAATGTTTTGTAACCATACAAAAATTATTACCAAGGTATAATAAATATATTGATATGTTATTATGACTATGGTACAAACCTTTTTCGTCACTTTTCTATCAAAAAAACCAAAAACAATTTTCATGCACGGGTATAGTTTACCATCTCCAAGTAATAGTGTAATTTGTTTTTCATCACCTCATTACATGGAATGTTTCAATTATAGAACTAATTAATATATATTATATTTAATAATTAATTATGTTTATGATTCTTTATTTTAATATAAACCTTTTTACCATCCAACCTACTGGAAAATGATAATGTCACTTTTGCTTAAGTGTGGACTACCACCTACACGAAGCAATGTGATTCCTTTTCCATTTTTATATTTACAAGGATGGTAATAAAAATAAATTTATTCAATATATATTAAATATATATTATAATAATAATTTTATAATTTTTAATTATTATTTACACTTATTTTATTATATCCTTTAAAAAGTAAAAATAGTATTAATGCATATGTATGACCTACCATCTCCATGAACGGTGTAATTAATCCACATATATCTATTTATTATGAAAGAAATTATATATATTTATAGAGTATACATAACATTTATACCACTAATAAAATCATATAGATTATGAAAATGCAATAAAATTACAAGGACTTAAACTACCAATTCAAAACAAACCTGAAAAATGAAGGAATTTAGGTCTGGAAACAAATTTGTGATAAGATATTATTAATCACTAGTGGAAAAATAGTTAACATGTCAGATTTTTCACGTCATTTATATATAACCGACATGAAAATATGTAAAAAAACGATTTATCACATAAGTTATACAATAACTGACATGACAAGTAGATGTGACTGGACATTTTACGTCGAAAATTTTATAACCGATATAAAAAAACTTGGATTAGCTTTATCATTTTGGTTATTTTATAAATGATGTGACATATCAAATCTGGACGATTTATCACATTGGTTATTTTATAACCAATGTCATAAACCAAATAACTTCAATTTATCCTGACGGTTATAAAAGAACTGACATGATAAATCGCCATTTATAACGTCAGTTATAAAATATCCAGAATTATAAATACTTTTCTACATTGTTTATTAAATAACTAA